>CM029403.1:39164039-41645527 GCA_017139565.1 Luffa aegyptiaca
CGAGGCTAACCGACTAATCTCATTAACCAAGCTTAACCAACATTCGTTAACTACCGGGACACTCCACTATAGCCCGATAGTTGCACTCCCCTCACTATAGATATATTTCCGTCCACTTGATTTAACCATGATTAGTAAGTCGATCCTTCACAGGTTGTTCGTAGCTATAGCTAGGTCAAAAAACCGTTTTACCCCTATAGTACTTCTAGTTCCTAAAGTCCCACTGATCCTCTAATGAACAATTGGTTTATGGTCCAACCAATAAACCGAGTCCCTCTCGGGCCAATGAGAGGGCGGGATCCCTTTGTTCAAGCCCCGGAGTCAGCACTTAAGGGAACAACCTTTCTACTATCCCTAATTTGGGTAGGAGTGAATTCCTTCTCGCACGACTATGTCCCCAGCCATCTACCCGTTCCTATCCCTGAAATGGGAGGCTTATTGAGTCGGCGATACTGAGCCACTCTCACCTATGTAGATCTAAGGATAAGCCCGAATAAACAGGAGTTCATAGTTAGCTCAGGATTAAGATCGAGTTACCTAGGTCATCACATGAAATAGTCAGTCTCGTCAGTAAACGGTGTTATAAAGCGAGAGTGACTTATTTCTCGGTCCTGGTCTTATGCAAACTCATTGCATAGGACGCCCCCACTCACATGTCTCTACATGGACGATTTAGGATCACATCGTCTATACTATCTATAAAGTGGGCCGCGTCTCATAGTGTCCCCAGAATAAGGTACCCAGCCTTATTCCTATACTATAGACCGTTTAGGCTATAACTCGAGTTTGATCCACTTTTATGTCTCTACATAAAGCTCAAGTGTTCAACCTATAGCCATGGATCTTGGTTTATTGGATTTGGGTTATCTAATGTGCAATTTACTTATTCAGTTATGACTTTACTGAATTAATCTCGATAACAACTTTATCGAACAAGTATATAATATTTGTTTAACATTCACTATCTACGAGTTTTAGGGCACCAATCCCAACACCACGTGTCTAGGTCAACCTAATTAAAGCTTGTCTTCATTCTATAAAAGGGAGGAGCCATTCAAGTCAAAGACATTCCACTCTTGGGGAAGAGATCATTTCTCATTTCCATCAATGGGAGCCGAATAAGAGGAGAAAGATTGGAGACTTCAAGAAGACCATCAATTACAGATTTGACCAAGGGAATTAGTATTTTCTTGTAATATTTTATAATTATGGATGCACATACTCAGATTGTAGCGTATGTTCCCATGAGCTCTATGAACTAAATTCACTTAGGTGTTGGTTAGGAAGTATGTAATTGTTGTGCCTTATTCTCTATGCAATATATGTTGATTTGATGCATCTTGATTAATTGTTGTGCTGGCCAGCCGGTATGAATACCACTTCTTAGTTTCAGGGATGATTTGAGAAGTGTGTGGCATTTAATCACACTAGATCATTGTGTATTGGTGAATGCCAGTGACTGGGCTAGGGATAGCCAGTTGCCTAGTGCTTGATCGGTAGTGCATCATTGGAGTTGAAACACATTCTAAAAAATCCAGAGTTCCCGGAGGATCCTGCTAATAGGACTGCAAGAGTTTTGCCTAATCAATATTATTGCTAGAGCATCTTTTAAAACAATTACTAAGTCCTGACCAATGCATGTTTCTAATCTGTCTGCTTTATTTGTTTACTTTCTGTTCTGTCATTTTTTTTGCTTCAGTATTATATCAAAATCAATCATTTTAACTACTTTCGAAACCATTAAAGAGTTACACAAAATAGATAAAGTGAGAGCTAATTCAGACCTTGGATTCGATAAATACTTATTACTTGCTGCGGATTGTGTATGCTTGCACAGTGTTCTAGAGTCTATTTTTATCTTATTTTCACCCACTCTGGAAACCCAACAAGTTTTTGGCGCCGTTGCCGGGGACGAATAAATTTTTATCTGATCTTTTTTGTGTATGTGTTTTAGTGGTTTGGTGCTAGAACTTTTTTATTATTTCTTTTGTTTTTGAAGGTGTAAGGTTGGTGCATGAGCGATCCGCCTGGGGTAAGGTTCGAGCTTGATCCAGAAATCGAAAGGACATTCAGGAGAAGAAGGAGAGAGCAGCGTAGAAACCAAAATACAATGGCTGACGTGCCGCGTCTCCCGCAGGGTCCAGAAGAACCAGTGAACCCACAGCAGAATCGTATGCTGCAGCAAAATCCACCGCTAGAGCAAAATGGACAGCAAAATAACCAGGCTGAGAATCCTATCTTGGTAGCGTATGATAAGGCCAGAGTCATTCAAGCGTATGCTTTTCCAATGTTTGATTAGTTGAATCCAGGAATTGCACGTCCTCAATTTGAGGCAGCAAATTTTGAAATGAAACCGGTAATGTTTCAGATGTTGCAAACTATGGGTCAATTCCATGGTTTGTCATCTGAAGACCCTCATTTACATCTTAAGTCTTTTCTAGGAGTTAGTGATTCATTTGTAATTCAAGGAGTGTCTAGAGATACCCTTAGATTAACTTTGTTCCCATATTCTCTTAGAGATGGAGTAAAGGCGTGGTTAAATTCTTTTGCTCCAGGATCAATTAGGACATGGAATGAGTTAGCGGAAAAATTTCTTAGTAAATATTTTCCTCCAACTAGGAATGCTAAATTGAGAAGTGAAATAGTAGGGTTTAGGCAACTTGAAGATGAGACTTTTAGTGAGGCTTGGGAGAGGTTTAAGGAGCTTTTGCGAAAGTGTCCCCACCATGGTTTACCTCATTGTATCCGAATGGAAACATTTTACAATGGGTTAAATGGAGCAACCCAAGGTATGGTTGATGCTTCGGCTGGAGGTGCACTTTTGGCAAAAACTTTTAATGAAGCCCATTAAATTTTAGAAAGAATATCCACTAATAGTTGTCAATGGACAGATGTTAAAGGCTCGAATAAGAAAGTTAAGAGTGTATTAGAGGTTGATGGTGTGTCTACCATTAAGGCTGATATTGCAATGTTAGCTAACGCTCTTAAGAATGTGACAGTGGTTAGTCATCAGCAGCCGCCAACTGTGGAGGCTGCTGCAGTGGTGAACCAAGTTGCAGAGGAAGCATGTGTCTATTGTGGTGAAGAGCACAACTACGGGTTTTGCCCTAGCAATCCAGCTTCTGTGTTTTTTGTAGGTAATAAGAGGAATAACCCTTATTCTAACTTTTATAATCCAAGTTGGCGCAACCACCCCAACTTCGCGTGGGGAGGAAAAGGAAGTAATGTGCAAACACAGCAAAAGGTGAACCAATCGAGATTTGCTAAAATCACAGGTATTGCCTCAGCAAAATAAGCAGGCTTTGCCCCAGCAAAATTTGGAGAGTACTCTTGAGGCAATGATGAAGGAATATATGGCTCGTACAGATGTCGCGATTCAAAGTAATCAAGCTTCAATGAGAGCCCTAGAATTGTAAATGGGCCAGCTAGCTAATGAGCTGAAGGCAAGACCTCAAGGGAAACTTCCTTCAGATACTGAACACCCTAGAAGGGAAGGTAAGGAGCAGGTACCGGCAATGACTCTAAGGAGTGGTAAGCCACTAGAAGAGAGAAAAGAGCCTTGTAAACCCCAGGATGTAGAGAAAAATTGGGATAAAAATGTTGTTGAGAAAGAGTTGGAGTCTGGCAAAGGTGCTGGAGGCAGCAATAATGATGTTGGAGCATCTGGTTCTATTCCAGATGTGCAACCACCTTATGTGCCGCCCCCACCTTATGTACCACCCCTACCTTTTCCACAAAGACAAAGGCCTAGGAATCAGGATGGTCAATTTAAGAAGTTTTTAGAGATTCTTAAGCAATTGCATATAAATATCCCTTTAGTAGAAGCTATAGAGCAAATGCCTAATTATGCTAAATTTCTTACGGATATTTTAACTAAAAAGAAGAGGTTAGGTGAGTTTGAAACTGTATCTCTTACTAAGGAATGTAGTGCTATTCTTAAGAATGACCTACCAACCAAGGCTAAGGATCCAGGATCATTTACTATTCCTGTGTCAATAGGTGGAAAAGAGTTAGGTAGAACACTTTTTGATTTAGGTGCAAGCATTAACCTTATGTATCTTTCGGTCTATCGGAAGTTAGGTATTGGTGAAGCTAGGCCTACCACAGTCACACTCCAATTAGCTAATAGGTCTATCACGTATCCTAAGGGTAAAATTGAGGATGTCTTAGTGAAGGTAGATAAATTCATATTTCCTGTTGATTTTAATATCTTAGATTATGAGGTAGATAAAGATGTCCCAATTATTCTTGGTTGTCCATTTTTGGCTACTGGTAGGGCATTGATAGATGTTCAAAAAGGGGAATTAACAATGAGGGTTTATAACGAGGAAGTAAAGTTTAATGTTTTTAAAGCTATGAAGTATCCAGACGAAGTGGAAGATTGTTCTTTCATAAGGATTCTGGAGAACACAATTGTTGAGACAGCAATGCAGGATTTGACAAGAAAACATTTGGAAGATCATGGAGAAGTTAGTATAGAGGATTTAGAAGTTTGTTCTTTAGAAAGAAAAAATGAAAAAGAAGTGTCTAGGTGTGAGGATGTTTTTGAGTCTTTAGATTTGGATGAAAGGAAGGCTCCTCCTATTAAGTCATCCCTGATTGAGGCACCCACTTTAGATTTGAAGCCCTTGCCGGATCATCTAAAGTATGTGTATCTTGGGGAGGGTGAGACGTTGCCCATTATTGTTGCATTAGATTTAATGCAGGAGGATGAAAAGGCCTTAATAAAGTTGCTGCAGCAATATCACAAGGCAATAGGTTGGACATTGGCGTACATTCAGGGAATTAGCCCATCTTTCTGTATGCATAAAATCACTCTAGAGGAGGGATCCTTTAGGAGTATTGAGCAACAGAGAAGACTTAACCCTGCAATGAAGGAGGTTGTTAAGAAGGAGGTGATTAAATGGTTGGATGTTGGGATTATTTATCCAATTGCAGATAGCAATTGGGTAAGCCCTGTCCAATGTGTTCCTAAGAAAGGAGGTTTCACAGTGGTGTCTAATAAAGACAATGAGTTGATCCCAACCAGGACAGTGACTGGCTGAAGGGTTTGTATGGATTACAGGAGGCTTAACAAAGCCACCCGTAAGGACCATTTCCCACTACCATTTATTGACCAAATGTTGGATAGATTGGCTGGTCGGGCCTACTACTATTTCTTAGATGGTTATTCTGGGTATAACCAGATTACAATTGCTCCTGAGGATCAGGAAAAGACCACTTTCACCTGCCCTTATGGGACGTTTGCTTTTAGGCGGATGCCTTTTGGCCTCTGCAATGCTCCAGCAACATTTCAGAGGTGTATGTTAGCAATTTTTTCTGATATGATTGAGTTCACTGTTGAGGTATTTATGAACGATTTTTCAGTTTTTGGAGGGTCTTTTCAAAATTGTTTGGATAATTTAGGTCAAGTGTTAAAGAGATGTGAGGATACCCATCTAGTTCTTAATTGGGAGAAATGCCACTTCATGGTGAAGGAGGGCATAGTGTTAGGTCATAAGATTTCAAAGAAAGGTCTAGAAGTTGATCGAGCAAAAATAGAGGTTATTGAGAAATTAGAACCACCGAGTTCAGTGAAAGGAATTCGGAGTTTTTTGGGCCATGCTGGATTTTATAGAAGGTACATAAAGGATTTTTCAAAAATTAGTAAACCTCTTTGTAACTTATTGTGCACTGATCATGTTTTTGACTTTAATGTAGAATGTAGGAAGGCTTTTGAGACTTTAAAGGCTGTTTTAATCTCAGCACTCATTCTTTGTGCACCTAATTGGAGTTTACCATTTGAAGTAATGTGTGATGCAAGTGATGTTGCAGTAGGTGCCATGTTGGGGCAAAAGCAGGGCAAATTTATCCATCCTATATATTACGCAAGCAGGGTTTTGAACGAGGCACAAATCAACTATACAACTACTGAAAAGGAGTTGTTAGCTACTGTGTTTGCTTTTGAGAAATTTTGGCCATATTTGGTTGGATGCAAAGTCACGGTTTTCACAGATCATGCAGCAATAAGGTACTTAATGGCTAAGAAAGATGCAAAGCCTAGATTGATTCGTTGGGTGTTGTTATTGCAGGAATTCGACTTTGAGATAAAGGACAAGAAGGGATCAGAAAATGTCATTGCAGATCATTTATCTCGTCTTGATCCAACATCATCTTTGGTGAAGCAATCTGCCATTTCAGACTCTTTTCCAGATGAGCAGCTCTTTGCTGTTGAGGTAAAGGTAGTCAAGGATATTCCTTGGTATGCTGATATTGCTAACTTTTTAGTAAAGGGTGTCACTCCTATTGACATGGATTGGAGGCAGGTGAAAATGTTTAAGCATGATGTGAAATTTTTCTATTGGGATGAGTCATTTATGTATAAGCAATGCTCTGATGGTATTATTCGTAGGTGTGTTTCAGGTGATGAAGCAAAGGAAATCCTGGAGCAATGTCACTCTTCGCCATTTCAGCGGTCAGAGGACAGCTATGAGGATTTTGCATTGTGGATTCTTCTGGCCCTCCTTATTTAAGGATGTCCATTGGTTTTACAAGCAATGTGATGCTTGCCAAAGGAGAGGAAATTTAGGGCCTAGAGATGAGATGCCTCTTACTTACATTTTGGAAGTGGAATTATTCGATGTGTGGGGTATTGATTTTATGGGGCCATTTCCCCCTTCTAATGGTAATGTTTTTTTATCTTATTGGCAGTTGACTACGTGTCCAATTGGGTGGAGGCCATTGCATGTGATGGAAGAGATTGTCGAGGTCTCTTATCAAATAAATTTATAATCCTCAACCTCTAAAGCTAACTTGTAGCAGTAGTGGCCGGGGTCGACCACAGGGAGCAACGTAATTAATTAATTTAATTAGATTTCTCAATTAGTAGCTAAAAAAGGGGTTTTGAAAGATGGATTAATTGTAAACAAATAAAACTGCAATGAAGTAAAATAACAGGGAAGTAAACGAAGTTTAGTTAATCTCACCTCGGTATCGTGCAATTGGTTATTCTAACTTGGGTTAGGCTACTCAATCATTGACACTCAAATTTAAAGAATTGTTATTGATTACTCAACATTCATTGGAACCAATGATTATGATCTATAACCTTCCAACTTGACAAAAACATCAAAGTTAGAATCTAATTAGAATTCATGAACATGAACCTAACCGCATTAAGCGAATTGGATCGTTGAGTAAATTCACATAAACTATGAACAACCTAAATTCATACAATTCTAAGCTCAAATTCCTAGATCTATCATGCAAATATATCAAATGAGATAACACTCCATTCAACACAACCACACAATAAATCTATCACTAACCAATTAGTAAAGCAATTACTTTAAATCAAGCAAATAGTTTGTCAAACTATTCTATCAAAGCAATTGTAATTTGAGAATGGGAATTCAAGACATAACCAACAATAATTCAACTAAAACCATAACCAAGGTCTCAAGTGTATGCCTAACTTACATTAGAAGTCCCCAATTGCAACGACGTGAACTTAGCCGGTCAACGAAACGCTCCAACTAAGCTCCTCGGCTCGATTAACCATCCCAAAATATAATAAAACTCACTAAAATTACAAGGGAATTCAGAATAGTACAGGGAAGAAGAGGGAGAAATCGGATCTAGGGGAAAAAGCCAAAAGGAAACGCAAAAATCTGCAAAATACATTTTATACCCAGTCGCAGCGTCGCGCGCTAGGGCAACAGCGTCGCGGTGCTGCCCCCCTACAGAATAGGAAAAAGTCTCGGGTTTGCCCTAGCGTAGCGACGCTAGGGCAGCAGCGTCTCGACGCTCTCGCCTTACGCGCGAACTTCAAGATCTTTTCCTAATTTGCACAGTGTCCCGATGCTCTGATGGTAGCGTCTCGACGCTGTGACGGCTCCAGGGGCAGAATAGTCATTTTACGCTCCGGTTTTGCACGTTTAAGCCCCGAATTGCTTCCAAAGCTCCGACGAGGACCTATAGACATATTATACTCATTTTAAAGCATTTTTTGCAAGGAATTCAACTAAGATAAGCAAATTGGGAGATTCTAAATGTATAACAAATTGGACTTATCAGCATGCCATCGGAAGGATGTTAGGACAGTATCAAGGTTTCTTCAATCGCACATCTTTGCTCGGTTTGGGACACCTAGGGCTCTAGTGAGTGATGAGGGTACACATTTTGTTAATAATATCTTAACTAAGCTTTTAGCTAAATATGGAATCAAGCATAGGATAGCTACCCCTTATCACCCGCAGGCAAATGGCCGAGCTGAAATTAGCAATAGGGAAATTAAATCTATTCTAGAGAAAGTAGTCCATCCATCTAGGAAAGATTGGTCTTTTCGGTTAGATGAGGCTCTTTGGGCTTATAGGACAGCCTATAAGACTCCTCTAGGTATGTCTCCCTATAGGTTAGTATATGGGAAAGCTTGTCATCTACCATTAGAGCTTGAGCATAAAACGTTTTGGGCTTTGAAAAAATTAAATTTGGATCTGAGTCGTGCAGGGGCAATAAGAATGCTACAGCTTAACGAGTTAGAGGAATTTCGCCAATTTTCTTATGAAAATGCGAAAATGTATAAGGAGAAGACTAAGTTGTGGCATGACAAGAAAATAAAGCCTAAAGAGTTTGTCAAAGGTTAGAAGGTCTTGCTTTACAACTCTAGGTTGAAATTGTTTTCTGGGAAACTAAAATCTAAATGGTCAGGACCATTTATTGTGATTGAAGTTTTTCCCCATGGAGTAATTACTTTGCAAGATGAAAAAGATGGGAGAGTGTTCAAAGTTAATGGACAGCGTGTGAAACATTACTGGGGAGAGGAGTTCCAGTCGAAATACCCATCCCTAAGGTTGGTTGATGAATGAGAGAGCATGAGTATTGCGGGAGCATTTCACAGAGCAATATTTTGAGCTCCCAGTGTTTGTTGCGATTTTATTTCTCGCTGATTTGGTTTGATTTTAATTTCAGTTATTTTAGATTTTGTTTGTTTAAATTTTACATGATTTATTTTAATTTGTTGTTGTTTTTAATTCCGTAGATTTTTTTTTCAGTTTAGTTTATATTTAATTTATTCTAATTAGTTTAGTTTGTATTTTCGGTTATTTAAATTTCTGTTTAGGTTTAGATTTTAATAAAGTGTTTTCTGATTTATTCGGCTTCAAATAAAAATAAAAGAGATTTGATTTAAGCGGTTAATTTAAATTTCCTGATTTGATTTTCCTGACTTGATTTAAATTTGAAATCTTCCATATCCAAGATTCTTCTAGAAGAAAATCTTTGCTCAGAGGTTTGTTACGACAATTTTATGGCGGAATCAAATATCTCGTCCGAATAGAAAGGGGTTTTGTTGTGGATTAATTATTTTTACCGTTTGGATTTGAATTTCCCGTGGGCAGGTAAATTGCATGAAGGGTCTGATGCTGCCACGTGTCGCGCAGGGGAAATCCAATGGTTTAGCCGTTAGACAGCACACCAGCATTTACCATGGGCCGTTTGAACTTCAGATTTTACCGTTTGATGGATTTAATTTTTCCGATTGCATGAGTTTTGAGCGGTAATTTTATTTAATGAGGGGCAAAAATCTTTCGGTTATGATTCTATTTGTTGAAGCCATATTTATTCACAGCTTTCGGTAAGTTCTTTTCAATTCATCTTCTTGCTTTCATCCCTTGCCATTTTTGTTTTTCCTTTTGCTTCTGTTTACTGTAAAATCCTTTGAGTCCACAATGGCAAAAACAAGAGGAAGTAAGGAAAAGGATAATGAGGAGGAAGAGGTGCCAGTTACTCCTGAGGCACCGAAAACGAAAGCAAAGAAAAAGAAAACACCAGAGGAGAGGGAAGCCAAGAGGCGAAGAATACAACAGAGGGCTAAAGTTTAAGAGGTAGTACAGAAAGTAGTTGAGGACATTACTGATGTTGTGGTTGAGGAGGAGAATCCGAAGGAACCTGAGGAACAAAACCCTGAACAGACTGAACCGACAGTCCAGAATCCGCAAGAGGTTCACGAAAAACAAACGGAAGACGTGCAAGAAAGAGGCAATGAGCAGGAGGTGCAAGAGCAAGAGGCCGCGTTGAGGTTATTATGCCGGAAGTGCCCCGTCGTCGCTGTCGGAAGCAAAAAGTCGGCCGAGTCAAGGTGGTCAGGACTGATACCCCTTCGCCACCGACAACTGATTCTGAGAAAGAAAATACAAAAAAGGAAGAACAGGAGAAAAAGAAAGTAGAGGACAAAGCAAGAGAGGAAGCAGCGAAAAAAGTAGAGGAAGAAATTTTGCCCAAACAGAGGGAAGACAAGGGCAAAGGTATTGCTGAAGCATTGCCGGAACCTGAAGATATGGAAACAAAGGAGCCACGGTTGTCGTACAACCGCTTCATCAATGATCTTGCCCGAGCAAAGTATATCTAGATGCTGAAAAGGGACTTTCTGTTTGGACGGGGATTTGGCGATGATCTGCCACGCTTCTTAAGAACCGGAATAGAAAACCATGGCTGGAGTCAGTTCTGTGCAAAGCCGGAGCCGGTCAATTCCAATATTGTCCGAGAGTTCTATGTAAATATTGATGATCAAGAAGGATTTCAGGCTATTGTCCGAGAGGTGCTTGTTGATTGCAGCCCAGGAGCTATCAATTCTTTATTCAACCTCCAAGACTTTCCGCACGCAGGTTTCAATGAGATGGTGGTGGCGCCATCGAATGATGAGTTAAATGCGGCTGTCAGAGAGGTTGGCATCGAAGGGGCTCAGTGGAGACTGTCGAAGACGGAAAAACGCACATTCCAAGCGGCTTATCTGAAAAGCGAAGCCAATACATGGATGGGCTTTATCAAGTTGTGCTTACTACCGACAACTCACGATTCAACGGTGTCGCGTGATCGGGTGCTGCTGGTATTTGCTATTCTGCGTTCTATGAGTATTGATGTGGGCAAAATTATTTCTAGCGAGATTTTCGATTTTTGGCAGAAAAAGGTTGGGAAACTGTTTTTCCCAAACACCATAACAATGTTATGCCAAAGGGCAGGGGTTCCAATGAATGCTGATGATGTGACTTTAATGGACAAGGGAATAATCGACACACCAAACTTGGCTAGGCTTCAAAGGACACAAGAAACACGTCAAGGTTGTTTGGTGTGCGGCATCCATCAAATGCAGGAGCAATTACAGATGCATTCCAGCAGGATGAAGTTTGCTGAAAGGCAATTCCAAACCTTGTGGAATTATGTGAAGAGAAGGGATGTCGCGTTGAGGGGGGCCTTGCAATCAAATTTTTCTAAACCATATCCGGTTTTCCCAATATTCCCTGATGACCTGTTCCCTTGGATTCCACCACCACCTGTTGAGAGAGAAGGAGATGAAGAAGAAGATCCTGGTCAGGAGGATTGAAGAAGGAAATTTGGGCGTGCATTTGTTTTGATAAAATATTTTTGTTGCTCGCGCATTTCTGACCACATCTTTTCCTGTTCTTGCTTGTTTTTGCTTGTTTTTAATTTTCCTGCTGCTAGATCACCGAAAAAAATATATATCTGCTGATGCAATTTCTTTCTTTTATTTTCAATGAAATTTCCAATAGTTGTTTTTGTTCCATGGCATTGAGTAATTCTTACTTAACTAATTTTCTTTTGAATTTTTGAATCTTAGACTAGTTAGCTTAGTTAAGATCATGGTATTCTGATCTCCAGAAACCTTTTGCTTCAGCATTTCTTCTAACCTGGTCATTGCTGCGGCGAGAAGATTCTGAGGTAGTGTTGACTTATGTGATCCACTTTAAGCTTACTTCTAGTCCCACGCTTAGCTTAAAATTCAGATAGAAAAAATTAAGTTTGGGGGTATAATTTATCAATTAAATAATTCATTGGGGACAATGAATAATTCAAGTTTGGGGGACTTTTTGCTACTCCAATTGTTTTGCTCGAGCATTCCTCTCCTTCATTAAATAATTTGCTAGGTTATTGAGTAACAAGGGACATTTGTGATACCCACAGTTTGTCTTTGCGTCAAAAGATAACCTAGGAAATGTGAAAAATGATGAAAAAAAAAAGAACAAAAAATTATTATTTGCTGAAAAAATCGATTGTTGAAAATTTTGCTGAGAAAATTCATGGAGCATAAGTTTTGAAGGATGAATGAAAATCCAGCAATTTTTTTCTGTCTCCCAGGACTTAGGTGAGCTTCATCATAAAATGTCGCCATTCTGAGGAGCAAGGGATAGTATAACTAAGGATTTTTTGAGCTTAGCAAAGAGTATTTAGCCTAATTGGTGATGAGTTTGAGGCCAGGGTATACTGCACCATAAAGTGGGTCATCCCATGCTTAAGAGCTTATGACTATAGGGTTGCTTTAAGTTTGAAGAACAAAAATATAAAAATAAACCCCTTAAAAATGTGTTTTAATGTCTCTGATAATAGAGCTAGGCTGTGGCAAGTTTCTAGGATTGAGTTAAAAATGGTGACTGATAGCGGGCAGAAATGTCTCTATTTTAGTCCTAAATTATTAAGCTTTTGAGCGCTTTGATTGTGTTTTTATTGAAGAAATCTAAAATCAATCATTATTTTTTCTTTAGGAGCATTTTATGGATTTTTGGTTGAAAAAGGCCCAAAAATGAGCAATCCAACCCAAATATCCATCCATGGGTCAAAGGACTGGTCTGGAAACCACAGCGTCGCGACGCTGTCCCGTTTCTTGGCGAACAAGTTGGGTGACGTCACAGCGTCGCGACGCTGTCACTATTCCGGGCCTATAAATAGCCTCCCTTGGTGCCCATTTTTCTCATCAATCAATTCTTGTCACACCCCCTCCCGGACCACCTGTTAGCTTAGCCCGAAAGACGGCGTGAAGCCAACAGACATCGTCACCTCTAACGATCCCTGTTGACCTTACTGAAACGTTGAACCTGATAAACATACTAATCATAGACATAAAACATTCTATATGAAACACCACACAGCGGAATCCACGGAAACCTTTCAACATACACATGGTGCAGCCCTGACATAACCTGGTTTGGAAAGTAACCTGATATAGATATCACGACCAAAACATATACAACTAGGGTTATACATCCACGACCTCTAGGACGATATTATACAACCCTTACAAAACATTTACAATATGAACGGACTCAATATACAACTCCAACCACGTACTGGAGCTTGATCTAGAACTTTCAGCAGACGTTGGCAGTGTATCAGGCACCGGGAGCTCGATCTCTACCTGAAAGTGGAAAAACATTTTGAAAGGATGAGCTACGAAGCCCAGTGAGTGACTAACTTTAAAACTCTAAATCCGGAAGTCAAACACGTGATAAACCTTTAAACGTATAAATATGCTCAATCAAAGCGTTTAACATAAACGTGTAATGAAAAAGGCTTTCTAAAATATCTCGCAAGTTCGTCATTAAAAATCTAGCAAGGCATATCAAGTACATCAAACGTTTTAACTAACATGACCGATCTACGTTGTGTAGGGCACGCCCAGTACAACCAACGTTTACTAGTCCTACGATGTAATGGGGCCCGCCCAGCACTCCCATCGTCTTTGTCGTAGTGGGGCCCGCCCAGCACTCACGACAGCATCGTTGTCACGGAGTACACTCAACGTCAACAACGGAATATAACCTGTGTGCACACGGTACCATATAGCCTCGGGCTCAATATCTCAGTCATGTAGTCAATAGAAATCTCAGAAAATCACATGAAAACATTAAAACATGCCCGCTTGTCGTTATCTTTCGTAAAACTTAAGCTTACTCAGCTTGCTCATGAAAAACTGGAAATCGTTTAAAAGTACTTGCTAATCCATACTTTACTTTAAAAGATATCGTTTCAGCTATTTTTCATAAAGTCATTAGACACGTGCTCATATATAAACCTCATTAGAAAATCTGAGCTCAAAACACATGCTTGAAACCGTTCATAAAAATCATATATCATTCATGGTAAAGCATATAAAACATATAATCATGAACAACCGTTTAAGAACATTTTCGAAATTCATTTTGTCACTCACAGTCTTATCTAGTTCCCCGGTTTGTAGACTCGACCTATTTCCTCTTGGCCTGTCAAATAACCAAATCCGAGCATTAGAACCATAGATAGCTTTGTCTTTCCATGCTCATGAATTTTTAAACAATTGGATTAAGAATCACATTCACAATTCTACTTTCCAGATTTTCCAGATTCTATACCCTAACTTCCAATACCCATAACTTCCTCAATACTGAACCAAAATTAATGAAATACACATCAAACTCTTCATTTTCGAACACTCTACAACTTACCTGAAGAAATGAAAACGAGATTCCCAACCAATTTGTCCAGAAATTCCCCGAAGTCAGACAACACAGATTCGAGCTTCTCTGTTACCCTTTATCTTCCTCCTGAATTTAAACCTACTTAAAGTCATTTGTAGCTCACCAATTCTTCATGAAAGTTGTAGATAATTGAATAAGCTTTCCAACCATACCACATAGAGCTTCTGATTCAACTTTTACACCCCAGAATGCTCAAAACATCAGAGAAAACCAGAGATCCTCCTGCTTTGCTCGAAAATCCTGTGCTCTGTTTTCCATTCCAAAAACCATCCACTTCTCATACGATTTAGGTCAAGATTCCTTCATGAAATTTGTTAGAAAATGAACTAACTTTCAAGAAAATCAAACCTCACCTCTTGATTCCTTCTGTGTAGCTCAAACCGAATAAAACACCAGAGGTTGACAGTTTGCACCCAGATTCTGGAATGGCTGGCTTTGCATGAGCTTTTTCCTATCTTCTTCAACCTCAAACCACGAAATTCTTCTTCTTCTTCTTCCTTCACTCTCTCCTCAAAGTGCTCTGAAAGTTTGAATGGAAAATGATGGAGAAATGAAATGAAATTGGGCTGAAAAATGTGGTTGTCGGTGGTGGGCTTTGTGCTGTCCATTTCCACTTCCTTTCTTTTCTTTTTTTTTTTTTCTTTGCTGATTTCTTTTCTCTCTTTTTTTTTTTCTTTTCCTTCCATTTTCCTTTTCCTTTTCCTTTTCTTTTCTTTCCTTTCTTCTTTTAACTTAGTAATCCCAACAAGAGATGACAAGAGAAAATGATCCTAGAGAAGTCTCGGGTTTACAATTCTCATTCCTTTCAAACCTTTCCTTCCTTGGCTCTTTTTGAGCATTCTCTCAAGGCTTTCTAGCCTTTTTGAGAGTTAGTAGTGGGAAAATTTTGGGAGCTTTTGGGAGCACTCTAGGAGGCTCAAGGCGTGCTCAGAGGGACTCCAAGCGCTAGCGACGGGGTCTTCGACGGTCATTTCATTTCCTTTTATTTTGCTCAAATTTATGCTTTCCATTGTATATCTTGTGGATATTGCAGCCATGTATAGATAAACCCCAATTTGGGGTCTTGAAATGAAAGTACATAGTTAAATGTTATTATAATTGCCTTTCTCTTGCCCTCTTTTACTAATTATTTGTATGGATGCTCGTAATGCTATATGCAATCTGGCCAATTGTATATTGATCCGATTCTTAATGGAAACTCGACGGAGAGAAATTAGGATAGATCATAATCCATGCAACTGGTTTAATTGCCCGTAGTGACAACAGGATTAGTTGATTAAACTTAGATTCCTAAAATGAATCAGAGCGTAATAATCAATGAATTTTAATGGCGCTAAGGACACTTAGGTTGTTAAAATGGATTAATTAGAATTAGGGGAAACCGATAGGAGAACCTATGTGACTAACGAAGATTCTAGGATTATAATTAGTTGGGCAATGAGATAGGATAATTGTAATAATTATTTAGCTATTAATTGATTTTCAAGACCCCGCTTCTCACTCAAAACTCTATCTCCATATTTTTTATTTCTTGATTGATCAATTTGATTTCCTTAATCGCTATAATTTTTAAATTCTTTTTATTTCATGGTTTGGTCCCTAAATATTATTTCGTCCAAGTATTTTTAGTGTTCAAGAATTATCGGTTTTGCTTAATTATCGCTTCGCCTCCCTGTGGATTCGATACTCGGAATAATTCCGTTTTATATTACTTGCGGCCCGTGCACTTGCGGTTGGCAACAGTGACCATTTGTCCATGCCGGAAGAATTATTTTGCTACAACAGAGCTTGGTTTTGCAGAATGCTCAGGTAAAGGTTGAAGGTAGTGTTGGATTATCTGATTTGATTGAGCTATGCTTTGTCTAATGTTTTGAATTCTTAAGGGAAGGTTGGTTAGTATTGCTCAGGACGCGCAATAGTTCAAGTTGGGGGGTATGATAACTCTCCAAAAGGGAGTTATTTAGGCCTTAGTTTTATAATGATTTATGTGTCATTTGTGCTAAATAGGGTTGCTTTTAGATGAATATTGCCTGTTCTAACCCATTTGGAAGAATGGATGCTTTGGAAGTTATTTTGTGCAAAATATGTTGCTAAGCGACTTGAGGGAGCAAAATCTGCGATCCAGCAAAGCAGGGAGCAAAACTGCCACGTCACTGCTCGTTAGCCATTTTGATGAACTGAAGTTAGTTAAGCTATTTTCGAATTTAAGGACAAGGAGAGCCATCCACGTGTCTAGGTCAACCTAATTCAAGCTTGTCTTCATTCTATAAAAGGGAAGAGCCGTTCAAGTCAAAGACATTCCACTCTTGGGGAAGAGATCATTTCTCATTTCCATCATTGGGAGCCGAATAAGAGGAGAAAGATTGGAGACTTCAAGAAGACCATCAATTACGGATTTGACCAAGGAAATTAGTATTTTCTTGTAATATTTTGTAATTATGGATGCACATACTCAGATTGTAGCATATGTTGCCATGAGCTCTATGAACTAAATTCACTTAGGTGTTGGTTAGGAAGTATGTAATTGTTGTGCCTTATTCTCTATGCAATATATGTTGATTTGATGCATCTTGATTAATTGTTGTGCTTATTTATATTTTGTGCCCGCTTGGCCAGCCGGTATGAATACCACTTCTTAGTTTCAAGGATGATTTGAGAAGTGTGTGACATTTAATCACACTAGATCATTGTGTATTGGTGAACGCCAGTGACTGAGCTAGAGCTAGGGATAGCCAGATGCCTAGTACTTGATCGGTAGTGCGTCATTGGAGTTGAAACACATTCTAAAAAGTCCAGAGTTCCGGGAGGATCCTGCTAATAAGACTGCAAGAGTTTTGCCTAATCAATAATATTGCTAGAGCATCTTTTAAAACAATTATTAATTCCTGACCAACGCCTGTTTCTAATTTGTCTGCTTTATTTGTTTACTTTCTGTTCTATCATTTCTTTTGTTTCAGCACTATATCAAAAGCAATCATTTTAACTACTTTCGAAACCATTAAAGAGTTACACAAAATAGATAAAGTGAGAGCTAATTACCTTGGATTCGATAAATACTTATTACTTGATGCGGATTGTGTATGCTTGTACAGTGTTCTAGAGTCTATTTTTATCTTATTTTCACCCACTCTGGAAACCCAACACTCTTCATCGACGAAAATAAATTTCTGTATTCTCAAGGCATCATTCTGACATGATTCAACGTTCCCTTTACGAAGAACAAAAACTTTTAACTTTCATTCCCTTTGAAAGGCTTTAAGCTCTCTTATAAAAGAAATTATCCTCTTCTCATTTGACATTTTGAAAATGAAGTTTTTGTCAAAGAAAAACAAAACAATTTGCATTTAAGGGGTGAAAGGATGTGTCTGTATGCTTTGAAAGGATGTGTCTGTATCATTTTAAAAGATGTGTCTGTATGAATTTTAAATTTAATTTACCAACCATTTTAAATATTTTTTGAAAAGATGTGTATGTATTGAAAAAGTGGATTTATATTGGGTGCACAGACCACGGCTAAAATAGTTCGTTGCAACCTGGAGCTCTCGTAGAGTGAAATTCTTCCATGGTGAGTTGAAATTACTGATGTTGGAATCAAACCGAAAGTGAAGATGCAAAGTCCCTCTTATACTGTTGCTCAGTATTTTGGAGAGCTTGAGCACACTAAGAGGATGCAGTTTCCTTACAAACTTGCTGGATTTGGACCTCAATAATTTGAAAATTCCATGCCAAAAGGAAGGCGGTTTGGGCTCCCCAGAAGATATTGATTCAAACCCCGAGTGTAACGCCCCCAAATTCTTAAGAGACTATCTAAGGTTACCACTAAACTTAGTCACATTACTCTTTAAGGTGCTACCGAAAATTCGACAGCATAACGACGTAATTTTGCTTAAACCAAAATTTTACAACCTGTTAAAGCATCAACATAACACTAAATAAAGTTGCAACACGATTACGAGTCAGATCTCATAACCATTCCCATTCAGTTAACACAATTCAAACTAAGTCTAATTCAAAGCACTAAATGAAGTAAATCGATAACCATTATTTTAAACAACACCTCTTGACCAACACAAAAATTTATCTCTCCTAACAATGTTTAAACAACCAAAACATATTAATGAATTAAACTCATAAACTTTGCTTTCTCAAGCCTGCTCCTCAGCATCACCAGGCTCGTAGTATTCCTCATCACCTGTAAAATCTAGTGTGTCGGCCAGTCGTCGAGCACGAGGAATAGGTCACCAGCAGCCTAGTCGATTCCATCTTCCCTCGGTTCGTGCAGCAGTTGTCCGCAAACAACTCGAGTAGCATCCATCCGCGAATGAGCTCGAGTCTCCGGTGCCCTCTTCAACTCTTTCTTCGACGAGCAAGTCCAGTAACTCATGGTTTCAACCTCCAAGTACGCGTTGGTGTGCAATCAGCTAGCAGCAGACATCGATTTTCCCCTTTTGGTAAGATTTAGTACTTACCCCACTCATTTGGTCTTGGATCTAAGATACCCACTCGGTAACGGCTCCAAATTGGGCAGTTTCAGTATCTTTGAGTGCTAACCAGGATCAAATTTGGCTCAAAGTTAGCTTTGAGTGGATGCCCATAGATCGAGAGGTTCCAAATTGGATTACCCACAGCTTGTAAACTTCGGTTTGGTGATTTCGAAGTCTGGCAAGCCCCAACAAGCATTAGTTCGAGCTCCTTTTGGGTAGTTCAGTGAGTTTCAACATACTTTAGACCTTTTTTAAACTCATCAATAATGTTTTATAGTTTGATAGATTGATTTCTAACGCCTAGAAACTCTCCGTTTGTAGATTCGAGCTCCATCGAATACTTTTCAGCGAAAGCCCAAGTCTCCTTCAGTAAGTTTGAGACAGTAAGGTTCCTTTTAGATCCTTTTGGATTCAATTGAAGTACTTTAGAACCATCTCTAAGCCTTGAGGATGCTTTGTTTGTAGTCTGTGGTCAATTCAAATACCTTTGAACATTTTCAAGCAAGTTAACAAGTTCGTGTCGATGAAGTTAGGTGGTAAGTTTCTCCTTCGACCTTATTGAATTTAGTTGAACTAGTCCAAGTTGGTCTTTAACCTTGATCACTCTTTGTTTTAGGATTCAGATAAGTTTCGAAGTGTTCAGATAGCCATCAAAGTTATGTTGGGAGCTTGTTAGATTAAGTTAAAAGCAACATAGAACTATCTGTAAGTGGATTTCTACATGTTGAGTCTGTTTGTTGTGTGCTAGCATCTTGTATGTCTTATTTGGTTTACATTCATGATCTATATGAATATCGTTTCTTGGATTATGTGCCATGAGATGTTGTTTAGATGCTTGATGCGATATGTTGAACTATTGAGATGTGTTGTTGTAGGGAAAAGATCGAAAGGGAGGAGAAAAATCATGTGTCGGTGGTAGGACCAAATTAGTCCTATTTATTTGTTGTTAATCTAGACTTGTTAGGGTGCACTTTACGCTTTATTTGTCTGTTTTGTAGATTATTTGTGCATTCAAGGCATCAGGGACAAACTACACAAATTGAAGCTAATTCGGGCAATTTAATGAGTTTTCGAGCTAACCCGAGGGCCATGGGTCTCGAGGAGGTGAGAAGACCGTGAGGATCGTGACGAGCCCGAAGAATGGTTCCAAGGAGTCAAAGGTTCGAGGCCTGAATCGAGCAAGAAATGAAGAAGATTAAAGACAAAGCACGCTGGAAAGAGGCCAGGCGTCGAGACATCGTGGCCAACGTCTCGACGCTGGCCCGTTTCAAGCCCTAGGTCCAGTCGGCACGGCATCGAGACGCCATGCCTAGC
This sequence comes from Luffa aegyptiaca, assembly GCA_017139565.1. Classification (NCBI taxonomy): domain Eukaryota; kingdom Viridiplantae; phylum Streptophyta; class Magnoliopsida; order Cucurbitales; family Cucurbitaceae; genus Luffa; species Luffa aegyptiaca. Next base: position 39,184,123 of record CM029403.1, read on the forward strand.
GTCGAGACGCCACAATCAAATTCTCTATAAATTCCCCTCTTTTATTCCACCGTTAGAAAGAGTTTTTTAGGGTTTATTTCTGGTTTTCCTCTCGGTTCTCTCTGTCCTTCGAGTCCATAACTCAGAGGTGTAAGTTTTCCTATTGATTTGCTTTTTAATTTCTTGTTATTGTAGCATAGGTGATAAGGCTAAAAAATATACCTATTTTTCCCTTATATTTAGCTCATTTCTTTGTCAAATACTGCATGTTTAGATCAATTTTACTGTTCCCGAGCTCAAAATATGTTAACGTTGATAAGTTAGGGTGTTGAGATTCATTTTTGTCAAAAATTGCTCATTTGTGCTTAAAAAGACTTAATTTTAAGAGAATTTGACAAAGTTCATTGTTGTGCAGGAAAACAGAGGAAGTGCTGGATTCTGCCCAGAAATGCGACTGCATTTCTGGGAAGGCAAAATGAAATGCGACCGCATTTCTGGAAAAATTGAGGCAGTTCCGAGTCGTCCGCGGGTCATTGTTGACGAGTCTTCTTCGCACCTAACCGGCTGTTTTGACCCCGAAACTGACTGGGCTACCTACCAACACCTATTTCGCAGCTCCTCAACCATTTCCCATACTATATAAGCTCGATATTCGAAGTCAAATTCAAGCAAAACTCATTTGGAAGAAGAGTGTGGTGACAGAACCCTAGTTGACACCTATGAGTAGGGATGCACGAGGTCCTTCTTAGATGACTAAATTCTAACCTGAGTTAGACATCAAACCTTAGGGTTTGTAGGAATTTTCACCCATTCCCACTTGTAAAAGCGAGAGAGTGGAGTGTCTAAGTGAACTCTAGAAGGATTGGAAAAATAGAAAACCCATAGTATTTGGCTACTTCCATTATTTCCAGCTTTTGATACTTTTCATTTATCTGTATTCTTTACATTCTTATTTCAATGAAAATGTATTCATTTGCACTTTATCTCACCATGAGTAGCTAAATTCCGTTGAGGGGTTCAATATGGTGAATTCCCTTATGGTTCAATAGCTTGAAAGTGTTTTATTTGCTTAAGTTTTGTTCAATGCATGTCATTCTTTATTGAATATCATTATGATCTTGTTGAGTTTAACTTGATCACTTAGACTTTGCATGCTATGTGAGTTTGATCTCGAAAGGGACAGACGATATCGGTTCTCATAAAGGTGATACAGGAGAAAAAGCTCGAAAGAGATTGTTCGGTGGTATAGGGCAAGCTGCCTAAGGCACCCTATATCGACTATAGGGTTATAGGTTGCATTCGTGAATTATCTATGTCAGAGTCGAGTCACAGAAATGTGCATAACAGTACTCGCTTAGCCTTCTAACGGTTCTTGGGAGCAAGGCCAAATAGAAGTTAAATCTGATCGAATGCATTAAATAGGCTTAAGTTAAATACTTCATGATTAAGGTTATTGCCTTTGGGATGAATCCATGTTGAATACCTCGCTTGTTTATTATTGTTATTCTATATTATTTATTTGCTTGTTTTATCTATTTTTCTAAAAACCAATCATCAAACTTATTTCTTTGGTTACCTTTTCAAAAGCAATCATTTGAGCAGTTTCTTCTTCAAATCTGAATTTCCAATTTAGTCCTCGTGGGATCGATACCCTTGGAATACTTCTAAGGTTTTTTTATTACTTCGTGTGACAATGTATACTTGCACTAGGGTTAGCTGAATTTATCTTTATTATTATTATTCATCTTATCTCACATCCATCCATTCAGCTGACGACGCACCAATAGGGTCGCGGGTTTTAGTCAGCCTAACGGCCGTCTAAACCCGTTGACGCCGATTGGATAATTATTGGGCTATAAAACGTGTTTCTTTGTGAATTTTATGTTTTGAATGTCTTTTCAATTCCGTATTGCAATTGTATTTTGGATTCAGTATGTATTATTTGCATGTGCAGTAGGTTAGATTGACGCCCTAACTCGCAACTCGTATGTTAATAACTTGCTAAAGAATTGATTTCCATGTTGCTAATGGATTATTAATTCAATAGTTAGCAATAGATTGATTCGTGGGCACAGGTCCCAAGAGTAGACTTTGACTTTGTTGCTTCACATGATAGGTCTAGAATCCAAAATAGCGTTAGGAGTAATCTAAGCCTAATTATTTCTAATGTCCTAATCAATCCACTTAGACTTAAGGCAATTGGTTGATTATTTGATTTGATAGTCTAATCAAATTAATTAGTTAATCAATTAGAATCTAATTCGATGGTCGTTGTATGATCGGGTTAGATGGATTAGGTGGGCTTTGGGTCTTTTCTGGGTTCAGATTAGATCAATTGGGCAATTAAGCAATTTAAGTTAGTCTTTAATAGGTAGGAAGACAATGATCAAAGTAAATCATTTAACCCCAATAATCTCTCCAATCGGCGTCACCTAAATTAATTAATTTTCTCGCCTGTTTATGATTCTTGTCTATTTAAATTCTTGTCCTTTAAATTTCTTGTCTCTTTAAATTCCTAGATTTAAATTATTGCACGCTTATTCTCCTAATATTCCAATCCCCCCATTTACCGCTTTAACAACTCAAAATAAATAGGAAATAAGTAACCAACCTCCACTCCCTGTGATCGACCTCGACCACTACTACTGCAAGTAGTTTAGTGTTCGTGGAACTATAAATTTTATTTGGCAAACTGTGAGCCTCGACAACTCCCGACCCGTCAGTCGGCTGCTACACGAGGAGGAAGATGCTGAGGGGGTAGAAGAGGTTGGCGGCTTCACGCGAGGGGGAAGAATGAGAGGAGGAATGAGATGCTAGGGCTTATTTCTTCCATTATTTAGTTTTTTTACCAAAAAAAATAATGCCTAATAGTAACTATAAAGGAGGGAATATACCTGAGTTTCTTTAATTCCAACTTTAATATCTTTCCCAATCAATCCCCAAATTAACCTTCTAAAATCTCAAACTTACAAGAATCTTTGGAGGTGAGAACTTTGGGCTTTGATAAAATGAACTTCCACCCACGAACCCAAAATTTTAATGAACTTAATTTCAACCACTTGAATCCAATTTACTCAAAATTTCTCCAAAATACCACTAACTCCGAAACGCGAGGCGTTACTGATAGCGAGCAGAAATGTCGCTATTTTAGTCCCAATTTATTAGGCTTTTCTGTGCTTTAATCGTGTTTTTAATGAAAATATTTAATGAATTCCGTTATTTGGTCCTTAGGAGCAAAGTTGGTGATTTTGGGAGAAAAAGTGCAAAAAATGAAGCAAATGAAGCCCAAATCCAAGCTTGATCAAATGGGGGCCCAAAGAAGACACTCATGAAAAAATGCCCAAAAGAAATGAAGAAGAAGGCCCAAAAATCAGCCCAAAAAGAAGCTGAAAAATCTGGAATTTTAGGGCAGCGTCGAGACGCTATGTAAGCAGCGTCGCGACGCTACCCTTTTCGTGTTGCCCAAGCCGCGTGCGTTGCAGCATCGCGACGCTGTGCAAGGTAGCGTCGCGACGCTACCCCTAATCCGGGCCTATAAAAAGGCACCCTTGGGTGCCTCATTTACCATCAATCAATTCATTCTTCAATCCATTCTTTCCTTCCTTTGGCTCCTTTGGAGCCTCTCTCAAGGCTTTCTAGCCTTTTTGAGAGAATTCTTTAGTGGGAAATATTTGGGGAATTTTGGGGAGCATCTTAGGAAGCTCAAAGGAGTGTTCGGCGGAGCTCTGAGCGCCAAGCGAAGGGGTTTTTCGACGGTCAATTCCTTTCCTTTTATGCTCTTAAAATATGCTTTCTATTGTAAATGTTGTGGATATTTTAGCTATGTATAGCTAAACCCCAATTTGGGGTCTTCAAATGAAATTATAGTTGAAATGTTGTTATAATTACCTGTCTCTTGCCCTTTTTCCTAATTATTTGTATGGATGTGCTTAATGCTTTATTCAATCTGGCCAATTGTGTAATGATTCGATTCTTAATGGAAACTCGACGGAGAGAAGTTAGGATAGATCATAATCCATGCAACTAGTTTAATTGCCCGTCGTGACACCGGGATTTAGTTGATTAAACTTAGATTCCTAAAATGAATCAGAGCGTAATAATTAATGATTTTTAATGGCCCTAAGGACACTTAGGTTGTTAAAATGAATTAATTACAATTAGGGGAAACCGACAGGAGAACCTATGTGATTAACGGAGATTCTAGGAGTATAATTAGTTGGGCAATGAGATAGGATTATTATAACAATTGTTTAGCTCATAATTGATTTTCAAGACCCCTCTTCCCATTAAAAGAAATCTCTTTCTCCATATTTTTTTATTTGATTGATCAAATTATTTTCCTGCTTTGAATTTTAAATTTCTCTTATTTGCATGGGTTGTTCCCTAAATATTATTTTGCCTAAGTACTTTTAGTGCTCAAGAGATTTTTTGCTTAATTTTCGCTTCGCTTCCCTGTGGATTCGATACTCGGTATTACTACCGTTTTATATTACTTGCGGCCCGTGCACTTTGCGGTCATCAGTTACATCGAGCTTCTAAAGTGGTCTTCAAGAATTCCTGTGGGTGAAGATGAATCTACCTTCTCCTTCATAATTGAAAGAAAATAACGAACCTACCAGGAACAAAAAGAGGTGCCTATAAGCACTTTCCTAGCAAGAATTAGACGCACTCACTTTGTTCTTAGCATTCTCAATCCGCCTCACCCCCTTTTGATCATCAAAAGCCTCAATCGAGAATTCCGAAACACTTCCACCATCAATACGCTTAAATAAAATGCGTATGAGCCAAAAATCTGCTACGGTGATTTTACTTAGAAAGATTTTGGGAAGAAGTAAAGAAGGATCTCTAATTGTTGTTGTTGTGCTTGCTGCAAATGCAACTGAAAGTATTTTAGATAGTTTAAAAGCCAAACAGGTAGAGGAGCGGATTGCTGTAGTTGGGATCTTGTTAAGATGTATTCAAGAGCCCATAGAAGAAGAGCCCGAAGACGAAGATGAAAACCAATTCCACGATTCGCACTTCGGTGACACAAACAACAGAATCACCAAAAACAGAATCTGCTCAAACCCAACACAAAAATTCAACCCATCACAAACATTAAAAAAACAAAGGATAAATAGATGATAATTTTAATAGATGAGATGCATGCATGGAATTTTTGGCATTTTTCATAATTTTTGGCAATTCATTTGCTTAAATATGGTTCTCACCGTGATGGCTTCAACAACAAGAGCAGAATACAAACACTCAATAAAAAAACTAAAACCAAGAATGGAACAAACACTCAATGGAACCAAGAAAATATGGGTATGAGAATTTTGAATCCCATGGCTGGGAAAAAGAAATTAAATTGCCCAACAGCAGACTTCTTTCCATTTCAGTTCTTTCCATGAAGGTTTTGATCTCTTCAATGGAACCAAGGAATCTTTTAGTATGTTTTCTTCATCTCTGCTGTTGTTGCTTTTGCTTTCTTTGATCGTTCTTGTCGAAAACGCATCGGCTCACTTTTGTTCTCAAGAAGACGATCCACTCCTCATGGTGTCCACACTTGGAGGCGTGCACTATTCTCAAGGAATCCCACGATTTCAATTGCCTAAAATCGATTTAACGCAAGCGGATGGCATCGACGTCTTGAAGGATTGCCCAAATCGATTTCACGATTTCACGCAAGGGGATTGTCATTGGAATTAATCGATTTCACGCAAGCGAATCGTCACTGGAATTAATCGATTTCGATTTCACGCAAGCGGATCGTCAATTGCCCAGATCGATTTCAATTTCCCTTTTCCCTTTTCCTTTTTCTCTAATGTGCGTGCAATAGTGTTTCTAATTCTTTGATGGTGAATTACATCTACTGCTCCCTATTTGGCTATTTACTGCAGTAATTCCTCTAAAGTAAATATTTATATCATTGGGGGCATTTATGTAATTTATGCTGGTTGTATTTTGGCTATATAAGCCTCTCTTTCACGATTACTTCAGTATGAGTGATTTAGGGTTTTGTGGGCTTGTTGATTACATGCAAGAATGTCATCATTTTCCTATTAATTTTAGCTAGTTTTGTGCTTGAATTGTGTGCCTTAATGCTATTTCCTGTTTAAATTTCAGAAAACCGAGCCAAGGAAGCAAAACCGGAATTTTGAGAGATTTTGGATGATTTTGGAGACTTTTTGAGCATTTTGAAGAATTACCTTTAAGATCCAAGTCCAAAAGCCTAAGAAGAATGAGTTAGAAGCCCAAGAATCATAGATTTCAAGCTTAAATTATCAAGTTGGGTCAAGAAAAGAGCCCAAAATCCATTTCATGAAGCATTGGGCCAAAGGAATTGAAGAAGGCCCAAAAATTGAGTCAAATTCGGGTCATTCTAGAAGATCCAGGGCCTAGCGTCGCTAGGCAACTATGCGGAAAAATCCAGAAATGGGGTAGCGTCGTGACGCTGCGACGACTTGGAGCCCAAGAAAAGATGACGTCAGAGCGTCGCGACGCTGTGACGTAGCGTCTCGACGCTACGCCTGCTGGAAGCCTATATAAGGGGCCTTTTGCATCCAAGTTTTGTGTGCCAATTTGTGGGTTTTCACCCCATTCTAGAATCCACACTAAAATTGGGGATTTTTGGGAGAGTTTTGGAGCTTTGTTGAAGATCTTTGGAGCTCGGGATCGATGGAGATCGACACTTTTATGAGCATTTCTCTTCCCTTTTCCTTTATGTTTTAGTTTCTAGAATTGTTGTGATTAGGAATTATTGAATTTTAGTGATTATGAGTAGTAAATTCCTAAATTCTATGAGATTGATTTAGATGTTGAACCTTTGCTTGATTAATGAATTTATTTGGTTTAATTATCATTATTGTTCATTTGTGCATTTTGTCCGTAATGCTTTTAATCAACTGATCACTGATTAAATGAATCATTACTAAGTGGAGACTCGACGGAGAGAAGCTTAGACTAGAACTGAATGCATGACTAACGTTATTTACCCGGGTGACACGGGATAGAATAAATAACGTTAGAGGTTGTATTGAAGGGTCGTAACGCCATACTAAGTAAATAAAGAGGAGACCGAAAGGAGATTCTTTATTGAAAGGTATGAGATAGGAGGAGACCGACAGGAGAGTCCTTGTCATTAGGCTTCTAGACTTATGAATCAAATGATTAGTTAATCCATATTAGTTAATTGATTAAGCGATTAAAGGTCCAATTGATTAAATCAACCCTCTAAGAATTATCCCTCCAAATTGTGTCTCCATTTATCTTTTGCTTTCTAGATTAGCTTTTTGTTATTCTTTTCGGCATTAGATTTTGTTCTCTAAATAAAGTTAAGCAAGATTATTCGTGGTAATTAATTGAATAAATCCAATCCCTGTGGAGACGATACTCTATACTCAAAATCACTATATTACTTGTGACGACCCGTACGCTTGCGGTGAGCAACACTTGTATTATGAGAGCTTGTAATCGGCGACTTCTCCCTCGATTTGTTCTTCACATGGTAATGTAAAGATCTCTCCTCTCTGATTCCTACAGTGGATGTACACCTAACGGTGGAACTGAAGGAGTGTATGACACTCGAGCGGAAGTGATTACGGATCTTGGGCGTTTAATTTCATTAATTTGTCAAAGAAAACATGCTGGAAATTAAAACGAAAAAAAGAGCGCCGAGAATACTTAACTTTGGAGCTCGAATTGGAGCGTTTCTTTGGACAATTCTCAGCACGATCGAGTCGTGGACGACCACCGAAATCTTTCCCGCTATTCTCTGGCCTTAGAACGGGCTTGTGGGAACCTGAGCATGATGAATTTGGAGATGAAGTTGTGAGAAAAATGGGTTTTTCATCCCATCTTTGTTCTCGGTTTGAGAGAGAGAGAGAATTTCTTCACCAAAATTTGCATGTGTATCTCAGCCATCACCCCTCATCAATAATTAAAGAAGAAGACAAGCATATATATTAAGCTTCAAAGATAGCCAGCTATTCAATCTCTCAAGATTGGTGTCAAATGAGGTGTTAGTTTGTGAGAGTTTTCAACAAAACCCACCACCTCAAAATTGAATTTTAATTTCAATATCAAGAAATCAATTTTAAATAGAATTAATTTATATAATTAATTTTAGTTAAAATCAATTTAACTAATTAATTAAACAATTATAATTAATTATAATTGTTTTAATTTAATATCAAGTAATAAATTAAATTAGTACACCAATCTTGTTTTTCTCTCATAACTAATAAATTTGAACCACCATTCAAATGTAAACCGAATATCTCGAATGTGAATCCCTATTCACGTGTGTTATATTTAAATCATATTTAAATAATTATAACTTTCTCAATATATAGTTTAATACACAATTAAACTAATACGTTAAATTATATCGAATATAATTAACGATATCTCCCTAAGTTGAATTTGAACGTTTTCAAATTCATTCATCATTATGTTCTAAGGTTTATCCGATTGAGCTAGCAACGGGACCTAATGGACCTACAGATCATGGGCTACAACGATTCGAGATTAACTGACTGAACTCTTTCAATCCTAGTTAACCAAATTTGGTTAACTAGCGGGACACTCCACTATAGCCCGTAGCTGAACTCCTCTCACTGTAGATATATTTCTGTCCACCCGATATAACCATGATTAGTAAGTCCATCCTTCACAGGTTGTTCGTAACTATAGTCAGGTCAAAAGTCCGTTTTACCCCTATAGCACTTCTTGTTCCTTAAGACTTCATTGAGTCCCTAATGAACAATTGGTTTGTGGTCCCACCACTAAACCTAAAACCTCTCGGGCCAATGAGAGGGCGGCGCCTTTGTTCACGTTCCGGAGTCAGTACTTAAGGGAACAACCTCTCTACTATCCCTAAAGACGGGTAGGAGTGAATTCCATCTTGCATGACTATGTCCTCAACTATCTACTCGTTCCTATCCCTGAAATGGGGGGTTTATTGAGTTGGCGTTGTTGAGCCACTCTCACCCATGCAGATCTAAGTATAAGTCCGAATAAACAGAAGTTCATAGTTACCTAGGTCATCGCTTGAAATATGCCAGTTTCACAGTAAACGGCGTTATAAAGTGAAAGTGACTAATTTCGCGGTCCGGTCTTATGCAAACTTCTTTTGCATAGGACCCCCCTACTCGCATGTCTCTTCATGAACGATTTAGGACCACATCGTTTGTACTAAAACAAAGTGGGCCGCGACACATAGTTTTTCCTAGGATAAGGTACCCAGTCTTATCCCTATACTATAGACCGTTTAGGCTATGTACTTGAACTTGATCGACTTTTATGTTACTACATAGAGTTCAAGCATTCATATCATAGCCAAGGATTCTAGTTTATTGGATTTGGGTTAATTAATACATAATGAACACAATAATACATCAACCAGAAATTAAATAACCTCGATAACGCTTTATCGATTATAATTGACTTTGTTTACATTTACTATCCACGAGTTTTAGGACATAAAACCCAACAAAATCCCACTTGGACTAAAACTCTAGTGGGCTGTACAACAATCCAGAACCATAGTGGGTTTGTAAAATACAATAAACTAGGGCATCTCGTATACCCATTACAGGAACCTCTATAATCCGGTGTGTTTGATTTCTCTCTTCCCTTTCTCTTTATTTTGTTCTGTTTGTTTCGAGTTTGTGGTTTGGCTTTGCGATTCTGGATTTTGTACAACAATTGGTATCAGAACTGTTTTGAATGGAAGGATTCTAGTTTTGAGCTTGTTTTGAGGTGAATCGGTCTTATTGCTTCGCGTTTCACCAATCGATTTTTCTACTCTCTTTGTTTTTGCATTTATTCTCTGATCGGTTGAGGGATTTCTGATATACGGCCTGATTTCGGACCAATTTACCGATGGCTGCCCGTTTTGAGTTGGAACGCTTCGACGGAAAGGGGGACTTCAGTTTATGGAAGAAGAAGATGAAAGCTCTTCTCGTTCAGTAGAAGGTCGCTAAGGCCTTAGATCCAAGTAAGTACCCCGTAACCATGAATGAGGATGAAAAAGTCGAGATGTCTGAGATAGCATATAGTACAGAGATAGCATATAGTACAGTGATTTTGTATCTGTCTGATGCTGTGTTGAGACGTGTGAATGATGTTGATAATGTGGCTGATCTGTGGAAGAAATTGGATGAGTTTTATATGTCGAAATCACTCACTAATAAAATCTATCTCAAAGAAAGACTGTTCAGTTTTAAGATGGATCCGTCTAAGAACCTAGACGAGAATATAGATGATTTTAATCGAATCTGTGCTGATTTAGTAAATTCTGGAGATAAATTAGACTCTGAAAATCAATGTAATCCTTCTAAACTCTTTGCCTGAAAGATATAAAGAGATTAAGTGTGCTATTAGATATGGAAGAGACACTTTAACACTGGATATTGTTTTGAACTCCCTTCGATCCAAAGAATTGGAATTAAAATCAGAGAAGAAAGACACTGGAGCCTTGTTTGTTAAGAATAAACAGCATAAGAATCATAACAGTAAGCCAAGTTCGAGTAAGCAAAATAAACCCTCTCAAATGACTAATCAAAATCAAAATGATAAGCCCACTTGTAACTACTGTCGAAAGGAAGGACACATAAAATATGATTGCCCAATTTTGAGAAAGAAAGGAAAATTTCCCATAAGAAAGAATAATCAGAATAAAATGGTTGTTAATGTGGGTGAATGGTATGAGTTTGCAGAGGTTTTAATGGTAGGTAATACTAATCATACCGATGTGTGGATATTAGACTCTGGTTGCACCTTCCATATGTCTCCCTACAAACATCATTTTGTTGAATTGGAAGATATGGAAGGAGGCAAAGTTGTGATGGGTAATAACCAACAATGTGAAATAAAAGGTATTGGATCTATAAAACTTACCATGATTGATGGGTCAGTCAAATTGTTAACCTCTGTGAGATATGTTCCTGGCCTTAGAAGAAATTTGATATCACTAGGAACCTTGGATAAGGCGGATTTAGTTATGTGTCTAAAAATGGCAGTTTAACAATATATAAAGATTCTTCAGTTAAGCTTTAGGGTATTCTTCAAGATGGTTTGTATGTCCTTCAAGGGAATATACCTACTGGGGAGTCTAATATTGTTTTAAAGAAGGAAGATAAACTTGCTCAACTATGGCATAATAGGTTGGGTCATATGAGTCAACGTGGTGTTGATTATTTGTTTAAACAAGGTTTGATTTGTAAACAGAAACCTCAGCAATTAAAATTTTGTGGACATTGTGTCATGGGAAAGTCAACTAGACAGAGTTTTGGAAAATCAGTTTTTAAAACCGAAGGGAAATTGGATTACATACATTCTGATTTGTGGGGACCCTCTAGAGTGAGAACTCATGGAGGGGCTAAATACTTCCTCTCATTAATTGATGACTATTCAAGAAAATTGTGGGTGTATATGTTAAAGACCAAAGATGAAACCTATGCAAAATTTGTTGAATGGAAGGTCATGATTGAAAATCAAACTGGTAGGAAGATTAAAAAGCTTAGAACCGATAATGGTTTGGAATATTTGAATGCTGATTTTGATAAATTGTGTAAAGAAAATGGAATGACAAGACATCTTACCGTTACTGGAACCCCACAGCAAAATGGGTTAGCTGAAAGGTTCAATAGAACCATTCTTGAAAAAGGTAAGGTGTTTGTTATCCAATGCTTATCTTCCTAAAGTTTTTTGGGGTGAGGCAGTAAGTACAGCTGTGTATTTGATTAATAGAAGTCAGTCTACTGCTTTAAAATTTAAAACACCTCAAGAAGCTTGGTCTGGACACACACCAAAACTTGAACACTTGAGAACTTTTGGATGTGCAACCTATGCACATGTAAAACAAGGAAAATTAGAGTCAAGAGCCAAACGTTGTATGTTTGTAATTGGCGACTTCTCCCTCAATTTGTTCTTCGCATGGTAATGAAAAGATCTCTCCTCTCTGATTCCAACAGTGGATGTACACCTAACGGTGGAGCCACTATAATCCGGTGTGTTTGATTTCTCTCTTCCCTTTCTCTTTATTTTGTTCCGTTTGTTTCGAGTTTGTGGTTTGGCTTTGCGATTCTTGATTTTGTTACAACACTAATTAAATATAAATATAATTAATGAGGGTAGAAGGAAAAAACAATCATTATAAAAAATTTTAAGGGCAATAAGGGAATGTAAAAATTCTCCCCTCTTAGCCCCTTTTATATATAGTATAGGGTTTAGGGTTTAGGGTTTAAGACTTAGATGAGAGGCGTTCACTTTCGGGTTATGTTTTTACCTTGTTTGGAAATGTTATAAGCTAGAGATCGACGCTTCAATCGGTGGTTGCATTATCATCTACCGAAGCAGAGTATATTGCTTTAGCTGATTCGGTAAAAGAATCCATGTGGTTGAAAGGTTTGATTAATGAAATGTGTTCTTCCTCTTATTCTGTTAAGATATTCTGTGATAGTCAGAGTGCGCTTGCTTTATCGAAAAATCTGAGCTTCCATGACCGAACTAAGCACATTGATGTGCATTTTCATTATGTTCGGGAAGCACTTGAAGGAAGAAAGCTGACTATGCTGCAGACTTAGATGAGAGGCGTTCACAAATCAACTGGATTGTGAGATGTGTTTATTTTACACAAAACAAGCTTTCTTCCTTCAAGTGCTTCCCGAACATAATGAAAACGCACATCAATGTGCTTAGTTCGGTCATGGAAGCTCGGATTTTTCGATAAAGCAAGCGCGCTCTGACTATCACAGAATATCTTAACAGAATAAGAGGAAGAACACATTTCATTAATCAAACCTTTCAACCACATGGATTCTTTATCGAATCAGCTAGAGCAATATACTAGGCGTTCACTTTCGGGTTATGTTTTTACCTTGTTTGGAAATGTTACGTTATAAGCTGGAGATCGACGCTTCAATCGGTGGTTGCATTATCATCTACCGAAGCAGAGTATATTGCTCTAGCTGATTCGGTAAAAGAATCCATGTGGTTGAAAGGTTTGATTAATGAAATGTGTTCTTCCTCTTATTCTGTTAAGATATTTTGTGATGGTCAGAGCGCGCTTGCTTTATCGAAAAATTCGAGCTTCCATGACCGAACTAAGCACATTGATGTGCGTTTTCATTATGTTCGGGAAGCACTTGAAGGAAGAAAGCTTGTTTTGTGTAAAATAAACACATCTCACAATCCAGTTGATTTATTAACTAAAGTTCTTTCTGGAGACAGGTTTGAGTATCTTTGTGAGCTTCTTAAGCTCGAGTATGGCTGATGGCATTATGAATTTTGGTGACTTGTGAATCAGGGATGGTGGTCTTTTCTTTGTTGTAGAAGATGTTCTTCAAGAGGTCGATTTGTTGATGGTGAATTACATCTACTGCTCCCTATTTGGCCATTTACTGCAGTAATTCCTCTAAAGTAAATATTTGTATCATTGGGGGCATTTATGTAATTTCTGCTCGTTGTATTTTGGCTATATAAGCCTCTCTTTCACAATTACTTCAGTGTGAGTGATTTAGGGTTTTGTGCGCTTGTATCCTGAGAGCTTGTAATTGGCGACTTCTCCCTCAATTTGTTCTTCGCATGGTAATGAAAATATCTCTCCTCTCTGATTCCAACAGTGGATGTACACCTAACGGTGGAGCCACTATAATCTTGTGTGTTTGATTTCTCTCTCCCCTTTCTCTTTATTTTGTTCCGTTTGTTTCGAGTTTGTGGTTTGGCTTTGCGATTCTTGATTTTGTTACAACACTAATTAAATATAAATATAATTAATGAGGGTAGAAGGACAAAACAATCATTATAAAAAATTTTAAGGGCAATAAGGGAATGTAAAAATTCTCCCCTCTTAGCCCCTTTTATATATAGTATAGATTAGCAATATATCATACATCAATCAATATTCATTTGAGGTAAAATATGAGTATATCATTTTAGTAGTGTTTTGAATATATCAAAAGACAGAATCAATACTTTTTGGGCTTTTCTTATAGGTTGGACTAATTTCAAGTATATCAAATTTTTAAATATATCCCGTTAACAAATATAAAGTATATCAGTATACTACTGATATACTATATGATATATCAATTGATACACCAACAAGGGTAAAATTGGAATAATAAAAAAACGAAAAATTAGATTTAATTTTTTTTTTCTATATTCGCAAATCTCAAAAACCATGGCTAGATTTACAAATATCCTAATGTTTTTTTGCTACTCATTGCAATTCCCCTACAAATTTAGTTCTTGAATTTTCAAAAGTATCTAATAGGTCTCCAGATCTTTAAATTTTGTGTCTAATAGGCCCCTAAACTTTAAAAAGGGGCTGATGTGCCCTTAAAATCTCAATTTTGTGTCTATTACGTCTTTGAATTTTCAATTTTTTGTATAGGTTCTTGACTTATTCAGCATTTTTTTTAAATTAAGAAACCTACTAGAAAAGTTTAAGGTCCAATTGACATAAATTTCGATATTATATTGAATACATTTAAATTTTGAAATTTCGAGAGTAGAGATTAGATAGATATTAAGAGAGTTTTATATATTCTGAATTATTTATATTTAGTAAAATGTAGAAGATATAAATCGAACACAAGTCCTGATCCTGATCCTGAAACATGAAGTGCTGCACTAATACCAAGGAAGACAGGGTCACGTTTGTTAGACATATTGCACAAATTATATTAATTATTAAATATTAATTTCCACCCAAAAGAAAAACACTTAATAAGTTGAGGGGATCATATATTTAAAATATTCCAAAAATAAATATCTTTTTTTAATCTGCATCAAATAAAATAAACTCAGAACAATAAATTAAAAAAAAAATATAGTAAGAAGAACTGAAAAAAACAAAAAAAAAAAAAAAAACCCAAATTCACTCAAAAAGTGAGAGAGAAAATACTTGCTAAAATTTAGCAGGAAGTTAACAATTTTTTTTTTTTTTTTGACAATATGGAGTGGGGAGATTTGAACCACAGATCTCGTGGTTACTAGTACAACTTTATGTCAGTTGAGCTATGCTCTTGTTGGCGAAGTTAACAATTATTTAATGAAATAGAGAAAAATGAAAATTGAAGTATAATAATCCATACACTAATCTCTCATGAACTAGCTATTTTTGGAAAATTTGAAAAATGGTGACATATATTAACGAATACATAATCTAATTATGGGTTAAATTATTAATAAAAATATACATAGACAACCTTTGAAGACATTTTTTCAATAAATTCATGGACTGAAAATGACATGTTTGCATATGTATTGTTGCCTTTATATGAATCCATTTGAACATATACACTGAAAAAACAATAAAAACCACAATAAAACACATCATTTTTAGTCTTTAAATTTAACAGAAAATGTCGCTAAGAATATCATTTCAAAACAAGCTTTAAACTTCAAGAATTAAATTGAAACTTTTGAAAGTTGAAAAGTATAATTGAAAATAATCCCATAGTTGAGAAGTATTTTTAATAATTATGTTATCCACAAAAGCTTATTCTGAGATCAAATTTTTCGTCAATTTTATATTAGTAGCTAGGTTCGTCTTCTGTATCACAAGTTAGAGCCCGATAATTAAATTCTATTATAAGATAAACAAAGGATAATAGTTTTGCCACTAAATTATATATATATATATATATATATATATATATATATATATATATATAAATAAATAAAAAAAGTTGTAATTCGCGAAAAAGGAAAAAGTGGGAAAAAAAAAAGGGAAGAAGCTTAAAATAGCAGTCAATGAACGACTTAACAACTTCCCTGTTATGAGGCATAGAATGAAGGGCTGTTAATTTTAGGAAACAAAAAAAAAAAAAAAAAACAGAGAAATATGGCAGTATAAATAATGGATCGATGAGGCAATTGAAAAGGGCAAGCAATGTTCACAGCTTAGAGAAATAAAAGAAAAAAAAAAAAAAAAAACTCAGGCTTGGTTCAAATAAATTTTGGTCTGGCAAGGTCTTGAATTTAGTTTGGTTATCTAAACCTATCTGGTTCTTTCTTAGACCTTGACCAGCCCAAAAAGCTTGCTTTCAGAAAGAGCCAGAGAAAAACGATGGCTGGTTGTAGACTTAAGGTTTCATTGGTGTTGGTTTCAATAATGGCTGTTTTCATGCCAACTCTCCGAGCTGGCATTGCCGAGTTTGATGACTATTTGCTGCAAAAGGCCGACGAAGCCAAACAAGCTGCTCTTGAGGCCTTCCATCCTGACCCCATGAATGTTACTGACCATCTCAACCATCATGTTCATTTGTATGTTCCACTCTTCTTCTCTGCTTTCACGTTTTTATATTAAAAGTTGTATAAAATTGAGACATCGACATTCTGGCATGCAGAGCTTTGCAGGGAAGCAATAGCACCAGGAGGAGCCTGAAGAAATACACTGGCCCTTGCTTGGCCACAAACCCGATCGACCGCTGCTGGCGTTGCAACCCAAAATGGGCCAACAAACGTAAGAGGCTTACCAAGTGCGTGCTTGGTTTTGGCCGAAAGACCACCGGTGGCAAGAGGGGCAAGATCTACGTCGTTACCGATGCATCGGACAGCGACGTCGTGAACCCTAAACCCGGAACCCTCCGATATGCTGCAGTTCAAAAACGTCCATTGTGGATCATATTTGGGCGTAGCATGATCATCAAGCTGACCAAGGAGCTGATGGTGACGAGTCACAAGACCATCGATGCTCGTGGTGCCAATGTTCACATTGCCTATGGTGCTGGTCTTAGCATTCAGTTCGCCAAGAATGTGATCATCCACGGCCTTCACATCCACCACATTATGGCGGCCGGCGGTGGCATGATCCGAGACACCCACAACCATGTCGGCATCCGAACCGTCAGCGACGGAGACGGCATCTCCATCTTTGGATCATCCAACATCTGGCTCGATCACCTCTCCATGTCCAACTGCCAGGACGGACTCATCGACGCAATCCAAGGCTCCACTGCCATCACAATCTCCAACTCCCATTTCACTCATCACAACGACGTCATGTTGTTCGGTGCAAGCGACTCGTATCAAGGCGACTCGATCATGCAAGTGACCGTCGCCTTCAACCATTTCGGCAAAGGATTGGTGCAAAGAATGCCAAGGTGCAGATGGGGTTTCTTCCACGTCGTCAACAACGACTACACCCACTGGCTCATGTACGCCATCGGTGGCAGCCAACATCCCACCATCATCAGTCAAGGAAACCGTTTCATTGCCCCACCAAACCCTGCAGCAAGACAGGTACGGCTTCCTGTTCTGTTTTGATATTATGTTAAATTAATTAAATGTTTTACTAACAAATATAACTAACTCGTCTCGGCAATCGAACAGATTACGAACAGAAACTATGCACCAGAGAGTGTATGGAAAACATGGACATGGAGATCAGAAGGGGATCTGATGATGAATGGAGCGTATTTCATTCAGTCTGGAAATCCAAGCAAACGAAGGCCATACAGCAGATTGGACATGATCAAGGCTAAGCCTGGCAGTTTTGTTAGAAGGCTCACACGCTTCGCTGGCTCACTCAACTGTTATGTCGGTCGCCCTTGTTAACTTCAACAAACCAACAACCAAATTTTATTTCTTTGCACCTTTCTTCAATATTTTTATAACAAACCAACTCGTCTCTACTTGGCTTAGCTAGAAATCTAGTCGTTGATTATGCCTCTGGCGGCGAGCTCTTTGCGAAACTCCTCTGACGTGGTCGGCTGACGGAATCCACCGTCTGTCGCTACTTTCAACAACTCGTCTCTGCTCTCCATTTCTGTCACCAAAACGGCGTTGCACATGCGATATTAAGCCCCAAAATCTCCTCCTCGACGAAGACGGTAACCTAAAGGTATCCGACTTCGGCCTCTCAGTGTTACCGGTGAGGCATTTGATCGAGGGGGGAGGTCCCTCCCTCCCTCGATTTAATCGAGGAGGGAGTCCCTCTTAGGTTTCGTCAAAAGCCACGTTTAGAAAAAAACAAAAGGTATCGGCCAGCTGTCGATGACTTGATGAAGAAGAAGGATGAAGAAGAAGATTAAGAGAGGGAGAAAATGTTTTTTCATAAATAAATAGCGACCAAAATGAAACCTAACCCAAACTTAAGGGACTAAAAGATATTTTTTCCTTAAAAAAAATATTTTTTTGAATTTTAAAAATAAAATAATAAGTAAATATTAAGTAAATAATTAAAATATATATATTTTAAAAAATTTCGTTTCTCTTCTTTTATTCTTCTTCAACGCCCCAACCACCAACCTACCGCTGGCTGCCGGCGGTGACATTTTTTTTAAAAAAAATGTTTTTTTTTTTTTTTTTTCCTTTTTCTCTTCTTTTTTTTCCTCCGGCACTGTCTCTCTCCCCCTCGCCGTCTCCTCCACGCTGGCGAGAAAAACCCACCCAATAGCCGTCTTCCTCGATGTTTCTTCATCCAACAACCTCTCTCTCGTTTTTTCGGATCGCAAAACCACGAACCCTGTGGTCTGCAGTGACCTCCAAAACTTCCTCCAAAACGGCGTGGGTGTTTCATCTTTCTCCTCACCTCCAAAATTTCCTACTCCTTCACCAGCATCGCCACCGAAGTCTCTGCAATTGCAGTCGCCTCCTCCTCCCGATTCTGGCGAGTTGCAAAAGCACAGACTCGCGATGGCCACACAGTTTTGCAAGTGGGTCCTCTACGCGAGCAATTCGACAGTCGTGGGTCTTCAACAACTCGTCTCTACTCTCCATTTCTGTCACCAAAACGGCGTTGCACATCGCGATATCAAGCCCTAAAATCTCCTGCTCGACGAAGACGGTAACCTGAAGGTCTACGACTTTGGCTTCTTAGCGTTACCGGAGCAGATCAAAGACGGAATGCTCCACACGACATGCGAAACTCCAGAATACATTGCGCCAGAGGTCGTTTCCCGGCGTGGTTACCAATTTCCCAATTCGATCTTGAAGCCGGCGAGGCATTTGATCGAGGGGGGAGGTCCCTCCCACCCTCCTTTCGTTTTAGATCTGAAACGAGAAGAGATGGAGGGACCTCTCTCCTTCAATTTTTCCGGCGAAACCGAGGACGGAGTCCCTCTTAGGTTTCGTCAAAAGCCACGTTTAAAAAAAACAAAAGGTAGCAGCCGGCCGCCAGCTGCCGGCGACTTGGTTTAAGAAGAAGAATAATAAGAATAAGAGAGAGGGAGAAAGAATTAAAAATAATAATATTTTTATTTTGTTAATATAAT
Organism: Luffa aegyptiaca; assembly: GCA_017139565.1. NCBI lineage: Eukaryota > Viridiplantae > Streptophyta > Magnoliopsida > Cucurbitales > Cucurbitaceae > Luffa > Luffa aegyptiaca. Next base: position 39,203,313 of record CM029403.1, read on the forward strand.
TTTTATTTAGAGCGCCACACCAGCAAACCGTTAGTTTCTAATGGAAAAATAGATTGAGGGACCAAAATGAAACTAAAAGCAAACCTCAGGGGCTAAATTGTTGAGTTTGAAAACTAATCTAATCCTCAAGGACAAAGTGTATTTTTCCTTAAAAAAATATATTTTTTTGAATTTTAAAAATAAAATAATTAAAAATATTAATAAAAAAATCATTTCTCTCCCATTTTTCCCTCTCTTCTTCTTCAACACCCCAACCACCAACCTGCCGCCGACGACATTTTTTTTTTAAAAAAAAATGTTTTTCTCCTTTCTTTTTTTTTCTTCTCCTCTCTTATTTTCTTTTCTTCTTCTTCTTTTTTCTTTTGGTGTTGTCTCTCTCCCCCTCATTGTCTCCTCCACGCCGACGAGAAAAACCCACCCAACAAACCGTCAGTTTTTAACGGAAAAATTGATGGAGAGACTAAAATGAAACTACAACCAAACCTCAAGGGCTAAATTGTTGAGTTTGAAAACTTAGGGACCAAAATGAAATCTAACCCAAACCTCAGGGACTAAAAGTGTATTTTTCCCTATATATTAAAATGTGTGTTTTTTTGGTTGTGTTCCAATTCTTGAGGTATATGATTCTTATGATTTAGGCTTCAATTTCATTTTAGTTCTTTTGATTTGAAAAGTTTTGTGGTTCATGATTATTGTTGGGGATGCAAATCTAGTCTCATATTTGTTGGAAGTGAGAAAAATTGTAATATATAGATTAGAACAACATATCTACTAATGTGAGGTCTTTTACATGAAACCAATTATAGAAATTTTAGACAAGTTTAGGGCAAACCTATAAATTATAATATTTTGGAAAGTAGAAATTTTTCTTTGTTTGACCGTTTGTATAGTTACATTACAACTAAAGTGTGGAGGGTTTGAATCTATGATCCCTTAGACGAAATAGAAATGTCTAAACTATTGAGTTAGGCTCATATTTGACCCAAACATATTTTTTACGTAGGTAAACTCATCGCCTGATCTTTTTGTAGTGTCTAAACAATACATGTTATCGTCACACCAAAAAAAAATGTATCACAAAAAAAAAAGTGTATCATGAGAAAACTAATTTAGTAATGCAGACAACTTTTTGGAAAAAAGCATGTCATTAGGTCCAAAGTAGATAATATCATACTATACTATCGACTTTTTATAATGTGAAGGATTTATATATATTGCGAGATTTAACCAACTTATAGAGATCAAATTGAAACTTTTAAAATTATTGAGATTAAATTGAAATCAAACACATATAGTAAAATGGTAATTTGACCCATATTAAATTTTGTTTTATTTTAATTTTTAAACTTTCAACTTAACCTTCTTAAATATTTTTATAGTTTTGTACTATGCATGAAAAGGAAACTATCATATTAACAAAAAGTCCATTTTTCATTCTAAAATTCGAACTTAACCTATACTAGCTATGTGATTTTAAACCTTTATCTACCCAAGTGTCTATTCATTAAATATACGGAAAAAAAAAAAGATTACATATATTTGGCATCCGTTATCAAAAGTGATCATAAATTGACATGTACCCTTAATGAAGAGGTTTGAGGTTTGAATCTTCCACTCCAATAAAGAGGTTTGAGGTTTGAATCTTCCACTCCAATCAATCATAATTTTATAAATCATATCATAAAACAAGCTATATTCTTAAAATCCAATAAAGAGAAAGCCACCTATTACAATTTTTCGAAGTTAAATGGTGAGTTTGGTCATTGACCTTTTAGAGTTACATCTATTTAGGTTTTATACTTCGAAAGGTTTCTAATAAGTCTATATGAACTTTCAAGATTCTATATATTTTATCTTTGGATTTAAAATTTTTTTTAATAAGTTTTTTAATCTTCCATTTTGAATCTAATATAGGTCATTTATCATTAACTCTTTCATATTAAAGTCTAGGGAAAAAATTACACAAGTCGTCCTTGAACTATGGGGTTTGTATATTGAAAAAGAAGACCATGATTAAAGACCATGATTAAGCCAAATCTGCTGTCATGATTAAGTCAAATCTTTTACCCTATGATCAAGCTAAATCTGCTACCTCTAGTCGAAAATTGTGGAATTATTAACTGCTCATAATTGACAGAATCTTTCTGTCAATTCTTAATCTACTAGCCGTGAGACAATTATAGAGTTTACTAATTTTGCTACCTATGGAATGCACTGTTCTCAATCTTCCTTAATTGTAATTTCTTTCCAGATTACCAAAGGCCTATGTGCTATTTTAAAAGATGGGAATTGTATTCTGTTTTGATATGAAGAAAAATAATCCTTTATTCTTTATTTTGTTTATGTATCATATCCTTAAACTTTTAATTTGATAGATCATCCCCCTCTAGTTTGTTAAGTGTTGCAATAAGCCCTCTGTACTTTTTTAAGTGTTGCAATCAACCTCTTTGATTAATTGTATATTTTAAAAAATAAACGAGGAGTTTATTGCAACACTAAAAAAAGTACATGGGGCTGATTGCAACAGTACTTAACAAACTACGAGGCTGATTGATCAAATTAAAATTAAAATTCATGGGTGTGATTGCAACATTTAACAAAGTACAAGAGGTCGATTGATCAAATTAAGTTGATGTGATTGCAACAAACCCAATAATTCAGGGGTGGTTTGTGTAATTTTTCCTAAAGTTTATGTGCAATGCTAATTGTATTATTTAAGGATTAGGTGACAAGATGATTTCAAACAAGTTTAAACATTTGATGACATTTGTGTTAAAAGGAATTAAGAGCATGAATCTACTATATTATAATATTTTATAAATATATAAGGTCTAAAATTAGACACAAACCAAATTTAAAAGCTTATTAGAAACTTCTTTTTAATAGTAACTTTGGAAACCAAATTTATAATTTAACCCGTTTCTGGAAAACATATTCACAAGAAAAGAAATTGATTGAGTAATCTTTTAAATAGGAGATCATTAGTCAATGGGGAAATTGAAATCTATTGCAGCTAAAGGAAACTAAAAATTAGCATTAAAATCCAAACTGAAGAATCTTTTTTGTTTTCCTTTAATTTTCAGTTGTAAGTTTATTATTCTTGTACTCATTCCATTTAATTAATATGAATTCAGTTTATTCTTCTACTTTGTGCTCTCTTTACTTTTTGTCTTGTATTTTACTTTCAACAATGAGCTAAGCTTCTTCTCGGGATTCAAATATATGATTACCTTGAGTAGAAGAAAGCCACACCTATGCAAAGGCAACCTTGCTTCCTCTTAGCATTGTTTGTTTTGCTGAAGTTTAAGTTTCATTTTTAGCTTAAACTGATCGCTTAAGTTAACATAGTTTGTGTTCAGCTGATGCCCGAAAGGTTGGAGTTGAATACTCAGGTTCGCAAAAACAATAGTGGAAAAGATCCTAGAAATTAATCAACTCAGAATGCTCATAAATCTCATAAAATTACAAATGTACTTACAATCCCGAGGTCCCAACTAAAAAGAACGATGCTTAGACGGCCATAGACAAACCTAATCTAAGCCCAAGGCTCAAGAAACTAACCTAATCTACCTAGAAACTGTAAAATACAAGGGAAAAGTGGAGAAATCCAAGTGATGACATGCAAAAATGTCATCATTTTCCCATTAATTTTAGCTAGTTTTATGCATGAATTGTGAGCTTTAATGTATTTTTATGTTGATTTTGTAGAAAACCGAGCTTGAGAAGCAAAACCAAGAATTTTACCAAATTTTGGGCATAAAAAGAAGTCTTTGGGCCATAAAAGAAGAAAAGAAAAGAAGACATTTGAAGTAGAGGCCTAAAAAGCCCAAAAGAAAGAAGAAAGGAGGCCAAAATCCGTGTTTAAGGCTTCTAGAAGGCCTAGCGTCGAGACGCTAGGACTGTAGCGTCTCGACGCTAGGTGATCAGCGAGGAAAATTCCAGAATCGCCGTAGCGTCGCGACGCTGCGACAACTTCTGCTCCAAGAAAGTATGACGTCAGAGCGTCGCGACGCTGTGACGTAGCGTCTCGACGCTACCGACTTGTTCAGCAAGAAATTTCCAGCCCCTTTCCCTATAAAAAGGCCCATTCCCTTTGGTGAGAATCATCCCATTTTTGGGGAGCTCTCCCCTAGCTCAATAGAGAGAAAAAGAGAGAAGAGTTGTGAGGAAAAAGGAGGAATTGAGCGAGATTCCAAGGCTCGGATTCGAGATGATTGTAGCGGGAGCTTGGGATCAACTTATCGGATATTTCTTCCTTACTTCTTTGTAATTTCTTATTTTAATTTGAGTTAGGCCCATGGATCAAGATCATTTTGGCAAAATTATTCCCAATTGTGAGTAGATCTTGAGACCTAGGGTCGTTACTCTAGCTAATTGGATATTGTAGCGCAATTACTTGGATTATGTAATGAATTTCTTCATATTTCATCTATGCAATTCATTCTTAATGCTTCTAATCTCTTGATCACGGATTAATTGATTTGTTGGTCTAAATTGATACTCGACAGAGAGAAATTAGATTAGATCCAAATTGCATGGCTAATAATTGCTTGGAACACGAGAGTGAAAGAGAATTGTTAGAAATTGATAATGAAGTTGCTTAATGCCATACTATGATTAACTAAGGAGATGAACACATAAATTAGTTATGTTAGTATGAGATGCGGAGGAACTTGAAAGAGAAATCCGCTTATAATCACTTCTAGATTTATGAAATTGAAGATTATTAGTTACATACATCCATGTGATGGAGCTACAAATCCAAGAAAGCTAGTTAACACCCTAGGTCGAGCCCCCTTTGATAGGAAAATTCCTTTTTACTTGCATGTTTCTTTTTGTTAGTTTTTTTTTTTTTATGATTCGCTTTACCAATTCAAGTTGAAATTCTAAATAAAATTAAAACATGATGGTTCTTGGTGCTTAATGGAAATAATTCAAATTCCCTGAGGATTCGATACTCGGAATACTTTCCGTTTTATATTACTTGCGACCCGTACGCTTGCGGTGAGCAACAAGTTTTTGGCGCCGTTGCCGGGGAATTTGTAATTTTTTTCCGTTAATATTGAGGATTAAGTGTTTGATTTTAATTTAGAAATTTTATTTTTGCATTTTAAATTTTTAATTTTAAGAAGTTGTGGCAAAATTTGAGGAGTTATAAGGTGGATAATCTGTTCTTTTGAGATTTAATCATGGCAGAAGACAAAGCAATCCGAGATTATTTCTTGCCTGAATTTCCATTAAACTATTCTGGAATAGCTTACGAGCCAATCACTGTCGATAATTTTGAGCTCAAAGCTAGTCTCATTCAAATGGTGAGAGAGAACGCTTTCAAAGGCCATCCATCAGAAGATCCACACAATCACCTAAGATCATTTTTGAATATCTGTGGAACGGTAAAGATGGGAGGAGTTAGCCCTGACTCAATTCGTTTGCAGTTATTCCCATTTTCTTTACAAGACAAGGCTAGAGATTGGTTAGACTCGTTAACCTCAAACAGCATCCTTGGTTGGAATGATTTAGTCAAAGCTTTCCTTGCAAAATTTTTCCCATTAGAAAAGATTACCAAGCTTAGAGCTGAAATTGGAAGGTTTCAACAATTAGAGGAAGAGCAATTATATGAATCTTGGGAGAGATATAAGGATTTGTTAAGGAAATGCCCACAACATGGGTACCCTGATTGGCTTCAAATTCAACTTTTCTACAGTGGGTTAAATAGGAATTTAAAGACAATTCTTGACACCACGGCTGGAGGAAACTTTTTAGCCAAAACTGTCAAGGAGGCACGAACCATAGTAGAAGAGTTGGCTTTGACAAGTTACCAATGGCAACCAGAATCCAAAATTAAGGAGAAACTATGTGAGAATGAAGAAGTGAGTGCTTTAAGGTTGCAAGTCGAAGCTCTAACCAAGGCTCTAAACAAGCTCACAGGATCAGAAATTCCAAGTTCGCCTAAAGCTGAATTAAAAGAGGAGTTTAAACCTGAAGAAAAGAAAAGCCCTTTGGAAGAAATGCTAAGAAACTTCATGAATGAGACTAGAAATTTGAATGAAAATGTTCAAGCCAAAGTAGATATTGTTATTAATAAGATGGAAGCAAAAATGGATCAAATGACAATATTTATGAAGGAAATCCAGCAAGGAAATTTATCCAATATCGTCACCATGGACCCACAAGAACAATGCCCCGCCATATCTCTCAGAAGTGGGAAACAGTTAAGAGAAATTGAAAGAAAGGAAGAAACAAAGCCCATCACTAGAAGGACAGTGGATGAGGAAGATAAAAGCAAACCAGAGGAAGAGTCAGCACCATCAGTGCCAGATAAGTCTTCTGATTCTATTCCTTTAGTTCTTAACCAGATTCCTTATCCTCAGAGATTTCAAAAGAAAAAGTTGGATGCTGAATTTTCAAAGTTTCTTGATATTTTTAAACAGCTCCATATTAACATTCCTTTTGCTGATGCTTTGGAACAGATGCCACACTATGCCAAGTTTATGAAGGAAATATTGTCAAAGAAAAAGAAATTCGAGAACCATGAGACAGTAAATATGACAGCAGAGTGTAGTGCCATCATCCAAAAACATCTACCACCACAATTAAAAGATCCAGGGAGTTTCACTCTTCCTTGTACTGTTGGTAGTTTGTTTATTAAAAAAGCTTTATGTGACTTAGGGGCAAGTATTAACCTAATGCCTTTCAGTGTTTACAGGAAACTCGGTTTGGGGGAACTAAAATCAACTACAATTGCTCTGCAATTGGCAGATCGTTCGATGACATACCCTAAAGGTGTGTTAGAGGATGTTCTGGTCAACGTTGACAAATTCATATTCCCTGCAGACTTCGTAGTGTTAGACATGGAAGAAGACCCCGAAGTCCCCATCATTCTTGGGAGACCATTTTTGGCAACCGCTCGTGCTCTAATTGAGGTACAGAAAGGAACCCTGACTCTCAGAGTAGAAGACGACGAGGTAGTGTTCAACCTTTTTAATGCATTAAAACATCCAGAAGAGGTTAGTTCCTGCTTTTCGATTGATTCAGTTGACACTATTATCAATGCATGTGTAGAGTCAGAGTCTCATGTTGATCATTATGAAATAAGCATGCCTGACGTGTTCGGAGATGAATTATTAGATGTTGATCAGGAAAATGCCTTAATTGATAGATCTTTAGGAAGGGAAGAAACTTTATCATTAGATATCTGTGCTCAAGTTGATGTCCCTTCCCCTGAATTAAAACAATTGCCTTCCCACCTACGTTATGCTTTCTTAGGAGACTCTTCTACTTTTCCCGTTATCATTTCTGCTGATTTAAGTAAAGTAGAAGAGGAAAAATTGTTGGATGTCTTGAAAAAGCATAAATCTGCCTTAGGATGGTCTATTAGTGATATTAAGGGTATTAGTCCTTCAATTGTCATGCATAAAATCTTAATGGAAGATACCTTTAATCCTACAGTAGAACACCAAAGGAGATTAAATCCAGCAATGAAGGAAGTGGTAAAAGCCGAGGTGTTAAAATTATTAAATGCAGGAATTATATATGCTATATCTGACAGCCCTTGGGTGAGTCCCGTTCAAGTTGTGCCTAAGAAAGGGGGAATGACTGTTATTAAGAATGAGAAAGATGAATCCATTTCTACTAGGACAGTCACCGGTTGGCGTGTGTGTATTGATTATAGGAAGTTAAACAAAGCCACCAGAAAAGATCATTTCCCTCTCCCTTTTATTGATCAAATGCTTGATAGGCTAGCTGGGTATCCGTATTATTGTTTTCTTGACGGTTATTTGGGCTATAATCAAGTTGCGATAGCACCTGAAGACCAAGAGAAAACAACATTCACATGTCCCTATGGTACTTATGCTTTCCGGCGTATGCCATTTGGACTGTGTAATGCTCCAGCTACCTTTCAGCGTTGTATGATGGCCATATTTTCAGACTTTGTAGAAGAGATTATGGAGGTATTTATGAATGATTTTTCTGTTTTCGGTTCGTCATTTGATAACTGTTTACATAATCTCTCTCGTGTTTTACAAAGATGCCAAGAGACTAACCTTGTTTTAAATTGGGAAAAATGCCATTTTATGGTAAAAGAAGGGATAGTTTTAGGCCACAAGGTGTCTGAAAGAGGTTTGGAGGTTGATAAAGCCAAAATTTCCACTATTGAACAACTTCCTCCGCCCATCAATGTCAAAGGAGTTCGTAGTTTCTTAGGCCATGCAGGGTTTTATAGGCGTTTTATAAAAGATTTTTCAAAAATTGCTAAACCCCTGTGCCATTTGCTTGAAAAGGATGCTCCATTTGTGTTTTCAAAGGATTGTTTGCTAGCTTTTAATCTTTTAAAAGAAAAATTGATTTCCGCACCTATCATTGTTGTGCCTGACTGGAGTCAACCATTTGAAATCATGTGCGATGCTAGTGACTATGCTTTAGGAGCTGTCTTGGGGCAACGTCGAGATAAGTTCTTTAGGGCTATATATTACGCAAGTAGAACTCTAGATAATGCTCAGCAAAATTACACCACTACAGAAAAAGAGATGCTTGCAGCTGTATTTGCTTTCGATAAGTTTAGGCCCTATTTGCTTGGTACGAAGGTGATAGTGCACACTGACCACGCTGCTATTCGTTATTTGAGTAGTAAAAAGGATTCCAAGCCCAGACTCATAAGATGGATTCTGTTATTGCAAGAGTTTGACTATGAGATCAAGGATAGAAAAGGTTGTGAAAATGTGGTAGCAGACCATTTGTCTAGGATAGAGCACGAAAAGAACATCGCAACCTTTCCTATTAAAGAAGTTTTTCCAGATGAGAGATTATATGCTGTCAAAACTTCTCTTCCTTGGTACGCCGATTTTGTAAACTTTCTTGCAGGAAAAGAAATACCACCAGACTTGAATGCTCAGAAAAGAAAGAAATTTTTCCACGATGTGAAATCCTACCTGTGGAATGACCCATTTCTCTTTAAGGTATGTTCTGACCAAATAATTCCAAGGTGCATTCCAGCAGAAGAAGTAGGTAAGATTATACACGATTGCCATGCCTCTCCTTATGGTGGTCATTTTGGACCAACTCGTACGGCAGCAAAGGTACTTCAATCTGGTTTTTATTGGCCTACTTTGTTTAAAGATTGTTATACTTTTGTAAAAACATGTGATAGATGCCAAAGGACAGGTAATATTTCTAGACGCCATGAAATGCCCCTAACCCCTATTCTAGAAGTAGAACTTTTTGATGTATGGGGCATGGATTTTATGGGCCCTTTTCCCTCTTCCAATGGATACTCGTACATTTTGGTTGCAGTTGATTATGTTTCTAAATGGGTAGAGGCAGTAGCCACTAAGACTAATGATGTACGTGTCGTGTTACGTTTTCTGCATAAAAATATTTTCACTAGATTTGGCACACCACGGGCTATAATTAGTGATGAGGGGTCCCATTTTTGCAATAAATTGTTTGAATCATTACTTAGAAAATATGGTGTCAAGCATAAGACTTCTCTTGCTTATCATCCTCAAACTAACGGTCAAGCTGAGATTTCTAACAGGGAGATAAAGCAAATCTTGGAGAAGACAGTCCGCATCAACAGAAAAGACTGGGCATATAAATTGGACGATGCTTTGTGGGCCTATCGGACGGCTTTCAAAACTCCGATCGGTACATCCCCGTATCGATTAGTGTATGGTAAGGCATGTCATCTGCCTGTGGAGCTCGAGCACAAAGCATACTGGGCTATCAAGAAGTTGAACTTGGACGCAGAGATGGCTGGGGAACATCGACTACTGCAGCTTAACGAATTAGAAGAATTCAGGAACCAGGCGTACGAAAACGCTAAGCTCTACAAGGAAAGAACGGCAAGATGGCATGATCGTATAGTTCAAAAACGTTCTTTTGAGCCAGGGCAGCAAGTTCTTCTATTCAATTCTCGATTGCGATTGTTCCCAGGAAAGTTGAAGTCAAGATGGTCCGGTCCATTCTTGGTCAAGGAAGTATCTCCATTTGGACCAATTGAGTTAATGGATAGCAGCGGGTTAACTTTTAAAGTCAATGCTCAAAGAGTAAAGCACTATTGTGGATTCGAAGAGCGGAAGGTAGAAAAAGTGATTTTAGTCGATCCAGGATGACCAAGCCCCGTCTAGCTCAGGACGTTAAACAAGCGCTTCTTGGGAGGCAACCCAAGCTTTTAAAGTTTTTTTAAGATTTCATTTTAGTTTTTGCGTTGATCCTAATGCTCCTTTGAGATCGATCCGTATGCAGGAAGCTCGTGAATTCATGCCTAGCTCTCTTCGGACGAAAATTCAAGACGTTTCAGATTCTCTCGCTTTTTCAGGGCAATATCGATCTCTCTTTACCTGATTAAATGTTCATACATTGGGGACAATGTATATTTTAAGTTTGGGGGGGAGATTTGCTCTGCTTAGGTTTTGCATAAAGTAATGCTTATGATTAATTAAATGCATGTTGATGATGATGACGTTTGATGATTTGCTTTTAGCCATGATTCTCTCTTATTGCTGCAAATTTGAAAGCATGTCTAAATTCAAGAAAATTTAAAATTTTTTTCTTTGAATCCCTTGCAAAGTATGATGATTCACTTGTTTCATTATGATTTTGAAAGCCTAGATGAAAGTTATATGCTTTAGGAGTTCGTCGTCACTCCGATAGGTGTAAAGTTTGTCTAGATAAGCTTTCTTGCGTAATAGTTAGTAATACTGAGCTTTGGGGAAAAAGAAATGCATTAATTTGCCAAAAAAAAAAAAATGCTCCACTTTCTTGAGAGCGTTAGTAACCAGGGGCATTCATGACACCCATCGTTTGCCTTTGCATGAAAACGCTGGAAAGAAATGAGCATGCCTCGGCAACCTGAAAGATGAGGCGCTCGTAATTGGATGCTTTCATCACCAATGTTGGCAAGCCAGAACGAAGGCGCTACATCTAAAAGGATCTAAAAAAAAAAAAAAAAAAAAAAAAAAAAAAAAGTTTGGGGGACGCCCCAAGAATTATAGGCACCTCAGTAAGGTAGCACTTGCTAGATAAGTGAGATGGCTATAAGGGCGAGCTTTAGTGCCAGTGTAGGGGGAAGATGAATGGAGGAGTGTATAAATGATTCCAGGCTAGTAAAAATTATAATTAGGCAAATGATGATTCGTTTTTGCAAGGGAGGATAGGATTAGATTTTAAACTTCTTGATGGTTGTTCATGCTTATTTATTTGTTTCAATAGTTTGCATTCATGGCTAGAAGCATGGAGGATAGAGTTGTTAGCATGCAAGTTATGATTCATATGCATTACTTTATTTTGCTCGGGACTAGCAAAACTTTAAGTTTGGGGGTGTGATGACATGCAAAAATGTCATCATTTTCCCATTAATTTTAGCTAGTTTTATGCATGAATTGTGAGCTTTAATGTATTTTTATGTTGATTTTGTAGAAAACCGAGCTTGAGAAGCAAAACCAAGAATTTTACCAAATTTTGGGCATAAAAAGAAGTCTTTGGGCCATAAAAGAAGAAAAGAAAAGAAGACATTTGAAGTAGAGGCCTAAAAAGCCCAAAAGAAAGAAGAAAGGAGGCCAAAATCCGTGTTTAAGGCTTCTAGAAGGCCTAGCGTCGAGACGCTAGGACTGTAGCGTCTCGACGCTAGGTGATCAGCGAGGAAAATTCCAGAATTGTGGTAGCGTCGCGGCGCTGTCTGCGTAGCGTCGTGACGCTGCGACAACTTCTGCTCCAAGAAAGTATGACGTCAGAGCGTCGCGACGCTGTGACGTAGCGTCTCGACGCTACCAACTTGTTCAACAAGAAATTTCCAGCCCCTTTCCCTATAAAAAGGCCCATTCCCTTTGGTGAGAATCATCCCATTTTTGGGGAGCTCTCCCCTAGCTCAATAGAGAGAAAAAGAGAGAAGAGTTGTGAGGAAAAAGGAGGAATTGAGCGAGATTCCAAGGCTCGGATTCGAGATGATTGTAGCGGGAGCTTGGGATCAACTTATCGGTTATTTCTTCCTTACTTCTTTGTAATTTCTTATTTTAATTTGAGTTAGGCCCATGGATCAAGATCATTTTGGCAAAATTATTCCCAATTGTGAGTAGATCTTGAGACCTAGGGTCGTTACTCTAGCTAATTGGATATTGTAGCGCAATTACTTGGATTATGTAATGAATTTCTTCATATTTCATCTATGCAATTCATTCTTAATGCTTCTAATCTCTTGATCACGGATTAATTGATTTGTTGGTCTAAATTGATACTCGACAGAGAGAAATTAGATTAGATCCAAATTGCATGGCTAATAATTGCTTGGAACACGAGAGTGAAAGAGAATTGTTAGAAATTGATAATGAAGTTGCTTAATGCCATACTATGATTAACTAAGGAGATGAACACATAAATTAGTTATGTTAGTATGAGATGCGGAGGAACTTGAAAGAGAAATCCGCTTATAATCACTTCTAGATTTATGAAATTGAAGATTATTAGTTACATACATCCATGTGATGGAGCTACAAATCCAAGAAAGCTAGTTAACACCCTAGGTGAGCCCCCTTTGATAGGAAAATTCCTTTTTACTTGCATTTTTCTTTTTGTTAGTTTTTTTTTTATGATTCGCTTTACCAATTCAAGTTGAAATTCTAAATAAAATTAAAACATGATGGTTCTTGGTGCTTAATGGAAATAATTCAAATTCCCTGAGGATTCGATACTCGGAATACTTTCCGTTTTATATTACTTGCGACCTGTACGCTTGCGGTGAGCAACACCAAGCTAAGACCGAGAGAAAACGACTGCTAAACACTCCAATCGACCCTCCCTTCTTCTCCAAGCTGCTGCCCTAAAACAACAACTGCTGTTTAAATAAGCGGCCTGGCGTCGAGACGTCGACGCTAATTTTTCGGAGCCTTCGAATCCGAGGCGTCGAGACGCCGGGAGATGGCGTCGAGACGCCACCTCTCGGGTCCTTCTGATTGGGCTGCATCAAAACTTGATCTGTTTGGTCCGATTCCGAGTTTCGAGCGCTCCACTAAGGTCCTTTCACCGCCTCGGCATCCCATGGACTTCAAGATGGATCGAAACCGCGCTAAAATCCTCGAAATAACACCAAAATTGAAAATGGGCTCCGCTGAAGTGCTTGATACCAAACCGCTACAAAACATAACTTTAAACGAAATAATTATCGTAAAACTAACAAGATTAAGGACAAATAAACATGGGCAATTAGGTCCCATCAAATACCCCTAACCTAAACCTTGCTAGTCCTCGAGCAAGCATACAAAATAAAAGTATAAGATTCGACTTAAACCTTGCTAATTCTCGAGGGAGCACAAAATAGAAGTATAGGATTCGTTGGTTGCAAATTCATAGACTCAAATCTCAATGTCTAAAATGCCAAAGTTATTGCAATCAAGAATCATTCACATGCAACCCAAATAAAGAGACAAATCAAAAGTTTTCATGAGATTTCTTGCTCAAGCTCACGCTTAGCCTTCCTATAATCAATCCTACTGGCTCAGGATTGGATTATACAACCCTCAATCCATCTTCCCTCTACACTGGCACTAGGAACTAACCAAGGAGCAAACAAAACAAATTAGACTATTTTTCTCTTTACCCAGGTGCCTGAAAAATAAAAGACATTTTCTTTCAGCGTTCTTCTTTTTCTCTCTCTCTCTTTTTTTTTTTTTTGCTGGGCACTAGCTTTCGCACTACAGTGCAGGGACCCATAACCCAAGTTTTACTCTTGGTTGGCCTAACTGATCACACCGCAGGTTGCTCTTTTTACCCCCTTTACAGCATGCTTTTTCTTGAAAATAAAAGTAAGAGCATATGATTTTCTTTTTAAGCTTGCACTCATTTTATTCTTCTTTTCTCTCTTTTTCTTTTTCTTTAGGCATATTTTCTTTCTTTTCTCCTAAGCAAGATATTACATGCTAATTTGCAGGCATTTGACTCACTAGCTCATCCCTACACCTATCGAGGTGACAACAAGCATATGGATCTATAATTCGCTCCTAAGCTTTCAAACTAATCCTAGGCATGCTAAGGTTTACTCTTGCAAGAAAAGTACAAGAAAAATTTTAAAAAGGCTCAATTTTTGGGCACATGCTTATCATTCAATAAAAGCAATAAAGTTGGCAAGATGACACATCGTCGATTTTCATAATCAGAGAAAAAGCAACCAGACCATCCATACATCAACACTCAATCATTTAAAATTTGCTTAAAAACAAGACCAATGCTCAGATGCATGGCCTCAATCCAGAAAACATAGAGTGTTAAAAGTAGAGCATGCATAATAAAAATAGTTCGATGCTCAGGTGCATCAAGACTCAACTAGAACATGCATGCAGGACCAATTCCACCCCCAAACTAGAATCTTGCATCCCCTTTCTAATGAACCTAGTCAAGAAAAAGTAAAAGGGACAAAAAGTAGGGAACATAAAATCTCCCTGTTTTTAAGCTCAATGGTTGGAAGGGAATGATTCACCATGACTTGAAAGGTAGCAGCTTGCTGAAATAGGGTCACAAAATCCTAAAGACAAGAAAGGAAAGCAAACATAAATAAAAACTAACAAGAAGAAAACAACTAGAAAATAAAGAGAAGGGATATAATTCATTTTAAATCTGGGCTGCCTCCCAGGAGTGCAAAAGTTTAACGTCGATTGCTCGACGGGATTTGCAGTCTTCAACCGAAATCCACTTCTTTGATCCACAGAGGATCTTTCTTCTTTTTTTTTATCAACTCCTGCACAGGAAAACTCAACTTGCACAGAGAGTGCACAGCGTAAGAAAATTTAAACAACATATCCTCATCCGCCCAATTAAAGCTAATTCTAAACACCCTAGGCTTAACTCTGTCAGCCACTTGATTATCTAGGCCTAAATCATGCTCTAAAGAAGGGGACATCAGGCGCCAAGGAATTAGATGCATAATAATCAGAGTTTAGCTTAGCATTCCTAATCCTTAACTCTCCTAACATGCTTGATGCGCTAATTAAATCAGACCTAGAGTTAAAGGAAAAAATTAAGTTCAGGCTTACTGACCTTGATGGGATCTTCTTCTATCTTACCTTCCTGCTGCTCTGAGATTTGGCTTTCCAGCTCATCGGGGGAGTTGGGTCGGAATCTAGTGACTTTCACCAGCTTTGCAATAATCTCCCACGCCTTATCGGGTGTTGGGGCAAGCACATCACCTCCACTAGCTGAGTCGAGCATTCTTCTATCTTCAGATCTTAGCCCTCCGTAGAAGCTTTCTATCAAGGACTCATCTGAGAGTGGGGTGTGGTGTTCCATGCGGTAAAGATTGAAGCGGCTCACGAACTCGTGGAACAGCTCTTCAGGTGCTTGCGCAGCGTTGACAATCTTTCCGGTGGCTTCTATCAGCAGCGTAGTGGGGTGGTACTTCTTCAGGAAAATTCTCCCCATCTCACTCCAAGAAGATACCGACTTTGGAGGAAGAGAGAAGATCCACCTTTTAGCTCCTTCTTGCAGCAAGTATGGAAACACCCTCAACTTGAATCGATCTTCAGACACCTCCGAGGGTTTCTTTTTGGAACAACTTGAGAAGAACTCAGATACATGGAAGTAGACACCTGTTCCCGGCTCACCACAAAAGGAAGGAACTAAGAAAATAAATTAAGATAGGGAGACAAAATTACCTTCTTCGTGATTTATGATGCAGGGGGTGATGGATATTCAGGAGCTGGAAAGTGGTCTTGCACTGCACTCTCGACCCTCTCTATCCAAGCAGACAGGAGATGGAGAGCCTGCCGAATATTCATGAAGCTCGATGCTTCTCCTTGTTTCTTGGTAGGGAGGAGTTTGCTCTTGTAAAGATTTGTCACTGGATCTGCTAGAAACAAACTAACACAAGAGACAAGGAAAAGGTGAAAAACACAAAATTAGTTAGAAATAAACACTGTGTTCCCAGGCAACGACGCAACTTTGACCGAGCTTCTTTGTCGGGCTCCACGTGTCAAGGAAAATTTACATTCACCAGAGTGGGCGCGTTGGTGTCGCGATGTAACGCCCCGCGTTTCAAAATAAAGTCATTTCGAAATATTTTGGATAAACTATTGAGTTCAAATTGGAATTAAGTGGATGAAATAAAATCAAATTACTTAAGTGGCGGAACTTTGGTTTAGGAATCAAATTCTTGAACTCAATCCCGTCAATATGGAAATTCAATTAACCATTGTTTTCCTCATTTTTAGAAAGGAAATTAAGGCCTTAATTAGAGTTTTAAAGATTGGGTTAAAAAAAAAGGGTATTATTTTGGATGAAGTAAAGAAAAAGAAAGGCAAAGTTGGAAGCCCTAATTTCACAATCCTCTCATTCTCTTTCACCTCTCTTTTGCGCCGTCAGAACCAAGCACCCCTTCCTCTTCGAGTTTCTTTCAGCAAGACCCGCGATGGATGACCTTCTTCTTCGGCGACCTCAGCCCACGCGAGTAGATGCCGTTTTCTCCCTCTCTTCTTTACTCGTGAATTAAGCATAGCTGCAAACCTTGCTCCCTTGCCATCTTCTTCTCCGGCGTTGCAGCAACCTCAGACAAGCGCGACTCCTCCCCTTCGTCTTGTGCGAACTCCGGCGTTCCCCTCTCGATTCCGATGAGCTTTTGCAGCGCCAGCTTTCGGTTTGAGCGACAAGGTCGCGCAACATCCTCTCTCTCTCCTGTTTTCCTTTGGTAGCAGACTTGCGACGCTGTCTCTTTTGTTTTCCATCGACTGCGAGCAGCGTCAGCGTGAGGCCACGACAATTAGAAGTTCCAGCGGTGAGCAATCGCGTTTAGGTGCAATTTTCTCCCTCTGTCTGGCTTCAATTCGTGAGTTTCAGCCGACCCTTCTTTTCTTTAGCATTTTGGGCAAGTTTTGGTGTTGCAAGGCGCTTTCAGTAAGTTATATCGTTTACCCATTCTTATTTGGTTTCGAATTTAAGTTACCCATTCCCTAACGCTTCCAAATTCATAGGATTCAACCCCTTGGAGCTCTATCCAGCAACAATGTCGGCTTAAAATAGGTGTTGGGCGATTACTCATAAGCCGATCGAGCTCGAGTTGAAGTGCCCATGGTTTAATGGCCTTGGATCGTTGTTCTTGGAGCTTTTCGATCGCTGGGTAGCAAACTTTAGGGTCGTCTAGGTCCCGAATGGTAAGTTTCTTCGTCCTTGAATCATTAGAATTCATCTAGGTTGGCTTTGGAAAAGCTTATAACCCATGCGTGTTCTATTAGTGTCATTTTTAAACAAGTTTGGATCTCGGGCAGCACATATTCAAGGACTTCAGTGCTGATCGGTAAATTCCAGCACCCTCTATTTCCTTTATTAAGTCTTTTTGTGTTGGAAGTCGATTCCTAACCTTTAGTAGTCGTTGCTTGTAGTTCGAGCTCTTCAGGCACTTCTGGTTGGTTCGGTTGATCTTTTAGGAATCGCTTAGGAGCGCCTTAAGTAAGTGGATTTCTACCTGTTGAGTCTGTTTTTTGTGTGGTAGCATGTTGTATGCCTTGTCCATGTTATATTTTCATGATCTATATATATCGCTTCTTGAATTATGCGTTATGTGAGATGTTGATTGGATGTTTGTTGCGATATGTCGGACTGTTGAGAAGATTTGATTGACTTTGGTTGGTTAGCTTGATGTTTCGTTATGATGGCCTAAATGAGCATGTTATTTTATGTTGTGAGCGTGCTGCATAGTTATCATGGTTTTCGGGCATAAAGCATAGTCTTGTGGCATGATGTGTAGGATTCATGCATCCTAGTGAGATTGTGAGGTCAGAGGGCCTCGTGTGATTAAAAAGGATAGTTAGGTGAATACCAGGTGCCTCGGGTAAAAATGGTCGAGGGGTGGTATGTCACTAATGGATTAACAGGAGCATCGGGTGCCTTGGGTAATATGGCGAAGGGGCGATGTGATGAGTCTATATGTTGTGAAAGTCATCGGGTGCCTTGGGTAATATTGCCAAGGGGTGATGTACAGTTTGATTGTGAAGTCATCGGGTGCCTTGGGTAATATGGCCAAGGGGCGATGCACAGTTTGATTGTAAAGTCATCGGGTGCCTTGGGTAATATGGCCAAGGGGTGATGCACAGTTCGAGGCCTTGGGTAATATGGTCAAGGGTTGAACGCTGAGCGCCGTAGAGAAACGTCGAGGCCCTGGGTAATATGGTCAGGGGTTGGCGTGACTCGAAGGAGTCAGTCTCAGAGAGCTTTGTGAGGGCTATGAGTGTTGAGCGAGCTCGTGGAGCTTGAGAGGAAAATGAGTTGCATGGCATGATGCGAAATTCATGTGTTTTGAGTATGCATGGCATGGTGCGGAATTCATGTGTTTTGAGTATGCATGGCATGGTGCGGAATTCATGTGTTTTGAGTGTGCATTGCATGGTGCAGAATTCATGTGATAGGTGCATGGTTGTTGAACGATTGTATTAGTTGAGTATGTTCTATGTGTTGATTACTCACCTTGTATATAAGGCATGTTATTGTGATTGAAAAGCATGATGTTTGCCTTGTATGTTGTTCGTTGTTTAATGGCTCTTCAGGTGTGAGCCACTTACTCAGTACCGTTGTTTTGTACTGATCCACCACCAGATTTTACAGGTGATGAGGAATACTACAAGCCTGGTGATGCTGAGGAGCAGGCCTGAGAAAGAGTATAATATTAGATTAACTTAGTACTTTGTTTTCTTATGGGCTTGTAATCTCCTATTCTATATTACTTGATTTGAGCTGAGTTGTATTCTGGTTGTTGTTTCCCTTTATGACGTAATTGGGTAAAGATTAGTGTCAATTGAGGTTAGTGTTGTTGAAAGTTATGAGTTAGTTATTTGGGTTTCCTATTTTTACTTGGTAGTTGTTAAAGTTTGTATGGTCGGAAATTTGTGGATGTTATGTTTGGTTCTGATGTGTAATGTAGCTGCTGGTTGGTTATTTAGAATTATAGAAGTGTGTAAATCTCATTTGCAGGTAGTAAATAAAATTTGGGTTAGTTAAAGTTACGTCATTATGCTGCCGAAATTTTCGGAGCATGAGGTTGACATTAGGGAAAGGTTAAGTAATGTCTCCTAGTTAGGTTGTTTTTTTTTGGGGGTGTTACAGTTGGTATCAGAGCGGAGTTGTTCCTGTAGACTAATCTAGGCAAAACTAGATTGTAAATTGTAACTCATGTAAGGTTAGGTGTAATGTCTTTCTCAGCCTCCTCTCCATCACCAGGTTTTTAGACTTTTCTTCGTTTTAATATATAGTTTGTTTGATTATTTGCTCTTCATTAGCAATGTTTGGTTTGCTTGTTGCATTATTTTGGATTGCTTTAGCTTGCATTTTTTCTTTGGGTTGGTTGCTAGTAGGTTTAGGATGCTCCCTTAGTTAGCAAGATAGCATGTTTTGATCTTATACTTGTTGGTTGCTAGTAGGCATAAGGTGTTGCCATAGTTGCTAGATAGCTTTGCTTGGTTTGTGCTCGTTCCTTGTTAGCAAGTTTAGGCTGTTGTCTTAGAGCTTAAGGTTAAACCTTTCTCTACCTTAGAATATTAGTAAGTTGGCTTTATTTAAGATCCTAGCAAGTGAGTCCAAAACCTTCAAGAACCAATAAATTTCCTTAATAAGTAGATAAGTTGGATCAACTTGCGATGCAGTCAAGACTCTTGGAGCGAGGTTTATTAAGTTGGAGCATGTGAGACTTTGTCATATCTTGGATGTGAATTAGTTGATTTTAGTTAAGAGACCATGTGTTGATCTAAGAAGGAAGTTCACTTTAGGTTCCCATTTGGCCTAAATTTCAAGTTCTAGAGAGTGAAGGGTGGAAGTTCTAAGATAGTATCTGTCCCAAAGGTCAGGTGTCTCTTGCAGTTTGGTGCCTGGGAATTTTTGCAAATGCTATAGATTCCTGTGTAGGTTTGTTACTCGGAGCAACCTTATTATCTGAGTCATCTTATTGAATGACGCTAGTTGAAAGAAGGAACTTAAAGGGCAGTGGAAAGATCCTTGGTCGAGGGATTTATTTGCTCTAGTGTGTCACTTCCCCAGTATTGTTTGCAAGGAAAATAATGGTTCAAAAGGTTTTGCATTGGCCATCGAGAATTGGACAAAGTGGCCATGAAAATCGAGAATTGGACAAAGTGGCTATGAAAGGCAAATATTCTCTATAGCATTGGTGATTTTTGGCTAGTTTCAAGGAACAAAGGTCTTCACAATAATATTTTTATCAAGTTACTATCAGTAAGGATCAAGGAAGTAGGTGAAGATTGCCTTCAAAACCAAGTATGGACATTACAAGCTTACTGTGATGTATTCAAACTTACTAATGCTCGTGTAGCTTGTGTGGACTTCGTGAGCCAAGCCTTCAAGATCTTTTAGATTTGCTCGTGGTAGTGTTCATTGATGATTTGTTGGTTTATTCAGAGACTAAGAAGACTCGTAATGAGCACCATGAGCAAGTGGTCGCAATGTTGAAAGGTGGTAGGTTGTATTCAAACTCGTTAAAAGTAAAGTTTTGGTTAAGCAAGGCTACTTTTCTCGAACATCAGGATGCTAAGGATGGTATTGTGGTGGACTGTGCAAGATAGAAGCAAATTACAATTGGTTTAGACCAGTGTAGTGGCCTAGATTCACAATTGTCTTGGATTAGCAAGTACTTTTGGAAGTTTTGAGATTGTTTAGAATTTTGCCAGTTTGGTAGCATCATGGACTCATATGACTTGCAAGATTCTAGAATATCACTTTCGCCTTGGACAAGGATTGTAAAGGGTATTTATAGGAATTAAAGGAACAACTGAATGTGGTCTCTCAATGTTCTATTTCTGATGGTTCATAAGGTTTAGTGGTCGACAAATGACGCTTCAAGAAAAAAAAAAAAGAGAAAAGGTTGTAAACTAATGCAATAGGGAAAAAGTTGTGTTTACACCTTGCGTCAACTAGGTAGATGTGAACTTAACTATTTCACTCATGACTCGGAACTCGCAGTGCAATATTAGCTTTAAAAATCTAAAAAGCACTCCCATTAAGGGAAAAGGATCCAAGCTCACAGGTCACAAAAGTTTGAAGTATCTCTTTGTTCAAAAAAGAACTTGACTTTGGACAAGAGAAGTGTTTGGAATTGGTAAAGAGTTATGACTACGAGATCAACTATCATCATGGCAAGGCTATTATGGTATACCGTAGCAAAAGAACTTCGAGCATGACATTCTTGGTATGATCTCATAGCCCATTGTCAAAAGAGTTATCTTTTTTCAAAATTGAATTTGGCAGCAGAAGATTGTTCAGCATTCATTGGCTCAACTTTAATGGGGCCTAGTTGGAAATGGTGAATCGCAGTTGACAACCAAGAGGATCTAGTTTTGGTTAAATGTGCGAGTGAAAGAAGAGCTGAAAGAGGAGGCGTGTACCACAACTTTTTGGTGCATCCTGGCAGTATTGAGATGTGCAAGGACCTTGAGAAGCATTATTGATAGTATAATTTGAAGAGGGAAATTGTTCAGTCTATCGATACTACATTGTTCTTACCAAAATCAGAGTTGGTGAGGTCGACTATCAACACTATTTAGAGGATCTGGGCAAGGAGGTAAGTTGTCAAGAAAGATAGGTGCATTGTGAAAGTGTCAGGCGCAAGGGTTAAAGTTTGATGATGGAGACATGTGTTCCTTCAAGTACCGCTAGTGAAAAGATGTCGTATGTGTCCAGTAGATTGATAGCAAAGCTCCAATCATATTAAGATCATTTGAGATCATTGAGCACATTGGTCTTGTCGTTTCTAAGTTACAGTGCCTTGGAAAGAAAAGTTGGAACAAAGATTGAGTGATTAAAGTTGTTGGTCAATCAACTTTCGTGGACGAAAGTTCTTAAAGTGAGGAGATTGTAACGCCCCGCGTTTCAAAATAAAGTCATTTTGAAATATTTTGGATAAACTATTGAGTTCAAATTCGAATTAAGTGGATGAAATAAAATCAAATTATTTAAGTGGCAAAACTTTGGTTTAGGAATCAAATTCTTGAACTCAATCCCGTCAATATGGAAATTCAATTAACCATTGTTTTCCTCATTTTTAGAAAGGAAATTAAGGCCTTAATTAGAGTTTTAAAGATTGGGTTAAAAAAAAAAGCGTCTTATTTTGGATGAAGTAAAGAAAAAGAAAGGCAAAGTTGGAAGCCCTAATTTCACAATCCTCTCGTTCTCTTTCACCTCTCTTTTGCGCCGTCAGAACCCAACACCCCTTCCCCTTCGAGTTTCTTTCAGCAAGACCCACGATGGATGACCTTCTTCTTCAGCGACCTCAGCCCACGCGAGTAGATGCCATTTTCTCCCTCTCTTATCTATTCGTGAATCACGCATATCTGCAAACCTTGCTCCCTTGCCATCTTCTTCTCCAGCGTTGCAGCAACCTCAGACAAGCGCGACTCCTCCCCTTCGTGTTGTGCGAACTCCGGCATTCCCTTCTCGATTCCGATGAGCTTTTGCAGCGCCAGCTTTCGGTTTGAGCGACAAGGTCGTGCAACATCCTCTCTCCCTCCTGTTTTCCTTTGGTAGCAGACTTGCGACGCTGTCTCTTTCGTTTTCCTTCGGCGGCGAGCAGCGTCAGCGTGAGGCCACGACAATTAGAAGTTCCAGCGACGAGCAATGGCGTTTAGGTGCAATTTTCTCCCTCTGTCTGGCTTCAATTCGTGAGTTTCAACCGACCCTTATTTTCCTTAGCGTTTTGCGCAAGTTTTGGTGTTGCAAGGCGCTTTCAGTAAGTTATATCGTTTACCCATGCTTATTTGGTTTCGAATTTAAGTTACCCATTCCCTAACGCTTCCAATTTCATAGGATTCAACCCCTTGGAGCGCTATCCAGCAGCAATGTCGGATTAAAATAGGTGTTGGGCGATTACTCATAAGCCGATCGACCTCGAGTTGAAGTGCCCATGGTTTAATGGGCTTGCATCGTTGTTCATGGAGCTTTTTGATCGCTGGGTAGCAAACTTTAGGGCCGTCTAGGTCCCGAATGGTAAGTTTCTCCATCCTTGAATCATTAGAATTCATCTAGGTTGGCTTTGGAAAAGCTTATAACCCGTGCGTGTTCTATTAGTGTCTTTTTTAAACAAGTTTGGATCTCGAGCAGCACATATTCAAGGACTTCAGTGCTGATCGGTAAAATCCAGCACCCTCTATTTCCTTTATTAAGTCTTTTTGTGTTGGAAGTCGATTCCTAACCTTTAGTAGTCGTTGCTTGTAGTTCGAGCTCTTCAGACACTTCTGGTTGGTTCGGTTGATCTTTTAGGAATCGTTTAAGAGCGCCTTAAGTAAGTGGATTTCTACCTGTTGAGTCTGTTTGTTGTGTGGTATCATGTTGTATGCCTTGTCCATGTTATATTTTCATGATCTATATATATCGCTTCTTGAATTATGCGTTATGTGAGATGTTGATTGGATGTTTGTTGCGATATGTTGGACTGTTGAGACGATTTGATTGACTTTGGTTGGTTAGCTTGATGTTTCGTTATGATGGCCTAAATGAGCATGTTATTTTATGTTGTGAGCATGCTGCATAGTTATCATGGTTTTCGGGCATAAAGCATGGTCTTGTGGCATGATGTGTAGGATTCATGCATCCTAGTGAGATTGTGAGGTCAGAGGGCCTTGTGTGATTAAAAAGGATAGTTAGGTGAATACCAGGTGCCTCTGGTAAAAATGGTCGAGGGGTGGTATGTCATCAATGGATTAAGAGGAGAATCGGGTGCCTTGGGTAATATGGCCAAGGGGCGATGTGATTAGTCTATATTTCGTGAAAGTCATCGGGTGCCTTGGGTAATATGGCCAAGGGGTGATGTACAGTTTGATTGTGAAGTCATCAGGTGTCTTGGGTAATATGGCCAAGGGGCGATGCACGGTTTGATTGTAAAGTCATCGGGTGCCTTGGGTAATATGGCCAAGGGGTGATGCACAGTTCGAGGCCTTGGGTAATATGGTCAAGGGTCGAACGCTGAGCGCCGTAGAGAAACGTCGAGGCCCTCGGTAATATGGTCAGGGGTCGGCATGACTCGAAGGAGTCAGTCTTAGAGAGCTTTGTGAGGGCTATGAGTGTTGAGCGAGCTCGTGGAGCTTGAGAGGAAACTGAGTTGCATGGCATGATGCGGAATTCATGTGTTTTGAGTATGCATGGCATGGTGCGGAATTCATGTGTTTTGAGTGTGCATTGCATGGTGCAGAATTCGTGTGATAGGTGCATGGTTGTTGCACGATTGTATTAGTTGGGTATGTTCTATTTGTTGATTGCTCACTTTGTATATAAGGCATGTTATTGTGATTGAAAAGCATGATGTTTGCCTTGTATGTTGTTCGTTGTTTGATGGCTCTTCAGGTGTGAGCCACTTACTCAGTACCGTTGTTTTGTACTGATCCACCACCAGATTTTGCAGGTGATCAGGAATACTACAAGCCTAGTGATGCTGAGGAGCAGGCCTGAGAAAGAGTATAATATTTGATAAACTTAGTACTTTGTTTTCTTATGGGCTTGTAATCTCCTTTTCTATATTACTTGATTTGAGCTGAGTTGTATTTTGGTTGTTGTTTCCCTTTATGACGTAATTGGGTAAAGATTAGTGTCAATTGAGGTTAGTGTTGTTGAAAGTTATGAGTTAGTTATTCGGGTTTCCTATTTTTACTTGGTAGTTGTTAAAGTTTGTATGGTCGGAAATTTGTGGATGTTATGTTTGGGTCTGATGTCTAATGTAGCTGCTGGTTGGTAGTAAATAAAATTTGGGTTAGTTAAAGTTACGTCGTTATGCTGCCGAAATTTGACTCTGAGACTTCTAGAGGCAGGAGACTGGTGGGAGTCTAGACGGAGCCTTGAGGGGAATTCTCTGAGAGTAGGAGAATGAATGAGATGCCTTTCACCCCACCCCAAGGGTCCTATTTATAGGTAAAGGCCAAGACTTTTTCCTAATAGGAAAAGGTCTTTAATTTTAATAAATAATTAATTAATTTCATAATTAATTAATTACCCAATTAAATATCATATATTTAATCTTAGAGATTTTAATAAAATTAAAATTAATATGAATCCAACTCATGTTAAATTTATTTGAACTCTTTCAAATATTTTCTCTCAAGAATTAATTTTTGAAATTAATTCAAAAATTATATTCTAAAGTTTCATAAACTTTATATTATAATGAATCAATATACATTCAACGATTCCCCAAATAAATTGAACACTTTCAATTTACAATTTATACTTAATTGCCTCAAATCTCTTTACGAGCTACTAGTGGGACCTAATGGACCTACAGATCAGAAGCTCCAACGATACGAGACTAATTGGCTAAACTCATTAACCAAGTTAGTTAACATTCGTTAACTGTGGGTCACTCCACTAAAGACCCACAGCTACACTCTTCTCACTGTAGAATATTTCTGTGTCCACGGATATCGACCAATGCAGTAAGTCAATCCTTCACGTGTGTTCGTAACACCAGTTGGGTCAAATTATCGTTTTACCCCTGGGTTACTTCTGGTTCCTTAAGTACCACTAATCCCTCTAATGAACAAGTTGTTTAGGGTCTAAGCACTAAACAGGAGTTCCTCTCGGGCCAGGAAAGGACGACGCGCCTTTGTTCAAGCCCCGGAATCAGCCCTTAAGGGAACACACATCTACTTACCCCAATAGGGGAAGAAGTGAATTCCATTTTGTACTATTATGTTCCCAGCCCCCATTCGGTCTTGCCCCTGAAATGGTAGAATTATTGAGTCGGCGAACTGGCCACTCTCACCCATACAAATCTAAGGACAATCCCTCCTAAAAGGGGTTCATAACAGACTCAGGATTGAGATTGAGTTACCTAGGTCATCCTATTGAAATAGAAACCTAAACTAGTCAACGGCGTTACATCTAGTGGTTACTATTTCGCGATCCGGTCTTATGCAAACTCATTGCATAGGATACCCCCACCCACATGTCTCCTACATGGATGCTTTGGATCATTGCATCTGTATCGAATACAAGGTAGGTCGTATCACATAGTGTCACCAGGATAAGGTACCCAGCCTTATCCCTATACTATAGACCTTTTAGGTTGTTACTTGGACACCGATCCCCGTATGTCCCCACATACTAGTCCAAGTTTCATTTAAACAACTTTGGATCTTAGTTTATTGGATTTAGGGTTTATTAATGCAAAATCGATTATTCAATAACCAAATTACTAAATTACTCAAATAACGCTTTATTGAGATCCATTAATTTGTTTCATTTACTATCTACGAGTTTTAGGGCATAAAACCCAACAACTCCCACTTGAACTAAGACTCTAGTGGGCAATGTACATCAACAATCAAAATTGAATGAATAATCATTGAAGTAGGAATAGTAGTTTGTATTAATACTGTATAATGCATGAAAAGTACAAATACAGATAAATACAATAAACTAGGGCATTCACAATACCCATTACACTTCTCCCACTTTCCCTAGATTATTCTATGTACATATCTCGCAGACCTAGACCCTCTAGATGACCCTCGAACACTTTAGCCGTGAGAGCCTTCGTAAATGGATCAGCAATATTGTACGTAGAGGCTACCTTC
Source organism: Luffa aegyptiaca (assembly GCA_017139565.1). NCBI lineage: Eukaryota > Viridiplantae > Streptophyta > Magnoliopsida > Cucurbitales > Cucurbitaceae > Luffa > Luffa aegyptiaca. Next base: position 39,229,847 of record CM029403.1, read on the forward strand.
GTGACGATCACGTCCCCTCGTGAGCCTACATAATCTAGGACCTGTAACGGTTGGGCAACACTTTAAGAGCCTACATAACTAATGGGTAACGATTAAAACATGCTTCTAAAGCTAGAACAACTAATGGGCGACACAACTTTAAAGCTATCATGCTAGCGACAACGATGAAACTTACCCAAACGGATCCACTTTTCACGCTAGATGGTTTATTCTAACCTCGAATAGCGTGTTAGAACGCTCCTTGAGCAGTGGGTGGTCGAACTTAAGTGATTCGAGCTCAATCAAACACTTAGACGGCGCTGCAAAACAAAATTTCAACACAATACTTAATTTCCAGCACTAAAACGAATGGGTAAATTAATCTAAACACCATCCAAGAATGGGAAAATGCCTAGACTTACCGGAATTGTTTAAACAACGCGGAGACACCCACGATTTGAGCAAAGAAGGCGCTGCAGAACAGACATTCGAGGCTAACTCAGATTTTCCAGCACATAGAGCAATTGGGTATTTAAATTTAAGCACCCATCAACAATGGGTAAGGCATAAACTTACCAAATGGAGCGATCTAAGGCCAAACTACCCACTGGAAAGAGATGAAAACGCGAGAAGACGGGGCCCGGGTTGCTGGATGCTCACGAGTCTGATTGAAAGGAGTGAAGGGAGTTAGATCGGCCTTCAATCAACTGAGAACAAGAGAAATCGAGAGCTTACCCACGAGATTAAGGCTGAAAAATGCAAAAGAGAGGGAGATCTGAACCTCGAAACCCACCAAAACGAGCACAGAACCGCGACTCGAACTGGTGGCGAAACGACGGTGTCGACACACCTGCTGCTGCGGCGGCGACGCGTCGAGGCGACGATGGTTGGACGGACGGTGCAACTCAAGAGGGAGAGAGAGAGATCGTAGCGAGAGAGAGAGAAAACGGCACAAGAGAAGGAGACGCGCGATATCGACGCGATCCAGGCTAGGCGACTGCGCAGCGGTGGCGACGGCTTAACTCCATCGAGGGGTTGGACGACCTTCATGGCAAGAAGAAGAGGGAAATGGGGAATGGGGAAGCCTTTCACGATGGAGAGAGAAAGAGATGGAGAATGAGAGAGTTTTAGGGCTTTTTTTTTCCTTTAATTTCTTTAAACCCACTTAATTATAAAAAACCAAAAATAGAACCCAAGAATAGAACTTCCCCATCACTTAGCGTGAATAATTCAACGCTTAAACAGACCTGAAAATTAACGCTAACCAAATTTAATCGAGCTTAAGGAAGAGAAATAATTACTAACATAACGCTCATATTCCAAAATAATTTCCCAATGCCTTGGTATTTAATTATGAATTCCATATTATGAGCCCAAATAAGAACTATATTCCCATTCGACTATATTCATGGAATTTAAATAATACCCAAAATGCACGGGGCACAAGAGTGGCTTATACGCAGACTCAATAAGCCTTCCTTTTTGGGGACAAGACCGAGTGGGATGCTGGGGTCATGACAACACAGGAAGGAATTCACTCCTTCCCACTTATAGGAGAAGTAGATGAGTGTTCCCTTAAGTGGTGACTCCGGTGAAGGTGTTAATATCTAACATGCGGAAGCAATTTTGGATCTTAGGCACATAATTACATCAATTTAATCATACAAAGCATGCTGTCCAAAAGGGGAAAAACAGAGACAGTGGGTACCAACCTCTTTGAGCTCGAAATTGAACAAATAGGTTGGTTGTTTTTCCTCACCAACTTGTCATGAACCACCACTTGATCTTCCTTGCTATTCTCAGGCCTTTGGAACGGATTACGGGATCCTCTAGTGATGGAATTTAAGAGGGAAAGAGCTTGAAACACAAGCTTGAGAGAGTTTTGAGCAAATGAGTTTGAGGTGAAAATTTGGCAGAATAACAGATGGTTTTTCTCCTTTCATTCTTCAACAATCCATCCTCTATTTAGAGAGGAAGATTAGTTGAGTTGAAGCACCAACATTTAACACCAATTCATCCCACAATTAAGTGGGATTTGTTGACTTAATGAGGAGGAGTGCATGGGTTTAGTCACCATGCACTCCACCTCCTAAAATTCAATTTCTTTCGGATTTAATTAATCCAATTTAAATTGAATTTTAGTTATTTTAATTTCTTTAATTAATAATCAGAAAAATTCAATTCTAAATTTTGATTTTTCAATTTTAAATTAATTCATAATTAATTTAAAATAATTATTAATTAAATAATCAATGATATAATTAATTTAATATCTAATATTAAATTATTATTTTGCTTCTGATAGCATGCATAAATGCTACTATTTTACCCCTAAATTTAATGGTTTTTGTTGTGCTTTAATGTGTTTTTATTGTGCAAATTCAATCAATTAATTATTTTGGTCCCTAGGAGCTTTTATTGGATTTTTGGAGAAATTTGAGAGGAAAAGAAGCCCAATTATGAAGAATTAATCATGGAGATGCAAAGTGGGTCATTTGAAAGAGTCCAAGACCTTAAATGAAGAAGAGTTGGGCCAAGAATTGAAGGAGAAGCCCAAGTCTCTACGCTGGGAAAACTTGGGGAACAAGATGAATACGTCACAGCGTTGTGACGTTGTGACGTCAGTGTCGCGACACTGTCGACCCTAGAGTTCTATATAAGGCGCGGATTGACACTCGTTTTTGACATCAAGCATTCATTTCCTCTACTTTTCTAAAGGCTCTTTGAGCCCTTTTGAGGGTTAGGTTGAGAGCGAGTGAGAGGAGCACGAAATTCTTATTTTTGGGCATTTTTTGGAGCGATCGGGAGCTTGTTTCGCGGGGGATCCAATGCACAAGCAAGGGATTCTTCGACAGTTCATCTCCTATCCCATTTATTTGTTCATTTATCGCTTTATAGAATGTATAGATGGGAAATTTTGGTACTTATAGCATACATGTATAGCTAAAATCCCAGCTTATGGGTCTTGAATGAAGGAATAGAGTTTAATGTTATTATGATTGCCTATCTTTGTGTCCACTTTACTGATTATTTGTGTGGGTGTTCGTAATGCTCTATAGATTCTGGCCAAATTTATAGTGATTAGATACTTAGTGGAAACTCGACAGAGAGAAACTAAGTCAGATCATAACCCGCTCAACTAGGCTTAATTGCTCGTAGTGACAGTGAGATTAGTTGGTTAGGCTTAGAGATCTATAATGAATCAGGACTCATTAATTAGCCCATTTAATAGCGCTAAGGACACTTAGATTGTTAAAATGAGTTAATTATAATTAGAGGAAACCGACAGGAGAGCCTATGTGATTAACGGAGATTCTAGATCTATAATTAGTCAGACAAAAAATTAAGTAATTAGAATAACTGTTAAGCTGTATTTTGGAATTCAAGATCCCGCCTCTTATTTGATTCAACCTCCCTCTTTGCTAAATTGCTTGATCGGTTTTATTTAATTGTCGTGTTTAAATGTTGTTTGCATCTTTCATCATGCCTAGTTCCCTAAATAATAATCAATCTTAGTATTTTTAGTGTTTAGAATATTACCTTGCCTAAGTGCACTTCTTCTTGTGGATTCGATACTCGGTATTCTTACCGTTTTATATTACTTGTCGACCCGTTCACTTGCGGTCATCAACAGCTACCAATCCCGATCATTTTTGAAATTTAATTTTGCAACCATGAATCCCTATTCTTGAGCTCAATATTTAAATCATATTTAAATATATTAAACTCTCAAAATTAGGCTTAACCAAAAATCCGACGTGTTGGTAATATCCAATATGACCGATGTTTTCCCTAAACCGAATTTGAACTTATTCAAATTCTTTCCATCATATTGTTCCAAAGTTTATTCCTTAAGCTAGCAAAGGGACCTAATGGACCTACAGATCATGGGCTCCAACGGTTCGGGGTTTAACCGGTTAAACTATTTTAACCTAGTTAACCAACACCCGTTAACTATCGGGTCACTCTACTATAGCCTAGTAGTTGAACTCCCCTCACTGTAGATATACTTCCGTCCACTCGATATAACCATGATTAGTAAGTCTATCCTTCACAAGTCGTTCGTAACTATAGCTAGGTCAAAAAGTTTGTTTTACCCCTATAGCACTTCTTGATTCCTTAAGTCCACTGGTCCTCTGATGAACAATTTGTTTATGGTCCTACCACTGAATAGAGTCCCTCTTGGGTCAATGAGAGTCCCTCTTGGGTCAATGAGAGGGTGGGGCCCCTTGTTCAAACCTTGGAGCCAACACTTAAGGGAACAACCTTTCTACTATTCCTGGTCCGGGTAGGAGTGAATTCCATCTTGCAATACTATGTCCCCAGCTATTCATCCAATATTTTCCCAAAATGGTAGGCTTATTGAGCGGCGCTGTTTGGCCACTCTCACCTATGCAGATCAAAGGATAATCCCAAACAAACAGGAGTTCATAATAATCTTAGGATTAAGATCGAGTTACCTAGGTCATCGCATGAAATAGTCAGCCTTAACAGTAAACGACGTTATAAAGTAAGAGTGACTTATTTCTTGGTCCGGTCTTGTGTAACCTTCTTTTACACAGGATGCCCCTACTCGCATGTCTCTACATGAACGATCACGTCAAATTTTGTGTAAAGAGTAATGATGAACGAGCTAATTAGCTCGTAAAGAGTCCCCCTTATATAATTCCTGTGTAACTTAGTTCTGTGTAAGAAATAAGTAACTCTTACTTACGGCTTAGTTCTTACACATTAGGTCTTGTGTAACTTATTTTTTACAAACTCTTACTTATATAATTCTCTCAATTTAATAATGTGTAAAGAGATATATTAGGTCCCCCTGCTAGCTCGTAAAGAGTAATTAGCTCGTTCATGTAGGCAAACGTTAGTTAACTTCATATCATTGGAGCTTCTGATCTATAGGTCCATCAGGTCCCCCTGCTAGCTCGTAAAGAGTAATTAGGAACAATTATATCTTAAGAGAATTTGAATAGTTCAAATTCAATATGAGAATCAATTTAATTGTATGAGATACAATTAATGTGATCCATTATAATATAGAGTCTAATTTGAGATTAAACATTATTAAATTGAGAGAATTATATATTTGAAGGAGTTCAAATATGTGGCTAATTAAGTATATGATATTTAATTAGTAAATCAATTAATTAATTATGGATTAATTAATTATTCAATTTAGTCTAATTAAATGTGATTTAATTAAACTATAGTATATGACAGAAATATTAGAATGAGATTCTAATATGTAATTAATTAAATATGACTGATATTAAATTAATTATAAAATTAATTAATTATTCAATTTAATTTAGTTAAATATGATTTAATTAAATTAATGTCTATTGATTAATTTTAATGTGAATTGAATTCATATTAAAACTATAGGTTATGAGAGGGATGTACATTTGAATATGATTCAAATGGCTGGTCAATTAAATAAGTGATATTTAATTGATTAATAAATTAATTAATTATGAATTAATTAATTGATTGGTTTAACTAATTTAGCTAAATGTGATTTAATTAACTTTAATTAAAACTATATATATATTATGTGAGGGCATTGCATTTAAATATGATTTAAATGTGCATGAGGTTACTTTCAAGCCTATTTGTATGGATTATAATCTGGTTAATGAAAAGGTATCTGATTTTATTTCTCCTTTGGGTGAGTGAGACTTAATAAAACTAAAGGTGGTGGTATCAAATACTGACTATGATATAATTAGATTTATCCCAGTGAATAGGCATCTCTCTGATAGAATAATTTGGCACTATGATAAAACTGGTAGTTATACTATGAAAAGTGGTTACAAAGTCTTTATGAATTCTAAAATTGATGGGATTTCTTCTAGTTCTTCCTCTATGACTAGTGTATTGCAAAATTCGTGGAGAATTAGAATGCCTAATAAGATAAAACACTTTTTATGGAAAGCGATAAATGGTTTTCTCCCTAATAGGACTAATTTGCAGCATGGAGGCATGGATATACTTAATCTTTGTCTTATTTGTTCTAACCATACTGAAGACAATGACCATAGTTTATTTGGATGTATTCGTGCGAGGGAAATATGGAACCTCACATACAAGAAAGTGTACCTGGAGGAAGATTTCAGAGGGAACTTTATCGATAGATGGATCAAGATTGGCGGCTGCTCTTCTTTGGTCGAGATGGGATTGGTCGGAGTTACAACATGATCCATCTGGAATGATAGGAATAAGTTCATTAATGGCGATCCTATCCCTGATATCAATACTCGTAGTCAATGGATTATTCATTACCTGGAGAATTTTTTGCGGGTGAATCCGATAGTCGTTCCTTTTTCTAACCCAAATTTTCAAATGATGCGATCTCCCCTGGATCGAGCGAATCCAAATCTGGGCATCACTACTGATACTCGGTTGGGAACCTCCTCAAATGATCCCTGGTCTCCTTCGCCATGAAAAGTGTGGAAGCTTAATACTGATGCGTCTAGGCTTTTTTCTCCCCCTTCGACAGACACTGGATTGATTATAAGAGATTGGGAATGAAACATTAAGGTTGCTTTTGCCTTGTTTGCTGACGTTAATTTTGAGGTTCATCTGGTTGAATTATGGACCATTTTTTAAGGGTTAAAGTTGGCTCTGTGTATGGGTTGCACAAGCTTGATTGTAGAATCTGATAGCATCTAGGCCATTAATTTCATCAAGAAGGACATTGGGTTTTGGAGTGATGTTGAGGCCCTGGTGAATTCTATTTTGAGCCTTTTACCCTCTTTCAGGAATATCCAATTTGAGTATATTTCAAGGAATTGTTATATTGTGGTTGATTCAATTGCTAGGAAAGCTAGATTGTTTAAGATGTGTGAATCTTGGGTTTGTAATTTCCCAAGTTGGATTAGCTCTTTGGTCAATTCTGGTTGTTCTTTGTTTGCCCCTGTGGCAGTTTTTTGATATTAATAATATTTTTTCTTATCTAAAAAAAAAACAATGTGCATGAGGTTAATTAATTAATTAAATCAATTTTATATTATTTAATTAATTGATTTTTGATCTAACGGTCTAGATCTTTTCCTAACCTCACATTAGGGTTTCCTCGTTTATAAAAGGAAAGGTTATGAGAACCCTAACCCTAAGGCCACAAGAAGACATTCTTGCATTCCCTCTAGCCTCCCTCTCATATTCTCTCAACTCAAGAACACAAAGGGAGAATTTTCTCTCTAGAGTTTTTCCCATTAGAGATTAGGTAGTCCCACAACTACGTTCCTAATCTCAGAGTCATAGAGGGGAAGATCAATTGGTGGTGTCCCAATTGTTGACGCTTGGTCCCTATGAAATCAAATTCATATTTCAAAGACGACAACGATGATATGTATGCTTCTCCCCTTTAGATTAGATCTAATGTTATATGCTTAGCCTAATTGTTAAATCATAAAATAGTTCTAGGATTTTGCCAATGTATTGGTATTTTAGATTAACATAATTGAGATACGAATTGGTCCCAATTAGCTTCCACTAATGGAATTAGGGAATTCCAATCCAACATGGAGACTATTTCACTGACGAAGAAACTCTAATTGGACGTCTACAAAGATTTTGGGGATGAAAGAGAGAATAAATGTTTTGGGCATAAAAAGGGGAAAGAAAGGGGGGGGGTGATTGATGCGTGTCGGTACTGAATAATGGAGGTTAGAAAAGATGGTAAATAAAGATTAAGAATAATTTAGCCAACCTAGTGCAAGTATACACTATCGCATGTAGTAATAAAAATCTCTGGAAGTATTCCAAAGGTATCGATCCCACAGGGACTAAATTGAAAACACAGATTTGAAGAAGAAACTGTTCAAAGATTGCTTTGATACGGTAACCAAAGAAATAGTTGAATGGTGATTTTTGGAAAACAAACAAAATAAACAAGTAAAGAATAACAATGATAAATTCGCGAGGTAGTCAATATAGTTCCAACCCTAAGGCAAAATAACTCTAATCATGGCTTTTTTAAACTAAGTCTATTCATGCATTGGGTCAGATTAACTTCTATTTGGCCTTGCTCCCAAGAACCGTTAGAAGGCTAAGCGAGTACCGTTATGCACATTTCTGTGACTCGACTCCGACATAGATAGTTCATGCATGCAATCTATAACCCTATAGTTGTTATAAGGCGTCCTTAGGTAGTCTCTCCCTATAACACCGAATACACACTCTCGAGCCATTTCTCCTATATCATCTTTATGAAAACCGATATTGTTCGTCCCTTTCGAGATCAAACTCACATAGCATGCAAAGTCTAAGTGATCAATTTAAACTCAGCAAGATTCAGGATGATATTCAATAAAGAGTGACATGCAATGAATAGAACTTAAGCAAATAAACACTTTCAAGCTATTTAAACCATAAGGGAATTCACTATATCGAACCCCTCAATGGAATTTAGCTACGCATGATGGAATAAGATGCAAAAGAATAACTTTTCATTGACATAATGAAGTAAATACAGAAATAATGAAAAGAACAATTGTTGGAAATAAGGTGTTGTAGCTAAGACTAGGGTTTTTCTCTTTTATCCAATCCTTCTAGAGTTTGCTCGACACTTTACCCTCCTTTACAAATAGGAATAGGGTGAAAATCTCTACAAACACTCAGGCTTAATGTCTAACTAAAGTTTAGAATTCAGTCATCTAAGAAGGACCTCGAGCATCCCTACTCATTGGCGTCTACTAGGCTTCTGTCACCACCCTCTTCTTCCCAGTGAGTTCTGCTTGGATTTCTCTTCGAATCAAGGCCTTATATAGTGTGGGGAGTAGTTGAGGAGCCACGAAAATGGTGCTAGTAGGTAGCCCAGTCAGTTTTGGAGTCAAAACAGCCTGTTAGGTGAGCAAAACACTCGTTCAAAACGACCCGCGACGGACTTGGAACTGCCTCTGCCTGCCCAGAAATGCAGTCGCATTTGGATTTTGCCTTCCCAGAAATCGCATTTCTGGAAAATTCCAGATATCCTCTGTTTTTCTACATAACACCAAACTAAGTCAAATTCATATCAAAATGGGTCCTTTTAAGCACAAATAAGCATAATTTTGACATACATGACTCTTAACTCCAAAATTCATCAACTTTAACACTTTTAGACCTCGAGAATAGTAAATTTGATCTAAAACATGTAACTTTGACAAGATAATGAGCTAAATATAAGGGTAAAATAGGTATATTTTTTACCCATATCATACCCCCAAACTTAACTCATTGCTTGTCCTCAAGCAATAGCCAATCAGAATGTTAGAGATCAATTTTTAATTGCCAATCAGAATGTGAGAGCTCAATAATAATTGCAAACCAAAATGTTATGGATCATATGTAATTGCCAATCATGGTACTAACATCTATCTTCATTGCAAATAAAAATGTCATGAATAAACCATATGGAATCAAGTAAACATGTTTCTCAAGATCGTTTTCTAAAAAGTTGCCTTTCAGGAGGGGTTTCTACTCTAGTGCCAGTCACAACTTCTAAGTTTCCTAGGCATGAAGATTTCTACTGTTCTTTTTCAAAGCAAAATTCTCCCTAGTCCATCCTAACCAATACGTTTAAACTATCTTACTACTACTCATAGAGTCTAGGGTAGTCCTTTAAGTTAAGAAAAACTAATCTTGAGGTGTCTTGAGCATACATGAGTTTTCTAGACCTTTTCTATCTCCCCCAAACTTATTTGACTGTTGGTACTCTTTTCATTCAACTTTTTCTTTTTCCCAAGAGAATCCTTGTTGTCACCTCTACCTTCGTTCTAGCTTATCGACACTTTGTGGTGAAGATATCTAGCTACGAACAAAGATCACAATCTTGGACTAGTACTCACTTCCCTAAGTAAACCTTTCATGCAGTGGCAAACCATGGTTGTCATGAAGGCCCCTGGTTACTCAGTAAACTCTAGGAATGAGTAACTCTCGATTTTTTCTCTCTCTCTCTTTTTTTTAAGATGATATATACTGAGCATTTACTTCTTTTCCAGCAGTACAAACTTACACAAAATACATATTTATTTACAAAGTAAAGCACACACCCAAACTTAAGATAGGCAATGCCCTCATTGACTTTTGCTTTTGAGTCATGGGCTTAACATAAGGTTTTTTGTTTTTCAAAACATCAAGGTTAAACATGAGGAAGTTTAGACTTAAGAAAATTTTGTAAAGAAAAAGACTAATGGAAAGCCTATGACTAGAAAACAAATGGGTTGTGTCGGTGACACTTTATGAGATAGAAGTAAGCTCTAGTTATCATCATCAAGGGCTTAAAAGAAAACTCAAATGAAAACATGTTTATCCAAAACATTTTTCAAGCAAAAATTTTCCATAAAGTTGATTTTTTCAAAGAGTTTCATAGATTTGACACAAAAAACAGCAAGCATAATTTTCAGAAAAGTTTAAAAACCCAAGTTTATCTAAAGTATCCTAACAGCAAGCTATCTAAAAACTAACCTATGAACATAGTTAACAAATAACTAAGCATTTAAAGTAATAAAAATAGCAGCTAACACAAACAAAAACAAAAACTACGCATGTTAAAAACTAAAAAACAGCAACTAACTATACAAAAACAGTTTAAACATAAAAAAAAACAGCAGATAAAAGGGATCAGAAAACTCCCCTATTCCTCATCCGAGGAACTCTCTTCATCTTCATCTTTAGATTCGTTCTCTTCTTGAGGCAGTAGGGATTGAGGGAAGTCAGGGAACACAGGGGCGATGCTGGGGGCGATAGAGAGGTAAAACTCTCTAATTGCTTCATCTCTTTCCTTCGCATAGACCCAGTAAGTTTTCAGCTTATCTTCAATCCGGTCTAGCTGTCCTAAGGCAAATACAAGGGCCTCTGATGATGGTGTAGGCCCTGAAACAGGGGTGTGCTGAGGAGGTGAAGCAGGATTTAGCCCTTGAGGTGGAGTAGCTTGGGATGTGGAAGCCTTGTTCTTTCTATGCGCATTGTTCTGTTGGAGCTTCCTTATCAGAGGCAAATCAATGGTGGGCCTGAAAAAGTGGCGTTCCTCATATTTTCCTGGAACGATCTTCACCCTATAACATAATTGGGTTATGAGGGACCCAAAGAACAATTTCCCCGCTCTCTTCCTTCCACATGAAAGGGTCTCCTCTCGAATGATGCTCCCTATGTTTATCTCCAACCCTTTCATGATGTTGTAGAGAAGCATAACCCTCTTTACTGAAATTGTGCTATCGTGGGTTGTGGGCATCAACCTATTCTTGATGAAGTGAAGCCACATTGCCAGTTCTGGCTTGAGATCACTGGGCACTAGTGTCTTCACTTTTGTTTGTGACTCCTTCCACTGAGCTCCTTTATTGGACACCATCTTCAAAGCTTCTTTCAACTGTTTGGCCGAGGGGTTCTTGATGGCATCATTCCCTCTTGGATGCAAGGGTGCCTTGATCTGGTACACCCTGTTGATGTCAACCAAAGAAAAATTGACCATTTTACCTCTCACCACCGCCATGCGCATACTCTCCTCCCCCAATCCAGCATAAAATTCTCGAACTAGAGGCACCACGGCCTCCTGAGGGTGAGCACAGAACTCTTGCCATTTGTACTGAGTGATGACCTTGGTTACAAAGTCTGGCAAAGTCCCTGCTCTGTTTGAGAATCCCTTCTCGTTCAGGAAGTCTCTTTTTCTCATAATGTCCATTCTCTCCTGGAAAGTAACATCCTTGAAGACTTCAGGGAACAGATTCTTTGGTGATGGAGCTTTAGACGATTTGATCTTAGGTTTGACAGGTGTGGAGGTAGGAGGAGGTGCAGGAGAGGCATCCATGGACCTTGTCCTCGGCCTCTTGGCAAAGATGGGGTCATTTTTATTCTTTGTCCTCCTCTCGGCTCTAAATTCTCTTCTTCTTTTCTTCCTCAAAGCTGCAAAAATAGGAATTTGGTCATCATCCAATTCCTTTATTTCAGAATCTGATTCGGTTTCACTATCACTAGAGGTCTCAACTTGTTCTTCTTCAATTTCCTCTTCATCCTTTTTCTCTCCTGAAGAGGTGCTATCAGCAGCTGGTGGAGGTTGTTTGACATCATGCTCAAACAACGGATCAATGGCCTCATCAGTTTGTTGCTCTTCAGTGGCCTTTTCTTGGCCTTCCTCAGAATGCGGCCCAAATGCGGTAGCATTCTGGCCTTCTTTATTTTTTTCGAATTTCTTTCATTTTCTTTGGTTTTTCTTTCTTTCTTTCATTGGTTGAGACAATAATAAACTTGTTAGAAAGTTCACATACTTAAACATGATTATTCATCTTTTTTTCTTAGATAGACACAAAATAACTTGGACTTTTCAAACTCCCAGGTAAATCTCTAGGAAAAGGTGTTCCCTACGATCTGCTTAAATACCTTTTCCTAGACAGAGTTTTACTCTTGTCCATATATTTTGTTATCCTATCTATTCTTTTTAATAATTTATTACAAATCCACATACTGTACAAAATAAAATTTTCAGAGATAGAAGTCATACCAGATCAATCACAGATACAAGGGCTTCTTCGGCCCCAAGATTTTTCCCCCAATAGGGTTTAATTCTTTGTCCATTCACCTTGAAATGCATACCTTAATGATCCATCAGTTCTACGGTTCCATAATAAAAAATTCTCACAATCTTGAATGGTCCCGACCATCTTGCTTTCAGTTTTCCTGGAAAAAACTTAAGTCTGGAATTAAAGAGTAGCACCTGCTGTCCCTTATGGAACTCCTTTGGTTGTATTCTTCTATCATGCCATCTTTTGATCTTCTCCTTATATAATTTTGCATTCTCATAGAAGAAGTGACAAAGTTCTTCCAGTTGATTTAGATGTAACTTCCCCTTGATTCTAGCTTTGTCCAGATTGAAATTGAACTTCTTCAATGCCCAGTAAGCTTTGTGTTCCAACTCAAGTGGTAAGTGACTTTTCCAAATACTAGTCAAGTAACACGTGCAATGCACGTGGAATCGTATGGTCTTAAATTATAATAAGAGAAAATAACAGTTTTTTTAGTATATGTAATGTAATAAACAAATACCATATATAATATTTAGTTTAATTACCGTAAACTTTTGAAAGTTAGTGATAAAAATATACAAGATTTCTTATTATATAGTATGTATATAGACATAATATTAACACACACGTACGTTGCACATATTTTTTGTTTTTATTTAAACTTTGACAATAAATTTAATAATTATCATATCAAGAATATAAATAAAACAATATGAAATTCTACAAATAATTAATTTTTAATATGTTAAATTGTCTTTTCTGAGATAAAAAAAAAACTTATAATATAAGTTATAAGCAAAAACAATAAAGATTACATATCTATTCTAAATTTTAAGTATCTAATATTGTTACATAAATAATTAATAATATTAAAAACTTTCCACTAAAACTAATTGCATAAATTTAAATATAAATACTAAAACTTCTTGTATTTATGATTAATGAGAAAGAAATTAAACTATTTAATTAGAAAAACTGAAAATGTGTTCAATTATTTTGGTATTTGAAAATTTTAATTTCATATTTAAAATTATGCATGCATTTATTAATTAATAAGGGTTTTTTAATAATAACTTAATAATTTTTAGGCTATTGTGGTTATTATTATTATTATTATTATTTCAGACTTCTAAGTTTCTTTACCCAAAATGTATTAATTTGTATTTAATTGACATTTTCTCAATTATATGTTTTCTTTTTATTCATGAGATAGCACCTATACACGAATGAATGCACCAATTCAATGTGTAACCATCTCCATATGAACAGTCGCATCCTATCGACATCAATTGCACCTATTGGACAAATTTTCATATAGTTTGATATTTTGACAATTATATATTATATATATTTTTCTTATACATGGATCACACCTATACATGAATGGATTTACCATTTCAATGTGTAACTATCTTTAACATGAACAGTCACATCTCGTCAACATCAATTGCATCTATTGAACTCAATGGAAACTTACACTCAAAGAGTCGTGTCCCATCAGCGAAGGGTAAAATAGGAATTTACTTTAAAAGTAAGGGCAAAAGAGGAAACAAAAGATTCTCCCCTCTTAAGGTAGAAGGACAAAATAGTCATTATAAAAAAATTTAAGGGCAATAAGGGAATGCAAAAATTCTCCCCTCTTAGCCCCTTTTAATATAGTAGAGATGATTCGATACGGAGACATACCTAAGGGCGCCTTGTATGCAGTTTTGTGTGCCCATAATGCCTCGTCAAGCCGTAGTGACCAATCCTTTTGAGAAGGGTCTACCGTCTTTTCCAAAATAGCCTTGATCTCCCGTTTAGAGAGCTCTGCTTGTCCATTCATTTGAGGATGGTAAGCAGTGGCTACCCTATGCCTGATATTGTATTTGGAAAATAGGTTGACTATCATCCTGTTTAAAAAATGAGATTCTTCATCACTTATGATGAAACGAGGAGTTCCGTATCTCGTGAAAATATTCTTCACGAAGAATTTCTTTACCACCTTTGCATCATTAGTTGATGTAGTTATGGCCTCGATCCACTTTGATACGTAATCAACTGCAAGCAAAATATAAATATTTCAAAAGGATGGCGGGAATGGGCCCATGAAATCTATTCCCCATACATCGAAGATTTCCACTTCGAGTATGAAGTTTAGAGGCATTTCACTCTTAGCAGTTAGATTCCCGGTTCTTTGACACTGATCACAGTTTTTAGTGAAGATGTAACGCCCCGCGTTATAAAAAATAGATTAATTCTAGACCATTTGGGTCTATTTTCTAAAGTTCTAAACTTGAAGTTAAGCCTAACCGTTAAGTCGATAAATTAAATTCTTGAAATTAGGGAGGAGAGATTTTATTCAATTTGTAATTCTCTAATTTTGGGAGTTAATTATTGATATATATTCCCTAATTCAAAAGGAAACCAAATTTCTTTTAATTGATTTTATCCCACTCTTTTAGGTTCTTATTTAGATTTCAAATAAAGCCCTAGAATTTCCCTTTCTTAAATTAAATTGGGTTTTCTTACCTTAGTTTGTATTTTTTTAAAAAATGAAATTAGGAAAAAGAGAAAGGAACCCTATCATCTCTTTCTCTCCTTCCTCTCCACGCCGCCCCCCGAATTCTCCTCTTCTACACACGTGAATAGGCCCCCTGTGTTATTCCTCTCGCCGGCAGCCACATCGACGTCTTCCCATGTTTCTTCTCCGTGCGAGCAGCCCGCAAACCGTCGACGTCTCTCCCTCCCTCTCATCTCTATATTGTCTAGCGAGCAACCCACGATCTTCCGTGCAATTTCCAGTCTCTCCCTCTCGCGTCGTGTTCGGTTCGATAGCAGACTCGCCGACGCTCTCTCTCCCTTTCTCCCGTCCGTTGTCCTCGCCTCGAGGTACTGATTCCCCTGTCCCCTCTCGTGGTTGGTTGGTTTGAGCAGCAAGACTCGTGCCGTCTCTTCTCTTTCCACGAGCAGCAAGTTCTCGAGGTCCTCAGTTCAAGTCTTCGTCTCTATCGAATCGTGTGTAAGCTTTTCGTTCTCTCTTATGTTCGTTTGATTCTGCGAGTATCAATCTCATTTCCCTTTTTCTCCCATTTTCGGCTAGGACTCGTGAGGAAGGACTCAATTCCTTCTTTCTCTCTCCCGTGTTCAATTTGGCCGCACCTAAATTGTGGGTTTTTACAATTGGGTGCTTGTGGGTAAGTTTCATCTTCCTTTATGGAGTGATTTGCTGTTTTGGTTTATGAATGTGTTGTGAATCTTGACCCATTCGATATCGACTTTGAAATTCCAGGTTTAAGGTCTTTTTCAGCGTGTATGGACTTTTTGGTAAACTTTCAACATTTACCCATGATGTTCGAACTCAAATTTAGACTACCCATTCTTGTTCAGCTTTATAATTGGGTTTTGGGATTGATTCCTTGTTTTTCTTCCAACACTGTTCAGTGTGGTTTTGAGCTTGGAATTGTCCTAGTCTTGTGACCCAACCTCCGTTTGGCCTTAAACCCAAGCAACCGTTGCCTAAGGACTGTAGATAAGTGGTTTTGAATCACTTAGTTCACTGGACAGCAAGTGTTTAGGGCCAGTTAGACGCTGAACGGTAAATTCTAGCATCTTCGTTTCCTTTATTAAGTCTTTTAGGTGCTTCAAATCAATTCCTAACCCCTAGTAGTCGTTGCCTGTAGTTCGAGCTCTTTGGGCTCTCCCGGTTGGTTCTGTTGAACGTTAAGGATTGCTTAGGAGCGTTATAAGTAAGTGGAATTCTACCGGTTGAGTCTGTTTGCTTGAGTGCTAGCATGTTGTGTGTTTTATTTGCTTAGTTTCGATATGTGGATATATGTATATGTTATGTTAATGACGAGTTTGAGCATGTTGATCTGATATATCGAACTGTTGTACTAATGTAAGTTGAGTTGTTGTGATGCGATTTGGTCGTGATAAGCATGTTGTTATCTTGTTGTGATTGGTTATAGAGCATGATTTTAATGTTGTGAGCATGGATTGTACTTTTGGTTGTTGCATGGACTAAAAGTATGACATGAGCTAGGAGAACATGTTTAGGTTGTGCTTTGTGAGTTGTGAACATGTCTAGTGCAAAAATGATCAGAGAACCTTGTGTGATAGTGAGACTGTGAGGTCAGAGGACCTTGTGTGATATTGAGACCGTGAGGTCAGAGGACCTTGTATGTGATAGAGGTCAAAGGACCTTGTATGTGTTAAAGGAAAGTTAGGTGAATGCCAGGTGCCTCGGGTAAAAATGGTCGAGGGGTGGTATGTCACCAATGGATTAAGAGGAACATCGGGTGCCTTGGGTAATATGGCCAAGGGGCGATGTGATGAGTCTATTCGTTGTGAAAGTCATCGGGTGCCTTGGGTAATATGGCTAAGGGGCGAAGTACAGTTTGATTGTGGAGTCATCGGGTGCCTTGGGTAAAATGGCCAAGGGGCGATGCACAGTTCGAGGCCTTGGGTACAAATGGTCAAGGGTCGAACGCCAAGATCCGTAGAGAGCATTGTGGTCCTGGGTACAAATGGTCAGGGGACAGTGCGGCTCGAAGGGTCAGTCTTGGAGAACTTTGTGAGGGTACGAGAATTTGAAGTCATCGGGTGCCTTGGGTAATATGGCCAAGGGACGATGCAACCGTTCGAGGCCTTGGGTACAAATGGTCAAGGGTCGAACACCGAGCTCCGTAGAGAAGCCTGAGGCCCTGGGTACAAATGGTCAGGGGTCAGTGTGACTCTAAGGGTCAGTCTTGGAGAGCTTTGTGAGAACTTAGAGGAGTTGAGAGGACTCAGAGGAGTCGAGTTGAGAGGATTCAGAGGAGTCAGATAAAGCTTGTTAGAGCTTGAGTTAGTGGTTATGGATGTATGTCGCATGAGTATGTTGCTTGATGTATGGTTTGATACATGGTGTATGTGTTAATTATTTTCCATGTATATTGAGCTTGTGTGTGGAAAACACGATATTTGCCTTGTATGTGTATGTGATTGATGGATCTGCAGGTGTGAACCACTTACTTAGTATCGTGGTTTTGTACTGACCCACCACCAGGTTTTGCAGGTGACGAGCACATTCGGACTTGGTGATGAAGAGGAGGCTTGAAGGAAAGACCATAGCTAGCTTGTTCTGTTCATGCTTTCCTTGTTACTCGTCCTTAGTTTTGAGTTCGAGTTAGATTGTGGCCTTAGATGTTAATGTTTTCTTCTAGCTGATGAATGGGCGGGGGTTGATGTGAATTTGGTTGTAATGTTTTAGGTGTAGTTTTTTTTTTTTTTTTTGACAATATGTGGGGTGGGGAGATTTAAACCACAGACCTTTCGGTCATTAATTCAAGCCTTATGCCAGTTGAGCTATGCTCATGTTGGCTTTTAGGTGTAGTTTTGAAAAGTTAAAAGTCTTTTCTTTTACGCGTCGTGAATTTTCTAATGTATTTAGGTAGTCCTTGATATGAGACCTGACTCGCACTTATATTCTGTTGTGTTGAGTTGGATTGTGTATGGATGTTGTGGAGTGAAATTGGCTATCTGCTTAATCTGGCTATAGAAGTGTATATATATATTGTCTATCAGGTGTGTTAAAAAATTGGGTCGCTTATAGTTCTGTCGTTATGCTGTCGAAATTTTCGGGGCATTAGGTTGTCATGAGAGTAAATGTTTAGTAATGACCCCTAGTTTAGGTTGAATTTTGGGGGCGTTATAGAAGAGTTGTGCATCTTTGAAGAGACTCGACCAAAAGTACCCTGATTGAAGAACTTTGGCTGCAGTTTTTAGTCTGCCAAAGTGTCCTCCATATGGAGCCGAGTGACATGCTTCCAATATGAGTGGTACCTCTTCTTCTGTTACGCATCGTCTAGGTATTTGATTTGGACCTAGCTTGTATAGGTATGACTCATCCCAGTTGTAATCCTTGACATCTTTCAGAAACTCTTTGAGCTGTTGAGCGGTGGCTTCTGGGGGCTTTAGTCCACTGACTAAGTACTTCACGTAATCTGCAAACCATGGAAGTTCCACTACCCTTACTGCCAGAATTTGTTCATCTGCAAATGATTCTCGAATATCCAGCCCTTTCTCCACTTGCGCTTCGTCTCCAAGCCTTGATAGGTGGCCTGCCATTTGATTCTCGGTTCCCTTTCTGTCCTGGATTTCAATATCAAACTCCCGCAAGAGTAAAATCCAATGGATTAGTCGGGACTTAGCATCCTTTTTGGATAGCAAGTGTTTGAGAGCTGAATGATCAGTATGAACTATGACTTTAGTTCCCACTAGGTAGGATCTAAATTTGTCAAAACCAAAGACTACTGCAAGCAATTCTTTTTCTGTGACAGTATAATTCAACTGTGCTTCATTGAGCGTTTTGCTTGCAAAGTAAATTGGTTGCATAATTTTTCCTCTTTTCTGACATAGCACTGCTCCAATTGCAAAGTCACTAGCATCGCACATCAACTCGAACGGTTGAGTCCAATCTAGTTCAATTATGATCGGCGATGTACTGAGTGCATTCTTCAAAGTTTCGAAAGCTTGCTTACAATCTTCATTGAATTCGAACGGTCTATCTACCTCGAGCAACCTGCACAAAGGTTTAGAAATTTTAGAGAAATCTTTAATAAATCTTCTGTAAAAACCTGTGTGGCCTAGAAAGCTCCTGATGTCTCGAGCTGTCTTTGGAAAAGGCAACTTGGATATGATTTCAATCTTTGCCTTGTCTACCTCAATTCCATTTCTAGAAATTCGGTGTCCAGGGTCTATTCCTTCTCGTACCATAAAATGGCACTTTTCCCAGTTCAATACCAGGTTTGTTTCTTCACATCTTTCCAGCACTTGGTTTAAATTCTGTAAATACGCTGCAAACGTTTCACCGAAGACAGAGAAATTATCCATAAACATTTCTAATGTTCGCTCTACCATATCGGAGAATATTCCCATCATACACCTTTGAAAGGTGCCTGGTGCATTGCATAGTCCAAATGGCATTCTTCGAAAAGCAAATGTCCCATACGGACATGTGAATGCAGTCTTCTCCTGGTCTTCTAGGACTATTGTTATCTGGTTGTAACCTGAGTAACCATCTAAAAAGCCGTAATAATCCTTCCCTGCTAGTCTGTCCAACATTTGATCTATAAATTGTAACAGGAGATGGTCTTTTCGGGTTACTTTATTGAGTCGGAGATAGTTTATGTAGACTCGCCATCTTATGACTGTCCTTGCTGGAATCAATTCATTCTTCTCATTCTCCACTGTAGTTATCCCACCTTTCTTGGGGACGCATTGCACTGGACTGATCCAGCTACTGTCTTTTTCCCACCTTTTTCCTCTTATTCCTCATCTTCAAGTAAGTCTTCCAGCGTCTCTCCTTTTAATAATTCCTGCAAGGTGGATAAAGAAAGTTCATCAATCTCATCAATCACGAAACATTCTTCAAGATCTCTTGTGTTGGGTTTTATGCCCTAAAACTCGTAGATAGTAAATTTAACGATTGACCTAACATAAATAAAGTATTGTTTGATATATTTTTTTTCAATAAAGATTTATTGTCTATATTATGAACATCTTGCCTAAATAACCCTAATTCAATACACTAAACATCTAAGGCTGAGAGATGAGTCTTGAACTATATGTGGAGACATACGGGGATCAATGTTCAAGAAACAGCCTGAAGGGTCTATAGTATAGGGATAAGGCTGGGTACCTTATCCTGGTGACACTATGGATACGACCCACTTTGTATTTGATACAAACGCAATGATCCAACGCGTTCGTGTAGGGGACATGCGAGTGGGGGTATCCTATGCAATGAGTTTGAATAAGACCGAACCGCGAAATAGTAACCGTTAGTTGTAACACCATTAACTAGTTAGGTTTCTATTTCACTAGAATGACCTAGGCAACTTAGTCTGAATCCTGAGTGGATTATGGACTCCTGTTCACGAGGGATTGTCCTTTGATTTGTATGAGTGAGAGTGGACAGTACGCCGACTCAATAAGCAGACCGAGTGGGGAGCTGAGAACATAATCACACAAGATGGAATTCACTCCTTCCCGACTTTAGGGAAGCAGATGAGTGTTCCCTTAAGTGGTGACTCTGGGTCTTGAACAAAGGGTCCTACCCTCTTACTCGACCGAGAGGGATTTCTGTTTGGTGGTTGGACCACAAACAGGTTGTTCATTAGAGAATCAGTGGTACTTAAGGAAATAGAAGTAACCTAGGGGTAAAACGATAATTTGACCCAGCTGGTGTTACGGACACTCGTGAAGGACTAACTAGTCGTTATTGGTCAATATCCGTGGGCACAGAAATATGTCTGCAGTGAAAAGAGTGCAACTGTGAGTCTATAGTGAAATGAACACACAGTTAACGAATATTGATTAATTTGGTTAATGAGTTTGACCAATTAATCACACATCGTTGGAGCTTCTGATCTGCAGGTCCATTAGGTCCCACTGGTAGCTCGTAAAGAGACTTGAGGCAATTAAGTATAAATTGTAAATTGAAAGTGTTCAATTTATTTAAGAGAATCATATAATGAATATTGATACATTATAATATAAAGTTTATGAAACTTTATAATATAATTTTTAATTAATTTCAAAATTAATTCTTGAGAGAAAATATTTGAAAGAGTTCAAATAATTAATTTGAATTGGATTCATATTAATATAAATAATTTAATAAAATCCCTAAGATTAAATATACGATATTTAATTCGGAAATTAATTAATTATGGAATTAATTAATTATTTATTAAAATTAGATATCAATAAGATAATAGATTTGATTAGATCTTATTCATGACCTTTTCCTATAAGGAAAAGGTCTTGGCCTTTTCCTATAAATAGGACCTGTGGGGTGGGGTGAAAGACATCCCATTCATTCTCCTACTCTCAGAGAATTCTCCTAAAGGCTCCCACTAGTCTCCTGCCTCTAGTAGGCTCAAAGTCATACCGATGTAGCCATAGTGGTAGTGTTCACAATAGTTCGTGATTATTTCACAAGCAGGTTGTGAATTTAATCTGAGTCGTCAACGAGAGTAAGTAACTTGTTGCTATATAAATTAGATTTAGATCTGATATTTTTGTATGCTTAGCCTTAATATAAATCTAGAATAGTTCTAAGTTTATTGCCAATGTATTGGTATTTTAGATTAAACAAAATTAATTACGAATCGGTCCCAATCACGCTTCCTCTTTACGGAATTACGGAATTCCAATCCCTTCAATTGGTATCAGAGCCGATCGTAGATCTAATCTTGTTTTTCTAAAATTTGCATTGGTTCGGTGGGATTAATTGCATGGTGGATGTAATTTTGCGAATGAATGTTTTCGATAAATTTGGCCTTAGAATTTACTGCTTGGATATGATCAAAATTGTAAGGGCCCTTGTGTTTTTGGGCAATTATATGTAAATTCGAGTCAATAGTAAGTCTGGGTCTAGATTAGGCTAAAAAATCGATGAAGATCGAGACCAAATTTAGCCAAAAAATGGAAGAACAACCGCGGAATTCTCTAGATTTCTCCTCCAGACGCAACAGCGTCGAGACGCTGGTTCATCAACGTCTTGTCGCTGTCTCAAAATCCCCGCAATACGCGAAACGCGACGGCGTCTCGATGCTGGCTTCGTAGTGTCTCGACGCTGTGTCGAGTTCCAGCGGCGACGCTAGGGTTTTCAAGTGGTGAAGACGGTTCGGTTCAGTCCGGTTAAAGGGGTTGGCTCCGGTTCGTGCTGGGATGGCTTGGTTCAAGTTTTTTGGAGACCGGTTCGAGATGGTTCGAGTCGGTTCTGGTCGTTTTGGTCCAGTTCTGGAGCGACAAAAGACCTATTAGGATAAAGTTATGCTAAATTAATGTAATTTATTGCTTTATTTTATCCTAGGGGCCAAATTATCAGTTCATTTGCTATTTAAATGTTTTGTGGATGTGATTTAGATTAAATCCCACCTTAGGTTAAGCATGATCATGCATTTTAATATATTATAAATGTTATAATGTATGATATTAATGCATGATGGATGAATTTCATGAGTAATTTAGTATAATGGTTATGTTAAATATATGAAATACAGCAAGCATGTGGCATGACATTACATAGCTTAAATATAAAGAGTTATATTTAATTTAATGTCTTATGGATGCTTGGGTGATTTTCATGATTTGCATGATATAAGGAGTTATATCAATAAAATATGAAAATCAATTTGCATTAAGCATGACACATCCATAGTTTAATATAATTGTTATATTAAGTCGTGAAATGCAAATGTTATGGTTTATTGATTAATTTGAATTTGATTGTTAATTAATTAAACCATATAAAGTTTATTATAGGGATAATCATTAAAATTTATAAGAGTTATAAAAGTAATGATTAGAAACCGTCAACCTATAATAAAGATTGCATGTAAACATAGCATCATAGGTAAATGAATTAATTTTAAAATGTTTAAAATTAATTAGACCTAAGATCATGTTAATTCTAATAGGATTAGAATTAAGTCTTGCTTAGTTTTAAAATAGTTTTAATATGACTAAGTAGGACAATCATAACTATTGGTTATAAGGGAACTCTACTGGTGAAGTTCTGTCTAAAGCTGGAGATACTTAAGTTGACGGTTTACGGAACACCTCCTACCTGGGAACTGACCCGGAACTTGAGTTGAATTAACCACAGTTATTTTAGCATGTAATGTCGCTAGGTCAATTAAAAGAGTTTAATTCACCTAGATCTTTAGAGTAAAGACTTTACATTGCTATGATTATAAGGGAACTCTACCGGTAAGTTCTGTCTAAGGCTGGAGGTACTTAAGATGACGGTTTACGGAACACCTCCTACTTGGGAAATTGACCCAGAATACCTGAGTTGAATTAATCATAGTTTAATGTTATCATGCAATGTCGCTAGGTCAATTAAAAAAGTTTAATTCACCTAAATCTTTAGAGTAAAGACTTTACATTGCTATGGTTAAAAGGGAACTCTCCCGGTGAAGTTCTGTCTAAGGCTAGAGGTACTTAAGACGACGGTTTACGGAACACCTGCTACCTGGGAACAGACCCGAAATCGGAGTTGAAATAACCATAGTCATGTTAGCATGTGATGTTGCTAGGTCTGTTAAAAGAGTTTAATTCACCTAGAACATTACATTAAAATTATCATCATAAAAGTTATAATGGGATTAGCTTTAGATAGATTGACTTAGCCGAATTTATCTAAATTAAATAACCCTTAAAACATATGATAGGACATTTTAGAGGGAGAAAAATTACAAAACGAGATCAAGTTTTGCTCCTACGTCATTATATTTACCACGTGAGATTCATGCTCGGCTTCATGTCGCCCTGGGCGCGGCCTCCCTTCGGAAAGTGTTTGCATGGGTCAATATCAGGGTGAATGGGGAAAGTGTCTATAGTAAGTGGGAGCGGGACACGTATCAACGTATCCCTCGGTCTCCAACCCTAGGTCACACCGTGAGATTCTTGTGATCCGCCTGTGTGTCGTCTTGGAGCGACCATCCCTTCGGAGGGCCTAATCATAGGATTCGAAACACCGTGAACTCCTGAAAAGGATAGGGTCTCTTAGGTTAATCACCAACAGTTGTCTCACCCTTCGGTAGCCTGTTGGTGCACACCTCTGAGATCTAAAAGTGGGAGGGTTACACTTACAAGGATGAGTTAAGTGTGTTAACAAATCCTTGACCGAATAACGTTGGCTAATGTCTATAGGAATAGGAGTTATTCCGAAATTAGAATTAGCTGAGAAGTGTCTCATTTCAAAGGAGGAGTATCTGATCACCCTTCGGTGGCTATTGCTCTAAACCTCTCAAACATCGTTGCAAAACTAAATCAACAGTCATACGGTTCTATGATTGCTTGTTTTGCTAAATTGATTGGAGTGTATGCAATTATTGTTTGCTCGTGTGATGGGTTAAGGCAAAGATAACTAATACGGTCGTTGTTAATTTAATTTTAGCAATGTCTTCCTCTATTATCTCACTACTTAATAACGAAAAATTAACCGAACAAACTTACTCAACGGGGCAATCTAACCTGAATACGATTCCAGTTATAGATGATGTAAGATTAGTCTTAACTGAGGAATGTTCTTATTCCCCAATTTCTAATTCATTAAGAAATGTTCATAATGAATATGACACAAAACACTGCCTAGCAAAAAGGAATATTTTCAGAGACCGTAAATATGATTTACTTGTCTTAGAAACATGCTTAGCGGAGAATGACGATTTTGTTTGGATACTAGATTGTTCTTCCTTTAAAGGAATGAGTTCCTGGCAACAGCTTGAAGCTGGTGAGATGACTCTCAAAGTAGGAACAGGCAAGATCGTCTCAGCTATTGCAATGAGGAACATCAAATTATTTTTCAGTAAGAATACATACATATTATTGGATAATATGTATGTTGTTCCAAATATCAAAAGGAATTTTATTTCTATATCTTGTATGCTCGAACAAGATTACTCCATATCTTTCTCAGTAAATGAATCATTCATTTCAAGAAAGGGAGTTCATATTTGTTCAACAAAGTTGGAAAATAATTTATATGTTTTAAGACCAATCGAGAGTAAAGAAATCATGAACATCGAGTTGTTTAAGACTGCTACTACTAAAAAAAAAGGCGACGTATTTCTCCTAGTAATAACAATACCTATCTTTGGCACTTAAGACTTGGTCATATAAACATCGATGGGATCGTGACGGTACCGCCAGAAGGGTGTCGAATTCTCCCTAAGTCGTCAAATAAAATTTATAATCCACGACACTAGTACTAATTTTGTAGCAATAGAGGCTAGGGTCGAACATAGGAAAGGGGGATCTAATAAGTGTAGGATTTCGTGCTATGAAAATAGGGGGGATTTTTTTGATTTAAGACAAACAAAGAAAATATAAAATAAAATAGAATAACTGAATGCTGAAGTTTAAATGGCACAAAACTAAACATGCAAAGGAGAAATAAAACGGGATCAATAACATGAAAAGGGATTGTTGGATTAGGATTTATTATGCTTGATTCTAATTCATTGACTTCCTAGTTTTCTCTAATGATCATTCTAAACTGATTTTATTAGTCTGGTCGGCTTTTGGGTTACTCGGAGGACCCCCCTACACTAACCTGTGCTAATTAACTCGCTAATCATGGATTCGCCAATTAACAAGATTAATTAATATAGACTCTATCGCTCGCCACCCCTTATGCATAATGTAGCAACCATCCGAGACCTCTGCAACGGTTACTACTTATATCTAACTAGTTTATTAAGAAGCAATCAACCACCTATTAAATTAAATCTAGCTGCTTTGGGATCGTGGGTCCGGAATCATAAGAACTAAATCCAAATAAAATTTCAATATAATTCCTACAACCTTTAACATGTATCCTAGGCCTATCAAGGGTGGTCTCGTGTAAAGAACGGCTTGCCTCAACCTACTGGCTATCTCATATAACTGATAGAATACACAAGCGGTAATCGCATAGGGCGTCAATCCTAATTGACTAGCCTTATGTATTGGTTTAAATGGGATTACATGCAAAACTCAATAAAAACTCAGCAAGAACAGCAAGTATAAACCAAAAAACTCAACCAATATCATTTAGAATCAAGACATAAATCCAATCCAACAATCTAAAAGTGTTTAGCTAAGCATAGATGACGTAAAGGCGATAATAAACATGAAAGAATCCATAGTAAATGACCAACAATGGTCTACAAAAGTGCTGGAAAGTAAAAGAGGCAAAGAAAACATAAAAGGGACCCAAATTCTAACCTAACGACGGACTAAACCGAGACTACATATATATAGAAAACACGCCGGCGTCGAGACGCCAGGGCACAGTGTCTCGACGCTGCGAACATTCATCTTCGGCCCGAAATCACGTCGGCGTCGAGACGCCAAGACCGACGTCGAGACGTCAGCCTCTTGACTCGACTTCATGCTCTAATTCTTGGCTTTTGGTGTCACAATTCAGGACCACTTCAGCACAATTGGGTCTCTTCACCTCCTCTCCGTCCAAGACATCGAGATGGCTCCAAAAACTCTGTAATTGGCCCAAATTAACACCAATTAGCGTGATCAGCTCTCGACACGGCCTATGCTCAATTAACCTGTAAATAGGACAAGTAAAGCATAAAATGACTCTAACAAGCTTAGATTAGAGGCGATAAAATAGGACTATTTAGGTCCTATCAAATACCCCCAACCTAAATCTTGCTAATCCTCAAGCAAGGCACACACAAAACAAAGAGAAATGCGTTGTGGATATAATTGAAAAGTGATTTAATCCTCAAAACTCAAACATTCCAAAAACTAAAGCAATCAAGAGACATTCGCAAGAGAGACAAATGAGGAGACAAATCAAAATTTTTCAAAGATTATCTTGCACAAGAGAGTTCCATCCCACCTAAAGAAGACTTTACTAGCCCGGGATTGGTTTACTCAACTCTCATCCTATCTTCCCCCTACACTGGCACTAAGGTCTTGCTAAAAGGCCCAAATAGAACAAACTAGGTTGCTTCCTCTTACTTAGGTGCCTGATCAAGGAATTCATTTTTCTTCTCTCTATTGTTTTTTTCTTTCTTTTTCATTCTTCTTTTTCTTTGCACTTTTCTTTATTTTTGCTTTTGCTTTTGCTCTCTCTTTTTTTTTTTTTCATTTCTTTTGGATAGGGCACTAGCTTTCACACTACAATGCAGGAACCCATAACCCGAGTTTTATTCTTGGTTTGCCTAACTGATCACACTACAGGTAACTCTTTTTACCCCTAAGCGTTTAAGCACAATGCAAGCATGCTCTCTTTTTCTTTTCTCTTCAAAGTAAAGATGACGAGCATATGATTTTTCTTTTTTTTTGTCTCGCCACTTCTGACTTATTTTTCCACTCTTTTTTTTTTTTATTGCAGGCATATTTTCTTTTTCTCTCCTAGGCAAGACTCCACACACTATGTTACAAAAAATTTAGACTTTCTCGCTTAACCTTACACCTATTGGGGTGACAACAGGAATATGAACTAAGTAATTCACTCCTAAGCATTCAAGTCCTACTTTAAAGCAAAATAGACATTGAACAGGTGCAAGACATATCCAAGAAAAGTTTTAAAAAGGCTCCTTTTTGGAAAAATCTAGGTCACAACTCATTGAAAGCAATAAATTTTCGAAAAAATTTGAATCAATCCTAGGAAATCATCATCACTTAAACAAGCATATACACAACAAGCATGCGAGACATTTCATTAAGCACAAACGTTGGCCTGACGCTCAGATGCTCTAGGCCCAACAGGAACGTAAAGTAAACTCCCCACCCCCAACCTAAAATTTATATTGCCCTCAATGTAATAAATCATGAAGAAATAGACAATGCATAGGGAAAGAATAGAACTTCCCTGAATGTTGCGCTCATGGGTGGTGAATCACACTTTTTATAAATGTAGAACTTCGTTTTGGTACCGCCAATCCTAAAGAACAAGCAAAAACAAGGAAACAAACATAAAAGCAACTAATAAAAATAAACCTATCTAAGAATTGAAATAATAGAAAGCAATAAAATTATACTGTGCAAATTTTTAAGGTCGTTTGCTCAACCACGCTCTCCTCGCTTTTCATCCGAAATCAACCTCTTTGATTTTCATTACATCCTTTTAGTTTTCTTCTTATTGATTTGCTCCTGCATAGACAAATTAAACTTGCACACAGAGTGCAAGGCATTAGAAAATTTAAACAAATAATCCATCATCAACCCCAACATACTGATCAAGACACCTTTATAATGAGCAATAGACTGGTCAACAATCGGAATCACTAAGTCTAGCTCATGCAAATCAAAATTAATAAACTTAGGGGAAATATAATTTTGCATAGAATCGACCAAAGCTAACTCATCATCTATTTCCATTTCTCCTATCATGCATGACATATCGCATGAATCAGGCTTAGAATCTAAAGAAGGTTCAAGCTCATGCTCACTAACCTCATTAGACTTACCTTCTTGCTGTTGCTCAGAAATTTTGCTATCCGAAGGATTGGAAGAATGTACCTCTCGAACATGCCATGCGAGGAACCGAATACACGTTGCCAAGCTTGAAATGATCTTCCTAGCCTCACCCGGTGTTCTGTCAAGCGCATCACCACTACTCGCTATATGCAACATCTTTTTGTCATCGGGTGATGTTGGGTTTCCAGAGTGGGTAAAAATATAGTAAAAAGAGACTCTAGAACACTGTGCAAGCATACACAATCCGCAACAAGTAATAAGTATTTATCGAATCCAAGGTCTGAATAGCTCTCACTTAATCTATCTTGTATAACTCTTTAATGGTTTCGAAAGTGGTTAAAATGATTGATTTTGAAATAATGCTTAAGTAAAAGAAATGACAGAACATAAAGTAAACAAATAAAGCAGAGAGATTAAAGATAGGTGTTGGTCAGGATTTAGTAATTTTTTAAAAGATGCTCTAGCAATAATATTGATTAGACAAAACTCTTGCAGTCTTGTTGGCAGGATCCTCCTAGAACTCTGACTTTTTTGGAATGTGTTTCAACTCCAATGACGCTCTACCGATCAAGCACTAGGCAACTGGCTATCCCTAACTCAGTCATTGGCGTTCACGAATACACAATTATCTAGTGTGATTAAATGCCACACACTTCTCAAATCATCCTTGAAACTAAGAAGTGGTATTCATACCGGCTGGCCAGGCGGGCACAAAATGTAAATATGCACAACAATTAATCAAGATGCTCAAATCAACATATATTGCATAGAGACTAAAGCACGACATTTACATGACTCCTAACCAACACCTAAGAAAATTTAGTTCATAAAACTCATGATAACACACGCTACAATCTGAGTATGCGAATCCATAACTACAAGAAATTACAAGAAAATACTAATGCCCTTGGTCAATTCCATAGTGATGGTATTCTTGAAGTCTCCAATCTTTCCTCCTCTATTCGGCTCTCAAGAATGGGAAGTAAGCCTCCACGAATGGAATAGGACTTCCTTCTCCAAGAATGGAATGAATTTGACTTGAGATGACTCTTCGTTTTATAGAGTGATAGCAAGCCCTAATTAGGTCAATCTGGACACGTGGCAGGCTTTCCAAGCTTCTTAAATCCGAAAATAGCTCAACAAACTGTAGGTGTTAATATCACACATGCAGAAGAAATTTTGGATCTTAGGCACACAATTTGATCAATTTTATCCTAGAAGAAATGCTGTCCATAAGAACAAAAATAGAGTAATAAGGTACCTACCTCTTGGAGCTCCCAATTCGTATAATCCGATGCTTTATAATTCACACGAACGACTTTTGGACAACCACTTGGATCTTCTCTACTATCCTCAGGCCTTGGAACTGATTGTGGGATCCTCAATTGATAGGAATTGGAAAGGAAAGCTTATGAGTATAAGCAAGCTTGAGAGTATGAACATGGAAGTTCTTGGGAGAATTTTGGCAGCATTTTAGGTTGAAGAAATCCACTCATTTTCATCAGCTCATCCTCTATATATAGAGGAAAATCTGAAGGGATAAAAGCCCCACGCAGCGGAAAGAATTGTCGAACCTACTCAGAGTCTTAGATTCTAATTGAAATACCAATACAATTTGCAAAATATTACAACGGACAGAATTATCGCACCTACTCAGAGTCTTAGATTCTATATTTAATGGGCTGTGCATAGGCTATAAACATGCTAAGAGATCAACTAGATTGATCTTAGTGATCAAGGATTTCATAGAAAACTTACTTTTGTAGAAAGCCTTGATCAATTTGCCTTTTCTTGCCAATAAGATTGAAAATGCAGCAACCCTCTTGTACGAATACCACCAATTGGCTACACCGGTATATCTCTAAGACTTCTTGAAACAGGAGACTTGTGGGAGTCTTTTGGGAGAGATCTCTGAGAGAAGGAGAGACAATGGGATGCCTTTCACTCCACCCCAAGGGTCCTATATATAGTAAAGGCCAAGACCTTTTTCCTAATAGGAAAAGGTCTCTAATTTTAATAAATAATTAATTAATTCCATAATTGATTAATTACCCAATTAAATATCATATATTTGATCTTAGGGATTTTATTAAAATTAAAATTAATATGAATCCAAGTCATATTAAATTTATTTGAACTCTTTCAAATATTTTCTCTCAAGAATTAATTTTTTAAATTAATTCAAAAATTATATTATAAAGTTTCATAAACTTCATATTATAATCCATCAATATACATTATATGATTTCCCAAATAAATTGACTATGTCCCCAGCTATCTACTCGTTCCTATCCCTGAAATGGGAAGCTTATTGACTCGGCGATACTGAGCCACTCTCACCTATGCAGATCTAAGGATAAGCCAGAATAAACAGGAGTTCATAGTTAGCTCAGGATTAAGATCGAGTTACCTAGGTCATCACATGAAATAGTCAGTCTCGTCAGTAAATGGTGTTATAAAGCGAGAGCGACTTATTTCTCGGTCCTGGTCTTATGCAAACTCATTGCATAGGATGCCCCTACTCGCATGTCTCTACATGGACGATTTAGGATCACATCGTCTATACTATCTATAAAGTGGGCCGCGTCTCATAGTGTCCCTAGAATAAGGTATCCAGCCCTATCCCTATACTATAGACCGTTTTGGCTATTACTCGAGTTTGATCCACTTTTATGTCTCTACATAAACTCAAGTGTTCATCCTATAGCCATGTATCTTAGTTTATTGGATTTGGGTTATTAAATGTGCAATTTACTTTATTCAGTAATGACTTTACTGAATTAATCTCGATAACGACTTTATCGGACAAGTATATAATTTTGTTTAACATTCACTATCTACGAGTTTTAGGGCACCAATCCCAACAACATCCTCGTCAAGATAGCCATTAAGAAATGCGGACTTCACATCTAATTGGTGGATCTTCCAATGATTTTGGGCAGCAAGGGAGATCAATAGATGAATTGTTTCCATACGAGCAACTGGAGCAAACACCTCTTCATAGTCAACGCCTTGTCTTTGCTTGTAGCCTTTGGCAACAAGCCTTGCTTTATATTTCTCAACTTCACCTCTAGCATTTTTCTTTGCCTTGTATACCCATTTGACACCAATAACTTGATGATTAGAGGGAGGAGATACCAATTCCCAAGTATCATTCTTTTCAATGGCCTTCATTTCTTCATCCATGGCTTGAACCCATTTCTCCTCACATATGGCTTCTTCAAAACTTAAAGGTTCAGAATCAACAAATAAGCAATACAAATTATCATCTAACCTTTGAGTTGTTTGATAAAGATCATCAAGGCTTCGGTATCTTGGAGTTTTCTCATTTGAAGAAGATGATAGTGACGATGATGATGAACTTGGTGAAGATGAAATTGGTGTGGTTGGTGGAGTAGCTTCAATTTGGACTTCTTGGATTGTCGCTTCTTCATCTTCAAAGTAAGAAAGGAAATCATAAGATTCTTCCTCTTTGGAGCTCCAATCCCATGATGCATGTTCATCAAACTCCACATCTCTGCTGATCATAATCTTTCCATACTCTGGGTTGAACAGCTTGTATCCCTTGGAATTCTCATCATATCCAATGAGAACAAGCTTTCTGCTTCGATCATCAAGTTTGGACCTCTCTTGCTCAGGAACATGAGCATAAGCAATGGATCCAGAGACTCTGAAATGAGAAACACTCGGTTTTCGTCCACTCCATGCTTCTTGTGGTGTCACATTCTTCAAGCTCTTGGTTGGGCATCGGTTTGAAAGATAGACTGCACATGCAACCGCTTCAGCCCAAAGCTCCTTTCGCATGTTCTTTAACTTTAACATGCTCCTTGCCATGTTGAGGATTGTCCGGTTCTTCCTTTCAGCAACCCCATTCTGTTGGGGTGACCTGGGAACTGTCAAAGGACGCTGAATACCATGCAACTCACAAAAATCTTTAAAATCATTAGAAGTAAATTCACCACCCCTATCAGTTCTAAATGATTTAATTTCATATCCACTCTCTTTTTCAACATAAGCTTTAAACTCCTTAAATGCATCAAATGCCTCAGATTTTCTTTTCAAGAAATGAACCCATGTTTTTCTACTATAATCATCAATGAAAAGCACAAAATAAGAGCTTTTACCAAGAGATTGAGGCTTGATGGGTCCACAAATATCGACGTGAACAAGTTGGAGTGGCTAGGTAGATCTTGAGGTGGATTGCTTCAGAAAGCTTCTTCTTGAATGCTTGCCAAGTAAACATGCTTTACACAATTGATTGGGATGATCAATCACCGGAATGCCTTTAACCATCTTCTTATCTCCCAAGGCTTTAAGTCCTTCAAAATTCAAGTGACCAAATCGCATGTGCCAAATCCATGATGGATCATCAACACAACTCTTCAAGCACTTGGCACCACCATTCTTCAAGTTCAAGAAGAACATCCGATATTTGGTCATTGGCATTTTGGCTACAAGTTTGGACTCTTGGTCTCTAAGCCAAAGCATACAATCCTCCATGGGAATCTTGTAGCCTCTTTCCAAAAGTTGACCAATACTTAGAATATTACTAGTCAACTTTGGAATGTAATAAACATCACAAAGAACTTTATGGCCTCCATCTTTTGTCTCAGGCAAAACTTTTCCTTTGCCCATGATCTCCACCTTTGTGTTGTCACCAAAGCTTACAAAGCCTTTCTTGCATGTATCAAGCTCCACAAATTTGCTTTTATCACCCGTCATATGATTGCTAGCTGATAGCGAGCAAAAATGTCGCTATTTTAGCCCTAAAATATTAAGTTTTTTAGTGCTTTAATTGTGTTTTTATTGAAGATATTTAATATATTTTGTTATTTGGTCCTTAGGAGGAAATTATGGATTTTGGTGAAAAAAAAATGCCCAAAAAGGAGCCATTGAAGCCCAAATTCTATACATGGGTCAAGGGGGAGTCCAAGAAAGTCAACCATGAAGAAGGGGCCCAAAAAGAATTGGAGTTGGCCCAAATTCAAGCCCAAATCCGCGCCTGAAAGTTCTGGAATTCGCCTAGTGTCGAGACGCTGTAGGGACAGCGTCGAGACACTGTCCCATTTCTTGGTCGGCAAGTCGATGACGTCACAGCATCGCGACGCTGTGCCAATAGTGTCGCGACACTGTCCATTTTTCAGGCCAATAAAAGGCGCCCCTTGGTGCCCATTTTATGCATCAATCATCATTCCATTCCTTTATTTCTTTCTCTCTTTGGCTCCTTTGGAGCCTTCTCTCAAGGCTTCTTAGCATTTTTTAGAGTTTTTTTAGTGTAACAATTTTGGGGAATTTTGGGGAGCACTCTAGGAGGCTCAAGGTTTGCTCGGAGGGACTCCAAGCGCCAGCGACGGGGTCTTCGACGGTCAATTCATTTTCTTTTATTTTGCTCTCATTTATGCTTTCCATTGTATATTTTGTGAATACTTTAGCTATGTATAGCTAAACCCCAATTTGGGGTCTTGAAATGAAATTATAGTTAAATGTTGTTATAATTGTCTATCTCTTGCCCTATTTACTAATTATTTGTATGGATGCTCGTAATGCTGTATGCAATTTGGCCAATTGTATATTGATCTGATTCTTAATGGAAACTCGACGGAGAGAAATTAGGATAGATCATAATCCATGCAACGAGTTTAATTGCCCGTCGTGACAACGGGATTAGTTGGTTAAACTTAGATTCCTAAAATGAATCAGAGCATAATAATTAACGAATTTTAATCGCGCTAAGGACACTTAGGTTGTTAAAATGGATTAATTATAATTAGGGGAAACCGACAGGAGATTCTATGTGACTAACGGAGATTCTAGGAATATGATTAGTTGGGCAACGAGATAGGTTAATTGTAATAATTATTTAGCTATTAATTAAGTTTCAAGACCCCTCTTCCCATTTTAAAACTCTTTCTCCATATTTTATTTTTCTTGATTGATCACTTTACTTTCCTTAATCGCGTTAATTTTAAAAATCATTTTTAATTTCATGTTTTGGTCCCTGAATATTATTTCTCCTAAGTATCTTTAGTGTTCAAGGAATTTTTGCTTTGCTTAATTTTCGCTTCGCCTCCCTATGGATTCGATACTCGGAATATTTCCGTTTTATATTACTTGCGGCCCGTGCACTTGCAGTTTTAGTAGCGGTGTAACGACGCGCCCCAACACTAGCACCATTGTTAAGATACCATGTGTTTGTCTCATCAATGGAATCAGTCTTTAAAGCTAGAAGCAATGACTCCTCCAGGATGTCTTCCTTGTACTCTATAAATTTGGCCTCCTCCTCAACCTTCTTGGATCGGCATTCCCATGCATAGTGACCAAGCTTGTTACAAGAGTAACATTCAACTTGGGATTTGTCATGCTTTTAACATTTTCCTCTTCCTCGACCACGACCCCTCATAAATGGTTGCCCTCTTTTCTCAATTGGTGAAGATTGCTCATCTCGTCCTCTTCCTTGTCCACCACCTCATCCGCGGCCTCGCCCTCTTCCATAACCTTGACCACAACCTCTACCACCATCTCCTTTGAAAGTTGTCTTTGCTTGCAAGACTTGTTCCGATTGCTCTTGGTTGCCACAATTCATCCTTTCCTTGTAGACTCGCAATGATCCATTCAATTCATCAATTGTCATGGTCTCCAAGTTTTTCGACTCCTCGATTGCTACCACCACATGGTAAAACCTTTTATTTAGAGAGCAGAGAATCTTCTCGATCACACGAACATCTTGCATGGTCTCTCCAAGCCGCTTCATTTGGTTCACCACCGTCAAGACTCTTGTAAAGTAGTCTTGAATTGATTCACTTTCTTTCATGCAAAGTGATTCAAACTCTGCCCTTTGAGTTTGAAGTCGAACTTTCTTCACCTTCTCGACTCCCATGATGGAGTTACGAAGCGTCTCCCACGCTTGTTTGGAGGTGGTCTCATTTGCAATCTTCTCGAACATATCATCATCCAAGCCTTGATGGATGATCGTGAGGGCATATTGATCTCTCTTCCGTTCCTTCTCCAATGCTTCCTTCTCGTTTCGCGGAAGAGCACTTTCAGCTTCCGGTACTTCATAGCCTTTCTCAACAATTTCCCAAACTCCTTGGGAACCAATTATGGCCTTCATCCTAAGTGCCCAATTCTCATAATTGAGCTTGGTGAGCCGTTGTTGCACGATTTTACACCGCAAGCGTACGGGTCGTCACAAGTAATATAGTGATTTTGAATATAGAGTATCGTCTCCACATGGATTGGATTTATTCAATTAATTACCATAAATAATCTTGCTATGCTTTATTTAGAGAACAAAATCTAATACCGAAAAAGATAAACTAAAACAGCTAATCTAGAAAGCAAAGATAAATGGAGACATAATTTGGAGGGATAATTCTTAGAATTTCATCAATTGGACCTTTAATGCTTAATCAATTAACTAATCATTTGATTCATAAGTTTAGAAGCCTAATGATAAGGACTCTCCTGTCGGTCTCCTCCTATCTTATATCTTTCAATAAAGAATCTCCTTTCGGTCTCTTCTTTATTTACTTAGCATGGCATTACGACCCTTCAATACAACGTCTAACGTTATTTATTCTATCCCGTGTCACCCGGGTAAATAACATTAGTCATGCATTCAGTTCTAGTCTAAGCTTCTCTCCGTCGAGTCTCCACTTAGTAACGATTCATTTAATCAGTGATCAGTTGATTAAAAGCATTACGGACAAAATGCACAAATGAACAATAATGATAATTAAACCAAATAAATTCATTAATCAAGCAAAGGTACAACATCTAAATCAATCTCATAGAATTTAGGAATTTACTACTCATAATCACTAAAATTCAATAATTCCTAATCACAACAATTCTAGATACTAAAACATAAAGAAAAAGGGAAGAGAAATGCTCATAAAAGTGTCGATCTCCTCGATCCGGTGGCGACCTCCTTCGATCCCGAGCTCCAAAGATCTTCAAAAAAGCTCCAAAACTCTCCCAAAAATCCCCAATTTTAGTGTGGACTCTAGAATGGGGTGAAAACCCACAAATTGGCACACCAAACTTGGATGAAAATGGCTCTACTTATAGGCTCCCAGCAGGCGCAGCGTTGCGACGCTACGTCACAGCGTCGCGACGCTCTGACGTCAGGTTGTCTTGGGCTCCAAGTTGTCGCAGCGTAGCGACGCTACCCCAATTTCTGGATTCTTCTTTTGTAGCTGCCCAGCGTCGAGACGCTAGGCCCTGGATCTTCTAGAATGGCCCGATTTTGACTCAATTTTTGGGCCTCCAACTTTGTTTTGACCCAAATACTTCATGTAATGGATCTTGGACTCTTTTCTTGACCCAACTTGATAATTTAAGGCTTGGAATTCATGAATTTGGGTTTCTAATTCATTCTTCTTGGGCTTTTGGACTTGGATCTTTTAATGTAGTTCTTCAAATTGCTCCAAAAAGCCTCCAAAATCATCCAAAATTTCTCAAAATTCCGGTTTTTCTTCTTTGACTCGGTTTTCTGAAATTTAAACATAAAATAGCATTAAAGTACACAATTCAAGAATAAAACTAGCTAAAATTAATAGGAAAATGATAGCATTTCTGCCTGTTATCAGCCGTGGATATTGGAAAGAAAGGGAGGCTTTGGAATTCATCCTAGCTCTGATACCACTTTGTTGGAATGTGGTGGGGCACAACACTCACAAACCAAATAGAGAAAGAAGAAGAGGAAGCTTTTGATTCTTTTAAAAATGACTCCTTACTTTCACTCTTGAAAAGATCTCAACACTACCAGGGTATGTATAGTAGTTTTGGTACATGGATTTAGACTCTATATTAATTAATAATTCATGAACTACTTGATTCATGAATCACCAACTCCTAGATACATGAAGCATAATATTAGATAAATTCAAGGATACATGTACCAATAATAATTGCAAGTTTAATAATTAACACAATTAACCGTAACATTCTCAACTATTCCCAAGCATCCAAAAAGAACAAATTATGCTTTATTAGGTCCAAGGGCAAAACTTAGAGTTCAAATCCAAATAGCTACTTACATTAGCTAAATGATGCTTGATGAATTCTAAATTAACTCTTTAACTCCAAGGCCTTTAATCAACCTACAATAAAGGGAAAATTTTCTTAAAATCCATAGACTTTTAAAACAATTGCCTACTAGGAGCCAATTAAATTTGGGGGTGATTTAACACCCGAAACTCACCCAAAACAGAAACTTGAACTTGCTGTCCGGGTTCCAATTTCACTCCAAATCGATGGTTAAACCTCCAAACTCTATGGGTACCTTGAAATTGAAAGCTAACATCAATGGGTAATTGATTAAACTTCAAAATCAACCCCAAACCTTGCTGAAAATCACTTACCCAATGCAAAAACTGCTGGAAAACGCTGAAAATCGTTGTTGTGCGCCACAGCCACCGCCGAAAACGCGTGGAAGCTGCTGAACACCCACAACTCGCCGGAAACGCTGCTGCACAGAGGAGAAGGCACCAGAAAACAACCAAACGGAGAGAGAGAGATCGAGCTGGAAGAGAGATACGCATGCGAGAGAATGAAAAGAAAACTCAAGCGAAAAAAGCTCACCACGCGAAGGCCTACCAGTGAACACAACCTCCCGCCGCCACTGTTCCGTCTGTGACGTCGCCGGAGCTACTCAAAGAGAGAGAAGACGATGGTTCGGCTTCAATAGAAGGGACACTCAGCCGGCGAACTGACGGAGAAGAAGAAGAAAATGAAAAATAC
This sequence comes from Luffa aegyptiaca, assembly GCA_017139565.1. Taxonomy (NCBI): domain Eukaryota; kingdom Viridiplantae; phylum Streptophyta; class Magnoliopsida; order Cucurbitales; family Cucurbitaceae; genus Luffa; species Luffa aegyptiaca. The sequence goes on from CM029403.1 coordinate 39,268,036, forward strand.
CTGTTGTGGATGGAGATGAGAGGCAACAATCGGGCAAGAGAGGGGAAAAAATGAAGATTTGGCTTGGCTTGAGTCTAGGGCTACGTGCAACTAAAATATATTAAAAAAGACTTAGGGTTTGTTTTGCTCCAAAGACCACTTAATTACGAGAACGCCACCCCAACTCATTTAACTTGAAATCCATGAAGTTTCAACTAAAATTCTAAATAGAATCTCAATTAAAATCATTCTTTTAACCCAATTTCATAGAAATAGCTCAAATGAAATTAAATTCGAGAAATTTAACTTTACCTCAAACTTCTTAACGTTACAGTGAGAAAAATAAATGAAAATAATGAGATCACAAGATATAAAGCAAGATTAGTTGCACAAGGTTTTTCACAAAGACCTGGTATTGATTATGAGGATACGTATTCTCCAATGGTGGATGCAATTACATTAAGATTTTTAATTTGTTTGACTGTGTATGAAAGTCTGGACATGTATCTCATGGAAGTTGTCACAGCATACTTATATGGATCTCTTGATAATGATATTTATATGAGAATCCCAGAAGGATTTAAGGAACCTGAAACATATAAATCAAATTCCCGGGAATTCTGTTCAATAAAGTTACAGAGATCATTATATGAATTGAAATAATTAGGACGAATGTGGCACAATCGCCTGAGTGGATAGTTGTTCAAAGAAGAATATCAAAACAATCCAATATGTCCATGTGTTTTTACAAAGAAATCACAGTTAGGGTTTGCTATTATAACTGTATATGTTGACGACTTAAATATAATTGGAACTCCTGAAGAGCTTTCAAAGGCAATAGAATATCTGAAGAAAGAATTTGAGATGAAAGATCTTGGAAAAACGAAATTTTTTCTTGGCTTGCAAATTGAGGATTTAGTAGATGGGATATTTGTTCATCAGTCAACTTATACAGGAAAAATTTTAAAAAGATTTTATATGGATAAAGCACATCCATTAAACATTCCAATGGAAGTTCGTTCATTAGATGTGAAGAAAGACATATTTTGACCTCGAGATGATAATGAAGAACTAATTGGTCCTGAAGTATCATATCTTAGTGCAATTGGTGCACTTATGTATCTTGCTAATAATACAAGACTAGATATTGCATTTTCAGTAAATTTATTAGCTAGATATAATTCTTCACCAACGAAAAGACATTGGAATGAAGTTAAGCATATACTCCGCTATCTCCGACGAACAATTGATATGGGTTTATTTTATTCAAATAAATCAAATTTTGATCTGGTTGGTTATGGAGATTCAGGATATTTATCTGATCCACACAAAGCTAGATCTCAAACAGGTTATCTATTCACATGTGGAGGAACTGCTATATCATGGTGATCAGTGAAACAGACCATAACGGCTACTTCCTCTAATCGTGCTGAAATTCTTGCAATTCACGAGGCAAGTTGAGAATGTGTATGGCTAAGATCAATAACTCAACACATTCGTGGAACATGTGGTTTGTCATCTAGTAAAATTCTTCCAACAATATTATATGAAGACAACACAGCTTGCATGGCTCAAATCAAAGGAGGATAATATTAAAGGAGATAGAACGAAGCATAATTCACCCAAGCTTTTCTACACCAAGATCTTGAAGAAAATGGTGACATCACGGTACAACAAATTTGTTCGAAGGATAACCTGACAAACTTATTTACAAATTCATTACCTACCGCAACCTTCGAGAAATTAGTACACAACATTGGAATGCGGCGACTCAGAGATATCAAATGATGTTTCTATGAGGGGGAGAAAATATATTGTATTCTTTTAGGATTATTAAATTATATGAAATATGTACTCTTTTCCTTCACTAGGATTTTTTTCCCATTGTGTTTTTTTCCTAGGAAAGGTTTTTAACGAGACATATTTCATATATGGACATCTAAGGAGGAGTATTATAAATATTAGAAAAATAGATGCCCATGTGTCAACCAACATATTGACCATATGACTTGTAAATATTAGAAAATATAGATGCCCATGTGTCAACCAACAAGTGGACCTTATGACTTGTAAATACTTGGTGACCAAGCCACATCCTTTTTTCAAATGCCTATAAATAGTAGATTTAGGTGAAGTTAAAATGATATGTCCATGGATGAAAATTTCCACTTTCCATAATCTCCCACTTTGCTATTTTGTTGTTGTTTTTAGTTCATTTGTTTTTTTTCTTATATATATATATTACAACTATATTAAAACTATTATTATATTATTATATTTTATTCATTTCCGTGTTCCCGTTGTGCTTCTCAATTTCACAACATATCTATAATTTTATAATTTTAAGATTAGAAAATGTATTTTAGACGATACTCATATAAATATCTTTAAATAATATTTAATTTTAAGTTAACGTATTAAAAATAAAAAATATATTTATGTGCAAATTAACAATATTCAAAGTAACAAAAATAAATAGTATTTTACTTTTAATTTATTAAAATAAAATGAATAATTTTTTATTTTAAATATGCTATAGGAAATAAAGTATTTAAGTTTTAAATTACATACACATGCAAAAACAAAAACAAATTTATATGTACAATTTTTTTTAGTTCAACAACATTTTGATATGGGAATATTCGAACTTCTAATCTTTTGATGAGTGTATATACCAATTACCGCTAAGCTAAGTTTATTTTGGCATATGATATTTATTTTGAACTTCTTTATATTAAAATAATATAAATATACATAATTTTATATTTAATTTAGACATTTTAAAGTAACTTATAGATTGTATTTTATTTATTATTTAATAAAATTAAAAAAAAAAACTATGCAAATTTTGCTCTCTATGTAATTCTATGTTCAAAAATTTTCTTTTTCCATGAACCATATATTTTTTTTTTCAATAACGACTTTAATTTATAACATTAGGATTAATATCATTATTATGAACTATTGTTTTGAATTTAAAATTTGCATTTGGATCCATAGAATAAATAACAAAACTTAAGCCCCGTTTGATAACCATACTTCTTTTATTAATAGTATATTTTAAACTTATTCTAATATTGTTGTTTTTTTTCCAGTTGTATAGGTCGTCTCTTGAAGAGACAATCTATCCACGTGTCAATTTTCGATTCATTTATTTTAAAAAAAATATTTTTTGATAGGAAGAGACAACCTACAAACAAAAATTATAAAAAAACGACATTACCTTCAAGAGACGACCTGCACACGAATGTGTTGTAATTTTTTTATTTTGTGCAATGGCCAGGCGATGTCTCTAGCATCCAAGAGAGTGTGGGTTCATATCTTGTCTAGTGGGAATCTTGTTTTTTCTCTTCTTTCCCCCTCCTTTTACCTCTCTTTTTTATCTTCCTTTTTTAATTATTTTTTTCTTTTCCATTCATTTGCATTTCAAAAAATGAAATAACCTACTTTTTTTTTCTCTATTATTTTTTTAAAATCAAATAAAGTAACTCCTCTTTTTTTTTTCTTTTATTTTTTTTTAAAAACAAATAAATTAGTTACATTTTTTGTTTAATGTTTTAAACACATTAAATATTATATTGCAATTTATTATCTTTTTTAAGTGTTAATTATTATAATTTTTTACAGTTTGATGTTACTTGTAGTTTATTTATTTGATTTGATTTTTTTTTCGTTTTCTTCTTTAAACATTTTAATTTCATTACCGTTACTCATACAATTATTTCTTGATTTCATTTTACTTTTTAACATGACTTCAATTAGAGAAATTAGGGAAAAAAAAGAGAGAGAAGAATTAAATTTCAGTTGAAGAAATTTAAAGAAATTAGAAAAAATGGAATTGAAGAAATTAAAGAAATTAGAATAAGAGAGAGAAAAAATGAATTTCAATTGAAGAAATTGAAAAAAATTAGAAAATATAAGCATATGAGTGGACTTACCATAAAATTTTCTTCAATTTCTTCAATTGAAATTCAAACAAATGAAGTACTGCAAGTAACATCAAATTGTGGGAAACAATTTATAATACTTAATGTTGATGGTCAAATTTCGCTTCGAGAGTTCCCTTTGCTCCACGTGACAATCAACAGTGAATTTGTAGAAGAGCGGGAAAGACGTGACCTGCAAGACAAGCAAACGCTGCACACTGGTGTGGTGTAGACCACACGCACTCGGATGCTTAAGTTAGCACTGAACAGAAATATCGTAGAACGTTTTTAGGGATATGTTTTTCGATACCTGTGTGTGTTGTGGTCTCGATCCTTTTATATATTCTTCCCCGTAGGGTTTCAATAGCCATCTTCTTGTTATCCCTCCTTGGGCTTTTAGCCCCAGTGGGCCTCGGCATTGGGCCGAGGCCGTGCATCTTCCTCGGCCTCTCCCTTGGGCCGAGGCCGAGGGAAATGATTTTGGGTTGGAACCCTTTTCTTGTTGCTCCTGGGTCGCTTCTTCCACCTTTAGGCCTGATTAATCTCGGGCCTTTCTGAATAAAAAATCATTGGCTAATTTTGCCCATAACATTAAGCCTCCACTCTCTGGTGGAGTTCATGGGCTTTCGTTTTCAATAGAGAGTAATAATTAATTAAAAAAATCGCCAATAACAAAAGATCCACAAGAAAACGAAAATCTTTGTTGCATTCTTCAATCAAGCAATTATTTAGTTGGTTTGGAATCAATGATACAACCAAGTAGTTGGGATTTAGAGATTTTCCCTACATCTTCCATTCAATGGATGCCACATGGCATCTTCTCTTTCTATTTAAATCCAACATATAAATTGGGGCCCACCATTTGGGATCAGTAACAAAACTCACGTAAATATGGAAGATTTAGTATCTTCTCTCTCCAAATTTATTAATTATTAATGTTGGTTTTTATTTTTTTCATTTTTCATTTTTCATTTTTTATTTTTTTGTTTTCACTAATATTTGAATGATTGCCCAACACTCCCATTTTTTTTTCATTTCTTCTATTTTTATTTTTTTTCCTTTTCATTTCATCCCTTTTTATGATGTACAAAAGATTTCATCTCTCCTATTTATTATTAATATCTTTTTTCAATATTGATTCTTTATCTTCTACCATCATTTTTTCCATTAATATTTTAAATATATTCAACACTTCATTTTCTTCTTTTCATCTTCTCTATTTTTTTTCTTTCATTATTACTTGAAATTATTTTACACATCTCAAAAATAAAATAAGCAAGAATATTAATTTATTTCATTTTAATCATTATATTTTTTTCAATTTGTAACTTTATTGTGTACAAATAATTAACGGTCCATTTGGGATAACTCTCTAAGTATTTAAAAAAGTGTTTTTAAGTGTAAAAGAATATTTTTAAATACTTAGAAAGTCATTCCAAACATACACTAAATAATTGTGGTTTGTCTCACATTGCTTAAAATTATTATTACATTTTATTTGTTATCCATTATGATCTTTTGTTTTTATTTGAAACCTTATTTTCAAATAATGAAATAATTCTTTGGTTACCTTTATCATATTAAAATAAAAGTTGATGCATAATAAAAATATAAATAAAATCCATGATTCATTAAAAAGAAAAAAGAAAAAAAAAACTTAATGTTCAAATGAAAAATCATACCAAGAGAAGACAATAAACAATGTTGATATCATATTGCAAATATACTCCTACAACAATGTTGATATCTCTGCATCAAAATCATTTGATTTTCAGCCATCTTGCTTCCCATCTAGAACTGAATTTTAGGAGCATTTTGACCAATATGCCATAAACAAAGTCAATGTTGAGTCTCAGGAAATACCTTTTCAATTGCATTGGCCATTGCTTGACATTGATCAGTAAATATCGTTCTGGGTTGATGACATTTCATTGCTTGTAAAAAAGCTTCAAATAACCAAATAAAAGACTCTGTTGTCTCATCAAATAAAAAAGCACAACCGAACAAGATATTTTTCCAGTAATGGTTCACTCCAGTAAAAGGCGCACATATCATGTTGTACTTATTTGTTCGATATGTGGTATCAAAAATAACAACATCTCCAAAATAACTATAATCAATCCTTGACCTACCATCTGCCCAAAAAAAATTGTTAGATGGTTTTCAGAATCAACTTGCATTGTATAAAAGAAAGATGGGTCCTTTGCTTGCATTCTCTTGAAGTGATATATTGCACTTTGTGCATCTCCAGCCTGAAGTGTAGTTTTTCTTTTATCTCGTAAAAAAATTGTCACAATCAGACTTCAAAAATCCTACATTATGAGCACCACCTGCTTGCTCAACTATATAACAGAATATATTACTAGGTCGAATGTCAGCATTTTCCATTCTTTCAATTACAGCAGCTTGGGTCTCATCCATGTGTCTATGGGATCTAAGCATATCTTGGTGGTTTTTTTTGCAAGTTCATGGTTACGATCATGAGAAAACTGAGAAATAATCCATTCTCCCTTTTCAATTGTAAATTCTATTTTTGCCAAACATCCTGTTCTTGTCTCTAATTGATTGACTTTTTTTTTACTTTGGAGGGATCATTCAAATTTCTATGACCTTCTTTTGAACAAACAAATGATCTTTTCCTCAATGTTCCATTGGCCAATCGCCGATACTGATCTTTTCGAACACTAAAGCCAGTTCTTTTTGCATACTCATTATAAAATTTGAATGCTTCATCTTCGCTCGCAAACACCATTCCAATCTTTGGTATATTTTCCTCATTTGGCTTAGAAGTTACAAGTATTGTTTCCTCTATCCTTACTTCATTTTCTACTTCAACTGTGTTGTCTACTTCGATAGAATTCAAGTCAATATCACCTACATGAATTATAATAATCGACTTTATAATAAACATATAAAGCAAAAATGTGTAATTTATATGTTCAATTAGGGGGGATAAAACTCACTCATATGTAGTTGTTTCGGGATATCCATTGATTCCGCTACAAAATTATCAACTAACCCTAAAATTTAACAACAATGCTTCTCAAGATGAAAAAAAGAAAAAAGAAAAGCATATACATAATCAAAGTTCACAAAACAATGGATTAAAAAGAATTAAAAAAAAAAGACTTAAACATAACATACCTAAAGATTTTATTTTTAGGTAAGGATGAATAGATCCAAATATTTCTAGATTGAAAAGATAGAAAATTGTTAGCAATGAAGAAAGACAAAAAAAAAAAAAAAAAAAAAAAAAAAAAAGTTGGAATGCAAACCTTTTCAAGAATGAAGAAAGTTATAATGAAGATTGAGGTGGAGAAGAAAGCTTAACATAGTAGAGAAGATGAAAAGAAGAAGATGAAGTGTTGAATATATTTTAAAATATTAATGAAAAAAATGATGGTAGAAGATAGAGAGTCAATATTGAAAAAAGATATTAATAATAAATAGGAGAGAGATGAAATTTTTTGTACATCATAAAAAGGGATGAAATGAAAAAAAAAAAATAGAAGAAATGAAAAAAAAAATGTGAGTGTTGGGCAATCATTCAAATATTAGTGAAAACAAAAAAATAAAAAATAAAAAATGAAAAAAATAAAAACCAACATTAATAATTAATAAATTTGGAGAGAGAAGATACTAAATCTTCCATATTTACGTGAGTTTTGTTACTCATCCCAAATGGTGGACCCCAATTTATATGTTGGATTTAAATAGAAAGAGAAGATGTCATGTGGCATCCATTAAATGGAAGAGGTAGGGAAAATCTCCCTACTACGGTAGGACTAGAAATTTTTCCGATTTAGTGGGCCACAAAAGACAAAACTTCTGGTTACAAGCTTCATGAAAGTGACTGTCTAGTTAGTTGGGAACTAGCCTTGAAACTGAAAAGTTGGAATCTGGTTGGCACAAAGGACGGAAAACAAAAGAACGCAAAAGGGGAGTGGGCCGAGGCACTCAACCTCGGCCTGGCATGGCAGCGTACCTACTGCCGTATCTTTTTTTTTTTTTTTTTGAATTCGAATTTTTCAGGTTTCCCTCCATTTTTGCTCTATAAATAGCCCCCATTCCACCTCATTTTCACCACCATCCCTTGCATCCATCTCCTCTCTCTAGCTTCAATTTAAGGTAGCTCTCTTTCTATCTTCATTCATTCTTTCGTTATGGATAGCGATGAATCCGTTACTTCCCCAGATGAGTTCTTCCCCGAAGAAGAGTCCTATAGCTCCAACCATGACGACGATTCTTCATTTTCGGAGGGTGGCGACTTTGGGCCTTTCGCTCATCCCTTGGTTTTATCATCTTCGGTGACCGCGACTCAACTTGAGCGTTTGCGGTACGAATATGATATTCCCGAAGATGTGCATTTAAGGGTCCCCGGTCCTCACAAAAGTTTCGCCCATCCTCCTGAGGGTGAAGTTGCTTTCTACACCGCTATGTTCAAATTTGACGTTCGCCTTCCGCTCTCTTTTATTCTTCAACATTTTTTGGTACTCACGGGTCTAGTTCTGGCCCAAATAGTGCCTAATGGGTGGAGCCACCTTATTGGTTGTATTGTTTTATGGGCTTGGTGTAATCATGGGGCCTCAATGTCTCCCGATCTTTTCTTTTCTCTTCACTCAATTAATCGCAGTCCTAATCTGGGACATTTATTTTACTACATAAGTGCTAGAAAAGGAATCATAGTTCATAACCCTACTACTATAAAAAATTAGAGAAAAAGTTGGTTTTTTGTAAGTGGAAATTGGCTAGAACACGGTCCGGATTATAATCCATTTGATGTTTCGACAGTTTTTGGGGAGTATGGTTAGTTGAGTTGCTTATTTAAAGGTTTCCTCTGATTCTTCTAACTCACTTTTCTTCATTGCCCTTTGTGCAGTTCCGAGGAGGGTGTGTCGTTCTGCTGAAGCTCGTGAGTTTTCATAAATCATTCAACAGATTGAGCTTGCTCACCGCTACGGTCCTGATCTTGTTAAGTAGGAAAATCTACTATCGATAGGTCTTGCTCGCCCCCGATCAGTTAAACCCCTCGCTTCCTCGCAATTACTATTTTATCTAATTCCTTGATATTTTCGATCTCTGAATCTCTTCTTTTGTTGTTGCAGTTATGGCACCTTGTTCAATTTTTGGCGAACGCAAGAAAGGGAAGAAGGTTTCCAACGAAGCTGGGACGTCCCGTCCTGATGTCACTATTGTTACTGAAGATGAGTCGGATGCTCCCTTTGTCGCTCCACGATCTTTCATAGTTGGTCTCCGGAGGTCTTCCCGTAATCGCTGTCCTCCCACTCCTTCCTCTACTAGGGGAAGGGAGTTTGGGGTCCTAGTGTTTGCTCTGCCGAAAGGCTACTCCGAGACTGGGAGTGAGGTTGACATTCTAACTCAGGATTTCATATGCTGGCAGGGACTGCAATCACACCAACCTGACGGTGATATTGGCTATGATGATCCAGCCCGAGGAATTCTAGTGGCTCAACGTCAACTCCGTGAGGTTGGTACATGGGTTCACTAATGTGTTTTCCTATTTTCTTTTAAAGCAGCTACTGATCTCTGAATCTCCCACTTCCTCTTCTGCTAATCCTTTTCCCTTCCTGGGATCCCTGCGCGGATGTTCTTCCTCGTGCCTTAAGGGTTCGGGCTTCTTCAGCAAGCTAAGGATTTCTGTCAAGTTCTGCCCCATCTCGTTCATCCTCCCTTTAATTGTTGCGATCTCAGTCTCCTGGGCTTGGAGTCGAACCAGGGGATTCACTTCATCAGTAACTTGTTGATTTTCGTGCTCCATTTTACTGTTGTTGTGCCTACATATTATTTACAGCGTTTGCTAGTCAGCGTCTTCCCCACAGACGGCGCCAACTGTTGATGGTCAAATTTCGCTCAGAGAGTTCCCTTTGCTCCACGTGACAATCAACAGTGAATTCGTAGAAGAGCGGGAAAGATGTGACCTGCAAGACAAGCAAATGCTGCACACCGGTGTGGTGTAGACCACACTCACTCCGATGCTTAAGTTAGCACTGAACGGAAAAATCGTAGAACGTTTTTAGGGATATGTTTTTCGATACCTGTGTGTGTTGTGGTCTTAGTCCTTTTATATATTTTTCCCCGTAGGGTTTCAACAGCCATCTTCTGGCTATCCCTCCTTGGGCTTTTAGCCCCAGTGGGCCTCGGCATTGGGCCGAGGCCGTGCGTCTCCCTCGGCCTCTCCCTTGGGCCGAGGCCGAGGGAAATGATTTTGGGTCAGAACGAGTTCCGACCCTTTTCTTGTTGCTCCTGGGTCGCTTCTTCCGCCTTTAGGCCTGATTAATCTCGGGCCTTTCTGAATAAAAAATCATTGGCTAATTTTTCCCATAACAATTAACACTTATATAATTTTTAATTTCTTTAACAAAAGATAGTATATTGCAATATAATATTTAATATGTGTTTAAAACATTAAACAAAAAAATGCAACTAATTTATTTGATTTTAAAAAAATAAAAGAAAAAAAAAGAATTAATTTTTTTTATTTCAAACAAATAAAATTGAAAAAAAGGTAGGTTATTTCATTTTTTGAAAAGCAAATGAAAGGAAAAGAATAAAAAATTAAAAAAAGGAAGATAAAAAATAGAGGTAAAACGAGGAAAAAGGAGAAAAAAACAAAGATTGAAACGTTGGCCAATATTTGAACCCACGATCTCAAAGATGATAGAAACATCCCGTTGCCATTATGCCATGTACAAGAGTACAAAATGTTTGTGGCCAAGTCGTCTCTTCAAGAGATGACCTGTTGAATGCCGTTTATTTTTTAAAAAATTTTGTTTGTAGGTCGTATCATTTTTTAAAGAAATGAGCGGAAATATGACACGTGGATAAGTCGTCTCTCAAGAGACGACCTATCATGCTGGAAAAAAAAACAACAATATTACAATAATAAGTTTCCAGATAAACTTATTCCTTGAATAAGTTAAAAAATTTATAATATTAATAAAAAAATCCTTTGATTACAATTTAGCTTTCGGTTTTTTATTTTTGAAAATTATGCTTGTTTTCATCTTTGTTAAAGACACATTTGAATTCTTAGACAAATTCAAAAAACAAAAACTATTTTTTGAAAATTATTTTTAGTTTTCAAAACTTTTTAATTTACAAACGGAGACCTAAGATTTAAATGTTATGTTTTTCATTTTGTTAAAGGTAATCAATATTTTGATTGTTGGAAACAATTTTCTTATTCTCAGTCTATACCATAAATTAAATGTTTGATTCAAAAATCTCTTACAAATTGATCCATGTTACACAAAAGGTTTTAGAATTTATAAAACATTAAAAAAAATAGGAAAATAGGAAAATGAAAAAAAAAATTCCAAACCCAGGGTTCAGAACACTGCACCAAAGAAAGTTTTCTGATTCCCAGGCTTTAGAACCCTCCAAAAGAAACCCCCCAGGTTTTGCTTCCAAAACCATGGGTCAAACACCCCCTAAACCATTATAAGAAACCTTAAAACCACCCTAAAGAACCCTAAATTTGTCCTATCGAGGTCCCAACACATCATCTTAGATAGGGATTGTTGTCCTAAAATTTGACATCTTTTTGTAATAAAATAACTATCTTTGTTGGAATGAAATTGTTGTGAAAGTAGAATTCTATTGTAATGAAACTATAGCGAAATTTGACATCTTCTCGACATTTGATATTTAATACTAAGACAACTTTCTTTTTCGAAAGACAATTGCATTGCTCGAGCACATAACCTCACAAATGACTAACATATCCTTTACTTTTAATTTATTTAAATTTCATTAGATGGAAGACGACATTAATACATGACTGTATGATACCTCAGTTTTACACCTTTAGGTCAATCATCGTTCTGAATTGGTCTGGTCAGACGAGTATCACGATGCCTTAGATTGTAGGCATCGAGAGGCTGTTATTAGATGGGAGGGGAGACAACCAGACCTTCGTATTAAGCCTTATCTATGAGCATCTGGTTCTACGGTGTGACGCTCGAGGATAGGATGGGTACATGAATGAACTGATACCACATTCTAATGAGAGGGATCCTGAGAACATGAAAGTATGGTCAAGATAATCTTAAAAGAATTAATACATACTACCTATACCAACGAGGTGCACATTCCTTTTCGGTGGCTCAATCATAGGAGCTTTGAAGTTAAATGTGCTTGGCTTGGAGAAGTTCTATGTTGGGTGACCTCCTAGGAATTTTCCTAGGAAGCATGTGAGTGAGAACAAAGTATACTGAAAGGACCCCGTGTTGGTTTGTGGGGATAGTTTTCACTCTTGGAAGTAGTTAAAGACGAGTATGGTAATGTGGTCAGGTCGTAGAGGACGCAAAAGAATGTCAGGACCGTCGGGTGTCGAATTCGAATTCTAAATCCTGTTCCGGATAGGTTTGGGGCGTTATAGATATCCATGTGACGCCCAAAGATAGGAGGGGTATATGAATTAACTGATACCACATTCGAATGAGAGGGATCCTGAAGACATGAAAGTATGGTCAAGATAAGCTTAAAAGAATTGATATATACTATCTATACCAACAAGGTGCACCTTCCTTTTTGGTAGCTCAATTATAAGAACTTTGAATTCAAGCATGCTTGGCTTGGAGAAGTTCTATGTTGGGTGACCTCCTAGGAATTTTTCTAGGAAGCATGTGAGTGAAGACAAAGCATTCTAAAAGGACCCCGTGTTGGTTTATGGGGATAGTCTTCAATCTTAGAAGTACTTTCAGACAAGTATGGTGTTGTGGCCAGGTCGTAGGGGAATGCTTAGGTCGTTAGGTGGTGTCGAATCTAGATTTCGAATCCTTGGCCTGGGGCGTAATAGATGCTATCAGAGCAGAACCTCTCTCAGTAGGATGTGGTTCGGGGATGAATCAATGCGGAAGCTGATGGGCATGTGACGCCCGAGGATAGGAGGGGTACATGAATGAACCGATAACACATTCGAATGAGAGGGATCTTGAGAACATGAAAGTATGGTCAATATAAGCTTAAAAGAATTGATAGAATACTACTTATACCAACAAGGTGCACCTTCCTTTTTGGTGGCTAAATCATAGGATTTTTTAAGTCAAGCGTGCTTGGCTTGGACAAGGTCTATGTTGGGTGACTTGCAAGGAATTTTTTTAGGAAGCATGTGAGTGAGAACGAACAAAGCATGCTAAAAGGCCCCCGTGTTGGTTTGTGGGGATAGTCTTTGATAGCGCGCATAACGGACTATTTTTCTCAGGTAATTTTAGTTAGTCTTTGAGTATTATTTGGGCAAATTATGTGCTTTAATGTTTATTTTGTAGGAAATTGGAGTTGATCGAGTGATTGGGACCAAAAGAAAAGCAAAAAAGACTCAAATTAGAAGCTTATAAAAAATGGCAAACCTGAGAGGTAGCGTCGGGATGCTGCCTTCTTGACGTCTCGACGCTACAAAAATTCCATATCTGATTTGGGCGGTAATCAGGACTAGCGTCTCGACGCTGTTGACAATTTCCTTATAAATAGAAAGCGATCTTGCACGACCAAGGAGTTCATTTGGTGCAATTTTAGCCCTAAAATCAATTAGAGACCTTCTGTGGGAGCTGAAGCAAAGTGGAGGAGCGGGATTCAAAGCTTAGTTTGTGGAGATCATGACGGGGACGAGCCGTTTCGGCGACAATAGTGTTTCATCCCTTTTCTCCCCTTACTTTAGTTGTTTTTATGGCTTTTTCATCTCTAGCTCATATCGTAACGCAAATTATGAATAGCTAGACGTGTTTCTTTGGGATTGATGTAGCCCTTTGGGCATTGTTGAATTTATTCATGGATGCTTTATTGCTTTGAACTCATTTATACAATTTATGATTTTAATGTTTTTAATTCACTGGTCATGAGTTAAATGATGATTTCTCTAATTCTTGCTCGGGAGAGGGGGTTTAGCCTAAGATAATAAATTGCATAACTAAAACAATCCTAAGATCGGGAGATTTAGGATAGTTGTAGAAATCGTTAAAAGAATTAGATTTAAGCCATGCATGTGAATGAATCTAGATAGGGATATCGGATTGATCATATGTTATTTATGCTCGGGAGAGATAAATATGAGAATAGATAATCCTAAATTTATGAGTCGTTGCATGTTCATACATCCATGTAATTAATTCAAAACCCCCAATAGGTGAAATCAATTTTCGAAGAGTTATCTCCATTTGAATTCCATACTTTTTTGCTTGTGTCTTGATCTTTCATTATCACTAAATTTAGATCTCTAGCTAAAATTCAACAAAAGTCTTCATGGTAATTAATTTGACTAGAAACCCAATCCAGAGGACGATACTCGTTTAATACAAAAAATCATTATATTAAAACTTGACCCGTGCACTTGCAGTAAGAAAATTCCACATCAGTCTTCACTCTTGGAAGCAGTTAAAAACGAGTATGGTAACGTGGTCAGGTTCTAGGGGATACAAGGGAATGCCGGGATTGTCAGGTGTCAAATCCAGATTCTGAATCCTGGTCCGAATCTTAGGTCTAGGGCGTTACAGATACCCATATGATGCCCGAGGATAGAAGAGGTATATGAATGAACCGATACCACATTCGAATGAGACGGATCTTGAGGACATGTAAGTATGATCAAGATAAGCTTAAAAGAATTGATAGATACTACCTATACCAACAAGGTACACCTTCCTTTTCGGTGGCTCAATCTGTAATGCCACGAAATTTCAGCTGAAGGTTAGTTTCTCAATTTGCAAGTGTGATTGGGCAAAACTTCAGTTAAGTGATTGAATCAAAAGCTCAATTAAAGAGTATTTTGACTTGGAAAAATGATTTAATAGAGTCTGATGGCAATTTTGTAATTAAATTGACTTTTAGCCAAGTCAACAAACCCTAAGCTCATTCTTTTCTTTTTTCTCCCTTCTTCACGTGTTGCAACCGCCTAGCCATTCCCCTTTTTTGTTTTCTCCTCCTCATTCCAACCGTGATAAGCCTCCAGTCGTCCCCCCTCTGTGTTTTCTTCTTCGGCTGACAGCAGCACCTCCTCATCTCCGGCGCCGTTGACGAGCTTGCTTCGATGACGTTCAAGATCACGGCGGCAGACGGTATAGTTACTATAGCGCGCGTGAAGGGTGATTTTCGTGGGTGTGTTTGGGTTAGCAGCGTTTCCCGACGATTTCTTCGTGCGAGTCACGTTTCCAGCGTGCAGCGGGTCAGCGTGGTAGTGTGCACTCAGCAGCAGTGTTTCTGGCGACGATTTTCTTGTTCCTTTGGGTTTTCGGTGAGCTAACACGTTGAGGCTTCATTTTCTAGCGATTTTAGCTCGTGCAACACCTCTCCGGCATGGTGGCAGTGGCGTTTTGGCACCCTCGGGCAAGCAGATCGCGATGACAGCATTTTCTGGGCGTTTTTCGGCGATTCTGACGGTTTCAACATGGGTCTCGTTCCCTTCTCATTTTTCCGGCGAGACAGCAGGTTCTTCCTTCGATTTCCATCGATTTCAAGCATGGGTAAGTGATGTTTAAGTTTTTCGGACTGTTTTTATTGTTTAACCAAATCCCTATTGATCTTCGGGTCCCAATCTAAGATACCCATTAAGAATTGGTTCTCAAATTAAGGTACCCATCATATTTGGAGGTTTGATCATCGATTTGGAGTGAAATTGGAACCCGGACCGCAAGCTTGGTTATGTTTTTGGGTAAGCTTTGAGTGTTAAATTATCCCTAATTTAATTGGCTCATAGTTCTCTTTTGTTTTGAAAGTCTATGGATTTTAAGAATGTTTTTCCCTTTTGTGTAGCTTGATTTAAGGCTTGGGAACTAAGGAATTTACTAAGTTGTTATCAAGCATTTTAACCAAGGTAAGTAGCTATTTGGATTCATTGCATGGTAGTTGGATATTGTAAGTATTCATTGGATTAAGTTCTTTGCTTGGACCCATTTAATTGTGCATTTAGATGTGCAAGCATGAGTTGGATTTAAGATCTAAGTTTTACCCTTGGATTCCAATAAGCATGATTGATTCATTTTGAAGCATGAGAATGGTATGAGAATGTTACGGTTGGTTGTAGCATGTTGACTTAGCCTTTGAGTATGTAGTCGTTGGATTTAGCTCTATGCATTGTACCATGTGATTGAAAAGTGGCAAAACTAGCGTGGTTTGGGTTTAAGCTTAAGTTGTGTCTTTGGTGTGAGTGGCCAATGGACTCAATTCTCGAACTTTAGACCCATTACATGATTGTTGGATTCGTTTAAGTCAAGTTCCATGTCCTAACTAATTGTTCTTGTGAATTTAGCATGCTTGTGAGAGTAAGTTTAAGCCTTGTGTTTGCTTATGGATTTAAAAGAGTTAGTTTAAGAGATTGCATTACGAAGTATGATGTGGGCATGGAGTGTGATTTATTAATTATAGCATGTCTAAGATTACCTCTAGTTGGGTTATTACCTTTTGGTTTATTTTTCTTGGAAGCATGTCTGATTGTATGGTTTTGTTTCTCTGAACATCTGGTTAGTTGTGGATGCGAGGTCTGCCTCGCTTTGGTTGTGGTAGATCGGAATACCTTGAAGTTTGTGGTTGGACTGTGTTGATTATAGAAGTGTTTTATCCGCTTTTTAGGTGATAGAAAAAAATTTCGGTTCCCTATATGTACGCTGATATGCTGCCAAATTTTCAGTAGAATCACGATGGTCCTAAAACTAAGTTCATGCGTCAGTTGCTCCACCGTATTTTATGTTACATTCAAGGGTGTTGTGTTGGGATAGGTGTAGTTCTACTAGACGTGGCCAGCTAGTCTCTAGTTTACTTGCCTTACTTGACTGACCCACACAACACTCTAGTTGGCACAGGTTGGGGATAGGTAAACACCCTAGGCAGAACGTCTCATGTACTCAGTTATGGCCCTAGGGTTAGAAACCCGAATGAATGATTCCAGTTAGGTCCCTATGATGTTAAGACCCAGAATCAAGTTTAATGCTAATAGATTTCATGTTATCAGATCTCATGCTTTCAGTTTCAGCCTGTAAGTGGGCTACTTACTGAGTATATTCTTATATACTTACCCATGCTACATGACTTTTCTTTTCAGGTGTTACTTGACGACATCAGGCGAGTGGCGAGAGCAGTGGCTTGGCTAGGCTATGGGATGCAGCTGCAAATCATGTCCCTAGGAGTTTAGGACCGAGTTTTCTAATTTCGTGTCTTCAGATGTTTTTAATATTCAATTTTATGAAAATTGTCTATCAGCACTTTTGACTGTTCCTCTAATGTAAACGACTTTTGTTTTTGGGCTCAGTTTATTAAATAAAAGATTTTTAATTATAGTCTCCTCGGCTTTAAAGTTTACAAAGTTTTACGTTCTCATGCATGTAGTAGCGACCATCAATATGTTTTAAGCTTCATTTTAGACGAGTAGTTACAGTTGATATTAGAGCCAGGTTTTAGGTTCTGTAGACTCACTTACATCGTAAGCATCAAATTTCCCCATAGCCAAACACAAGTATGTAGGTGTTAATATCTAAAAAACGGAAGAAATTTTGGATCTTAGGTACATAACTTGTTCAATTTGATCAAACATTGCATGCTGTCCATTTAAAGAAAAACAAAGTATGTTTACCCAACCTTGAATCAATGGAGAAATTGGTTGGATTTCTTTGTTGTTTTTCTTCAGCAACGAGTCACGAACCACCAAAGGATCTTCCTTGCTATCCTCAAGCCTTTAGAACGGATTGTGGGATCCTCTAGTGATGGAATTTGAGAGAGAAAGCTTGAAGAACAAGCTTGCAAGGTGGGTTTTGGTTAGTTTTCAATTTGGCAGCATTTCCTTATGTTTCAAGCTATTTTTCTTCAGCCATCTTCTTCCCTTTTATAGAGGGATTAAAGATGAAAGAAAGCTCCAGCAATTGACACTCAATCAACCAAAGATTAGTGGGAATTTTGGTGTCCAACGTGAGGTGAGTGCATGGGTTTAGTCACCATGCACTCCACCTCCAAAAATTCAACCTTTTTCTGAATTTAATTAAATCCATAATTATCCCCAATTAGTTGGATAATTATTTAAATTTTAATAATGTGAAAAATTAAAAATTCAATTTCAAATTTTCAATTTTAAATTAATTCAAAATTAATTTAAAATAATTATTAAATAAATAATTAATTATTAATTTAATATTAAATATTAAATTAATATTTTTCCACCAATCCCGAACATTTCCTAAATTTTATTTTCAATCATGAATCCTTATTCAGGTTATCGGTATTTAAATCATATTTAAATATTAAATACTCACCTAACGGTTTTCACAAAAACCCGACGTATCGACAATGCCCATCACCTCTACTCATATTTCTCAACATGAACTTAAAGTAATTCATATTTTATCCATCATATTGTTCTAAAGGTTAGTCTCGAGCTAGCAAGGGGACCTAATGGACCTACAGATCATGGGCTCCAATGGTACGAGGTTAAACTAGTCAAACTCTTTTGACCTAGCTAACCAACATCCGTTAACTATCGGGACACTCCACTATAGCCTAGTAGTTGAACTCCCCTCACTGTAGATATATTTCTGTCCACTCGATGTAACTTTGATTAGTAAGTCAATCCTTCATAGGTCGTTCGTTACTATAGATAGGTCAAAAGTTCATTTTACCCCTATAGCACATCTTAGTTCCTTAAGTCCACTGGTCCTCTAATGAACAATTTTGTTCATGGTCCAACCATGAAAACAAGATCCCTCTCGGGCCAATGAGAGGGTGGGACCCCTTGCTCAAGTCTTGGATTCAACACTTAAGGGAACAACCTCTCTACTATCCCTAAATAGGGTAGGAGTGAATTCCATATTGCATTACTATGTCCCCAGCCATCCATCTAGTGTTATCTCCAAAATGGCAGGATTATTGAACGGAATTTTATGACCACTCTCACCTCTGTAGATCAAAGGATAACTCTAAACAAACCGGAGTTCATAGTAAGCTCAAGATTAAGATCAAGTTACCTAAGTCATCGCATGAAATAATCAGTCTTAACAGTGACTTATTTCTCGGTCTTGTCTTGTGTAAACATCTTTTACACAAGATGCCCCTACTTGCATGTCTTTACATGAACGATCCAGGATCACGTCGTTTGCCTTATTCGCAAAGTAGGATGCATCCATAGTGTTACCAGAACAAGGTACCCAACCTTATTCATTTACTATAGACCATTTAGGTTATATACTCGAACTTGATCCCTGTCCATATTCACTATATAGTTCGAGTATCTCATGTTATAACCATGGATGTTTCTATTGGATTATAAGTTATAAATAAACAATTTCACTGAATAACATCTTTATTTATATAAAGGATAACAAAACTTGAGTTCTAGGACATAAACCCCAACAAAATAAGCACGCCTCGTCATCGCCAGGTATGTTAGTACCAAGTAGGAAAGAGTTTACGAATGATAATCTATGTTATGCATGAAAGCATGAATAAGTTAATGTCAGTTACTTGGGTCAGTATGAGCTTGTCCTTATTATTTTTAGCATGAATGATCTTATCTTGTCCTTAAGATACCTCTTATATGATAAGCAATGCCCCTCTAAAGAAGAGGTTCAACAGGACAAGGACGAGGTCATAACAGGGGGTGGTATAGGACAAGCAGTCCCAGAACTGTCAGAACCACCATGGACCCTCGGGTGAACAATCAACCATTAGGTTGGATGCCCACCCAGTTAGTGCCCTAGCACAAACTGCTTGACCTGGAAGGTTTTTCAGACTCTCATGTAAATGCCTCTGCCGGTAAGACACCGCAGGTATACCAGAATCAGCTAAGCTCGACTTAGGAAGCATGATACCTCCAGAACTTCTAGAAATATGACCCCCAGAAATTTATCAGAGTGTCACAGTGGTAAGTGTGGTGGTTTTCTGTTAGGCAATCTTTCACTTCATGAAATGTCTCGAGGATCATGACTAGCATGCCTTATGTTTACAACTATTAAGAGTTACAACAAATAATAATGTTTTGGTAGGAGGTCATTTTAAACTCAAATGGTTAGCTGAGCAATTTAATGATTTCGACCACCTACCAGAGGATGCTACTGAGGAAGATCTTCAACGATATGCTCTAGCAAGTATACTCAATCTGATTGGAGGTATGGTATTTCCTGATAAATCCAACAACAGACTTCACCTGATGTTCCTCCCACTGTTAGCAAATTTTTAGACGACATGGACATATAGCTGGGCAGCATGTTGTCTTGCATGGTTATATAGATAGTTATGCAAAGGTGTAGTTATTGGTGATAAGATTCTTGTAGGTCCACTTATACTTCTACAATTTTGGGTGTGGGGTCAATTTCCTTTCTTTGCACCTATACGACACCATCAATATGAAATAATTTGAGAGATAGACCACTTTCCATCCAGTAAGACATTTCAGTCAACATAAATTTGTTTGTATACTACAACGATAATACCCTAAAACTAAACTTTTTTTTTTCATGATTGTAGATGGAATGAAAATTTTTGCGTCACTAGATCACCGACCGATGTTTTAGGCCAATATTAGTATATGTTGGACACACTTACTCCTGTTCAGGTATAATTAAGTTCACATATTCTCTTCTAAATGTCATTTAATAAGGTCAAACATATGTTCAAATAAAATTGTGCAGATTGTTTGGGAGCCGTACAATCATCTCAGGCCCATTTTGCCTCATTATTGTCAACTTGGATATCAAGTTTGTGAAGGGATAAGAGCCCTTAGTGCAACAGAAGCGATAAGGAACAATTCACAATTAATTTAGAAATTAGAAATACCAGTACATTAGCAAATATATAGGGATCTAAATCTTCTACTATAAACGTAGATTAAGCATGCTGAAAACTTCATAAAGAAACGATGTACTTACTTTCATTGTGACTCTGGATAGATTTCACCAACTCTTTGGTATTGGAACACCACCATAGGGAAACACCGGTATTCTCTAGGGGAGAAGGAGACCAAGACAGTGGAACCTACTTCTTGATTTTTGGGAAACTGAGTGAGAACTATTTAATTATTTTTAATTTAAAATTAACGACAATTCATATTTAAAAAATTATTTAATTATCTTTTAATTCAAAATTAAAGATAATTTATATTTAAATAATTAATTAATTATCTTTGATTCAAAATTAAAGATAATTCATATTTAAATAATTAATTAATGGGAAAAATACACTTTTGGTCCCTGAGGTTTGGGTTAAGTTACACTTTGGTCACTGAGTTTTCATACTTAACAAAAATACCCCTGAGGTTTGAGATAAGAAGCAATTTGGTCCCTGTTGTCCAGTTTGCCATTAAACACTAACGGAATGCTGACATGACACTATTATTTTAATTAAAAAATTAATTTTTAATTTTTTAAAATAAAAATATATTAAAATAATAAAAATATTATTATTTTATTAATTTTTTTAAATTCTTTTTCCCTCTCTTTCTTCTCCTTCTTCTTTCTCTTCTCCCCTTTCTTCTTATTCTCCCCTTAAATAAAAATGAAGAAGAAAAAGTTGGAGAAGAAGAAAGGGGAGAAGAGAAAGAAGAAGAAGAAGAAAGAGAGGGAAAAAGAATTAAAAAAAATTAATAAAATAATAATATTTTTATTATTTTAATATATTTTTATTTAAAAAAATAAATTTTAATTTTTTAATTAAAATAATAGTGCCATGTCAGCATTGCATTAGTGTTTAACGACAAACTGGACGGTAGGGACCAAATTGCTCCTTATCTCAAACCTCAAGGGTATTTTTGTTGAGTTTGAAAACTCAGGGACCAAAGTGTAACTTAACCCAAACCTCAGGGACCAAAAGTGTATTTTCCCTTAATTAATTATCTTTAATTCAAAATTAAAGATAATTCATATTTAAATAATTAATTAATTATCTTTAATTCAAAATTAAAGATAATTCATATTTAAATAATTAATTAATTCTTTAATCAATTAATTATTAAATTAAATATCATTTATTTAATTTAAGCCTCCAATTAAATCATATTTAATTGTATTTCTCTCCTAACCTATAGTTTTAATATGAATCCAATTCATATTAAAAATTAATATTTGAACTTCTTCAAATATTTAATTCTCAAAATAATCCAAAATTAAATTTATATTATAAAGTTTAATTAACATATAATGTATCACCATACATTATGTTATTTTTCTAAATAAATTTGAACGCTTCAATTTACAATCAAGACTTAATTACCTCAATACCCTTTACGAGCTACCAGTGGGACCTAATGAACCTACTGATCAGAAGCTCCAACGATATGAGATTAATTGGCTAAACTCATTAGCCAAATTAATCAATATTTGTTAACGGTGGGTATACTCCACCAAAGACCCACAACTGCACTCTTCTCACTGCAAATTTTATTTTTGTGTCCACGGATATCGACCAATAACGGTAAGTCAATCCTTCACGAGAGTTCGTAACGCCAGTTGGGTCAAATTATCGTTTTACCCTTGGGTTACCTCTGTCTCTTTAAGTACCACCGATGCCTCTAATGAATAACCTGTTTATGGTCCAACTAATAAACGAAAGTTCCTCTCAGGCCAGGAGAGGATATTCGCTATTGTTCAAAACTCGGAATCAACCCTTAAGGGAACACTCATCTACTTGCCCTAAAGACAGGAAGGAGTGAATTCTATCTTGTGTTGTTATGTTCCCAGCCCCCACTCGGACTTATCACTGAACTGTTATTGATAGTTGGCGAATCTGGCCACTCTCATCCATACAAATCTAAGGATAATCCCTCATGAAAAGGAGTTCATAACACACTCAAGATTAATATTGAGTTACCTAGGTCATTGATCGGTCTAATTTGTAATGCACTTAGAATCTCCCAAATTTCTTATCTTAGTTGAATTCCTTGCGAAAAATGCTTTAAAATGAGTATAATATGCCTATAGGTCCTCATCGGAGCTTTAGAAGCAATTCGGGGCTTAAACGAGGGAAACCGAAGAGTAAAATGACCATTTTGCCCCTGGAGCCTCATCAGCGTCGAGACTCCCATCATCAGAGTCGAGACGCTAGCCAAATAAGGAAACTACTTGGAGATCAAGCTGGCGAACAACATCGCGACGCTAGCCCACAGCGTCGCGACACTAGGGCAATCCGAGAACAAATTTCCAAAATGAAGGGACAACGTCGCGACTCTATCCACAGCGTCGGGACGCTAGGCAGTTTTCTAGATTTGATATTTTCGTATTTTGGGTGGCGATTTTCCCATATTCAGAGGCTCCATTCAGCACCAATTTACCACGAATTGAAGGCCAAAAACCACTATAAATAGAGGCCCTTGGTGTAGGTTTAGAATCATCCCTTTTCATCCCTTGAATCCAACAATTCATCAATTGTAGCCACCTTTCTCTTTAGTTTTCAAGAGTTCTTTTAAGTTTTCTTAGTCTAAGGATCCAGCCTCGAGCTTGGAGGTGCTTGTCTATTGCCAACTAAAGCTCGGATCGTTGTAATCGGGACCTCGTTTTGTAAGTTTGATTCAATTTTATGAGATTTCCATTCTTAATTACTTAGTTAATTGTCTTTGTGATTTTAGTTCTTTGCATACAAGTTTAGATTGTAGTAGGAAAGATTGACAACCTTGACCGCGCCTGTCTAAATTTACTTGCTAAATCTAAGTAGCAAATAGGTTAACGTTATGATATTACGCATGCGTCCCTAGAACTAAATGATTTAATCAATTGTAATTGTGGTTTGTTGCCCATTGCATGTGAATTAATTCGGCTAGATCCCAATGCGGTTTAGATTAGTTAATAGGTCAATTAATTAATTGAAACTAGAATCAAACTTAGTGTTTGCATGTTTGTGATAGTTGGATCATGGCTCTCGGTTTGTTGCAGAGTACGCCGGACTTAGATAGTTAATTAAATATCAATTGATAATCGATGAATGAAATTAATCAAACTTAACACCGAGTTCAACCCCGATTACAGTGATCCTCGTGGTAAGATCAACTTGTTGGGTTTTATGCCCTAAAACTCGTAGATAGTAAATGAAACAAATTAATCGGTCTCAATAAAGTGTTATTTGAGTAATTCAGTAATTTGGTTATTGAATAATCGAGTTTGCATTAATAAACCCTAAATCCAATAAACTAAGATCCAAGGTTGTTTAAATGAAACTTGGACTAGTATGTGGGGACATACGGGGATCAGTGTCCAAGTAACAACCTAAAAGGTCTGTAGTATAGGGATAAGGCTGGGTACCTTATCCTGGTGACACTATGTGATACGACCCACCTTGTATTCGGTACAGACGCAATGATCCAAAGACTCCATGTAGGAGACATGCGGGTGGGGGTATCCTATGCAATGAGTTTGCATAAGACTGGACCGCAAAATAGTAACCACTAGATGTAACGCCGTTAACTAGTTAGGTTTCTATTTCAATAGGATGACCTAGGTAACTCAATCTCAATCCTCAGTCTGTTATGAACCCCTTTCAGGAGGGATTGTCCTTAGATTTGTATGGGTGAGAGTGGCCAGTTCGCCGACTCAATAAGCCTACCATTTCAGGGGCTAGACCGAATGGGGGCTGAGAACATAACAGTACAAGATGGAATTCACTCCTTCCCCTATTGGGGTAAGTAGATGTGTGTTCTCTTAAGGGCTGATTCCGGGACTTGAACAAAGGCGCGCCGTCCTCTCTTGGCCCGAGAGGAACTCCTGTTTAGTGGTTGGACCCTAAACAACTTGTTCATTAGAGGGATCAGCGGTACTTAAGGAACCAGAGGTAAACTAGGGGTAAAATGGTAATTTCACCCAGCTGGTGTTACGAACACACGTGAAGGATTGACTTACTGCATTGGTCAATATCCGTGGACACATAAATATTCTACAGTGAGAAGAGTGCAGCTGTGGGTCTTTAGTGGAGTGACCCACAGTTAACGAATGTTGACTAACTTGGTTAATGAGTTTGGCCAATTAGTCTCGTATCGTTGGAGCTTTTGATCTGTAGGTCCATTAGGTCCCACTGGTAGCTCGTAAAGAGACTTGAGGCAATTAAGTATAAATTGTAAATTGAAAGTGTTCAATTTATTTGGGGAATCGTATAATGTATATTGATGCATTATAATATAAAGTTTATGAAACTTTATAATATAATTTTTGAATTAATTTCAAAAATTAATTCTTGAGAGAAAATATTTGAAAGAGTTCAAATAAATTTATTATGAATTGGATTCATATTAATATTAATAAAATCCCTAAGATTAATTGGGTAATTAATTAATTATGGAATTAATTAATTATTTATTAAAATTAGAGACCTTTTCCTATTAGGAAAGAAAATATTTGAAAGAGTTCAAATAAATTTAATATGAATTGGATTCATATTAATTTTAATTTTAATAAAATCCCTAAGATTAAATATATGATATATAATTGGGAAATTAATTAATTAAGGAATTAATTAATTATTTATTAAAATTAGAGACCTTTTCCTATTAGGAAAGAAAATATTTGAAAGAGTTCAAATAAATTTAATATGAATTGGATTCATATTAATTTTAATTTTAATAAAATCCCTAAGATTAAATATATGATATATAATTGGGAAATTAATTAATTAAGGAATTAATTAATTATTTATTAAAATTAGAGACCTTTTCCTATTAGGAAAAAGGTCTTGGCCTTTACCTATTAAATAGGACCCCTGGGGTGGGGTGAAAGGCATCCCATTCATTGTCCTACTCTCAGAGAATTCCCCTCAAGGCTTCCTCTGGACTCCCACCAGTCTCCTGCCTCTAGAAGTCTCAGAGTCATACCGGTGTAGCCATAGTGGTGGTGTTCGCACTAGTTCGTGATTATTTCACAAGCAGTTGATGATTTAATCTGAGTCGTCAACGAGAGTAAGTAATTTGTTACTATAGAAATTAGATTTAGATCTAATTTTTGTATGCTTGGCCTTAATATAAATTTAGAATAGTTCTAAAATTATTGCCAATGTATTGATATTTTAGATTAAACAAAATTAATTACGAATCGGTCCCAATCACGCTTCCGCTTTACGGAATTACGGAATTCCAATCTTTCAATTGGTATCAGAGCCGATCGTAGATCTAATTTTCTTTCTCTAAAATTTACATTGGCTATTGGTGGGATTGATTAATGCATAATGTATGTATGGTTTGCATTGAACTGTTTAGGTTAATTTTATGGCGATAGATTTTACTGTTTTTTTATGTGATTTGATCATGTAAGGGCCCGGTGTTTCAGGTATTTTATGTAAAATCGAGTCCTTTGTAAGTCCGGGTCTAGATTAAGTTTTTTATGAGATGAAAAATGTTGAATTCACGGCGAGAAGAAGTTGCAACATCGCGACGCTGTCACGATGTGCGGAACGAAGACATGTTTCAGGCGGTTCAAGTTAGCTGGCGGTCTGGTTCGCATGGTCCATCTGGGCTGGGACCGATTTGGTCCGGTTCAGCTGGAATTTGGCTAGGTTCGTGGTTTCCGTGGCTGGTTCGAAGTGGTTCGGGTCGGTTTGGGCGGTCAAGACCAGTATTTGGAGCTGCATAAGGATTTTTAGGATAGAATTTAGCTATAATTATTGTAATTTATGCTTTATTTTATCCTAGGGGCCAAAATTAACCGGTTCAATTGCTATTTATTTGCTTTATGGATGTCATATAGCTTAAATTCCCACCATAGGTTAAGCAAGTTTTCATGCATATTTATGTTATAATTGTTATAATGTATGGTAATTATGCATGAATTTAATTTCATGAGTTATTTAATATAATCGTTATATTAAATATCTGAAATTGGTGAAGCATGATGCATGACATTAATTTAGCTAAATATAATTGTTATATTTTATTAATGTAGCATGCATGCTTAGGATTATTTTCATGGGAATTAATATAATTAGTTATATTATGAATGAAAATAATCAATATATATCAATGCTTGTTTTCATGTATGATTTAATATAAAATGTTATATTAATTAAATGAAAATGGAATAGCATTGAGCATGACATTAATTAGATTAATATAAGAGTTATATTATATTAATGTCAAATTTCATGTAATTTAATTTCGTGGATGTTTAATTAATATAATCGATATTAATTAAATGAAATTGAAATTGCATGAAGCATGACACCACCTTAGATTAATATAATCGTTATATTATCGTTATCGGCGTCATAATAATATGGTGTTTAATAATTAGAATATGATTGTTATTTTTCCAACACCATAGAAGCATGTTATAGGGCTAATCATTAAAATTTTATAATAAGTTATAAAATTGATTAGAAACCGTCAACCTATAACAAAGAGTTGCATGCAAACATAGGACCTTAGGTTAAAATGAATTAATTTTAAAATGTTTAAAATTAATTAGACCTAAGCTCATTATAATTCTAATAGGATTAGAATTATTTTCTTACTTAGATTTAAAAATAGTTTTAATTGACTAAGTAGGAAAAA
Source organism: Luffa aegyptiaca (assembly GCA_017139565.1). Lineage (NCBI taxonomy): Eukaryota > Viridiplantae > Streptophyta > Magnoliopsida > Cucurbitales > Cucurbitaceae > Luffa > Luffa aegyptiaca. The sequence continues at coordinate 39,295,390 of CM029403.1, forward strand.
CATTACTATGATTATAAGGGAACTCCACCGATTAAGTTCTGTCTAAGGCTGGGGGTACTTAAGATGACGGTTTACGGAACACCTCCTACCTGGGAACTAACCCGGAATACCGGAGTTAAATTAATCATAGTTAAATGTTAGCATGCAATGACACTAGGTTTATTAAAAGAGTTTAATTCACCTAGATCTTTAGAGTAAAGATTTATCATAACTATTGGTTATAAGGGAACTCTACCGGTAAAGTTCTGTCTAAGGTTGGAGGTACTTAAGATGACGGTTTACGGAACACCTGCTACCTGGGAACTGAGCCGGAACTTGAGTTGAATTAACCATAGTTATATTAGCATGCAATGTCTCTAGGTAATTAAAAGTGTTTAATCCACCTAGACATTAGAGAAAAGACCTATATATATAAAAGTTATATACAGGCATAGACTTAGATAGATTCACTTAGCCGGAATTTACCTAAGTAATAGACCCTATAATTATAAAAATACTTAGTGGGAGGAAATATGTCAACACAAGATTTTCATAAATCAAGTTTTGCTCTCACGTCCTCAAAAGTTCACAACGTGAGGTCCATGCTTGGCCTCGAGTCACCCTGGGAGTGACCCCCTACGGATGGTGTTTGCATGAATTAATATCAAGGTGAATGAGGGAGTATTTTATAGTAAGTGGGAGCAGGACACGTGTCAACGTATCCTACGGTCTCCTCCATTAGGTTGCACCGTGAGATCCCCATGATCTGCCTGCGAGTCGCCCTGGGAGCGATCACCCTACGGAGGGCTTGATCATGGGAATCGGAACAACGGAAACTCCAGATATGGATAGGGTTTCTTAGGTCCATTTCCAACTTTGACTTTCCCTACGGTAGCATTGTTGGGACCGACCTCTGAAATCTGAGAAATGGAGGGTCACACTTACGGGAAATTGTTAAGGTGTTAATAATTTCCTGACCGGAAAAACGGTAGCTAAGAACTATTGGAATATGAGTTATTTCGGGAATAGGGATTGACTGAGATTGTCTCAATTCAGAGGAGGAGTAGCTGACTACCCTACGGTAGCTGTTGTTCTAAACTTCTTAAGTATCGTTGCAAAATGAATGTTTATTCTATGGGTCGATCATTACTTTTGCTAAATTGATTGGATTAAAATAATAATATTATTTTTTGTAATGGGTTAATGCAACAATACTTATTAAGTTAATTTGTTTATTCTCAGCAATGAAACGTTCTTTGTATGCCTCGAATAACGCCAACTACAAAACTGATATTTCTAATACAACTAAGAAAATGAACTTAAACATTAATTGCGTGGAATTGGTCTTAACTGAGGACGATCCTCAAGCCCACATGTCTAATTCATCTTAAATTGTTCATGATGAATATGACATAGACTGCTTAGCACATCTCAATGAAAATAAATTTGATTTATTGGTCATTGAAATGTGTATAGTGGAAAATGATTGTACAACCTGAATGCTTGATTCAGGTGCCACTCATCACGTATGCTCTTCCTTTGAGGGAATGAGCTCCTAGCAACAGTTAGATGCTGGGGAAATGACTCTTAGAGTTGGGACTGGGGAGCTCATTTCAGCTAAAGCAGTGGGAGATATTAAAATGTTCTTCTCCAGGGAACGCTATATGTTATTAGATAACGTATATATAGTCCCCAAAATAAAAAGAAATTTGATTTCTATTTCTTGTTTGCTAGAACAAGGGTATTCGGTGTCCTTTTCTGTGAATGAAGCTTTCATTACTAAAAGGGGTGCTGATATATGTTCTGCAAAAATGGAGAACAATTTGTATGTCTTAAGACCAATAGAGTCTAGGGCTATTTTGAACAATGAAATGTTTAAAACAGCCGAGACTCAACCAAAAAGGCAGAAAGTTTCTCAAAGTACCTATCTTTGGCACTTGAGACTTGGCCACATAAATCTCCATAGGATTGGGAGATTGGTTAAGAACGGACTTCTAAGCTAGTTAGAAGATGGTACTTTACCTCCGTGTGAGTCATGTCTCGAAGGTAAGATGACCAAACGACCTTTTACTGGAAAAGGTTATCGAGCCAAGGAGCCCTTAGAACTCGTACATACGGATCTCTGTGGTCCAATGAATGTAAGAGCTCGAGGAGGGTATGAATATTTCATCTCTTTCATAGATGATTATTCAAGGTATGGTTATTTATACCTAATGAGTCATAAGTCTGAAGCCCTTGAAAAGTTCAAGGAGTACAGGACTGAAGTTGAGAACTTGTTAGGTAAGACCATTAAAACACTTCGATCTGATCGAGGTGGAGAGTATTTGGACTTAAAATTCCAGAACTATTTGATAGAACATGGAATCTCGTCTCAACTCTCAGCACCAGGTACACCTCAACAGAATGGTGTATCTGAAAGGAGAAACAGAACCTTGTTGGACATGGTTCGATCTATGATGAGCTATGCTCAACTGCCTAGTTCTTTTTGGGGTTATGCAGTACAGACTGCAGTTTATATTTTGAATGTAGTTCCCTCAAAGAGTGTTTCTGAAACACCATTTGAGCTCTGGAGAGGGCGTAAAGCTAGTTTACGTCATTTCAGAATTTGGGGTTGTCCTGCACATGTGCTAGTGGCAAACCCAAAGAAATTGGATTCACGTTCAAAATTATGCCTATTCGTAGGCTACCCAAAAGAAACAAGGGGAGGATACTTCTTCGATCCACAAGAAAATAAAGTGTTTGTTTTGACAAATGCTACTTTCTTAGAAGAAGACCACGTTCGAGAACACAAGCCGCAGTAAAATGGTGTTAAGTGAACTTTCTGGTGAAGCTACGAATGAATCAACAAGAGTTGTTGATAAGGCTGGACCTTCAACAAGGGTTGTTGATGAGCCCAGAACACAGCCTGGACCTTCAACAAGAGTTGTAGATGAGCCCAGTACATCTGGTCAAGCCCATCCTTCTCAACAGTTGAGAATGCCTCGACGTAGTGGGAGGGTTGTTACTCAACCTGAGCGCTATCTGGGTTTAGCAGAAACTCCAGCTGTCATATCTGATGATGGAATCGAGGATCCATTGACCTTTAGACAGGCAATGAATGATGTGGACCATGACCAGTGGGTCAAAGCTATGGACCTAAAGATGGAGTCTATGTACTTCAATCAAGTCTGGGGTCTTGTAGACCTACCTGAAGGGGTTAAACCCATAGGGTGCAAATGGATCTACAAGAGAAAATGAGACACAGCTGGGAAAGTGCAGACTTTCAAAGCTCGACTGGTGGCAAAGGGTTATACCCAAATGGAGGGGGTGGACTATGAGGAAACCTTCTCCCCAGTTGCCATGTTAAAGTCAATAAGGATTCTCTTGGCCATTACCACGTTTTATGATTATGAGATTTGGCAAATGGACGTCAAGACTGCTTTTCTGAATGACAATCTTGATGAGAACATCTTTATGTCTCAACCAGAGGGGTTCATTGCTCAAGATCAGGAGCAAAAAGTTTGCAAGCTTAGACGATCCATTTATGGGTTGAAGCAATCTTCCAGATCTTGGAATATAAGGTTTGACACTACTGTCAAATCTGATGGCTTTGACCAGAATGTTGATGAACCTTGTGTTTACAAAAGAATTATCAACAGTTCAATAGCTTTTCTGGTGTTGTATGTAGATGATATTTTACTCATTGGAAATGATGTAGAATATCTAGCTGACATTAAAAAATGGCTACCGACTGAGTTCCAAATGAAAGATTTGGGTGAAACTCAATATGTTCTAGGGATTCAAATTATCAGGAATCGAAAGAACAGAACGTTAGCCCTGTCTCAAGCATCATATATAGACAAGATGTTGTCTAGATATAAGATGTAGAATTCCAAGAGGGGTTTACTACCCTTCAGGCATGGAGTTCATTTGTCTAAGGAACAGTGTCCTAAGACACCTCAAGAAATTGAGGATATGAGACGGATCCCTTATGCTTCAGCTGTGGGCAGTCTTATGTATGTCATGTTGTGTACTAGGCCTGACATTTGCTAGGTACCAGTCCAATCCAGGGTTAGACCACTGGACTGCAGTTAAAAACATCCTCAAGTATCTTCGGAGAACGAGGGACTATCAGCTTGTGTATGGCTCTAAGGATTTGATCCTTACTGGATACACAGACTCTGACTTTCAGACTGATAAGGATTTTAGGAAATCCACATCAGGGTCAGTATTTACCCTCAACGGGGGAGCTGTAGTCTGGCGTAGCATCAAGCAAGGATGCATTGCAGACTCCACCATGGATGCCGAATATGTCGCTGCTTGTGAAGCAGCTAAGGAGGCTGTATGGCTACGAAAGTTCTTGATGGATTTGGAAGTTGTTCCAAATATGAACTTGCCAATCACCCTTTACTGTGATAATAGTGGTGCAGTGGCAAATTCTAAAGAACCTCGCAGTCACAAAAGAGGCAAGCACATAAAGTGCAAATATCATCTCATCAGAGAGATCGTGCAACGAGGGGACGTGATCGTCACGAAGGTAGCCTCTGCGCACAATATTGCTGATCCATTTACGAAGGCTCTCACGACTAAAGTGTTCGAGGGTCATCTAGACGGTCTAGGTCTGCGAGATATGTACATAGAATGATGTAGGGCAAGTGGGATAAGTGTAATGGGTATTGTGAATGCCCTAGTTTATTGTATTTACCTATATTTTTACTTTTCATGTATTATACAGTATTAATACAAACTACTATTCCTACTTCAATGATTATTCATTCAATTTTGATTGTTGATGTACATTGCCCACTAGAGTTTTAGTTCAAGTGGGAGTTGTTGGGTTTTATGCCCTAAAACTCGTAGATAGTAAATGAAACAAATTAATCGATCTCAATAAAGTGTTATTTGAGTAATTCAGTAATTTGGTTATTGAATAATCGAGTTTGCATTAATAAACCCTAAATCCAATAAACTAAGATCCAAGGTTGTTTAAATGAAACTTGGACTAGTATGTGGGGACATACGGGGATCAGTGTCCAAGTAACAACCTAAAAGGTTTATAGTATAGGGATAAGGCTGGGTACCTTATCCTGGTGACACTATGTGATACGACCCACCTTGTATTCGATACAGATGCAATGATCCAAAGCATCCATGTAGGAGACATGCGGGTGGGGGTATCCTATGCAATGAGTTTGCATAAGACTGGACCGCGAAATAGTAACCACTAGATGTAACGCCGTTAACTAGTTAGGTTTCTATTTCAATAGGATGACCTAGGTAACTAAATCTCAATCCTGAGTCTGTTATGAACCCTTTTCAGGAGGGATTGTCCTTAGATTTGTATGGGTGAGAGTGGCCAGTTCGCCGACTCAATAAGCCTACCATTTCAGGGGCAAGACCGAATGGGGGCTGGGAACATAACAGTACAAGATGGAATTCACTCCTTCCCCTATTGGGGTAAGTAGATGTGTGTTCCCTTAAGGGCTGATTCCGGGACTTGAACAAAGGCGCGCCGTCCTCTCCTGGCCCGAGAGGAACTCCTGTTTAGTGGTTGGACCCTAAACAACTTGTTCATTAGAGGGATCAGCGGTACTTAAGGAACCAGAGGTAAACCAGGAGTAAAATGGTAATTTGACCTAGCTGGTGTTACGAACACACGTGAAGGATTGACTTACTACATTGGTCAATATCCGTGGACACAGAAATATTCTACAGTGAGAAGAGTGCAGCTGTGGGTCTTTAGTGGAGTGACCCACAGTTAACGAATGTTGACTAACTTGGTTAATGAGTTTGGCCAATTAGTCTCGTATCGTTGGAGCTTCTGATCTGTAGGTCCATTAGGTCCCACTGGTAGCTCGAAAAGAGACTTGAGGCAATTAAGTATAAATTGTAAATTGAAAGTGTTCAATTTATTTGGAGAATCGTATAATGTATATTGATGCATTATAATATAAAGTTTATGAAACTTTATAATATAATTTTTGAATTAATTTCAAAAATTAATTCTTGAGAGAAAATATTTGAAAGAGTTCAAATAAATTTAATATGAATTGGATTCATAATAATATTAATAAAATCCCTAAGATTAATTGGGTAATTAATTAATTATGGAATTAATTAATTATTTATTAAAATTAGAGACCTTTTCCTATTAGGAAAGAAAATATTTGAAAGAGTTCAAATAAATTTAATATGAATTGGATTCATATTAATTTTAATTTTAATAAAATCCCTAAGATTAAATATATGATATTTAATTGGGAAATTAATTAATTAAAGAATTAATTAATTATTTATTAAAATTAGAGACTTTTTCCTATTAGGAAAAAGGTCTTGGCCTTTACCTATTAAATAGGACCCCTGGGGTGGGGTGAAAGGCATCCCATTCATTCTCCTACTCTCAGAGAATTCCCCTCAAGGCTTCCTCTGGGCTCCCACCAGTCTCCTGCCTTTAGAAGTCTCAGAGTCATACCGGTGTAGCCATAGTGGTGGTGTTCGCACTAGTTCGTGATTATTTCACAAGCAGTTGGTGATTTAATCTGAGTCGTCAACGAGAGTAAGTAATTTGTTACTATATAAATTAGATTTAGATCTAATTTTTGTATGCTTAGCCTTAATATAAATTTAGAATAGTTCTAAAATTATTGCCAATGTATTGATATTTTAGATTAAACAAAATTAATTACGAATCGGTCCCAATCACGCTTCCGCTTTACGGAATTACGGAATTCCAATCCTTCACAACTAACCCCACCTTTACTTTCCTTGCATTTAATTTTCCTTATTTATTTTCCCGCCTTTACTTTATGTCTTTAATCTTTTATCAATAAACCCCCCTTTTGGTTACCTCAAAAACACAAAAGAATTTAGAAATAAACCGATTGTTCCCTGTGATCAACCCCGACCACTACTGCTACAAGTTAGCTTTAGAAATCATGGATTATAAATTTATTTGACAAGAGACTGCGACAATCTCTTTCGTCAGTCATCTTATTGAAATAGAAACCTAACTAGTTAACGGTGTTATATCTAGTGGTTACTATTTCGCGGTCTGGTCTTATGCAAACTCATTGCATAGGATACCCTTACTCGCATGTCCACTACATGAACACGTTGGATCAATGTGTTTGTATCGAATACAAAGTCGACCGTATCACATAGTGTCACCAGGATAAGGTACCTAATCTTATCCCTATACTATAGACCCTTTAGGGTTTTACTTTGAACATTGATTCCAGTATGTCTCCACATACAGTTCAAGTTTCATAAAACAACTTTAGATGTTTAGTTTATTATATTTAAGATTAATAATTGCAAGACTAAAAATAACAAATTCAATAACCCATTATTGAATAATTTCAGATATTAATTAATTTGTTACATTTACTATCCACGAGTTTTAGGGCATAAAACCCAACAGTTTGGACATCCAAAACACCCTTTATATGTTTCTATGTTGCGAAGTGGATATTTTCGGATCATGTGATGCAAAAATTTGGGTGTCTGCAGCCAATTCATTCCCCCTGTGATACTGATCTGAGATTGGACACATATGACCTATGAGGTAGGCATGAACGAAATTGGGTCAATTATTTGGATTCACAAATTTCAACTTGGGATGCTCGACATGCTTCACTTGTTCTTGGTACACCCATCAACGGAGGTATAGATGTTGAACATGGGTATAATGAATGGTATGCTAGCATTAGCAGATGATTCGTCACACAAGCAAGAGTTGCATATCATTTTGTGATAAGAATTTATAGTATAAGTTCATTATTAGACATTTTCTAATCTACATTGTTTGATTTGGTTTTTAAATTTTGATTTAGCAAAATTTTGAAAACTTGACGATCAGTGGTAGAAGGTCAATCGATAAACTAGCATCTGTGTATCGAGGTCGACGTCCTGTTAGAGATATTCTATTTCAACATGATGTACAAGCTGAGGATCACAATAATCCAAATGAGCATGAGGATGATTAATTGCTTAAAAATTTGTATGGAAAGTCCCTATGTGTTAGACTAAGTTGTTGGATTAATATATTTCCTAATTGTTTTGATAAAGAACATTCGACACACATACGCCAATTGAATTTATAATCGTTAGCTAAGAAACTATGAACTAAAAGGTTTTTAAGCTTGTTGACATCACATCCAATTGTAATTGTTTAGTTCATATGCAAGGTTAGAGCTAGAGATGTACCCTAACTAAGAACTATGATTTGGAAAACTTGTCACACTTAGATTTGGTATTAAACGTTAATCAATCTTCAATTTCAGAATTGAAATATTTATACATGTAGGTAGTGGTTATACTTTACTTCATCGTTTGTTTATCTTTTTTTTTAAAAAAAAAACATTGACAAGTTTAATTGCAATAATGTTGTTAATTTAGAAGGCTAATTTTCCAATTATAAATATGTTATCAATAATAATATTCAATAATTTGATTTATAGAATAAAAACAAAAAAAAAGAACAAAATATTAAAATAAAAAATTAATTTTCAAAATTTGTAAAAAATGTAATTTCATCATTTTACAAGTTGTAAATTAACATTTGGAATAAAAAATCTATAATCTAAAATTTGTGGCTATAGATTAAAAAAAAAATCTACATTAAAATGAAAAAAAAATCATTAAATTATAATAAATTAATAATTAAGGAAATAAATTTTAAATTATCACAAATTGAAGAAAAGAAATACAAAATTATCAATTAAAACTAAATTTTAAAAATTACAATATTTTTTTATTATTAATTGAAAAAAAAATATAATCATTTTATAATTATTAAGTTAAAAAGATATAAATTTAAAAATTATATATATATATATATATCATTTGCTCATCATGGAAAAACCAAAAAATTAAAAAATAAAAAAAAAACCATAATTTGCTTATCATTTGCAAAAAGTGTATTTTTTTTTTTTTTTTTAAAAAAAGGGTTGAATCCAACCAATCTCCATCACTTAGTCTGAGTGATGTGACATAAGACTTTTTTAAAAAAAGGATTGGTGAAACTAACCAATCAGTTGGGAAGAATCCATGGCTTTAAGCCATAGATTCAAGTTGGTTTCCGCGTGTGACACGGAAATCGATAACGACAAAAAATCTTCCGTTTTCGCCAGTTTTTTAAAAACAGTTTGATTTCTCAAATGTTTTCTTAAAAAATCTAATTTTATTCTAATTTACCTGTGGAATACCCCTTTGATGTGAAGAGTAAAAACCATGGGACTTCTGAGGAGTACACCCTTGTCACCTTATCTTATTATGATAAAATAGAAGGAAAAAGAACCTAAATCATTCATACAAAAGTTCACAACCCACCAACACTTCCATATATAAGAGATCAAACATTGAGAGATAAAATATGAAAAAATATCATTCAGTTTTATAGGTTCTATCCAGCAGCAACCACGGACAAATGGGACCTCAAAACAACAATCCAACCGTTCAAAAGCAAGCCCTATGTGTCCCCAACAGGCTGACTACATTTTAGAAAAATTCGACGGTTGTAATTCTAACAATCGACAACTTTGTAAAAGTTATCCCTAAAAATCCAAACTGTGCTCCTCTGTCTCTCTTTTTCTGTGTTTTTTGTGTGGGTTTTTTCAACTACTTTCTTTTGTCTTAGGTCATACATACATAAAAGAAAAACCCTAGGCTTTCAAGATAAGGCAACTCATTTAGCCCCAAGTGGGCTAAACACATAACCCAACATTTTGGGCTCACAAACACAAGTTTAAAAAACAAAGGCTTGCTCGTGCCACAAGTGGGTTGGACAACCATAGGGGGTGTTTGGGGCACGGGTTCAAAACCAAAAGTCTGGGTTTCTTCATCCCATCAGATAGATTTGGGGGAGATGTATAGTATGGGTTTCTGAAACCTTTGTTTGGGGAACAAACTTGGATTGGTTGGGTTTGTGATCACAATAGACCGAAAAACCGAGTCGATCGAACAAAATCGACTGAACCAATGTCGATCAGTCGGTTTTTTGATGGAATCGATCAGAGTCAGTTTTGCAAGTCAGTCGACTCACTCAAAATGGTGAGAATCGACCAAACCGACCGATTGGGTTACTTAAAAAAAGGAAATGGTGAAAATAGAGGTTGGCATGAAAGACAAGTAGGCATTTAAAAAGAGAGAGAGTAATAATGTGGGTGGAAAAGGTGAAAAAACTATTCGAATATGTTGGGTTTTATGTCCTAAAACTCGTAGTTTATAAACATGAACATATTCTATTTATAATAAAGATGTTATTGAGGTTATTCAATAAAAGTATTATTGAACAAAGTGAATTACTTGTTATTTAACCTAAATCCAATAAACTAAGAACCCCGAGCTATGGAATGAACACTTGAACTTTATTTAGTGACATAAAAGTGGATCAAAGTTCAAGCTATAATAGCCTAAACGGTCTGTAGTATAGGGATATGGCTGGGTACCTTATCCTAGGGATACTATGAGACACGACCCACTTTGTATTTAGTACAGAAGATGTTATCCTAAATCGTTCATGTGAAAACATGTGATTGGGGGCATCCTATGCAATGAGTTTGCATAAGACCAAGACCAAGAAATAAGTCACTTTCACTTTATAACGTCGTTTACTATTGAAACTGACTTTTTTAGTTTGATGACCTTGGTAACTCGATCTTAATCCTAAGCTAACTATGAAATCTTGTTTATTCGGGATTATCCTTTGAATTGCATGGGTTGGAGTGGCTCATCATCGCCGACTCAATAAGCCTACCATTTTGGGGATGAGACTAGGTAGATAGTTAGGGACATAGTCCTGCAAGACGAAATTCGCTCATATTCTTTTTAGGGAAAGTAGATAGGAAGTTCCCTTTAGTTACTCACTCCGGGGCTTGAACAAAGGGATCCCGCCCTCTCATTGACCGAGAGGGATTAGGTTTGTTGGTTGAAGCACAAACCAATTGTTCATTAGAGGATAAGTGTGACTTAAGGAACTAGAAGTAACTTCAGGGGTAAAACAGACATTTGACCTGCTGTAGTTATGAACGATCTGTGAACGATCGACTTACTAATCATGGTTGTATCAGGTGGACATAAATATATCTACGGTGAAAGGAGTGCAACTATCGGACTATAGTGGAGTGTCCCGGTAGTTAACGAATGTTGAATAACTAGGTTAATGAGTTTAGCCGGTTATTCTCGAGTCGTTGGAGCCCATGATCTGTAGGTTCATTAGGTCCCCCTGCTAGCCCATATGGACTAAACCTTAGAACAACGTGATGAAAGAATTTGAATTGTTCAAATTCAATTTAGGGAGATAACGTTATTTATATTGGATATATTTAACGTAATAGTTTGATTATGGATTAAACTATTTTTCGAGAGAGTTGGTAATATTTAATATGATTTAAATATTGCAATTATGTATTCGATACATATTTCGATTTTGAAATGAATAGGGACTCATGTTCGAAAAACTGAGTATTTGAAGAAGGTTGGGATTGGTGCATTATTCATTTTGATATAAGATATTAAAATGAAATTAAATATAATTTATTAAATTTATTTAATTATTTATTTATTTTAAAAATAATTTCATTTAAGATATAATTAATTAATTTAAATGAAATTAGTTTTTGCATGAATTGAATTTTTTGAAATTCAATTAATTGAAGAGGTAAATTATGTGTAAACACATGAGCTCCACAACTAATCCCACTTCAATCCTTGGTGTCTTCTTCTTGAGCTTTGATGTTGGTACTAATCCATGACATGGGTAGCAGCTTGGTCTTCTATAAAAAGAAGAAAGATAGAAGATCATGGGTTGATCTTGTTGAAAATTTTAGTCTCTCAAAAACAAAATACTCTCCATTTTTGGTTTACACATTCAAACTCTTACCAAAATTCATCACTATTGAAAGTCCCAGAACTCGTACTAAGGCCGGAGAATAGCGGGGAAGGCTTTGGTGGTTGTCCACTTCTTGTTCGTGAGAAGAATTCATCCATGGAGTGAGCTGAATTCGAGTCTCAGCAAGGTTGGTATTTGTTCTCTGTTTTTCGTTTAACTTCTTGCATGTTTTTCGATCTCAAAATTAATGAAGTTGAGAGGCTCTTGATCCAAATCGCTTCCGCACTTGTCTCGTATACTCCTTCAATTGGTATCAGAGCAGATTTGGGCCCTCAATTTCTATTAATTTTAGCTTGGTGGGTTGTTTTCATGAGATGAATGCTTTGTTGGTAGCTAAAATGGATAACTTCGGTTTTGGCATCAAATTCATGTTTAATTTTTTTTTTATTAAAGTTGTAATTGCCTACATGTTTATGGGCATAATGTGTTGGCTGGAGTCTGTAAAAATTTGAGAGTCAATAGAGTTAAAATAGGTTGTAAATTGAAGAAAGAAGACGAAGAACTCAACTGACCGAGAAACAGAGTACACTTCCAGACGGGTTAGCGTCTTGACGTTGATGCATTTTCAAAGGGCACGATTTTTTTAAACAGTGGTCTGGTTCGGTTTATCGATTTCGGTTCGATTCAACCCTTTCCAATCCATTTGATGTCCGGTTCAAGCAGTTTCAAGTTGTTTCGGGTGGGTTCGAGAGGTTCGGGACTGGTGTGGAGATGTTTTTCAATTAGTCGTGTAATAATTTAGTTAATTGCTTGCCTAGGATGCCAAAATCGATCCATTTTAGTGTGCTTTAATTTATTATGCATTGTGAGAGTATGTTTAAATTAAATCAATATCGAATATGCATAATTTATTACATATAGATTTAAAATCCCACCACAGGAAAGCATGCTCCATGCATTAGTATTATAAGAGTTATAATAAAAGGAATGCATGATTTAGGGTTTCATGTTAGATGTATGTTGATTTTTTTTTTAAAAAAATTTGTTTAGTTCATTTAGTATAAGCCTTATATTAATTAACGAAAACGAACAAGAATGAAACCACATTAGCATAGATGATTGTTATAGGTTGTCTTTGTTATAATCGTTATAAAACCGAGATAGACGTTAAAATCTATAACAATTTAAATGTTTGCTCATTTAGGGTTAATGAACCTCAAACTAGATCAAATTGCATAGAATAGGTCGATATCTTGTAAAGCTAAGGTTACAAGAGAACTCACCCGATAAGATGCTGTCTAAGGCTGGAGGTATTTAAGTTGACGGTTTACGGAATACCTCCTACCTGGGGATTGAGTCGGTACTTGAGTTAGGTTAACCCGAGTTTTATGAGCATGCGTAAGCGATGTGAGGTTAAATAGTTTATCACCTAGACATCGTAAGTATAATCGTTATGCACACCTAGATGTAGGTTGTTTCTAAATGGTGCTTTATATATAACTTGAATGCTTGATTGTTATGCGCTTTCGTCACCATTAGAAGCATGTTATAGGATTAATTCATTAAAAGTTGTAATAGTTATAAAAGTTAATGAATAGAAACCGTCAACCTATAACAAAGAGTTGCATGCTAACATAGGATCTTAGGAAAAATGAATTAAAACCATTTAAAATTTAATAGACCTAAGATCACCATTTCTAATAGGATTAGAAAAATGTCTTACTTAGTATTTTAATAGATTTTGAAATATGGTTAAGTAGGACATAAAACTTTGGTTATAAGGGAACTCTCCTGGCAACTGGTCCGACACCTGAGTTGAATTAACCACGATCTGATTAGCATGCAAATGACACTAGGTAATTAAAAGGGTTTAATTCACCTAGACAATAGAGTAAAGACCTTATTTTACAAGGCAGACTTAGATAGATTCATTTAGCCAGAATTTCCCTAAGTAATGTACCCAAACCGTTTAAAATACTTAGTGGGAGGAAAAAGGTATATGAAAATAAATCGTTTTCTTCTCAAGCTCTCCATTAAAGTTCACATCGTGAGATTTATGCTTGGCCTCGTGTTGCTTATACCGCAACTGCTCCATTCGGAAGGTGTTTGCATAAATCAATAACAAGGTGAATGGAGAAAGTATTATAGTAAGTGGGTGAAGGAAGTGTGTCAACACATCCTGCGATCTCCTCCATTACGATTCATCGTGAGATTCTCATGTTCCACCTGCTTGTTTGTCCTAGAGCAAACTAACCATTCAGAGGGTCGTAACATGGGAGTCGGAACAACGCAAACTCCAGAAATGGATAGGGTTTCTTAAGACCATTCCCAACTTTGACTTTCTAATTCGGTAGCATTGTTGGGGCTGCCCTCTGAGATCTGAAAATGGCAGGTCACACTTACAAGGAATTGTTAAGTTTGTTAATAAATGCTTGACCAAAGCACGATAACTGAATACTAACGAAATATGAGTTATTTTGGTGTTAGAGTTTGGTTGAGAATGCCTCAATTTAGGGGAGGAGTAGCTGATCACCCCTCAGTGGCTATTGCTCTAAACCCTTGAAGTATCGTTGCAAATGAATAATGAGTAATTTTTGGATACATTATTACTTTTGCTAAATTTGATTGGATTATTTACATGAAATAGGTTAAAATCAATTCACTGATAGAATTTGTTTTATTTTTTCAGCATGTCTAGCTCACTAAACCAATCATTAGCCTCTGAGAATCTTAACAAAAATAACTACGTAACATGGAAATCAGATCTAAACTCAATACTAGTGGACGATGATTTGAAATTGGTCTTAACTAAAGAATGTTCTCACGCTTCTATGTCAAATTCATCTCGAAATGTTCATAATGAAAATAACATAGGAAACTGCCAAGCAAAAAGGAAAAACGATATGGACTCTGAATATGATTTACTTGTCTTAGAAACATGTACAGTGAAGAATGATGATTCTGCCTGGATACTTGATTCAGGGGCCACTAACCATGTATGTTACTTTTTTCAGGAAACTAGTTCCTGCGAGATACTTGCAGAAGGCGAGGTTACTCTCAATGTTGGAATAGGAGAGGTCGTCTTGGCCAAAGCAGTGGGAGTAATGAAGTTGGTTTTCGAATATAAATTCATTTTTCTTGAAAATGTACTGTATGTTCCTAAAATGAAAAGGAACCTAGTATCTATCTCGTGTTTGATGGAACAAATGTATAAAGTATCCTTTGAAGTAGATGAAGTGTTCATTAGCAAAAGAGGTATACAAATTTGTTCTGCACATCTCGAAAATAACTTATATGTATTAAGACCAACTCAAATGAAAGTTGTTTTACATACCGAGATGTTTAAAACAATTGAGACTCAAAATAAAAGGCGAAAGGTTTCTCCTGATACCTTTCTTTGGCACCTAAGACTAGGCCACATAAATCGCAATTGGATTGAAAGATTGGTTAAGAGTGGACTCCTAAGTCAGTTGGAAGATGACTCATTGCCACCATGTGAGTCTTGTCTCGAAGGTAAAATGACCAAACGACCTTTTTTCTGAAAAAGGTTATAGGGCCAAAAAACCCTTAGAACTCGTACATTCAGATCGTTGTGGTCCAATGAACGTCAAATCACGAGGAGCGTATGGATACTTCATCATTTTTATTGATGATTATTCAAGGTATGACTATCTTTATCTAATGCATAAAAAATTTGAGGCTTTTGAAAAGTTCAAAGAGTATAAGGCTGAGGTTGAGAACCTCTTAGGTAAAACAATTAAAACACTTCGATCTGATCGAGGTGGAGAGTATATGGACTTACGATTCCAGGACTATCTGATAGAACATGGAATCACGTCTCAACCCTCGGCCCCTGGTACACCTCAACAAAACGGTGTATCAGAAAGGAGAAACAGAACCTTGTTAGACATGGTTCGATCAATGATGAGCTATGCTCAAACTGCCTAATTCATTCTGGGGATATGTAGTACAGACTGTCGTATACATTCTGGACATGGTTCCCTCAAAGAGTGTTCCTGGAACACCTTATGAGTTATGGAGAGGGCGTAAAGGCAGTTTATGTCACTTCAGAATTTGGAGATGCCCGACACACATGTTGGTTCAAAACCCGAAGAAATAAGAACGTCGTTCAAAACTATGCCTTTTTGTAGGATATCCTAAGGAAACAAAAGGTGGATTTTTTTACGATCCTCAAGAGAACAAGGTACTTGTATCGACAAATGCTACATTCCTCGAGGAAGACCACATTAGGTATCATCAACCTTGAAGCAAACTAGTATTAAAAGAGATTTCTGAACAAGCTACAGATAAGACAACAAAAGTTGTTGATCAAGCTGGTCCTTCCAACCATTCTCATCCTTCTGAATTATTGAGAATGGCTCGACGTAGTGGGAGGGTTATAACTATGACACCCTGCATTTCGAAATTAAGCCTTTTAAGGATATTTTGGAGCAACGATTGGTTTGTATTGAAATTATGTTGAGGGGAATTAAGTTATTTAAGTGGTGGAAATTTTGATCGGGGAGAAAAATTTTGATATCAATTTCTATGGTTATGGAAATAAGTTATTATCCAAGTTTTCCTAAGTTGAGAAAGGAAATTAGAGCCTTAATTGGAGTTGGAGGGAAAATTGATTTTTTTGTTTTAGATGGAAAAAAAAAGAGGAAGCCCTAAGATTTCACTCTCCTTCCCTCTCATCCTCGTGTAGCCGCAACACCCCCACCCTCTGTGATTTCGTGCATCCGACAGCTACAACCCGAGCCAACACCTTTCCTTCTTCTTCTTCTGCCACCAAGCCTACTGCCTTCCTCCCCCGTGTCTTTCCTTCTACGACAACCAAGCAAGTGGCCGCACAACCCACGCACGCGAATGACGACCTTCAGTCATTCTTCACGTCGTCTTCTTCGTTTCTGACGACTTTGTGCAATGATCTTCGGCGACTTTGTGCAACTACTCACGAACCGAGATCCCTATCCTAGTTGTCTCATTTCTTCTCCATTGAACGTCGGACATCCCTGTTTTCTTTTCCCCTCCAACTCGAGCAGCAACACAGACCTGCAAACTAGCTGCAAACCTCTTCTTGACGTTTTCTCGTCTTCGACAAGCAAACCCACGCAATCGACGCAATATCTTCTCCAGACCACGAGCAGCTGCATAGTTTAAGTGACTATGCAAGATGGTGTGCAGTTTCGTGTCGTCCAACAATGTATTCTTCGCTTTGGTAAGCTTTCGACACTAGCCCATGCTTAATCAACCTCGAGAACGATTTACCCATTCCTTATTGGTCTCAAATATGCAGGATCAGGCTTTGTTGGACTAAAAAATGGCATTCGGTTATCACCCACAACCCGAATAACACCAAATCAGTTTGCCCATAGTCATTGAAGATTAATTCATGATTTTAGATGTCGTGGAAAAGCAACCAACATGATTTTTGGTCCTTTTGGTAAGGATTCCAAAGGGTTCAAACTCATTTGGACACTTCTAGCCAATATCCAAGTCTTTCTGGTAAGGATTAGGTAGAAAAGCTTCGTTTAGACCGTTTGAAGCTAGTTTTGTATGTTGTGAACGAGTTTCTAACCTTTGAGAAAATTTTCTTATAGTATCATTTTTGTTTCAAACGGTTCAAATCCTATCCTTGTACCTTGTATTCTGTATTGTAGGAGCTCGTTAGACTAATTTAGGAGTGCTTTAGAACAATTAGTAAGTGGATTTCTACCTATTGAGTATGTTTGTTGTGTGTTAGCATGATGTATGCCTTGTCCATGTTATATATTTATGATCTATACATATCACTTCTTGAATTGTATGTTGTGTGAGATGTTGGTTACATGTTTGTTGCGGTATGTTGGACTGTTGAGATGTTTTGATAGATTTTGGTTGATTAGCTTGGTGTTTCATTATGATTGTCGAAATGAGCATATTATTTATGTTGTGAGCGTGTTGCATAGTTGTCATGGTTTTTGGGCATAAAGCATAGTCTAGTGGCATAATGTGTAGGATTCATGCATTCTAGTGAGATTGTGAGGTCAGAGAGTCTCGTGTCATTAAAAAGGAAAGTTAGGTGAATACCAGGTGCCTCGGATAAAAATGGTCGAGGGGTGGTATGTCACCAATGGATTAAGAGGAGCATCGAGTGCCTTGGGTAATATAGCCAAGGGGCGATGTGATGAGTCTATACGTTGTGAAAGTCATCGGGTGCCTTGGGTAATATGGCCAAGGGGCGATTTATAGTTTGATTGTGAAGTCATCGAGTGCCTTGGGTAATATGGCCAAGGGGCAATGCACAGTTCAAGGCCTTGGGTAATATGGTCAAGGGTCGAACGCTGAGCGCCGTAGAGAAACGTCGAGGCCCTTGGTAATATGATCAGGGGTCAGTGTGACTCGAATGAGTCAGTCTCAGAGAGCTTTGTGAGGGCTACGAGTGTTGGACGAGCTTATCTAGCTTGAGTTGGAACCGAGTATGCATGGCATGATACGAAATTCATGTGTTAGGTGCATGGTCAGTTGCACGTTTGCATTAGTGGAGCACTGTTACAATGTGTATGTTGTTCATCTCTTAAATGAAACATGTTATTGTAGTTGAAAAGCATGTTACCTGTTCAATATATGTATGTTATTTGATGGCTCTTCAAGTCTGAACCACTTACTTAGTACTGTGGCTTTGTACTTACCCACCACCAGATTTTGCAGGTGATGAAGAATACTACGAGCCTGGTGATGCTGAGGAGCAGTGATAGCGGGCAGAAATGTCGCTATTTTAGTCCTAAATTAATAAGCTTTTTAGTGCTTTAATTGTGTTTTTATTGAGAAATTCTAATTTAATTTATTATTTTGTCCTAAGGAGCACTTTGTGGAATTTTGGTGGAAAAAGGCCCTAAAAATGAGCGCAATCCAACACAAATTTCCATCCATGGGTCAAAGGGGGAGCCCAAGAAGTCAACCATGCTAAGTTGATCCAAAAAGAAATGAAGAAAGGCCCAAATCTGCGCCAGCCTGTTCTGGAATCTACATAGCGTCGAGACGCTGTGGGGACAGCGTCGATTTCTTGGCCAACAAGTTGGGTGACGTCACAGCGTCGTGACGCTGTCCTATTTCCGGGCCTATATAAGGCCTCCCTTGGTGCCCATTTTCATCATCAATCATTCCATATCCTTTCCTTCCTTCCCTTCCTTGGCTCTTTTTGAGCCTTCTCTCAAGGCTTTTTAGCCTTTTTGAGAGTTCTTAGTGGGAAAATTTTGGGGAGCTTTGGGGAGCACTCTAGGAGGCTCAAGGCGTGCTCGGAGGGACTCCAAGCGCTAGCGACGGGGTCTTCGACGGTCATTTCCTTTCCTTTTATTTTGCTCATATTTATGCTTTCCATTGTATATTTTGTGGATATTTTAGCTATGTATAGCTAAACCCCAATTTGGGGTCTTGAAATGAAAATATATAGTTAAATGTTATTATAATTGCCTCTCTCTTGCCCTCTTTTACTAATTATTTGTATGGATGCTCATAATGTTGTATGCAATCTGGCCAGTTGTATATTGATTCGATTCTTAATGGAAACTCGACGGAGAGAAATTAGGATAGATCATAATCCATGCAACTAGTTTAATTGCCCGCCGTGACAGAGGGATTAGTTTATTAAACTTAGATTCATAAAATGAATCAGAGCGTAATAATTAATGAATTTTAATGGCACTAAGGACACTTAGGTTGTTAAAATGGATTAATTAGAATTAGGGGAAACCGACAGGAGATCCCATGTGACTAACGGAGATTCTAGGAGTATAATTAGTTGGGCAATGAGATAGGTTAATTGTAATAATTATTTATCTATTAATTGATTTTCAAGACCCCGCTTCTCACTAAAAACTCTTTCTCCATATTTTATCTTTTTCCTTGATTGATCAAATTTTTAATCTTTAATTGCTTTAATTTTAAATTCGTTTTAATTTCATGTTTTGGTCCCTAAATATTATTTCGCCCAAGTATTTTTAGTGTTCAAGAAATTTTTGCTTTGCTTAATTTTCGCTTCACCTCCCTGTGGATTCGATACTCGGAATATTTCCGTTTTATATTACTTACGGCTCGTGCACTTGCGGTATTGGCTCATAACAAGCAGGCCTGAGAAAGCGTAGTATCTAGATTGTTGCTTCAGTAATATCTCATGCATGATTAGTTGTTGCTAGGAAGGTTAGTTAGAAAGTCAGTTAGTACGTCGAACTAGAAGTGCTTTGTGAAAGGATGGCTTCTATATACTTCATTTAGTGTTTTGAATTAGACTTATAGTTGATTCAAGTTATTTGAATGGAAAATTATTACGAAGTTCTGACTCTTTCATACATAGTGAAATTGAGTCTTGTTTAAATAGATCGATGTTGTATGCCTTGTTGAGTAAGCTTGCAGTTTTGTCGAGTAGTTGTGAATACGAGACCTGACTCGTATGGTGTTTGTGTTGTGGGGGTTCTATTGAGTTGTAATAAGGTTAGAAATGTCATACAGAAGTGTTGTTTTATGTCTAACAAGTGTTAAAAATTTTGGTTTAGTCATATGTACGTCGTTATGCTACCAAAACTTTCGGGACATCAAGTTGGCGTTAGAGTAAATTTTTTAGTAATGTTCCCTAGTTTAGGTTGCATTTTGGGAGCGTTACAATACCACAACCTGACCTTTACATGGATTTAACAGAAACTCAAGTCGTCATACCTAATGACGACATTGAGGATCCATTGACTTATAAACAAGCAATGGCTGATATAGACAAGAACCAGTGGATCAAAGCCATGAACCTTGAGATGAAGTCAATGTACTTCAACTTAGTCTGGGAACTTGTAGAGTAGCCCGATGGGGTCAAACCTATTGGT
The DNA here is from genome assembly GCA_017139565.1 of Luffa aegyptiaca. NCBI lineage: Eukaryota > Viridiplantae > Streptophyta > Magnoliopsida > Cucurbitales > Cucurbitaceae > Luffa > Luffa aegyptiaca. The sequence continues at coordinate 39,316,030 of CM029403.1, forward strand.
TGCAAATGGATCTACAAACGAAAATGAGACTAGGAGGGTAAAGTTTAAACCTTTAAGGCCCGACTTGTGGCAAAGGGTTATACCCAGTGGGAAGGGATTGACTACGAAGAAACCTTCTCCCTGGTTACCATGCTTAAGTCGATTAGAACATTCTTATCCATTGCCACGTTTTATGATTATGAGATTTAGTAAATGGATCTCAAGACAGCCTTTCTGAACGACAATCTTCTATATGGCTCAACCAAAAGGGTTCATAGTCTAGGGCGAAGAGCAAAAATTTTGCAAACTTAAACGATCCATTTATGGGTTAAAACAAGCTTCAAGATCCTGGAATATAAGGTTTGATGCTGCGAAAAATACTTATGGCTTCGAACAGAGCATTGACGAACCTTGTGTCTACAAGAAGACTGTCAACTCTTCGTAGCTTTCCTTGTATTATACGTAGACGATATCCTACTCATTGGGAATGACGTAGGATTCCTGACTAACATAAAGAAATGGCTGGTGACTGGTGCGTCGTCAGCTGAATGGATGGAATGTGAGATAAGATGAATAATAATAATAATAAAGAATAATTCAGCCAGCCCTAGTGCAAGTATACACTATCGCACGTAGTAATAAAAAAAACCTTAGAAGTATTCCAAGGGTATCGATCCCACGAGGACTAAATTGGAAATTCAGATTTGAATAAGAAACTGCTCAAATGATTGCTTTTGAAAAGGTAACCAAAGAAATAAGTTTGATTGATTGGTTTTTAGAAAGGTAGATAAAACAAGCAAATAAAGAATAAAGAATAACAATAAAATAAAACGAGGTATTCAACATGGATTCATCCCAAAGGCAATAACCTTAATCATGAAGTATTTAACTTAAGCATATTCAATGCATAGGGTCAGATTTAACTTCTATTTGGCCTTGCTCCCAAGAACTGTTAAAAGGCTAAGCGAGTACCGTTATGCACATTTCTGTGACTCGACTCCGACATAGATAATTCACGATTGCAACCTATAACCCTATAGTCGATATAGGGTGCCTTAGGCTGCTTGCCCTATACCGCCGAACAATCTCTTTCGAGCTTTTTCTCCTATATCACCTTTATGAGAACCGATATCGTCTGTCCCTTTCGAGATCAAACTCACATGGCATGCAAAGTCTAAGTGATCAAGTTAAACTCAGCAAGATCAGAATGATATTCAATAAAGAATGACATGCATTGAACAAAACTTAAGCAAAGATAACACTTTCGAGCTATTGAACCATAAGGGAATTCACCATATTGAACCCCTTGTTGATGGAGAAATTTTGACCAATCACGAATCGCCACGTCGTTACATAAAATTAATGACGAAATTAAAGTTAATTAAATTTGGGACCAATTATAAATTGACATGTGTCCGAAATTTAATTTGAAAACAAGGTTGGCCAATTATAAATTTATAGAGCCAAATTCTATTTGATCAATTAATTAAAATTAAATTACTTTGATCAAATTATTTAATTTAACCAATTAATTAAAAAAATATAATTATTTGGATCAAATTTGGGTCTTTTAAATGTTTGGGTCATATGGTTTTGGGTCAAATATGAACCAAACCCAAGACTAAATGGTTGAGCCCAAGACCAAAAAGCCCAAACCCAAGTTGTTAGGCCCAAAAGTCACCAGGGCCCATCCAGCGAGAACTCTATAAATAGAGGGGTTCTCCTCCATTTCAAGGGTTCAGAATTTTGGAGCTCCCAACTAGACTTAGAGAATTCAGAGAAATTCCCCCAAAACGGAAGACTGAAGACTCTCTGAAATCTATGAGTTTCCAAGCACTGAACACTTCTTGAAGATGGAAGACTCTTTCAAACTTAGAAGACTTCAAGCTCCAAGAATCCATCGAAGCTTCAGACTCGAGATCAAGCGTCCCCGCCCTCGAGTGAAACACATTCACACACAAGAGAAAGAACCAGAGGATTATATACTAGAGATTGTATACTCACACACATACAACATTAATACAAATCAAAGTTTATTCCACGTGTCTCATTCATTTGAATTTACGTGTGAACAAATTGGCACGCCCAGTGGGACAATCTCTACCTCTCATCTCTTTCTCTTGTTTAAAGATCCAACCAACGTAATGGCACCAAAGAAAGCTCCCGCGAAGGTTACCACATCAAGCGACTCTTACACTGGTCCTGTCACTCGTAGTCGTTCCCAAGGAATTGAGATCAAGGAGGATCATACTCCTCTTGCTGTTGAAAGCAGGATCTCAAAGCTGATTGAAGAATCCTCTAAGGATAAGGTTGCAGTCAAAGACAACCCGCTGTTCGAATCTGTCATTCCAACATCTAAGCAGCCAAAGGATACATTAAATCCTGATGTGATGTCTGTCATGATGGCTGATGTAGACCAGGATGAAAGAATGGCAGAGATGGAAAGAAAACTCAATCTCTTAATGAAGGCAGTTGATGAAAGAGATCTTGAGATTGCCTATTTGAAGAACCAGCTGCAAAACCGAGAAACGGCTGAGTCTAGCCAGACCCCTGCTGCAGAAAAGAATGATAAGGGGAAGGCTGTCGTGCATGAGAACCAACCACAACACTTCGCGTCAGTTGCCTCTTTGTCTGTCGAACAACTGCAAGACATGATCATGAATTCCATCAGGGCTCAATATGGTGGACCCACTCAAAGTTCCCTATTGTATTTTAAACCTCATACAAAGAGGATTGACAATCTCAGACTGCCCACTGGGTATCAGCCTCCCAAGTTCCAACAGTTTGATGGAAAGGGCAACCCAAAGCAGCACATCGCCCACTTTGTTGAAACGTGTGAGAATGCTGGTACTCAGGGAGATTTGCTTGTTAAGCAATTTGTCCGAACACTGAAAGGAAACACGTTCGATTGGTACACTGACCTGGAGCCTGCTACAATTGACAGTTGGGAACAGATGGAGAGAGAGTTTCTGAATCGCTTCTACAGTACGAGGCGGACAGTTAGCATGACGGAACTCACGAACACAAAGCAGCGAAAGGGTGAGCCAGTCATTGACTACATCAACCGTTGGAGAGCCTTGAGTCTCGACTATAAAGATAGACTCTCCGAGGTGTCCTCTGTTGAGATGTGCACCCAAGGCATGCACTGGGGACTTCTTTATATCTTGCAGGGGATAAAACCCCGAACCTTTGAAGAATTAGCGACTCGCGCTCATGATATGGAGTTGAGCATCGCTAGGTAGAGGGAATAAAGATCTCGTAGTCCCAGACATGAGGAAAGAAAAGAAGGAAGTCAAAGGCACTGAGAAAGTTACGAAGAGTGCCACGAAAGAATCCATGGTCGTCAACACGACCCCTGTGAAACTTTCAGCCAAAGGAAGGGAAAACAAAACAAATAAGCGAGTAGAGACAAACGAGAGACGTCGCCTAACTTTAAAAGAAAGATAGGAAAAGGTCTATCCATTTCAAGATTCCGACGTCCCAGATATGTTGGAACAATTGCTAGAAAAGCAATTAATCGAACTCCCTGAATGCAAACGACCAGAAGAGTTAGGGAAAGTCAATGATCCTAACTATTGCAAGTATCACAGAGTCGTTAGCCACCCAGTGGAGAAATGTTTTGTATTGAAGGAGCTAATCCTTAAGTTGGCTCGTGAAAAGAAAATTGAGTTGGACCTTGATGAGGTGGCCCAAGAAAATCATGCAACGATAACGACAAATGTACGGGATCAAATTCCCCTAATCTCCTCGTGTGATTATGAAGAAAAGTTGATTCAATTCGGGACCCTTGATCCCGTAGTGGTTCGATTCCAAAAAGAAGCCACAATGAAGGGATCCCAAGAAAAATATAATTCCATTGAAGATGAGAACGAAGGCTGGACCCTTGTCGTTCATCGCAAAAAGCCAAAGCAAAGTTACACACGGAAAGAGTCCCGCCTATTTCGAGATAGTAAAAGAAAAGTTAAGTCTCAAATGAAGAAAGGGAAAAAGAAGTCAAGGAGGTCAAATCCTGTCATGGAGGAAAGTGAAGATTTCTTTTGCCCTCCACAACCCATAACTTTGGCAGAATACTTCCCAAGGCACTTTCTCGATGATAGTCAAGGAGAGGCACTTGAAACTGTCACATGTCACATTGTGGACGTGGTGGAAGATGATGATGTCCCTGCTAGCTCATCGGGAACGATGGCAGGTTTAGGAGACTTATCCTCCTTCAGCATAAAGGACTTGCTGTCACTTCCTCAAGAAGCTAAAAGCGTCCTTGTTAATGCATTGATAAAGTCTGATGGTACAAACATCCCAACCTCCGAGGCACGCACATGTGCTTCGTGTTGCATGTCTATCGGATTTTCTGATGAAGATTTGCTGCTAGGGTCAAAGCCTCACAACAGACCTTTATTCGTCTCAAGATACATTCGAGAACAGAGGGTTAGTCGAATCCTCTTGGATGATGGATCAGCTGTCAATATAATGCCTAAGTCAACCATGAATAAATTAGGCATCTTGATGGAGGAACTATAAAACAGTAAATTGGTGATCCAAGGTTTCAATCAAGGTGGACAACGGGCGATTGGCATGATACGCCTTCAACTCATCATTGGAGACTTAAAAGCTGATACTTTGTTCCACGTAATAGATTCTCAGACCACCTATAAGCTGTTGTTAGGTCGTCCTTGGATCCATGGTAATGGAGTCATAACCTCTACATTGCATCAGTGCTTTAAATTCTATCAAGATGGCATCAAGAAAGTTGAAGCTGACAATAACCCATTTTCAGAAGCCGAGTCTCATTTCGCTGATGCAAAGTTTTATCTGAAAAATGAAAACACAGGGGAAACCATACCTGCAGAAATCCCCTTGATAAAAAACAATGATAAACTCGATTTAGAGCCACAAGCAGATGCAAGAAAGGAAGTTGTTGAAGATGTGAATACTGCCGACCTGAAAAACAGTGAAGCGTTTACAAGCCTTGTGAAACCTAAGGTTGTAAAGGATGAGAAATGTTCAAATTCACCTATCCTACGATACGTCCCCTTATCTCGATGTAAAAAGGGTGAGTCACCTTTCATTGAATGTTCAGAAAGCATAAAGGTCGGTGACGTTGAAATTCTGAAGGAAAGTTTCACTACGCCTCTTACAAAGATCACAAGACAAGAGGTTAAGAAACCCGAGGATGATCAGATAAAAATGATTTTGCCTGACAAACGGACTAAAGACGGGTTCGACCCCAAGGCATACAAACTTCTAGAAAAAGCAGGATATGACTTCACAACTCACACTGAGTTTAAAAGTCTAAGGGTTTTTTATGAAAGATCTGAGCTCTCTGCAACACAGAAGAAGGTTCTAAAGGAAGGTTATAGTCTGCCAGCAACGAGAAAGGGGCTTGGATATAAGTCGCCAGAGCCGGTTCGCATAACAAGAAGAGGGAAGGCGAAAGTGGCAGACACAAATTATATAACAGTAGAGGAGGTTGATGACTCAAAAGAAAAAGAGAGTGTCGACAAACGAACTTCTGTTTTTAGGCGCATCAGGCCACCAATTGCTCGTGCTTTAGTCTTTCAGAGATTAAGTGTCAATGAAACGGAAGAAGAAAGCAAACAACCTACCAATAGCTCCACTCGACCTTCAGTTTTTCGAAGGTTAAGTATGCCCATTGAGGAAGAAGAGAGTACATTTTCAACTTCGAATGTCACTCGACCTTCAGCTTTTCAAAGGTTAAATGTGTCTATTGGGAAAGAAGAGAATACATTTTTAACTCCGGATGTGACTCGACCATCAGTTTTTCAGAGGTTAAGTGTTACCACGAGAAGAGACAAAAAAGAACAGTCTACTTCATCGATTTCTCACCGACTTCAGTATGAAGATGCGATGAAAAATGAAAGGATCACGAAGGCTGATGGAGAAATTTGTTGTACAGTTCCTTCACGAATGAAAAGAAAAACCTTTGTTACTGTCGAGACGGATGGTTCCTTGAAGGTAAAGCGACGTGATGTTGTCATCACCAATCCTTCGAAAGAAGATAGTGACCAGGAAGAGGAACAAACCTCTTGTCTTATATTACTGTTGGAGAAGAAACAGAGGTCGAAACGTATGAAGTAGATGAGGACGAAGCACCTTTATTACTCGAAGACGGCAGCGAATCCACAGTGGATGAGCTTAAATAAGTAAACTTGGGTACACCAGAAGAGTTGCACCCAACTTTTATAAGCGCGTCACTTACTCCCGAAGAAGAGGGTGAATATATCAGTTTACTCGCTTCGTATAGAGACATCTTCGCCAGGTCATATAAAGAGATGCCTGGACTTGATCCAAAAGTAGTTGTCCATCATCTCACAATTAAAGAGGGGTATCGGCCAGTCAAGCAGGCTCAACGACGCTTTCGCCCGGAACTTATCCCTCAAATCGAAATAGAGGTCAATAAGTTGATAGAAGCAGGATTCATCCGTGAGGTAAAATACCCTACGTGGATAGCCAACATTGTTCCTGTTAGAAAGAATAATGGACAGCTTCGTGTTTGCGTTGACTTTCGCGATTTGAATAACGCATGTCCCAAAGACGATTTTCCACTACCAATCACAGAAACCATGGTGGATGCCACCACAGGGCATGAAGCTTTGTCTTTTATGGATGGGTCATCGGGTTATAACCAGATTCGAATGGCTCTTGCATATGAAGAAATAACAGTCTTTCGAACTCCAAAAGGGATATATTGTTATAAAGTGATGCCCTTTGGATTAAAGAATGCTGGTGCTAGTTATCAACGTGCTATGTAGAAGGTTTTCGATGATATGCTGCATAAACATGTCGAGTGCTATGTTGATGACCTTGTTGTTAAGTCAAAAAGACGATAAGATCACTTGAAGGATCTAAAAGTGGTCTTTGATCGTTTGAGAAAGTATCAATTGAGGATGAACCCTCTCAAATGTGCATTTGGTGTTACTTCGGGAAAATTCCTTGGGTTCGTTGTTAGACATCGAGGAATCGAAATAGACCAGTCAAAGATTGACGCCATTCAGAAGATGCCAAAGCCTAAAAACTTACATGAGTTAAGAAGCCTACCAGGTCGTTTGGCCTACATTCGGAGATTCATTTCTAACTTAGCTGATCGATGCCAACTTTTTCAAAGGCTAATGAGGAAAGGAGAAAAATTCGAGTGGGATGAAGCATGTCAAAACGCCTTCGAAAGCATTAAGAAATATTTGTTTGACCCTCATGTCTTAGGAGCCCCCATAGCTGGAAAACCATTGATTCTATACATCGCTGCTCAAGAAAGATCATTGGGAGCGTTATTGGCACAGGAAGGTGAGAAGGGAAAAGAACGAGCCCTTTATTACTTAAGCAGGACTCTGAATGGAGCTGAGATAAATTACTCACCCATTGAGAAAATGTGCCTTTCTCTTTTCTTCGCTATTGACAAGTTAAGACATTACATGCAAGATTTCACAGTGCACCTGGTCGCAAAAGCTAATCCTATCAAATACGTTCTATCGAGGCCAGTTATTTTTGGACGCCTAGCTAAGTGGGCCATCTTACTTCAGCAATATGACATCGTGTATGTACCTCAAAAGGCGGTCAAGGGGCAGGCATTAGCTGACTTCTTGGCGAATCATCCAATCCCGTCAGATTGGAAGTTATGTGAAGACCTACCTGGCGAATCATCCAATCTTCTATGTTGAAATCACGGAACCCTGGACTATGTACTTTGATGGTGCAGCACGAAGAAGTGGAGCAGGGGCAGGAATCGTCTTTATTTCGCCTGAGAAACACATGCTCCCCTATAGCTTCATGCTTGGTGAATTGTGCTCAAATAATGTTGCTGAATATCAAGTGCTGATAATCGGCCTCCAAATGGCCTTGGAGATTGGCATAACATATATAGAGGTCTATGGTGATTCAAAGTTGGTTGTTAGCCAACTCTTACTCCAGTATGAAGTGAAACATAAAGACTTGAAGCCTTATTTCATCTATGCAAGACAACTGCTAGAAAGGTTTGACAGTATAGTACTGGAGCATGTTCCGAGATCAGAAAATAAAAAGGCAGATGCTCTAGCAAATTTGGCGACTGCCCTGACAATCCCAGAGGATATGTCGATGAACATCTCACTTTGTCAGAAGTGGATTGTGCCACCAATAGAAGACGAAAGTCAAGAAGCAAATATGATCTTTGTTTTTGCAATTGAAGAAGAGGACTGGCGACAACCTATTATAGATTATCTTCAACATGGAAGACTTCCCACAGATCCCAGACGTAGGGCCGATATACGAAGAAGGGGCACCCGATTTATCTACTATAAGGAGACCCTTTATCGTCGTTCTTATGAGGGACTCTTCCTTCGATGCCTTGGAAAGGAAGAAGCAGCTAAGGCATTAGATGAGGCACATTCAGGTGTTTGTGGCGCCCACCAATCGGGTCCAAAACTCCAGTTTCAATTAAAAAGGATGGGTTATTATTGGCCTACAATGATTCGAGACTCAATGGAATATGCAAAGAAGTGTGAAGCCTATCAATTCCATGCAAACTTCATACATCAGCCACCAGAGCCTCTTCATCCGACTGTAGCTTCATGGCCTTTTGAAGCTTGGGGACTTGACCTTGTTGGCCCTATAACACCTAAGTCTTCAGTAGGACATTCTTACATTCTTGCATAGATGGATTACTTCTCAAGATGGCCTGAGGCTGTCGCATTGAAAGAAGCCAAGAAAGAAAATGTCGTGGATTTCGTCCGAACTCATATAATCTATTGGTACGGTATCCCTCATCGTATTGTGACAGATAATTGAAGGCAATTCTCTAATGGCCTAATGGACAAGTTGTGTGAGAAGTTTAACTTCAAGCAATACAAGTCCTCTATGTACAATGTCGCGGCAAATGGGTTGGCAAAAGCATTCAATAAGACGCTGTGTAACTTATTGAAGAAAGTAGTCTCCAAGACAAAGAGAGATTGGCAAGAAAAGATCGGTGAAGTGTTGTGTTCTTACCGAACTACTCATCGCACTCCTACAGGGGTCACACCTTATTCTCTCGTCTATGGGGTAGAAGTTGTGCTCCCGTTAGAAAGAGAGATTCCCTCATTGAGGATGGTCGTCCAAGAAGGGTTGACAATAGAAGATAATGCTAGGTTGCGCCTTCAAGAGTTAGAAGCACTTGATGAAGGGAGGTTAGAGGCTCAACAAGCATTGGAATGTTACCAAGCGCGAATGTCTAAAGCCTTTGATAAGAATGTGAAGCTTCGATCATTTCAAGTTGGTGATCTTGTACTCGCTGTTCGAAGACCCATCATCACGACACGACACAAAAGGAACAAATTCACACCTAAATAGGATGGACCCTACGTCGTCAAAGAAGTCTACACAAACGGAGCGTACAAGATTGTGGACAAAGACGGATTAAGAATAGGCCCGATAAATGGCAAGTTTCTTAAAAAGTTTTATGCGTGAAATGTAATACTCCTTATCGTAAGAGTATAAACTACATGATACTCCTGGCCCGCATGAGTTAAAAAGGTGAACGGCCAAAAAAAAAATTGTATATTGAACTACGTTATGACTTGATCCCTTCCCACTTGAAGGGTACGTAGGCAGCTTAAGAAAAAAAAAACTTAAGTTCAGTCGAAGCAAAGAAAAAAAATCCATGTTGTAAATAGAATTCTAAATTTTTATTAAGGCATAAATAAAGTAGAAATGTCTAAGACAATAAATTGAAAGAATGTCTAATACAGTGAATTGAAAAAAATGTTTAATACAATGAATTGAAAGAATATCTAAAAAAATTGCTTGTACATGAAAAAAACGTAGGATAAACTAAAGGGACCATGAATTAAGGATTCCATTGAAGTGCTTTCAGATCGTCACGAGTACTCTCCAAAAGCTCGCGAAGTGTCGCTAGGGTGCGAACTTCTGAAGCACTGACGGTGGGGGCACACTCGATGTCACTAATCTCCTCACGTATTTTCGAAACTGCAAGTTTTTCATGAGCTAAGTCCTTTTCCTTTTCAGAGACCGAATTGGAAAGGCTTTCTACCTTGGCCTTTGCAGCTGTTAACTTGGCCTCTAGTTCTGCAACCTCGGTCTTTAGATCTGCAACCTCTGAGACAGAGCGAGCAAGTTGTTTTTTAAGTGCATCTTTCTCCTCAACAACACGACCTTCGATAGACAAAGCCTTCTCTAAATGGAGCTTCTTTTCCTCCAACTGACTATCCCTACTAGATGGGGTCAGGTGAGTAGAGAGCGAAGATGGTAATCCATTGAATTCTCGCACTTTCTTGAAGTAGTTGCCTACAAATTCTTGCAGAGGTTTCAAGTTGTTTGTGGTGGCCTCTGCCATTACATCGAAGATCTTGTGAGATTCTTGTTCAAGGTGCTCAAGGCTAGCAACATCTTCAAAAGAGGTGCGTACAATCTTCTGTTGTATGCTTGTAAATATGGATAAAGCAGCTTGTCGTCGAAAGTTGGAAATTACATCATCAGCATAGAACTGAGAAACTTCAAAGACTGGGGCAACCACTTTCTCATGAGTATGTCGGGGCACTTTCTCAGTAGAACGAGAAGACGAATTCACGACTTGTTTGCTCGAGGATGCATGAGAGCTTCCGAAGTTCTTCACAGAAGAAGCAAAAGCACCAGGACTTGTCAAAGATTGCTCGCTCGAACATTCTTCCTCTTCTTGAACACGGTCATTTAAAGGAAGCTGCACAAGAAAAATAAAAGAGGGTCTAAGTAAAAAAAAAAAGAGAAAAAAAAAGAAAAAAAAGGGGGTTGTTCAACCAAAGTCTCAGTGTTGTCAGGAGTTTGTGAAGCATTAGAGGCACTCTTGATGGACTTGTCATCGAGATCATAAGCTTTCTTGGGTCTTTTGGCTCTTTTCCAGTGTCGACCTCCAATGTTTTTTTGACTCTCTTCTTCAGTTGAATCGTCTAGAGATTTGACAACCTTGAGCAGACGGAGTTCTTCTCCCCCAAATTTAGAGTCACCTTTTTTAGGTAGCTTAGGTTGGGTTCGAGAGGGAATGATACTGTCAACCAACTTACTTATGCTATCCCCTAGGTAATTATCATACTTTTCAGACCACCAACTTCGATAACGTGAAGTGACATGGTCTTGAGGATTCAATGTACGAGCTGGAAGAAATATTTGAAACTCCGCATTGGTTCGCAGGCAAACTCGCCAGTGGTGTAAAATGTTTTCCAATGTGACTAGGGGCAAAACTTCTCCTAAGTCATTAGGTATGTCTTGATAAAAGCCAAACTGGCGGCCGAATCGGTAGGCGTTGTAGGCTTCGATAACTAATGAATCTTTACATCGCGTTGACAGATAGCATGAGCGAAGGCTTGAGAAATAGGAAGAAGGTATGAATTTCGTAATCTTTTCATACTTTATGGTCTCGTTCTTGTTCCTACTAAGGTTCGTGTGCCATGATATGGATGCACCCCCATGGATCAATTCTCGAGCCTCGAGCTCATCAAAATATATAGCTCCACCTTCGCCGGAAAAGTCAACCATGCTAGGACCTTGAACTTTCGCTGGAGGCTTATAATTGGTACCAAAATAATGGGCGAGCCAACCAAAAATGTAATGCACGGGGAGAGAAGCATCTATGCGTCCAACTGAAACAGAAGCATTGGAAACTTTGCCTAACCCGTGGTAGATGTTGACAAGGACAGGGACTGCAAGACTGAAAGTTTTCCCCTCAGCCATTAAGCTGGCAGCCTTAAAAACACTAGGACGAATGTGGTTAGCATTCCCTTGGGGAAACACAAAGGCGCAAAGCCAGCAAGATAAAAAAGCCGCCAAGTATGTCTGGTCTCTGTGTTTCATGTCAATCTTTAGCTCGTGAAACAAGTTGTTCTCCTCATCTGACCACTCGTGACGCTTGATATTTGTGTCGTTTGGGTTATGAGTCCTGCTAGGACGGGAGGTCTTCTTGGGTCTCCGTTCAGGAGGCTTTGCGTACCTCTGTTCACCCTTGAACCAAAAGGAAGTCCAGGAGCTGATTGGAACATGGGAATGGTCAGTTCTTGAAGCGCTAAGCAAGTAGAATGCATGGAAAAGGTGTTCGCAACTTTTTGGAAGATGTTTTGCCTGGTTGTTGGACCCAGTTAACTTTTTAAAGCTAGGGATAACTTCCTCATAAAATCTACCTTTGATGGGCAGACCCCCAAATGTCCAAAGGTCCCATAAGGAAATTGAAAGTTCTCCCGCACGAGTGTGAAGTGTAGGACACCAAGCTTCACAAAAAGCCCGAACTATGTCGTTGTTTCGATCGTAAGTGTAAAGGGAAGCCACCACTGCATCCAATAAATGAGCAGTCTGAAGCACCTCTTCACTCCGACCAACGACAAATTCCAACCACTCCCAATAGCGAGGAATGAAAAGAAATTCGCTTGAAATTTTCAAGGCGGATTCCCAACGAACTGATCCATCAATTATTCGGCGCCCTAACGTCACCTCTGGATGTTGATTAGGATTTTGTGTATGGATTGAAGATTCTAGAAACCAAGCCTTAGAATCTTGGTGTAGAGGCCTCTCTACGGACCAATCAGAAATGGTATGCAAATTTAGTGGTGGGGGCCATTGGGCTGCAAGACGTCCAGTCTTGGGCTCTTCTACTAAGAAGCTGAGTCCGCTTCTTATGGGTTGATTGTTGTCTTTCAGAGACAATATGTTCTGCAAAGCACACCATGATTCTGCAAAATTTAAAGAAATGAAAGTTAACACAAGTCAAAAGAATAAGATTTTTACGAAGATAAGTTAAAAATGATAATAATAATAATGCATCAAGGAAAATTTCCTAGGACTAATGTTGCGAAACGTCATAACAACAAGAGTTCATGTCCCTGTACTCATGCTGAGAGACGTGGCGGCGACAAAAGTCCAAGGAACATGTCCCTGTACTCATGCTGAAAGAAGTGGCGACGGCAAAAGTCCAAGGAACATGTCCTTGTACTCATGCTGAGAGACGTTGCAGCGGCAAAAGTCTAAGGAACATGTCCTTGTACTCATGCTGAGAAACGTGGCAGCGGCAAAAGTCCAAGGAACATGTCCTTGTACTCATGCTGAGAGACGTGGCAGCGACAAAAGTCTAAGGAACATGCCCTTGTACTCATGCTGAGAGACGTGCCGGCGGCAAAAGTCCAAGGAACATGTCCCTGTACTCATGCTGAAAGACGTGGTGGCGGCAAAAGTCCAAGGATCATGTCCCTGTACTCATGCTGAAAGACGTGCCGACGGCAATGTCCTTGTACTCATGCTGAAAGACGTTGTACCTGCAAATAAAAAAAACAACACTACAAAAAAAACAAAAAAAAAGAACAAGGGTGTTTGCCTAACTTACCTTTTTGGTGAGTAGATGGATGTATTGTTCCTGCAAGGAGAATATTGGCAATGTGGTGTTAGTTTAGAAAAGTGAATGTTAAAAACAGACAACAAAAAAAAAAGAAAAAAATTACTTAGAAATTTGTCTCTCGAATTGAGGGCAAAAGGCGGTCAAAGTATATATATATTCTTCAAGTCTCCAAGTCAAGCTTCTTTCCTTAAAAAAAAAAAGGGGGGGGGGGGGCAAAGAAAAAAAAAAGCATCAAATCAAATTAAATAAAAGATGTTAGAAGCTTATCGAAAATTGAAAGTAGTCAATGTCGGTTTACTTTGAAACAAAATTACCTTTATGAGCTAAGCAAGGATCATGAGGATTGTTCCTACAAAAAAAAAGGAAGAAAATGTGTTGAAATTATATGCATATGTACAAATATTGCATAAATTAAAGTTTACATATGTATATATATCAAAGAGAGTAATTAAAAAAAAAAAAAAAAAAAAAAGAGAAGAGCAGAAAGTTAGGAAAGAAAAAAAAAGGTTAAAAAACAGCCATAGAAAATTGATGAAAGATAAAATTTTTAAAAAAAAAAATAGAAAAGAAAAGAAAGCTAAAAAAAAGGAAAAAAAAAAAGAAAAAGAAAAAAATTTCTGGAGGTTTGTTTTTTTTTAAAAAAAGAAGTTAAAACAAATTTTAAAAAAAAAAGAAAGAAAGAAAAAGAAATCAGGAAGAAAAAAAAGCAAAAAAAAACTAAAAAAAAATGGGCGGGAAGATTTGTTTCACTAAAAGACAAAATTGAAAAAAAAAATAAAAGGAAAAAAGTGTCAGGCGTATTTTTCTCCCCCTTTTTCTCTCTTTCTCTCTCATAATTTCTCTCTCTCTCACAACCTTCTCCTTCCTTTTTCTCCCGATCTCTCACTAACTCTCTCTTCTTTCTTGTCGTCGCTGCCGCAAAAAGAGCCGCCACGCCGCCGTCACTCACGCTGCGATAACGCTGGCGTCCCTCTCGCCGTCTCCGCGGCAAAGAGACCCGCCACGCCGCCGTCACTCACGCCGTAGTGACACTGACGTCCCTCCTGTCACATGCCCTCAAGATCCCTTTTCGTCTAGTAGCCCGATAAGTAAAAAAAAAAAAAGAACTCTTTTGTTTCGCACTCCCTCTCTTTCTCTTTCTACAATCACTTGCAATTCTTAAGAAAATAATTCTTGAAAGTTTACCATGAAAGAAAGAATTGTGATGTTGAGATAAAAAAAACTCATCAACAAAAAGATCAACCAAGAAGCAAAAAGAAAAGAAAGAGGGAACGTACTATGAGTTGAAAAAAAAAGTCATGGTAACCTGAGAAATCTCAACAAAGGAGATGGATTTTCCGTGCAGTGACTGATCTGTAAAAAAAGGAAAAAAAATAGTAAGATGTAGAGAAAGAAAGTATGAGAGTAAAAAAAAGTATAAAAAAGGAAGAAGGGGAGGTAGTTTGTTGTGGGATCACTGTGATGTGAAAAAAAAAAAAATAAAAAAAAAAACAACAAAAAAAATGTACCCGCCGAACGTGATTGAACGTGATGGGAAGAATGAGTGTCGTGGCTATTTATAGAGGAATGATTTTGGATTTAAATAAGGCTATTCATAGAGGAATGATTTCTGATTTAAATAAGGAAAAGATAATATGAGATTTGGTTTCAAATGGAATTTTATCTCTAATTAGATCCTTATCAAATTAGGAATGTTTATTTAAATCCTAATCCAAGTGAAGTTTGATTTAAATCAATTTTGAATAAAAATTCAAATTGGTCCAATTATTAAGTAAAGATAAATTGGATAAATTTCAAGTTTGATTCGGTTTGATATAAATTAAATTGGGTATGACTAAACACTTACCTAAATCAAATTCAAAAAGTGGATATTAGAATTCTACTCCTCAAACCAAATTTTGGAATAGAATTTAATATTACCTAAACTAAAATTTTTCAAGCCTTATTTCAAATTCAAGGGACTTGTGGTTGAGTTTAGCTTGAGATAATTTGGGTACAATCATAACTCTATCCCAAATTAAACTTGAGTGAGATTCAAAATTAAAAAAAATGTGTTATGCTTCAAGTTCATACCACAATTAGATAGAACTTGAACATTACTCAAATTCAAATCCCTTTTGAGATTCAAGTTACAATTTGTCGCCAAGCAAGTGGATCAAAATTTCGAAAAAAAAAAAGAAGAAAATTTCGAGTTTTGATTAAATTGGCATAGCAGATGTGTAAAAAAAATCAATCAAAATTTTGATTGACACATCAAGCGGGGTCAAAATTAAAAAAAAAAATTGATTCCAAGTAATTTCTTTTCGAGATTCATCCACACATAATTTGTGCCTAAATCTCGAAAAGGGGGCATTTGTTGAGGGAGAAATTTTGACCAATCACGAATCGTTACGTCGTTACATAAAATTAATGACGAAATTAAAGTTAATTAAATTTGGGACCAATTATAAATTGACATGTGTCCCAAATTTAATTTGAAAACAAGGTTGACCAGTTATAAATTTATAGAGCCAAATTCTATTTGATCAATTAATTAAAATTAAATTATTTTGATCAAATTATTTAATTTAACCAATTAATTAAAAAAATATAATTATTTGGATCAAATTTGGGTCTTTTAAATGTTTGGGTCATATGGTTTTGCGTCAAATATGAACCAAACCCAAGACTAAATGGTTGAGCCCAAGACCAATAAAGCTCAAACCCAAGTTGTTAGGCCCAAAAGTCAACAGGGCCCATCCAGCGAGAACTCTATAAATAGAGGGGTTCTCCTCCATTTCAAGGGTTCAGAATTTTGGAGCTCTCAACTAGACTTAGAGAATTCAGAGAAATTCCCCCAAGACGGAAGACTGAAGACTCTCTGAAATCTATAAGTTTCCAAGCACTGAACACTTCTTGAAGACGGAAGACTCTTTCAAACTTAGAAGACTTCAAGCTCCAAGAATCCATCGAAGCTTCAAACTCGAGATCAAGCGTCCCAGCCCTCGAGTGAAACACATTCACACACAAGAGAGAGAATCAGAGGTCTATATACTAGAGATTGTATACTCACACGCATACAACATTAATACAAATCAAAGTTTATTCCACGTGTCTCATTCATTTGAATTTACGTGTGAACACCCCTCAACGGAATTTAGCTACTCATGGTGAGATAAAGTGCAAATGAATACATTTTCATTGAAATAAGAATGTAAAGAATACAAAATAATGAAAAGTAATCAAGAGCTGGAAATAATGGAGATAGCTAAATATTATGGGTTTTCTATTTACTCAATCCTTCTAGAGTTCGCTAAGACACTCCACTCTCTCGCTTTTACAAGTGGGAATGGTTGAAAATCCCTACAAACCCTAAGGTTTGATGTCTAACTAAGGTTAAAATTCAGTCATCTAAGAAGGACCTCGGGCATCCCTACTCATAAGCGTCAACTAGGGTTCTGTCACCACCCTCTTCTTCCAAATGAGTTCTGCTTGAATTTGAATCCGAATCTCGAGCTTATATAGTGTGGGAAATGGTTGAGGAGCTGCGAAATAGGTGTTGGTAGGTAGCCCAGTCGGTTTTGGGGTCAAAACAGCCGGTTAGGTGCGAAGAAGACTCGTTAACAACGACCCGCGAATGACTCGGAACCGTCTCTATTTTTCCAGAAATGCGATCGCATTTCATTTTGCCTTCCCAGAAATGCGGTCGCATTTCTGGGGAAATTCCAGCTTTTCCTCTGTTTCCCTGCACAGCAATAAACTTAGTCAAATTCTCTTAAAATCAAGTCTTTTTAAGCACAAATGAGCATAATTTGACAAAAGTGAATCTCAACACCCTAACTTATCAACTTTAACATATTTCGAGCTCGGGAACAGTAAAATTGATCTAAACATGCAATATTTGACAAAGAAATAAGCTAAATATAAGGGCAAAATATGTATATTTTTTACCCTTATCACACCCCCAAACTTAACTCATTGCTTGTCCTCAAGCAATAGCCAATCAAAATGTTAGAGATCAACTTTTTAATTGCCAATCAAAATGTTAGAGCTCATGTGTAATAATCAACCATGGTACTAGTATCAACTTTACACTTCAAATCAAGTGACATGGAATCAAGTAAACATGTTTTTCAAGATCGTTTTCTAAAAAGTTTGCCTTTCAGGAGAGGGTTCTACTCTAGTGCCAGTCACAACGTCTGAGTTTCTTAGGCATGAAGATTTCCATTGTTCTTTTTCAAAGCAAAACTCTCCCTAATCCATTCTAACCAATATGCTTAAACTACCTAACTTCTACTCATAGAGCTTAGTGTAGTCCTTTCAGTTAAGAAAAACAATCTTGAGGTAAAAATGAGCATACATGAGTTACTAGACCTTTTCTATCTCTCCCAAACTTATTTGATTGCCGGTGCTCTTTTTATTCCACTTATTTTTCTCCCAAGAGTATCCTTGCTGTCATCTTTACCTTCGTTCTAGCTTATCGACACTTTGTGGTGAAGAGCTACGAGCAAAGTTCACCAGCTCGGAATGATACTCACTTCCCTAAGTAAACCTTTCATGCAGTGGCAAACCATGGGTGTCATGAATGCCCCTGGTTACTCAGTAAACTCTAGGAAGGAGGAGTAACTCTCAGTTTTTCTTTCTTTTTTTTCTTTTTTTTTTTTTACTATATACTGAGCACATACTCTTTTCAGCAGTACAAATTTACAAAAAGCACAAATATTTACAAGGTAAAGCATAAAGCACCCCCCCCCCCCCCCAAACTTAAATTTAGACAATGTCCTCATTGGCTTGTTTTTGAGGCATGGGCTTAACATGAGGCTTTTTATTCTTCAAAACCTTAAGGCTAAACTCTCCTAGAGTGTTAGAAAGGTTAAACACGAGGAAGTTTAGCCTTAAGAAAATTTTGTAAAAAAAAAGACTAATGGAAAGCCTATGACTAGAAAATAGTTCAGTTGTGACGGTGGCACCTTTGAGATAGAACAAAGCTCTAGTTTTCATCATCAAGGGCTTAAAAGAAAACTCCTTTGAAAACATGCTTTTCTTCCAAAACATTTTTTTTAAAGCAATTTTTCTTAAATGTTGATTTTTTCTTCCAAAAAGTTCATCGGTTAAGCTCAAAACAGCAAGCAGGTTTTTTTCAAGAAAAGACTTGAAAAACCCAAGTTTATCTAGTCTAAACAATCAACAAGCTATCTAAACTACTCTATGATCATACTATTAACAAACTAAACAATTAAAGCAATAAAAAATAGCAACTAATCAACTAAAAACAGAATTAAAATCATGCTAAACTAAAAAACAGCAAGCAACAAAAACAGTATATCAGTATTATTCACAAAAAACAGCAAGTAAAGGGGTCAAAAAACTCCCCTAGTCCTCGTTCGAGGAACTCTCTTTCTCTTCATCATTTTCTTCATTATTTTCATGATCTTCATCATCAGAATCCTTGTCTTCTTGAGGCAGCAGTGACTGAGGGAAATCGGGAAAGACTGGAGCAATACTCGGGGCAATAGAGAGATAGAACTCTCTAATGGCCTCATCCCTCTCCTTTGCATATGCCCAATAAGTCTTCAGGTTTTCCCCGATTTGATCAAGCTGGCGGTAGGCAATGGCTAGGGCTTCCGATGACAGTGAGGGCCCTGTAAAAGGAGTGTGTTGGGATGGAGAAGCCATAGTCGACCCTGATGGTGAAGTGGCCTGAGATGTGGAAGCTTTATCTTTCCTCTGGATGTTGTTCTGTTGGAGTTCCCCGATCAAGGACAGGACAATGGTCGGCTTGATGAAATGACGCTCCTCGTCCTTGCGTGGAACTATCTTCACCCTTTGACAGAGCTGGGTGATGAGTGATCCAAAGAAAAGTTTAGGGCCTGTTTGGTAGACAATCTGGATTCTGTTTTATGTTTTCAGATTCACTGAATTCAGTGAATATGCGTTTGGCAGACGTGTTTCTGAAAACTGTTTTCGGATTCTGTGATCCAAATAGTGGAAATTCTGAAAACAACTTTTTTATGTTTTCGTTGTATCCAGATTTTGAATTTCAAAATTTTAAATGCAGAATTAATTTAAAAAAGATAAAAACTTTAATAAATATAGTATTTCATGTTATAAACTCAATTTATTTTTGCAAAATTAAAATTTGTATAATATAATGTATTATAAATTATATGATATTGTAAAATAATAATAATAATAGATTTATAATACATAATATTTTTATAAATTAATTAATAATATTTTATATTCAACTTAGTATTTAGTTGATAACTACAAATAATTTATTGTTTATAAATATATTATCAAACACATTTTGAACCATTATTTAAATTCAGATCCAATTTCTGAATCTGCTACGAAACACATATTTGAAAACATGAAATACAACTCTGTTTTCATTGAATCCCTTGTTTTCAAATTCCTGTTTTCAGATCACCAACCAAACGGACCCTTACCTGCTCGTTTTCTTCCACAAGCTAGAATCTCATCCCTGATTATGCTCCCAATGTTGATCTCCAACCCCTTCATAATGCAATAGAGTAGCATAACTCTATCCACTGAGATCGTGCTGTCGTGGGTGGTTGTCATCAAACGGTTCTTCAGAAAGTGAAGCCAAACTGCCGATTCTGGCTTTAGATCGCTTGGCACTAGAGTCTTCACTTTCGTTTGGGACTCTTTCCACTGAACTCCTTTGTTGGCCATGAGTTTTAATGCATCTTTCATCTGCTTGGCCGAGGGGTTCCTGATAACATCATTCCCTCTTGGATTCAAGGGTGCCTTGAGTCTGTACACCCTATTAATGTCCACTGAAGAGAAGCTGACCATCTTTCCTCTCACCACCGCCATACTTATACTTTCCTCCCTCAGGCCGACGTAAAATTCACGAACTAGAGGCACAACAGCCTCCTGAGGGTGAGCACAGAACTCCTGCCACTTGTACTGTGAAATAACTCTGCTTACGAACTCTGGCAGTGCTCCTACTCTGTTAGAGAGTCACTTCTCATCGAGGAAATCTCTTTTCTTCATGATCTCCATTCGTTCCTGAAAATTAACATCTTTAAATACTTCAGGGAATGGATTTTTCGGAGATGCAACCTTGGTGATTTGCCCTTTGGCTTGGCGGGTGAGACGGTAGGAGGAACTGCAGGAGAGGCGTCCATGGACCTTGTCCTCGGCCTCTTGGCAAAAATAGGATCATTCTTGTTCTTGGTCCTCCTTTCAGCTTTAATCTCTCTTTTTCTTTTCCTCCTCAACACTGCAGAGATGGGAACTTGGTCATCATCCAGTTCCTTGATCTCTGAGTCGAATTCTATTTCAGAGTCACTGGAGGTCTCGGCCTCCTTGCTTTCTTTCTCTTCTTCATCCCTCTTCTCTCCCGAAGAGGTGTTATCAGCTGTTGGTGGGTTATCTTTGAATAGAGGTTTGAAAACTTCATCAGTTGGCTGCTCATTGGTGGCCTCGGCTAGGCCTTCTTCAGAATGCGGCCCAGATACGGTCGCATTCTGGCCTTCAAGTACTCCTTCTGTTTCTTTTTCTTTTCCTAAATTCTCTTCACTTGGCCCCGGTTGGGCCTCTTCTTCTCTCCCTTTCAACACTTCAGCCTCACTTTGATCCTTGTGGAGTGGCTCAAAAGCTGCAAGTCTTCAGCTTCCTTCCTTATTTTCTCATCTTCTTTTAATTCTTCTCTTCTCCTTTTTTCTTCCTCAAGGAGTTGCAAGTCAATGGCTTCCCTCCTGAGGCTTTCACCTAATTTTCTCTCTTCTTCCTCAGCTAACTTGGCCCTCTCGGCCTCTTGTCTTTCCTTTTCTTCAAGATCTCTTTCTCTCGCAGTCTCATCCTCCTCCATCATGTGCTGATTTTCCATCTCTCTCTCAGCCTCAACCTCCTTTAAAGCTTCTTGTTCAGTCCTGTATCCTTCAGCAATAACAAGAGCTTTTGCCACAGCTTGGCGGATTATGCCTTCGAACACGTCCGGTGGCATTCTTGTTACTTTGAGGGACTCAATAACAAGTAGTTTCTCAGGCACCACTTTCTTGGGACTCCTCCTCCTTGCGCTGTAGGTAACGAATGGTTTGTTCCTGCAAGACGAGGAGGGGTTAGTTGAAGGTTCAAAATGTTGGGTTTAATGTCCTATAAACTCGTAGTTTGTAAATCATTAAACATATTCTATTTCAAATAAAGACGTTATTGAGGTTATTCAGTAAAAGATGTTATTGAATATGTAAAATTGCGAATGATTAACCTAAATCCAATAAACTAAGATCCTTGACCATAGAATGAATACTCGAACTATATGTAGGGACATATCGTAGGATCAAGTTCAAGTTTATAGTCAAAATAGTCTATAATATAAGGATACGGTTGGGTGCCTTATCCTGGGGACACTATGGACGCGGCCCACTTTGTATTAAGTACAAACGATGAGATCCTAAATCGTTCATGTGGAGACATGCGAGTGGAGGCGCCCTATGCAATGAGTTTGCATAAGACTGGACCACGAAATTAGTCACTTTCTCTTTATAACGCCGTTTATTGAAGAAACTGACTATTTCTCAAAGATGACCTAGGTAACTCGTTCTTAATCCTGAGCTAACTATGAACTCCTGTTTATACGAGATTATCCTTTGATCTGCATGGGTGAGAGTGGCCAGCATCGCCGACTCAACAAGCCTACCATTTTGGGGATAAGATCAAATAGATAGCTGGGGACATAGTCTCGCAAGACGGAATTCACTCCTACCCATTTCAGGGATAGTAGAGAGGTTGTTCCCTTAAGTACTAACTCCAGGACTTGAACAAGGGGCCCCACCCTCTCGTTGGATCAAGAGGGACTTAGGTTTGATGGTTGGACCACAAACCGATTGTTCATTAGAGGATTAGTGGAACTTAAGGAACAAGAAGTACTATAGGGGTAAAACGGTCATTTGACCTAACTATAGCTACGAACAACCTGTGAAGGATCGACTTACTGAACATTGTTAAATCAAGTGGACGGAAATATATCTATAGTGAGGAGAGTGCAACTATCGAGCTATAGTGGAGTGTCTCGGTAGTTAAGGAATGTTGGCTAGCTTAGATAATGAGATTAGTCGGCTAGCCTCGAATCGTTGGAGCCCATGATCTATAGGTCCATTAGGTCCCCCTACTAGCTCATATCGGATTAAAGCCTAGAACATATTGATAGGAATCTTTGAATAGTTCAAAAACGGGAAATACGGTATTATCGTAAAATGTGTTTGACACAATGATTTAATTATGAATTAAATTAGAAAATGAGAGATAAAGAATTTAAAAGTGTTTTAAATACAATATATATGGATTAAGAATCATATATAATGAATGGCACAAGGTGACAATGATTAATTGGATTAATCATATCAAATTACTTGGAAATGTCCCAAATTAATTACCTAGAAATCAATTTCAATTTAGAATTGAAAAAAGAGTGAATTGCAAGATGAAAAATTCAGATTATAGATTCTATTTAGTGGATTTAGTGGGATTCCCACTCTTGCATGTTGATGCATAGTGGAAAACAACACAACCATGCACTAGTTGCATGTGTTGTGAATTAAACACCTAGAATCCACTTTGAGTTGCAATTTCACCATGTGTCTAGTGTCATGAGGCTTCTCCTTGTCTGGAAGATGTCTATAT
This sequence comes from Luffa aegyptiaca, assembly GCA_017139565.1. Taxonomy (NCBI): domain Eukaryota; kingdom Viridiplantae; phylum Streptophyta; class Magnoliopsida; order Cucurbitales; family Cucurbitaceae; genus Luffa; species Luffa aegyptiaca. Next base: position 39,338,981 of record CM029403.1, read on the forward strand.
AAGGAGTAAGAATCAGATTGTGGGTGAAGACAGCAATTACCTTAATGTTATGCTGCTGAATTTCTTCCTCAATCACTCTCTCATCTCATATCTTCATAAAGCTTGAACCTTCAAGCATACCCTTCCCATTCCCTATCACTATAGACTCCCACAAGTCGTTCTTGGCCCGGAGAATAGTAGGGAAGACTCTAGAGGTTGTCCAAGAGAGATTGGAGAAGAAATCATTTCAAGGAGGATCACACAAGTGAGCTACAAAGAGGTTGGTACTTCTAACTTTCTGTTTTGTTTTTCCTAGAACTTGCATGCTTTAGGTGTAAAATTAATTGAGTTAAGTGCCTTCGATCTTCAATTGCTTTCGCATGTGTTATATGAACACCTTCACAGAAGTTTTACCCGTTGATGTTCCCTCTTGCCGAGAGCTTTCTGCTGTTTTGGCGGCTTCTTCTTCATCTCGCCTATTCGCTTCTTCTTCAAGAGCAACACATCTCTAAGCTCCCATCGCCCGGATCATTGAAAACCACTCCCGCGAGCGTTTTCTAAACTGTTGAGTGGCGGGTTTTTTTGGGTTTGGCAGACAGCATTGGCGCACGTGGACCTTCTTGGTGAAGATGAACTCGAATTCTCCCTCGACGTGGCCGGCATTGTCCAAGAAGAGGGAGTTTGAGCGTTGGGTTCTTGGTTCACGACCGCCGGTGAAAAACCCGTGGGTCTCGTTCTTTTCGTGTCGTGCATGGCTGCTCCGGGCTGTTCTTCTTGCCGTCGCACGCTTGCTTCGGCTTCGTGGGCGGTTGGATTACTCTGGGATCGAGAAATCTTGCGTGATGATGAAGGTTTGGGCGAATTCTTCATGGTTTCTTGGTATGGGTTTCAGTTTCAAGATAAGAGAATATGGAGAGTTTGAGTTTGACTTGAATGCAAAAGGTTTGAGTAGTTGGTGAAGAGGGAAAGACTATAAGTCAGCTATTTATAGTTTTCTAATTAGGTCACGTGCTGGTCAAAAGAAATTCGTGACTGCCCTCTTACGGTCGCATTCCCAAATACACTGCCGTTTTTCTGACTTCTCTATTTTTTTACTTTTCATTTTCCTTTGCTTTTCTTTCTTTGCTGAAACAATCATAAACATGTTAGAAAGTTCACATGCTTAATCATCGTTTGTTTTATTATTTTTTTTTTAAGAGAAGTTAAGTAAAAAAAGTTTTGATCAATTCAACTTCCAGGTAAGTCCCCAGGTCGAGGTGTTCCCTACGGTCAACTTAAATACCTCAGCCTAGCCAGGACTTTTCTTAGACAAAGTTCCCTCTTGATCAAAAAATCTTTTATTCTGAAAACTTACAATTTTCTCTTCTATCTCTTTTTTTCTTTAAAATAAATAGGACACCAAAATAGTATGAACTTTTCAAACTCCCAGGTAAATCCCCAGGAAAAGGTGTTCCCTGCGGTCAACTTAAGTACCTTTTCCGAGACAGAGTTTTTACTCTTGTCCAGATATTTTGTTTTCGCTCTTACTAACTCAAACATCAACAAACTAAACTAACAAAATAATATGCTAAAAACTAACACTGCCAAACTTAACTAAGAAATCAAAAGAACAATGAATTAATGAAACAAATTACTAAAGATCTAACTAAGCAAATGAAAAACAAAGAAACATGCTGATGTTTAGAAGCAAACAATAAGAAGTAAAAGAGAGTGAAAACTCCTTTAGTTCTTGGAAGGTTTGTCCTCCATACCAGAGTTCTCAGGCTTATCCAGGAGGGATGATGAAAATGGAAGGGAATTGGAGCTTCATCAGATGAGCTGGCCAGGAACATCCGTTTGATAACCTCATCCCTCACTTTTGAGCATAGGTCTAATGGTCCTTGTTCTACTCCTTTTCTGGACCTTCCTTTCCCTCAAGTTTTCTTCCTCTTGTCTCTTAACTTCCTTCTACTTATTAACTTCCTGAGACATAAACAAACAAATCAAAAAGTTCAAAAGCTCAAATATGTTATATTTTCCTTTTTTACTTTTTCTCTTTTACTTATTTAGGCAAAGAAAAAGAATGACTTAGCTGATCTCCAACATGGAGATTAAAGCTTTATTCCTACTTTTTGTGCCATCAACTTTCATCTTGACCCTAGGTCTTGATAACGGACGAGATTTGAGTCTTAACTGAGGCGTTTTAATCATGGAGTGCTTAGTCTCTATTATCAGCTCACTCAATCTACACTTGAATGTATACTTTGCAGTCTCATCTTCTGCCACATATTGCCAATGTTCATCCTCCATGATTTCCTCTTTCATTTCTTCCTCGAATAGCATTTTCTGCAAGCTACAACGAGTAAAAGAATCAATAGGATCAAAATCAAAACATCCATTCAGTTCCTCAGGGTGTTCTAATGCCTGAAGCACATCGAAGTTCACTTGCTGTGAAGTGACATCTGCATGGCTCACTGCAACTTCTTTTTCTGGTGCCTTCTCTTTATTCTTTTTTTGAGGCGATTCTTCTCTAATCACTTCTTTCTCTTTTGTCTCTTTAGTATTTTCAAGTGTTGGAATGCTTCTTGCTTCTACTGGGAGTTCAGGGTCTTCATGCTCTAATCCACTTTGAAATGTTATCTCTTTGCATTGCTCTTGCGCTTCTTGTTCCACCTTCTCTTTGGTATCAGGCAAGATTTCTTGTTGACTGTTTTTCAAGTCCTCTATCAATTGCCCTACTTGGATCTCCAAGTTTTGCAAGGTTTTGTCATTTCTCACGATATATTCTCTTATGCGTTCTTCCAAGCTTGTTGACACTTGTGGTTCCATCTCTCGTTGCATTTCTTGTTGGGTATACTGATCTTGATATTGATCTTCAAAAGTAAACAAACATTCTTGCTCCAAATGAGGTGTTGGATTATAATTGCTAACATCTTGTTGGTGTTGCAACCATCCTCGGTAAGGATTGAAAATAGGACCTGGTTGTCTCGTTGCCCTGTATAATAAGGATTAGATGGACAAGTTTCAAACAAAGAATGAATATTAGCACAATAAACACAAAAGAAATTAGAGTGACAAGCCATTGATGTGATTTGTGGACTCAATGTTATGATGATGTCTTCTTCCACATATGGATTATCTTGAGTTATCAAACCCTTTAGCTATGCTAATCTTCTATTGCCCTTTTTCCTTGTTTTTTTTTTCTTTTTTTTTTTGGTCAACAGGAGGATCGACTCCAGGTAGATTGATTAGAAGTTCTTGAATGCAAGTAGCTTCTTCGAGATGTTCTCATGCGCTCAACTCCTATTGCTCTTTCTTTCTATCTCAAGATCAATGTCAAGGAGTGGACACCCCTTGTTCCTACACTAACCTTAACCTGCAAAAGAAAATTTTCAAATCAAAGTCAAATTCCCTTTGAGACAGAAATGCGGTCGCAATTTGATCACAATTTCAAATAAACAAAACTGGTTTCACTTTTGGTCCCCGACAACGGCGCCAAAAACTTGGTGCGTTGTCAGTTGAATGGATGGAATGTGAGATAACATGAATAATAATAATAAAGAATAATTCAGCCTGTTGGGTTTTATGCCCTAAAACTCGTAGATAGTGAATGTAAACAAATTGTATACTTGTTTCAATAAAGTGTTATTGAGTTTCTACAATAAAGTGTCATTGTTAAATATTGCACAATTTGACCCAAATCCAATAAACTAAGATCCAAGGTTGTTTACATGTGACTTGAACTAGTATGTGGGGACATACGGGGATTGGTGTTCAAGTAACAACCTAAAAGGTCTATAGTACAAGGATAATGTTGGGTACCTTATCCTGGTAACACTATGTGATACGGCCCGCTTTGTATTTGATACAGACGTATTAATCCAAGGCGTCCATGTAGGAGACATGCGAGCGGGGGTATCCTATGCAATGAGTTTGCATAAGACTGGACCACGAAATAGTAAACCACTAGATGTAACACCGTTAACTAGTTAGGTTACTGTTTCAATACGATGACCTAGGTAACTCAGTCTTAATCCTGAGTGTGTCATGAACTCCTTCTCATGAGGGATTGTCCTTTGATTAGCATGGGTGAGAGTGGCCAATAGGCCGACTCAATATGCCTTCCTTTTTGGGGACAAGACCGAGTGGGAGGCTGGGGACATGACAACACAAGAAGGAATTCACTCCTTCCCACTTCTAGGAGAAGTAGATGAGTGTTCCCTTAAGTGGTGACTCCGGGACTTGAACAAAGGGATCCCGCCCTCTCACTGGCCCGAGAGGAACTTTCTGTTTATTGGTTGGACCATAAACAGGTTGTTCATTAGAGGAGCACTGGTACTTAAGGAGACAGATGTAACACAGGGGTAAAACGGTAATTTGACCCAACTGTAGTTACGAACACTTGTGAAGGATTGACTTATCGGTATAGGTCTATATCCGTGGACACAGAAATGTTCTACAGTGAGAAGAGTTCAACTGTGGGTCTTTAGTGGAATGACCACCAGTTAATGAATATTGGTTAACCTGATTAATGAGTTTAATCTATTAACCTCATATCATTGGAGCTTCTGATCTGTAGGTCCATTAGGTCCCCCTGCTAGCTCGTAAAGAGTAATTAGGAACAAATATATCTTGAGAGAATTTGAATAGTTCAAATTCATATTGGGAATTAAGTTAATTGTATGAGATACAAATTAATATAATGTATAATGATGCATTAAAATATAAAGTCTAATTTGAGATTAAACTTTATTAAATTGAGAGATTGATATATTTGAAAGAGTTCAAATATATGTCTAATTAAATATAGGGTATTTAATTAGAAGATGAATTAATTAATTATGAATTAATTTAGTTTAAATTAAATGAGATTTAATTAAACTATAGTCTATGAGAGAAATAAATATTTGAAGAAGTTCAAATATTAATATGAATTTGATTCATAATAAATTTATAGGATATAAGAGAATTTGAAGGAGTTCAAATTTTAATATGAATTTGATTCATATTATAGAATTAATTAATTGAAGGCCTGAAATTAAATATATGATATTTAATTGGGTAATTAATTAATTAACTAATAGAAGGTCTGAAATTAAATATATGATATTTAATTGGTGATTAATTAATTAAAGAATTAATTAATTGGAAATTAATCAATTATGGAAATGATTAATCACTTATGGAAGTAATTAATCATTTATGGAAATGATTTAATCACTAATGGAAGTGATCAATCATTTATGGAAAGGATTAATCAATTGTGGAATTGATTGGTCATGGAATTGATTAATTATGGAAAAGATTAAATCAGTTATGGAAATAATTGATTTCAAATGAATATTTTATTCATGGCCTTTCTCCTATAAATAGAACACTAAACCTAGGGTTTAGGTACAACAACATAAGGCCACAAGAATGCGCTCTTGCATTCTCTAGCCTCCCTCTCATATTCTCTCAACTCAAAAACTCTAGGGAGAATTTTCTCTCTAGTGTTTTTCCATTCAAGATTAGGTAGCCCCACAACTACGTTCTTAATCTCAGAGTTATAGCGGGGAAGATCAAATGGTGGTGTTCTTCGTTGTTGCAGAGCAAACAAGAATCATCCGTTGAAGTATTCAGAGTTACAACGGAGGTATGTTTCTCATCGCTTAACCTTTTGCCAATGTATTGGTATTTTGTAGAACGAAATTAATTTACGAACGGTCCAATTGCTTCCGCTGTAATGGAATTGGGAATTCCAAATCCTTCACAGCCAACCCTAGTGCAAGTATACACTGTCACTCGTAGTAATAAAAAAAACCTTAGAAGTATTCCAAGGGTATCGATCCCACGAAGACTAAATTGGAAATTCATATTTGAATAAGAAACTGCTCAAATGATTGCTTTTGAAAAGGTAACCAAAGAAATAAGTTTTATTGATTGGTTTTTAGAAAAGTAGATAAAACAAGCAAATAAATAATAAAGAATAACAATAAAATAAAACGAGGTATTCAACATGGATTCATCCTAAAGGCAATAACCTTAATCATGAAGTATTTAACTTAAGCCTATTCAATGCATTGGGTCAGATTTAACTTATATTTGGCCTTGCTCCCAAGAACCGTTAGAAGGCTAAGCGAGTACCGTTATGCACATTTCTGTGACTCGACTCCAACATAGATAATTCACGAATGCAACCTATAACCCTATAGTCGATATAGGGTGCCTTAGGCAGCTTGCCCTATACCGCCGAACAATCTCTTTCAAGCTTTTTCTCCTATATCACCTTTATGAGAACTGATATCGTTTGTCTCTTTCGAGATCAAACTCACATGGCATGCAAAGTCTAAGTGATCAAGTTAAACTCAGCAAGATCAGAATGATATTCAATAAAGAATGACATGCATTGAACAAAACTTAAGCAAAGAAAACACTTTCGAGCTATTAACCCATAAGGGAATTCACCATATTGAACCCCTCAACGGAATTTAGCTACTCATGGTGAGATAAAGTTCAAATGAATACATTTTCATTGAAATAAGAATGTAAAAAATACAAAATAATGAAAAGTAATCAAGAGCTGGAAATAATGGAGATAGCTAAATATTATAGGTTTTCTATTTACTCAATCCCTCTAGAGTTCGCTAAGACACTCCACTCTCTCGCTTTTACAAGTGGGAATGGGTGAAAATCCCTACAAACCCTAAGGTTTGATGTCTAACTAAGGTTAGAATTCAGTCATCTAAGAAGGACCTCGGGCATCCCTACTCATAGGCGTCAACTAGGGTTCTGTCACCACCCTCTTCTTCCAAATGAGTTCTGCTTGAATTTGACTTCGAATCTCGAGCTTATATGGTGTGGGAAATTGTTGAGGAGCTGCGAAATAGGTGCTGGTAGGTAGCCCAGTCGGTTTTGGGGTCAAAACAGTCGGTTAGGTGCGAAGAAGACTCGTCAACAACGACCCGCGGATGACTCGGAACCGTCTCTGTTTTTCCAGAAATGCGATCGCATTTCATTTTGCCTTCCCAGAAATGCGAAAAACTTAGTCAAATTCTCTTAAAATCAAGTATTTTTAATCACAAATGAGCATAATTTGACAAAAGTGAATCTCAACACCCTAACTTATCAACTTTAACATATTATGAGCTCGGGAACAGTAAGATTGATCTAAACATGCAATATTTGACAAAGAAATGAGCTAAATATAAGGGCAAAATAGGTATATTTTTTACCCTTATCAGCGACCCAGATCCAAATGAAAGATTTGGGTGAGACTTAGTTTGTTCTAGGAATTCAAATCATAAGGAATCGAAAGAATAAAATGCTATCATTGTCTCAGGCATCCTATATTGACAAAATGTTGATACGATATTTGATGCATAACTCTAAGAAGGGTTTATTACTTTTTAGGCATGGGGTTCATCTGTCGAAGGAACAATATCCTAAGTGAAGGTGTTCATATAACACTTGCGGAAGCAATTTTAGGACCGGAGGCACTTAACTACATCAATTTTAGAAAATGAAAACATGTTGTCCAAATACCGTAAACAGAGAGCAGAATTTTTACCAACCTTTTTGGAGACCGATTCAACAACTCCCTTTGATTCCTTTGATCACGAACGGTGTGTGGACCACCTCTAGTGTCTTCCCTACTATTCTTCGGGCCAAGAACGACTTGTGGGAGTCTATAGAGATAGGGAATGGGAAGGGAATGTTTGAAGGTTCAAGCACTAGAGAGATATATGGAGATAAGTGAGTTTGAGACCAAAATCCAGCAGCATAACAATATGGAAATGGCTCTCTTCACTCTTAGTCTGATTTTGCATCTACTTATAGAGATATTTCATGCAAGGAAAGACCTCAAGATGCAAAACACATGGTGGTAATGCAAGCCAAAGTGGATTCTAGGTGTTGAAGTCACAACACATGCAACAAGTGCATGGATGTGTTGTATTCCACTTTGTATCAACATGCAAGAGTGGAAATCCATCTAAATCCATGAAGTTTGATCCTCAATCAGATTTTGCTTGCATTCTAATTCAAATTCCAATTCCAAATTGAAATTGATTTCATGGCAATTAATTAGAAACATTTCCAATTAATTTGTTATGATTAATCCAATTAATCATTGACACCTTGTGCAATCTAATTATATATGATTCCTAGTATTTAAAACACTTTTAAATACATAATCTCTCATTTTCCAATTTAATTCATAATTAAATAATGTGTCAAACATAATTTACGAAAATGCCCTTTTTCCCGATTTTGAACAATTCAAAGAATCCTATCTTATTGTTCTAGGCTTTATTCCGATATGAGCTAGTAGGGGGACCTAATGGACCTATAGATCATGGGCTCCAACAATTCAAGGCTAACCGACTAATCTCATTAACCAAGATTAACCAACATTCGTTAACTACCGGGACACTCCACTATAGCCTAGTAGTTGCACTCCCCTCACTATAGATATATTTTCGTCCACTTGATTTAACCATGTTCAGTAAGTCGATCCTTCACAGGTTGTTCGTAGCTATAGCTAGGTTAAATGATCGTTTTACCCCTATAGTACTTCTAGTTCCTTAAGTCCCACTGATCCTCTAATGAACAATTGGTTTATGGTCCAACCAATAAACCGAGTCCCTCTCGGGCCAATGAGAGGGCGGGATCCCTTTGTTCAAGCCCCAGAGTCAGCACTTAAGGGAACAACCTCTCTACTATCCCTAATTTGGGTAGAAGTGAATTCCTTCTCGCACGACTACGTCCCCAGCTATCTACCCGTTCCTATCCCTGAAATGGGAGGCTTATTGAGTCGGCGATACTGAGCCACTCTCACCTATGCAGATCTAAGGATAAGCCCGAATAAACAGGAGTTTATAGTTAGCTCAGGATTAAGATCGAATTACCTAGGTCATCACATGAAATAGTCAGTCTCGTCAGTAAACGATATTATAAAGCGAGAGCGACTTATTTCTCGGTCCTGGTCTTATGCAAACTCATTGCATAGGACGCCCCCACTCGCATGTCTCTACATGGGCGATTTAGGATCACATCGTCTATACTATCTATAAAGTGGGCTGCGTCTCATAGTGTCCCCAGAATAAGGTACCCAGCCCTATCCCTATACTATAGACCGTTTTGGCTATTACTCGAGCTTGATCCACTTTTATGTCTCTACATAAAGCTCAAGTGTTCATCCTATAGCCATGGATCTTAGTTTATTGGATTTGGGTTATCTAATGTGCAATTTACTTATTCAGTAATGACTTTACTGAATTAATCTCGATAACGACTTTATCGAACAAGTATATAATTTTGTTTAACATTCACTATCTACAAGTTTTAAGGCACCAATCCCAACACTAAGACGCCTCAAGAAGTTGAGGATATGAGATGCATTCCCTATGCATCAACGGTCGGAAGTTTTATGTATGCCATGTTATGTACACGACCCGACATATACTATGTTGTGGGAATAGTCAGCAGGTATCAGTCCAATCCGGGACATGCTCATTGGACTGTTGTTGAGAACATCCTCAAGTATCTTAGGAGAACAAAGGATTATTACCTCGTGTATGGGGCTAAGGATCTGATTCTTACAGGATACACTAACTCAGATTTTCAAACTGATATCAATTCGAGGAAATCTACATCGGGATCTGTGTTCACTCTGAACAGGGGAGCGGTAGGGTGGAGGAGTATAAAGCAAGGTTTCCGTATGTGACACGAAAACCAATAACGATAAAAAAAATCCTCTCATCGTTTTTGTCAACTTTTTTAAAACACTTTGATTTCTCAAATGGTTTTTTTTAAAAAAGAACTATTTTTATTCTAATTTACCTGTCGAAAACCCCTTCGATGTGAAGAGTAAAAACCACGGGATTTCTGAGGAGTACACCCTTGTCACCTTATCTTATTATGATAAATTTGAAGGAAAAAAAACCAAATCATTCATACAAAAGTTTGCAACCCACCAACACTACCATAAATAAGAGATCAAACATTGAGAGATAAAATATGAAAAATATCATTCAGTTTTATAGGTTCTATCTAGCAGCAACCACGGACAAACGGGATCTCAAACCAACAATCCAACCATTCAAAACGAGGCCTTATGTTTCCCCATCAAGTTGACCACATTTTTGAAAAATCTGACGGTTGAAGTTCTAGCAATCGACAACTTTGTGAAAGTTGTCCCTGGAAATCCGAACTGCGCTCCTCTGTCTCTCTTTTTCTATGTTTTTTGTGTGTTTTTTTCAACTACTCTCTTTTGTCTTAGGTCATACATACATAAAAGAAAAAACCCTAGGCTTTCAATATAAGGCAACTCATTTGGCCCCAAGTGGGCTAAACACATAACCCAACATTTTGGGCTCACAAACACAAGTTTAAAAAAAAAGGCTTGCTCGTGCCACAAGTGGGTTGGACATCCATAACACAAACCCATAAGGGGTGTTTGGGGCGCGGGTTTAAAACCAAAAGCCTGGGTTTCTCTAGCCCATGAGATATATTTGGGGGAGATGTATAGTATGGGTTTCTGAAACCTTTGTTTGACGAACAAACTTGGATTGGTGTTGCGAACCATACCGCAAAGTGCACGGGTCATCAAGTAATATAGTGATTTTGAGTATAGAGTATCGTCTCCTCAGGGATTGGATTTATTCAATTAATTACCGTGAATAATCTTGTTTTGCTTTATTTAGAGAACAAAATCTAATGCTGAAAAGAATAACAAAAAGCTAATCTAGAAAGCAAAAGATAAATGGAGACACAATTTGGAGGGATAATTCTAGGTTGTTGATTTTATCAATTGGACTTTTAATTGCTTAATCAATTAGTTAATTCTGATTAGTTAGACAATCAATTCATAAGTTTGGAAGCCTAATATCAAGGACTCTCCTGTCGGTCTCCTCCTATTCTCATGCCTTTTAATAAATAATCTCCTTTCAGTTTCCTCTTTATTTACTAAGTATGGCATTACGACCCTTCAATAACAACCTCTAACGTTATTTAGTTTATCCCATGTCACTCGGGTAAATAAACGTTAGTCATGCATTCGACCTAAGCTTCTCTCCGTCGAGTTTCCATTTAGTAACAATTCATTTAATCAGTGATCAAGTGATTAAAAGAATTAAGGGCAAAATGCACAAATGAATGACAATGACAATCAAATCAAATTACTTCATTTATTAAACAAAGGTTCAACAACTAAATTAAAACTCATAAAATTTAGGAATTAACTACTCATAATCACTAAACATCCAATAATTCCTAATCACACAATTCTAGAAACTAAAACATAATGGAAAAGGGAAGAGAATTGCTCATAATATTGTCGATGTCCTCGATCCCATGGCGATCTCCATCGATCCCGAGCTCCCAAGATCTTCAACGAACTCTCCCAAAACCCCCAATTTTAGTGTGGACTCTAGAATGGAGAGAAAACCCACAAATTGGCTCCACCAAATCCGGATGCAAAATGCTCAATTTATAGCTGTCCAGCAGCGATAGCGTCGCGACGCTGTTACGTCATGTACTTGGAGCCCAAGTTACCTCAGCGTCTCGACGCTGTCTCGTTTCCATAATGTTTTCACAATTGCCTAGCGTCGAGACGCCCAAGGCTAGCATCTCGATGCTAGGCCTCGGATCCTCTTAAAAAGATGGCCCTTTGGTCTTCTCTTGGGCCTCCAACTCATCTCTCTTGGGCTTTTGGGCTTGGATCTTCAATGGACTTCTTCAAAATGCTCCAAAAGCCTCCAAAATCATCCAAAATTCCTCAAGAACTCTAGTTTAGCTTCTTTTGCTCGATTTCTGAAATTGAACCATAAAAAACATCTCAAAGCACACAATTTAAGCACAAAACTAGCTAACATTAATAGGAAATAGATAGCATTTATGCATGCTATCAATTGGTTGGGTTTGTGATCACAATAGACCGAAAAACAGAGCCGATCGAACAAAATCGACCCAACCAACGTCAATCGGTCAAAGCCGATTTTGCAAGTCGGTCAAATCATCCAAAATGACGAGAATCAACCAAATCGACTAATTTGGTTACTTTCAAATAAAAAAGAAATGGTGAAAATTGAGGCTAGCATGAAAGACAAGTAGGCATTTAAAAAGAGAGAAAGAGTAATAATATGGGTGGAAAAGGTGAAAAAACAATTCAAATATGTTGGTTTTTATGTCTTAAAACTCGTAGTTTGTGAACATGAACGTATTCTATTTATAATAAAGATGTTATTGAGGTTATTCAGTAAAAGTATTATTACTTGTTATTTAACCTAAATCCAATAAACTAAGAACTCGGGCTATGGAACGAACACTTGAACTTTATGTAGTGACATAAAAGTGGATCAAAGTTCAAGTTGTAATAGCCTAAATGGTCTGTAGTATAGGGATAGGGTTGGGCACCTTATCCTGGAGATACTATGAGACGCGACCCACTTTGTATTTAGTACAGACGATGTGATCCTAAATCGTTCCTGTGAAAACAAGTGAGTGGGGGCGTCTTATGCAATGAGTTTGGATAAGACCAGGACCAATAAATAAGTCACTTTCACTTTATAATGTCGTTTACTGTTGAAACTGACTTTTTTAGTTCGATGACCTAGGTAACTTGATGGGACCAAATTGTCCCCATTTATTTGTTCTTAATCTCGCTAGTTTTACGATGATTATTTTGCTTAAATTGTATATTTTGTAGGTGTTTGGTGTTAAGAGCTTCTCGGGAGCCAATTGTAATGCCCCAGGTACGAATAACTCCATTAAATTTAATTTGGAATTTGGAGTTTTAGTTCTTGTTTGGCTGCTTTCATTTTATTTATTTTTTTTAGCGGTTGCTTGGAGTGGGTTAATTTTATTTAAGTTAAGAATTTCTTTTTCCTTCGAAATTTAGATTTAAAATTTGGCCTAAATCCTTATTGAATATTCTAAGAGTTGATTTGGGCTTGAGGGGCCTTAATTCAGTCTTTAAATGTGAGGTTAGGTTAATATTTTAATTCAAAATTCAAATCAAGAAAAAGAGAAAAAAAAACCCTAGATTTTTCCCTCCCTCTCTTTCTTTTCGTGAACCAGCCCCCCCAAAGCACCCAACTCCTGCTTTTTCTTTCTTCTCGCCGGTGTCAAGACCCACAAGGCCGTCGACCTTCATTCTCGCTGATGTCGTCTCCCTTGTTCCCACGTGTGTTGTTCGGGTTGAGCAGCAGGTTCCGTTTCCTCTCCGCATGAGCAGCCGTGAGTCATCCCTCTCCCTCGCGTTCGCCGGCAGCTGCTTGTTCAAGCTCGTGCCGCCATTCCGTCTCTCTCCTTCACGAGTAGCTTGTGCGTAAGTCGTCGTCTCCCTCGTTTTTCTTCATTTAGTTCAGTAGGTTGTAGTATCTTCTTTCGTTTCCTTTCAAGTTTAGCAAAGAAGCGTGTTTAACCTTTCTTCTTCGCGTTGTTCGGCCAGACCATGAGTAGGAGGCTGAATCATTCCTGTCCCTGCATTTTGGGCACGTTCAGGCTAGTTTAAAGTCCGTTTCAGTGTGCTCGGGCTTTTTTGGTAAGCCTTCATCGTTACCCATGCTTGATTAACCTCGAATTTAGATTACCCACTCTTGTTCGGTGTTTAAACTAGGTATCGTGGTTCATTTCTTGCCTTTTCAGCGTTGTGCAATGTCGTTTTGGGCTCGATATCACTCTAATATTGTTACCCATTCTTTGTTTGGCCTTAAACTCGAACACCGACTGTCTGGGACTCTAAGCAAGTGGTTTTAAACCCCTTTGTTTGTTGGACAACACGTGTTTGGGGTTATTCATTGTTGAACGGTAAATTCCAACACTTCTTAATTCCTTTATGAAGTCTTTTAGGTGCCTTAAGTTTATTCCTAACCCTTAGAAGTTGTTGTTTGTAGTTCGGGCTCCTTAGGCTCTTCTGGTTTGTCCTATTGGTCTTTTAGGATCGCTTAGGAGCGCTATATATGTAAGTAATTCTTACCTATTGAAGTCTGTTTGATTGCATGATGCACGATGTTTGTTACTCGCCTTATAACTATTCTCTTGCTTATTGCTTCTATGCTTATATACATGTAAAGTGCTTCTTGCTTTTATGTTTATGTATATGTGAAATCTTCGAATGGCATGAACTGTTGTTGTGTGGCGATTGGTTGTTAAGCATGCTAGATTTGTTGTGCATTTATGGGTTAGCATGAGTCGAGAGCATGTTGTTGTATGTATATGCTTGGTGGGCATAGTACATGAGTCTAGGAGCATGTTGCAGGGCATATGCAATCTAGATAGTTGTAAGAAAGAGGTCAGGGACCTGAATGTGAAAGAAATGTAAGTTGGGTGAATGTTAGTGCACCTCGGGTACAAATGGTCGAGGGGTGGCATGTCACCAGTTGTTTTAAGAGGAGCATCGAGGCCTTGGGTACAAATGGTCAAGGGTCGGTGTGATGAGTCTAGAAAGCAGGTATTGGGCGTCTGGGGAAGGGCCAATACGTTTAAGTCATTGGTGCACCTTGGGTACAAATGGCCAAGGGGCGATGCACAGTTCGAGGCCTTGGAAGCAAATGGTCAAGGGTCGAACGCCGAGCTCCATAGAGAGCATTGTGGCCCTAGGTACAAATGGTCAAGGGATAGTGCGACTCGAAGGGTTAGTCTTGGAGAGCCAAGTGAGGGCTAAATAAGTTTGATGATTAGATAGGAGTTGCAAAGATGGTTGCATGAGTTATGGCTTAGGAGAGTCACTCACTGTATTAGCTTTTGAGCATGTCGTTATGTTATCGCTTAAAGAAGCATGTTGTTTGCGCATGAAAAGTATGTTGTTTGCTTGGTTGTTGTTGATGGCTTTTCAGGTAAGGGTTGCTTACCAGTACCATGGTTGTACTGACCCCCTCCCCTCCTTTCCCCCAACATTTTAGATAATGTAGGTTATGAGGACTGTTATGAGCCTGTTGGTGCAGAGGAGACGCATGAGGAAGGATCGTAGTTGGATACCGTTATTTTTCTTCATTTTTATCTTGGATAGGGTAGTGTTGTTTTCATTGGTTGGACAACTGTTTGTCCTAATTGTTTTAGTTTTGAATTTATTCTTGTTGAGACTCTAGGCTTAGTTGAGTTGGTTTTAATAAACTCTATCTCTTATTTCAGTTTATAATGATTAAGTTTGTTCTAATAAGTTAAAGTGTAGTTAGTGGTGCTTAGTTGAGCTTTTGGTTGTGGATGCCCTCCTTATTTGATTTATATTATTGCGAGATTTGACTTGCTTGCTGTGGAAGTTTTGTTGTAAACCTGAGGCGTTGTGGTGTGGTTGTGAGTGGTTTGATATTAGAAGTGTTATTTTTGTTATAGCAGGTCTTTGGAAAATTTTTGGTTTAGTTGGTTATATGTCGTTATGCTGCCGAAATTTTCGGAGCACTCGATTAGATACATTATGAGTTAGTAATGTCACTAGGTTAGCAATTAATAAAAACCTGGGGCGTTACACCAATTGTAGACATCGTATTTGGTCCGGCTTGATTTTTAGTAATAATGTTTGATTTTTTCCAATATTTGGTGGTCAATTTGTTTTTTGGTATGCTAACGAGGGCTTGACTCAACTGGCATAAAGTTGTACTAATAATGATAAAATATGTGGTTCGAATCCCCCTCCCCACATATTATCAAAAAACATTTGTTTTTTTTTTCATTGTTTATTTTCATTTTCATTTTATTTTCTTTTTTTTTTAATTTATTTATTTAATTAATTAATTAATTTTATTTATTTAATTTTAATTATATTTTTTTTCTTTTTTTCTTTTTCTTTGGTCTCCCACTTCCACTTCCTTCTCCTTCTCCTTCTCCCTCTCCCCCTCTTTCTCAACCTCCCTCAACTCACTCCCCCACTCTCTCCAACTCCCTCCCCTTATTTCTCAACCCTTTCTCCAAAGGTCTCCTATAAAAGGAGAGCTTGTGGAAGGAGAATGGACAAGAACAAGGTGGTGGAAAATGGGAGAACAATGAGAGAAAGTGAAGAAAGAATGAGTGATGAAAATCTAAGAAAGAAAGGGAGAAAAAGAGGTGAAATTTGAGAGAGAAAAGAGTGAAATTTGAGAGAGAGAGAGAAATTTTAATCTTTTGAAAGATTGAGTTGCTCACTGCTTCATCGCCACCGCTCACCACATCGTCGCCGTCGTTGAAGACCTACATCGCCGCCACACTGACGAACTCTGCCACTAACCCAATCTCGATCCGACATCCGCCGCCACCGCAAACTCCAACCATCTGAAGAACCAGGAGTAACTCTGACCCACATTCCAGTTAATTTCCATGGAAGAGAAAGGTAAAGAATAGTTAAGTGGAGGAAGAAAAGAAAAAAAGAAAAGAAGAAAATCGTGGAAAAAAGAAAAAGAGAAAGAAAGAAAGTGAGGAAGAAGGAAGAAGATGAAATGAGGGTGGGTCCCACTTTTTAGTATTATTTTGTTATTTATCATTTCCTTTTATTTGTTCATTCTTTCTTATCTTTATTTAGTTTTTTATTTTTTAGGAAAGAGCATGATTTTTTTTTTTAAGAAAGAGCAAGATTTTTTTTTAAAAGAAAACAAACTTCTTTTTTCCCTTTTAATTTTATGAGTTTTGTTTTATTTTATTCCAATTTGAATTTTAAAGTTGAAATTTTCAAATCAATTCCAAATTGATTTTTTTTTTCTTTTATTGAAATTTCCAAATCATTTTCAATATGTTTATAATATGGATGTTCCAAACAAATTTCAAAATGATTTTTACTTTGGTCTTTCCAAACAAAGTTCAAAATGCCCTTAACATTTTTTTTTTCCTAAAATAGATCTCAATTTGGGTTTAATTTGAAAAAATTTCAATTCAATTGACCAAATCAATTTCAATCTAGTTTCAAATCTTGAACTTATCGTGGTTCGAAATTGGAATTTCCAAATCAATGTTTATTTGGTTTTAAATTGGAAATCATTTTCAACTTTTGTTAAATTTGAAACAAATCAATGTCCATTTGGTTCTAAATGGGAAATCAATTTCAATTTTAATTAAATTGGGAATGTCTATGGACTTTTGTTAAATTGGAGTTCAATTTCAATTTTGGTTTACATTAAAATCTCAAAATCAATTTCAATTAGGCTTTGACATGAAATTTCTAATTTGAATTTCCCATTAGTTTTAATTGACTTGAATTTGAATCAATGTCTTTAATTCACATTAGAGATCTCAATTCAGTTTCAATTTAATTTTTATGTGAAACTTTGATTTCAATCCCATTTTGATTCTAAATTTGAATTTCCAATTTAATTTCTTTTAGGATTTTAAAAAATCAAAGTCAATTTGGTTTAATTTAGATTTCAATTCAATTTCATTCTTGGTTTTAAATTAACTCAATTTCAATTTAGTTTTGGTTTGAAATTTTCAAATAGAATTTTAATTTTTCTTTGATTGATTTTAATTTGAATAAAATCTCAAATTGGTTCAATTTGTAATTCTGATATTCACCAATGAATTTCAATTTGATTTTAATTTAGATTTTCAAAATTGATTTCAATTGGATATAAATTGGGTTTCTTAAATAAATTTCAAAATAGGTTTTGATTGAAAGTTTTGAAGTCAATCTTAATTTGGTTGATATTTGAATTCCAATTTTTCTTCAAACGATTTAAATTTGAAATACCCAAATGAATTTCAAAGTGAATTTTAATTTGGTATTTAAGTCGATCCTTCACAGGTTGTTCGTAACTATGGCAGGTCAAATGTCCGTTTTACCCCTATAGTACTTCTTGTTCCTTAAGTCTCACTGATCCTCTAATGAACAATTGGTTTATGGTCCAACCAACAAACCGAGTCACTCTCGGGCCAATGAGAGGGCAGGATCCCTTTGTTCATGCCCCGGAGTCAGCACTTAAGGGAACAACCTCTCTACTATCCCTAATTCGGGTAGAAGTGAATTCTTTCTTGTAGGACTATGTCCCCAGCTATCTACCCATTCCTATCCCTGAAATGGGAGGCTTATTGAGTCGGCGATGCTGAGCCACTCTCACCCATGCAGATCTAAGGATAAGCCCAAATAAACAGGAGTTCATAGTTAGCTCAGAATTAAGGTCGAGTTACCTAGGTCATCACATGAAATAGTCAGTCTTGTTAGTAAACGACGTTATAAAGCAAGAGTGACTTATTTCTCGGTGTTGGTCTTATGCAAACTCATTGCATAGGACGCCCCCACTCGCATGTCTCTACATGGACGATTCTAGGATCACATCATCTGTATTATCTACAAACTGGGTTGCGTCTCATAGTGTCCCCAGGATAAGGTACCCAGCCATATCCCTATACTATAGACCGTTTTGGCTATTACTCGAGTCTGATCCACTTTTATGTCTCTACATAAAGCTCAAGTGTTCATCCTATAGCCAAGAATCTTAGTTTATTGGATTTGGGTTATCTAATGTGCAATTTACTTATTCAGTAACGACTTTATCGAACAAGTATATAATTCGTTTAACATTCACTATATACGAGTTTTAGGGCACCAATCCCAACAGGGATGAGACTGGGTAGATAGCTAGGGACATAGTCCTGCAAGACGGAATTCATTCATGTCCTTTTTAGGGATAGTAGATAGGAAGTTCCCAAATAGTGACTCTAGGGCTTGAACTAAGGGATCCCGCCCTCTCATTGACCGAGAGGGATTAGATTTGCTGGTTGAACCACAAACCAATTGTTCATTAGAGGATCAGTGTGACTTAAGGAACTAGAAGTAACTTCAGGGGTAAAAAAGACATTTGACCTGCAATAGTTACGAACGACCTGTGAACGATTGACTTACTAATCATGGTTGTATCGGGTGGACAAAAATATATCTACAGTGAGGGGAGTGCAACTATCGGGCAATAGTGGAGTGTCTCGGTAGTAAACGAATGTTGAATAACTAGGTTAATGAGTTTAGCCGGTTATTCTCGAGTCGTTGGAGCCCATGATCTATAGGTCAATTAGGTCCCCATGCTAGCTCATACGAACTAAACCTTAGAACAACGTGATGAAAGAATTTGAATCGTACAAATTCAATTTAGGGAGATACCGTTATTTATATTTGATATATTTAACATAATTGTTTAATTATGGATTAAACTATTTTTCGAGAGAGTTGGTAATATTTAATATGATTTAAATATTGCAATTATGTATTCGATACATATTTCGGTTTTGATATGAATAGGGATTCATGTTCGAAAAACCGGGTATTTGAAGAAGGTGGGGATTGGTGCATTATTCATTTTGATATAAGATATTAAAACGAAATTAAATATAATTAATTAAATTTATTTAATTATTCTTAATGAGTTTTATTATTATTATTATTACATATAACTCATTTTTCTTTCGGGATTGAATTATTTACTTTGGGCTTGGAAGCCCAAGATTATTTTTAAAAAAGATAGGTAATGATTACCTACCTATTTAAAATTTTAAAAATACTTTTTTTAATTATTTTTTATCTTTTCCATCCGACCCTCTTTCTTCCCTTTCTCTTTTCTTTTTTTCTTTTTAATATTTTTATCTCTATCTCTTTCATTTTTATTTCCAAACGTGTTGGGTTTTATGCCCTAAAACTCGTAGATAGTAAATGTAATGATTGACCAAATATTATGTTTGTCTTTGCCTAAATAACCCTACTCCAATAAACTAGACGTCCTAGGTTGTGGTATGAGTCTTGAACTATTTGTGGAGACATACGGGGATCATTGTTCAAGATACAACCTAAAGGATCTATATAGTATAGGGATAAGACTAGGTGCCTTATCCTAGTGACACTATGGATACGACCCACTTTGTATTTGGTACAAATGCCATGATCCAACGCATTCGTGTAGGGGACATGTGAGTGGGGGTATCCTATACAATGAGTTTGCATAAGACCGGACCGCGAAATAGTAACTGCCAGTTATAACACCGTTAACTAGTTAGGTTTCTATTTCACTAAGACGACCTAGACAACTTAGTCTCAATCCTGAGTGTGTTATGGACTTCTGTTCATGAGAGATTGTCCCTTGATTTGTATGGGTGAGAGTGGCCAATACGCCGACTCAATAAGCCTATCAATTTGGGGATAAGACCGAGTGGGGAGTGGGAGCATAATCACACAAGATGGAATTCACTCCTTTCCGACTTTAGGGAAGCAGATGAGTGTTCCCTTAAGTGGTGTCTCCGAGTCTTAAACAAACTATCCTCTCATTGGCACGAGAGGGTCTTCTGTTTGGTGGTTGGACCACAAACAGGTTGTTCATTAGAGGAGCACAGGTACTTAAGGACATAGAGGTAACCCAGGAGTAAAATAGTAATTTGACCCAACTGGTGTTACGGACACTCGTGAATGACTAACTTGTTGTTATTGGTTTACATCCGTGGACATAGAAATATGTCTGCAGTGAGAAGAGTGCAGTTGTGGGTCTATAGTGGAATGTACCCACAGTTAACGAATAATGATTAATTTGGTTAATGAGTTTAACCAATTAATCTCATATCGTTGGAGCTTTTGATCTGCAGGTCCATAAGGTCCCACTGGTAGCTCGTAACGTAATTTGAGGCAACTAAGTCATGAATGTGAATTGTATGTGTTCAATTCACTAAAGGAAACAATATAATGTATGGTGATGCATTATGATAAATTATGAGAGAAATAAATATTTGAAGAAATTCAAATATTAATATGGATTTGATTCATATTAAATTTATAGGATATAAGAGAATTTGAAGGAGTTCAAATTTTAATATGAATTTGATTCATATTATAGAATTAATTAATTGAAGGCCTGAAATTAAATATATGATATTTAGTTGGAAAATTAATTAATTATAGAATTAATTCATTGGGTAATTAATCAATTATGGAAAATGATTAATCAATTATGGAAATGATTAATCAATTACGGCAATAATTGATTATTTGTGAATATTATATTCATGGTCTTTCTCCTATAAATAGAACACTAGACCTAGGGTTTAGGAGACAAAATACACAAGACAAGATTGAAGGCTCATTCTTGTATTCTCTTAAGCCTCCCTCTTAGATTAGAGAAAGACTGTCACCAGTCCATTGCCTCCTAGACCTAGAGTTATACCAGTGTAACCTTAGGGGCCGTTTGGTTTAAGGTTTAGTTTTAGATGCCTGGGAATAGGATGCCTGGGAATAGAATGCCTTGGAATAAGAAGCCTGGGAATCAAAGATAACTGTGTTTGGTAATGCATGGGAATGGAATCAGATGTCTGAAAATAAATGATGTATGTGTTTGGGGTTGCATGGGAATGCTATTAGAATTGCATTAAAAAAATATTTTTTTTTCTGTTATTGCAATTACTTTCAATTATTTTATTACATTAGTTATTTTTAAATAGTTAATTATTGTTAGTTCATTTATCTTTATTAAGTCAACTTATTAAAATAATTTTAAACAATTAGTCTTTAATTTAATTTTCATTAATCAGTAAATTTATTATATTCTAAATATTAAACCTTAAATTTTAGGTGTTTGAGTTTGATTTAATTTTCAAGAATCTCCTGGATTGCTTTGCTACAGTTCGCTAGCCCACATAATAAATAAAAAAGAAACTGAAAAAAAAATCGTAAAAAAATGTAAAAACGTAAAAAAGAACAGAGAGAAGAAGAAGATGTGAAAACAAAAAAACCAAAGGAAAAGAAAATGGAAAAAAAACCGTAAAAAATGTAAAAACGTAAAAATAAATAAATAAATAAATAAAACAGAGAGAGTGAAGAAGAAGAAGAAGATAAGGAGAATAACAAAGAAAAATAGGGAAAGAAAAAAAAAAGAGGAGGGATGAGAAGAAGAAAACAAAAAAAAAAAAAAAGCATACCTGGAGAGAGAATGAGAGAAAACCCACCATTTTGAATGGGTATAAAAAACCCTCCATTTTGCCTATTAAAGGATGCCTGGGAAAAGTCTTTTCCCAGGCATTTAAATTGAAACCTTCAACCAAACATGGGCTTTAAAAGCCTAAGCCCATTCCCCACCCTAAAAACCTTCAACCAAACGGGCCATTAGTGGTGTGCCCCTTAAAGGAGTTGCTGCGTTTTTCATATTCCGAAGGAGAAAAGATTTCGTGATCTTCCCAAGGAGTTGGTGAAAATTGTTATAAGTCACAACGAAAGTAAGTCTCTTTTTCCTTGGGTTTTGAGATTATGTATCTCAAAATTTCTTCTCTTTCAAGCATGTTTTAACCTATTTACAGCAGCCTTTATGTATGATAAATGTTGTAATTTTGCCTTTCGTATCGGTATCCTAATATTGATTAATATAAGGTGTGAGATCCTTCGATACTCTTCCACTGCACTAGGGCTTTTATCCCTACAAAACGACCATCTCCACGTTTTTTCTCCTCCTTCCTTTCTTTTCTTCTTCGTTCTCTTCTCCATTTAGAATATTTTTCTTATTCCCTCTATCTCTTTTGATCTTCTCTATTTTATTTCACCATTTTTTTTATTCTAGTTTGTCGGAGTCACGAAACCAACTTTTTCCGTTTTCGAGTTCACCAGAATCACAAAACCAATCTTTTTTCATTTTTGAGTTCGCCGGAGTCACAAAACCGACCAAAACCAACTAACCGTTGGTGTAGTCGGCCAACCGAGGTCACCAACTCATCAAAAATCGATGACCACGATTGACTAAAACCGAATGGTCGGTTTTTGGCGCGATTTTGGCCAAAAACTATCTTCGACCAATTGATGCACACCCCTAGGGTTTTTGAAGTCTGTGTTTAGAGTGCCGGTGGGTTTGGGTAGTTTGAATTTTTTTTTTCTTCGTTTTTATGTGAATTGTTCAACTATTATTGGCCTCTATATAAATATTTTGTTTCATTTTGTATGAGATAATTACTCCATCCATATTCAAATTTGTCTTATACTGCCTAAATTCTTTGTAACCTTAATTTATTTCCTTCACTCCATTCATGACGATTTCATTTGGAGAATTTGTTTCTTTTAGTTGGATTTTCCCATAGTTTTGCGAATTTTTCAACCTTGATATAATCTTGTAGAATTTTTATAGAATTTACTAGGAAACAATTGTTCCATCCATTTTGAAATTGGTATTTGTTGAATGAGAAAATTCGGCCAATCACAAATTATCACATCATTATTTATAATTAATGCTAAAATTACAAATTATTAAATTTACGACTAATTATATATTGACACCTGTTCCAAATTTAATTTGAAGACAAAAGTTGGGGAAGCCGAAATTATAAGGTCACATGTCTTTATTATGACCATTTGATCAAATAATTAAATTTAGTTTGGTCAAATTTGGTCACATGGTATTTAGGTGAAACTTAAACAAAACTCAAATTCGAAAGGTTAGGTCCAAAGCCAATAAACCCTAAATCCAAATGGTTTGGCCGAAAATTCATTAAAGCCCAAATCCACATATCCATTGAAGGCTCTATTAATAGAAAAGATTTTCTTCATTTCAAGGGTTTAGAAATCAATTGCTTAAGAAGGGAACTCAAAGAGAATTTTGAAGTAAAGAAAACCACAAGACTCTCTGAAACTCTGGATTGAATTGACGAAATGAGTTTGTCGAGTACTTGTGTCAAATAAATTTATATTCACCAGTTTCTAAAGCTAACTTGTACCAGTAGTAGTCGGGGTCGATCACAGGGAACAATTGGTTTATTTCTAAATTTTTTTTTATGCTTATGGGTAACCAAGGGGGTGATTGAAGAAAGGAATTTAAAAGAGTGAAAAATAAATTGTGGGAAATTAAAGGAAGAGAAAATAAAATGCAGAATGGTAAATGGAAGAAAAATAAAAGGTGGGTTGGTTCATCTTACCTTTTTTTTTTAAGTACATCAACATTTCGGGGTGGGGGGATTCAAACCTCTAACCTCTTGGTCGAGGATATATGCCAATTACCACTGAGCTATGCTCGCTTTGGCTTGGTTCATCTTACCTTGGTGATTACTGTAATTGGAGACACTCGATATTCAATATATTCAATTTCATTCATCGCTTTCCTAAAGCTTGATTTTAATTAATATTATGAGCCCGACGTGCTTGTTGGTTACTCAGAGGATCCTCCTAACTAACCTGTGTCTAATCGATTATTTAACCCGAGATCCCACAATTAAGCTAATCTATTATTTAGAGAATTCGCCCGCTACCCCTCATGCATAGCTCGATGAACATCAAAACCATATCTAATTAATTCAAATACACAACCCGAGATCTCGCAATTGTCTACCTAAACTAATCGCTTTACGTGCAAGGGCCCGGAATTGAATAAATCAAATGAATTCAAATCCTAAATTAATTTATTAAAACTTCTCCATGGATCTTAGGCTTATCAAGAATCTATGCTCTAATTTCACATGCAATTAATGACAGACTTGCCTCGGCCTAGTGGCTCTCTAGAATAACTAATAGGTTGAATTTGATTTAATATTAAGAGTTGTCAATTCATTAGGAAAGCCGTAAAAAACAACAATTTAAACAAGAAACCATGGATGCATCATAAAACATTCACAAAATCAAATAAAATTCCAAAAATCTCACAAAAAGTGAATAAACTTACATATTGAGGTTCAAATTACAGCAATCGATGCTTAGACGGCCATAGACGAGTCAAATCTAAGCCCCAAGGGCTTAATTAACGAATCTAAAACTAACCTAAACTAGGGATAAATGAAAATCAGAGAGAAAAACGAGAAGAACAATGAAAGAATCACTAAAAACGGAGTTCGGATGACCTAGAAATGGAAAAAATGATTTTATAGTGTAGGCGTAGCGTCAAGACGCTTGGCATAGCGTTTCAACGTTATGCCTGTTGTATTCAAAATTTGGGATAGCATCTAAACACTACGACTGGCTGAAGCGTCTTTGGCTTTGCTCCACCTCATTGGTTTGACTTCTAATGCGCAATTTGCTTACCGCAAGTGTACGGGCCAAGTTATAATATAGTGAATTTTAATTCGAATGTCGTCCTCTGGATTGGGTTTCTAATCAAATTAATTACCAAAAATACTCAAGTCCAATTTTATTTAAGGAACCAATCTTAGTGAAATAAAGAATGAAAATTAACACAAAGCTAAAAGTGTGACAATCAATTGATGGCAAAAGTCTTAGGGAGTTGTTTTCACCAATTGGGATTATGGATTAATCAATGGATAATTAAAATGCTATGATTCATAAATCTAAGAAAACGACAATCATACATACCTCTCTCGAGCATACATAATCCTCTCACATGCAATGAACCCAATATCCCTATCCAAATTCATTAACATGCAAGGCTTTAAGGTTAGTCCTTTTAACGATTTCTAGAATTATCTATTATCTCCCGATCTCAAGATTTATTCTAGTCATGCATAACGATTTCTAAGATAGATAAATCCCCTCTCCCGAGCAAGATTCAAACACAATCATCAATCAATTTATGGCCGGTAAATTGAAAGCATTAAGAACATGTTATGCATAATTGAAAGCATGAAATACATCCATAAATCAATCCAAAATTGCCCAAAGGGCTACATCAATCCCTAAGATTAAGAACTTAGCTACTCATACAGCGCGTTATGATATAAGCTAAGCCTAAAACAACCATTAAAATCAACTAAAATCAAGAGGGAAAAGAGATTAAACGCTAAATTGCCGAAACCGCACGTCCCCGTCACGATCTCCACGACTCGAGCCTTCGAATCCCGCTCCTCCAAACTTGCTTCAACTCCCACAGAAAGTACTAGTCAGAACTTAGGTCAAAATTGCATCAAAAGAGGTCCCCTTCATCAACCCTAATCGCATTCTATTTATAGGAAAAAAGTCGATAGCGTCGCGACGCTATAGGGGCAGCAAAAGTTCCGATTGATAAGTTTGACTTATGTATGAGAATGTTGCATATTGATAATGGGTAGAATGAAGCCTTGTATGTGGTAGGTACATTATGGTTTCAAGAATATTGAAATCATGGTGGAATTTGTTATAAATATTTGATTTAAATATTCTTAATGAGTTTTATTATTATTATTATTACATATAACTCATTTTTCTTTCGGGATCAAATTATTTACTTTGGGCTTGGAAGCCCAATATTATTGCCTACCACGTTTTTTTTTTCTTTATTTCTATTTTCAGTTCTTCCTCTAGCAAACAAAGACTCTCCCTTCTTTTCCTTTTTTAACTCTAAGTCTCCCATTTTAAGCGCATTAATAACAATATCAGTTGTCAAAGTATCTCTACCATATTTAATAGCAGCTTTAACATCCTTACAAGAATCTGGCAAAGAATTCAACAAAATAATAGTTTGATTTTCATCCGAGATTTTCTCATCACAATTAGAAAGATCAGAAGTAATTTTATTGAACTCATCTAAATTAGCACTAACATTCTTATTAGGATCATTTTAAAACTAAAGAGACGTTCCTTTAAATAGATTTTATTTGCAAGGACATTGTTGAATAAAGAGATTGTAGTTTAGCCCAAAGCTTACCGGTTGTGTCTTCTCCACTAACCTTGCGCAAGATATTGTCAGCAAGATGCAAAATAATCAAACTACGAGCGATCTTGTCCATTTCCATAAGTTCAGTTTCTATCACAGTCTTTAGGATGGTTTTGAAAATTGCAAAATCCACCTTTTGATGTGTTAAAACAACATTCATTTTGATCTTCCATAGACCAAAATTTTTGGGTTTTATGACCTAACACTCAAAGTTTGTAATCACTTTGCAATAAAGATGTTATTCAGTGAATTATTTGTTTATATACTTTAAATCCAATAGATAAACATCCATGGTTATAATATGAAATACTCGAACTATATTATGAATATGGACAGGGATCAAGTTCTAGTATATAACCTAAATGGTCTATAGTATAGGGACAAGGTTGGGTACCTTATCCTGGTGACACTATGGGTGCGACCTACTTTGCGAACAAGGCAAACGATGTGATCCTGGATCGTTCATGTAGAGACATGTTAGTAGGGTCATCCTGTGTAAAAGAAGTTTACACAAGACCGGACCAAGAAATGAGTCACTTTTACTTTATAACGTCGTTTACTGTTAAGACTGACTATTTCATGCGACGACCTAGGTAACTCGATCTTAATCCTGAGCTTACTATGAACTCCTGTTTTTTTAGGATTATACTTTGATCTGCATGAGTGAGAGTGGCAAAACAGCGTCGCTCAATAAGCCTACCATTTTGGGGATAAGACTGGATGAATAGCTGGGGACATAGTATTGCAAGATGGAATTCACTCCTACCCGAATCAGGGATAGTAGAAAGGTTGTTCCCTTAAGTGCTGACTTCGAGGCTTGAACAAGGGGTCCCACCCTCTCATTGGCCCAAGAGGGACTCTGTTTAGTGGTAGGAATATAAACAAATTGTTCATTAGAGGACCAGTGGACTTAAGGAATCAAAAAGTGTTATAGGGGTAAAACGGACCTTTTGACCCAGCTATAGTTACGAACGACATGTAAAGGATTGACTTACTAATCATGGTTATATCGAGTGGACGAAAATATATCTACGGTGAGGGGAGTTCAACTACTAGGTTATAGTGGAGTGACCCGGTAGTAACAGATATTGGTTAACTAGGTTAAAAGAGTTTAACCGATTAAACCTCGAACCGTTGGAGCCCATGATCTGTAGGTCCATTAGGTCCCCTTGCTAGCTTCAGGAATAAACTTTGGAACAATATGATGGAAGGAATTAGAATAAGTTCAAATTCAGTTGAGGGAAAATGGTCGGTCATATTGGATATTACCGACACGTCGAGTTTTGGTTAAACCTAATTTTGAGAATTTAATATATTTAAATATGATTTAAATATCGAGCACATGAATAGGGATTCATGGTTGGAAAATAACATTTCAGAAATGATCGGGATTGGTAGCAAAATATTAATTTAATATTAGATATTCAATTAATTATATATTTGATTGTTTAATTAATAATTATTTTTAATTAATTATGAATTTATTTAAAATTGAAAATTCAAATTTTAGATTTAAATTTTCACATTATTAATTATTGAATTAAATTAACTAAAATTCAATTTCATTTGAATTATGAAAATTCAAAATAAAATTGAATTTTAGGAGGTGGAGTGCATGGTGACTAAACCCATGCACTCCCCCTCATTAAGCCACCAAATCCCACTTAATTTTGGGATCATTTGTTGTCAAATTTTGGTGCATTTTCTCAGCTATGTTTCCTCTATAAATGGAGGTTAGAATGCTGAAGAAAAGTGGTTGGAATTCATAGTGTTATGCTGCCAAAATCCCACCTCAAGCTCATGAACTCAAACCTCTCTTAAGCTTGTGTTTCAAGCTTTTTCCCTCTCAAATTCCATCACTAGAGGATCCCACAATCTGTTCCAAAGGTCTGAGAATATCATGGAAGATCAAGTGGTAGTTCGTGACAAGTTGGTGAGGAAAAACAACCAACCAATTCATCCAATTTAGAGCTACAAGAGGTTGGTACTCATTGTCTCTGTTTTTCCCCTTTTGGACAACATGTTTTGTATGATCAAATTGAAGTAATTATGTGCCTAAGATCCAAAATTGTTTCCGCATGTTAGATATTAACACCTTAAAAAATCATCATTCCCATCAAACCGTTCTACTTCCAAAAACACGTTCCCATTCTGCAAAAATTAAAATGGAACACAAACAGTACCACAAAAAACTTATATTGGACAACAATTAACTCAATATATTATTGAGAAAACAAAACTAATACTTATTGTTTTCCAGAATTGAACCAATTTAACAAGAAACAAGCTCTGATACCAATTGTTATATTTTTAGATCGAATTTCTTGTATTAAACTTGTTAAAATTAGATTCAAAGTACAAAAAAGAATGTTGGACAGAATTTAAAACAAAGAGAAAATAGTCTATGCACAATGGATTTATAGTGGTTCGGTCCAAAAAGACCCACTCTCCTACTAGACAATATTATTAAGAGATAAAGAACTCAAGAAATACAAGGAACAACACAAGAATCGCAAAGATTGCTTCAATCCAAAAGAAAAATTAAGGAGAGCAATCTAAATAGAGAAAAGAGGTAAAGGAACAACACAGCCTTAGCCAAAATACCCATAAAGTGTTGAATTCTTTAGATCCCAAGCCAAGAATGCCAATATGCCTTCAAAGACGCCAAACACTATGGCGGCGGCGATTTATCTCAGTAGTATCTCTCCCACGGTGACTGAAACGGTGGCAAAAAATCACAACACTTTCTATTTGGCAAGTTTTCTTTTCACCTCCCTTTCTCTCTTGTGTTTCTCTCTCTTGGTGGCTAGGGTTTGAGATAAGGAAGTATTTATAAGGGGATACAATAGGTGTCCTATATGCTTGAACTTGTGACCCATTTAACAAGTCATCAAGTAACCCAAATAGATTTATTAAAAAATCCTAAAAAACGCGGTAGGTGTCCTAATGGGCTATGCTTGAACTTGTGACCCATTTAACAAGTCATCAAGTAACCCAAATAGATTTATTCAAAAATCCTAAAAAACGCGGTAGGCAATAATCTTGGGCTTCCAAGCCCAAAGTTAATAGTTTGATCATGAAAAAAAAAAGAGATGACTACATGGGTAGTCAAAATATAGGGCCTAATTTCATATATGTCCAACTTCCCAATTTTTTACATAGTTAGACATTGGACCTCCATTTTTTACACGAAAGTAAGTGGCCATTTAATATGAAGCCCTCATTTGTAAAATATCTTACTAATAAATAAATAAATAAAAGGGAGGGAAATGAATAAGGAAACAAATGATCTCCTCTCTGTTTTTTTTAAAATCCCCAATCAATGCTTCTTGGCCAAATAAGGAATCGTTTATTTCTCTCCCATTTTTTTTCTCAACAAGACACCTAAACCCTCGACGGTGAGAGATTTTGAAACCCTAAGAGTCGACTGCAGTTTCGTCTTGAAGAATACCTACCAAACCATCTCTGAAGCCAAATATACTGGTAATCCGCAAATAATTCATATTTTCGTTGTTGTATCTTTGGTATATATGGGTTAGACAGTAGGGGTTGCTTATTTTTAAGATGATTTTTTCGGAAATAGTTTTAAGGCGATTTTAGGGGTATATTTTGGTTGTATCAAAACTTCAAAATGGTGAACTAAAACATAACCTCAACAGTTTTTTTTTTCATAGTAGATTTGTTTTTTTTTTTTTTTTTGGTCGGAACTAGTTTTGCTAGTGATTTTTTTTTTAATCGAAAAATGAACAATAAAGTAACAAAATACTAAACATTGTTCTAAAATGCTCTGTATTGTACGAGTAAAAGGGGAAGTTAGAAGATATATTACTGTGCATGCAAAACTTATTCATGTTCTTGGTCGGTAATCTGTTAAATGTTCTTGTTTGGAAGATTCATTCACATATATCTAAAACAATATATTTAGAATTATATATACAATAAATAATAGAATACAAATTTGCATTTATATATATGTGGCAATATTTTATAAATATATTTATAATATGTGGGAATATTCTTTATATAAAAAACTATTAATTACATTCCAATATATTCATGGCTAGAGGTATATTAGGTGATATAGTGGTATTTTTCATATATTGTTGAATATAATGGTGGTATGCCTGCATATTATATGTTTGTCTGTATGAATGATATATATTAGGTAATGGCTAGAGTTAAAAATCCTGGAAACAATGCTAATAGAAGGAGAAGTCAAAAGATTTTTGGTAGTTCTAGCAGAAAGTCAACAACAAAAGGCAACGAAAATGAAGTTATCACAATAGAATCTGAGGTATGTAATGTATATGTTGATATAAACTTTGATATATTATCTTTATGACATGGTATGTATTTATTATTATAGGACGAGGGGGATCAAATCAAAACGGTGCGTTTAGAGAATATTGGTGTACCAACTAACACCTTCCTTCAACCGATTGTTTGGGAATATGGCCTGTGAAATTCGACATTCAACTAGTAGAGATGAGCACGAAAACACTGCAAATGATATCGATGAGGGTGTGGGACAAACACAACCTATTCCATCTCAATTTCAAGACCCATTTGCTGATTTGGTCGGAAGTCAAATTGTTCCCTACAGATATTGTTTTGAGGTATACTTAATAAATATAACATATTTGATTTTAAAAAATGAAATTACTAACCATTCAAACTAACTGATGTTCAGGATGACCATGAGATAGATGTAGCACAAGAGGAAAACGTTTATGAGAAGGTGGGTGAGTGGGATCAAAATTATGAACAACTTGGAAGTGAAGATATGTTGAAGAAGAGGTATATGACATATATTACTTAGTTTTATATTAAATAATTTGCTCTTTAAAAAAAAATATTAAATAATTTGGTGCAGGGTACAAACTTGGATGTATGAAACCACCAATTTGGTATTCAACAAAAGGGTGTATTTGATGAGATATTGCAGATGGATGAACAACCAAATGTGAATGTTGATAATGAATCTGAGGTGATCAAATATGTATTAAGGAATATATGATACATATGATTTATATTAATTTGGTTGTGTATCCCATATATATCTGCTTTTTGTGTTATTCGTAACTTAGAAAAAATTTGTTATTTCAGGAAGGTAATATCATTCTGACCAAAAGGGCGATTAGACTAGGATATACAAAGGAAAAAAGGAAACAGATCGATGAATGTAGCAAGGTCCTTATCTTCAGTGACCTCTGCATCCTTTTTAATGAAATTTTGGGGTCCTATGCAAGCAAATATATTAGGGGCATCCAAATTTCCTATCTTGTCCAACTTTTGCATGATAGATTGTTGTAACTCTAAGAATGACATATTCATAAGTATTAGCCAACTAATTTTTGCATCGTTTTTCATGAAACGGGTTGAGCTTTATATCGGATTATATATTTATGTGTACAATATACTGCATAGTATTAATTACAAAGATAAAATTTGAAGTATCATAGAAATATAACATAGTTTATTAGATATGTATGATTATATATTATATATCTTATTCTAAATAACAAAAAAAGTATGAAACAAATAAATTAACAAAATGATGTTTGAAAATATATATACTCGGTATATTTGTTCATCGTTAACATCATCTCATTTGGAAATAGATATACCTGGTCATATATCTTTTCCAAAAAAACAAATTGTATACTGAAAAAAAAAAACACACACACAAAATGATTTCTATATGTTTTTCAATAGCCTAGAAAACTTAGAAAATGGGATACGTGAACAATATGAACTGAATGATAAAAACTTGTTGTTGGATATTGCTCTGAATGGGGACCAATGATAGGTTCAAAACGAAATGAGAGATGGGAATGATGAAGTTTTGGGAGATTGAATGGTGGGTTGTGGAGAATACAAGTAGAAATGAAGATATTTGACAAGCTAAAATCAAGGAGTAAAACTGGCAAAAAAATATTTTGTAAAATGTAAACAAATAAATAAAAATGGGGGAGAGAGAATAATAGAAATAACATAATATAAATGGGGGGAGAGAGAAATGAACGTAAACTGGGGGAAAGAGAACCTTGAAAGAAAATAATGGAAATAATGAGTGTGATCTTAAATAAATGAATAAAAAAATGCTAATAATTAATTTATTAAAGTGAAGAGAGAGAAACAAAAATATGGGCAAAATGGTCCTAAATTTAGCGAGAAATCTATTATTCGAAAAAACCTGTAACTTGGCCATTTTTGAAATATGGGTTTTGGAGTGTGCCATCACGCATAATTTCTGAAAAAAAAAAGAGTTATATGTAACAATAATAATAAAACTCATTAAGAATATTTAAATCAAATATTTATACCAGTTGTTATGTGATAACATTAGTGTCTACTTATTTTGCTGCCAATTCTGTGTTTCATAATCCTTCGAAGCATATTGAGATCGATCAACATTTTATTCGAGAGAAAGTTTCGCGCAAATAACTTTCACTTTGGTTTGTCTCCTTTGATGATCAACTTGTCAATATTATAACCAAGCCTTTGCTCACAACTCGCTTTTAGCTTCTTCGAACCAAGCTCACAGTACATGGATGTCTAGTTTCGCGGCGGTGGGGGGGGGGGGGTTGATGTAATAGAGTGTTATTTCTCTTTATATTGCTATGCGTCATTCTCCAATTTTGTGTAATTATTTTTGTTATGGGTAGTGCCCTATTAGCAACCTACATGTGCTATTTCTTTTTGCTATATATTTGTTGGTTGTTGCCTTTGTATTGGCAGAAAATATTCAATACTAGTAAAAAGAAATCTTTATCAGCCTCTCTTCATTTCTCAACTTAAGATTTAAGCAAATGAGATGATCGACTATGGCCTCCAAATTTAGTAACCCTTATTTTTTTTTTATTTGCATAATATATTGGTAATATTATCTATTTATTAGTTTTTAATTATAAATGTCATTTTAGAATTAAGATGATCGATTAAATATCTAAATAATTTGTTACTAATGACATAAATGTATTTTTAATTAAATTGTGAAAATTAATATTATGGAAAATTCAAATGAATGTTTGTAGTCACTTTTGCATAAATGCATATACTCTTGATGATAGAACCTTTCAAATATCCAAGAGCTTTGGAATTATTTTTTTTTTCTTAATTTTTTTTTCTTTCGTTTCAAATATGAAAATGTTTTAATTTTCCTTTGAATTCTAGGATTTTTTTTATTAATATTATTTATTTAAATACTTATTATCAATATATTATTGTTTTGAAACTTATTAGCAAAATATTGTTGTTTTAATTCAACGCCTGTGAAGAGACGACCTACACCTACGTGGTTGCATATCGTCTCTTGAAGAGACGATGTGCAATCGTGGCCATTGTTTTTAAAAAAAAAAATCCGCATGTAGGTCGTCTCTTGAAGAGACGACCTACACGTAAGTAAAAAAAAAATCCCGCTCGAAGAGACGACCCAAACGTGCGCTTGTAGGTCGTCTCTTGAAGAGCCCCCACACTGAAATTTTAAAAAATCATCGTAACGATTCGTCTGTCGTAATAAAGGCATCAGTAGGTCGTCTCTTCAACGACCCAGTGTAATTTTTTTAAAACAATCATTTTCATCTTTCATTCTCACCGCGTAACCGAGCCCACATCGATTTCTCTTCGTTTCTGTCATCTTTATGTGTTTTCAGCACCACATCTTCCAAAAATCTACCCCACATTTGATTTCTTTATCACAGTAGAAGTCAAAAAGTGAGTCTTTGTCCCGTTTTGATAGGAAAACGCCAAAAATCCGAGAACCACTATGTAAGTAAAATTTCTTCATTTTTTATTGTGATTTTTTTGTCCTTTTGTTGTGTTTGTTTTTAAATCTAGTGATTGAATGTGTTTTATTTGTATTATTAGATTAATCCTGAACGATCGAAAACTTTCGAAATTCATCAAATATGTAAGTATTTTATTAGTAAATTATTTGTTTATTGTGATATTTTTTTGTTGGTTTAATTTGTTAATTGTGATACTTTTTGTTTGTTGAATCATTGAAATATCTCAATTAATTAGTTTAATTGTTGGAATTATTAAATTAGAATTTATAATTTAGTTAGTTAGTTTCTCAATTAGGTTATTTGTAAATAAATTATGAAAAAAATTAATGTCCGAAAATTTAATTGTAGGGTAATTATACTTAATTAAATCAAATAGATTACTGTTTGAGTTTAATTACTATAGATAATTAATAACTTATTATTTAAAGTTAATTAGATAACTAAAGTATGTTTCTATCTAATTGATTTATTTTTTATTTCATCATAGAAAATGGAAGGTAAGTGTCTGGCATTTGTTCTGCATACAAATGGTACCATGATTGATGGTGTTAATGAGATTGAATATGACCAACCAGCCTATGGAGGTTTTACTATGAATGTGAATAGTGGGATTGTGTTTAACCAGTTTAGTGAAAATGGTAGGAATGTCCCTTGGTATAGATGTGAGGGTCAATCAGTTAGAGATACTGTATAGACACCATGAGGTAACAATATCAGGATCTGTAAGGTATATGCCAATATCAATTCCTAACTACCAGACAATGAAGTTAATGTTCTCAATTGCGTTGCCTACCCCAAATTTAGTGCATTTATATGTTACTATAAGGAGGGTGGACATGGATGCACAAAATTTAGGAGAAGACCCTAGCCAATGTGTTAACCCTAGCCAATGTGTTGACCTGAGTCAATGTCTTGATCCTGAGCCCGAATCAATGGTGCCTCCACATGATGGTGAAGATGTGGTGGTAGATAATACTTTTAATGAGCTGAGGACAAAGACAGTCGATGAATTTGAAAATTTGGACTTCGATGGTCGTGAACATATTATCCCGTCAGAAACATTCAATCAATTGGATATGAATGTCATAGATAGTGTTGCAGAACATGATCCCATTGTTGCTCCTGTGGTCGTTCAAAATAATTTATTATATAAGGGGTTGATATGCCAAGACAAAGAAATTCTTCAGCATTTGACAAAGTGTTTTGTTGTTAAGTGTCATGCACCGTACGAAGTAGTTGAGTCAACCTCATCCATATGGATAGTACGATGTAAAAAGTGAGAGGATGGTTGCAAATGGCAGCTTCGTGCCATTAAGAAAAAATCTCATGGACTATTTGAGATCACCCAATACGTTGAGGAGCATACCTATTTTTATTCAGAATTAAACCAGAGTCACGTGCAACTAGATTCTTCGATGATTAATATGGAATTTTGTGAATCTGTAAGGGAGAAGCCTTTGATCAGCGTGTTGAAACTACAATCTGAAATACGAACAAAATTTGGGTATCATGTTCCTTATCATAGGGTGTGGGAAGGAAAAAGGAAAGCGTTGGTAAAAGTGTTTGGTGACTAGGACGAATCTTACAAACATTTACCCAAGTGGATGTACATTGTGAAACACACCAATCCTGGCACACGTGTCGAATAGAAAGTGCAAAATACACAGAGTGCAGGACATTCCATCCTTACTTCTGTTTTTTCGGCGTTCGTGTTGGGTTTAATGTCCTATAAACTCGTAGTTTTGTAAATCATTAAACATATTCTATTTCCAATAAAGACGTTATTGAGGTTATTCAGTAAAAGATGTTATTGAATATGTAAGTTGCATATAATTAACCTAAATCCAATAAACTAAGATCATTGGCTATAACATGAATACTTGAACTATATGTAGAGACATATCATAAGATCAAGTTCAAGTATATAGCCAAAACAGTTTATAGTATAAGGATAGGGTTGGGTACCTTATCCTAGGGACACTATGGACGCGGCCCACTTTGTATTAAGTACAAACGATGAGATCCTAAATCATTCGTGTAGAGACATGTGAGTGAGAGCGTCCTATGCAATGAGTTTGCATAAGACAGGATCGCGAAATTAGTCACTTTCTCTTTATAACGTCGTTTACTGTAGAAACTGACTATTTCACAAGATGACCTAGGTAACTCGATCTTAATCCTGAGCTAACTATGAACTCCTCTTTATACGAGATTATCCTTTGATCTGCATGGGTGAGAGTGGCCAGACATCGCCGACTCAACAAGCCTACCATTTTGGGGATAAGATCGGATAGATAGCTGGGGACATAGTCTCGCAAGACGGAATTCGCTTGTACCCATTTCAGGGATAGTAGAGAGGTTGTTCCCTTAAGTACTAACTCCAGGACTTGAACAAGGGGCCCCACCCTCTCCTTGGCTGATGGAAGAGATTGTCGAGGTCTCTTATCAAATAAATTTATAATCTACAACCTCTAAAGCTAACTTGTAGTAGTAGTGGCCGGGGTCGATCACAGGGAGCAGCGTAATTAATTAATTTAATTAGATTTCTCAATTAGTAACTAAAAATGGGGTTTTGAAAGATGGATTGATTGGAAACAAATAAAACTGCAATAAAGTAAAATAACTGGGAAGTAAAGGTAGTTTAGTTAATCTCACCTCGGTATCGCGCAATTGGTTATTCTAACTTGGGTTTGGCTACTCAATCGTTGACACTCAAATTTAAAGAATTACTATTGATTACTCAACATTCATTGGAACCAATGATTAAGATCTAGATCCTTCCAACCCGACAAAAACATCAAAGTTAGAATCTAATTAGAATTCATAAACATGAACGTAGCCGCATTAAGCGAATTGGATCGTTGAGTAAATTCGCATAAACTAGGAACAACCTAAATTCATACAATTCTAAGCTCAAATTCCTAAATCTATCATGCAAATATATCAAATGAGATAACACTCCATTCAACACAATCACACAATAAATCTATCACTAACCAATTAGTAAAGCAATTACTTTAAATCAAGCAAATAGTTTGTCAAACTATTCTATCAAAGCAATTGTAATTTGAGAATGGGAATTCAAGACATAACCAAGAATAATTCATCTAAAACCACAAACAATGTCTCAAGAGTATGCCCAACTTACATTAGAAGTCCCCAATTGCAACGACGTAAACTTAGCCGGTCATCGAAATGCTCCAACTAAGCTCCTCGGCTCGATTAACCATCCCAAAATATAATAAAACTCACTAAAATTACAAGGGAATTCAAAATAGTCCAAGGAAGAAGTGGGAGAAATCGGTTTAAGGGGAAAAAGCCCAGAAGAAGCGCAAAAATCTGCAAAATACATTTTATACCCAGTCGCAGCGTCGCGACGCTGTCCCCTGCAGAATAGGAAAAAGTCTCGGGCGACACTAGGGCAACAATGTCTCGATGCTCTCGCCTCGCGCGCGAACTCCAGGATCCTTTCCTAATTTGCGCAGCGTCCCGATGCTCTGATGGTAGCGTCTCGACGCTGTGACGGCTCCAGGGGCCGAATAGTCATTTTATGCTCCGGTTTCGCTCGTTTAAGCCCCGAATTGCTTCCAAAGCTCCGGCGAGGACCTATAGACATATTATACTCATTTTAAAGCATTTTTCGCAAGGAATTCAACTAAGATAAGCAAATTTGGAGATTTTAAGTGTATAATAAATTGGACTTATCATTGGCCCGAGAGGGACTCAAGTTTGATGGTTGGACCACAAACTGATTGTTCATTAGAGAACTAGTGGAACTTAAGGAACAAGACGTAATATAGGGGTAAAACGGACATTTTACCCGACTATAGCTACGAACAACCTGTGAAGGATCGACTTACTGAACATGGTTATATCAAGTGGACGAAAATATATCTTCGGTAAGGGGAGTGCAACTATTGGGCTATAGTGGAGTGTCTCGGTAGTTAACGAATGTTGGTTAGCTTGGTTAGTGAGATTAGTCGGTTAACCTTGAATCGTTGGAGCCCATGATCTGTAGGTCCATTAGGTCCCCCTGCTAGCTCATATCGGAATAAAACTTAGAACAATAAGATAGGAAAGTTTGAATCGTTCAAAATCGGGAAAGGGAATTATAATGTCAATTACATATTTGATATTATTGACATAATAATTTAATTATGAATTAAATTATTAATTGAGAGATAAAAGTATTTAAATATGTGTTAAATACTATATACATGAATAAGGATTCATGATTAGTGGATTACTTTAGGTAAGATTGATTAATTTGATTAATCACATGAGATTGGTTGTAAATTGGTTTCAAATCAATTACTAAGTTAAACTCAATTTTGAATTGAATT
Source organism: Luffa aegyptiaca (assembly GCA_017139565.1). Classification (NCBI taxonomy): domain Eukaryota; kingdom Viridiplantae; phylum Streptophyta; class Magnoliopsida; order Cucurbitales; family Cucurbitaceae; genus Luffa; species Luffa aegyptiaca. The sequence continues at coordinate 39,377,534 of CM029403.1, forward strand.
TAAATTAAATTACAAGACAACTTTGTAATCTTGCATCAAGATGAGATAGTGGATTTTGTTGGAATCCCACTCTTGCATGGTGATTCAAAGTGGAAAAACAACTCATCCATGCACTCTTGCATGTAATATTACATGAACACCTAGAATCCACTATTGTTTGACTCTCCACCATGTGTCCTTCATCTTGAGACTCCAAGGTGCATGGATTTGCTCAATAAGTAGATGAAAAATCAGATTAAGAGTCAAGAGAGCCATTTCCATACTGTTATGTTGCTGGAATTGTGTCTCAAACACACTCACCTTCAAAGATCTCTCTAGAGCTTGATCCTTCAAGCATTCCCTTCCCATTTCCTATCTCTATAAACTCCCACAAGTCGTTCTTGGCCCGAAGAATAGTAGGGAAGACACTAGAGGTAGTTCGCACACCGTTCGTAATCAAAGGAATCAAAGGGAGTTGTTGAATCGGTCTCCAAAAAGGTTTGTACAAATTATGCATGCTCTCTGTTTACGGTATTTGGACAACATGCTTTCATTTTCTAAAATTGATGTATTTAAGTGCCTCCGATCCTAAAATTGTTTCCACATGTGTTATATGAACACCTTCAGTTCGGACCCTGTATTGAGGCTTTTAAGTACTGTCAACCCATCATTCAAATAGACGGTACTCATTTATATGGCAAGTATAGGGGGAAGTTATTAATTGCAACATCACTTGACTCTAACGGACATTTGCTACCACTTGCATTTGCCATTGTAGATGAGGAGTGTCGTGACACATGGGGATGGTTTTTGAAAAACTTGAGAGAGTGTGTTACACATAAAGAAGTTTGCTTGATTTCTGATCGACATGGAGGCATCAACGCTGCTGTTAACAATTCAAATAATGGGTGGACAGGAGACAAATCTCACCACAGATTTTGCTTGAGACATGTTGTTAGCAATTTTAATAAAAAATACAAGTCCAAGCAATTGAAAATTTTAGTTTATCGTGTTGGGTGTCAGTATCAAGTCTGAAAGTACAATAAGGTTGTTGAAGAGATTAAAGCAATCAATAGCTCTTGCTTGAGGGGTATTCTTGGGGTGGAACATGTTTGGCGTGGATGTATAGACAGTTATGTAAGGCCACGAAGCTAGATGCTCGTGAAATTGTCGGACCCATAATTGATCTTCTACAGTTATGGGGTTGGGAGCCCCCTACAATGGCCCCTCAGCGTTGTCACATTAATGACAACGAGTTAGTCGGACGACCATGTGGATCTCGGTACGTTCATTCATTTATTATAAATTTTGAGTTATGAATATATTATTATTGTTGTGATAATTTATTTGAAATTTAATATTTATAGGTGGAGGGATCAGTTTTGTCTCACTGGGTCAGCTACACACGTACTGATCCAATACAGATATATGTTTGATCTGTTGCGACCTACTCTGGTACGTGATTGGCAACGTTGCTTTATTATAACCATTAGTTGTTTTAGTTCACTTATAATTAATCTTTTACATTTTTGTGTTTTAGGTGATATGGGAGCCATATAATAATGTTTTGTCTACTTTACCTACTTATTTTAGGAATGACACTGACATTTGGAATGACATTTACGGAAAAGAGTTTTACGACAATTTGGCATGGTACAAGCTATTCTAGTTGTGTGCGACCCGGAACCAGCACTACATGAACTTGATCTTCGATATAGTGATTGGTCAAACAAGCTTCTACCATACAAAAATCGATGGCACTCAAGTCGAAATTTCATCGCAGCCAACTCTTTGGTGGATGCTAATGGAGACACAACTCCAGATTATATGGGGTGGTATCATAATATTACTAGACGCTTCATCACTCGAGAGGGGGCCTCATATGGTCACGAGGTAAAGTTTTACATCGAGTTGTTAAATCTTATTATTTCATGTTTAAGTTTAATCTTAGTTTATTCATTATTTCTTAGACGTCATGTTTTCAACAAATCTATGATATAAGTGAAGATCTAGCGTTCTTAATCTGTGTACTAGTGGTGAGGCCAATATGGAACAACTTCCCCCGGGTCCTAGGCGTAGACGACGTGCTCGAGAGGAGGACATTCCAGTTGTGCATGTTGAAGTGCACCATAATGTTGAAGATGTACCTCCTCTCACTCAGACACAAGATGGTGGTACTCCTTCCACTCCACTTGTTTTGATCCCAACTCCTGGTATGCAGTATTTTCAGACTCCGATTCCACCATACTATAAGGCTCGTCCATCATCATCACATGAGGCAGGTCCCTCATTGTCATATGCTCATAGAGAGCAACCAGAAGAATGAGAGGAACAAGAGGTACAAGGGGAGCAAGCGTTACAAGATGAACAAGATCAGGCACCAAGGGGACGTCGTCGTCAACCACCTCATAACCGGCGACGTCCACATTGTGGAACTCATTAGTATTTTTGCATTTTTCTTATGTTTAAGTGAACTCATTAGCCTTTTATTATGATCACGAGTATTGTTGAACATTTTATTTTATAAACTGAATTTTAATTTTTAATTTCTATGTGACATTAATTTTTTTGCAAAATTTTGAAAGAAATTACTTATTCTCTAAAGAATTTTTTAAAAATATTGTTAGAAAAAACTTAATGACTTTCAAACTTTAAAAAAGCTTAATAAATGTCTTAAAAAAAATACAAGATTGTTAATCTCTACATTTTGTCAAAATAAAATATAAAATAAAATAAATGTTCATGAAATAAGATTTGAAAAAAAAAATTCTGGCCTAGGTCTCTCTAGAGACAACCAACAAGCGGACAAAATTTATTACGTGTAGGTCGTCTCTCTACATGCGGAACTTTTTTTTTTTAAATTGATGGCCACGGTCAAGAGACAATATGCAACCACGTGGGTGTAGGTCGTCTCTCAAGTGCCGAATTAAAACTGCAATATTTTGCTAATAAGTTTCAAAAAAACAATATAAACGTAATAAGTTTAAAAAATCGCTATTTTAATAAAAATAGTCCCTGAATTCTATCATAAGTATTAATGGTGTAGGACTTCGTAAGAAAATTAGCTCTATTTTCTTAACTAGTTTATATTAATTTTAACTCTTGAAATATTCTTGGTAGATTATAAAATATTGTTAAACACAAAAATTAATCCAACCATACTTGAAGTCCATTATGTCACACGGTTAACAATATTCTCTTTTGAAAAGATATCTAAATCATGTTTGATTAACACATTTTAATACATATAATTTAGCATCTAAAACTTCTAAAAAAAAAAAAAAACTTAGCATCTCAAAAGATGTTGATAATAATAATAATAAATTTTCCTTTGCAAAAAAAAAATAATAAATTTTGGATAATATACTATATTAAGCCTATTATAAACAATTTGGTCTTTCAAGTCTCAAATTATCAAAGTGCCTTTAGTGAGAGAGGACAAATAGGGTATAAGGCTTGGAGGAGCTCATATAAAATTTAGTGATTTTTTAATATTTTATTGACCATGAATAAAATAAATATTTATTTTAAAGTAGGTTCTCTGCACTCTTAAAATGATTTCATCATAGCCAAAGCGAGCATAGTTCAGTTGTAATTGACATGTACCCTCGACCAAGAGGTTAGAAGGTCGAATCTCTCCACCCCAAATGTTGATGTACTAAAAAAATATATATGATTTCATCATACACTAATATGGGCTAATTTCTTGAAGAGGTTAACTAAAATGTATTAAACTCTTGTAAAACAGTGTAAAAACATAAATTACGTCAACATAAGCAAGGTCTCGTTTGATAACCATTTAGAACCCGTTTGATAACCATTCCGTTTTTTGTTTTTGGTTTTTGAAAATTAAGCTTATACACACATACTTCCACCTATAAGTTTATTGGTTTTAGTATCAATCTTCTACCTTGTTTTCAAAAACCAAGTCCAATTTTGAAAACAAAAAAAAATAGTTTTCAAAAACTTGTTTTTGTTTTTAAAATTTGGCTAGGAATTCAAATGCAACATTAATTAGGATGAAAGCCATGATAGGGAATTTAGGAGAAAACAAGCCTAATTTTCAAAAACCAAAAACAAAAAATCAAATGGTTATCAAACGGGGTCTTAGTTTTTGGTTTTTGGGTTTTGAAAATTATGCTTGTTTTCTCCCAAATTTCCTTACAATAGTTGTCATCTTTGTTAAGGACACATTTGATGATAAAACCAAGAAACCTATAGGTGGAAGTAGTGTTATAAGCTAATTTTCAAAAACCAAAAACCAAAAATCAAATGATTATCAAACCGGGCCTTAATTAGCGATTTAAAACATCCCACTTTCTTTAAGATGTTATAAGTTTGAATTCGCACCTCACGTATGTGATATTCTAAAAAAGTTGTCTAATGTATTAAATCCTTGCAAACTTCTTACTTCTAGATCACTACTCTAACGAGCAAAAGGAAAAAAACAAACAAAAACAAAAACAAAAATGCTATACCTCCTCATATTTTGAAGTGATTGTCTTTAGATTTGGAATAAGTTTAAGAAATATTCTGATAACAACAAATTTCTACATTGATGCTTGCCATCATAACAAACATTTTTATACATTCTTTTTCTTTGGTCAATTAACTTCATAAATTTCCAAAGAATATCAGCTGAAAAAAGAAATGTGAGGCAGCTTTTTTCCATTTTGATGCAGTCCAATGTTGTCCTAATTATAATCATTTATCCAATCATAGGATGTTTGAACAATAATAATTACATTCAAAGGGGTTGGTCTCCATGTTTTTTAAAATGTTGTTTTCATTTCTACCATTTTGTTAAGACTTGCTAAATGTCTTTTCAGGAATATGATCAGTTATTTTTAGTTGCACTCCAAAAGCAATGGTAAAAATTCATCAAGTATCATCATATCTCAATACGAGATTAAACTCTAGACTCTAATCATCTTTATTCTTTTCATCGAAAACAATGTCTTAAAATTCAACCTAAATTCATATTTTTCGATCAATATGATTTATGAAATTTCTAAGTCACTTAAATAAAATGTCACAACAATTAAACTCATATATCTCATAGAAACAACGTTATTCTTATTATTATTTTTTTCCTGGAAAAATATCAGTAGGATTTCTGTATTTATTAGTTATTATATAATCTAAATAAATAAGGCAATAGAAATGAACTTTATTGGAAAGTAAGTAAGAAATTCTTACCCTTCGGTTCAAGTTGTGTAATGTAATCAAGCCAATGTCTTGCATAGTAAAAAGGGAAAAACAATTCAGAGCATCTATTTTACTTTTTTGATGGTTTATTAATAAATATATTGATATCACTGATATTTTTGGTTAATATTTTTTAATTCTCTTTCTAATAGATTTTTAACCTATTTAATATTTTTATATTTAAATTCAGTACCCTACTAAACACAAAACTGAAAACTTAGGATCTTATTAGATATATACAAAATTCAATTTTATTTCTAATAGATCAATTAATTTTGTTTTAAAAAAGTGAATATGTTAATGATTTGTTGGACACAAAATTGAAAGTTTAGAGATCGATCAGACATTTTTAAAGTTAAAAAATGTATCAATCTCTAAATTAAAAGTTGAGATACTTATTAAATACTTTTCAAAAAAGTAGAACACCAACATATATAGATAGTTGTACAAGTATAACCAATTTTTTTTTTTTTTTTTGTTGGTGCAATAAACAAAAGTGATTTGCTCTTGGATTTGTGACAACTTGAAGTTGTATGAAGGCTTTGCACATATTTTCCAAAACAAAATCACTTTTTCTTTTGAATATAAAATGAAAAAACAATCTCTTTAACTGAGTTTCAAAAGAACTGAAAATCTTCTTTTGAGTGGGAACAAGCTGCAGACAACATAACCCCTTCCAAGATAGATACCAAACAGTGTTTCATAAACCAGTGGGCAAAGTCACCATCAAAAGATATTCTATGTCACAACATTTTTATAACATAAAGAATTTGAGATGATACATATTCCTTTTATCAGAATTAACATGGAGAATAAAATTTGAACAACTATTTGGCCACTAGGGGAAAAAAAAAATTCTATATCTCACATTAGAAAGAGAGATTACACATTTCCATCAAATCAGAGCCGTCCGATTAAGCTGTTTGGTTGGCTTTTGATCATCTCACTTTTTAACTCCACACTGTATGTTTCTCAATGAATGAGATGGTCTTGACTTTCTAATGAGTTGGCAATTTTTATTATCAAAAATGAATCCTTTCTGATTTATTATAAATAAATTAAAAAAAAGGGATCTAATTCTAATGAATAAAAAAGGGATCAAATTCCAACTCTTGAGCTACTTTTCAGACTCTACAAGGTTTTGGCATTATTCTTCTAAAAAGCAGCAAGGTGATGTCATCAATCTTCTGATATCTTCAATGGCTTCCTATCATCTTTCAGGACTTTGGAGTAAAGAAAACCCTAGAGACATTAGGGACCCGTTTGGTAACGTTATCGTTTCTTGTTTCCATTTCTTCATTTTTAATAAAGAAAAATAGAATTTCATGACCCTAACACCTATACATTCAATAATAATAGACCTATATTCTTATTTATGTTTGGAAAAAATTGGAAACAAGAAAAAAAAAGAGAAACTAGTTTTAGTTGTTCCAAAAAGTTCTATACAAATTTTGGGAGTGTTTCTAAAAAATGAGAAACAAGAAACATACATAGTTATTAAATGCTTAGATTTCTTAATAAAATTGGAAACAAGAAACGAGAACGTTACCAAACGGGCCCTAGGTTTTTGTATAGCAAAATTTTGCATTGCACAAAAGGAAATTCCTTCTCATGACAATTATTCTCACACTTTTGACCATATTTAGGAAAAATTCCTTCTCACAACTGCATTGAACTCTGCCACTATTATTCCCATTACTTCACTTGCAATTCACTTCTTTATTCCTTCTTCCCACTGTTAAAAGATCAAAAAAAAAAAAAAAAAGAAAAGAAATCATTATCAAAAGCCTAAAAATTTGCAGGTTCAATTTAGAATACCATTACCCAATACAGGCTTTATAAATCATTACAAGAAAACTGTGCATTATTCTACAACAAGAAAAGAACAAGTCTAAGTTTACAGCTGAAATGAAAGATACACAAAAAAAAAATTTGTAGAAAATGTAGTAAAAATAAAAATAATAATAATAATGGAAATCCCTTTTGATGTGATTTGAAAATGAAGTAAAAGACTAAAGCATGAAGTTATAGAGCTATCATGTCAGCCTAGTTAGATCTCCTTTATTTAAAGAAGTGATAAATCTAAAGCACATGAGCACAAGAATTCTGGAATCTACTTTTACCTTACAGTGACAAAAATACCCCCAATTTCCATAAGTTGATCAGTCCCTGCCATTACATATTAGGTTAAAAATCACTTTTTGACCCTAAACTTTCATGTAAGTAATAATTTAGTCTCTGAACTTTGATTTGTAACGATTTAGTCCCTATATTTTCAATTTTGTAACAATTTAGTCCCTATACTTTCAATTTTGTAACAATTTAGTCTCTGAACTTTAATAAGTAACAATTTAGTCTTGTACTTTCAAATTTGTAACGATTTAGTCCTTATCGTGAAAAATTAATGTAAAGATTTAATGAAATTTCTTACCTAGATAGATTAATAAACTAATTTGGGACTCAATATGTTAATAAGCTACAAAGTTTAATCATTAAATAATAAAAATCGACATTTAATTTTGATGATTTATTTTTTTTTTGCGACAAGGATTAAATTGTTACAAATTTGAAAGTATAGGGACTAAATTGTTACAAATTTGAAAGTTCGGAGACTAAATTGTTACTTATTAAAGTTCAGAGACTAAATTGTTATAAAATTGAAAGTACAAGGACTAAATCGTTACAAATCAAATATCAGAGACCAAAATGCTACTTTCATGAAAGTTTAAGGACCAAAAGTGATTTTTAACCTACATATTATTATCACAAGATCTATACTCAAAACCTAACCATCACACGAGGGATTAGAAAAAGGTGATTCATAAAATGTATAACAACATAATGGATAATTCTTAATCTTATTCTCATGTATAAATAAGCGAGGTGAAGGTCATTCTGGGCATTATTGGAAGTTTAGAGAGGAGGCTTCCAATGAACAGTGGTTATTGATTAATAAAGCAATGAAGAAAAGCAGAGAAAAGTTGTTTATTAAGCAGGAATTTGCATAGAGAAAACGAAAAAAAATTTCAATCCTTGTTGTGGTGGTTTGGCCATGATTTCGTTGTCCGATGTGTACCACGTTGTGGCAGCCACAGTGCCTCTGTACGTGGCCATGATGTTAGCTTACATCTCTGTAAAATGGTGGAAGTTCTTCACAGCAGAGCAATGTTCTGGAATAAACAAGTTCGTCGCGAAATTCTCAATCCCACTGTTGTCATTCCAAGTTATTTCTGACAACAACCTCTACAAAATGAACCTGCAACTGATATTGGCAGACTTTCTTCAGAAAATATTGGCTATTGCTGTGCTGGGAGCTATCACTAAAATCACCTCTCGGGGAGGCTTGAATTGGATCATCACTGGTCTCTCTCTCTCAACTATGCCCAATACTCTGATTCTTGGACTGCCAGTGTTGAAGGCCATGTACGGCGCTGAAGCAGACGTGCTTCTTGCCCAGATAGTTGTCTTGCAGAGCATTCTTTGGTACAACATATTACTGTTTCTCTTTGAGTTCACTACCACTAAAGCAGCTTCTTTAGCTCCAGCATCAGAAGCCACAGGTACCCATTTTGAAATTTCTGTTTTTTTTGAAATGGTAACAAAGAGAATCAAATCAACTCATATGCTGTTTGTGTTTCTGATAAGCAGAAATCGAGACAACTCAAGAAGGACGAGCCAAGGAAGAAGGTGAGGAGGGAAGAGACAGAAACGGAAGGAGACTGAAAACAAGGTCCATTCTCTTAACAGTTGGTAGGAAGCTCATCAACAACCCCAATACTCATGCAACTATATTGGGACTCATTTGGGCAAGCATACGATTCAGGTGAATTCAAGATAATAGCTTTCACTTCCAAAAAGGTTATACTTGTACATGTACTGGGATGAAACTACTAACATGCTCTCATCAGGTGGGGAGTAAAACTGCCAGAAGTTATTGACCGATCCATAACAATTCTATCAACGGGAGGACTTGGCATGGCCATGTTCAGCTTAGGTATGAAACGAAAACGTTACAAGGAGTTTGAGAAGCAGGACCGTCATTTAGCATGTGTGGGTTGTGACTCATCACAGGGGCTTGCCCCAAATTGAAAAAAGTTTTTAACAAAAACAATCTTTTGACGGGAGGGAGACAAAAAAAATTTCAATTTCTCACCTCTTCATTTCTCTCTCCTTGTCAAGAAAAACTCTTCCAAATCATTCTTTTGTCAATTCTCATACTAAGTTAGACATAAAACTTTTGAATCTAGTTCGAAGGCGATGACACTTTTTAAATAAAATATCACTGTCATATAGTTGCTTGGTGACATTTTCTTAGTTTCATATACTTTGTTTTGTTTTTTGTTTTTTTTTTTTTGTAAAAAACAATCGTATAATACAATGAATTTTGATATTTTAAAATTTTTTCTTTGCTATAAAATATTTTAGGGCCTTCTTTTGAAAAGTATCACAGGTCCCATCTCATTTGGAACGGACCTGGTGAGAAGAGAAGACTAACTTGTAGTTGTCTTACTTATTAGGTCTGTTCATGGGTTCACGGACTAGCATTATAGCATGTGGTACAAAGATGACGCTGGTGGCCATGGGAATGAAATTCTTAATGGGGCCTGCACTTATGGCGGCATGCTCACTTGCTCTAGGACTCAGGGGCAGATTGCTCAGAGTGGCAATTGTGCAGGTTTGCTGTAATTTGTATTGCTAAGTCCACAAACAGGATGGGATGGGCAATGTTGTTTGATGGTTTTGTTTGTTTTTCCTACTACAGGCTGCACTTCCTCAGGGAATTGTTCCATTTGTCTTTGCCAAAGAGTATAATATACATCCAGATGTTTTAAGCACAGGGTAACTATATTCTACTTTGAGCAGTTCAAGGAGAAGCAACTTACCTAGCTAAACCACATACTACATACTGAGATGAGTTTTCTTTTGGTTACAGGGTACTGTTGGGCTTGCTCGTTGCATTGCCAGTGGCATTGGCCTATTACTCCTTGCTGTCACTGTAAAGCATTAATGCAGCCATGCCAAAGCAAGAAATTTAGGACATCTACTCTAAACACGAGGAAAGACCAAATGCAGACACGAGGAATTTTTATTATTTTTTTTCCATTTTTCCATCATTGTATACTCCTGACGATTTTAAGAAAACATGTAAATGTGTGTTCTAAGGATATCAACCAAAGATGATCATAATTGCAATACGTTAAATAGGAAGTAGAGTGAACAGACCTTTGCTGCTAATCTTTCAGCCAGAACTATCTGCATCCTCGTGTTTGTACAGAATCCTACTATCCACTGTTTGACTGTGTAATTGTTCAAATATCAACTGAGCTATGAAGATTCTCTCAAAAAAAATTTGGAAAATGCATGAAAGTTGAAAGAAGAAAGTTTTCAAATGGTTTGTGATCGATCATAGTCGATGATGCTGGAACCATTCTATAAAATCTAGTACTATATCTTTTGTATGTTTTGTTTTTCCTTGAGGTCTTCGAATTTATTTTCAAACATTAGATCCAACTATCTCCTATCTTATCAAATAAAATTGATTTTCCATAAGAAAATGATGAGTAAGAAACTATAAGCGCAACAAGTCATAGATTGAATGCATAAGAATAGTTTACCATTCAAATCAACTTCACCTCAATTATGGCCACGGACAGAAACCTGCTTTTCCTCTAGTGCTGTTCCACAATTACTCAGGAAAAATTTGGTTAAACTAGTGAAGTCCAACATTAAGAAAAAATGTCATACAATCAGAACACTTCAACTACATCAAAAAATTACGAATGTTCTTTGTTAGGAGTAAAAAATGGCCAATGATAATTCGGTTCAGAAGATATAGAATTAACGAGCCCAAATGCCAAAGGAGCGGCCCAATACAGTCAAGGAAAGAGAAAAGAGCCCGCGCCTCCCCCATGCTCTGCTCCTCGACCTCGGCCCATTACCGAGGCCGATGAGGCCAACCAGGTGTGAAGGCCCAGGCCCGTTGTGCGTTGATCCGTCGCCGTCTCACAGAGTTCCGAAGTAAACCCTAATGGAGAAAAAGAATAAATACCCACAGAGGCCACCGGAGGAGGGGATCGAAAAACATAATACTAAAATCACAGGTATATCTTCAGGACTTCCAGTTACAGGTCGCTTTCTCTCATCCAGAACTGACTTAAGCATCGAATTGATTCCTGGTAAGAAATTTCTTAGAGAAACTCTTTATTTCAAGAAATAAAACACTCCATTCTTCTCATTCTTACTAGCAACTAAAACAAATCTAGCAAATATGAGGAAAAAAAACCTGAAATTACGTTGTTTTCATTTCTTACACTTCATGTTCTAATTAGTAGGAAAAAAACAATAAAAAAAAACTCTGTCGAGTTCTTAGCAACAAGAAAAAATCAACAACATTTGAAGGAAAAAAAAAAAACTCCAAAATTGCTTTGCTTTCATAATCCTTGACAAAAAAAAAAAAAAAAAAAAAAAAAAAAAAAAAAAAAAAAAAAAAAAAAAAAAGGTTCTCAACAACAAGAAAATCATCTAAATGAAAAGAATGAAAAACTCCAAAATTGTTTTTATATCATCCCAACTAAAAAAAGGCAACAACACCCACATACACAATAAGAAGAGAATTAAAGGAAACTCATGTACAACTTTTGAAATCTAAAGTTTATTCAAATAAAGAGTTTTTCCAATACATTTCTTACAAGAAACCAACTCAGGTGTTGTTGATATGCCTTGAATCTGATATGAACCGCTCCGAATGACCAAGTACGGGGTCTATTATGTATAGAAATTAGATTATGATTTTTTCGTTTTGGGATTTTATTTTTGGCCTATTATGTTAGGGTTAAAGAGTGGTGTCATATATAAACTCTCTTAACATATTTTACCCTAATCTCTGTAATCTGAATACTCCTCATAATAAGATCGTTCTCTCCCTCTGTCCGTGGACGTAGCTAACACACCGTTAGTGAACCACGTAAATCTGTGTGTTGTTTTCTTCGCCCTTTCATTCTTGTTACGTTGATTTAAGTTTTCTGTCATAACATGTGTAATGTGAATTAAAAAACATGAGAAAATATTCAATTATGTTCTTTAACGGTGGTTAAAACAAAAAGTAACCGAAGGTCAACATTGTAACACTTATACAAGTTTGGGGTTCAAATTGATGAAAATGAAAGAATGAAAGTTTAGGGTTAAAATTGATACAACTTTGATACAACTTGCTAAGTTTGAGTTCAATTTGTTGAAATTAAAAGTTGAGGGTTAAAATTGATACAACTCCCTAAGTTTAAGGTGAAAAATGATTTTTTCCCTAATAATAATAGGAGAAGATATTAAGGCTCTTCCAAAAATTGTTTTGAGCACCATTAGAGGTCCAAACAAATGGCTGACATCATACATAATGGAATTTATAGTGTTGAATTCTATTTAACTAAAGTTGTTCCTTTAGGGAAAAAATATTAACATCGAAAATGTTGAGGCCTAAGAAAATATCCATAAAAACTATTTGAATAAATAAATAACCATTTTTAATATTTCATCAAATGGATATAAGTGAGGATTTAAATCTTAATCCCTGGAGTTACATGTTCCTTTGAACTAGATTGAGTATGGTAAGCAATGGTGTTATCAGATTTACAGCAAAAAAAGTAAGATCAAAAGAAGAAATGGGAAAAGGGAAAACAAACAGGCATATCACTCCTTCCCCTATTGGGGTAAGTAGATGTGTGTTCCCTTAAGGGTTGATTCTAGGGCTTGAACAAAAGCGCGCTATCCTCTCCTAGCCTGAGAGGAATTTCTATTTAGTGGTTGGACCCTAAGCAAGTTGCTCATTAGAGGGATCAGTGGTACTTAAGGATCTAGAGGTAACCCAGGGGTAAAACGGTAATTTGATCCAGTTGGTGTTACGAACACTCGTGAAGGATTGACTTACTATATTGGTCGATATCCGTGGACACAAAAATATTCTACAGTGAGAAGAGTGCAATTGTGGGTCTTTAGTGGAGTGACCCACAGTTAACGAATGTTGGTTAACTTGGTTAATGAGTTTAGCCAATTAATCTCGTATCGTTGGAGCTTCTGATCTGTAGGTCCATTAGGTCCACCTGCTAGCTCGACGGGTTCTAAGATTAATTAGTCTCGATTGTTTTGGGAATTTTAGTTAATTGTATTAGATACAATTAATATGATGTATGGAGATAAATTATAATATAAGTTTAATTATTGAATTAAACTTTATAATAAAATTAATTTTGGATGTGATTCAAAATTAATCAATGAGAGAATTATATATTTGAAGGAGTTCAAATATTAAATATGAATTAGATTCATATTAAACTATAGGTTAAAAATAATATGAATAGGTATTCATATTAAAACTATAGTATATGAGAGAATGTGAATTTAATTAAATATGTGATATTTGATTAATTTATAAATTAATTCATTGGAGAATTAATTAATTTAATTTAATTTGGTTAAACGTGATTTAATCAAATTAATTCTATAGTGAATAATTAATGTACTTGTGATGCACATTAAAACTATAGATTAAATGAGAGAGGTACATTTGAATATGATTCAATTGTAAAATTAATTAAGTATATGATATTTAATTAATGTGGGGAACAATTAATTGATTGACCTATTTAATTCAATTGAATATGATTTAATTGAATTAAAAACTTTATGTTATATTTAATTTAATTAAAATTGGTTTAATTAAAATATTTTATAATTAATTGGATTATTAATTATTATATGATAATAATTAACGGTCCAGATCTTATTGATTTCAATCAATGGCCAAGATCAACTAGGGAAGTTGATTGTAACTTCCCTTCCCCAATTTTACGTATGTTTCCATATGGGTTCTCTCTCAAGGGATCATTTGATCAGTTTTACAAAATAGTGGTTCTCTCCAAAACACAATTCTCTCTCAATCTCAAAAAGCTCTCTCAAAATACAACAATTAAAAATTTTCAAATAAAAAAAAAATACAATTATAATATTATACTTATGTATTTAAATTAGGATTGTTGAAGGAGAAATTTTGACAAATCACAAATTGCCACGTCATTATTTAAAATTAATGAATAAATTACAAATAATTAAATTTGGGACCAATTATATATTGACATATGTCCCAAATTTAATTTGAAAACAAAGTTGGCCAATTATAAGTTTATAGAGCCAAATTTCTATTTGATCAATTAATTAAAATTAAATTATGTTAATCAAATTAATTAATTTGACCAATTAATTAAAAAAAATTATTTGGATCAAATTTGGGTCTTTTAAATATTTGGGTCATATGGTTTTGGGTCAAATATGAACCAGACCCAAGACTACATAGTTGAGCCCAAGCCCAATTTAAGCCCAAGCCCGCAAAGGCCGTTGGAAAACTCTATAAATAGGAGGCCTTGGCTCATTTGAGGAAAAGGCAGAAAGAAAGGGAGAATTTGGAAGCTCTCAGCAAGAGTCAAAGAATCCAGAGGAAGACTCTTCAAAACTAGAAGACTTCAAAAATTCTTGAAGACCAAAAAAACTCTTCAAGACTTCAAGACCCCAAGACTTCTTGAAGACTGAAGACTCATCAAGACTAGAAGACTTCAACAATTCTTGATGACCAAAGACTCTTCAAGATTTCAAGACTCCAAGGCTTCAAGACTTCAAGACCCCGAGACTTCTTGAAGACTGAAGACCCTTCAAGACTAGAAGACTTCAACAATCCTTGAAGACCAAAGACTCTTCAAGACTTCAAGACCCCAAGACTTATTGAAGACTGAAGACCCTTCAAGACCAGAAGACTTCAACAATCCTTAAAGACCAAAGACTCTTCAAGACTTCAAGACCCCAAGACTTCTTGAAGACTGAAAACCCTTCAAGACTAGAAGACTTCAACAATCTTTGAAGACCAAAGACTTTTCAAGACTTCAAGACCCCAAGACTTCTTCAAAACTGAAGACCCTTCAAGACTAGAAGACTTCAACAATCTTTGAAGACCAAAGACTCTTCAAGACTCCAAGACTTCAAACTCCAAGAATCCATTGAAGCTTCAGACTTGAGATCAAGCGTTCCAATCCTCGAGTGAAACACATTCACACACAAGAGAGAGAATCAGAGGATTAAAGTTATAGATTGTACACCCACACGCATATTACATCAATACAAATATATATTTTATTCCACGTGTCTCCATCTTCGAAGTTACGTGTGAACAAGGATTATGGTCACAAATATTCATCTCTATCATGAAAAAATAATCGATAATTTTCTAATTATGTGCTTAAATTTAATTTGTAGGGTTTAGTCTTCGTTGAAAAATTGGAACAAATTCATTAAATTAATTAATATGAAAATTGGATTAAAGTATTATTCAAAAGCATATATAGATTTGTTACGATAAATTTTGTTGAAATCTTCATGAATAAAATTATTTAAAAAATCTTATAGAATTTAAAAATAAATAAGTGAGCTATAAAAAAATTAATATAAAAAAATCTCAAAAAACAATAACGGAAAAACAAGTAGGAAAAAAAAAGGACAAAATATAAAATTGGGTGGTACATTGCAAATGATAAATTTATTTTTAAAAATTTGAAACTTAAAAAAGAAAAAGAAAAATAAAAAAAGAAAATCTAATGGGTTGTATACGGTAAATAATAAATGTAATTTTATTTTATTTATTTTAAAAAATCTGGAACTAAAAAAAAGAAAGAAGTGTGATTCCTTGATTTGTGCATGATTCCACCCCTTCAAGTCACGAAAAACAATAATGTCAAAAAAAGTATCTGTTTTTTCCAATTTTTTTCAAAGTATTTTTTTTCTCCCAATTTATTTTTTAAAATACAATTTTAATCTAATTGTCCCCGACACGCTCACTTGCTCTAGGACCCAACGACAGATTGCTAAGTCCACAGCAAGGATAGACAATGTTGTTTGACAGTTTTGTTTCTTCTTCCTTCGTCTTTCGTACGCAGCATTTCCTCAGGGAGTTGTTCCATTTGTCTTTGCGAAAAAGTATAATATACATCCAGATGTTTTAAGCACAAGGTAACTATTCTACTTTGAGCAGTTTATTAGATCAGAGAGTAAATGAAGCTTGCATAATTGCTTCATTGATGCAATTATTGAACGACACCTCTAAAATGGTGAAGTGTCAGTGTCAGACACGTGTCCGACACCGACACGCCCCGACACATGTCCGACACGCCATGTGGGCGTGTCATTTTTTTTTTAATTTTTCTTATTTTCCGACACACCTCTGACACGCTTCGACACACGAGGGACACGCCTCCAACACGTTCAGGACACGTTTTAAAAAAAAGGGGCCGTTTTTTAAAATTTAATCATCGTTTAAAATAAACCCACCCATAGCCCACTCATTCACAGCCCACCCATGGTTAAAAGAACTCTCACCGTTAAAAAAAGAGTCATTTTGTTTTTGTTTTTTTTTATTTTTAATATGCCCTAGGTCATTTTTAAGTCTTCTCATCTTCTTCCCCACATATTTCTGGTTTTTTGCACGATTTCTTCTCCAGCATTTTGTGAGTTGAGAATGAGACCAAGATAGAAGTATGCAAGTCTCGGCCTCCACGCGATAAAGTTGTTCGGCGTTCACCATCACGTCACGACGGGCCAGTGGCTTCTAGTTCTCAAATTCTTGTTTTGATGTTTAAATATAGAGGAAATTTACATTAAAACTATAAAATATTCATAATATGTCAAAATATGCACACATACATATATATATTTTTAAAAAAAATTAAGTGTCCCCAACGTGTCGTGTCCTACTTTTTTGGAAATTGACGTGTCGCCGTGTCTATGTCTGGTAACCAAAGATGATACATCAGTTAGGACTCGACTAATCAAACTAACCATAACAACTCAACTACCAGCAAACAACTAATAGCTGTTACATTCTGATATAGTTCAAGGAAAAGCAAGTTATGCATAGCTAAATTACGTAGTACATACTTAGGCGAGTTTCCTTCTGGTCACAGGGTACTGTCGGGCTTGCTCATTGCATTGCCAGTGGCATTGGCCTATTACTCCTTTCTGTCATTGTAAAGTATCAATGCTGCCACGTCATCACTGGAAAAATTGTGCTGAAACAAGAAATTTAGGACATCATGTAAAACAACAAAAAACAGACACAAATAACTCAGCCACTAAAACCCACCGAAAATCACTTCATCCTCTCCAAATCAACAACAATTCAACAAGGAAAATCATCAGCATTGTAATAGACGTTATTTTAGCCCATGGAATCAACAAGTTGTCCATAATAAAAAATTGCATATGACAACAGAAATTCACCTTGAATCCTGCTGTGATTTGGTCTTAATTATTCATACAATTGAGAAATGGTTGCTCATCTGTGTGAATTCATTTTGCACTCTGATTTTCTGGCTAGATCGCTTTTATGGTATCGGAACGACCACGAAAGAATAGACAATCGTGAATGTGCTATTATTTTTTTGTGCAACAATTCTCTTATTTTTTTGACTAAGCTCTTATGACTACCAAGGAACAAGCCCTGTTGATTCAGACTTTTCATCAATGCACCAGTCTGATTTCCATCAAACTTAATTCCACAAATTATTTGTTGTGGAAATCACAAGTTCTCCCTCTCATCAGGACACTCGGATTGCAACACCACTTGAGAGAAGATGATAGCTGTAAATTAAACAAGAGAAAATAAAGACCAAACAGCAGATGTTGAATCTGTAACGGCAGAAACAGAAGGAAATAAAGACAGTAGAAATTGACCCTTAACTAAGCATATGGTACAACAATGAAGGCCTGTTAACGTCGTGGTTGCTTGGAATCATTCCTGAAGATGTGCTAGTAGTGATTGAAGGTACTGAAACTGCTAAACAGGTATGGAATTCTCTAGAAAAAGTTCTATTAAACATGTCCAAGGAGAATGAGATTCGTTTGAATGAATCTTTACTCACATTCAATTTCTTCTTGCTTTAAAAGCTCACGATCAAATCATATGTGTCGAAGAAGAGGAAGAAAAGATTAGTCAAGTAAATCTTAATAGGCCTTTTTCTCAAGTTGTGGAAGAAGTACGGGATGAGATAAACAATTGTTGTATATCTTGTTAATGTTGAAGGTGTTAGGCGATAAAAGTATAATCAATCTAAATTCAGACAATATATAATTTATCGCAATTCCCAGATCCGGTTCTGGTTTCAAATATAATGTGAAACAAATAATTTGAAACCAAGAGCCGGATCTGGGAATTGCGATAAATTATATATTGTTTGAATTTAGATTGATTATACTTTTATCGCCTAACAATTGGTATCAGAGCATTCGGGTTGTAGAACAATGTCAGGAGGAGATGAGAAATTGGTTATATTTAATGGATCAAAATTTTCCTTTTGGAAGTGTCAGATATTAGATTATTTGCATTCCAAAGAATTGGATTTACCATTAGAAGGAAGGCCTGATGACATGGGAGAAAAAGAATGGAAGAAGTTGGACAGAAAGGTGTTGGGGACTATTCGCCTGACTTTGACAAAAACGTGCAAAGCAGTGTGGCGAAGGCAACGACCACAGCAGAGCTGATGACAACGTTGTCTAACATGTATGAAAAACCCTCGATAAATAACAAGGTGTATCTCGCAACTAAATTCTTTAACTTGAAAATGGCTGAAGGTACATCTGTTACTGCCCATTTAAATGAGTTTGATCTATTGATGAACAAATTAGCTGCTGTTGAACTAGAATTTACTGATGAAGTAAATGCGATTTTGTTGTTGAGATCTTTGCCTGATAGTTGGGAAACCATGAAGGCTGCACTTTCTAATTCATGTGGTAAAGATAAATTGTAGTTTTCACAGGTTAGAGATTCTGCTCTAGCACAAGAAATTCGCAGGAAGGATTCAGGTGTTGCTTCTACTTCTGGTTCGGCATTGAATGTGGACAGAGGAAGGAGTAATAACAGAAGTCATGGAAATCGAGGTAAATCAAGAAACAACAGAAGCAAGTCTAGGAATGGTAGATTAGAATGTTGGAACTGTGGTAAAACCGGACATCTGAAAAGGAACTGCAAGACCCCGAAGCGAACTGAAGGAAATGAAGCCGGTGCAAATGTCGTTGCTAATGAGATGCATGATGCTCTGGTTCTGGCAGTGGAAAGTGATCATGAAACATGGGTGATTGATTCAGGTGCGTCATTTCATACTACAGGTCAACGCGACATTCTTGAAAACTATGTTGCAGGAAATCATGGAAAGGTGTATCTAGCTGATGGAGAGCCTTTGAACATCATTGGGATCGGTGACGTCAAATTGAAAATGGCGAATGGTTCAACCTGGAAAATTCGCAAGGTACGCACGTTCAAAATATGATGAAGAACTTGATTTCTGTAGGACAGTTAGACAGCGAAGGATGTGAAGTATCTTTTGGTCAAGGAAATTGGAAGGTTACAAAAGGTGCCATGATAATTGCTCGAGGATGCAAGTCAGGGACTTTATATGTCAACAGCGATGACAAAGATATGGTGGCTATTGTAGATCACTCGAGTCAGACAGATTTGTGGCATAACAGGCTGAGACATATGAGTGAAAAAGGTATGAAGCTTCTTCACTCTGTAGTGAAGTTACAGGGACTGAAGGCAGTTGAACACAAGTTGTGTGAGAGCTGTGTATTTGGGAAGTAGAAGCGTGTCGGTTTCTCAAAAACAGGAGCAAAGCCAAAATCCACAAAGTTGGAGTTAGTTCACACTGATGTGTGGGGGCCTTCTGAAGTTTCTTCTCTTGGTGGTTCCAAATACTATGTGACCTTCATAGATGACTCAAGCAGGAAGGTATGGACTTATTTTCTCAAACACAAGTCTGATGTATTCTTTGTTTTCAAAACTTGGAAGGCCATGGTTGAAAATGAGACAGGTCTAAAAGTTAAAAGCTTGAGGTCGAAGAATGGTGGTGAATATGTTGATAGGGAATTCAAGAAATATTGTGCAGACAATGGGATTGTGATGGTAAAGACCATTCCAGGGACACTACAACAAAACGGTGTGGCTGAGAGAATGAACAGGACGCTGAATGAGCGTGCCAGGCGCATGAGATTGCATGCAGGATTGCCTAAGATGTTCTGGGCAGAGGCAATCAACACGGTGACCTATCTGATCAATAGGAGCCCGACCACATCTATAGACTTCAAGTTGCCTGAAGAAGTCTGGAGCGGTAAACAGGTAAACCTTTCTCATCTAAAGGTTTTCGGTTGTGTGTCTTATCTTCACATTGATGCTGCAGACAGAAGTAAGTTAGATGCTAAATCCAAGAAGTGTTATTTTCTTGGGTATGGCGGTGCTGAGATTGGTTACAGATTTTGGGATGACCAAAACAGGAAGATAGTCAGAAGCAAGGATGTGATCTTCAATGAAGAAGTTCTGTACAAAAACAGAACAACAGTTGACTCAGAAAGGTCAGAGTCAGATGAAAGCAAAAAGGAGAAGACTCACTAGAAAAACAAGAATTGAAGATCAGAATACAACTACTCCTGAGGAACCGGTTGTGGAATCTGAAGAATCAGTGATGGAAACTACTGTAGAACCTGATGAAGTTCAGAGAACGCCAGCTACAGCAGTTAGGAGATCTACCAGAACTATCAGACCACCACAGAGGTATTCCCCTACTTTGAATTATATATTACTAACTGACAAAGGTGAACCTGAATATTATGACGAAGCAGTTCAATTGGAAGATTCTGTCAAGTGGGAGTTAGCCATGAAGGATGAGATGGATTCACTTATGACAAATCAGACATGGCAACTGACCGAATTACCAAGAGGTAAGAAAGCTTTGCAGAACAAATGGGTTTACAGAATCAAGCAAGAGCCTGATGGTAGCAAAAGATACAAAGCAAGGCTTGTAGTCAAAGGCTTTCAACAGAAGGAAGGTATTGACTTTAATGAGATTTTTTCTCCTGTAGTTAAATTAACTACTATTAGAACTGTATTGTCAATAGTGGCAGAAGAGGATCTGTTTCTGGAACAGATGGATGTAAAGACCGCATTTCTTCACGGTGATTTAGAGGAAGAAATTTACATGGTACAGCCACAGGGTTTCACAGTACAGGGACAAGAGAAAATGGTTTGCAAACTTCAGAAAAGCATGTATGGTCTCAAATAGGCTCCCAGACAATGGTATAAGAAGTTCGATAGTTTTATGTGCAACAATGAATTTCAGAGGTATCAGGCAGATCACTGTTGCTACATAAGATCTCAAGGTAACTTATATATTATTTTGCTACTCTATGTTGATGATATGTTGATAGCAGGGACAAACAAACAAGAAATTCTTAAGATAAAGGCTAAGTTATCTAAAGAATTTGATATGAAAGATTTGGAAGCTGCCAAACAAATCTTGGGAATGAGGATCGAGAGAAAAGATGGTGCATTGACTTTGTCACAAGAAGAGTATGTGAAAAAGGTACTAAATAAGTTTCACATGCAAGATGCAAAACCTGTGAGTACTCCTTTAGTTTGTCACTTTAAATTATCAAAGGAGCACTCACCCACTACCGAGCAGGAAAGAGATCATATGGCTAGAGTGCCATATGCTTCAGCTATAGGAAGCCTGATGTATGCCATGGTTTGCACAAGACCAGACATTGCACATGCAGTGGGAGTTGTTAGCAGGTATATGAATAATCCAGGAAAGCAGCCTTGGGAAGCTGTAAAGTGGATTCTCAGATATCTGAAAGGTACAATTGACTTTGCTCTGCATTTTAAGAAGTTAGAAGATTTTAAATTGCAGGGTTATGTAGATGCAGATATGACAGGTGACACAGATGGTAGGAAAAGTACTACCGGGTATGTTTTTACTTTGGGTAATACTGCTATTAGTTGGATCTCTAGACTGCAGAAGATAGTGGCTCTTTCTACTACAGAAGCTAAGTACGTTGCAGTTATTGAGGCAAGTAAAGAGAGGATATGACTTCAATCTTTCTTAGAAGAACTTGGCTTGAATTTGGGAAAAGGGATTTTGCATTGTGACAGTCAGAGTGCTATTCATTTAGCAAAGAATCCAGTGTTTCATTCGAGAACGAAACACATACAGGTAAGGTTCCATTTTATCAGATCAGCTTTGGAAAATTGAGTGTTGGTGCTTGAAAAGGTTCCAGGAAGTCAAAATCCAGCTGATATGTTTACCAAGGTTGTTCCTACTGACAAACTGAAGTTGTGAACAACTTCAGTTGGACTCTTCCATGAGTAGAGGGGAGTCTCTACCGTTGCAGGAGAGACATGTTGCTTGTTTTGTCTCCAAGTGGGAGATTGTTAAGTATTTTGGAGCCCAAAACAAGAAATGGCCCAAACAATATGGGCGGTGGAGCTTTATTATCAATTGGTTGAGAAAGAAAGATTAAGGCGACAAGGTGTGAAAAGAAGAAACAAATTGTGGCGGAAATGCTTAATGAAGAAGGAAATTATGGCAGTAAATTGATTGGCTAGGAATGAAAATTGAGGCGGCTATTTTTCTTATAAAAGGAAATGTTGGTTGTTTCCTTCATACTATATCCAGAGAAGAAAAATTTGAGGGAAGGCCGTGAGTCCAAGAGAGCTTCAAGAATTTTTTTTTTCCTTTTTTGTGAGTTATTTGCCGTGAGCTTTTTTCTTTCCGTTAAGAGTTTTTGAGAGCTTGTTCTGGAGTGATTTGTGATCCTTTTTCTTGAGAGAAAAGTGAGAGAAATCATTCTTGAGCGTTGAAAACTCTTGTAACTTTCTCCCTGGAGTTTTAGTGGAACCTGCATCGGTAGCAGAGAACTGGACGTAGCACACATTGGGTAAACCAGTATAAAACTCGGTGTCAATTTCTCCTCCATTCTCTTTTATTTATTATTGTTCTTGTTGCTTAGAATTTAGGTTGGTTTATCTATTCTTCTAAGCTCTTGGTTTCAAATTATTTGTTTCACATTATATTTGAAACCAGAACCGGATCTGGGAATTGCAATAAATTATATATTGTCTGAATTTAGATTGATTATACTTTTATCGCCTAACAGAAGGAACATAAGTATGTAGTAGTTGTCAACTTGGTACAAGTTGTAAGCTTCCGTTTAAAACTAATGAAAATTATGCTCACAATGTTGGGTTTTATGTCCTAAAACTCGTAGATAGTGAATGTTAACGAATTGTATACTTGTGTCAATAAACTGTTATTGAGGTATCTTATACAATAAAGTGTTATTGTTAATTTTAAGTCTATAATTGCACTATATATATAACCCAAATCCAATAAACTAAGATCCAAGGTTGTTGATATGTAACTTGAGCTAGTATGTGGGGACATACGGGGATCAGTGTTCAAGTAACAACCTAAAAGGTCTATAGTACAGGGATAAGGTTGGGTACCTTATCCTGGTAACACTATGTGATACGACCCGCTTTGTATTCGATACAGACATATTGATCCAAGGCGTCCATGTAGGAGACATGCGAGCGGGGGTATCCTATGCAACGAGTTTGCATAAGACTGGACCACGAAATAGTAAACCACTAGATGTAACACCATTAACTAGTTAGGTTACTGTTTCAATAGGATGACCTAGGTAACTCAGTCTTAATCCTGAGTGTGTCATGAACTCCTTCTCACGAGGGATTGTCCTTTGATTAGTACGGGTGAGAGTGGCCTGCACGCCGACTCAATAAGCCTACCTTCTTGGGGACAAGACTGAGTGGGGGGCTGGGGACATGACAACACAAGATGGAATTCACTCCTTCCCGCTTCTAGGAGAAGTAGATGAGTGTTCCCTTAAGTGGTGACTCCAGGTCTTGAACAAAGGGATCCCGCCCTCTCACTGGCCCGAGAGGGACTTTCTGTTTATTGGTTGGACCATAAACAAGTTGTTCATTAGAGGAGCACTGGTACTTAAGGAACCAGAGGTAACACAGGGGTAAAACGGTAATTTGACCCAGATGTAGTTACGAACACTCGTGAAGGATTGACTTATCGTTATTGGTCAATATCCGTGGACACAGAAATATTCTACAGTGAGAAGAGTGCAACTGTGGGTCTTTAGTGGAGTGACCCACAGTTAATGAATATTGGTTAACTCGATTAATGAGTTTAGTCAGTTAACCTCATATCATTGGAGCTTCTGATCTGTAGGTCCATTAGGTCCCCCTGCTAGCTCGTAAAGAGTAATTGGGAACAATTTATCTTGAAAGAATTTGAATAGTTCAAATTCGATATGGGAATCAAGTTAATTGTATGAGATACAATTAATATAATGTATGGTGATGCATTATAATATAAAGTTTAATGTGTGATTAAACTTTATTATATGAGAGAATTATATATTTGAAAGAGTTCAAATATATAGCTAATTAAGTATGTGATATTTAATTAGTAAATTAATTAATTAACTGTGAATTAATTAATTATTCAATTTAGTTTGAATTAAATGTGATTTAATTAAACTATATAATATGAGAGATTAAATTAGAATATGATTCTAATATGTAATTAATTAAATATGTGATATTTAATTAATCACAATAATTAATTAATTTTGAATTAATTAATTGTTCAATTTAATTTAGTTAAATGTGATTTAATTAAATTAATAACTATAGATTAATCTGAATATGATTCATATTAAAACTATAGGTTATAAGAGAGATGCACATTTGAATATGATTCAAATGTTTGATTAATTAAATATGTTATATTAAATTGATCGAAGAATTAATTAATTATGAATTAATTAATTGTGTGGTTTAATTAATTTAATTAAATGTGATTTAATTAAGTTTAATTAAAACTATATATTATGTGAGGGCAATGCATTTAAATATGATTTAAATGTAAATATGCTTAATTAATTAATATGATTAATTGATTAGCATAAAATTAATTAATTGAATTAATTTTAATTAATTAATTATGTTATCAGATAATCTAATAGCCATCTGATTAGATGGAGGGTCAAGATTTGATCTTGCATATCCTCACATTAGTTACACGCATAGTAGGGGGTCTTTGCAGGAGGATTCATTCTGTAGAATGTCTCACAACTCTCACTCTCTTAATTCTCTCTCAAGAAAAATTCACAGGGTGAATTTTCTCTTTTTGGTATTTTCTCCCAAGTTCAAGAAGATCGTGGTCCCACAACCACGTTTCCAAACTCAGAGAATAGCGGGGTAATCTTGTGGTGGTGTCCCAAGATTTCACATTCTGGTCCCTGCATAATCAAGAAGCGTTCTTGAATTCAGAGTCGCCAACGAAGGTTTGTTTGCTTAACCTTAAATTGTAGAATTATGAATTCATTATTTGCCAATGTACTAGTATTTTGTAGAACGAAATTAAAATGTGATTCGGTCCAATTGCTTCCGCTGTAACGGAATTGGGAATTCCAATCCTTCACACAATATCTTATATAAAATTCATTGTGACCCATGGGACCTACTCCTATTGCTTCTTGTCAATTCTTTAAGTATTATGTTAGTTCCATAGATGACTACTCTAGATTTGTATGGTTGTATCGCTTGAAAAATAAATATGATTTTCTTACCGTTTTCACCAAGTTTCAATTGCTAGTGGAAAACCAATTTGAAAGAAAAATCAAAGTGTTTCAAAGTGATGGTGGTGGAGAATTTAAGTCTAAATAGTTCAAACTCCTCTCAAAACAAAATGGGATACATCATCAATTCTCATGTCCCTATACTCCACAACAAAACGGAGTAGTTGAGAGGAAAGATAGACATATAGGGGAAACTGGTTTTTCTTTTATTTCATAGTCATATATGCCTTTGAGATATTGGGTGGATGCCTTCTTAACTACTGTTTTATCTTATAAACCAAATGTCCACCAAAGCCTTAAGTATGACTCTCCCCTTTCATAAAATTCATGGAAAAGAACCAAACTGTAATAATATTACGATTTTTGGATGTAGATACTCCCCATACCTAAGAAACAATCAATCCTATCAAATTTACCAAAAGAACATATCCTTGCATATTTTTTGGATATAGTATGGAACATATAAAGGCTATAGGTATCTCAATCCCACAAACAACCGCATCTATATTTCTCGACACGTCATATTTGATGAAACATATTTTCCCTTTGACAAAGCTAAAATGACAAAGAAAAGTGCCTCTTCTCTTGTGGTAACTGAGTTTGATGGTGATCAAAGTACGAAGGGAATCAATCTTATTGACAACATAAAAAGAGCAATATCGATCTCATCACCAACACATCCAAACAACTTAGAAGCTAAAGATCATACTCATGATGAAGCTGCAGTGGAGACACATCACACTCACCTTTGGAGACCTCAAAAGAAGAACCCACGCCTACCCATAGAGTGGTGGAATATTCCCAACTGAGGAAATGCTTGAACCAGTGGCGGCAATGCAAGAAATTGTGCAACAGAATACAGATTCGCCTACTAATTCCCTCTCAAACTCTCTTGCACCTTAAAATCAAAACTGATTTCTCGCTATTACCTGACATAATTCAATACTTACATATTGATTTCTCCCAAGACCTGTCAACCTCAACGTAGTAAGATCCAAATGGATATTCAAAACAAGAAAACAAAGAAGACGACACCATAGTTTGATACAAGGCTCGTCTAGTGGTACAAGGTTACACTCAGATTGAAGGTTATGGACTATGGTGAAATCTACAACCCTGTGATCAAACCTACTACTATTAGGTTAATTCTATCCCTAGCTACTAGTGCAAATTGGCCATGACAACAACTAGATGTCAAAAATGCCCTTTTACATGGACACTTGAAATAACACATTTACATTGAACAATCACCATGTTTCTTCACTCAACTCTTTCTAATCATGTATGCGAGCTTCAAAATTCAATATATGGACTGAAACAAGCTCCACAAGCTTCGTTTGATAGACTTTGCTAACCACCTTCTCCATATGGGCTTTACATGCAGTCGATCTGATCCATCATCGTTCATTTATAGAAATAATTATGTTATTATTATGATTATGTTGATATATGTTGACGACATCATGTTTACATGGAACAACTCATCTCTCATACAACAACGCTAATTCAGTCCTTGGGATCTGAATTTTCTCTAAAGGACCTAGGGCCTAGGACCTATTCATTATTTCCTAGGTGTCGAAGTGTTGAGGATCTTAAATTGGAAAGATGAATGAAGGCCTCACTATTAATAAGATACGTGGGTTATTCCTCTCATTGTCAATTGGTTTTGAGATATGGAACCCATGTTTATCTTGAAGGTGTTCATATAACACATGCGGAAGCAATTTTAGGATCGGAGGCACTTAACTACATCAATTTTAGAAAATGAAAACATGCTGTCCAAATACCGTAAGGTGAGAGCAGAATTTTTACCAACCTTTTGGAGACCGATTCAACAACTCCCTTTGATTCCTTTGATCACGAACGGTGTGTGGACCACCTCTAGTGTCTTCCCTACTATTCTCCGGGCCAAGAACGACTTGTGGGAGTCTATAGAGATAGGGAATGGGAAGGGAATGCTTGAAGGTTCAAGCACTAGAGAGATATATGGAGATGAGTGAGTTTGAGACCAAAATCCAGCAGCATAACAATATGAAAAATGGCTCTGCTTCCTTTGAATCTGATTCATACTCCTTATATAGACATCTTCCATGCAAAGAGAAGCCTCATGACACTAGACACATGGTGAAATTGCAACTCAAAGTGGATTCTAGGTGTTTAATTCACAACACATGCAACTAGTGCATGGTTGTGTTGTTTTCCACTATGCATCAACATGCAAGAGTGGGAATGCCACTAAATCCACTTAAAATTGAATCTAAATTCTCAATTTTCAGCTTGCAATTCATTCCTATTTCAATTCAAAATTGAAATTGACTTCTAGGCAATTAATTTGTACAATTCCAAGTAATTTTTACATGATTAATCCAATTAATCTTTATCACCTAGTGCCATGAATTATATATGATTCCTAATACATATATATGGTATTCAAAACACTTTTAAATACTCCATCTCTCATTTTCTAATTTAATTCATAATTAAATTATTGTGTCAAACACAATTTACGATAATACCCGTTTTCCCGATTTTGAACGATTCAAAGCTTCCTATCTTTTTGTTCTAGGCTTTGTTCCGATATGAGCTAGTAGGGGGACCTAATGGACCTATAGATCATGGGCTCCAACGATTCGAGGCTAACCGACTAATCTCATTATCCAAGCTAGCCAACATTCGTTAACTACCGGGACACTCCACTATAGCCCGATAGTTGCACTCCCCTCACTATAGATATATTTCCGTCCACTTGATTTAACCATGATTAGTAAGTCGATCCTTCACAGGTTGTTCGTATCTATAGCTAGGTCAAAAAGCCATTTCACCCCTATAGTACTTCTAGTTCCTCAAGTCCCACTGATCCTCTAATGAACAATTGGTTTATGGTCCAACCAATAAACCGAGTCCCTCTCGGGCCAATGAGAGGGCGGGATCCCTTTGTTCAAGCCCCGGAGTCAGCACTTAAGGGAACAACCTCTCTACTATCCCTAATTCGGGTAGGAGTGAATTCCTTCTTGCACGACTATGTCCCCAGCTATCTACCCGTTCCTATCCCTGAAATGGGAGGCTTATTGAGTCGGCGATACTGAGCCACTCTCACCTATGCAGATCTAAGGATAAGCCCGAATAAACAGGAGTTCATAGATAGCTCAGGATTAAGATCGAGTTACCTAGGTCATCATATGAAATAGTCAGTCTCATCAGTAAACGGTGTTATAAAGCGAGAGCGACTTATTTCTCGATCCTGGTCTTATGCAAACTCATTGCATAGGACGCCCCCACTCGCATGTCTCTACATGGACGATTTAGGATCACATCGTCTATACCATCTATAAAGCGGGCCGCGTCTCATAGTGTCCCCAGAATAAGGTATCCAGCCCTATCCCTATACTATAGACTGTTTTGGCTATTACTCGAGCATGATCCACTTTTATGTCTCTACATAAAGCTCAAGTGTTCATCCTATAGCCATGGATCTTAGTTTATTGGATTTGGGTAATTATATGTGCAATTTACTTTATTCAGTAATAACTTTACTGAATTAGTCTCGATAATGCCTTTATCGAATAAGTTTATAATTCGTTTAACATTCACTATCTACGAGTTTTAGGACACCAATCCCAACATATCTAATATAGTATCAGATCTCATAAAACCCAAACAAGTATTTGGTCCAAGAAAAAAAAAATCCGATTGAAGAATGTTAAACCTAAAGAGGCACCATCTTGAAGGTGAAGGATTGGAATTCCCAATTCCATTACAGCAGAAGCAATTGGACCGTTCGTAAATTAATTTTTGTTCTACAAAATACCAATACATTGGCAAAAGGTTAAGCGGTGAAAAACATACCTCCGTTGACGACTCTGAATACTTCAACGGACATGATTCTTAATTGCTCTGCAACAACGAAGAACACCACCATTTGATCTTCCCCGCTATAACTCTGAGATTAGGAACGTAGTTGTGAGACTACCTAATCTTGAATGGGAAAAACTCTAGAGAGAAAATTCTCCCTAGAGTTCTTGAGTTGAGAGAATATGAGAGGGCCTTATGGTGGCCATATGTTCTTGTATCACATAAACCCTAGAGTTAGTGTTCTATTTATAGGAGAAAGGCCATGAATAAAATATTCATTTAAAATCAATTATTTCCATAATTGATTTAATCTTTTCCATAATTAATCAATTCCATAACCAATCAATTCCATAATTGATTAATCTTTTCCATAAATGATTGATCACTTCCATAAGTGATTAAATCATTTCCATAAATGATTAATTTCCAATTAATTAATTCTTTAAATTAATTAATCACCAATTAAATATCATATATTTAATTTCAGAACTTCTATTAGTTAATCAATTAATTACCCAATTAAATATCATATATTTAATTTCAGGCCTTCAATTAATTAATTCTATAATATGAATCAAATTCATATTAAAATTGGAACTCCTTCCAATTCTCTTATATCCTATAAATTTAATATGAATCAAATTCATATTGATATTTGAACTTCTTCAAATATTTATTTCTCTCATAATAATAAAGTTTAAATTCAAATTAGACTTTATATTTTAATGTATCATTATACATTATATTAATTTGTATCTCATACAATTAACTTAATTCCCAATATGAATTTGAACTATTCAAATTCTCTAAAGATATAATTGTTCCTAATTACTCTTTACGAGCTAGCAGGGGGACCTAATGGACCTACAGATCAGAAGCTCCAATGATATGAGGTTAACCGATTAAACTCATTAATCAGGTTAACCAATATTCATTAACTGTGGGTCATTCCACTAAAGACCCACAGCTGAACTCTTCTCACTGTAGAACATTTCTGTGTCCACGGATATAGACCTATACCGGTAAGTCAATCCTTCACGAGTGTTCGTAATCACGGCTGGGTCAAATTACCGTTTTACCCCTGTGTTACATCTGTCTCCTTAAGTACCAGCGCTCCTCTAATGAACAACCTGTTTATGGTCCAACCATTAAACAGAAAGTCCCTCTCGGGCCAGTGAGAGGGCGGGATCCCTTTGTTCAAGTCTCGGAGTCACCACTTAAGGGAACACTCATCTACTTTCCTAGAAGTGGGAAGGAGTGAATTCCTTTTTGTGTTGTCATGTCCCCAGCCTCCCACTCGGTCTTGTCCCCAAAAAGGAAGGCATATTGAGTCGGCGTATTGGCCACTCTCACCCATGCTAATCAAAGGACAATCCCTCATGAGAAGGAGTTCATGACACACTCAGGATTAAGACTGAGTTACCTAGGTCATCCTATTGAAACAGTAACCTAACTAGTTAACGGTGTTATATCTAGTGGTTTACTATTTCGTGGTCCGGTCTTATGCAAACTCATTGCATAGGATACCCCCGCTCACATGTCTCCTACATGGATGCCTTGGATCAATACGTCTGTATCGAATACAAAGTGGGCTGTATCACATAGTGTTACCAGGATAAGGTACCCAGTCTTATCCCTGTACTATAGACCTTTTAGGTTGTTACTTGAACATCGATCCCCGTATGTCCCCACATACTAGTTCAAGTTACATACAAACAACCTTGGATCTTAGTTTATTGGATTTGGGTCAAATTGTGCAATATTTAACAATAACACTTTATTGTAGAAACTCAATAACACTTTATTGAAACAAGTATACAATTTGTTTACATTCACTATCTACGAGTTTTAGGGCATAAAACCCAACAGAAGGGTATGTTGAGGATCCCACAATAGAAAGATGAATGGAGACCTCACAATTAATAAGATGCATGGCCTACTTCTCTCATTGTCAATTGGTTTTGAGATGAAACTCATTTCTAGGAAGCATAGACACGTAAATTTGAAGGATCAGTGTCCAAAACATGTCGGACACAGACACACCCTGACACGACGTCCGACACGTGAATTCAAGTGTCCAATTTTTATTTACATTTTTTTTTCATTTTCGGACACGCTGGGATACGTTCAGGACACATTTCCGGACACACTTGAGGAAAATAAGAGTATAAAGTTGCCCAAAAAAGAGTAAAAAAGTCCAACCCATCATGAAAACCCTAATGATCGAAGAAGAGGAAGCACTAGTTTAGAAAGATTGAAGGTCCTTTTCATCACACTCACCCACAAATATTTGTGAAATAAACCATAGTACCTATTTGGTGACATCTTCTTTCACCCTGCCGTTGTAGCTCTCATTGAAAGAGAGAGAGATCCCATGCAACTTTATGTGAGAGTGAGAGCAAGATTGTCGTGTGAGAGAAAATATTGGTTTTATTTTGAGATAATTGCTACACTGCCACTGCCACGTACAGAATTTGTTGTTGAGGTGGAAGCACCACCTCCAGCAAGGTTATATATAAATATACTGGATTTCTTTTGTGTGTTTGTGTTTTTTTTTTCATATCATATTAATTACTTTAATGGAAGATAATAAATCAATATAATTTAAGATAGAGATTAAGTAAAATTAAAAAATGTGAATTTAGGAAAAGATATTGCATGACATATCTGTTGAGGATCCCACATTGAATTGAAAAGATAAGTGGAGACCTCATGACTTATTAGATAACATGGAGTTCCATCTCAAAACCAATTGGCAATGAGTGGAGCAACCCATTTATCTTATAAGTCATGAGGTCTCCACTTATCTTTTCAATGTGGGATACTCAACATGCCCCCTCAAGATGGTGTCTCTTTTGGGTTCATTCTTGAATACCCGTTTGGGTTTTATGGGCTTTGATACCATATTAAATTACATGGGGTTCTGTCTCAAAACCAATTGGCAATGAGTGTGGTAACTCTTGTAGCTTATAAATTGTGAGGTCTCCACTAATCTTTTCAATGTGGCATCCTCAACATACCCCCTCAAGATGGTACCTATTTGGGTTCACCATTCTTGATCAGATTCCAATTTTTTTTTTCTTGGACCGAATACCCGTTTGGGTGAGACCTCACAATATATATGTTACAAGGGTCACCCCACTCATAGTCAATTGGTTTTGAGATGGAAACCCATGTTGTCTAATATGGTATCAGAGCCCATGAAACCCAAACGGGTATTCGGGTCCAATAAAAAAAATTGGGATCCGATCCAAGAATGGTGAACCCAAAGAGGCACCATCTTGAGGGGGCATGTTGAGGATCCCACATTGAAAAGATTAGTGGAGACCTCCCAATTCATAAGATAGATGGGCTACTCCACTCATTGCTAATTGGTTTTGAGATGGAAGCCCAAGTTATCTAATATGGTATCAGAGCCCATTAAACCCAAACGGGTATTCGGTCCAAAACAAAAATTGGGATCCGATCCAAGAATGGTGAACCCAAAAGAGGCACCATCTTGAGGGGGCATGTTGAGGATCCCACATTGAAAAGATAAGTGGAGACCTCATGACTTATAAGATAAATGGGTTGCTCCACTCATTGCCAATTGGTTTTGAGATGGAACCCCATATAATCTAATATGGTATCAGAGCCCATGAAACCCAAACGGGTATTCGGTCCATGAAAAAAAATGGGATCCGATCCAAGAATGGTGAACCCAAAAGAGGCACCATCTTGAGGGGGCATGTTGAGGATCCCACATTGAAAAGATAAGTGGAGACCTCATGACTTATAAGATAAATGGGTTGCTCCACTCATTGCCAATTGGTTTTGAGATGGAACCCCATGTTATCTAATAATATCAAACTATGACCACACATGTGTATTAAAAAAATAAAATAATAATAATAATAATAATAAAGTGTTTTGAACGTGTCTGCGTGTCGCGTGTCCGTGCTTCTTAGCCCCATGTTTATCTAATACAAAGTCAAGCCTACCTCTAAAGGGATCACTCTGTCACAAGAAAAATATGCTCGAGACTTGTTTATCGAATCAAAGATACTCAAAGCAACTCACATGAGCACTCCTATGCCAACCTCTACACAGGCTCAACCCACTAATATGCAATCGACAGATACTAAACAATACAGAAGCATAGTGGGATCCCTACAATATCTCACCTTTAAACTCCCCTGACGTTGTTCATCTTGTTAATAAAGTTTGCCAAAAACTTCAAACACCAACTATCAAGGATTTCAAGGCTGTCAAACGAGTACTTCAATACACTCATAGAACTATAGACTACAATATTATTTTATATAAACATAGCTCCACTAACTTGTATACACTACAAAAAAGTTGGCCTATTTCGACCATCTTTTATCGAAGGTTATAAAAAATCTTTGAAAAATATATCCATTTATTGGAGGCACTGAAAAAACCTTTGAAAAAAATCTACGTTTTATCGAAGGTTCTTAAAAACCTTTGAAAATGATATTGTATTTATCAAAAGACATTAAAAACCTTTGAAAATTATATTATCCTTTATCGAAGGTATTAAAAAAACCTTCGGTAAATATAACTTTTTATCGAAGGTTATTAAAAACCTTTGAAAAAGATATATATTTATCGAAAGATATTAAAAACCTTTGAATATACTATCCTTTATTGAAGGTACTAGAAAAACCTTTGATAAATATCTACCTTTTATTGGAGGTTATTAAAAACGTTTGAAAAAGATATATATTTATCGAAGGATATTAAAAACCTTTGAAAAAAATATATTATCCTTTATTGAAGGTACTAAAAAAACCTTTGATAAATATCTACCTTTTATTGGAGGTTATTACAAACCTTTGAATAAGATATATATTTATCAAGGGACATTAAAAACCTTTGAAAAAAATATTATCCTTTATTGAAGATATTTAAAAAAAAAACCTTTGAAATATCTACTTTTTATTGAAGATTATCAAGCACCATTGAAAGAAATTATAATTTAACAAAAAAAAACATGAAAAGCCATTGGAAAATATATGATTCTTTATCCAAGGTATTTAAAAAATGTTCGAAAAAATATCTACCTTTTATCGAAGGTTATTAAAAACCTTTGAAAAAGATAATATATTTTTCAAAGTCCATTAAAAAGTTCATAAAATATATTATTGTACTTAAAAACAATTCTTGAAAAATATATATTTTTTATCGAAGGTTATTAAAAACCTTTGAAAAAGATAATATATTTATCAAAGGGGCGTTAGAAACCTTCGAAAAATAGATTATATTTTATTAACGGGTTTTAAAAACCTTTGAAAAATGTCTGCTTTTTTTTTCCTAGGGTTGTTATAAACCTTTGAAATAGATTATGCTTTTTATCAAAGGTTTTTAAAAACCTTTGAAAAATATGTATATTTATCAAAGGAAGTGGAAAACCTTTGAAAAAAATATTTTATTTTGAATTTTAAAATCCAATACTGATCCTTTGAAATTAATTCCAAAATCCCTCAAGGCTCAAGAAAAGGTTCGTTCCTACACCTTCGCCAAAATCCATGGAACCCTAACAAATCCTCCATCGGCCTTGCACTCTGTGACGTAGGATGACGAGAATGAAATTGCCACTGCAAAAGCGAGCTCTGGCGAAAAGGAGGTGGCGACAACAACAATTTTTTATTCTCGGTCGTTGCTGGTGGTTTGTGATCGATTTTCGCCATTCTTTGTGGTGGTAAGCCATCAATCCTGAGTCCTGCACAACAAATGTGATTATCGATCAATCGTAGGTTCATCAGTTTTTGGACGATTGACAGGTGAGTTTTATACTTCGACTTTCACCCAAAATTTTCGCATGTCGGTGATTATCACTGTGGTCCATCGTTGAATCGAAAGGAGGTAATTCTTTGACTCATGCATGTGATTTCACTTAATTTTTGGTTTCTCTGTTATGCGAAAAAAATGGTGGAAGTTCACGGATTGATCTCTTGTCCTTGTTGCCTTAGGAAGATTAAGAAAAGCTTAGAGGATTTGCAGAATTGGTGATGTTTATTGTGTTCTTTGTTTTAGTTTCAAATTCTAAAATTCGACATTGAGTATTTTCTTTTCCCAAATCCGTTATTTGAGTTCTACAATTTCTTTCTGCTACTTTTGATTTTTCTACTTTCAAGTTTCAGTTAGATTCTTCCTATGCGAAATTTGAGTGCATTTCATGTTTAGAATCTTTCCTCTTTAAATTTCTCCCTTCCACTTCTCTACAATCTGTTTATTCACTTCTTATGTTACTCCACTCTCTCACATCGAAATTGACGATTTCTGGAGTCCAATCTAGGAGTTGAATGATTAGTTATTGGATGAAATTTCTTTATGTTTAATAGATGTGAATCAATTTTACAATACCAAAATGAAATAAAAACTTGTCTACTGAGCTTTTGAGCCTAAGAACTGTTTAGTCTCTGCATCATAGAAGATGGAAAATTGGGGCAATTTTGAAGCAATGCTCCTATCCTTTCAAATAATTAGACTTCACATATTTTAGTTTTCTTTTACTATGGTTGTTGAATTGAGTTGTGATTTCATTCTAGTTTTAAAATTTGGGTGGTGAAATTGAATTGGTACTAGGCAACAATGAAGGGCTTAAGTGATACTTCACTTTTACTAAATTTTCTACTTGTAAAGGATGAGAGGTTCTTAAACTGTATAATCATGAAATTCTTTTCCATACACAAGGTGATTGCATTGTACATGAAAAAAAGTGTTTAATATTTCAAACAAACAATTGCTTGGTTTGTTCGAATGATTGGGTGATTAAGGAAGTGAGAGAGACCAGAAATGGAATCAATAGACAGCTTTAGGGTGGTATGGATTTTGAATCTATTGGAGGCAACCTTTCAATTTTTCTTCAAATCCCAATAGTTCTCTATCTTTCCGATGTACTTTTTTTTTTCTTTTCCATTATTGTAGATTTTGTTGTGTACAAAATAGAACATAACATTCTTGAGAGTGGAAATCCTTGCAATCAAGTCATCAGGGTGGCCTGACATTGCTCTTCCAGTTCCTGAGAGTTGAAATCTCAAAGGCCTCTGTTGGATCGGTATGACAACCCTAGAGGGGGGTGAATAGGGTTTAATGAAATTTTATAAACTTTTTACTACGGTGGGCCCAATTTAAACAAATAAGCAAACTTTTTACAAAGAATTAATTTTAACACAAATTGATCAACAAATTAGAAATATGTTTTGAACACCCAAATTAATTCCAATATAAATGTTGTCCATAAACATTAAAAATAAATTACAGGAGTTAATATCATGCAAATAACGATAAAGAAAATTAATTGCAAAAATTAAATAGTAGAGGGTTAGAGAAGATTGAGACCGAAAATTTATAGTGGTTCGGCAAACGGCGTACTCCACTCCCCAAGCTCCTCTTGGGTATTCGATTGAAGAACACAACTCTTTCCACGGCTTAGAGTCCAACCGGTACAATGTTCTTTTTCCGGGAGCAAGAACAAACCCGATCCTTTCCACGGTTTAGGAACAAACCGTTACAAACCGCTCTTTTTCGGGTTCAAGAGCAACCCTTACAAGATTTGGAAATTTTAAGAACAAGATTACAAACTCTCTCAAAGAGTGGATATACAAACTTTCACTCACAAATTTGTAAGAAAAATTCTTACAAATTAATGCCCTCAAATGGCTAAGAGAAAATAAAATTGAATGGCTCAAGAATCTCTCAAAATAAAACTCTCACAATAAATTTAAAGCAACATTGAAGAATTGGAGAGAAAAATAACATGTAGAAATTTGAGAGAATTTAGAGAGAAGAATTGTTGTGGTAAATTTGGAGGAGTAAATTGAGTTTAAATAGAGGAGGAAATATTGTAGAAGAAATCAAGTTTAATTTTTAGCCATTAGATCTTAATCATTAAAAAATGAATGGTTGAGATTAAAAGAGAAATTAAATTTCAAAACATTTAAAATATATAATAAAAATAAAATAATAATAATATAATAATATAATAATATATAAAAATATATATGTGTGTGAGTAACGGAAACAAAAAATTTGATTTTTTTTAATAAAATAATATATATATATATATATATATATAATACTTTAAATAACCAAAAGCCCCACATGTCACTCTCCCATTGCTCCACGTGTCGTCGCCGGATTGGTCCATGATGCTGACTCAGCTGCCACGTCATGAACACGAGTATTTTTCGTTAAAGCTTGTTTCGGCTATAACTTCTTCATTTTAGCTCCGATTTGAGTGATTCAAGAGGAGTTGGAATCGTTGTTCCGAGCTCTACGCTATGGGCATATTGAAACACTAAAATTTTCAGTAATTAAAAACTGGGTTTGTTATCATCAAAACATTGATTAATTAATTAATTAAAATTAATTAATTTGAGATTAAGGGCTAAAAAGCCAACAGCCTCTAGTTCAACTTTGAAGGAAAGTAGACATTATAGCCTCAAGTTCACTTTTCATCTTGTAAAATGTGCCAAACTGGTATCAAAGGTAAAAAAAAATCTCTCTATCTCACTCGCTCTCTGTATAGTTCATTGTACACTATATGGAAGGAGATGGTACCTAATGGAGACATATGACTTACTGTAATGCCCCAAGATTTTAATAGCTATCCTAGTGACATTACTAACTCTTAACCCAAAACTAACCGTGTGCACCAAAAATTTCGACAGCATAACAGCATAGATAGGACTAACCCAAAATTTTTTCTAGACCTGCTGAACAAAAAAACACTTCTATATATATATAGCGAACTACTCACAACCACCCATCACAATGCCTTACTACAACACAGCGCCTTACTACAACACAACAGAACTACTCACAACCACCCATCACAACGCCTTACTACAACACAGCAGAACTTCCACAACAAAGCGAGTCAGGTCTCGCAAATACAATAATCAAAACAAATAAAGAATTCACAACTCAACTCAATTATGCACAACTAACTACAACTTTAACTTATTAGAAACAAACTTAATTCCTATTAACTGAATAAGAAGGTACAGTTTATTAAAACTGACAACTGAAGTCCAAAGTTCAACAAGAATAGTCAGAATTAAACCTAATAGGACAACAGTTGTCCAACCATATTAAGCAACAACTATCCTAACCAACATGAAAATAAAAGAGAACAACGTGAACTAGCTATGGTCCTTCCTCAAGCACCTCCTCCGCATCACCATGGTCCACGCAGTCCTCATATCCTGCAAAATCTGGTAGTTGGGGGGAGAGAAAAGGGAGGGGGTCAGTACAACCATGGTACTGGTAAGTAGCCCCTCCTACTTGAGAAGCCATCAAACAGCAACCAAGCAACCAACATGCTTTTCATGCGCAAACAACATACTTCTCAACGCTATAAACACAACAACATGTACAACATACTTCTCAAAGCTATAAGCACAACAACATGCTCAAAATCGAGTATAATGAATGACTCTCCTAAGTCAAACCTCATGCATCTCTCTATGCACTCATGCTCCACGAGCTTACTCAACAAACTTATTTAGCCCTCACTTGGCTCCCCACACGTGATTTCCGCGTCACGCTCCGCAAAACTCTCCAAGACTGACCCTTCGAGTTGCACCGACCCCTGACCATTTATACCCAGGGCCTCGACACTTCTCTACAGAACTCGGTGTTCGACCCTTGACCATTTATACCCAAGGCCTCGAACTGTGCATCGACCCTTGACCATTTACACCCAAGGCCTCGATAACTAAGCAACGTATTGACCCTTGACCATTTATACCCAAGGCCTCAATACTTGCCTCAAGACTCATCACACCGACCCTTGACCATTTATACCCAAGGCCTCGATGCTCCTCTTTATCTAACATTGGCATATCGACCCTCGACCATTTATACCCGAGGCATCGACATCCAATAGTGATATATCAGTCCCAGACCATTTATACCCGAGGCCCTGATAATCACTTTACTTTCCTCGAAACAATATCAGTCATCGACCATTTATACCCGAGACCCTGATATCTCAATCACAATGCTAGTCCTCTTTAAGCCCATGGTGACATGTCACCCCTCGACCATTTGTACTCGAGGTGCACTGACATTCACCCATCTTACCCTTTTTTACATTTTAGGTCCTTGACCTCTATCACACATCTATCTAGAATGCATATGTCCTGCAACGCTTCTAGACTCATGTATTATGCCCACCAAGCATATACGTACAACAACATGCTCTCAACTCATGCCTGACCCAGAAATGCAAACAAAACCAACATGCTTACAACCAATCAACACGCAACAACAGTTCATGCTTTTCAACGATTCATATATATACATATACATTCAGAGAAACAAGAAACATGAGAATAGTTATAAAGCGAGTAAACATTCAGCATGCATCACACAGTCAAACAGACTACATCAGATAGGAACTACTTACCTATAAAGCGCTCCTAAGCGAACCTAAAAACCAACAGGACAAACTGGAGGAGCCTAAGGAGCCCGAACTACAACCAACAATTTCTAAGGGTTAGGAAATAATTTGAAGCACCTAGAAGACTTAATAAAGGAATTAGAGGTGCTGGAATTTACCGCTCAGCGTCCGAATAACCTTGATCACGTGTTGTCCAGCAACCAAAGAGACTTAAAACCACCTATGTAGAGTCCCTAGACACTGGGTATTCGAGTTTAAGGCTCAACGGACGATGGGTCACAAGACAAGGATGATTTCGAACCCAAGACAGCTCCGAGCAGCGCTGGAAAGACAAGAAATCAGCCACGAAACCCAATTTAAACACCGAACAAGAGTGGGTAAACTTATTTCGAGCTTAATAAATCATGGGTAACGCTGAGAGCTTACCGAAAGAGCTTAAACATGCCGAAACGGTCCTTAAATCAGCCCGAACGCGCCTAAAATGCCAAAACAACGAACACTCTGCCTTCAACTCACTAATCTGGCCGAAAACAAGAGGAAGAGAGATCGATGAAGGTCGTGGCTATTGAAATCGAACGAACACAAGAGGAAAAAGAAACTTACGCTGTGAGTTGGAGGAGGAATGAACTCGAGCCGTGGGTGCTGGCCGATGCACGCGAAGACGGGACGACTGCAGGGCGACACGGTCTGCTGTTGGCGGCGACGACACACGGGAGAGAGAGTTGGAGAGAGAGCCGCGAAGGAGAGAGTGCTGGAGAAGGAGCTTGACAAGCCCACGGCGGCAACACCCTACACGCGCAAAGGAGAGAAAAGACGGCAACGGCGTAGGTGCTTGCTTGGGAGTTCGTGGGGTTTCTGGTCAGCTGAAGTAAATTCGAGGGGGGGGGGTCTGCGGCTGAGAGAAAAACACAAGGTTGCGTGAAAGAGAGGGAGAAGATGAATAACTTAGGGCTTTCTTTTGATTTTCTTCTCTTCTTTAATAAAAAAATAACTCTAATACATGAAAACCCAACTTAATTAGGAATTAGGTTTTATTTAGGATTTTATCTAAAATCCCAAACTTAACTCCTAAAAATTTTGGAAGAAATAATCCAATTAATTTAGGATTTGGGTCTTTTGATATTTAAAATAAATATCGAATATTAAACCTCCAAGCTTTAGGTAATTAAAGATTTAATTAAAAATCCTTTTTTCCTAAATTATAGAAATTTAATTTATCGACCCAAGGCTAAGCTTAAATTCTAATTATTCAAATTAGAATAAACATGCTCAATTAATCCCAAAAGGGTTTGATTTCGAAACGCGGGCGTTACAATCTCCCCACCTTAAGAACTTTCGTCCTCGAAAGTTGCTCACTTAACCACTTTGGACAATTGGCCTTGACTCCAACTCTGACCTCTCAAGGCACTTAATACCAGTGGCTTTCAACCCATCAAACCACTTTCCGCTAGAATTCCAAAGTTTGAATCAAGGCACAAGAAAGGCCATTGGTGCTCATCTTCAACTTCAACACTTGGAACAAGTTGTGTTGTACATACACATTGGTAACAAAGACAACCAATGAACAACTAGACCAAAGTGCATAACGATCTTCAAATGGTCCAATATAATCGGAGCTACGCTATCCGATCCTTTCAACACAGAGGACTCCTTTCCACTAACGACACCTGAAGAAACCAGGGTCATTGATGAATTTTCCAACCAACGACACATGAAGCACGATGTGTTGCAGACAACACATGTGGCCAATTCAACTTATAAACAGCTAGACCAATGCGCTCAAAGATCTTGAGTAGTCCAATAGATTTGAACTAAGTTATCCATTC
Source organism: Luffa aegyptiaca (assembly GCA_017139565.1). Classification (NCBI taxonomy): domain Eukaryota; kingdom Viridiplantae; phylum Streptophyta; class Magnoliopsida; order Cucurbitales; family Cucurbitaceae; genus Luffa; species Luffa aegyptiaca. The sequence continues at coordinate 39,419,345 of CM029403.1, forward strand.
ACTAGAATATGCAAAACTTCCTTTATTAACCCTTCTTGAGAGAACACAAGTCACCAACGTTGAACTCAACCTTTGCACATATCACCTTCACAAACCATCTATCTTCATTGGCAACTTACACATTTTTTTGTTCTAATCCTTTGGATAGCTTTGTTAGTCAACTTTACTAACTCTGACTTTGGTAGGAACAACAACTTACTAAGCAACTGAGCAATTCACTCTTCGCATTATGCCTGCCCATGATGTTTCTTAAATCCTTTGTACATCTTGGCTTTATGAGAATGCACTGAAAAAGGTGTTTTATGCGCCTCATACAATCAATCTTGCTTTAGAGGATAATCCTTTGGCACAACAACCTTGATATAACAAAGATGAATTTCCAATGAGGGTAAAATTCCCTTGATCTTCCTCGCTCAGGCTTTTAACCAATTCTAGGTCTTCTTAATGGCTATCAACAAACAACTTTTTCAACTAGGCACCGCTAAAGTTGAGCAAACAATGTTGAAAAGGCTTCCGCCGCCAACTCAATTTCTGAGCAATCAACCCTCTTAGCAAAGGACTATGAGATGATACCGAGAATGCCAACTTGTTCTCTTGCTAAGAGCATACCACAATTTCCATGGCAGATGCTAATTGACCTTACAACCATAATTCTTTATCAGATCTCAACACTTCCTTTATCCTAAGTCAAGCTCTTCCTGCATAAAGAAACACTTCCGACTCTTTGACCTATGAGTTTGGATATTTCCTCCATAAGGAAGGTCTCTTCAGATATCTAAAGTCAATATTGCAACTACGACTTCCAAGTCATGAGTGTGGAACAGTTAAACTCATATTTCCTTAGTTGACACAAGGTGTAAACATCTTTTCTATATCGCATTAGTTTACAACTTTGTCATTTTTCTTTAAGTGTCAATATCGACCACCAACCTCTTGTACAATCAGGAACAGTTAACACTGAGACTGTAGCCAATTGTTCCTTTAACCCCTAGAAATGCTTCTTACAAACTCCACTTCGAGCGATAATGGTATTCTTGAATCGTGCAAGTGAACTGAATCCATGGTGCTACCAAACTAGCAACACTCTAAACAACCTCCCGGCTTCAAAAGGTAACTTTCCAATCCAAGAAGATTGTGACTTTCAACCATTATATTGGGTTGGACCAGTTGCTAACTTCTTCCACTTTTACTTCAGCAAGACTCGCTGGGATACAGTCCTCAGAACCCAGATGTCCAAGAAGGCAACCTTATCCAAACAAAACTCATCCTCTGAATAATGTACAACTCACTATATCCCAAAGCAACCAAAACTTGCTCGAGGTGCTCTTTATGAGTCTTCTTTAGTCTTTAAATAAACCAACTCACAACCAAGGAACACTATCACGAACGAGTCCAAAAGATCTTGAAAATCTGGTTCGTGAAGCCCAAAAACTATAGGAGCATTAGTAATCCAAAAACATCATGTTCTTGTGATGCCCACACTTGGTTTTGAAGGCAACCTTGGAACGACAGCTTCCTTGACCCTTACCTGAGGGTAACCTCATCACAAATCTAACTTTGGTAAAACCTTAGCTCCTTGAACTTGGTAAAAAGAAATCATCACTATGATGGGGAGAATACTTATCTTTTACTGCCACATTGATCAATTCCCAATAATCAATGCCTAGGCTCGATGAACTGACCTTTTTCTTCACCAACAAAGTTGGGGAGACACAATAGGGTGAATAAATCCCTCCTCCAAGAGTTCTTCCAATGGCACCTTAAGTTCCTTCCTTGAACTGGTATCATTCGATAAGGTGCCTTGAATAATAGGTTGTCCCAAGTAACAACTCTATCCAGAAGTCCATGACATTTGCAAAATATGCTCAAGCACCAAACTAAAAGAGACATTTGACCTTTAGGGTAGATACTATCTTTTGGATTTCAAACTTTCTTTTCTTTGAGTCTAAAACTTCGGCCAAATGATAACCTAAAGGGAGCTTCCTTCTTAGATCATTCCATGGTTTTTTTAACTAAAAACCAACCAATCCACATCCAGGAACGACATCGAGGTCTAGCATCTTTCCACTTGACAACCTTGCTCCACAGATCTTTCTTGCATAGAAAGTCCACCAACTTTACTACTTCCTATGGAAATTCTCTTGATTCTTTACGGCCTTGGTTCCACTTGCTAGGTGTTGCCTTGTGCAATGTGATTATAATTATGCAAGAAATCTTCACAATTAGCTCAAAAACGTGCAAGTATACACATCATGGCAGCAAGTGATAAGTAATTCAAGATCGTCTCCACAGGGATTAAGTTAATGAAATTTACTACTTCTAAGCGTGATTTTCGGCGAAATTCAAGTAACCAAGGACAAAAATATCATTTACCAACTAAAGCACACAAATGTAAACTAACTTAGATGAAATTAAAGAGTATTGAAAGCAAATGATGCAAGAAAAACGGCTGAAAGCAGAGGAGAATTAAGGCTCGGATTAGGAATACTCTATATTGTTTCCAGGGATTGCTATAGCGAAAACTGTGCTAATTCATCTCACCCAGATTTTCAACGGGAATTTTCCAATTCTCCATAGATTAAGGCGATTAAACTCCCATTTAACCCCTTATTTTTAGCTCAATCTAATTAGTGCCTTAGGGGGTGATTTATTCCTAAATACCCACTCATTTTCATGATCGTTAAAGACTAAGGTAAAGTAAAGTAATCGGCTATCAAATGTTTTCCCAAACACCCAACAACAATGCTAGAAAATGGATGGCCAATCGAAATTCCAGCTTAAACATTGAAGAACACTTTACTTTAAGATGAAAATAGCACGGTTCAACTATAAACAACCCCTCGTTACAATATGAGATCCCTAATCCTCACCTAAAGAGGATTAGTTCATGATAAAAGAAGAAACAAGCTCAATACAGCAGAGAATGCTCATACAAAACATGATTTCAGCTTCTAACACAACTAATATCAATAGGAAGATAAAAGATGAGAAGAAAAGGCCAAAGAAGAAGCTCCCAAGCTCAAATCCAGCTTTCCCAAGCTGAATATGGACTCCACGGCAGCTCCCCCTCTGTTTTTCCTCTGTTTTTCTCCTTCAATCAGCTCCCAATTGTGAGTTCCCTTCTTCTCCACCCTCCCTTCCAATTTTGGACTTATTTCCTTAAATACCCAGCCACAATTGTGGGATTCAGGGCTGATTAGACAAGCCTTGCCCACTTGGAATCCCCTCAAAAGGATGAAAATAGCTTCATACACCAGCTGGGATCACCACATCAATTAATGAAGTCCTCCACGTGTAAAACAGCTCCAGCTGCCATTCTGCCTCTGCCAGCTCACGCTGTAGCATTATCTGTGCAAATTGAAGCTCCAAGTCAGCTTAAATACGAAATTAGCGTGAAATTAAACACCTAAAGCCATCAATAAACACTCTCATTAAACACCATAAAATTCATCAAGACCCAACTCAAATAGCATCAACTTAAGGTAAAATTAAACCTAAAAGCCCTAAAATCATGGCCAATAACTCTTATTTCTAAGAGTTATCACTAGGATCTTCAAGCCAACTCACTAACCTTCCAAGGTAAAAAGATCCAACCTTAGGTCTACTTTGCTGATCACCTACAACCACCACTACCAACTGGGCCTCTCCAAAGCAGAACCAACACCTAAAAGGCTTCCAACATCAATGCCACTTGAGACACCATATGAGGAACAGGGGAAATCGCATTGAGGTGCGAATTGACTTCAAGAACACGTAGAGAGCCAGAACGACCACTTTCTCGACTCTCGCTAGAACTCATCACTAAAAGAGGAAACAAAGAACTTTCTTAATAAACTCTTCGAAGAAGCTTGAATAGGAGGGACTAACATCGAACTGAGGCAACAACCTAGACCTGATAGCACACAACATGCACAAACCGAAAACACACGAGCTATCTAAGAATCTATGGCAGCATCCTACGCCTGCTAACAAGCAACATCACGAAGCAATCACAAGATAATCAAGAGCTATCTAGCTAACTATGAGAGCATCCTACTCCTTCTACCAAACAAAAATCACTCAACGAAGCAAGCTACCTATCCAGCTACAGGGAGAATCCTAAGCCTATATACAACAAGATAAAGCAGCATAGGAAAACAACATGCTCAGACAAGTCAACCAAGACAATCAACCAACTTACAAGCAAGCAACAATAATTATGCAAGACAATCAAGTAAATAAAAAATAATCATGCCAATAGATAATTCAAACATACAGGCAACGTAATAATATCACAAACAGACCAACGTACCTGGTGATAGCGAGGAGGAACGAGGAAGACCACTGATCCTACCCTATTAACAACCTAGATTTCCTAGGTCAGTCTACAGGAACAACTACGCTCTGATACCAACTGTAACGCCCCAAGATTTTAATAGCTATCCTAGTGACATTACTAACTCTTAACCCAAAACTAATCGTGTGCACCGAAAATTTCGGCAGCATAACAGCATACATAAGACTAACCCAAAATTTTTTCTAGACCTGCTGAACAAGAAAAACACTTCTATATATATATAGCGAACTACTCACAACCACCCATCACAACGCCTTACTACAACACAGCGCCTTACTACAATACAACAGAACTACTCACAACCACCCATCACAACGCCTTACTACAACACAGCAGAACTTCCACAACAAAGCGAGTCAGGTCTCGCAAATACAATAATCAAAACAAATAGAGAATTCACAACTCAACTCAATTATGCACAACTAACTACAACTTTAACTTATTAGAAACAAACTTAATTCCTATTAACTGAATAAGAAGGTACAGTTTATTAAAACTGACAACTGAAGTCCAAAGTTCAACAAGAATAGTCAGAATTAAACCTAATAGGACAACAGTTGTCCAATCATATTAAGCAACAACTATCCTAACCAACATGAAAATAAAAGAGAAAAACGTGAACTAGCTATGGTCTTTCCTCAAGCACCTCCTCTGCATCAATATGGTCCACGCAGTCCTCATATCCTGCAAAATCTGGTAGTTGGGGGGACAGAAAGGGGAGGGGGTCAGTACAACCATGGTATTGGTAAGTAGCCCCTCCTACCTGAGAAGCCATCAAACAGCAACCAAGCAACCAACATGCTTTTCATGCGCAAACAACATACTTCTCAAAGCTATAAACACAACAACATGTACAACATACTTCTCAAAGCTATAAGCACAACAACATGCTCAAAATCGAGTAAAATGAATGACTCTCCTAAGTCAAACCTCATGCATCTCTCTATGCACTCATTAACTACTCATGCTCCACGAGCTTACTGAACAAACTTATTCAGCCCTCACTTGGCTCCCCACACATGATTTCCTCGTCACGCTCCGAAAAACTCTCCAAGACTGACCCTTCGAGTTGCATCGACCCCTGACCATTTATACCCAGGGCCTCGACACTTCTCTACAGAGCTCGGTGTTCGACCCTTGACCATTTATACCCAAGGCCTCAATACTTGCCTCAAGACTCATCACATCGACCCTTGACCATTTATACCCAAGGCCTCGATGCTCCTCTTTATCTAACATTGGCATATCGACCCTCGACCATTTATACCCGAGGCCCTGATAATCACTTTACTTTCCTCGAAACAATATCAGTCATCGACCATTTATACCCGAGACCCTGATATCTCAATCACAATGCTAGTCCTCTTTAAGCCCATGGTGACATGTCACCCCTCGACCATTTGTACTCGAGGTGCACTGACATTCACCCATCTTGCCCTTTTTCACATTTTAGATCCCTGACCTCTATCACACATCTATCTAGAATGCATATGTCCTGCAACACTTCTAGACTCACGTACTATGCCCACCAAGCATATACGTACAACCACATGCTCTCAACTCATGCCTGACCCAGAAATGCAAACAAAACCAACATGCTTACAACCAATCAACACGCAACAACAGTTCATGTTTTTCAACGATTCATATATATACATATACATTCAGAGAAACAAGAAACATGAGAATAGTTATAAAGCGAGTAAACATTCAGCATGCATCACACAGTCAAACAGACTACATCAGATAGGAACTACTTACCTATAAAGCACTCCTAAGCGAACCTAAAAACCAACAGGACAAACTGGAGGAGCCTAAGGAGCCCGAACTACAACCAACAATTTATAAGGGTTAGGAAATAATTTGAAGCACCTAGAAGACTTAATAAAGGAACTAGAGGTGCTGGAATTTACCGCTCAGCGTCCGAATAACCTTGAACACGTGTTGTCCAGCAACCAAAGAGACTTAAAACCACCTATGTAGAGTCCCTAGACACTGGGTGTTCGAGTTTAAGGCTCAACGGACGATGGGTCACAAGATAAGGATGATTTCGAACCCAAGACAGCTCCGAGCAGAGCTGGAAAGACAAGAAATTAGCCACGAAACCCAATTTAAACACCGAACAAGAGTGGGTAAACTTATTTCGAGCTTAATAAATCATGGGTAACTCTGAGAGCTTACCGAAAGAGCCTAAACACGCCGAAACGGTCGTTAAATCAGCACGAACGAGCCTAAAATGCCAGAACAACGAACACTCTGCCTTCAACTCACTAATCTGGCCGAAAACAAGAGGAAGAGAGATCGATGAAGGTCGTGGCTATTGAAATCGAACGAACACAAGAGGAAAAAGAAACTTACGCCGCGAGTTAGAGGAGGAATGAACTCGAGCCGTGGGTGCTGGCCGATGCACGCGAAGATGGGACGAACTGCAGGGCGACGACACATGGGAGAGAGAGTTGGAGAGAGAGCCGCGAAGGAGAGAGTGCTGGAGAAGGAGCTTGACAAGCCCACGGCGGCAACACCCTACACGCGCAAAGGAGAGAAAAGACGGCAACGGCGTAGGTGCTTGCTCGCTGACGAGGAGTAAACAAGAGGGGAGAGGGAGTTCGTGGGGTTGCTGGTCGGCTGAAGAAAATTCGAGGGGGGGGTCTGCGGCTGAGAGAAAAACGCAAGGTTGCGTGAAAGAGAGGGAGAAGATGAATAACTTAGGGCTTTCTTTTGATTTTCTTCTCTTCTTTAATAAAAAAATAACTCTAATACATGAAAACCCAACTTAATTAGGAATTAGGTTTTATTTAGGATTTTATCTAAAATCCCAAACTTAACTCCTAAATAATTTTGGAAGAAATAATCCAATTAATTTAGGATTTGGGTCTTTTGATATTTAAAATAAATATCGAATATTAAACCTCCAAGCTTTAGGTAATTAAAGATTTAATTAAAAATCCTTTTTTCCTAAATTATAGAAATTTAATTTATCGACCCAAGGCTAAGCTTAAATTCTAATTATTCAAATTAGAATAAACATGCTCAATTAATCCCATAAGGGTTTGATTTCGAAACGCGGGGTGTTACACTTACAATAGAGACATTCTAATGAATAGTTAACATTTTAATGAATAGTTAACATTCTAATCGGAACTTCAGAGATCATTGAAATTTTCATCGTGAACAGAGGGATGTTGGAATGATTTGGGTGAAGAAGGATGAGCTTTCTAAAGGTGCATGGCGTACAATTGATGAATTTGTGCTTGAGCTGGATCACAAGAAGATAGGTAATTTGGTGAACACTTCCTTTCTTGGATTTGATTATCTTTGTGATTAATATTTGTATCTAAACTGATTCAATTACAAAATGGGACTTGCAGAAAGGAGTTGCTATGATGCTTATCGACAACTATTCATTTACAAAATTTGTTTGGTTCACTGTTTTCGGATTTCTCTGATCTCTTATGTTGTAATGGATTGTTGCCAATTCAAAGAAAGGTCAGAAAACTGTAGAAGAAGCAAATATGAAGCTGATTTGATTAACCTTATGAAACTCCTTGTTATAGTCTATTTTAGGATTTGATTGAAAAGAGCATTATTTCAATCAGCATCCATTTCATGATACAATTTCAAGAAATTAAATGAATGAAGATGCGGAAGTATAATTGTTGCCCAAGTTTCTATGTCCAATAGCTTTCTTGTCTTCCATTTAAATTTGTTCATAAAGATTACACTTTCTCTGGATTGGGGTTGGTGTAACGAATGCTGATGAATTAATTTTAGTTGTGGCTGGTTTATACTATTGTAATCAAATGATAAAAATTTTTGCAAGATCTTTTTAGAAGGATTCACAAATGTCAATAAAAAAAAAATCTATTTCTAAAGGCTTTAAAAATTGTTGAAAATAACATTATAAGCCTTCAAAAATAATGAAAACCTTCGAAAAAGATAGTTTGACAAAAAATAATTATCAACAAATAATTTGACAATTATTGTAAGGACATGTTTGTCAAATTGGGAATTTCTATAAAAGAAAAGTAAAAATTATAATAATAATAATAATAATAATAATAATAATAATTAAAAAAAAAAACTGAATTGTTGGGAAATTTTGTGTTGGCACGTGTAAGGTGGTGGTGATGTTGTGGGAGTGTTAAAGTTAGGCATGTGGCTGTAGGGTTATTTTGGGAAAAAGAAAAAGAAAAAAAAAAGAAAAAGAGAGAATTTGGGGGAGATTCGAAGGAAGCAAAGAACTCTAATTTTTTTTTTTTCCAAAACCAGAGGCGTGGGAGAAAGAGAGGGTCAACAGGAGGAAAGATTTTACTTGCTTTTGCTGAAGATCTTTACTTTGGTAAGTAAATTTAAGGAGGAATTGAGGGGTAATGGAAGCTTTATGGTGTGTTGTCATGGAGTTTGTTTTTTTTTCCCTTCCTCTTTACTTCAAGAAATTGGAAGGGTTGGGTGTGGTATTTTTTTCATAATCTGCTATGAGTATGGGTGATTTGAGGCTTGGTTTAAACTGGTTTTATTAGTTGTGTATGTTTTTATGGTGTGTAGAAAACATGCTAGTTGGGAGTGTTAATGGATTTAGCTATTTAGAGAAACTTAGGGAACGCCAAAGATTGTGTTTATTATTGATTGGAATGAATTTGTGCTAGCTAAGACATGAAAGGAATGCAACTAGACGGTTGGGTGTTTGAGAAGAAGAAGGAAAAGAAGAGGAAGAAGAATGATGGGCGAATTCCATGGGTTTTTGAAGAAAAACAGAGTTGGAGAGGAGAAGATGATGAAGATGATGGGTTGTGGAGAGAGAAAACGAATTAAGTAGAAAAAAAATTAATATATATATATATATATATATATATATATATATATATATATATATATATATGTATATATATATATATACATAAATGAATGTTCAAAAAAAAAAAAAAAGATATATATAAAAAGGACAAGGGTACATTGATAGTTAAATGAAGAGAGAGGTGCTTGGAGTGGGTTGTTCAGGTGAGAAATATTGTTGAAGGAAAAACAAATTATATTCTACTTTACTATATGGAGTAGGGAATGGTACGTGAAGAGAGAGAATGAAATACTATTGTAATAGGAGAAAAGACAAAAGAGAACTTGACAATATTGGGATGAAATTTGGAATTTGGATCAAGAGAAGTAAATGGAAATTGGTTTAATTGATCAATGTGTAGCTTATGCTTATTTCCATGTTGGGGGATAATTCGTAATTTATGTTATGGATATCGAAATTTCAGGTTGAACAAAAACTGAAACAACTTATGATCTGAAACGACAGTCTCGGTGGTTCGGTGAGTGGTTATATTATGAAATGTTTCATTATCTAATTGTTATTATGAGACTTCAAGAGTTATATGGTTAACTTTGATTTTAGAGAAATTGTTATGATATTCTTTTTAGAAATTCTATAAATTTTCCAGTAACATTATCATTTTACCTAGAAATATCATTTTACAAATTTTAGAGATATTTTTAGATCATTCGAGAGTTAAGAGAATGGTTATAAAATTCCAATATTTTATGATTTTAACCAAAATTGTTGTTTCGCAAAACTTGAGATATTTTATGGTGATTTGAGTAATCAGAAGTATATGCGTTATTTCTGAAATCCTAGAAGTTTCATGAAATGTCGTTCTAGAAACAACGTATGGTTTTAGAGATATTGGATGATGTTGAGTTTATTAAGTAAGAAATGGTTTGAATCCGCTAGATCAGTGTACCCATAGTGATTACCCGTATACTACGTGAATGTGTTTCCGTAGTATAGAGAGAGATCCTTAGGACCCACCCTAGCACACATGTGGGCTTTGGATCGTGTGTTAGGGTGTTCAGCCCTTAAGGGTTGCTCTACGTGCACGTATGACAGAGATGACTCTGCTATGTATTTCGAGATTACTCAATACATAGTATGACAGAGATTGCTCTGCTGTGCGTATTGAGATTACTCTACGCCAGTATGACTAGAGACTGGGTACAGGTTTGGTGATAAATCTTTTTGACATGTAATATTGTTTTCAAGAGTTACCCCACAAATATTTCCTTATGTTTTAGTTATCTTGAGAATTATTAAACATCTCCTGTTTTACATTGTTTTTCCCAGAGTTTTAAAATTATGCTTAAAGAGGAGATCAGTTTTATGAAATTATTTTATTTATGAACTTACCACTCACTGGACTTTTCAGCTCATTCTTTTATTCTTATTTTTCCACCAGGTTGCTCTTGAGTTTCAACCAAAGTTGGCTAACCAGATGAGCTAGTCAGAATCTGCCACCAATCTCTGCAACTTGATGCATATCACTTATTATGTATAAGGTTTGGTAATGAAGTGTTGGGCTGAGTATTGTGGTTTGAGACGTCTGTGTCTCTAGTCTGGCTCCAGGGTACGATATAGTATCTTTATTCTAGAGAGTTTATATGCGTATATATATCGCCCTTTCTCAGGTGTGTTATTAACCAAGTTTTAGAGGGAACTCTGCCTAAACTTCTGGTTATTTAAGTTATTACTAGATTTACAATGAGCTTAAGAATGGTTAGGAGCATGCTAGATGACAATAGGGTCCTATGACCGGTTAGAATTCATTGTCGGCACACCACGTCACTAGTGGTTAGGAGTAGTTTGGGGCGGGGTGTGTCAATTATCGAAGACTTGCAACCTTTCAAAAATAATATTTTTCGAAGGTTAATGTACCTTTGAAAAAAGTTTTTTCGATGGGGTTTATTTCTACACTTTTTGAAGGTTTTGTTAACCTTCAAAAAAAGATTTATCGAAGGTTTGTTTAATACTTTTTCGAAGGTTGTGACCTTCGAAAATAGTCAAGTTTCTTGTAGTGTTATATGGATTTTGTGATGCAGATTAAGGAGGTTGTATCCTCACTAGAAGAAGCATTACTGGTTTTTCCATATTCCTTGGATCTTGGATCCAATTGTATCTCTTGGTTGTGGAAGAAGCAACCTACAGTAGCTCGACCGTGACTCCCTTTCCTACTCCGTGATATTGGAATACCTCTCACTCAAACTCCTCAACTATAATATGAAAATATGGGTGCACTCCACATGTCCATCAATCTCGTATTTCATGCTCTAATAATAATACACATCAACACATTGAAATGAACTACCACTGTGTGCGAAAAGGTAGCCCTTGGTTGTCTAGTTACCAAATATGGTCCCTCACATCAACAATTAGTTGATATATTTACCAAGCCACTCACTAAAGCTATCTTCAAAGATCTAAGATGTAAACTTGGCGACCGTTCTACCACTATCACAAGTTTGAAAAACGACGTAAAACAACAAAAACATACACAAATAACTCAACCACTTATGCCCATCGAAAATCACTTCATCCTCTCCAAATCAACAATAACTTAACAAGGGAAATCATCAGAATTGTAATAGATGTGGTTTTAGCCCAAGGAATTAACAAGCGGTCCAAAATCAAAAATTGCATATCACAACAGAAATTCACCTTGAATCCTGCTGTGATTTTCGTCACCGGAGTTTGTTTTTAATCTTTTTCTCCATCAGTCTTGTCGTCATTCACAGCTCTGATTCTCCATCAGTCGTCGTTTCTCCACTAGTCATCCCACTGCCGTGCATCCTCGTTTCTCCATCATCGTTTCTCCTCTAGATCCGATTCTCCACCGTCGTGTCGCCATTTCAAGCTAGTCCGAAACGAAGGGCAATTCCCTTCGTTTCAGACCAATTCAAGCTTAAACGGGGGCAACGACACGAAACTCAGATCTGGCGTGCAGCGACGCGAAGGGAGTCACGGTCGCCAAATTTGAAGGTTCCCCACGCAGGTTGTGTGCAGTGGCAACATGAAGAGATTTCCCCACGCAGGTTCAATGTAACGCCCTGCGTTTCGAAATCAAGAAATTTTTGGAATTAATTGGGTGTTCTTATTCTAATTTGAAAAATTAGAATTTAAGTTTAGCCTTGGGTCGTTAAATTAAATTTCTATAATTTAGGGAAAAGAGATTTTTAATTAAATCTTTAATTCCTAATTTTAGAGGTTTAATATTCCATATTTATTTTAAATATCAAAAGATCCAAATCCTTAATCAATTGGGTTATTTTTTTTCCCAAATCTTTTAGGATTTAAGTTTTGGATTTTAAGATAAAATCCTAAATAAAACCTAATTCCTAATTAAATTGAGATTTCTTTCTTAAGGTTTATTTTAAAGAAAAGGAAAATAATTAAGAAAATAAAAAGAAAAGCCCTAGGTCACTCATCACCCTCCCTCTCTTCATCTCTCTCGGGCGTGACACCCCCCGTGCGTCCGTTTGTCACCCAGCCCGAGCACGCCACCGTCGTCGTTCGCTCCAACCACCACGAGCAGCCTCGATCGAAGCCACGTTGTCGTCATCGTATCTCCCTCTTCTTCCGCGTGCGTCGGCATCTATGAGACCCACGAGTTCGGTTCCTTCGTCTCCATCAACCCACGCGTAAGTCTTCTCTCCCTTCCTCTCTCATTTGCTCTCTTTCGCAAGCAGTTCTGTCCCCTTCCATTTTCCCCACGTGAGTGGTCGATTTCCTCTTTTCTTGCAGCGTCGGTGAACCGTGAAACCCACGTTTGGACGTCTCGTTCTTCTTCCTTCAACGAAAGCACGTGTTTCCTCTCCCTCTCGTCTTCCTTGATCGAAACTCGCGTGATTCTAGAGCAATTTCTCATTTCCAGCAACCTTATACCCGCGGCCAACAGTGATTGCACGTGGTTGGCGCGATTTCCTGCCCTCCTTCAGCGTCGATGGGTGTTCTTGGTAAGTTTTTGCTTGAGCCCACACTCTTTAGACTTCGAATATGAGTTACCCATAACCCAAATGGCCTAGATATGGTTTACCCATGCTTATTCGACTTCAAAATCAAGATACCCATTTAGTAACAGCTTCCAATTTGCAAGTTTGAGATTCTTTGAAAGCCAACCACTGAGCGTTTGGGCTCGAAATTGGCTTTCAAAGAATACCCATAACTCGAACAGCCTTTGGACTAAATGCCCATAGGCTAGGAGGTTCGGATTAGTGATTTTGAACTCATTCGGTCACTGGGCAGCAAGCTTCAAGGTTGTATATGTGCTGATTAGTAAGTTTTAATGCTCTTTAAACCCTTTCAATATTGGTTTGGTGCCTTAGGCTAGTTCTCAGTGTTCAAATGTTCTTGTTTTAGGAATTAATCTTGTTCCTGGTTGTCGATCTAGCTTGCAGGCTTGAATCCAAGTTTGGTTTCGGTAAGAAGTTCATCTTTAAGGATTCCTTAGTCTGAATTAAGTTGTTGAGCTTGATTCTGACCTTTGAGTGTTAATCTTTCTGTTTAGAAGCTTTTTAAGGAGTTCTTTAAGAGTGCTCGTAAGCTATAGGTAAGTAGTTCTTGCCCGATTGAGTCTGTTTGATTGCATGAGCATGTTGGTTGTTACTCGCTTTTCTAGAATGCATTCTTGGTTGTTATATAACTCGCGATATGTGTTAAACATGTTGTTTGATTGATTTTGAAGCATGATGAACTATTGGACATTTAGAGCATGTTATATATCGTTTTGACTACGTTGCATGAGAGTCAAGTTGCATGGTCTTGTGTGCTCATTGAGAGGTGAGCTGGGTTGCGTGAGTGGAGCGTGACACGGAAATCACGTGTTAAGATTGTGCTACATGACGCGGAAATCATGTTATTGGTGTGAAGCGTGACACATAAATCACGTGCGGGTTGTGAGTGTGGAGCGTGACGCGTAAATCACGTGTGAGTGTACTATGTGTGTGGCGCGTAATTCATGTGTTGGGTGTGAGTGCGTTACATGACGTGGAAATCATGTGTTGGTGCGGAGCGTGACGCGTAAATCACGTGTTAAGTTGCGTTGCATGGCGCGGAATTCATGTGTTTTGGTGTGTGGCATGACGCGTAAATCATTGTGCTAAGGAAGCGAGCATGGCGCAGAAACCATGTGGGGTTGCATAGCATGTTGTGTGTGCATGAGTCATCCTGTTGAATTAGCATGAGTCTCGATGTTTAGTTCTCGCTTTAAGAAGCATGAATAGTTGTTTATTGTTTTAAAAGTATGTTGGATGCGTGTGCCGAGCATGATTGATGTATTGTTTGTTGTTTGATGGCTCACCGGGTGTGAGCTGCTTACTAGTTCTGTGGTTGTATGACCCCCTCCCTTTTCTTCCCCCAACATTTTTATATGATGTAGGTGAGTTTGCATACGATGAGCCCGATGGTGCTAAGGAAGTGCACGAGGAGTGACTCCACTTGTCTAGGCACCCTTGTTTCCAAGTTTTTGAATATCTAGTTTTGTTATAAAAAGTTATTTTACTCTTCTGGTTCTATAGGATAGTGTTTATGTTTAATTCAGTTAAGGGCTTGTCTAGTTGTTTTAAATTGAGAAGCTAGTCCTAGCTATGGTTAGCTTCATTTGAGTTATGTTTCTTCTAGTTAATAACATTAAGTTGTTTCTAGTAATTGAGTTGAATGTCTTTATCTAGCATGAATCTTTTTATCGTTGGTTGTGAATGCGAGATCTGACTTGCAAGTTTGTGGAAGAAGTTCTGGTATGCATCTGTGGTGTTGTGGAGTGTAGTTGTGGGTTGTTTGACTTATAGAGAAGTGTGTTTTTATGCTTAACAGGTCAAAGAAAAAAAAATTAGTCCTATGCATGTTGTTATGCTGCCAAAATTTTCGGTGCATTCGATTAGTTTGGTTTTAGAGTTAGTAATGTCATTAGGATAGTTTAATAAACCTGGGGCGTTACAGTAATCTAGCGGCGGTGCGACCAGATTCGAAGGTTACGGTCACCGTTTGTGCGTTTGTGTTGTTGTGGTTGGAAGCGAATAGTCAAGGTGGCGTTCAATGATCTGAATCGAAATCGGATGGGCTTCGTTGCCGGAATTGAAGAGGGTTTTCCTCTATGTTTTTTTTTAACAAAGAAGAAATGGAAGGGAGGAGGAGGGAAGAAGAAAGGAAAAGGAAGAAAAAAAATTGGCAAAGGTGGTGGCTGGCAGCCAACGGTCACCGGTGGATGGTGGCTAGACTTGAAGAAGAAAAAGAAGGAGGAAGGAGGAAGAAATAAAAAAAAATTACAAATATTTTTTAAATTAATTTATTATTATTTTAGGGTAAAATACCTTTTTGGTCCCTCATGTTTCAAGTCAGTTTCTAATAGGTCCCTAAGTTTCAAAATTGAACAATCAAGTCCCTACTGTTTCGAAAATAGTTCTATTGAGTCCCTCCACCGTTAATTTTTTTAACGGTGCTGACGTGGCAGGTTAAAAATATTAAAATATTACTTTTTAAATTAAAATAATAATTAAATAGTAAATAATAAAAAAATAATAAAAAAAATCTTCCTTCCTGTCTCCTCTCCCCATCCACGAACTTCCTCCCTCTCTCTCCTCTTTTCTTTCTCTCTTCTCTCTCCCCCACCCTTCCCCTTCTCGCCGGCGATAGCCCCCGCCGCCGCCGCCCTCCACCTCTCTTCTTCTTCTTACCTACACGGCCTTCGAATGTTGCCTTCCAGTTTATCCCTCGCTTTCCCGCTCTCTTCAATTTTCATCTTCAACGCCTTTCTTCTTCGCACATGACGAAACCTCCGCTTTCTTTCTCCAGTTTCTGAGTTCCCTCGACAATGGATTCCATGCCCGACAAGAAGCCCACCAGGCCTCCTCCTCCTCTCTCCAAATTCGAGGTCTCTCTCTCTCAACCCTTCCAGTTCTTTCCCCATTTGGATTTGGAACTTCTCCTTTTCTCTCTGTAACTGCAACTCTACTTTCTCAATTGGGTTTTTCTTCCTCTCTTGTGTAATTTGGGATGTGGGTTTTCTTGCTTTCTTCATCCTCGGTAATTTCTTCTCCATTCTCGCCATTTTCTCAATTGGGTTTTTCTTTTCCTCTGTTTTTTTTGGGTCTCTAGTGTAATTTGGGATGTGGGTTTTCTCTTTCTCTTCTTCATCTGCAATTTCATCTCCATTTTCGCCATTTTCTCAATTGGGTTTTTCTTTTCCTCTGTTTTTTTGGGTCTCTGGTGTAATTTGGGATGTGGGTTTTCTCTTTTTCTTCCTCTGTAGTTGAAACTCCATTTTGGCCATCTCTTGAGTTTCTGAATTTTGGGATTTGGGGTTACATTTTGTGCAAATTTTGAGATCTGGGTTTGTAATTGTTTGTTTATTTGTCAGATTTTTACTAAAGGATTCGCCAGTTTTCAACTTCATCAACAGTCTCTCTCCCATCAAACCTGTTAAATCCATTCACATTGCTCAAACATTCAACTCCATTTCTTTCCCTTCTCTTCCAGTTTTCACTTCCCCTCCACGCATTAGTCCTTTCAAGTCCCCAAAAAAGTAAGAAAGAAGAAGAGAGGTGGAGGGCGACGGGGGCTATCGCCGGCGAGAAGGGGAAGGGTGGGGGAGAGAGAAGAGAGAAAGAGAAGAGGAGAGAGAGGGGAATAAAACCAAAAGAGAGAGAGGGAGTTCGTGGATGGGGAGAGAGAAGAGATGAAGGAAGATTTTTTTAAAATTTTTTATTTAATTATTATTATTTTTATTATTTTAATTTAAAAATCAATATTTTAATATTTTTGACCTGCCACGTCAGCACTGTTAAAAAAATTAACGGTGGAAGGACTCAATAGAACCATTTTCGAAATAGTAGGGACTTGATTGTTCAATTTTGAAACTTAGGGACCTATTAGAAACTAACCTGAAACATGAGGGACTAAAAAGGTATTTTACCCATTATTTTATTTTAAAATTTTTAAAAATTTATATATATATTTAAAAGAAAAAAACTTCAGCAATCTATTTTGGTTTAACAGAAAATTAGACGGAGGGACTAACAATGTAATGAAATCCAAACCTCATGGACTAAAATGTCAAGTTTGAAAGCTTAGGGACCAAAATGAAACCTAACTCAAACCTCAGGGACCAAAAGTGTATTTTTCCCTAATAATAATAATAAAGATTTAATTAAAAATAAAATAATAAAGGTGGGGCCCACCTCTTTTACTTTTCTTTTGGGAAAAATACATTTTTGGTCCCTGAGTTTTGAGGAATATGTGTGTTTGGTCCCTAAGTTTTCAAAATAGACCTTTTTAGTCCCTGAGTTTTGAGAAATATGTTTAGAAGGTCCCTAAGTTTTCAAAATAGACTTTTTTAGTCCCTAAGTTTTGAAAAATGTGTTCAAAAGGTCCCTAATATTATTTTTTCAGTTTTTTAAATTAATACTTTTTAATATTTTAATTTACAAAAACCATTCAATATTAAAAAATAATACAAAAATATTCATTTAAAAAAGATGAAAATATAATATTAGGGACTTTTTAAACCTATTTCTCAAAACTTAGGGACTAAAAAGGTCTATTTTGAAAACTCAGGGACCAAACGCACATATTCCTTAAAACTCAGGGACCAAAAAGGTAATTTTCCCCTCTCCTTCTTTCCTTCCTCCTTCCCCAATTCCTTTCTCTCTCCTCGTAATCTCCTTCCTCCCCCTCTCTTTTTTCTTTCCAAGCTTCTTCCACCTTTTTACTACTTTATTCTTTCTCTCTCTTTTCTTTCTTTTTCACTTTCTTTTCTCTATTCTTTCTTTTTTCCTCTCTCAAACCTCACCTTAAAACTTCGTTGGAATCGTGGGTCTTTGAGTCAGAGTTGTTGGGTTTTATGTCCTAAAACTCAAAGTTTGTAATCCTTTTGCAATAAAGATGTTATTTAGTGAATTGTTTGTTTGTATACTCTAAATCCAATAGATAAACATCCATGGTTATAATATGAAATACTCGAACTATATTATGAATATGGACAGGGATCAAGTTCTAGTATATAACCTAAATGGTCTATAGTATAGGGATAAGGTTGGGTACCTTATCCTGGTAACACTATGGATGCGGCCTACTTTGCGAACAAGGCAAACGATATGATCCTGGATCGTTCATGTAGAGACATGCGAGTAGGGGCATCCTGTGTAAAAGAAGTTTGCACAAGATCAGACCAAGAAATGAGTCAATATTACTTTATAACGTCATTTACTGTTAAGACTGACTATTTCATACGATGACCTAGGTAACTCGATCTTAATCCTAAGCTTACTATGAACTCCTGTTTTTTTGGGATTATCCTTTGATCTGCATGGGTGAGAGTGCCCAAACAGCGCCGCTAAATAAGCCTACCATTTTGGGGATAAGACTGGATGAATAGCTGGGTACATAGTATTGCAAGATGAAATTCACTCCTACCTGAATAAGGGACAGTAGAAAGGTTGTTTCCTTAAGTGCTGGCTCCAAGGCTTGAACAAGGGGCCCCACCCTCTCATTGGTCTGAGAGGGAGTACTCTGTTTAGTGGTAGGACCATAAACAAATTGTTCATTAGAGGATCAGTGGACTTAAGGAATCAAGAAGTGTTATAGGGGTAAAACGAACTTTTTGACCTAACTATAGTTACGAACGACCTGTGAAGGATTGACTTACTAATCATGGTTATATCGAGCGGACGGAAATATATGTACATTGAGAGGAGTTCAGCTACTAGGCTAAAGTGTAGTGACCCGATAGTTAACGGATGTTGGTTAACTAGGTTAAAATAGTTTAACTGGTTAAACCTCGAACCGTTGGAGCCCATGATCTGTAGGTCCATTAGGTCCCCTTGCTAGCTTAAGAATAAACTTTGGAACAATATGATGGAAGGAATTCGAATAAGTTCAAATTCGGTTTAAGGAAATGATCGGTCATATTGGATATTACCGACACGTCGGGTTTTTGATTAAACCTTATTTTGAGAATTTAATATATTTAAATATGATTTAAATATTGAGCTCGTGAATAGGGATTCATGGTTGGAAAATTACATTTCGGAAATGATCGGGATTGGTAGCGAGATATTAATTTAATATTAGATATTAAATT
Organism: Luffa aegyptiaca; assembly: GCA_017139565.1. Lineage (NCBI taxonomy): Eukaryota > Viridiplantae > Streptophyta > Magnoliopsida > Cucurbitales > Cucurbitaceae > Luffa > Luffa aegyptiaca. The sequence goes on from CM029403.1 coordinate 39,438,584, forward strand.
AATTATATATTTGATTATTTAATTATTAATTATTTTAAATTAATTTTGAATTAATTTAAAATTAAAAATTCAAATTTTAGATTTAAATTTTCAGATTATTAATTATTGAATTAAATAAACTAAAATTCAATTTCAATTGAATTATTAAAATTAAAAAAGAAATTGAATTTTAGGAGGTGGAGTGCATGGTGACTAAACCCATGCACTCCCCCTCATTAAGCCACCAAATCCCACTTAATTTTTAGATCAATTGGTGTCAAATTTTGGTGCATTTTCTCAGCTATGTTTCCTCTTTAAATAGAGGTTAGAATGCTGAAGAAATAAGGCTGGAAATGATAGTGTTATGCTGCCAAAATCCCACCTCAAGCTCATTCACTCAAACCTCTCTCAAGCATGTGTTTCAAGTTTTTTCCCTCTCAAATTCCATCACTAGAGGATCCCACAATCCGTTCCAAAGGCTTGAGAATAGCAAGGAAGATCAAGTGGTGGTTCGTGACAAGTTGGTGAGGAAAAACAACAAACCAATTCGTTCAATTTCAAGATCAAAGAGGTTGGTACCCACTGTCTCTGTTTTTCCTCTTTTGGACAGCATGCTTTGTATGATCAAATTGAAGTAGTTATGTGCCTAAGATCCAAAATTGCTTCCGCATGTTAGATATTAACACCTTCAAGAGTGGTGGCGGCGAACTAGGCGTGGTGTTGCTACAAGCAGCGGCGCACGGCGGGTTGGCGGATTTGCGGCGACGGGAGCTCGCTTTAGCTTTCTCTCTCTAGAAATCAAAACTCTCTTTCAAGCTCTCTAATTTCACTTCCCAAGCTTTTTTCCAATGCCCTCTTGTTTTCTTTTCTTCCTCCTCACTCCCTCAATTATGGAATTGATCAACAACATTGCCAAAGCTCATGGAGGTGTATCCGTATTTGGAGGAGTAGGTGAACGTACTCGTGAAGGAAACGGTCTTTACATGGAAATGAAAGAATCCAGAGTAATTAATGAAGAAAATATTGCAGAATCAAAAGTGGCTTTAGTCTACGGTCAGATGAATGAACCGCCGGGAGCTCGTATGAGAGTTGGTTTAACTGCCCTAACTATGGCGGAATATTTCCAAGATTTATACTACAAAGCTTACTAACTTTGGAAGGAGTGATGGGTGGGATTTTTGTGGGTAGCCATGGAAGAGTTCCCTTTGAATAGGAAGGGGAAGGAAGAATAGGGGAAGAAGGAGAGTGGGGTGGAGGAAGAAAACGAAGAAAAAATAATAATAAAATAGAATGAAACAAAATCAAAATAAAATAAAAATAAAAAGAAAACAAAAACAAAAATTATAATTACAATTAAAATTAAACCTTAGGATTAAAATTAGAATGAAATTAAAAACCTTTATGTTATGGTTTTACTTTAAAAGAGAAACAAAATTAACATTACATTTTAGAGGGACTCGAACATTATTAAAAGCTAGCCGAACCAAGTACTGTCACACCCCCTCCCGAACTACTTGCTAGCTTAGTCCGAGAGATGGCGTGAAGCCAACAGACATCGTCTTCCTCTAACGATACCTGTTGACCCTGCCGAATCATTGAACCTGATAAACATGTTATCTTAGATATGGAATACTTTTCATATGCAACACAACACAGCGGAACCTTGGAAACCTTTAGACATACATGAAGTGCAGCCCTGACATAACTCAGTTTGGAAAATAACCTGATAGAGACATCACAACCAAAAACATATCCAACTAGGGTTTACACAACCACGACATCTAGTGCTTACACAACCTAAAACTATCCAATTCTTACAAAGGAATTTACAATATGAACAGACTTGATTTACAACTCCACCCACGTACTGGACCTCGATTTGGGAGCTTTTAGCAGACTATGGCAGTTTATCAGGCACCGGGAGCTCGATCTCTACCTGAAAAGTGGGAAAACATTTTGAAAGAGTGAGCTACAAAGCCCAGTGAGTGACTAAATTTAAAAACTATAAATCTGCAAATCAGAACACGTGATAAACCTTTAAACGTATAAATCTGTTCAATCAAAGCGTTAAACATAAACGTGTAATGATAAAAGCTTTCTCAAATACTCCACAAGTACGTCATTAAAAATCTAGCAAGGCATATCAAACATTTTAACTAACATGACCGATCTACGTTGTGTAGGGCACGCCCAGTACAACCAACGTTTACTAGCTCTACGATATAGTGGGGCCCGCCCAGCACTCCCGTCAGCATTGTTGTCATGGAGTACACTCAACGTCAACAATGGAATATAACCTGTGTGCACACGGTACCATATAGCCTCGGGCTCAATATCTCAGTCATGTAGTCAATAGAAGTCTCAGAAAATCACATGAAAACCTTAAAACATGCCTGCTTATCTTTATCTTTCGTAAAACTCAAGTTTACTCAACTTGCTCGAGAAAAACTGAAAATCTTTTAACAGTACTTGCTAATACATACTTTACTTTAAATGATATCGTTTCAACTACTTTTCATAAAGTCATTAATCACGTGCTCGTATATAAACCTCATTAGAAAATCTAAGCTCAAAACTTATGCTTGAAACCATTCATAGAAATCATGTATCATTCATAGAAAAGCATGTAAAACATCTAATCATGAACAACCGTTTAGAAATAATTTTCGAAATTTGTTTTGTCACTCACAGTCTTGGCTAGTTTCCTGGCTTGTAGACTTGGCCTATTTCTTCTTGGCCTGTCACACAAATCAAAACCAAGCATCAAAACCAAAGGTAGTCTTGTCTTTCCATGCTCATGAATTCTAAACACTTGAATTAAAATCACACTTCACATTTTTTTTCCCCAGATTTTCCAGATTCAATAGCCTAACTTCAAACACTCCTAACTTCCTCAATACCAAACCAAAATTAATGTACTATATATCAAACTCTTCATTTTGGAACCCTCTAAAACGTACATGAAGAAATGAAAACGAGATTCCCAACAGATTTGTCCAGAAATTCCCTGAACTCAACAAATACAGATTCGTGCTTCTCTACTACCTTCTACCTTTCTCCTGAAATTAAACCTACTTCTAATCATTTTTGGCTCACAAATTCTTCATGAAAGTTATAGGAAATTCAATAAGCTTTACAACCATACCAAGTTGAGCTTCTAATTCAACCTGTACACCCCAGAATGATCGAAAAACCAGAGAAAACCAGAGATCCTCCTGATTTGCACGAAAATTTTGTGTTTTGTTTTCCATTTCAAAAACCATTAACTTAACATCAGATTTAGCTCAAGCTTCCTTCATTAAATTTGTTAGAAAATGGAATAACTTTCAAGAAAGTCAGACCTCACCTCTTAGTTCTTCTTGTGTAGCTCAAATCGAATTAAAAACCAGAGATAGGCAGGTTGAACCCAGATTCCGCCATGGTTGCTTTTGCTTGAGCTATTTCCTCTCTTCTTCAACCTCGAAACCCTAGCAAGCTCCTTCTTCTTCTTCCTTCGCTCTCTCCCTCGAAATGCTCTGAAGTTTTGGATGGGAAATGGTGGAGAAAATGAATAGAAAGTGGGTTTTTCTTTGCTTAGGTGGTGGTGGATTCTTTGCCACTAAGCACCGACAGACTTTCCCATTTTCTTTCTTTTTCTTTTTCTTTTTTTGTTTTTCATTTTCCTATTTTCTTTTTTTTTTTCTTTTTCTTCTTTGTTTCCTTTTATTTCCTTTCTTTTCTTCCTTCTTTTAAATTAATAAATTCCAACAACTTAATCCAACAATGAAACCACAATGAAGCCACAAAGCTTTGCCATTTTTTTTCAATAAGGAAACAACTACTTTAATTCAACTTCCTATCATATGTGACAAGAGCAAATAATCAAAGCGAAGTCTCGGGTTTACAAGTACGGTGTCTACACTCTAAACACGAGGAAAGATCATAGGCAGAGATGAAGTTTTTTAGTCGATTTTTTTTCCTTTTTGAAGGACATGTCGTCTAGAATAGATTGCAGATGATGAGAGTCACACCATCAACATCAAAACACATTACAATCTCCACCAACCACATTTGTCACCCAACTCCTATGGTTCCATCCCGAACCATGTAAAAATGGAATTTCCATTGTTTGCCACGACTTGGTGTGCCTATCTGACACTATCCCAACATGTACAAGAGCGATAAGAAGGTTGACGTTGTTGATTATGTTAATCGTCATCTAGAAGTACATTGTCTGGTTGAACTTGGTCGATTAACAAGTCCAAAACGCTATATTGTCCCCCCATATTAAGTTGGCCTGGCCAGACTAGGTTCGACCTTTTGCATGTGTGGGTTGTGATCCATCATAAGGCCCCAAAATTTAGGGGCCCCAAATTGAAAAGATTGTTTAACCAAAAAAGAAAAAAAGAAAAAGAAAACTTCTTCAGTGGCTAGCGTGCGTGCCTGGGGAACAAACATTTCCTTAAATATCCCCTTTAATTTTTATTGTGTCATTGCCTTACATACCAAATAAATTCACTGGTTTATCTTCGATCATTTTTTTCCACATCTTCCTTGAATACAATAGTCAAATTGAATTATCCTTCACTTTTATTTATTCTGTTAGAAAATATCTATTCTTACTGCATTGCTTAATAGATATCAAAGTGTTCCTTTTTTTTTTAGATTAAGTGGATATCAAAGTGTTTCTATCATATATTCAATTTATCATTTAATGACTTCTCCTTCTCAAAGAATATTTAGAACTAAGACTAAAATATCCACGAAGTAAAACTCAATAAGTGAAGTCAAAAAATATATAATAATTGGATAAGGAGACACGTTAAAATCCATAAACTATTATCTATAATTCTTCCTTTTATTATACATATATATGAAAACAACAACACTCTAGCCTCATTATTTTATTTCAAGTCAGATCATACATGATAAGATTAATTTGACATAAACCTAACTTATCATGCTCATTGAGTAACCCAAGTCAGGCCTAGTAAAAATCATGATATACATAATGCTTTCTACAACATTACAATATGGAATTTTAGACATCTCTAACCTTTCCTGATCAGTTTTAGACGACTAAGACAAATAAAGCCTAAAATGAGATGTTAAGAGTGTCGAAACTGTCTTACAATTAGACATGTTATACTTTTCAAGCAATTTATGCACATAGCTCTCCTGTGAAATGGTTAACAAACCCTTCTCCCTTGAAGGTGTTAATATAACACATGCAGAAGCAATTTAGGATCTAAGGCACTTAACTACATTAATTTTAGACTCTATGCATGTTTGTTCAAAACAACAGAAAACAGAGAGCAGAAAGTACCAACCTCTTGTAGCTCAAATTAGTTCAGCTTCATTTAACGTTTTCCTTCTCCAAGCTATCATGGACTACTGCTAGAATCTTTCTTGTTATTCTCCAAACTTAGAACGGATTGTGGGGTCCTTTTGTGATGGGGATTGGAAGGAAAATGCTTGGTGGTCCAAGCTTTAGAAAGTTCTTTGAAAGCTTGAGTTTGAGGCAATATTTCAGCAGCATAACTCTAAGGAAAAATCTGATTTTTTTCACTTTCTAATCCTCTATTAATAGACGATTACATGCATCTTTGATTCACCAAAGAATGACACATCTTAGGAGAAGGGATTAGTGACAATTGAGGTGTCATGAGGAGCTTGCATGCAAGCATGTGTTGCATCAATTAGATTTCATGCACAATTCAGGTGTAATCCACCAGCTCCATGTTTTCTTGTATTTTCATAAAATGCAAGAAAAGGATTTAATTTCTTAATTTCAATTAAAACACTTCATAATTATTTTAAATTGAAATTAATAATTAATTAATCAATTTAATCAATTATAGAATATTAATTTAATATCAAATATTAAACTAATACTTTGCACCTAATCCCGACCTTTCTCCAAACGAATTCTTGAACATGAATCTCTATTCATGTGAATTTTATTTAAATCATATTTAAATACTTTAACTCTCTCAAACAATAGTTTAATTCAATTAAACTATTTTGTCGATAATATCGTATATAGTCAACATTAACTCTCTAAACCAAATTTGACCGATTCAAACTCTCCCATCACTCTATTCTAAGGTTTATTCTGATATGAGCTATCTGGGGGACCTAATGGACCTACAAATCATGGGCTCCAACGATTTGAGGTTAACCGACTAATCTCATTAACCTAGTGAACCAACATTCGTAAACTACCAGGACACTCCACTATATCCCAGTAGCTGCACTCCCATCACTGTAGATATGTTTCCGTCCACTTCATATAACCATGATTAGTAAGTCGATCTTTCACAGGTTATTCGTAACTATAACCGGATCAAATGTCTGTTTTACCCCTATAGTACTTCTTGTTCCTTAAGTTCCACTGATCCTCTAATGAACAAATGGTTTGTGGTCCAACCATCAAATTGAGTCCCTCTCGGGCCAATGAGAGGGTGGGGCCCCTTGTTCAAGTCCCGGAGTCAGTACTTAAGGGAACAACCTTTCTACTATCCTTTAATCGAGTAGGAGTGAATTCGATTTTGCAAGACTATGTCCCCAGCTATATACTCGGTCTTATCCCCAAAATGGTAGGCTTATTGAGTCGGCGAAGTCTGGCCACTCTCACTTGCCCTAGTCTTTCAAAGCTCGTAGTCTTAGATTTACTAGGTGACCCTAAAAAACTTTAGTCGTGAGGGCTTTTGTAAACGGATCAGCCATGTTGTGCTCCGATGCTATCTGCGTGACGATCCTCCTTATTGCACGATATCACGATGAGATGATATTTGCACTCGATGTGTTTTTCTCGCTTATGACTTCGAGGTTCCTTAGAGTTTGCAACTGCTCCACTGTTATCACAATAGAGGATGATAGGCAGATGCATATTCGGAACGACTTCCAACTCTGTCAGGAATTTCCTTAGCCATACTGCCTCTTTTGCTAGTTCACACGCAGCCACGTACTCAGCTTCCATGGTAGAGTCAGCAATACAACCTTGCTTAATACTCCTCCATACTACTGCTCCTTCATTTAGAGTGAACACAGATCCCGATGTGGATTTCCTCGAATCTATATCGGTTTGAAAATCTGAGTTTGTGTATCTTGTAAGGATCAGATCCTTAGCTCCATACATGAGCATATAATCTCTCGTTCTCCTTAGATACTTGAGAACATTCTTAACGACAGTCCAATGAGCATGTCCTGGATTAGACTGGTATCTGCTGACAATTCCCACAGCATAGCATATGTCGAGTCGAGTACATAGCATGGCATACATCAAACTACCGACTGCTGATGCATAGGGAATGCGTCTCATTTCCTCAACTTCTTGAAGTGTCTTAGGATTTTGTTCTTTTGACAGATGAACCCTGTGCCTGAAAGGTAACAAACCCTCCTTGGAGTTTTGCATCGAATATCGTACCAACATTTTGTCAATATATGATGCCTGAGACAGTGCTAGCGTTTTGTTCTTTCGATTCCTTATGATCTGAATTCCTAGAAAATATTGAGCCTCACATGGGAAATGCTTCAACTTCCTCTGTGGCAAGTAAAGGGAAGGTCCTGCTGAAATGGACTTCTAGAAAGATACTTACCCTCAATGATGTGTGGCACGTGCCAGAGATTCGAAAGAATCTAGTGTCAGGAACTCTACTTAATAAAAATGGGTTCAAGCTTGTGTTTGAGTCAGATAAATTTATTTTGACAAAAGAGGGTATGTATGTTGTAAAAGGTTATCTAAATGATGACATGTCCAAACTGAATGTAGTAGCACAAATGTCAAAGAATAATAATAATAACAATTTTTCTACTTCTATTGTTGAGTTGTGTGATGTATGGCATTCTAGGTTGGGGCATGTCAATTATCGTTCTTTACAAAGAATGGTAAGTTTAGGACTTCTGCCTAAGTTTAACATTGATAATAGACACAAATGCGAGATTTGTGTTGAATCAAAGTTTACTAGAAAGTCGTTTTCATCCGTGGAAAGAAGTAATGAAGTACTTGATTTAATCCACAGTGATGTATGTGACATGAAAGCTATGTATATTGTCACAAGTACTCCCACAAGAGGCGGTAAGAAGTATTTTGTCACATTTATTGATGATTGTAGTAAATATTGCTATGTATATTTATTACATCTAGACGAGAAAGCTAAAGGAAGAATCTGGCACACAATACATCAAAGCGGGAAAATTAAAGAAATGCACTATATTTGTGGCCGCCTTTGGGCAGATCTGACAGAAACCCTAGGGCTCGTTTGATAACGTTTCCGTTTCACGTTTCTAGTTTCTTGTTTCTTGTTTCTTGTTTCTTGTTTCTTGTTTTTGTTTTTGTTTTTTTGCGAATTAAAAATAAAAACATGTTTGATAACTATTTCTGTTTCTTGTTTCTCTAAAAAAAGAAACATAAACATATGTGTTTGATAACTGTTTCTCGTTTCTTGATTTTTAGTTGAAATAAATTTTGGTACATATAATATAAAAATTATATATAACATACATTAAAATTATAGTCAGAGATTGCCAGTGGCGGCTGGTAGTCGGAGGTCGATGATGCGCAATTTGCTTACCGCAAGTGTACGGGTCAAGTAATAATATAGTGTTTTCGTGATTAAACGAGTGTCGTCCTCTGGATTGGTTTTCTAGCAAATTAAGTACCGTGAATAATCTTGTCCAATTTTATTTAGGGAGCAAAACTTAAAGATAGAGATAAATCTAAAGACAAAAAGCATAAAATAAAGGTGGAGACTCAAATGAAAAGACTCTTAGGGAATTGATTTAATTGTTGAGGTTGAGGATTAATTAATGGGATGAATTTAGCATGCAATTATTCTACCAAGTCTAGGAACCTTTTATCACAACTATCTCTCCCGAGCATAATTGATTCTCATGCATGCAACCAACTTGATATCCCTATCTAAGTTCATTAACATGCAAGGCTTTGGGTTTAGTTCTTCAAGCAACTTCTAAAGTTATTACAAATCCCGTCACAAACTTAGAATTTCTACTTTAGGCATGCAATTAAATAAAGTAAGTCTTAGGCCAAATCCCCTCTCCCGAGCAAGATTCAACACTCGAATCATTCAACTAGTGATCAAGTAATTGAAAGCATTTAACCATAATTGCATAGGTAAAATAAATGCATATTCATACCACAAAATCAATTCAACAAACTAAAACAACTACATCAATCCCTAAGACAAACAACTAGCAATTCATAGTCTTTAATCTACAAACACTAATTGAAAGAAAAGCCATAAAAACTACAAGAGTTAAGGGAAAGAGAAAGGAAAACTCGAATCCGCCGACACCGCACGTCCCCGTCACGATCTCCACGTCTTCTGGCTTGATTCCCGCTCCTTGGCCTTGCCTTTAGCTCCCACAAAAGGTCTCTAGTCGAAATTAGGGCTAAAATCTAACCAATTGGACTCCCCCAATCCGTAGCACAAAAGGATGAATTTATAGAAAATCTGCCGACAGTGTCGAGACGCTATGGACAGCGTCGTGACGCTGTCGCAATACAGCGAATCTGGAAAATTTGCCGAGAGGGTCGCGACGCTATGAATTTTTTTTTTTTTTTTTTTAAATCAGCTGGGCTGAATTTGACTTCTTCCAACCTGATCCTTTTTCGATCTTTTAGCCCTTTTTCATGTCCCGAACACGCCATTAGCTCAAATATTTATTTCCTACAAATACAACACAAAAACGCATCATTCTGGCCAATAAGTTATAAAAGACTAGCTAAATTAATTAGGGAAAATTAGCTAGCTATGCTCGCTATCAAACACCCCCAAACTTAAGCTTTTGCTAGTCCTCGAGCATACTAAAAATCAAGCATGCAATGGAAGAACGGATGCAACAAACATGACTCAATCCTCAAGGCTCAAAAGTCAATAATCAAGCAATCAAGAGACATGCACATAAGGACCAATGAGGGAGACAAATCAAAAGTTTTCCAAAATTAACTTACACAAGCGAGATCTAACTTAACGAGATCAGACTCTACTAGCCCGGGATTGGATTACTAAACTCTCAACTCATCTTCCCTCTACACTGGCACTAAGGATTCACTAACGAGTCAATGGAACAAATTAGTTTGTTTTCCTCCATACTTAGGTGCTTATAATTGAAAATTACAACATGCATTTTTATGTGGCACTAGCTTTCACACGCCTATTGCAGGGACCCTTAACCCGAGTTTTACCCTTTGGTTGGCCTAACTGATCACAACAGGGGTAGCTCTTTTTGCCAAAACTTTATTAAGCATTGCATTGCGCGCATAAGTCATGACTTTCTTTTTTTTTTTTTCTTTCAAATTGTAACAACAAGAATGATTTTTCTTTATGAGCATGATAAGCATATATTCTTTTCTTTCCTCCTAAGCAAGATCAAACATGCTAATTTGCAAATAATTAACTCTTTAGCTCTTCCCCACACCTATCGAGGTGACAACAAGCATATGAACCTAATAATTCGCTCCTAAGCATTCAAATCCAAATCTAGCCAAGGCAAATACTCTACTCATGCAAGACATCTCCTAGAAAAAGTTTAAAAAGTCTCCCTTTTGGGCACTCATGCTTACAACTCATCGAAAGCTTGAAAATTGACAAGAAAGCATATCCTAGAAAATCATAGTCATGCAAAAATAGCATCCAGAAAACAACCATATGCTCAATTCAAAGAAAGCTCAAAACTATAGCCCGAACTCAGATGCTCAAGGGCTCCACAAACATGCTATTCCACCCCCAAACTTAAAGCATGCATTGTCCTCAATGTATAACGAAAATAAGGTATAATCAAGCATGAGAACAAATAAAGAATGGAAGGGGTGAACAATACTGCCCTGGAATGATGACCTTTTCATGAAAGCTTGCAAGCAATGAGGAAACTGGAACCAAGACCTACAAAAAAAACAAACAATAAATAAAAAACGCAAAGAAAAACACAACTGAACTTACTTGGGTTGCCTCCCATAAGCGCTTGTTTAACGTCATTAGCTCGACGTGCTCGTGAAGTCTGTCAAGGCACATAAAAATTCTCGTATTTCATTGGACCCTTCTTTCTTGAATCAATAAAACTCACTATCGCTAGCAAGCTTACTAGTTTCTCATGGGCCCCTGAAAAAGAATTATTTTTAGTATTTTTGTATAAAATAAACATAAAAGGAGAAAAATCAAAATAAAGAGACTCAGACTCTAAAACTGACTCGTGAGAATAGAAAAAAGAACAATCAAAATCTACAAAGGATGGAGAAGATAAATCAGATGAAGGCTTTTCAACCTCAAACTCTACCTCTTGAACTTCCTCTGTCACTGCAAGCTCATTTTCTTTTTCTTCCTCACAAACATGTTCTTGATAGGTGCTACAACTCTCCAATTCTTCCCCACTATTAATGCAACTCACCCCTAACTGCTCATCCTTAGCAAGATCGAAAGAATTAAGTTCATGAATGGGTGCCAATGAATCACCGGCCACATGACTCACTAGACATCCTATGGAAGTGGATCCCACCTCACTAACTTCCTTTGGGGTTTGAAGTCCTCTTATAATTTCATCAAATTTTAGACTCCTCGCTGTAGACTCCTCAATATAACTTTGAATTATGTTTTCTAAGGAAGAATTTTCTTTTAAAGGGGTAAAACTTGAAGATGAAAAATTGGAATATGGTGTTGAATAAAAAGCCATTCAAATCAATCAAAGCAACAATCATAATTAGGCTTCCAATCAAATAATAACCCAACAAGAACAAAGGACTAAGACTCAAACAAAAAAGGAAAGAAAAGAAAAAAAGGAAAACAAAAACAAATAAGGAAAAAAAAATCAATCACAAAAGGAAAGAACTAAAAAGGAGAATTACAACTATGAAAATAAAAACAAAAAAGGAAAAAAAGAATGCAATCTACCTAAAAAAATTAAAATTAAAATACACCCTAAATTAAGACCGAACAATTTTTCCACAATATTAATTTAACTAAATATGCCAATCCCAGGCAACGGCGCCAAAAACTTGATGCGCAATTTGCTTACCGCAAGTGTACGGGTCAAGTAATAATATAGTGTTTTCGTGATTAAACGAGTGTCGTCCTCTGGATTGGTTTTCTAGCAAATTAAGTACCTTGAATAATCTTGTCCAATTTTATTTAGGGAGCAAAACTTAAAGATAGAGATAAATCTAAAGACAAAAAGCATAAAATAAAGGTGGAGACTAAAATGAAAAGACTCTTAGGGAATTGATTTCATTGTTGAGGTTGAGGATTGATTAATGGGATGAATTTAGCATGCAATTATTCTACCAAGTCTAGGAACCTTTTATCACAACTATCTCTCCCGAGCATAATTGATTCTCATGCATGCAACCAACTTGATATCCCTATCTAAGTTCATTAACATGCAAGACTTTGGGTTTAGTTCTTCAAGCAACTTCTAAAGTTATTCCAAATCCCGTCACAAACTTAGAATTTCTACTTTAGGCATGCAATTAAATAAAGTAAGTCTTAGGCCAAATCCCCTCTCCCGAGCAAGATTCAACACTCGAATCATTCAACTAGTGATCAAGTAATTGAAAGCATTTAACCATAATTGCATAGGTAAAATAAATGCATATTCATACCACAAAATCAATTCAACAAACTAAAACAACTACATCAATCCCTAAGACAAACAACTAGCAATTCATAGTCTTTAAACTACAAACACTAATTGAAAGAAAAGCCATAAAAACTACAAGAGTTAAGGGAAAGAGAAAGGAAAACTCGAATCCGCCGACACCGCACGTCCCCGTCACGATCTCCACGTCTTCTGGCTTGATTCCCGCTCCTTGGCCTTGCCTTTAGCTCCCACAAAAGGTCTCTAGTCGAAATTAGGGCTAAAATCTAACCAATTGGACTCCCCCAATCCGTAGCACAAAAGGATGAATTTATAGAAAATCTGTCGACAGCGTCGAGACGCTATGGACAGCGTCGCGACGCTGTCGCAATACCGTGAATCTGGAAAATTTGCCGAGAGCGTCGCGACGCTATGAATTTTTTTTTTTTTTTTTTTAAATCAGCTGGGCTGAATTTGACTTCTTCCAACCTGATCCTTTTTCGATCTTTTAGCCCTTTTTAATGTCCCGAACACGCCATTAGCTCAAATATTTATTTCCTACAAATACAACACAAAAACGCATCATTCTGGCCAATAAGTTATAAAAGACTAGCTAAATTAATTAGGGAAAACTAGCTAGCTATGCTCGCTATCAGTCGACAGTGGCAGTCGATCGGCAAAGGTCGATGGCTGGTAGTTGGAGGTTGAAAGTAGCGGTCGGTCGACGAAGGTCGCCGACGGCCTGTAGTCAGAGGTTAACGATGGCAGTTGATCGGCGACGGCCAGTAGTCGGAGGTGGACGGTGGCGACGGCCAGTAGTCGGAGGTGGACGGTGGCGACGGCTGGTAGTCGGAGGTCGACGGTGGCGACCGGTAGTCAGAGGTTGACAGTTGCGACTGGTCAACGAAGGTCAACGATAACTGGTGGTCGGAGGTCGACGATGGTAGCAGTTAGTCGGAGGTCAGCGGTGGCTGGTAGTCAGAGGTCGACAGTGGCGGTTGGTTGACAGAGGTCGATAGCGACCAGTAGTTGGAGATCAACCGTGGCGGCCGGTCGGCGGGGGTTAGCGACGGTCGGTAGCCAGAGGTCGACGGTTGCAGCTGGTCGGCGAAGGTGATAAAAAAAAAGAAAAAAATGGAAAGAAATAATGAAAAAAAATGAAAGAGAAATAAATAACGGAAAAAAGAAAAAAGAAAAAAAAAAGAAGGAGAACTAAATAACAGAAAGGATAAATTAAAAAAAAACAAGTGATAAAAAAAATAGAGAGAGGAAGGGAAGATATTTGTGTAGGAATGGGAGAGAAATGGATACATGCATGAAAGATAGGAAAAAAAACAGAAACAAAATTTGAGAAACAACTTTTTGTAGTTTCTCAAATTTTGCCTCTTTTTTAGAAACGTTTCTAGAAATTTAGAAACAAGAAACAGGGATGAGTTATCAAACACGTCTATTTCTTAAAAAAGGAGAAACGAGAGCAAGAAACAGGAAACGGTAACGTTATCAAACGAGCCCCTAGAATCTCAAAATTGACAGAATTTTCCAAAAGATCCAATATTCTTCAGCAAATCTCCTCGAATCAAGGGGTTATATTCGAAGGGGACTTCTCACACTGATCTTAGCAGTTAACCCTACCTTTAAAGGTCTATAAAAGGAGATTCAAGATCCACGAAAAACACAAGCTTTTCATTCTCGATTATTTTGTAGTTTTTGGTTTTTCTTGTAGCAATCACTCCGAGTTCCAGCTCCTTCTAGCATCTGTCGACTTCTCCATTCGAAAGAGGTAGAAAAGAACGACTTGTCTCTCCTTGAAAAAGGTAAGAGCAAGTTAGACAGAGAGGAGAATAGCTGGTTGCTTTCGTTTTCTTTATATTTCCTTGTAATCATTTTTTTTTGTATTCGTTTTTCTGTATTTATTCTTTTACTTTCAGTTGTAATTTTCTGTATACGCCTTTAGCTATACTATAGGTTAAATAAAGTTCAGACTATTAGACTAATATTCAATTACACTGCATGGAAATCATAAAATTTTGTTGACATGATAAGACAACAGCTTGTAGTGAAGTTTGGTATTGATCCTAACAATGTCTTTGCATTTTGGCACTAGGTTGGTGCACAGTAGTAGTAAACATGTTGTATTAAAACTAATTTTGATTTTTTCTCTTTTGGTTTACTGGGACAGTTTTGAGGTGGATTATTGTGGTGTGATTACAAAATTTTGTTGGAGGTGAATTTGTGTGTTTTGATGTTTAGTACATGAGATGTTTTTTGTTCTTTCGGTTTCATGGGACAGTTTTGGTAGTTTGAATGAGAGAGGAAAGGAAGTCCATGGGTAAAAAAAGAAGTTCAATTTTGGAAGACTGAATGACTGGATGTTTTTTGTTGTGATCTTTTGCTTATAAGATAGGTGAAATTTGATTGAAAATAACTTCATAGATTTTACTAAGTGGAGGGGAGGGGGGGGGGGGAGGAGGGAGGGGGTTGAGATCTTTTGCTTATAAAATATGTGAAATTTGGTTAAGAAAATGACTTCATAGATTTTGTGTTGTTCGGGAGAGGGAAGGGTGGAAAAAGCTTAGGAGAGTACCCTTGTAACTTTCTTGTGATATTTTGCTTATAGGATAAATGAAAATATTTTGGACAGTTACATTTTTCTCTTTGTAAAACTTTTTGCATACTTGTTGCTAGGAGCACATTGAAAAACTGAGGTTGAGACAATAACTTCTCTAAATAACGTGGTTGATTTATATGTAACTATTGTTATTCACATAATCATATATTTATATATTTTTATTTATTTATTTATGTAGGTGAATGAAATGATACCTTATACATGCAAAGGGATCAAAGATGACAACACTCAACCATATAATACTATAATCTCGAACAATTGGTGAATTTTTGTATCTTGTGACTAGCTTACCTTGTTGGAAAATTTCTTTATTCTAGGAAAGTACTGAATACTTTATTTTGTAATGTAAATGTGTTTTGAAATTTCAATTATATGAATGGAAGTCATGGTATTTAATGTGTTATCAACAAGGATCGAAATGTCCATGTCGATGGAAATGTCGAAGTCCAGATTTTATGGAAATGTCGATGTCGATGGACATTTTGGAAAAATTTATGGAAGTCTTGAAAATTGATGGAAATTGTTTGAATTAGTCAATGAAATTTAAATGTGACATAATTAGACAATAATTGACCATTTTCAAGCATCAAATCTAAAAACTAAGATAATATTTATATGGAAATGTTGTTTAAAAGAAATATATGGAAATTGGTTAAAGTTGTTAAATAAAACTTTGATGGTGACTTAATTACATTATAATGGATCTTTTTAACAACTATATCTAAAATATATGTATAATATTTATATTAAAAATGTCGAAGTTAGAGAAAATTTTGAAAAAATTATGTCAATTGATAGAAATTATTTGAATTATTATTAAGGTCCCATTTGATAACCATTTGTTTTTGGTTTTTGGTTTTTGATAAGATTAAGAATTGGTTTAAAAAAACATCTTCATTCCCACGTTTGTGTTGTTTTTTTTTATAAATAAATCTCATCTTTGATAAGATTAAGAATTGGTTTAAAACAAAATCTTGATTCCCACCTTTAGGTTCCATCATTCCCACGTTTCTATTGTTTTTTTTTTTTAAAAAAAAAATCTTATCTTTAATAAGAGAATTGATTTAAAAAAAAACTTGATTCCCACCTTTAGGTTCGGTCTATATATAGTCCTCATACAATTTTTTTTTTTTTTTCATACTTCCATACTTCTCTTCAAACCATTTACATCACTCTTGAAATCATGTTGATCTCAATCAACAATCTTCAACTTGGTCAAAGAGAATGGGCGATTAAAGTCCTTGAAGAATTTAAAAAACGTGGTGATGATGACCTACACATTTTAAAGATCATCCTTTTAGATGAACAGGTAATTATAAATATTTTTTATTATTTATTTATTTTTCATATACCAATTTTATTCATAATAATCATTTACTTTTTTTTAACTTTTCAGGGTACAACGATTCAAGCAATATTGTTCAACAATACTATCGAAGTTTGAGTGAATTTCCTCCCAAGAAGAAAAGAACATGTTAGTTAATCTATTTTACCTTTTTTTTTTTAGATTTATTTATATGCATTGATATTGAATTAATGTTCTAAAAGGGCTTAAGGGAGAAACTTTTGAGGCCCGTTTGGTAATGTTCTCGTTTCTTGTTTCCGTTTCTTCATTTTTAATAAAGAAAAATAGAATTTCATGACCCTAACACCTATACATTCAATAATAATAAACCTATATTCTTATTTATGTTTGAAAAAAAATTGGAAACAAGAACAAAAAAGGAAAAACTAGTTTTAGTTGTTCCTAAAAGTTCTATACAAATTTTGGGAGTGTTTCTAAAAAATGAGAAACAAGAAACATACATAGTTATTAAATGCTTAGATTTCTTAAGAAAATTGGAAACAAGAAACAAGAAACGAGAACGTTACCAAACGGGCCCTTGATTTCCCCTCTTACTCCTTACTAATTTGAAAATTCCCCTTTTGCCATTTATTTATTTATTATATTTATTTTATTAAATATATTAATATATTTCTAAATTCTCTATGCATATCTCTACATCTTCAAAATAAATTCTGATCGATAAAATCTATAAAATTTCTAAAACTTATATATCTCCTAAATTTGAAATTAATATAATGATTTATTACAAAAAGTATTTATATAAAAATAAATTACCTAACCATATCTCATAAATTTGAAATCAATATCATGACTTATTAAAAAAAAATCAATAAATTAATGCATATTTCAAATTAGATCATGATTTATTAAAAATAAATAAATTAAAGTGTATGTCAAAATATCTCATGATTTATTTATTCATTTTTGATAATTTGACTTAAAATGAATATCTGATTTTAAACTTTGAATTCAAATGAGATAATGTGATTCAAAATAAGAATCAAAATTCTTAATTTTATAAACAATTTGATTTAAAATAAAATCAATTTTGAATTTGAATCTAAATTTCTCCTATAAATATCACATCTTTGGATGTATCCTCTCTTGATCTTCCATTTACCCATCCTTCATCTGTATATGAATAATTTCTTCATGCTCATAACAAAAAGACTAAAACACTAAAGAAGAAGCATGCATGGCAGATTAGTTCCTCAACAAACTATATTGGTTATATCAAATTCTAAATTCTAAAAGGAAATAGGAGAGGTCATGATGATTCAAATCTAAAAAAATATAAGATGATTGAAGATATGTTTGATGATTATGTGTTGATTTAAATTCCAATCTATTGAATTGAATTTTATTTTAAAGAAGAATGAATTGATTCTTAATATCCTTATAAAATTAAATTATATTCAAACTATCAAGATTTTATCATCTTTATAATATAATTAAATTTATTAAATCTTATTTTAAAACTTTAAAATAAAATTGTTAAATTTCACGTGCAACGCACGTGTTTATTCCTAATATTATATATAAATGGCGCTTAAGGGGAGAAACTTTTGATTTCCTTTTTAGCCCCTTTTTAATGTTCAAATTCCTCATTTATCCTTCCTATTTAATTATTTAATATTAAAATTTATATTTAATTATTTAATATTTAAGTATTTATTTATTATTTTGAACAAAATTTAAATATCTATATATATATATATATATATATATATAAATGGCGCTTAAGGGGAGAAACTTTTGATTTCCTTTTAGCCCCTTTTTAATGTTCAAATTTCTCATTTATCCTTCCTATTTAATTATTTAATATTAAAATTTATATTTAATTATTTAATATTTAAGTATTTATTTATTTATTATTTTGAACAAAATTTAAATAAATGTTATAAAATCTCTACCCACAGATTCTAATTGAAAAAATAATAAAATCTATAAAATCTCACGATGTTTTTTTCATTTTCAGAGATTTTATATTATTTTTCATTAAAATCAATTTCAACGTAAAACAATGGATTCTGATCTATTGTCATTAGGTCATACGTCATTAGTGTATATATAGTCTCTCCCACAATTGAATTCCATACAAACTTATTTCGATATTAGAAGATTTTTTATTTAATTATTAATTCTAATTGATTTTCTGTGGTGAAAATTAGAAGATTTTTTTATTTAATTATTAATTCTAATTGATTTTTGGTAGTGAAAATTATAAGATTTTTTTATGTAATTATTAATTCTAATTGGTCTGTGGTTATGACAAATGACAAGATAACTGATTTTAGAATTATTAATTCTAATTTTTTTTCAGTTGTGAAAATTAGAGGTTTTTTATTTAATTATTAATTCCAATTGATCTTCGGTTATGAAAATTAGATTATTTTTTATTTAATTATTAATTCTAATTGATTTTCGATGGATATAATAAATCGAAATTTTAAAATTAAATTTTTTGAACTCTAAATTTAGATAAATTGTTTTGATTTTTCAAAAATAAAAAGATAATTGAGTTTAATTTTCGATTAAATCAAATCAAGTTTTAAATTTAAATTTGAAAAACTAAAATTAAAATTAATTGTTTTAAATTTTCAAAATTTCTAATTTGAAAAGATTTTATTTTTTATGTAATTATTAATTCTAATTGGTTTTCGGTGGTTGTTGGCATAGAAATTTTCCTGCCAATTAGAAATTGCCACGTCATTAATTAATTTTGGGGTGTCACGAATTAATACATATCTCAAAATTAATTATGGCAAAATAAGAAAGGTCACGTGTCCTTTTTGTGGTCGTCTAATTGTGTTAACGGTCTTGATCGAATCCAACGATGATTAAACTCAAGATTGAATGATCGTTTCGCCTAAAAATTCAATTTAGCCTAAAGTTCATGAAATTAAATTAAAGCATGATTAAGTTCATAAGGTTAGGTTAAATTGAGCTCAATTTAAACCCAAGGTTATTAAGATAATTGGGCCCGAAGTCCAAAATTCATCCAAGCCCATGGATGGGCCCACGCCCAATTTAAGCCCAAGCCCATGAAGGCCTTTGGAAACTCTATAAATAGAAGTCTTGGATCATTTGAAAAGGGGCAGCAGAAGAAAGGAAGAAGAGAAAGATTGAAGCTCTCAAAAGACTCTGAAGACTGAAGCTCTGATCCTCCTACAAGACTTGAAGATTGAAGTTCCATTCCTTCTACAAGACTTGAAGATTGAAGCTTTATTCCTCCTGCAAGAATCTTGAAGATTGAAGCTTCATTCCTTCTACAAGACTTGAAGATTGAAGCTTCATTCCTCCTGCAAGAATCTTGAAGATTGAAGTCCAGATCCTGCTGCAAGACTCTGAAGATTGAAGCTTCTGCAAAAATTCAAAAGCTTGAAGCTTCCTCCAAGCCTCTGAAGATTTAGAAGATTGAAGCTCTCTACAAGATCCTGAAGATTGAAGCTTCAATCCTCCTACAAGACTTTGAAGACTGAAATCTAGATTTTCCTGCAAACTTGAAGATTGAAGTGAAATCATCTAAAAGACTGAAGACCTGAAGCCTGAAGTCTACTTCAATCACCCAGGAGAATCCTTCAAAGGCGAATAAACCTTCAAGACTCCGAAGATTAAAGCTTCTTGAAGACTTTGTAGATCAAAACTACCTTGAGAGAAAACATCAAAGGGTTGTAACTAGAGATTGTATTCCACAAATACTTACACAGAATCAATACATACGAGAAGTCATTTTTCCACGAATTAAATTTTCTCTTCGAAAATCTCGTGTGAACAGTTTGGCACGCCCAGTGGGATCTCTCTACCTTTCATCTTTTTCTCTCATCCAAGATCTACGGAAAAAAAAAAAAAAAAGAGAAGTTCTAAAGAAGCGATGGCATCCAAGAAAGTTGCTTCCAAGACTTCAAGCGACTCGTACGTGGGACCAATTACTCCCAAACGCTCCAAGGAAATTCAAAAGTCAGAAGAAGAACAAGCCTCTGTCATTGCAAATATGATATGGACCCAGATGGCAGAGCCAAACCAAGGTGGAATGGTCATCCAAGAAAATCCTTTATTTGGCTATTTACTTCATCTTCTGAGCAGGCAAAGGAGACATCAGATCCTGACGTGATGTCTGTAATGATGGCTGACATTGGTACAGGCGAAGAAAGAATGGCTGAACTGGAAAGGAAGGTTAACATGCTGATGAAGGCGGTTGAAGAGAGAGATTGTGAAATTGCCTCTCTAAAAAATCACATTGAAAGTCGTGATATTGCTGAATCAAGCCAAACACCCGCTGCAAAGAATAATGACAAAGGGAAGGTTGTCATGCAAGAAAACCAGCCTCAACATTCCACTTCAATTGCTTCGCTGTCTGTTCAGCAACTCCAAGATATGATTATGAGCTCCATTAGAGCTCAATATGGTGGGCCTACTCAAAATTCTCTTATGTATTCCAAACCATACACTAAGAGAATTGACAACTTGAGGATGCCTACCGGGTTTCAACCTCCAAAATTTCAACAATTTGATGGAAAGGGGAATCCTAAGCAGCATATTGCTCACTTTGTTGAGACATGCGAGAATGCTGGGACTCGTGGAGATCTCCTAGTTAAACAATTCGTCTGAACCTTAAAGGGAAATGTCTTTGATTGGTATACTGATTTAGAGCCAGAGATGATCGATAGTTGGGAACAATTTGAAAGAGAGTACCTAAATCGCTTTTACAGCACAAGGCGACCTGTCAACATGACAGAACTCACAAATACAAAACAACGGAAAGGTGAGCCTGTCATTGATTACATTAATCGTTGGAGAGCTCTAAGTCTTGATTGCAAAGACCGACTCACTGAATTATCCGCTGTGGAAATGTGCATGCAAGGAATGCACTGGGAACTTCTTTATATATTGCAGGGCATAAAACCCCGCACCTTTGAAGAATTAGCAACTCGCGCTCATGACATGGAGCTAAGTATTGCTACCAGAGGGAATAAGGACTCTCCAGTCCCCGATGTGAAGAAGGAGAAGAAAGAAGTGAAGAGCACTGGGAAAACCTCGAAGGGTGCTACAAGAGAATCCATGGTCGTCAATACGGCCCCTCTGAAGTTTACTTCTAACAGAAGAGAAAATAAAATAGAGAAGCATCAAAATGAAGGCGAGAAACGGTGCTTGACTTTGAAAGAAAGACAAGAAAAAGTCTATCCTTTTCCAGACACTGACATCCTAGATATGTTAGAGCAACTGTTGGAAAACAAACTTATTGAGCTCCCTGAATGCAAACGACCCGAAGAGAGGGGAAAATTAAATGATCCCAACTACTGTAAATATCACAGAGTTGTTAGTCATCCAGTGGAGAAATGTTTTGTGTTAAAGGAGTTAATCTTGAAGTTAGCTCGGGAAAAGAAAATCGAGCTAGATCTTGATGAAGTAGCTCAAGCAAATCACGCCGCCATAGTAACTCATCCTAGCGTCCAGTCACCTATAAGTTTACCTTATGATTAGAGAGGAAGCTTAATCCAATTTGGTACCTTTGAACCTATTATCGTTTGGTCTCAACCAGAAGCCCCAGGAAATGACTTCCCAGAAAGGGCTCTCTACGATGAGGATCTTCAAGAAAAGATTAAGCAAATTGAAGATGAAGATGGAGGTTGGACACTCGTAACCCGACGAAAGAACCGAAAGCAAAATTGGGTTCAGAAGAAATCTCGTTTGTTTCAAGAACGCAAAAGAAAAGACAGACCTCGAAGGAAAAATGGGAAGAAACATACGAGAAGGCTCAAGCCTATCTTAGAGGAAAGTGAGGAGCATATCCAACCTCCACATCCAATAACTCTAAAAGAATTCTTCCCAAGAACTTTTCTTTCAGGAATCAATCAAACTGTTACATGTCATGTCGTTAACGTGACAGAAGATGATAATGCTACATCAACCACGTCAGAAGTAATCACGAAAGTGGAAGACCTACCATCCTTCAATATAGATGATTTACTGTCACTCCCTCAAGAGGTCAAAAATACTCTTATTGAGGTGTTAAAGGATTGTAAACCATCTACTTCTCAGACAAATAATGTTGCTCCATGTTGCACGTCCATAGCCTTTACCTATGAAGATCTACTACTTGGGTCGAAGCCTCATAATAGGCCTTTGTTTGTCTCAGGCTACATCAGAGAGCAAAAAGTTAGCCGAATTCTCATTGATGATGGTTCTGCCGTTAACATAATGCCCAAGTCTACCATGAGCCAACTAGGCATTCTGATGCAAGAATTGTCAAATAGTAAGTTGGTGATTCAAGGATTTAACCAAGGCGGGCAACGCGCGATTGGCATGATTCGCCTAAAGCTCATCATTGGAGATTTAAAGGCTAACACACTATTTCATGTTATAGACTCTAGGACCACCTACAAGTTGTTACTAGGTCGTCCCTGGATTCATGAAAATGGAGTAGTTACTTCCACGCTGCACCAATGTTTTAAATTCTATCAAGATGGTATCAAGAAGGTTGATGCTGACACCAACCCCTTTTCAGAGGTTGAGTCTCATTATGCAGACGCGAAGTTTTATATGAAGAATGACAGTGTTGGAGAAGCTATGCCGTCGGAAGTTCCTTTGATAAGAAATAGTGACAAATCAGAGCGACAAACAAGCACGAAAAAAGAGCTGAATGAAAAAACGGGTGCTTCTAATAATCAGGAAAGCAAGGTATCTCCTAGCCAAACAAAAGCTGAAGTGGCGAAAAATGAGAAGATACTATGTTCAGAAGAGAAGAAGACAAATGCTCCTGTTTTGCGCTATGTTCCCTTATCTCGACGCAAGAAGGGTGATTCGCCATTTGCAGCTCCAATAATTTAAGAGTTGGCGACAATGAAATTTTGAAAGAGAGTTTTATCACACCTCTTACAAAGATATCCAAACAAGAGGTTAAAGACAAACAAGTAGAAGCAACTCTGCCTGATAGACGAACAGAAGAGGGGTTTGATCCTAAAGCATACAAACTTTTGGCAAAGGCAGGTTATGATTTCACAGCACATACTGAGTTTAAGAGTTTACGGATCTTTGATCAAAGGCCTGAACTTTCCTCAACACAGAAGAAACTTCAAAAAAAGGGTTATGCTATACCCATTTCAAGAGCTGGTCTTGGATATAAATCTCTTGAGCCGGTTCGAATCACAAGAAAAGGGAAAACAAAAGTTGCAGATACGCTTCACATTACAGTGGAAGAAATCGATGATTCTGAACAGGCTAAAGAAAACATAGATCATAGAACATCTACATTTGATCGCATTGCACCGTCTGTTACACGATCCTCGGTTTTTCAAAGACTGAGTACAACTGCAATTAAAGACGAAAGTCAGCATCCAACTTATGGCTCCACACGACCTTCGGCCTTCCAAAGGTTGAGTATGGCTTCTGAGGAAAAAGGAAACGTGCATTCAACCCCTACTACACGACTATCAGCTTTCCAAAGGTTGAGTGTATCCACAAAAAAGGAGTAAAAAACGATCCCCTATATTAGCCTCAAACATAATAGAGACTACTATCAAGGCAAAAGGTGATGAAAAAATTCGTAGCGCTATCCCCTCACGAATGAAGAGAAAGTTGCTAGTCTCCGTAAATACAGAGGGTCCGTTAAAAATAAAGTGACACGATGTCATTATCACAAGACCCAGAGAGAAAAGCCTCGATGATGAAAAGGACACAAGTGTATGCTACCACATTACCATAGGGGAGGAATCAAATCTTGAAGTGTTTGAAGAAGATGCAGAAGAGGCTCCGTTGTCACTTGAAGATGGCAACCAATCAACAGTTGATGAACTCGAAGAAATCAACCTTGGTACAGTAGAAGAGCCACGTCCGACCTTTATAAGTGCATCGCTTACTCTGGAAGAAGAAGGCGATTATATGAGCCTACTCACAACATACAAAGATATTTTTGCTTGGTCATACAAGGAAATGCCAGGGCTTGACCCAAAAGTGGCTGTCCATCGCCTCGCAATTAAACAGGGAAATCGGCCAATGAAGTAAGCTCAACGACGCTTTCGACCAGAACTCATTCCTCAAATAGAATCTGAAGTCAATAAGTTGATAGAGGCAGGATTCATCCGT
The DNA here is from genome assembly GCA_017139565.1 of Luffa aegyptiaca. Taxonomy (NCBI): domain Eukaryota; kingdom Viridiplantae; phylum Streptophyta; class Magnoliopsida; order Cucurbitales; family Cucurbitaceae; genus Luffa; species Luffa aegyptiaca. The sequence goes on from CM029403.1 coordinate 39,463,195, forward strand.
GAAGTTAAGTATCCAACATGGATAGCAAATATTGTCCCCGTTAGGAAAAAGAATGGGCAACTTCGTATATGTGTTGATTTTCGTGATTTGAACAATGCATGTCCGAAAGATGACTTTCCATTACCCATTACTGAAATCATGGTTGATGCAACCACGGGACATGAGGCTTTGTCTTTCATGGATGGGTCGTCAAGATACAACCAAATTCGAATGGCTCTTGAGGATGATGAGAAAACAACTTTTCAAACTCCAAAAGGAATATATTGCTACAAAGTAATGCCTTTCGGATTGAAAAGTGCAGGTGCTACTTATCAACGTGCTATGTAGAAAATATTTGATGATATGCTACATAAACATGTTGAATGTTACGTTGATGATCTATTGGTCAAGTCCAAACAACGACAAGATCATCTTAGGGATCTAAAGGTAGTCTTTGATCGCTTGAGAAAATATCAGTTGAGAATGAACCCTCTCAAGTGCGCATTTGGTGTGACTTCAGGAAAATTTCTTGGGTTCATTGTAAGACATAGAGGAATTGAAATCGATCAATCCAAAATCGATGCAATTCAGAAAATGCCAAGTCCAAGAAACCTACATGAGTTGAGAAGTCTTTAGGGACGTTTGGCTTACATTAGAAGATTCATATCCAACCTCGCTGGCCAATGTCAACCCTTTCATAGGTTGATGAGAAAGAATGCGAATTTTGAGTGGGGTGATATGTGTCAGAATGCTCTGGATAGTATAAAAAGATACCTGCTCAATCCTCCTGTCTTAGGTGCCCCTAAGGCAGGAAAGCCAGTAATATTGTATATCGCTGCACAAGATAGGTCTGTTGGGGCACTATTGGCACAAGAAAGAGAAAATCACAAAGAACAGGCTCTTTACTACCTAAGTAGAACTCTAACAGGAGCTGAGTTAAATTACTCTCCAATCGAGGAGATGTGTCTCGCTCTCTTCTTTGCTATTGATAAGCTAAGACATTATATGCAAGCCTTCACTGTACATTTAGTGGCAAAAGTCGATCCCATCAAGTATATTCTATCTAGGCCTATCATTTCGGGACGCCTAGCCAAATGGGCAATCATACTTCAGCAATATGACATTGTGTATGTGCCCCAAAAAGCAGTAAAAGGACAGACATTGGCAGACTTCTTAGCCAATCATCTGATCCCATCAAATTGGAAATTATGCGAAGATTTGCCTGATGAAGAGGTATTGTATATTGAAATTATGGAACCCTGGACCATGTATTTCGATGGCGCAGCACGAAGGAGTGGGGCAGGAGTTGACATTGTTTTCATCTCACCCGAGAAACACATGTTGCCATACAGCTTCGCACTTAATGAATTATGCTCAAATAACTGATGTGGAATTTTCCTACCGCAAGCGCACGGGTCAAGTAATAATAAAGTGTTCGTATAAACGAGTGTCGTCCTCTGGATTGGATTTTTAAGCAAATCAAGTATTGTGAATTATCTTGCTCAATTTTATTTAGGGATCAAAAAGGTAGTGAATGAATGGTAGGAAACTTAATTCAAAGCAAGTAAAAGGTGTGGAATTTCAATTGGGAAAACTACTTAGGGAATTGATTTCGCCGATTTAGTTTAGGATTGATTTTAAGGAGTAAGTTATTATGCACAATGAAATTATGAGCCAAAGACCCTTTAATCACAACTACCTCTCCCGAGTATAATTGATTCTCATGCAAATTAACCAACTTGATATCCCTATCTAAGTTTATTAATCATGCAAGGCAATTAGATCTATTAACCAATTCTAAAGTTAATCTAAAACCGTCACGAATTAGAAACTAAACTTTAGTCATGCAATCTTGAGTAAGTCTAAATCAAATCCCCTCTCCCGAGCTAGATTCGAAACTTAAATCATCCAACTAATGGCCAATTAATTGAAAGCATTAAATCAAGATTACAAACATAATAACATTGCACAACTTAAACCATAAATCAATCCATAAACACAATCAACTACATCAATCCCTAAGCTTACAAGTTTAGCTACTCATGAATGTAATTACAAGCTCAACTAAACATAATGAAGCCATAAATCTAACTAGAGAAAAGGAAAGGGAAAAGAAAACTCAATGTAGGCCGAGACCGAACGTCCCCGTCATGATCCCCACGAACGATGGGTTGATTTCCGCTTTTCTCCCTCTTGTCCAGCCTCAATCCTCTGTTTTCTCCTCTGTTTTACGGCTCTCAAAGGTCCCAAAATTCAATCCCCCCAAAACCTAGCCGAAAAGAACTATAAATACTGATTTTTCGTCGTAGCGTCCGCTGCCTCTAATCACGCGTATTCTGGAAAGGAAATTACGCAGCGTCGAGACGCTAAGGTCGCAGCGTCTCGACGCTGTGACCTTTTTGCGCCTATTCTGATATGGAATGCCAGCGTCGAGACGCTCAAGGGATGGCGTCTCGACGCTGGTCAAATGTTGACCGAATGTTGACTTTGTTCTCTTTGATTCTTTTTCATTTCTTTGCATCTTTTCACGTCCCGAGCATCCGATTAACTCCAATATTGCGCTATAGCTCCAATCAACCATTTCCTACAAAATAAACAATAAAGTGCAATAAAATGGCCAATAATCATCAAAGACTAGCTAAATTAAATAAGTAAAGATAGCTAGCTATGCTCGCTATCAATAACGTTGCTGAATATCAAGCACTTATCATTGCCCTTCAAATGGTTTCAGAGTTCGTGATAAAATACATGGAAGTTTATGGCGATTCAAAGTTGATAATAAATCAAATATTACTCCAATATGATGTAAAGCATGAGGATCTAAAACCCTACTTCGGGTATGCAAGAAACTTACTGGAGAAGTTTGATAATTTAATACTAGAACACGTTCCAAGATCAGAAAACAAAATAGCAGATGCGTTAGCAAACTTGGCCATTGCTCTGACAATCTCAGATGATATAGCCATAAATATTTCTCTTTGCCAGAAATGGATTGTTCCACCAAGTGCAAATAAGTGTGAAGAAGTCAATGTGACATCAGCTTATGAAATCGAAGAAGAAGATTGGCGGCAACCGATCATAGATTACCTGCAGCATGGAAAGCTTCCCACAGATCTTCGACACAAAGCTGAGATACGAAGGAGGGCTGCCCAATTTGTCTATTATAAGGACACTCTTTATCGCCGCTCGTACGAAGGCCTTTTTCTTCGATCCTTAGGAAATGAAGAATCTCAAAAAGCATTGGAAGAGGCACATTCAGGCATTTGTGGTGCTCATCAGTTCGGACCAAGACTTCAATTCCAGTTAAAAAGAATGGGCTATTATTGGCCTACCATGATTCAAGACTCAATGCAATATGCCAAGAAATGTGAAGCTTGCCAGTTTCACGCCAATTTCATACATCAGCCTCCAGAGCCTCTTCATCCAACCGTAGCTTCGTGGCCTTTTGAAGCTTGGGGGCTCGATCTCGTTGGCCCTATAACACCAAAGTCGTCAACAAGACATTCTTACATCCTTGCAGGGACAGATTACTTCTCAAGATGGGCTGAAGCTGTTGCGTTAAAAGAAGCCAAGAAAGAAATCATTGTAGATTTCATCCGAACTCATATCATCTATCCATATGGTATCCCTCATCGTATTGTGACAGATAATGGAAGACAATTTTCCAATAGTTTAATGGACAAGTTGTGCGAGAAGTTTAACTTCAAGCAATACAAGTCATCTATATACAATGCTGCAGCAAATGGATTGGCAGAAGCATTCAATAAGACACTATGTAACGTACTGAAGAAAGTAGTCTCCAAGTCGAAGAGAGACTGGCAAGAAAAGATCGGTGAAGTGTTGTGGGCTTACCGAACTACTCACCGCACTCCTACAGGAGTCACACCTTATTCCCTCGTCTATGGGGTAGAAGTTGTGCTCCCATTAGAAAGAGAAATTTTGTCACTAAGAATGGCCATACAAGAAGGGTTGACAACAGAAGAGAATGCAAGGTTGTGCCTTCAAGAGTTAGAAGCGCTTGATGAAAGAAGATTAGAGGCTCAACAAGCACTAGAATGTTACCAAGCATGGATGTCTAAAGCCTTCGATAAAAATGTGAAGCTTCGATCATTTCAAGTTGGTGACCTAGTACTTGCTGTTCGAAGACCTATCATTACAACGCGACACACGGGAAACAAATTCACATCTAAATGGGATGGACCCTACGTCGTCAAAGAAGTTTACTCGAATGGAGCGTATAAGATCGTTGACAAAGATGGATTGAGGATCGGTCCAATTAACGGAAAGTTCCTTAAAAAATTCTATGCGTGAAATGTAAACACTCCTTATCGCAAGAGTCTAAACTGCATGATACTCTTGGCCCGCATGAGTTAAAAAGGTGAACGGCCAAAAAAAAAAAACAAAACAAAGTTGTATATTGAACTACGTTATGACTAGATCCCTTCCCATTTGAAGGGTACGTAGGCAGCTTAAGAAAATTCAAAAAAACTTAAGTTCAGTCAAAGTAATATAAAAAAAATTGTGTTGCAGATAAAGCTTCGAACTTTTATTAAGGCATAGACAAGGGAAGCATAATGCTCTATACAATGCATTGAAAAAAATTCTTACAGAAAACAAGACTTAAGGTAAATAAATAAAAAAAAAGTTCTGGCAATGAATGGAATCTCAACACTTTTATTTATAGCATGAATGAATAAACAAACAAAGTATTCGACAAAACATCAATTGATCAATAAAAAAATGGGCCTTGACATCTAATCTAGAAAACGGTGGGAGCAATCAAATCAAATCATCCACTTGAAGTTCCTCAGCTCTTCACGTAGACCCTCTAAGTTGGCACGAACTGTATCCAAAGACTTAGCATCCTCATCAGTCATGAGAGGGGCACATTCAATATTGGCAATCTCTTCACGTACTTTAGTGACTTCGATTCTCTATTGCTCCAAAGCTTTCTCTCCCTCACAAACCGAATTGGAAAGCTTCTCATGCTCTGCCATTGCTGTCTCAAGTTTGGCCTCTAGTTCCTTTATCTCTCCGGATGATCGTGCTAGTTGTTGTTCGAACGTGTCCTGCTTCTTAAGCAAATGGTTTTCGGCAAGCAGTGCTTTCTGTAAATCAGAATTTTTCTCCTCTAAGCGGTGATTCCTACTCGTCAGAGTTAATTGTGTAGAATATGAAAGTTGCAATTTGTTGTACGTCTCTACACTTTTTAAGTAGTCATTCACGAAGTCTTGAGGAAAGGACAAGTTGTTCTGATGGATCTCTGAAATACCGGCGAATATTTTGCGTATCTCTGGTTCAAGGGCAGCCACCTTGTTAAAAGCAGTGCGTACAATTTTTCGTTGTATGCAATCCCACAAAGCTAGGGTGATTGCGAGCATAGCTAGCTAGTTTTCCCTAATTAATTTATCTAGTCTTTTATGATTTATTGGCCATTTTATTGCAATTAAATGTTTATTTTGTAGGAAATTTTTTATTAGAGCTAAAGCGTGAAATTGGAGTTAATCGGGTGTTCGGGACGTGAAAAGATGCCAAAGAACCGAAAAGATTCAAGTTAGAAGAAGCCAAAAGAGAACCATCCGCAGACCAGCGTCGGGACGCTGCTCTTGGAGCGTCTCGACGCTGCCTTTCCTTTTCTAAATTAGGCGGCAGAAGTCACAGCGTCGAGACGCTGTGACAAGAGCGTCTCGACGCTCTCGAATTTCCCTTATACAGAATGTGCGGCAGGCGACAGCGTCGAGACGCTGTCTCCTTAGCGTCTCGACGCTATCGACAGAATTGGTATTTAATGTTCTTTTCATGCTACGGATTGGGGGAGTCTAATTGGTGAGATTTTAGCCCTAATTTCGACTAGAGACCTTCTGTGGGAGCTGAAGGCAAGGCCGAGGAGCGGGAATCAAGCAAGAAGACGTGGAGATCGTGACGGGGACGTGCGGTGTCGGCGAATTCGAGTTTTCCTTTCTCTTTCCCTTAACTCTTGTAGTTTTTATGGCTTTTCTTTCAATTAGTGTTTGTGGTTTAAAGACTATGAATTGCTAGTTGTTTGTCTTAGGGTTTGATGTAGTTGCTTAAATTGTTGGATTGAATTTTGGGTATGAATGTGTTCTTATTCTATGAATGCAATTTTATGTGTAATGCTTTCAATTACTTGATCACTAATTGAATGATTTAAGTGTTGAATCTAACTCGGGAGAGAGGATTTGGCCTAAGACTTGCTTTGTTCAATTGCATGACTAGAGTAGAAATTTTAAGTTTGTGACGGGATTTAGAATATCTCTAGAAGTATAACAAGGACCGAACCGAATAATGTCTTGCAAGTTAATGAACTTAGATAGGGATATCAAGTTAGTTATATGCATGAGAATCAATTATACTCGGGAGAGGTAATCGTGATAAATGTTTCCTTGGCTTGTAGAATAATTGCACGGTCAATTCATTCCTATTAATCAATCCTCAATCTTAATCAACGAAATCAATTACCTAAGAGTCTTTCCATTTGAGTCTCCACCTTTATTTTATGCTTTTTGTCCTTAGATTTATCTTTTTTTCATTAAGTTTTTCTCCCTAAATAAAACTGGACAAGAGTATTCATGGTTCTTAATTTGCTAGAAAACCAATCCAGAGGATGACACTCGTTTAATCACGAAAACACTATATTATTACTTGACCCGTACACTTGCGGTAAGCAATTTGCGCATCATAGGGCTGCTGATGATTTTCAGAAGTCTTAGGAGCAGGATTAGAGCTCATGGCTTTCTCGTTGGACAACGCCTTAGAGTCACTCATACGCTTCGCAGTATTGTCAAAAACATTTGGACTTGTTAGTGACTCCTCGCTGCATTGCTCCTCCACTCCTTCAAGGGGATCTTTCAGAGGTGACTACAAGCAAAAAAAATATTTTTAAAAAATATATATATATAATAGTAATAATAAAAGGAGAGGAAAGTTGCTAACCAAAATGGGAGGAGGACTAGGGAATTGAGAAGCCCTTGGAACCTCATCAAAAGAGTTATCTACATTCGTGGAAGACACCTTTGCTTTCTTGGGTGGTCTCTTCCAATGATGATCGTGAGAACTGCTGCAGCTTGATTCACCATGTTCTGAAGCATTTTGTACAAGAGCAGAAGTGTCATCCTCAGGCAAGCGAAGTTTCTTTCCTCCGTGATTACCCCCATTATTTTTGGGTAGTTTAGGACGAGATGGAGAAGGAATGACACTACCCACTAACTTATGCACGTTCACCGCAAGATAATCCCCATGTTTTGCCAACCACCACCTTTTATACCGTGAAGTAACCTGAGTATGAGGGTTTAGGGTACGGGCTGGTAATAATACTTGAGAAGATGTTTTACCCTGGGTGCAAATTCTCCAAAGACGTAATACGTTATCCATGTCAGCCACAGGCGGGGTATCATCTAAGTCGTTTGGTATGTCTTGGAAAAAGCCAAATTGTCGGCCAAATCGATAAGGACTATATGACTCAATGATCACCTGGTCCCCGCACACGGATGATAAATAACATGATCGAAGGCTTGCAAAATAAGAGGATTGAGAAAATGACAAAGTATTGTTGTCCTTCAGATTCTCATGTTTGTTTCTGCCTTGAATATTCACATTCCATAGGATGGAGGCACCCTTGTGGATCAGTTCACGAGCCGCGTACTCTTCAAAGTATTTTGATCCGCCCTCACCAGAAAAATTAGCCATCCTCGGGCCTCGAACTTCCACTGGGACTGGATAGTGTGTATTAAAATAATGGGCTAACCAACCATGAACGAAATGCATGGGTAAGCAAACCTCCATGCGTCCGATTGGATTAGAAGCCATCGTTATCCGACCCAATCCATGGTATATGTTAGCCAAGGTTGGGACAACAAGGCTAAAAATATGGCCATCAGCCATAAGGCTAGAAATTCTAAAGACTCCAGGGCGAATTAGTTGGGTGCCCCTACGAGGAAATACAAAAAGACACAACCAGCATGATAGGAAGGCAGCCAAATATGTATGCTCTTGCCATTCGTCTTCTATGCCAAGCTCATGAAACAACTTGTGCTCTTGGCTTGACCAATCCCGATATTTGATACTCGTGCCATCTGGATTGCGAGTAGATTTTGAGCGGGAGGTTTTCTTTGGTTTTCGCTGAGGGGGTTTCTCATACTTTTGAACTCCTCTAAACCAGAAAGATATCCAAGAGTTAATGCTAACATTGGGCTCATTCTTCGAAGATGAGCTGCGTTCATTTTTTGATGTGGATATCCGATAGAAGGCTTTAAAGAGATACTCACAGCTCTTTGGAAGGTATCGATACTGCTTTCGCAAACCAGTCAGCTCTTTAAAAGAAGGAATGACCTCCTCATAGAACTTACCCTTGATGGGGAGACCTCCAAACATCCATAGGTCCCAAAGAGAGATAGATAGTTCACCTGCTGCAGTGTGAAGAGTATTGGTTGTGGGACACCAAGCTTCACAGATAGCCCGAACCACATCGTTATTCCGATCATACGTATAAAGAAAGGCCATCACCGCATTAAATAAGCGAATCTCGTAAAGCTTTTGCTCATTGCGACCAACTACCAGCTCCAACCATTCCCAATAGAGTGAAGTGAAGGAGAAGTCTCCAGGAACCTTCATCACAGAATTCCAACGGGCTTGGCCATCTATCATTCGACGTCCTAGAGTCAACTCTGGATCTCGGTTGTAAGCTTTAGGATGGATCGAGGATTGCAAAAGCCACACTCGTTCTTCTTGGCTGAAAACCTTTTCCGTCGATAGTTCGGGTAAAAATGTGGCATCATTTAAATTTGGCCATAGGTCTGAAAGAGGGCTAGACTTTGGTTCCTCAACCAGGAGATTAAGCCCATTTTTAATAGGTTGATCCTTGTCCTTGAGAATGACGAGATATTTCTTCTCGGAGGAGATATGCTCAGCGAAGTATACCATGATCCTGTGAATTAAAAATAAAAATAAAAAGGTTGGTTTCAGTTGTTGAAAAAAGGGGGGGGGGGCAAAGCAAATAAAATTCGTTGCAAGCTAAGTAGGGGATGAACACTGAGGGTCATAGCCCTACCTTATAAGTGTCATTCCCCACTTTCACTTGGTTTCATTTTCAAGGCTGGAAGCTAAGTAAGGGATGAACACTGAGGGTCACCCCCAACTTTCGCTTGTTTCAGTTTCAAGGCTGGAAGCTAAGCTAAGGATGAACACTGAGGGTCATAGCCCTACCTTATAAGTGTCACCCTCAACTTTCGCTTGGTTTCGGTTTCAAGTTTGGAAGCTAAGCTGAAGATGAACACTGAGGGTCATAGCCCTACCTTATAAGTGTCACCCTCAACTTTCGCTTGGTTTTGGTTTCAAGTTTGGAAGCTAAGTAAAGGATGAACACTGAGGGTCATAGCCCTACCTTATAAGTGTCACCCTCAACTTTTGCTTGATTTCGGTTTCAAGTTTGGAAGCTAAGCTGAGGATGAACACTGAGGGTCATAGCCCTACCTTATAAGTGTCACCCTCAACTTTCGCTTGGTTTCGGTTTCAAGTTTGGAAGCTAAGTTGAGGATGAACACTGAGGGTCATAGCCCTACCTTATAAGTGTCACCCTCAACTTTCGCTTGGTTTCGGTTTCAAGTTTGGAAGCTAAGTAAAGAATGAACACTGAGGGTCATAGCCCTACCTTATAAGTGTCACCCTCAACTTTCGCTTGGTTTCGGTTTCAAGACTGGAAGCTAAGCTGAGGATGAACACTGAGGGTCATAGCCCTACTGATAACTCTCCAAAAGGGAGTTATGTAGACCTTATTTCTATATTGATTTGTGTGTCTTTTATACTTAATAGAGTTGCTTTTAGATGGATATTATATGTTTTAACCCATTTGGAAGAATGGAAGTTTTGGAAATTATTTTGTGCAGAATATGTTGCTGGGCGACTTCAGGGAGCAAATTCTGTGCTGCAGCAAAGCTGGGAGCAAAACTGCCACGTCACAGCTCGTTAGCCAATTTAACAAACTGAATTCTGTTAAGATAATCTCGGGATAAATGAGCAAGGAGAGCCATCTGCGTGTCTAGGTCAACCTAATTCAAGCTTTCCTCAACTCTATAAAAGGAGATAGCCGCCCAAGTCAAATTCATTCAACTTTTGGGGAAGAGATTACTTCTCATTTCCATTCTTGGAAGCCGAATAGAGGAGAGATTGTAGACCATCAAGAAGACCATCAATTGCAAGCTGATCAAGGGAATTAATACTTTCTTGCGTTATTTGCTAATTATGGATATGCTTACTTAGATTATAACGTGTGTTTCCATGCATTTTATGAACTAAGTAGCTTTAAGCGTTGGTTAGGGAACATGTGATTGCTGTGCTTAATTTCTAGTAATAAATATTGATTCTATGCATCTTGATTAATTGTTGTGCTTATTTCTATTTTATGCCCGCCTGGCCAACCGGTATGAATACCTCTCTCTAGTTTCAGGGATGATTTAGAGAGTGTGTAGCAGTTAATCACACTAGATCATTGTGTATTGGTGAACGCCAGTGACTGAGCTAGGGATAGTCAGTTGCCTAGTGCTTGATTGGTAGTGCTTCATTGGATTTGAAACATATTCTAAAAAATCCTGAGTTCCGGGAGGAATCCGCTAATAAGACTGTGAGAGTTTTGCATGATCAATAATATTGCTAGAGCATCTTTTAAAACAATTACTAAATCCTGACCAGCGCCTGTTTCTAATCTGTCTGCCTATTTGTTTATTTCTTGTTCTGTCAATTCTTTTGCTTCAGCATTCTATAAAAACCAATCTTTTTAACCATTCTTGAAACCATTGAAAAACTAAACAAAATAGATAAAGTGAAAGCTAATTCAGACCTTGGATTCGATAAATACTTATTACTTGCTGCGGATTGTGTATACTTGCACAGAGTTCTAGAGCTTTTTTATATCTTATTTTTACTCACTCTGGAAACCCAACAAGTTTTTGGCGCCGTTGCCGGGGACTTGAATAAGTTTTTATCTGATCTGTTTTGTGTATGTGTTTTAGTGGTTTGGTGCTAGAACTTTTTGATTGTTTCTTTTGTTTTTGCAGGTGTGAGTTTGGTGCATGAGCGATCCGCCTGGGGTAAGGTTCGAGCTTGATCCAGAAATCGAGAGAACATTCAGGAGAAGAAGGAGAGAGCAGCGTAGAAACCAAAATTCAATGGCTGATGTGCTGCGTCTCCCGCAAGGTCCTGAAGATCCAGTGAACCCCCAGCAGAATCGTTTGCTGCAGCAAAACCAGCCGCTGGAGCAAAATAGACAGCAAAATAATCAGGTTGAGAATCCTATCTTGGTAGCGAACGATAGGGCCAAAGCCATTCGAGCGTATGCTTTTCCAATGTTTGATGAGTTAAATCCAGGGATTGCACGTCCTCACATTGAGGCAGCAAATTTTGAAATGAAACTGGTAATGTTTCAGATGTTGCAAACCGTGGGTCAATTCCATGGTTTGTCATCTAGAGACCCCCATTTACATCTTAAGTCTTTTTTAGGAGTTAGTGATTCTTTTGTAATTCAAGGAGTGCCTAGAGATGCCCTTAGATTAACTTTTTTCCCGTATTCTCTTAGAGATTAAGCAAAGGCATGGTTAAACTCTTTTGCTCCAGGATCAATTAGGACATGGAATGAGTTAGCAGAAAAATTTTTGAGTAAATATTTCCCACCTAATAGAAATGTTAAATTGAGGAGTGAAATAGTAGGGTTTAGGCAACTTGAGGATGAGACTTTTAGTGAGGCTTGGGAGAGGTTTAAGGAGCTTTTGCGAAAGTGTCCCCACCATGGTTTACCTCATTGTATCCAAATGGAAACATTTTACAATGGGTTAAATGGAGCAACCCAAGGTATGGTTGATGCTTCGGCTGGAGGGGCCCTTTTGGCAAAAACTTTTAATGAAGCCCATGAAATTTTAGAAGGAATATCAACTAATAGTTGTCAGTGGTAAGATGTTAGAGGCACAAATAAAAAGGTTAAGAGTGTGTTAGAGGTTGATGGTGTGTCCACCATTAGGGTTGATATTGCAATGTTAGCTAACGCTCTTAAAAATGTGACAGTGGTTAGTCATCAGCAGCCGCCAGCTGTGGAGCCTGCTGCAGTCGTGAACCAAGTTGCAGAGGAAGCATGTGTCTATTGTGGTGAAAATCACAACTACGAGTTTTGCCCCAGCAATCCAGCTTCTGTGTTTTTTGTAGGTAATCAGAGGAATAACCCTTATTCTAACTTTTATAATCCAGGTTGGCGCAACCACCCCAACTTCGCATGGGGAGGACAAGGAAGTAATGTGCAAGCACAGCAAAAGGTGAACCAGTCAGGATTTGCTAAAGCGCAGGTATTGCCCCAGCAAAATAAGCAGGCTTTGCCCCAGCAAAGTTCGGAGAGTTCTCTTGAGGCAATGATGAAAGAATATATGGCTCGTACAGATGCCACTATTCAAAGTAATCAAGCTTCAATGAGAGCCCTGGAATTGCAAATGGGCCAGCTAGCTAATGAGCTGAAGGCAAGGCCTCAAGGGAAACTTCCTTCAGATACTGAACACCCTAAAAGGGAAGGTAAGGAGCAAGTAAAGGCAGTAACACTTAGGAGTGGTAAGCCACTAGAGGAAAGAAAAGAGTCTAGTAAACCCCAGGATTTAGATAATAATGAGTCTGGTCAGGGTGCTGGAGGCAGCAATAATGATGCTGGAGCATCTGGTTCTGTACCAGATGTGGAACCACCTTATGTGCCGCCCCCACCTTATGTACCACCTCTACCTTTTCCACAAAGGCAAAGGCCTAAGAATCAGGATGGTCAATTTAAGAAGTTTTTAGAAATTCTTAAGCAATTACATATAAATATCCCTTTAGTAGAAGCTATTGAGCAAATGCCTAATTATGCTAAATTTCTTAAGGATATTTTAACTAAAAAGAAGAGGTTAGGTGAGTTTGAAACTGTATCTCTTACTGAGGAATGTAGTGCTATTCTTAAGAATGGGCTACCAACCAAGGCTAAGGATCCAGGGTCATTTACTATACCTGTGTCAATAGGTGGAAAAGAGCTAGGTAGAGCACTCTGTGATTTAGGTGCAAGCATTAACCTTATGCCTCTTTCGGTCTATCGAAAGCTAGATATTGGTGAAGCTAGGCCTACCACAGTTACACTCCAATTAGCTGATAGGTTTATCACATATCCAGAGGGTAAAATTGAGGATGTCTTAGTGAAAGTGGATAAATTCATATTTCCTGTTGATTTTATTATCTTAGACTATGAGGCTGATAAAGATGTCCCAATTATTGTAGGTCGTCCATTTTTAGCTACTGGTAGGGCGTTGATAGATGTTCAAAAAGGATAATTAACAATGAGAGTTTACAATGAGGAAGTAAAATTTAATGTGTTTAAGGCCATGAAGTATCCAGACGAAATGGAAGATTGCTCTTTCATTAGGATTCTGGAGAACACAATTGTTGAGACAGCAATGCAGGATTCGGCTGACAAGCATTTGGAAGATCATGGAGAGGTTAGTGTAGAGGATTTAGAAGTTTGTTCTTTAGAAAGAAAAAATGAAAAAGAGGTGTTTAGGTGTGAGGATGTTTTTGAGTCTTTAGATTTAGATCAAAGGAAGGCTCCTCCTATTAAGTCATCCCTAATTGAGGGACCCACTTTAGATTTGAAGCCCTTGCCGGATGATCTAAAGTATGTGTATCTTGGGGAGGGTGAGACGTTGCCCATTATTGTAGCATCAGATTTAATGCCAGAGCATGAAGAGGCCTTAATAAAGCTACCCTTGTGTATTCTTCTAAAATCAATGTTCCAGGCGTACTTCATTGATGAATGGTTATTTACAGTAACTCAGATTAAAGCAGTGAAAACACCTTGGTATGATGACTTTTTCAATTACCTTGATTTGGGAAACTTGCCTCCTGGTTTATCAAAAGAACAGATGAAAGAATTTTTCCATGGGGTGAACTTTTATTTATCAAATGATGCATCTATGGTTAGACAATGTGTTGATTATGGCCGTGTGTTCAAGGTTAAGGTTCAGTGTGTGAAACATTATTGGGGAGAGGAGTTCCAGACGAAATATCCTTCCCTAAAGTTAGTTGATGAATGAGAGAGCAAGATATTTGCGGGAGCATTTCACAGAGCAATATTTTGAGCTCCCAGTGTTTGTTTTTATTTTTCTTGCTGATATGATTTGATTTTAATTTGAATTATTGTAGATTTAGGTTGTTTAAATTTTGCATGATTTATTTTAAATTCGTTGTTTTTGAATTCCGTAATTTTGTAGTAATTCTGAATATTTTTATTATTTTTGCCAGTTTAGTTTTTATTTATTCAGATTAGATTTTAGTAGATTTTAATTCTGTTTGTATTTTCGGTTATTTAAATTTCTGTTTAGATTAGATTTGAATAAAATTTCTCCTGATTTATTCGGTTTTGAATAATAAAAATAAAAGATAAAGATTTGATTTGAGCAGTTAATTTATATTTGAATCTTTGGATTTGATTTTTCTATTTTAATTTTGAATTCCGTATCCAAGATTCTTCAGCTAATTTTTTGTTCAGAAGGTTGTTGCGGCAAAGTTATGGCGGAAGCAAATCTTCCGTCCGAATAAGAAGGGTTTTTGAGGTGAATTAATTACTTTTACCGTTTGATTTTGAATTTTCTGTGGGCAGGTAAATTGCATGAGCCATCTGATGGAGCCACATGTCACACAGGGAAGATCAAAGGGCTGAGCCGTTTGACAGCACATAATTATTTACCGTGAGCGATTGAAATTCAAGATTTTACCGTTGAAGGATTTAAATTACAAGATTGCATGGGGTTTGAAAGGTAATTCCATTTAATGAGGGGCAAAATCTTTCAGTTACGATTTATTTTGCTGAAGCCCTATTTATTCACAAGCCTTCGGTAAGTTATTCTCACTTCATCTTCTTGTTCATCTCTTGCCGTTTATATTCTTCTTCTTTCTCTATGTGCGATAAACTTCCTTTGAATCTCCAATGGCGAAAACGAGAGCAAGAAAAGAGAGAGATAATGAGGAAGAGGAGGTACCTGTTACACCCGAAGCACCGAAAGTTAAAGCAAAGAAGAAGAAGACACCAGAAGAAAAAGAAGCTAAGAGGAGAAGAAGACAGCAGAGGGTTGAGGATCAAGAAGTTGTTCAGAAGGTTGTGGAATATGTTGCTGCTACAGTGGTTGAAGAAGACCCGAAAGAACCAGAAGAACAAAACCCAGAGCAGACTGAGCCGAGAGTTGCGGATACAGAGGAAGTTTGAGTAGAAAATGCAGAGGAGGTTCAAGAAAAACAGACTGAGGATGTGCAAGAAGAACAGGCAGAGGTTGCGCCTGAAAAAGGTAATGAGCCAGTACATGAGGCTCGAGTAGAGGTGATCATGCCGAAAGTACCCAAACGTCGCCGCGTGAAGCGAAAAGCGGGCCGCGTCAAGGTAGTCCGAACTGATACTCCCTCGCCTCCGACCACTGATTCTGAAAGAGAAAATGTAGAGAGAGAGGAGCAAG
Source organism: Luffa aegyptiaca (assembly GCA_017139565.1). Lineage (NCBI taxonomy): Eukaryota > Viridiplantae > Streptophyta > Magnoliopsida > Cucurbitales > Cucurbitaceae > Luffa > Luffa aegyptiaca. Next base: position 39,478,689 of record CM029403.1, read on the forward strand.
AGAAGAAAGAAGCCGAGGATAAAGCAAGAGAGGAAGCAGAGAAAAAGGCTGAAGAAGAACGGTTGCTCAAGCAAAGAGAAAACAGGGGCAAGAGTGTTGCTGCAGCATCGGAGGAACCTGATGAAATAGAAGAGCCACAGTTGTCGTATGTTCGCTTTGTCAACAATCTTGCCAGAGTAAAATATGCTGAGCTGCTGAAAAGAGACTTCCTGTTTGAAAGGGGATTTAGTGATGATCTTCCACATTTTCTGAGGGCCGGCATTACGAACCAAGGTTGGGAACAGTTTTGTTCATAGCCTGAATCTGTGAACGGGCAGGTGGTGCGCGAGTTTTATGCAAATATTGACAAAGAAGAAGGTTTCCTAGCGATAGTTCGAGGTATTGAGGTTGACTGGAGTCCTGGTGCTATTAATGCACTGTACAACCTTCAAGATTTCCCCCACGCAGCATACAATGAGATGGTTTTGGCGCCATCTAATGAGCAGCTGAGCAACGCTGTGAGGGAAGTTGGTATTGAAGGGGTGCAGTGGAGGCTTTCAAAAACAGAGAAAATGACGTTTCAGTCAGCCTATCTGAAGAAGGAAGCAAACACATGGATGGGGTTTATCAAACAGAGATTGCTCCCAACGACTCATGACTCAACGGTTTCTAGGGAACGTGTTCTTCTGGCGTTCGCGATTTTGAGGTCTCTAAGCATTGATGTAGGGAAGATTATTGCTGATGAAATATCTGGATGTTGGAAGAAGAAAGTGGGAAAACTGTTTTTTCCCGAATACCATTACCATGCTTTGCAAGCGAGCAGGGGTTCCAGAGAATGAAGGAGATGTCATTTTATTTGACAAGGGAATCATCGACACGCCTAACTTGGCACGACTTCAGCGTACGCAAGAGGCACGTTAGGGTGGGTTTGTCTACGGCATCAACACGATTTTAGAACAACTGGCACTGTCGGCCAGCAGGCAGGAGTTTGCCGAGAGGCAAGCTTTAACCTTCTGGAACTATGTTAAAAGTCATGATGCCAATCTGAAGAAGGCGCTGCAGGAGAATTTTTCCAAACCGTATCCAGCCCTTCCAGCATTCCCTGAAGATTTATTGAACCCCTGGATTCCGCCCCCACCGATGGAAAGAGGAGAAGGGGATGATGAAAATGAGCAGGGCCAAGAGGACTGACGGATGAAGTGGCCCTGCGCGAGCATAATTTTTTGTTCTGGAATTTTTGTTTGCTCGCGCATTTTCTAACCTCCTTTTCTGTTGATATTTTGTTTGCTTCTTTTGAATTTTTCTGCTCCTGAAAAAAAAATGTATATATATCTGCTTTTGTAATCTCTTTCTATGTTTTTGATGAAATTTCCAAGGTATTTCTGTTCTATGAGCATTGAGTAATTCTAACTTAACTAATTCTCTTTCTGAATTTTTGAAGCTTGGACTGGCTAAGCTTAATTAGATCAAGGTATTCTGATCTCCAGAAACCTTTTGCTTGAGCATTTTTTCTGGCCTGGTCGTTGCTGCGGCAAGAAGATTTTGGAGGTAGTGTTGACTTATATGAACCACTTTAAGCTTAGGTCTAGTCCCGCGCTTAGTTTTAAAATTCAGATAGAAATATTTAAGTTTGGGGGTATAATTTAAAATTTTAATGATTCATTGGGAACAATGAATAATTCAAGTTTGGGGGACTTTTTGCTACTCCAATAGTTTTGCTCGAGCATTCCTCTCCTTCGTTAAATAATTTGTTAGGTTATTGAGTAACCGGGGACATTTGTGATACCCACAGTTTGTCTTCGCATCAAAAGGTGACCTAATAAATGTGAAAAATGATGAAAAATTATTTGCTGAAAAAGTGATTGTTGAAAATTTTGCTGAGAAAATTCATGGAGCAAAAGTTTTGAAGGATGAATGATAATCCAGCAATTTTCTGTCTCCCAGAACTTAGGTGAGCTTCATCATAAAATGTCGCCATTCTAAGAGGCAAGAGATAGAATAACTAAGGATTTTTTAGCTTTACAATGAGTATTTAGCCTAGTTGGTGATGAGTTTGAGGCAAGGGTATACTGCACCATAAAGTGGGTCATCCCATGCTTAAGAGCTTATGACTGTAGGGCTGCTTTAAGTCTGAAGAACAAAATTAAACAAAAATATAAACCCCTTGAAAATGTGTTTTAATATGTCTGATAATAGAGCTAAGCTGTGGCAAGTTCTTAGAATTGAGTTAAAAGTGGTGATTATTTGTCCATGCCGGAAGAAATATTTTGCTGCAGCAGAGCTTGGTTTTACAGAATGCTCAGGTAGAGGTTGAAGGTAGTGTTGGATTATCTGTTTTGATTAAGCTATGCTTTGACTGACGTTTTGAATTCTTAAGGGAAGGTTGGTTAGTATTGCTCGGGACGCGCAATAGTTCAAGTTTGGGGGTGTGATAACTCTCCAAAAGGGAGTTATTTAGACCTTATTTCTATATTGATTTGTGTGTCTTTTATGCTTAATAGGGTTGCTTTTAGATGGATATTATATGTTTTAACCCATTTGGAAGAATGGAAGTTTTGGAAATTATTTTGTGCAGAATATGTTGCTGGGCGACTTCAGGGAGCAAATTCTGTGCTGCAGCAAAGCTGGGAGCAAAACTGCCACGTCACAGCTCGTTAGCCAATTTAACAAACTGAATTTTGTTAAGCTAATCTCGGGATAAAGGAGCAAGGAGAGCCATCCACGTGTCTAGGTCAACCTAATTCAAGCTTTCCTCAACTCTATAAAAGGAGATAGCCGCCCAAGTCAAATTCATTCCACTTTTGGGGAAGAGATTACTTCTCATTTCCATTCTTGGAAGCCGAATAGAGGAGAGATTGGAGACCATCAAGAAGACCATCAATTGCAAGCTGATCAAGGGAATTAATACTTTCTTGCGTTATTTTGTAATTATGGATATGCTTACTCAGATTGTAACGTGTGTTTCCATGCATTTTATGAACTAAGTAGCTTTAGGCGTTGGTTAGGGAACATGTGATTGTTGTGCTTAATTTCTAGTAATAAATATTGATTCTATGCATCTTGATTAATTGTTGTGTTTATTTCTATTTTATGTCCGCCTGGCCAGCCGGTATGAATACCTCTCTCTAGTTTCAGGGATGATTTAGAGAGTGTGTGGCGGTTAATCACACTAGATCATTGTGTATTGGTGAACGCCAGTGACTGAGCTAGGGATAGCCAGTTGCCTAGTGCTTGATCGGTAGTGCTTCATTGGATTTGAAACATATTTTAAAAAATCCGGAGTTCCGGGAGGAATCCGCTAATAAGACTGTGAGAGTTTTGCATGATCAATAATATTGCTAGAGCATCTTTTAAAACAATTACTAAATCCTGACCAGCGCTTGTTTCTAATCTGTCTGCCTATTTGTTTATTTCCTGTTCTGTCAATTCTTTTGCTTCAGCATTCTATAAAAACCAATCATTTTAATCATTCTTGAAACCATTGAAAAACTAAACAAAATAGATAAAGTGAAAGTTAATTCAGACCTTGGATTCTATAAATACTTATTACTTGCTGCAGATTGTGTATACTTGCACAGAGTTCTAGAGCATTTTTATATCTTATTTTTACTCACTCTGGAAACCCATTTTTATATCTTATTTTTACTCACTCTGGAAACCCAACACCTACCTTATAAGTGTCACCCTCAACTTTCGTGTCACCCTCAACTTTCGCTTGGTTTCGGCTTCAAGATTTTCAGTACCTGGATCGTGGATGAAAGCTACTGTGAATGGTTGGCAAGCAAATATCAGTTGTGGATGCAATCGTTCCCTGAGATCAATAAAGAAAATAGTAATTAGCAAAAGAAAAAAAAAAGATCATAAGTTACCATTAAAAAAAGGGGTGAATTGAAGAAAAGTGGAGTTATGGCTTGTAAAAAAAAAGTGTATTGAAATATATATATATATATAGAGTAAAAAAAAAAGAAGAACAAAAAGAAAAAAAAGGGTTAAAAAATGTAAAAAAAAAAAAACAAAAACAAAAACAAAAAAAAAACAAATAATAAAAAAAGGGTGGCAAAGAAAAAATATATATTTATAAAATTAAAAGAAAAAAATCTGGAGAGTAAAATAAAACAAAAAAACAAAAAAAAAAAGATAAACAAAAAAAAGGAAACAAAATCAGAAAGTTCAAAAGTTGTTAAAAAAAAAGGAAAAAAAAAGTTAAAGGCCACGTTGCCTTTGCTAAAATGAGAAAAAAAATAATAAGAGAGAAAATATAAAATCATGAAAAAGAAAGTCGGTAAAAAAAACAAGGTAAAGAAATAATAAAATTACAAAATTAAAAAAAAAAAATCAGAAAGTTAAAAGAACAAAAAAAAGGAAAAAAAGGAAAAAGAGGGTTACAGCCAGCCTCCCCATTTTCTCTCTCTCCCACGATTTTCTCAACTTCTCTCTCACCGTTTTCTCAATTTTGCTTTTCTTTCTCTCTCACCAACACAGTTCTTTCTCTCTCAAGCTTTTCGTTTTTCTTTCTCACTCGCTCCCCTCCCTCTCGCCGTCGCCGCTGCAGAAGGACCCGCCGCCGCCGTGATTCTGCAAGCAGCGGCCTATCGCGCAAAAAAAAAAAAAAAAAAGAAAGAAAGAAGAAGACTCTTTCTCTCTCGTGTCTCTCTCTCTCGTCGCTCTCCTCCCTCTCGCCGTCGCCACCGCAAAAAGGAGTCCACCGTCACCGTGTTTCTGGAAGCAGCGGCCTAACTCTCCTCCGCCTGAAGACGAAGTCCGCCGCCGCAGGGTTTTCTACCAGAAACGGCGTTACGCAAAAAAAAATCTGCGATGCTCCGTCTTACAGTGCCGGCGACGCACAACAAAAAAAAAAAGAAGAAAAAGAAAATAAAAAGGCGTTCAAAACGTAAGGAAAGATTCCAACAAAGAAAATACCTTGCAGGTTCTATGGAGAGTGACGTCTACTAAGTTCTCCGTCTCAATTTATAGATTGAAAAGAAGCTGTTACTTGGAAATCTTGAAGTTGTTATTTTGAATCTTTGAGGTTTGTTCGGTGTACAACCAAATCCAAGACTGTTTTGATTCGGGGATATGGTTAGTTTAAAATATTCCTTTTTAGAATTATAAAAAAAAAAATCTGAGCAATCTATTAATTGCTTAAATTTTGGTGATTCACTCCATTTGATTTTGAAATCCAAAATTGTACACCAAATCAACTAGAGATAAAATTAAATTCTCAAGACCGATAGATTATTCAAGAAGCATCATTCCAAATTAAAGTTGGAACGGTGTTCAAGTCCAATTCCAAATTCAAGTTGAATCAAATTTTATTCGAAGTTTGTAATAAAATTTCAATTGTGTCTCAAATCCAATTTTGGGTACATTCCACAGTCCTATCAACATTGGACTAAAATTCAAGCTCAAAGTTCACTCGAATTCAAATCAAGATTTGGATATAGAAATTCAAAAGTCAAAATCTTGGTTGAAATTAAGTTCCTTCCAAATAAAAATTTGGGGATAATCCAAAATTTTATCCCAAAATTATGTGGAACTTAAATCCTGGTTCAAATTAAATTCCAAATTCAAGTTCATAATTTGAAATTTTATATCAAATCAAAATTTGGGGTATAATCCAAGTTTTATCCCAAATCAAATTTGACCAAATTCAAAGCTCAAATTCTACCAACCTAAAATCGAGTAGAATTTTTACCTCAAATCAAAATTTGGGCATAATCTAAGTTTTATCCCAAATCAAATTTGACCAAATTGAAAGCTCAAATTCTACCAAGTTAAATCGAGTAGAATTTTTACCTCAAATCGAAATTTGGGTATAATCCAAAAGTTTATCCCAAATCAATGTTGGACTTAGCTACCAATTCAAATTATATTACAGATTCAAGTCATAATTTGGAACTTTATATCAAATTAAAATTTGGGAATAATCGAAAATTTTATTCCAAATTGAGATTTTATCAAATTCAAATTCTACCCAAACCAAAAGTTGGTAGAATTTTACTTTAAATCCAAATTCACTCATGCTCCAAATTTTACTCAAAGCATGATTGAATTAGAAATCAATCCCAAGTTCAAGCTAAATTGGTATAACCTCGAATTCTACTCCTAATAAAAAAAAATGGTAGAATTCAAAGTTTCCTTCGAAACCAATTCGTGGTAAAACTCAAATTTTTACCTCAAATCCAAATTTTGGCTTAAAACAAGAGTGAACTAGAATTCAATTTTTTATTCTAAGTTCTAACTAAACTTGAAAATAGCCTCAAATCGTACTCCCAATTCAAATAAAAATTGGGATAGTCAAAATCTTGAAGAAAAAAATTCTTATGCATTTGCTGCCAAACATTTTTTTCGAGATTCACCCACACCTATCTGTGCATAAATCTCGAAAAGGGGGCATTTGTTGGCATTGAAATTTTCCAACCAATTAGAAATTGTCACGTCATTAATTAATTTTGGGGTGTCACGTATTAATACATATCTCAAAATTAATTATGGCAAAATAAGAAAGGCCACGTGTCCTTTTTGTGGTCGTCTAATTATGTTAACGGTCTTGATCGAATCCAACGATGATCAAACTCAAGATCGAATGATCATTTAGCCTAAAAATTCAATTTAGCCTAAAGTTCATGAAATTAAATTAAAGCATGATTAAGTTCATAAGGTTAGATTAAATTGAGCTCAATTTAAACCCAAGGTTATTAAGATAATTGGGCCTGAAGCCCAAAATTCATCCAAGCCCATGGATGGGCCCACGCCCAATTTAAGCCCAAGCCCATGAAGGCCTTTGGAAACTCTATAAATAGAGGTCTTGGCTCATTTGAAAAGGGGCAGCAGAAGAAAGGAAGAAGAGAAAGATTGAAGCTCTCAGAAGACTCTGAAGACTGAAGCTCTGATCCTCCTACAAGACTTGAAGATTGAAGTTCCATTTCTTCTACAAGACTTAAAGATTGAAGCTCTATTCCTCCTGCAAGAATCTTGAAGATTGAAGCTTCATTCCTTCTACAAGACTTGAAGATTGAAGCTCCATTCCTCCTACAAGAATCTTGAAGATTGAAGTCCAGATCATGCTTCAAGACTCTGAAGATCGAAGCTTCTGCAAAAATTCAAAAGCTTGAAGCTTCCTCCAAGACTCTGAAGATTTAGAAGATTGAAGCTCTCTGCAAGATCCTGAAGATTGAAGCTTCAATCCTCCTACAGCCGGTGAGTGTGTGCCTTGCTTTCCTTCGCTTCATGGCTTCGAATCCCAGCGGTAACATTTGTGCAGTTTTTTTTTTTTTTTCTTTTTCGTTTTTGGTGCAGATTTTTGTTTTCTTTTTGTTTTTTCATTTTTCTTTCAAATTTGAAATTTAAATAGATAAATACCAATAATTTAATTTAAGGTATAAAATACACATATTCTTTATATTTTTTTATTTTGAATTATAAAATTATTATAATCAAAATTTTAATTTAGGTCACACATTTTTTAAAAAAATATTGTTTGTTCTTTATTTTATTTTAAAATCTTTATCTTTTAAAACAATTTAGTACACATTCTTTAAAATTATTGTTTGTTTTTCTTTTAATTTTAAATTTTCATTTTTTTAAAAAATAAAGATAGCAATAATTTTTTAAGAGAAAGTAAAATTTTAGAAGTAAAAAAAAAAACCAACAATAAGTATTTTAAAACGAATAAAAACTTAAAATTAAAAGAAAAACAAACAATAATTTTAAAGAACGTGTACTGAATTGTTTTAAAAGATAAAGATTTTAAAATAAAATAAAGAACAAACAATATTTTTAAAAAAATGTGTGACCTAAATTAAAATTTTGATTATAATAATTTTATAATTCAAAATAAAAAAAAATATATACAAAATATGTGTATTTTATACCTTAAATTAAATTATTGGTATTTATCTATTTAAATTTCAAATTTGAAAGAAAAGTGAAAAAAGAAAAAGAAAACAAAAATCTACACCAAAAACGAAAGAGAAAAAAAAAAACTGCACAAATGTTACTACTAAAATTCGAACCTATGAAACGAAGGAAAGCAAGGCATGCACTCACCACATTGCCAACATCAGATTTTGTTTATGCATCAGACCTTTACGATTTTTTTTTTTTTTCAAATCACTGTCATGTCTGCAGGTCGTCTTTTGAAGAGGCGAATTGCATACACACGTTTGAAGGTCGTCTCTCCTTTGACTGAAAAATTAAAACAACAATATTTTAATAATAAGTTTCAAAATAACTATATTTTAATAAAAAGTTTTAAAAAATACAATATTAATACAAAATGTCCAAGATCCACACATGTATTTATTAAAAAAAATCTTTTTTTTTAACTTTGAAAAATGGAAGATAAGATAAAGTATATTTTCTCAAAATTTATATTTATTTCTTAAAAGATCTTTGATTTTTAAGATCCTTACGACGTTATTCTTGATTTTTAGGTTTTGAAGTTTATTTAATTATTTATTCTAATTGGTTTTCGGTGACTATTGATAAATCAAATTTTTAAAATTAAATTTTGTGAATCTAAATTTAGATCTTTTTTTTATTTTTCAAAAATAAAAAGAATATTGAGTTTAATTTTCAGTTAAATCAAATCAAGTTTTAAAATTAAATTTTAAAACTAAAACTCAAATTAATTGTTTTAAATTTTCAAAATTTCAAATTTAAAAAGATTATCATATTCACTTGAACCCTATAAATATCAGATCGAAAATCATAGATAAAAAGAGCTAAATTTTGAGTTTAGAGAATATAAAGTTTTTTTTTATTTTTTTAATTCTTGGTCAAATGTTTTTTTTATGGTCGCAGTTTGCCCAAAAAAATTGGAGCAAACATCAACCAGGTGGGAGGAGGCAGGGGTTCCTACACCATCTTCAGCAATATGAGTAAATATAGAAATATCCTCTACATATTTCTTTATAAATTTTTTTGCTATTTCTTTTTTAAGTAGGCTACAGTATCTTTTAGAGATTTTGTTAGTTTTTATTAAGTATCAAGATTTTATTACTTTATATTATTTTTTCTCCACCCCTACTTATAGAGTTTCATATGAATAAGAAATATTTTTAAATTAAATTTTGTGAAATCTAAATTTGAATTGTTTTGATTTTTTAAATATAGAAAGATAATTGAATTTAATTTTCGGTTAAATCAAATCAATTTTTGAAATTAATTTTGAAAAACTAAAATTCAAATTAATTGTTTTAAATTTCCAAAAATCTTCAAGATTCACTTGAGCCTTATAAATTAAACAATGACAGATCGAAAATCATAGATAAAAAAGGTGAAATTTTGAGTTTACAGGATATAAAGTTTTTTTTTTTTTAATTGTTGGTCAAGCTTTTTTTTTTTTTTTTTTTTTTATCACCTTGAAAAAATTGCAGCAAACATCAACCAAGTGGGAGGGGGAGGAGGTAAGAATTCCTACTCCATCTTCGGCTGTGAGTAAATATAGAAATATCCTGTAAATATTTATTTTTCATTTAGTGTAAATATATATAATTTTTTCTTATTTCTTTTTTAAGTAGGCCTACTGTATCTTTAGAAGATTTTGTTAGTTTTCTTTAGTATCGAGATTTTATGAGCTTAAATTATATCAGTTTGTTTCTCTAATATAGAAGCTAGTACACACCGTTGTGAGTTCATTAGTATTGCCTTTCTTTTTTTCCTTTCGGAAATGGGGAAGGAGATCAATCACTGTTACCTTATTTTTTAAAAAATCGATATCTCTTCATTATGCTTTTCTTCGACCCTCAAAATTTTTCATATATTTTTGGAATTTTTATAGGGAAGATAATAGGAAGAAAATGATCTTTTTATTTAATTAGTGCTAATTTAACATTTGAATCAAACATAGCTTTAATTGAGTTATTAATTATTAATTGATTACAAAATAAAAATTTTGAAAAATATGTTTACCTAGGTAATTTGAAAGACTTTATACATCCAAATAATATTGAAAATTTAAATTGCAATAAAGAAAAACCTTTAACATTTTTATATTGTATCAGGTATGATTTATATCCATGATAATTGTTATAAACCACTTTTTATTAAAATGTGGGTTTCCTATTGTTCACACGTAACTTCAGAGATGGAGGCACGTGAAATAAACAATATATTTGTATTGATGTAATATGCATGTGGGTGTACAATCTCTAATGTTAATCCTCCGATTCTCTCTCTTGTGTGTGATGTGTTTCACTCGAGGGCTGCAGCGCTTGTTCTCGAGTCTGAAGCTTCAATTGATTATTTGAGCTTTTGAAGTCTTGGAGTCTTAAAGAGTCTTTGGTCTTCAAGGATTGTTGAGATCTTCTAATCTTGAAGGGTCTTCAGTCTTCAAGAAATCTTGGGGTCTTGAAGTCTTGAAGAGTCTTTGGTCTTCAAGGATTGTTGAAGTCTTCTAGTCTTGAAGGGTCTTCAGTCTTCAAGAAGTCTTGGGGTCTTGAAGTCTTGAAGAGTCTTTGGGCTTCAAGGATTTTTGAAGTCTTCTAGTCTTGAAGGGTCTTCAGTCTTCAAGAAGTCTTGGCGGTCTTGAAGACTTGGAGAGTCTTTGGTCTTCAAGAATTGTTGAAGTCTTCTAGTCTCAGTCTTCAAGAAGTCTTGAAGAGTCTTCTCTGGAATTCTTTGGTTCTGGCTGGGAGCTTCCAACTTCTCCTCCCCTAAAATGGAAGAGAACCCCTCTTATTTATAGAGTTCTCGCTAGATGGGCCTTGGTGACTTTTGGGCCAACAACTTGGGCTTGGGCTCAACTATTTAGTCTTGGGTCTGGTTCATATTTAACCCAAAACCATGACCCAAATATTTAAAAGACCCAAATTTGATCCAAATAATTATTATTTTTAATTAATTTGATCAAAATAATTTAATTTTAATTAATTGATCAAATAGAAATTTGGCTCTATAAATTTATAATTGGCCAATTGTCTTCAAATTAAATTTGGGACACATGTCAATTTATAATTGGTTCCAAATTTAATTAATTATAATTTCGTCATTAATTTCATGTAATGACGTGGCAATTTGTGATTGGTCAAATTTTCTCTTTTAACAAATGCCCCTTTTTGAGATTTAGGCACAAATTATGTGAGTGAATCTCGAAAAACATATTTTGGAATCAAAATGCAAGGTATTTGTTCTTGATTTTGACTCCGTTTGATGTGTCAATTTAATCAAAACAAGAATTTTGTTCAAAATTTTGATTTTTTTTTATTTGACACACTTTTATTGCCAATTAAAGAACCTTCGAACTTGGAGAAGGAACAACAACAAAGCAGCATAACAACGTGCAAACCTTCGGACTTGGAGAAGGAGCAACGGAAGAAGGAGCAACGCAGGAGCGTGCATCGAAGAACCTTCAAACTTAGGGAGAAGAAACTGCAACGAAGCACGTGAGAACCTTCGAACTTGGAGAGAAGGAACTCCAGCAAAGCGCGTGAGAATCTTCGAACTTGGTGGGAAGGAACTCCAGTGAAGCATGTGAGAACCTTCGAACTTGGTGGGAAGGAACTCCAGCGAAGCGCACAAGAACCTTCGAACTTGGTGGGAAGGGAACAACAAACTTAGGGTGAGTGAAACACCGAACTTTGAGGCTAACGAGACATTGAATTTGGAGGAATGAAGTTTTCTTTTATTCATCCAACTCGTAGCTTCACATTCATAACGGTGCACAACTTCAATTTGTTGTGTTTCCCCCAGTAGTGATGAGTTTTTTCAATTTGTCTTGTCGTGCTTCAATATTTGTTGCACTTTCTTTTTGTGTTTATAGAGACTGAACTTAAAGTTTTTTTTAAGCTGCCTACGTACCCTTAAGGAATAGGGATCAAGTCATAACGTAGTTCAGGAATTTTTTTTTTCACTCACCTTTTAAGCTCATGTGGGCTAGGAGCATCATGCAGTTTAGGCTCTTGCGATCAGGAACTTTTACATTTTAAAAGCTCTTATCTTCATCCTTGGCTGGATTAGATCCTTCACTTGTAGGATTGGTCACGATAATGAGATTTGGCTTCACCGTCAATGAACCTTCTGTATTTATGAGAACAAAGAACTTCCTTTTCATACGTGACGGGACAATACTTTGAAGCTTCCTGTCACTGCTTAATTCATCGAACAGTTTGACCTCTAAGTTATCCATTTTTCTTTGAGGTTGATCGTCTGTTACTTTGAGGCGATCAAAGACAGATGTTGAAGATCGACTTTTCTTCGATGTGGAGACACTTAGCCTTTGGAAAGCTGAAGGTCGAGTGAAGGTAGACACCAAACATTGATTTTCTTCTTCTATCGCAGCCATACTCATTCTTTGGAATACAGAAAGACGAGTAGTTGGAGGCTTGATGCGATCGAAGACAGAAGTCCTTTGTTCCCATTCTCAAAATTGTCAACTTCTTTTACGTCGATGCAGTAGGAAGTTGCAAAGTTTCCTTTTTCCATTTTGTGGAAAATTTTGGAGAAGAATTCATTCAAAGTCACCGGCTGTCGAGGTTGAAAAAACTCTTTACTTCTCTTCCTCTTAGGTTGAGGTTTCTTAGGATTCTTCTTTCTTTGACGTTTGCTCTTTCCTTTGATTGTAACAAGATTTGATTGAGCTACTTCATCAAGGTCGAGCTCAATTTTCCCTTCCTTAGCTAGCCTTAAGATTAGCTCTTTTAGGACAAAGCATTTCTCCACTTAATGGCTGGCAACTCGATGATACTTGCAATACATGGGATCATCGACTTTCTCCATCTCTTTCGATCGTTTACACTTAGGAAGTTTTATCAACTGTGTTTTCAGTAGTTGTTCCAACATGTCTGGGATGTCAGAATTAGGGAAATGATAAATTTTCTTCTGTCTTTCCTTTAAAGTTAAGCGACGTGTTCCATTTTCTTGTCGCTTTTCTTTTGAAGATGCTTGAGAAGAATTGTGCTTACGACCATAGATTCTTCTGTAGTCATTTCAGCGTCCTTTCCTTCTATCTTCAAGTTAGGAAGTAGAAGGTCCTGGTTTTCTCGTCTAGCAATACTTAGCTCCATATCATGGGCGCGAGTTGCTAGTTCTTCAAATGTGTGAGGCTTTATACCTTGAAGGATGTTGAGGAGTTCCCAATGCATGCCTCGAATGCACATCTCAATAGTAGAGAGTTCAGTGAGGCGATCTTTGCAATCTAGACTCATGGCTTTCCAACGATTTATGTAGTTAACAACAAGTCCACCTTTTCGTTGTTTAGTGTTGGTGAGCTCGAACATGCTAACGGTTTGTCTAGTGCTATAGAAACGATTCAAAAACTCTCTTTCAAGTTCCTCCCAACTGTCTATTGACTCAGGTCCTAGATCAGTGTACCAGTCAAAAGCATTTCCTTTAAGTGTTCGAACGAACTGCTTGACTAGTAGGTCCCCTCGAGTACCAACGTTCTCGCATGTCTCAACGAAGTGGGCAATATGTTGTTTAGGATTGCCCTTTCCATCAAACTGCTAAAACTTTGGTGGCTGATACCCGATTGACATTCTCAAGTTATCAATCCTCTTAGTATAAGGTTTGGAATACAAGAGGGAATCTTGAGTAGGTCCACCGTACTGAGCTCTAATACAGTTTGTGATCATATCTTGCACTATAGTCTTTCCTTTGTCGTGATCTTTTACGACTTGAATTTGACTTGATTCAGCGATATATTGGTTCTCAATTTCACTCTATAGGTGCGCGATTTGAGAATTTTTTTCTTCAATCGCCTTCATCAAGGTGTTGATGTGCTCCTGCATCTCAACCATTCTTTCTTCCATCGTTCTTGTCTCAGTCATGACAGTCACTACGTCAAAATCAGGTTCAAACAAAGGGTTATACTTGACAAGAAACTTGTCATTAGTATATGACCTCTGCAATGTTGTTTCTTGGCCTGCAACGATAGAAGCTTTATCTTCTTGCAACGTCAGTTCATTGAAGCAACAATGGGTAGTAGACCCATGTAAGACTTGTTCATGACAGCGACCATAGAAGAAGTCTTGAATGACATGTTTATACTTGAGATAAGAGAAAGAGAGATGAGAGGTAGAGATTGTCCCACTGGGCGTGCCAATTTGTTCACACGTAACTTCGAAGATGGAGACACGTGGAATAAATATATATATTTGTATTGATGTAATATGCGTGTGGGTGTACAATCTCTAATGTTAATCCTCCGATTCTCTCTCTTGTGTGTGATGTGTTTCACTCGAGGGCTGTAGCGCTTGTTCTCGAGTCTGAAGCTTCAATTGATTATTTGATCTTTTGAAGTCTTGGAGTCTTGAAGAGTCTTTGGTCTTCAAGGATTGTTGAGATCTTCTAGTCTTGAAGGGTCTTCAGTCTTCAAGAAATCTTGGGGTCTTGAAGTCTTGAAGAGTCTTTGGTCTTCAAGGATTGTTGAGGTCTTCTAGTCTTAAAGGGTCTTCAGTCTTCACGAAGTCTTGGGGTCTTGAAGTCTTGAAGAGTTTTGGTCTTTAAGGATTGTTGAAGTCTTTCAGTCTTCAAGAAGTCTTGGGGGTCTTGAAGACTTGAAGAGTCTTTGGTCTTCAAGAATTGTTGAAGTCTTCTAGTCTCAGTCTTCAAGAAGTCTTGAAGAGTCTTCTCTGGTTTCCTTGGCTCTGGCTAGGAGCTTCCAACTTCTCCTCCCCTAAAATGGAAGAGAACCCCTCTATTTATAGAGTTCTCGTTGGATGGGCTCTGATGACTTTTGGGCCAACAACTTTGGCTTGGGCTCAACTATTTAGTCTTGGGTCTGGTTCATATTTGACCCAAAACCATATGACCCAAATATTTAAAAGACCCAAATTTGATCCAAATAATTATATTTTTTAATTAATTGGTCAAATTAATTAATTTGATCAAAATAATTTAATTTTAATTAATTGATCAAATAGAAATTTGGCTCTATAAATTTATAATTGGCCAATTTTGTCTTTAAATTAAATTTGTGATACATGTCAATTTATAATTTGTTCCAAATTTAATTAATTATAATTTCGTCATTAATTTCATATAATGACGTGGCAATTTGTGATTGGTCAAATTTTCTCTTTCAACACCTATACTGTTGATTTTGATTCAATTTGGCCCCATACATCTAAATATGATCAATTTTTGCAATAATTATAAATTCATGTGTAGTATTTATTCATTTTATATTTTTTTGGTAAATTATAAAGTCATGTTTCAAATTTTCTAATTAACTTATACTCTAAAGGTATTATAACACGTGCAACGCACGTAGTTCAAACTAGTATGATAAAATGAGAGTATATGTACCACTTAATTGCTACTGTTTATTAGATTCGTTTACTATTGTTTTTAGGCACAAATAGTGTTTTCCTTTTGGCATTATTGATAAATCCCACTAATTGATATATATATATATATATATATATATATATATATATATATATATATATATATATGTTGTTTATATCTTTTGTATATATATATATATATGTTGTTTATATCTTCTGAATATATATTTTTTTTTGGCATCATATTGATATATACCATTGCATTATATAAATTAAACATCATTTAATATAATACACAACTGAGGCGTTCAAATATTGTGGTATAATTTCCATTAGATACATTATTGTGTATATCATAGTGCATATATGGATTAAGTGTATGTTCGCGTGGTTATTGTGAGAGCTAAACACATTAGAAGCAATGTAGTTCTATCATAAAAGTAACAAATACAGGGAATGAAAAAAGTAGTGACAATAGAGTCAGAGCTATGCAATATATATACTGATGTAATTTTATTATATACATTAGGTGTATGTCGTATATACTTGAGTATAACATAATATATATTGATGATTTCAATACAAGCAAACTGAAGTTAGAACTTCCAATATATATATATATATACACTAGTTTATCTGATATATATACGTATATATGTGTGTGTGTATATCTTGTAACGACAGCGTTTAAGGTAAAATTAATTTCTCCAATTTGAGTTATTTTGGGCTTGAAATTTCTTGTTGTTGGTATAAGAAGTTGTCTTTTATTTTAAACCAATGACAATTTCGTAAATAGGTGAGGAGTCAAGCAAAGCCCTAAGCCTCCACCAACTCTCTTCCTCACGTTTTAGCCGCCCAGCCCCTTCTCCCTTTCGTTTTCTTCTTCTGCTTCGTTCAGCCGTGAAGCCCTCGAACTCCTCGTCGCCGGTCACCTCCCCCGTCGACGTCGCACTTCTCCGACGGCAACAAGGTAGCAGCGGCATCCTGTGAAGTCCGGTGAGGCGCGCATAAGACCCACAACGCCGACGGCATTGCAGTAGTCTGCAATGGCGTTTTACGGCAGTTTTTGCAATGGGTTCGCGAGCAAATTCCGGTGCAATGAGCTGTGATTATTTTCTTCTTCGATCTTGCCTTCCTCATGTCGATCCATTTCGTTTCTGGTGTATTTTCGCGTGCAGAGAGCTCCGGCGAAGGTGTGGCGTAAGTTGGTGAGCGGGTCGTGCGTTTTGCCCATGAGTGGCAGCTTTTCCAGGTCATCTTCTTAGTTTTTCGTCAATTTTTGGTGTGGGTTGTTGGATATTTTACAAATAAAATGTGAAAGAAAGTGATTTAAATTCAATTTTTCAAGAGTTTCAAGATGGATTGAAACATCAAATTCAATTTGATGTTTCAATCACAAATTTAACATATGGAAGTTAAATTTGATATTATAACTCAATTGAGTTATATTTTTCATATGTTTCAACTTTATTTAATTTTGTTCTTTGGAGTTACTAAGTTGTTAGCCTATAAATAGCAACTTGTTTCTTCATTTGAATCATCCCATTCCATTTGGAGCATTCTTCCTTCTTTCTTTGTTTCTTTTGATCTTGAGTCGAGTTGAGAGCAAGTATCCAAGAGTTCTGTCAGATCCGAGTAGTTCGAGGTTGCTGTTCTACCGGAATTAGTCGTTGTATCCTGCTGAGACGATCGTTGTAGCCTGCTAGCAACCTGTGCAGAGCGAATAATTGTCTTCAGGACAACGCTTTGTAAGCGTGCCTCGACTATTTATTTTGCAACATTTGTCATATATACAGTGTTTGTATTGTTATTTCCACTGTAATTGTTAGTATCCAGTTAAGGTGTAATCAGTTTGCTAGTGTAACTCAGTTCTTATTTGAGCATATCTCCAAGAATCTGAAGACAATTAATCTTGAATTGATGGCTGCAAACTCCTCCACTAATGTTGTTGGATCAACCATCCTCAAAACTCATGCTGAAAAACCAGAGAAATTCAAGGGAGAAAATTTCAAGAGGTGGCAACAGAAGATGATCTTCTACCTCACCACACTGAACCTTGCTCACATCTTGAAGGAAGATTGCCCAGTTACCCCACCATAAGGTGTTACTCCTGAAACTGAAGCTGCCAAGCAGGCATGGATGCATTCGGATTTTTTATGTCGCAATTATATATTGAGTGGTCTTGAAGACACCTTGTATAATGTCTACTGCAATGCCTATACTACTTCAAGGCTATTGTGGGAGGCATTAGACAAGAAGTATAAGCTGGAAGATGCTGGTACTAAGAAGTTTCTCGTCGGAAAATTCTTAGATTATAAGATGATTGATACCAAGTTGGTAGTCAATCAGATGGAAGAATTGCAAATTATCATTAGTGATTTGCAAAGTGAGGGATTGGGCATCAGTGAACCATTCCAAGTTGCTGCTGTGATTGAGAAGCTACCTCCTTCTTGGAAGGACTTCAAATGCTAGCTTAAACACAAGCGAAAGGAGCTTTCCATGGAGAATCTTGCAGTCAAACTCCGCATTGAAGAGGATAATAGAAAAGGAGACAAAGCTTCGTTGGGAGTTGAAGCTAATGCACATATTGCTGAATCTTCAAAACATGGTCCCAAGAAGCAACAACTCAAGAAGAGGAATGTGAATCCTCGACCAAGGAATGACGCCAACAAGTGCATTCGTGGAGTCTGCTGGGTTTGTGGTAAGAGTGGCCATGTTGCTGCTGATTGTAGACATAAGAAGGGACAAAACTCCCACAATCAGACCAATATTGTGGAGAGTGATGATCTTGTTGGTGGTGAGAAGCTGTACATGGGAAATGCTTCAACTGCCTCCGTGGCAGGTAAAGGGAAGGTCCTGCTGAAATGGACTTCTGGAAAGATACTTACCCTCAATGATGTGTGGCACGTGCCAGAGATTCGAAAGAATCTAGTGTCAGGAACCCTACTTAATAAAAATGGGTTCAAGCTTGTGTTTGAGTCAGATAAATTTATTCTGACAAAAGGGGGTATGTATGTTGGAAAAGGCTATCTAAATGATGGCATGTTCAAACTAAATGTACTGGCACAAATGCCCAAGAATAATAATAATAACAACTCTTCTACTTATATTGTTGAGTTGTGTGATGTATGGCATTCTAGGCTGGGGCATGTCAATTATCGTTCTTTACAAAGAATGGTAAGTTTAGGACTTCTGCCTAAGTTCAACATTGATGATAGACACAAATGCGAGATTTGTGTTGAATCAAAGTTTGCTAGAAAGTCATTTTCATCTGTGGAAAGAAGTAATGAAGTACTTGATTTAATCCACAGTGATGTATGTGACATGAAAAGTACCCCCACAAGAGGCGGTAAGAAGTATTTTGTCACATTTATTGATGATTGTAGTAAATATTGCTATGTATATTTATTACATAGTAAAGATGAAACCTTAGATGTTTTTAAAACGTATAAGGCAGAAGTTGAAAATCAACTTGAGAAGAAAGTAAAGGTGCTTAGATCAGATAGAGGTGGTGAATATGAATCATCATCATTTTATGAATTCTGTGAAGTTAATGGTATAGTCCATCAAACTACAGCACCTTATACACCACAACAAAATGGTGTAGCTGAAAGAAAGAACCGAACTTTAAAAGACATGGTTAATTGCATGTTAAATAGTTCAGGTTTACACCATAATTTGTGGGGGGAGGCTTTGCTTACAGCAAATTTTATACTAAACAGAATTTCACATAAGAAGACTGATAAGTCGCCTTATGAAGTGTGGAATAGAAAGTTACCCTCATATAAAATGTTGAAAGTGTGGGGGTGTTTGGCAAAGGTACAAGTTCCTTTACCAAAAAGGACCAAATTAGGACCTAAGACAATTGATTGTGTCTTTATAGGTTATGCTTTGCATAGTGTTGCGTATAGATTCCTGGTGATTAAATCAGAAATACCTGATATTAATAATAATACCATTATGGAATCTATTGAAGCTGAATTTTTCGAGGATGTATTTCCTTTGAAAGAGGAAAGACACATGAGTAGTGGTGTCAAAAGGAATTATGAGGCTAGCTCTCCGAAAGGTCAAGACGATCAGAATACTGAGTTTGAACCAAGGAGAAGCAAAAGAGCTAAGAAAGTTACTTCCTTTGGACCTGATTTCATAACATATATGATAGATGGTGAGCCTCAAACTTTTCAAGAAGCTGTGACATCTCCAGATGCACCTTATTGGAAGGAAGCTATCAATAGTGAGATAGAATCCATTTTGCAGAACAAAACTTGGTTATTGGTTGATCTACCTCCTGGTAGTAAACCAATTAGTAGTAAATGGATTTTTAAAAGAAAGATAAAGGCTGACGGCACTATTGATAAGTACAAAGCCCGCCTTGTTGCTAAAGGCTTTCGTCAAAAAGAGGGGATAGATTTCTTTGATACCTATTCTCCAGTGACGAGGATTACATCTATAAGGATGTTAATTGCAATAGCAGCTTTACAAAATTTGGAAATACACCAAATGGATGTGAAAACTGCATTTTTAAATGGAGAATTAGATGAAGAAATTTATATGGAACAACCTGAAGGGTTTGTTGTAAAAGGACTTGAAGATAAAGTTTGTAAACTTGTCAAGTCTCTTTATGGGTTGAAACAAGCACCCAAACAATGGCATGAAAAGTTTGATCACACTATGTTATCTAATGGATTCAAGATAAATGAGTGTGATAAATGTGTCTATGTTAAAACCATAGATCAAGATTGTGTTATCATTTGTTTGTATGTGGATGATATGTTGATAATGGGCACAAATAGAAGTGTCATTGATTCCACTAAAAGGATGTTGAAATCTAACTTTGATATGAAAGACCTTGGTCTTGCTGATGTTATACTTGGAATTCGTATAACAAGAAATCCAAGTGGGTACATACTTTCTCAATCTCACTACATAGAAAGAGTGTTGAGAAAATTTGATCAATTTGAGAGTAAACCTGCAGTTACTCCATTTGATCCAAGTTGTAAGTTAAAGAAGAATAGTGGTGAAAGTGTGTCTCCTCTAGAATACTCTAGAGTTATTGGTAGTTTAATGTACATAATGAACTGTACAAGATCTGATATAGCCTATTCAGTAGGAAGGTTAGCAAGATACACTAGCAATCCTGGGCATGATCATTGGAATGCTTTAGTTAGAGTTCTAAGGTACTTGAAGTACACTCTGAACTATGGATTGCATTATATGAGGGATCCACATGTACTGGAGGGATTTAGTGATGCTAATTGGATTTCTGATAGCATGGAGACTAAATCTACCAGTGGGTATATTTTTACCTTAGGTGGAGCAGTTGTATCATGGAAATCTTCAAAACAGACATGTATAGAGCGTTCTACTATGGAACCAGAGTTTATAGCTCTTGACAAAGCTGGAGAAGAAGCTGAATGGCTTCGAAATTTTCTTGAAGATGTTCCATTATGGTTGAAGCCTATAAACACAATATGTATTTATTGTGACAATGTAGTGGCCTCTATGAGGGCCAAGAATAATGTCTATAATGGAAAGTCGCGACATATTAGACGAAGACATAATTCGATAAGGCAATTGCTCTCTAATGGAATAATTTCCATTGATTATGTGAAATCCAAAGAGAATATAGCAGATCCTTTAACGAAAAGATTGTCAAGAGAGCAAGTGATGTATACATCGAGGGAAATGGGGCTAAAGCGTATGAAATAAATTATCTGGTGGTAACCTAACCTAGTTGACTGGAGATCCCAAGATCTAGGTTCAATAGGCAAACTGGCTAGATAATTTATAGTTGACACACTAAGAAACTTATAGTTTCTTCCCATTTCTATGATGTTGTAGAGTGTGTGATCTGTTGATGTTAAGGTCATGTTGATATCTTGTTTACAAGAGGAGTAATGGCAGAATACTCTTAATCAATATCACCTATGTAAGAGTAGAAGTGGGTCGCTCCTATGAAGAACTTTTTGAATGGCTTATGTTCTCTAAAGCTCTCATGAAATCGGGATCTTGTCCAGGACCAAAATGGACACAAACGTCTAGCACTCGAAGATACAGGATGAGTTATGTGTGATGTCTATTGTCTTAATTCACCAACAAGAACGATAGTTCCAGAGCTTGGTCTCACTATTTCTTCGATAAATTCGATAAATATTGACTAAGGAAGGTTCAAGTCCAGAAGACACCTCTCCTGATGCATAGCTTGTCTGTTTGCTCTCAACATTTTGTTTTGATTTTCTCACTTTCTTTCATGTGGGGGATTGTTGGATATTTTACAAATAAAATGTGAAAGAAAGTGATTTAAATTCAATCTTTCAAGAGTTTCAAGATGGATTGAAACATCAAATTCAATTTGATGTTTCAATTACAAATTTAACATATGGAAGTTAAATTTGATATTATAACTCAATTGAGTT
The DNA here is from genome assembly GCA_017139565.1 of Luffa aegyptiaca. Lineage (NCBI taxonomy): Eukaryota > Viridiplantae > Streptophyta > Magnoliopsida > Cucurbitales > Cucurbitaceae > Luffa > Luffa aegyptiaca. Next base: position 39,500,314 of record CM029403.1, read on the forward strand.
ATATTTTTCATATGTTTCAACTTTATTTAATTTTGTTCTTTGGAGTTACTAAGTTGTTAGCCTATAAATAGCAACTTGTTTCTTCATTTGAATCATCCCATTCCATTTGGAGCATTCTTCCTTCTTTCTTTGTTTCTTTTGATCTTGAGTCGAGTTGAGAGCAAGTATCCAAGAGTTCTGCCAGATTCGAGTAGTTCGAGGTTGCTGTTCTACCGGAATTAGTCGTTGTATCCTGCTGAGACGATCGCTGTAGCCTGCTAGCAACCTGTGCAGAGCGAATAATTGTCTTCAGGACAGCGCTTTGTAAGCGTGCCTCGACTATTTATTTTGCAACATTTGTCATATATATACAGTGTTTGTATTGTTATTTCCACTGTAATTGTTAGTATCCAGTTAAGGTGTAATCAGTTTGCTAGTGTAACTCAGTTCTTATTTGAGCATATCTCCAAGAATCTGAAGACAATTAATCTTGAATTGATGGCTGCAAACTCCTCCACTAATGTTGTTGGATCAACCATCCTCAAAACTCATGCTGAAAAACCAGAGAAATTCAAGGGAGAAAATTTCAAGAGGTGGCAACAGAAGATGATCTTCTACCTCACCACACTGAACCTTGCTCACATCTTGAAGGAAGATTGCCCAGTTACCCCACCATAAGGTGTTACTCCTGAAACTGAAGCTGCCAAGCAGGCATGGATGCATTCGGATTTTTTATGTCGCAATTATATATTGAGTGGTCTTGAAGACACCTTGTATAATGTCTACTGCAATGCCTATACTACTTCAAGGCTATTGTGGGAGGCATTAGACAAGAAGTATAAGCTGGAAGATGCTGGTACTAAGAAGTTTCTCGTCGGAAAATTCTTAGATTATAAGATGATTGATACCAAGTTGGTAGTCAATCAGATGGAAGAATTGCAAATTATCATTAGTGATTTGCAAAGTGAGGGATTGGGCATCAGTGAACCATTCCAAGTTGCTGCTGTGATTGAGAAGCTACCTCCTTCTTGGAAGGACTTCAAATGCTAGCTTAAACACAAGCGAAAGGAGCTTTCCATGGAGAATCTTGCAGTCAAACTCCGCATTGAAGAGGATAATAGAAAAGGAGACAAAGCTTCGTTGGGAGTTGAAGCTAATGCACATATTGCTGAATCTTCAAAACATGGTCCCAAGAAGCAACAACTCAAGAAGAGGAATGTGAATCCTCGACCAAGGAATGACGCCAACAAGTGCATTCGTGGAGTCTGCTGGGTTTGTGGTAAGAGTGGCCATGTTGCTGCTGATTGTAGACATAAGAAGGGACAAAACTCCCACAATCAGACCAATATTGTGGAGAGTGATGATCTTGTTGGTGGTGAGAAGCTGTACATGGGAAATGCTTCAACTGCCTCCGTGGCAGGTAAAGGGAAGGTCCTGCTGAAATGGACTTCTGGAAAGATACTTACCCTCAATGATGTGTGGCACGTGCCAGAGATTCGAAAGAATCTAGTGTCAGGAACCCTACTTAATAAAAATGGGTTCAAGCTTGTGTTTGAGTCAGATAAATTTATTCTGACAAAAGGGGGTATGTATGTTGGAAAAGGCTATCTAAATGATGGCATGTTCAAACTAAATGTACTGGCACAAATGCCCAAGAATAATAATAATAACAACTCTTCTACTTATATTGTTGAGTTGTGTGATGTATGGCATTCTAGGCTGGGGCATGTCAATTATCGTTCTTTACAAAGAATGGTAAGTTTAGGACTTCTGCCTAAGTTCAACATTGATGATAGACACAAATGCGAGATTTGTGTTGAATCAAAGTTTGCTAGAAAGTCATTTTCATCTGTGGAAAGAAGTAATGAAGTACTTGATTTAATCCACAGTGATGTATGTGACATGAAAAGTACCCCCACAAGAGGCGGTAAGAAGTATTTTGTCACATTTATTGATGATTGTAGTAAATATTGCTATGTATATTTATTACATAGTAAAGATGAAACCTTAGATGTTTTTAAAACGTATAAGGCAGAAGTTGAAAATCAACTTGAGAAGAAAGTAAAGGTGCTTAGATCAGATAGAGGTGGTGAATATGAATCATCATCATTTTATGAATTCTGTGAAGTTAATGGTATAGTCCATCAAACTACAGCACCTTATACACCACAACAAAATGGTGTAGCTGAAAGAAAGAACCGAACTTTAAAAGACATGGTTAATTGCATGTTAAATAGTTCAGGTTTACACCATAATTTGTGGGGGGAGGCTTTGCTTACAGCAAATTTTATACTAAACAGAATTTCACATAAGAAGACTGATAAGTCGCCTTATGAAGTGTGGAATAGAAAGTTACCCTCATATAAAATGTTGAAAGTGTGGGGGTGTTTGGCAAAGGTACAAGTTCCTTTACCAAAAAGGACCAAATTAGGACCTAAGACAATTGATTGTGTCTTTATAGGTTATGCTTTGCATAGTGTTGCGTATAGATTCCTGGTGATTAAATCAGAAATACCTGATATTAATAATAATACCATTATGGAATCTATTGAAGCTGAATTTTTCGAGGATGTATTTCCTTTGAAAGAGGAAAGACACATGAGTAGTGGTGTCAAAAGGAATTATGAGGCTAGCTCTCCGAAAGGTCAAGACGATCAGAATACTGAGTTTGAACCAAGGAGAAGCAAAAGAGCTAAGAAAGTTACTTCCTTTGGACCTGATTTCATAACATATATGATAGATGGTGAGCCTCAAACTTTTCAAGAAGCTGTGACATCTCCAGATGCACCTTATTGGAAGGAAGCTATCAATAGTGAGATAGAATCCATTTTGCAGAACAAAACTTGGTTATTGGTTGATCTACCTCCTGGTAGTAAACCAATTAGTAGTAAATGGATTTTTAAAAGAAAGATAAAGGCTGACGGCACTATTGATAAGTACAAAGCCCGCCTTGTTGCTAAAGGCTTTCGTCAAAAAGAGGGGATAGATTTCTTTGATACCTATTCTCCAGTGACGAGGATTACATCTATAAGGATGTTAATTGCAATAGCAGCTTTACAAAATTTGGAAATACACCAAATGGATGTGAAAACTGCATTTTTAAATGGAGAATTAGATGAAGAAATTTATATGGAACAACCTGAAGGGTTTGTTGTAAAAGGACTTGAAGATAAAGTTTGTAAACTTGTCAAGTCTCTTTATGGGTTGAAACAAGCACCCAAACAATGGCATGAAAAGTTTGATCACACTATGTTATCTAATGGATTCAAGATAAATGAGTGTGATAAATGTGTCTATGTTAAAACCATAGATCAAGATTGTGTTATCATTTGTTTGTATGTGGATGATATGTTGATAATGGGCACAAATAGAAGTGTCATTGATTCCACTAAAAGGATGTTGAAATCTAACTTTGATATGAAAGACCTTGGTCTTGCTGATGTTATACTTGGAATTCGTATAACAAGAAATCCAAGTGGGTACATACTTTCTCAATCTCACTACATAGAAAGAGTGTTGAGAAAATTTGATCAATTTGAGAGTAAACCTGCAGTTACTCCATTTGATCCAAGTTGTAAGTTAAAGAAGAATAGTGGTGAAAGTGTGTCTCCTCTAGAATACTCTAGAGTTATTGGTAGTTTAATGTACATAATGAACTGTACAAGATCTGATATAGCCTATTCAGTAGGAAGGTTAGCAAGATACACTAGCAATCCTGGGCATGATCATTGGAATGCTTTAGTTAGAGTTCTAAGGTACTTGAAGTACACTCTGAACTATGGATTGCATTATATGAGGGATCCACATGTACTGGAGGGATTTAGTGATGCTAATTGGATTTCTGATAGCATGGAGACTAAATCTACCAGTGGGTATATTTTTACCTTAGGTGGAGCAGTTGTATCATGGAAATCTTCAAAACAGACATGTATAGAGCGTTCTACTATGGAACCAGAGTTTATAGCTCTTGACAAAGCTGGAGAAGAAGCTGAATGGCTTCGAAATTTTCTTGAAGATGTTCCATTATGGTTGAAGCCTATAAACACAATATGTATTTATTGTGACAATGTAGTGGCCTCTATGAGGGCCAAGAATAATGTCTATAATGGAAAGTCGCGACATATTAGACGAAGACATAATTCGATAAGGCAATTGCTCTCTAATGGAATAATTTCCATTGATTATGTGAAATCCAAAGAGAATATAGCAGATCCTTTAACGAAAAGATTGTCAAGAGAGCAAGTGATGTATACATCGAGGGAAATGGGGCTAAAGCGTATGAAATAAATTATCTGGTGGTAACCTAACCTAGTTGACTGGAGATCCCAAGATCTAGGTTCAATAGGCAAACTGGCTAGATAATTTATAGTTGACACACTAAGAAACTTATAGTTTCTTCCCATTTCTATGATGTTGTAGAGTGTGTGATCTGTTGATGTTAAGGTCATGTTGATATCTTGTTTACAAGAGGAGTAATGGCAGAATACTCTTAATCAATATCACCTATGTAAGAGTAGAAGTGGGTCGCTCCTATGAAGAACTTTTTGAATGGCTTATGTTCTCTAAAGCTCTCATGAAATCGGGATCTTGTCCAGGACCAAAATGGACACAAACGTCTAGCACTCGAAGATACAGGATGAGTTATGTGTGATGTCTATTGTCTTAATTCACCAACAAGAACGATAGTTCCAGAGCTTGGTCTCACTATTTCTTCGATAAATTCGATAAATATTGACTAAGGAAGGTTCAAGTCCAGAAGACACCTCTCCTGATGCATAGCTTGTCTGTTTGCTCTCAACATTTTGTTTTGATTTTCTCACTTTCTTTCATGTGGGGGATTGTTGGATATTTTACAAATAAAATGTGAAAGAAAGTGATTTAAATTCAATCTTTCAAGAGTTTCAAGATGGATTGAAACATCAAATTCAATTTGATGTTTCAATTACAAATTTAACATATGGAAGTTAAATTTGATATTATAACTCAATTGAGTTATATTTTTCATATGTTTCAACTTTATTTAATTTTGTTCTTTGGAGTTACTAAGTTGTTAGCCTATAAATAGCAACTTGTTTCTTCATTTGAATCATCCCATTCCATTTGGAGCATTCTTCCTTCTTTCTTTGTTTCTTTTGATCTTGAGTCGAGTTGAGAGCAAGTATCCAAGAGTTCTGCCAGATTCGAGTAGTTCGAGGTTGCTGTTCTACCGGAATTAGTCGTTGTATCCTGCTGAGACGATCGCTGTAGCCTGCTAGCAACCTGTGCAGAGCGAATAATTGTCTTCAGGACAGCGCTTTGTAAGCGTGCCTCGACTATTTATTTTGCAACATTTGTCATATATATACAGTGTTTGTATTGTTATTTCCACTGTAATTGTTAGTATCCAGTTAAGGTGTAATCAGTTTGCTAGTGTAACTCAGTTCTTATTTGAGCATATCTCCAAGATGGGTATGTGAGATATAAGTTTTTTTTGGACTGATTTTAATGTTTAATTGAATGCCCATTGATGTTTGAGTCCTAATCTAAGGTACCCATTAAGAATTGGTCCTCAAGTAAGGTACCCATAACGTTTGGAGATTGGATCGTTAATTCAGAGCGAATTCGAAATTGAACCAACAAGTTATTGCGCTCGTTGGGTAAGTTTTTCCTATTAAATAAGCCACCATTAATGAATGGACTCCTAGTTGATTGTCCAATGTAAATTCCTATTGACTTTTGGAACTTTTTGGTGTAGGATTGATTGTTTGATTAAGGGCGAGATGGACTCCGTATGAGATTAATTAGGCGGCATAATTTAAGGGAATTGTAGCTAATTGTAAGTAGCTATTTGGATTCCAATACCCTACTTTAGACCCATTTTATTTGAGAATTATACATGCTAGCATGAATTGGATTTAACCCTTAAATTGGCATTTGAATGTAAGTAAGCATGTTGGGTTAACCTTTGAAACATGATGAAATTGTGAAAATAAAAGGTTAAAGGAAGAGCATTTTTGAGATTTTCCTTAGTTGAGTATTGAATGAGTAGCATGGATTATGAAGTTTGGGTCGGAATATTGTTTGATTGTGATGTGGGCAAGCCAAAGCGAGTATAGCTTAGCGGTAATTGGCATGTACCCTCGACCAAGAGGTCAGAGGTTCGAATCCCCCCACCCCCAAATGTTTTGTACTCAAAAAAAAAAAAAAAAAAAAAGATTGTGATGTGGGCAAGAACTTCATGTTTTATTTGGTTTGAGTTTCATGCTTTAGATCAATTTCCTTTGGAAATTTAATATGCTTGCATGGATAAGATTTAAGCGTTGGGTTTTGCTTTAGGATTCATATAAGCATGTTGAGTTTCATTGTGAGGCATGATGTCTGTTTGAGATTTTGATTGATAATTGTAGCTTGTTGAGACTGTCTTTAAATTGAATTAGCGTCTTGTGGTACACTTTAAAGTATGTTTGGGTTGGATAAGTTATGGTTTCTCTGGATGTCTGTTTATGATATTGGAGGATGGGTTGAATGTCTGTTGAAGTTGTGGTTGAGTTTTGGATGCGAGATATGACTTGTTGTGACTATAGAAGTGTTTTATCTTGTTTCCAGGTGAAAAGAAAATTTGGGTTTCTCTATATGTATGTCGTTATGCTACCAAATTTTCAGCAGAATTGCAGTGGCTATAGGGACTAAGTTAGAAATATGCTTTGAGTCGTGAGGTGCTTACTTAGCTGGCTGGCTAGCATTGACCACATGTTCTCCAAGCATGTCCTAGTATGACCTTTTGAGAACCCTAGATGTTTATGAGAGTAGACTTAGAACAGGGACCTTAATCACGTTTTAGGGCCTCAGGTAGGCTTAAAAGATCCTTAAGTCCTACACAGCTAGAGTGTATTCCTTCCCCATCTCAGGGCTGATAGAACCTAGTTGTTAGGCACGTTTACGTGTGTTCTATCAGTTGACTGTTAGAGCTTAGTTTCAGGCACGCTAGCATGCGCTCTCTCAGTTCAGGATGGTGTTGAGTCTATGATCAGGCACGTTGTTCGTGCGTCAGATGGCACCAGACATGTTTTCATGCGTCAGTTGCTCCACCGTATTTTATGTTCATATTTCAGGGGTGTTGTGTTGGGATAGGTGTAGTTCTGCTAGAGGTTGCCAGCTAGCCTCTGGTTTACTTGCCTTAACCGATCGACCCACACAACACTCTAGTTGGCAAAGGTTGGGGATAGGTAAACACCCTATGCAGAACGTTTCATGTACTCAGTTATGGCCCTAGGGTTAGAAACCCGAATGAATTGATTCCAGTTAGGTCCCTATGATGTTAAGACCCAGAATCAAGTTTCATGCTATTAGATTCATGTTATCAGTTTCAACCCTTAAGTGGGCTACTTACTGAGTATATTCTTATATACTCATCCATGCCACATGACTTTCCTTTTTAGGTGGTACTTGGTGACACCAGGCGAGTGGCGATGGCAGTGACTTGGCTAGGCTGTAGGATGCAGCTACAAATCATGTCCCTAGAAGTCTAGGACCGAGATTCCTAGTTCCATGTTTTCAGATGTTCTTAATGTTCAATTTTATAAAAATTGTCTATCATCATTTTTGACTAATTACTTATTGTAAATGTCTTATGCTTTTGGGCCCAGTTTATTAAATAAAGTTTTCTTTTATGATCTCTTCCGCTTTAAAGTTTCAAAAGCTTTATGTGTTCATGCATGTCGTAGCGATCCTCAGCATGTTTTTAACTTCCTTTTAGTCGGGTCGTTACATATCTCATCTTTAATGAAATTTTGGGGTCCTATGCAAGCAAATATATTAGGGGCATCCAAATTTCCTATCATGCCCAACTTTTGCATGATAGATTGTTGTAACTCTAAGGATGACATATTCATAAGTACTGGCTAGCTAATTTTTGCAACGTTTTTCATGAAATGTGTTGAGCTTGATATCAGATTATATATTTATGTGTATACTATAAATAATGACGTATATATAATATATATCAGATAATATATTTATGTATACAATATACTGGATTGTATTAATTACAAAGATAAAATTTGAAGTATCATAGAAATATTACATAGTTTATTAGATATGTATGATTATATATTATATATCTTATCCTAAATAACAAAAAAAGTATGAAACAAATAAATTAACAAAATGACATTTGAAAATACTAGTGATTTACCACGTGCTATGCACGTGTTATGTTTTGTTTATTAGCATTATTTAACTTTAGATTGATAATAATAATAAAAGAAATGAATTTGCTAACTTGAAAGTACATGAACTAATATAAATTTTTCATATCTTCAAAAAAAGAAAAGAATTTTCATGTATTTTGCATGTACTTGGATCAAAATCTCTCAGAAAGGTTGAATTGAGTGGAATTGTTGGATAGATATAAGATCGAGAAATGTTATAAATTTCATGCAAAGATGAACATTTGTTTGATTGCACGATCCATAAGAACCATTGATATTTTTCCTTCGTTAATTTACATACTTCAAACAATTGAAATTACACCTTTTACTTTTCTTAGAATAGTTTTAATAGTGTCCTTTAAATTTATCTTTGGATTTGGATGATTTATTAGAATTGGTTATTGTAGCATTTATATCGTTAATTGTGAAGAATTGGAATGATTAAAACTAAAATGTTTCTCATCTCAAAAAATAAAATAAAATGTTTCTTCAAAAAAATAAAATAAAATAAAATGTTTTTTTTTTTATTGCAATAACATAAATTTGTAAATGCTCCAAATTTTTACTCACATTCTTCTCACATCCAAGTAAATACAATGCAATCATTATTTTAATTTTTATAAATTTATGCATTTAATTCGAAACTTGAAATTAATTATGAATTACCTCATGTATATTAGAACAGATTTAAGCTCTAATTATATTTTTTTAATTTGGGAGAAACAATTGCAAGAAAATCGAATAGTCAAAATGTTTTATTTTAGAAACATAAAATTTTGTAACCGTTTCATTTTTAATCATCACATCACATCTCCATGTACCTCATTTTAAATTTATCAAATTAATGCATTTAGATTATTAAATTAAATATGAATTACCTCTTTTTTCTTTCTTTTATCAAAGAATTACTTTTTTTTAACGTCATTTAAGATTTAATAAAACTACGTAGTTAATTAAAATTTTAAATTTAATACCATTTTCTTTTGGGTATTAGTGTAATCATCACAGTTGGCATTATTATAATAAAGTTAAAATATAAAGAACATTAGTCTAAAAATTGTTAATTAAATAAATTAGAATTAAAGTTAGTAATTATAAAATTTAATATTTTTATCTTTTAAATATCATTTTATGGGTTAAATTAAATATATAGATTTTATAATTATTAGTAGTATATTCTGTAAATTTAAGATTTTAAAAATGCATAAAATAGTACAAAAATATTAAAGGTTGTGGCTTAAAAATATATTATAGATAAATATTTTTGTTATAATTAAATATTAACATAATATCATACCATTTATAAATTTATTAATAATTAAAATTAATTTATGTAATTTTCATTTCACGCCATTGCTAATTTGTTATATTAAATTACCTCTTATTTTGCTATTGAACAAATCACAATTACGTTTTAGAAGTGAAAACAAAAAAATTTAACTTTTCATTAGAACCTTTCATATTGACAATTATAATTTATGGTTGTTTGTTACAATTTCTAATGAACTCACTATGAAAAAGATTGAATGTTTGATTTTGAGCAAAAATATTTTTTTTCTAATATTTACTTCAACTATATCATATGTTATTTTCAAAAAACGAATAATTAATTAAGATAATACATTTCAATTATTTATATTTAAAAAAGTAATTTAATAAACACACTAAATTTCTTATATGATTTAAACCTAATATATATTGAGTTATCAAATTGCACAAACATTTTAAAATAAAAAGACAAAATAAACAATACCAATTATAAAAAGATAATATTTACAAAAACAAAACACAATAATATAGTAATTATAAAATTAAAAAAAAAAAACAAAAAACACAAAAAAAAAAAAAAACAAAACAAAACGTGATCTATATAGATATACAAATTGTTGAAAATAGCTAGATTTGTCTCACCCTAGCTAGCTAAACAAATATCATTATTCAACTTAATCAAAGTATGATTGAAAACTTCCAAACTTACCAATTAGATAGAGTCGTAAATCTTGTGTGACTTGGGATGTATCTTGTGTCTTGCGAGCTATCAATATCAAAGAAACTTTGAGAGAAAAAATGTATGATCAATAGAGAGTTCAAAGTATTGGTGAAGGGAAGGTTAGAGGAAACCCTTTTTATAATGATAGAAGATGAAAACGTTATAAATCTCTTAGGCTTCCACAACTTTTGAAATCCTATTATTAATTAACATTAGTAAAAATAATTAAATTCTTGATAAGTTAAATAACAACATTTTTTCATATTCCAACCTTTTAAGTTCCATGTATTTATTATGATTGATAATTAATTAGAGTTATAATATTTACATTAGAATAATTTTACTTATTTTTATTTTTATTTTTAGTTGACTTAAAAATAATTTTATTTATTTATTTTTTACTAAACAATTTTATTTATTTTGAACTTCCGTATTCACATAGACATGAAGTTCATTATGATTTTATAATAATTTTCAATTTTTTGTGTTAATTAATAATAAATTATTAAATTACTATTGATAATTAATGTTAGTGGCACAATGTCTTATTTAAAATTATTAGTAATTAATTGTTAGTGGCATGATACGTAATTATAAATTTTGACAAAGGATAATATAGTCAAAAAAAGTTTTTCAAAGATGGTGGCTTTTTAATATATTATAGATTATAGATATAGATTATAGATTATAGATTATAGATATTATAGATTATAGATATACTCGGTATATTTGTTCATCCTCAACATCATCTCATTTGGAAATATATATACCTGGTCATATATCTTTTAAAAAAAAAAATGTATACTGAAAAAAAAAAACACAGAAACACAATGATTTCTATATGTTTTTCAATAGGCCAGAAAACTTAGAAAATAGGATGAGAAATTATGCGAGATAACGCATCTTCCAACCATATATTTCAAAAATGTCCAAAATATAGATATTTTACAAGAGTAGAAATTTCGTGATTTTTAGGACCATTATACCCATGCTTTAATATCTCTCTCCTCAATAATTATGGTGGTTTAATTCTGATTTCTTTTATTATTTTCTACCTTTACAAATTATTATGTTGCATGATTTTCTCCCCAATTTTAGGCTATCAATAATTACTCAACTTTGTCCATCTTTTTTTCTTTTTTTTTTAGAATTACGTTGTCCATCTTTTTTTAGGCCATCAATAAAAAAAATATATTAAGAATATATTTTTATTTTATTTTAATATTAAAGTTTACACCAAATTTTTTCCTTATTTTATTTTATAATTTAATTTTAGTAGATTCTTAATTTTAGCAAATTAACGCATAGAATCTTAATTATTATCTCCACTCATAACTTCCACAACCAACTATCTTTTTTAACCTCAAATATATATGAGATTTATTCAAAATAACACTTTGTGAATGATTTCATTTTTTATTTTTCATATTTATACCATAATATATATGAGTTATTTTGAGTTAACGATTATTTGAGCAAATATATTCTGATTAATATACAAATTATAATAGTTTAGTATTTATGTCTGGTTATCATATATTCTCGGAAAAAAAAAACGTCGCTATTTGTTTATAATTTCATATATACCTTATATAATTTCATATATACTTAATATATACCATGTATGTGTGTGTATATATATAAGGTATATTTGGTTGCTTCTAGTTGGATGTAACGACCCTACTTTTCATGCCTAGATCCTAAGGCCGTTACTACATGCATCTCATTCTACTTCTAAGAAGAGCGGAAAATTTCCATTTAAAGAAACTATACTTAGAAATTTGCGAAACATTTCAATCTGGGATCCCAGTTTAAAACAGAACAAACAAAACCTTTAGTAAATCAAACAAACTTAAAGCGGAATAAAACGTAAATCATTCAATACAAGTTCAAAGGGAAATTTCAAACGTAAAATGCGGAAGTCTTAAACTAAAGGAGATCCATGGCTCAGCAGCTCTCCGTCACGCGTTCCGTACACCTTTACCTCTACCTGCAGTTGTGTGTAAGGGAAAAGAATGAGTATTTAAGGAAATACTCAGTAAGTAGCAATAAAAGTTTTAACATCTTATTCGAGTTAAGGGCCTAAGGGTTAGGTCATCTCAATCTCATTCATTTCATTCATTTCATTTCATTTCATTTCATTTATCGGCAGTTCAGGTCTCGTGTTCAATTAGTACACCTGTATATACATGAAAGTTTACCAACTCACTGGTAATGCACATGTGGGAGTTTTGGGAGGTCTCTACTCCTACTGATGGTAGATGGCACCCAGTCAGAAGAGCTAAGTCTCATCCCTCAAGGCACTAATGGGCGCGTAGCGCTCTAAGCTACCATTTCACTGGTGGGGCGTTCATGGGTTCAAGTCAGGAATCAACTTCCACAGTTAGTAAATGGCACCTAGACTGCGAAGCCAAGACCCGCCCATTAAGCTCCTCATTTCAGTCTATTTCATCTCAGTCCTAGATGTTTAATTGACACGACCCTCTTGTAAGGCGCTAGCCGATTCCTTTCCTTTTTTTTTTTAATTCTTTTCCCTTTAGGACCCCTTAACACTTACTGATCTTTATCTACAACCTATTTAACACAAACGATTTCTCTTCCTAGCTTACTGACAGGCTAACTAATATGCATCTTCCCAACTAGTCATATCACCAGAATAAGAATTGGAGGTGACAACCGACACTCATATTCTTGAATTCACTCGTATGCTACCGAAAATTCGGCAGCATAACGGCATGCATATGGGTAACCCAAAATTTTCCTTGCACCTGGAAGTAAGAATATACACTTCTATGAACACAATCAAGTCAGAATCACAATCCAACTCCAATCACAACTCCAATGAACATTTAGCCCATCCTCCATAACATGAACACAATCCAGAACATTCATAAATCAAACATTCCAAACATACTTAGTCCTATAAGCATAGCAACACTTAATGCATGTCCAAGTAAACGACACTTAAACCATATTCAAACAAGCATACAACGTTCCAAGGGATATTTGACCAAAGCACGAAACTTAACCAAAACTTCAATTCGCTACCAACAAGCATACAATGATTCTAAAACAACTACTTCATGCCCAAAAAAACTACTTACTCAATCCACTAACACGCCACATAACATAATCAAAATCCTTATTCCCAAATAGCTACTTACACAACGACAAAGTTAGTATGCGACCATTAACTCAGACATTCTTAACTAGTTCCATGCTTTCAAGAAATAAAGAATCAACCATGCTTGGTTTAACCCAACGACGACACTTAGAGCTTAAATCCAATGGCTACTTACTTGAGATACTACGCTTGATCGAAAATCCCCCAACGACTCGATACAACACCAACCACGTGATGCGGAATATTCGTCTATTAACACCTAAAATATACATAAATATATATTCACACACCATTGGCACACCAACTCAACAAATTTCCTAAAGCACTAGACTTGAGAGGGCCGAAAACTCACCCAAATGAAGCTACTGCTTGCTGTCCAATTTCCAACTTGGCTCCAATTCAACAATTCGGCCTCCAACGCCACGGGCACCTTGAAATCGAAAACTAAAATCAGTGGGTATCCTTAATTAAACATTAAATCGACCAATAAACCACACTTATAAACTCCTTACCCACTAGCTGAAGACGGCAGCGGCGGCGGCGATCTGCGAACAACGGCGGCGGCTCACGGCTGAAGACGGTGGCGTGCGGCGCGGAGGTCGCAGGCGGCGACGCTCGGATGAGAGAGACGGGTGCAGACGGAGAGAGAGGCTGCGAGGGAGAGACGAGTTAGAGAGAGAAATCGAGGGAGAAAGAGACGAGAGAGAGAGACGAGAGAGAGAGAGAGAGAAAGAGACGTTACCGGCGGCGGCGATTCGCGAGCGACGGTGGAGGCGGCGGCGGCGTCGGCTTGCGGCGGCTGAGAGGGGACCGAGAGAGAGAGAACCGAAGGAGAGAGAGGGAGGGAGAGAGTATCGGGGAGAGAGAGAGGATTTTTTTTTTCCTCTTTTTTTTTTTTTTTTTTTTTAAAAAAATGGTCATTCTGACCGAATTTTGGGGGGAAACTTTCCCCCCATTTTCCTTCTTCCCCTTTTGACCGGGCCTTCAATGCCCACTTTCTTTTTTTTTTTTTTTTTTTTTTTTTCAAATGCTTGCCGTTACATCGGAGTTCATTCACATAAGGTATATTTGGATTTGTTATGTGGTTTATAAAATATATACCGTTTGTTTTCTTCTTTGGTTATTGCGTCATTGTTTACTTAGTTGTGGGTTTATAGAGATCATTCAAGTTCTTAGTTGTGTCATTGAGTTTATATAATATATAATATGGTTTTTATATATAATCATTTGTGTTATTAGGATATTGTTAAACTTAGTTACGTTATTGGGTTATTGTGCTGGTTTATATAATTTATCAGATGATTTATACACAACAAAATGATGAACCCAACTTCAATCAAATTAGGGAGCAACTTTCCTACCTGAATAATAATCAATATAACTATTAATCTCATTCCAACGACCACCATACACCATTCATATGTGAATGAGATTATTACCTATAAAGAAAATAATAAGGTTTATATATTATACATCTAAGTATATATTTATAGATAAAATATATTGCATGACCTATATTTATAATTATGACAATTCACTTATGAACTTTATAAACCATGTCTACTATATAAGGAGGTTTATATAATATAAATCTAAGTATATATTTATGATACAATATACAGTTCGATATATATTTATCATTCTGACATTTTACTTATGAATTGAATACAATATATATTATATAATAGACTCTGTATATTGATTATATATTATAATGCATGGTATATATTTATTATTCGAAGAAATATTACATTCTACAATCAATTGAGTGATAGTTCTAAAAACCCACTTATTGTATCATACCCTACAGATAGTTAGTATATATTTAGAGATAGTTAATAATGGATAGAAACATATTGTATATACGATACATATATATACCAGTTCATATATATATATATATACAAAAATATATATTATATAAACGCTATACTATATAATTATTCTATCTTTTATATAGGAAATAATCTCGTTCATATATGCATTGTCGTTTGCATGATTAAAAGGAGATATATTTTCCTTTTTTGGGCTGCGGTTATGAGGAGTGAGAAAATAATTTTTTTAAAAAAAATCATCAACAAAACGTAGGAATTTTTGGATAAGAGTTGCCAGATTTGAGGGGAGAGTTTCCTTTTTTTGAGGTGTGGTTATGAGGAGAGAGAAGATTTTTTTTTTTAAAATCCATCATTGAAAATCGTAATTTGAAGGAAGCAACCGTGTTTCCTTATTTACTTTTTTTTTTTTATTTAATATGTAGAAGTTTCTATGAGGGCTAAAACGTAAAAGGACCTTGTTGACTTTTGGGAAAAAAATGGGGTCAGCAAACCTTTTATGAAATAAATGGGAAAGTTAGACATTTACAAAATATGAGGCCTATATTTAGGCTATTTATGTACTTATCCCAAATAGGATACGGGAACAATATGAACTGAATGACAAAAACTTCTTGTTGGATATTGCTAACAACCGAATGGGGACCAATGACAAGTTCAAAACGAAATGAGAGATGGGAATGATGAAGTTTTGGGAGATTGAATGGTGGGTTGTTGAAATGAATACAAGTAGAAATGAAGATATTTGACAAGCTAAAATCAAGGAGTAAAACTGGCAAAAAAAATATTTTGTAAGATGTAAACAAATAAATAAAAATGGGAGAGAGAGAAACGAACATAATAAATTAATATGGAAATAAAAGAATATAAATGGGGGAGAGAGAATAATGGAAATAATAGAATATAAATGGGGGGAGAGAAACGAACGTAAAATGGGGGAGAGAGAATCTTGGAAGATAATAATAGAAATAATGAGTGTAATCTTAAATAAATGAATAAAAAAATGCTAATAATTAATTTATTAAATAGAAGAGAGAAATGAAAATATGGGCAAAATGGTCCCAAATTTAGCGAGAAATCTATTATTGGAAAAAACATGTAACTTGGCCATTTTTGAAATATGGGTTTTGAAGTGTGCCATCACGCATAATTTCTGTATTTGTAAATGTCGCTCGAAATTTTGCGATGGACGAGATATCGTTGACACTTTCCTTGTTTCGACGATAATTGGGAAAAAACGAAATTTACTTTAAAAATAATGTCGACCCTTCCGACACCCCGATATGTCGAATGAAATTTCACCATGTCATTCGACTTTTAATACATTGGTTATGAAGTATTTATTGTGTGTGAGTTCAGCTAAAAAATGAGCACTTGAAGTAAATTTCATCAAAATTATTCTAATTTTAATTACATTTAAATTATAAAATGAATTAATTATATTTCTAGTACCAAAAAATTATTGTTGAAAAGAAATTATACCTTTTATAGCTATGAGTAGGTGCTATAACAAAATGTACATAGCAAACACTAAATAACTTCATTATAGCATAATATTAAAACTATAAATACTATATTATAGCGTTAAAAAAATGCTATTGTATGTTAAAGATAGCAAAATATTTTAGTTATGTAAACATATTATAGTTTTAATAAAAACTACTATAAAAAGTTTCTATAGCAATGTACATAAGCTATCCCTTCATACTCTATTATAGCATTCATTATTTTATAGCTTTTCTTGTTAACTATTGTATCTATTATTTCATGTAGTGAGTTGTAGGTGCAATTGGAGGCAATCTGCCTGAACCATACAAAACTCGAGAGAATGAGTTGCGGGCGCATATAGGCAGCATTCGCCAATTGAACTCGAATTGAGCAAATTGTTGGCACAAGGTGGACGCTTATTCTACTGAGGTTGAAATAGAACTTGAATTTCCTTCCTTATCTCATATACTTTTATGTTGCTAATTTCATCTTTTTCAATTAAATCAAAAACCAAAATCTCTCATCATTTTTCTAGTTACCTTTTTTTTGTTGCAAACTTAGAGGATGTTCTTGTTTTAAGGCTGAAAGTTTATTGCAAAATGTTCCCTTGGGATTGAATACTTGGAGTACTCTCCACTTATTAATCAATAATGTATACTTGCAGTTGAACACCCCACCACATAACTTGTCCATTTGATCATATATTGGGAAGTGATCATCCTCTGATTCAAGCAGAATGCATGTTGGTCACTTGTCCACTCGCATCTTATCTTGAAAAGTGATTATCTCCTGATTCAAGCAAAATGCAAGTTGGTCACTTGCCCCACTCATGTTTTACTTTGGGAAGTGATCATCCCCTGCTCCAGGTGGAATGTAGGTTGTTCATTTGCGATTTAATAACATCATTGTCATTGCTTTGAGGAATGTCATATCTTTTATTTTTATCTTTTTTTCTTTCCTGTAGGAACATGGTGTATTTCATAGAGCTTTCAAAACACGAGAAGAAAACTCGGATTGTTCTAATGAACAAAAACCAACCTATCAATAGTAGAATCATTCTTCCAATAGAGACTTCGATTAAAGAGTCAAGTCTTAAATTGGACAGATCTCACTTTCTACCTGAATGGTCTGTAAAAAAGGCTCAAGGCCAACACTTTTCTACTAAAGTTTGGTTTTTACGATTTTCTCTACACAACAAAAACCAAATGTCAATCCAGAACCAACATTAGGGCATTGCATCATTGAAGATCAGATTCGTCGGGACCCCGTGCTGAAATTCAATGGAGAATTTACTTATTACTGAGAATGCCTAGAATTTTCAATTGCTCAAAATAAGAGATTACTACAAGGTTCCGATTTATATGCAGTTGTGATAGCTTCTTTGTACTTTTATGATCGCAATAATGACATAATTCGGGCCTTTTGTGAAGTCTGGTGTCCTTCAACGAACACCCCCCACACTTGTTGCGAGGAATATCCTTTTCTTTTGTGAAGTCTGGAGAAATATCCTTTTCTTTCTGGGACATGTGGAAATTTGAAGGTCTTCCCATCAAAGGAAGATTTTATGATGAAACTATTCTTTGTTGCGAGGAATTGATGAGATCATGCGACTAAGATTGTCATTTTCCAAAGAGTTGTAGATATCTTTTTTATGCTTATCCTAATATTGCATCTCAACGACTATAGAAACAACAATTTTTTGTTTATCTATAGATTTCCTTCCTTTTGGTTCAAAGGTGATTTAAAATACACAAAGCCTCCTTTTCTTAGGTTAAAGAAAATTTCTCGTCCTTGCTCAACTCATAATCCAGACGGGTCTATCACTAAGCCACGCGACTAGTCCACCGAAGAGCAAGAGTTGTTTCATGATCTTGGTGTAGAAGAAAAGTGGAAAGAACGAACATATTTGACTGTCTTTTTATTATTGGTTGTGTTTTTGTGTTTCCTTACAAGAACATGAACGAACCTTCTTTGCCCTAGTGTATTTAAAGTTACAAGTATAATGGTCGAAGATGCTATTTTCAACCTTGCACTCCCAGTTTTATGTAACACTTGGCATGAACTCGGCCAAATTTACTACACACCTCATTCAATGGGACGTTCTGATATTTGCTTTCCCAATACATTATCTTCATGGTTGGCTAGCACATTATTTTGGCACACATTTTAAACTTAACGTCCATGTTTCTTGACACACGTCTATAATGTGGCATACACAAGTTTTCCGTCCAGGAATGATAAAGATAAAATTTTGGACATCGTTTTCATCCTCTTGTAAGCCTTCGACCTTGTTATTTATCTTCTTGCTAGTAACATTCATTTATGAGGGTTATTCGTCCCTAAAATGTTGGTTTATTGTATTTTCGAATGATTTTTTTGGGCTTTATGTGTATAAATTCGAGTAAATTAATAAACATAAATTTGGGTGATTATTCTGAACTACACACATTTAGGAATATTTGGGTATAATTTTCAGTCAGAATATGAAAAATTGAAGTTATTGTGTAGAGTTTGGAATCCCTGAAAATGTGGTAGCACAAGCTGGAATCTATGCCAACAGGGACGCTGCAGGATTATAAAGTTTGATTGGAATCACAGTTTGATTCCTTGATTTCCAGAGCTAAAAGGGGATCTAGATGCGCACATTGAACTCAACAACACACCTTGCCCTTGTGGCCTATAAAAGGAGACCAAAATACTTCAAGAAAGATAGTCGATTACGAGATTCAGAGAGATACGTGAAGCATTAGCCGCCACTCTAAGTTGCAGGAGTTGGAGGACTAAATTTTAGTAGGGTATAAGAGTATCTACTAAGAGCTTGCACCCAATTGGACACCGACCTCGAGAGAGTAGGTGTAAAGATCCAACTTCCTTGAGAAAAGTAAAGATGGGCTAGATTGGGAAAAGCAATCTAGCACTCAAGCTGCTACATTGTCCGTTTTTTTTTATTTTACGTACTATTGCATTAATTTTCTGTTTAGCGAGTCAGTTGTTGTCTATTGTTATTGTAACTTTCCCTTGTTATGTTATGTACTTCCGTACCTGTTACATTTTAATAATATGAGTTATTTAGTTATCTTTTTCCTGTCTTTACTTTCTGCTACCATGAGCTAAGTTTCCTTTTGGATTCAAATATGTGAATGCTCTAGAGGAAATTTGCCTATTATGTAATCACAACTTTGGTCGCTACTAGCATTGTTTGTTTTTATTAAATAAATGTTTATTATTGATTTAGATGGTCGCCTAGATTAATATACTATGTTGAGTTTAATATCGAGAAAGTTAAACAAAATACGATTGTCATAAAAGTAATATAGGAAGAAGAAGCTAGAGATATCAATTCGTAATTGACCTTAGAGATAAGGTAATATCTATAGAACAAATGAGTTATGTACTTATTTATCTAAGTTGACATTAGTCATAGAGATATAGGTTTAATGGCTTGATCTTTTAACAGTACTTCATAGAAGGCCAAATGAGAGTTGAATTCGATTCACAATACAAGATGTTGTGAACAACCTTGCGACCACATAATATGGTAGCATAGTAGAATCTAGAGCAGAATCGTATTTAGATCTTTCTTTTAGAAACTATGATTCAACTTTATTTCCCTTAACCTTCAACTCACTTTCATTATTCTCTCAATTTTGTGGTTACCTTCGGTTCAGCCTTAATTTAATCCTTGTTAATTGATTATTCTCGTATTTCTCTATTCCCTTGGGTTCGATACTTGGAATCCTTCTATTTTATACTACTTGAGATAGCATATACTTGCGCTTGTGCATGTTAGCTTATCACTTGCCACACAAAATTAATGACTATTAAAGTTTACAGCCCCTATCAATTTAGTCGTCAATTTGACTTTTACCAGGATGTATCAAATGACTTACTTAACGATCCTCCCCCATTTAGCCTCGACAATGTTTTTCATTCTCGGAAGATCTGTACTGAAACTTTAACTTCGTCAAGGGTATACCTTGTAGCGCAGATGCTAGATCCTCGTGATCAAACCACTCAATCCTATGTTAAGTGGTGGTGGCAAAAACATGGACGTTACTTGGAAGAAGGCATACAACTTTTAGGGGTCGTTTGTTTTTTGGGAATGTAGATGTCTGACATCTTCAGATGCCTAGAATCGTAGATGACTGGAATTTTAGATATCCGGCATCTTTAGATAGTCACGTTTGTTTTGTAGGAAAATTTATAAGGGTATCCTGGAATATTTTGATAGTTTTGAAGGATTTATTCTTGGAAATGTTGTAAATTTATGTAATGTTCCAAAAATGCCCTTATTAACATATTAATATAATTTATATATTGATTTAATACAATTTATATTTATATAATATATTTGTTTTTATTAATTTAATTTTTTTATATTAATTTCGTGTACATTAATTTTTGTATTTTGAATCGTAGAATTCATATTAATATATGATTTTTTTTTTATAAAAAAAAAAAACTATATTAAATATAAATTTTATTTTTAATTTTAATATTTTTCTAAAAGACAATTATATAATTAATGTTATATGAGGTGAAATTTATTTATTGCATTATAAATGATATACTTTTAAGAAGAAAAATGACAAATGTATGTTGGTTGTTAAAAGATGTTGCTTTAAAATTATTTATATAAAATAATAAATATTATTAATACTAATTCGTTTCAAATATTAAAAATAAATGGATATATTATATAATTTAATTGAAGTCTATTTTATATGTAAATGTAATATATAAATATACTTAATTATATAAAGTTGTTTATTAGACATTAACCTATTTATTTAAATCATAAAATTTAAAATAAAGATAAAGAAAATTGATGAAAGAAAATATATAAAAAAAATGAATGAAGGGCAAAAAAGTAAAGAGGGGATGCCCACAACATGGGAATATTCGAAACCCATGTTTCAAAAGGGCATCCAAAAGTACTTAGATTACCTCCTGTATGGGCATCCTAGGATACCCGGGCATCTCAAGATACCCAGGTATCTTACATTACTGCAAAACAAACGTGGGAATCCAGATGCCCGACTCATGGGAATCTCGGATTCCCACGAAACAAACGGCCCCTTAATGGATAGTTTTACTACTCCTCCAACTAAGCTCAAACCACATAGAGACTTGAAAATCAATAATGCCTGTAAGAGGGTGAATGAGAAGTCAACTCATGCAATGAAAAACCTTGATGATGAAGAAGAAAGTCATAGTAGTAATGACGACCGTCACTGGAAAAGGCCAAAAAAAAAAGTACGAAAAGAACAATCCCTTTTTTTTCTTGACACACACATTTTGCGATTTTATTTATCTTCTTATATATCCCTTCTTATTTCGTAGGTGCTTTTGAAAGACCAATCACTAACAAGTCCTGATACTTTTGCTTCCACCTTGAAGAATATTAGAAACTCTCACATGTCAACAAGCAAGCAAATCAAAATTTCACATCCTCCCCAAAATAGAGAGAATCCTCAACAAACTCGAGAAAAAGCAACTATCTCAGTTCCTGAGATTTCTTATTTTTGTGTCGAAGATGTAATTTCTAACTTTCGACGATAAGTTGTTCTGTTCATGTGGAAAAGCATACAACAGAAGATCACACATACCTCTCTTGAACATGTTGGCGACCTTGAACAGGAGACGCTTAAAATATTTGGTGCGATTGCTAGAATCACTACGAGCAACTTGGCACCTCTACAAGAATTTGTAGGTGGCTATTTCCAGAAGGTGAGAGAATACAATGAACTGCAATATTCGCTCTCTACTCACCTAACTCCATTGAGTAAGGAAAACCAATTGGAGGAAAGGAGACTCCACTTAGAGAAGGCTTTGTCTGTCGAAAGTTGTGCTGCTGAGGAGAAGGATGCACTTCAGAAGCAACTTGCTTGCTCTATCTCAGAGGTTGCAGAACTAAAGGCCAATGTTACAGAACTAAAGACCAAATTAACAATTGCACAGGTTGAGTTAGAAAGATTTTCTAATTCGGTCTCTAAGAAGGAAAATAACTTAAATCAAGAAAGGCTTGTGGTTTCGCAAATACGCGAGGAGATCGGTAGCGTCGAGTGTACCCCCACAATCAGCGCTTCAGATGTTCAAAGAAAACGGTATCGAGGAGATCGATAACGTTAAAGCTTTTACATGAGATAAGTTTCAAGGTAAACAAAGAAGATCTCGAATTAAGGATTCCACGAAAGTTCTTTCAACTTATCGTGGGTGCCCTCCAAAAGTCCACGGAGTGTCGTTAGAGTTTGAACATCTGAAGCGTTAATCGTGGGGGCACACTCAACATTACTGATCTCCTCGCGTATTTACAGAACCACAAGCCTTTCCTAATCTCAGTCTTTTTCCTTCTCAGAGAACGAATTAGAAAACCTTTCTAACTAAACCTCTGTAGTTGTCAACTTGGCCTCTAGTTCTGCAACCTTTGCCTTTAGTTCTGTAACCTATGAGACAAAGCAAGCAAGTTGCTTCTGAAGTGCATCCTTCTCCTCAGCAACACAACTTTCGACAAATTGACTATCCCTACTCAATGGAGTTAGGCGAGTAGAGAGTGAAGATTGCAGTTCATTATATTCTCTCACATTCTGGAAATAGCCACCTACAAATTCTTGTGAACGTGCAAAGCTGCTTGCAGTGATTTCGAAAATCGCACCAAATATTTTAAGTGTCTCCTGCTCAACGTCGCCAACATGTTCAAGAGAGGTACGTGTGATCTTCTGTTGTATGTTTTTCCACATGGACAAAACAACTTATCGCTAAAAGTTAGAAATTACATCTTCGGCACATAAGAAACCTTAGGAACTGGGATAACTACTTTTTCTCGAGTTTGTTGAGGATTCTCGCTAGTTGGGATAGGATGCGAAATTATGACTAGCTTGCTTGTTGACATGTGAGAGTTTTCAATATTCTTTAAGGTGGAAGCAAAAGTATCAGGACTTGTTAGTGATTAGTCTTTCAAAAGCACCTTCGAAATAATAAGGGATATGTAAGTAGATAAATGAAATCGCAAAATGTGTGTCAAGAAAAAAAAGGGATGGGTTGCCAACCAAAGGTTTCTCTGTATGATTTCCTTACTTTTTTTTGGTCTTTTTCAATGACGATCGTCATTACTACTATGACTTACTTCTTCATCATCTAGGTTTTTCATTGGATGAGTTGACACCTCATTCACCCTCTTATAAGCATTCTTGGCATTAGACTCTATGTGGTTTGGGCTTAGTTGGAGGCGTAGTAAAACTATCCATTAAAAAATTGTATGCCTTCTTCCAAGTAACGTCGATGTTTCTGCAACCACCACTTATCATAGGATCGAGTGGTTTGATCACGAGTATCTAGCATGCGTATTGCAAGATATACCCTTGACGATGTTAAAGTTTCAGTACAGATCCTAAAAGAATGAAAACATTGTAAAGGCTAACAGAGGGAGGATCGTTATGTAAGTCATTTGGTACATCCTGGTAAAAGCCAAATTGACAACTAAATCAACTGGGGTTGTAAACTTTAATAGTCATTAATTTTTCGTGGCAAGTATAGATAGGTAACAAGATCGAAGGATAATAAAGTAGGAAGAGGATGAAAACGATGAACCCTTAATGACTTCCAAAATTTCGTCTTTATATTCCTGGACAAAAGACTTGCATGCCACATTATAGACGTGTCTTGATGAATTAGCTCGCGTGCCTCAAGATTGTTAAAGTATTTAGCACACCTTCGCCAAAATAATCAACCATTAACCGACCCCTTACTGTTGTATGAAGTTTAAAATTTGTGCCGAAATAATGTGCTAGCCAACCATGAACATAATGTATTGGGAAAGCAAATATCAGAACGTCCCGTTGAATGTGGTGTGTAGTAAATTTGGCCGAATTCATGCTAAGTGTTAGATAAAACTGAGACTGCAAGGTTGAAAATAGCATCTTCGACCATTATACTTGTAACTTTAAATACACTAGGGCGAAGAAGGTTCATGTTCTTGTAAGGAAACACAAAAACACACAACCAATAAGAAAAAAGACAGTCAAATACGTTCGTTCTTTCCACTCTTCTTGTACACCAAGATCATGAAACAACTCTTGCTCTTCAGTGGACCAGTCGCGTGGCTTAGTGATAGACCCGTCTGGATTATGAGTTGAACAAGGACGAGAAATTTTCTTTAACCTAAGAAAATGAGGCTTTGTGTATTTTAAATCACCTTTGAACCAAAAGGAAGGAAATCTATAGATAAACAAAAAATTGTTGTCTCTATAGTCGTTGAGATGCAATATTATGATAAGCATAAAAAAGATATCTACAACTCTTTGGAAGATGACAATCTTAGTCGCATGATCTCATCAATTCCTCGCAACAAGGAATAGTTTCATCATAAAATATTCCTTTGATGGGAAGACCTTCAAATTTCCACATGTCCCACAAAGAAAAGGATATTTCTCCAGACGAAGTGTGGACGGTGTTTGTTGAAGGACACCAGACTTCACAAAAGGCCCGAATTATGTCATTATTGTGATCATAAAAGTACAAAGAAGCTATCACAACTGCATATAAATTGGAACCTTGTAGTAATCTCTTATTTTGAGTAATTGAAAATCATAGTCATTCTCAGTAATAAGTAAATTCTCCATTGAATCTCAACACGGGGGTCCAAATGAATCTGATTTTCAATGATGTGACACCCCAATGTTGGTTATGGATTGACAATTATCTTTTTGTTGCGTAGAGAAGATCGCAAAATCCAAACTTTAGTGAAAGAGTGCTGGGATGGAACCTTTTGTACAGACCATTCAGGTAGAAAGTGTGATTTATCTAATTCCAAAGTTTGACTCTTTAATCGAAGTCTCTATTGGAAGAATGGTTCCACTATTCATAGGTTGGTCTTGATTCATCAGAACAACCAAACTTTTCTTCCTGTGGTCTGAAAGCTCTGTGAAATACACCATGTTCCTACAGGAAAGAAAAGGAGATTAAAATAAAAGATATGACATTCCTCAAAGCAATGATGATGATGTTATTAAATCGCAAGTGTGAAGTGATCAACATGCATTCCACCTGAATCAGAAGATGATCACTTCCCAAGATGTGAGTGGACAAGTGACCAACATGCATTCTGCCTGAATCAGGGGATGATCACTTCCCAAGATAAGATGCAAGTGGACAAGTAGAATGAAACACCAAATCCTGATGTAATGTATGTTATGTTGGCATATATAGACTCCGATGAGAGGATGGTGGAAACGAAAAGAAAACTCAACCTTCTGATGAAGGCAGTTGAGAAAAGAGATCATGAAATTGCTTATTTGAAGAACCAGTTGCAAAATCGAGAAACTACTGAATCAAGCCATTCTCGTACTCCCTTGGAAGAGAATTAGGGGATGTCTCTTGTAAGCAATTTGTCCAAACGCTAAAAGGAAATGCGTTCAATTGGTACACTGATCTGGAGCCTGAGACAATTGACAACTGAGAGCAGTTTGAGAGAGTTCCTAAATTGCTTCTACAGTACGAGGTGAACAGTTATACATATGTACATAACACATGTTCTAATCGCACATATACATTTTATTTGTTCTAAATGCGTCATTCTACCTCACGTAACTTTTGTGATGCAGGAAAGCAATGAGACATCGTCTGCAAGGCAACATTGAGATGCTAATATTCAGCCTTACACGGCGAGATTTGGGAATAGAAAGTCAAATAACAAAAACGACGTAAATGTGCCTTTTCAAGGATGGCAGTTAGGTGTGCAGCGCCTCTATAAATTTCATAAGAATGAGGCCACAATAAAGTAGACTTGCATCAGGGACCACCGACATCCCTGATTCAGAGTGTGCCTTTTACCTGGAAAGCTTTCAGGGTTGCCAAGAAGATTATACTCTTTCTCTCTCCATTTATAAGCATCATTTTAGGGTTTTTTTGGAGAGGGTTAGTCATTTTATCATCTTCTTCCTCAGCTCTGCACTTATTTTCTCTGAACGAGAGTTTCCCCCTTCTCGACAAGAAGGAAGAATAAAAGATTTAGGAGAATCATAATTGAAAAAGGATTTGAACTAGATATAGGAGGCCTACATTAAATTCCAAACCATAGGATTTAAAGGTTTAATTAAAAATTTATTTTTCCTAAATTTTAGAAATTTAATTTATCGACCCAAAGCTAAGCTTAAATTCTAATTTTCCAAATTAGAACAAGAACACTCAATTAATCCCAAAATGATTCGATTCAAAACACGGGTCGTTGTAGAGCTGGTTTCAATAAATCGACGACTTGATTAGAAGAAGGTTATTCGGTGTGTACGAAGGAAATTGAGGAGGGTATTCAGGTGTGCTTGAAGGAAATTGAGGAATGCAGTCCCAAAAATTAGCGAGTTGAAGGATAATAGTATTTGATCCTTTCTTATTTGGTGAGTACCCTAGAAAGATACATTTCATGGATCGAGCATCAAGTTTGCCACGGTTTTTAGGATAGATATGAATAAAAGTCATACACTCAAATAACTTTAGTGGTAGTTGAGACACAAGATGAGATGTAGGATATAGGGTATGCAACTTTTGCAGGAGTGTGTTGAAATCAAGAATGCAAGAGGGCATGCAGTATATGAGGTATGTGGCAGTTAGAATGGCTTCCCCCAAAAAAATATTTTGGAACATGTGAAGTAAACATTAATGAACGGGCTACATCAAGAAGATGACGATTTTTGCGTTCAACTACATTATTTTGCTGGGGTGTGTCAACACAATAGCTTTGATGGACAATACCATGAGATTGAAGATAGGGTCCAAGTGTAGAGTTGAAGAAATCACGAACATTATCAGTTTAAAATACTCTGATGTTGACTCTAAACTGATTTAGGATCATTTTATGAAAGACTTGGAATAACCATCATGCACCAATGACATTCTTTATCCTTGAAGGCCTCCAAATGTCGCCATGAATAAGGGAGAAAGGTGTGAAGGGTGTATAGGAATGAGGAGAAAAATGAGAGTGTGTGGTTTGAAAGTTGGCACACTTCACATTGAAAGGATTTGCTCTCTTTATTGATGAACAGAGAAGGAAACAATCACTCAAAGTAAAATTAGGATGTCCAAGACGATAATGCCACATATAACATGATTGTCCTGTTTTGAAGGATCTAAGGACTCAGAGACACAAGCTGATAGAGAATTGGACTGAACTACAAGTTTAGTGCATACCTTTGTTGTTGGAGAACAATTAACTTTGAGATGATACAATCTCGATTCAGTATTGCCAATTATCTTCCCCGTTCCCAAGTCCTGAAATATACAATAGTTTGCATGAAACTTAGTTTCACCATTCAAGTCCTTATTCAATTTTCTCAGACAGAAGGTTAAATTCCAACTTTCATATAAACAATACAGATTTGAGGTAAGAGAGCTTGATATTTGAACACTTCAAATCCCAAGAACATGTATTAGTTTATTTAATTTCTACAAATAGACAAATAGTAATATAGGACAAAAATAATAAATTTTTTAGTGTAACATCAAACTTGTTTATTTAATAAATAAAAATGCCTTATTGACTTTAAATTTCCCTTTGGTATTGTATAAAAATAATTTATGTTTAAAAAATATATCTAGTAATTGGCTTTGTTGTGCCCATGTCCTAAGTTCTTAGAAAATAATGTGCCACTGTGTTCATGTTGTGTCCGTATTTGTGTTCCTTCGATCTATAGTACAGAAGATGTTTACTGTTTGGAGGGAGAAGCAATTTTCTACCTTCTAAGAAGGTTCTAACTTGTCCTTCTAGGAAGGTTCTAACTTGTCCTTGTACTTTGTGTGGAGAAGTTCATCGCCTATTTGCAAGGCGCTTTGAACCACATAGTCAGTCCCAAACTGCAAAGATGAATAAGGAAAAAACGTTATCCTTCTGTACATGAAGAGAAATCTAATCTAAACAAATAAAGTGACAAATACCTGCAGAACAATATGAGCGTATAAAGTTTGGCCTTTAGGGATTGGTGGATGAGTCACACCAACAAAAGTATGTTGCTAATTGGACTGCACAAAACATTACAAGCACGTAAGACTCCAAATCTTATTGACTGGTCTAGAGAGTGTAACATCTATGGTCAATAGAACTGAAGAAGAAAAACTTTTGGAAGTAAGAAAAAGGCAAACAACACTGATGTATTGAATTTTGAAGTCATTGGCTAGTCCTTGGAGCCGCAAGAAAGAAAGGTGGAGTTCGACACTGTATCGACCCCTATACAACAAAAATAAGCTCTTTAGAATACCTTAAGACAATAGAAAAACTGAAAAGCCAGCATTAAAAAAGTCAGAGGGAACGATGCAAGCTAATCAAATAGATACATGTGCTAATGTAGTAGGACTAGGTTCATCTGGGATAATTAGGGTAATTCCTTGATTAATCCTCTTTTAACTATCCTCTTTCATATTTTTGGAATTTAGTTTGCTCTCTAATTCCCTATAAATAGAGGGCTTCTCATGTATTCTTCACACTTTCATTTCTAATAAAGATTTAGAGTTAGATTCTTAGAGAATTCTCTCGTTTTATCCCTTAGGCTACACCATATGCATGCTATGATACTTCTATGCATGTGCGGCACATAACAAGCAGCATGCAGACTACATTTCCACTTGATAAATATCTACCTTGGAGTGAGGATGCCAATACCATCAAATGTGACCACAGCTTCCTCAATGCCCGCAATAACATCTGCCATAGACATGATTTTATCACGAAAGACCTAAGCCAAACAATACTTCATAAACAGTCACAAAAAATATGCATTGTAGTCTGAAACAGACAATGATCGTACCTAAACAAGAGGACGATTTTCATCACCAACAAATTGAGTATTTGTATTTGGTATGTGAAAACTTATCTCCATTAGAGAATCTTTCTGTAATCATAAAATTCATTATGTTAAAAATCTTAGATTACAATGAAGCAATCTAAAACAAAAGCTTTGCAGTTAGAGATATTAGATATTATATTGCTCATCAATTGGTAAGGAACAAACACAAAAACTATTTAACAGAAAGGGACAACATAATCATTGACCTCATTAGCTCCTGTAGTATCGTCCACATGGAACTCTAACATAACATCATTCTTCCCTTGAAGTATTGTTAGAGCAACATCAGCTAAAGACACTTCAAATGCTTGCTTTGAACCAACCAAGAAAGTACGCATATTCCCTACACCATAAGTTTTGAAGGTAATTAATTAAAAGCAGATAGACTTAACCTCAAAAAACTATTTCGCGGAGAGATGGCTGCCATATTTTATTTGCATAACAGCTCCGGCTAGAATAGGATACCAATATGGTGACTGAATGCATCAGAATAGGATACCATTCAAATCAACTTCACCCCAATTACAGCCACTGACAGAAAGCTGCTTTTCCTCTGGTGCTATTCCATAATTACTCTGGAAAATGTTGGTTAAACTAGTGATGTCCTACATTAAGAAAAAAATGTCATACAATCAGAACATTTCAACTGCATCATAAAAAATACGAACGTTCTTGAAACGTTAATTTGTAATCATCTCAACTCGTGCTACTACTGTTGATCAGATGACATGGACCAATCAGAAAGGTATCCACAAACTAAGGCAATGCTTTAATGAATTATAACTCCACGCAGTAAATGAAATATTAACATCTCTAGTCGGATTCCAAAGTCCACAAATATAAAAGCTACATCATTCTATAAAAACTAAGAAAACCTGGTCACAAAATCCATTGAACTTGTAATACAATCAATCTTTGACCCAAATTCCTAACTGGTTTGTCCTTGGGCCATTCATCCATGTTACACCAACAATGTCTGCTTTATCCACCTCAATTGCCTTGCCTCCTTCTTGCTTCCTCCACTAAATACCTCTTTGATCTGTTTTAACCTGACCAGGGTTCTACATGAAAACATATATAAGTGATAGGCTGTTTTGAACTCTCCAAAAAAAAAAGAGAGATAATAATAATAGGAGAAAATATAAAGGCTCTTCCAAAGATTGTTTTGAGCACCATTAGAGGTCCAAACAAATGGCTGACAACTCATACATAATGGAAATTGTAGTGGTAAGAGTGACTACAAATTCTCATGTATCTAAAGTTCAAGATAGCACCTGAAAGAAACCATACCTAGTGGATCAAATTTGAAGACTCAATATTCCTAAAAAATCAAAATGCGTATGTGGAAAATTATATTGTAGCTCGTACTAAGTCAATCTCCAACTTAAAATCCTCCTTGATTTTCTTCTGATCAGAAACCTTTCTGGACAAGTGGATGTAAAAGACATTTTTCTATCAAGGAGAGGGGACTAGGATTTGTTATCCAGTTAGCCATAGAGAACTAGAGGTGTAATTCTTGTGAACATTGGTGTGTGTGGATTAACAAAATAAAAAGGATGCCTAAGTTTGATGAGAACAGGATCAGACACTTGAAAACAAAGTGGCACGTGCACTTGCTACCTTTGCCATATGTTCAGAGCACATTGTCTTAGAATATCACATCACCAATACAGGTTGGGAATTTGAATCTAAGATCTCTCAAAGGATAAGGTTGAAATGCCTTTACCCATCAAACTATACACATGCTGGCTCCAGAGGTAATGAGGGTGTTTCCTCATGTGGTTGTATGAACATATTAAGGAGGATTTTTCTTTCAAGTAGCCCACATGGATTTGAATTCTATTTAACTAAAGTCGATGCTCCAGGGAGAGAAATATTAAACTTGAAAATGTTGAGGCCTCAAAATTTTTTTATAAAAACTATCTGAATTAATAAATAAACATTTTTAATATTTCATCACGAGTGGATAAGTGAGGATTTAAATCTTAATCCTTAGAGATACATATGCCTTTGAGCTAGATTTAGGATGGGAAGCAACTGATTTACCTGAATCTAACAATTTCAGCAAAAAGTAAGACCAAAAGAAGAGCTCGGAAAAGGGAAAACAAACAGGTATAGCTAATGGTGTTATCAGATTTACATACAAACCAACCAATCATCATAACTGGAGGGAGGTGGGGGAAGAAGGAAGAACAAGATAAGCTAAAAAGGCATCTAAGAACTTCAAGGAGGACAAATCAAAAGACTTAAAATTGAAAAAAGAAGTTAGTTATGGCCTCCATTGACATTGACAGACAACAGAGTCTTAATGAAAGCTGTAGCTTGGGACCCCCGCGGGCAGCCTTCAAGTGGAAGGTGTTTGAAGTGTTGGGTGTTAATGTTGTACAAAATCAGCTGTCCCTCATTGGTCTCCATTAAAAGTTGATCCGAGCTCATGAACGCCAAAGGTGTCTGAATACCAGAAACAGGGCCAATTGTGAAAAGCGTTGACCATAAAACCAATTCATTATCCCTGTCCATCCGCCAAACGTCAAAGCTCCTTTCATCCCCATGGTATGGATAATGAAACAGAAAAATGGATCCATTCAAAACCCCCATGCTTCGGTACTTGCAATCGCGCTTCTTGAAAGTCTCCGGCACCGAAATTTCGGCGAAAGCCTCCTCGATCATGTGGAACGACCGTATAATTTTAACCCTTTCTCTACCTACTTTAGCTTCGGCCCACCAATAATAGAATACATCTGAAAGGAAGGACCCCACCAAGCATGACCACGAACAGGGGTTTCGATTTCTCTCCATCGATCTTTCCCCAAATCGTACACTTCGGCTCTAGAAGGGTGAAAATTGGAAGGCGGTTCCATAAAATCCACAACCCTAACGACCTCGAAATCTCGTAGATTTTGGATCGTACCCGAATCCAACGGCGTTGGTGAGCGAATCGAGTTCTTCGAACGGATCGGTGATTTCAGTGATGAGAAGAATCGACGGCGGGAGCTCGCGGAGCTCTCTGGTCGCCGGATTGAAGAGGAAAATGGTCGCTGGGGGAAAGGAAGATGCAAACTAAGCCGTGAGAATGACAATGGATTTCGGAATTCTGAAATTCCCCCACCAAAACATGGAAAATCGTCGTCCTCAACCTCAACGGATGTATGATCATCGGCTGTGAGGGGATATTTCAAGAACGAGAATCTCGTTTCTTTCTTCCCAGTCTCCTTGTTCGTCAAGGTACGCTTCAGTAAAATCCGAAGAAAACCGACGAATTTAGAGTGGTTAATGAGGGCGTACCAGGATTTCGCAACGCAATTGAATCGAAGCAGAGACTCCAGCGGCAACCGTGATAGAATCTCGACCATCACCTCTTCCGGCAGATGTCCCTGATTCGCCATGAAAGAGCTCAACCATCAACCTCAAGATTGGGTTGATTGTGATACAAGAAAAGGTTTGAAAGTTAGTTTCTTGAAAAAAGGGTTTGAACCGTAGTTTCCGTTTAGATTCTCTTTCTATTTAAAGTCCGACCATTGATTCAAAATTCAGTGTTTTTCTAATATATTTTATCGAATATTTGATTTATTTTAGTACATGAGAAACAAAATAATTTACAACTTAAATCATATTGTTGTAAATATATATACCTGGTATATACTAGATATCCATTAGTCTTAGTCAACCCATAATTGTAGTCATTCTTGTCCATGACTCTCCCACTCCCTTAGGAATAGTCAAGAGACTCTCACCCACTTCTTTCTATTTTGAGTATTTTGAAGCTTGTAACCTACCCCATTGCATTAGTATAAATAGGGGTTGTATGAGGTATGGAAAACAGAAAAAGCATTAGCTCTCTTTTCTCTCTACTTTGCTCTCTCAAATTCTGTTTCAGTTGTTTTATTGCTCTTCACGTTTTATAACACATATCAATTTTTAAATAATTGTCTCATGACAATTCTTTTTTAAATTCAATCTCATGATAAATTTAGATATTAAATTTAATATAAAAGATAATTAGTCTACTTTAATTGTTCTTTTTTTTTAAAAAAAATAAATATATCATTAAAGCAAATCAAAATCACATCGAACCAAATCCTCCTTTTTTTTTTTAGGACATCAAAAAATTTAGAGGAAACAAAATAATTTAAAACTTAAATCATATAAATATTTAAATAACTAGTCTTTTAGCACGTTGTTTTCAAAATGAAAAAATATTGTTTTTTTTTTATATAATTTAGTAATACTAGTAAAGAACATGTGCGATGCACTTAAAAAAATTATAGTTTTAATTTAAAT
Organism: Luffa aegyptiaca; assembly: GCA_017139565.1. NCBI lineage: Eukaryota > Viridiplantae > Streptophyta > Magnoliopsida > Cucurbitales > Cucurbitaceae > Luffa > Luffa aegyptiaca. The sequence continues at coordinate 39,534,027 of CM029403.1, forward strand.
TAAAAAAGTAAAAATAAAATAAAATAGTTGTCTCTTTTTTTTTTCTTGATACAAAGAAAAGGTATAGCCACCCAAGAATACAGTCCCGAACTAAGCAAAAAACAATCAGATTGGATTCCCCAATGTAGCTAGCCGCCAAAACACAATCATCTTCCTTCCAAACTAGCCACTGGCTTGTTTCAGACTGGCTTGTACTCAATATCAGAATAACCACAATTCATAGGCATTGGACCCTCAATCAGAATGATGTAAAATAGTTGTCTCTTGAAATAAAATAAAGTACACTAATGATGTAAAATAGTTGTATCTTGAAATAAAATAAAGTACACTAATGATGTCTCAGACAATCAGAATCTAGAGGTTGAGATTGATTTTAATAAAAAGTAATATAAAATCTCTAAAAGTGTTAAAAAAAAACCGTTTTTTTAAATAAATAAATGATAATATTTTAATTTGAAATATGTATTAATTGATTTTTTTTCTATTTTTTAATAAACATGAGATTTATTTGAAATATCAATTTAATTTTTTTTTTTTCATAAATTGTGAGATTTTTGTTTTGTTTAATATTTTAATTTGATATATATATTAATTTATTTTTAAAATATTTTAGTAAATCGTGAGATTTTTATGAAATATCCATTATTTTTTTATTTTTTTCATAAATTATGAGATTTGTTGTTTTTTTTTTTTTGATATTTTAATTTGATATAAGGATTAATTGATTTATTTTAATATATCATGAGATTTTTTTTAAATATGCATTAATTTTTTTTCATTGTTTTAATAAATTATGAGTTGTTTTGTTTTGTTTAATATCATATTTGTTCAAATATTTTATAGATTTTATCCATTTATTATTAGGGGTGTTCAAAGTTGGACCGAAAACCGATTCGACTGACCGAAACCGAGTCGGTTTGGTCGGTTTTTCTTTATATTCGGTCGGCGTCGGTTTTTTTAAAAAAAATCGACGGTCGGTCGGTCGGTTCATGTATTGGCAGTGCACACCGACCAACCAACCGATCATTATCTCAATATAAAAAAAAAAATTAAAAACCACCGTGTTGTACTGTTGTTTATGGGCAGTGCACACTGCACATTGCACATTGTGTAGTGTGCTGTCTTTTCTATTTAAAAAAGTGATGATTACTTTTTCAAAATATTATTATTATTTTTCTCTCTCCATTATCTTTTTACCTTTTCTTATTCTCTTTCCAATACCATTTAGTCTTTCTCCTAAGGGATATCTACAAGAATGGACCAAAAGAAGCCCATATATTTCAGATGTGTCCATATTCTTTCAAAATCTCATTCATGTCCCGCCCCGTCTTCAATTAAATGAAGCCCAATTACTGATTTGACCCTCTGAATTACAAAATTAAAAAAAAGACACAAAAGGAAAAAACGGTTTAGATACTAAATATGGAAAAAATGATTTTTTAGGGCACTAGAAAAATCTTCTTCCTCTCTTCCTCCATAGTCGTGTAACACCTCCATCACCATCCATCTTTTTGTTCTTTTGTTTGATCGGCCAACACTTATCTCCTCCATCTCCGGTGTCTTCTCCGACAACAATCAGAGTAGCGGCGAGCATTTTCCGACGAACCCGAGGTCTTCGACGGCAACGGTTTCAAGTGGGTTTCGGTGCTCTTTTTCTCTCGATTTTCCTGCTTTCATCCACAATTTCTTCGTTTTTCGTTTCTTCATCTTCCATGTTCTCCTTCTGCTTTTTGGATTTTTTTTCTTAAATTTTGCATCTGGTTTATTGGAAAAATACCTTTTTTTTATGCGTTTGGTGTACTGCGTCGAAAGACATTTGGTTTCTTTTTTTTTCGTCTGTTTTTATTTTGGTTTTGTTTGGTTTCTGGAAAAATACCCTCTGTTTTTTCGTTCATCTTTTGCTTTTTTTTTCTTTTTAAAATCTTTGGTTCTGCATCTTCTACGTTTTTAATCCGCGTTTCTTAGGTAAATACCCGGACTGAAGGCCACTATTTCCCAAAACTTCTCCGTAATTAGTTTTGTCTGTCTCAAATTTTAGTTTCTTAGATAAATTCTCACTGGCATAGTTATTCCATATGGGGTATTTTTATTTAGCTAGTTGGCATAGTTATTTCATATGAGGTATTTTTATTTAGCCGTTTTTGAAGTATTGACAATCAATTCAGAGGTATATATTATATACCCTCGTTTTTTTTAATTCATATATATAATATGTACTTCTCAGGACTATGTATACATTCTCGGTTATATATATATTCATTTATATAATGTTTGGGATTGTTTTTTAAATACCCCTCTTTGAATGTATATAAATTTTGAGACATAGAATGGATATATACATCCAATGGATTAAAGGTATATACCATGATTTATACATCCATGTTTTTGGAAAAAATTCTTTTTCTGTGTAGGTATTTAACATGTAATTGGTGCTTGGGTGGTATGTTTGCCTCTTGATTAAATACCCCTGTTTGAATATATATATATATACTTCAGTTGGTAATGTGATTTTTGGATATATATATATATATATCATGTTTGGGATGGTTGATTAAATACCCCTGTTTGAATATATTGTAAGGGTATGGATGATGCCCTAGTTTATTGTCTTTATGTATCTCTCACACCCAACTTATTGTACCCCACTAGAGTTTCTAGTCCAAGTGGGAGTTTGTTGGGTTTAATGTCCTATAAACTCGTAGTTTGTAAATCATTAAACATATTCTATTTCCAATAAAGACGTTATTGAGGTTATTCAGTAAAAGATGTTATTGAATATGTAAATTGCGAATGATTAACCTAAATCCAATAAATTAAGATCCTTGACTATAAAATGAATACTCGAACTATATGTAGGGACATATCGTAGGATCAAGTTCAAGTTTATAGTCAAAATAGTCTATAGTATAAGGATACGGTTGGGTGCCCCCTTATCCTGGGGACACTATGGACGCGACCCACTTTGTAGTAAGTACAAACGATGAGATCCTAAATCGTTCATGTGGAGACATGCGAGTGAGGGCGTCCTATTCAATGAGTTTGCATAAGACTGGACCACGAAATTAGTCACTTTCTCTTTATAACGTCGTTTACTGAAGAAACTGACTATTTCTCAAAGATGACCTAGGTAACTCGTTCTTAATCTTGAGCTAATTATGAACTCCTATTTATACGAGATTATCCTTTGATTTTCATGGGTGAGAGTGGCCAGCATCGCCAACTCAACAAGCCTACCATTTTGGGGATAAGATCGAATTGATAGCTGGGGACATAGTCTCGCAAGACGGAATTCGCTCCTACCCATTTCAGGGATAGTTGAGAGGTTGTTCCCTTAAGTACTAACTCCAGGACTTGAACAAGGGGCCCCACCCTCTCGTTGGATCGAGAGGGACTTAGGTTTGATGGTTGGACCACAAACCGATTGTTCATTAGAGGATTAGTGGAACTTAAGGAACAAGAAGTACTATAAGGGTAAAACGGTCATTTAACCTAGCTATAGCTACGAACAACCTGTGAAGGATCGACTTACTGAACATGGTTAAATCAAGTGGACGGAAATATATCTATAGTGAGGGGAGTGCAACTATCGGGCTATAGTGGAGTGTCCCGGTAGTTAACGAATGTTGGCTAGCTTGGATAATGAGATTAGTCGGTTAGCCTCGAATCGTTGGAGCCCATGATCTATAGCAGTGGCAAGCCCCCCCCCCCCCCCCTCAACATTTAATAATACTATATTTATACTATAAATCGTAAATAGGACACAAGTCATTTGAATGCTCTAACGGTTTAAGCCTTTCTTGAAATCCCATTCGGCCTTGGATCAAGTCCTTCTGAACGTGCTTTATTTGTTCCTTTTTTCACATTTTTTCCCTCTTTTTCGTTTTTCTTTCTTGTTTTCGTTTTTTTTTTCCTGATTTTGTCCGCGTATTTTGTTTCCCTTTTTCTTTTGTTTTTCTTTTTTCATTTTTTTCCTCGTTTTTTGTTTTCTTTTAAGTGATGTTTGTAATATCACCAATTTAATATTAAAATATACAAATTGATATCATCATATATCAATATGTTAGATTATTTGGTTAAAATATCACTTTGGTTCTTTTTTTTTTTTTTTTTTTGAAAAATATTATTTTGGCTTTTTTTTGAGAAAATATTATTTTGGTTCTTGTATTTTAGGTTGTGTCATTTTAATACTTGTACTTTCAAATGTCTACTTATAGTCTATGATGTACTTTCAATAAAACTTAAAATTAGTCCTATAATGAGTTTACGGTTGATTTTTCTAAAAAAGAAAAATATTGATCTCTATGAATCATTCTTCAATCAATTTTAGAAATTTGTTCACATTGTTTCTCTTATCATATCGAAACTATTATTATTATTTAACCAATTTTGATAAAAATTAACTTTACATTTACGACAGTGACCAATTTTAAGCTTTATTAAAAGTATAGGGACTAAAATCAGACATTTGAAAATACAGGGACTAAAATGAAAAAAAAAACCAGTACCGGATCCAAGATGCTATTTTAACCAAATTATTTCTATATAGCCCTCCCCCTCACATAAATTTCTGGATCCGCCACTGATCTATAGGTCCATTAGGTCCCCCTATTAGCTCATATCGGAATATAACCTAGAACATATTGATAGGATTCATTGAATTGTTCAAAATCGGGAAAAAAGGTATTATCGTAAAATTTTGTTTGACACAATAATTTAATTATGAATTAAATTAGAAAATGAGAGATAAAGTATTTAAAAGGGTTTTAAATACTATATACATGAATTAAGATTCATATATAAAGGATGCACAATATTAAGATTATTAATTTGATTAATCATACATAATTAGTGGGGCAAGCTTCAAGATTGATTGTTATTATTAATTTCAATTTAGAATTGAAATTAAAATAAAAAATGAAAAATTTGAAATCTGATTTTGAATCATAAGTTAGTGGAAAAAGTTGGAAATCCACTCTTGCATGAAGACTCAAAGTGGAATTACACCACATTCATGCAATGGAGCATGTAGTGTGTTGTTTGAACACCTAGCTTCCACTTTCTCCATCAAGACTACCATGTGTCTTGCATCTTGAGGCCCCTTCTTGCATGGATTCTCTCTATAAGTAGAGGAAGAATCTGATTGTGGTAAGGGACAACATTTACCTTAATGTTATGCTGCTGAAATTCTTCCTCAATCACTCTCTCATCTCATATCTTCATAAAGCTTGAACCTTCAAGCATTCCCTTCCCATTCTCTATCACTATAGACTCCCACAAGTCGTTTTTGGCCCGGAGAATAGTAGGGAAGACTCTAAAGGTTGTCCAAGGAAGATTGGAGAAGAAATCACCACAAGGAGATCCATCCATTTGAGCTACAAGAGGTTGGTGTTTCCTATCTTTTTGTTCTGTCTTTTCTAGAACATGCATGCTTTAGGAGTAAAATTAATAGAGTTAAGTGCTTTCGATCTTCAATTGATTCTGCATGTGTTATATGAACACCTTCATATATATGTAATTTTTGAGATATAGAATAAATACCCCTTGTATATATATAGACGAAGACAAACGGTTTAAATAAATACCTTGTATATATATCATATATAAGGTATATTCGTAAACATCAGACTCGTAAATATGAGGTATTTAAAAAATATACTCTTTAAACTATTTCTAATGTTATATTTTAAATGCATATGTTAACTGCATAAAAACACCAAAAATGAAATATATGATATGTATAATTGTATAATTAACGACCTACACAAAGATATATATAATATACTATCGTTTACATTGAAAATGAAATAGAATACGTGATAATATAAAGCTAACTTAATCGAAAATATGGTGTTAAATCTGAAAAATATTGCAATAGAAAAGTTGGAATTGAACAAACTAAAAAGTAAGAGAAAATATAAACATACCCATTTGTGCAATTGAACACGGAAAAATGAAACAAAAATGAATGAGCTGCAATTTGTGTTTGGTCTGTGAGGAACGAAAATGAAGGAGCCGCAACTGACCACGAAAATGGACAAAAATGAAAGGGCGAACAATGGTCTGTGATGGACGAAAATCAATTCACATGTGAGGCAAAAAAATTGACCATGTGCAAAGAACTATACATTCGCAGGTGAGCTGTAAAAAATAAAGGGTGAAAAAATTGTATCATGTACACATAACTCTACTGCGCCGTCAAAATGAAAACACGAAAAGGAAATTATGAATAATAAAATATAAAATTTATTTCGGGAAACATTCGGCTGGAAGATATAAACAAGATGTTTGATAGCATAATACTTTCCATGTCTAAGCATACAAATTCCCTCATTTTTTGGGAAACATTCGGCTGGAAGATATACTTATGGGAAGTTAATAACAAAATTATTATATTTAATAATATATATAATCTAATATATTATTAAATTAAAATTATTTTAATCATTAAATGAAAGGGCATTTTGGTAACAAAATTATTTCAATTTATGTGTAAAAACCTACCAATAATAATTTTGATCATTAAGAACATTTTTTAAATTTGATGATCAATATGACCCATCCGCTTTAATTTTTGTTCTCCTAACCCCTTCCACGATTTCATCTTCTTTCTCTTTTTCTCTCTTGTTTCTTTTCCCCTCTATCTCTCCTTCCTTCATCTTCTTCACAGATTTTTTTTCTCTTCTTCTCTCTTTCTTCACTTCTCTTCTCCTAACCTCTTCTTTCACTGATTTCATCTTCTTTTCTCTCTTTTCCTTTCTCTCTTTCTTCTTTCTCTTCTCTTTTCCTCTTCTTCAAGATCGTTTTTTTTATTTCGCCCTTTTTTCTTTTTTTTTTCTTCCTGTTTCTCTCCTTTTTTTTTTCTTTCTTTTCGTATCTTTTTTTTTTAATTTCTTCGGAACTACAAAACGACAAAAACCGACCGACCGACCGTCGGTCGGTCAGTCGGCGTCACCAACCTCTAGAAAACCGACGACAACTAAAATCGACCGACCGATGAACACCCCTATTTATTATTTTGTTAATTAGAATATAGAAATTTTATAACATTTGATTAAATTTTGTTTAAAATAATAAATAAATAAAAAGGGCAAATGAGGAATTTTCAAATTAAGAAGGGGCGAAAGGGAAAATCAAAAGTTTCTCCTTTATAGATATAGATATAGATATAAGTCGAAATATAACTCTAAAAATAATATAGGAAAATAAAAGGCTTATGAAGAGATAAGATTTATCATCTATACTACCAACTTATCTTAAATTTTGGACAAATTGTAAAATCTACCCTTAAACTTTAGTGATTGTTGCAATTCAATCCTTAAACTCTTAATTGTACAAATTAGACCCTTCAACTTTCACACGTGTAAAAATCAAGCTTTTTTTTTTTTTTTTCTTTGTAATTGTGGAAGTTGGACAATTTAATTTCTACTATTAAAAGTTCTAGGTTGGATTTGAAACAATCATATGGTAGAGTTGAGAGATGTCTTTTTTTTTTTTTTTTTTTTTTTTACAATTTACTCTTTAATTTTTAAATGACATTTACTTATTTTAAAAGAAACACACAAATAACATAAAACTAAAACAACAATTCTAATAAATAAAGGAAAAAGAAAGGAGCAAAATTGGGTGTGACAAAAGTTTCTATCCTTGCTCCTAGAATATAAAGTTTATTTTTTTTTTTCCTTTCAACATTTTGTTTTCTTGAGTCATTAAGATTTTAAAAATATCTTTTAGTGTACTTAAAAAAATATAACTTTTAAAATAACCTAATTTTGATACCAAATAAAAGCTTAGAATTTAAACATATGCTAAAATATACCTTCTCATTTCATTTTTATATTAAACTATGTTAAATCATTATTTTCCATCAATACTTTATTCTCTCCATATACCACATCAACATTTATTTAAATGATCATATTCATAACATTGAAACTTCTTTAAAAATAAAATTGACAAAATCATTAAAATTTAGGCAAAAGTCATATTCATTTACCCATGAGAAACTGAAATTTCAAATACTTATGTTTGAAGAAAAAAAAAACATTTTGATACTTTAGATAGCCGTTTGCAAGGTGCAATTAATTATTGATCCAAATAAACTATTAATAAATAAATTGAAAGAATATAAATTAAAAAAAAACAATAAAAATCTACCTAGTCTAACAAACCTAGCCCATTATAATAAAAAAAAATAATAATAAATAGGAGCAAAGAAATTGACAATTAAAAGTTTGGAAACCCTAGAACTACTCCACCATATTATCTCCAATTTTCACACTGCCTCATTCCAGTTTTGTTGTGTCATCTCCCACTATCCTACCAGATGCCTCCCTTTTAGTTTGCACCGTCTCGACGTCTCCTCTCACGTTGACACTCATAAAAAGATTGGATTAAACTTCATTCACTGCCTTTAATTTCAATTTTTTGCCTTCTCAAAGTATCAAATCCAAGGAGGGAGTTTCCTAAAAAAAAAAAGAATAATAACAAAAATAGTAACAATTAATAGTAATAGTAGTCACAAAACGAAAAAGAAAATCCTCAAGTTTCTTTTAAATAAAAGAAACAATTAAGAATAAAATTTAAGCAAAAGTTCAGACTTAGACTGACTTCTTCTTTGCCTTCTGCAATGAGTGAAGAAATATATATATGAAAATAGAGAGGAAGATGAAATGATGGATAGGGGGAGAGAGTGAGAGGAAGAGGGAGTTGAATAGTCTAATTAAGGAGAATAATGGGTTTTCTTTTCTATATTCAATTCATTTAACATAAATTATTAAAATATAATTAATTATTATATTTATTAAAACAATACCTGTTCATCCCTTTGTTTTTAATAAAAAATGGAAGAGTCCTTGTTTTACATTAACTAAGAAGAATAAATAATAAATGAAAAACTAAAAATAACTATGATAAGTAAATTAAGAAAAGAAAGGGGCAAAATGGGGAGAGAAAATTTCTCCCTTGTAGCCCCTTTTATATATAGAGTATAGATATAAATATAGATATAGATAATAATCTGATGACAATTTTTTTAGTTCAATCTCATGATAAATTTAGATATTAAATTTTAATATAAAAGATAATAAGTCTACATTAGTTTTTTTTTTTTTTTTTAAAAAAAGAAATATATCATTAAAGTAGAACAAAATCACATACAACCAAGTCCTCCTATTTGGAATTCTAATTAGCCAACCAGAGGAATTAGAATTCCAAAAAACTTCATTCATCTTCCAACATGGAAGAGAGGTTTTGAGAAACAAAACTAACAGATATAGCAACTTTAAACGAAATCACATACAACCAAATCTTCCGATTTGGAATTCTGATTAGCCAACTAGGGTAATTAGAATTCCAAAAAACTCCTTCATCTTTCAACATGGAAGAGAGATAGCAAACCCTGGTACTTTGACATCAAACAGTACATAAAACCTAGAAAATATCCACTCGGAGCCTCTAAGAATGATAAGCGCACGATAAGAAGATTAGCCATGAAATTTTCCTTAACTGGTGAGGTTCTTTATAAAAGAAACCATGATATGGTACTTCTTAGATGTGTTGATGTGGATGAAGCAAAACAAATCATGATAGAAGTCCATGAAGGAATATGTGAAACACACGCCAATGGACATTTAATGGCTAGACAAATACTTAGAGCTGGGTATTATTGGACAACAATGGAATCAGATTGCATAAGATGTGCAAGAGAATGCCAAAAATGTCAAATTTACATGGACAAGATCAACACACCATCATCCCCATTGCATGTTCAGCACCTTGACCTTTCTCTATGTGGGGAATGGATGTTATAGGGCCCATCTAAAGCTTCAAATGCCCATCAATTTATTCTTGTGGCTATTGATTATTTCACTAAATGGATCAAAGCTACGTCTTACCGCCAATGCACAAACGGGGTAGTGCTCAAATTTATCAAGAAAGAGTTGATCTGTCGTTATGGTCTCCCTGAAAGCATCATTACAAATAATGCAAAGAATCTTAACTCAGTCCTAAAACTGAGGTTGAAGTCTGTATCCATCAGGTCCCATATATTTCGAACCTAGTCCTAGAGTTCAGGTCGAAACTTTCTCAAATTTTTGGTTGAATTGAACCTAGTCCTAGATTTGCGGTCAATATATTTTAAACCCAGCCTTGGAGGTGAGATCAAAGTCTTCTTAAATCTGTCTAGCTAAGATATTTATTTTCATAAAAATTCCACCGACCAAATACTTTATCTTTTCTTTTGTCCATCCTTAAGTTCCTTCAAGACGAACAAAGGGGATAAACTGTAACGCCCCGCGTTTTCAGGTGCGAATAACTCTGTTAAATGGTAATTTAGTTCGAAGTTTTAGTTCCTGTTTGGCTGCTTAAAGTTGTTCATTTTTGGGTGGTTGCTTGGAGTGGGTTAATTTTATTTAAGCCAAGAAATTCTTTTTCCTCCGAGAATTAAATTTAAAAATGTGCTTAGGTCCTTATAGGTTTATTAAGATTTGATTCGGGTTTTTGAGACCTTAATTAAGTCTTTAAATATGAGGCTTAGGTCATTTGTTTTAATTCAAGTTTTAAGAGAAAAAGGAAGCAAGAAAACCCTAGGAATAAACTCTCTTTTCCCTTTCTTTTCTTGGTCAGCCGCCGCACCCCCCCCTCAAAAAAAAAAAAATCTCGAGTTCTTCTCCCCTGCGCAGCAGCCCAGCCGCCAACCCTTCTTCTCCCATTTTCTTCTTCTCCAGCCGCAGCCACCTCGTCTCTCGCCGTGGGTCTTTCTCTCTTGTTGTGGGTCTCTCTCTCGCCGTGCGTCGCCTGCTGAGGCCGTGGGTCAGTCTCCGTCGAGCTCCCTCTCTCTCCCGCGTGCAGTAGCCGGCAGCAGCAGTCTCGTCTTTGTTTTCGCGCGCGTCGATCGGTACCTCCAGCCCGAGTTTTCTTCTCCGTTTCTCACTCGGTAATATCTCTTCCTCTCTTCCGTTCTCGTTTCGCTCAACAGACCCGCGTGTAAACCTTTTTTTTCTCTCGGTTTTGACCAGGACCCGCCCGATTAACCATCGAGTTCGTGGGTCTTTGCGCGTTGGTTCTAACAGCGGCAGATTCGACATTCCTCATCCATTCCCTCGTGTGTGGGCTCTTTCGGTAAGTATTCGGCACTAACCCATGCTTAATCGACTTTAAATTAAGATTACCCACTCGTTATTAGTCTTGAATTGCTTAATGAAGTTTGTTTCATTGCTGTCCAGAGCTGGTTTGGGACTAAAGTTGGTGTTCGGTGAATACCCATAACCCGAACGACCTTAAAACGAGTTACCCATAACTTGTTGACTGAAGACCTTGGGTGTTGGGTTAATTCGAGCACCAATCAGCAAGCGGTGAAGCTTGTTTGGTGGATTTCGGTAAGCTTTCATGCCCTTGGACCTTGGTAATTCAATTGTGTTGGCTCTTGAATAGCCTATAATCCATGGGTATTCTGTTAGTGGCAGCTTCGGCCTAACCCGGACCCCAGACAACTCGTATCGAAGGAGTTTTGGGTGCTAAGTGGTAAATTCCAGCACCCCTAGTTCTTTTTCTCAAGGTTATTAGGTGCTTTAAATTGTTTCCTAACCCTTAGAAATCTTTACTTGTAGTTTGAGCTCTTTAGGCTCTTCTGGTTGGTTCTGTTAGTCTCTTAGGATCGTTTAGGAGCGTTAGAGCTTCCGGTAAGTAGTTCTTGCTTGATGTTGTCTGTTTGACAGTGTGAAGCATGCTGAATGTTACTCGCTTTATAATTACCCTTATGTTTCTTGTTTCTCTGAGTATATGTATATATATATGATATCGTTGAGAAGCATGACTTTTGTTGCATAATGGTTGGTTGAAGAGCATGATTGATCCTGCTATGCATTCATGAGTGAGTCGTGAGCATGTTAGTTGCACGTATATGCTTAGTGGGCATGATGCATGAGTCTAGAGGCATGTTGCAGGGCAAATGCATTCTAGATAGATGTGATAGAGGTCAGGGACCTAAAGTGTGAAAGAAAGGAAAGTTGGGTGAGTGTCAGTGCACCTCGGGTACAAATGGTCGAGGGGTGGCACGTCACCATTGGTTTTAAGAGGAGCATCGAGGCCTTGGGTACAAATGGTCAAGGGTCGGTGTGATGAGTCTAGAAAGCATGTGTTGGGCGCCTGGGGAAGGGCCAATACTTTGCTAAGTCATCGGTGCGCCTAGGGTACAAATGGTCAAGGGGCGATGCACAGTTCGGGGCCTTGGGTACAAATGGTCAAGGGTCGAACGCCGAGCTCCGTAGAGAGCATTGTGGCCCTGGGTGCAAATGGTTAGGGGACAGTGCGACTCGAAGGATCAGTCTTGGAGAGCCATGTGAGGGCTAAATATGAGCGTTGAGTGAGCTCGTGGAGCTTGAATGGTTAGCAAGTTGCATGTGGAAAGATGCATGAGTCATGGCTTAGGAGAGTCACTCGTTTTACTAGCTTTTGAGCATGATGTTGTGATTACCGCTTTTAAAAGCATGATGTTGTTGCGCATGAATAGTATGTTGTTTGCTTGTTTGCTGTTTGGTGGCTTCTCAGGTAAGGGCTGCTTACCAGTACCTTAGTGTACTGACCCCCTCCCCTCTCTTTCCCCCAACTACCAGATTTTGCAGGTTATGACGACTGCGTGGACCATGGTGATGCGGAGGAGGCTTATGAGGGGGAACCATAGCTTGTAGCTTGTTCTTGCCCCTTTTATTTTTCTTTGGTTTTAGTTAGGGCAGTTGTGTTTGTCGCTATTTTGGGTTTGGTTAGTTCTGATTCTTTTCGTTAATCTCTGGGACTAGTCTTGTTTTAAGGAATTCTATTTATTCATTCAATTGATTAATAAATTGTTTCGAGTGAAAGTGTGATAAGCTTTAATAAGAGTTGTGTTCTGGTTAGTAGTGCGTTTTGCGAGACCTGACTCGCCGTTTGTTCTGAGGGGTTTGTTGCGTTGTAGTTTGGTGGTGCAGCTGATTAAGCTATAAAGAAGTGTTTTATGCATATCAGGTTAAGGAAAAAAAAAATTTGGGTTAGTCCTATGTACGCCGTTATGCTGCCGAAATTTTCGGTGCACACGGTGAGCTTTGGTTTAAGAGTTGGTAATGTCGCTAGGATAGTTATTATAAATCCTGGGGGCGTTACAGTTGGTATCAGAGCGGAGCCTCTCCCAGTAGGATGTGGTTCGGGGACGAACCAAGGCAGAAGCTGGTGGGCATGTGACGCCCGAAGTTAGGAGGGGTACATGAATGAACCGAGATCACATCCGAATGAGAGGGATCCTGAGGACATGAAAGTATGTTCAAGAAAAGCTTAAAAGAATTGATAGATACTACCTATACCAACAAGGTGCACCTTCCCTTTCGGTGGCTCAATCATAGGAACTTTGAAGTTATGCGTGCTTAGCTTGGAGAAGTTCTGTGTTGGGTGACCTCCTGGGAATTTTCCTAGGAAGCATGTGAGTCAGGACAAAGCATGCTAAAAGGACCCCGTGTTGGTTTGTGGGGACAGTCTTCAATCTTAGAAGTAGTATCAGACAAGTATGGTGGCGTGGCCAGGTCGCAGGGGAATGCCGGGGCCGTTAAGGGCCGAATCCGGATTCCAAATCCTGGGCCTGGGGCGTTACATAAACTGTAGATATCGCATTTAGTCCGGTTCATTTTCTTATTTTTCCTATTATTTTATTTTATGTTTGTTTATTTTATTTTATTGTGTTGTATATTATAATTGTTATTGTTATCATTTTTTTTTCATTGTTGTTATGTTTATTATTATTTATTTTATTACTTTTTTAAATATCTCATAACCATTTTTTCCTAACGTCTCTTATTCACTCTCTCATTTTCCTTTCATATCTTCATCCTCCGTATTCTCTCCCGGATGATTTGGTCTTCTCCTATCAGTTTCTCCTCTTCACACAACGCTCTCCCAATTGACTCCCTACTAAACAACATTTTCCTTACCTATCGACAGATGTGGAGGAGAACTTCTTTCTGGTTTTGACTAAAGTTTTTTTGGCCCATTTAAACTAGTTGATTTCCTGTGGAGGGGGAAAGACTCTTTACTATCGTCTTTTTTCCTAATTGGTGCAAATAATTCTTGGCAACCCAAGTGTTTAAACTACATTGTTATTAAAGGTGTTGGGAATCTGTTCTACTTCTATATGGTGGGGCTTTATCTTGTAATTTAGTAGGAAGTTAATTTCATTTATCCCTTAAACGTTTCATGTTTCTTGTGAGTTTAAAATAGGTTTAATTGATTTGTAATTGTCTGTAGTTTGTGGAGCATGTTGCCTTTTTTTAAAAAAAAGAAAAATTATGTACCAAATTTATTTGATTAGATTGGGGTAGATTTGATTACAGATTGAGTAAAGGTTTAATCTTGAATTTGTGTACTAAGTTTAGTATAGGATTTTGTTGATTTGATCGATTAATTGGCCATCATCTGTATTCTGTGTAACATACTGTCATTTCTTTAATTAGATTTAATCAGGTTTGTGTTTAGAATGAGACCTTGTTGATTTGATCGATTCATTTGCAACTCACTAAGATTTGTCATATTAGGGAGGCCATTTTTATCATTATGTTTATTATTTATTATTATTGTGGTTGCTATTCGACATTTATTTTGCAAGAAGCTTAAAAGAGACCTAGCTCTCTTAATTTTTATTATGTATTTATTTTATTTATTCATTTATTTTGCTTTATTATTTATAATTTTTTTATTAGATTTGATTGTATATCAAGGTGTAGAATTAACACTTAGTATTAAAAATGTGTTTATATATTTATTCTGTTTTATTTACTTGATTAGAGTTGATTAGATTTAACTGCATACTTTAGCATGAGATAAGAGTGGTTGGTTTTGAATGGGGGTTAGTAGTAGTTGATTTAATTTGCAATTCTTGTATTTTATTTCTATGTAGTTTCGTGGAATCCTACCATGTGCATATTATTAATATTGTTATTATTATTTGTAAAATTTGAAGGATTAGATTTGATTTTGACATTAATTATGCATCATATTATTTCTTTTAATTAGTTACTATGGATGAATGATTGTTTTTTAATTTCCTTTAATTGGTTACTCTGGATGAATGATTGTTTTTTTAATTAAAGCAATTTTTGTATTGACACTCATTGTTGTTTTCTGAAAATTTCATTTT
The DNA here is from genome assembly GCA_017139565.1 of Luffa aegyptiaca. Classification (NCBI taxonomy): domain Eukaryota; kingdom Viridiplantae; phylum Streptophyta; class Magnoliopsida; order Cucurbitales; family Cucurbitaceae; genus Luffa; species Luffa aegyptiaca. Next base: position 39,549,181 of record CM029403.1, read on the forward strand.
CCTAATAGCGGTGGATAAACCAATTTTATTTTCATCATTATATTATCCAAATTCAATGTACAGTTTTATAGTCCTTAAGTCTAATTTAATTTCATGTGTCCCAACTTTAGAATTTCTAAAATTTTAAATAATCAATTGGTCTTTTTCTAAGTTGAAAATTTGAGAAAATAAGCTTTATGATTTTGGAGATTGAGTAGTGTCTTCATGGGTGTGTCTTCATGGGTTTTGGTTAAAATTCCATAAATACGTGAAATTCCCAATCAAAATTAATCTCAACTCTTTTTTTAAAAGGGAATTGTAAAGGTCTATGGGATATGTTGGTTGAAGCATGGCTGTAAATTACAAATAGTCGGTGGCTATTGCTGAACAAATCAAAAGTGATTAAATTGTGATTTCACCCCAACGAAGAAAAGGGTTAAGTGAAGAATTCTTGTTGCCATGGTGAAAGCGGTGAAACTATTGAGTTTGTGGGAGGAAAGAAACTTTTTATAGTTGAATTTCCATGTAAGATATATTCTTAAATGAATGTCAAGCATGGGTTACCTAAACTGGAAGCTTCAAAGGTGTTTTAAACCTAATTTGATATCATAGGTGCCTTGTGGTGAAACCAAGAAATAATAAAGTGTTTTGAAGAAGTTACCAGAGGTTTTTTGTGGGACAAATACCAGCTCAAACCAAGAACATATCACAATTATTTTGAACCTAATTTGAACACGAAGATGTCATAATTTGATTTATCTATTCCAATCAAATTAACTTCTAATTTGAAATTTAATTCTACAACAAAGCATAACTCAATGGATTTCCAAAGTGAACGGTTGGGATTTTCGGAACTGTTTGGCCTTCAGTAGCAATAAGTGGAGATTAGAGATGTCCACAGAGTAGGACGAGGATGAGGATGACTTCCCCTTCCCCGTCCTTACCTCCAATTTTAATCCTCATCCCCATGAAATTCCCCGCTAAATTTCAAAGGAATGGGGCAGGGATTCCATGTAGGGAATTTGTAAGGATTAGGGGCGGATCTATGAGGGGGTCGGGACACGTACTCCCCCTAAAATTATCCCATCTTTATATTTTTAATATAATATAAGGGAACTTCTATAATACTAATTAATATAGAAAAATCGTGTAATGTATCAAAACTCAGGCTTGGATCGTTGGTTGGGGGGCACTGTGTGAACACGAGGTTGATGCATTGATTAACGTGGGATACAATCATGTATTTAATTTGTCATTTACTATTCAAATAATTGATATTGTGTTTTTTTTTTTAATTTCTAGAGTTAATATTGGAAGATATAATTCGTCGTCACTCGTCGTAAAAAATCATATCATCATTTGACACGACAAGTAAGATTCGTCGTATTCTTATGAGACTTTTAGTTGTTATAATTTTTCATCAAGGAAATTGTTATTAATGTTTTTTTTTTATTAATATTTGTGAAGACTCGATTGCATAATCGAATGAGAGATTAATGGATGCATGATTGTCTCGTAGCATATATTGAGAAAGATTTGCTTGACAAGATAGATAATAAAGTTATCATGGATCGATTTCAAAACATGAAAACTTGTAGAGGCCAATTGTAATGTATTATGTATTAAATTAATGGGAAAAATAAACTTTTGGTCCCTGAGGTTTGGGTTAGGTTTCATTTTGGTCCCTGAGTTTTCAAACTCGACATTTTAGCCCCTGAGATTTGGATTTCGTTTCATTTTAGTCCCTCCATCCATTTTTCCGTTAAATGTTAACGGAATGCTGACGTGGCACCTATTTTTTTACTAAAAAATATTTTTTCTAATTTTTTAAATAAAATAATATTAAATTAATTTTTTTAAAAAATTTATTCTTCTTCTCTCTTTTCTTTTTCTTCTTCTTCTTCATCACCACCACCACCAGCTACCGCCCACAAGCCGCCGCCTCTGGAAACCGCCATTTTCCATTTTTTTTCTCTTTTTTCTCCTTTTTTCTTCTTCTTCCTTGTCCTCCCCTTTCTCTTCTTCTTCTTCTTCCCTCCCCTTTCTTCTTCCACTATTTTTTCAAAAAAAAAAAAAAAGAAAAAGAAAGAAGGGAGAAAACTAAAGAAATTAAAATCCTCGCAGCGGAAGCGTGTATCAGATCGTTTCGTTCTTAATTGAGTTTCCATGGAAATACCAGTACATTGGTCATATACTAGAAACAATTTCTACGAATACTAACAGATTAAGCATGCATATAATATTCTAAACTTTTTAGAATTTTAGGCAACTTACGTGTTGGAAGAAATCACAGCACAATGCTCCAAGTCACATTCACTTCACACGTACAGTAGCCCGAATCCCAACAAACATCACCAATAGAATTCACCCACTATGACTATGAGTCTGAGATCTTGATTGTGGGATCAAATTGGTCTTGGAAGGGAACAATTTTTACAACAAGAATGTGGCTGTATTGCACTTGAGAGATTGAGAGAAAAAATGAGATTTTCTTTTGAGATATATATTTTTTTTTTTCAGAACCATGACTTTCTGTGTGTTTTCTCCATATGAGAGAGATGGAGGTTATGAGGGGAGTTACGTAACTCCCCACCCAAGTTCAACTCCCAGCAACTGTTGGGAGTTACCTTTAAATTAAAATTAAAATCAAATTTAATTTAATTTAATTAATTACTATAATTAATTAAATTTAGTAATTATATCATATTTAATTATTTATTTCACATAACCTATAGTTTTAATTCGATTTAATTAAATCATATTCAATTAAATTAAAGTAATCAATTAATTAATTGTTGAATTAAATATCTCATATTTAATTAGGTTCACATTTGAATCATATTCAAATGTACATCTCTCTCTTTTAACCTATAGTATTAATGTGTGCATCCAATATACATGAATTATAAACTATAGTATTAATTTAATTAAATCATATTAAATTAAATTAAATTAAATTAAATTAATTAGTTCCTAAATTAATTAAATATCACATATTTAATTAACTTCACATTTGAATATCAAATGCATATTTCTCTCATAACCTATAGTTTTAATATGAATCTCATTCACATTAAATTTAACCTATAGTTTTAATATGAATCATATTCATATTTAATATTTGAACCCCTTCAAATATTTAATTCTCTCATTAATTAATTTTGAATCACATCCAAAATTAATTTTATATTATAAAGTTTAATTCACTAATTAAACTTATATTATAATGAATCTCCATACATTATATTGATTGTATTAAATACAATTAACTAAAATTCCCTTAATATTCAAGACTAAATAATTTAAGTACCCGTTACGAGCTAGCAGGTGGACCTAAGGGACCTACAGATCAGAAGCTTCAACGATACGAGATTAACTGGCTAAACTCATTAACCAAGTTAATTAACATTCGTTAATTGTGGGTCACTCCACTAAAAACCCACAACTGCACTATTCTCACTGTAGAATATTTCTGTGTCTACGGATATCGACCAATACAGTTAGTCAATCCTTCACGAGTGTTCGTAACACCAGCTGGGTCAAATTACCGTTTTACTCCTGGGTTACCTCTGGATCCTTAAGTACCACTGATCCCTCTAATGAACAAGTTGTTTAGGGTCCAACCACTAAACAGGAGTTCCTCTCGGGCCAGTTGAGGACAGCGCGCCTTTGTTCAAGACCTGGAGTCAACCCTTAAGGGAACACACATCTACTTACCCCAATAGGGAAAATAGTGAATTCCATCTTGTACTGTTATGTTCCCAGCCCCCATTCTGTCTTGCCCCTGAAATGGTAAGATTATTGAGTCGGTGAATAGGCCACTCTCACCCATACAAATCTAAGGACAATCCCTCCTGAAAAGAGGTCCATAACAGACTCAGGATTGAGATTGAGTTACCTAGGTCATCCTATTGAAATAGAAACCTAAACTAGTTAACAGCGTTACATCTAGTGGTTACTATTTTGCAGTCTGGTCTTATGCAAACTCATTGCATAGGATACCCCCACTTACATGTCTCCTACATGGATGCTTTGGATCAATGCATCTGTATCGAATACACAGTGGGCTGTATCACATAGTGTCACCAGCATAAGGTATCCAGTCATATCCCTATACTATAGACCATTTAGGTTGTTACTTGAACACCAATCCCCGTATGTCCCCACATACTAGTCCAAGTTTCATTTAAACAACCTTGGATCTTAGTTTATTGGATTTAGGGTTTATTAATGCAAACTCGATTATTCAATAACAAATTACTGAATCACTCCAATAACGCTTGATTGAGATCGATTAATTTGTTTCATTTACTATCTACGACTTTTAGGGCATAAAACCCAACAAAAACCCACCCCCTTTGAATTTGACACGAGCCCACAAAAAACGAAGGGGGAAATCCCCTTTGATATGATTTGAAACGAAGGGGATTTCCTTTTCATTTCAGATTGATTCCAGCTTGAAACGGCGATTGAGCATGACGTGAGGATGCACGATGACTAGGCATAATGAGGATTAACGGTGAAGGGACGCACGACGACAATGGGACAACTGGTGGAGAACCAAAGCTATATACTTCATGCGACTGGGCGGAACGGCTACGAGAGGAGAAACGGTGTGCAGTGACGATTGGGCGGCATGGGAGAGAGAGGAAAGGATAGAGAGAGAAAGGAAGAGGAAGAAAAAGAAAACAAGGGAAAGGACAAGAAGAAAGGAAGAGGAAGAAAAAGATTAAAAAAAACTCCAGCGACGGTGGCGGCCGGCAGCGGTGGTGGCTACAAATGAATTGAGATTAGGGTTTGAAGGTGGAGGAGAAGAAGATTAAGGAAGATGGAAGAAGAAAATAAAAAGAAAAAAGAAAAAGAAAAATAATAAAAAAATGATTTAATATATTATTTTATTTAAAAAAATTGAATAATAGATTTTTTAAATAAAAAACTATTGCCACGTCAGCATTCCGTTAACATTTAACAGAAAATTTGACTGAGGGACCAAGAGTGTAATGAAATCCAAACCTCAGGGGCTAAAATGTCGAGTTTGAAAACTCAGGGACCAAAATGAAACCTAACCCAAACCTTAGGGACCAAAAGTGTATTTTTCCCTAAATTAATTCATTTATGAAGACATGCATTATTTTTAAAATTTCATTATAATTTTTTATTACATTTTTATGTATATTGTGCCCCCTATATGAAATTCCTAGATCCGCCACTAACAGGGATCAAGTTCCCTGTGGGGAATTATTCCCCATTTAGTTTTTTTTTCTTGTTTTTTAATTTCAAATGAATCAAATAATTCTTTTGATAAATTTTCAAATATTTAACTTTTAATGAGAAATGTTCATTAATTTTGAATTAGATAGTTAATTATTCACATGTAATCTTCATTTAAATAGTTGATTTCATTTAAAAAAAAAAAAATCTATAATAAAGATAAAATTCTTAAATCTTCTATTAGAAACAAAATAACATTTCATATCAAATTATCTACATATCTATACATATAATTCAAATGTTTAAACCATATAATTCAAACATATCCAATTTTCTAAATGATTAACAATAGAACTTTAAATGTATATATAGAGAGTGAAATAATAATAATAATAAATAAACGGGGTGGGAAAACGAGGAGTAGGGATGGAGAATACATTCCTCGTCTCCACCTCCGTTTAGCTCGTGGGGAATTTTTCCCCACTCCTTCCCCCATTCCTCGCCTAAACGGGGATTCCTCGTCCCATTAGGGATGGGTCCACACAGGGCCTCGCCCCCGCAGGGTAGGGACATCTCTAGTGGAGATGGTGCGATAGCTGAATTTTTTGGATTGTTGTAGCAATAAATGGACATGTTGTGATGTTGACATTAGAGGTTGAGCTTGATTGACCCCCGATCAAATATGTATATATGACGAAGAGAGTCAATAAGGAAAGGGACAGGTAGAAGTAGTTATGGTTAGTTGGAAGTGGTCTCGAAATCTGTTATAATTAGTTAGATTACTATATAGTTGTTGGGTTTTAAGCCCTAAAACTCGTAGATAGTAAATGTAACAAATTATTATACTTGTTCAATAAAGTCGCTATTGAAGGGATAAAAACCCTTGCGCAGCGGAAACGATCAGAACCATAACTCTAATTTTAAATCGGATTAAAATACCGATACGTTAGGAACATTCACAGCAGAAAATATCATATATTAATGCTGGAAAAAAGTATGTAAAACATGCTTTAATCAGTAAATAAATTCTAGATCTAATCTAGGAAAAACGGATCATAATGATCCAAGATCAAGAAACCCATACCTTTGTAGTTTTTCTTGACGAAATCTCACCAAAAACCTTTGATTCCACAAAAATACAGAAGCGAAGAGCTTCTTTCTTTGCTGTAAATTGGCCTTGAACACCACCACGGAGGTTGCACCGGTATTCTCTTAGGGATAAAGGTTGAGTGGCTTGTGGGAACCAAATCTCTAAGGTTTCTCTGGAATTTTTTCGTAACTCACAGAGAGGGAGATTGAGAGAGCAAGAGAGAGGGAGAGATTGCGTGAGTGAAGGATCGATCGCAACTGACCAAGTCCCATAACCTTTTTACCTATCGATCAGGAGAGGAAAAGTAGGGCAACTGCACGCATAACATCAGGTAACTGATTAATCAGTTACCTGATATTTTAATTAATTATAAATTAAAATAAAAAAAATTAATTATAATTAATTACATTTTAATTAATCATAATTAATTAAAACAACATTAATTTAAATCCCATTCAAATTAATATCCCTCTTTAACCTATAGTTTAATTAAATCAAATTTAATTAAACTAAATCAATTAATTAATTCAAAAAATTAATTAATTATAAAATAATAAAATTGAATATCATATATTCAATTATTATTCTCTCTCATAAAACTATAGTACTAATGTACATCCAATGCACATTAATTATAACCTATAGTTTCAATATGAATCAAATTCATATTTTAGCTTAATATTCGAACACCTTCGAATATTCAATCCTTCCTTAGAAATTTACCTCAACGCCCTAAATGAGCTACCGGTGGGACCTAATGGACCTACAGATCAGAAGCTCCAACGATATGAGATTAATTAACTAAACTCATTAACCAAGTTAATCAATATTCGTTAACCGTGGTTCACTCCACTAAAGAACCACGGCTGCACTCTTCTCACTGCAGATATATTTCTTTGTCCACAGATATCGACCGTCAGCAGCAAGTTAGCCCTTCACGTGTGTTCGTACCCCAGCTAGGTCAAATTACCGTTTTACCCCTAGGCTACCTCTTGGTCCTTAAGTACCAGTGCTCCTCTAATGAACAACCTGTTTGAGGTCCAACCAACAAACAGAAGTCTCTCTCGTGCCATAGAGAGGGTAGGGCCCATTGTTCAAGACCCGGAGTCACCACTTAAGGGAACACACCTCTACTTACCCTAATGTCGGGAAGGAGTGAATTCCATCTTGTAAGACTATGTTCCCAGCTCCCCACTCGGTCTTGTCCCCAAAATGGTAGGCTTATTGAGTCGGCGAACAGGCCACTCTCACCCGTACAAATCAAAGGACAATCCCTCATGGACAGGAGTCCATAATCCACTCAGGATTAAGGCCAAGTTGCCTAGGTCATCCTAGTGAAATAGAAACCTAGCTAACTAACGGTGTTACAGTTAGTGGTTAACTATTTCGCGGTCCGGTCTTTGTGCAAACTCATTGCACAGGATACCCCCACTCGCATGTCAACTACATGAACGCGTTGGATCATTACGTTTGTATCAATATACAAAGTGGGTCGTATCCATAGTGTCACCAGGATAAGGTACCCAACCTTATCCCTATACTACAGACCCTTTAGGCTAAAACTTGAACATCGATCCCCGTATGTCCCTACATACTAGTTCAAGCCTCATTCTATTAGCCTTGGATGTTTAGTTTATTGGATTAGGGTTAATAAGACAAGATATAATACAAACACCAATAATACATGAATAATACATCAGTTTTATTAATGTTCGGTCAAATGTACATTTACTACCTACGAGTTTTAGGGCATAAAACCCAACAGCTATGAGGTTTATTCAGTACAATTTTTATTGAATTGAACGTTATATAACCCAAATCCAATAAACTAAAATCCTTGGCTATAACATGAATACTTGAACTTTATGTGGAGACATAAGAGTGGATCAGGTTCAAGCAATAGCCAAAACGGTCTATAGTATAGGGATAGGACTGGGTACCTTATCTTGGGGACACTATGAGATGCGACCCGCTTTGTATTTAGTACAAACGATGTGATCCTGGATCATTCATGTGGAGACATGCGAGTGGGGGCGTCCTATCAAATGAGTTTGCATAAGACTAGGACCGAGAAATAAGTCACTCTCACTCTATAACGTCGTTTATTGTTAAGACTGACTAATTTCACACGATGACCTAGGTAACTCGATCTTAATCCTGAGCTAACTATGAACTCCTGTTTATTCGGGATTATCCTTTGATTTGCATGAGTGAGAGTGGCTCATCATCGTCGACTCAATAAGCCTACCATTTTGGAGATAAGACCAGGTAGATAGTTGGGGACATAGTCCTGTAAGACGAAATTCACTCCTACCCGCTATTAGAGATAGTATATGATAGCATGCAAATATTCTATCTATTTCCTATTAATTTTAGCTAGTTTTGTGCTTAAATTGTGTGCTTTGAGGTGTTTTTATGTTTAAATTTCAGAAATCGAGCAAAAAGAGCAAAACTAGAGTTCTTGAGAGATTTTGGATGATTTTGGAAGCTTTTGGACCTGAAGGATTGGAATTCCGTAATTCCGTAAAGCGGAAGCGTGATTGGGACCAGTTCGTAATTAATTTTGTTTAATCTAAAATACCAATACATTGGCAATAATATTAGAACTATTCTAAATATATATTAAGGCTAAGCATACATAAATATTAGATCTAAATCTAATTTATAAAGTAACAAATTACTTACTCTCGTTGACGACTCAGATTAAATTCACCAACTACTTGTAAATTAATCATGAACTAGTGCGAACACCACCACTATGGCTACACCGATATGACTCTGAGACTTCTAGAGGCAGGAGACTGGTGGGAGTCTAGAGGAAGCCTTGAGGGGAATTCTCTGAGAGTATGAGAATGAATGGGATGCCTTTCACCCCACCCCAGGGGTCCTATATATAGTAAAGGTCAAGACATTTTTCCTAATAGGAAAAGGAAGAATAGGAAAAAATCTCTAATTTTAATAAATAATTAATTAATTCCATAATTAATTAATTTCCCAATTAAATATCATATATTTAATCTTAGGGATTTTATTAAAATTAAAATTAATATGAATCCAATTCATATTAAATTTATTTGAACTATTTCAAATATTTTCTTTCCTAAAAGGAAAAGGTCTCTAATTTTAATAAATAATTAATTAATTCCATAATTAATTAATTACCCAATTAAATATCATATATTTAATCTTAGGGATTTTATTAAAATTAATATGAATCCAATTCATATTAAATTTATTTGAACTCTTTCAAATATTTTCTCTCAAGAATTAATTTTTGAAATTAATTAAAAAATTATATTATAAAGTTTCATAAACTTTATATTATAATGCATCAATATACATTATACGATTCCCCAAATAAATTGAACACTTTCAATTTATAATTTATACTTAATTGCCTCAAGTCTCTTTACGAGCTACCAGTGGGACCTAATGGACCTATAGATCAGAAGCTCCAACGATACGAGACTAATTGGCCAAACTCATTAACCAAGTTAGTCAACATTCGTTAACTGTGGGTCACTCCACTAAAGACCCACAGCTGCACTCTTCTCACTGTAGAATATTTCTGTGTCCACGGATATCGACTAATGCAGTAAGTCAATCCTTCACGTGTGTTCGTAACACCAGCTGGGTCAAATTACCATTTTACCTCTGGGTTACCTCTGGTTCCTTAAGTACCACTGATTCCTTTAATGAACAAGTTGTTTAGGGTCCAACCACTAAACAGGAGTTCCTCTTAGGCCAGGAGAGGACGGCGCGCCTTTGTTCAAGCCCCAGAATCAGCCCTTAAGGGAACACACATCTACTTACCCCAATAGGGGAAGGAGTGAATTCCATCTTGTACTGTTATGTTCCCAGCCCCCATTCGGTCTTGCCCCTGAAATGGTAAGATTATTGAGTCGGCGAACTGGCCACTCTCACCCATACAAATCTAAGGACAATCCCTCCTGAAAGGGGTTCATAACAGACTCAGGATTGAGATTGAGTTACCTAGGTCATCCTATTGAAATAGAAACCTAAACTAGTTAACGACATTACATCTAGTGGTTACTATTTCGCGGCCCGGTCTTATGCAAACTCATTGCATAGGATACCCCCACCCGCATGTCTCCTACATGGATGCTTTGGATCATTGCAACTGTATCGAATACAAGGTGGGTCGTATCACATAGTGTCACCAGGATAAGATACCCAACCTTATCCCTATACTATAGACCTTTTAGGTTGTTACTTGGACACTGATCCCCGTATGTCCCCACATACTAGTCCAAGTTTCATTTAAACAACCTTGGATCTTAGTTTATTGGATTTAGGGTTTATTAATGCAAACTCGATTATTCAATAACCAAATTACTGAATTACTCAAATAACACTTTATTGAGATCGATTAATTTGTTTCATTTACTATCTACGAGTTTTAGGGCATAAAACCCAACAGGACCATCTTGAAGATTAAAGAGATGATCCATTGAAGGTCCAAGCCCAAAAGCCCAAGAAAAGAGAGTTGGAGGCCCAAATTGAAGTCCAAAGGGCCATTCTTGAAGAGGAAATTCGAGAGGCTAGCTTTGAGCATCTCGACGCTAGGATGAAGTGGGCAGCAAGTTAGAAATGTGTCAGTGTCGAGACGCTGCAACAACGTGGGCACCAAGTTTATGACGTCACAACGTCGAGACCCTGTGACATCAGCGTCTTGACGCTGGGGCTGCTGGACACCTAGAAATACAATCATTTTTAGCCTTGAAAGGGGAGCCAATTTGAGGGTGTTTACCTTATTCTTGATTCCATACTAAAATTGGGGGTTTTGGAAGAAGATTTTGAGCCTTGCTAAAGATCTTTGGAGCTCAAGATTGATGGAAATCGCCATGGGAACGAGGAGATCGACATTATTTTGAGCATTTATCTTTCCTTTTTCCTTTACTCTTAGTTTCCAGATTAGGTGCAATTAGGAATTGTTGGATGTTTTGTGATTATGAGTAGCTAATTCCTAAATTCTATGGGTTTGATTTAATTTGTTAGACCTTTGCTTGATTAATTAATTGGTTTGGTTTAATTGTCATTTTCATTCATTTGTGCATTTTATGCTTAATGCTTTTAATCACCAAATCAATGATTAAATGATTTGTTTTCTAAGTGGAAACTCGACGGAGAGAAGCTTAGACTAGAATTGAATGCATGACTAAGGTTTATTTACCTGAGTGACGCGAGATAAAATAAATAGACGTTAGAGGTTGTTAATGAAGGGTCGTAATGCCATGCTTAATAAATAAGGAGGAAATCGAAAGGAGATTCTTTATTAAAACGCATGAGAATAGGAGGAGACCGACAAGAGATTCCTTGATATTAGGCTTCTAGACTTATGAATTGAATGTTTAATTAATCCGAATTAGCTAATCGATTAAGCAATTAAAGGTCCAATTAATGAAATCAACACCCTAGAATTATCCCTCCAAATTGTGTCTCCATTTATCTTTTGCTTTCTAGATTAGCTTTTTAGTTTATATTTTCCGGCATTAGATTTTGTTCTCTAAATAAGGAATTCAACTATGATAAGCAAATTGGGAGATTCTAAATGTATAAAAAAAAATAGACCGATCAAGGATCGACTTACTAATCATGGTTATATCGGGTAGACAACAATATATCTACAGTGAAGGTAGTGCAACTACTGGGCTATAGTTGAGTGTCCTGGTAGTTAACGAATGTTGATTAACTACGTTAATAATTTTAGCCCATGATAGGTCCATTAGGTCTCCCTGCTAGCTCATACGAACTAAACCTTAGAACAGTGTGATGAAAGAGTTTGAATCGTTCAAATTCAATTTAGGGAATTATCGTTAATTATGTATGATATTGCTTTCCTAACAATAACCTAAATTTTTAAGGCTAAATAACGCACATAAATGAGTGTTATCAGTAAGACAATCGGTATTTGACTCTTCTACCAACAAGTTGAGTTTGCTTCTTATGAGTTGATTATTATCCCTCAAGAGAACGAGTTGTTTCTTGTTGGAGAATGCGCTCTACAAAATGCACCATGACTCTGTAAAATTTAAAGAAAGTGAGGTTAACATAAGTTGGAGGAATAAAAATAAATGAAGATAAAAATAAAAAAAATAAATAAAATGAGAAGAGGTAAGACGACACTATGGAAGAAGAAGGAAAAAAAAGGGTGGTTGGGATTATATCTTATTTGTCGAGAATTGCAAAGCAAAAAAGTGGAGAATATATTTTAGCCCTATTTATAAAGGAGAAATTTGGATTCAAATATGATAAAGATCCTAGTTTTATTTTACTTCCAATCAAATTCAATCTTTTTGGATCCTCATCAAATTAGGAATTCAGTTCCAATTATAATCCAAAAATATGAAATTTGATTCAAATCAACTCGGAGCAAATTCAAATTGATCCAATTTTAAATAAAAAATAAATAAATTGGATAGATTTTGAATTTGATTCAACTTCAAATTGAATTTGGTTATAATTAAATTTGATCACGAATCAAATTCCACGAGGTCGATATTAGAATTCTATTCCAAACTCAAACCAAATTTTGGATAGAATTTAATATTCACCTCAATTAATATTTGGGCATGTTCCAAACCTTATCCCAAATAAAAAAGGAAGAGGGGTAAATTTCAAATCCAAGATATTCAAAGTTGAGCTTATCTCAAGAAAATTTGGGTACAATCATAATTCAACCCTAAATTAAACTTGAGTGTAATTCAAAATAAAGAGAGGTTATGCCTCATATAAAAATTAGATAGAATTCGGACATTACTCGAATTCAATTTAGAATTAAAATCTAATTGAGATTCAAATTAAAGTTTGTTGCCAAGCAAGAAAGTTGAGAGTTTGTCCAAAATTCGAGTTTTGATTAAATTGACATAAAAAGTGTGTAAAAAAGTCAAAATTTTGAACCAAATTCATATTTTGATTAAATTGACACATCAAATGGAGTCAAAATTGAAAAAAGAAATTACATTTTGATTCCAACTATTTTTCTTTTGGAGATTCACCTACATATAACTTGTGCATAAATCTAGAAAATGGGGTACTTGTAGAATGAGAGATTTTGCCCAGTCACAATCATTATTCCAAATTAATGACAAAATTACAAATGATTAAATTTGAGATCAATTACAAATTGACATGTGTCTCAAACTTAATTTGAGGACAAAGCTGGCCAACTGTAAAATTTTAAGGCCACATGTCTATTTGATTATATAATTAAAAAGTTAATTTGATCAAATTTGGGTCATATGGTATTTGGGTCAAGCATAAACCAAGCCCAAATCCAAATAGTTAGGTCCAAAGCGAACAAAATCCAAGTCCAAATGATTGGACCCAAAAATCATCAAAGCTCAAGTCCACATATCCATGGAAAGCTCTATCAATAGAGGAGCTCTCCTTCATTTCAAGGGTTCAAAAAATTAAACCCCAACCAAGACAAGAAAATTCAAAGAGACTCCACCAAAAGAGGATAGAAGACTCCCTGAAATCCTTAAATCCTTGAGTGCTGAACATTCCTTGAAGACCAAAGACCCTTCAAGACTCAAAAACTTCAAGACTCCAAGGATTACTTTAAGCCTTAAACTCGAGAACAAGCATTTCAACCCTCGAGTGAAACACACACACAAGTGATACGCAATTTGCTTACCGCAAGTGTACGGGTCAAGTAATAATATAGTGATTATGAAATCGAATGTCGTCCTCTGGATTGGTTTTCTAGTTAAATTAAGTACCGTGAATACTTTTGCCCAATTTTATTTAGAGATCAAAAAGTAATGAAATATTGAAATCAAAGACAATGAAAATTAAAGGGTTGAAATTCAATTGGAAGAATTCTTAGGGAATTGATTCCGTCAATTCATATTAGGATTAATTAAAGGGAATGAATTGTAACGTGCAATTATTTTATGTCTAAGAACCGTAAATCACAACTATCTCTCCCGAGCATAATTGATTCTTATGCATATAATTAACTTGATATCCCTATCTAAGTTCATTAACATGCAAGACTTTTAGTTCTTTTAACAACTTCTAAAGCTATTCTAAATCTCCCGATCTTAGAATTTTACTTTAGCTATATGCAATTAAGTAAAGTCTACGCTAAATCCCTTCTCCCAAGCAAGATTCAACACTTAAATCATTCAACTAGTGATCAAGTAATTGAAAGCATTTAAACATAATTGCATACGTAAAATAAGTGCACAAAACATCCCAATAATCAATCCATAAACATAAACGACTACGGCAATCCCTAAGAAACACGTCTAGCTACTCATACATGGCATTACGATATAAGTTAGATAAGAAAAGGCCATAAAAACTAACTAGAGATAAGGAAAAGAAAGGAAAACTCTTGAATCCGTTGAAACTGACACATCCCCATCATGATCTCCACGTCTTCAAGCTTGGTTCCCACTCCTAGGCCTTGCTTTAGCTCCCACAGAAGGTCTCTAATCGTTTTTAGGTCTAAAATCTCTCAAATTGAACTCCCCTTGGTCGTAACTCATCATATGGTATTTATAGGAAATCAACCGATAGCGTCGAGATGCTAGGGACAACGTCTCGACGCTGTCCATTCTACCGCCATTCTAATTAAGGAAAACATGGTAGCGTTGAGACGCCAAAGAGGCAGTGTTGAGACGCTACCTCACGGGTTTGCCTCATATGTAAGCCACCAACTTTGATCCCTTTTGCTTCTTTGGCCTCTTTTAGTGTCCCAAGCACCCGATTAACTCCAATTTCTCCAATTTAGCCTCATTAATCAATTTCCTACAAAATAAACATTAAAGTGCATAATTCGACCAAATAATACTCAAAGACTAACTATAATTAACCGGGAAAAATAGCTTGTTGTGCGCGCTGTCAACAAGAGAAAGAATTAGAGAATCATACATTAGAGATTGTACTACACTTATAAGATCAATACAAATACAAGTTCATTTCATGTGTTGAATTTGTTTCGAAATTACGTGTGAATAATCTCCATTAACTAAGAAACTACCAAATACATGAGTAAGGCATATGACTAAGTGGAATGGTCCTTACACCGAGTGATGAGAAAGTTGGGTTTTCAGGCCATGTGGATCAATCTTATTGTGAATTGTATTACTATTGCCTCCTTTTCAGTTCTTATCAATGGGGAGCCATGAGAAATATTATTTCCACCAAAGGATTGCGTTAAGGTGATCAATTTTCACTCTATTTTTTTCTATTATGTGCTAAAGGTTTATCTGCTCTATTATCTACTAAGGCTATGAAAGGATTTATCTCAAGTGTCTCCATTGCTTGGTCAAGTTCAAGGACATTTCTTTTTTTCTCAATGACAATTTGATTTTCATAAAAGCATTAACATTAGAATTTGCTCCATTAGAGAATACTTTCTAGCTCTATGAAAGAGCATCTAGACAGGGTATTAATATGGAGAAATCTACTATGTGTTTCTCTCAAAATATACATCAAGATTTCCAGATCTATGTGTAGGAATCTTTACCAATGAGAACAATTTCGAGTTTGAGTACTTGTCATGAATTGCCATCTTCGTTTACGAGGTCAAAAGGGGCAGATTTTAAATAATTAAAAGATAGGATTTGAAATATTTTACAGGATGGAAGATTCGTTTTATTTTCGGAAGGTGGTAAGGAAGTCTTAGTAAAAAGTGTTTCCCAGGCAATATCCACATATGTCATGAGTTGTTTCCACCTTTCCAAAAAATTCTGCTCGAATATATGATAGGTCTAATTTGTTATATGTTTATATTCTCCCTATTTGCTTTTTTTAGTTGGATTCCTTGTGAAAAATCCTTTAAAATGAGTATAATATATGTATAGGTCCATGACGGAGGTTCGGAGCTGAGTCGGGGCCTAAACAAGCTAAATCAGAGCAATTCGAGCATTTGAGCCAAGAATCCCGAGCCCAGAGCGTCTAGATGCCAGTGGAGAGTGCCTCAATGCTGCAGCATCAGTTTTAGCCAAAAATCTCGAGGGAATAACGTCTCGACGCTAGTGCTCAATGTCGAAAAGAAACAAACCAGCATCTCGACGCTAGGCAGAATTTCAGATTTAGCATTGATTTTTTCGATTTTGAGCCCTCGTTTTAGCGCCGAATTCAGATGATTTGAAGGCCAATGACCTCTATAAATATGTAGCTTAGGTTTAGGGTTGTAACATCTCATTTTCTTGCAATTGTAGTCGTCTTTCTCTTTACTTCTCTAGCAAATTTCCAGATTTTAGTTAGTCTTAGTAAGAGTTGATGATATATCAAGGAAAAGAGAAAGGTTGTTCATGTACCATGAACGGCTAAACTTCTCCTTCATGTAACCGAGACGTCAGTGTGTAAGTTCAATTACTTTTAATGAAGTTTCTTAAGCTTTAATTCAATTGCATGCTTTAGTGATTCTATCTCTGTTTCTATAAATTCAAGGGAAAAGTACACTTTTAGTTCCTGAGGTTTGGGTTAGGTTTCATTTTGGTCCCTGAGTTTTCAAACTCAACAATTTAGTCCCTAAGGTTTGATTTTAGTTTCATTTTAGTCCATCCATCCATTTTTCAGTTAAAAACTAACGGTTTGCTGACGTGACACCTATTTTTTTTATTATAAAATCATTTTTTAAATTTTAAAAATAAAATAATAATAAAATAATTAAAATATATATATTATTATATTAAAATAATAATATATAAAATATATTTATATTTAGTTATAAAAAAATAATAATAACAAAAGGGAAAAACGAAAAACCCTCCCCCAGTCGTATCTCTCTCTCCCTCTCTCTCCTGCGTCGTTACGGCCCTGAACCTACTGGACTCCGACGACGACACAGAGCTCCGCCGCCGTCGTGTTCTGTCAGTCGCAACCTGAAGTCGTCGCAACTGCGTTTTCTTCTGCCCGTAACCCAGGAAATCGCGACCCAAGCTGCCGCCGTCATTCCTTGTCGTCGCCGTCAGTCTTGCCGGCATCACATTGTCGGCATCACATTCTCCCTCCTCCGGCACGAAACCGAGGAGGAAGGTCCCTCTTCTCTCCTCGTTCAGATCTGGATGGGGAGGGAGGAGGGACCCTCCTCCCTCCCTCCTCTATTTTATTAATTAATTAAAAAAAAAGTGGGAGAAGAGAGAAGAAGAGAGGAGGAAAAAAAAGTGTCACCGGCCGCCGGAGTTAAATAAGAAGGGTGGTGGTTGAGAGGAAGAAGATGGTGATGGTTGAGAGGAAGAAGAAAAGAGGGAGAAAAAGAGGAGGAAAAACGAAAAATGAATATATATATATATATATATATATATATATATATATATATTTTAATTGTTTTATTGTTATTTTATTTTTAAAATTTAAAAAATATTTTTTAATAAAAAAAATAGGTTCCACGTCAGCAAACTGTTAGTTTTTAACGGAAAAATGGATAGAGGGACTAAAATGAAACTAAAATCAAACCTCAGGGGCTAAATTGTTGATTTTGAAAACTCAGGGACCAAAATGAAACCTAACCCAAACCTCAAGGACTAAAAGTGTAATTTTTCCTAAAGTCAAGTAGTGCTAGGAAGAGATTGACAACCTTTGACCGTGGTTTGCTTGAGTTTATTTGCTAATTAGAGTAATGATTGAGATAGATGATTTAGTTATTGTAATAAAGGTGTTAATTCCCCATGATTACATGCATGACAAATATAGCTAGTTCTCGATGCGGTTTGAGTTAATTAATCAGCCAATTAGTTAATTTAAACTAGAAGTGGGCTAAGTGCATTGGCTTGTCCGTGATAGTAGAACACGACTCTTGGTAACTCTAGAGCACACTAGACTTTAGTCTTGCAATTGAAATTAGATACTTTGTGAAACTTATGATTTTATGGTATTGAATTGAAGCACGATAACCCCGATTGCATGATCCTTAAGGTATTGATTCATCTCTTGCTATTCTCTTGCTTTCTAATTTTAACATTCTTTTACTTTAAATATTTGATTTTTGTACTTTCTCTCAAAAGCCCCCTTTTGGTTTCCTAACGAAAAAGAGAATTGGAATTTGCGTGAAAAGACTCCTTGTGATCGACCCCGACCACTACTGCTACAAGTTAGCTTTAGGTGTCATGGATTATAAATTTATTTGACAAGAGACCTCGACAATCTCTTTCGTCAATATCTCCAAAATCTTTGTAAGGTTCTGGTGGGGCACAATAGAGGAAAAAAGGAAGACATTGGATGAGCTAGGACAAATTAACCAAACCAAAGGATGTTGGGGAGTTGAATTTCAAGGATCTTGAAGGGATTCATCAAGCATTATTAGCCAAACAAGTTTGACGAGTTTTTACCAACCTGGAGTTGATTGTTTCCAAGGTTCTAAAGCAACATTATTTTCTAATTTTAATCTCCTTAAGGCATCATACGACTCTACATTGTCTTATTTTTGGAGGGGTTTTGTATGGGGTTTGGATCTTTTAAAGAAAGGACTTCAAATGAATTTGGAGAATGGGACTTTGATTTGGATCTTTTAGGATTCATCGCTTCTAAGATCAACGTCTTTTAAGGTGCTAACTCGGATCGATGTCAACATGAAGGTGGCATAGTTTATAACTCCATTTCAATAGAAAGCTCATAAATTGCATAGGTATTTTTGTAAAGATGATGTGAAAGAAATTATGAATGTACCAATTGGCTTGTCTGGGGCAAATGATAACTGGTAGCATGCAAAAATGCTATCATTTTATTCCTTAATTTAAGTTAAATTGCTTAATTAATGTGTGTTTGATGGTTTAAATTTGTTAATTTAAAAATTTTTAGTCCCATAAGAGTCGTTGGATCAATCTTGGAAAAATTAGAGTTAATTAGGCCCTCAATTGAAGTATAAATTGAAGATAAAAAGTTATTGGGTCGTGAATTGAAGCCCAAAGCCAAGAAGTAGAAGAAAAACGACCCAAATCAGCCCAAAACAGCGCCTAGGAGGTCCAGCCGAAGGCCAGCGTCTGAAGGTTTGGAATTCCTAAATTCTCAGTGGCAGCGTATAGGACCAATTCGTATTCTAATTAAGTTTTCTAAAATACCAGTACATTGGCAAATCATACAGAACAATTTTATATATAAACTAGGCTAAGCATGCATCAGATCTAAATCTATGAATTAAAAGCACAGAAGTACTTACTTGTTGAAGACTTTCTTCAACGAACTCACACCAAGAATAGTATGATCACAGTATGGACACTATCACCGAGATCTTCCACTGCTATATCTCTGGGACTAGGAACCAAGTTGTGGGACTTGGTGTTCTTGAATTTTGGGAAAAGAATTTCACTAGAATGATGTGAAAATTCTTAGAAAAAAATTTTGCTTGAGAGCAAAGTATTGTGTTCAGAACTTGGGTAGACATTTTGTGCTTTATATAGAATGTCATACTTCTTTTCTAGTCGTAATAGGATAGGGATTTAATTAATTAATAATTAATTACTTTTCTCAGTCGTAATAGGATAGAGATTTATTTATTTAATTAATTAATTAAATCAAATTTAATTTAATTAAATAATTAATTAATTCTCCAATTAATTAATTACTAAATTAAATATCTCATATTTAATTTAATCCTACAATTAAATCGTATTTAATTGTATTTCTCTCAATTAATATAGTTTAATCTCAAATTAAACTTTATATTATAATGTATCACATACATTATATTAATTGTATCTTATACAATTTACTTGATTTCCCATAATGGATTTTGAACTATTCAAATTCCTTTCAGAACTAATTGTTCCTAATTACCCTTTATGAGTTAGTAGGGTGGATCTAACGGACCTACAAATCAGAAACTCCAATGATATGATGTTAACTGACTAAACTCATTAATCAGTTTAACCAATATTCATTAACTGTGGGTTACTCCACTAAAGACCCAAAACTACACTCTTCTCACTGTAGAATATTTCTGTGTCCATGGATATAGACCAATAACAACAAGTTAGTCCTTCATGAGTGTTCGTAACACTAGCTGGGTCAAATTATCGTTTTACCCCTGGGTTACGTCTATATCCTTAAGTACCAGTACTCCTTTAATGAACAATATGTTTATGGTCAAACCATTAAACAAAAACCCCTCTCGGGTCAGTGAGAGGGTAGGGCTCTTTGTTCAAGACGTGGAGACACCACTTAAGGGAACACTCATCCACTTATCCTGAAGTTGGAAAGAGGTGAATTTCATCTTGTGTGATTATGTTTCTGCCCACCCACTCGGTCTTGTCCCCAAAATGGTAGGCTTATTGAGTCTGCGAACTGGCCACTCTCACCCATACAAATCAAAGGACAATCTCGCGAACAGAAGTTCATAATACACTTAGGATTGAGACTAAGTTACCTAGGTCATCCTAGTGAAATAGAAACCTAACTAGTCAACGGTGTTACATCTAACGGTTACTATTTTGCGGTTCGATCTTATGCAAACTCATTGCATATGATACCCTCACTCGCATGTCAGCTACACGAACACGTTATATAATGGCGTTTGTATCAATTACAAAGTGGGTCGTATCCATTGTGTTACCAAGATAAGGTACCCAGCCTTATCCCTATACTATAGACTCTTTAGCTTGTATCTTGAACAATGATCTCCGTATGTTTCCACATACAGTTCAAGACTCATGCAACAACCTAAGATGTTAGTTTATTGAATTTAGGATTATTTAAGACAAAACTAATACAATAATTCGATAGCTATTTATAAAATATTAATCAATAACGTTTTATTGATAACAATCAATAGTTTGCATTTACTATCTACGAGTTTTAAAGCATAAAACCCAACAAACTCCCACTTGAACTAAAACTCTAGTTAGTGGGATGTACATCAGAATAAATAACCCAAAGCAATGAAGATGTTAAATGTATAAGTACATTACATACAAATACAATAGGCTAGGGCATCCACATACCCATTACACATCTCCCACTTGCCATAGATTATACTATGTATGAATCTCGTAGACCTTGACTCTCTAGATGACTCTCGAACACTTTAGCCGAGAGAGTCTTCGTAAATGGATCAGCGATGTCTTTTACTGCTTCACAAGCAGCTATATACTCAGTCTTCATAGTGGAGTCTGTAATGCATGCTCGCTTGATGTTTCGCCACACTACAGCTCCCCATTAAAGGTGAACACTGACTTTGACGTGGATTTCCTAGAATCCTTGTCAGATTAGAAGTCAAAGTCGGTGTGTCCTGTAATGATCAAATCCTTAGCTCCATACACCAGCATGTAGTCCCTCGTTCTCCTAAGATACTTGAGGATATTCTTAACGGTTGTCCATTGATCAAATCATGGATTCGATTGATACCTACTGACAATCTCTACTGCATAACAGATGTCAAGCTTTGTACACAACATGACATACATTAAGTTTCCCACAACTGAAGCATAGGGTATGCGTCTCATGTTCTCAAGTTCTTGAGGTGTCTTAGGACATTGTTCCTTAGATAAATGAATTCTATGCCTAAAAGGTAATAAACCCTTCTTGGAATTCTGCATCTTATATCAAACCAACTGTTGGGGTTTATGTCCCAGAACTCAAGTTTTGTTATCTTTTATATAAATAAAGATGTTATTCAGTGAAATGATTTATTTATATCTTATAATCCAATAGAAACATCCATGGTTATAACATGAGATACTCGAACTATATAGTGAATATGGACAGGGATCCAGTTCGAGTATATAACCTAAATGGTCTATAGTAAATGAATAAGGTTGGGTACCTTGTTCTGGTAACACTATGGATGCGGCCTACTTTGCGAATAAGGCAAACGACGTGATACTGGGTCGTTCATGGGGCATCCTGTGTAAAAGATGTTTACACAAGACTGGACCGAGAAATAAGTCACTCTTACTTTATAACGCCGTTTACTGTTAAGACTGATTATTTCATGCGATGACTTAGGTAACTCGATCTTAATCGTGAGCTTACTATGAACTCCTATTTGTTTAGGGTTATCCTTTGATCTGCATGAGTGAGAGTGGTCATAAAATTCTGTTCAATAATCCTACCATTTTGGAGATAACACTAGATGGATGGTTGGGGACATAGTAATGCAATATGGAATTCACTCCTACCATGTTCATGGATAGTAGAGAGGTTGTTCCCTTAAGTGCTGAATCCAAGGCTTGAACAAGGGGCCCCACCCTCTCATTGGCACGAGAGGGATCTTGTTTAATGGTTGGACCATGAACAAAATTGTTCATTAGAGGACCAGTGGACTTAAGGAACTAAGATATGCTATAGGGGTGAAACAGACTTTTTGACCTATCTATAGTAACGAACGACCTGTGAAGGATTGATTTACTAATCATGGTTATATCAAGTGGATAGAAATATATCTACAGTGAGGGGAGTTCAACTACTAGGCTATAGTTGAGTGTCCCGGTAGTTAACGGATGTTGGTTAACTAGGTTAAAAGAGTTTGGCTAGTTTAACCTCGTACCGTTGGAGCCCATGATCTGTAGGTCCATTAGGTCCCCTTGCTAGCTCGAGACTAACCTTTGGAACAATATGATGGATAAAATATGAATTACTTTAACTTCATGTTGAGAAATATGAGTAGAGGTGATAGGCGTTGTCGGTACGTCAGGTTTTTGTGAAAACCGTGTTGGTGAGTATTTAATATTTAAATATGATTTAAATACCGAAAACATGATTAGGGATTCATGATTGAAAATAACATTTAGGAAATGTTCGGGATTGGTGGCAAAATATTAATTTAATATTTTATATTAAATTAATAATTAATTAATTATTTAATAATTATTTTTAAATTAATTTAAAATTGAAAAATTGAAATTCAATTTTAATTTTTCAGATAATTATCCAATTAATTAAGGATAATTATTGATTTAATTAAATTAAAAAAAGATTGAATTTTTGGAGGTGAAGTGCATGGTGACTAAACCCATGCACTCCCCTCACGTTGGACACCAAAATTCTCACTAATATTTGGTTGATTGAGTGTCAATTGTTGGGGTTTTCCTTCATCTATTATCCCTCTATATAAATGAAGAAGAAGCCTGAAAGATTAGAGAGATTGAGATAGTGAATTGCTGCCAAATTGAATACTCATCAAACCCACCTCCATATGCTTGTTCTTCAAGCTTTCTCTCTTAAATTCCATCACTTGAGGATCCCACAATCTGTTCCAAAGGCTTGAGGATAGCAAGGAAGATCCAGTGGTGGTTCGTGATCGATTGGTGAAGAAAGACAACAAGGAAATCCAACCAATTTCTCCATTGAAACAAGCTTGGTAAACTTACTCTGTTTTTCTTCTCATGAACAGCATGCAATGAATGATCAAATTGAACTTATTAAGTGCCTAAGATCCAAAATTGCTTCCGCATTTTAGATATTAACACTTTCACCAACATCTTGTCAATATAAGACACTTGAGACAGGGCTAGCGTTTTATTCTTAGGCTCTAAACAATTTGGATCCCAAGAACAAACTGAGCTTCTCTCAAATCCTTCATTTGGAATTGAGTTGCTAGTCACTTCTTTATGTCAGTAAGATAACCTACATCATTCCCAATGAGTAGGGTATCATCCACATACAACACTAAAAAAGCTACTGAACTATTGACAATCTTCTTGTAGACATAAGGCCCATCAATGTTCTGATAAAAGCCAAAAGATTTGATCGCAGTATCAAATCTTATATTTCAAGATCAAGATACTTGTTTCAATCCATAAATGGATCGATTGAGCTTGCAAACCTTTTGCTCTTGACCTTGCTGAATGAACCCTTCTGGTTGAGACATATAAATATTCTTCTCAAGATTGTCATTCATAATCATAAAACGTGGCAATGAACAAGAGTATCCTAATAGACTTAAACATGGCAATAGGAGAGAAGGTTTCCTCATCGTCCACCCTCTCCCTTTGGGTATAACCCTTTGTCACGAGTCTAGCCTTGAAGGTTTGTACTTTACCTTCTACGTCTTGTTTTCTCTTGTAGATCCATTTGCAAACCTATAGGTTTTACCCCATCAGGTTGATCTACAAGATCCAAGATAGAATTGAAGT
This sequence comes from Luffa aegyptiaca, assembly GCA_017139565.1. Taxonomy (NCBI): domain Eukaryota; kingdom Viridiplantae; phylum Streptophyta; class Magnoliopsida; order Cucurbitales; family Cucurbitaceae; genus Luffa; species Luffa aegyptiaca. The sequence goes on from CM029403.1 coordinate 39,573,511, forward strand.
ACATAGACTCCATTTCCAGGTTCATGGCTTTAATCCATTGGTCTTTGTCAACATCATTCATTGCCTCTCTATAAGACAATGGATCCTCTATGCCATCATTAGGTATGATGACTTGGGCTTCGGTTAAGCCCATGTAACGGTCAGGCTGTATAACAACCCTCCCACTACGTCGAGACACTCTCAACTCTTGAAATGGATGTGACTGATCAGATAAATCGGCCCCATCAACAACTCGTGTTGAAGGATCAGCCTCATCAACAACTCTTGTTGATGTTTTTGTAGCTTCATTAGTTAATTCACTTAATATGACCTTACTTCGTGGCTTATAATTTCTCATGTGGTCTTCTTCCAAGAATGTAACATTTGTTGATACAAACACCTTATTTTCTTGTGGTTTGAAGAAGTATCCACCTCTCGTTTCTTTGGAGTAACCTCAAAATAGGCATAATTTTGAACGGGGTTCCAGTTTCTTTGGGTTAGTCACAAGCACGTGTGCTGGACACCCCCAAATCCTAAAATAATGTAAACTACCTTTACGCCCTCTCCACAACTCAAAAGACGTTTCAGAAACACTTTTTGATGGAACGTTGTTCAAAATATGGACTGCAATCAACATTGCATGACCTTAAAACAAGTTAGGCAACTGAGCGTAGCTCATCATGGATCGAACCATATCCAATAGGGTTCTATTTCTCCTTTCTGATACATCTTTCTGTTGAGGTGTACCAGGCGCTGAGACCTGGGATGTGATTCCATGTTCTATTAAATCAATCAGATCGAAGTTTTTTTATCGTCTTACCTAACAAGTTTTCAACTTCAATCTTAAACTCCTTGAATTTTCAAGGGCTTCAGACTTATGTTGCATTAAGTAGAGATATCAATACTTAGAATAATCATCTATAAAAGAGATGAAATATTCATACCCCCCTCATGCTTTAACATTCATTGGACCACAAAGATCCGAATGTATAAACTTCAAGGGTTCTTTGGCTCTATAGCCCTTTCCAGTAAAAGGCTTTTTAGTCATTTTGCCCTCAAGGCATGACTCACAAGGTGGTAGAGAGTCATCTTCTAACTCACTTAGAAGTTCACTCTTGACCAATCTCTTAATTCTATTGAGATTAATATGGCATAACCTTAAGTCCCAAAGATATGTATTCTCTTTAGGAGAAATCTGTTGCCTCTTATTACTTTGAGTAGTAGCAGTCTTAAACAACTCAGTGTTCATGACTGCTTTACTCACGATTAGTCTTAAAACATATAAATAATTTTCCAGTTTAACTGAACAAATATTAATTCCCTTTCTAGAAATGAATGATTCATTCACTGAGAAAGATATGGAATAATCTTGTTCAAGCATACAAGATATAGAAGTCAAATTTCTTTTTATCTTGGGAACAACATACACATCATCTAATAATATGTATTTATTCTGACTAAAAAATAATTTGATGTTCCCCACTGCTATAGTTGAGACGACCTCTGATCGGACGAGTTGTCAGGGCTCGGATCAAAGAAAATTTATAATCACCGAACACTAAACTACTTGCAGTAGTAGTGGTCGGGGTCGATCACATGGAGTGGCGTTTGGCTATTTATTTCCTATTTATTTTGAGGTTAAAAACAGTAAAAAGGGGGGATTGCATAGGAATGAATTTAACATGCAAGGAATCTAAAGGCATGAAATTAAACAGCATGAATTTTAAAGACCGGAAACTAAATCGCTAGAAACATAAATTAGTAGAGAAATCAATTAAACTAACGACACCGATTGGGGAGATTCTTGGGGTTGAATGGTTTACTTTGATCATTGTTTTCCTACCTATTTTAAGGCTAACTAATCTTGCTTAATTGCCCAATCGATCTAATTTGAACCCAGAAAAGACCCTAAGCCCACCTAAGCCATCTAACCCGATCATACATCGTCCATCGGACTCTAATTAATTAACAAACTAATCCAATTTAACCGTCAAATCAAACAATTAACCAATTGTCTTAAGTCTAGTGGATTGATTAGGACATTAGAAATAATCAAGGTTTAAAATGTCGATGTCGATGGAAATGTCGAGGTTCAGATTTTATGGAAATATCGAGAGACATTCTGGGAAAATTTACGGAAATCGTGGATATTGATGGAAATTGTTTGAATTAGTCAATGAAACTTTAATTGTGACTTAATTAGACTATAATTGACCATTTTTTATCATCATCTAAAAAGTAAGATGATATTTAGATGGAATTGTTGATTCAAATGTCGATACGTGCAGAAATTTTGAAAAGAAAATAAAAATTGATGAAAATTGTTTGAATTATTAAATGCAAATTTCGTTGTGACTTAATTATATTCAATGCAGTATGAAAATTGATGAAAATTATTTATAATATTTATATTAACATGTCGATAGGATGTTCTTGTTAATTAAAATTATGCTAATCGATATAAATTATTTGAATTATAAAATGAGACTTTAGTTACAAATAAGATTGTCAAAAAAAAAGTTACAAATAAGAAGTATATAGGAACAATATAATTAACTAATAATAATTGATAACTATATAATTAATAAAACAAAAATTAACTAATAATGTAAAAAAACATGGTAACCTTTAAACTTAACTTAATAGGTGAAGATAGATAAATAAAGCTAAAAGCCTAGAGCTCCTAATTTAAGAATGAAATTGGAGATGTAAAAATAATAAAATAATTGAAATGTATAATTAAAATAATTAATTAAAAATTATTTTTGTAGTAAAAACTAGAAAATGAATTTGAAAATTTCTAGTGTTTGGATGTAAAATTTGATAAATGAAAAGCAAAAGAAGGTAAAAAAAAGTTTAAAAAAAAGTGGGTTAAAAAATACAAAAATATATATATAAATATATAAAAGTAATAAAAAAAACCGTATTTAAAAAAAAATATATATATATATAAACGAATATAAAATACTTCAAGCATTAGCAAGATTCGAACCCGGAATCACACAAGTCGAAGGCGCGCCCAAATCCACTGGGCCAAACAGAATTTCTAGAAAGTAAAGCGTACAATTAAATCTTAAACTAAACAAGCTATAAAAAAATAATATAAAAAAAACCGACACCTCTCAACATGTCGTCGACATCACGAAATTTCGACATGTCGTCGACATTTCGGCGACATGAGGGGAAGAACGACACTTCCCCCCCTTGAAATGTCGACACGGTCGACATATCGAAATGTCGATCGAAATTTCGGTATGTCGACCGAAATTTTATACCCTGGAAATAATTAGTAGGGGTGAAAAAAAACGAACCGAACCGACGAGTCGGTTCGGTTCCATTTTTACATAGATCCAGGCCGAACCGAACCGAACCGACTGGTTCGGTTCGGTTCTCACTTTTAACTTAAATAGGAAATGGGTTTAGGGTTTCCACTTCTTCGGCCCACCTCCTGACTTTTAACTTTCTCTCTCTCTCATTCTCTCTTTCCCACGAACGCGGTTTCTTCAATCTTGTTCTTCGGCGCTGTACTCCCCCCCTCTCTCTCTCATTCTCTCTTTCCCACGAAGCCACGAACGCCGCCGTCCACCACGAAGCACGAACGCCGCGATCTGTTTTTACATGTGGGCTTTTTTGTTTATCTTCTTCTTTCTGATTTTGTTTATCTTCTTCTTCTGATTTTGTTTATCTTCTTCTGGTTTTTTTTATCTTCTTCTTTTAGTTTTTTTTTTATCTTCTTCTTCTGGTTTTTTTAGCTTCTTCTTCTAGCTTTTTTTTTTTTGTTTTTTTGTTTCTTCTCCGCAACGGCGGCAGCGAAGCACGAACGCCGTCGTCGTCTCTTCCACCATGCAGCACGGACGGCAGCTTCGATCTGTTTTTGCATGTGGGGTTTTTTGTTTATCTTCTTCTTCTGATTTTGTTTATCTTCTTCTTCTGGTTTTTTTTCTTCTTCTTCTGATTTTGTTTATCTTCTTCTTCTGGTTTTTTTTTCTTCTTCTTCTGGGTTTGTTTTTTATTTTCTCCATCCATCTATTTCCGACCCCATTGAAGCCCTTAAAAGAAATCCAAGAACACCTATGAAATCCTTCTCACTGCCGATTGTTTTGCCCCCTCCACCGCCCACTTTGTCGCCAGTTGCCGAGCCGTCGTTCCAAAGAAAAAAAACGAACAATTTGAGAACGAGAAGATTCGAGAAAGAAAGAAAAAATGACCCGACCCGACCCGTTCGGGTCTAATCGGGTCGGTCTGTCCGTACAACCGATCCGACCCGACTTTTTTACACCCCTAATAATTAGGCCTAGATTACTTCTAACGCTATTTTGGATCCTAGACCTATCGTGTCAAGCAACAAGGTCAGAGAGCTGCTCTTGGGACCCGTGCCCACGAATCGGTCTATGCGCTAACTATTGAACTAATTATCCATTAGCTACTTGGAAATTAATCCATTAGCATATTATTAACATACGAGTTGCGAGTTAGGGCGTCAATCTAACCTACTGCGCATGCTAATTATACATACCGAATCCAAAATACAATAGCAATATGAAATTAAAGGACCAATCATAACATGAAACTCACAAAGGAACACATTCTATAATCCAAAAATCATCCAATCGGTGTCAACGGGTTTAGACGGCGGTAAAGCCGACTAAAACCCGCGACCCTATGTTACAATAATAAAGAAATACAAGAGAAATCAATAAGAAAACATACACTATCGAGTTCTGGACGTGCAAGACAAAGAGAAACCAAGAGAAAGACAAAAAATTACAACCAAAATCTAACCTAAACGGCGGAATAAAACGAGGGTTTAATATCGAAAAAATTATCGTGGCGTCGAGACGCTGGGCATGTCGTCTGGGCCTGGGGTTCGGGAACGGGCCAGCGTCTCGAATCTGGCCACGGCGTCTCGACGCTTGGCCTTTGTCCAGCGTGTCTCATTCTTTTATTTCTTCTTTATTGCTCGCTCGGCTTAAGACTTGAACCTTTGACTCCTTGGAACCATTCTTCGGGCTCATCACGACCCTCACGGTCTTCTCACCTTCTCGAGATCCATGGACTTCAAGTTAGCTCGAAAACTCTTTAAATCGCCCGAATTAGCTCCAATTTGTGTAGTTCGTCCCTAATGCCCTAAATGCACAAATAATCTACAAAATAGACAAATAAAGCGTAAAGTGCACTCTAACAGGTTTAGATTAACAACAAATAAGTAGGACTAATTTGGTCCTATCAACCTCTCCAGTTCCAACTTTTAGAGTCATCTCAGTAGCTTCAAGTTGTTGCCAGGAACTCATTTCTTTAAAGGAAGAACAAATGTGGTTAGTGGCCACTGGATTTAATATCCAGACGGAATCATCATTCTCCACTAAACACATTTCCAAGACAAGTAAATCATATTTACAGTCTCTGGAAATGTTCTTTATGGCTAAGCAGTGTTCTATGTCTTATTCATCATGAACATTTCTTAATGAATTAATCACTAATCGTAAATCATTTACCACTTGTTTTTGTTTAAGCTAGTTGTATTACCGTTATTTTTATGGGCATTAATAGAGGAAGACATGCTGGATTAAAGCAAATACTTGATCGTATTAGTTATCTTTGTCTTAACCCATTACACAAGCAAACCAATAGCAAACAATCCAATCGATTTAGAAAAAACAAGCAATCATAGAAACCCTAATAAAATATTGATTTAATCTTTGCAACGATGCTTCAGAGGTTTAGAACAACAACCACCGAAGGGTGGTCAGCTACTCCTCCCCTGAATTAAGACAATTCTCAACTAATTCTAATGCTAGAATAACTCATATTCCTATAGACATTAGCCACTATTGTTCGGTCAAGGGTTCATTAACACATTTAACTTATCCTCGTAAGTGTAACCCTCCCACTTTCAAATCCCAGAGGTACGTACCAACAGGCTACAGAAGGGAAAGACAGCTGTTGGTAATTAACGTAAGTGACCCTATCCATTTCTGGAGTTCGCGGTGTTCCGAAACCTATGATCAGACCCTCCGAAGAGATGGTCGCTCCAGACCGTAGGATATGTTGACACGCGTCCTTCTCCCGCTTACTATGAACACTTTCCCCATTCACCTTGGTATTGACCCATGCAAACACTTTCTGAAGGGAGGCCGCACCCAAGGCGACATGAAGTCGAGCATGTATCTCACGGTGTAAACACAGGGGGACGTGAGAGTAAAAACTTGATATAAATATCTCGTTTTTATATTTTTCCTCCCACTGAAGTATTCTACTAGTTTTAGGGTTTATTTAACTTAGATAAATCTGGCTAAATCGATTTATCTAAGTCTATGCCTATTATAACATTTATAATATAGGTGAATTAAACTCTTTTAATTAACCTAGAAACATTGCATGCTAACATGACTATGGTTAACTTAACTTAAGTTCCGGGTCGGTTCCTACGTAGCAGGTGTTCCGTAAACCGTCATCTTAAGTATCTCCAGCCTTAGACAGAACTTCACTGGGAGAGTTCCCTTATAACCATAGTAATGTAAAGTCTTTACTCTAAAGATCTAGGTGAATTAAACTCTTTTAATTAACCTAGCGACATTGCATGCTAACATAACTACGGTTAATTCAACTCAAGTTTCGGGTTAGTTTCCAGGTATAAGGTGTTTCGTAAACCGTCATCTTAAGTAGCTTCAGCCTTAAACAGAACTTTACCGGTAGAGTTCCCTTATAACCATAGGATATGTTTTTCCTACTTAGTCTCATTAAAACTATTTTAAGAACTAAGCAAGACTTAATTCTAATCCTATTAGAATTAACGTGATCTTAGGTCTAATTAATTGTAAACATTTTAAAATTAATTCATTTACCTATGAACTTATGTTTGCATGCAATCTTTATTATAGGTTGACGATTTCTAATCATTAATTTTATAACTCTTATAAATTTTAATGATTATCCCTATAATATACTTTCTATGGTTTAATTCAATTAACAATCAAATTCTAATTAATTAAATCAACCATAGAACATGCATCTTCATGACATCAATATAACAATTATGTTAACCTATCACTCTTTGGCGTGTTTTGCCGTTGCTCTGAATCTTTCGGATAGCTCTAGTCTTTTTTTGGCTTCTTCCATTTCGGAAGAAGGTTTTTTTTGTAAAGAGGTTTTACCTCATTTATTAAACTCTTCGGTTCCAAGGAAGAGTAGTTGTTTTGTTGGTGGTGGTTTTTAATGCATTTATTCTTCTTCTTAAAAAAAAAATATTAACCTATGGATGTGTCATGCTCAATGCAAATTGATTTTCATATCTTATTAATATAACACCTATATCAAACAAATCATGAAAATCATACAAGCATCCATAAGACATTAAATGAAATATAACTCTTTATATTTAAACTAAGTAATGTCATGCTACATACTTATTCGATTTCATATATTTAACATAACCATTATGTTAAATTACTCATGAAATCCATCCATCATGCACTAATACCATACATTATAACGTTTATAATATATCAAAATGCATGATCATGCTTAGCCTAAGGTGGGATTTAATCTAAATGACATTCATAAGGCATTTAAATAGCAAATGAACCGATAATTTGGCCCCTAGGATAAAATAAAGCAATAAATTACATTAATTTAGCAAAATTTTATCCTAATATGTCTTCTGCCACTCAAGAATCGGACAAAAACGACCCGAACCAACTTGAACCGACCTCTAAAACCTCGAACCAAGCCAATCCACCACGAACCGATGTTGAACCGTTCAAAACTGGTCAAACAAAACCGCCTTCATCACGAACCAGAGCACTTGAAACCCTAGCCGCCTACTACTGAAATAGCATCGAGACGCTGTCGGTTTCCGCATGCAGCTGAGAATCAACACAGCGTCAAGACGCTGATGAACCAGAGTCAAGATGTTGCGTTTGGAGGCAAAATTTGGGCTATTCCGCGACTTGTTCTTCCGTTTCGGCCAAATTTGGTCTCGATCTCCATCGAATTTTGAGACTAATCTAGACCTGGACTTACAATAGACTCGATTTTACCAATAATTGTCCAAAAACACAAGGACCCTTACAATTTTGATCAAATCAAAAGTAAATTTTAAGGTCAAATCTATCGAAAACATTCATTCATAAACCACATTCACAATGCAATTTAATCCCACCAAAATCAATGCAAATTTTAGAAAACAAAAATTAAACATACGAAAATGGCTCTGATACCAATTGGAGGTTTGGAATTCCTAAATTCCCAGCGGAAGCGTATAGAACCAATTTGTATTTTAATTAAGTTTTCTAAAATACCATTACATTGGCAAATCATACAAAATGATTCTATATATAAACTAGACTAAGCATGCATAAGATCTAAATCTATGAATTAAAAGAACAGAAGTACTTACATGTTGAAGACTTTCTTCAACGAACTCCCACGAAGAATAGTATGATCACAGTAGGGACACAGCCACCGAGATCTTCCACTATTATATCTCTGGGACTAGGAACCCAAGTTGTGAGACTTGGTGTTCTTGAACTTTGGGAAAAGAATTTCACTAGAATGTTGTGAAAATTCTTAGAAAGAAATTTTGCTTGAGAGCAAAGTGTTGAGTTCATCAACGAGGAAGGCATTTTGTGCTTTATATAGAATGTCATACCTCTTTCCTAGTCGTAATAGGATAGAGATTTAATTAATAATTAATTACTTTTCCCAGTTGCAATAGGATAAAGATTTATTTTAATTAATTAATAATAATTAATTAATTAAGTCAAATTTAATTAATTTCATTTAAATCATATTTAAATGAACATCTCCCACATAACCTATAGTTTTTAATTAAATCAAATTTCATCAATTTAAATAATCAATTAATTCTCCAATTAATTAATTACTAAATTAAATATCTCATATTTAATTTAATCCTACAATAATTAAATCGTATTTAATTGTATTTTTCTCAATTAATAAAGTTTAATCTCAAATTAAACTTTATATTATAATGTATCACATACATTATATTAATTGTATCTTATACAATTAACTTGATTTTCCATAATGGATTTTGAATTATTCAAATTCCTTTCAAGACTAATTGTTCCTAATTATCCTTTATGAGCTAGCAGGGGAACCTAATGGACCTACAAATCAGAAGCTCCAAGCTCCAATGATATGAGGTTAACTGACTAAACTCATTAATCAAACCAATATTCATTAGTTGTGGATCACTCCACTAAAGACCCACAACTGCACTCTTCTCACTGTAGAATATTTCTGTGTCTATGGATATAGACCAATAACAGCAAGTTAGTCCTTCACGAGTGTTCGTAACACCAGGTCAAATTACCGTTTTACCGTTGTGTTACTTCTATATCCAAACATGCTCATCTCAAGCAACACAACAGATACAGTTCATGCTTAACAAAAGCAATAAAACAGTACATGCTCATCTCAAGCAACATAAGCAGTACATCTCAGCAGTTCATACTTTGCACAATTATATAAGTAAAGCAAGTAACAGGCAAACATGCTTCATGCAGTTAAACAAAACCCAGCAAGTAAACTACTTACCTAAAGCACTTCTAAATTAAACCAACTCTTGCTGGAAATTGCACAATCACGCTCCAATATGAATCTCCAGCTACAAAAAAACTACTAGCCATTATTAAAGGAAATCTAAACTAGAGGATAACACCCTAAAACATGTTGTTAAGGGAAAAACTTAACCAATAATGGTTTAATTCCTTGTTGGACATCATCTAAAAATTACTCAAATTAAAAACCCAAAGCCATTAGACCATGGGCAACCACGTCTAAGGCGTTCCAGGTATTTTTCATATTTTCTTTCTTACTCTCACTCCCTCATTTGTCTTTCTTTTTCTACTTTTTCACATTTTCTCTATTGTGTTTTCTATTCAAATTTGATCATTTTTTTAATATGAGATTTATGTCGAGACATTGACCTTGAAATTGGAGGTCTCAATGTCTCTTTATTAGATCATCTAATCTTTACTTTTTTTTTCCAGTTTTATCTTTTACATTTTTATAATATCTGAAGGATTTGGAATTCCCTAATTCTGATAAAGCAGAAGCGCAATTGGACCGTTTCGTAGTTAATTTTTTTTCTACCAAAATACCAATACATTGGCAAAAATTACAGAACACATTCTATAAAATCTATTTAGGCTAAGCCTATAATAAAAGATCTAATCTAAAAGAGAAAGAGAAGCAAACCTCCGTTGACGTCTCTGAAAATCAAGAATGATTCTTGATTGCTCTGCAACAACGAAGAACACCACCATTTGATCTTCCTCGCTATAACTCTGAGATTAGGAACGTAGTTGTGGGACTACCTCATCTTGAATGGGAAAAACTCTAGAGAGAAAATTCTCCCTAGAGTTCTTGGGTTGAGAGAATATGAGAGGGAGGCTAGAGAGAATGCAAGAGTGCATTCTTGTGGCCTTATGTTGTAGTTTTTTTTTTTTTTTTTTTTTTTTTTTTTTTTTTTTATGAAAAAAGAAACATGCACATTAAAGGAAATAAAAGTTAGGTACAACAACTTCTTTCTCCAAAATGGAGAAAAACCAGCCTTTACAACAAAAACCAAATTGGTCGGAATCCATTCTCAAGGGTTGAGAAATTTCAAAAGAACTGAAGGAAAAATTGCCTTTAGTAGCAGACACGTGCGCTAGCCTATGCGCCAAAAGATTACAATTTCTGGGACAATACTCGAAAGCTACCACGTTCGATTGCTTTGCCCGATCCTCAATCTCGTCGATGATCAGCGAAATTTCCGAGCAATCTTCAGAATCGTGGTTAAGGAGCTTAACAACTTCGGCGGCGTCTGATTCCACCACCAACGGAGGCTTAGCCATCGCCGAGTACTCTCTGTAACTCTCTGATAATTGCTTGAGTCCTTCTAAAATGGTGATAGCTTCCAGCATTTTGATTTCTTCTTTCGAATCAATTTTCTTGCACCTTGCTCCGATCAAAGAACCTACTGAGTCACGAATGATCCATCCCACTCCCCCCAAATTTGAGGAGTCGAACCAGGATGCGTCCGAGTTCATCTTCCAATGGCCGACGGACGGAGGATTCCAACACCCATGACTCTGAAGGTTCTTCGCTGAGCTTCTCGCCTGATACTTGTTCTGACTCTGGTAGCAACTCATTTTACTCATAATGTCTTTGTGAAATTGGCTTGTATCTATCCTGGAATTCGACTTCTTTATCTGGTTCCTCGTTTGCCAAATAGCCCAAATTAGGTGACTAGCTCTCCCCGCTTCGTCTCTGCCAATGGAATTGATAAGAAATTCCCAATACTCCTTGAAGCTCCATCATTCCCTACACGAGGTAAAAACTTGTTTTAGAGCAGGAAATAGGTTAGACCACATTTTCCTTACCAGTTTACATTGCCAAAATAAGTGGACTCCATCCTCTGCCTTTCTCCTACACAAATAACAGCTAACATTAGTATTCACTCCCCTTTTTTGAATGTTCGTAAGGGTAGGAAGGGCGTCGTTCATAGCCTTCCACAAATTGATTTTCACTTTCGGCCAGCAGTCAAGCTTCCAAATGGACTTCCAAAGATTTTTAGATTGCTCCAAATTGGAACCCAAGGCTACATTGCTGCTATCAATTTGGACTGCAAGATGGTAAGCACTTTTAACGGAGAACATTCCTTTCGGATCCTTCCCCCAAATGATTTCATCTTCCTTGGCAAGGTTCCTCTTAGGCATTTTAAGGATATCCACGTCGCTTGGAATGAAACATTCTTTTATGATCTCCTCATCCCAAGATCCATCCTCTTTAATAATCTCTATAACTCTTTTGCCTTTAAGCACATCCCTGACAGCAACCAGTTTCCAACCTCCTTTATTAGAAAGCCAAGGATCCTCATCAATGTAAACTCTCTTCCCATTACCAACCTTCCATCTATACCCTCTTTCAAACAAAGATCTCCCCCATATGATGCTTTTCCATACGAGAGAGGAGTTTCCTTTGGCTTTTGCTTTGAGAAAACTACTTCCAGCAAAGTATTTGCCCCTAAGCACGAGAGCCATAAGGCTACCCGGGTTTTTTAGGATCATCCAGCTTATCTTTGCTAACATGGCCTTGTTGAAAAGAGAGAGCTCCCCGAATCCCATCCCACCTTGATCTTTCTTCAAACACATTTTGCCCCAACTAGCCCAGTGAGCCTTCCTTTTGTTGGAGGACGAGCCCCACCAAAACCGAGCACAAGCTTTGTTAATCTCATCGCATATGTTGTTGGGGAGTCTAAAACAACTTATAGTATAAATTGGGACCGCATGCGCTATAGCTTTAATAAGAATCTCCTTTCCCCCCGCGGACAAAATCTTTCCTTTCCAATTTTGCAGAATCTTCCACACTCGCTCCTTAAGCCTACTGAACATAATGCCCTTGTTTATCCCCGTCTGAGCCGGAAGACCAAGGTAATTACCAATAGAATTAGACTGCTTAACCCCAAGGGCTTCGCTAATGCCACTTGCTATCGACTCATTAATGTTCCTGCTCAACATACACAACGATTTATCATAGTTGACTTTCTGCCCTAACGTTAGCTCATAAATTTGGAGAACCTTCTTTATGCTCGCTCATTCCTCCTTGCTAGCTTTGAAGAAAATGAGGCTGTCATATGCAAAAAAGAGATGAGTTATAGGGGGACAATACTTATTAATCTGAATACCATAGATATTAGAAAAGATACTTCCCTTTTGAGGATCTGCGCAGATGATGAACAAGTAGGGAGAAAGGGGTCTCCTTGACGGATTCCTCTGCTAGGATTGAAAGCCTCTTGGGGGGAACCATTAATAAGAACTTGATAGCTGATAGATTCCACGTAATTCATAATGAGCTTCACCCATTTAACACTGAACCCCATGTGTTCCAGGATTTGTCTAAGGTAAGCCCATTCTATCCTGTCGTACGCCTTGCTCATGTCTAGCTTGAGGGCACCAAGACCTGTTTTCCCCGATCTTCTGTTGTTAATGGTGTGGATACATTCGAAACCCACCACTACGTTGTCAGTGATAAGCCTCCCCGGAACAGAAGCCGACTGAGAGGGGGAAATAATTGAATTCAGCACCTTCTTGAGCCTGTTAGCTATGACTTTTTCCACTGTTTTGTAGATAACGTTACAAAGGCTGATGGGTCTGAATTCTTCCATCCTTTTAGGCTTTTGACTTTTAGGGATGAGCACAATAAAGGAATTGTTAATAGGTCTCATATCTTTACATTCGTTCAAAACTTCTAGGCAAGATATGCAAAACTCATCCTTAACCTCTTCCCAGTATTTTTGACTTTTATGTTGTAGAAGTTAAGCCCTAGGTTTAGTGTTCTATTTATAGGAGAAAGACCATGAATAAAATATTCATTTAAAATCAATTATTTCCATAACTGATCTAATCTTTTCCATAATTGATTAATCTTTTCCATTAATGATTGATCACTTCCATAAGTGATTAAATCATTTCCATAAATAATTAATTACTACCTTAAGTGATTAATCATTTCCATAATTGATTAATTTCCAATTAATTAATTCTTTAATTAATTAATCACCAATTAAATATCATATATTTAATTTCAGACCTTCTATTAGTTAATTAATCAATTACCCAATTAAATATCATATATTTAATTTCAAGTCTTCAATTAATTAATTCTATAATATGAATCAAATTCATATTAAAATTTGAACTCCTTCAAATTCTTATATATCCTATAAATTTAATATATATGAATCAAATTCATATTAATATTTGAACTTCTTCAAATATTTATTTCTCTCATAATAATAAAGTTTAATTTCAAATTAGACTTTACATTTTAATGTATCACTATACACTATATTAATTTGTATCTCATACAATTAACTTAATTCCCAATATGAATTTGAACTATTCAAATTCTCTCAAGATATAATTGTTCATAATTACTCTTTACGAGCTAGCAGGGGACCTAATGGACCTACAGATCAGAAGCTCCAATGATATGAGGTTATCTGATTAAACTCGTTAATCAGGTTAACCAATATTCATTAACTGTGGGTCATTCCACTAAAGACCCACAGTTGAACTCTTCTCACAGTAGAACATTTATGTGTCCACGGATATAGACCTATACCGGTAAGTCAATCCTTCACGAGTGTCCGTAATCACAGCTGGGTCAAATTACCGTTTTACCCCTGTGTTACATCTGTCTCCTTAAGTACCAGCGCTCCTCTAATGAACAACCTGTTTATGGTCCAACCATTAAACAGAAAGTCCCTCTCGGGCTAGTGAGAGGGCGGGATCCCTTTGTTCAAGTCCCGGAGTCACCACTTAAGGGAACATTCATCTACTTCTCCTAGAAGTGGAAAGGAGTGAATTCCTTCTTGTGTTGTCATGTCCCTAGCCTCCCACTCGGACTTGTCCCCAAAAAAGAAGGCATATTGAGTCGGCGTATTGGCCACTCTCACCCATGCTAATCAAAGGACAATCCCTCATGAGAAGGAGTTCATGACACACTCAAGATTAAGACTGAGTTACCTAGGTCATCCTATTGAAATAACCTAACTAGTTAATGGTGTTATATCTACTGGTTTACTATTTCATGGTTCGATCTTATGCAAACTCATTGCATAGGATACCCCCGTTCGCATGTCTACTACATGAACGCTTTGGATCAATACGTCTGTATCAAATATACAAAGTGTGTCGTATCTCATAGTGTTACCAGGATAAGGTACCCAACCTTATCCTTGTACTATAGACCTTTTAGGTTGTTACTTGAACATCGATCCCCGTATGTCCCCACATACTAGTTCAAGTTACATACAAACAACCTTGGATCTTAGTTTATTGGATTTGGGTCAAATTGTGCAATATTTAACAATAACACTTTATTGTAGAAACTCAATAATACTTTATTGAAACAAGTATACAATTTGTTTACATTCACTATCTACGAGTTTTAGGGCATAAAACTGAACAATATCAACATCTTCCACAGTTTTCTTCATTTTTTAATCAATTTTTTTTTTTTTTTTTTTTTGCATTTTCAATATTTTATGCATTTCTCTAAATTAATTTTCTGCATATTAATTTTTTGATTTTCTGCATTTTTTTCTGCAAATTGGTTTTCTGCCTATTGCTTTTGGATTTTCTGCATTTTAACAATTTTCTGCATTTTTTTTTTTCTGCAAATTGGTTTTCTGCATTTTTCATATTTTCTGCATATTACTTTTGGAATTTTCTGCATTTTTCTGCATTTTTCAACATTTTCTGCATTTTTATTTTATGCATATTGATTTTCTGCATTATATTTTGCAAGTTAATTTTCTGCATATTAATTTTTGAATTTTCTACACTTTAACTTTTTTTTTTTTTTTTTTTTGCATTTTCAATATTTTCTTCACTCTCCTTTGCAAATTAATTTTATAGATTTTATATACATTAATTTTTATACTTTAATATTTACTGCATTTGACTTTTTTGTAAATAATTTTCAGTAATTTTTAAAATTTTATTTTATGTAATTTAAATATAAAGATGTCAGTAAGATAATTTTTTAAATTAGATTGATTGCATCAACTCAAACGGTTCCATTGTAGTTTGTTTTATTGAATATAGGCAAATGAAACTAACATGCACTATTTGTTATTTAACAAGGATATATATCAATTTATAGAGTAAAGTACTAAGCATGTGAAAACATTAATTATTCCACCAAAAATAGCATCGAATTTGAGAAGATATTCAAGTATAAATTGAAATTCATATTTATTTTATAAAAAAATGTTAAATTAATATTATTTAATTTTTTATGCAAGATAACATATAAAAATAATATAAACTAAACTAAATTAAATTTAAATTTAAATTAATAGAAAAATATGTTATATAAATTCATATTAGATCCAAGTAACATGCAAATTACATAAATAGTCATAAGGGCATTATTGGAACATTATGTAAATTTAAGACATTCTCAACTAAAAATCCTGCGAAACAAACACAGTAATTCAAATATTCCCAAGCATCCTTAAAAATTTTCCTAAAAAACAAACATTGCTATCTAAAGATGTCAGACATCTGTAATTCCGGACATCTAGAATTCCAGACATCTAAAGACTCCGGCTATCTAGATTCCTAAAAAACAAACGGCCCCTAAAGGTTGGGAAACATTTTTAAGACCTAAATAACTAATGAGTAACGATACTTAATGCTTTTTAAACTAAAACAACAAGAAATAAGCAAAAAACAACAAGGTTTTCTTGCCCAACGGACCTGAAACCACGTCGAAATGGGTCTTACTAAACCAAGACAGCTCACTAAAGGACCTTTAAGCAGTGGGTCTCCAAACTTGAGGCAAAATGAACCCGAACGATTCCTAGGCGGCTCTGCAGAACAGGATATAAACACCAACTTAAGATTCCTAGCACATAATTAAATGGGTAATCTGATTTATGCACCCATCAACGATGGGTAAGACTTAAACTTACCAGACAAAGAGATTCGAGGCCAAGTCACCCACTGAACAAAAGCAAAACTGCGAGAAAACGAGGCCCGGCTTGCTGGACGCGCACAAATTTGACTAAAACAAAGCGAAGGGAGGTTAGATCAAGCCTTAACCAACAAGAACGAGGGAAAGAGGGGCTTACCCACGAATCTTTCCTTGCTGAACAACACACGAAAGAGAGATTCGAGCCACGAAATCCACCAAAATGAGCGAAAAACCATAGATCGGCGAGCTGGGCGACGACGATGGCTCGGACTGGCAGCGAAATGGGGGCAACGACGCTTGGGTCTTCAATTTCTGGCAAGGACCAACGGCGACAGGATGGCGCGGAGAGGGGACAATCCAAGCCAAAAACCCACGGAGAGGAAGAAGAAACATGCGACTAAGAGGGAGAGATTCGCGACGGGGAGGGCGGCGTGAGGAGTTGGGCGGGGTGACGGCACTTCGACCACTGGCGGCGACACGACGTGCGGCAGCGACGACGAGGGAACGGCTGCAGCGACACTGAACTAAACGGCAAAAGGGGGTGGCTGCACGAAAAGAAGGAGAGAGGGCAAGGTTTTATGTTTTTTTTTCTTCTTTTCCTTTTGCATAATTTCCTTTAATCTTTAATTCATTTTCCATTTAATAAAACAAACCCAAAAATAACATCCCAAAAATAGCTAATTCCAACCAATTTCCTTCATGTTAAGCGTAAAAACTTCAACACTTAACCACTCTTGCAACCAACGCTAGCTTAGAATTTAAACGAACTTTTAGGGAGAAATTAATTACTTTAATAACATGCTTAATTTTGAAAATAACCACTCAACCTCATGGTATAGAATTAATAACTCCATAATACAAGCCCAAAATAAAAGTTACACTTTATTCGACTAAGTACATGGAATTTAAATACACCAAAAGCACGACGTCACACTAGTCGACTTGACTCTTTTGGGCCCAAATAAGAAATATCTTAACATTTAAAAGACCCAAAATATTATTTAAAAAAATATAACAAAAATCCTAACAATAAAAAATCAATCGTGCATGTTTCCTCCCGTTATCGCACAACACTCACTTACCGTTGCTTGAGCCCAACGCTTGCCGCCCGCCGCCGTCAGTCCTCTACTCACTGTTGGCTACCAGTTTCCAGCTTGGTTCACTGCCACTGCTAATCTTCTTCTCGTCGGCAATCTTCTAATTTTGTAACTTCGTTGAATGTTGGAAAAGGAAAGGAAACCAAACGGTTTCCACTTTCAAAACTTCCCTTTCGTGGACAGAGTGAAACCAAAGAAGGAAAAATCGTGGGACAAGGGATTTTCTAGCAAAAATCTTAGAATTATATTTCCCAATTATTGAGGAATTTATTTAGATAATATCTTATAAAATAAAATTTAAATTGAAAAGAGATAATGGCTACAAGGGTATAATGGTAATAAAAAAATGTTGGAAATCTAGTCTTGAAAATCTTCCAATCTATTGACATATATGAAAATATGAATTTAAAACAACTTATCCACCAAAATTTCTCAAAATACTATCATTATCAAATCAATTATATTTGTTGATGCGTGAATCTGTCCACTGGGCCAGGCCCAATATGCACGCAATCAGGTTGGTCACAAGTCCTCAATTGTGTAGGTCGAGTGGTGTTGTTGTTGGGTTTTATGCCCTAAAACTCGTAGATAGTGAATGTAAACAAATTGTATACTTGTTTCAATAAAGTGTTATTGAGTTTCTACAATAAAGTGTTATTGTTAAATATTGCACAATTTGACCCAAATCCAATAAACTAAGATCCAAGGTTGTTTACATGTGACTTGAACTAGTATGTGGGGACATACGGGGATCGGTGTTCAAGTAACAACCTAAAAGGTCTATAGTACAGGGATAAGGCTGGGTACCTTATCCTAGTAACACTATGTGATACGACCCGGTTTGTATTCGATACAGACGTATTGATCCAAGACGTCCATGTAGGAGACATGCGAGCGGGGGTATCCTATGCAATGAGTTTGCATAAGACCGGACCACGAAATAGTAAACCACTAGATGTAACACCATTAACTAGTTAGGTTACTGTTTCAATAGGATGACCTAGGTAACTCAGTCTTAATCCTGAGTGTGTCATGAACTCCTTCTCACGAGGGATTGTCTTTTGATTAGTATGGGTGAGAGTGGCCTGCACGCCGACTCAATAAGTCTACCTTCTTGGGGACGAGACCGAGTGGGGGGCTGGGGACATGACAACACAAGATGGAATTTACTCCTTCCCACTTCTAGGAGAAGTAGATGAGTGTTCCCTTAAGTGGTGACTCCGGGACTTGAACAAAGGGATCCCGCCCTCTCACTGGCCTGAGAGGGACTTTCTGTTTAATGGTTGGACCATAAACAGTGATATGAACCAAGATGTCTTGTGTTATGCCAAAAACGAATTCAAAATTAAGTTGGATTAAATGAAGTCAAATGTCAATAAAGTTGAAGTCAACTAGCATGGAAGGAACTCAAGTTGTATTGAATGAACTCAACTACATGTCAAGTTCATTT
Organism: Luffa aegyptiaca; assembly: GCA_017139565.1. NCBI lineage: Eukaryota > Viridiplantae > Streptophyta > Magnoliopsida > Cucurbitales > Cucurbitaceae > Luffa > Luffa aegyptiaca. The sequence continues at coordinate 39,592,534 of CM029403.1, forward strand.
AGTGCAAGTTAAACATCAATGATGGAACCACACTTCAAGCTACTTCAAACTACATCAAGTAGAGCTTCATTTAATCTTTGGGAGGTTACAAGACTTAGTTGGTTGATGGGGTTTTTAATTCTCGGATTTAAGGGAGTTTCCATGTAATTTTCAGTTTTTAAGTTTTGTTATCAATGTTTTAGGTTACAATTTAGGTAGTGGTCATTATAGTATTAATGAGGATGAGAGTTACAACTCTTCAAATGACCATAGGTTACTCTAGAGTTTCATTTTGAGGCTATAAAAAGCCATGTATGTTGTATTTGAAAGAGGAGACTTGGAAATGTAGTAAAATAAGCCTTTGAGCTTTTCCTTTAGCCTAAGAGCTAAGTTTCTTTGCAATTCTATGTAGTTTAGATTGCATGTTGAGAATCATTCAAGCTTGACTTGATCAATCATGCTTGTGGAGTGATTCGAATCTCAAGCAAGTTTCTTGCCTTGAGATATTTGATCGACAAGGTAATCCGGTTTTTACTTTCCTTGGGTTGATTTTCAAATCGGTTTTGGGGTTTTCAGATTTGAGATCTAAAGGTCTTGTTTTTCAACAAGGTTGTTAGATACATTTCCTGAGAGTTTCTTAACAAACAGGTTGTTCATTAGAGGAGCGCTGGTACTTAAGGAGACAGATGTAACATAAGGGTAAAACGGTAATTTGACCCAGTCGTGATTATGAACACTCGTGAAGGATTGACTTACCGTTATAGGTCTATATCCGTGGACACAGAAATGTTCTACAGTGAGAAGAGTTCAGTTGTGGGTCTTTAGTGGAATGACCCACAGTTAATGAATATTGGTTAACCTGATTAATGAGTTTAATCGGTTAACCTCATATCATTGGAGCTTCTGATCTGTAGGTCCATTAGGTCTCCCTGGTAGCTCGTAAAGAGTAATTAGGAACAATTATATCTTGAGAGAATTTGAATATATTCAAATTCATATTGGGAATTAAGTTAATTGTATGAGATACAAATTAATATAATTTATAATGATACATTAAAATGTAAAGTCTAATTTGAAATTAAACTTTATTATTATGAGAGAAATAAATATTTGAAGAAGTTTAAATATTAATATGAATTTGATTCATATTAAATTTATAGGATATAAGAGAATTGAAAGGAGTTCCAATTTTAATATGAATTTGATTCATATTATAGAATTAATTAATTGAAGGCCTGAAATTAAATATATGATATTTAATTGGGTAATTAATTAATTAACTAATAGAATGTCTGAAATTAAATATATGATATTTAATTGGTGATTAATTAGTTTAAAGAATTAATTAATTGAAAATTAATCAATTATGAAAATGATTAATCACTTATGGAAGTAATTAATCATTTGTGGAAATGATTGAATCACTTATGGAAGTGATCAATCATTTATGGAAAAGATTAATCAATTATGGAATTGATTGATTATGGAATTGATTAATTATGGAAAAGATTAAATCAGTTATGGAAATAATTGATTTTAAATGAATATTTTATTCATGGTCTTTCTCCTATAAATAGAACACTAACCCTAGGGTTTAGGGACTACAACATATGGCCACCATAAGGCCCTCTCATATTCTCTCAACTCAAGAACTCTAGGGAGAATTTTCTCTCTAGAGTTTTTTCCATTCAAGATTAGGTAGTCCCACAACTACGTTCCTAATCTTAGAGTTATAGCGGGGAAGATCTTGTGGTGGTGTCCGTTGAAGAATTCAGAGTCGTCAGACGGAGGTATGTTTCTCATCGCTTAACTTTTTGCCAATGTATTGGTATTTTGTAGAACAAAATTAATTTACGAACGGTCCAATTGCTTCCGCTGTAACGGAATTGGGAATTCCAATCCCTTACAGTTGTGCACTTTCCACTCTGAAGCTTAAGTTAGCAGGGTGAGTGAGTAGTTAAGAACCAGGATAAGATTGCATATCTTTGAACAGGAATGGTTCCTCATTTTATAGTAGTGTTCTTCTCGACAGAGTGTCAGGTGTAGCGAAGAGGTCTTCCCCTTTCGATAGTCGGGATGGTGCTCGACTCGGTTGTTAGACCCTAGGGTGACGAGATTGCCCGATTGGAGAATGGGGCCTGATGAGCCTTTCCCTTCTCCCAACGTGGGCCTGTGGACTTGGATTGGTTGGACTTACCTACAATAATATTAATGTTGGTTTAATAGCCAAAACACATCATCTTATTATTGAATTATGAATCATGTATTTGTTGATTAAATCTAAAAAATATTGAAGTTTATAATTATTTTACAATCTTTAATACTATTTATAATTGTATTAACGTATATATTAGTCTTATAATTATTGATATATGTTTAAAGTAGTAGTTTATTAGTTAAATAAACTTATTATAAAATTTCACAAAAAAAATTACAATATTTTTATACATGGCATTTGTGATTTTTCCCGAAACCTCGATCAATATTCATATATCCATAAATCTTATCCTAATTACCAATATTGCTATCGATATTGATATTTTCATCCTTGTGCGTTTGGAAGGTCTTCGTGCTTGCTCATAGAATGGGTTTTCCGAAGGTCCAAGTGTTCTTGATTCTCTTTCAGTTGTTTCAATGCTCAATGGCACAATGGAGATTGTTGACGAGTTGATTACAATAATCGGGGTATTGGGTAGGGATGGCAAAAATCCTCGTAGAGTCGGGTCCCCACGGGGCCCCGCCCCCAAACGGGACGGGGGATCCGCAGTTTGACTAGGTATAGGGGTAAAACCAGATATTCTTTTCGGGCCCCCAGTCGGGGATGGGACGGGGATAGTCCCCGCCCCGTCCTCGACCCCGAATCCGCTCCGTATATTTTTTTATTGAATTTTTAAAAAATATATATTATATATATCATAATTATATGATAATATTATAAATAGATGATATTATATTATTAATAATATTTTTATAAAGTTTTTTTTTAATAATTATTAAGTTAATTTATTTAGTTTTTATTTTCCTTCTTTTTAAAAAAATTAATTTAGGTGTTTAAATTTATAATAAATTTTTTTAATATTTCCTAATTTTAATTAATTTTTATTATATATATATATATATATTTAAAAGAATGGGGATTTTTCTCCGTGGGGACTCGATCCCCGAACGGGGATTTTCTGACCCCGACCCCGATTCTCCAAAACGGGGAATGGGACAGGGATGAGGAGTGCATCCCCGACCCTGTCTCGCCCCATTGCCATCCCAATTATTGAGGTTCTACAAAGGTGCTATTTCAACAAGTCATTTTAACTGCCAACATTAGCATAGTTCAAACTGGCATAAAGTTTGCACTAATGACCAAGAGGTTTGTGGTTTGAATTTCTCACCTCCCACATGTTGTAAAAAAAAGTCATTTTAACCTATGTTCGTTTTAAACCCAATGTGTTGGCAGTTGTTTTGGCTGCTTTAGGATAATCTTGTCCACCTGTGTTATGGATCCATAATTTTCCAAATTGAATCAAGCATTTGATTGATTGTGAAAGAACAAATTATATGCCAATATGGTGCTGAGTAATGAAAGTGTCATTTCTGCCCCAAAAAAAAAGAAGAAAAATATTGTAGTGTTTAAAAAATAATTATGAGTACATTAAAAAAGAAATATTTTCTTTTTACTTTTTAATGTTGGTTAAATAATTTTGAAACTTTATGGCTAATGATTGTTGAGTGCTAACTGGTTTATCTAAAATGTTATTACATAATTTTTGTAATTTTCCCATGCTTTCGAACATTCCAATTAAAAAGAAAAAAAAAAAAAAACCGAGAGCAAAAATATTATCCGTACGTATTAAAATTAAAGTATCAACAATTTCGATCCAATATTATCTTTCTTCAAGAAATTAAGGGGAAAAAAAGAATCAACAGTCGGAAAAGCTACATCGAGGCCCTTTATTCTCTAATCCAACGGTAAATAGATAATAGCCAAAAAAAAAAAAAAAAAAAAAGAAAAAAGAAGAAAAAAGAGGAAGAAGAAAAAAAGAAAAAGAAAAATAACGGGCTAAAATTAGGGTTTTAAAGGTGTATATGAGAGCCACCGACTCCTCCACCCATTCTTCAGCTGCTTTGGGAAAGAGGACTATCGTTTTTCTTTCGGAATTTTCATTTCATTTTTTCTCTTGAATCTTTCATTTTCCATTGCGAATCATGGGAAAGGGTCCTGGTCTCTACTCTGATATCGGCAAGAGAGCAAGAGGTTATTGATTTCTTCATCTTCATTTCATCGTTCCGTTTTTCCCCTTGTAAATATGGTGCTTAGGCTTTCATTTTGGTTGATTTTTCTTTAAATCTTGATGTATTTTGCTGTTTTCTTTGGCAGATCTTCTGTATAGAGACTACCAAAGCGACCACAAGTTCACCATCACCACCTACTCCCCCACTGGAGTTGTGAGTTCGTTCTGCCACTTTCTTTAATTTCTAGATCTGTTTTGAGGTTGAAGTTACAGCGCTGGATATAATTTCCATCGGTGAATGAATCATAAAGAACGCAAAAGAAGAAAAAAGAAGTCGAATAAGTTTCTTAACTGTACTTTGTCGACTTCTGTATGTTGTTCTATGAATTGCAATTATTGTTTGGCTTACTGTTCTTATAATGATTTCGAATGTATTAAAGGAACTTCTCACAGCCTGCTTTTATAATTTTTAATTTGGGTTAGGTTTTGATTCTTAGAGGTAATGTGTATGAGGTTTTGTTTTATTTCTATGGTCATTGAGAAATGCACTTGAAATACTACTCTGTTTATGGGGTATCTTTGTTTTCTTTTCAAATTAATAAGCTCCTTATAAAAGACGTTGTAACTGCCCTAATGTTTGGGACTTATAAAAGCCTAAGGGTGAATGATGAGGTTGCTGCGTTTTATTGTATTGCACAGTGATTCATAATTCTTTTGCACCAGAGGTTTCTTTGAATTAGTTTAGTCTTCCACCATAAAATTTAGGTTCATCTCGGATTTGCTACTTGTTTACTAGATATTTATACCAGGTATTTTGGTTGGAACTTTGAAAATGCTTCTCCTCTCTTGGTACAAGCTTTTTCTTATTCTTTGTTTATGTTTGTCTGCAGGCTATAACATCTTCAGGAACAAAGAAGGGTGACCTGTTTCTGGCCGATGTTAATACTCAGCTGAAAAACAAAAACGTCACAACTGACATCAAAGTTGACACAAGCTCTAATGTAATCTATTTTTCTTGAACTTTTCACTTTAGTATATCCCTCGGTTTAAGATTTAAGTATCGTATTTGTCTGTCTCATCTAGGAATTTCATCTAGGATTATGGGACACTATGCAGTTTAAGGTCCTTTGAGAAAGTGGAAGTGAACTACAGAAAGTTTGATGATGTATAGCTGTATCACTGTATGAACATGTGCAGTATATTGATTAAAATACCAACATAGAGTACATGTACAACATTTGAAAATTGAAACAAGTGTTTGTCTTGTTTCATTTTATTTGAAGGCTGACTCTCTTGTCTAGTTTAATCCCTTTACACTTTAATAGAATAGGAAATCATTATTCCTCATAGGTTGGTACATTTTGATTTGGAAAGCATTATGCTTGCCTAACTTTGTAGCTTATGTTTAGTTGACAGTCTGAGGAATTCTGTTCTGCTTCTCTATTTTGTTTGAGGCTGCTCAGTGCTCACAATTGGATATAGTCATTATATTTCTTTGAGGTCTGTAAGTTATTGGGCTTGTCTTGTCAATTGTGGAGATAAAGTACTCCTGCATTAATTGCTCCCCACCCCCAGTCTCCCACACACAAATTGATGAAATTTGAAACAATAAATTAAGCTAAGTTTGTGAATGTCATTTTTTAATCATCGGTATTTGGTGACGAAGTGTTATGACTCCTACATATTTTTTATATCATATCTTCTTTTGTGCAATTTTTGTGACTTGTGTTTTGAAATGAAATTTTATAGCTTGTCACAACTATCACTGTGGATGAGCCTGCTCCTGGATTGAAGGCAATATTGAGTTTCAAAGTCCCTGATCAAAGGTCTGGTAAGGTGAGTGATGGAATAATGTGTTTTCATTCCCTGGATAGTGTTCTATTTTTGTGTGTTTTCTTTTTTTTCATTTTGCGCTGACAAACATGTTTAAATAGTTGTACAATAGGCAGATATGAATCATCCAACTAATTTCTGTCTTTGTCAAGTAGGTGGAACTGCAATATCTGCATGATTATGCAGGAATCAGCACGAGTATTGGGTTGACAGCCAATCCTATTGTCAACTTTTCTGGTGTTCTTGGATCGAATCTTCTTGCCCTTGGTACTGATCTTTCATTTGACACCAAAACTGGAAATTTCACCAAAGTCAATGCTGGACTTAGCTTTGCCAATGCAGACTTAATTGCTTCCCTGACTTTGTGAGTTTTTTTTTGTTAACTCTCTTATAGGTTTATCAGGTGTAATTTTTCCTCCTTTTTGTTGGTAAATATTAAGGGAAATTGTATCCATTCTTGACTCAGGAATGACAAGGGTGATACGTTGAGTGCATCATACTACCACACAGTGAACCCTTTGACTAGCACGGCTGTCGGTGCAGAGGTCGCTCATAGCTTTTCTTCTAATGAGAATACCATTACAGTTGGCACCCAACATGCACTTGATCCACTGACCACTGTGAAGGCTCGGGTCAACAACTTTGGCAAAGCAAGTGCCCTTATCCAGCACGAGTGGCGTCCAAAATCATTCTTCACTGTATCTGGAGAGGTAGACACCAAAGCGATTGAAAAGAGTGCAAAGGTTGGACTAGCTTTGGCCCTCAAGCCATGATAGGACATTTTGCTCGCTATGCTGGAAGAATTAAGGTAGAGCTTCTACATAGCTGACTTGTTTGTTCAGACTTTGATGATATATGTTCATGTCACTCTTGGCCGTTGTTTTGGGTTGTAGAAATAAATGTTAAGATGATAATGTCATAGACCTGTACCTTTTTGGCACTTTGATCAGTCCCTTTTGAAACCGAGGCAGATGAAACTTGTTGAGGAGATTTACCATTGAGATATCGTTGCAGTTTTCTTTTTTTTAATGCCTCTTCGCTATTCAAACCCTCCTCCCCGGCTAAACAGGGAAAAATACAGAGGAAAAGGGATGATATTGCTGCCCCTAATAATGATCGTTCTCCATCAAATAGTTGTTTTTTGTTTGTATTTTTGAAGTTTGTGTGATTCTCATCGGGAAGCTCACGTCCACAACGGCAAATATGAGCTCGCTTTTTCCTTTTCTGATTTTTATGGCTAATAAAAATTAGGGTTAGAAAACAGGAAATTAACCTTAATCCGAACTTTAGTCAATGAATTAGCAGTTGACACATTGTGTGCATTTAATAGTATAAAATAATTTTTTTAAGGGTGATGAAAATTTTAAAGTAAAAAGATTAAATAGTTAGAGAACACTTTTGGTTTTTGAACTTGCTGCAATGAGTTAATAATGCATCAATGATTTTTTAACAATTTAGTTCCTTCAATTCTCATATATTATAATTTAGTCATTATACTTTATAATTTGTAACGATTTAGTTTCTAAAATTTATAACAATTTAGTTCATGTGAAAAATATTATTAAGATCTAATAGAACTTCTTACATATATATAGACTAATAGCTTGATTTGGACTTATTTCAAAAAAAAAAAAAAAAAAAAAAAAAAAGCTTGATTTGGACTATATGTGTTTGTTAACTATAAAGATTAAGTTGTTACCTAATAGAAATTGAGATTTAACTTCAATGAAAATTTTCAGAATAGAGATTGAATCTTTACAAATTTAAAGTAAACGGATTAAATTGTTACAAGATTGTAAGTATAGAGACTAAATTATTACAAATTGAAGTTTTTTTTTTTTTTTCTTCTGGAAAAGAGATACATAATTAAACAAAACAGAAGAAAACTACAAACGAAAAAAAGGAAGAGGACGCCCATTTGAGGCATGTCCTGAGCAACATTGTTGTGAGTCCAAGGAGGATTGTCTTCTAACCAAACCTCAGAATGCTTCGTTGTGCGAGCATGAGAAGCCAACTAGTGTGTCGCTTTGTTACCATCTCTTTTTGTTAGCAAAAACCCTCTGTTGTGCTTATCTTTGGCCAAAAGCTTGAGATGGTGAATTAGAGGAACGATTTCATTATGATAAATGTCGCGATCATGAAGTAGATTCCATACAATTTTGGAATCCATTTCTGTCCAGATTGGTGATAAACTTGAATCAACAGCTAACTGAATGCCGTCTACAAGAGCCTGTGCTTTTGCCCATTCTACTGAGCAACTCGTTCTTCTATAATATTCTGCAGTTGCCATTGATTCCCCCTTCCCATTTCTGATGATCATGCCTGATCCCATATCTCCATTTGCTAAAGCTGCTTCCACATTCAACTTGAAATGGTTTTGGGGTGGCGGAATCCACGCAGTAAGACTGGAGTCATCAGCATCTCTCAGCCGCTCTTGGTCTCGATTGACTCCATGATGTTTAGCTTGGGCCTCATTGTAGTCCTATATGTAAGCAGATGCCCAATCTATAGGGTCGTAGGCCTGATGGAAATAGCTCCTATTGCCCTAAAAAACATCTTTATTTCTACTGTTCCACATAGACCAAAGGATTGCCACGAAGGTTGCCAATTCATCAGTAGTAAGAACCTCCTGACACCTACAAAATAGATCAAGAACATCAGCGTAGCGGGTGCTAATGAGAGGTTGCACTGGGCTCCAGCGGGCCCAGTGCTTTTTTACCTTCTTACAAGCCCATAAGGCATGAAGCGTTGTTTCATTTTCCTTTTTGCACCGTGGGCAATGGGGTTCATTATTGATTTGACGATTTTCCAGATTCATCTTGGTGGGTAGAATATTCAGGCTAGCCTGCCAAGCGAAGATCTTTAGCTTGTTTGGAATGTTTAGCATCCATAAACTCTTCCACCAAGAAAGTTAGAAGAGTCTGCAGATGAGGACGCCTCATGGAGATCATCTATTGCAAGTTTATACCCACTACTAACTATATACTTTCCTGTTTTGTCGTGATGCCAAAAGAAAGTATCTGAATGGATGACTCCTATAATTGAGATATCTTGGATTTTGTCCACATCATCCTGCACAAAAAGATCTGTTAGCAAAGGAATATTCCATGATTGGTTACCTGCAAAAAGGCTTTTAACTCTGTGATCAGTTAATGGCCTTCGCGGGGAAAACAGCCTGAAAGTTTTTGGCCTTGGGATCCATTGATCGTCATAGATGTCTATAAACTCTCCGTTTCCAACGCTCCAGCGTCCTCCCTTCACAGCTAGCTCTCGTCCACAAATGATCTCTCGCCAGACATAGGATGGTCTACCTCCCAACTTTGCATTTAAAAATTCTTCTTGAGGGTAGTATCTAGGTTTTAGAATTTGGGCCATTAAGGACTGAGGTCTATATAACAAACGCCAAGTATGTTTTGCCCTATAAAGCCTGGCTAAATAGCTTTATGTCTCTGAAACCCATCCTTCCCATAACCTTTGGTTTTTTCATCACCTCCCATTTCAGCCAATGGGTTTTCTTCCCTTGCTCAGAACTGCCCCACCAAAAATTAGCCATCAGCCTGTTCAAATCATAGCAACACCCCTGTGGAAGTTTGAAACATGTGAGAGTGTAAGTGGAAATTGCCTAGGCTACTGCTTTTATCAATACTTCCTTTCCAGCAGTGGAAAATAACTTTTCTTTCCAGCCTTGCAGCACCTTTTGAACTTTATTAGTAATGTAGCTCAACGGGGCTTTTTTGTTTCTAGATAGAGAAGACGGGCACCCAAGATATTTTCCATGGTCTTGGACTATTTTGACTTGCATAATGTTAGCTAAATAGGCTTTTTCCTCACTTTCCACTCCTACTCCAAAGGCTATTTCTGATTTCTCAAAATTGATAATTTGCCCTGTGGCTTCCTCATAGACTTTCAGGATTCTCCGCAGCTCAGAAAATTCCTCCTTTCTTGCTTTAAGGAATAGAAGGGTATCATCTGCAAAAAAGAGGTGAGAGATAGATGGTGCCGTTCTAGCAATTCTAAGACCAGAAATTTTTTGAGATGTCTCAGCCTTTTTTAAGAGACTGGACAAGCCCTCAACACACATAAGAAATAAATATGGAGATAGCGGCTCACCTTGCCTAAGCCCTCTAGTGGGTTTAAAAGTTTCAGAGTAGATGCCATTAATAAGAATCGAAAAAGACACAGACTCAACACACATTCCAATTCTCTTAATCCAAGATGGACTAAAACCCATTTTTGCCATAATACTTCTAAGAAAGCTCCACTCCACTCTATCATATGCTTTACTCATGTCCAATTTTATAGATTCAAAACATTTCTTCTTAGATCTAGAATTTTTAATGTGATGCAAACATTCATAACCGACAGTAACATTATCAGCTATTAATCTACCAGGGACAAAAGCACTTTGATTATCAGATATAATAGAATGGAGAAATATTTTCAATCTGTTGGCAAGTACTTTAGCAATAAGTTTATATAACACACGTTGCATAAACTAATTGGGCGATAGTCATTCACCGTGCTTGGATTTTTCCTTTTGGGAATGAGGACAATCGTTGTTTCCATTTCCCCCTCATTAAGACATCGCAGGCAAGTGCTAATCACCCTGTCCCCTACTATGTTCCAGTATCTCTGGTAGAAGAGGGCTAGTAAACCATCTGGTCCAGGGGCTTTAGTTGGGTACATCTGTTTTAAAGCTTCCTCCACCTCTGCAGCTACAAAGACTCGATCTAGCTGGGAATTCATTGATCTGAAACTCTTGTTGGGGTAGCTTGTACAATTTCGTCTACCGCCTGAACATTTAAAATAGAAGATTTAAAAAGTTCAGAGTAATAATGGAGAAAAACATGCTCAATATCTTCCCTGTTTTCAAAATAGTGGCCAACAGAGTCAGTTATTTTTTGGATTTTATTCTTCTGCCGCCGATGAGTGGCTTTAGAGTGGAACCATCTTGTGTTTCGGTCTCCCCATTTAAGCCAATCTTCCCTTGAGCGTTGTTTCCAGTAAATTTGTTCCTCCATCAGAATGTTGTCTAGTCGTTTCTCTTCCATTTTTAAATTTGCTTGCACACTTCCATCCAGCCGGCCATCATTCAAAGCTTCAATTTTCCTTTTAGCCTCTATGATTCTCGTTTTGAATTTTCCTGTTTTGTTCCTTCCCCACTGCTTTAGCTCTTCTGTTACACTTTGGATGCGAGTGAGTAAATTATTCGGCGAATCGTCTCCTCCAACTTTTTTCCACCTGGTCTGGATTGTTGAAACGCAATCCTCATGGAGGGTCCAAGCTTCTTCGAATTTGAAATAGGATTTTTTGTTCCTTGCATGGTGAGTATCTTCTGATTCTTGTAAGACACCTTCTATAACTCTATGATCTGAAGATAGAAAACCAAGATGATTAATAGTGACAGAATGATATAGGTTCAAAAAAGCAATGTTACCGAGACATCTGTCCAGTCTTTTGAGAATAAAAGTCGGTCCAGGTTGGTTATTTTGCCATGTGAAACGATTGCCCTTAAACCCAAGATCTCGCAAGGCACAATCGTTTAAGACATTCAGGAAGTTTAGGCTTTGAGATCTCTCGAAACCTTCTCCTCCATCCTTTTCATTTGCTTGGGTAATTGCATTTAGATCCCCTGCTATCATCCATGCCGTGTGAGGAATGTTTGCAAGATAAATGGCGGTTTTCTTGTTTTGGTTCACCATATAGAAACCTGTAAATCTAAACATTTTACCCTGAAATTCAATATTAGTATCAATATGCACTTTGGTGTTGGAAAGAATATTTAGATTAACAGAAGAATACCAAAACAAAGCTAGTCCACCACTCAGACCAGTACAATTCACAACAAAAACATTTTGAAACATAAGAGTTTCCTTAAGAGTATTCATACGACTTTGCTTAGCCTTAGTTTCCATTAAGAACACAACTTGGGGTTTTTTTTTCTCGCGCCAAATCTTTTAGTGTCCAAAATGTTCGAGGATTCCCCGCCCCCCGAGCATTCCAACTAAATATTTTCATGGCTCCCCGGCGGGCCTGCTAATCAGACTCCGCCGATAGAATTCCATCATTTAGTGGAATTAGAGATTTGAATTTCTTGTCCGAGCTTCCTTCCAAATTATCATCCTCTGCAGCCCTCTTTTTTGTAGCAAATTTCGTGAATTTTATGGACTGGTCAGCCTGAATATGTTCTCTCTGCATGTTAATTCTTTTCCAACCTTTTAACGGCCTGAAAAAAGAGATGTCCGTTGCCCGCTTGTCCGCTTTTTCACGTTCCGAAATTTCACAGATGGGACGCCTCATGTTTTGATTTTCTGTGGAGATCATCGTCGGTTTGGGCGTGAAAACGGGCCCATCTGCATCCATCGAATTGTCTTCATAGCAAGAATCTGGGCTTAAAGTGGCATTGCTTTTGATAGGCCCATGGGTGGTTTCAATATTGCTGGTGTTGGGCTATTGATGCTCACTGGGCTGGGCTGTGATTATTTTTTACATTTGGAGTGGGCCCAATAGGAATGTCATAACCATTAGGATAAAGTTGCCCTACTTCTCCTCTTAACTGGCCGCCGCTTTCTCCCCCTTCCCATACGGTGATATTGCTGGTTTTTAGGGATCTCTTGCTGTTGGAAGCATTTATTCCCTCTCCTTCGTTGCCGAAAAAAACGCCATCTGCAATTATAGGGAAAGAATCTGTGGTATTAGCATTATCTAAGCAAACCGGACATTTAATACCCGTATTTGCCGTTTTGAGCTTTGAATGCGGAAGAGGAGGGTCGTCGGCGCCGCTTGCAGCAGTCGTCCGGTGGTCAGATTCGGTCGTCGGGCTCTCCTCTGTTCAGAGGAGTTTCCCTCAGGCAAGTTTGTTTGCCTGTTTTCCTCCTTCTTTGGAAGGTCATTGCTAGCCATGGATGTAATTGACAAGCTCTCAGCGCTCACACTCTCACAGAAGGAATCCAGCGGAATAAACACATCGGAGTTAGGCTTAACAGAAAATCAGGCAAAGCTCCAAAATTGTCTCGTAGGAAAGGTTGTATCTCAACGAACTATCAACATTGATGCTTTTCGGAAAACTATGGCAAACGTATGGTATTTATGTCGAGGGATTACCATTGATAATGTTGGGGACAGCATTTTTCTTATCAATCCACAGTCAATTTTGGGAAGAGATAGGATTGTGGAAGAGAGTCCGTGGTGTTTTGATGGCAACTTGATTCTTCTCAAAGTCCCAACAACTTTCGATCGCCCCGAAGATATGACTTTTGATGAACCACAATTTTGGGTTCAATTCCACCACCTTCCTCTTGGATTACGAAACAACAGAGTGGCACAAACGCTCGTGAGCCGAATAGGGATTGTCCATGATACGAATGAAATGGATGAATGTTGGGGTCGTTTTCTTTGAGATCGGATCAAGATGAAGATTGATGAGCCTCTCTGTTGGGGTTAACTCTAAATGGCGGACCATCTGGAAAAATCATGGTGGCGATAAAGTATGAGAGATTACCGGATTTCTGTTACTATTGCGGAATGATTGACCACAACGACGACTCATGCCCTCTGCTAAAAACACAGACGAAACCAGAAAAATAATTTGGTTCATGGATGCGAGCGGCTACTCCTCCGAGAAAACACCATTATTTCGCAAGCGGCCGAGGATTTGATGGCTTCTGAGGGGCAGAGGACGGTTTGGAAACAGACAGTGGGGAAAATTTTCGTGGCGATCTGAATCAATGGAAGAGGACAACGAACATGACCATGAAGAAAGACTTGGGTCCAGCCGATTCTCAAAAGTACAAATTGAAGTTTAGGGATTAAATTGTTACTTCTGTGAAAGTTCATGGACAAAAAGTATTTTTTAACCAATTTATGAAGATTATTTTTTGAGTTGATTTCATTTTACAATTTCACCAATTAGACACTTGTAGAAGATACAAGTGTGTTACAATTGCTATTGAAAAAACGTGTGTTACAATGGGAGCAAATGTTTTTACGTCCAATTTAGTCTATCATACTCAACGAAATACACTGAGAGAGATAGGGCCCGTTTGATAACGTTCTCGTTTTCTATTTCCCGTTTCTAGTTTCTTGTTTCCTATTTCTCGTAACAGAAACATGTTTGATAACTATTTTTGTTTTTTGTTTCTCTAAAAAAAGAAATAGAAACATAAATGTATTTGATAACTGGCTCTTCTTTCTTGTTTTTTTAGTTGAAATAAAATTTAGTATATATAATATAAAAAATAATAGCATACATTAAAATAAATATAAAACTATTGTATAGAGTTTATAGTATTATTTAGCCCCAACACAAAATTAAAAAAAAAAAAAATTACATCCTTCAAATGTTGTTCAAATTTAATTTGCAATGTCATCTCTCACTCCAACCAATTTATTTTTAACGATGTTCGTTTACACAAGTTAGTTCAATTAAATTAATTTGTTATTTACAAACTTTGTAAATTTTCAACAATCATTAATTCATTCACAACATGCTATTTATATATATATATATGTGTGTGTTTGTGGTATTGATACATCTATTTAAGGTTAGACAATCGAGTTTTTTTTTTTTTTTTTTTTTTTTTTTTTTTTTTTTTTTTTTTTTTTTTGAGAAACAGACAATCGAGTTTATATACCCACATTTCTTGAATCGAATAATAAATTTTTTTCCTTTAAAAATGCATGTATTTTTCATTAGCTAAGAATCCCAACACGTAAGATCAGGAAGGGAGAAAGATTTTTTTTTTTTTGTTTTTACAATTAATGGCAAACATAAAATATCTTATTAATTAATTTATCTAATAAATAAACTAAATTCTACCAAAATTAACGAAGAATAGTAGAGATTTAAATAGAAAATAATAACTACAACCTCATTAATGAAAAGAGGAAAAGAAAAGAAAAAGAAAGTAATAATGGAAGAGAGAAACAAAGATTAAAAAAAAAGAAAGATAAATACATTACAAAGAGAAAAAATGGAAAAAAATAAAAACGATAAGGAAGTGGTAAAAAAAAAATAGAGAGAAAAATGAGGAGAAGAAGAGAAAAACTGAAAGAGATGGATACATGCATGGAAGATTTAAAAAAGAAACACACAGAATTTGAGAAACTACTTTTTGTAGTTTCTCAAATTTTGCCTCTTTTTTGAAATCGTTTCTAGAAATTTAGAATCAAGAAACAAGATGAGTTACAAACATGTATGTTTTTTCAAAAATGAGAAACAGAAACAGAAAACATGAAACAGGAACGTTATCATACGAGTCCGTATTTTATTTATTGTCGATCAAATACATTGACACGAATTAGAGGGCTATGTTTCCACCATTGATCAACTGGTCAACTTTCTCAATTCTCACCAAGGGGAAGTACAACTCCCAATTCAAATAAGTTCATTCCAAACTCTATGATATACAAGTAATATATTGGTAAAATTTTGGATTTAGCAACGAGAGGAGGAAGAGTTATTTTTCCTAAAAATGAACTGACTGCCAACATTAGCATAGATAGCTCAACTGACATAAATAGATTAATTTTGAGTTTTCTTTATCTTTTAAAGAAGAAAATGTATTTGTAAGAGAGATTTAAAGTTTACCGTTTAATTGTTTAGTTTTGTATTAAATTTCTAGACCTAAAATTCTTATATAACTACCTCTCTCACAAACACTTTCAACACATGAATTTCAATCTTCTATTCTTTCTACTTTCACATATTTCTCCTTCTTTGCTCTTTTATGAGCAATTGGTCAAAAGAGGGTGTTCTTTGTTGTAGAGCTTTGAGCTCAAACTTTTAGTGTAGAGTGGTTTGAGCTACACAACATTTCAGTTCGGTTTTGTTGTATCCTGGAGGGGACATACCAGGGGAGACCTGTTGCACCGATGGTTGATGAATAAATATATACTGCAGAGGGCTTGGATTTCCTTAACAAGAGTGAGATACCTACGACGTAAACTAAATGTTTATGCGTTTGTTTCTCAATATTATATACTCTATTTTCTACTGTTATTTGTAATTCCCACCAACATGGCCCAAAACCCTAATCCAAATGGTTGGGCTCAAAGCCAACTGAGTCTAAGCCCACACAATGCCCGTGGAAAGCTGAAGGACTCCCTTCCATTTCAAGGTATTCAGAGAAGGACATTAGAAATTTAGTAGAGAGGTCAAAGAATTTAGAAAACTCCTAGAAGATTGAAAACTCTTTGAAACCTCATAGACTCCGTGAAGACTTAGGGGCTATTTGGGACGCTGAGTGGAGTTCTGAAGTCTGGAGTTGTTTAGTTTGTGAAGTTAAGTAGTCCGTGTTTGGGGTGCTGAGTTGTTTAGTCTGGCTTAAGGAAGTCTGTGTTTGGGGTGCTGAGTTGTTTAATCTGGAGTTTTGAAATCTGTTTTGATATGTTGTTTTTTTCTACATTTTTTTATGTACTAATTCAATTATAATTTTTTTTAATTATAATTTTTTTCAAATTTAGTTGAAGTTGATATGTTAAGTTGTGTTACTTGATGGATATATCACAACTTTTGTACTAATCAATATTGTTTGAGATAGACAAAGTAAGATTCCATTCATAATAACAAAATATTTTACATGCTGCACAATAGCCATATTACATGAACAAAATATGTGATAACCAAAAAAGGGTTAGATACATCATTCCAAAAAATAATTGAATGACCAACAATAATCCAAAGCCATCATTCCAAAAGAAAAAGAGTCCTGGCAGCAAGGGTCAATCATTAGTTTCTTCCTAGCAGGTCCATGCAATGTCTTTTTTTCAATTCCATGGGGATGGATAAGAAATAGTCAGTCTTCTGGATATCAGCAAGCAACAAACCTAGAAGTTGAACTTTATCCCCCTCATCGAATTCCGCCATTTCTTCAAGTTGATCAACAACTAACTTGCATCGTGCATGTTGGGTTTTATGCCCTAAAACTCGTAGATAGTAAATGAAACAAATTAATCGATCTCAATAAAGCGTTATTTGAGTGATTCAATTATTTGGTTATTGAATAATCGAGTTTTCATTAATAAACACTAAATCCAATAAATTAAGATCCAAGGTTGTTTAAATGAAACTTGGACTAGTATGTGGGGACATACGAGGATCGGTGTTCAAGTAACAATCTAAATGGTCTATAGTATAGAGATAAGGCTGGGTACCTTATCTTGGTGACACTATGGGATACGACCCACTTTGTATTCGATAAAGATGTATTGATCCAAAGCATCCATGTAGGAGACATGCGAGTGGGGGTATCCTATGCAATGAGTTTGCATAAGACCGGACCACGAAATAGTAACCACTAGATGTAACACTGTTAACTAGTTTAGGTTTCTATTTCGATAGGATGACCTAGGTAACTCAATCTCAATCTTGAGTTTGTTATGAACCCCTTTTCAGGAGGGATTGTCCTTAGATTTGTATGGGTGAGAGTGGCCTACCATTTTAGGGGCAAGACCGAGTGGGGGCTGGAAACATAATAGTACAAGATGGAATTCACTCCTTCCCCTATTGGGGTAAGTAGATGTGTGTTCCCTTAAGGGCTGATTCCGGGGCTTGAACAAAGGCGCACCGTCTTCTCCTGGCCCGAGAGGAACTCCTGTTTAGTGGTTGGACCCTAAACAACTTGTTCATTAGAGAGATCAATGGTACTTAAGGATACAGAGATAACCCAGGGGTAAAATGGTAATTTGACCCAGCTGGCGTTATGAACACTCGTGAAGGATTGACTTACTGTATTGGTTGATATCCGTGGACACAGAAATATTCTACAGTGAGAAGAGTGCAGCTGTGGGTCTTTAGTGGAGTGACCCACAGTTAACGAATGTTAATTAACTTGGTTAATGAGTTTAGCCAGTTAATCTCGTATCGTTGGAGCTTCTGATCTGTAGGTGCATTAGGTCCACCTGCTAGCTCGTAACAGGTACTGAGATTAATTAGTCTTGAATATTAAGGGAATTAATATAATGTATGGAGATACATTATAGTATAAGTTTAATTAGAGAATTAAACTTTATAATAAAATTAATTTTGGATGTTATTCAAAAATTAATTGATGAGAGAATATGAATTTAATGAAATATGTGATATTTGATTAATTCATGAATTAATTAATTGGAGAATTAATTAATTTAATTTAATTTGGTTAAAAGTGATTTAATCAAATTAATTCTATAGTTAATGTACATTTGATGCACATTCAAACTATAGGTTAAATGAGAGAGGTCCATTTGAATATGATTCAATTGTAAAATTAATTAAGTATATGATATTTAATTAATACGGGGAACAATTAATTGAGAATTAATTGGTTGGCATAGATTAATTCAATCAAATATAATTTGATTGAATTGATCAAATTAAAAGTATATAATTAAAATTAATTAAATTTCAATTTAATTAAATCAATATTATATATATATATATATATTTGTTTATTTATTTAATAAAACTCCCCAGCAGTAGGGATGTCCACGGGGCGGGGTGGGGACGGGGATGACTTCCCCGTCCCCGTCCCCGCCCCCCATTTAAATCCCCATCCCCGCGAAATTCCCCACTAAATTTTGCGGGGATTGGGGCGGGGATTCCCCGCGGGGAATTCCCGGGGATCGGGTTCCCCGCGGGGAATTATTCCCCGTTTAAGTTTTTTCCTTTTATTAATCTCAATTGAATAACATAATTCTTTTGATAATCTTTCAATTAGATAATAAACTTTGCATGAAAAATATTCGTTAGTTTTAAAATAGCTAGTTAATGATTTACCATAAATTTTCATTTAAATAGTTAATTTCCTACAAAAAAAAAAAAATATTCGTTAGTTTTAAAATAGCTAGCGTGTCGACGCTAGAGACTTTCCTAAACTGATTAGGGTGGCAAGAGAGGCAACGCCTGGACGCTGCCCCTTAGCATCTCGACACTGACAATATTTCCTTATACAGATTAGCGGGTAAACGAACAACGCCGTGACACTGTTCATAGCGTCTCGACTCTGTCGACAGAATTCCTATAAATGCATCCTTAATTCCTACGACCAAGGGGAGTCCATTTGGTGCAATTTTAACCCTAAATTCGACAAAATACCTTTTGTGGGAGCTGAAGCAAAGTAGAGGAGCGGGATTAAAGGCTTGGCTCGTGGAGATCGTGACGGGGACGTGCGGTTTCAACGACAATAGTGTTTTATCTCTTTTCTCTCCTTCCTTTAGTTGTTTTAATGGCCGTTTCAGACTTAGTTTACATCGTAGTGCAGTGTATGAGTAGCTACGTTTGTTATCTTAGGGATTGATGTAGCCCTTTGGGCGTTGTTGGATTATTTTGGTGGATGTTTATTGTTTTTAACTCATTTATGCAATATTTGTCCTTAATGCTTTTAATTCACTGGCCATGAGTTAGTTGATGCTATCTCTAATTCTTGCTCGGGAGAGGGGACTTAGTTTAGATATATGAATTGCATAACTATAATAATCCTAGAATCGAGAGATTTAGGATAGTTGTAGAAATTGTTAATAGGAGTCAATATAATCCATGCAATTGAATGAATCTAGATAGGGATATCGGATTAGTCATATGTATGAGAATTATTTATGCTCGAGAGAGATAAATATGAGAACAGAAAATTCTAGATTTATGAGTTATTTCATGTCATACATCCATTAATTAATTCACAACCCCAATAGGTGAAATCAATTCCCTAAGAGTTTTCATCACTTGAATTCCACACTTTTTATCTCTGTGTCTTGATTTATTTCTTCATCACCAAGTTTTGTTCCCTAAATAAACTTTGTCATAAGTATTCGCGGTAATTAATTTGGCTAGAAACCCAATCCAGAGGACGACACTCGTTTAATACAAAATCACTATATTAAAACTTGACCCGTTCGCTTGTGGTAGAAAAACTCCACATCAAGTTTTTGACGCCGTTGCCGGGGATTGGCATAGTTAGTCAAATTGATATTGTGAAAAAATTGTCCGGTCTTAATTTAGGGTGTATTTTTATTTTTTAGGTAGATTGCATTTTTTCCTTATTTGCTTTCTTTCCATATTTAGTTTTTCCTTTTTTTTTTTTTTGTTTTTGTTTCCATAGTTGTAATTTTCCTTTTAAGTACTTTCGTTATTCGTTTAATTTTTCCTCATTTGTTAGTTTCCTTAATTGTTTTTGCATTCCCAATTTGTTAGTATTTTCCTTTTCTAGAATATCTTTTCCTTATTTAGTTTTAGTTATTTCCTTTTCTATTTTCTTTCCTTATTTCTTTCCTTTATTTTTCTTTTATTTCATTTGTAGGTTAGGTTAGATCATGTATGCAAAAGAATAGGGAGTTGGCCTTAGTACCTTTGGATCCCGAAATCGAGAGGACAATTAGTAGGATTCGAAGGGAAACAAAAGAATCTATCCAAATGGCCGATCCAAATCCTCAGGTGCTGGTAGGTAGCCTAGTCAGTTTCGAAGTCAAAACAGTCGGTTAGGTGCGCAAGACACTCGTTCAAAACGACCTGCGACCACATTTCTGGAAAATTCCAGATATCATTTGTTTCTCTGCAAAACACCAAACTAAGTCAAATTCTTATAAAAATGAGTCCTTTTGGAGCACAAATAAGCATAATTTGACATACATGACTCTCAACTCCCTAATTCATCAACTTTAACACTTTTTGAACTAGGGAATAGTAAATTTGATCTAAAACATACAACTTTGACAGGATAATGAGCTAAATATAAGGGTAAAATAAGTATATTTCTTACCCTTATCATACCCCCAAACTTAACTCATTGCTTGTCCTCAAGCAACAGCCAATCAGAATGTTAGAGATCAATTTTTAATTGCCAATCAGAATGTGAGAGCTCAATAATAATTGCAAATCAAAATGTATAGATAATATGTAATTGCCAATCATGGTACTAGCATCTAACTTAATTGCAAATCAAAATGTCATGAATAAACCATATGGAATCAACTAAACATGTTTCTCAAGATCGTTTTCTAAAAAGTTGCCTTTCAGGAGAGGCTTCTACTCTAGTGCCAGTCACAACTTCTAAGTTTCATAGGCATGAAGATTTCTACTTTTCTTTTTCAAAGAAAAATTCTCCCTAGTCCATCATAACCAATATGTTTAAACTACCCAACTACTACTCATTGAGCCTAATGTAGTCTTTTTAGTTAAGAAAAACTAACCTTTGAGGTTCCTTAAGCATACATGAGTTACTAGACCTTTTCTATCTCCCCCAAGCTTATTTGACTGCTGGTGCTCCTTTTATTCACTTCTTTTTCTCCCAAGAGAATCCTTGTTGTCACCTTTACCTTCGTTCTAGCTTATCGACACTTTGTGGTGAATATATATAGCTAAGAGCAAAGATCACAAACTTGGACTAATACTCACTTCCCAAAGTAAACCTCTCATGCAGTGGCAAACCATGGGTGTCATGAATGCCCATGGTTACTCAGTAAACTCTAGGAAGGAGGAGTAACTCTCGGTTTTTTTTTTTGGACGATACATACTGAGCATATATTTTCTTTTCCAGCAGTTCAAACTTACACAAAAATTTACAAAGTAAAGTAAAGCACCCCCCAAACTTAAGATAGACAATACCCTCATTGACTTTTGTTTTTGAGGCATGGGCTTAACATAAGGCTTTTTGTTTTTCAAAACATCAAGACTAAACTCTCCTAGTGTGCTAGAAAGGTTAAACATGAGGAAGTTTAGACTTAAGAAAATTTTGTAAAGAAAAAGACTAATGGAAAGCCTATGACTAGAAAACAAATCGGTTGTGACGGTGGCACTTTATGAGATAGAAATAAGCTCTAGTTATCATCATCAAGGGCTTGAAAGAAAACTCAAATGAAAACATGTTTTTCCAAAACATTTTCCATAAAGTTGATTTTTTTCCAAAAAGTTTCATAGATTTAGCCAAAAAAACAGCAAGCAGATTTTTCAGAAAAGTTTAAAAACCCAAGTTATTCTAAACTATCGTAACAGCAAGCTATCTTAAAACTAACCTAAAAACATAACCAAGAACAAACTAAACATTTAAAACAATAAAATCAGCAACTAACACAAGCATAAAAAGAAAACTAAGCATGCTAAAACTAAAAAACAGCAACTAACTAATCACAAAAACATATTTAAACATGCAAAAGGGGATCAGAAAACTCCCCTATTCCTCATCCGAGGAATTCTCTTCATCTTCTTCATCTTCATCTTTATCTTCATCGTCAGATTCTTTTTCTTCTTGAGGCAGCATGGCTTGAGGAAAGTCAGGGAAAACAGGAGCAATGCTGGGGGCGATAGAGAGGTAGAACTCTCTAATTGCTTCATCTCTTTCCTTCGCATAGACCTAGTAAGATTTCAACTTTTCTTCAATCTGATCCAGTTGTCGGAAGGCAAATGCAAGGGCCTCTGGTGATGGTGTAGGCCCTGAAACAAGAGTGTGTTGAGGAGGTGAAGCAGGATTCAGCCTCGGAGATGGAGTAGCTTGGGATGTGGAAGCCTTATCCTTTCTCTGCGCATTGTTTTGTTGAAGCTTCCCTATCAGAGGTAGGTCGATAGTGGGCCTGAAAAAGTGGCATACCTCATCTTTTCCAGGAATTTTCACACTCTGACACAGTTGGGTTATGAGGGACCTAAAGAGCAACTTCCCAGCTCTCTTCCTTCCACATGAAAGAATCTTCTATCTGATGATGCTCCCTATGTTTATCTCCAACCCCTTCATGATGCTGTAGAGAAGCATCACCCTCTCTGCTAAAATGGTACTATCGTGGGTTGTGGGCATCAGTCTATTTTTGATGAAGTGAAACCACACTGTCGGTTCTGGCTTGAGATCACCTGACACTAGTGTCTTCACCTTAGTTTGAGACTCCTTCAACTGGACTCCCTTATTGACCACCATCTTCAAAGCTTCTTTTAATTGTTTGGCCGAAGGGTTCTCATTACCTCTCGGATGCAAAGGAGCTTTGATCCGATATACCCTGTTGATGTCAACCGAGGAGAAACTCACCATTTTCCCTCTCACCACGACCATGCTCATGCTCTCCTCCCTCAATCTAG
Source organism: Luffa aegyptiaca (assembly GCA_017139565.1). Taxonomy (NCBI): domain Eukaryota; kingdom Viridiplantae; phylum Streptophyta; class Magnoliopsida; order Cucurbitales; family Cucurbitaceae; genus Luffa; species Luffa aegyptiaca. Next base: position 39,615,604 of record CM029403.1, read on the forward strand.
CATAGAACTCTCGAACTAGAGGCACCACAACCTCCTGAGGGTGAGCACAGAACTCTTGCCATTTGTACTGAGTGATGACCTTGGTTACAAAGTCTGGCAAAGTTCCCGCTTTATTTGAGAATCCTTTCTCGTTCAGGAAGTCCCTTCTTCTCATAATCTCCATCTTCTCCTGGAAATTAACATCCTTGAAGATTTCAGGGAACAGATTCTTTGGTGATGGAGCTTTAGGTGATTTGATCTTTGGTTTGACGGGTGTGGTGGTTGTAGGAGGCATTGGAGAGGCATCCATGGACCTTGTCCTCGACCTCTTGGCAAAAATGGGATCATTTTTATTCTTTGTCCTCATCTCGACTCTCAGTTCTCTTCTTCTTTTCTTCCTAAAAGCTGCAGAAATAGGAATTTGGACATCGTCCAATTTCTTGATTTCAGAATCTGATTATGTCTCACTGTCACTAGAGGTCTCGGCCTCTTCTTCTTCAATTTACTCTTCATCCTTTTTCTCTCCTGAAGACGTGCTTTCAGCAGCTGGTGGAGGTCCCCTAACATCATACTCGAAGAAAGGGTCGAGGGCCTCATCATCCTGTTGCTTTTCAACGGCCTTTTCTTGGCCTTCCTCAGAATGCGGCCCAAATGCGGTCGCATTCTGGCCTTCATTTTCTTCCTCTTTTTCTTTTTCTAATTTTTCTTCTCTTGGCCCTTCAAGGGCCTCTTCTTCAAATTCTTGCAGTTGTTTAACTTCACTTTGAGCCTTGTGCAGTGGCTCAAAGGCTGCAAGAAAATCCTCAGCCTCTTTTCTTCGTTCTTCTTCTTCTCTAAGGATCTCTCTTCTTTCTTTTTCTTCCTCAAGGAGTTGGAGTTCAGCAGCCAACCTCCTGAGTTCAGCATCTTCTTTTCTCTCTTTCTCAGCTTGAATGGCCCTCTCGACCTCTTGTCTTTCTTCTTCTTTCTTTTTCTCTGCTTCCTTCTCATCTTCCAAGTCTCTTTTCCGTGCAAACTCATCTTCATCCCACATACTCTGAATTTATCTTTCTTTTTTAGCCCTTATCTCCTCAAGTGCATCTTGCTCAGCCTTATAACCTTCAACAATTATGAGGGCTTGTGCAACAGCCTATCAGATCATCTCTTCGAACCCATCCGCCGACATTCTCGCTACTTTAAGGGGCTAAATGATCAGGGGTTTTTCGGGTTCAGCCTTCTTGGAGTCTTTCTTCCTTGCACTGTAACTCACGAAGGTCTTGTCCCTGCAAGAAGAAGTTGGGTTAGTTGAAGGTTTGGAGACGTTACCTGTTGGAGTCTCCCTTTGCCGAGAGCTCTCTCCCACTTTGGAAGATTCTTCAGCCTCTTAACTCGCATCTCACGGATCATTGAAAATCATTCTTTGGAGCGCTTCTTAAGTGGTTTGTCTGCGGGTTTTTGACTTTGGTGGAGAGAATCAGAGGGCGTGGGTTGTCTTTGTCGAGAACCACTTGGATTCTCTCTTTGAGCAGTTGGCATTGTCGAGGATGAAGAAGTATGAACAGTGGTTCTTCGTTCCTCAATGGCCGGCGAAAAAGCCATGGGTCTCATGCTTCTTGTTTCATGCATGCTGGGTTCCGATCGTTCTCCTTGGTGTCAAGCACTTTTTTCAGCATTCTGGGCACGCTGATTACTCTAAGATTGAGTAATCTTGCGAGGGATTGATGGTTTGAGGGTGTTCTTCATGATTCTTGGAGTGGCTTTTCGGTTTCAAAGAGAGTGAATATGGAAGGTTGGTGAAGTTGACTTGAATGCAAAGAGTCTGGGTGTTTGGTGAAGAAGGAAAACACTTAAGTCAGCTATTTATAGGTTTCTGAGAATTAGGTCACGTGATCATCATTTAAATGACGTCACTGCCCTTGACCATTTGGTAAATGCGATCGCATTTCCAAATGCACTAGGAAGAAATGCGATCGCATTTCCCCAGTTTCCTGCCTTCTTTATTTTTTCATTTTTTTCTAACTCCTTTTATTTTCCTTGGTTTTTCTTACTTTCTTTCATTGGCTGAGACAATAATAAACTTGTTAGAAAGTTCACATACTTAAACATGATTATTCATCTCATTTTTCTTAAATAAACACAAAACAACTTGGACTTTTCAACTCCCAGGTAAATCCCCAGGAAAAGGTGTTCCCTACGGTCAGCTTACATACCTTTTCCTAGACATGATTTTCCTAGACAGAGTTTTACTCTTGTTCATATATTTTGTTATCTTATCTTATTTTTTCTTTTTATTATTTATTACAAATCCACATAATGTACAAAAAATAGATTCTCAGAAATAGAAGTCATACCAGATCAATTACAGATACAAGGGCTCCTTCGGCCCCAAGATTCTTCCCCCAATAGGGTTTAATTCTTTGTCCATTCACCTTGAAATGCATGCCTTGATGATCCATCAGCTCTACAGTTCCATAATAAAAAATTTTCACAATCTTGAATGGTCTCGACCATCTTGATTTCAGCTTTCCTGGAAACAACTAAGTATGGAATTAAAGAGCAGCACCTGCTGACCCTTATGGAACTCCTTTGGATGTATTCTTCTATCATGCCATCTTTTGACCTTCTCCTTATATAATTTTGCATTCTCATAGGAGATGTGACAAAGCTCTTCCAGTTCATTCAGTTGTAATTTCCTTTTGATTCCAACTTTCTCCAAATTGAAATTGAATTTCTTCAATGCCCAGTGAGCTTTGTGTTCAAACTCAAGCAGTAAGTGACAGGCTTTTCCAAATATAATTCGATACGGAGACATTCCCAAGGGCACTTTGTATGCAGTTCCATGTGCCCATAATGCCTCATAAAGCCGCAGTGACCAATCCTTTCGAGAAGGGTCTACTATCTTCTCCAAAATTGCTTTGATCTCTCGGTTAGAGAGCTCTGCTTGTCCATTCGTTTGAGGATGGTAAGCAGTGGCTACCCTATGCCTGATATTGTATTTGGAAAACAGGTTGGCTATCATCTTGTTTAGAAAGTGTGATCCTTCATCGTTTATGATGAAACGAGGAGTTCCGTATCTTGTGAAAATGTTCTTCATAAAGAATTTACCACCTTTGCATCATTGGTTGATGTGGTTATGGCCTCGATCCACTTCGATACATAGTTGTTGGGTTTCCAGAGTGGGTAAAAATGTAGTAAAAATAGACTCTAGAACACTGTGAAAGCGTACACAATCTGCAGGAAGTAATAAGTATTTATCGAATCCACGGGGCTGAATAGCTCCCACTTTATCTATTTTGTATAACTCTTTAATGGCTTCAAAAGTGGTTAAAATGATTGATTTTGATATAATGCTGAAGCAAAAGAAATGACAGAACAGAAAGTAAACAAATAAAGCAGACAGATTAGAAACAGGTGTTGGTCAGGATTCAGTAATTGTTTAAACGATGCTCTAGCAATATTTTTGATTAGGTAATTCTCTTGCAGTCTTATTAGCAGGATCCTCCCGGAACTCTGGATTTTTTGGAATGTGTTTCAACTCCAATGACGCTCTACCGATCAAGCACAAGACAACTGGCTATCCCTAGCTCAGTCACTGGCGTTCACCAATACATAATGATCTAATGTGATTAAATGCCACACACTTCTCAAATCATCCCTGAAACTAAGAAGTGGTATTCATACCGGCTAGCCAGGCGGGCACAAAATAGAAATATGCACAACAATTAATCAAGATGCTCAACTCAACATATATTGCATAGAGAAATAAGCACGACAATTACATACTTCCTAACCAACACCTAAGTAAATTTAGTTCATAAAGCTCATGATAAAACACGCTACAATCTGAGTATGTGCATCCATAATTACAAGAAATCACCAGAAAAACTAATTCCCTTGGTCAAATTCGTAATTGATGGTCTTCTTGAAGTCTCCAATCTTTCCTCCTCTATTCGGCTCCCAAAGATGGAAATGAAAAATGATCTTTCCCCAAAAGTGGAATGTTTTTTACTTGGACGGCTCTTCCCTTTTATAGAATGAAGGTAAGCCCAAATTAGGTCAATCTGTACATGTGGATGGCTCTCCTTGCTTCTTAAATCCGAAAATAACTCAACTAACTTCAGTTCATTAAAATGGATAACGAGCTGTGACGTGGCAGTTTTGCTCTTTGCTTTGCTGGATCACAGATTTTGCTCCCTCAAGTCGCTCCGCAATATATTCTGCACAAAATAACTTCCAAAGCATCCATTCTTCCAAATGGGTTAAAACATATAATATTCATCTAAAAGCAACCCTATTTAGCACACATGACACACAAAACATTATAAAACTAAGGCCTAAATAACTCCCTTTTGGAGAGTTATCATACCCCCAAACTTGAACTATTCCGCGACCCGAGCAATACTAACTAACCTTCCTTTAAGAATTCAAAGCATCAGACAAAGCACAACTCAATCAAAACAGATAATCCAACGCTACCATCATCCTTTACCTGAGCATTCTGCAAAACCAAGCTTTGTTGCAGCAAAATAATTCTTCTCGCATGGACAAATAATCTCCACCTTTAACTCAATCCTAAGAACTTGCCACAACCTAACTCTATTATCAGACATATTAAAACACATTTTTAAGGGGTTTATATTTTTGATCTTTAAACTTAAGGCAACCCTATAGTCATAAGTTCTTAAGCATGGGATGACCCACTTTATGGTGCAGTATACCCTTGCCTCAAACTCATCACCAACTAGGCTAAATACTCATTGCTAAGCTAAAAAATCCTTAGTTATTCTATCCTTTGCTTCTCAGAATGACGACATTTTATGATGAAGCTCACCTAAGCCCTGGGAGACAGAAAAACTGCTAGATTATCATTCATCCTTCAAAACTTTTGCTCCATGAATTTTCTCAGCAAAATTTTCATAATAAACTTTTCCAGCAAATATATATATATATTTTTTTTATCATTTTTCACATTTCCTAGGTTATCTTTTGACGCAAAGACAAACTCTGGGTATCACAAATGTCCCTGGTTACTCAATAACCTAAAAATAAATTATTTAATGAAGGAGAGGAATGCTCGAGCAAAACAATTGGAGTAGAAAAAGTCCCCCAAACTTGAATTATTCATTGTCCCCAATGAATCATTAATTTTATGAGTATACCCCCAAACTTAAATATTTCTATCTGAATTTTAAACTAAGCGTGGGACTAGAATTAAGCTTAAAGTGGATCACATAAGTCAACACTACCTCAGAATCTTCTTGCCGCAGCAACGACCAGGCTAGAAGAATGCTCAAGGAAAAGGTTTCTGGAGATCAAAATACCTTGATCTAATGAAGCTAACTAGTCCAAGCTTCAAAAATTCAGAAGAAAATTAGTTAAGTTAGAAATGCTCAGTGCCATAGAACAGAATCAACTATTGGAGATTTCATTAAAAATATAAGAAAAAGAAAATTACATCAGCAAATATATTTTTGGTGGCCTAAGAGCAGAAAATTAAAAATAAGCAAAAGCAGAAACAGACAAAAGATTGTGGTCAGAAATACGCGAGCAACAAAAATATTTCAACAAAAATAATGCTCGCCCACTTTTTCTTCTTCAATCTTCCTAACCGGGATTTTCTTCTTCATCTCCTTCTCTCTCCACTGGCGGTGGCGGAATCCAAGGGTTCAGTAGGTCATCAGGGAATACTGGGAAGGCCAGATATGGTTTAGAAAAATTAGATTGCAAGGCCCTTCTCAACACGGCATCCCTTCTCTTTACATAATTCCAGAAGGTATGGAATTGCCTTTCGGCAAACTCCATCCTGCTGGAATGCATTTGTGATTGCTCCTGCATTTGATGGATGCCGCACACCAAACCGCCTTGGCGTGCCTCTTGTGTCCTTTGAAGCCTAGCCAGGTTTGGCGTGTCGATTATTCCCTTGTCCATTTGAGTGACATCGTCTGTATTCATAGGAACCCCTGCCCTTTGACATAGCATCATTATGGTGTTTGGGAAAAACAGCTTCCCCACCTTCTTCCGCCAGCAATCATAAATCTCACTAGAAATAATTTTGCCCACATCAATACTCATAGAACAAAGAATAGCAAATACCAGCAACACTCGATCTCGAGACACTATTGAATCGTGAGTTGTCGGAAGCAAGCTCAACTTGATGAAGCCCATCCATGTATTGGCTTCGCTTTTCAGATAAGCCGCTTGGAACGTGCGCTTTTCTGTCTTCAACAGTCTCCATTGAGCCCCTTGATACCAACCTCCCTAACAGCCGCATTTAACTGATCATTAGATGGTGCTACCACCATCTCATTGAATCTTGCGTGCGGAAAGTCTTGGAGGTTGAAGAGAGAATTGATTGCTCCTGGGCTCCAATCAACAGTCACCCCTCGAACTATGACCTGGAATCCTTCTTGGTCATCTATATTTGCATAAAATTCGCGGACAATATTAGAATTGACCGGCTCCAGCTTTGCGCAGAACTGACTCCACCTGTGATTTGCTATTCCAGCCCTCAAGAAACGCGACAGATCATCACCAAATCCTCGCTCAAACAAAAAGTCTCGTTTCAACATTTCTATATACTTTGCTCGGGAAAGATTATTGATGAAGCGATTGTATGGCAACCGTGATTCCTCAGTATTAATATCCTCAGCTTCGGCCGGCGCTTCAGCAATGCCTTTGCCCTTGTCTTCCCTCTGCTTGGAAAAATTTCCTCCTCTGCTTTCTTTTCTGTTTCTTCTCTTGCTTGGTCCTCTGCCTCCTTTTTCTCCTGCTCTTCTTTTTTCGTATTCTCTTTCTAATAATCAGTTGTCAGCGGCGAAGGAGTATCCGTCAGGATCACCTTGACGCGGCCAGCTTTCTGCTTCCGACGACGATGACGAGGAACCTCCGACATAATGACCTCACTGAGCCTCCTGCTCTTGAACCTCCTGCTCGTTTCCTCTTTCTTGCACCTCCTCTGCTTGTTTTTCTTGAACTTCTTGCGAATTTTCAACTATCGGATCATTCTGTCCAGGATTTTGTTCCTCAGGTTCCTTCGGGTTTTCCTCTTCAACTACCTCAGCAGCAATATCTTCCACTACTTTTTGCACTACCTCTTCAACTTCAACCCTCTATTGTCGTCTCCTTCACTTAGCTTATTTTTCCTCCGGCGTCTTCTTCTTCTTTATCTTAGTTTTCGGTGCTTCAGGTGTAACCTGCACCTCTTCTTCCTTAGCATCCATTTCCTTTCGCCCTCTCGTTTTAGCCATTGTGGACTCAAAGAATTTTATGGTAATCGAAGGCAAAGAAAAAGAACGATAACGGCAAGAGATGAAAACAAGAAAATGAAGTGAGAAGAAACGAGCAAGGCTCTCGAATAAATAGGGCTTCAGCAATAAAAAATCGTAATCGAAAGATTTTGCCCCGAATTAAATAAACTTACCGTTTAAGCCCCATGCAATCAGAAAAATTAAACCCATCAAACGGTAATAAATTGAAGTTCAATTGGCCCATGGTAAATGCTGATGTGCTGTCCAACGGTTAGACCATTGGATTTCCCCTGTGCGACAGGTGGCAGCATCAGATCTCCCATGCAATTTACCTGCCCACGGGAAATTCAAATCCAAATGGTAAAAATATTTAATTTACAACAAACCCCTTTCTATTCGGACCAAATATTTGATTTTGCCATAAAATTGCCACAACAAACCTCTGAGCAAAGATTTCCTTCTAGAAGAATCTTTGATACGGAAGATTTTAAATTTAAATTAAAACCGCTTAAATCAAATCTCTTATTTATTTAAAGCCGAATAAATCAGAAAAAATATTAACCTAATCTAAACAGAATTTCAAATAATCGAAAATATAAACTAAGATAACATCTAATTTAACTAATTAGATTAAATAAATATATAAATTCACCTGCCAAAAATAAAAATACACCAAAAATAAAATCTTCGGAATTTAAAAATAACAATGAATTAAAATAAATCAGATAAGATTTAAACAACCCAAATCTCATTCAAAATAATTCAAATTAAAATCAAACCAAATCAGCAAAAAATAAAATTGCAACAAACACTGGGAGCTCAAAATTTTGCTATGTAAAATGCTCCCGCACAACTCTCGCTCGCTTATTCATCAACCAACTTTAGGGAAGGATATTTCGACTGGAATTCTTCACCCCAATAATGTTTCACACGCTGCCCATTAACTTTAAATACTCTCCCATCCTTTTCATCTCACAAAGTAATTGCTCCATGAGGAAAAACTTCAATGACAACAAATGGCCCCGACCATTTAGATTTCAATTTTCCAGGAAACAATTTCAATCTAGAGTTATAAAGTAAGACTCTCTGTCCCTTGACAAATTCCTTGGGTTTTATTTTCTTATCATGCCACAACTTAGTCTTTTCTTTATAAATTTTCGCATTTTCATAGGAAAATAGACGAAACTCATCTAATTCGTTAAGCTGCAGCATTCTTATTGCCCCTGCATGACTCAGATTAAAATTCAATTTTTTCAAAGCCCAAAACGTTTTATGCTCGAGCTCTAATGGTAAATGGCAAGCTTTTCCATATACTAACCTATAGGGAGACATACCTAGAGGAGTCTTATAGGCTGTCCTATAAGCCCAAAAAGCCTCATCTAACTTGAAAGACCAATCTTTCCTAGATGGATGGACTACTTTTTCTAAGATAGATTTAATTTTCCTATTACTAATTTCAACTTGACCATTTGCTTGTGGGTGATAAGGGGTAGCTATCCTATGCTTAATTCCATACTTAGCTAAAAGCTTAGTTAAGACATTATTAATAAAATGTGTACCCTCATCACTTACTAGAGCTCTAGGTGTCCCAAACTACACAAAAATGTGCGATTGGAGAAACCTTGATACTGTCTTTGCATCATTCTGATGGCATGCAATGGCCTCCACCCACTTGGACACGTAATCAACTGCCAATAAGATAAAAGCATTACCATTAGAAGGAGGAAATGGCCCCATAAAATCAATACCCCATACATCAAATAATTCTAATTCTAAAATATAAGAGGCATTTCATCTCTAAGTCCCAAATTTCCTCTCCTTTGGCAAGCATCACATTGCTTGTAGAACCAGTGGGCATCCTTAAACAAAGAAGGCCAGAAGAATCAACATTGCAAAATCCTCATAGCTGTCCTCTGACCGCTGGAATGGCCTCCATACGGCGAAGAGTGACATTGCTCCAGGATTTCATTTGCTTCATCACCTGAAACGCACCTACGAATAATACCATCAGAGCATTGCTTATACATAAATGGCTTATCCCAAAAGAAAAATCTTGCATCATGCTTAAACTTTTTCATTTGCCTTCAATTCATGTCAATAGGAGTGACTCCCTTCACTAAGAAGTTGGCTATATCAGCATACCAAGGGATATCCTTGACTACCATTACCTCAACAGCAAATAGTTGTTCATCTGGAAATGAGTCTGAAATGGCAGATTGCTTCAGCAAAGATGATGTTGGATCAAGACGAGACAAGTGATCTGCGATGACATTCTTTAATCCCTTCTTGTCCTTTATCTCTAAGTCGAATTCCTGCAATAACAACACCCAACGAATCAATCTAGGTTTTGCATCTTTCTTAGACATTAAGTACCTTATTGGTGCATGATCTGTGAAAACCGTGACTTTGGATCCAACCAAATATGGACGGAATTTCTCAAAAGCAAACACAACCGCTAACAACTCATTTTCAATAGTTGTATAGTTGATTTGTGCCTCATTCAAAACCCTGCTTGCATAATATATAGGATGGATGAATTTGCCCTGCTTTTGCCCCAGCATGGCACCTACTGCAACATCAATCGCATCACACATTACCTCGAATGGTAAACTCCAACTAGGTGCACAAAGAATGGGGGCTGAGATTAAAGCAGGCTTTAAAGTCTCAAAAGCCTTCCTACAATCTGCATTAAAGTCAAAAACATGATCAGCGCACAACAAGTTACAAAGAGGTTTACTAATTTTGGAAAAATCCTTTATGAACCTTCTATAAAACCCAGCATGGCCTAAAAAACTTCGAATTCCTTTAACTGAATTCGGTGGTTCTAATCTCTCAATAACCTCTATTTTTGCTCGATCAACTTCTAGACCTTTCTTTGAAGTCTTATGACCTAAAACTATGCCCTCCTTCACCATGAAGTGACATTTCTCCCAATTAAGAACTAGATGGGTATCCTCACATCTTTTTAATACCTTACCTAAATTATCCAAACAACTCTGAAAAGACCCTCCAAAAACTGAAAAATCATCCATAAATACCTCAACAATGGACTCAATCATATCAGAAAAAATTGCTATCATACACCTCTGAAATGTTGCTGGAGCATTGCAAAGGCCAAAAGGCATTCGCCTAAAAGCAAACGTCCCATAAGGGCAGGTGAAAGTGGTTTTTTCCCGATCCTCAGTAGCAATGGTAAACTGGTTATACCAGAATAACCATCTAAGAAACAGTAGTAGGTCTGACCAGCCAATCTATCCAACATCTGGCCAATAAATGGTAAAGGAAAATGGTCCTTACGGTGGCTTTGTTAAGCCTCCTGTAATCCATGCAAACCTCCAGCCAGTTACTGTCCTGGTTGGGATCAACTCATTATCCTTATTAGTCACCACTGTGACACCTCCTTTCTTAAGAACACATTGGACGGGGCTTACCCAATTGCTATCTGCAATTGGATAAATAATCCCAGCATCACACCATTTAATCACCTCTTTTTTAACAACCTCTTTCATTGCAGGGTTAAGTCTCCTCTAGAGTAATTTTGTGCATACAGAAAGATGGGTTAATTCCCTGAATGTCAGCCAATGTCCGACCTATTGCGTTACGATATTGCTGCAGCAACTTTATTAAGTCCTCTTCATCCTATGGCATTAAATCAAATGCAACAATAATGGGCAACGTCTCACCCTCCCCAAGATACACATACTTTAGATGATCCGGCAAAGGCTTCAAATCTAAAGTGGGTGCCTCAATCAGGGATGACTTAATAGGAGGAGCTTTCCTTTCATCCAAATCCAAAGACTCAAAAAAATCCTCACACCTAGACACTTCTTTTTCACTTTTTCTTTCTAAAAAACAAACTTCTAAATCCTTGATAATAACCTTTCCATGATCTTCCAAATGTTTATTTGCCAAATCCTGCATTGTTGTCTCAACAGTTGTGTTCTCCAGAATCCTAATGAAAGAACAATCTTCCACTTCGTCTGGATATTTCATGGCCTTAAAAACATTAAATTTCACTTCCTCATTGTTAATTCCCCTTTTTGAACATCTATCAATGGCCTACCAGTAGCCAAAAATGGACGACCAAGAATAATTGGGACATCTTTATCCGCCTCATAATCTAAAATAATAAAATCAACAGGAAATATGAATTTATCTACCTTTACTAAGACATCCTCAATTTTGCCCTCAGGATATATGATAGACCTATTGGAGTGTTACTGTGGTAGGCCTAGCTTCACCAATACCTAGCTTTCGATAAACCGAAAGAGGCATAAGGTTAATGATTGCACCTAAATCACAAAGTGCTCTACCTAACTCTTTTCCACCTATTGACACAGGTATAGTAAATGACCCTGGATCCTTAGCCTTGGTTGGTAGCCCATTCTTATGAATAACACTACATTCCTCAGTAAGAGATACAGTTTCAAATTCACCTAACCTCTTTTTTTTTAGTTAAAATATCCTTAAGAAATTTAGCATAATTAGGCATTTGCTCTATAGCTTCTACGAAAGGGATATTTATATGCAATTGCTTAAGAATCTCTAAAAATTTCTTAAACTGACCATCCTGATTGTTAGGCCTTTGCCTTTGTGGAAAAGGTAGATGTGGTACATAAGGTGGGGGCGGCACATAAGGTGGTTCCACATCTGGAACAGAGCCAGATGCTCCAGTATCATTATTGCTGCCTCCAGCACTTTTACCAGACTCCAACTATTTTTCAACAACATTTTTATCATAATTCTTCTCTACATCCTGGGGTTTACTAGGCTCTTTTCTCTCTTCTAGTGGCTTACCACTCCTTAGAGTCACTGTCTGTACCTGCTTCTTACCTTCCCTTCTAGGGTGCTCAGTATCCGAAGGAAGTTTCCCTTGGGGCCTTGCCTTCAGCTCATTAGCTAGCTGGCCCACTTGCAATTCCAGGGTTCTCATTGAAGCTTGATTACTTTGAATTGCGGCATCTGTACGAGCCATATATTCTTTCATCATTGCCTCAAGAGAAGTTTCCGAATTTTGCTGGGGCAAAACCTACTTATTTTGCTGGGGCAAAACCTACTTATTTTGCTGGGGCAATACCTGTGATTTAGCAAATCCTGATTGGTTCACCTTTTGCTGTGTTTGCACAATACTTCCTTCTCCTCCCCATGCCAAGTTGGGGTGGTTGCGCCAACCTGGATTATAAAAGTTAGAATAAGGGTTATTCCTTTGATTACCTACAAAAAACACATAAGCTGGATTGCTGGGGCAAAACTCATAGTTGTGCTCTTCACCACAATAAACACATGATTCCTCTGCAACTTAGTTCACCACTGCAGCAGGGTCCACAACTGGTGGCTGTTGATGACTAACCATTGTCACATTTTTTAGAGCGTTAGCTAACATTGCAATATCAGCCCTAATGGTGGACACACCATCAACCTCTAACACACTCTTAACTTTTTTATTTGAGCCACTAACATTCGTCCACTGACAACTATTGGTTGATATTCTTTCTAAAATTTCATGGGCTTCATTAAAAGTTTTTGCCAAAAGGGCCCCTTCAGCCGAAGCATCAACCATACCTTGGGTTGCTCCATTTAACCCATTGTAAAATGTTTCCATTTGGATACAATGTGGTAAACCATGATGGGGACACTTTCATAAAAGCTCCTTAAACCTCTCCCACGCCCCACTAAAAGTTTCATCTTCAAGCTGTCTAAACCCTACTATTTCACTCCTCAATTTGGCATTCCTAGTTGGTGGAAAATATTTACTAAGAAATTTTTCCACTAACTCATTCCATGTCCTAATTGATCCAGGAGCAAAAGAATTTAACCAAGCCTTTGCTCCGTCTCTAAAAGAATACAGGAACAAAGTTAATCTATGGGCATCTCTAGACATTCCTTGAATTACAAACGAATCACTAACTCCTAAAAAAGACTTAAGATGTAAATGGGGATCTTCAGATGACAAACCATGGAACTGACCCACGGTTTGCAACATTTGAAACATTACCGGTTTCATTTCAAAATTTGCTGCCTCAATTTGACGGGGTGCAATTTCTGGATTCAACTCATCAAACATTGGAAAAGAATACGCTCAAATGGCTCTGGCCCTATCGTTCGCTACCAAGATAGGATTCTCAACCTGATTATTTTTCTGTCCATTTTGCTCCAGCGGTGGATTTTGCTGCAGCACACGATTCTGCTGGGGGTTTACTGGATCTTCTGGAACTTCCGGGAGATGCGACACGTCAGCCATTGGATTTTGATTTCTACGCTGCTCCCTTCTTCTCCTCCTGAATGTCCTTTCAATTTCTGGATCAAGCTCGAACCTTACCCCAGGCAGATCGCTCATGCACCAAGCTCACACCAGCAAAAACAAAATAAACAATCAAAAAGTTCTAGCACCAAACCACTAAAACACATACACAAAATAGATCAGATAAAAACTTATTCAAGTCCCCGGCAACGACGCAAAAAACTTGTTGGGTTTCCAGAGTGGGTAAAAATAGACTCTAGAACACTGTGCAAGCGTACACAATCCGCAGCAAGTAATAAGTATTTATCGAATCCAGGGGCTGAATAGCTCTCACTTTATCTATTTTGTATAACTCTTTAATGGCTTCAAAAGTGGTTAAAATGATTGATTTTGATATAATGCTGAAGCAAAAGAAATGACAGAACAGAAAGTAAACAAATAAAGCAGACAGATTAGAAACAGGTGTTGGTCAGGATTCAGTAATTGTTTAAACGATGCTCTAGCAATATTTTTGATTAGGTAATTCTCTTGCAGTCTTATTAGCAGGATCCTCCCGGAACTCTGGATTTTTTGGAATGTGTTTCAACTCCAATGACGCTCTACCGATCAAGCACAAGACAACTGGCTATCCCTAGCTCAGTCACTGGCGTTCACCAATACATAATGATCTAATGTGATTAAATGCCACACACTTCTCAAATCATCCCTGAAACTAAGAAATGGTATTCATACCGGCTAGCCAGGCGGGCACAAAATAGAAATATGCACAACAATTAATCAAGATGCTCAACTCAACATATATTGCATAGAGAAATAAGCACGACAATTACATACTTCCTAACCAACACCTAAGTAAATTTAGTTCATAAAGCTCATGATAAAACACGCTACAATCTGAGTATGTGCATCCATAATTACAAGAAATCACCAGAAAAACTAATTCCCTTGGTCAAATTCGTAATTGATGGTCTTCTTGAAGTCTCCAATCTTTCCTCCTCTATTCGGCTCCCAAAGATGGAAATGAAAAATGATCTTTCCCCAAAAGTGGAATGTTTTTTACTTGGACGGCTCTTCCCTTTTATAGAATGAAGGTAAGCCCAAATTAGGTCAATCTGTACATGTGGATGGCTCTCCTTGCTTCTTAAATCCGAAAATAACTCAACTAACTTCAGTTCATTAAAATGGATAACGAGCTGTGACGTGGCAGTTTTGCTCTTTGCTTTGCTGGATCACAGATTTTGCTCCCTCAAGTCGCTCCGCAATATATTTTGCACAAAATAACTTCCAAAGCATCCATTCTTCCAAATGGGTTAAAACATATAATATTCATTGTTGCCTTGTGCAATGTGATTATAATTATGCAAGAAATCTTCACAAATAGCTCAAAAACGTGCAAGTATACACATCATGGCAGCAAGTGATAAGTAATTCAAGATCGTCTACACAGGGATTAAGTTAATGAAATTTACTACTTCTAAGCGTGATTTTCGGCGAAATTCAAGTAACCAAGGACAAAAATATCATTTACCAACTAAAGCGCACAAATGTAAACTAACTTAGATGAAATTAAAGAGTATTGAAAGCAAATGATGCAAGAAAAACGGCTGAAAGCAGAGGAGAATTAAGGCTCGGATTAGGAATACTCTGTATTGTTTCCAGGGATTGCTATAGCGAAAACTGTACTAATTCATCTCACCCAGATTTTCAACGGGAATTTTCCAATTCTCCATAGATTAAGGCGATTAAACTCCCATTTAACCCCTTATTTTTAGCTCAATCTAATTAGTGCCTTAGGGGGTGATTTATTCCTAAATACCCACTCATTTTCATGATCGTTAAAGACTAAGGTAAAGTAAAGTAATCGGCTATCAAATGTTTTCCCAAACACCCAACAACAATGCTAGAAAATGGATGGCCAATCGAAATTCCAGCTTAAACATTGAAGAACACTTTACTTTAAGATGAAAATAGCACGATTCAACTATAAACAACCCCTCGTTACAATATGAGATCCCTAATCCTCACCTAAAGAGGATTAGTTCATGATAAAAGAAGAAACAAGCTCAATACAGCAGAGAATGCTCATACAAAACATGATTTCAGCTTCTAACACAACTAATATCAATAGGAAGATAAAAGATGAGAAGAAAAGGCCAAAGAAGAAGCTCCCAAGCTCAAATCCAGCTTTCCCAAGCTGAATATGGTCTCCACGGCAGCTCCCATCTGTTTTTCCTTTGTTTTTCTCCTTCAATCAGCTCCCAATCGTGAGTTCCCTTCTTCTCCAGCCTTCATTTCCAAATTTGGTCCTCTTTCCTTATATACCCAGCCACAATTGTGAGTTTCAGGGCTGATTAGACAAGCCTTGCCCACTTGGAAACCCTTCTAATGACTGAAAATAGCTTCAGCCTCCAGCTGGGAATGCCACATCAATTAATGAATCTGTCCAAGTGCAAAACAGCACCAGCTGCCATTCTGCCTCTGCCAGCTCACGCTGTAGCATTATCTGTGCAAATTGAAGCTCCAGGTCAGCTTAAGTACGAAATTAGCGTGAAATTAAACACCCAAAGCCATCAATAAACACTCTCATTAAACACCACAAAATTCATTAAGACCCAACTCAATTAGCATCAACTTAAGGTAAAATTAAGCCTAAAAGCCCTAAAATCATGGCCAATAACTCTTATTTCTAAGAGTTATCACACCCCCAAACTTAGCTCATTGCTCGTCCCCGAGCAATGCTAGGCCAAAAGCTCAACTAAACCGGAAAAGATCAGCTAGCTACTCCACTAGAGCCTCCCATAAGCCACACAGCTACTTCTCGCTCACAACTTCCCTTAACAAACGCTCACAGCTCCAAAAGGAGTTCAACATTTAAAAACAACTAGGCAACAATACTTGACATCTCCAAATCAACATTATGCTTTTAATCCACGCTCTTAGCCCATCTTAATTAGCTATCAAATCCAATTGCCAACCTACCGGCATCAAACAAGCCACTAACTTTCTTTCTTTCTTAGCTCAAAACTCTAATCCTCAAGCTTGCTAAGCAAGCCTAAAATCCTATTGCCCAAGTTATAAAAACTCTAAGCTCAACCCAAGCTTCTATCAACTCTTATTTTTTTATTTATTTATTTATTTATTTTTTTTTGACTTTTGCCATCTTAGAGAGTCTCTTAGGTCATAGCCCTTTGGTCCCGGAATGGCAACACTTTATGGTGAAACTCACCCAAGCCTCCAGGCTCATCACCTAACGAGCACTGCATTCATTTCCCCTAAATTTGTCTAAGATAGCTATCTAGCAACTTTTCCTTGCTTCTCAGGGTGGCGACACTTTTTGGTGAAGTTCACCTAAGCTTTGGGGAAATTGCAACTTTCAAGCTAGCACTCATCCCTTAATCATTCCTTTTGATTTTTCTTCTTCTTTTTCATAGGAACTCATACCTTTCAAGATCTACTTTTTGACGCAAGGGCAAACTATGGGTATCATAAATCCCCCTGGTTACTAGGCAAGCTCAGGAAAAGAATAAATTCCACTAAGGGAGAGGAGTACATCTTAGGCAAAACTAGGACAAAGAGGAATGCTTTCTAAGATACTTTTTTCTACATTTTTTTCATTTTTTTTTTCGAAAGGGCACCTCACCCCCAAACTTAAACTATTCATTGTCCCCAATGAATGAGAAAGCAAGGCAAGAACCCCCAAACTTATTTTCTTTTGCAAGAGAAGCTAAGACCTATTGCTTAGGGAGATTATAACTTTGGGCAAAGAGCTAGGCACAAGCTTTCCTAAATTTTTGAGCTAAGCGAAAGAAAGGAAATTAGGAAGCTTCTAATCGACCTAAGGATTTACAGCACAATAGGATAATCTAACTAAGCAAGAGGCTAAGATGCTAAGGATCAAAAGACACCATGCTATTTTGTATTAAAACAGAATTTAGCTTTAACCAAGCATTCGTCTATGTAGCATTTATTAAGGGTAAGTTAGGCAAAAGTACAGCTGTGAAACATCGAAAAGGCTCTCAAACAAGACCAATTTGGACCTTCAGAGAATGGGTAAGTCATGTAAAACTTAAGAACTATATTATGCATGAGGCCCAAATAATTTGCATGAAGATGCTAGCTACTGCCTTCAAAACAGAGCCAATACCCAAACCAATTATGCAACATTCCAACATGGTCTAATGTATGGGCAAGCTCAACACATATTTAACTAGGCAAAAAAAATCAGAATTTAGCATTTTGACTCCACATTCAGCAGCTTAATTACCACATCAAAAATTCAGAGCTTGCGCAAGGAAGAGATTTACCAAGGAAAGACAAGTGCAATATTTCATTAATTTCCATACCAACATAACACACCCAGCAACATATTTTTTTTCTTCTCTTTTTTTTTTTCTCCTTTCTCCATTCATTCAAACCACATAGAAATTTAAATAAACAGACATCTACGCCAAGCCAAGAAAAATTAGAACAACCAGAGCAACAAGCAAAAGGCACCAATAGCCAGCAACAAAAACATAAAACAGCAAACTCCCTTTTTCAATCTTCATCAGCATTTCCTTCACAAATTGAAAGAAGCTCCCTAAAACCGAGAAGTCCTCTGCCCTAGGATCCTTTGCACAGATTTTTGCTCTCCTTTTGTCATGTCAACCTGCTCATTAACTCCTATTTGCATGAAAGAGCTAGCAAGAAAGTTAAAGAGTTTCAAAGTGTAGCTCAAAGGGCCGAAAATAACACCATGCAATTAATTATCACTATCATTATTAAAAACCATTAAAATTAACAAACTCACTACAATGGAAACGCAACAGTTAATTAATTAGCACCCAAACTAAAAAAAAATATGCAAATGAACATTACCATACCACCTCAGGGACCAAAATTAATTATTCCATGAACATGCATTGTCCCTGTCATCCCACCATGCTTTCAGACTTCCAATAATTTGCAAGAGGCGTGGCATCTTTGGAATTCTTCACCCCAATAATGCTTGAGCCTCTGCCCGTTTACCTTAAACTGTCTTCCATCTTCTTCATCCTTCAGCAACATGGCCCCGTGGTCAAATGTTTCTAACACTGTAAACGGCCCTGACCACCGTGACTTAAGCTTCCCCGGAAATAGCTTAAGTCGGGAATTAAACAACAACACTCGTTGGCCCTTTTCAAATCTTTTTGCTGTTATTTTTCTGTCTTGCCATGCTTTAGTTTTCTCCTTGTACATCTTAGCATTGTCATAAGAAAAATGTCTAAACTCTTCCAATTCCAGAAGCTGTAGCTTCCTCAAATCACCCGCTGCCTCTTGATTAAAGTTAAGCTTCTTGATAGCCCAGAAAGCTTTATGCTCCAGCTCCAGGGGCAAGTGACAAGATTTTCCAAAAACTAGCCTAAACGGGGACATGCCCAATTGAGTTTTGTATGCAGTTCTGTAAGCCCACAATGCATCCTCTAGCCGAATGGACCAATCTTTTCTGCTTGGTCCGACCATTTTTTCCAAAATGTTTTTGATTTCTCTATTTGAGATCTCCGCTTGCCCGTTGGTTTGTGGATGGTAAGGGGTGGATACTTTGTGCTTAACATTGTATTTATTCAACATGTTTTTCATCAATTTGTTCACAAAGTGAGTCCCTTCATCACTTATCAACGCTCTAGGGGTGCCAAAGCGAGTAAAGATGTGCTTATGCAAAAATTTTAGAACTGTCTTGGCATCATTCGACGGACATGCTATGGCTTCTACCCATTTTGAGACATAGTCCACGGCCACAAGAATATATAAATTCCCAAAAGATGGTGGGAAAGGACCCATAAAGTCCAAACCCCATACATCAAAGAGCTCAACCTCTAGAATAAATGTGAGGGGCAGTTCATCCTTTCTTCCCAAATTCCCTTTTCGCTGACACCTATCGCAAACTTTACTGAATAAATGCGCATCCTTGAACACTGAGGGCCAAAAATACCCCGACTGAAATACCTTCGCTGCTGTCCGCTGACCTCCAAAATGCCCTCCATAAGGGGATGAATGACAGTGAGTGAGGATGGATTGGATCTCACTTTCGGCCACACACCGTCTAAAGATGCCGTCAGCACATTCCCTATAAAGAAATGGGTCGTCCCAAAAGTAAAATTTCACCTCAAAGTAAAATTTTTTCAACTGTTGCTTAGTTAAATCTGGAGGTGAAATCCCACATGCTAAATAATTAGCAAAATCTGCAAACCAAGGAGTACCCACTGCCTTTACATGAGCCACTGTTAGTAACTGCTCATCTGGAAATGCATCTCTGATTTCACTCTGCTGCAGCAGTTTCTCTGTATTCTCCAGCCTTGAAAGATGGTCAGCAACTAGATTTTCGGATCCCTTTTTATCTTTAATTTTTAGGTCAAATTCTTGAAGGAGCAGCACCCACCTTATCAATCTCGGCTTCGCATCCTTTTTAGCTAGTAGGTACTTAATAGCGGCATGGTCGGTAAACACAATCACTTTAGAACCCACTAAGTATGGCCGAAATTTTTCAAATGCAAAAACTATAGCCAATAATTCTTTTTCCGTAGTGGTGTAATTTAATTGCGCGCCATTAAGTGTCCTACTAGCATAGTAAATAGGATGAATAATTTTTTCATACCTTTGCCCAAGTATTGCACCCACTGCATAATCGCTCGCGTCGCACATCAATTCAAAAGGAAGCTTCCAATTCGGGCTTGATATAATGGGTGCTGTCACCAACGCCTTCTTCAACGTGTTGAATGCCTTCAAGCAATCTTCCCCAAACTCAAAGGGTCGGTTGGCCTCTAGCAACAGACAAAGGGGCTTTGAAATTTTGGAGAAGTCCTTGATGAATTTCCTATAAAACCCGGCATGGCCAAGAAAACTTCTCACTCCCCTCACTGTTGTAGGCGGCTCAAGCTTCTCAATTAACTCAATCTTTGCTCTGTCCACTTCAATACCTTGTCTAGAAATTTTATGCCCAAGAACAACTCCTTCCCTCACCATAAAGTGGCACTTTTCCCAATTGAGTACCAAGTTGGTTTCTTCACACCTTTGTAAAACTTTTACCAAATTGGTGAGGCAAGCTTGAAATGACTCTCCAAAAACTGAAAAGTCATCCATAAATACCTCCATGATAGTTTCCACCAAGTCGGAAAAGATCGCCATCATACATCTTTGGAATGTAGCCGGTGCGTTGCAAAGTCCAAATGGCATCCTTCTATATGCAAATGTGACGTAGGGACAAGTGAACGTAGTCTTTTCTTGATCTTGGGGTGCTATAGTGATTTGGTTATAACCCGAATAGCCATCCAAGAAGCAATAATAGTCTTGACCCGCCAACTTATCTAACATTTGATCAATGAAAGGTAATGGAAAATGGTCTTTCTTTGTGGCCTTATTCAAGCGCTTATAGTCCATGCATACTCGCCATCCCGTCACTGTTCGTGTAGGGACCAGTTCATTAGCTTCATTCATCACCACTGTCATGCCTCCTTTTTTCGGTACACACTGGACTGGACTAACCCAATTGCTATCGGATATGGGGTAAATAATTCCGGCATCTAACCACTTGATTATTTCTTTCTTCACCACATCTTTCATGGCCGGATTTAATCTTCTTTGATGCTCAATGGACTTGAAATTTCCCTCCTCTAAATTAATCTTATGCATGCAAAAGGAAGGACTTATACCTTGGATGTCGGCTAGAGTCCACCCAATAGCTTTTTTAAATTTTCCCAACAATTCCAGTAATGCCTTTTCATCTTCAGGGAGTAAATTTGAAGAGATAATAATGGGTAATGTCTCTTGCTCCCCCAAGTATGCATATTTCAAATGGGTAGGCAGTGGCTTGAGTTCCAACCTGGGAGGGTCCACAATCGATGGTTGCATCGGTTTAACTGCTCTGTCCGCCAATTCCAGTGATTCAAAGGCTCGGTTGAACACAAAAATTTCATCTAAATCCTCTGTTTTCGGCTGAACACATAAAAATTCCAGATCTTCCACGCTGACTTCCCCAAACTGCTCAATATGATGCTGTAGCACTTCCTGCTCCCAATTATGTGTTACTACCTCATCCATGACCCGAATCATAGAACACTCTTCTATTTCAGCTGGGTATTTCATTGCATCGAACACGCTGAATTTCACTTCTTGATCAAACACCCTCATGGTTAATTCACCCTTTTGCACATCAATCAAAGCTCTCCCCGTTGCTAGAAATGGTCTACCCAAGATAATTGGGACATCCTTGTCGGCTTCATAGTCTAGGATAATAAAATCCGCTGGGAATATTAACTTATCCACCTTGACCAAGATGTCCTCAATCTTACCTTCGGGGTAGGTAATGGATCGGTCAGCAAGCTGTAACGTCACTGTGGTTGGTCTTCCCTCTCCCACTCCTAGCTTCTTGAATATAGATAGTGGCATAAGGTTGATACTGGCCCCAAGATCACACAAAGCTCGACCCAATTCTTTGCCACCAATTGAAACGGGAATTGTAAATGTTCCGGGGTCTTTTACTTTGGGAGGGATTTTGCTCTTCAAAATTGCACTACATTCCTCAGTTAAGGCCACCGTCTCATATTCACCTAACCTCCTTTTTTTTGATAAAATGTCTTTGAGGAATTTTACGTAATTGGGCATTTGCTCTAGTGCCTCCACTAAGGGAATATTAATGTGGAGTTGTTTCAGTACCTCAAAGAATTTCTTGAAGTTGGCCTCTTGATTCTTTTGTTTCAACCTTTGTGGGAAGGGTGGTGGGGGTGGTTTAAATGTAGGGGAAGGTGAAGGAACTAGTTTAGGAGAAGTTTGAGAGGTTTTCCTAGGGATTTCTTCAATTTCCTCAGCCTCGGAGCTCTTCTCACACTGAATTCCAGCATCATTCCTCTCGGGTTCCCCTACTGTCCTTGCTGAATCAGTACCTAAATCAGCAGCTGAGGGTTGCGGTTTTGGTACATTTTTCTCAACCAATGGCTTCCCACTTCTCAGCTCTACGACTTGAACCTGCTCTTTACCCTCTCTCTTTGAACTTTCGGTGTCTGAAGGAAGCTTACCCATCGGTCTTGCTTTCAATTCGCTTGCTATTTGGCCCACTTGAACCTCTAAATTCCTCAAAGAAGCTTGTTGAGTCTGAATGACAGCATCTGTTTTGGCCATATATTCCTTGAACATATTCTCTAAAGAAGACCCTGAAGCTTGCTGATTCATATTAGCCTTTTGGAACTGACCTTGCTGATTTTGATTACCAAATCCACTTGCCATTTTCTGCTGCACTTGCTGATTGTTGGCGTTATTCCCTTGACCTCCCCAAGCAAAATTGGGATGATTTCTCCACCCGGGATTGTAAGTATTGGAGTAAGGGTTGTTCCTAGGGGCATTTTGATTCCCAACATAGTATACCGAAGCTGGATTCCCTGGGCAAAACTCAAAAGTATGGTCTTCCCCACAGTACACACAAGAATCTGGTGCATTCTGACTTATGTTGACTGCTGCAGCACTCTGGACTGCACTAGAATTTGCTAATTGCAAACTTTCAAATCCCGAATTCAATTTCTTCATCATGCTCTCCATTGAATCAAATCTTGCATTGAAAGATGTCACTGTGTTCACTTCAAGCATACCCTTGTTTTTCTTTCCACCCATGCTTCTTGAATCCGACCATTGGCAACTATTTGTAGCAATTCTCTCTAAAATAGCATAAGCTTCATCATAGGTCTTGGACAACAAAGCTCCATTGGCAGAGGCATCTACCATGTTCTGAGTGGCCATGTTCAACCCATTATAAAAAGTCTCCATCTGAATGCAATGGGGAAGACCATGGTGAGGACATTTTCTCAACAATTCTTTGAATCTTTCCCAAGCTTCACTGAAGGATTCATCATCAAACTGCCTGAAGGATACTATGTCTGCTCTGAGCTTGGCGTTCCTCGTGGGAGGGAAGTACTTGATAAGAAACTTTTCGGCTAGCTCATTCCAAGTAGTGATGGAACCGGGGGCAAAGTTGTTCAACCAAGCCTTAGCTCCATCCCTCAAAGAATAAGGGAATAGAGTTAGCCTCAAAGCGTCCTGGGAAACTCCTTGAATTCTGAATGAGTCGCTTACTCCCAAGAAAGATTTAAGGTGCAAATGCGGGTCTTCTGAAGGTAACCCATGAAACTGACCCACTATTTGCAGCATCTGAAACATCACAGGCTTCATCTCAAAGTTCTGAGCCTGAATCTCTGGCCTAGCTATCCCCGGATACAATTCATTGAAGGTAGGGACTGCATAAGCTCTGATAGCTCTTCTCTTGTCATTGGCTATAAGAACAGGATTCTCAGCTTGAATATCTATCCCCTGTTCCTGATTTCTCTCAGGATTAAGTGGCTGATTTCCTTGAACTCCCGGAGGTAAAAGGGGCGGTGGATCCATCCTGTTGTTCCTTTCTCTTTGCTCCCTTCTTCTCCTATGAAAAGTCCTTTCAATTTCGGGATCAAAATTGAATTCCAAATCAGGGAATTCATTCATAAACAGCTACCAACACCTGCAAAGTCAAACAACAAAGTTTAGATTCTGTTTTAGCACCAATTTCACTGAATTTCAACTTAAAAATAGCGAAAATCTACTCAATCCCCGGCAACGGCGCCAAAAACTTGTTGCCTTGTGCAATGTGATTATAATTATGCAAGAAATCTTCACAAATAGCTCAAAAACGTGCAAGTATACACATCATGACAGCAAGTGATAAGTAATTCAAGATCGTCTCCACAAGGATTAAGTTAATGAAATTTACTACTTCTAAGCGTGATTTTCGGCGAAATTCAAGTAACCAAGGACAAAAATATCATTTACCAACTAAAGCGCACAAATGTAAACTAACTTAGATGAAATTAAAGAGTATTGAAAGCAAATGATGCAAGAAAAACGGCTGAAAGCAGAGGAGAATTAAGGCTCGGATTAGGAATACTCTGTATTGTTTCCAGGGATTGCTATAGCGAAAACTGTACTAATTCATCTCACCCAGATTTTCAACGGGAATTTTCCAATTCTCCATAGATTAAGGCGATTAAACTCCCATTTAACCCCTTATTTTTAGCTCAATCTAATTAGTGCCTTAGGGGGTGATTTATTCCTAAATACCCACTCATTTTCATGATCGTTAAAGACTAAGGTAAAGTAAAGTAATCGGCTATCAAATGTTTTCCCAAACACCCAACAACAATGCTAGAAAATGGATGGCCAATCGAAATTCCAGCTTAAACATTGAAGAACACTTTACTTTAAGATGAAAATAGCACGATTCAACTATAAACAACCCCTCGTTACAATATGAGATCCCTAATCCTCACCTAAAGAGGATTAGTTCATGATAAAAGAAGAAACAAGCTCAATACAGTAGAGAATGCTCATACAAAACATGATTTCAGCTTCTAACACAACTAATATCAATAGGAAGATAAAAGATGAGAAGAAAAGGCCAAAGAAGAAGCTCCCAAGCTCAAATCCAGCTTTCCCAAGCTGAACATGGTCTCCACGGCAGCTCCCCTCTGTTTTTCCTCTGTTTTTCTCCTTCAATCAGCTCCCAATCGTGAGTTCCCTTCTTCTCCAGCCTTCCTTTCCAAATTTGGTCCTCTTTCCTTATATACCCAGCCACAATTGTGAGTTTCAGGGCTGATTAGACAAGCCTTGCCCACTTGGAAACCCTTTTAATGGCTGAAAATAGCTTCAGCCTCCAGCTGGGAATGCCACATCAATTAATGAATCTGTCCACGTGCAAAACAGCACCAGCTGCCATTCTACCTCTGCCAGCTCACGCTGTAGCATTATCTGTGCAAATTGAAGCTCCAGGTCAGCTTAAGTACGAAATTAGCGTGAAATTAAACACCCAAAGCCATCAAAAAACACTCTCATTAAACACCACAAAATTCATTAAGACCCAACTCAATTAGCATCAACTTAAGGTAAAATTAAGCCTAAAAGCCCTAAAATCATGGCCAATAACTCTTATTTCTAAGAGTTATCATTCATCTAAAAGCAATCCTATTTAGCACAAATGACACACAAAACATTATAAAACTAAGGCCTAAATAACTCCCTTTTGCAGAGTTATCAATAGTCAACTGCAAGCAAAATATAAATATTTCCAAAGGACGACGGGAATTGGCCCATGAAATCTATTCCCCATACGTCAAAGATTTCCACTTCCAGTATGAAGTTTAGAGGCATTTCACTCTTAGCTGTTAGATTCCCGGTTCTTTGACACTGATCGCAGTTCTTAGTGAAGAGGTGTGCATCCAAAAGTATCCTTATTGAAGGACTTTGGCTGCAGTTTTTAGCCCAGCAAAATGCCCTTCATATAGAGCCGAGTGACAGGCTTCCAATATGAGTGGTACCTCTTCTTTTGTTACACATCGTCTGAGTATTTGATCTGGTCCTAGCTTGTATAGATATGGCTCATCCCAGTAGTAATCCTTGACATCCTTTAGAAACTTCTTGAGCTGTTAAGATGTGGCTTCTGGGGGCTTTAGTCCACTTACTAAGTATTTTACATAGTCTGCAAACCATGGAATTTTAATTGCCCTTACTGCCAGTATCTATTCATCTGCAAACGATTCTCGAATGTCCAGCCTTTTCTCCACCTGTGCTTCCTCTCCAAGCCTTGAAAGATGATCTGCCACTTGATTCTCGGTTCCCTTCCTGTCCTGGATTTCAATATCAAATTCCTGCAAGAGTAAAATCCAACGGATTAGTCGGGGTTTAGCATCCTTCTTGGACAACAAGTGTTTAAGGGGTGGGTAATCAATATGAACTATGACTTTAGTTCCTACTAAGTAGGATCTAAACTTTTAAGCGTCTTCCTTTTCTGTCACTGTATAGTTCAACTGTGCTTCGTTAAGCGTCTTCCTTGCAAAATATATCTGTTGCACAATTTTTCCACTTTTCTGGCATAGCACAGCTCCTACTGCAAAGTCACTAGCATCTCACATCAATTCGAACGGCTGAGTCCAGTCCGGTTCAATTACAACTGGAGATGTACTGAGTGCACTTTTCAAAGTTTCGAAAGCTTGCTTGCAATCTTCATTGAATTTGAAAGGTTTATCTACCTCGAGCAACTTGCACAAAGGTTTAGAAATTTTAGAGTAATCCTTAATAAATCTTATGTAAAAACCTGCGTGGCCTAGAAAACTCCTGATGTCTCAAACTGTTTTGGGAAAAGGCAACTTAGATATAATCTCAATCTTTGCCTTGTCTACCTCAATTCCATTTCTGGAAATTCGGTGTCCAAGGACTATTCCTTCTCGTACCATGAAATGACACTTTTCCCAGTTTAATACCAGGTTTGTTTCTTCACATCTTTCCAGTACACGGTCTATATTCTATAAACACATTGAAAAAGTTTCTTAAAAAACAGAGAAATCATCCATAAAGACTTCTAATGTCCGCTCTACCATATCGGAGAATATCGCCATCATACACCTTTGGAAGGTGGCTGGAGCATTGCAGAGTCCAAATGGCATTCTTCGGAAAGCAAATGTCTCAAAGGACATGTGAACGTGGTCTTCTCCTGATCTTCTTGGGCTATCATAATCTAGTTGTAACCTGAGTAGCCATCAACAAAACAGTAATAATCCTTCCCTGCTAATCTGTCCAACATTTGATCTATAAATGGTAACGGGAAATGGTCCTTTCTAATTACTTTGTTGAGTCGGCGATAGTCTATGCATACTCGATATCCTGTGACTGTTCTTGTCGAAATCAACTCATTCTTCTCATTCTCCACTACAGTTATCCCACCTTTCTTGGGGACGCATTACGCTGGACTGACCAAGCTACTGTCTGAAATTTGATATATAACTCCTTCATCCAGCCATTTTAGAATATCTTTCCTAACGACTTCTTTCATAATGGGATTCAGCCTTCATTGACTTTCAATGGAATTCTTGGCACCTTCTTCAAGGTTGATCCTATGCATGCAAAATGATGGGTTGATTCCTTGAATATTTGCCATTGTCCAACCTATTGCCTTTTTGTGACTAGATAGGACTAGCAGCAAAGACATTTCATCTTCGTCAGTGAGGTACTGATAACTCTCCAAAAGGGAGTTATTTAGGCCTTATTTCTATAGTGTTTTGTGTGTCATCTGTGTTAAATAGGGTTGCTTTTAGATGAATATTATATGTTTTAACCCATTTAGAAGAATTGATGCTTTGGAAGTTATTTTGTGAAGAAAATAATGCTGAGCGACTTGAGGGAGCAAAATTTGTGATCAAGCAAAGTAGGGAGCAAAACTGCCACGTGAGCCGCACGTGATTCATTAAATAAGGTGGCGTTAGCTGAATTAATCTCGGATCTAGGAAGTTTGGAGAGCCCTCCACGGGTAAAATTTGACCTAATTAGGGTTGACTCCACTCTATAAAAGGAAGTAGCCATCTCAAGTCCAAAACATTCCAAATTGGAGAAAGGAAAGTCTTATTCTATTCGTGGAGGCTTACTTTCCATCTTTGGAAGCCGAATAGAGGAGGAACGGTTGGAGACCTCAAGAAGACCATTAGCTACGGATCTCTTCAAGGGAATTAATCTTTTCTTGTAATTTCTTGTAGTTATGGATGCACATACTCAGATTGTAGTGTGTGTTACCTTGTGCTTCATGAACTAAATTTTCTTAGGTGTTGGTTAGGATCTATGTAGTTGTCGTGCTTATTACTCTATGCAATATAAATTGATTTGAGCATCTTGATTATTTGTTGTGTCCATTTCTATTTTGTAACAGCCTGGCCAGATGGTATGAAATCACTTCTTAGTTTCAGGGATGATTTGAGCGGTGTGTGACATTTAATCACACTAGACCATTATGTGTTGGTGGACGCTAGTGACTGAGTTAGGGATAACTAGTTGCCTAGTGCTTGATCGGTAGTACGTCATTGGAGTTGAAACACATTCCAAAAAATCAAGAGTTCCAGGAGGATCCTGCTGATAAGACTGCAAGAGAATTGCCTAATCAATATTTTTTGCTAGAGCATCTTTTAAATCAATTACAGAAATCCTGATCAACGCCGGTTTCCAATCTGTCTGCTTTATCCGTTTACATTCTACTCTGTTATTTCATTTGCTTCAGCATTTTATCAAAATCAATCATTTTAACAATCTTGAAACCATTAAAAAGTTACATAAAATAGGTAGAGTGGAAGCTATTCAAAACCTCGTGGATACGATAAATTACTTATCACTTGCTGCGGATTGTGTATGCTTGCACAGTATTCTAGAACTTATTTTATCATATTTTTACCCCACTCTAGAAGGCAACAAGTGTTTGGCGCGGTTGCCGGGGACTTGAATAAGTTTTTATCTGATCTGTTTTGTGTATGTGTTTTAGTGGTTTGGTGCTAGAAATTTTTGATTGTTTCTTTTGTTTTTGCAGGTGTGAGATTGGTGCATGAACGATCTGCTTGGGGTGAGATTCGAGCTTGATCTAGAGATTGAAAGGACATTCAAGAGAAGAAGGAGAGAGCAACGAAGAAATCAAAATCCAATAGATAACGTACTGCGTCTCCCGAAAGTTCCAGAAGATCCAGTTAATCCCCAGCAGAATCGTGTGCTGCAACTTAATCCACCGCTAGAGCAAAATGGACAGCAAAATAATCCGGTTGAGAACCCTATCTCGGTGGCGAATGATAGGGCCAGAGCCATCCGAGCGTATGCTTTTCTGATGTTTGATGAGTTAAATCCAGGAATTGCGCGTCCTCAATTTGAGGCAGAAAATTTCGAAATGAAGTCGGTAATGTTTCAGATGTTGCAAACCGTGGGTCAGTTCCATGGTTTGTCATATGAAGACCCCCATTTACATCTTAAGTTTTTTCTAGGAGTTAGTGATTCGTTTGTAATTCAAGGAGTGTCTAGGGATGCCCTTAGATTAACTTTGTTCCCGTATTCTCTTAGAGATGGAGCAAAGGCATGGTTAAATTCTTTTGCTCCAGGATCAATTAGAACATGAAATGAGTTAGCAGAAAAATTTCTTAGTAAGTATTTTCCACCAACTAGGAATGTCAAGTTGAGAAGTGAGATAGTGGGATTTAGGCAACTCGAAGATGAAACTTTTAGTGAGGCTTGGGAGAGGTTTAAAGAGCTTTTGCGAAAATGTCCCCACCATGGTTTACCTTATTGTATCCAAATGGAAACATTTTACAATGGGTTAAACGTAGCAACCCAAAGTATGGTCGATGCTTCTGTGGGAGGGGCCCTTTTGGCAAAAACCTTTAATGAAGCCCATAAAATTTTAGAAAGAATATCAACCAATAGTTGTCAGTGGTCGGAGGTTAGAGGCTCAAATAAAAATGTTAAGAGTGTGTTAGAAGTTGATGGTGTGTCTACCATTAGGGCTGATATTGCAATGTTAGCTAACGCTCTTAAAAATGTGACAGTGGTTAGTCATCAGCAGCCACCAGTAGTGGAACCTGCTGCAGTGGTGAACCAAGTTGCAGAAGAATCATGTGTCTATTGTGGTGAAGAGCACAACTACGAGTTTTGCCCCAACAATCCAGCTTTTGTGTTTTTTGTAGGTAATCAAAGGAATAACCCTTATTCTAACTTTTATAATCCAGGTTGGCGCAACCATCCCAACTTTGCATGGGGAGGGCAAGGAAGCAATTCGCAAGCCCCTCAAGCACGACAAAAGGTGAACCAGTCAGGATTTGCTAAATCACAGGTATTGCCCTAGCAAAATAAGCAGGCTTTACCCCAGCAAAATTCAGAGAGTTCTCTTGAGGCAATGATGAAAGAATATATGGCTCGTATAGATGCTGCAATTCAAAGTAATCAAGCTTCAATGAGAGCCCTGGAGTTGCAAATGGGTCAGCTAGCTAATGAGCTGAAGGCAAGGCCTCAAGGGAAACTTCCTGCAGATACTTAACACCCTAGAAGCGAAGGTAAGGAACAGGTACAGGCAGTAACTCTAAGGAGTGGTAAGCCACTAGAAGAGAGGAAAGAGCCTAGTAAACCCTAGGATGTAGAGAAGAATGGTGATAAAAATGTTGTTGTTGAGAAAGAGTTGGAGTCTGGTAAGAGGGATTGAGGCAGCAATAATAATGCTGGAGCATCCGGTTCTGCTCCAGATGTGTGGAACCACCTTATGTACCGCCCCCACCTTATGTACCACCTCTACCTTTTCCATAAAGGCAGAAGCCTAAGAATCAGGATGGTCAATTTAAGAAGTTTTTAGAGATTCTTAAATAATTGCATATAAATATCCCTTTAGTAGAAGCTATAGAGCAAATGCCAAATTATGCTAAATTTTTAAAGGATATATTAACTAAAAAAAAGAGGTTAGGTGAATTTGAAATTGTATCTCTTACTAAGGAATGTAGTGATATTCTTAAGAATGGGCTACCAACCAAGGCTAAGGATCCAGGGTCATTTACTATTCCTGTCTCTATAGGTTGAAAAGGGTTGGGTAGAGCACTTTGTGATTTAGGCACGAGCATTAACCTTATGCCTCTTTCGGTCTATCGAAAGCTAGGTATTGGTGAAGCTAGGGCTACCACAGTCACACTCCAATTAGCCGATAAGTCTATCGCATATCCAAAGGGTAAAATTGAAGATGTCATAGTGAAAGTAGATAAATTCATATTTCCTGTTGATTTCATTATCTTAGATTATGAGGCAAATAAAGATGTCCCAATTATTCTTGGTCGTCCATTTTTGGCTACTGGCAGGGCGTTGATAGATGTTCAGAAAGGGGAATTAAAAATGATGGTTTATAATGAGGAAGTGAAGTTTAATGTCTTTAAGGCCATGAAGTATCCAAGATGAAGTGGAAGATTGTTCTTTCATTAGAGTTCTGGAGAACACAATTGTTTAGACAGCAATGGAGGATTTGACAACCAAACATTTGGAAGACCATGGAGAGATTAGTGTAGAGGATTTAGAAGTTTGTTCTTTAGAAAGAAAAGTTGAAAAAGAAGTTTCTAGGTGTGAGGATGTTTTTGAGTCTTTAGATTTGGATGAAAGGAAGGTTCCTCCTATTAAGCCATCCCTGATTGAGGCACCCACTTTAGATTTGAAGCCCTTGCCGGATCATCTAAAGTATGTGTATCTTGGGGAGGGTGAGACGTTGCCCATTATTGTTGCATCAGATTTAATGCCAGAGGATGAAGAGGCCTTAATAAAGTTTCTGCAGCAATATCGCAAAGCAATTAGTTGGACATTGGCTGACATTCAGCGAATTAGCCCTTCTTTCTGTATGCACAAAATCACTCTAGAGGAGGGATCCTTTAGGAGTATTGAGCAACAGAAAAGGCTTAACCCTACAATGAAAGAGGTTGTTAAGAAGGAGGTGATCAAATGGTTGGATGTCGGGATTATCTATCCAATTGCAAATAGCAATTGGGTAACCCTGTCCAATGTGTTCCTAAGAAAGGAGATGTCACGGTAGTGACTAATAAGGACAATGAGTTGATCCCAACCAGGACAGTAACTAGCTGGAGGGTTTGTATGGATTACAGGAGGCTTAACAAAGCCACCCGTAAGGACCATTTCCCTATACCATTTATTGACCAGATGTTGGATAGGTTGGCTGGTCAGGCCTACTACTGTTTCTTAGATGGTTATTCTGGGTATAACCAGATTACCATTGCTTTTGAGGATCAGGAAAAAACCACTTTCACCTGCCCTTATGGGACGTTTGCTTTTAGGTGAATGCCTTTTGGCCTTTGTAATGCTCCAACAACATTTCAGCGGTGTATGTTAGCAAATTTTTCTGATATGATTGAGTCCACTGTTGGGGTATTTATGGACGATTTTTCAGTCTTTGGAGGGTCTTTTCAGCATTGTTTGAACAATTTAGGTAAGGTGTTAAAAAGATGTGAGGATACCCATCTAGTTCTTAATTGGGAGAAATGTCACTTCATGGTGAACGAGGGCATTGTGTTAGGTCATAAAATTTCAAAGAAAGGTCTAGAAGTTGATCGAGCAAAAATAGAGGCTATTGTGAAGTTAGAACCACCGAATTTAGTTAAAGGGACTCGGAGCTTTTTAGGTCATGTTGGATTTTATAGAAGGTTCATAAAGGATTTTTCAAAAATTAGTAAACCTCTTTGTAACTTGTTGTGTGCTGACAGTGCTTTTGACTTTAATGCAAATTGTAGGAAGGCTTTTGACACTTTAAAAGCTGCTTTGATTTCAGCGCCCATTCTTTGTGCACCCAACTGGAGTTTGCCATTTGAGGTAATGTGTGATGCGAGTGATGTTGCAGTAGGTGCAATGCTGGGGCAAAAGCAGGGCAAAGTTATCCATCCTATCTATTATGCAAGCAGGGTTTTGAATTAGGCATAAATCAACTATACAACTACTGAAAAAGAGTTGTTAGCGGTTGTGTTTGCCTTTGAGAAATTCTTCCCATATCTAGTTGGATCCAAAGTCACAGTTTTCACATATCATGCAGCAATAAGGTACTTAATGTCCAAGAAAGATGCAAAGCCTAGATTGATTCGTTGGGTTTTGTTATTGCAGGAGTTCGACTTGGAGATAAAAGACAAGAAGGGATCAAAGAATGTTATTGCAGATCATTTGTCCCGTCTTGTTCCAACATCATCTTTGCTAGAGTAATCTGTTATTTCAGATTCATTTCCAGATGAGTAGCTTTTTGTTGTTGAGGTAAAGGTAGTGAATGATACTCCTTGGTATGCAGATATAGCTAACTTTTTGGAAAAGAGAGTAACTCCTATTGATATGGATTGGAGGCAGGTGCAAAGGTTTAAGCATGATGCAAAATTCTTTTATTGGGATGAGCCATTTATGTATAAGCAATGCTCTGATGGTATTATTCGAAGATGTGTTTCAGGTGATGAAGCAAAGACAATCCTGGAGAAATGTCACTATTCGCCGTATGGAGGTCATTTCAGCGGTCAGAGGACAACTATGAGGATTTTGCAATGTGGATTCTTCTGGCCTTCCTTATTTAAGGATGTCCATTGGTTCTACAAGCAGTGTGATGCTTGCCAAAGGAGAGGAAATTTAGGACCTAGAGATGAAATGCCTCTTACTTATATTTTGTAGTTAGAGTTATTCGATGTATGGGGTATTGATTTTATGGGGTCATTTCCCCCTTCTAACAGTAATGTTTTTAACTTATTGGCAATTGACTACGTGTCCAAATGGGTGGAGGCCATTTCATGCCATCAGAATGATGCTAAGACGGTATCAAGGTTTCTTCAATCACACATTTTTGCGCGATTTGGGACACCTAGAGCTCTTGTGAGCGATGAGGGCACACACTTTGTGAATAATGTTTTAACTAAGCTTTTGGCTAAATATGGAATTAAGCATAGGATAGCTACCCCTTATCACCCACAAGCAAACGGTCAAGCTGAAGTTAGTAATAGGGAAATCAAATCTATTTTAGAGAAAGTAGTCCATCCATCTAGGAAAAATTGGTCTTTTCGGTTAGATGAGGCTCTTTGGGCTTATAGGACAACCTATAAGACTCCTCTAGGTATGTCTCCCTATAGGTTAGTGTATGGAAAGGCTTGCCATTTACTGTTAGAGCTTGAGCATAAAACGTTTTGGGCTTTGAAGAAATTGAATTTTGATTTAAGTCGTGCAGGGGCAATAAAAATGCCGCAGCTTAATGAGTTAGAGGAATTTCGTCAGTTTTCTTATGAAAATGCGAAAATGTATAAAGAGTAGACTAAGCGGAGAGTATTGCTCTACAACTTTAGATTGAAATTTTTTCCTGGAAAATTAAAATCTAAATGGTCTGGACCATTTGTTGTGATTGAAGTTTTTCCTCATGGGGCAATTACTTTGAGAGATGAAAAAGATGGGCGAGTGTTCAAGGTTAATGGACAGCGAGTGAAGCATTATTGGAGCGAGGAATTCTGTTCGAAATATCCTTCCCTAAAATTGGTTGATGAATAAGCAAACGAGAGTTTTGCGGGAGCATTTCATATTGCAACAACTCCAAGTGTTTGTTGCCATTTTATTTTTTGCTAATTTGATTTTAATTCGAATTATTTTGAATTAGATTCGGTTTATTTGGATCTTATCTGATTTATTTTAATTTGTTGGTATTTTGAATTTTCGTAGATGTTATTTTCCGTTTATTTATTTTGGTCGATTTAATTCTTAATTTAATTGGATTAGTTTGGTTTAGATTTAATTTTCGTTATTTAAATTTCTGTTTTAGATTAGGTGTTAATAATATTCTTCCTGATTTATTTGGTTAAAAATAAAGATTTGATTTGATTTTGGTGGTTTAAAATTTGATTTGAATTTTCCCGTGTAAAAGATTCTTCTAGAAGGAAATCTTTGTTGCTCAGTTTGTTGTCGCAATCTTTTGGTTAGAGCAAACGTATCATCAGAATATTACGGATTTGGTTAAAGAATGAAATATTTTACCGTTTGGATTTTAAATTTTTCGTGGGCAGGTAAAACGCGTGGCCATTTGGTGCTTCCACGTGTCGCGCAGGGGAGATCCAACGGTTTAGCCATTGGACAGCACATCAAGCATTTACCAGGCGATTAATTTTACCGTCAATGGAATTAATTTTCCATGATTACATGCAGTTAAACGGTAATATTTCGATTAATGAAGGAATTTAGTTCGGCCAGGATTTCAAATGCTGGAGCTCCATTTAAATCAAAGCTTGGTACGCTTCTCTTTTCATTTTTCTTCTTCCCATCGTGCTTTCTTTCTGCTCTCTTCCTGTTCTTGCGAGTGCAAAGAAATTTTTTATTCTAAATGGAAAAAACGAGAGGAAGAAAAGAAAGGGAAGTAGAGGAGGATGTGCCTACTACGCCTGAAGCTCCGAAGAAAAAGGTGAAGAAGAAAAGAACGCCTACAGAAAGGGAAGCCAAACAGCTTAAAAGACTACAAGAAGCGGAAGTCTCTGAAGTATTAGAGAAGGTAATCAAGGACATTGTAGAAGAAGTAGTCGCTGAGGAAGAACCGAAAGATTCTGGAAAAGATTCTGAGAAGATTGTTGAAACAGAGCAAGAGCGTTAAGAAAAGGCAGCAACAGATTTGCAAGGGCAAATGATACGCAAATTGCTAACCGCAAGTGTACGGGCCCAAGTTATAATATAGTGATTTAAAATCGAATATCGTCCTCTGGATTGGTTTTCTAGTTCACCTAATTACTAAAGGTATATTCGTCCAATTTTATTTAGAGAAAATAATCGAGAAAGATGAAATTAATTCAAAAACTACTCAAAGCAATAAAAAGTGTGGAAACTTAATGGAGAAAAACCTTAGGGAATTGATTTCACCTATTAGATGCATGAATTAATTCCAAGATTAAATATGAACGAACACGTAAGAATTTCATAAACCATGGAGTATTGATTATTAAAAGCCTCTCCCGAGTACAATTAATTCTTTATGCAAATTAAGAAATTGATTAGATTATAAGCATTAAGCATTCAATTGCATAAATGAAATGCGTTACGAAACGTCCTAAAAAATCTTAAATTAATCCATACAATCTAATGGCTACATCAAGCCCCTAAGAAACGAAATTTAGCTACACATGGTCTCTAAAATACAAGCAAAATCTATCCCAAACATGATAAAATCAGTACAAGAAATAAGGGAGAAAGATTAAACTCGCTAGCCGTGATTCCCGCGTGTTCCCGTCACGATCCTCACGAACCAAGCTCCCAAAATGCACTCCTCTTGGTCTCCTCAGTGTTCTGTCCAAGTTGTGCTCTCCAAAATCGTGTTTTTCTCTCCCAAGAAGCCCCCCAAATCAGACTGCATCGTTTTCAATTTATACTGCTCATTCTGCCGCGACAGCGTCGCAATGCTAAGGACACAGCGTCGAGACACTGTGGAGGTAGCGTCTCGACACTGCCTAAAAAACGCGCCTTCTGACTTACGGGACAGCGTTGAGACGCTATCTATGGGGCGTCTCAACGCTACCCTTTTGAATAGGGGCCTTGAACCTTGCCTTCTTTGCTCCTTTCTTCACTCGAGTTTATTCTTTAGCTCCTAAATCACCGGTATTCTTCAAAAACATCAATCTCCATCGAAATGTTTGATTTCTACAAAATTAAACCAAATAGACATAAAATTGGCCAAATAATACCCAAGACTAACACTAAAATAGTATAAAATATTGCTCAATAAATTGCGCTATCAGCAAGGTACTGATGAAACGGTAGTTCAAGAGATTCTGGAAGAGATAGTGCAGGATCTGCCACGCTGTCGCTGCCGCAAGTAGAAAGCGGGGCAGATTAAAAGGATTCAGACCGACACTCCATCTCCTCCTTCGACTGAATCGAAAAAAGAAGAATCTGAAAATCAAGAAGAGGTCGAGAAGAAGACTGCAGAAGATGAAATTGAGAAGAAAAATAGTGAGGATAAAGGCAAAGGCATTGCAGGACCTGAGGTTGAAGCGGAAGTGGCAAGGCCAGAGGAAAGAAAGTTGCCATATGAGCGCTTCATCAACCACTTTGCTAGAGTAAAATATATTGACATGTTGAAGAGAGATTTTCTGTTCGAGAGGGGGTTCACGAACCATGGCTGGGAGTTATTCTGTTCCAAGCCAGAGCTTGTGAATTCGCAAGTGGTGCAAGAGTTTTATGCGAACATTGACGAAGAAGAGGGTTTCCAAGTGATTGTTCATGGGGTAGTTGTTGACTGGAGTCCTGGAGCCATCAATTCACTGTACAACCTTCAAGATTTCCCACATGCTGGTTATAATGAGATTGCAGCAGCACCATCTAACGAGCAATTAAATGCTACTGTTAGGGAAGTAGGAATAGAAGGGGCACAATGGCGAAGGTCGAAGACCGAAAAGAGGACTTTCCAGGCTTCTTATTTGAAGAAGGAAGCTAATACTTGGATGGGGTTTATCAGACAGAGGCTGCTTCCAACGACTCATGACTCCATAGTCTCTCGGGAAAGAGTTCTTCTGGCTTTTGCAATACTACGATCTCTCAGCATCGATCTAGGTAAAATTATTGCTGGTGAAATTTTTGGATGTTGGCATTAGAAGGTTGGAAAATTATTCTTCTCGAACACAATTTCAATTCTTTGTAAGAGAGCGGGGGTTCCAGAAAGCGCAGAGGATGTGATTCTACTGGATAAGGGAATAATAGACACGCCTAATTTGGCATGGCTTCAGTGAACGCAAGAAGCACGTCAAGGGGGGTTGGTTTGTGGCATTCACTTGATCTTAGAACAACTGACTCTTTCAGCCAGCAGACAAGAGTTTGCCGAGAGGCAGGCTCACACCTTCTGGAATTATGTTAAAAGACGTGATGCCGCATTGAGCAAGGTACTGCAAGCAAACTTTTCAAAGCCCTACCCAGCCCTTCCTGTATTCCCTGATGATTTGCTGAACCCTTGGATCCCACTACCATCCGTTGAGAGAGAAGAAGAAGAAGATGGTGCTGGTGCTGGTCAGGAGGACTAGATAAAATTTGCCAAGTGAGCTTTTCTTTTGTCTGATCATTTTTGTTGCTCGCTCATTTTCCTGACCATGTTTGTCTGTTTTTAATGTTTCTGTCTTTTTTATTTTCTTTTGCTAGCCTTTCAAATATATGATCTAATCTTGTAATTTTTCTTTTGAATGAAATTTCCGAAGTATTTGTTGTTCTATAGCATTGAGCATTCCTAACTTAACCATTTTCTTCTGAAGTTTTTAAGCTTGGACTAGTTAGCTTAATTAGATCAAAGTGTTCTGATCTCCATAAATCTTTTGCTTGAGCATTTCTTTTAGCTTGGTCATCGCTGCGGCAAGAAGATTCTGAGGTAGTATTGACTTATTTAATCCACCTTAAGCTTAATCTTAGTCTCACGCTTAGTTTAAAATTCAGATAGAAAAAGAATTAAGTTTGGGGGTAATTATCATGTTGTTAATTCATTGGGGACAATGAATAATTTAAGTTTGGGGGACTTTTAGCTACTCCACTTGTTTTGCTCGAGCATTCCTCTCCTTCATAATTAATTTTCTAGGTTGTTGAGTAACCAGAGGCATTTGTGACACCCACAGTTTGTCTTTGCGTCAAAATATGACCTAGAGAATATTGAGAAATGAAAAAAATGAAAAAAAAATTATTTGCTGAAAAAAAATTGAATATTTTGCTGAGAAAATTCATAGAGCAAAAGTTTTGAAGGATGAATGATAATCTAGCAGTTTTCTGTCTCACAGGGCTTAGGTGAGCTTCATCATAAAATGTCGCCATTCTGAGAAGCAAGGGATAGAATAACTAAAGATTTTTTAGCTTAGCAATGAATATTTAGCCTAGTTGGTGATAAGTTTGAGGCAAGGGTATACTGCACCATAAAGTGGGTCATCTCATGCTTAAGAACTTATGACTGTAGGATTGCATTAAGTCTGAAGAACAGAAAAATAAATCCCTTAAAAAGTGTGTTTTGAATATGTCTGATAATATGTTTAAGCTGTGGAAAGTTCTTAGGATTGAGTTAGAGGTGGTGATTATCTGTTCAATGCGGAAAGAATCATTTTGCTGCAGCAATGCTTGGTTTTACAGAATGCTCACGTAAAGGATGAAAGTAGTGTTGGAATATTGTTTTGATTAAGTTGTGTTGTGTCTAATGTTTTGAATTCTCAAGGGAAGGTTAGTTAGTATTGCTCAGACGCGCAATAGTTCAAGTTTGGGGGTATGATAACTCTCCAAAAGGGAGTTATTTAGGCCTTATTTCTATAGTGTTTTGTGTGTCATCTGTGTTAAATAGGGTTGCTTTTAGATGAATATTATATGTTTTAACCCATTTAGAAGAATGAATGCTTTGGAAGTTATTTGTGCAGAAAATAATGTTGAGCGACTTGAGGGAGCAAAATCTGTGATCCAGCAAAGCAGGGAGCAAAACTGCCACGTGAGCCGCACGTGATTCATTAAATGAGGTGGCATTAGCTGAATTAATCTCGGATCTAGGAAGCTTGGAGAGCCCTCCACGTGTAAAATTTGACCTAATTAGGGTTGACTCCACTCTATAGAAGGAAGTAGCTGTCTCAAGTCCAAAACATTCCAAATTGGAGAAAGGAAAGTCTTATTCCATTCGTGGAGGCTTACTTTTCATCTTTGGAAGCCGAATAGAGGAGGAACGATTGGAGACCTCAAGAAGACCATTAGCTACGGATCTCTTCAAGGGAATTAATCTTTTCTTGTAATTTCTTGTAGTTATGGATGCACATACTCAGATTGTAGCGTGTGTTACCTTGTGCTTCATGAACTAAATTTTCTTAGGTGTTGGTTAGGATCTATGTAGTTGTCGTGCTTATTACTCTAAGCAATATAAATTGATTTGAGCATCTTGATTATTTGTTGTGTCCATTTCTATTTTGCGCCTGTCTGGCCAACCGGTATGATTATCACTTCTTAGTTTCAGGGATGATTTGAGAGGTGTGTGGCATTTAATCACACTAGACCATTATGTGTTGGTGGACGCCAGTGACTGAGTTAGGGATAACCAGTTGCCTAGTGCTTGATCGGTATTACGTCATTGGAGTTGAAACACATTCCAAAAAATCTAGAGTTCCGGGAAGATCCTACTGATAAGACTGTAAGAGAATTGCCTAACCAATATTATTGCTAGAGCATCTTTTAAATCAATTACAGAAATCCTGACCAACGCCTGTTTCCAATCGGTCTGCTTTATCCGTTTACATTCTGCTCGATTATTTCATTTGCTTCAACATTTTATCAAAATCAATCATTTTAACAATCTTGAAACCATTAAAAAGTTACATAAAAAAGGTAGAGTGGAAGCTAT
Source organism: Luffa aegyptiaca (assembly GCA_017139565.1). Classification (NCBI taxonomy): domain Eukaryota; kingdom Viridiplantae; phylum Streptophyta; class Magnoliopsida; order Cucurbitales; family Cucurbitaceae; genus Luffa; species Luffa aegyptiaca. Next base: position 39,655,739 of record CM029403.1, read on the forward strand.
TCAAAACCTCGTGGATGCGATAAATTACTTATCAGTTGCTGCGGATTGTGTATGCTTGCACAATATTCTAGAGCTTATTTTTATCATATTTTTACCCCACTCTAGAAGGCAACAGGTACGCTGAGATAATAACTGGTAGTGTTTTATTTTCTCCAAGTTAACTGTATTTAAGATGTTCTAGTAGTGGTTTGAGTTCTAAATCTGGAGGGTTAATCATGGACAACTGCAACGGCTTGATTTCTTCCTGGCTTGACTCCAAGGAGTCTCTCAACACTTCTATTCGTGCTACTGCAGATCCACTTGTGGTTGATTCTTCTATTCGTGCTACTGCAGATTCGTTCTTTCCTACCAGAGTCATCATGCTGCCCCAGTACACATCCCATTGCACTTTCTGTTACGGTGAGATACAAAATGAGCGGACGTCCAGGCACTGGTGGTACGAGGATCGGTGGGTTTCGTAAATACTGCTTAATTTTATCAAATGCTGTTTGACAATCTTCATTCCAAATGCCATCATTGTTTTTCCGAAGCAACTTGAAAATAGGCTCACATGTTGTGGTCAATTGTGCTATGAACCTAGCAATATAATTTATCCGACCCAAAAATCCTCTAACTTCTTTCTGTGTTTGCGGAGGCGGCATTTCAAGAATTGCTTTGACTTTGTCAGGGTCGACCTTGATACCTTCTTGGCTAACCACAAATCCTAACAATTTACCAGAGGTTGCCCCGAATATACATTTGCTCGGATTGAGCTTGAGTTGGAACTTTCTCAATCGATCGAACAATTTGCGAAGAACGGTTGTATGTTCTTCCTCCTCTTTTGACTTGGCAATCATATCATCTACATACACTTCAATCTCCTTGTGCATCAAATCATGGAATAAAGTAACCATGGCTCGCTGGTAGGTGGCCCCAACATTTTTCAAACCAAACGGCATAACTTTGTAGCAGAATGTTCCCCACAATGTAATAAATGTAGTTTTTTCCTGATCTTCAGGTGCCATTTTTATTTGATTGTAGCCCGAAAAACCATCCATAAAAGAGAAGGTAGAGAAACCAGCAGTGTTATCTACCAACACATCAATGTGAGGGAGTGGAAAATTATCTTTAGGGCTTGCTTTGTTTAAATCCCTATAATCCACACACATCCTAACTTGCCCATTCTTCTTTTGCACAGGAACAATGTTTGCAACCCATTCAGGGTAATTGGACACAGTCAAAAATCCAGCATCGATTTGTTTCCTAACTTCATCCTTTATCTTAATTAACATGTCCGACTTCATCTTTCGCAACTTTTGCCTTACTAGTTTACACTCAGGTTTGAGTGGTAAATGATGCATTACAATATTCGTGTCTAGCCCAGGCATGTCTTGATAGGACCAAGCAAAAATATCGATATATTCTGTGAGCAAATCAATAAGCTTTTTGCGAGTTTCTGTAGAGACATTAGTGCCAATTTGGACCTCCTTGACTTCTGCTTGTGATCCCAGGTTAATTATCTCTGTTAACTCTTCATGGGGGCCCAACACTTTTTCCCCTTCCTCTATCATTTCTAGCAACTCAGCACTAGGTTCAAAATCTTCTTCTTCCTCGTCAGACTCAACATTGTGTATAGGAATATCAAGTTCGTATTGAGAATCGTTTGCACATTCAATCTCAGTATTACTGCTTAAGATGTTGATAATTTGACATAGAGAGAAAAGAGAAGAAAAGAAGAGTAAATATTTTGCCATGGAGAGTGTAATATGCAATAGCAAAAGGAAATGAACTAAAATCTTCATTGAATGATGAAATTTACTTGAACACATAGAAAGAAGTCTGGAAAATGAAATGAGTAAAATGACTAACCTAACTTGAAATTGAAAATTGAAATTGCAAAAAACAATAAAAAGTGGTCAATTACTTTGACATCTTAACAGCAAATGACGGTAATTCAATAGTACTCCAATTGTTGAGCTCGAAGTTTTCTGGGCACGGGTAGATCCATGGACCCAATTCTTCCTCTTTAGTCACTACTGCAACTGCAAAATCACCTGGACGAATTATACCAGCACTTTCAAACGAGTGGTAGAGATGAGGGATGACTTTTCCTTCATATTCTGGTTCGCGACTTTCAAATCTGGCCAAACACCTCTCTTTTTCTCGCTTCTGTACCCTGATCATATCTGCTTTATTCGGCTTATACCCAAGCCCAAATCTTTTTGTATTTTTCGATAGGCTTAAAACGTCATCTAAACGACTGTTGCTTTCTTTGAACATCATGGCTGAAGATCGAGATTTAGATTTCTTGCCTCCCCCATATAGCGTCGTGGCACTTGCCACCTCGAATGTTTGAAACGACGACTCAAAAGCTTCCTCTGCTGCATCAATATATGACATTGAAGCTGGTCTAGAAACCAAGATATCCTCTTGACCAGATACAATTACTAGGCTCCTTCCAATTGAAAACTTGAGTTTCTGGTGCAGCGATGATGGGACAGCTCCTGCAGAATGTATCCAAGGCCGCCCTAATAAGAAACTGTAAGCAGAGGGGATATCCATAACTTGGAAGGTTATGTTAAATGTGCATGGACCGATTTGTATTGGAATCTCAATGTCACCCACCACCTGACTGCGTGCCCCATCGAAGGCCCTTACTACTACGGTACTTGGCCTCATATGGGACATCTCCACTGGCAATCTTTCCAACGTTGATTTTGGCATTATGTTCAAAGAAGACCCATTATCCACCAGGACTTTTGCTACTAAAAAGTTCTTGCACTTGACTGAAATATGCAGTGCCTTCGTGTGTCCTGTGCCTTCGGGCGGTATCTCATCATCAGTGAAAGTTATGGTGTTGTGAGCAGTTATATTCCCCACGATATTATCTAGACCATCTGAAGTGATGTCCTTGGAAACATATGCTTGATTCAAAGCTTCCAATATCGTGTCTCGATGCGAATCAGAGGATAGCAAACAAGATAATATGGAAATCTTAGCAGGCGTCTGAGCTAGCTATTCCACTACTTTGTATTCACTTTGCTTAACCAACTTTAGAAATTCTTGAGTTTCTTCTTCGGACACAGTCTGTTTGCCCCTTGATTTCTTCATCAATGTTGTTTCTTTAGGCTTGACATTGCTATCAGTATTACCTTCAACTTTCTCATTTTTCTCTTCTATTGTATTCTTTGAGCACTTCAATAACTGATCTGGAGTGTAGCATTTCCCACTTCGTGTTACGCCTCCCGTTCCGAAAATGTTGTCAATTGGAAGTGGTGGCGTTTCTGAGTTAATAGTTACTTTGTACTCATAACTCCATGGTACTGCCTTAGAACTCTTGTACTTGAAAGGAGTCGGCACCTGAATGGTGATCGACTTTGGATCATGAGTAGTAGTCTTCTCACGGTAATAGATCGTGAGTGGCTTCAGTTTGAAAGATGAATTCAAACTTTCTTTAGGCAGCAATTCTTCCACGGCGTCTATTTCCTCCTCCTGGTGATGGGCTTGGGTGACCATAAGAAATTTTGAGTCCACCAGTTCTTGGACCCTCTTATGAAAATGACGACATTGTTTCAAAGAATGCCCCTTTGCCCCAGCATGAAATAGGCAAGTCAAATTATCATTGAATCCTTCTTGAACAAGGTCCTTATGTGCATACTCTATTGATACATATCCGTTAACGAGGAGAATCTCAAAAAGCTTCTCCTTAGGAGTCATGATCTCTGCAACATCTATCTTCTTGATAATATCCTGACATTGATTTATTGCATTCACCTGATGATTTGGTAAAGGATTATTATCAACATTGGGTCCCTCCTCTTTTTTGAAATTTAACCATCCGGCCTTAATGAGCTCTTGCACCATATACTTCAAAGCAGTGCAATTTTCTGTAGAATGCCCAACAGCACCTGCATGGTAATCAGACCTTGCATTAGGGTCATACCATCTTGGATAAGGAGGTTGCAGTGGAGCAACAGGCTTGGGTGCCAACTGATGGTTCTGAATTAACTGAGGCAAGAGCTCAGTATATGTCATCGGAATCGGATCAAATTGGGCTTGCTTATAAGGTGCTCGATTATTTTGCTGACCTGGAGTGATTGTTTGTTGTTGTCTACGAGACTGAAAATTCTGATTCATTTGGGGTCGGGTATTTTGGCCATAAAATGGGGAGTACTGTGCTGATGCATTATTCACCTGGTGTGGATAGTATCCGTATGTAGGTAAATAATTCGCAGGATATTGTGCGATGGGTTGGTGGATTTGTCGATGGGACTTATCCACCTTCCCTATCATCTGTACTTCTCCCTCCTTTTATGAAGTATTGCCCTTCTTTGTGCTTGAGGATTCAGCAGTTTTGGCTATTCTACCATGCTTGATCTCGTACTCAATTCTTTCCCCAATTGTCATGATATCGGAGAAATTGGTTGACGCACTTCCAACCATATGTTCATAGAATGGGGACCTTAAGGTATTGATGAACATGGCAGAAAGCTCCTTATCCGTTAAAGGGGGTTGGACTTGAGCTGCCGTATCCCGCCACCTTTGAGCATAATCTTTAAAGTCTTCAGTACTCTTCTTTTCCATCCTCTGTAAGTCCAGTCGGTCGGGAGCCAAATCAATATTGTGCTTGTACTGTTTGAGGAAGGAATCGGCCAAGTTCTTCCATGTGACAACATGTGAACTATCCAACTGCATATACCAACAGGTGGCTGGACCTTTCAAGCTGTCCTGAAAGCAATGTATAAGCAGCTTATCATTATGGACGTGTGTTGCCATCTTCCTACAGTACATAACAATGTGACTTTTAGGGCATGTTGTCCCGTCATATTTTTCAAATTCTGGCAGTTTGAATTTTGGTGGGATTACAACGTCTGGAACCAAGCATATTTGAGTGACATCCATGTTCCCAAAAACACTAATGCCTTCGACTGCCCTCAACCTTTCCTCTAAAACTTCCAGTTTTTCATTAGAGGGCGCGGCTAACTCCTTCTTTACTTCTGGGTCATCCAAGTCAGGGACCGCAAAAGGTATTTTTGAAAACTCTGGCTTGAAATAAGAAGCACCAGCTTGGCTAGCCATGGGTATTTGGGGGATTTGGCCTTCTTTAAATGATGGAAAAGGGTATTGCCCAACAGGTATGTCATATAAAGGGTCATAGGGAGTATGTTGTGGCATGGACGTTTCTGCTGTCGTACGAACATGTGAAGCGAAACTGGGTGGAAATGGTAGGCCAGCTTGAGGGTTTCCAATCGGAGTGTCTGGTGCAGTCGTATCTGCCACCATTTTGCCCTTCTCTAAAGCGGCAATGATTGCATCAACCTTTTCCCTGATTTCCTCGATGTCCCGCTTAGTCTTCTCTTGTTCACCCTTTTCTTCCATAATCCTTGTTCTACGCCTAGTGTTGTAAGCGTGGTAGACTCTTGTTGAACGAGCTATTTTACTGTTCTGTTTTTATTTTTAAAAGAAAAGTCTTAGAATAAGTACAAAAGGAATAGAAGAAAGAACAGTATGAGATGCATGAATGAATGAAATTTTATTATTGAGGGAAAAAAATGAATATATCTACAAAATAAACAATTGGGAATTGGAAAACAAGGAACAGGGAACATTAATGAAAGTGACCAAAGTACCCAAGGTCTCTACGAATCATCCCTAAAAACTCAAACAACTCTTCCGCATTAGAGGCCATAGGTGATGTATTCTCTCGCAGATCCCTTGCCCATTCTGCAAATCCTCTGGCTCTCCTAGCCATGATCTTGATAGTGTTCATGGTTTGATTTACTTTCCCAAGAATTATTTGCATGTCTTCTCTCATAATGGCATAATCTCCCCTTAATGAGGAGTATTTTTCCTCTAGTTGTCCTCTCTCTAGTGACAATTGTTCGCTTGCCCTTTGAAATGCTTGGAGCTGACGTTCCAACGAGCTTGAATAACTTTTAAAAGCTTCAGACTCTTCTGATTGAGCCTGCATGTTCACGCGTAGATTGTCCAGTGTTCGCCTTAGAGCAGTATTGGCTTCTTCAAACTCGATAAGTTGCGTTTTCTGCTTGTTGATGGTTTCATTTAATTCCGCAACTAACTCTAAGAGAGTCTCTTTGCCTTTTGAAAGGTCTTTGATCATGTTCTCTTGTGAACGAGTTGCCCTTCGTAATGCAGCATTTTCATTCCTCAGAGCATGATTCTCCTTAATCAACCTTCTATTCTCCTCGTCCAATATATCATAATCTCTTTCTCGCTTGGCTCGGTTTTTTGAAACTCTCTCTACTTCTTCGAGTTTGCCACTAGCTTGAGTTACCTGGTCCATCAAACGTTTGACCTCTTGCTGTAATTTTTCATTTTCTAGTTTCAATGTTTGATTTCTTCCCACTAACTCTTTCCGCTCTGTCGCTAGCTGGCTAGGCTTATCTACTGCTCTATTAGATGATTCTCCCACATTGTCACGAGTCGTAATTGGGATCTTGATCCTCTTAATGCGCCATTGCAAATATTCTGGAGTAACTCCCTCAGAATGACTATTGCCATTTATCCTTCTAACTATTCTCCAGGAAGTCAGCACTTGTCGCTTCTTTTCGTTAGAATCCTCGCAACTGTAGGAAAATTCTAATTTATGCAGACCATGAGTTGCTGGTATGAACTGTTTAAACCAACTTTGTCGCAAGGCCAACAACGGAGCATAATGGACGCAACCCCAAGGGCCTACTAGAGGAACTGTGTGGAAGCTCCCGCATCTATAGATTAAGGCTTTTAGAGGCATCCAATGTGCCTTCCAAATCACATGTTCTAACTTGGAATTCGAAAAGAATGACACCCATGCTTCTTTCCTTGGAAAACTTGAATTCCATGGTGCCGTGCCAAATTCTGCAATTGTACTCCTTGTTAGATTCCAGGTGCTGCTGAAGTTGATTTTTGGACAGCCAAAATCTTCTGGGAACTTAAAATGGCTATGCACCCAAATATAGAGTAAGGGCACACAACATCTCAACTTCCCGCCTTTGTTGGACTTGCAATAATTGAGCGCCCGAACCGTTTCCGCTAGAAGAGGTATGGCTGGATCCACCCCTTGCTCAATGCTGAAGAATAGCTTCAAGACATCACCATCCACATATCCTTTAACTCTGGGATACAAGACCATCCCGTAGTTGCACAAAGCTAACAGAACCAGGCCCTTTTCCTCATTTATGTGTTTGCGAGCGAGTTCTGTTAGATAATCTGCAGATATAGACTCTTCGACCCCTTTCACTTTCACATTTTTCTGCACTTCCTTCAGGTGTACAGCTAGAAATTTGGATAAAGTTCTCTTTGCAGTTAACTGTGGGTTGAAACAATAGATCATTTCTCCACCTTTTTCTTCAATGTTCAACATCGTGTGGTACTCCTCAATGGTCGGGACTAAGTCGAAATCTTGAAATACGAAACACCTGTAGGCCGGGTCCCAGAATTCTAACAAAGCCTGGATGGTGAACCGATTAACTGGAATGTACATGAGGTCTGCAATATGGCCGTATCTCTTTGAGAACAAAAATCTTCTTTCCGGCGTTAAACCTTCCCAAATGGCCTTCAGCTCTCCTAGCTCGTTAGCAATGATTTGAACTTGACTTGAGAAGGATGATGACACGAGGCTTTTATAAGGCAGATTATCCCCATGTTTTAGTTGTGTCTGCTCTGCCCATTGTAGCACAGTACTCAGCTCATCATATTCAGAGGAAGATGACCGTATCGACTCTATGGGTACGTTGGCATTCATTTTGTTCCCTTTTTGGAGGAAAAGAAAATGTAAGGAAATAATAATTAACTACCGCTTTAAATTAAAATAGATTTTTCATGCGCCTACACGGGAGCATTCACAATCTCCTCGAAGGTCGACATTACTTCATCTAAAAAAGTAAGATAATGCCATGGAGAAATGAATTTAAATTAAAAATGTGAGAAAACTACTTTAATGTCATGAAAAATGGGGAGGACCTTTCATGCGCCTACACGGGAGCATTCGCAATCCCCTCAAAGATCGACACTACTAATTCCAAAACATGATGCATGACTAAATGACATGAATAAACTAAATACCAAATACGACTTCAAATGGAGTAAGAAAGGGGAAAAAAACACTCCTTGGGATAGATTACTTTTTAGGAAAAACAAAGATTCAAAAGAAGATAAAAGGGAAAAAAAATGAAAAGAATATAGGGATAACTTTTCCACTTAAACAAAATAGAAAAACTCCTTTTTTTTAAGAAAACAAGCTTTTACCTTTTTAAAGAAAGTTTCTTGTTTTGGCAAGATTTAAATTTCTTAAAACCCCATTTTTTTTTTAAACAAAAATTGAACTCTTTAATCTTTTTTTTTTAAAAAAAAAAACTTCTTTGTCTTGACAAAATTTAACTCTTTATTAGAAAACTCTCTTTCAAAACAAAAATTTTAGCTAAAAAAAAAAGAGAAAAAAAAAAAGAGATTTTCTAAAAAAATAAATAAATAAATAAATAAATAAAACAAAAACTTAAACCTTTTACTTAAAAGAGAATTTTCCTCAAACAAAAAAAAAATGAACTTTTATTTTTCAAAGATTTTTTTGTGTCTTGACCGAACTTAAACTCTTTAGAAAAAAGTTTTTTCAAATAAAGTCTAAACTTTAGTTTTCAGAGAATTTTTATTCTTGACAGAAACTTAAACCCTTTTAAAGAAAACTTTTTACAAAGTCTAAATTTTAGTTTTCAAAGAATTTTGAAAAACTTAAATCATTGAAAATAAACATTTTTTTTTAAAACAAAGTCTAAGTTTTTTTCAAAGAATTTTATTCTTGACAAAACTTAAATCCTTGAAAAGAAAACATTTTTTAAACAAAGTTAAAACTTTTTTCAAAGATTTTTATTCTTGACAAAAACCCTTAAAAGAAAACATTTTTTTTAAACAAAATCTAAGCTTTTTCAAAGAATTTTATTCTTGACAAAACTTAAACCCTTTAAAAAAAACATTTTTTTTTTAACAAAGTTAAACTTTTTTTTTAAAGAATTTTTCTTGACAAAAACTTAAATTCTTGAAAAGAAAACATTGTTTAAACAACTTTTTTTTTTAAAGAATTTTCCTTGACAAAACTTAAATTCTTTTAAAGAAAACTTAAAGTTTAAGCTTTTTTAAAAAAAAAAAAAAAAAAAATGAAGGAAGAAAAAAACAAGAAAAAAGAACAAGTGACACTAAGAAGAGTGGACTTTGAAACCTATTTTCCATGATTTACCCTTTTATTCAAACTAAAGATGACAATACAAAATGATGACATGAATATGAAGTGAGGTAGAGAAATTCTAACCCTAATGGATAAAAAGGTCCCCAAATTAATCCAAGTGTTATAAAATAACAAATGAACTAACTTGAGTGAGGATCTTTCATGCGCTTGCACGAGGGCAATTATGTCCCTTCGAAGGTCGACACTACTACATCCTCGATCCTAGTCCTAAAGGTAAAGCCCGGGTATAGAGCTGTGGTTGTGTGTGATATGTATGACAATATAATATGAATTAACAATGTATTCATTAAAGCACAAAATATATTCACACAAGTCACTCCAACAATAATTATGCAGAAAATAAGATGGACCACATAATAAATAAATAAATAACAAAATGAATCGAATAATAAAAAAAAAAAAATGAAAACGGCATTAACCCTCTTAAGAAAAGTCCCCAGTGGAGTCGCCAAGCTGTCGCAACGTCATCGCGACGCGGAGCGGCCGACGTCCTTTCCTAAGGATCTCTTTCGAGGTTAAAGGTTTGGAGTCACCACCAATCATCTTGGGGTGTGATTGGTCACCCGTTTTAAAAAAATAACTGGTCTTAGAAACCCAAAAAAAAAAAAAGGGTTCGGGGGTCAGTTGTGTGTAGGGAAGGTATTAGCACCCTACAACACCCGTTTGAAGACATTTTATTTTATTAATCGAATTCATTAAACAAAGGTTCATGTCTTAACAAAAAAAATAAATAAAAAAATAAAAAATAATAATAAAATTTGGAGGAAAAAAAAATGAAAATTGAAAATTAAATGTCTCACTAATTTCACCTCATCTTTAAATAAAGTAAGGATTTAATTTTGTGAGTGGGGTTAACCCATAACTTTATTATCACGTATAAATTTCCCAATTAAGGAAAATCTTTCACCTCAAGAATTTGAAAATTATTTCAACTCCGTCATAGGCCCTACATGAATTATTTTGTCTCATATTTATCATTCCACATTTCAAGAATAAGATGTGAACCAATAATCATGAGTGGTTTGTCACCATTCAATGAGAAAGGAAAAAAAAGAAGAAAGAAAGAAAAAAAAAAAAACGAATTCAATTCGAAGCAAGTGAAACTATTTTGAAAATCATCCGGAAGTCCCAATTTAAAAACCAATTTGAAGCAAAATTAAAATCACATTTGAAAATCATTTGGGCGTTACGGATTGAAATTCAATTTGAGAGGAAATTGAAATTCACATTAAAATTCCAAATTAATATCAAATTAAAATTGGTTTGGAAACTTTAATGTAAAACAAATTTGAAATCCATTTTCCAATTTAACTAAAATCCATAGACGTCGATTGATTTCCAATTTAGTTGAAATTGAAATTGATTTGATAAAATTTAAATTTCCTTGAACCAAGTATGGGCCTATTTCAAGATGAAATTGGAGTTTAAAATGGAAATTCTAGATTGGGACCTAACTTGCAATGATAATCAAGAAAACTAAAGTTAGAAATCTCAAATTAGAATTCAATTTAAATTGACATGAAAGGGAGAAAATAAAGAGGATTTAAATTATGAAAACGCCAAAGACCGAGTTGCGGATATTTGACAGTCAATTTGAAACCAAATTGAAATTTGTAATTGGTCAATTGGATTGGGAAAACCAAATTAAGTTAAATTGAGGATTTTATAAACTCCGGTTTAGAACTATCTTGGAATCCCTTTTTTAAAATGAACCATCTTGAATAAAAACTCCAAATTAAATCATGAAAGAAGAAAAGAAGAAAAAAAAAATTTGGAAATTTCAACTATGTCTTCATAGTCAAAATAAGACTAGGAGAAAAAAAATATATATATCTAAAATATATATAAAAGTACGAATGTGGAAGAAACTTTTTTTGGACGATATTAACCTCAACTTTTTTGAAAATACCTAAGTTATCCTTATTTTTTTTATTAAAAAATACATTACAATAAAGTCTTTAGAACCTTTCACTACCCATACTCACACACACGTTTATAATTTCTATTTTGAAAGGTTACTAAATGTTAATGGTTTTTTTTTTCATTTATTATCATTATTTATAATTATTTTATTATTTATTAGCAGTTAATTAAGATATAAAATCCAATGAACATTCATTGCCATAGTCCTTATTAAATTGTGTTCAATTTTTTTTTTTTTAAACTATTAAATAATTTTTCCTTTCCACACCTCACACCCATCCACCTAAACTATATTGTCTTTTTTTTTTAATTTATTTTTTAGTTGTTTTATTATTAATTATCATTTAATTAACATGTATGTATTTGAGATAAGAGTTAGAATATCAAAAGTTTTGTTGTAAATAAAACAAAAAAGAATATGAAAAGTTTTGTACCTTTATTTTTATAAATTAATTCTAAAAATTTATGAGTTTAACTTTAATTCTATTTAACGATGAAATTGAAGAGTTCGATAACTATTTATGTTCTATGACTATATAAAGAGCACTCTTCAACATTTTTCCACAAACATTTGAGTTTCTCTTTTTCGCTTTTTTTTCTTTCTTCTTGTGTTTTGAAGGTTTGCTTTTCTTCATTTGTTCATTGTCTTGCTATATTGATTTTCCTTTTTTTTTTTTTTTCAATTGCTTAATCTAACATTCATCTTTAGTTTGTGTTTTGATGCAATGTTGATGCTTTGCAATTTAAAAGAAGACTTAAAGTTATGCAAATAAGAGAGTGCTAGCCAACAAGAGCATATTTCAATTGACATAAAGTTTGTATCATTTCAATAGGTCAGAGGTTTGCACCTGACATGTTGTCAAAAAAAAAAAAAAAAAAACAAAACAAAACAAAAGAAAGAGAGGGGCGCCTAATACCTCCAATAATACACTTGAATTTGATCATGTTCTAAAAATTACAACTTCCGAAATTTTCAAATATAGCACTAGGTGTGAACTTTCTTATTGTTTCTAATATTACACTTAGAATTTGATTTTATTTCAATTATACTATTTTTGTAAAATTTCAAATAATTTTTTGATAAAATTTGTGCCTTGTTAAATGGTAGCCAAATTGTACTCCATCAAACAAATGGAAATAAGAATTAAATAGTTTATTTTTCTTTCTTTTCATGAAAGAACATGAAACTCAATAGTTAAATAGTTTTTTTTTTTTATTATTAAATTTAGTTTTAAAAAGAATAAGTCACGTGCAAGGCATGTGAGAAAAGACTAGTAATGTATAAAAGGAGTAAAAGAAAATTTTCCTTCCAAAAAAAAAAAAAAAATCTTTTCATGAAAGAAATAAATAGGGGGAGAAATTAAAAGAATAAACAATAAATAAATAAATATGTGGGACCCACCTTATTTACTCTCCTCTTTCTTCTTCCCCAACTTCCCTCCCTCTCTTTCCCTTTTTGCTCTTCCACTTTCTCTCCCCTTTTCCACTTACCCTTCACTTAGGAGCTTTGTTGGAATCAACGGAAAGCGGCGGCACGGTGGCGGCGGCAGTGGCGGCGACGGCGGAAGCTTGGGTTTCTGAAAAATCTTTCTCAAAACTCTACTTCTCCCTTTCAAATTCACACTCTCTCTCTCTACAATTTCCTCACTTTCTCTCTCTAAGCTCTTTCACTCTTCTTCTCCTCTTTTTTCTGTGTTTGTCCCCCCTTCAACTCTTGTTTCCACTCCTATTTATATGAAAGGATTTGCTAATTTGGGAGAGGAAAGTAAGTGAGAAGGTGGAAAGAAGCCATGGAAATGGCTTTAGACTAGGAAAATAAAATGGGGAGTGGGGAAGAATCAACGGGAAAGAAGGATGGTGGGAAGAAAATAAAAAGTAAAAAATAAAAATAAAAATAAAAATAAAATAAATAAATAAAAATAAAATAAATAATAAATAAATGAAAATATAAATATAAATAATTAACAAAAATTAAAAAAGAAAGATAGAATGAAAATAAAATATAAAGTAAATAAAAGTAAAACAAAACAAAAAAAATAAAAATAAATAAAAATAAAAATAAACATAATAAAATAAATTAAAAATAATAATAATAAACAAATAAAAAATAAAAAAAATAAAATAAAATAAAGAGAAAAAAAAACAAAGTAAAGAAATAAAAAAACAACAAAACAAAAAAAATGAAAATAATAAATAAAATAAAAATAAAATGAAAATAAACCATGAAAACCAAAAAACAAATTCTTTGATAATATGTGGGGAGAGGAACTCGAACCAAGGACTTCGTGATCATTGATATAACTTTATGCCGGTTGAGCTATGCTCATGTTGGCATACGAAAAAACAAATTGGCCACCAAATATTGGAAAACTTCAAACATTATTACTAAAAATCAAGCCGGACCAAATACGGTGTCTACATAAACTATTATTAATTAATTTAAAAACATGTTATGTGCTATAAATGTTCTATAATTATTATTTTACAATATCATATAATTTATAATACATTATATTATACAAATTTTAATTTCACAAAAATAAATTGAGTTTATAACGTGAAATATTATATTTATTAAAGTTTTTATCTTTTTTTAATTTAATTCTGCCTTTAAAATTTTCAAATTCAAAATCTGGATACACTGAAAACATAAAAAAGTTGTTTTCATAATTTCTACTATTTGGATCACAGAATCCGAAAACAGTTTTCAAAAACACATCTGCCAAACGCATATTCACTTAATTCAGTGAATCTGAAAACATAAAACAGAATCTGGATTGCCTACCAAACAGGCCCTAAGTCTCCAAAATGGAATTGGATTTTCCTCCTGGAATGAATTGACTTGAGATGGCTACTTCCTTTTATAGAGTGGAGTCAAGCCTAATTAGGTCAAAGATTACACGTGGAGGACTCTCCAAGCTTCCTAGATCCGAGATTGCTTTAGAAAACGCCACCTCATTAATGAATCACATGCGGCTCACGTGGCAGTTTTGCTCCTAACTTTGCTGGATCTTGGAAATTGCTCCCTCAAGTCGCTCAGCATCATTTTTTCTGCAAAATAACTTCCAAAGCATCTATTCTTCTAAATAGGTTAAAACATATAATATTCATCTAATAATAAACCTATTTGCCACAAAAGACACACAAATCACTATAGAAATAAGGCCTAAATAACTCCCTTTTGGAGAGTTATCACTACTCGCTTAGCCTTCTAACGGTTCTTGGGAGCAAGGCCAAATAGAAGTTAAATCTGACCCAATGCATGAATAGGCTTAGGTTAAATAAGCCATGATTAGAGTTATTTGCCTTAGGGTTGAAACTATATTGAATACCTCGCTTATTTATCATTGTTATTCTTTACTTGTTTATTTTGTTTGTTTTTCAAAAACCATCATCAATTATTTCTTTGGTTACCTTACTTAAGCAATCTTGGAACAGTTTCTTCTTCAAATCTGTGTTCCAATTTAGTCCCTGTGGGATCGATACCTTTGGAATACTTCCAGAGATTTTATTACTGCATGCAATAGTGTATACTTGCACTAGGTTGGTTGATTTATCTTAATCTTTATTTACCATCTTTTCCTAACATCCACATTCAGTCCACACTCGCACCAAGTTTTTGGCGCCGTTGTCGGGGACCAAAAGTGAAACCAGTTTGTTTATTGAGAATGCGATTCGATTACGATTGCATTTCTATCTTGAGAAGATCTCACTTTGATTTGCAATTTCTTTTTGCAGGTTAAGGTTGGTGCATGAGCAAGGGGTGTCAACTCCTTGATATAGATCTTGAGATAGAAAGAATCTTTCGTCGACGTCGTAAAGAGCAAAGACGAAAGAAGAGGGAACAACAAGAGTTGAGCGCACAAGAACCTCTTGAAGAAGTTTCTTATATACAAGAATTTTTGATGGACCAACCTGGAGTCGATCCTCAAGTTGACCCACAGAATCATGGAATGGAGCAGAATGGTGGGAGAATACCTTTAGATCCTCCAGTTCCACCAGTGCCACAAAACGAAAATCCAATTTGTATTGCAGAAGATTGCAATAGACCAATAAGGGATTATGCCTTACCTGTTTTCCAAACTCTGAATCCAGGAATTCTTGAGCCACCAATCGAAGCTCCATAGTTTGAGCTGAAACCAGTGATGTTTCAAATGCTCAATACCATGGACCAATTTTCCAGACTTCCGAGTGAAGATCCACATAAGCATATCAAGCAATTTTTAAGAATTTATAGTTCTTTCAAAGTAACAGGAGTACCATAAAACACATTGAAGCTAAAACTTTTTCCTTTTTCATTGTAGGGAGATGCTGAAGCTTGGTTGGATTCCTTTCCTCCAAACTCCATCACATCTCGGAATGACTTGGCAAAGAAGTTTTTCCCATCCAATAAAAATGCTAAGTACAGAGCTGAAATTATTTATTTCAAACAATCGTATAATGAACCTTTAGATGCAGCTTGGGAGAGATTCCAAAGGCTGGTCAGGAAGTGTCCTCATCATGGATTGCCTGTATGTATCATTATTGAGCATTTTTACAGTGGGTTGGATCAATCTTCAAAAGCTTTAGTCAATGCGTCTGCAAATGGATCTTTCTTGAGGAAATCCGCAAACGAAGCACATGCCATATTAGACACAACCGCCAAGAATAATCGACATTGGGGGGAGACTTAACCTACAATGTTGAAGAATCCAAGCTGTAGAGACGGAAGTGAATTCGACTATGCAAGCTCAGATTAAATCCATTCACAGCATGATGATGGGCTTAACCATGGGCAACCAAGCAAACATCGCTCCCGATAATGCTATCTCTTCTCTTTGCTGTGATATTTGTAGTGAAGAACATATCACTGATAATTGTCCATTAAACCCTACATCTGTTTTATGTAGGACCATAGGGAAATCAGAACCGATGGAATCCGTATTCAGCCACGTACAACCCAGGTTGGAGACAACATCCAAACTTCTCCTGTGGAGGACAAGCCAATACCAGTAATACCGGTACAAATCAATTCAGAAAAGCTTCAACAGGATTTAATTCCCAACCTACACAACAACAGCAGCAGAAAAGTTTCCAACCAGTCCAAGTCCAGATCGCAAGCCAAGAGTAAAATCTTGAAGCTCTAATCAAAGAGTACATGGAAAGGAATGATGCCACTGTAAGGAACTTGGAAGTACAGATTGGACAAATTGCTCAAGAGATCAAGAATAGACCACAAGGGACATTGCCCAGCAAAACTGAAAATCCTCACCGTGAAGGTAAGGAACAGTGCAAGGCAATCACCTTAAGAAGCGAATTGGAGTACGATGGACCAGAATACCCCATGAATCAAGAAGTTAGGAAAATCCCAGAAGAAGTCCTAGAGAAATCTACAGAAAAGAAGTCAGAAGTTACTACAGAAGTTTGTCAGAATAAAGAAAATAAAGAAACGACCAAGGAGCCAGAAGCCTTGGAAGAGAAAAGTGAAAGTTCGAGTTCAAAAAAGAAGCAGGAAAATGCGACCGCAAAACCTAAAAAGTTTATTATTGATCCAGATTACAGGCTACCACCACCTTATCCTCAAAGATTTAAATACGCGCCACAAGATGCACAGTTTAAGAAGTTCCTTGACGTTTTAAAGAAACTCCACATCAACATTCCGTTGGTGGAGGCGCTCGAGCAAATGCCGAATTACGTGAAGTTCTGAAGGACATCCTGTCGAAAAAGAGACGATTGGGAGAGTATGAGACAGTTGCACTCACAGAATGTTCCAGTGCATTAGTTAGAAGCCAAATCCCTCCCAAGTTGAAGGATCCAGGAAGTTTCACTATTTCATGCTCCATTGGAGGACGGAACGTCAGCAGAGCACTATGCGATTTAGGAGCAAGCATAAATCTGATGTCGTATTCAGTTTTCAGGCAGTTAGGTATAGGAAAAGCCAGGCCTACGACTGTTACCTTGCAGTTAGCCGACAGGTCACTAACACAACCCATTGGCAAGATTGAGGATGTGTTAGTTAAGGTTGATAAGTTCGTATTCCCAGCAGACTTTATCATATTAGACTGTGAAGCAGATAAAGAAGTGTCGATTATTCTAGGTCGACCATTCTTAGAACCTGGTAGAACCTTGATCGACGTACAAAAAGGAGAATTTACAATGAGGGTCAATGATCAACAAGTTACCTTCAATGTCATGAACGCGCTGAAATATCCAGGAGATCTTGAAGAATGTTCAGTGATTGTCAAAAGTTTACCAGTTGTGAAACCAGGTACTCCTCGATGGAAAAAACTTGTTGTGCTCTAGCCTGGGCTGCACGTCGCTTAAGGCAATACATGTTGTATTACACGACATGGATTATTTCGAAAATGGATCCCGTGAAATACATCTTCAAGAAGCCATCTTTATCGGGACGAATTGCAAGGTGGCAGGTTCTTTTATCCGAGTATGACATCACATATGTGACTCGAAAGTCAGTAAAGGGGAGTGCTCTAGCTGATTATCTGGCACAGCAACCTATAGAGGATTATGAGCCGATGAAGTTCGACTTCCCTGATGAGCATATCCTCACTGTAGCAACAGAGAAAGATATATCAAATCCAGATATGTGGACCATGTTCTTTGATGGGGCTTCGAATGAATTGGGTCACGGAATAGGCGCAATATTAATATCGCCTCGAGGAGAATTATTCCCTCTCACTGCTAAGCTGTGTTTTGATTGTACGCACAACATGGCTGAATACGAAGCTTGTTCAATGGGCATTCAAGCTGCTCTAGATTCAATGAAGGTTGAAAGGCTCCAGGTCATGGGGGACTCTTTGCTAGTGATTCATCAATTAAGAGGAGAATGGGAAACCAGAGATGCTAAATTATTGCCTTATAAGCAACTTATAACAAGATTATCTCAGCAATTTGATCAAATTACTTTTGATTATTCCCCAAGAGAGAATAATCGGATAGCATATGCATTGGCTACTCTAGTAGTCATGTTCAATGTGGATTTCGATGAAGGGGTCCAACCAATTAAAATCGAATAGCGAGATATTCCCGCCTCTTGCATGAATATTGAGAATGATTCAGATGACAAGCCGTGGTTTCAAGACATCAAACAATATCTGAAATGCGGAACCTATCCTCCTAATGCATCAGAAAATGACAAGCGAATTCTGAGAAGATTGGCAGTGAAATTTTTCTTAAATGGGGAGATACTTTACAAAAGAAACTATGACATGGTACTGTTAAGATGTGTGGACGCCACAAAAGCTAATCAGATTATGAAAGAAATCCATGAGGGAATTTGTGGTACCCATGCAAATGGGCATATGATGGCTAGACAAGTTTTGAGAGTTGGTTATTATTGGCTGACTATGGAAACAGATTGCATTAAGTATGCAAGAGAATGTCATAAATGTCAAATTTATGCAGACAAGACTCATGCTCCTTCATCTGAGTTACACATTTTAACTGCTCCTTGGCCTTTCTCTATGTGGGGAATGGATGTGATTGGACCCATTGATCCTAAAGCTTCAAATGGACATCGATTTATCTTGGTGGCCATAGATTACTTTACCAAATGGGTAGAGGCAGCCTCTTATCGTGATGTGACAAAAGGGGTCGTGATCAAATTCATCAAGAAGGAAATCATTTGTCGATACGGCCTCCCTGAGACCATAATATCAGATAACGCTAGAAACTTGAACAATAAGATGATGAGTGAGCTATGTGAGCAATTCAAGATTAAACATCTCAATTCCACCCCCTACAGACCAAAAATGAATGGGGCTGTTGAAGCTGCAAACAAAAACATAAAAAGAATTGTTGAAAAGGTGACTGTAATGTACAAAGATTGGCATGAAATGCTTCCCTTCGCTCTACACGGCTATCACACATCAGTTCGTACATCTACTGGGGCAACGCCTTTTTCCTTAGTATATGGTATGGAGGTTGTGCTCCCAATTGAGGTGGAAATTTCATCACTAAGAGTTTTGATGGAAGCTAAATTGGAAGAGGCTGAATGGGTCCAGAATCGCTATGAACAACTCAATTTCGTTGAAGAGAAGAGATTAACAGCATTGAGTAGAGGTCAGCTCTATCAAAGAAGGATGATGAGAGCATATGATAAGAAAGTTCGCCCAAGAAGATTCAGAGAGGGAGATCTGGTGCTGAAAAGGATCCTTCCATTTCAAAAGGATCATCGAGGAAAATGGACTCCAAATTATGAAGGACCATTTGTGGTGAAAAAGGCTTTCTCTGGAGGGGCATTAATCTTAACCAATATGGATGGCTGTGAATTATCAAGCCCAGTCAATTCAGACTATGTTCGGAAGTATTATGCATAGATTGTCTGGCTATCTTTCCTAAGGAGGTTAGACAAAGTTACAGAGTATTCAATAAGTGTTTTGGAAAGTTTCATTTCAGTCTCAGTATTTTGTTTAAAAAAGTTGTTTATCCCTCATCATCTCCACCCTCTCAATTTGGAGATATTTCTTTTCTTCATTGTGTACTTTGGCGATTAATAAAGGATTTGTTTCCTCCATTTTTTACCAATATAGTTGTTATTTTTACGCCAATCACAAATGCAAATTATGCATGTTACATCTCAAGTTAGGGTATTTCATTGTCCAGCCTCTCCGCTCTCTTTCAAAAAAGGAAAAAGAAAAGAAAAAGAAAAAAGAAAAAGAAAAAGAAAAGAAAAGAGAAAAAGAAAAAGAAAGAAAATCGATGCTTTCACTATAATCGTTGAGGAAAATTGGTCAATTCTTGACTATTTTACCCTTCTCATGAAAAGCATGTTCGTTATTATCAACTATACTCTCAATCAACTGCAACCTTTATTTTGATCGTCGTTCATGTGAAAAGTTCCGTATTACCATTCCTCCCTAGACAAGGTTCCGATTATCACACTGGGGCAAAACACCCCCTCGGGAAGTAAGAATTCGAAATTACTTACTATAAAACCTTGAGCCTATCCTATCACACGTGATTTTTGTGGTAAACCAACTTGAATTACCGATTCATCATTGTTTCACTAAACTCATCATGTATAGCTGTAGTGAATCTCATATTTGTTTACCCCACTTGAGAGCCTTTTGCCAAACCTGTCACATCTAACCATGTGGCAACAATTCAAAACTACCCCCCCCCCCCATGTTACCAAGAGAGTTTCGATGGTAATTAAATAGAGATGGACTCTTATGATTTACTGCTTCATAATTAAAGACTTGTAGTTCTTTGAGTATTCCTATATTTCAATTTTTTTTTTTTCAATCTACACTTTTCCTATACCATTTCTAGCTTTTGTCTTCTCTCCTTTTGGAAGGTGACTCCAAGACTAAGGATGATAATCTTGGGAACTTGGACTTAGTAACTTGACAAATTGTCTCGAAGTCTCAAATTCTTTCATTGAGTTTTGCTTGAGAAGTAACTCTATCATGGTACCGAGGAACATTGACAAAGAAACAACATGGAGTGATTATTGAAGTCGCGAAGGATGGCTTATAGGTGGTTGATCTTCTATATGTGATTGCATTATATTCAGCCAGTCATGAAAAAAATATATTTGGCCTAAAAAAAAGAAAGGAGGAAATGAAAAAAGAAAATGAAAAAGAAATAGAAAAAGAAAAGGAAATGTACAAGGCCAAGATAATTCTTAAATTGCATGATTGGGGCAGTCAATATAGATCAAGAGGTCACAACTCCGAACGATTTGAAGATTTTCTTTGTCAATCATCAACTGAGCAAAAATCTTCATTGCTACACTGGGGCAAAGCTTTCATTGTTACACTGGGACAAAGCCATCATTATTAAATTGTGACAATGGCCTTCACCACTATACTATAGCAAAGTCATTTCACCATTTATGTAAGCTTGCTACAC
The DNA here is from genome assembly GCA_017139565.1 of Luffa aegyptiaca. Taxonomy (NCBI): domain Eukaryota; kingdom Viridiplantae; phylum Streptophyta; class Magnoliopsida; order Cucurbitales; family Cucurbitaceae; genus Luffa; species Luffa aegyptiaca. The sequence continues at coordinate 39,676,731 of CM029403.1, forward strand.
TGGGGCAAAGGCCAAGTTAAGAGAATCACACTCCTCTTACGAAGAATCTTTCAATCTCGAGCGGTTCTCTACATTCAAGAATAGAAAGCTGAATCACATTTTCATAGAAGAATCACATTCAAGAAAAGGGCGATTACAGTAATAAGGGTTTTTCATCAAAGATCGCAAGCTGACTTAAAGAAAGAACGAGATATATGAGATGATCTTTTGAGAAAGCTACTCCTCGTTCTCATAATGGTTGTCCAAAGAAATGGGGTCACCTTAGCACATATTTCCATTTGAATCGTATTCTGATTATGTGAATGTTCAAAATTATGTTCAATCTCTTATTGTTCAAGAGATTCTTTATAAAGGCATTTGTGATCCATGTTTGCCTTCTTCATTCATTTTTCTTCGAAAAAGAAACTTGGTTTCTTTCTTTGTTTGACTATCATTCTCGTTTGTCTCTAAGCCAAATTTATTTTCTTATATCCAATCTTTTTGTCCACTACAAGACTAAGGTTATGAAGCAGTTAAATCAAGTAAGATGCTTAACGCTATGAATTACCATTGATAGTTCTCTAAACTAGCACATGAGACACTTCTAAAAAACCTGACATACCTGATGATTGAGCAATCTAAGATTGACACATATGTTTCCTTTCGGATTGAGCAATCTTTGATTAACATACATGATCTCTTTTAGGTTGAGCAACCTTGATTGACACATACAATCTCTCTCGAGTGTTGAAAGCATAAAAAAAAAAAAGGAAAAGAAGAAAAAGGGAAAATAAAAGAAAAAAAAAAGAGAAAGAAAAAGAAAAAGGAAAAAAGAAAAGGAAAAGGAAAAGGAAAAGAAAGAGAAAGAGAGGCAATTAAGATCCGAAGATGTCTATTGTTATATACTTTGAAAGCTTCCTTGACTGATAAATCTTCATTTCCTCTCATTAGATTCGTGGATAGCTTAATGCCTTTATTGTCAATGCAATACCAATTGACAGTGTTCGATGTCTGCGACATCTAAAGCAATGACGTTTATTCAGTAGACTTCGATAGAAGAGAATCTGAAGTGCAGAGGATTTAGTGGGCAACATTGGAAAATTCCACTCACAAGACGATTTGCTATGAAACGTTCGGAAGTCTTTAAATCAAGACCTCAAAGTGTTTTGGTTCATCGTCAGCAAAATAGCCTAATTCACTTCGTTTATGTCTCTCAATTTAGAAAGGCGGAACGCAAGAAATGAGCTATTTTATAGTTCTGGTTTTCAAAATTTGCTAATTTTGAAGTTTGTGTTTTTGAAACTTGTGCCCTGCATTTTCATGCAGCATGTAAATTTGCATCTCATGCATTTAAACATACTCAACATTTTGAGATTTTGCAAGTCTATGATTCACTTATTTTTTGGTTAAATCGAACTCTGCTAGTTAATAAAGGTCGAAGCCTGGTTAGAGTCAGGTCCATTTCATGTTTTAGTTTGGTTGGTTAAATCGAACCCTGCTAGTCAGTAGAGGTCGAAGCCTGGTTGGAGTCAGGTCCATTTCATGTTTTATTTGGTTGGTTAAATCGAACCCTGCTAGTCAGTAGAGGTCGAAGCCTGGTTGGAGTCAGGTCCATTTCATGTTTTATTTGGTTGGTTAAATCGAATCCTGCTAGTCAGTGGAGGTCGAAGCCTGGTTGGAGTCAGGTACATTTCATGTTTTATTTTGGTTGGTTAAATCGAACCCTGCTGGTCAGTAGAGGTCGAAGCCTGGTTGGAGTCAGGTCCATTTCATGTTTTATTTTGGTTGGTTAAATCGAACCCTGCTAGCTAGTAGAGGTCGAAGCCTGGTCTGAGCCAGGTCCATTCCCCTTTTCTTTTGGTTAAATCGAACCCTATTCTTGTTTAGAGGTCGAAGCCTGGTCATAGTCAGGTCCATTTTGTTTCCTTTTGGTTAAATCGAACCTTATCTTTGATTAGAGATGAAAATCTGGTCAAGGTAAGGTTCATTTTCCTTTTCCAATTTTAGGCTATGCTTGGTTTAAGCATGAAGCCCTTCCTTTTATTTTTAACGGAAAATCTTCGCCTTCCCAATACTTTGTCTTTTTCCTTTGTTTACCCTTTCAATCCTTCAAGGATACACAACGGGGGGCAAACTGTAGACACCGTATTTGGTCCGGCTTGATTTTTAGTAATAATGTTTGAAGTTTTCCAATATTTGGTGGCCAATTTGTTTTTTCTTAAGCCAACATGAGCATAGCTCAACCGGCATAAAGTTATATCAATGATCACGAAGTCCTTGGTTCGAGTTCCTCTCCCCACATATTATCAAAGAATTTGTTTTTTGGTTTTCATGGTTTATTTTCATTTTCTTTTTATTTTATTTATTATTTTCATTTTTTTTTGTTTTGTTGTTTTTTTATTTCTTTACATTGTTTTTTTTTTCTCTTTATTTTATTTTTTTTTTTATTTTTTTATTATTATTATTTTTAATTTATTTTATTATGTTTATTTTTTTTTGTTTTGTTTTACTTTTATTTACTTTATATTTTATTTTCATTCTATCTTTTTTTTAAATTTTTGTTAATTATTTATTTTTATATTTTCATTTATTTATTATTTATTATTTATTATTTATATTTATATTTTATTTATTTATTTTATTTTTATTTTTATTTTTATTTTTTACTTTTTATTTTCTTCCCACCATCCTTCTTTCCCGTTGATTCTTCCCCACTCCCCTTTTTTTTTTCCTAGTCTAAAGCCATTTCCATGGCTTCTTTCCACCTTCTTCTCACTTACTTTCCTCTCCCAAATTAGCAAATCCTTTCATATAAATAAGAGTGGAAACAAGAGTTGAAGGGGGGACAAACACAGAAAAAAGAGGAGAAGAAGAGTGAAAGAGCTTAGAGAGAGAAAGTGAGGAAATTGTAGAGAGAGAGTGTGAATTTGAAAGGAAGAAGTAGAGTTTTGAGAAAGATTTTTCAAAAACCCAAGCTTCCGCCGTCGCCGCCACTGCCGCCGCCATCGTGCCGCCGCTTTCCGTTGATTCCAACAAAGCTCCTAAGTGAAGGGTAAGTGGAAAAGGGGAGAGAAAGTGGAAGAGCAAAAAGGGAAAGAGAGGGAGGGAAGTTGGAGAAGAAGAAAGAGGAGAGTAAATAAGGTGGGTCCCACATATTTATTTATTTATTGTTTATTCTTTTAATTTCTCCCTCCTATTTATTTCTTTCATGAAAAGATTTTTTTTTTTTTTTTGGAAGGAAAATTTTCTTTTACTCCTTTTATACATTATATATATTTTTTTTTTCTCCTAGTCTTAGGGTGTGTTTGGTTTAACTTTTCAAGTGTTTAATTTTGAAAAAAAAATCATTTTGAAAGAAATTATAGTGTTTGGCAACCACTAAAAATGACTTATTAAAAAATGAGATTGAGAAATAATACATTTTGAGAGAAACACTTGAAAGCAACTTTTTTAAAAAGAGTTGTTAAGCATATAGTAACTTGGGTATAAAAACACTTATGAACAAGTGTAACGTTTATATGAGTGTTTAAATTTTAAACCATTTTTATGCCAAATGTTTATAATATAATGCATTCTTTAAAAACACTTAAATTAAAATGTATTCCAAACGCACCCTTATTTTGACTATGAAGACATAGTTGAAATTTCCAAAAAAAAAATTTCTTCTTTTCTTGTTTCATGATTTAATTTGGAGTTTTTATTCAAGATGGTTCATTTTAAAAAAGGAATTCCAAGATAGTTCTAAACCGGAGTTTATAAAATCCTCAATTTAACTTAATTTGGTTTTCCCAATCCAATTGACCAATTACAAATTTCAATTTGGTTTCAAATTGACTGTCAAATATCCGCAACTCGGTCTTTGGCGTTTTCATAATTTAAATCCTCTTTATTTTCTCCCTTTCATGTCAATTTAAATTGAATTCTAATTTGAGATTTCTAACTTTAGTTTTCTTGATTATCATTGCAAGTTAGGTCCCAATCTAGAATTTTCATTTTAAACTCCAATTTCATCTTGAAATAGGCCCATACTTGGTTCAAGGAAATTTAAATTTTATCAAATCAATTTCAATTTCAACTAAATTGGAAATCAATCGACGTCTATGGATTTTAGTTAAATTGGAAAATGGATTTCAAATTTGTTTTACATTAAAGTTTCCAAACCAATTTTAATTTGATATTAATTTGGAATTTTAATGTGAATTTCAATTTCCTCTCAAATTGAATTTCAATCCGTAACGCCCAAATGATTTTCAAATGTGATTTTCATTTTGCTTCAAATTGGTTTTTAAATTGGGACTTCCGGATGATTTTCAAAATAGTTTCACTTGCTTCGAATTGAATTCGTTTTTTTTTTTTTCTTTCTTTCTTCTTTTTTTTCCTTTCTCATTGAATGGTGACAAACCACTCATGATTATTGGTTCACATCTTATTCTTGAAATGTGGAATGATAAATATGAGACAAAATAATTCATGTAGGGCCTATGACGGAGTTGAAATAATTTTCAAATTCTTGAGGTGAAAGATTTTCCTTAATTGGGAAATTTATACGTGATAATAAAGTTATGGGTTAACCCCACTCACAAAATTAAATCCTTATTTTATTTAAAGATGAGGTGAAATTAGTGAGACATTTAATTTTCAATTTTTATTTTTTTTTCCTCCAAATTTTATTTTATTTTTTTGTTAAGACATGGGCCTTTGTTTAATGAATTCGAGTAATAAAATAAAATGTCTTCAAACGGGTGTTGTAGGGTGCTAATACCTTCCCTACACACAACTGACCCCCGAACCTTTTTTTTTTTGGGTTTCTAAGACCAGTTATTTTTTTAAAACGGGTGACCAATCACACCCCAAGATGATTGGTGGCGACTCCAAACCTTTAACCTCGAAAGAGATCCTTAGGAAAGGACGTCGGCCGCTCCGCGTTGCGATGACGTTGCGACAGTTTATATTCAACTTGATATTTAGTGGATAACTACAAATAGTTTATGGTTTATAAATATATTATCAAACACATTTTGAACAATTGTTTAAATTTGGATCCAATTTCTGAATCTGCTACCAAACACATATCTGAAAACATGAAATACAACTCTGTTTTCATTGAATCCCTTGTTTTCAGATTTCTGTTTTCAGATCACCAACCAAACGGGCCCTTACTTTCTATCTTTGGAAGCCGAATAAAGGAGGAACGATTGGAGACTTCAAGAAGACCATTAGCTACGGATTTCTCAAGGGAATTATTCTTTTCTTGTAAAATTCTTGTAGTTATAGATGCACATACTCAGATTGTAGCGTGTGTTACTTTGTACTCCATGAACTAAATTTACTTAGATGTTGGTTAGGATCTATGTAATTGTAGTGCTTCATACTTTATGCAATTGATATTGATTTGAGCATCTTGATTAATTGTTGTGCTTATTATTATTTTATGCCCGCCTGGCCAACCGGTGTGAATACCACCTCTTAGTTTCAGGGATGATTTGAGAGGTGTATGGCAGTTAATCACACTAGACCATTATGTGTTGGTGGACACCAGTAACTGAGTTAGGGATAACCAGTCACCTAGTGCTTGATCAGTAGTACGTCATTGAAGTTGAAACACATTCCAAAAAATCCAGAGTTTCGGGAGGATTCTGCTAATAAGACTGCAAGAGAATTGCCTAATCAATATTATTGCTAGAGCATCATTTTAAACAATTACAGAAATCTTAACCAACACCTGTTTCCAATTTGTCTACTTTATCCATTTACATTATGCTCTGTTATTTCTTTTTCTTCAGCATTATTTTAAAATCAATCAATTTAACAACGTTGAAACCATTAAAAAGTTACACAAGATAGGTAGAGTGAAAGCTATTCAAAACCTTGTGGAGACGATAAATTACTTATCAATTGCTGTAGATTGTGTATACTTGCACAATATTCTAGAGCTTATTTTTATCATATTTTTAACCCACTCTGGAAGGCAACAAGTACCGTTATGCACATTTCTGTGACTCGACTCCGACATAGATAGTTCATGCATGCAACCTATAACCCTATAGTTGTTATAAGGCAACATTTCCCTATAACACCAAATACACTCTCTTGAGCCATTTCTCCTATATCACCTTTATGAAAACCGGTATTGTTTATCCCTTTCGAGATCAAACTCACATAGCATGCAAAGTCTAAGTGATCAATTTAAACTCAGCAAGATTCAGAATGACGATATTCAATAAAGAGTGACATGCAATGAATAGGACTTAAGCAAATAAACACTTTCAAGCTATTTAAACCATAAGGGAATTCACTATATCGAACCTCTAATGGAATTTAGCTACGCATGATGGAATAAGATGCAAAAGAATAACTTTTCATTGACATAATGAAGTAAAAATATAGAAATGATGAAAAGAATAATTGCTGGAAATAAGGTGCAGTAGCTAAAACTAGGGTTTTTTCTTTTATCCAATCCTTCTAGAGTTCGCTCGACACTCTACTCTCATTTACAAGTGGGAATAGAGTGAAAATCTCTACAAACACTCGGGTTTGATGTCTAACTAATGGTTAGAATTCAGTCTTCTAAGAAGGACCTCGGGCATCCCTACTAATGGGCGTCTACTAGGGTTTTGTCACCACCCTCTTCTTTCCAGTGAGTTCTGCTTGAATTTCCCTTCGAATCGAGGCCTTATATAGTGTGGGGAGTATTTGAGAAGCCACGAAAATGGTGCTGGTAGGTAGCCCAGTCAGTTTCGGAGTCAAAACAGCCGGTTAGGTGCGCAAAACACTCGTTCAAAACGACCCACGACGGACTCGAAAGTGCCTTCATCTGCCTTGAAATGCGGTCGCATTTGGATCTTGCCTTGCCAGAAATGTGGTCGCATTTCTGGAAAATTCCAGATATCCTTTGTTTCTCTGCAAAACACCAAACTAAGTCAAATTCTTATAAAAATGGGTCCTTTTGAGCACAAATAAGCATAATTTGATATACATGACTCTCAACTCCCTAATTCATCAACTTTAACACTTTTTGAGCTCGAAAATAGTAAATTTGATCTACAACATACAACTTTGACAAGATAATGAGCTAAATATAAGGGTAAAATAGGTCTATTTTTTACCCTTATCAACAGCCCAATTCAAAATGAAAGATTTGGGAGAGGCGCAATATGTTCTTGGAATCCAAATCATTAGGGATCGTAAGAACAAAACGCTAGCATTGTCTCAAGCAACGTATATCGACAAGATGTTGTCTCGATATTCGATGCAGAACTCCAAGAAAGGGTTGTTACCTTTCAAGCATGGGGTTCACCTGTCTAAAAAACAGTGTCCTAAGACACCTCAAGAAATTGAGGATATGAGATGCATTCCCTACGCCTCAACTGTGGGTAGCTTAATGTATGTTATGCTCTACACTAGGCCTAACATATGTTATGCAGTGGGAATAGTCAATAGGTACCAGTCCAATCCAAAGTTAGACCACTAGGCAGCGATTAAGAATATCCTAAAGTATGTTCGGAGAACAAGGAACTACATGCTAGTGTATGGGGCTAAGGATTTGATCCTTATAGGATACACCGACTCTGACTTTCAATCTGACAAGGATTCTAGGAAATCCACGTCAGGGTCAGTGTTTACCCTTAACGGGGGAGCTGTAGTTTGGTGAAGCATCAAACAAGGATGCTGATAACTCTCCAAAAGGGAGTTATTTGTGCCTTATTTCTATTATGATTTATATGTTATTTGTGCGAAATAGTTGTGTTATTAGTTGAATATAATGTGTTTTATCCTATTTATAAGAATTGATGCTTTGGAAGTTATTTTGCAAAGAAATTAATGTTGAGCGACTTGAGGGAGCAAAATCCATGATCCAGCAAAGCTGTGAACAAAACACGTGAGCTGCACGTGATTCATTAATGAGGTGGCGTTTCCAGCAGTGATCTCGAATTTAAGAAGCTTTGAGAGAGTTCCACGTGTTATATTTGACCTAATTAGGGTTGACTCCACTCTATAAAAGGAAGTAGCTGTCTCAAGTCAAAATAATCCAGGAGGGGAGTCCAATTCTTTCCATCTTTGGAAGCCAAATAGAGGAGAAAACGATTGGAGACTTTAGAAGACCATCATCTACGGATTTCCTCAAGGAGGGTCATTTCTTCTTGTAGAGTTTGTAGTTATGGATGCATTTAACCAGATTGTAGCGTGTGTTGTTTCCAATTCCATGAACTAATTTACTTTAGGTGTTGGTTGAGATTATGTAATTGTCATTCTTTAATAATCTAGCAATTCATATTGATTCTTGAGCATCTTGATTACTTGTTGTTTTTAATCATATTTTGTGCCCGCTTGGCCAGCCGGTGTGAATATCTTCTCTTAGTTTCAGGGATGATTTAAGGGATGTGTGGCTTGTAATCACATTAGACCGTTTGTGTTGGCGAACGCCAGTAATTGAGCTAGGGATAGCCAGTTGCCTAATGCTTGATCGGTAGAACTTAATTGGAGTTGAAACCTATTCCAAAAAACCCAGAGTTCCGAGAGGATCCTGCTGATAGTATTGCAAGAGATTGTCTGATCAATAGAATTGCTAGAGCATCTTTTAACAATTACAGAAGTCTTAACCAACGCTTGTTTTCAATCTGTCTTCTTTATCCGTTTACATTTCTGCTTTATCATTTCTTTTGTTCCAGCATTATTCAAAACCCAATCAATTTATCAACTTTGAAATCACTGAAAGACTAAACAAAATAGGTAAAGTGAGACTATTCAAGACCTCATGGATACGATAAAATACTTATTACTTGCTGCAGATTATGTGCACTTGCATAGTATTTTGGAGTTAATTCATATCATATTTTTAGCCACTCCAGAATTGTAACAGATGCACAGCAGACTCAACCATGGAGGTTGAGTACGTTGCTGCTTGTGAAGCAGCTAAGAAAGCAGTTTGGCTCAGGAAGTTCCTGACAGATTTGGAAGTTGTTCCAAATATGGACTTGCCCATAACATTATACTGTGACAATAATGGGGATGTAGCCAATTCTAAAGAACCTCGCAACTATAAATGAGGAAAACACATAGAGATGAAGTATCACTTGATAAGGGAGATTGTGCAACGAGGAGATGTGATCGTCACTAAGATCACTTCGGAGCATAATATAGCTGATCCGTTTATGAAGGCTCTCTCGGCTAAAGTGTTTGAGGGTCATCTAGAAGATCTAGGTCTATGAGATATGTATGTAGTATAATCTAGGGCAAGTGGGAGATGTGTAATGGGTATAAGGATGCCCTAGTTTATTGTATTACTTGTATATTCACTTTTCATGTAATATACAATGTACATTACATTCCCAGCTTTAAATTATTGCATTTACTTCCCATTGACTAAAGTTTTAGTTCAAGTGGGAGTTTGTTTGGTTTTATGCCCTAAAACTCGTAGATAGTAATGTAACAATTGACCAAACATAAATAAAGTATTGTTTGATGTTTTTTTTTAATAAAGAGTTATTGTCTATATTACGTACATCTTGTCTAAATAACCTTAATCCAATAAACTAAACATCCTAGGCTGTGGGATGAGTTTTGAACTGTATGTGGAGACATACGAGGATCACTGTTCAAGAGACAACCTAAAGGGTCTATAGTATAGGGATAAGGATGGGTACATAATTATCTTGGTAACACTATGGATACGACCCAATTTGTATTTGATACAAACGCAATGATCCAATGAGTTCGTGTAGGAGACATGCGAGTGGGGGTAACCTATTCAATGAGTTTGCATAAGACCGAGCCGCAAAATAGTAATCGCTAGCTGTAACACCGTTAACTAGTTAGGTTTCTATTTCACTAGGATGACCTAGACAACTTAGTCTGAACCCTGAGTGGATTACGGACTTCTGTTCACGAGGGATTGTCCTTTGATTTGTACGGGTGAGAGTGGCTAGTACGCCGACTAAATAAGCCTATCATTTTGGGGACAAGACCGAGTGGGAAGTTGGAAACATAATCACACAAGAGGGAATTCACTCCTTCCCAACTTTGAGGAAGTAGATGAGTGTTCCCTTAAGTGGTGTCTCCGGGTCTTGAACAAAGGGCCCTACCCTCTCACTAGCCCAAGAGGGGTTTCTGTTTGTGGTCATTCTGTTTGGTGGTTGGACCACAAACATGTTGTTCATTAGAAGAGCACTGGTACTTAAGGAGGTAGAGGTAACTCAGGGGTAAAACAGTAAATTGACCCAGCTGGAGTTATGAACACTTGTGAAGGACTAACTTGTTGTTACTGGTCTATATCTGTCGACACAGAATTATGTCTGCAGTGAGAAGAGTGCAACTGTGGGTCTTTAGTGGAGTGAACCCACAGTTAACAAAAATTGATTAATTGGTTAATGAGTTTAACCAATTAATCTCACATCGTTGGAGCTTCTGATCTACAAGTCCATTAGGCCCACTGGTAGCTCGTAAAAAGACTTGAGGCAATTAAGTATTAATTGTAAATTGAAAGTGTTCAATTTATGTAGAGCATATAATGTAGGGAAAAATACACTTTTGGTCCCTGAAGTTTGGGTTAAGTTACACTTTGGTCCTTGAGTTTTCAAACTCAACAAAAATACCCCTGAGGTTTGAGATAAGGAGCAATTTGGTCCCTGTTGTCCCATTTGCGGTTAAACCCTAACTGACTGCTGATGTGGCACCATTATTTTAATAAAAAAATATTTTTAAAATTTTTTAAATAAAAATATAATATAATAAAATAATATAAATATTATTATTTTATCATTTTTTTAATTATTTCTCCTTCTCTCTCTTATTCTTCTTCTTCTCCATCCTCTTCCTTCTTCTTCTTCATATCTCCGGCGACAGGCAGCCGCGACCGCTATGGCCGTCGGCGATTGGTTTTTTTTTTCTCTCCTTCCCCTTCTTTTCTTTTTCTTCTTCCTCTCCTCTTTTCACTGTTAAAAAAAATAGAAAACAAAGGGGGTTTTCCCCCTTCGATTCCGACGCCGGAGAGGGATGAGGGACCTCCCTCCTCCGTCTCTGGTGCCGAAATCCGTTGTTTTCTATTTTTTTTTTTTAAACAGTGAAAAAAGGGGAGAAAAAAGAAAATGAAAAGAAGAATAAGAAAGAAGGAAAAAAAAAAAAAAGAAAAACAATTTTGGCGGCCGGCCACTGGAGCTGAAGAAGAAGGAGATGGGGAAGGAAGAAGATGGAGAGGAGAAAGAAGATGGAGAATAAAGAGAGAGAGAGAATTTTAAAAAAATAACAATATTTTTATTATTTTTATATATTTTTATATATTTTTATTTAAAAAAATTAAAAATTCATTTTTTTAATTAAAATAATAGTGTCACGTCAGCTGCCGTTAGGATTTAACGGCAAAATGGATGGCAGGGACCAAATTGCTCCTTATCTCAAACCTCAGGGGTATTTTTGTTGAGTTTGAAAACTCAGGGATCAAAGTGTAACTTAACCCAAACCTCAGGGACCAAAAGTGTATTTTTCCCTATAATGTATGATGATACATTATAATATAAAGTTTATGAAACTTTATAATATAATTTTTGAATTAGTTTCAAAATTAATTTTTTGAGAGGAAATATTTGAAAGAGTTCAAATAATTAATATGAATTGGATTCATATTAAAACTATAGGATATGTGGGAAATATTCATTTAAATGAAATCATTTAATTAAATGATTTAATTACTTACTTAATTAAATAAATCTCAATCCTATTACAACTGGGAAGAGTAATTAATTATTAATTAATTAAATATGTCCCTAACCTATTATGAATAGGAAAGGGATATGACACTCTATATAAGTCATAAAATGCCTCCCAGTTGATCATCTCATTCATTCTCCTACTCTTAGAGAATTTCCCTGAAGGCTCCCACCAGTCTCTTGCCTCTAGAAGTCTCAAAGTCATACCAGTGTAGCCTTAGTGGAGATGTTCACAAGACTTGGTCGCTGAATTTCCAGTGAAAGATCATGCTTAGTTGCTACGTTTTTCATCTAAGAGAAGGATCAAGAGTTTAGGTGAAACAGTCAAGTCGCCAACAATGGTATGTTGGTGAAAACTTTTTCTCTAAACTTGCATGAATTAAATAGATTTTAATTCAGTAAATTTCAGCATGCTTTTTGATATATTTATAGTAGATTATGCATGATAATTATTGTAAATTTTGCTCATAGTATCGGTATTTTAATCTAGATTAAAACACAGTCATAGGTCATCTGATAAATCTTCTGCTGCGCTAGGGATTTCATTCCTACACTTCCTACTCAATGTATCAGCTACCACATTAGCTTTCCCTGGATGATATTCAACGATACAATCATAATCTTTAATCAACTGAAGTCACCTTCTCTAACGTAGGTTTAACTCTTTTTTTATCAAAGATATACTTGAGACTCTTAGAGGGTGTTTGGCCCATGGTCTTGGATGTGGGTGGGTTTACAGTTTCAAACCCTAGTCAAATAATCGCACGATATCTCAAAATGTTTCAGATACATATATATTCCAGCTAAAACCATTTAATGAGCTGGTTTTTCACTTGTATGAATTCGTGTACGAGCTTTGCTCCAAAATTGATCCAACAATTCCATCTCCAGCTCCTTAATAACTTCAACTGCTGCCCTGCTGCCTTTAATTTGCTACAAAAAATGCCTCAATAGTTCTGCATCATAAGTACAACTAATTTAATCCTTTTCAACCTCGAAATAGTAGCAAAATATTAATTACTCTCTCAAAGATGTATCAAACCAATTCATGAGATTTCTAGAGGGAAAACACCAAAATATGCTAGTTAATTACTCATAAATTAAAGAATCAAAGCTAAATGACAAGATAAATAACTCTTATACTAAGAGTTATCAATAGTGCTTTTAATAACATAAAATAATTAATAAAACATTACTCACTTTACTATTGATGAGAAATTTGGGTTGTATGTCGTTCTAATCTCCGTTTGACTTAAAACATTAATTAAATCAACATATAAGTTCCTATTCAATTTAAATGACCAATTTGGTTATATCACATAGTTAAATCATTCCATGAAGTCCAACTTTTTCATTACTTATCTTAATGTACTATTTAGTCTTTTAACTCCCATGAAATATTCCTTCTTGGTTTCTCCTCCAAATGAGTCAATTCTCATCCTAAGACTCTTTTCCCGTTTCTCTGTCTTCATTTATCACCCAAGGTACAACTCTCCCAATTTTCTATTAATTTTATTCTCACCTTTCTCATTCCAACCACCAATTAAATTTTAGCATAATAAAATAATATCTCCTTCCCTAAAATCTCTCTTCTGAGCGACTTTCCTTCGCCAACAAAAGTTTAGCTCAACTGGCATAAAGTTACTGATAACCACAAGGTTTGTGGTTCAAATCTCCCTTTCTATATATTGTCAAAAAAAAAAAAAAAAAAAAACGACTTCCCTTCTCACACTCGTTCCTCTCCCTCTCGACCTCTATTTCTCTCTCTCCCCAACTATTCTCTTTTCCTTATTCTTTCTTTTGTTTTTTTTTTTTCTTTAAAGCACACTTTCCAGTTGTCAACAATTCCACCCACCAACACGCACACAAGCTAACTTTCTCTTTCGCTTATGTTTCCTATTTTTCCTTTTTTTTAATAAAAGATAAATAATGAAAATGGAGTACTCGACTTTACATTCAAACAACTTAAATTTTGAATAATTAAATTCAAATACAACCATGAATATACTGAATTCGAAAACAATGAAGGGTGTGTTTGGTTTAACTTTTCAAGTGCTTAATTTTGCAAAAAAATCATTTTGAAAAAATTTCTAATGTTTGGCAACCACTAAAAATCTATTAGAAAATGAGATTGAGAAATAAATCATTCTGAGAGAAACACTTGAAACCAACTTTTCTAAAAAGAGTTTTTAAATATATACAATAACTTGTACAAAAACAACACTTGTGAGGAAATGTAACCAAACATATGAGTGTTTAAACTCTAAACAATTTCTATACAAAATGTTTTTTAAAAAATGCATTCTTGAAAAACATTTAAATTAAAATGTATTCCAAACGGACCCGAAAATACTTACCGAGACATGTAAATATTGGGCAATTCCATAAAAACACAAATACTGTGTAATCTCATAACACAAATACTACGTAATCTCATAAAAATTGTTCTTCTAAATAATGCACAAGAAAAATCCCAACATTAACCCTCTAAACATATTATATTTAAAGTTTTATTTTAGAAAAATAATTGATCATATTTGATAACAAGAGTGCAAATACTATTTTTACTAGTTAAAAAAAAAAATACTTTGTATTTGAACCAACAATTATGGTGGGGGCAATGTTTCCAACCATGGATGCTAGCTGAGAGCGACAAAAACTATTTGAATCTACCTTCAACGTCCATACACTGTATATGTTCAAAAAATGTAAAATTGTTGATAAATATAAAAACACAAATACACTATGTATTAGATTTTTTTTTTCAATTAACACCACAGAAAATAGAAGATAAGAAAACCGATGAGGTTCATTCTCATATGTCATTGATGCCCAACCGATTAACCACAATGTGAACCATTCGAAGGGATGAAATTCCACAGTGGAAACAATTGAATGCGTTGTGTTTCAATTAATCTTAGAATATGCTAATAGTACAGGATAAAACACATGTGGGATCCTCAACATGCCCCCTCAAGATGGTGCCTCTTTTGGGTTCACCATTCTTGGATCGGATCCCATTTTTTTTCATGGACCGAATACCTGTTTGGGTTTCATGGTCTCTGATACCATATCAAATAACATGGGGTTCCATCTCAAAACCAATTGGCAATGAGTGGGGTGACCCTTGTAGCATATAACTTGTGAGGTCTCCACTAATCTTTTCAATGTGGGATCCTCAACAAACACAACAAGTATTCCTTCTCCCTTGAACGTACAATGAACAACAACACGAACAATTCAGAGCGAGCAATTGGGACACCTCCAATTGATCTTCTCTGTTATCCTCTGGGACCAAGAACAGGATGGTGGATCCTCCTTTCATTAGAGATAGGGAAAGTTTCAGAGTGTATGAATTCTCTGTGAAATTTGTGAGGTTGAGAGAGTTTCTGAGAGAGAGTTCTTTTTGGAAATTTCACGTATGAAGTCCAACCCCCAATTGACAAACATTCTGCCAAATTTAATCCAGGAGACGGGGGAGGGGAAGTTACCATAACTTCCCACCCAGGTAACCTCCCATTCCCAGAAATAATGTTGGGAGTTATTTTAATTATTTAATTCAATTAAACAAATTCTAATTAAATTAAATTAATTAAAATCAATATTAATATATATATTAATAAAATTAATATAACCTAAAATATTAATTTAATTAATTTAATTAAATCATATTTAACTAAATTAAATTCAATTAATTAATTAATCCATGATTAATTAAATATCATATATTTAATTAACCATATACTTGAATCATATTCAGATGTATATCTTTCTTATAACCTATAGTTTTTAATATGAATCCAAGCCATATTAAATTTAATCTATAGTTTTTAATATTAATTTATATTTGAACCCATTCAAATATATTATTCTCTCATATTATATAGTTTAATTTCGAATCTAATTCAAAATTAAATTTATATTATAATGTATCAATATACATTATATTAATTGTATCTAATACAATTAACTTAAATTCCCTTAATTAGTTTGAACAATTCAAATTTTCAAAACTTAATGATCTTGATTTCCTGTTATGAGCTAGTAGGGGGACATAATGGACCTGCATATTAGAAGCTCCAATGATTCGAGATTAATTCATTAAACTCATTAATCATATTAATCAACATTCATTAACTGTGGGTCACTCCACTAAAGACCCACAACTGCACTCTTTGCATTGTAGTATATTTTGTGCCCACAGATTTGACCATTGACAGTAAGTCAATCATTCATAAGTCGTTTGTAACTACAACTAGGTCAAATTACCGTTTTACCCCTGTAGTTACGTCTTCCTCCTTAAGTACCATCGATCCTCTAATGAACAACCTGTTTATGGTTCTACCATAAAACAAAAGTTCTTCTCAGGCCAGCGAGAGGGTGGGGTCCCTTGTTCAAGTCTCGAAGTCAACACTTAAGGGAACAACTCATCTACTTACGCTAAAGTTGGAAATGAGTGAATTCCATCTTGTGTAGTTATGTTCCCAGTTTTCCACTCGATCTTGTCCCCAAAATAGTAGGCTTATTAAGTTGGTGTCTTGGGTCTCTCTCATTCATACAAATCAAAGGACAATTCCTCGCATACAGGAGTTCATAACACACTCAGGATTGTGATCGAGTTACATGGTCATCCTATGAAATAATAATATAATTAGTTGACGGTGTTACATCTAATGATTAATTATTTGGCGGTCCAGTCTTATACAAACTCATTGCATAGGATATCCCCACTCGCATGTCTCCACATGCACGATTTGAATCTTTTCGTTTCTATCAAATACAAAGTGGGTTGCATCCATATTGTCACCATGATAAGGTACTCAACCTTATCCATATACTACAGACCCTTTAGGTTATTACTTGAACATGATCCCATATATGTCAACTACATACTGTTCAAGCTTCATTAAATAACCTAGATGTTCGTTTATTGGATTTGAGTTAATGCAGTTCTAAATACACCTCAATGACAAACTTTACTGAATAAATAAACTTGTTTACAATTACAATCCATGAGTTCAGGACATAAAACCCAACACCATCGACAACCCATAATTGAAGGTGTGTTACAAAAAGGTGCTCCTATTACTTGCCATCCAAATCCATGCAAAGTGTCTCCGTGACAGTTCTGAAAGACATTCTTGCCACAACATCGATGAAGTCCATGATTCACAAGAGAAATTTTGAATAAGCTTCAGACCAATCATCCTTGATTCTCACAAGGTCTTATTCAATCGTCAATAATCGATCTGAAATCTTGGTACCGATTGTTTTCATTCCATCTCCTATCATATGAAACAGTTACGACTTGAACAGACATGGAGGCAGGAAAAACAATCAATGGTGATGATGAAATAGATAAAAACTCTGTTATTCAAATTTGATTTTGAAAACTAGTAGATTTGGGGTGATCTATTATTTGATTTAAAGTCAAATAACTAGATTTGATTTTTAACAAGATTGGAATATACACTATCCTTAAAACAAGAGAAGGGCATTCCTCTCTTAGGGTAGCTTGGGGCAGATTGGGGATTTAGAAAAAGTTTGTATCATGCGTTTCTGGCTATTTCAACTTTTTTTTTGGGTTAAATTATTAAAAATTCCCCTAAACTATGGAGTTGGTTTCAATTATACCCTTGAACTTTTAAATGTTTTATTTTAGCCCTTGAAGTTTGAAATTTGTTTCAAAACAATCCTTGGAAACATTTTCCGTTAAATTTATGAACGAAAAATGATGTGTTTGCATGTGACTTTATTGTTTTTCCACGTATGTTTTCAAATCTATTCACATAAGCAACAATAGACATGCAAAAACGTTATTTTTCGTCCATGAATTCAACGGAAAAAAAAAACCTTCAAGGGTCGTTTTGAAACAAATTTCAAACTTCAAAGACTAAAATGAAACTTTTGAAAGTCGAGGGGTATAATTGAAACCAACCCCATAGTTCAGGGGCATTTTTTATAATGTAACTTTTTTTTTTTGTGCTTTCTTTCAAATCCTTGTTTTTTAAACTGTCCATCTGGAACAATTTTTCTATAGGGACAACTAGATAAATGACTATTTTTAATTGGGTGTTTTGATAAATAGCCATCTGAATTTTTCATTTGAAAAATGGTCCATTGCTATTTTTAATAGTTTTTTTTTTTTTAACAATGAATCACATGAAAAAAAATGCCTCTAATCGAAATATAAATCTAGTAAGCAATTAACTTCAAATACAACATAAATGAAGAAGATAATTTAGGATTTACAGTTTAATGAAAATTTAAATTCAAAACAATGAGAAAATCTAGGAAATATAGTTTATCTTAACAACAAAATTGAATTAAAAAAAGTTTTAATTTTACAAAGATACCATTGGAACAATCAACATAACTTTATAACAATGAAATTGACTAAAATACTCTGGAATGAAATCTATATGCAATGAAAACTTAAATTCAAATATAGCATAAATGAATGAGAGAATCTAGAAATTACAATTTAAATTAATGAAAAACTTTAATCGAACAAATTTAAATTTACAAAGATAAGGCTAAACTAGTTAGTATAAATTATCTTAATAACATGATTTAATAATAAAAATTTTAAATTTAGAAATATAATATTGAAGTAATTTCAAGGGGGAAAATAGGAATGAATTACACAAATACAATATATTGAAAACTACCTTTAAAGACAAATAGATATACAACCTTAACTTTTTTTTTCCTTTCTGAAAGTTGGAGAAAATTGTCAGTATTGTTTACATATTGTTTACATATACACTGTATTTGAATTATTTACAGTGTCAGAGTGCTCATAACCAACTACATTCTAGATATCATTCACCCTACTGTTGGAGACGAAAAATAATAGTTATGAAATGTCTTTATCCTTAGAAAACCTAAATTCTTGGTTTTTAGAACTATTGTTATATATAGAAAGTTGGTTAATTAAATATAAACGTACTTCTTATGCAATCGTTGGGAGACTGGACTGTAGAATCTGTTTGTAATGTTATTGACAGTACTGATTCTTATTATCTCACCCATCATACCATATAGAAACGAGAAGACTAAACATCTAGTTTTGAAAACAATAATGAAAATAAGAGAATGAATTATAATTGGAAATAAATGTAAATTAAGTAGTGTAGGATACCTATGTTTCGAGATCAATGACCCTTTCAATAATGATAAGAACGACAGAGCAAAAAATCGATGGATGAAAAACAGTTGGGAAAAACGATGGAGATGTTGATTAGATAATTAAAATCTAAGAATCTAATCGAAAATTAAAAATGAAAGCCTGATTTCTATGTAATCTTTCACTCTTAATAAAGATAAAATATGAATTTGAATTTTGAGAGCTAGAAGAAAGAAAGATAGATACTGTAATTTCTTGATTCATGAGATAAACTATTTTGTTTTTTTAAAATTAAATGTGGCTTCCCGAAAAAATAGGATGTGAATGTGAAACTTGAGTCAAGGGTATAATTGGAAAATCGATTCTCACGAAAATAAGTAAAAAAAAAAACGTTTTAACTCTTTTTCATTCAAAAAATCTGTTTGGTCATTTTTAAAAAATACCGTGTTTATCCAACTATTTATATGGATTACCCTTTTCTATATTCTATTCTATCCGGTAATTGGCCCACAATGATAAAAGCCATGGCCCATTTGCCTTTCGAAGTCTACGCCGACACATCATTTTCTTCTGTTAGTGAGAGAAAATAGAGAGAGAGAGCAAATGGGAGTTTTTTTCTCGAGGATCGGAGCTCTTTTTTCAGACTGGTTCGGCCCCTCGACGGCGAGCGCCGAAGCTGCTTCATCGGAGCCGTCGTCGGTGTTGTCTTTTCATTCCTCAGCCAGATGGCAACTCCACTTCAATTCCGCTCAGGAATCCTCCAAGCTTGTAAGACCCAATTTTACTTTTTCAATTGTCAGTGATTTGGTTGGTGGGAATTTTTCTAGGGTTGCTGTTTTCAATTCAATTTGATCTGATTTTTCTCTCTTCGTTGAATTTGTTGGACTGGGGGAGAGTAGATGGTGATTGATTTCTCAGCGACTTGGTGTGGACCCTGTAGGCTCATGGAGCCGTCCTTCAACGCCATGGCCGGCAAATATACCGATGTTGAGTTCGTCAAAATCGATGTCGATGAGTTATCTGTATGTCTTTCTCCTTCTCCCAATTTTGAATCCCCTTATTTCTGTATCAGATTCTTATCTGCGATTGTAGGGAATCCAAGAATCTAAGGCTAATTATACATTTTTGCGTCTAATGTTAGGATGCCTTTTACTATAGTCCCTGTTGTTTTAATGTTATCTTTCTGTTGGTCAATGTTGAAATGGGGCTGATAGTAAGCAGTACCTAGTGAGTTAACGTAAGTTTAGAAAAGGAATTAGGCACATACGAGAGGAAATCTTGAAATTTCTTCCAATTTCTTAGAAACTTGGGGAGAAATTGAAGCTTTTTTCTTTGAATAGGTGTACTATCTTGTAAGTTTATCATAAGCCAATACTAATATTGACCTATGGAAATGGTATAATTGAAAAATGTTACAAACCCGAGAACCATGCATTATGTCCTTTTTTAGAGGTTCAAATGTCCATCCACATGTTATTGAATTCAAGAATAATGTTAAAAACATAAGTAACTAAATTGAAGCCCTTTGAACACAGATATACTTAACTTGAATCTAATTGCAAGATTGACATGAGTGTTTGTGGAATCAGGATGTGGCACAACATTTTGGAGTACAAGCAATGCCAACATTTGTGTTGCTGAGGAGAGGGAAAGTGGTGGATACCGTGGTTGGAGCTCGTAAAGAAGAGCTGGAGAAGAAGATTCAGAAGCACCGATCAGCTTCTGGTTGAGCTTAAATCCAAAAACCCCACAATAAGTTGTCTTATTCTCACTTTTCTTCCTCTTTTTATGTAAACATATGAAAATTATCTATATTCTAACTCCGTCAGTGATTTGAATTCACATAATGTTATAATGTTATATAAACGACAACCCTGTTCTTGTTTGAGCTCAATCTATCTATCTTCTCTGTTCTGTAAGCTGTACCCATTGTTTGTCTTTATATGGTGTAATGATTTTTTCATTTGTTTTCTCCTATCCTCCATCTGCAGGGTGTTTGAAAACCCAACAGTTATGGGGTATTTTCTTGCCAATAGCTTAAGTTTTGAAATTGAATTGAAATTTTGATATCCATGTGAATCAAACCTAGGTAGTGTAATGCTTAGTTAAGACAACTTCTATGATCTAGAAAACTTTTTTCTTCTTTCTTTCCTTTTTCAGTATCTTTGATGATAAAATATTTGTTGTGGCATCCCTCTATGGAAGGAAAATTCTGTACTTGTGACAGGAAAAGGTTTAAATCTCTTCTTCTATAGTGGTTATCCTAATGTTGTTTTGTTTTTTGGTAGAGCCAAATCAGAAAAACATTGGTAATCAAGAAAATGCAGAAAGATAACTACCCTAAGTAATTCGAGGTGCTTGGGTCTCGTTCTTCAGTATTATTACTCAAGCCTAAAGCCACTAAATAATTGCCTACTTTCATCCTTTCTACCCACTCTATTGATAACAAATCACCATAACTTCCTTAATTAATTATAATTATACTTTTAATATTCTAATAATATTCTTAATTCTGAATAAAGGGCTTAGAGGGAATGGGTTCAATCCATGTTAGCCACCTACCTAGGATATTTAATATCCTACGAGTTTCCTTGGCAACCAAATGTAGTAGGGTCAGGCGGTTGTTCCGTGAGATTAGTCGAGGTGCGCGTAAGCTGGCCTTGACACTCACGAATATAAAAAAAAAAATATTCTTAATTCTGTCATAATAGCATTCCTTTCATTTTGTTTTCTTAAGA
This sequence comes from Luffa aegyptiaca, assembly GCA_017139565.1. Lineage (NCBI taxonomy): Eukaryota > Viridiplantae > Streptophyta > Magnoliopsida > Cucurbitales > Cucurbitaceae > Luffa > Luffa aegyptiaca. The sequence goes on from CM029403.1 coordinate 39,698,279, forward strand.
TGAAAAAATGTATTTGAATAATATTTTCTATATATATATATATATTTTCTTACAAACGTAGGAGTGAATAATCTTCACCTACAAAGAGGAATAATTCTTTGGTGGCGACTTTTTCTTCCCTTTTTTGAGAACCACGTCGGTTAGCCTAGTAGTCAATAAGGCTCATGGAAAAATAAAAGGTTTAAAAGGAATGAGTTCCATCCATGGTGGCCGTCCACTTAGAATTTAATATCCTAGAGTGTCTTGACAACCAGATATAGTAGGATCAGATAGATGTCAAGTAAGATTAGTTAAGGTGTGCATAAGCTAGCTTGGACCCTCACTGTTATATATAAAAAAAAGTATAAGAAAGTTTTTGATTTTAAAAATCACATCCAAATCACCTTCTGTTTTTAACTATATAACAATGATGTGAAAATAACTCAGGAGTGCTCATGTTTCAGAATTGCAATAGAAAAGTATGCAGAGATAGTTTCCCATCAAAAAGAAAAAGGAAAAAGGAACAAGACAGCGTGGGAGTACATGTTTTCCATCTTTAAATTTAATGGATGAAAATATGTACTTCTAGATCTTCAAAATCTAATAGTGTTATTTCAGTACAACATTTGATTTGTTTTTGTTTTGGTGTGTTTTTCTCTGTTTGTATTTTGTGTTAAATTTATTATGTTCTTGATCAAATTTCCACTTCGGCATGTTATAGAACAAATTGGAATTAAAAAGAAACATCTGCTCATTTTTTTCACTTGGTCCCATGCCATTACATTTTTGATATTTTGGTTCACCAAAATTGAGATAAGAACAGTTAAATTATATATGTGATCTCTAAGGGCCCGTTTGGTAACGTTATTGTTTTATTAAGAAATCTAAGCATTTAATAACTATGTATGTTTCTTGTTTCTCATTTTTTAGAAACACTCCCAAAATTTGTAAAGAACTTTTGGGAACAACTAAAACTAGTTTCTCCTTTTTTGTTCTTGTTTCCAATTTTTTCCATACATAAATAAGAATATAGGTTTATTATTATTGAATGTATAGGTGTTAAGGTCATGAAATTATATTTTTCTTTATTAAAAATGAAGAAACGGAAACAAGAAACGAGAACGTTACCAAACGGGTTATAAATTTTGATTACCGTATCTAGTTAGTCTTTGAAACTTCGGTAGTTTCATTTACATTCCTTATCGATTTTGATTCTATCAAGTTCATGTTATTAATACCATTAGTTAAACATCGATGTAAAATATTTATTGGATTGGGTGGGCGAAATTAGTTCTTTAATTGATTTTTGGGAAAAATACACTTTTAGTCCCTGAGGTTTGGGTTAAGTTTCATTTTGGTCCCTGAGTTTTCAAACTCAACAATTTAGCCCATGAGATTTGGTTTTAGTTTCATTTTAGTCCCTCCATCCATTTTTTTGTTAAAAACTAACGGTTTATTGATGTGACACTATTTTTTTTATTTAAAAAAATTATTTTAAAATTTTTTTAAAATAAAAATATATTAAAATATTATTATTTCATCTTTCACCTTCCTCCTCCTTCTTCTCTACCAAAACCCTAAGCTTCCTTACCAAAACTCTAAGCCAGCTGTCGTCCTGCCACCATCGACCGGTCGTTGCCGGCAGCGTTTTTTTTCCCTTCTTCTCCCTTTCTCTTTCTTTCTTCTTCTTTCTTTCTCTCTCCCTCACCATCTCCTTCTCTCTCACCGTACCTCTCTTTCTCTTCGTCACCGTCCCTCTCTTTCTAACCGTCCAGATCTCGCCGGAATTTCGAGGCCGAGCTACAGTTGAACCACACCGGTGGCTGGGCTACGACTATGGCGGCAATGGCCGAGAGAATATTTTTTTTAAAAAAATTATTATTATTATTTTATTATATTAATGTATTATTATTTTAATTTTAAAATTATCATTTTATTTTTTAAACATGTCACATTAGCATCGTTAAAAAAATTAACGGTGGAGGGACTTAATAGAAGCATTTTCAAAATAGTAGGGACTTGATTGTCCCATTTTGAAACCAAGAGACCTATTGAAAACGAATTTGAAACATGAGGGGCCAAAAATATATTTTAATCTATGTGTTTGCTATTAATTTTGATATTATGAAATGTAATGATAATTTTGAATTAATGACGAAAGTAACATGTTTCTTAACTAAATTAAATCACATTAAATTCAAGAAAAGAACACCAAAATCAAGCCATAGAAATATCTACCATGTAAATAAATACCTGATTCCAAACACAAAGTCAAATAGGTTAAAAATTTTCCAACTCAATAACAAAGGCCCTATTTAATAATCAGATTCATTGTTTTGTTATTTTTATTTTACAAATGTTTTCAAAATCATGTCAAAATTTGAAAACTAAAAAAAGTAGTTTCTAAAAACTTGTTATTGTTTTTTGAATTTGGCTAAGAATTCAAATGTTTATGTAAGAAAGATGAAAGCAAAAAATCAAATTGGTTATGAACTAGGGACAAAATGTTTCAAACCCAATTAAAAATCATCCAACACAATTAGTAGAATTAGTTTTCATAAAAAAAAAAGTAATTAAAATCAATACCTTTGACCTTTCATAAAAAAAAAAAAAATTAAAAGATATACTTGTTGTTAGCCGGATGACCAAAAAAATCACATGGATGTTGAAGGGGTCCGTTTGGATTACATTTTAATTTAAACGTTTTTCAAGAATACATTCTTTAAAAAACATTTTGTATAAAAATTGTTTAGAATTTAATCACTCATGTGTTTGGTTACATTTCCTCATAAATGTTTGGTTTAAATCTCATTTTAGTCCCTGAACTTTTAAGTTTGTTCTATTTAAGTCCTTAAACTTTCAAAACGTTCATTTTGGTCCTTGAACTTTCACATTTGTTCTATTCTAGTCCCTGAACTTTCAAAATGTCTATTTTAGTCCTTATACTTTTAAAAAATAATAATTATGGTCCTTGTTATGTTACTTTTATACTTCAAATTTGTTTTCCCTAATGCTTGTCTCTAATTTATTTGACTTGAAATCATGCTCATATTAACAATCTAATACACATACTCAAAGCTATGTCATTAATTTGTTAAGATTGAAATAAAAGTAAGGATTAAAATAATCATTTTTTTGAAAGTTTAGGGACTAAAATATACATTTTAAAAGTTTAGGGACCAATATGGAACAAACTTGAAAGTTCAGGGACTAAACTGAACATTTTGAAAGTTGAAGGACCAAAATAGAATAATCTTTAAAGTTTAGGGACCAAAATAGGATTTAAACCTAAATGTTTTTATACACAAGTTATTGTATACTTACAAACTCTTTTTTAAAAAGTTGGTTTCAAGTGTTTCTCTCAAAATGATTTAGGGTCCGTTTGAAATACATTCTAATTTAAATGTTTTTCAAGAATGCATTTTTTAAAAAACATTTTGTCTAAAAATTGTTTAGAATTTAAACACTCATATGTTTGGTTGCATTTCCTCACAAATGTTTATATACACAAGTTATTGTTTATTTAAGAAGTCTTTTTTTAAAAGTTGGTTTCAAGTGTTTCTCTCCAAATGGTTTATTTATCAATCTCATTTTCTAATAAGTCATTTTTAGTGGTTGCCAAACACTAGAATTTTTTTCAAAATGATTTATTTTCAAAATTAAACACTTGAAAAGTTAAACCAAACACACCAGAGATCTTAATGATAGCTTGAATTAAGTGAAAAAAACAAAAAGCATAGATAATCAAAATATTCGGTTGACAATAGAGGAGGACATGTTCACGATAAAGCAACAAAATTTTAGGATACGAAACGTTCAATATGAAGAGAGAAGATGCTTGTATTTGTTGTGGAACAAATTTGAGAAATAACAAGTCAATTTGTGTATCATCAATAAAAAGTTAGTTGTGCTATTGTAGACAAAAACCAGTATTAGTGACGTCGTAGATGGACAAAAATCCATCTTGGAGATTTTTCAGGTGTGCAAATGACTGGATGAGTTGTATAGATGATTCTTTTCAAAGTTCTTTGATTTAATTAAATTTTGTACTTTTGGTTTATTATTAATGAGTTCCATTTTGGCACGAAAACTCTTGCAAGTTTTTTGAATGCATATGTGATCGAGTTGGAAGAGTTGTGATTTCATAATGATAGCAATATGCAAGAAATTTCTATTCTGGATTTCTTGTCAAAGAATTACATCAGGGATGCTGAATTTATACAACTCAAGGGCCATACATGGCACAAAATAAAAGAATAAAGAATATTAAAATGATTTGGACAGGTGTACCAAATCGTACATAACAGAATTATATGCTGATGATCCCATTCTCAGGTTTATTGAAGGAACGTTCTGGATCCTTGATGTATGGGCTTGCTTACTGGGCTGTAGTCCTCGGCTTGGGCTTGATCATTTGATTCATTATGATCAGCTGGGCTCTTGTCCTCAATATCCCCCCTCAAACGAGAGGGAGGTGCAACGATACCGAGTTTGGATCTTAAGTAACAGAATTGAGACTGTGAGAGAGGCTTGGACAAGCAATCGACCAACTGATCAGTGGAAGGGACATACCTGATTTCAAGGTTGCCATTAAGGATGTGATCCCTGATGAAGTGCACATCAAGTTCAATGTGCTTTGTACGAGCATGGAAGACCGGATTATTCGCCAAAGCACCAGCACTAAGGTTATCACACCAGATAATTGGTTTAACAGCAGACAGACACCCAATTTCACACATAAGTTGTTTAAGCCACACAATCTCAGCTGTAGCATGAGCCAAGGCCCTATATTCGGACTCCGTACTCGACCTTGCCACTGCTGTTTGCTTTTTGGACGACCAAGAGACAATGTTGTCGCCAATAAATACACAGTAAGCAGCCACAGACTTACGGTCATCGACATTTGACGCCCAATCGGCATCAGAGAAGGCTGAAATATTAAGAGTTTCACTTGGTTGTATAAGAATGCCAAGGTGCTTCGTGCCGCTTACATACCGAAGGACACGCTTGATTGCTTTCCAGTGAGCATCAGTGCAGCGCTGAAGAAATTGGCTAAGATAATTCACAACAAATGCTATATCTGGGCGAGTACTTGTCAAATACTGAAGGGCACCTATTGTACTTCTATAAATGAAAGGATCTGGTAGAGGACTTCCATCTGATAATGAGAGACGTTTGCTGGGAACACAAGGAGAGGATGCAAGTTTCAGATGCTATAGATCTAATTTCTTCAATAAGTCTTCAACATATTTCTCTTGATTAAGTATAATACCAGCCTGCACATAATGAACTTGAATGCCCAAGAAGTAGTTCAAAGCCCCTAGATCTTTAAGAGCAAATCGAGAGTCCAGTGTAGTAATTAGATTATCTATCAGAGAGGTACTATTTCCAGTCACAACCACATCATCCACGTAAACTAGTAATAGAATCACATCAGCCCCTAACTTATAGATAAAAAGTGAAGTATCTGACCTTGACATGATGAAGCCCCAAGACAGAAGTGTAGATTTGAGGGTGTTGTTCCACGCTCGGGGTGCCTGTTTGAGGCCATAAATAGCTTTTTTCAACTTGCAGATATAATCTGGATAGCGAGGATCAACATACCCTGGTGGTTGATGCATAAAGACATCCTCCTCAAGACTTCCATTAAGGAATCCATTATTGAAGTCAAGTTGTCGTAAAGACCAACCCTTAGAAATAGCTAAACTGAGAATGACTCGGATCGTGGAAGCCTTGGCTACAGGACTGAATGTTTCAAAGAAATCTATTCCTGGACTCTAGTGAAATCCTTTTGCCACAAGACGACCTTTGTAGCGTTGAATGGACCCATCGACATTTCTTTTTATCCTGAAAATCCATTTGTTACCAACTACATTGTGTGAGGAGGAGGGGGGTACTAACTCCCAAGTGTGGTTCTTCATCAGGCTGTATATTCAGTGTCCATAGCCTCCTTCCACTGTGGTGTAGCAAGAGCATCACTCGCACGAGTAGGTTCTGTCATTGTCCAGTCAGACTTCTGCTGATGCAACCAGATTTTGGGCTTGAAAATCCCAGACTTTCCTCTCGTCATCATAGGATGAGTAGATTGTGCAGGGGCTATTGGTACAAGGTTGGAATGTGTAGGTGGGGATGATGAAGGCACTGGTGACAGAATTTCTGGAGATGACTGACGTTGGTCATATCTGAGGCTCTGATACCAAGTTGTGATTTCAGAATGATAGCAATATGCAAGAAATTTCTATTCTGGATTTCTTGTCAAAGAATTACATCAGGGATACTGAATTTATACAACTCAAGGGCCATACATGGCATAGAATAAAAGAATAAAGAATATTAAAATGATTTGGACAGGTGTACCAAATCGTACATAACAGAATTATATGCTGATGATCCCATTCTCAGGTTTGTTGAAGGAACGTTCTGGATCCTTGATGTATGGGCTTGCTTACTGGGCTGTAGTCCTCAGCCTGGGCTTGATCATCTGATGCATTATGATCAGCTGGGCTCTTGTCCTCAATAGGAGGAGAAGATTTGCACTTTGAATATCAAGGAAAAGGAATATAAATGGTGGTTAACTAGCTCATTGGTGTTAGACAAGTTGGTCCAATGAGATGAAATGCAGTTGGAATTAAGCTTTTTTAAAAAAGGGAAGCAAATTTTTTGTTTAAATGAATAGTTCTTTGTAGCGACTTCTTCGAATATCTGGAAGTAGGGAGTTGAAATGTTATTATGAGTTTGTGAATTATTAATGCCCCGTTTGATAATCATTTGGGGGCCATTTGATAACCATTTTATTTTCTGTTTCAGAGTTGTTTGGAAATCAATTTAGTTTTTAGTTTTTTAGTTTTCAAAAAACGTTTTTTGAATTATAAAGAAAAAGTGAAAACTGAAAAAAAAAGGTTTTTAAAAACAGTTTTTTGTTTTTAAAAATCCACTGCACCACATAAATGGTCATGCATCTGTACAGCTGGTAAGTCCATCATTTTTCATTTTCTATTCTTTTTTTTTTTTTTTTTTTTTTTTTTTTTTTTTTTTTTTCCATTTTTCTGGTTTTTTTTCCCTTTTTCTTTTCGAGCTTCCCTTGAGCATCATGGGAAAAAAGCACAGTTATTTTGAGCAATCTTTGGTTAGTTTTTTCTTTTTGTTTTTTTTAATCAATCAATTTTTGGATTAATTGAAGGGAGCTTTTTACCATCTAAAGAAAATTAAGATATTTTTCCAAATTCTTTTGTCTTAATTTAGGTATTTTGAATAACGTTATTTATATATAATTTTTATTCATTTTTATTGAATAAAAATTATAATTTTTTATTGAACAAATTGAATTTATCTTATTGATTTCGGATACACCATAGTGTCTAAATTTCTATTACTTTATCGCGGAGAAATATATCATTTACGTGAGTTTAGAAACGATAGATGTCAATTACAAGTGCAGAAAATAGTTAGTCTACTATCGACACGCTCATCACTTCTTAATATGATCAAGAGATGCTTTGAGATATTAAAGGCTCGTTTTCTTATATTTTGAAGCACGTATCTTTATATCCTATAAGGGCACAAAAAAATATACCTATAATATGTTGAGCAATTCATTATTTTATTAACTGGTCAATCATAATTGTTACTTAAATGTTTTAAATATGTTTATTTTGTTATTTGTCTTTTAATCAATTAATTAGTAGTTAATGCATTCAAAATAGTTGTATATTTAACAACAATAATACATTAAATAAAAAATATTATAAAAAATTAGCTTAAAGATTCTTTAAATAAAAGATATAATTTTTTTTTTTTTTAAAATTGTTATCAAATGACTTTTTGTTGTTTAAAAAAAACAAAAAATGAAAAACAATTATCAAACATGTTTGGTTTTTTGTTTTTAGAAAACAAAAAACAAGAAACTGTTATCAAACACATAGTTTTTGTTTTTGAAAAACGGAAAACAGAAAAACCAAAAACCAAAAATTGAAATGGTTATCAAACGGAGCCTTGGTTTTTGGTTTTTGGTTTTTGAAAATTAAGCTTATACACACATACTTCCACCTATAAGTTTCTTGGTTTTACTATCAATCTTCTACCTTGTTTACAAAAACCAAGTCCAATTTTGGAAACCAAAAAAATAGTTTTCAAAAACTTGTTTTTGTTTTTGAAATTTGGCTAGGAATTCAAATACAACTTTAACTAGGATGAAAGCCATGGTAGGGAATTTAGGAGAAAATAAGCATAATTTTCAAAAACCAAATGGTTATCAAATGGGGCCTAAATTGTTTAATGATGTTGTAAATGTTGGGACTTGCTCTAAAGACTTGTAATTAATGTTTTATTATTTAATTATTATTTATTTTTTTAATTACAATTTCATTATCCATATTATGAAAAATTCCAAGTTATTAGTGCAATCTTCAACAATATATAGTTGACATACAAGATGATCATGTTCAAGAAATAACTTAAAAAGTCTATAGTATATGGATAAAGTTGGGTGTCTTATCTTAGTAACACTATTGATACAATTCACTTTGTAATAGTTACAAATGATTTTGATCCAAATCGTGTGAGTGGAGTATCATATACAATGCATTTGTATAAAATTGAACCATGAAATATTTAGGTTGCGTTCACTCAACCTCAATCGTAATAAATCAATTGCAATGAAAATTATGGATCTAGTTTATTACGGTTGATAGTGTTTATGGATATCAGGAATGGCAATGAACGGTGTGACCCACTTGAAAATTTGTATTCCCATTCTCATTCCTAGTTACAGCCAAAAGATGGATCAATCCTATTTCTAGTGATTATTATGTGGAACCCACACTAACATTTTGAGTTATTTTACACCAATTACCTTTCCTCTCTCCTTTAACCCCTCTCACAATTAACCCGTCTTCTCTCGAGATCGTGGAGATTGAGCTAAAATCGACACAACGACATTTATTTCTTCTCCTTTCTCTTGACTTTTTGCCACTTTTTATGAAATTTAGCATGAGACTTTGTGCTTCTATTGTGATTATGCATAGCTAAACCTTGTATTCTTAGGGATTGATGTAGCCATTGGTTTTATGAATTAATTGATTGAATGTTTTATTATGCTTGAATTCCATTCATGTATCTATTTACTTAATGCTTTTGATCTACTGGCCATTGGTTAATTGTTGATTGTTCGAAATCCTACACTCGGGAGAGGGGATTTAGATTAGTACTTAAATGCAATGACTAAGGTAGTTCTAAGATCGGGAGATTTATGACCGATTTAGAAGTTGTAAAAAAGATTAGACTTAAGGCCTTGCATATTAATGAATCTAGATAGGAATATTGGATTCTTAAATTGCATGAGAAGTAACTATGCTCGGGAGAGATAGTTATGATCCTAGGGTCCTTGACTTATGGAATATTGCAAGTTGTCAAATACATTTAATTTGATTAATTTATAATTCCAATTGATGAAATCAACTCCCTAGGATGTGTTTCCCTTGAATTTTCCTAATTATTTAGCTTTTTTTTTTTTTTTTTTTTATTTGAATTCAATCTTCCATCTCGTTGTTATCTCTAAATAAAATTGGGTGTTAAGTATTCGTGGTACTTGAATGACTAGAAACCCAATCCAAAGAATGATATCTGTATTAATTTATACACTTTATTAAAACTTGACTCGTACACTTGCGGTATACGTTTTTGCGCACATCACCTACCATTTTGGAGACTTGACCAAATAGAGAGCTGGAAACATAAGTTTCACGAGATGAAATTTGCTTCTTTCTAAATAAGGAAAGTAGATAAGTAGCTGCAATGGTTGATTTTGAAAATTGAATAATGGGACCCCAAGCATTACTGGCCCAAGAGAGACTTAGTTTATGATTGAATCACTAACAAATCGTTCATCAGAGGATCAATGAAACCTAAGGTTAAATATATAATTACAAGGGTAAAACAAATTTTTGACCCAACTATAGTTACAAACCACTCGTGAATGATCAATTTGCATGTAGTGATCATAGGGATGTTCACAGGACGGGACGGGGCAGGGACGGAGCCTTCCCCGTCCCGTCTTCGCTCCCTAAATCGTTCCCCGTCCCCGCAAAATTTCCCATTTAATTTTGTGAGGATTCCCCGCGGGAAATTTGCAGGGATCAGGTTCCCCGCAGGGAATTACTCCCCTTTTTGTTATTTTTTTGTAACGCCCCGCGTTTCGAAATCAAACCCTTCTGGGATTAATTGAGCATGTTTATTCTAATTTGAATAATTAGAATTTAAGATTAGCCTTGGGTCGATAAATTAAATTTCTATGATTTAGGAAAAAAGGATTTTTAATTAAATCTTTAATTACCTAAATTTTGGAGGTTTAATATTCGATATTTATTTTAAATATCAAAAGACCCAAATCCTAAATTAATTGGATTATTTCTTCCAAAATTATTTAGAAGTTAAGTTTGGGATTTTAGATAAAATCCTAAATAAAACCTAATTCCTAATTAAGTTGGGTTTTCTTGTATTAGAGTTTTTTTTTTTTTTTTTTTTTTTTTTTTTTTTTTTTTATTAAAGAAGAGAAGAAAATCAAAAGAAAGCCCTAAGTTATTCATCTTCTCCCCCTCTTTCACGCAACCTTGCGTTTTTCTCTCAGCCGCAGACCCCCCCTCGAATTTACTTCAGCCGACCAGCAACCCCACGAACTCCCTCTCCCCTCTTGTTTACTCCTCGTCAGCGAGCAAGCACCTACGCCGTTGCCGTCTTTTCTCTCCTTTGCGCGTGTAGGGTGTTGCCACCGTGGGCTTGTCAAGCTCCTTCTCCAGCTCTCTCTCCTTTGCGGCTCTCTCTCCAACTCTCTCTCCAACTCTCTCTCCCGTGTGTCGTCGCCGCCAGCAGCAGACCGCGCCGCCCTCGCGTGCATCGGCCCGCACCCACGGCTCGAGTTCATTCCTCCTCCAACTCGCGGCGTAAGTTTCTTTTTCCTCTTATGTTTGTTCGATCTCAATAGCCACGACCTTCATCGATCTCTCTTCCTCTTGTTTTCGGCCAGATTAGTGAGTTGAAGACAGAGTGTTCGTTGTTCTAGCATTTTAGGCGCATTCGGGCTGATTTAAGGACCGTTTCGGCATGTTTAGGCTCTTTCGGTAAGCTCTTTGCGTTACCCATGATTTATTAAGCTCGAAATAAGTTTACCCACTCTTGTTCGGTGTTTAAATTGGGTTTCGTGGCTGATTTCTTGTCTTTCCAGCGCTGCTCGGAGCCGTCTTGGGTTTGAAATCATCCTTGTCTTGTGACCCATCGTCCGTTGAGCCTTAAACTCGAACACCCAGTGTCTAGGGACTCTAAATAGGTGGGTTTAAGTCTCTTTGGTTGCTGGACAAAACGTGTTCAAGGTTATTCGGACGCTGAGCGGTAAATTCCAGCACCTCTAGTTCCTTTATTAAGTCTTCTAAGTGCTTCAAATTATTTCATAACCCTTAGAAATTGTTGGTTGTAGTTCGGGCTCCTTAGGCTCCTCCAGTTTGTCCTGTTGGTTTTTAGGTTCGCTTATGAGCGCTTTATAGGTAAGTAGTTCCTATCTGATGTAGTCTGTTTGACTGTGTGATGCATGCTGAATGTTTACTCGCTTCATAACTATTCTCATGTTTCTTGTTTCTCTGAATGTATATGTATATATATGAATCGTTGAAAAGCATGAACTGTTGTTGCGTGTCGATTGGTTGTAAGCATGTTGGTTTTGTTTGCATTTCTAGGTTAGGCATGAGTTGAGAGCATGTGGTTGTACGTATATGCTTGGTGGGCATAGTACGTGAGTCTAGAAGCGTTGCAGGACATATGCATTCTAGATAGATGTGTGATAGAGGTCGGGGACCTAAAATGTGAAAAAGGGCAAGATGGGTGAATGTCAGTGCACCTCGAGTACAAATGGTCGAGGGGTGACATGTCACCATGGGCTTAAAGAGGACTAGCATTGTGATTGAGATATCAGGGTCTCGGGTATAAATGGTCGAGGACTGATATTGTTTCGAGGAAAGTAAAGTGATTATCAGGGCCTCGGGTATAAATGGTCGGGGACTGATATATCACTATTGGATGTCGATGCCTCGGGTATAAATGGTCGAGGGTCGATATGCCAATGTTAGATAAAGAGGAGCATCGAGGCCTTGGGTATAAATGGTCAAGGGTCGGTGTGATGAGTCTTGAGGCAAGTATTGAGGCCTTGGGTATAAATGGTCAAGGGTCAATACGTTGCTTAGTCATCGAGGCCTTGGGTGTAAATGGTCAAGGGTCGATGCACAGTTCGAGGCCTTGGGTATAAATGGTCAAGGGTCGAACACCGAGCTCTGTAGAGAAGTGTCGAGGCCCTGGGTATAAATGGTCAGGGGTCGGTGCAACTCGAAGGGTCAGTCTTGGAGAGTTTTACGGAGCGTGACGCGGAAATCACGTGTGGGGAGCCAAGTGAGGGCTAAATAAGTTTGTTGAGTAAGCTCGTGGAGCATGAGTGGTTAATGAGTGCATAGAGAGATACATGAGGTTTGACTTAGGAGAGTCATTCATTTTACTCGATTTTGAGCATGTTGTTGTGCTTATAGCTTTGAGAAGTATGTTGTACATGTTGTTGTGTTTATAGCTTTGAGAAGTATGTTGTTTGCGCATTAAAAGCATGTTGGTTGCTTGGTTGTTGTTTGATGGCTTCTCAGGTAGGAGGGGCTACTTACCAGTACCATGGTTGTACTGACCCCCTCCCCTTTCTCTCCCCCCAAGTACCAGATTTTGCAGGATATGAGGACTGTGTGGACCATGGTAATGCGGAGGAGGTGCTTGAGGAAGGACCATAGCTAGTTCACGTTGTTCTCTTTTATTTTCATGTTGGTTAGGATAGTTGTTGCTTAATATGGTTGGACAACTGTTGTCCTATTAGGTTTAATTCTGACTATTCTTGTTGAACTTTGGACTTCAGTTGTCAGTTTTAATAAACTGTACCTTCTTATTCAGTTAATAGGAATTAAGTTTGTTTCTAATAAGTTAAAGTTGTAGTTAGTTGTGCATAATTGAGTTGAGTTGTGAATTCTCTATTTGTGTTTGATTATTGTATTTGCGAGACCTGACTCGCTTTGTTGTGGAAGTTCTGCTGTGTTGTAGTAAGGCGTTGTGATGGGTGGTTGTGAGTAGTTCGCTATATATATATAGAAGTGTTTTTCTTGTTCAGTAGGTCTAGAAAAAATTTTGGGTTAGTCCTATGTATGCTGTTATGCTGCCGAAATTTTCGGTGCACACGGTTAGTTTTGGGTTAAGAGTTAGTAATGTCACTAGGATAGCTATTAAAATCTTGGGGCGTTACATTTTTATTAAATGCCAATTAATTGCAATTCTTTTTAAAAGATCTATGAAATATATATCATAATGAAAAGAAAGATAATATTTCATTATAGAGTTAAAATCTTCAAACATCATTTCTAAAAGTTTAAATTTCAATATTACAATATGGTTTTTGTAACGTCATGAATTTTGTGGTAATGTTAAACTTCGCAAATTTAAAGTTTTGTAGAGCTAAATCCATGAAATTGATTTAAAAGATGAATTAAATCATGTGTAATGTAAAGTTTAATTGGAGTTTTGCTTGGATTCAATTTAAATAGGCTGAGGGGTAGTGTTGTAATTTATGCTTTAAGCCAAGCCACTTATGTTGGGTTTTATGTCCTAAAACTCGTAGATAGTGAATGATTAACGAATTATACACTTGTATCAATAAAGTGTTATTGAAGTTTATGCAATAAAGTATTATTGTCATAATAAGTCTAGAATTGCACAATATGACCCAAATCCAATAAACTAAGATCTAAGGTTGTTTACATGTAACTTGAACTAGTATGTGGGGACATACGGGATTGGTGTTCAAGTAACAACCTAAAAGGTCTATAGTACATGGATAAGGCTAGGTACCTTATCCTGGTAACACTATGTGATACGACCCACTTTATATTCGATATAGACGTATTGATCCAAGGCATCCATGTAGGAGACATGTGAGCGGGGGTATCCTATGCAATGAGTTTGCATAAGACCGGACCACGAAATAGTAAACCACTAGATGTAACACTGTTAACTAGTTAGGTTACTGTTTCAATAGGATGACCTAGGTAACTCAATCTTAATCCTGAGTGTGTCATGAACTCCTTCTCACGAGGGATTGTCCTTTGATTAGTACGGGTGAGAGTGACCTGCACGCCGACTCAATAAGCCTACCTTCTTGATGACAAGACCGAGTGGGGGGCTGGGGACATGATAATAAAAGATGGAATTCACTTCTTCCCCTATTGGGGCAAGTAGATGTGTGTTCTCTTAAGAGTTGATTCTGGGTCTTGAACAAAGGCGTGCCGTCCTCTCCTGACCTAAGAGGAACTCCTATTTAGTGGTTGGACCCTAAACAACTTGTTCATTAGAGGGATCGGTGGTACTTAAGGATCCAGAGGTAACCCAGGGGTAAAACGGTAATTTGACCCAGCTGGTGTTACGAACACACGTGAAGGATTGACTTACTGCATTGGTCGATATCTGTGGACACAAAAACCTTCTATAGTGAGAAGAGTGCAGCTGTGGGTCTTTAGTGGAGTGACCCACAGTTAACGAATGTTGATTAACTTGGTTAATGAGTTTAGCCAGTTAATCTCGTATCGTTGGAGCTTCTGATTTGTAGGTCCATTAGGTCCACCTGCTAGCTCATAACGGGTTCTGAGATAATATGGTCTTGAATATTAAAAGGGAATTTAAGTTAATTGTATTTTGATACAATTAATATAATGTATGAAGATACATTATAAGTTTAATTAGTGAATTAAACTTTATAATTAATTTTGGATATGATTCAAAATTAATTATTGAGAGAATTATGAATTTAATTAAATATGTGATATTTGATTAATTCATGAATTAATTAATTGGGTAATTAATTAATTTAATTTAATTTGGTTAAAAGTGGTTTAATCAAATTAATACTATAGTTTATGATAATGTACATCTTGATGCACATTAAAACTATAGCTTAAATGAGAGAGATAAAATTAAATATGATTCAATTATAAAATTAATTAAATATTTGATATTTAATTAATGTGGATTCAATTAATAGAATTAATTGAATGACCAATTTAATTCAATTGTATATGATTCAAATTGAGTTAAATACTTTGTATTATAATTAATTCAATTAATATTGATTTAATTAATTAATTAAAATTAATTTAATTAATTAAATAATTATTATTTAATTAGTTAATGGCCTAGATCGTTTCGATTAAGATCTAACGGTCTAGACCAAGTAGGGTAATGTAACTCCCTCCCCACTTATCGTTGAGGGGAGAGAGAGTTCCCTAACTGATCGTCATTCTCTCATTCACGTAAAAAACAGAGAGAAAAACTCTCTCTGGTCTCTCTCATAACTCTCTTTCAACACTGAAATTACAGCAGTCCATTGCTGAAATTTTTCCCTTCAAGACGGCGTTTAGGATCCCACAATCCTATTCTCACAGTCCAAGAGAATAGCCGGTGTTCGCTTGTGGTCGTGTCTTGATCGTAGGAGCATAGTGCATGATTTTATCTCCAAATCATGTAAGTTTCCGACATCTAAAAGGGTTTTAGATTTATTTCCAGCATGCTTAATCTGCAATTTAATAGAAATCGTTTCTGAATTTTATTTGCCCAACGTATTGGTTTTCTTTAATTGAAATTAAATCACGAACGGTGAAAACCGCTTCCGCTAAAGGATTCAATTCCTTCAAATGGTATCAGAGCCATTTCGTGATTTTAATTTCGATTTTAGAATTTGCGTTGTGGCTGTGTGGTGGGATCAATTTGCATAATGGTTTGCTTTAAAGACTGTTTTGGTATTTTTTGACATTAGATTTACATATTTTTGTATGATTTGATCACGTAAGGGCCCATGTTTTTGGGGCAAAATTATTGTAAATCGAGTCTTGTAAGTCCGTGTCTAGAGATTTAGGATCACTGTTTTGATCGGTGCTCAAATTGGGGTTCGATTTGGTGAAAAACTGCTACTGGAAACGGGTGTCCAGAGGCGAAGCGTCGAGATGCTGCTCAATTGCGTCTCAACGCTGTCGAACGAAGGCCAGCGTCGCGACGCTATGCCTTAAGCGTCTCGATGCTGGCGGCAGTTTCGCTCAAATACGCAGGTCATACGCGAGATCATGCAGACGGATTTTTTTTTTAAAAAAAGGAAAATTGAAATAACAATTAATGCGTCCACTGAAGCTCGAATGTGGGCACTTGGAGCGGTTGGCAGTCATTTGTAGGTACCATACGTGAGGACGTGAGTTTGAGATTAATAGGGCAGTTTTTTTTTTTTTTCCGTGCGGAGCGTGCATAGTGGACGGTTTCTGGAGTTGGTTTCGGTCCGGTTCACTGAGGATGAGTCCGGTTCATGGAGAATTTGTCTAGTTCGAGCAATTTAGGTCCGGTTCGAGCAATTTTGACACGGTTCGGGCTGGTTCTAGATGGTTCGAGGCGGTTTAGGGCTAGATTTTGAATTATTATTGTAATTTTTCATTATTTTTGCCCTAGGGTGCCAATATACCGGTCTTTATAGCTATTTAATGCTTTATGAATGTCATTTAGCTAGATCCCACCAGCGGCGGATCTAGCTTGGGCCCAGGGGGGGCTCGAGCCCCCCCTCAACTTTAAAATGATTATTAAATAAAGGGAAAAGTACATAGATAGCCCAAATTTGGACCCTATATTTCATAAATGTCCAAGTTTCCCACTTTTTACAGAAAAGGTCTAATGACTCAACTTTTTTTCATAAAAATCATGGTCCTTTTACGATTAAGCCCTCATATCCACTACTAACTATTTAAAAAAATAAAATAAAACCAAAAAAAGGAAACACAAACCGTGGGTGAGAGATAGTGAATGGAAAAGGAAAGAGATTTTTTTAATTACTTTCCAAATTTGAAAGATCCCTAAAATCACTCCCAATTTTTCAAAAAAAAAAAATTCCCTAAAACCACTCACTATTTTTCCCAATTCACACACGGTTTC
Source organism: Luffa aegyptiaca (assembly GCA_017139565.1). Taxonomy (NCBI): domain Eukaryota; kingdom Viridiplantae; phylum Streptophyta; class Magnoliopsida; order Cucurbitales; family Cucurbitaceae; genus Luffa; species Luffa aegyptiaca. The sequence continues at coordinate 39,715,283 of CM029403.1, forward strand.
TCCCTCCCTTCATTCCTCCCTCATGATCTTTCTCCCTCATGGTCTCTCGACCACTCTTTCCCTCTTCATCTCCGATCCTTTTCTTACCGCCGACGACCAACCACCACCGGAAGTGCCGCTGCGGTGGTATATTTAATATATACATATGTGTATATTATTTAAAAAATAAGGTTTTTTTATAGTTATATACAGACTTTTTTTTCCCAATATCTATATTTCTCCTAAATGCATTGGTATATTTAATATACATACATACATGTATATATATAATATATATTGGCAAATAACTAAATATACAAGTGTATATATTTAATACTATAGTAATGAGACAAGAAAAAAACTCGGTATATGTGGCTACAATAATGAGTAAAAAAAGGAAAACTTATGTAGATAGTATATATAAGCTGGTATATATGAAGTTATATATGAATATAAATGTTTTTCTGTAAAATGCAAAAATCTAAAAAAAAAAAAGTACGTAGACTATGGGACATATATACTAAACTATTATATTGAATATTAACCAGAATATATAATAATCAATGCAATATATGCATAGATTATAAACGGTATATTACTGGGAATATATATATATATAAAATAACCGAAATAGTTATGTCAGTAAAATGAATATTAATCGAAATATATACACATTTTTTAGATATTCCAGCGAATATGTTATATATACTGCTGTCGGGAAGAAAAAACGGGAAGAAAAAAATCGATTAGCTTTTGTTCGGTTAATGAAGAAAATAGAAAACTGCTGTCACGAAGAAAAAAACGTGAAGGAATAAATCGATAAAGAAGGAAAAAAAAAGAGAGAAAAAATGGATCAACCGAAAATTACCAAACAGAGCGAAAATGGATGAAATAAAAGGAAAATAAGTTGGAATCATTATGACAAGAAATCAAATCTCAAGAATCATATTTTCAAAATATTAAGGATTTAGTTAAGATAATATCTTATAAAATCTTATAAAATATGATAAGGGTAAAATGGTAAGGAAAAAATGCTGGAAATCTAATCTTGGAAATCTACAAAACTATGGACATTTATGAAAATATGTATATAAAACAGTCTATCTACCAAAATTTCTCTTAAATAAATAATAAGGTTGCAAATATTTTTTGTATTATACATGTGACATAGTGGGGTAAGCCCCCCTTGCTGAACGCCTCGGCCCATGTTTGAGCCCTCAAAGGCGTGATATTTGAGCTTTTAATTGTTTTTTCGGAGTTTTTTTTTTCCTTTTCCGTTTCTCTCTTTTTTTTTTTTGAAAAGATTTCTTTATTTTTCTTTCCTTTTCCGTTTCTTTCCTTTTTCATTTTTTCCTTTTTCGTTTTCTTAAAGAAATATATAAATACTTATCTTGCATTCAACTCATGACAGTTTTTTTTTTTTTAAAAAAAAATCATATAAATTTGATTTTTTTTAATGTCAAATTAAGGATGAAAAAAATGAAAATATTTTTTATTTCTAAATAATTACTATATATATATAATTTTTATTTGAAGTTTCATCCCCCTCTCTCTCTATATATATATAAAGTTTATTTCTACTCCTTATTCAACCATACTTAATTGATCTATGAACTTTGAGACTTATTTCTAATAAGCTCTCAAATTTTAAAAAATGTTTAATTGGTTTTTAAATTTCATTTTTTTTTCATGTAATAGGTTCTAATTTTCATTTTAATATCTAATAAATCTCTGACCTATTATACTATTTTTAATATTCAAGTAACTATGAAATATAAAATTGAAAATTTAAGGACCTATTAGATACAAAATTGTAAGTTTAGAGATTTATTATAAATTTTTTTGAAGTCGGGATCCTATTAAACACGATCTTAAAAATTTAAGGGTCAAATTTTTAACTTAACCAATCTAATATCAAAGCACATAAATTAATAAATTTTTTCCTAAATAACACATAACATAAAGTTATTGTTCCGTCGCTGTATATATCAATGTGTCCAAAAATGTTTCTATTTAGCCCCCCCCTAACATAAAATTCTGGATCCACCACTGGATCCCACCATAGGTTAAGCATGTTTTCATGCATATTTATGTTTTAATTGTTATGATGTATGATAATTATGCATGAATTTAAATTTCATGAGTTATTTAGTATAATTGTTATATTAAATATATGAAATTGGTGAAGCATGATGCATGACATTTTTTTTTTTTTTTTGATAATATGTGGGGAGGGGGATTCGAACTACAGATCTTGTGGTTATCAGTACACCTTTATGCCAGTTGATGCATGACATTAATTAGATAAATATAAAATGTTATATTTTATTAATGTAGCTTGCATGCTTAGATTTATTTTCATGAGTATTAATATAATAGTTATATTATGAATGTAAATAAATTTCAATGCTTGTTTTCATGTATGATTTAATATAAAATGTTATATTAATTAAATAAAAATAGAATAGCATTGAGCATGACATTAATTAGATTAATATAAATGTTATATTATATTAATGACAAATTTCATGTAATTTAATTTTGTGAATGATTAATTAATATAATCGATATTAATTAAATGAAATTGAAATTGCATGAAGCAAGACACCACCTTAGATTAATATAATCATTATATTATCGATATTGGCATCATAATTATATGGTGTTTAATAACTAGAACTAGATTGTTATTAGGAAACACCATAGAAGCATGTTATAGGGCTAATTATTAAAATTTTATAATAGTTATAAAATTGATTAGAAACCGTCAACCTATAACAAAGAGTTGCATGCAAACATAGGACCTTAGGTTAAAATGAATTAATTTTAAATTGTTTAAAATTAATTAGACCTAAGCTCATTTTAATTCTAATAGGATTAGAATTATATTCTTGCTTAGGATTAAAATAGTTTTAATGTACTAAGTAGGAAAAACATTACTATGGTTGGAACTCTCCCGGTGAAGTTCTGTCTAGGCTGGGGTATTTAAGTTGACGGTTACGGAACACCTCCTACCTAGGAACAGATCCGGAACCTGAGTTGAATTAATCATAGTCTAATGTTAGCATGCAACACTAGGTAATTAAATGAGTTTAGTTCACCTAGACATTAGAGTAAAGACCTATATATAAGAGTTATAATAGATATAGACTTAGATAGATTGACTTAGTCGGGTTTATCTAAGTTAAATAACCCTAAAATACAGTAGGACATTTCAGTGGGAAGGAAAAATATAAAAACAAGATTTTCATATCGAGTTTTTACTCTCACGTCCCCATGTGTTCACACCGTGAGATCCATGCTCGGCTTCGTGTCACCTTTGGCGCGGCCTCCCTTTGGAAAGTGTTTGCATGGGTCAATAACAAGGTGAATGGGGAGAATGTTTGTAGTAAGTGGGAGCAAGACACGTGTCAACGTATCCTACGGTCTCCACTCCTAGGTCGCACCGTGAGATTCTTATCATCCGCCTGCGTGTCGTCCCGGAGCGACCATCCCTTCGGAGGGCCTGATCATAGGTTTCGGAACACTGCGAACTCCAGAAATGGATAGGGTCACTTAGGTTAATTACCAACAATTGTCTTTCCTTTTGGTAGCCTGTTGGTGCGTACCTCTGGGATCTGAAAGTGGGAGGGTTACACTTATGGAGATGAGTTAAATGTGTTAACTAATCCTTGACCAAACAACGGTAACTAAAATACTAACGGAATATGAGTTATTCTGGTGGTAGGCTTTGGTTGAGATTGTGTCAATTCAGAGTAGCTGACCACCCTTCGGTGGCTGTTGTTCTAAACCTTTGAAGTATTGTTACAATAACTAAATCAATAGTTTTATAGGGTTTCTTTGATTGCTTTTTGTTTTTGCAGAATTTGATTGGATTAATAGTAATGGGTTAGTGCGATTATTAATACAAATAATTTGTTGTTTCAGTGATAATTTCTATGTGCGTTGACTTACGCCAATTTATTAATAACGGTTTAAGATACAACTAGCTTAAACGACAAACCTGTAGTAAATGATATTAGATTAGTCTTGAGTGAGGAATGTCCTCAGGCCCAAATGTCTAGTTTATCTTGAATCGTTCATGATGATTATGACATTAACTGCCTAGCCAAAACCAATGACAATAAATGTGATTTATTAGTCATTGAAACGTGCATAGTGGAAAATGAGGATACAGCCTGAATTTTTAATTCAAGTGTCACTTGTCATGTTTGCTTTTCCTTTTAAGGAATAAGCTCATGGCAACAGTTGCAATTAGGTGAGATGACTCTCAGATTTCGATCTGGAGAGTATGTCTCGGCTTTGGCAGAGGGAGCATTAAGTTATTTTATCCAATGGGAAAAAAATACACATTATTAGATCATGTGTATGAATTTCCTAAACATTAACAGAAATTTGATCTCTGTATCGTATATGCTGGAACAATGTTACTCTATACCTTTCTTTGCTAACACAGTTTTTATTTTAAGAAAGGGAGTTGACATTTGTTCAGCATTACTGGAAAATAACTTATGTGTTTTAAGACTAATCTAGAGTAAAGAAGTCATGAGCACTGAGTTGTTTAAGATTGCTTATACTCAGAGAAATAAAGGCAAAGGATATCTCCTAAAGGAAATACCTTTCTTTGGTTCTTAAGGTGTTAGGCTATTTTTTATCTCAATATGATTGGGAGCTTAGTCTAGGATACACTTCTAAGTTAGTTAGAAGAACACTCTCTAATACCAATTAAGTCATGCCTTATGGGCAATATGACTGATAAATCTTTTAATGGAAAAGAGCTAAAGAGCCAAAGAGCCTTTGGAGCTTGTACTTTTGGATCTTTGTGGTCTAGTATGTTAAAGCAGTGGGAGGGTATGAATAATTCATCTCATTTATGGATGATTATTCAAAGGTATGAGTATCTCTACCTAATGCAATTTCAGTCTGAAGCTCTTGAGATATTCGAAGGGGCTTAAGACTGAAGTTGAAAACTTTTTAGGTGAGATAATAAAAATATTTTGATCTAATCAATGTGTTGAGTATAGGAACTTGAGATTCTAGGACTATTTGATAGTTCATGGAATCACATCCTAAATCCCAGTTAGGAGTAATAGAACCCTATTGGATATGGTTGAATCCAAGTTGAGCTATGCTCAATTGCCTGACTCGTTTTAGGATCATGCAGTGTGACTGCAGCGTGTATTTTGAACAACGTTCCATCAAAAGTGTTTCTGAAACACCTTTTGTGTTGTGGATAGGACGTAAAGATTGTTTACGTTCCTTTAAATTTTGGAGTGTCCAGCACTTGTGCTTGTGACTAACCCAAAACAAATTGGAATACTGTTCAAAATTATGCCTAATTGTAGGCAATCCCAAAGGAAATGAGGGGAATATACTTCTTCAATCCATAAGAGAATAAAGAATTTGTATCGACAAATGCTTCATTCTCAGAAGAAGAAAATATGAGAAATCATAAGCCATAAAGTAAGGTCGGTTTAAGTGAATTAACTAATAAAGCTACGGAAACATTAACAAGAGTTGTTGATGAATCAACAAAAGTTGTTGATAAGAATGGTTATTCAACAAGAGTTGTTGATAAGGTTAGTGCTTTTGGTCAGTCACATCCATCTCAAGAGTTGAAAATGCCTTGATGTAGTGGGACGGTTGTTTTATAACCTGACCGTTACATGGGCTTATTTGAAACTCAAGTTGTCATTCTTGATAATGACATAAAGGATTCATTGTCTTTTACAAAAGAAATGAATGATGTTGATAACGATCAGAGGATTCAAGCCATTTACTTGGAAATGGAATCTTTGAATTTCAATTCCATTTGGGATCTTGTACATCTGCTTGATGGGTAACACCTATTGGTTACAAGTGGATATACAAGAGGAAATGAGACATTAAGGTCTTAACCAGAAGGGTCCATTGAGCAAGATCAAAAGCAAAAGGGTTTGCAAGCTTAAGTGGTCCATTCATGGATTGACCTAAGCATTTCGATCTTGGAATTTAAGATTTGATACAGTGATCAAATTTTTGGGTTTTAATGAGAACATTGATGAGTCTTGTGTTTACAAGTAATCATCAATAATTCAGTAGCTCACTTAGTGTTGTATATGATTGATATCCTGATCATTGGGAATGATGTAGGTTATCTTACTGACATTAAAAGAGGCTAGCAGCTCATTTCCAAATGAAAATCTGGGAGAAGCTGAGCTAGCCTTGTCTCAAGTGTCTTATGTCTACAAGATATTAGTTAGATATAAGATGCAGAATTCCAATAAGGGTTTACTACCTTTTCAGGAATGGAATTCTTTTGTCTAAGGAACTGTGTCCTGAGACACCTCAAGAAGTTGAGGACATGAGACATATGCCCTATGCAGTAGGGTTGGCATTAAGTATCAATCAAATTCAGGATTTGATCTCTGGAGTGTCATTACGTATATCTTCCAGTATCTTAGGAGAATGAGGTTCTATATGCTCGTGTATGGTGCTGAGGTTTGGATCCTTATAAAATACACTGACACAGATTTTAAACTGATTAAGATTTGAGGAAATCTACATCAGTATCTGTGTTCACTCTTAATGGAGGAGCTATAGTACGACTTATCTGCAGTCTCGACCATATAGGTCGATAAGCAGTTGCTTATGAAGCACCGATAGAGACTGTATGACTTAGGAAGTTCAAGCCTAATTTGGAAGGTGTTCCAAATATGAACTAGCCTATTGCAAGACAAGCAAGCACATTGAATCTAAAGGATATATTGCTGATTCATTCACGAAGGCTCTCTCGAATAAAGTGTATGAGGGTCATCTAGATGGTCTAGGTCTACGAGTTATGTACAAAGATGTAATCTAGGGAAAGTGGGAGAATTGTAATGGGTATAGTGATACCATTATGTAATGGGTATAGTGATGCCCTAGTTTATTGTATTTGTACATTGTAAATACGTTTTATGTATTATAAATGTATTTATACACCCTCTGCTGGGATAGATTATTGTACATTCCCACTAAACTAGATTTTTAGTCCAAGTGGGAGTTTGTTGGGTTTTATGTCCTAAAACTCGTAGATAGTGAATGATTAACGAATTATACACTTGTATCAATAAAGTGTTATTGAGGTTTATGCAATAAAGTGTTATTGTCATATTAAGTCTAGAATTGCACAATATGGCCCAAATCCAATAAACTAAGATCCAAGGTTGTTTACATGTAACTTGAACTAGTATGTGGGGACATATGGGATTGGTGTTCAAGTAATAACCTAAAAGGTCTATAGTACAGGGATAAGACTGGGTTCCTTATCCTGGTAACACTATGTGATATGGTCCGCTTTGTATTCGATATAGACGTATTGATCCAAGGCGTCCATGTAGGAGACATGCGAGCGAGGGTATCCTATGCAATGAGTTTGCATAAGACCGGACCACGAAATAGTAAACCACTAGATGTAACACCGTTAACTAGTTAGGTTACTGTTTCAATAGAATGACCTAGGTAACTCAGTCTTAATCCTGAGTGTGTCATGAACTCCTTCTCACGAGGGATTGTCCTTTGATTAGTAAGGGTGAGAGTGGCCTGCACGCCGACTCAATAAGCCTACCTTTTTGGGGACAAGACCAAGTGGGGGGCTGGGGACATGATAATACAAGATGGAATTCACTCCTTCCCCTATTGGGGCAAGTAGATGTGTGTTCCCTTAAGAGTTCATTTCGGGTCTTGAACAAAGGCGTGCCGTCCTCTCCTGGCCTAAGAGGAACTCTTGTTTAGTGGTTGGACCCTAAACAACTTGTTCATTAAAGGGATCGGTGGTACTTAAGGATCCAGAGGTAACCCAGGGGTAAAACGGTAATTTGACCCAACTGGTGTTACGAACACACGTGAAGGATTGACTTACTGCATTGGTCGATATTTGTGGACATAGAAACCTTTTACAGTGAGAAGAGTGCAGCTGTGGATCTTTAGTGGAGTGACCTACAGTTAACGAATGTTGATTAACTTGGTTAATGAGTTTAGCTAGTTAATCTCGTATCGTTGGAGCTTCTGATCTGTAGGTCCATTAGGTCCACCAGCTAGCTCATAACGGGTTCTGAGATAATATGGTCTGGAATATTAAAAGGGAATTTAAGTTAATTGTATTTTGATACAATTAATATAATCTATGATGATACATTATAAGTTTAATTAGTGAATTAAACTTTATAATTAATTTTGGATATGATTCAAAATTAATTATTGAGAGAATTATGAATTTAATTAAATATGTGATATTTTATTAATTCATGAATTAATTAATTGGGGAATTAATTAATTTAATTTAATTTGGTTAAAAGTGGTTTAATCAAATTGGAAATTCAGATTTGAAGAAGAAACCGCTCAAATGATTGCTTTTGAAAAAGGTAACCAAAGAAAATAAGTTGATTGATTGAGTTTTTGAAAAGATAAATAAAACAAGCAAGTAGATAAAAGAATAATAATAAGAAATAAACGAGGTATTCAACGTGGATTCATCCCTAAGGTAATAACCATAGTCATGTAATATTTAACCTAAGCCTATTCAATGCATTTTGTCAGATTTAACTTCTATTTGGCCCTTGCTCCCAAGAACCGTTAGAAGGCTAAGCGTGTACCGTTATGCACATTTCTATGACTCGACTCCGACATAGATAATTCACGAATGCAACCTATAACCCTATAGTCGATATAGGGTGCCTTTGGCAGCTTGCCCTATACCATCGAACAATCTTTTTCGAGTTTTTTCTCCTATATCATCTTTATGAGAACTGATATCGTCTGTCCCTTTCGAGATCAAACTCACATAACATGCAAAGTCTAAGTGATCAAGTTAAACTCAACAAGATTAGAGTGATAATCAATAAAGAATGACATGCATCAAACACAACTTAAGCAAATAAAACACTTTCAAGCCATTAAACCATAAGGGAATTCACCATATTGAACCCCTCAACGGAATTTAGCTACTCATGGTGAGACAAAGTGAAAATGAATACATTTCCATTGAAATAAGAATGTAAATAATACAAAATAATGAAAAAGTATCACAAGCTGGAAATAAATGAGATATCTAAATATTATGGGTTTTCTATTTACTCAATCCTTCTAGAGTTCGTTGAGACACTCCACTCTCTCGCTTTTACAAGTGGGAATGAGTGAAAATCCCTACAAACCCTAAGGTTTGATGTCTAACTCAGGTTAGAATTCAGTCATCTAAGAAGGACCTCGGGCATCCCTACTCATAGGCGTCAACTAGGGTTCTGTCACCACCCTCTTCTTCCAAATGAGTTCTGTTTGAATTTGACTTCGAATCTCGGGCTTATATAGTGTAGAAAATGGTTGAGGGGCTGCGAAATAGGTGCTGGAAGGTTGCCCAGTCAGTTTCGGGGTCAAAACAGCAAGTTAGGTGCGAAGAAGACTCGTCAACAACAACCCGTGGATGACTCGGAAGGGCTTCAGTTTTTTCCAGAAATGCGGTCGCATTTCATTTTTGCCTTTCCAGAAATGCGGTCGCATTTCTGGGAAATTCCAGCTTTTCCTCTGTTTTCCTGCACAACAACAAACTAAGTCAAATTCTCTTAAAATCAAGTCTTTTTAAGCACAAATGAGTACAATTTGACAAAAGTGATTCTCAACACCCTAACTTAACAACTTAAGCATATTTTGAGCTTGGGAATAGTAAATTGATCACAACATACAACATTTGACCAAGAAAAGAGCTGAATATAAGGAAATAGGTATATTTTTACCCTTATCAACTTTAGATAACCATGATTAGTAAGTCGAACCTTCACCGGTTGTTCGTAACTAGAGCTAGGTCAAATGTCCGTTTTACCCCTATAGCTACATCTTGTTCCTTAAGTTCCACTGATCCTCTAATGAACAACTAGTTCGCGATACAATCACTGAACCAAGTCCCTCTCAAGGTTATGAGAGGGCGGGGCCCCTTGTTCAAGACTCGGAGTCAGTACTTAAGGGAACAACCTTTACTAACCCTAAAACGGGTAGCAGTGAATTCCATCTTGCAAAGCTATGTCCCCAACTATCCATTTAGTGTTATCCTCAAAATGGTAGGCTTATTGAGTCGGTGATGTTTGGCCACTCTCACCCATGCAAATCAAAGGATAATCCTAAATAAACAGGAGTTTATAGTTAGCTCAGGATTAAGATCGAGTTACCTAAGTTATATGTATGAGATGTTCAGTTTCAACAGTAAACGGTGTTGTAAAGTGAAAGTGACTTATCTCCTGGTACGATCTCTATGCAAACTCTTTGCATAGGACGCCCTCACTCACATGTCTTATACATGAACGATTAGGATCACATCGTCTGTCTCTAAAGAACAAAGCGAGTCGCGCCAATAGTGTCCCCAGGATTAAGGTACCCAACCTTATCCATATACTATAGATCGTTTAGACTATTTACTTGAACTTGATCCATACTTATGTCACACATAAACTTCAAGTATACATAATATAGCCATGGGTTCTTAGTTTATTGGATTTGTGGTTATATTTAGGCAAAACAAATATATAGAAATAATACTTCATTGAAGCAAGTCAAATGTTACATTTACTATCTACGAGTTTTAGGGCATAAAACCCAACAGTGTCTTGATCGTAGGAGCCTAGTGCAGTGATTTTATCTCCAAATCATGTAAGTTTCCAGCATCTAAAAGGGTATTAGATTTATTTCCAGCATGCTTAATCTGCAATTTAATGGAAATTGTTCCTGAATTTTATTTGCCCAACGAATTGGTTTTCTTTAATTGAAATTAAATCACGAACGGTGAAAACCACTTCCGCTAGAGGATTCAATTCCTTCAACTTAACCCTAAATTCTTAATTCTTTAAGTGGTGCGCATCCCTAGGTTCAAGCCAAGCAAATCCATCTCACCATTTGTAACGCCCCCAAAAATCAACCTAACTAGGGGACATTACTTAACTTTTCCCTAATGTCAACCTCATGCTCCGAAAATTTCGGTAGCATAACGACGTAACTTTAAGTAGCCCAAAATTTATTTACTACCTGAAAACGAGATTTACACACTTTTATAATTCTAGATAACCAACCTTCAGCTACATTACACATCAGACCCATCATAACATTCACAAATTCCCAACCATACAAACTTTAACAACTACCAAGTAAAAGTAGAAATCCTAAGAACAAATTCAATACTTTCAACCAACACTAAATTCAGTTATCACCAACCTCTACTCATTTACATCCCAAAGGAAAACAACAACTATAATACAACTCGGCTCAAATCAAGTAATATAGAATAGAAGAATACAAGTCCATAAGAAAACAAAGCCCCCCAACTACAAGGTACTAAGTTTATATAATATTATATTCTTTCTCAGGTCTGCTCCTCAGCATCACCAGGCTCGTGGTATTCCTCATCACCTGCAAAATCTGGTGGTGGGTCAGTACAAAACAACCGTACTGAGTAAGTGGCTCACACTTGAAGAGCCATCAAACAACGTGCAACATACAAGGCAAACATCATGCTTTTCAATCACAATAACATGTCTTATATACAAGGTGAGCAATCAACACATAGAACATACTCAACTAATACAATCGTGCAACAATAATGCACCTACCACATGGATTCCGCACCTTGCAATGCACACTCAAAACACATGAATTCTGCACCATGCCATGCATACTCAAAACACATGAATTTCGCATCATGCCATGCAACTCAATCTCCTCTCAAGCTCCACGAGCTCGCTCAACACTCATAGCCCTCACAAAGCTCTCTGAGACTGACTCCTTCGAGTCACGCCGACCCCTGACCATATTACCCAGGGCCTCGACGTTTCTCTACGGCGCTCAGCGTTCGACCCTTGACCATATTACCCAAGGCCTCGAACTGTGCATCGCCCCTTGGCCATATTACCCAAGGCACCTGATGACTTCACAATCAAACTGTACATCGCCCCTTGGCTATATTACCCAAGGCACCCGATGACTTTTACAACGTATAGACTCATCACATCGCCCTTTGGCCATATTACCCAAGGCACCCGATGCTCCTCTTAATCCATTGGTGACATACCACCCCTCGACCATTTTTACCCGAGGCACCTGGTATTCACCTAACTTTCCTTTTAGACACACAAGGTCCTCTAACCTCACAATCTCACTAGAATGCATGAATCCTACTCATCATGCTTCTAGACCATGCTTCATGCCAATGACATGCTCACAAACTAGAATGAACATTCCAAACATGTTTTCTAAACCATGCATTAAGCCATAAAACACATCAAGTGAACAACACGCTCACAACATTATATTCATGATTTTCAATCAATCACCATGAAGCAACATATTTAACACAACAGTTTCACCATATCAGCTCTATAAAGCAGTTCATCATGCTCAAAACTCGTCATGAACATATAACACATACATATCTATACATCATATGATAAAACCAAACAAGTAAAGCACGCAACATGCTAGTACGCAAGCAAACAGACCCAACAGATAAAATTCCACTTACTGACGCTTTAAAACGCTCCTAAGTAGTTCTAACGCTTCCTGAAATAAGAAAGATAAGACCTAGAAGTTAGAACTCAGTTCGACGACCTTAAAATAAGTTGAGAGAGGACTAGGAAGAACCTTCTTACCCCAAAACAAACCTTAAACTCAATTTGAACACTCCAAAATTCGTTCAAATTTAGTTATAAGAGAGTTCCATGGTTAGAAACATACTTTGAACATCCCACGGTCAAATCCAACCTACAAGAAGGTACCCAACGCTTAGAGACTAATTTACAGCGCATACATGAGTCCGAAAAGAACATAACAGTGCTGTCCGTTACCGAAAACTAACCAAAAACCGCCCTTAACCTTATTCGAACACTCTAATATCATCTTGAATCTAAGACAAATGATACCCAAAGGTTAAGAACCAATTTACAGTATGCAATCGATTACAAAAGTACCTTTAGCTTGATGTTACTTACCGAAAGCTCGTCGAATAGCCTCGAATCCTTGCTGTTTCGTTGTCATAAGAGCCTAGAATCGCATAAACAAGGTCGTTAGAGGGTGGGTAATTCCAATCCGAGACTGATTATCAATGGGTGGATGCCAGACTTACCGAAAGGAGGAAGAATCGAAATTGTAATCGACTGGAAATTCAAACCTCGTGCAGGGTTGGAAAAATGAAAATTCGATGTGAATCCTTGTCGAACTTGCGTGGGTCAACCTACCGGTTGTGCAATGAAACGAGTAAGTAGTTGAATCACGGAAGGATGTTTCGGAGCGACCAAGACTCTCCAGAAAACAACCGCGAGTGCACGGGTTTGCTCGCCACTGGCCGAGCTGCAGTGTCGCACGGACTGGAATGAGAAAATTTGCTGTCGCACGCGGAAGGCAGAGGAAATCCGAGAGGGAGACTCTGGTGGTGGCTGCATGAAAACGAGAGGAGAAGGAGATGAACGGCGGTGCGAAAACAAGTGAATAAGAAAATCGAGCTACAGTCTACTCAATTTATGCGTGCGACGTTCGCCAGAGGGTTAGGAAATGCAGCTGTGGGTTTTGCTCGCCGGCGTGGAGGAGACAGCGAGGGGAAGAGAAGACGTCGGAGAAGAGGGTCGAATGAGGGTCACCTTGCAGCTGTCAACAACAACACAAGATCATGAGGGAGGCTGGCGGTGCTGCACACGCAAAATGAAAGGGGGGGGGGGGGCAGCCACGCGAGAAAGAAAGGGAGAGGAAGGGATTTAGGTTAGGTTTTCTTTTCTTTCTTTTAAATTACACATTAAGAATGAAAACCTAATTAAAAATAGGAATTAGATCATTTTAAATCCTCAGTCTCAATTCTAAACTCAATCTTAACTCCTAAAGAATTTGGGATTAACACTAATTAAGAGGAATTTGGGTCTTTTGATATTCAAAATAAATATCGAATACTAAACCTCCAAACTTTAGGAAATTAAAGATTTAATTAAAAAACTCTTTTCCCTAAATTATAGAAATTTTATTTAACGACCCCAGGGTTAAACTTAAATTCTAATTTTCAAATTAGAATAGAAACACTTAATAAATTCTATAATGGGTTGATTTCAAAACGCGGGGCGTTACACCATTCCTTTTCGTTCCCCTTCACGATTATCAGCCTCTTCTTCCCTATTCTCTTTCTTCTCTTCTCCACAGCAGCCACACCCCAGCAACCCGTCACCGGCGGCGACATCCTGAGGTCCTCCGACAGTCGTGTTTCGTCTGACCTTAGTCTCCGGCAGCGGCAGCGACTTCGGCGGCAACCTCCGACAGAACCGTGAGCAGTGGCGCGGCTGAAGCGGGCGTTCGTTGGTTGTTTTCCAGCGAGCTCCTCGACAGCAACGTCATTCACAACAGCAAGGGCCGGTTTCCGTGTGTTTTTCCGGTGGGTTTCACAACTGTACAGCAACAAAGGCGGCGTGCGACGGTGCTGCAACGTGTTGGGTAACGTCCGTCGATTTTTTCGACGTTTTTGATTAATTTCACCCTTGGGTAAGTTGGATTGGTTGTTTTTTTTGGTTGATTTTAGCATGAAATCGAATACCCACTCAGTTATGAGTTTTGTGCAGCAAACTTAACCTTCAATTTCGGCGATTCAAGCGGTGGGTATTCGTGTTCCGATGGCTTCGTGTAGTTTCAGCGTCGGGTAAGAGGAGTAATCCATTTTTTTGGACTGTATTAAGCAATATAAGTGATTACCCATTAGTTCGGTTATTGATTTCAAGGTACCCATATCGATTAAGGGTCAGATTAGGAAGTAGAGTGATTTTGGAACTCCATTCAGCAAGCATCGCTCAACTTTGACTTGGTTAAAGGTCTTGGAGCTAAGGAATTTATTTAGATTTTGTAAGATTATTAAGCCAAGGTAAGTGGCTTCACTGTTGAACCTTTTAGTTGGAAGCGCGTGTTTGATTTTCCCAAAATCCTTGTGTCTCTTGAGTTGTTTGATTATGTTTATGTTTTACGAAAATAAATTGAAAGCATGACATTTATTATTTATGTTTGCAAATGTTGAGTTTGAAATTCTTGAGTTGGTGGTCTCTCAAAAATTCCATAATATGTTTGAGTTTTAAATAAATTATAAGTTTTCTTAAATTTTGAAAGTGTACATGAAATTGATGTACTTAAAGAGATGCCTACACATGACTTAGAGACATGAAATTGATGTACCTAAGTCGAGGTTCGTGAAATTAACGATCTCCGTAGGTGACACATGAAATTGATGTGTCTGGGTTATGCATGAAATTGATGTATATCCCATAGTTAATAAGTTTAAGATAAAGTTTAGAGCCACCAAAAATATATTTGTTGTTGGTTTTAAAAACGTGTTTAAGCGTGACCCAACCTCAACAGTAGGGTCACTTACTGAGTATTTTAAATACTCATTTTTTTCAAAAATATTTTTTTTCAGGTAAAGGCAAGGGTAGGTGCAAGGCGACTGATGAGAATCCGTTAGGCAACCATGAGGGAACCATGGACTTCATATTTTATTTTTCTTCCGCTTTAAGAACTCTGCTTTACTTTATTTGATTTGTAAACTTGTTTGAGAAATTTCTTAGAGGCCATGTATGTTTATAGTTTGAAAATTTTATTTAAGAGTATTTAAAACCTATAAAATTAGGGATCCCGAATAAAAGTTTTGTTTTGAGGTTTTTACTTAAATTAGTGTTTATGCTTTAAAATGTTATCTCTTAAAAAGGCCTCCAAAGCATGCGTTGTCGTAACGGTCCCGAAAAGACTCTTGTAAGAAGTCGGGTCGTTACAGTTTTCAACTTAAATATTACACAATTACAACATAGTCTCAAATATAACAAATCTTAAAATAATAACAACAATAAAATTACATGTCTAAAATTAAAAATTACAACAACAAAACTCGGTTTTTACTCTTTATATTTACAAATTACACCATAATATTATATTATATTATTATTATTATTATAAAAAGAGTGGGGTCGGGGTCGGGGTCGGGGATGGGGACGGGGAATATAATCCCCATCCCTGCCCCCATTTAGAGAATAATGGGGAAAAATTTTCTCCCGACTCCCTCCCCCATTTCCCGTGCAAACGGGGATGGGATGGGTCCCGGGAGGTAAATGGACACCCCTAAGTGATCATTATATCTATGGACACAATTTGTCCTTCAATGCATGATTAATGACTTTAACTAATTAATTTTGTCTGATTCCAGCTTAATTATAATCTATATATGTCCATGTGATTCTCGTACTAGCTCATAGTAATACTAAAATGGTTACTTTAGTTGAAAGAAAAGTTTGATATGTTCAAATTAATATTGAATATATTACATATATAAATTAGGGAAATATATGCATATATTTATTGTATTTGATACATCAAATATAGTATATTAATGTATTAGATATATTAAAGGATCGAAAAAATATATATACGAATGTGAATGAGATTCAAATAGTTTTTTTTTTTTTTTTTTCTTGAGAAAGGTTCAAATAGGTTAAATATATATTTTAGGATATTAGAACGAGATTCAAATATATTAAATGTATATTTTTTTAATATATAAGACATTATAATATATTATTTGATTTTTTGGAAAAAAAATCTACCTTATGTCGTGTAAATAGGACTCTTGGGTTGAGTCAAAGAGATGATCTCATCCACAAAGAAATTTCAAAATTCTCTATGAACATTTCTCTTAAAGTTTTTGTTTGTTTTCTTTCAAAGAAGTTTCCACAAGCTTTGGTCCTGTGTTCAAGTTAGAGGGAGGAAAATCTTGCGAAGATTCAATTCATTGGAGCACAAGATGTCTTAAAGACTCACCCAAAAATTCTTCATATACTTTTAAGCTATTTATATGCCTATACCTTTTCTTTTGTTTAATTCTAAATAATTCAAAACCTTCCCCGAATTGGTTTCTAAATTGTTTAGAAATCATAGTCTTTTGCTGCAGGTAAAGTGTTTGTTCCTATCAGTAAATGAGGTGTGAATGAATAGTTTATGACTGACATTGTAAACACTAGGCAAATTGATTACACCCATAACTTGCTACAAACAATTATAGGTAAATAACACCTAGTATAGAACAAAAGTTGACAATGGTTGCAATGGTTGCAATGGTTCTATATACGACAAAAAGTATAGAACAAAAAATAAACCAGATGAAAATAATAGAAGTTGCAATGGTTGTAAATGATCAGATTGATAACAACAATAACAACAAATGAACAAAACCTCAAGAACTCCAGAATGCGATAATGATAGGTAGTAAAGACACACTTACAAAATGTTGAATTGAAGATAATTATTCACTTTGCATGAGTTTCCAGCAAACTATAACGATTGTCTTAGTAGGATACAACAACAAAGTTCAATAGAAAAACAATTTCAAACTACACCGATCTAACAGAACTCTTGGATACTTTCTCTCAGCAAAACGAAAAATAAAAGAAGAAAAGAGAGGAGAAGTCTTGAGATGGGATGATCACAAATGAAGAAACAAACTACTATTTATAGTTATACAAAATAAACCTCTTTATAAAACAAAAAGATATAAATAATAAATAATTGGTCATATGCAAAACTTAAAAAGCCAACCATTTACGAAGTGAACAAGAAGGCCAAACTTTTACAATATATTTATGAGTAATTACAACCATTGCAAAACACAAATAGTCCTAAACTATTCAAATTCATAGAAGTTACAAATTTATTAATTTCTAAATATTAAATTCATAATTTAAACAACCATAATGAATCTTTTGGAATTCAAACCGCCACTTTCTTTCACACGTTTACAATAAAATCCAACGATCCACCACATAAAAGAATGTGAGAAAATAAAAATAAAACTTCTGAGAGCAAACAAACAAGTTATGCATCAAGCTAAGAGAGGTGTCTTTTGGACTTGAACCTTATTTAGTGAATATCCATCAAACTTACCGAAGAAATAGTGACTCAAGCTTTTGAACTATCCTTTTCATTGGTAAATTGAGGCAACGAACATCACATATAATTCATCTTGTATCTTTGTGTTCTACACTTGTGTCCATTTTAGTCCTAAACAAAATCCATAATTCATGAGAGCTATAAAGAACGCAAGCCATTTGAAAATCCTTCATAGAAACAACCTTCTTTTACTCTCACATAGGGGATATTTAATTAAGAGTATTTTGTCATTAATCCTCTCAATTAATTAGGTAATCCTAAATTCAAAAGGATTTGGATTTCTTTAGAAATTGGAGATATGATCAAAAACTAAATTCCTGAATTATCGAGATTTAACTCGTTGACTTAGTAACTAAACTGAAATTTCTAATTTTTCAAATTAGAACGTCTAGAGATAAGTCCAATTATTCTAAAAAGACTAAATTTTGAAACGCGGGCCATCACAAAACATGAGTCAACCATCATCTTCTTCAACGAAATGGTCGTCTTCATCTTCAAACGTGAGAGTCAACCATCGTCTTCTTAATGTCAAAGGTTTTCTTCTTCTTCAATTTTAACCTAGCTTAAAATGCCCTTCTTCACCCAGTCGACCTTCTTTTTTAACCCCAACAGTACTGTTAACTCTAACTCTAACTCCAAATGCTAACCTTCAAAAGGCTAACTTGTTGCATTTTCTTTAAAGAAAACTCATAACACAGAACAACATTAATTTATCCTTTTTTTTTTTTAAATCAGCCACGTTCACTTACCATGTAAGCTGCTTGCATCGAGAAATGTCAAGGGGGTGGAATGGCGTTTTATTTCCAAAATTATGGATCAGTTGGGCTTTGCTGCTAAATGGGGTGAGTTGATCTATTTATGTATTTCCTCTGTGACCTTTTCTTTTAATATTAATGGTGAACGTGTTGGGCATGTAATTCCCTCCTGAGGTCTCCAACAAGAGGATCCGTTATCGCCATATTTATTCATGTTGTGTGTTGAGGGTATGTCTCGAATGCTGGAGGGTAGTTTGGGATGGAGGATGCTTTCAAGAATTAAGATCACTCGGAATTGTCCTGCCATCTCACACTTGTTTTTTGCTGATGATAGTTTACTGTTTTTTAAAGCGTGCCAATCTGAAGCTTTGGTTGTTCGTAATCATTTAGAATTGTATGAGAAAGCTTCGGGTCAGATGGTGAATTTTGATAAATTTGTTATAACTTTTAGCCCGAATACTAATAATAATATGAAATTGGCGTTGGGGACCTATTTCTCTATTCCAGTTGTGAATTGTCATCAGCAATATTTGGGCTTACTTGCTTGACTGCCTAGGAGTAGGGGATAGGCCCTGCGATTTATAAAAGATAGAATCTGGAACATTTGCAGGGTTGGAGAGGGAGATTTTTTTCGGTAGGAGGGAAGGAGATGCTTATTAAGGTTGTTGTGCAGGTGATTCCCTATTACTTGATGAATTGCTTTAGGTTGCCTAAGGGGCTTATAAATGATATTCACCAAATGATCACTAGATTCTGGTGAAACGGATTAGAAAGAGATCGGGGTTTACATTGGGTTAGTTGGAGTGCTTTATTGAAAGTGTTAATATCTTAAATGCGGAAATAATTTTGGATCTTAGGCACATAGCAAGCTCAATTTGATTATTCATTGCATGTTGTTCATGAGAAGAAAAACAGAGACAGTTTACCAACCTTGAGTTAATGGAGAAATTGGTTGGATTCTCTTATTGTTTTTCTTCACCAATCAATCACGAACCACCACTGGGTCTTCCTTACTATCCTCAAGCCTTTGGAACGGATTGTGGGATCCTCAAGTGATGGAATTTTAGGAGAAAAGCTTGAAGAGGAACAAGCTTATGGAGGTGGGTATGGTGAGTTTCAAATTTGGCAGCAATTCATTACTTTCTCAACTCTGATCTTTCAGCCTTCTAGCTTCTTCCCTTATATAGAGGGATCAATGGAGAAGAAAAGCCCAAGAAGTTGCCACCAAATCAGTCAAGAAGAAGGTGGGAAATGGAGTGGCTTTCATGAGGGGAGTGCATGGGTTTAGTCACCATGCACTCCACCTCGAAAAATTCAAGATTTTGAATTTTAATTAAATCCATAATTATCTTAATTTAATTAGATAATTATCTAATTTTTAATAATCTGAAAAATCAAAAATTGAATTTTAATTTTTCAATTTTAAGTTAATTCATAATTTATTTAAAATAATTATTAATTAAATAATTAATTATTAATTTAATAACTAATATTACATTAATATTTTGCCACCATTCTCGAACATTTCCGAAATGTTATTTTTCAATCATGAATCTCTATTCATGTTCTCGATATTTAAATCATATTTAAATATTAAATATCTCACAAACTCAGTTTTCACAAAACCCGACGTACTGACAACGTCTATCACCTCTATCCATTTCTCTAAACATGAACTTAAAACAATTCATATTTTATCCATCATATTGTTCCAAAGGTTAGTCTCGAGCTAACAAGGGGACCTAATGGACCTACAGATCATGGGCTCCAACGGTACGAGGTTTAACTAGCCAAACTCTTTTAACCTAGCTAACCAACATTCGTTAACTACTGGGACATTCCACTATAGCCCAGTAGTTGAACTCCCCTCACTGTAGATATATTTTCGTCCACTCGATATAACCATGATTAGTAAGTCAATCCTTCACAGGTCGTTCGTTATTATAGACAGGTCAAATGTCTGTTTTACCCCTATAGCACATCTTAGTTCCTTAAGTCCACTGGTTCTCTAATGAACAATTTGTTTATGGTCCAACTAATAAACAATGTCCCTCTCAGGCCAATGAGAGGGTGGGGCCCCTTGTTCAAGCCTTGGATTCAGCACTTAAGGGAACAACCTCTCTACTGTCCCTGAATCGGGTAGGAGTGAACTCTGTCTTGCTTTACTATGTCCCCAGCTATCCATCTAGTGTTATCCCCAAAATGGTAGGATTGTTGAATGATACATTTAGACCACGCTCACCCATGTAGATCAAAGGACAACCCTAAACGAACAGGAGTTCATAGTAAGCTCGGGATTAAGATCGAGTCACCTAGGTCATCATATGAAATAGTCAATCTTAACAGTAAATGGCGCTATAAAGTAAGAGTGACTTATTTCTCGATCTTGTCTTGTGTAAACATCTTTAACAGAGGATGCCCCTACTCGCATGTCTCTACATGAACGATCCAGGATCACGTCGTTTGCCTTATTCGCAAAGTAGGCCGCATCCATAGTGTTACCAGAATAAGGTACCCAACCTTATCCATTTACTATAGATAATTTAGGTTATATACTCGAACTTGATCCCTGTCTATATTCATGATATAGTTCGAGTATCTCATATTATAACCATGGATGTTTCTATTGGATTATAAGATATAAATAAACAATTTCACTGAATAACATCTTTATTATATAAAGGATATCAAAACTTGAGTTCTAGGACATAAACCCCAACATTTATGTCATCCTAAGTCGTTGGGAGGGATGGGGTTTCGAAATCTTGAGATGTTCAATCAGGCTTTGTTAGGGAAACGGTGTTGGAATCTTGTTAATGATCCGTCGTCGCTGCTTTCGCGTACCCTTAAAAGGAAGTATTTTCCATCGAGGGACTTTTTGGGGGCCCGATTGGGGAGTTCTTCTTCATTTATTTGGCGAAGCTTGTTGTGGGGGAGGGAGTTACTACTTGAAGGGGTGTGATGGCGGATAGGTTCTGGAAAATCTGTGCCCATATATTTATCCAATTGGCTCCCTCGTGATCAGGATCTGAAAGTGTTAATATCTAAAAAGCGGAAGCAATTTTGGATCTTAGGCACTTAATTAGTTCAATTTGATCAAACATTGCATGTTGTCCATGAAAGAAAAACAGAGTATGTTTACCAACCTTGATTCAATGGAGAAATTGGTTGGATTTCTTTCTTGTTTTTCTTCACCAACGAGTCACGAACCACCAAAGGATCTTCCTTGCTATCCTCAAGCCTTTGGAACAGATTGTGGGATCCTCAAGTGATGGAATTTAAGAGAGAGCTTGAAGAACAAGCTTATGGAGGTGGGTTTGGTGGGTTTGGTGAGTTTTCAATTTGGCTGCAATTCACTATGTTTCAAGCTCATTTTCTTCAGCAATCTTCTTCCCTTTTATAGAGGGATTAAAGATGAAGAGAAGCCCCAACATTTGACACTCAAACAACTAAGAGGTAGTGGGAATTTTGTTGGCTAACATAAGGGGAGTGCATGGGTTTAGGTCACCATGCAATCCCGAACATTTCCTAAATGTTATTTTCAATCATGAATCCTTATTCATGTTTTTCGGTATTTAAATCATATTTAAATATTAAATACTCACCTACAGGGTTTTCACAAAAACCTGACGTACCGACAACGCCTATCACCTCTACTCATATTTCTCAACATGAACTCAAAGTAATTCATATTTTATCCATCATATTGTTCCAAAGATTAGTCTCGAGCTAGCAAGGGGACCTAATGGACCTACAGATCATGGGCTCCAACGGTACGAGGTTAAACTAGCCAAACTCTTTTAACCTAGTTAACCAACATCTGTTAACTACCGGGACACTCCACTATAGCCTAGTATTTGAACTCCCCTCACTGTAGATATATTTCTGTCCACTCGATATAACCATGATTGGTAAGTCAATCCTTCACAGGTCGTTCGTTACTATAGATAGGTCAAAAGTTCGTTTTACCCCTATAGCACATCTTAGTTCCTTAAGTCCACTGGTCCTCTAATGAACAATTTTGTTCATGGTCCAACCATTAAACAAGATACCTCTCGGGCCAATGAGAGGGTGGGGCCCCTTGTTCAAGCCTTGGATTTAGCACTTAAGGGAACAACATCTCTACTGTCCTTGAATAGGGTAGGAGTGAATTCCATATTGCATTACTATGTCCCCAGCCATCCATCTAGTGTTATCCCCAAAATGGTAGGATTATTGAACGAAATTTTATGACCATTATCACCCTTGTAGATCAAAGGATAACCCTAAATGAACATGAGTTCATAGTAAGCTCAGGACTAAGATCGAGTTACCTAGGTCATCGCATGAAATAATCAGTCTTAATAGTAAACCGCGTGATAAAGTAAGAGTGACTTATTAAACATCTTTTACACAGGATGCCCCTACTTGCATGTCTTCACATGAACGATCCAGGTTCATGTCGTTTGCCTTATTCGCAAAGTAGGCCGCATCCATAGTGTTATCAGAACAAGGTACCCAATCTTATTCATTTACTATAGACCATTCAGGTTATATACTCGAACTTGATCCCTGTCCATATTCACTATATAGTTCGAGTATCTCATATTATAACCATGGATGTTTCTATTGGATTATAAGATATAAATAACAATTTCATTGAATAACATCTTTATATATATATAAAGGATAACAAGACTTGAGTTCTAGGACATAAACCCCAACAGGATCTATAGGTCAAATCTTTTTCGTCTCTTCCTCAGTCCGCAATAGTCAGTGATCTTCGGCTGCTGACGGGGCAATGGAATCGAGATATGATAGTACAACATTTTAATGAGGAGAAGGCTCAGATTATTTTAGGTATTCATGTGGATCAGTTTTCTAGGGTGGACAAACTAATTTTGCATTTTGAGAAGCAAGGGAGATATTCTGTCAAAAGTGGATATCGTGTAGCCTTGGGGGGACTTATGCAGAACTTGGTGTTGGCTTTTTGGCCCTTAATATCAAATTAATTAATTTTAATTAATTAATTAATCAATATTTTGATGATAACAAACTTGATTTTATTTATTAACCATTTCCATAGCGTAGAGCTCGAAACAACGATTCCAACGCCTTTTGAATCACTCAAATCGGAGCTCAAACGAAGAAGTTATGGCCAAAGCAACATTGAAGGAAAAATCCAACTAGGCATGACACGTGGCAAACAATTGTGACATGGCGATGATGTGGCAGCGACGTGGACGGTCAACGGTCAAAATTGATGACATGTGAAATGACGTGGCATATCCAACGATCAAATTTGCTGACGTGACAGATGACGTGACACCTCAAACGATAAAAAATGATGATGTGGCAAATGATGTGGATGATGATGTGTCCCGCGTGATCCAATGATATTGCGACACGTGGCAGTCCATTTTTTTAATAATAAAGAAAGTCAAATGGTCAAATTTTTTTAATAATATTATTTTATTATTAATTTTTATTTTCTTTTATTGCAGCTAGTCAGAGAGGGACACGTGGCAGCCAAAGGCTAGTTTAGCCCTTTTTGGTCTATTTAAGGCTCGAAAAAAATTGGAAAAAATGGGGAAAAAATTCTGAAAAATACTAATCTTGGAGAGCATTCCTACTATTTTTGAGAAATTTTTGAACTTCAATTTTTCATTTTTTCATAGCCATTTGAGGGTTTTACTTGTAAGAAATCCTTTCTTACAAGATTGTGAGATTTGATCTGTGTATCTACTCTTTGAGAGAGTTTCTTCTGCTTTGTTCTTCATCTTCTAAATCCATTGTAAGGGTTTCTCTTGATCCCGAAAAAAAGAGGTTGTAACGGTTTGATCCTGAACCGTGGAAAGGATCGAGTTTGTTCTTGCTCCCGAAAAAGGAACGTTGTAGCGGTTGGACTCTGACCGTGGAAAGAGTAAGTGTTTCTAGTGGAATACCCAAGAGGAGCTTGGGGAGTGGAGTAGGTCGGGTTGTGCCAAACCACTATAAAAGTTTCGGTGTCTATTTCTCTATCCCTATCTTATTTTAATTTCTGCAATTAATTTGTTATTATTTTTTATTTTCTAAAATTAATTGCAATAATTTATTCTTGTTGTTAATTGTACCTATTTGATTAATTAGGTTGATAGAATTCTATTTTCCATATTCCTTATCAACTTTTCATATTTAAATTAAATAGGATACTTGAATTTGCTAGTTTTAATTTTCTTGATTAAATTGAGTTGAAATTATTTGCATGAAATTTGTATGAATTTCTTGTTTAAATTACTTGCATGAAAAAGTTTGTAAATTTGTTTAATTGGGCCCACTTTAGCAAAAACGTTTTATTAAATTTTAAGAAACCCTATTCACCCCCCTCTAGGGTTGCCATACCGATCCTACACTTGGTGTCCGCCTCCTCGTCGGAGGCAATGCATCAATGGTGGTTGCATGTGTGGGTTCTGCAACTTTCGGAGAAAATTAAGATATTTTTGTGGCGTCTGTGTCTCAACCGTCTCACTACCAAGGTTAATTTGCTTCAACGGGGTGTAGATGTCCCAACTGTTGTCCTCTGTTTTTTCGTAGTAATGAGGATGCGGTACACGTATTTTGGTTGTGTAAATTTCCTAAGGAAGTTTGGGGGTTGTCGAAGTTTGGTCGGTTATGGCATCCCCAAGCTTTCCTTCAGCCGTTTGATCTTCAGTCTGCATCAGGGGAGTCAGAATTTGTGGAGGTGGTTGCGTTGTTATGGGCCTTGTGGAATAGAAGGAATCACGTTCTTTTTGGTCAGAGTAAGGTT
The DNA here is from genome assembly GCA_017139565.1 of Luffa aegyptiaca. NCBI lineage: Eukaryota > Viridiplantae > Streptophyta > Magnoliopsida > Cucurbitales > Cucurbitaceae > Luffa > Luffa aegyptiaca. The sequence continues at coordinate 39,740,729 of CM029403.1, forward strand.
CTGACTAATTTGGGGGAATGAGCGAACAATTATGTTCGGTCGTACCAGGATGCCCAAGTGCGAAGGACGGTTGTTAGACCCGTGCAGGTGGATCAATCCCAAGTTTGATGGCGTCCTCTGAGAGGGGATATGTATAAGGTGAACACAGATGCTTCTTTCGCACAGAATATGTTGGTTGCTGGGGCAGGTGTGGTCATTTGAGATAGTAGAGGGCAAATAATGTTAATTGCCATGAGGTTTATCCTGAATTGTGGGAGTTCCAAACCAGCAAGTAGCAGACGATGGAGAAAATAAACGTCCTGAAAGACATGCTTCGACATTTCATGGAATCACATAATTAAATGGACTCACAGCTCATGGACACTCCAAACTTAGGTACGAAGAATTTTGATACCTTTTTTACTTACACATTTATAATATCAACGTCATGCAAGTTTAGGTTTGGATTACTGTGTTATGCGAGATCTGACTCACTTGTATTTGGAGATGATTCGACTCAACCTTGATATGGAAGGACACATCTATGTCGTTTGGAGGTCGCCACGAGCTTGTTAGATAACTTTTTAACTTAAGACTTTCGCTTCTAGCTTCTTATTAGAATTTTCATGGACTGCAATTAAGCATAACAAACAATACTTTTAATTTTGTGCACTTTTGATCACTTTAGTCTTCTCTACTTAACTTTATAATGTATAATTTTTATATCTTTCGAATTTAATGTATATGTGTAATTAACTTTTTAATGTATGAATTTACTTCTAGAAATAAAATTGAATGCATTTTGATTTTTTTATCTTGTATGTATTTATTTTAGATTGTGATTTAGGTACTTAATTTAAACTTTCAAAACAAAAAAAAATAGCAAAAACAAAAAATGAATAATAAATAAAGGCTTTGCCGACGCCATATGTCAGGCGTCGGCAAAGCCATTTCGTGGGCTTTCTACCAACGTGTTGACTTACGCATTGGCAGAAATGGCCTCTATCGACGCATAAGTCAACGCGTCGGCATAAATGGCCTTTGTCGCATTTCTGCCGACGCGGTGACTTACGCGTCGACAAAGTTCTTTTTTTTTACTTCTTTCCCGACGTCTAGGAGCACGTCGAGAGAACTTTTTTCGATGAGTTTTTCGTTCTTTCCCGACGCCTTGACACGTCGAGAGAGACCTTAATTGTTGTAGTGATAGCTGAAGGCATTGCTGCAAAATTGGGCCTTCAATTGGCTATGGAATCGGAACTATTCCCAGTTCAATTGGAGGTGGATTCTAGTCGGGTGTTTCATATAGTGATGGGTGATCTCTCTGATATTTTCAAGTTGGGACAAATCTTGGACAATGTTAAGGCTTTGATGGTATATTCTATTGGCAGTTCTGTCAATTTTGCCCATAGAGAGGGGAACGTGGTCGCACATTTGTTGGCAAGGGAAGCTTTGATAGCGCAATTTATTGTGCTATATTTTATATGATTTTATCGTTAGTCTCGAGTATTATTTGGGCATTTTTATCTCTATTTGGTTTTGTTTTGTAGGAATCAAGCATTTCAATGGAAATCGACGTTTTTTAACATTTCTGGTGATTTAGGAGCTAAAGAATAAGTTCGAGCCAAGGAAACAGCAAAGGAAGAAGAATTTTGGGCCTAGCGTTGAGACGCTAGCCCTTGGAGCGTCTCAACGCTAGCCAATAATCAGGAGAGGCGCGAGATCGAGGCAGCGTCGAGACGCTACCTCCACAGCGTCTCGACGCTGCAAACATTCCGGAAATAATTAGGGCACGCATGACACAGCGTCGAGACGCTATGTCCACAGCGTCTCGACGCTGTCGCGCAGAATGGACAGTATATATATTTTGCGATGCCATCTGATTTGGAGAGCTCTTTTGGAGAGAGAAATATGTCCACAGCGTCTCGACGCTGTCGCGCAGAATGGACAGTATATATATTTTGCGATGCCATCTGATTTGGAGAGCTCTTTTGGAGAGAGAAACACGATTTTTAGAGAGGGAAAACGCACAGAACAGGGCAGAAACAAAGGGAGCTTGATTTTGGGAGCTTGGATCGGGAGGCTCGTGACGGGAACGCACGGGAATCACGGCTAGCGAGTTTAATCTTTCCCCCTTATTTCTCGTACTGATTTTAGCATGTATTGGACTGATTTCGCTTGTATTTTAGAGACCATGTGTAGCTAAATTTTGTTTCTTAGGGGCTTGATGTAGCCATTAGCTTGTATGGATTAATTTACGGTTTTTTTAGGACGTTTCGTAACGTGGTTTATTTATGCAATTGTATGCTTAGTGCTTATAATCCCTTGATCACGGATTGTATGATTTTCGTTTCTGAACTAATTGCTCGGGAGAGGGTAGTTTAGATTAGACCATCAATTGCATAACTTAGGTAATTCTTTAATCGGGAGATTTGGGATTGCTTGAGAAACTGTTATAAGGATTGTTCGTATTGCTTATGCTTATTGTTGAGATTAGATAGGGATATCAATTTCTTAATTTGCATAAAGAATTAATTGTACTCGGGAGAGGCTTTTAAGTATCGATAATCCTTGGTTTATGAACTTGTTACGAATTTGTTCCTAATTATTCTTTAAATTAATTCATGCATTAAATAGGTGAAATCAATTCCCTAAGGCCTTTCTCCATTGAGTTTCCATATTTTATTGCTTTGATTAGTTTGTTATTGATTTGCATATTTCTCGATTATTTTCTCTAAATAAAATTGGGCGAATATACCTTTAATAATTAGGGGAACTAGAAAACCAATCCAGAGGACGACATTCGATTTTTAATCACTATATTATAACTTGGGCCCGTACACTTGCGGTTAGCAATTTGCGCTCAAGTTTTTGGCGCCGTTGCCGGGGATTGGCAATTATTTAGTTCGCTTAATATTTTGGGGAATTTGCTTGGTCTTACTTTAGAGTGTATTTTATTGTGTTTTCTTATTTTTCTTTTTGTTTTGTTTCTTTTTGTTGTTTTTGTTTTACTCTTTGTTTTGTTTTTGTCTACTTTAGGTTGTGATTTTGTATGTGAAAAGACAAGGACGCTCTGCTAGTGCCCTTTGATTTTGAAATCGAAAAGACTTGCAAAAAGAATAGGAAGGAGAAAAGGGAAAGACTTGCATCAATGGCCAATCCAAATCCACAAGATGAGTAGAAGCCAATACGAGACTATTTCCAGCCTACTTTTCCTGATCAACAATCTGGAATAGTCTACGTGCCAATAAATGCAAACAATTTCGAGCTCTTTTGGAGAGAGAAACACGATTTTTAGAGAGGGAAAACGCACAGAACAGGGCAGAAACAAAGGGAGCTTGATTTTGGGAGCTTGGATCGGGAGGCTCGTGACGGGAACGCACGGGAATCACGGCTAGCGAGTTTAATCTTTCCCCCTTATTTCTCGTACTGATTTTAGCATGTATTGGACTGATTTCGCTTGTATTTTAGAGACCATGTGTAGCTAAATTTCGTTTCTTAGGGGCTTGATGTAGCCATTAGTTTGTATGGATTAATTTACGGATTTTTTAGGACGTTTCGTAACGTGGTTTATTTATGCAATTGTATGCTTAGTGCTTATCATCCCTTGATCACGGATTGTATGATTTTCGTTTTTGAACTAATTGCTCGGGAGAGGGTAGTTTAGATTAGACCATCAATTGCATAACTTAGGTAATTCTTTAATCGGGAGATTTGGGATTGCTTGAGAAACCGTTAAAAGGATTGTTCTTATTGCTTATGCTTATTGTTGAGATTAGATAGGGATATCAATTTCTTAATTTGCATAAAGAATTAATTGTACTCGGGAGAGGCTTTTAAGTATCGATAATCCTTGGTTTATGAACTTCTTATGAATTCGTTCCTAATTATTCTTTAAATTAATTCATGCATCTAATAGGTGAAATCAATTCCCTAAGGTTTTTCTCCATTGAGTTTCCATATTTTATTGCTTTGATTAGTTTGTTATTGATTTGCATATTTCTCGATTATTTTCTCTAAATAAAATTGGGCGAATATACCTTTAATAATTAGGGGAACTAGAAAACCAATCCAGAGGACGACATTCGATTTTTAATCACTATATTATAACTTGGGCCCGTACACTTGCAGTAAGCAATTTGCGCATCAAGTTTTTGGCGCCGTTGCCGGGGATTGGCAATTATTTAGTTTGATATTTGTGGAACTGTGAAGTTGAATGGTGTTTCTGAAGATGCCATACGCTTACGTTTGTTTCCCTTTTCTTTGCAGGACAAAGCTAGGGACTGGCTCCGATCACTTCCACCTGGGAGTATTACTACGTGGGACGCGTTGGTTCAGGCTTTTCTTGCTAAATATTTCCCACCTGCAAAGACAGTCAAGCTTAGGACTGAGATTGGGACATTCCAGCAGCTAGGCGATGAACAATTATTTGAGACTTGGGAGCGCTATAAGGAGTTACTGAGGAAGTGCCCTCAGCATGGATACCCTGATTGGCTGCAGATCCAATTGTTTTACAATGGTTTAAATCCAAATACTAAAACCATTTTCGATGCAGTTGCAGGTGGGACTCTGTTGTCCAAGACCGTAGAGAACGCACGTACATTACTAGAGGATATGGCCACAAACAGTTACCAGTGGCCAACTGAGCGGTCTGCACCTAAAAAGATCACAGCTGGGATCTATGAGATTGACAATGTAAGTTCTCTTCAAGCCCAGATAACCTCCCTTGCTAATGCCTTCTTGAAATTCTCAGGTACAGGGAGTGCCCAATCTATTGAGTCAGCTGCTCTTGCATCCCAGTCTCAAGAGGAGACCACTACAGAACAGGTTCATTATGTTGATAGAAATTCTAACTATAGGGGACACCATAATTCTGCACCCACACACTACCACCCTAATGTTAGAAATCATGAAAATTTCTCATATGCTAACACTAAGAATATTTTGAACCCTCCTGGATACTCATCTCAAAAGGCTGAAAATAAACCTTCTCTTGAGGATACAATTCGAGCTTTTATTGCAGAGTCCAGCAATAGAACTAACAAGTTGGAGGAAGCAGTGATAGCAATAAATACCACTGTGACAGGCCACAGTGCAGCAATTAATAACATTGAAACTCAGTTGGGTCAATTGGTGAATGCTGTAAACACTATGCAGAAAGGCAAAGCCACAGCTGAGCCAGAGAAAACCCAAATGGAGTATTGCAAGGCCATCACAGTGCATCAAATGGAGGAAGTTCAAGTAACTGAGGCGCAGGAGATTCATGAGCCTGAAGTCACTAAGGAAGAAGTTGAAGAGGGTTCATCCTCAAACGAAGCTGAAACGCTTACTTCTGACCCTCTTATACCTTCTCCTACTGTTCTGGTTCCAAAGCCTAAGAAAAAGAAGAAAAAGAATTACTCAACTCAATTTAAGAAGTTTCTTGATATCTTTATGAGTTTAAATATTAATTTACCGTTTGCAGAGGCTTTGGAGCAAATGCCCAGATATTTACAATTCATGAAGGATTGGCTTTTGAGGAAAAAGAAGGAAAAGAAAGTGGAAACAATATTCCTCACCTCTACATGCAGTGCCCGACTTCAAAAGAATGTACCTGACAAACTTGCTGATCCAGGGAGTTTTTCTTTTCCTTGCAACTTTGGTACTCATTCTTTTCGTGCTTTATGTGATTTAGGCGCTAGTATTAACATAATTCCTTTATCCTCATGTAAAAAGTTGAACATAGGAGAGATTAAACCTACTGCAGTGAAACTCCAGTTAGCTGACCAATCTGTAGTTAGTCCATACGGAGTAGTAGAGAATGTTTTGATCCAAGTAGGGAAATTTTTTCTGCCCGTTGACTTCTTTGTGATGGATGTAAAGGAAAATTCGTTAGTGCCTGTTATTTTAGGGAGACCATTCCTCGCAACTGGGCGAGTTATTATTGACATCGAGCGTAGGGAGCTGACTGTGCGAGTTTTACATGAAAAAGAAATTTTCAAAGCAGTTGGAGTCTCTACAGATTGTTCTGAAGTTATGATGGTAGGTTACAGAAAAGGTGCAAGCAAGAGCACCGTTGGTGGAGCCTGTGACAATAGACCTCCTTGAAGCATACACGGTCAACACGTCGAGCTAATGACGTTAAACAAGCGCTTTTGGGAGGCAACCCAAGTGTTTTTATTTTTTATTTTTTTTATTTTTTTTTATTTTTCGTGAGATTCGGTTCTTTCTTCATTATTTTCTTACTTTTTCTTTCTTTTTGATGTAGGTGAAGATATATTCTTAATGAAGAAAGAAAAGGAGAGATGAAGAAAAGAAAAAAAGAAAAAAAAAAGAAAAAAAAAAGGGCGAAAACGCGCGTTTTGGGCTAATAAGGTGATAGCGTCGCGACGCTATGCACCTTAGAGTCGCGATGCTGTCGCGATTCTGGAACTAAAATTTCCAGAATCGCGAATTTAGCGTTTTTGAGTGATTTCTTCAAGCCCTAGCCGCCGTTTGCCTTCCTTCTCATCTCCCTGCTCTTTTCCTTTGATTTCAAGCGTTTTTTCTTCGAATTTCTTGCTTACACTCTCGATTTTGAGCTTCAATTGTGCCGATTTTTCGTTTTTTCAGCCGTTTTCAGCCGTGGGTATCGTGTTCTTGGAGTTTCCGGCGAGGTTGCAACATTTTCATCCGTTCGCCGCGAGTTTGGGTTCCTTTCCGGCGTTTCTAGCCCGATTTGGCCGAGAGGTTCGAAGGTTTCATATATTTCGGCCTATGTTCATCGTCTTCAACTTTTTTTTTGGCCGTGGGTGTGTCGATTTCTCACTGTGGGTTGCAAATTCGGGATTTTCTGCATTGTTGGGGCGATTTCTTCAGCATTTTGGCCGTGGGTAGTGCATTGTTGGTATTGTTCTTTGAATTTCAGCCCCATTCTTGCTTTAGATTCATGATTCAGTTGATTTAGAAGTTCGAATACTTGATTTTGGGGCTATTGGAGTTTATGTTCTGAGATTATTGGGTGTTTGACTGAATTTAGAGAACTCGTAGCTGCTGATTTTTGTTTATTTGAACCCATATTCGCTGCTGTGTTGTTGATTTTTGGTGTCTTGGAGCGTAGAATTAGTTGGGTTTTCTGTTGTACATCATTTTGTTGGTTGTAGTACGCTCTTGTGCATTATTTAGAGCTTGTGGACTCATTTGCGGCTGTATTAAGTTCTCTTGCTGCTGTTTGTACATTATATCTGAGGCGGACGAGCTATTTTTGTAGTTGGTGGCTGTGTTTTTGTTGGCTTAGGACTGTTTAGAGCTTACTTTCTCACCTAGATTTTTCGTATCCTTCCCTTTTAACACCATGAACAAAAGATCTAGGAGACACGTTGCCGCTTCCTCCTCCTCCTCCGCTCCTTTTGACCCTGCTAGGTTTATAAATAGAGAAGCAGAAGAAAGATTTGAAAAATATGTTGAGAATAGAAACTTTATTCCTGAGCGAGGCTTCAGCCCTGACCCTGAGGTGCAACCAAACTTAGTTCAGAACATCATTGCACGGGATTGGGGTCACTTTGTCCGTCACCCTGAGCCTGGGGTAGCATCAGTTGTGAGGGAGTTTTATGCAAACATGGAAGAGCCTTCTTCTTCATCATTTGTTCGAGGACACCGGGTCCCTTACGACTCCCACACCATCAATAGATTCTATAGGCTACCCGACGTTGAGAGGGACGAATACACTACATACCTTCTAGGCCATTTAGATGTCAATGAGGTCATCCAGACGGTATGTAGGCCAGGGGCCGAGTGGGCTATGACTGGAGCGGAGGTGGTGAGATTCAAGACCACCGACTTGTTCGTAGATTATAGGGCTTGGCACACTTTTCTCTGTGCCAAGCTGATGCCTGTGGCGCATCTCAGCGACGTAACAAAGAGTCGTGCCATCTTATTGTTCGCCATCGCCACAGGCCGCTCAGTGAATGTCGGCCAGGTCATACATCAGTCCATGCGCCACATCTTCCGGCGTAGCACGACAGTGGGGCTCGGGCATCCATCATTGATCACATCTCTTTGCCGAGCCGCTGGTGTCGTTTGGGATGCCCAGGAGGAGTTGGTCCACCCCGGAGCGATTATAGACAAGAACTTCATCAGTCGATATCGAGGGCCTGGACCACCGGTTGCACAGCCAGCTCTCCCCATTCCTGCACCGCCAGAGCATCCTGAGCAGCCTGCTGAGTCCGAGCATCAGGAGCAGGAGGTTCCACCTCCCACATTCGAGGAGCAGCTGCAGCAGCTGCGCATGGAGTTCTAGAGTCACCGGCTGGAGTTCCAGAGTCATCGGCAGGAGTTCCAGAGTCAGCAGCGCGATTACCAGAGAGAGAGGCGCAGGGATCGTCGTCATTTCCTCACACTACGAGCATGTATGCCCACTCTTATCAGTGTCAGGTGGCTTCTAGTACGGGTCAGCCTTTGCCGCCACCTCTACCACCGTACGAGTCGCCTGAGGACGAGGACGAGGACGAGTGATGCTCTGCCGCCTTCCCTCTGTACACGGTTGTTTCTTTCCCCCTCATTCCTACTTTTCATTGTATTTGTTCTCATATTTGTCTGTATCTCTTATTATTTTACATTGAGGACAATGTAATTCTTAAGTTTGGGGGTGGAAAGTATTTACTTTTGGTCTGTAATTATTTGTTATATTTTGGTCTGTAATTATTTGTTATATCTCCTTTGACCATTTTTTTTTGGATTATCAGGTGTATTATTGTGATTATTTTAAGGTTATCATTTTGGATCATTTTTTTTTCCATTGAGATCTGGGTTGATTGTGTTATCTGTCTGAGTTTTTTTTTCTTTCTTTGAGGGTGTTGTTTTGATTATGACAGCCGATGAGGATACCTAATTTCAGAAAGCAGGTAAGTTATTCTGTGCAATAATAATTAAAGACAGGATTCAAGATATGTTGATTTTATTTCATGAATCTTTTGCACCATTTGAGCACGTAGTCTCCTGTCTTAGTTTGGCGAGCTTAGAGTAGGATTATGTGATCTTGACCTTGTTGTCACCTCGAAAGGTTTAGGGACTGGTTTGATGGTTAATCTGCATGATAGTTAGTAATGTTACACTTAGGAGAAAATTATGCCATATCTTGTTCGTTAGTGAAAAAAAAATGATGAATGATTGAATGAAAAGAAAAGAAAAAATGATGAGCTGAGTAAAGGAAAATTGAATTAAGGTCAAAAAGAGCTACCCCTGTTGTGATCAGTTAGGCCAACCAGAGAAAACTCAGGTTAAGGGTCCCTGCAATAGGAGTGTGAAAGCTAGTGACCACCATTGATGACGATCGTGAAAAAGCTCAAAGTTTGGGGGTGTGTACCCCATTTAGGCACCCTAGTGGCATATTACCATCTTGAGTGTGGCGAGGCTTGATGATTGGAACCTAGGACCAGAGTAGGGGGAAAACGAGCGAAGGGTTGCATAAAACTGTTCCGGGCTTAAAGAATTGAGATAGGGAGGACTAGTCACACACACACGTGAGAGAAGAATGAAATAAATGAGACTTATTTTGATGAATGTGATTAATCATTAATGTTTCAGTGCGATTGATTTGTGATTTGAGATTCCTGAGGCAAGAGTCATTAACAATGCCCCTCAATTATTTTTATGACAGATTATTTTGATTCTTACTTTGCTCGGGACTAGCAAATGCTTAAGTTTGGGGGTATTTGATAGCGCAATTTATTGTGCTATATTTTATATGATTTTATCGTTAGTCTCGAGTATTATTTGGGCATTTTTATCTCTATTTGGTTTTGTTTTGTAGGAATCAAGCATTTCAATGGAAATCGACGTTTTTTAACATTTCTGGTGATTTAGGAGCTAAAGAATAAGTTCGAGCCAAGGAAACAGCAAAGGAAGAAGAATTTTGGGCCTAGCGTTGAGACGCTAGCCCTTGGAGCGTCTCAACGCTAGCCAATAATCAGGAGAGGCGCGAGATCGAGGCAGCGTCGAGACGCTACCTCCACAGCGTCTCGACGCTGCAAACATTCCGGAAATAATTAGGGCACGCATGACACAGCGTCGAGACGCTATGTCCACAGCGTCTCGACGCTGTCGCGCAGAATGGACAGTATATATATTTTGCGATGCCATCTGATTTGGAGAGCTCTTTTGGAGAGAGAAACACGATTTTTAGAGAGGGAAAACGCACAGAATAGGGCAGAAACAAAGGGAGCTTGATTTTGGGAGCTTGGATCGGGAGGCTCGTGACGGGAACGCACGGGAATCACGGCTAGCGAGTTTAATCTTTCCCCCTTATTTCTCGTACTGATTTTAGCATGTATTGGACTGATTTCGCTTGTATTTTAGAGACCATGTGTAGCTAAATTTTGTTTCTTAGGGGCTTGATGTAGCCATTAGCTTGTATGGATTAATTTACGGTTTTTTTAGGACGTTTCGTAACGTGGTTTATTTATGCAATTGTATGCTTAGTGCTTATAATCCCTTGATCACGGATTGTATGATTTTCGTTTCTGAACTAATTGCTCGGGAGAGGGTAGTTTAGATTAGACCATCAATTGCATAACTTAGGTAATTCTTTAATCGGGAGATTTGGGATTGCTTGAGAAACCGTTATAAGGATTGTTCTTATTGCTTATGCTTATTGTTGAGATTAGATAGGGATATCAATTTCTTAATTTGCATAAAGAATTAATTGTACTCGGGAGAGGCTTTTAAGTATCGATAATCCTTGGTTTATGAACTTGTTACGAATTTGTTCCTAATTATTCTTTAAATTAATTCATGCATCTAATAGGTGAAATCAATTCCCTAAGGCCTTTCTCCATTGAGTTTCCATATTTTATTGCTTTGATTAGTTTGTTATTGATTTGCATATTTCTCGATTATTTTCTCTAAATAAAATTGGGCGAATATACCTTTAATAATTAGGGGAACTAGAAAACCAATCCAGAGGACGACATTCGATTTTTAATCACTATATTATAACTTGGGCCCGTACACTTGCGGTTAGCAATTTGCGCATCAAGCTTTAGTAGGACAAAAGGACGAGCTTTGGTTGGAAGAATGGCCTTCTTTTATTTCTACGGTTGTTATTTCTGAATTTGTTGTTTCCAGTTAATTTATGTACTGTGTTTTGTTTATAAAAAAAAACTGCAAATGTGAAGGGTATTTTTTAATTTTTTGAAAGATCAAGAATTTTAAAGTTAAAAAATAGGGAAAAATACACTTTTAGTCCCTGAGGTTTGAGTTATGTTTCATTTTGGTCCCTGAGGTTTCAAATTCAACAATTTAGTCCCTAAGGTTTGAGATAAGTAACAATTTGGTCCCTGCCATCCACTTTACCGTTAAATCTAACCGATTGTTGACGTGACAATATTATTTTAATTTTAAAAATTAATTTTTAAAAATAAAAATATATTAAAATAATAAAAATAATAATATTTTTAATTTATTTTATTTCTTTTTTATTCTTTCTCTCTCCCACCTTCTTCTTCCCCATCCTCCTCCTTCTACCTCTTCTTCTTCTTCAATCTTCCTCCATGGCCGGCAGTGATTTTTTTCTTCTTCTTCTCTTCTCCCTCTCTTCTCCCATCTTCTCCAATTTTTTTTTTTAAAAATAAGAAACCGAGGAGGGAGGGAGGGAGTTCCCTCCCCGTTTTTCGCCGGAAAAACAGAGGAGCTCCCTTCCTCCCTCCCTTCCTGTTTCAGATCTGAAATGGAGAGGGAGGGAGAGAGGGAGCTCCACGTTTTTCGCCGGAAAAACAGAGCAGGGAGCTCCCTCCCTCCCTCACCGTTTAATATCTGAAACGGAGAGGGAGGGAGGGAGCTCTCTCCCCGTTTTTCGCCGGAAAATCGGGGAGAGAGCTCCCTCCCTCCTCTGTTTTTCCGGTGAAAAACGGGGAGGGTGGAAAATCGGGGAAGGAGCTCCCTCCCTCCTCTGTTTTTTTGACGAAAAATGGGGAGAGAGCTCCCTCCTCTGTTTTTCTGACGAAAAACGGGGAGAGAGCTCCCTCCCTGTTTTTCAACGAAAAATCGAGGAGGGAGCTCCCTCCCTCCCTCCTCGGTTTCTTATTTTTTAAAAAAAAACTGGAGAAGATGGGAGAAGAGAGGGAGAAGAGAAGAAGAAGAAAAAAAAATCACCGCCGGCGAGCAGTGGTCGCCGGCCATGGAGGAAGACTGAAGAAGAAGAAGAGGTAGAAGGAGGAGGATGGGGAAGAAGAAGGTGGAAGAGAGAAAGAATAAAAAAGAAATAAAATAATTTAAAATAATATTATTTTTATTGTTTTAGTATATTTTTATTTTTAAAAATTAAAAATTAAATTTTTTAATTAAAATAATAGTGCCACGTCAGCAGTCGGTTAGATTTAATGGCAAAATGGATGGTAGGGACCAAATTACTACTTATCTCAAACCTCAAGGACTAAATTGTTGAATTTGAAACCTCAGGGACTAAAAGTGTATTTTTCCCTAAAAAACTATTATTGAAATAAGGACCAAAATTAAAAGGCATTTTCTATAATCTAACATTGAAAAGGCATTCTATCGTTGTAAGAATGTTTACATTCAACCACAAATCTTTAGAATTTAAAAGAGAGGGACAAACCAAATTGATTGGGAATATTAATTTTACCATTTATTAATTTTTTTTTTATAAAACAAGAACAACAACAAGACTAAAGGAAGAACTGGAGAGAGCAAGTGTAGGGAGAGCAAATGTCTTCTCATTGTGTGTTTCATCAAACGTTTCATAGAACTTCTATTTATCCTAATGAAATAGGATTGGCAACTCTAAATGACTTAAAATAGAACGGAGGGAGAGTCATGGAAAAAAAAATAGCTAAAATTATGGGTTGAATTAGTTAATGGGAGTAAATAGATATCTATACAATATATACCATGTATTTACAACATTTTTTTAATTTTTTGAGGCAACCATTTATTAAAGTTTAAAAGTAATGTAATAAAATTTAAATTAACTGACTTTGCAAAATACTATGGTAAAAAAAAATTAATCTCTCCTAAATTTTATTGTTCGGAATGTTTGTAGATTTAAAAATTAAAAAAAATACATATTTTTTTACCCAAAAAAATATATTCTTTTAACCAAAAAAATCTACAAGTGCTTGATCTGATAATTTAACTAATTTTGAAAAAAAAATCATTTTGATAAAAATTCTCGTGTTTGGCAACTATTAGCAGAGAATGTTACTGAAATTAATTATGCAATTAGTTATGATTAATAGCTAGAGTTTTTAGTTTGTAGAGTTTGTTGAGAGAGTTTGTTATTTCTATTAGTTTGTTATCTCTCTCTTAGATTCTATATATACAGTGTAATCTCTTAGTGTTTTGAATAAGAGAAGATTATTCTAGAAATTCCTCAATCAATTTATGGTATCAGAGCTCTTGCGACAAACATCAATGGACTCGTCTCTTTCAAATGAATATGGATCCTCTTCTTCTTCCGCTGGAAATTCTAAAACGAATTCTTCAATCTTGTTCCAGTGAGGCTTGATTCAACGAATTATCTTTTTTGGCGCTTCCAAGTTGAATCAATTCTGAAGGCACATTCACTTTTTGGAGTAATCGATGGATCTACTCCTCAGGCTGATAAATTTTCTCTTCAAAAAGATGGAACACGATCTACTACAGTCATTCCAGCCTTCACTTAGTGGACTGCTCAAGATAATGCCCTAATTACCTTGATTAATGCAACCTTGTCGAAAAAAGCCTTCTCATTCTTCATTGGCTGCAAAACCTCAAGAGAAGTCTAGACAACTCTTGAGAAGCGATTTTCTTCTCTCACCAGGTCTCACATCCACGAGCTTAAATATGCTCTTCATATTGTCTCGAAAACTGCTTCGGAGTCTATCGAAGATTATCTTCTTCAAATCAAGGAAATTCGCGATTAATTGGCCAATGTTGCGGTAACTATTGATGATGGAAGATGTGTTGTTATGTACACTGAATGGACTTCCAGTTGAGTATAATTCATTTTGAACCTCTATTCGGACTCGAAGCGAAGCTGTAACACTTGAGGAGCTTTATGCTCTACTCAAGTCTGAAGCCAAATTCATTGAGGAACAGAATAGAACTACTTCAATTTTTAATCCAACAGTTATGGCGACAACACTTGGACGAGGATCCTCAAATTCCTTTCGTGGACGTGGCCATCAATCTCCGAGCGACTTAAATTTTTCACCATGTGGTCGTGGACGTGGAAATGGAGGCTCCAGATCAATTCTTCTGGATCCCGACCTTCTCCGAATTCCACTGGTAATTCTAACTCATCTTCATCATCAAGTTCTTCTATTAACTCTTTTGGACGAGTTGTTCGCCTGATTTGCAATAAACCTAGCCATGGAGCACTCAAGTGTTACAACCGAATGAATTTTTCCTTTCAAGGACATCATCCTTTGTCTCAACTTGTCGCTATGGTCGCTGCTGTTGATCCTGCTACGAATTCTTCCTTTTGGCTTGCTGATAGTGGATGTAACTCTCACGTTACATCTGATATGTCCAACCTGAAATTAAATGGAAGCTATAAAGGTGAAGATTTGATTGTTGTTGCTAGTGGCCAAACACTTCCTGTTGCTCAGACCAACTTTGGTACTCTTTCGATATCTGATAATGATTTATCCTTATCCAATGTTCTATGTGTACCGAATATTTCAGCCAATCTTCTGTGTGCCTCTCAGTGTTGTCATGATAATAATTGTATCTTTACATTTGATGCTCATTGGGCTTATTCAGGATAGAGTAACGGGCAAGGTTCTGTACAGAGGACAAAGTAAAGATGGTTTGTATCCCCTTCAATTTTGTGGTTTCAAAGGTGGCGAGATTGTTTTGTCCTCTGATCAGGCTGTTTCACGACCGTCAGTTATTTACTCTTGTTTTCCTGTTTCTGCTTTTACTTTGAATAAAAGGATAGCCAATTTGTGGCACTTTAGACTTGGACACCCATCTCCCGATGTCCTTCGTAAGTGTTACGAAAATTGCTTACCGCCTATAGCAAGCATAAATGTTGCTATTTTAGCCTTGAATTTATTAGCTTTTGTTGTGCTTAATTGTGTTTTTATTATATAAATCCGTTTAATTGTTCAATTTTTGTCCCGAGGAGAATTTATGGAAAATTGAAGAAAAAGAAGAGAAATGAAGCCCAAATTGTTGGAGTTTAATCTTGGAAGATCAAATTGGGTCAAGTGGGAGAAGTCCAAGACCCATCATTGAAGACATTTGGGCCAAAGATTGGAGATGAAGCACAAAATTCAGCCCAAGACGCAAGCTGGGGAGTGTCAGCCGAAGGGCAGCGTCGAGACGCTGCGTTGTCTTGCCGCCTGATAAGGGTAAAAAATATACCTATTTTACCCTTATATTTAGCTCATTTCTTGGCCAAATGTTGTATGTTGTGATCAATTTATTGTTTCCGAGCTCAAAATATGCTTAAATTGATAAGTTAGGGTGTTGAGATTTACTTTTGTCAAATTGTACTCATTTGTGCTTAAAAAGACTTGATTTTAAGAGAATTTGACTTAGTTTGTTGCTGTGCAGAAAAACAGAGGAAAAGCTAGAATTCCCCAGAAATGCGACGCATTTCTGGGAAGGCAAAAATGAAATGCGACCACATTTCTGGAAAAAATTGAAGCCGTTCCGAGTCGTCCGCGGGTCGTTGTTGACGAGTCTTCTTCGCACCTAACTAGCTGTTTTGACCCCGAAACTGACTGGGCAACCTTCCCGCACTTATTTCGCAGCTCCTCAACCATTTTCTACACTATATAAGCTCGAGATTCGAAGTCAAATTCAAGCAGAACTCACTTGGAAGAAAAGGGTGGTGACAGAACCCTAGCTCAACGCCAATGAGTAGGGATGCCCGAGGTCCTTCTTAGATGACCAAATTCTAACCTGAGTTAGACATCAAACCTTGTGGTTTGTAGAGAGTTTCACCCATTCCCACTTGTGGTTTGTAGAGAGTTTCACCCATTCCCACCTTGTAAAAGTGAGAGAGTGGAGTGTCTTAGCGAACTCTAGAAGGATTGAGTAAATAGAAAAAACCCATAATATTTAGCTATCTCCTTTATTTCCAACTCTTGAATCTTTTCATTATTCTGTATTATTTACATTCTTATTTCAATGAAAAAGTGTTCATTTGCTTTTTATCCTACCATGAGTAGCTAAATCACGTTGAGGGGTTCAATGTGGAGAATTCCCTTATGGTTTAATGGCTTGAAAGTGTTTTATTTGCTTAAGTTGTGTGCAATGCATGTCATTCTTTATTGATTATCACTCTAATCTTGCTGAGTTTAACTTGATCACTTAGACTTTGCATGCTATGTGAGTTTGATCTCGAAAGGGACAAACGATATCGGTTCTCATAAAGGTGATATAGGAGAAAAAGCTCGAAAGAGATTGTTCGGCGGTATAGGGCAAGCTGCCTGAGGCACCCTATATCGACTATAGGGTTATAGGTTGCATTCGTGAATTATCTATGTCGGAGTCGAGTCACAGAAATGTGCATAACGGTACTCGCTTAGCCTTCTAACAGTTTTGGAAACAAGGGCCAAATAGGAGTTAAATCTGACCCAATGCATTGAATACACTTAAGTTAGATATTGCATGACTACGGTTATTGCCTTAGGGATGAATCCATGTTGAATACCTCGTTTATTTCTTATTGTTATTCTTTTAGTTATTTGCATGTTTTATTTATCTTTTCAAAAACCCAATCAATCAACTTATTTTCTTTGGTTACCTTTTTCAAAAGCAATCATTTGAGCAGTTTCTTCATCAAATCTGAATTTCCAATTTAGTCCTCGTGGGATCGATACCCTTCGAATACTTCTAAGGTTTTTTTATTACTACGTGCGACAGTGTATACTTGCACTAAGTGTTAGCTGAATTATTCTTTATTCTTATTATTCATCTTATCTCACATTCTATCCATTCAGCTGACGACGCACCAAGTTTTTGGCGTCGTTACCGGGGACCAAAAGTGAAACCAGATTTCTTTTTGAAATTGCGATCAGATTGCGACTGCATTTTTGTCTCAAAGGGAATTTAACTTCGGTTTGCATTTGTTTTTCTTTTGTAGGTTGGAGCTAGTGCATGAACAATGGGTATCCACTCCTGGACATTGATCCAGAGATAGAAAGAACCTTTCGTCGTCAAAGGAAGGAACAGAGACGAAAGAAGAAGGAGCAACAAAAGTTGAGCGTACGGGAATCTCTAGAGGAAGCATCTTACATTCAAGAGTTTCCAATGGAAGAATTGACCATGAGGGTCAACGATCAGCAAATCACGTTTAACGTGATGAGTGCAATGAAGTACCCTGGAGATTTCGAGGAATGTTCTATGATCGATGAAATTGATGAACTCTCTCAATCTACTTTGCAGGAAATAATGAAAAAAGAAACTTTGGAGGATATACTTGGAGATGAAGAATCAAAAGAGAAAGGTGGGAAAAAGATTGAAGTTAAAGAGATCAGTCAACCCTTGAAAAGACGAAGGATAAAACCATATTGGGGGAGAGGCTTCGAGGATGAGGAAGCCCATGCCTCCGTGAATTATTTGGTATGACTTCTACACCTTGAATTAATTTTTGTATATTATCTGGGTTTATAAATAATAGTCTAGACTAGAGCTTTAAAATATCCGGACAAGAGTAAAAACTCTGTCTAGGAAAATCCTGTCTAGGAAAAGGTATTTAAGATGACCATTGGGAACACCATTTCCTGGGGATTTACCTTGGAGTTTTGAAAAGTCCATAGTATTTTGAGCCTTGTCTTGTGTTTGCAAAGTAGGAAAATGGGAAAAGAATAAGTGTGTTTTGAATAAATAAATTTTTTTTATCAAGAGGGAACTTTTTCTAAGGCAAGTCCTGCCTAGGCTGAGGTATTTAAGCTGACCATTGGGAACACCTCTACCTGGGGACTTACCTGGAAGTTGAATTGATCAAAATGTTTCTTTAATTCTTTTTAAAATGAAAAAATGATAATAAAAAAATCATGATTAAGCATATGAGCTTTCTAACTTGTTTATGAGTGTTTAAGAGAAGAGGAGAAAGCAAAGGAAAAGAGAAAAGGCAGAAAAAAAAATCAAAGCAGAAAAACTGGGTGAAATGCGATCGCATTTCTCCCCAGTGTATTTGGGAATGCAATCGCATTTGTCCGAATAAAAAGGGAGTCACGAATTTTGTTTGACCTGCACGTGACCTAATTAGAAAAGTATAAATAGCTTGACTTAAGTCTTTTTCTCTTCACCAAACACTAAACCTTTGCATTCAAGTCAAACCCTCAACTCTCCATATTCTCCATCGTGAAACCGAAAGACCCACGCTCAAAGAAGATGAAGAACACTCAAGGATCGTCATCTTCACGCAAAAACACTCGATCTCAGAGTGCACGATCAACCCATGAAGCTGAAGCTAACGTTCGACGACAAGAGGAGAACCCCGAAACACCCATGCAAGGCACACGAAGGACGAGACCCATGGGATTCTCACCGACGGTCGTGAACCAAGCGTCCAACGCTCCAACTCCATCTTCTTCGGCAATGTCGACTAGTTCGAGGGAGATGCCGAGTTCATCTACGCCAAGGAGGTTCACGCGCGCCACTACTGTCCGCCAAACCCAAAAACCCACTGCTCAACCGTTCAAGAAACGTTCACGGGAGTGGTTTTCAATGATCCGAGAGATGGGTGCTCAGAGACGTGCTGCCCTTGAAGAGGAAGGGAATCGGCAAGATGAAAAAGAAGTCGCCAAGGCAGCTGGAAGCTCTCGGCAAGGAGAAGCTTCAATGGGTAAGGTTTCCAAACCTTCAACTAACCCTTCTCTATCTTGCAGGACCAAACCTGTTGTTACTTACAACGCAAGAAAGAGGAGCCCGAAGAAAAATGTGCTTGAAAAACCGCTTGAGGTCAAGCCCCTCAAAACCGCAAGGATGCCTCCAGATGTATTCGAGGGAATAATTCGCCAAGCAGTGGCAAAGGCTCTTGCGATTGCTGAAGGGTATAAGGCTGAACAGGATGCTTTGAAAGAGATTGAGGATGTGAGAGAGATGGAAAATCAGAAAATGGTTGAGGAAGACGAGCTTGCAAAGGAAAGAGACCGTGAAGAAGAAAAAAGAACAAGAGAAGAAGAACAAGAGGTCGAGAGGGCCTTAGAAGCTGAAGAAGAAAGAAAATATGAGAAAAACCTCAGGAGGGCAGCCATGGATTTGCAACTCCTTGAGGAAGAGAAAAAGAGACGGGAAGAAATAAAAGAAGATGAAAAAAGAAGGAAGGAAGCGGAAGACTTCCTTTCAGCCTTGGAGCCACTCCACAAGGCTCAAAGTGAGGCTGAAGTGTTGCAAGGAAGGGTAGAAGAAGAGGCCCAACAGGGGCCAACTGAAGAAAATGTGGAAAAAGAAAAAGAAAGAAAAGTGGAGAATGAAGGCCAGAATGCGACTGCATCTGGGCCGGATTCTGTAGAAGGCCTAGCCGAGGCCACCATTGATCAGCCAGCTGAAGAGGTTTTTGAACCTCTATTCATGAATGACCCACCAGCTGCTGATAGCACCTCTTCGAGAGAGAAGAGGGACGAAGAGGAAAAAGAAGATGAGGAGGTCGAGACCTCCACTGACTCTGATACAGAATTTGATTTAGAGATAAGGGAACTAGATGATGACCAAGTTCCTATCTCTGCAGCATTGAGAAGAAAGAGGAAGAGAGAGATAAAGGCCGAGAGGAGGACAAAGAACAAGAATGACCCCATATTTGCCAAGAGGCCGAGGACAAGGTCCATGGACGCCTATCCTGCAGTTCCTCCTACCACCTCACCCGCCAAGCCAAAGGGCAAGTAACCCAAGGCTACATCTCCTAGAAATCCATTCCCTGAGGTATTTAGAGATGTTAATTTTCAGGAACGGATGGAGATCATGAAGAAGAGAGATTTCCTCAATGAAAAGGGATTCTCTAACAGAGCTGGAGCACTGCCAGAGTTCGTGAGCAGGATCATATCTCAATACAAGTGGCAGGACTTCTGTGCTCACCCATAGGAGGTTGTAGTGCCTTTAGTTCGAGAGTTTTACGCCGGCCTGAGGGAGGAAAGCATTAGCATGGCGGTTGTGAGGGGGAAGATGGTCAGTTTCTCCTCAATCGACATTAACAGGGTGTACAGGATCAAGGCACCCTTGAACCCAAGAGGGAATGACGTTATAAGGAACCCTTCGGCCAAGCAGATGAAAGAAGCTCTTAAACTTGTGACCAATAAGGGGGTTTAGTGGAAAGAATCACAGACAAAAGTGAAGTCTCTAGTGTCAAGCGACCTAAAGCCAGAATTGGCAGTTTGGCTTCACTTCATCAAGAACCGCTTGATGCCAACCACCCATGACAGCGCAATTTCAGTGGATAGAGTGATGCTACTTTATTGCCTTATGAAGGGGTTGGAGATCAACGTGGGGAGCATTATCAGGGACGATATTTTAGCCTGTGGGAGAAAGCGAACATGCAAGCTTTTCTTTGGATCACTCATCACCCAACTTTGCCAAAGGGTGAAGATCGTTCCAGGCAAGGACGAGGAGCGTCACTTCTTCAAGCCAACCATCGACCTGTCCTTGATCGGGAAGCTCCAGCAGAACAGTATCCAGAGGAAAGACAAAGCCTCTACATCTCAAGCTACTCCACCTTTAAGGCCGAATGTAGCTTCTCCATCCTAGCACACTTCTTTCACAGGGCCTTCTCCATCATCTGAAACCCTAGCCATTGCCTACCGTCAGATAGATCAACTCAGGGACAACCTGAGAACATATTGGGCATATGCAATGGAAAGGGATGAAGCTATTAGAGAGTTCTATCTCTCTATTGCCTCGAGTATTGCTCCGGTCTTTCCAAATTTCCCTCAGTCGCTGCTGCCTGAAGAAGAGAAGGATTCTGATGAAGAGGAAGATGAAGAAGAGAAAGAGAGTTCCTCGGACGAGGAATAGGGGAGTTTTCTGATCCCCTTTTACTGAAATTTTTTTGTGAATAATACTGTTTACTGTTTTTGTTGTTTGCTGTTTTTTATAGTTTTAGCATATTTGCATTCTGTTTTTAGTTGTTTAATTGATGTGTTGATTGTTTTTAATGTTTAGTTGTTAATAGTTTTGATCATAGGGTAGTTTAGATAGCTTGTGGATAGTTTAGGATAAATAAACTTGGGTTTTTAGCTTTTCTTTGAAAAAAATCTGCTTGCTGTTTTTGAGCTTTACCTATGAACTTTTTGGAAGGAAAAATCAACTTTACGGAAAAATTGCTTTAAAATGTTTTGGAAGAAAAGCATGTTTTCAAAGGAGTTTTCTTTTAAGCCCTTGATGATGAAAACTAGAGCTTTGTTCTATTTCAAAAGTGCCACCGTCTCAACTGAGTTGTTTTTTAGTCATAGGCTTTCCATTAGTCTTTTTCTCTACAAAATTTTCTTAGAGTCTAAACTTCCTCGTGTTTAACCTTTCTAACACTCTAGGAGAGTTTAGCCTTGAAGTTTTGAAAACAAAAGGCTTATGTTAAGCCCATGCCTAAAAAACAAGCCAATGAGGACATTGTCTACCTTTAAGTTTGGGGGGGGGGGGGGCGCTTTATGCTTTACTATGTAAATAATTTTGTAAATTTGTACTGCTGGAAAAGAAAAATGTGCTCAGTTTGAAAAAAAAAATGAAAAAGAGATAATCGAGAGTTACTCCTCCTTCCTAGGGTTTACTGAGTAACCATGGGCATTCATGACACCCATGGTTTGCCACTGCATGAAAGGTTTACCTAGGAAAGTGAGTATCATTCCGAGTTTGTGAACTTTGCTCATAGCTAGATATCTTCACCACAAAGTGTCGATAAGCTAGAACGAAGGTAAAGATGACAGCAAGGATACTCTTGGGAGAAAAAGAAGTTGAATAAAAGGAGCACCAGCAGTCAAATAAGTTTGGGGGAGATAGAAAAAGTCTAGTAGTTCATATATACTCATGTTTTCCTCAAGATTGTTTTTCTTAGACTAAAAGGACTACACTAGGCTCTATGAGTAGAAGTTAGGTAGTTTAAGCACATTGGTTAGGATGGATGAGAGAGAGTTTTGTTTTCAAAAAGAACAATAGAAATCTTCATGCCTAGGAAACTCAGACGTTGTGACCGGCACTAGAGTAGAACCCTCTCCTGAAAGGTAAAAGCGATCTTGAAAAACATGTTTACTTGATTCCATGTCACTTGATTTAAAATGAAAAGTTGATACTAGTACCATGATTGATTACTATACATGAACTCTAACATTTTGATTCGCAATTAATATTGAGCTCTTACATTTTGATTGGCAATTAAAAAGTTGATCTCTAACATTTTGATTGCCAATTGCTTGAGGACAAGCAATGAGTTAAGTTTGGAGGTATGATAAGGGTCAAAATTATACCTATTTTACCCTTATATTTAGCTCATTTCTTGGCCAAATATTGTATGTTGTGATCAATTTACTGTTCCCGAGCTCAAAATATGCTTAAATTGATAAGTTAGGGTGTTGAGATTTACTTTTGTCAAATTTTACTCATTTGTGCTTAAAAGACTTGATTTTAAGAGAATTTGATTTAGTTTGTTGCTGTGCAGAAAAACAGAGGAAAAGCTGGAATTCCCCAGAAATGCGACCACATTTCTGGGAAGGCAAAAATGAAATGCGACCGCATTTCTAGAAAAATCTAAAGTCGTTCCGAGTTGTCCGCGGGTCGTTGTTAACGAGTCTTCTTCGCACCTAACAAGCTGTTTTGACCCCGAAACTGACTGGGCAACCTTCCAGATCCTATTTCGCAGCTCCTCAACCATTTTCTACACTATATAAGCTCGAGATTCGAAGTCAAATTCAAGCAGAACTCACTTGGAAGAAAAGGGTGGTGACAAAACCCTGGCTCGACGCCAATGAGTAGGGATGCACGAGGTCCTTCTTAGATGACCAAATTCTAACCTGAGTTAGATATCAAACCTTGTGGTTTGTAGAGAGTTTCACCCATTCCCACCTTGTAAAAGTGAGAGAGTGGAGTGTCTTAGCGAACTCTAGAAGGATTGAGTAAATAGAAAAACCCATAATATTTAGCTATCTCCTTTATTTCCAGCTCTTGAATCTTTTCATTATTCTGTATTATTTACATTCTTATTTCAATGAAAATGTGTTCATTTGCTTTTTATCCCACCATGAGTAGCTAAATCCCGTTGAGGGGTTCAATGTGGTGAATTCCCTTATGGTTTAATGGCTTGAAAGTGTTTTATTTGCTTAAGTTGTGTGCAATTCATGTCATTCTTTATTGATTATCACTCTAATCTTGTTGAGTTTAACTTGATCACTTAGACTTTGCATGCTATGTGAGTTTGATCTCGAAAGGGACAAACGATATCGGTTCTCATAAAGGTGATATAGGAGAAAAAGCTCGAAAGAGATTGTTCGGCGGTATAGGGCAAGCTGCCTAAGGCACCCTATATCGACTATAGCACATCCATACAAATAGTTAGGAAAAAGGGCGAGAGATAGGAAATTATAACAACATTTTGACTATAATTTCATTTCAAGACCCCAAATTGGGGTTTAGCTATACATAGCTAAAGTATCCACAAAATTTACAATGAAAAACATAATTAAGAGCACAATAAAAGGAAAGGAATTGACTGTCGAAGACCCCTTCGCTGACGCTTGGAGTCCCTTCGAGCTTCCCTTGAGCCTCCCAGAGCGCTCCCAAAACTCCCCAAAATTTTCCCACTAAAGAACTCTCAAAAAGGCTAGATAGCCTTGAGAGGGGCTCCAAAGGAGCCAAAGAAAGCAAGGAAAGAATGGAAGAAATGATGATTGATGATTGAAATTGGATCCAAGGGGCGCTATTTATAGGCTCAGAAATGGGGTCGCATCACGACGCTATTGGCACAACGTCACGACGCTGCGACGTCATCGACTTGTTAGCCAAGAAATGGGATCAGCGTCGCGACGCTAGGCGAATTCCAGAACTTTCAGCTACCGTTTTGGGTTTGAATTTGGGCCTCCCTTCATTTCCTTTGGGCCTCATCTTCATGGTTGACCTTCATGGCTTCCCCCTTGACCCAAGTATGGAAATTGGGCTTAAATGACTTCTTTTTGGGCACTTTTTCTCCAAATTCCATAATTTTGCTCCTAAAAACCAATTAACAAAATATATTAAATATCTTCAATAAAAACTCAATTAAAGCACTAAAAAGCTTAATATTTTAGGGCTAAAATAGCGACATTTCTGCCCGCTATCACACCCCCAAACTTAAGCTTTTGCTAGTCCCGAGCAAAATAAATTCTAAAGATGCATAAAAATAGAATCGCTCAAGCCTCAATGATTTTGGAATTCTTGAGATAGAATGGAAAACATGCAAGTGGAATAAGCAAGCACCGCATACTCATGAAGAATTCTTAAAATATTTTGAACTTAAGATTAATGAATAGCATGCTCAAGACTTATCTATTGATTCTTTTACTAACCTAGATTAGTCTTATGGCTTTCACCATTTGTTTTCCCCCTACACTGGCTAAGAGCCCCTAATAGGTCGGAGTGCTTCTATCATGCAAAAAAAGAAACTAGGGCGCCTGATATCTTTTCTTTTTCATGGGGGAGCAAAACTCACAATTACTTTTACTTTCTTTTTCTTCTTTATTTTGCTACTCCCCCAAACTTGCATTTTGATATCTAATGGCACTAGCTTTCACACTACGGTGCAGGGACCCTTAACCCGAATTTTATTCTCTGGTTGGCCTAACTGATCACACCGCAGGTAGCTCTTTTTACCCCTAGGCTTTTTTCTTTTGTGCAAGCAAAAATATTTTTCTTTTTCAACAGATTTTTGTTTTCTCTCATTTTCTTTTGTTGTTTTTGCTTTTCTCTTAGCAGGCATAGCATTTTTTTTTCTACCTAGTTCTTTAGAACAATCAAGCATGAACTTCCTAATATTAGAAACTAAGCCTATCGGGGTGACAACAAACTTTGAAAATCATAATAAGAATCTAGATTTTCAAAGACGTCATTAGATAAGTCTATTGCATGCTTTAGACATCAAAACTAAGTATCAAAAAATTTTAAAATTTCACAATTTCTGCCATGCTCCCAGATTCCACAACATATATACCATTTTCTCCCAAAACTACTAAAATCACATCTTTGGCTGTCATAGCTATCTATTCATGCATCCAACAGAATTCAAATATGCTCAGCACAGCGAAAGCCTCCCCCCCAAACTTAAACTAAACATTGTCCCCAATGTTTAAAACAGTAAAGCATAAAGAGGGATACTGAGACTTCCCTGAGCTAGGAGCGATTCATCCTCTTCCTTTGGATCCAGAAAAATGGGATTTTTGGAGCTTTGGGATTTGCTAAGGTGATCCTGCAAAACAAAATTGGATCACGAAGCAAAGAAAATTATTTACCGCAAGAACAACTACCTAAACTTTTAATCCTTGGGTTGCCTCCCTAGCAGCGCTTTCTTTAACGTCTTTAGCTAGACGAGGCTCGGCACGCTCACTGAGGTTCGAAATAAAAGTTTTCATCATCCTCCGGGCCCTGCAGAAAATCACGCACCGAATTGCACACTGCAAACAGGGGAGAAAAAAAACTTTCCCCTGGCCCATCTTCACTAAAGAGATTGTCATAATAACATTTTAGAAAATATGCAACAGTGTCAAATCTCTTTTCTAAATCTCTATTCACAAAACAATTGTTAACAGAGTCATCAAGCGTTATGATATCTACCGGTCTGGGATCTAAAGGTGGCCTATCGATTATGCCAGTCCATTCATCAGATTCAATATCTACATGCTCAGAAGATTCCTCAAACTCAGAATTAAAAAATGAATCAACCAGGCTATCATATGACTCACTATCAGAAGAATTAAAGAATGTAAGCTCCTCTGGGTCGGATTCTATACTATGCACAGATTCGAGATCCTCTGGGTCAGATTCTATGCTATCTACATCATTAGGACACGAATCAAAGTTATTAACATTTTCAGGGTCCATGCATTCAGGAATGACAAGATCAGACTCGATAGATTTAGCAATATCATGATCAGACTCAGAATTATCTATCAAGTAATCCTTTCTATGCAATTCATGCTCATTATCAGACAAATCATGCTCATTCTCATAATCAGGCAATTCCATATCATCATCAAAATCATTCAATTCAGGCAATTCTAGATCATTTTCAAAAGAAGGTAAGTCATCAATTGCAGATATTTCATTCTCAAAAGCAGGTAATTCTAATTCATTCTCGAAATCAGGCAGATCCATATCATTCATCTCGTTCTCAAACAGAGGGTCATCAAAAAATGCATTATGATTAAAATCCCCATCATCCATAGACTCCTCTCCTAATCCTAGGCCAAGATTATACTCTACCTCTTCATCATCGTCAGTCAAGTATTCAGAACCAATAGAAAAACAAGTATGCAAGCTACATACAGACTCATCTTGGCCAAAAATACTAAAAACGACTTTTTCATCATCAATGTTCAAGGTAAGCTTACCTGTATGCACACTAATCTCAGCTTTACCTGTAGCTAAGAAGGGTCTGCCTAAAATGATAGGCACCTCTCTGTCTTCCTGCATGTCGAGTACCACAAAGTCTACAGGGAAGATAAATTTATTGACTTTCACCAGCACGTCTTCCACAACACCCATCGGGTGGGTAATTGATCTATCAGCAAGCTGGAGGGTGACGTCGATGTCCTTCATTCCTGTTAAACCAATCTTCCTGTACACAGAATAGGGCATCAGATTTATAGTAGCACCTAGATCACATAAGGCCCTATTGAAAGATACTTCTCCTATAGTGCAGGGAACAGTAAAACTCCCTTGGTCTTTCTGTTTAGAAGGCATCTTTCCAGAAACTATGGTACTACTACTTTCAGACAATTTAAAAACTTCTTTTTTCAAACTCTTCTTCCTAGAAAGCATTTCTTTCATGAATTTCCCATAATTAGGCATGTTATATAAAGCATCAACTAAGGGAATATTCACAGACAATTTTTTAAACATTTCTAGGAATTTCTGAAACTGCTCATCTAATTTAACATTTTTAAAGCGTTGAGGAAAAGGTAACTCCCTGTAGTCAAAGGTTGGACATTCGCCCCTCCGCTTGGGCGGGCTGATGTGCGAGCCTTTGTCATGATGGTTGCATGGAACCACTTCTTCCTCGTTCAGTTTCTCGTCATGTCTGACATTCTTCTTTTCATTTTTTTCTTTTCCTGCAAAAGAGTTAGAAACATCACAATTAAAATCAACAGAGTTAGGAGGATGTTGGGACCTTTCAGAGGAGGCTTTTTGTGCCTCAGCCCTTTCATCTTCATCCATGCTCTTTACCTCTTTCTTCTTTTCTGAACTGATCTCCAACTGTCTACCACTTCTTAGTGTCACCATCTTCCACTGCTCTCTTGGGTTAGCTTCAGCGTCACTTGGGAACTTCCCCTTCTGAAGGGCATTTACTGCTGAAGCGATCTAACCTATCTGAACTTCCATGTTTTTCAGAGTTGTGTCGTGGTTATTGTTGCAATTCTGAAGTGGTTAAAAATATGAGATAAATTAACTCCAGAATACTGTGCAAGTATACACAATCTAGCAGCAAGTGATAAGTATTTATCGTATCCACAGGGTCTTGAAATGCCTACCTCTATTGATTTAGTTTGCCTTTTTAGTGATTTCAAATAGTTGGTTAAATTGATTGGGTTTTTAAAATGCTGAAACAAAAAAATACGAAAGCAGTAAGTGATTACGACTAGAGAAAACAGAATGAAAACAAACAAAGGTTAAGACTTCTGTAATTGTTTATAAAGATGCTCCATCAATTCTTTTGATCCGTCAATCTCATGCAGTATTATCAGCGGGATCCTCCCGGAACTCCGGATTTTTTGGAATATGTTTCAACTCCAATGAAGCTCTACCGATCAAGCACTAGGCAACTGGCTATCCCTAACTCAGTCACTGGCGTTCACCAATACACAATGATCTAGCGTGAATTATCACCACACAACTCCTAAATCATCCCTGAAACTAGGAGAAGCTATACATACCGACTAGCTAGGCGGGCACATAATGAAATTAAAGAACAACAATAATTCAAGATGACATAATCAAATAGAATTTCCAGATTTTATAAATATAACAATCACATAATTCTTAACCTATGCCTACAAAGTAATTAGTTCATGATTGAAAACATAAAGCACGTTACAATCTCGATAAGCACATCCATAATGCGAAATACACAAGAAATACTAATCCTTTTAGTAATTGGGGAGATGAAACGACTGCTCCAAACCACCAAGAACATGGAAGAACTTCGTCTTCTTGAGAGGAATCGCAAATGGTCTTCTTAGATCTCCATTCTCCCGTCAATTCGGCCTCCAGCCGATTGATTCAGTCTCCCAATCGTGAATGCATTTATCTTTGAAGGCTCCCTCCTTTTATAAGATGAGGTTTAACCTAATTAGGTTAATTTGGACACGTGGAGGGCTTTCCAAGCTTCTTAGATCCGAAATAATTCAGCTAACGCCACTTTATTAAAATGGATAACGAGCTGTGACGTGGCAGTTTTGCTCCCAGTTTTGCTGGATCATGGAAATTGCTCCCTCAAGTCGCTCAGCAATATTTTCTACACAAAATAACCTCCAAAGCCACCATTCTTCCAAATGGGTTAAAACATATAATATTCATCTAAAAGAAACCCTATTTAACACAAATGACACACAAAATACTATAGAACTAAGGCCTAAATAACTCCCTTTTGGAGAGTTATCAGTTATTAACTGTCGTCTGGAGATTCACATTCAACACTTTCTGCTCTTTAATAAACATAGCCACCATCTCCTCCAGGTTACTCTTCTTTTCAGGTGTACTGGATGATGCAAAACCTGGCGGTGGCTGCAAAACATTCTTCGCGTTCGAGTACGAGAAGTTCTCATGATTGCGCAGACTGGGGTGGTAGAAGTTCGGTACTCCTTGAGTGAATGGTCTGTTTCCCACGTACTGAACCTCTTCCACATCTTGACCTTCCTTCCTTGAATATCCTTCAGCTAAGGTGGAAATGGACTTGACCACCTCAGATGAAGTCAGCTTGTTCAGGGCATTTGTCAAAGATGTCATATGTGCCTTCAATGAACTTGACTCATCTAATTCATAAATACCAGCCTTCTTAGAAATTGCTCCCCTCTCGGTCGGCCACTGGTAGCTGGTTGCTACCATTTCCTCTAGCCGATCCTTGGCTTCCGTCACTGTTTTGGAAAGAAAACTTCCTCCTGCTGATGTGTCTAAAACTGTCTTAGTGGAGGGATTCAATCCATTGTAAAACAACTACACCTGGAGCCAATCTGGATATCCATGCTGCGGGCATCGCCTAAGCATTTCCTTATATCTTTCCCATGCTTCGTACAACTGCTCCTCGTCAAGCTGTCTAAACGTTCCAATCTCAGTCCGGAGCTTCGTCGTCTTGGCAGGCGGGAAAAATTTCGTCAGGAAAGCCTGAGCAAGCTCGTCCCATGTACTGATACTGCCCGTCTCAACTGATTCGAGCCAATCCTTAGCCTTGTCTTGCAGAGAAAATGGGAATAACCTCAATCTTATAGCGTCGGCCGGAACTCCATTCATCTTTACCGTCCCGCATATTTCCAAGAATGATCGCAGATGTGAGTGTGGATCCTCAGAAGGATGTCCCTTAAAACAATTATCGCGCACCATCTGAATCAGTCCCATCTTCAACTCAAAATTAGTTGCTTGGATCGGGGCGTAAACGATTCCGGAATTCTCGGTTGGGAGAACTGGCTATAAAAAGTCTCTGATTGCCTTGGGAGCTTCATCTTGATGGACCATTGCTTCCGCTAGTCTTTTCTATTTACGAATAGATCTAAGCGTCCTGGTAACTTCAAGATCTAAAGGAAACAATTCAACCACCTTATGTCTTCGCATGCAACACTCCCAATCAATCAAAAGAACCAAACAAAAACAAAAATAAAATGATATTCACACAATAAAAATATTTACACCTAAATTACTATTTATCCCTTTCTTTTTAATGTCAAGAAAAAATTTGATTTGCTTAAAAATCAAGCCTCCCCGGCAACGACGCCAAAAACTTGTTCGTTCGTTACGATTATCTGCAAGCGCACGGGTCATCACAAGTAATATAAAACGGTAGGTAATACCGAGTATCGAATCCACAGGGAGGCGAAGCGAAATTTAAGCAAGCAAAAATTCTTTTGAACACTAAAAATACTTGGGCGAAATAATATTTAGTGACAAAAACATGGAATCAAAGAGAATTTTAAAAATCAAAGCAATTAAAGAAATTAATTTGATCAATCAACAAAATAAAATATGAAGAAAGAGTTTTTAATGGGAAGTGGGGTCTTGAAAATCAATTATTAGCTAAACATTTATTATAATTATCCTATCTCGTTGCCAACCTAATTATAATCCTAGAATCTCCGTTAATCACATAGGTTCTCCTGTCGGTCTCCCCTAATTGTAATTAATTCATTTTAACAACCTAAGTGTCCTTAGCGCCATTAAAATTCATTAATTATTACGCTCTGATTCATTTTAGGAATCTAAGTTTAATCAACAAATCCCGTTGTCACGACGGGAAATTAAACTAGTTGCATGGATTAAGATCTATCCTAACTTCTCTCCGTCGAGTCTCCATTAAGAATCAGATCAATACACAATTGGCCAGATTGCATACAGCATTAAGCACATCCATACAAATAATTAGGAGAAAGGGCGAGAGATAGGCAATTATAACAACATTTTGACTATAATTTCATTTCAAGACCCCAAATTGGGGTTTAGTTATACATAGCTAAAGTATCCACAAAATTTACAATGAAAAACATAATTAAGAGCACAATAAAAGGAAAGGAATTGACCGTCGAAGACCCCTTCGCTGACGCTTGGAGTCCCTCCGAGCTTCCCTTGAGCCTCCCAGAGCGCTCCCAAAACTCCCCAAAATTTTCCCACTAAAGAACTCTAAAAAAGGCTAGAAAGCCTTGAGAGAGGCTCCAAAGGAGCCAAAGAAAGCAAGGAAAGAATGGAAGAAATGATGATTGATGATTGAAATTGGATCCAAGGGGCGCTATTTATAGGCTCGGAAATGGGGTAGCGTCGCGACGCTGTGACGTCATCGACTTGCCGGCCAAGAAATGGGATCAGCGTCTCGACGCTAGGCGAATTCCAGAACTTTCAGCTACGGTTTTGGGCTTGAATTTGGGCCTCCCTTCATTTCCTTTGGGCCTCATCTTCATGGTTGACCTTCATGGCTTCCCCCTTGACCCAAGTATGGAAATTGGGCTTAAATGACTTCTTTTTGGGCACTTTTGCTCCAAATTCCATAATTTTGCTCCTAAAGACCAATTAACAAAATATATTAAATATCTTCAATAAAAACTCAATTAAAGCACTAAAAAGCTTAATATTTTAGGGCTAAAATAGCGACATTTCTGCCCGCTATCAGATACCTTTTTCAAAAGCAATCATTTGGGCAGTTTCTTCATCAAATCTGAATTTCCAATTTAGTCCTCGTGGGATCGATACCCTTGGAATACTTCTAAGGTTTTTTTATTACTTCGTGCGACAGTGTATACTTGCACTAAGTGTTAGTTGAATTATTATTTATTCTTATTATTCATCTTATCTCACATTCCATCCATTCAGCTGACGACGCACCACCGCCCAAACAGGTGACGTCACAGCGTCGCGACGCTGTCCCATTTCCAAGCCTATAAAAGGCGACGTCTAGGCCTCATTTCCATCATCAATCAATTATCCAATTCATTTATTTAGTCCTTTCAAGGCTCTTGGAGCCTCCCTTGAGGGTCAAGTTGTGAGGAAAGTGAGAAATATTGTATTGGACATTTTTTTGAAGTGCTCGAGAGCTTGTAACAGAGAGGATCCAAGGCGCAAGCAAGGGGTCTCTCTATGGTTCATCTCCTAACCTCTTTAATTGCTCATTTATGCTTTCTAGTATGTATACTCGGGAAGTTTTGGCACTCATGTTAGCTAAAACCTTATTGCGGGTCTTGAATGAAAAATTATAGTTCATTGTTATTTTAATTGCCTATCTCTGTGTCCATTATACTGATTATTTGTGTGGGTGTTCGTAATGCTCTATAGAATCTGGCCAATTTTATAGTGATTAGATTCTTAATGGAAACTCGACGGAGAGAAGTTAAGATAGATCATAACCCACTCAACTAGGCTTAACTGCTCGTAGTGACAGCGAGAGTAGTTGGTTAGGCTTAGAGACCGAAAATGAATCAGGGCTCATTAATTAACTCGTTTAATAGCGCTAAGGACACTTAGGTTATTAAAATGAGTTAGTTATAATTAGGGAAAACCGAAAGAAGAACCTATGTAATAAACGGAGATTTTAGGTTTATAATTAGTCGGACACAAGATAGGATAATTAGAATGATTAGTTAGCTATAATCTGGATTTCAAGACCTCACCTCTCTATTGACTCTTTCTCCATCTTTGCCACTTTGATTGATCATTTTGATTGCTTTAATTTTTAATTGCATCTTTTCATCATGTTTAGATCCCTAAATAATAGTCCATCTTAGTATTTGTGTTCAGTTTATTATCTTGTCTAAATACGATCCTCCCTGTGGAAATTGATACTCGGTACTCTACCGTTTTATATTACTTGTGGCAACCGTACGCTTGCGGGATCGTGCAACAACCGCAAGTGTATGGGCTAAGTTATAATATAGTGATTAAAAATCGAATGTCGTCCTCTGGATTGGTTTTCTAACTCATTTAATTACTAAAGGTATATTTGCCCAATTTTATTTAGAGAAAAGATTCGAGTACGATGAAAATAAATCCAAAACTACTCAAAGCAATTAAAAGGTGTGAAAACTTAATGGAGAAAAGTCTTAGGGAATTGATTTCACCGATTAGATGTATAAATTAATTTAGTGATTGATTATGATTGAACATGCAACGATTTCATAAACCAAGAATTACTAATTATTAACTGTCTCTCCCGAGCACAATTAAACCACTATGCTAAATTAAGAAATTGATATCCCTATCTAATTTCTACAACTAGCATAAGCATTAGAGTTCAATTCTCCCAATGGTTTCTCAAGCAATCCTAAATCTCCTGATCATAGAACCATCTAAGTTATGCAATTGATAAATCTACTCTAAACTACCCTCTCCCGAGCTATTAGTTTAGATAAATCAACAAATAATCTGTGATCAAGAGACTACAAGCATTAAGCATTCAATTGCATAAATGGAATACGTTACAAACAGTCACAATAATCCATAAATCAAATCATACAAACTAATGGCTACATCAAGTCCCTAAGATACGAAATTAGCTACTCATGGTCTCAACAAGACAAGCAAATCATAAATCTAATCCTATCATGATAGTTCAAGAATGAAGAGTTGAGAATCAAACAAGTTATGTCGTGAAGATCGCCCGTTCCCATCACGAAATCCACATTCCTTGCTCCAAAAATCAGCTCCACCATGTCTCCTCAGCTCCTCTGGTCGAAATCCCTCGGTTTAGTTGTATTTTTTCTCTCCAAAAAGACTCCCTCGAAACTGCTTCATCGTTTTCTATTTATAATTGAAAATCTACAGTCGCAGAGCTCAACGCTGCCTCGCGTATGCCCTAGAAAATTAGGAAAGTGGCATAGCATCGAGACGCTGAGGAAGTAGCGTCTCAATGCTACTTCAATTGCGTGCTCATTGCCTTTGAAAGTGGCGTAGCGTCAAGACGCTGAGGAAGTAACGTCTCGACACTACTTCAATTGCGTGCTCACTGCCTTTGCGGCAGAGTCGAGACGCCCAAAGGTAGCGTCTCAACGCTGCCCTCTCAGGTTGGTTGGCTTGGAATCGTCCTCTTTTCATCATTTCTTCACTTCAATACTTTTAATTGCCTCCAAATCATCAATATTCTTCCAAAACTTCAATTTCCATCCAAAGTTTGATTCCTACAAAATTAATATCAAATGTACGTAAAATTGGCCAAATAATTATCAAGGCTAACACTAAAATAATAGAAAATATAGCTCATAAATTGAGTTATCAGTAAGATTTTGTCTCAGTCTTGTATTTCTGTCGGATAGTTTGTTAATACTACTGAATGTGTTGATTGTCTTAAAGGCAAAATGAGCAAATTGCCTTTTCAATCTTCAATAACAGTGACTACTAAGCCTCTTGAATTGTTACATAGTGATGTGTGGGGGCCTTCCCCTGTTTCATATGTTATTGGTCATCAGTATTATATTTTCTTTGTGGATGACTTCAGCCGTTATACATGGATTTTTCCAATAGTCTATAAGGCTGATGCATTGACTATTATTCCATAGTTTATATTGTTTATTGAAAATCTATTGTCTCAAAAAGTCAAAATCTTCACGTCTGACGAAGGAGGTGAATTTGTGAATGCTACTGTTACTAACTTTTTCAGTTCTAAAGGCATTCTTCATCAGAAATCTTGTCCGTACACGCACACAACAGAATGGTATTGTTGAGCGCAAGCATCGGTCAGTTGTTAATATTGCCTTATCAATGATTTATCATGCTTCTGTTCCATTGGATTTATGGTATCATGCCTTTTCGATTGCTATTTTTCCTCTTAATTGGCTTCCTTCAAGCTCTTTGAATATGTTGTCCCCATTTAAGAAATTATATGGTCATAATCCTGACTTATTGCATTTAAAAGTCTTCGGATGTGCTTGCTATCCTACTATGAAACCACATAATTTGCATAAGTTACTACCAAAGACCGAACAACATATTTTTATGGGATGTACAGTTGATTACAAGAGATATCTTTGCTATAATCGGTCTACTAAGAAGATGATTATCTCTCGGCATGTTATCTTCCATGAGCATGTATTTCCTTTTGCTGAAATGTCTACTACTAATACTGG
Source organism: Luffa aegyptiaca (assembly GCA_017139565.1). Taxonomy (NCBI): domain Eukaryota; kingdom Viridiplantae; phylum Streptophyta; class Magnoliopsida; order Cucurbitales; family Cucurbitaceae; genus Luffa; species Luffa aegyptiaca. The sequence continues at coordinate 39,775,594 of CM029403.1, forward strand.
TTCTACATCTAATATTACTCCAACGGATCCTGCTTTTCCTGCTTTGGTTGATAAATTTCTCTCTGAGACTTCTTTCAATCCGTCTGCTGCTTGTGTTGATGTTAGTTGCAATATCCCAACTACTAGTGTTGATGCTAGTGTTTCTAATTCCTTGCCTGTTGCATCTATTGAAGCTATTATTCCACCTAATGAGTCCATCTTATCTGCTTCTAATGAGATTGTTGTTACTGATGTTGTTGCCTCTAATAGACATCCAATGCAAACATGGTCCAAGTCTAGTATTTTTAAAAAGAAAGTTTTTGCTATTAATAGATCTTTGCCTAAACCAACTTCTTATACTGCTGCTTCTAAGTTTCCTTAATGGAAACAAGCTATGATTGATGAATTTTCGACTCTTAAAGAACAAGGGACTTGGACTCTAGTACCTCCCACTGATAATATGAATATAGTAGGATGTAAATGGGTGTTTTCGCACTAAATATAACCTTGATGGTTCAGTTTCTTGTTATAAGGTATGACTAGATGGTAAGGGGTTTAATCAGTTGGAAGGTTTGGATTTTGATGAAACCTTTAGTCCTGTTGTTAAAAAAAACTACTGCCAGGGTCATTCTTGCCTTAACAGCTTTTTATAAGTAAGATTTGTTCCAATTGGATGTTAAAAATGCCTTTTTACATGGTTCGCTAAAGGAAAACATATATATGATGCAGCCTCCCGGTTTTAAAGATGCTATCTATCCCCATCATGTGTGTAAATTACATAAGTCCTTGTATGGGTTAAAACAAGCCCCACGTGATTGGTTTGAGCGATTTACTTCTCATTTACTCACTCTTGGTTTTGTTGACTCTCTGGCTGATACTTCTTTGTTCGTTTGCTGTGTAAATGGTTCTCTCACATTCGTGCTACTTTACGTTGATGATATTGTCATAATCGGTAATGATACTACTTATGTTTCTAAGCTTAAGGTTGCATTACGAAGTGAATTTCAGATTACTGATTTGGGGTATTTGAAATATTTTTTGGGGCTTGAAGTACATAAGCAGTAAACTGGTTTCTTTGTGAATCATTCCAAATATCTTTCTGATCTTCTTCAGAAAACTGGGATGGTTAATGCCAAGCAATGTTCTACACCTATGTCTACTACTTGTGATATGTATGATGATGCTCCTCCTTTTGAAAATCCCTTGTTGTATAGACAGGTTGTTGATTCTTTACAGTACTTAACGTTTACCTGACTTGATATTTCATTTGATGTAAACTAGGTCAGTCAAAATATGTACTGCCTTTCTACTACTCATTACTTTGCTGTCAAATGTATTCTGAGATATTTGTCTGGAACTCGTTCACTTGGTATTTCTTTTACCGGTTCGTCTTTAAATATTTGTGCCTATTGTGATGCAGATTGGGCTGGTGACTCAAACGATAGGCGTTCTACCTCTGGTTTTCTTCTCTTTATTAGCAATTCACATGTGTCTTGGTCTGCTAAGAAGCAAGCAACTGTTTCTAGGTCTTCTACTGAGGCTGAATATCATAGCTTTGTTGTCGCTGCTGCTGAGCTTTATTGGTTAAGGCAACTATTGTGTGAAATGCATATATTTGTTTCTCATCCTCTTGTAATTTTGTGTGACAGTGTTTCTGCTATTGCTTTGGCTCGGAATCCTGTTTTTCATGCTCGAACAAAGCACATCGAGGTTGATTACCATTTTGTTTGAGAGAAAGTTGTTTGTGGTGATCTCGATGTCAAGTACATTGCTTCTACTGATCAGCTAGCTGGCATTCTAACAAAGTCCTTGTTGAAGGAGTAAAGAACACTCGTGCGGAAGCGATTGACGATCTTAGGCACCGATTTTCATTAGTTTCATGGATCAAAGCATGCTGGAAATATAAATGAAAAACAGAGGAATCGAATACCAACCTTGAAAGCTCGAATTCGTTGATCTCTTTTGTTGTTTCTCTACACGATCTTGACGTGGACTACAGCTAGAGTCTTATCCGCTATTCTCCGGCCTTAGAATGGGCTTGTGGGAACCCGAGCATGATGAATTTGATGAAGAACACATGGGTTTTGAGAGTTGGGAGCCATGGTGTTTGAGAGAGAATTTTACACAACTTTTCATGAGAATTCTCCAGCAACCATCACTTCAATTCTCACTTCTTTTTTAGTCTTCTCTTGGTTTATATATGAGTAACAAAATTTACCCATATTACCTCACAAGAAGACAGCAAAATGAGGGAAAGATGGTGAGTCATGGGAAGGTGTCCTTTCATGAGAATTTACCTCATGAATTCAAATGAATTTCAAAATTCATTTTGTAAATTAATTTCAAAATTAAATTAATCCTATTAATTTAAATGAAATTAATGCTTAATTAAATAAATCTAATTTAGTTTATTTAATTTCAATTTTAATATCCCATATTAAAATTAATAATGCACCAATACTGTTCTCTCTCAAAACCGGTGAATGTGAATCACTATTCAAATTCAAACCGAACATGTATCGAATACATTTTCCAATCTTTAAATCATATTTTAAATAGTTCCAACTGTCTTATTAATTGTAGTTTAATTCAACGATTAAACTAAAATACGTTAAGTATATCGTATATAGTTAACGAGTTCTCCGAAAATCAAATTTGAACATTTTCAAATTCTTTCATCACTCTGTTATAAGGTTTAGTCCGTTTGAGCTAGCAGGGGGACCTAATGAACCTACAGATCATGGGCTCCAACAATACGAGATTAACTGGTTGAACTCTTTCAATCCTAGTTAACCAACATTCGTTAACTAACGGGACATTCCACTATAGTAGGGGTGAGCAAACCAAACCGAAAAAAATCGAGCCGACCGACAAAAATCGACCGAACCGACGTCGGTCGGTCGGTTTTCTAGCTTTGTCGGTCGGGATCGATTTTTTCACAAAAAAATTTGACCAGTCGATCGGTCGGTGAGCTCAAAAAAGCTCAAACCGACCTGAACAGACCGACTTCATATTATATATATATATTAAAAAAAAAAAGAAGGAAAAGGTATCTACAAGGCTGCAACCTTCACGTGAGTGGTGAGTCTTGGGCATTGTAATATAGGTAATTATAGGTAATCATTACTCATTTAAAAAAAAAATCTTTTTTTTTCTTTTAATTTTCTCTTCACGTGAGTCTTTGGTCCACCTTCACATCTCTTTCTTCTTCCCCTCACGCTTCTTTCTTTCTCCCTCTCAAATTCAAACTAATCTTTCTCTCTCTCTTCTTTCCATCCTCTATTCATTTCTCCTCTCTTTTCATTTTATTTTGTTTGCCACCAGCCGGAGCTCATCGTCGTCGTGAGTTTCATTTCCTCTTTTCTTCGTCTGTTTCTTTTTTTTTTCTTCGTTCTTCTTCTTGATCTCTTTTTGTTTTTTTTTCTTTTTCTTGATCTATTTGTGTTTTTCTTTCTTCTTCTTCTTCTCAATTTCATCGTCACCGTGAGCATCTTCGTCGTGAGTTTCTTCTTTCTTCTTACTTGACCTGACCGTTCTTATTCTTTGTCTGTTTGTTTTCTTTTTTTTTTATTTAGCTTGTGGGAGTCAAGAACCGACTAAACCAACCGACCGTCGTCTGGTGTGGTCGGTTGGTCGGTGTAACTATCTTCTTCAAAACCGATTACAACCGACTGACTCAAACCGACATGTCGGTGGTCGGCGTCGGTTTGAGCTCAAAACCGACGCCAACCGACCGATGATCACCCCTACACTATAGCCCGTAGCTGAACTCCCCTCACTGTAGATATATTTATGTCTACCAGATATAACAGTGATTAGTAAGTCAATCCTTCACAGGTTGTTCGTAACTATAGCTAGGTCAAAAGTCCGTTTTTGTGACGCCCCGTGCTTTTCGATGTAATTAATTTCTTATATAGTCGAATAGTGTAATCTTATTAGGCTTCTACTTATGAAATTATTTAATTGCATTAAGGCACTTGGGATTTTGATTTTTCAGTTTAATTATGGCGTGAAATCGATTTGTCCCTAAAACGCTTGATTATTATCAGTTGGCAGTTAGGTCTGATCAAGGCGTTGAATTTCCACACTTAGTGAGGAAATCAAGCAAGTGGTTGGCTAATTTTGGAGATTCTTATGTGGGTTTTTGGTTTTATTAAATGAGTAGAATTAAAAAAAAAGAAAGAAGAAAACCTAGAGCACTCCATCTCTTTCTCTTTCACGTGACCCCCCCTCTCTTGCGTGAGCCAGCTGCCGCCCCAGCTCCCTTCCCTAGCGTGTTTCAGCTCCAGCCACCGCCGCCTCCCTCGCCCAGCCTCACGTCGCGCCGCCGCTCGACCCTGCCGCCGTTTCAGACGCCGCTGCCATGCCGTGCCGCCTCCATCAGATCGTCGCGCCGTCGTCCAGCTTCTTCGCGTCGATCTCCCTCTCTCTCGGTGTTGCGTGGAAGCCGTCGCGTGAGTCTCTCCCTCTCGGCAGTCCCTCGCTCTCTCCCGTGCGTTTCCTCCTAACTTGGGCAGTGCTGATTTGCGATCCAGCCGTGAGGAGACCCGCGAGCTCGATTTCGTCTCTCTTGAGCGATTTCGATAAGTTGGCCTAAGACCCACTCAACCTCTTCGAGTTTTAGCTTGTGCCCATGCTTGTTTGAGTTCAAATGCGAGTTACCCGTTCCTTTCGACTTCTAAATTGCAGGATTAAGCCCCACTGATCTGCTGTCCAGCAACCGTTTGGACCTAACGTGAGCTTTGGAAGATTCCTCAAAAGCCGATCAACCTTAAACTGGATTGCCCATGGTTTGACAGCTTTAGATTGCTGTTTTGGAGCTCTCTCACCCACTGGACAACAAGCTTTAAGGCGTTTTAGGTGTTGATCGGTAACTCCCAGCGCCCTTAAACCTTTGGAATTTGTTTTTCTAGTTTTGGTTCGGTGTGTGACCCTTCTGGTGCTCTTTATGTTGTAGTCTTGTATCAACTCGAGCTCGAAACAACACTAATACAAGTTGTCTTGGTGCTGTTCGGAAAATTCCAGCAAGCGTGTGGGTGTTTTTGGCGAAGATAAGTAAGTTTAAATATTCTCTAGGCCATTTGAGTACCCTTTTTTATGCTGAAAATCAATCCTTTAATTGTAGATAAGCTGTCTTGTAGCTAAAATCATTTTCGAGCGTTCTCGAGCTCATTAGGCCGCCTACCAAGGACCTAAGGTTGATCTTGAGTAAGTTCTTCCCCTTAGGCACTTGTTCAGTTGCTTCAGGTTTATGAGCTAGTGTTAACCTCTAAATATTTCCTTAATTGCTTAGGAGCTTATCTGGATCTCTTTGAGTTGGCTAAGGGTGTTTTAGGAGCCTTCAAGTTCTCTAGAGCATTTATAAGTATTGTAAGTAGTTTCTACTTACTAAGCTTGTTTGACTGCCTGAAGCATGTTGTTTATTATCTGCTTTAATTTTTGTTGTGTTAATTATGAGTTGCTATGTTTACACTGTTGTACTATGAACATTGAAATGGTTGTGTTAATCTGGAATCGCATTTATTGCATTGCTTGAGATGAGTACGTTTAAGAAGTGTGAGCATGTTAGGTACTTGTCTTAAGTATGTTGAGTTTGGCTTGCATGTTGCGTGGGGAAAATGTAGCATGAGTCGGGTGTGAGGCACAGCACATGGTGCATTGATTCATGTGTAGCGAAGCGTGACGCAGAAATCACGTGGGTGTGAGTGCGGAGCGTGACGCGGAAATCACGTAAGAGTGGCGCAACACATGGCGCGGAATTCATGTGGGGTAGGTGCGGAACATGACGCGGAAATCATGTAAGTAGCGCAGCACATGGAACGGAATTCATGTGTAGTGGAGCATGACGCAGAAATCATGTAGTAGTGGAGCATGACGTGGAAATCATGTGGGGTCTAGTGCGTGAGGTGCATTTGCATGGGTGGTTGTTTTTAAGCATGTGGTTAGCTTGTAGCTTAAAAGCACGTTGATAGTTTGTAGCATGTTGTTTGTTTTGGTTCCATAACCTGTTGGATGCGTGTGTCGAGCATGTTGCTTGTATTGGTTGCTTGTTTGTGGTTTGGTAAGTGTGAGCTGCTTACCAGTACCACGGTTGTACTGATACCCCCTTCCCCACCTTTCCCCCAACATTTTAGATGTTGCAGGTTTCGTTGACGAGCTGGATCCTGGTGAGGAAGAGGAGAATTACGAGGAGGAGCCTTAGGAAGCTCGAGTTTCTTTTTCTTGTTATGTTGGATTAGGCTGTAGATGGTTAGGTTGTTTTTGCTTCGCTTGAGTAGTAGCTTAGTTGTTTATTGTTGATCTGTTAAGGTCAGGTTGGGTTGTGATGTTATTGATCATGAACTGGGGATTTAGTTCCATTCTTTTTCACCTATGCAATAAAATTGTTAGTTAGCATTCTTTAGATTAAATTGCTGGTGTAATTTGAAGTTTAGTGTTTGTTGTGTTACGTTGTATGATTTGAGTTAATGCATGTTGCTACGAGATCTTACTCTTATAGAGAAGTAGGTTGTGTCTCTGAAATGAAGTTGGTGGAGTTGAGTTGGTTGTTTGAAGTGTTCTATTTGTCTATCAGTTGTTCGAAAAATTTTGGTTCAGACCATTTTACGCCGTTATGCTGCCGAAATTTTCGGTACATCCGGTTCAAAGTGGTTCAGATCCATAGTTAAGGGCTAAGGGTTGTAGTAGCGTCTCTAGGCTAAGGGTTGGAAAAACCTGGGGCGTTACAGTTGGTATCAGAGCAATGTCGTTCCTGTAGACTGACCTAGATAGCCTAGGTTGTTTAGTTGTGTGTGAGTCAGAGGTTGTTCCTCGTTCTCCTCTCCATCACCAGGTATGGAAGTATCGTATTGATTTTGTTTGCTTGTTGATATGTGATTATATGTTGAGTTATCTGCTTACCTTTATTATCTTGCTTGTTATTTGCCTTGTGTTCTGTTCAAGCATGATGATTGTTTCCCTTGGTTGTTTTGGTGGAAGCTAGGCCTAGGATGCTCCCTTTAGGTGGTTAGATAGCTTGTTTTGATTGCATGCCTATTGAATGGTAGTAGGATTAGGATGTTGCCTAGACTTAAGTTAGAGCTTGTATCTTGTCTTGTAATTCGTACTCTGACCTTAGTACCCAACTTCTCAGTCGATGGCTCGTGGACCCAGAATCCCCGCTGGTAGGTAGGAGGATCAAGCCGACGATGTTAATGCCCATCAGGAGGTTAACCCGCCGATCCCTCCCGGTCAGGGCGAAGTTGACCCTCCGCCCCCTCCAGCCCCTCAAGCTCCTCGTAGGCAGCAAGAGGTTGTTCCCCCAGCACCGCCTCCGACACCGCATCCAGCCCCGCAAATGTTGATTTCTCCTGAAGCCCTGCAAACTATGTTCGAAAATGTAGCTCAGCGAAACGCCCAGCAACCCCGTCACCCAAATCGGGCACAAGAGGACCCGTTAGAGTCCCAGTTCCTTTGTGACTTCAAGCGTTACGACCCTCCCTCTTTTGATGGGCGATCTGAGAACCCGTTTGCAGCCGAGCGCTGGATAGGCAACCTCGAAGCTATGTATGATTACATGAATTGTGATGATCATTTGAAAACTCAAGGTGCAGTTTTCATGCTTAGGGATGAAGCCCGCAATTGGTGGAAATCAGTATCAGCCGCTGAGGATCACGCTAATGTACCGATTTCATGGGAGAGGTTTAAAGATCTCCTCTTTGACTACTACTTCCCCGAGACTGTCAAGGATGACAAGGAGACTGAGTTCTTGCATTTAACTCAGGGGACCATGTCTGTGATCCAGTACGAGCGGAAATTCACTGAGCTCTCGCGTTTTGCTTCCGATCTAGTCAGCACGCCGGAGCGGAAGATCAAGAGGTTCATCAAGGGCCTCAGAGAAGAAATTCGGGGTACAATCGCCATGAGTTCGCCTACGACCTTTGCTGCTACCCTCCGTGGAGCATTGGTCATGGATAAGAATTTTTCGAAGAAGGCGCAACCTCGTTGGGAAGCCGGTTCGACTTCCGGGGTTAAGTGGAAGCCCCCTCCAGCCCAGGCGAGGCCACCTCAGAAGGCCCCTCGCCAACAACCTCAGAAGCAGGCTCTGGCAATTCCTCGTTGCAATGTGTGCAACAAGCAGCATGCTGGTCAGTGTGAATCAGGAGAAGGGTCTGTTTCAGATGTGGCCAAGAAGGACACTACGTCAGGTGGTGTCCCAACAGAGATGAGACCCAGGCAGGAAGACCAGCCTTGAAGGCCGCCCAGGCTCCTGGACAAGGCGGTAAGCAAAAAGCTCGTGTTTTCGCCCTCAAAGATGAAATTGCAGAGGATGATGCTGTGGTAACAGGTATGTTTTCTATAGCTATGTATCTATGTGGTTCCTGTTTTCTGTCTCTTGATTGTGGCATGTTGATTCAGGAACTATTCTTGTTTTAAGAGTCCCTGCTTTTGTGGTATTTGACTCGGGATCGAGTCACTCTTTCATCTCATCGGCATTTGTCGATCAAGCTGACCTGAAGTTAAAGCCGCTAGGGTTTGTTCTATCAGTGTCCACCCCCTTCGGATCCGTAATGCTTGCTCGGCAAGTGGTGAAGATGGGTGAAGTTTCAATCGCGGGCCAGGTTCTCAGAGCTAGACTGATCAAGCTGGACATGCGCGATTTCGACGTAATTCTGGGTATGGATTGGTTGGCCAGCAATGGAGCTACCATCGATTGTGCCAAGAAAGAAGTACGTCTCAAGCTACCCTCTGGGTAAGAGTTCAGATTCAAAGGCTCTAATGGTGGAAGTCCTAAAGTAATCTCTGCGTTGAAAGCTAAGCACCTGGTGCAGCATGGCGCTTGGGCTTACTTAGCGAGCGTGGTTGATACCAGCAAGGAATCCCCTAAGTTGGACTCGGTACCTGTAGTAAGGGATTATGCAGATGTTTTCCCAGAGGACCTCCCTGGTTTACCTCCAGCAAGGGAAATAGATTTCTGCATTGATCTGCTACCCAGGACAACCCCTCTGTCCAAGGCTCCCTACCGAATGGCTCCAACCGAGTTGAAGGAGCTTAAGGTGCAGTTGGAGGAACTTCTTGAAAAAGGGTTTATTCGGCCCAGCGTTTCTCCATGGGGTGCACCTGTTTTGTTCTTTAAAAAGAAGGATGGGTCGATGAGGCTTTGCATCGATTTATCGGGAGTTGAACAAGGAAACTGTGAAGAACAAGTACCCCCTCCCTCGCATCGACGACCTTTTCAATCAGCTTCAAGGAGCCAAAGTTTTCTCGAAGATCGACCTGCGATTTGGATATCATCAGTTGAGGATCAAGGAGTCCGATATCCCGAAAACCGCTTTCAGGACGAGGTACGGACACTATGAGTTCATAGTGATGTCTTTTGGACTCACTAATGCTCCGGCCGCCTTTATGGACCTGATGAACCTTGTGTTTAAGGGTTTCTTGGACTCATTTGTCATTGTCTTTATTGATGACATCTTGATTTATTCTAAGAGTGAGAAGCAGCACGAGCAGCACCTCAGCCAAGTGTTGGAAGCTTTAAGAAGTAATGAGCTCTACGCCAAGTTTTCGAAGTCCGAGTTCTGGTTGAAAGAAGTGGCATTTCTGGGTCATGTAGTTACTCGTGAAGGCATTGCAGTGGACCCTGCAAAGGTGACAGCAGTCCGTAGCTGGCCTCGACCCAGCTCAGTGACTGAAATTCGTAGTTTCCTCGGTTTGGCAGGTTACTACAGGAAGTTTGTTCAAGATTTCTCAAGCCTGACAGCACCATTGACGCAGTTGACCCGTAAGAATGCAACTTTCACGTGGAGCGAAGACTGCGAGAAGAGCTTCCAAGAGTTGAAGGATCGGTTGACCACTGCCCCGGTGTTGACCATTCCTGATGAGTCAAGAGGCCTAGTGGTCTATAATGATGCCTCGAGGAAAGGTTTAGGCTGCGTGCTTATGCAACATGGTAAGGTAATTGCTTATGCCTCACGTCAGCTAAAAGGGCACGAGCTTAATTATCCTACCCACAACCTGGAGCTTGCAGCTGTAGTGTTTGCATTAAAGATTTTGAGGCACTACCTGTACGGGGAAAAGATTCAGATATTCACGGATCATAAAAGCCTGAAGTACTTCTTCACTCAGAAGGAGCTCAACCTAAGACAAAGGAGATGGTTGGAGTTGGTGAAGGATTATGACTGTGAAATCAATTATCACCCCGATAAAGCTAATGTTGTAGCAGATGCTCTTAGCAGAAGAGCAGCAAGCGTGGCGTCGTTGGTTTCGACTCGGAGTCCTTTGCTAGCAGAGTTGGATCGTGCAGAGATCGAGCTAGCAGTGGCGGATGTTTCAGCATTGTTGGCTCAGCTGTCGATGGTCCCTAATTTAAGGCAGCAGCTTGCTGAAGCACAGAGGAAAGATCTCGAGATTGTCAAGCTTTTGGAGAAGGTAGGTCAAGGAGATTTTTCCCTTGCTAGTGACTCAGCCTTGTTGTTCCAAGGAAGGTTGTGTGCCTAAGGATTTCTCGTTGAAGAAGCTGTTAATGGAAGAGGCGCATAATACTCCTTTCTCTGTACATCCTGGCAGTACCAAGATGTACAAGGACCTCAAGGAGCATTATTGGTGGCATGGCATGAAGAAGGAGATTGCTCAGTTCGTCAGTAAGTGCCTGACTTGCCAGCAAGTGAAAGCGTTGCGACAAAGACCTGCTGGGTTGTTGCAACCGTTGGAAATCCCAGTCTGGAAGTGGGAAAATGTGTCCATGGACTTCATTGTTGGTCTGCCGAGGACATTGAAGGGCAACACAGTGATCTGGGTTGTAGTGGACCGTTTAACCAAGTCAGCTCATTTCATCCCTGGTAAGGCAACTTATTCAGTGGAAAAGTGGGCAGAGCTATACTTGAAGGAGATTGTGAGGCTGCATGGTGTGCCGATATCCATTGTATCTGACCGAGACCCTCGCTTCACATCCACCTTTTGGCGAAGTTTGCAGAAGGCTCTTGGTACCCAGTTAGACTTCAGTACCGCATTTCATCCGCAAACCGATGGCCAGACTGAGCGATTGAACCAAATTTTGGAGGATATGCTCAGGGCTTGTGTCATGGACTTCGGAGGTAGTTGGGAGAATCATTTGTACCTGATCGAGTTTGCCTACAACAACAGTTATCAGGCTACGTTTGGCATGGCTCCTTATGAAGCCCTATATGGGAAGAAGTGCAGGTCCCCAATCCATTGGGATGAAGTTGGAGAAAAGGCCTTGTTAGGTCCAGAGTTGGTCCAGAAGTCTAATGAAGCAGTTCAGCAGATAAGAGCAAGAATGCAAGCTGCCCAGAGTAGGCAGAAGTGTTACGCTGATGAAAGGCGTAAGGACTTGGAGTTCAGTGTAGGCGATCATGTGTTCTTGCGCGTGGCGCCAATGAAAGGAGTTCTTCGCTTTGGCAAGAAGGGGAAGCTCAGCCCTAGATTCATTGGGCCTTACGAGATCCTGGAGCGCATCGGGTCGGTAGCTTACAGGTTGGCGTTGCCCTCGACCATGTCTTCTGTGCATGATGTGTTTCATGTATCCATGTTGAGGAAGTACGTGCATGATCCTTCGCATGTGCTGAATCCTAAACCTCTATCGTTGAACGAGGACTTGACATATGTGGAGAAGCCTGTCAAGATCCTAGCCAAAGAAGCAAAGGTTCTGAGAAGCAAGACCATCGATTTGGTGAAGGTGCTCTGGAAGAACCATAAAGCTGAAGAAGCTACCTGGGAAAGAGAAGTCGAAATTTGAGCCAAGTACTTGGAGCTATTTGAGCAGTAGGCTTTCGAGGACGAAAGCTTTTAAGGTGGGGAGAATGTGACGTCCCGTGCTTTTCGATGTAATTAATTTCTTATATAGTCGAATAGTGTAATCTTATTTGGCTTCTACTTATGAAATTATTTAATTGCATTAAGGCACTTGGGATTTTGATTTTTCAGTTTAATTATGGCGTTAAATCGATTTGTCCCTAAAACGCTTGATTATTATCAGTTGGCAGTTAAGTCTGATCAAGGCGTTGAAATTCCACGCTTAGTGAGGAAATCAAGCAAGTGGTTGGCTAATTTTGGAGATTCTTATGTGGGTTTTTGGTTTTATTAAATGAGTAGAATTAAAAAAAAAGAAAGAAGAAAACCTAGAGCTCTCCATCTCTTTCTCTTTCGCGTGACCCCCCTCTCTTGCGTGAGCCAGCCGCCGCCCCAGCTCCCTTCCCTAGCGTGTTTCAGCTCCAGCCACTGCCGCCTCCCTCGCCCAGCCTCACGTCGCGCCGCCGCTCGACCCTGTCGCCGTTTCAGACGTCGCCGCCACGTCGTGCCGCCTCCAGCAGATCGTCGTGCCACCGCCCAGCTTCTTCGCGTCGATCTCCCTCTCTCTCGGTGTTGCGTAGAAGCCGTCGCATGAGTCTCTCCCTCTCGGCAGTCCCTCGCTCTCTCCCGTGCGTTTCCTCCTAACTCGGGCAGTGCTGATTTGCGATCCAGCCGTGAGGAGACCCGCGAGCTCAATTTCGTCTCTCTTGAGCGATTTCGATAAGTTGGCCTAAGACCCACTCAACCTCTTCGAGTTTTAGCTTGTGCCCATGCTTGTTTGAGTTCAAATGCGAGTTACCCGTTCCTTTCGGCTTCTAAATTGCAGGATTAAGCCCCACTGATCTGCTGTCCAGCAACCGTTTGGACCTAACGTGAGCTTTGGAAGATTCCTCACAAGCCGATCAACCTTAAACTGGATTGCCCATGGTTTGACAGCTTTAGATTGCTGTTTTGGAGCTCTCTCACCCACTGGACAACAAGCTTTAAGGCGTTTTAGGTGCTGATCGGTAACTCCCAGCGCCCTTAAACCTTTGGAATTTGTTTTTCTAGTTTTGGTTCGGTGTGTGACCCTTCTGGTGCTCTTTATGTTGTAGTCTTGTATCAACTCGAGCTCGAAACAACACTAATACAAGTTGTCTTGGTGCTATTCGGAAAATTCCAGCAAGCGTGTGGGTGTTTTTGGCGAAGATAAGTAAGTTTAAATATTCTCTAGGCCATTTGAGTACCCTTCTTTATGCTGAAAATCAATCCTTTAATTGTAGATAAGCTGTCTTGTAGCTAAAATCATTTTAGAGCATTCTCGAGCTCATTAGGCCGCCTACCAAGGACCTATGGTTGATCTTGAGTAAGTTCTTCCCCTTAGGCACTTGTTCAGTTGCTTCAGGTTTATGAGCTAGTGTTAACCTCTAAATATTTCCTTAATTGCTTAGGAGTTTATCTGGATCTCTTTGAGTTGGCTAAGGGTGTTTTAGGAGCCTTCAAGTTCTTTAGAGCATTTATAAGTATTGTAAGTAGTTTCTACTTACTAAGCCTGTTTGACTGCCTGAAGCATGTTGTTTGTTATTTGCTTTAATTTTATTGTGTTAATTATGAGTTGCTATGTTTACACTGTTGTACTATGAACATTGAAATGGTTGTGTTAATCTGGAATCGCATTTATTGCATTGCTTGAGATGAGTACGTTTAAGAAGTGTGAGCATGTTAGGTACTTGTCTTAAGTATGGTTATTGTTGAGTCTGGCTTGCATGTTGCGTGGGGAAAATGTAGCATGAGTCGGGTGTGAGGCACAGCACATGGTGCATTGATTCATGTGTAGCGAAGCGTGACGCGGAAATCACGTGGGTGTGAGTGCGGAGCGTGGCGCGGAAATCACGTAAGAGTGGCGCAACACATGGCGCGGAATTCATGTGGGGTAGGTACGGAACATGACGTGGAAACCATGTAAGTAGCGCAGCACATGGCGCGGAATTCATGTGTAGCGGAGCATGACGCGGAAATCATGTAGTAGCGGAGCATGACGCGGAAATCATGTGGGGTCTAGTGCGTGCGTTGCATAGCGTGAGGTGCATTTGCATGGGTGGTTGTTTTTAAGCATGTGGTTAGCTTGTAGCTTAAAAGCACGTTGATAGTTTGTAGCATGTTGTTTGTTTTGGTTCCATAACCTGTTGGATGCGTGTGCCGAGCATGTTGCCTATATTGGTTGCTTGTTTGTGGTTTGGTAAGTGTGAGCTGCTTACCAGTACCACGGTTGTACTGATACCCCCTTCCCCACCTTTCCCCCAACATTTTAGATGTTGCAGGTTTCGTTGACGAGCTGGATCCTGGTGAGGAAGAGGAGAACTACGAGGAGGAGCCTTAGGAAGCTCGAGTTTCTTTTTCTTGTTCTATTGGATTAGGCTGTAGATGGTTAGGTTGTTTTTGCTTCGCTTGAGTAGTAGCTTAGTTGTTTATTGTTGATCTGTTAAGGTCAGGTTGGGTTGTGATGTTATTGATTATGAACTGGGGATTTAGTTCCATTGTTTTTCACCTATGCAATAAAATTGTTAGTTAACATTCTTTAGATTAAATTGCTGGGTAATTTGAAGTTTAGTGTTTGTTGTGTTCCGTTGCATGATTTGAGTTAATGTCTGTTGCTACGAGATCTTACTCTTATAGAGAAGTAGGCTGTGTCTCTGAAATAAAGTTGGTGGAGTTGAGTTGGTTGTTTGAAATGTTCTATTTGTCTAACAGATGTTCGAAAAATTTTGGTTCAGACCATTTTACGTCGTTATGCTACCGAAATTTTCGGTACATCTGGTTCAAAGTGGTTCAGATCCATAGTTAAGGGCTAAGGGTTGTAGTAGCGTCTCTAGGCTAAGGTTTGGAAAAACCTGGGGCGTTACAGTTTTACCCCTATAACACTTCTTGTTTCTTAAGCCTCCACTGAGTCCCTAATGAACAATTGGTTTGTGGTCCCACCACTAAACCTAAAACCTCTCGGGCCAATGAGAGGGTTGCGCTCCTTTGTTCACGTCCCGGAGTCAGCACTTAAGGGAACAACCTCTCTACTATCCCTAAAACCAGGTAGGAGTGAAGTCCATCCTGCAGGACTATGTCCCCAACTATCTACCCGGTATTATCTCCAAAGTGGTAGGCTTATTGAGCGGCTCTGATGGACCACTCTCACCCATGCAAATCAAAGGATAATCTTGAATAAACAGGAGTTCATAGTTAGCTCAGGGTTAAGATCGAGTTACCTAGGTCATCGCTTGAAATATGTCAGTTTCACAGTAAACGACGTTATAAAGTGAAAGTGACTTATTTCGCGTTCCGGTCTTATACAAACTCTTTTGTATAGGACGCCCCCACACTCACATGTCTCTACATAAACGATTCAAGATCACATCGTTTGTACTAAAACAAAGTGGGTCGTGTCACATAGTTTTTCCTAGGATAAGGTACCCAGTCTTATCCCTATACTATAGACCATTTAGGCTATTACTCGAACTTGATCCACTTTTATGTCATTACATAAAGTCCAAGTTGTCATATATTATAGCCAAGGATTCTAGTTTATTGGATTTGGGTTAATTAATGCATAGTAAAATAACCATTCGACAACCAGAAATTGAACTATTCCAATAACATTTTATTTTTAACTTTGTTACATTTACTATCCACGAGTTTTAGGACATAAACCCCAACATTTGTTTGGACCGTCTTTTACAAATTTTTGTTCTGCTTCCGTTGGGTGCTTCAGTTTGAGGGGGCGTATTACCAGAGTAATGTTATTGAAATTAATTATGTAATTAGTTAGGATTAATAGAGTTTGTTAGTTTGTTGGGATAGTTTGTTATCTCTCTCTTAGAATTTATATGTACAATGTAATCTCTTAGTGTTTTGAATAAGAGAAGATTATTCTTGAAATTCCTTAGCAACGACTAAAAATGATTTATTGAAAAATGATATTGAAAAATAAACCATTTTGAGAATAACACTTGAAAACAAATTTTTTAAAAAGAATTTTTAAGTATATAATAACTTGTGTAAAAAAACACTTGTGAGAAAATATTACCAAACATATGAGTATTTAAATTCTAAGCAATTTTTATACAAAATTTTAAAAAGAAAATGAATTTTTGAAAGGTATTCCAAAATCCAAACATTTAAATTTGCAGAGATTGTTGGAGTGTTGCAAACAAATAGCCAAACTATTTCCCATTTTTGTCACATCAGTAGGGTTACATATATAGAATTACATAATAAAAATATTACAATTGATACAACCAAATCGGAACTTTTATATTACAATTGATACAAAAATTTCAAACAAAACATTCAATTGGGAATTAACAAGAACATAGGTAGTACCAATCATCATCAAACAATTCATTGGAGCTGAGCTTGCTGAAAGAGATGTTGGACTTTGGAGGCTAAAACAAGACTTCTCTTCTTTCTCTTCTCTTTCTCTCTCTTTTGGTCAGTTTTGGAGCTGCATAAGCTTTCCTGGAAAACCTCATGGTTTGATTTCTGTCCTCTAGGGACTCTCCAGGTTTTCCGTATCTGGTAACAATAAAAGATTTTGCAATGTGATTAAAATATACATGTATGAATGTATTTTTTAGAAAGAGATAATTGAGGACGAGAGTTATGGAGCTACAATTTTCCATTAGAGTCCTATCTTTGCAATGTTTGAAGCAAGTCAAATAAAGCAGTTCAAAGAGAATTATTCAATTCCTGGGTTCTGGAAGAGAATAAGTAAGTTTCTTCTCTTAAAAATTGTGAGATTTAGAGTGAGTATTATCGTGAGCTCATCGATGTTTTTGACAAACATACCTACTATTGATATGTCTTGAATCTGATATGAAATGCTTTGAATGACCAAGCTAAATTATGTATAGAAATTAGATTATAATTTTTCGTTTTGGCTTTTATTTTGGGCCCTATTATGTTAGGGTTAAAGAGTGGTGCCATATATAAACCCTCTTAACCTATTTTGTCCTAATCTGCAATATGAATACTCCTCAGATCATTCTCTCCCTCTGCCCGTGGACGTAGCTAATACACCGTTAGTGAACCACGTAAATCTGTGTGTTGCTACGTTGATTACGTTTTCTATCATAACACCTACTAACCTTTATTAATCATAATTCTCCGGACTAAATATAGGTTAGAAATATTTGTCTTTTCCACGAATCCCCAATCTCGAACTTTGTAAATTTAGGTTCATAGATCAAACTTATAATTAAACCCTGGAATATAGTAACTCTTATTAACTATATCCAGAGCAAATTGAAAATTTGAAGAGTATACCGACCTTGAGAAGCAGGGACGACAACGATGTGCATGTCTGTGTTGTTGGGAGGAAGATGGAGGCGAAGGGGATAGAGTTTTCCATTGAGAGGGTTGCGAGAGCAGACGACGATGTCATGGAGGCCCGTCTCCGCTCTTAATTTCTCCTTCAACTCCTCCACTTGACTCCCTTTGAATGTGAACCTCACTTCTTCCTCTCCCTCATTCACGTCTCCTTTCTCGCTCGCTACATAGTAATGGATCACCCTCCCCTCCGTCTTCAACGGCGACCCATCCCGTGCCTCGCTTGACTGCATTGAATTCGATAATATAGATATTATAAACAAACAAAGTCCCCAAGACATGACCCTTATAAAAAATTTGATCAAGCGAACCTCATGTCGAGAATGATGATGATCTCGAGAAGGCGACGACTCCACCTTGGAACGGTGACGAAAATGGTGGTGGGATTTGTGCTCGGACGGTGGTGGCGGCGTGGGTTGACGATGTTCGGACCGGGAAGCAACGGGCATGGATTCACCGGAGCTGAAAGTTCGAATCTCCACAATATCGACATCCCAAAGAACCCAATCCTGAGTGGTGGTTCTGTGAGGAATATCATGAGTAATGGAGTTGCGCCAGGGTGGCAAGCCGGCGTTGGCCCTGAGGTACTGACCATAGCGAGTCTTGAGCCTGACCTGAAAGCCCTCTCGAATGGGCTCCCATTCGACAGAGGAATCGAGCCTTTGGGGCAGGGTTTGTAGGACCTTTTTCCCAGTCATCCCCAAAAGAAAGGGCACGTTGGAGGCCGTAAGGTATTTGCCAAAGCAGCTCTTGAAGCGGAGGCCGGCCGAGTGGTCCACGAATTCTACTGTCCATTTCGCGTTTTTGACTGAGCCGTTGCGGTCTTGGCACACGCTTTCTTCGTCGTCCTCTGCTAGAAGGTACTTGTCGTGGTGGCTTCGTAGACGAACCACTCTTGCCTTGTGGAATAGCTCCATTGCACTCTGTCAAATCCAAACAAATTTCTCAAACAAATTTTTATTGATTCTATATATTCTAAAGAATAACAAACAATAGAATTCATTTCGAAATCAAACCAGCGAACAAGTCAAAAAATCAAAATCGAGAACAGATCATATAAGAAAATGTGGCCAAATGAAAAAAACCCAATTGATATTTGGAATCCCAATTGAAAAAGAAAATTACCAAAATGAAAATTCAGAAAAGAGGATGAAACGCAAAATCCCAATTGAAAATTTGGAGTTATCTCAAAGCCGAGAGCGATAACGGTGGTCGCGGTCGAGATCCATTGAAGTCGAAAACGAAGGAAACGAAATACAGAAATTTGAAAAAAAAAAAAAAAAAAAAAAAAAGACTGAAATAATGGAAAAGGCAGTGGGATATTTGGAGAACAAAAATGGAGAAGGTTTTTTTAGGAGAAAGAAAGAAGCAAATAGAGCGAAAATGAATGAAAGGGAAATAACAAGAAAGGAGATTGGGTTTGGTTTGGTTTTGTTTAGGAGAAAAGAAAACAGTAAACACGAAAAAGGAGGAGCCCACGCCGCACGCCCACGGCTTTGCCTCGCCGGAATCTGTTAATTCCATTACTAATTATTTGTGGTTCAAACTTCCACACTAATTTTCTTTTCTTTCTTTTTTTTTTTCGTTTTCAATTAGTTGTCTTTTATCTTTCTTGGTTTGAATTTAGACTATAAAATTCATTTTAGGCTAAATTATTTTAAATGCATGTGCATTTTTTATTTTTTAGGGTTAGTTTCCGGTCTACTCTCTTATCTTTTTTTTTTTTTATACTTGGTTACATACCTATGTACTATATAGGACGGATCTCTTGAAGGTATGTAGGGGAGTTTTTCCTTTTAAAAAGTAATTTCATTTATAATATTAATTCCCAAAATTAATTTAAACATGTTTCTAAACAATTTTACCAGATGAAAATTGACATGATTGTTGAGTTGTAAATAGGAGTAGTGACAAAAGTGACTTTTAAAAAATGAATAGTAAACATTATTGGAGATAATATTGATATAACAACTTGGTTGTTGAAAAATGAAGACAAACATGACTTGAATTATAGTAGTTATGCAGTTGCTATGTGAGTCCTTCTATTTATAAAAGCCACATATGTCCTTAAGTGTCTGTTTGGAACGACTTTCTAAGTTTTTAAAAACATTTTTTTTTTCACTTAAAAACATTTTTCTAAACACTTAGTTATTCTAAATAGACCCTAATTAGTTCACAGCTGAACAACCACAAACTGTAAAATTGTTCAAAGGCACAAATTAATTTTAAAGATGAATGGTAGAAGGGATAAGTTTTAAATGATAGAGATATACAATTTAGCACCCCATTTTATTTTGGTCTTCAATTTTGAATTATTTATTTCAGTCTATGAACTTACCATTATTTTGGTTATTTATCATTTTGTCCCTTACTATATTGTTTCACATGATATGTTTAATTATTAGCCAATTTATGTGACTTGCAATGTTAACAAATTAAGGTTAATTAGGGGCTAAAAGAAATATTTTGAAGACTAAAATTATTTTTTGAAGATTAATTTTTTCCCTCTTCTTTTAAATTTAGGGGCTAAAAGAAATATTTTGAAAGCTTAAAGACCAAAAGGAACTAAACTTAAAAGTTAAAGACCAAAAGAAATTTATACGTATCTAATTTATTTACTTTGAATAGATGTCTAGACATTCAAAAATATTTGAAGCCACTGAAATAAATCACGTGCTAGGTTCCATAAAATATTCAAATTCATATGTCGTTGAATAATTAATAAGTAAATAATGAATATGTAAATTGAAAATTAAAAAGGCTAGAATCCAACATCTAAAAGTTATAAGTAACAAAAATAATATGAAAATTCATCACTAAAATAGAATTTAAACCATTATTTTGTTTACTTTCCTATGGATAAATGAAAATTCTGAAGATATTTTACAAATCAACATTTCATTACATTTTATTTATTTATTTATTTTTTGATTTATCTATAGATTTAAATCCTATTTCAGTACTTAACTTCTCCATTGCTTCCAAAATAATTTTAGTAATGGTTAATAAAAATATTTTGAATTATATAATTTTTTTTGGAAGAGGATATAAAATTATTTAATTGAAACTTGTATTTCTTTATTTATGTAATGAGCACGTGTCCACGTTACTAAATTTTTGAACCACATATAACTCTCAAGAATGATTTCAAAATGTATAAGAAAAATTAGAGAACTAAAATAAAGCATTTAGAAAGTTGGAAATATTAAAGTTGAGGACCTGTGGTTGAGGATAAAATAGACTGCAATGTTTTATTTTTATTTATTTTTTTTAGAACAATAATAATAATAATAATAATAATAAGGAAGCGTCTTAAATATCTATCAATTAGTTAAGCTATAATTGAAATTTGTCAGAAGCGAGAGGTCAACGTCGTGGAATTGGTCAAATTTGACAGATTCGAAGCAAACCTCTTACACGGATGTTAATTTTTTTAAATATAATTTGATATAAGAAATATATACACACACATCAATCATTAACTTCTAATTCATTATAATGAAGTTGACGGAATAACATACTCTAAATTATTACCAAAATGTAGGGCTGAGTTGGAAAACGACAAAAATTGATGATTAAAAATATTTCACCCGAAAATTTTGAATATTCAAAGTTATTGATGTTAGACAAGAATAAAAAATGTCAACAAGAGCATAGTTCAACTGGCATCAAGTTGTACTGATAACCACGAGATCTGTGGTTCGAAATCTTCCTACCTCCACATAGTTTTCAAACAAAAAAAAAAGACAAGAATAAAAAGTGTATGCTAATTTTTTTTTCATTATATATATATATTTTTTAAGATTTAACCACAATGGATGTAGAATTGAGATACTAAATTGAATATTCATTACAATTAGAAACCACACAAGTTTCAAAACTATATGTTGGCCTTAAATAAAATATTTAGTTTTATTTAATTTGTTTATAAAAAAAAATACTAAATATGTGTTTTAGTCCTAAACGTTGAACACTCTAGTTCTTAAGATTTAAAAGTTTAAATTTAGTCTCATGTCTTTTAACATTTTTCATTACACTTTCTATTAGTAAGCTTTTTTTTTTATAGTTCAACGAGAAATATGGACTTTTAATTTTTTAATTAAAGATGAAATTTAATAATTATATTTGGGTTAATATATCTATTAGTTAAAATAAATTAATAATAAACTTAATTAACATAACACCTAGTAAGTTGAGTCAGAATTTAGAGAGAAAAAAAAACTACATCCTAAACAAAAAAATTGCTTAGAAAGAAAATGAAACTTTTCTATTTTATGTAATTTAATTCTTCTTTTAAACTTCATACTTACTAATTAAGTTAGTGTCAAAGCGAGCTTAGTTCAATGATAATTGACATGTATCATCAACTAAGAGGTTAGAGGTTCGAATCCCTCCACCCCAAATGTTGATGTACTAAAAAAAAATTAAGTTAGTTTGTTATTTATGAACTAATTTTAACATTTATCAGAAATTATAATTAAAAAAAATAGAATATAATAAGAAACTAAATGGAAAAAACTAGCACAAACAAAGACAAAAAGCGCCTAATCTGGCCAAAGAAACGAGAAAGATAAGGTTAAACAGTCGTACGGAGTACGTACCAGATCTCTGCCGGTGAAATAGCCGGAGCCGGAGCCGGAGATGGACATCGACGGCGACCGTATATCCAAATCATCATCATTAATACTCGAGAACGACGAATGGCTCGAAAAACTGGCCGCCGGCGAGATACAATCGGCCGCCGACTCGTCAAGCGCCGCAATATCTACAACATCCACACTCCAAAGCACCCACTCCTGCGTCGACGTCCGGCGAGGGATATCGTGGGTGATGGAGTTCCTCCACGGCGGCGCACCGCCGTTTGCTCGGAGGAACTTTCCGGCCCTCGTCTTCAACTTCACGAAAAACCCATCTTTCCTCGGCTCCCACTCGGCAGAGCCGTCGTTGGCGGTGGCGGCCGGATCCGTCTGGACGACCTTTTTTCCGGCGGTGCCGAGAATGAAGGGCTCGTCGGAGGCGGTGAGGTACTTGCCGAAGCAGCTCTTGAGGCGGATGATGTGGGGTTTTCCGGCGACGAGCTCCACCGTCCACCGGACGTGAGGGGTAGCGCCGTTTCGGGTCTGCCGGACGGATTCTTGGTCGTCGGCGGCTTGTAGGTACTTGCCCAGATGGCTTTGGAGTCGAACAACTTTGGCGCTGTTGAAAAACTCCATGGATGAGGGACAAAGCAAAGCTTTTTGTGGATTTTAGTTATGCATAAAATTCAAGAATTTGAAGAGAGAAATTTTAAGTATGGAAAAGAAGGGAGATGGGGGATTGGGGAAGTGCTTTTAATTGTAGGCAATGAAAGGGGTTGACCAAGATCTCTATGGTCATTTTTTTTTTTTTTGTAAAACATGAGATGTGTGGAACATGTTTATATTTGTAGTTTAATTGGTTGGATTTTTGTCAATGGGAAAGGTTGAAAGTTTCTATTTCTAGTTGGATCCAGTAGGATAATGTAGGTATTGTTTTTGTCTTGTCTTCATACTCAATACTAGGTTTAAATCATGTATTATTTGTGTATACAAAATAAACTTAATTTAAGTTTGGTTAAAAAATTTAAGTCACTTGACAGTCATATTTATTTATATTATGTTATTGATGGATATATGTCCTAACCATTTGAACTATTTCCTTAATTCTATTTTCCATTGAATTTCATATCAGGCAATTGTCTCTCATTTATACAAAGAATTCCCACAAGGGACAAATAATGAGGACATGTGTCCTGAAAATGATGAGCAAGGTACAAAATGATCATGCTAAAGAATAACAGAATTCTGTTGCATAGAAGTTTCCATAATGCAATTACGTGGATGCTGAGATGTTTAAATCCTTGTTGACTGTATTCGTTGGACTGACTTGGCACTACTGACTAATCTCCTTAATATCCCCCCTCAAACGAGAGGGGAGTTCTACTACCCTGAGTTTGGAGCGCAAGTAGGAGAACTATGACTGAGATAAAGGTTTCGTCAGACAATTGTTGGGCGTCTACACCGCTATACCGCAAGTGCACGGACCACAAGTAATATAAAATGGAAAGTAGTATTCCGAGTATCGAATCCTCAGGGAAATTGATTTATGTCCATTAATTACCAAGAATCATCATGCTTAATTTTATTTAGAAGCTCAACTTTAAAGAAATAAAGAACTAATAAGAAACTTACAGAAATCATGCAAATAAATGGAAATATCCTATTAAGGGGACTTGACCTAGGGTGTTATCTAGCTTTCTTGGATTTGTAGCTCCAATAATTGGATGAATGTAACTACAATTCTTCAATTTCATAAATCTAGAAGTAATTTTAAGCGGAATTCTCTTTCAAGTTCATCCACATCTCATACTAACATAACTAATTCATGTGTCCATTTCCTTAGTTAATCATAGCATGGCATTAAGCAACTTCATTATCAATTTCTAACAAATCTTTTTCACTCTCGTGTTCCAAGCAATCATTAGCCATGCAATTTGGATCTAATCTAAATTCTCTCTGTCGAGTATCAATTTAGACCAACACAACAATTAATCCGTGATCAAGAGATTAAAAGCATTAAGAATGAATTGCATAGATGAAATATGAAGAACTTCGTTACAATATTCAATAATTTTAAACTACAATATCCAATTAGCTAGAATAACGACCCTAGGTCCCAAGATCTACTCACAAATGGAAATAATTTTGCCCAAGTGATCTTGATCCATAGGCCTAACTCAAACTATAATAAAGAATTACAAAGAAGT
Organism: Luffa aegyptiaca; assembly: GCA_017139565.1. Taxonomy (NCBI): domain Eukaryota; kingdom Viridiplantae; phylum Streptophyta; class Magnoliopsida; order Cucurbitales; family Cucurbitaceae; genus Luffa; species Luffa aegyptiaca. Next base: position 39,799,499 of record CM029403.1, read on the forward strand.
AAGGAAGAAATAACCGTTAAGTTGATCCCAAGCTCCCGTCATGATCATCTCGAATCCCGAGCCTTGGAATCTCGCTCAATTCCACCTTTTTCTTCACAACTCTACTCTCATTTTCTCTCTTTTGAGCTAGGGGAGGACTCCCCCAAGAATGGGATGATTTGAACCAAAGGAAGGGGGACTATTTATAGGAGCAAAGACTGGGCATTTCTTGCTGAACAAGCCAACAGTGCGTGACGCTGTGACGTCACAGGTTTCTTGGTGCAGAAGTTGGAGCAGCGTCACGACGCTGTCACGATTCCAGATCTTTCTTCTCTGCTGCCAAGCGTCGAGATGCTCTAGCCTTAGCGTCTTGACGCTAGGTCTTCTAGAAGCCCCAATTGCGGATTTTGGCCTCCTTTCCTCTATCTTTTGGGCTTTTTGGGCCTCCACTTCAAATGTCTTCTTTCCAACTCATCTAAAATGGGCCTAAAGTCTTCAATTTTGCCTTGAAATCAATAAAATTCATGGTTTTGCCTCACGAACTCGGTTTTCTACAAAATCAACATAAAAGTACATTAAAGCTCACAATTTATGCATAAAACTAGCCAAAATAACTAGGAAAAAGATAGCATTTTTGTATGTTATCAACAATCGACTATTTGGTCTACAGACGGAACATACCGTACGTCAAGGGAACTTTTGAAGACTTGATCATGAACAAAATGCACATCAATTTTGATGTGTTTGTTCCGGACATGAAAGATCGAATTTTCAGCCAATGCACCTGCACTTAGGTTGTTGCACCAGAGTATAGGTTGAGATGTATTTGAGTAGCCAAGTTCATTCAATAACTGCTGAAGCCACATGATCTCTGTTGTGGCATGAGCCAGTGTTCGGTATTCAGACTCGATGTTGGATCTTGCTATGGTCGTTTGCTTCTTAGAGGACCAAGACACAAGATTCTCGCCAACAAATACATAGTACGTAGCCACAGACCGTCGATCATCAATATTGGCGACCCAGTCAGCATCAGAAAATGTCGAAACTGAAAGACTTGTGCTTTGGTTGGATGAGAAGGCCCAGATGTCTTGTGCCACTGATGTATCCCAAAACTCTTTTTACCGCCTGCCAATGAATGTCAGTAGGACTCTTCAAAAATTGAATTAGATGGTTTATTATGGTTGCGATGTCCGGTCTGGTGTTGGTCAAATATTGGAGAGCTCCAATGGTGCTTCTGTATAAGAAAGGATTTGACAGTGGATTACCTTCATGAAGAGAAAAATGTTTGTCAGGTGTGCACGGTGTTGGAGCAAGTTTAAGGTCCTCAAGTTGCACTTTGTGTAGTAAGTCAGATATATACTTTTACTGATTCAACAGAATGCCTGACGACAATTGATGAGCATGGATACCCAAGAAATAATGCAAGGTACCAAGGTCCTTCAATGCAAATTTGCTATCAAGTGTCTGCACCAACTAATCGTCCAAGGTCGTGCTACTGCCTGTGACTATTACATCACCCACGTACACAAGAAGAAAAATAACATCAGTACCAGACTTATAAATGTAGAGACAAGTGTCAGACCTTGAGTTTTGAAATCCCCACGAGAGTAATGCTGACTTGAGAGTATTTGTCCACCCCCTTGGAGCTTGTTTCAAGCCATATATCGCCTTATTCAACTTACAAATATGATTAGGATAGCATGGATCTTAATATCCTGGAGGCTGACACATATACACATTCTCATCTAGAGAACCGTTTAAAAACACATTATTGAAGTCCAGTTGGCGTAATTGCCAACCTTTAGATACTGCAATTCTTAGAACAACCCGGATAGTCGAGGCCTTGATGACAGGACTAAAGGTTTCAAAAAAGTCTATCCCAGGACTTTGATGGAAGCCCTTTGCCACGAGACGTGCTTTGTAGCGTTGAACAAAGCCGTCTAGATTTCGTTTAATTCGAAAAATCCATTTGTTACCAACAACTTTAACAAAGGAGTTGAAAGGAACCAAACTCCATGTTTTATTCTTCAAAAGAGTTGCATATTCCATGTCCATAGCATGTTTCCATTGTGGGGTTGTGATAACTCTCCAAAAGGGAGTTATTTAATTATTCCTTATTTTATGATGATTTATATGTTAATTGTGCCATATGGGTGTGTTGTTAAATGAATATAGTATGTTTTAACCTAATTGTAATAATTGATGCTTTGGAGTTCTTTTGCAGAAAAATGAATGTTGAACAGATTAAGAGAGCAAAGTTCGTTGATCCAGCAATACTGTTAGCAAAACTGGTCACGTGAATTGAACGTGATTCATTAAATGAGGTGGCGTTTTCAGCTCAGATCTCGGATTTAGAAGACTTGGAAAGTGCTCCACATGTCATGTTTGACCTAATTAGGTTAAGCTTCACCCTATAAATGAGTATAGCCGTATGGAGTCAGTTCATTCCATCTTTGGAGGTCGAATAGAGACAAAAACCGATTGGAGACTCAAGGAAACCATTCTACGGATTCCCTCAAGGAGGATAGTACTTTCTTGTAGAATTTGTAGTATGGAAGTGCTTATTCAGATTGTAATGCATGTTATGTATATTCTTATGAACTAATTTATTTTAGGCACGAGTTAGGAACGATGTAATTGTCATCTTTTATTAATCTAGAAATTCTTATTGATATTGTGCATCTTGATTACTTGTTGAGCTTATTTCTACTGTGTGCCCGCCTAACCAGCCAGTATGTATAGCTTCTCTTAGTTTCAGGGATGATTTAAGAGTTGTGTGACTTGTAATCATGTCAGACTGTTGATAGTTGGTGGACGCCAGCAATTGAGCTAGGGATAGCCAACTGCCTAATGCTTGATCGATAGAACTTCATTGGAGTTGAAACACATTCCAAAAAATCCAGAGTTCCGGGGGGATCTTGCTGATAAGTGATAAGGGTAAAAAATATACCTATTTTACCCTTATATTTAGCTCATTTTCTTGTCAAAGTTGCATGTTTAGATCAAATTTACTATTCCCGAGCTCTAAAAGTGTTAAAGTTGATGAATTAGGGAGTTAAGAGTCATGTATGTCAATATTATGCTTATTTGTGCTTAAAAGGACCCATTTTTGACTTAGTTTGGTGTTATGCAGAAAAATAGAGGATATCTGGAAAAACCCAGAAATGCGACCGCATTTCTGGGAAGGAAAAATCCAAATGCGGCCGCATTTCTGGGCAGACAGAGGTAGTTCCGAGTCCTTCATGGGTCATTTTGAACGAGTGTTTTGCGCACCTAACCGACTGTTTTGACTCCAAAACTGACTGAGCTACCTACCAGCACCATTTTCATGGCTTTTCAACTACTCTCCACACTATATAAGGCCTTGATTCAAAGAGAAATTGAAGCAGAACTCACTAGGAAGAAGAGGGTGGTTACAGAACCCTAGTAGACGCCCATAAGTAGGAATGCCCGAGGTCCTTCTTAGATGACTGAATTCTAACCTTTAGTTAGACACCAAACCCGAGTGTTTGTAGAGATTTTCACCCTATTCCCACTTGTAAAGGAGAGTAGAGTGTCGAGCGAACTCTAGAAGGATTGGACAAAAGAAAAAACCCAAGTTTTAGCTACTACACCTTATTTCCAGCAATTGTTCTTTTCATTATTTCTGTATTCTTACATTCATTATGACAATGAAAAGTTATTCTTTTGCATCTTATTCCATCATGCGTAGCTAAATCCCATTGAGGGGTTCAATATAGTGAATTCCCTTATGGTTAAAATAGCTTGAAAGTGTTTATTTGCTTAAGTTTTATTCATTGCATGTCACTCTTTATTGAATATCATTCTGAATCTTGCTAAGTTTAAATTGATCACTTAGACTTTGCATGCTATGTGAGTTTGATCTCAAAAAAGACGAATAATATCAGTTTTCATAAAGGTGATATAGGAGAAATGGCTCAAAAGAGTGTATTCGGTGTTATAGGGCGAGGCTGCCTAAGGCACCCTATAACAACTATAGGGTTATAGATTGCATGCATGAACTATCTATGTCTGAGTCGAGTCACAGAAATGTGCATAACGGTACTCGCTTAACCTTCTAACGGTTTAATAAGCAAAGATTAGAGTTATTTTACCTTAGGGTTTAAACTATATTGAGCACCTCGCTTATTTATCATTGTTTTCTTTACTTGTTTATTTTGTTTATTTTCCAAAAATCATCATCAACTATTTCTTTGGTTACCTTATCTAAGCAATCTTTGAGCAATTTCTTATTTAAAATCTGTGTTTCCAATTTAGTCCTCGTGGGATCGATACCCTTGGAATACTTCTAAGGTTTTTATTACTGCATGCGATAGTGTATACTTGCACTAGGTTGGCTGAATTTATCATAATCTTTATTTATCATCTTTTCCTAACATCTACATCCGTCATTCAGCCGCACGCGCATCAATAAGACTGCGAGAGATTGCCTGATCAAAAGAATTGCTAGATCATCTTTACAACAATTACAGAAGTCTTAACCAGTGCCTGTTTTCAATCTGTTTCTTTTATTCGTTTACATTTCTGCTTTATCGTTTCTTTTGTTCCAGCATTTTAAAAAACCCAATCAATTTAACCAACTCCGAAATCACTAAGAACTAATTAAAATCAATAGAGTGAGACTACTGATCAAGACCTCGTGGATACGATAAATACTTATCACTTGCTACAAATTGTGTATGCTTGCACAGTATTTTGGAGTTAATTTGTTCTATATTTTTTACCACTCTAGAAGGAAACAGGTTGCTAGAGCATCTTTCACTCGAGTAAGTTCAGTGAGGGACCAGTCTTGTGGCTTGTGAGTCAACCAAATTTTTGGTTTCAAAATACCGAATTTGGCTCAGGTTGTCATAGGATGTGTAGGTAGATTGGATGGAGGAACTATATGTGGTGGTGACAGGTCAGAGTTGTCGAGGCTCCAAGTTCCAAATAAATTTATAATCATCGATCACTAAACTACTTTGCAGTAGTAGTGGTTGGAGTCGATCACAGGGAACAACTGGTTTATCTCTAACCTCTTTTGTGTTTGTGGTAACAGAAGGGGGGTTGAAGAGAGATGGAATAATCAAGGGAAAATAAAATGCAGGAATATAAATTGCAGAAAATTAAATAACAGGAAAGTAAAAGTGGTTGGTTAATCTCACATTGGTGATCATTGTAGCTGGAGACACTCGGGGTTCAGTACATTTGGTTTTACTCATTGATTAGCAAATAATGATTTAAATGCATGTGTCTAATTGGTACTCTAAATCAATTGACTCGATCCCACCGTACCTCGATTCAATCACTAGTTACTAATTAACTAACGCCTACTAATCCGTTAAGATTAATCAATTAAATAACTGCATTAAGATTAAGATACCCCTAGAGTGCTAACCCGACTAACCCGTCGAACCAACATGCAATTCATTAATTAACTAACTTGACCACGATTAATAAACTAACGAATTGGTGCTCTAAGCTAGAATGCTCTAATTAACTAGGAAAAGCCTAAATTAATTATGAACACCGATTTAGTCCCTAGACCTATCATACAGACTACAAAGTCAGAGAACTGCTCTTGGGACCCATGCCCATGACTTGGTCTATATGCTAACTACAATTAAAATTCCATTCGTGACGTGGATTTCAATTTCTTAGCTAATTACTAACATACAAGCTGCGAGTTAGGGTGTCAATCTAACCTACTGTGCATGCTAGTAGTGTAAACAGGAACCTAAATCACAAAACGACAAGTAAATCATACATAAAGCTTAGAAGATTCAGAGTTGCCTAGTGCTCGATCGGTAAAGCGTCATTGGAGTTGAAACACATTCCAAAAGATTCAGAGTTCCGAGAGGATCCTACTGATAAGACTGTGAGAGTTTGCCTTATCAATACAATTGCTAGAGTATCTTTTTAACAATTACAGAAGTCTTAACCAACGCCTGTTTCCAATCTGTCTTCTTTATCATTTACATTTCTGCTCTGTTATTTCTTTTGCTTCAGCATTATTTCAAAACCCAATCATTTTAACAATCTTTAAATCACTAAACGACTAAACAAAATAGGTAAAGTGAGACGGTTCAAAACCTCGTGGATTCGATAAATTACTTATCACTTGTTGCGGACTATGTGCACTTGCATAGTTTTATAGAGTCAATTTATATCATATTTTTGACCACTCTGGAAAGGCAACGGTTGGGTTTGGAGAAGGTACTATTGAAGTAGGGAGAGATGTTGGTGATGGAAACTAGACTGTGATTGGTGGACATATGGAAGATGCAGAGCTGAAGCTTTTCTTCAAGTCAAAACCAGCAGATAAGGGAAACTCGTCTTCGTTGAACTGTACATTCCTGGATATATAAATCCTTCCAGCAGAATTCAAACATTTATATCCCTTGTGAGTGGGACTAAATCCAATATAACACACATTTTTCAGAGAGAAATTGAAACTTATGGTCCTGATATGGTCTCAAACATGGATTACATGTACAACCAAAGCTACTTAAAGTAGAGAAATCAAGCTTCTTGTTAAACAGAACTTCGTTTGGGGACTTACCTCGAAGTACATGAGTTGGGAGACCATTAATCAGTTGGGTAGCAACCATGAAGGCATTCCACCAATACATAAGGGGCATGGATGTTTGTGCAAGAAGAGTTAACCCTGTCTCCACAACATGCCTGTGTTTCCTTTCAACTCTGCCATTTTGGGCAGATGTATAGGGGAAAGAATGTCTGGATATTATCCCAAGATGACTGCATTCTCGATGAACTGAAACAAACTCCCCACCATTATCAGACTGTAGTGCTTTAACCATGCTATTAAATTGGGTTCGAACCATCCTAATGAAGTGTTTGAATGCTACTATAGTGTCACTTTTCCTTTTTAGGGGATACAACCAAACAAACTTGCTGTAAACATCTAAAACCAGAACATAATATCGAAAACCATAAGGAGAGGAAACTGGTGCAGGCCCCCACAAGTCAAAGTGCACTAGATCAAATTTGTTCTTAGCTCTGCTAGTTGATAAAGAAAACGATAGATTGTGCGACTTGCCAAATTGACATGATTCACAAAATTTAAAGACTTCATTTGATTTAACTAACATATTACACTCTTTGACAATTGAATCTAACACTTTAGAGACATGGTGACCTAGGCGACAATGCCATACATTTTTCGAAACAACAACATTGACATTTAATGGAGACATAGAGAGAGTAAAAGCAGGCAGGCCATGAAGCTTATTTCTAAATGGTTGTAGACTAGAATCAGCCGACTCTCCACTTCCAGGCAAGGTCGACACATTTCCCAAACGATAGAGACCATCTTTAAGAACTCTTTTCAGCACCACTCGCCCTGATGCCTTGTCCTTTATGAGACAAAAATCACCATGAAATTCAAAGAAGATATTATTGTCTTGAGCCAATTTTGACACACTGACTAGGTTTTTAGCAATCTCAGGAACAAATAATATATTCTGAAGACTAAGAGTATCAACACCATCAAATAAGTAAGAACAACCGGTAAATGTGATTGGTAATTGATCACCATTACCTATTGTCACTTGCTCATTACCTCCATACTCTTTAGGATTGACTAAGTTGTTGAAATCTCCAGTGACATGATTGGATGTTCCACTATCAGCATATCAATTTGGATCCAGTAATGTTTCTAGGGTAGCAAAAGGATTGCTCGATCTGGCTACAAAAGAACTTGTATTCTAATTATTTTTTTCCTGCAGACTATTCATATTCTGCCCATTGCCTCTGCTTGAATTAGGAGCAAATTCCTTATCAAATTGATGAAAACATACGAGGGCTAAATGGCCTATCTTCCCACAAACCTGACATACGGATTGGTTATTTGAGTTTCTGTAAGATCCAATTTTAGTCCTTTATCATTACAAATCATTTATTTTGTTTTGAGATATTTTGATGGAGAAAAAGTTTGAAATAAAATAAGATCAAAGGAAATTGGACTTTTTATTTTTGGAAGTTGGAGAAAGGAAGGAAAAAGAAAAGGGGAAAGGCCCAAGTCCAACTACAATTAAAAGTTTAGTTTAAAAAAAAAGAAAAAAAAATTGTGTGGCTTCCAACGGAGGCCACATGAAAAAGAAAAAAAAACAAAAAGAAGAAATGGGGAGAAACCCATCGGCAAGGGAGAAAGAAAGAGAGAAATGGAGGGAGAGGAAAAAGGAGAAAAGAGAGAGAAGGGGAAAGTTGTCGGAATCTCGTCGGAATCTCGCCGAAAGCTCGTCGGAATCACGCTGGAAATGGTTCAAAGAAGCACTTAAGCAAATATTGAATCTAAGGAAGATTAAGGGGAAAGAGGAATGCTTGCCAATGGAAAAAAAAGGATGAAGAAGATGAATAGTCAAGAGTTGGAAAAGTTGGAATATTTTATTGTTAAAAAGTACAATGAGGGTACATAAGAGTTAAGGATGGGAGAGAAAATCCTATTGGGTATTAAATTTTGGCTTGAATATTTGAAATCAATGAGTATGGTGTTTTAAAAGGGTAATTAAGGAACTACTCATATTGTGTTCAAATTAATTTTAGGGCAAATGGAGATCGGGTTGACTAATTACGAGATGGAAGCCTCACCAATAATGTTTGTGAGTGGTTATTATTTTTACCAAGCTTCTACTATTTTACTAATCAGAGAATTTTTAATTGAATTGTTCTATGAAATATTTGGAGATTTGACAATTTTGGAGGTTTCAAGAAATTTTTTTTATCCCATGAATTGATTTACTATTTGTTAAATGAATTTGAAATTGTGAGAAATGGTTCATGTTGTTCAAATGAAATCTCATGACAAAAGATTTGTATTTGTGTACAATTTTAGCAATATCGATTTACTCTGTTATTATGAGTTTATGAAAGACCCAGTTTCTAGAAATCTCTTGAATTAGCCTAACGACAAAGGTTCAAATTATTTGAGATAAATTCAAATATTGGGAGTTTTACATGTGCATTGATGATGTTTGAATCAAAATTTTAGCTGGATACGTGGATTTTGGAATTATGTAAGCTAAATCTTGCATATGGTAAATTCAATTACAACAAATTAAATGATCAATGGGTTATGATTTTCAGTTATGAGAACTTGAATTAAAACGTTATGACTTTTGCGATTTACTCTGTTATTATGAGTTTATGAAAGACTAGTTTCTAGAAATCTCTTGAATTAGCCTAACGACAAAGGTCCAAATTATTTGAGATAAATTCAAATATTGGGAGTTTTACATGTGCATTGATGATGTTTGAATCAAAATTTTAGTTGGATACATGGATTTTGGAATTATGTAAGCTAAATCTTGCATATGGTAAATTCAATTACAACAAATGATCAATGGGTTATGATTTTCAGTTATGAGAACTTGAATTAAAACGTTATGACTTTTGCGTAGTTTGTGAACTTAGTTTATGAGATCCAATCGTTTTTCAAACCACTGGATGATGTACCCATAGTGGTTTCCCGATACGCTTACGTGAATGTGTTTCCGTAGTGTAGTTATGATATATGAGGTCTTTGGGACCCACTTTGGCACACACATAGGCTTTGGGTCGCGTGTCGGGGTGCTTTGCCCTTTGGGGGTTGCTCTGCGTGCGTATGACTAGTTGCTCTGCTATGTACCAGTATGACCAGGATTTGCTCTGCTATGTACCTTGAGATTACTCGGTACATAGTATGACCAGGATTTGCTCTGCTATGTATCTTGAGATTACTCGATCCATAGTATGACCAGTTGCTCTACTATGCATGGGGATTTGGCCTATGCATAGTATGACTAGTTTTGCTTTACTATGGGTATTGAGACTATTCTACGCTAGTATGACCAGTTTTCGGGTACATGTTTAGTGATGGATTTCCTAGCCACGCAAATATGTGTTAAAGTTTACGTTTAAAAGATTCTCATGGTATAAAATACTTTAGCTTTGCGTACTTGCAATAGAAGTTACAAGTGTTTCAAGGTTTCTTTTAGAAGCTTATTTTAAATTCTTGTTAACTACCTTTTTATGATTGTCAATGATATTAGTCTCTTTAAATTTATTTTCTTATAACCTTCTACCACTCATTGGGTTTTTTTAGCTCACTCTTTTCATAATATTTTTTTACCAGGTAGAATTTGAGTTTCCGACGAGCCTATCGAGGTCGAGATCTGCCACTAGTGTTATTGAGACCATACAATATCATTTTGCATGTAAATGTAATAGGGACGGTTTGATTTTATAACTAGAGTGGCTAGCATCATTCTGGAAATTGTTATGCCATTTGAGTTTATGTTGAGTTATAAATTGCGGGTTTATGTTTTCCATTAGTGGTTTTGGATTGTGGTTGGTTTTTGAACTGATTGTTGATCATGACATACTTGTAATAGTGTTGGATTTTAGAGAAATCATTTGAGAGTTTCTTTTAAATTTCAGGTATGTTTTATCAAATATTCAGGGGAAATTCTACCAAAATTTTTAATTTTTATTTAGTAAAGTTTTGCTAACCACCCATGGTTTTAAAGAAAAATGAGTTTTGTTTTACTAAATTGACAATGGATTTCATAGTTTAGTTGGGATCTATTGTCAGCAGTTCACATCCTAGATCCGGTAGGGTAATCTGAGGCGGGGTGTGACAGTTTCCATAGCCTCTATAGCCCCTGCCTCATCCACGTCTTCGACCATTGTTGCGTAGTTGTTTCCTCCTCGTTGGCCTAAATTTTCATTCTGAGTTTGTTGTCCATTATTCGAGGAGTAGTTCCAGCCTCTACTTCCTCACTAATTATTGAAATTTTTGACATTGGCTATGTTGGTTGAGGGAGTTTGATTAAACGATAGAAAGGTCTTCTGGGCGGTCTGCAACTCCAATCGCTTCTCGAAACCTAGAAGTTTGGCATGCATTTCAGACCAGAAGATGTCTCATCTTCCTTGTATCATTGCCATGACAGGATTAAACTCTTCGTCAAGTCTCAGCAACACTTGTGACACTAAGTTTCTCGAAGATACTAGACTTCCAGCTTGTCCTTGGTTGTCAGCGTGAGATTTCATAATACGTAAATAATCAACCATTTTCAAATTACCTTTTCGAGTCTATTGAAACACTTGTCTTAGATAGTCTTCTTCAGCTCTGGATTGAATTCCAAAGACATCACTGATTGCATCCCAAAGGTCATTCGCACTGTCATAACCCATGACTTGGGTTGCCACCTCTGTCGTCATATTGAATTATAAAGCCACCCTAGCAGCAATTGATCTGTTGTAATCCACGTTTCATAGAGTAGATTGATAGTTGCTTCAGCTATTGAGCTTGATGCTCCTCCTTCCTGTGTTGTCGAACTTGAGGCACCTCCATCGATTGCCATTGCAGTGGTTGCAGCTCCGGTTGCTGGAGTCGATTGAGTTACATATTTTGGGGATAAGGTTTTGAGCCGAGTAGATGGCCCTCAAGTTTGTAGCTCCTCAAAATGGGTCGGCCTAAATTTTTCCATGACAGGAAGTTCCCCTGATCCAACTTAATAGTTGTAATTTGATTTAGTAATTGATTGAGAGGAGGGCTGCTGAACGTGGTTGAAGAACCGGTGGTGATTGGAATTCCTCCAGCGGCTGTGACGTTGGTCATTTTCAACTCTGATACCAAGATAACGTTCACGAAAAAGTAGAATTGAGAGATAAATTTGCTCGCTTTTTTCCACTGAATTTCATATCAGGCAATTACCTCATTTATACAGAGAATTCCCACAAGGGACAAATAATGAGGAATAGCTAAAATACACATAGAAGGACAGGTGTCTTGAAAATGATGAGCAAGGTACAAAACGATCATGCTAAAGAATAACAGAATTATGTTGCATAGAAGTTTCCAGATTGCAATTACATGGATGATGAGATGTTTAAATCCTTGCTGATTGTATTTGTTAGACTAACTTGGCACTGCTGACTAATCTCCTTAATATAAGTAATAATCAAATAGCCCCAATATCAGTGCTGACGCAAGTTGTCGTTTGACAATGTGGGAAGTGCTTCGTCGTGGAGTTGAATGTGTCGTCGTTTGTGTGTCATAGATGGAAGAAGCTGTGTCTGCCAAATCTATGGGTGTTGCGTGATTGTTGAAGAAGTAAGCCATCGATTGCACCAAGGAGGCATCTCATCGCTTGTGTTCTGCACTTGCAAGAGGAGTAATTGGTCGGGATTTCATGAGCTTGTGTCATAGTAGTTCGAAGCTCACGTTGAGTCTTTGGGTTGCAGCTTGTGGGTCATTCCGGTTGTCACCATTTCCGTTATTTCAAGTAATTGATTTGGGTCTTTTCTTAATACATCTTTTCAAACTATATATATATAAATAACTTCCCCTGGTTTATTATAAACTGACTCTTGGTAGGATAGAGGAAAAGGAAGAAGAACGAAAGGGGTAGGTTTCAGCGGCTGAAGGAGGAGATGTTGAGTAGTTGTCGGAGATGGAGGCTTGGCTGGCGTTGGTTGCAGAAGAACGCCAATAAAGGCGCCATACGCCTGGAACACACGAGAGAAGAAGATGATGAAGGGGGCAGACATATGAAAGGGAAAAAATTATTGGACTTTCTTTTAAATATTCCAAATTTATAAACTCAAATTGAACACCTAGGGCCCGTTTGGTAACGTTATCGTTTCTTGTTTCCGTTTCTTCTTTTTTAATAAAGAAAAATAAAATTTCATGACCCTAACACCTATACATTCAATAATAATAAACCTATATTCTTATTTATGTTTGGAAAAAATTGGAAACAAGAACAAAAAAGGGGAAACTAGTTTTAGTTGTTCCCAAAAGTTCTATACAAATTTTGGGAGTGTTTCTTAAAAATGAGAAACAAGAAACATACATAGTTATTAAATGCTTAGATTTCTTAATAAAATTGGAAACAAGAAACAAGAAACGAGAACGTTACTAAACGGGCCCCTAAGGTCTCGTTTGATAACCCATTTGATTTTTGAAAATTATACTTGTTTTCTCCAAATTTCCGTACCAATGGTTTTCATCATTGTTATGGACACATTTCAATTACTAGCCAAATTCCAAAAAAACAAAAAAAAAAGTTTTTGAAAACTATTTTTTTTAGTTTTAAAAATTGGTTTGGTTTTTGAAAACATGGGAAGAAGGTATTTAAAAAAAAACAAAGAAACTTATAGGTGGGAGTAATGTTCATGAGCATAATTTTCAAAAACCAAAAACCAAATGGTTATCAAATGGGGTCTAAAAGATTTAGGACTAATTGATAAGGAAGTTGGGTTCCTTTTTCAAACTTAAGAATAAGATCCAAAATTTAGTCTCCAAATTAGAAAATTAAAGATTTACTAAAAAAATCTTTTTTCCTAAATTCAAGAAATTTAATTTACCAACTTAAAAGCTAAACTTAAATTCTAATTTTCTAAATTAGAATTAAGATCCAATTACTCTAAAAATGGTCTAATTTTGAAACGTGGGGCGTTACACAGAGATCCAGAATGTTGAGTTTGAAGGAATCGAATTCCACCAGAAGCGACGTTAATCGTACGTAATTCAATTTGGTTTCCAAGAAACTCATACATTGTGCAAAAGCAGAATTAAACAGAACCTATTCTACTTTAATTCTACGTTAAGCATGCTTAAACTATTGTAAAGGTTTAAGAAACTTGTTGTTGAACCTTTACAGCAAGAATGTTCCCTTGGACAAAATCACAATCTATAGCAAGTTCTTGGGACTGTATTCGCAGAACACTACCACCAAGAAACCTTCCTATCCTCTAAGCGTTAGAGATAAGTTTGTGGGAACCCAAGATCTTGAATGGTAGGGAGGACAATATACAAAGAGATTTTTTTTTTGAGAGAGAGCTTGAGAGAACTCTTAAAAAATCAGTTCTGTGTATTGAACAACTCATGAACTCCAGTTAATTTTTTCCCAAACAAGTGTAGAGAGAGATGATGAGGTGGGGAGTTGTAGCTCCCCACACACACACGTGTAACTCCCAGCCAAGGATGAAAATATCGTCGAAATATCGTCAAAATATCAAATTTCTCGCGGGTCCGATAAAGATATGAGGGTTAAGATCTTTTTTACCAATTTATCGCGAAATATCGAAAATATCGCCGAAATATCGGTAAAATGTCGTTTTTTCGATTTATCACCCGATGGAAGGAAAAAACGCAGAAAAACCAGAGAAATCGTCGAAATATCTTCGAAATATAATCAAAATATTGCCGATCATTATCGAAATTCTCATCCAGCCTTGTTGGTCAAAACGCTTCCATTATCTAATGTTTGTACTTGAAGGTTTAACATTCAATCTGGGGGAATGCTCTTCTCATTGATTTTTTTTTTCATTCTTTTTTCTTTTTTCTCTCTTTTTTTTTCCTTCTCTCTTTCTCTTTCCCTATTCCACAACCCTACTTATCTTTTTTCTTTTTAAAAATTCACTCACTTATTTTTCTTTTTTCCTTTTCAATTCTTCTTTCTTAAATTCACTCTCTTTTTTCTTTTCTTTTGATTCTTATTTTGTGTTATATATATTTACAATATTTTGTGTTACATATTTAGCAATTAACACATAAAATATTTATTTGATTTTATGTAGTAGGTTTAAAATATAGAATGTAATTTTTTTTAATTTATTAAATATAGTACAAATATGATATTTCTCTAAAAAATATTAATAGCATATCTTTGAAAATTTTGACTTTTGTATCTTAATATTAATTCTCTTTTTCTTTTAAAGTTTTAGGGAAAAATACACTTTTAGTCCCTGAGGTTTGGATTAGGTTTCATTTTGGTCCCTGAGTTTTCAAACTCAACAATTTACCCCCCTGGGGTTTGGTTTTAGTTTCATTTTGGTCCCTCCATCAATTTTTCCGTTAGAAACAAACAGTTTGCTGATGTGGCGCTATTTTTTATTAAAACAATTATTTTAAAATTTTTCTAAATAAAAATATATATAAATAATAAAAATATTATTATTTTATTATTTTTTTAATTCTTTCTCCCTCTCTCTCTTATTCTTCTTCTTTTTCTCTTCTTCAACCACTTCTTCATGCTTCTTCTTCAGCAAGTCGCCGGCGGCCAGGCGCCGCCGGCAACTGTTTTTTTTTTCTTCTTCTTCTTTCCTCCTATTTTCTTCTTCTCTTTTCTCCTTTTCTCAACCTTTCTTTAAAAAAAAAAACGTGGCTTCCGGTGAAACCAAGGAAGGACACCTTCCTCGGTTTCGTCAGAAAATCGAAGGAGGGAGGGAGGGACCTCCCCTCTCGCCGAAAAATCGATCAAGTCTGGTTTGAACACCGACGTTGTTCGGAGTTTGTTTTTCCTCTGGTAGTAGCGTCGAAGTGCTGAGTTTTTGGTTTATTAAAAAAGAAAAAAGGAATCGGCTGGAACGAGCCTAGATCTGGGCTCGTTCCAGATCTCTATTTTTTTTAAAAAAAAGAACAACGGCGAGGACAAAAACACAACAGCAGATTTGAAATCCGACCACCTTAGGCGACATCCAGCTTGTTTCCGGCAGTCCTTCACGCGAGCACCATGGACAGCGATGAGGACAGAAGCTGAATGAAGGAATGAAGGGGTCAATGGCTTCCAGATCTGAACGAAGAGGTCAACGACCGTCGGAAATGAGCTAGATGTCGCCGGAAACAGAAGTCGTTGATCAGGGAGAAGAAAAGAAGGAGTTGGATGTCACCGGCTTCCAGATTTGATTAAAGAGTAGAGATCCAGCTTAATAAAATAGTACAGACAAGAATGAGAAAAAAAAGGTTTATCGCTCGCAACGGCGGTCGGCGACAGCTGCTGGAGGAGGAGGAGGTCACCGAAGATCGTTGGAGGAGGAGGTTGGAGAAGAAGGAGAAGAGAGGGAGAGAGAAGAAGAAAAAATAAAGAAATAATATTTTTTTATTAATTTAATATTATTTTTATTTTTAAAATAAAAAATATGTGTCACGTCAGCAATTCGTAAATTATTAACGAAAAAATGGATGGATGGACCAAAATGAAACGAAATCCAACCCTCGGGGACTAAAATGTCAAGTTTGAAAACTCAGGGACGAAAATGAAACCTAACCCAAACCTCAAGGACCAAAAGTATATTTTTCCCAAAGTTTTATTTTTTTTTATATTATATGTTTACAATATTTTGTGTTACATATTTAGCAATTAGCACATAAAATATTTATTAGATTTTGTGTTGTAGGTTTAAAATATAGAATGTAATTTTTTTAATTTATTAAATACAATACAAATATAATATTTCTCTAAAAAATATTAATAGCATATCTTTGAAAATTTTGAGTTTTCTATCTTAATAAATTTTTAATTCTCTTTTTTCTTTTAAATTTTTATTTTTTTTATATTATATTTAGAATGTACACTTTCATACTATTATGATTTTGATTTATTTTTTAAGATATAATGAATTTGGAACAATATTATCATTACCAAATCAATTATATTAATGTTGGTCTAAGACTCCAAAAATATCATCTCATCATCATATTAATGAATTATGAATAAATTACTTGTTGACCAAAATTTAAAATGATTTAAGTTTATATTTATTTTACAATCTTCAATACTATCTATTATTGTATTAATGCATATATTTGACTTACAATTATTGATATATTTGCTTAAAGTAGTAGTTTATTACTTAAGCAAACTTATTCTAACGTTTCACAAAAAAAATCACAATATTTTTATAAGTTTTCGTAAAATCTGTGATTTTTCTCAAATATCCATCGATATCCAAATATTCATTGATATATCCAGAAATCTGAGTTACCAATATTGCTACCATCCTTGCTCCGAGCAACTGTCAGGAGTTATTTTAATTTAATTTAAATTAAAATTAAATTAATTAAATTATCAATTACATTAAATTTAATTCATTCATTCATTTATATATGATATAAATGAATATCTCTCACATAACATATAGTATTAATTCAATTAATTTAATTAAATCATATTATATTAAATTAAATTAATTAATCAATTCATCAATTAATTAATTATATAATTAAATATCTCATATTTAATTATCCTCACATTTTTTTTAGAAGTAATTATCCTCACATTTGAATCATATTCAAATGAACATTTCTCTCATAACCTATAGTTTTAATGTGCATTCAATGCACATTAAATTTAACCTATAGTTTTAATGTGAATCCAATTCACATTAAATTAATATTTGAACTCCTTCAAATATTTAATTCTCTCATAAATTTATTTTTGAATCATATCCAAAATTAAGTTTATATTATAAAGTTTAATTAAAATATAAACTTTATATTATAATGTATTACCATACATTATATTAATTCCCTTAGTGAATTTGATCATTTCAAATTCAATTTAAGACTAAATTACCTCAATACCCTTTACGAGCTAGTAAGAGGACCTAATGGACCTACAGATCAGAAGCTCCAATGATACGAAATTAATTGGCTAAACTCATTAACCACATTAATCAACATTCGTTAATTGTGGGTCACTCCACTAAAGACCCACAACATCACTTTTCTCACTGTAGAATATTTCTGTGTCCACAAATATTGACCAACAACAGCAAGTCAATCCTTCACAAATGTTCGTAACACCAGGTGGGTCAAATTACCATTTTACCCCTAGGTTACCCCTGTTTCTTTGAGTATGAATTATTAGGTTCGTATGCTTGTTGTCACCTCGATAGGTGTAGGGAAGAGCTAAAGAGTTAATTTTTTGCAAATTAGCATGTTTGATCTTGCTTAGGAGGAAAGAAAAGAATATATGCTTATCATGCTCTTAAAGAAAAATCATTCTTGTTGTCACAATTTGAAAGAAAAAAAAAAAAAAAAAGTCATGGCCTGTGCACAGTTTGCAATGAGTAATAAAGATTTAGGCAAAAAAAGCTACCCCTGTTGTGATCAGTTAGGCCAACCAGAGAAAACTCAGGTTAAGGGTCCCTGCAATAGGTGTGTGAAAGCTAGTGCCACATATAAATGCTTGATTAAATTTTCAATTATAAGCACCTAAGTATGGAGGAAAACAAACTAATTTGTTCCATTGACTTGTTAGTGAATCCTTAGTGCCAGTGTAGAGGGAAGATGAGTTGAGAGTTTAGTAATCCAATCCCGGGCTAGTAGAGTCTGATCTCGTTAAGTTAGATCTCGCTTGTGCAAGTTAATTTTGGAAAACTTTTGATTTGTCTCCCTCATTGGTCCTTATGTGCATGTCTCTTGATTGCTTGATTATTGACTTTTGAGCCTTGAGGATTGAGTTATGTTTGTTGCATCCATTCTTCTATTGTATGCTTGATTTTTAGTTTGCTCGAGGACTAGCAAAAGCATAAGTTTGGGGGTGTTTGATAGCGAGCATAGCTAGCTAGTTTTCCCTAATTAATTTATCTAGTCTTTTATAATTTATTGGCCAAAATGATGCGTTTTTGTGTTGTTTTTGTAGGAAATAAATATTTGAGCTAATTGCGTGTTCGGGACATGAAAAAGGGCTAAAAGATCGAAAAAGGATCAAGTTGGAAGAAGTCAAATTCAGCCCAGCTGATTTAAAAAAAAAAAAAAATTCACAGCGTCGCGACGCTCTCGACAAATTTTCCAGATTCGCGGTATCGCGACAGCGTCGCGACGCTGTCCATAGCGTCTCGACGCTATCGACAGATTTTCTATAAATTCCTCTTTTCAGCTACGGATTAGGGGAGTCCAATTGGTGAGATTTTAGCCCTAATTTCGACTAGAGACCTTTTGTGGGAGCTAAAGGCAAGGCCAAGGAGCGGGAATCAAGCGAGAAGACGTGGAGATCGTGACGGGGACGTGTCGGTTTCGACGGATTCGAGTTTTCCTTTCTCTTTCCCTTACCTCTTGTAGTTTTTATGGCTTTTCTTTCAAGTAGTGTTTGTGATTTAAAGACTATGAATTGCTAATTGTTTGTCTTAGGGTTTGATGTAGTTGCTTAAATTGTTGGATTGAATTTTGGGTATGAATGTGTTCTTATTCTATGCATGCAATTTTATGTGTAATGCTTTCAATTACTTGATCACTAATTGAATGATTTAAGTGTTGAATCTAACTCGGGAGAGAGGATTTGGCCTAAGACTTGCTTTGTTCAATTGCATGACTAGAGTATAAATTCTAAGTTTGTGACGGGATTTAGAATATCTCTAGAAGTATAACAAGGACCGAACCGAATAATGCCTTGCATGTTAATGAACTTAGATAGGGATATCAAGTTAGTTTATATGCATGAGAATCAATTATACTCGGGAGAGGTAATCGTGATAAAAGTTTCCTTGGCTTGTAGAATAATTGCACAGTCAATTCATTCCTATTAATCAATCCTCAATCTTAATCAATGAAATCAATTCCCTAAGAGTCTTTCCATTTGAGTCTCCACTTTTATTTTTATGCTTTTAGTCTTTACTTTTATCTTTATCATTGAGTTTTGCTCCCTAAATAAAAATTGGACAAAAGTATTCACGATACTTAATTTGCTAGAAAACAAATCCAGAGGACGACACTCGTTTTACACGAAAACACTATATTATTACTTGACCCGTACACTTGAGGTAAGCAAATTGCGCATCAAGTTTTTGGCGCCGTTGCCGGGGATTGGTATATTTAGTTAAATTAATATTGTGGAAAAATTGTCCGGTCTTAGTTTAGGGTGTATTTTATTTTTTGTTATTTTTGTTAGTTTTGTTTTTAGGTAGATTGCATTTTTTTCCTTTGTTGGTTTGTTTTCCATATTTGTTTGAGTTTTCCATAGATAGAATTTTTCTTTTTAGTTTTTTCCTTTTTTAGTATAGTTTTTCCTTATTTGCTAGTTTCCTTATTTGTTTTTGCCATATTTGTTTTTGCATTCCTTATTTTTATTTTGTAGATAGATTGCTTTTCTTTTTCCTTATTTGTTTTCTTTCCATATTTGTTAGTTTCCTATTTTAGTTCTTTCCTTACTTGTTTGATTTTTTTTCCCTTATTTGTCTTTCCCTTATTTGCTTTTGTTTTTTTTTTATGTATTTTTTTCTTTCTTTCCTTTTTTGTTTGAGTCTTAGTCCTTTGTTCTTGTTGGGTTATTATTTGATTGGAAGCCTAATTATCATTGATGCTTTAATTGAATGGCTTTTTATTCAACACCATATTCCAATTTTTCATCTTCAAGTTTTACCCTTTTAAAAGAAAATTCTTCCTTAGAAAGCATAATTCAAAATTATATTGAGGAGTCTAGAGCGAGGAGTCTAAAATTTGATGAAATTATAAAAGGACTTCAGACCCCAAAGGAAGTTAGTGAGGTGGGATCCACTTCCATAGGATGTCTAGTGAGTCATGTGGTCGATGATTCATTGGCACCTATCCAGGAGCATAATTCTTTCGATTTTGCTATGGTTGAGCATTTAGGGGTGAGTTGCATGAATAGTGAGGAAGAATTGGAGAGTTGTAGCACCTATCAAGAGCATGTTTGTGAGGAAGAAAAAGAAAATGAGCTTGCAGTGACAGAGGATGTTCCGGAGGTAGAGTTTGAGGTTGAAAAGCTTTCGTCTGTTTTATCTTCTTCATCCTTTGTAGATTTTGATTGTTCTTTTTTCTATTCTCACGAGTCAGTTATAGAGTCAGAGTCTCTTTATTTTGATATTTCTCCTTTTATGCTTATTTTGTTCAAAAATTCAAAAAATAATCCTATTTCAGGGGCCCATGAGAAACTAGTAAGCTTGCTAGCGATAGTGAGTTTTATTGATTCAAGAAAGAAGGGTCCAAAGAAATACGAGAATTTTTATGTGCCTTGACAGAGACTGCACGAGCACGTCGAGCTAATGACGTTAAACAAGCGCTTATGGGAGGCAACCCAAGTAAGTTCAGTTGTGTTTTTCTTTGCGTTTTTTATTTATTGTTTGTTTTTGTTTTGTAGGTCTTGGTTCCAGTTTCCTCTTTGCTTGCACGCTTTCATGAAAAGGTCATCATTCCAGGGCAGTATTGTTCACCCCTTCCATTCTTTATTTGTTCTCATGCTTGATTATGCCTTATTTTCTTTATACATTGAGGACAATGCATGTTTTAAGTTTGGGGGTGGAATAGCATGTTTGTGGAGCCCTTGAGCATCTGAGTTCGGGCTATAGTTTTGAGCTTTCTTTGAATTGAGCATATGGTTGTTTTCTGGATGCTATTTTTGCATGACTATGATTTCCTAGGATAGGCTTTCTTGTCAATTTTCAAGATGAGTTGTAAGCATGAGTGCCCAAAAAGGGAGACTTTTTAAACTTTTTCTAGGAGATGTCTTGCATGAGTAGAGTATTTGTCTTGGCTAGATTTGGATTTGAATGCTTAGGAGCGAATTATTAGGTTCATATGCTTGTTGTCACCTCGATAGGTGTAGGGAAGAGCTAAAGAGTTAATTTTTTGCAAATTAGCATGTTTGATCTTGCTTAGGAGGAAAGAAAAGAATATATGCTTATCATGCTCTTAAAGAAAAATCATTCTTGTTGTCACAATTTGAAAGAAAAAAAAAATATATAGTGTTTTCGTGTAAAACGAGTGTCGTCCTCTGGATTGGTTTTCTAGCAAATTAAGTATCGTGAATACTTTTGTCCAATTTTATTTAGGGAGCAAAACTCAATGATAAAAGATAAATCTAAAGACAAAAAGCATAAAATAAAGGTGGAGACTCAAATGGAAAGACTCTTAGAGAATTGATTTCATTGTTGAGATTGAGGATAAATTAATGGGATGAATTTAGCATGCAATTATTCAACCAAGTCTAGGAACCTTTTATCACAACTATCTCTCCCGAGCATAATTGATTCTCATGCATGCAACCAACTTGATATCCCTATCTAAGTTCATTAACATGCAAGGCTTTGAGTTTAGTTCTTCAAGCAACTTCTAAAGTTATTCCAAATCCCGTCACAAACTTAGAATTTCTACTTTAGTCATGCAATTAAATAAAGTAAGTCTTAGGCCAAATCCCCTCTCCCGAGCAAGATTCAACACTCAAATCATTCAACTAGTGATCAAGTAATTGAAAGCATTTAACCATAATTGCATAGGTAAAATAAATGCATATTCATACCACAAATCAATCCAACAACCTAAAACAACTACATCAATCCCTAAGACAAACAACTAGCAATTCATAGTCTTTAAACCACAAACACTAATTGCAAGAAAAGCCATAAAAACTACAAGAATTAAGGGAAAGAGAAAGGAAAACTCGAATCCGCCGACACCGCACGTCCCCGTCACGATCTCCACGTCTTCTCGCTTGATTCCCGCTCCTTGGCCTTGCCTTTAGCTCCCACAAAAGGTCTCTAGTCGAAATTAGGGCTAAAATCTCATCAATTGGACTCCCCTAATCCGTAGCTGAAAAGAGGAATTTATAGAAAATCTGTCGATAGCGTCGAGACGCTATGGACAGCGTCGCGACGCTGTCGCGATACCGCGAATCTGGAAAATTTGTCGAGAGCGTCGCGACGCTATGAATTTTTTTTTTTTTTTAAATCAGCTGGGCTGAATTTGACTTCTTCCAACTTGATCCTTTTTCGATCTTTTAGCCCTTTTTCATGTCCCGAACACGCAATTAGCTCAAATATTTATTTCCTACAAAAACAACACAAAAACGCATCATTTTGGCCAATAAATTATAAAAGACTAGATAAATTAATTAGGGAAAACTAGCTAGCTATGCTCGCTATCAGTATCTGTGCTCCTCTAATGAACAACCTGTTTAAGGTCCAACCATTAAACATAAGTTCCTCTCGAGCCAATGAGAGGGTCGGGTCCTTTGTTCAAGTCTCGGAGACACCACTTAAGGGAACACTACTCATATACTTACCATAAAGGTGGAAATGAGTGAATTCCATTTCATGTTGTTATGTTCCTAGCTCCCCAATCGATCTTATCCCCAAAATGCTAGGCTTATTGAGTCGGAGATCTGACCACTCTCACCCATACAAATCAAAGGACAATCCCTCGTAGACAGGAGTCCATAACACACTCAGGATTGAGACTAAGTTGCCTAGGTCATTCTATTGAAATAATAACCTAATTAGTTAACGGTATTACATCTAATGGTTACTATTTCGTGGTCCAGTCTTATGCAAACTCATTGCATAGGATACCCCCACTCACATGTCCACTACACGAACGTGTTGGATCATTGCGTTTGTATCAAATACAAAACGGGTCGTATCCATAGTGTCACCCGGACAAGGTATCCAACCTGATCCCCGTATGTCCCCACATACTGTTCAAGCTACATAATACAACCTAGGATGTTTATTGGATTTTAGGGTTATTTAATGCAAATCTAATACAACACATTCAACAGTCACATATTGAATAACCTCAATAACATTTTATTGATAATATCAAAATGTTTACATTTACTATCTACGAGTTTTAAAGCATAAAACCCAACAAGAACGAGATTTGTGTCTTAGTTGAGGCGATTTAATCATGGAGTGTTTGGTTTCTTTAATCAACTCAACTGATGCACATATTCTTTTCAGTGTAGACTTTACGGTCGCATCTTTTGTCGAATACTGCAAATTTTCATCCTCGATGATCTCCTCTTCTATTTCTTCATTGAGACCTCCCATTTTTACCATTTTCTGCAAGCCACAACAAGTAACAAAATATACCTTCTTTTCATCAGAGTGTTTCCATGCATGGAACACATTGAACATCACTTGTTGTGAAGTTGCGGTCACATGGCTTACTGAAACTTTCTTTTGGGGATCCTCCTCTTTATTCTGTTCTTGAGACAAATTTTCTTCTTTATCTTCTAGCTCCTCAGTATTTTCAATTGTTGGAGTCATTTTTGCTTCTATTAAGGGCTCAGGGTCTTCATGCTCCAATCCACTTCTAACTATCATCCCCTCCCCTTGTTCTTCTTGTTCTTGCTTCAAGGTCTCTATATTATTGAGCAAGGTTCCTTGGGGGTTGTTCCTCCATTCATTTGCAATTTGTTCCATTTGGGTTTTCAAATTCCGTAGAGATGCTGCTTGGCTTTGAATCTCAACATCGATTTTCATCGTATATTCCTTTATGAATTCTTTTATGCTAGTTGGCACTTGTGGAATTATCTGTTGCACCATCCCTTGCTGGACATAATGATACTGATTTTGGTCTGCAACATTAGAGTGAAATCCATAATATAAAGAATCAGGGTAATAAGGACAATTCTCAAATACATGACTCCCTTTACAATAAACACAAGATATGAAAGAGCTCCACATGACAGAATATGACTTGTTTTTCCATGAGGGGATAGGGTGTCATTTCCAACCTTGGTCATCATTATTGGAGTAAGGATTTGAAGCATTCTTATTTCCTCCTTTCCCTGTATGGTAAATATAAGCTGGATGAAATAGACAAATTTCAAATGAAGAATGATACTCACCACAATGAACACATAATTTGTAAGAATTTTAATGAACATGGGCAATGAGATTTGCAAATGTATCTATTTCCATCCTGTGGAAAGTTGTAAGAAATCAGACACTACAGTTCTGCTTCAAGGTCAAGAATGAAACAATTAGGTCCTCTGCACATGTATCAATCCTTCCTACAAAGAAATCCCTGCAAAAAGAACTGGTTCCTATGACAGAGGAATTTGTGGTTGCAAACCAATTGCAATTCCTGTTAACAAAAACTGAAAAATGTATCAACAACCGTTTTTTCTTTTCCCCGAAAACGACGCTAAAATCTTGATGTAGTGTGCGTGCCACATGCAGATGTGACAGTCACGGGTGTTTGAGTGCAAGTATACACTACCAAGTAATAAGTGGAGAGTACTCCGGATATTGAACCCAAGGGAAAGAGAGACTAGTAGAGTACACTTTTACAGTTTAAGAGAACAAGAACCTCCTCTAAATTTGCAACCGAGAGATGGTAACCAGAAAAAGAGTATATTGATGGTGTTTTGTGTTGGATGAAAGCAAATAAAGAACCAAGTAAACAAAACAAGTAAAGATATATGAGATAAGACAGGGAAATTCAAGCAACCATCAACCAAGAGCTTAATATGTGCCTACCTTTGCGCTCGCAAATTGTTCAGACAATGCACAACGTCTGGAGAATGCTGCCTATTAGTGCCCACATAGACGTGGGGCAGATAGATTGCTACCAGTTTACGCCTGCAAATTGCCCTGACAGCTTAGTTGTGAATTAAGTCCAACTCAAATTTCATAGCGGAAGCGTATTACAGGACCAATCGTATTTTAATTAGGTTCCTAAAATACCAATACATTGGCAACATTCACAGAAAAATTCTATAAATCTAAATAGGCTAAGCATGCAATTACAGATCTAATCTATAATTAAGGGAACGAGAAGCAAACCTTCGTTGGCGACTCTGAAAATCAAGAACGCCTTCTTGATTGTGCAGCAACAACGAACAGGACACCACCACGAGATTACCTCGCTATTCTCTGAGATTAGAAACTGAATTGTGGGATTCCTAATCTTGCATTTTTGGGAGAGAACAGAGAAGAGAATCATCTTTCTCTGTTCTTTTGCTTGAGAGAAAACGAGAGAGAAAAAGGAGTAGTTAGAGATGCGATTGTGAGGGAGCGTTTTTTTTTTTCACACCTTCAGGCGTGTGTGGACTAAGTCAGATAACCAACTTAATTAAATAATTAATTAAAATTAATTAATTAATAAGTATACATATGATAAAATATCTTATATTTCATCATATGCACATTTAAATCACATTTAAATGCACATCCCTGCATAATATATAGTTTCAATTAATTTTAATTAAATCTAATTTAATCAAATTAATTAAACTAAGTAATTAATTAATTCCAAGATTAATTAAATATCACATATTTAATTAACCCAACATTTGAATTATATCCAAATGTACATCTCTGTTATAACTTATAGTTTTAACATGAATCTAATTCACATTAAAATTAATCTATAGTTTTAATTTAATTAAATCACATTTAACCAAATTAAATTAAGCAATTAATTAATTCAGAATTAATTAATTTTATAATCAATTAAATATCACATGTTAGAATCATATTCTAATTTAATCTCTCATAAACTATAGTTTAATTAAATCACATTTAATTTAAACTAAAATTGAATAATTAATTAATCTATTCACTAATTAAATATATCATATATTTGAACTCTTTCAAATATATTATTCTCTCAATTAGTAAAGTTTAATCACAAATTAAACTTTATATTATACTGTATCAACATGCATTATATTAATTGTATCTCATACAATTAACTTGATTCTCATCATGAATTTGAACTATTCAAATTCTTTCAAGATAAATTGTTCCTAATTACTCTTTACGAGCTAGCAGGGGGACCTAATGGACCTACAGATCAGAAGCTCCAATGATATGAGATTAACTGACTAAACTCATTAATCAAGTTAACCAATATTCATTAACTGTGAGTCACTCCACTAAAGACCCACAACTGAACTCTTCTCACTGTAGAATATTTATGTGTCCACGGATATAGACCAATACCGGTAAGTCAATCCTTCATGAGTGTTCGTAACTACAGCTGGATCAAATTACCGTTTTACCCATGTGTTACCTCTGTCTCCTTAAGTACCAGTGCTCCTCTAATGAACAGCCTGTTTATGGTCCAACCATTAAACAGAAAGTCCCTCTCGGGCCAGTGAAAGGGCGGGATCCCTTTGTTCAAGACCCAGAGTCACCACTTAAGGGAACACTTATCTACTTCTCCTAGAAGCGGGAAGGAGTGAATTCCATCTTGTGTTGTCATGTCCCCAGCCCTCCACTCGGTCTTGTCCCCAAAAAGGTAGGTTTATTGAGTCAGCGTACTAGCCACTCTCACCTATACTAATCAAAGGACAATCCCTCGTGAGAATGAGTTCATGAAACACTCAAGATTAAGACTGAGTTACCTAGGTCATCCTATTGAAGCAGTAACCTAACTAGTTAACGGTGTTACATCTAGTGGTTTACTATTTCGTTATCCGGTCTTATGCAAACTCATTGCATAGGATACCCCTGCTCGCATGTCTACTACATGGACACCTTGGATCAATACGTCTGCATCGAATACAAAGCGAGTTGTATCACATAGTGTTACCAAGATAAGGTACCCAACTTTATCCCTGTACTATTGACCTTTTAGGTTGTTACTTGAACATTGATCCGCGTATGTCCCCACATACTAGTTCAAGTTACATATAAACAACCTTGGATCTTAGTTTATTGGATTTCGGTCATATTGAGCAATTCTAAACTTAAATCAACAATAACACTTTATTGTAGAAACCTCAATAACATTTTATTGACACAAGTATACAATTCGTTAACATTCACTATCTACGAGTTTTAGGACATAAAACCCAACAAGATTGTCCTTTGATTTGTATGGGTGAGAGTGTCCTACATGCCGACTAATAAGCCTACCATTTTGGGGACAAGACCAAGTGGGGAGCTAGGAACATAATCACACAATATGGAATTCACTCCTTCCTAACTTTAGGGTAAGTAGATGTGTTCTCTTAAATGGTGGGGTAATTGTCAAAAATAGGACAAAAAAGAAGGCATTAAAGAAAAATGGGACTCATTTTAAATTGAGAGAGTAATGGGATTTTTAGGGCAGTGAAATTACAAAAATACCCTTAGTAAAAATCCCCAATTTGTAACCCTGATTCACTTTCTTCTTCTCTCACATGCACGATTTTCTCCCTTCTCCCTTCTTCACGCACGCAGAATTTCCACGTTTGTCTCCCTTCTTCACGCACGCAGACAAGTGATCGACGGCGAGGAGGCGACGACGACAACGACCAAGGCACAGCGAGCAGGCGACGACGATTGACGGCGACCATTCCAAGCAGCAGATTCATGACTGATGCGACCATCATCTCCAAAATTCTTTGGGCTGAAGTCACCCCTGAGGTAGTTGGATTTGTTTTCTCTCACTCTAACTCTCTGAATCATATCAGTAAATGAGTTTTTGTTTCTTATTTTCATGATCTTGATCTATCGTGAGAACCAATCGGATTCAGTATCATGTTTGTGAACTCGAGAGCGTGGTTTTGTGATTTTCGAGTTTTCTTCTGTTTGTTTCTTCTCACCAGCGCATAATGGCTATGCTGATTTCGTCCCGTTTTAGAAGAGAAGAGAACGAGGAACTTAGTTTTATCTTGCCTAGGAATTGCATTACGGGGAAGGAGTTTTATTGTTGATGAGTGGTCGCTTTGCACATTTTCATGTTGTTGTTGATTTTAAAAGGTAGATATTTTCTATTAAACACTCAATTCGGAATTTATTCTACACAGTTTTCCACACAAGTTACTGCTGCAACAAGTAATCATAAAAAGTTATTCATCTCATTTGAAGAACAATTTTCTGTTTTCATGTCATAGAGAATCATGTTTTGTCTTGCATTACAAAACTAGTGAATATAATCACCATCTAGAATAGTTGACTTCATTGTTGGCTTGTAATTGCACGTGCTTGAGTTTTATTGTATTGGTGAACTCTCATCATGATGCCAAATCTAAGCATAGCTCAATTAGTTAAAACATTATATCATTGACTAAAAGATTAGAGATTCGAACCTCCACCCACTTCTCACTATGCATTTCATAGAAATGAACAAAAGAAAAAAAAAAAAAAAAAGCAAACTCTGTGTCGATGTTGTTCATCGGGGAAAAGATCAAAACATCAGCCTTTTCGAGATGTAAATGTACAAAAATAGGCTTCTTTAGTTTGCAATTGTGGTTCATGGTGAATGGTTAAGTTCAAATACTCCTATTTTGTTGGTAATGGAGATAGAACAAAGTTTCTTTTAGAGGTTGAATGTAATCTGCAATTGGAGGGCTTTTCTTACCTTAATTTTATGCTTCTCCCCCACTCCTTCCTCGATGGATAAAAAATTCTTGAATTTTTGTCAATTCTGTTCCTGTATGTATAGTGTTGTGGACTTACTTTTCTTGTACTATTCTTTTGGTAGTGCATGCATTTTTTTGGATGCTGGTGCAGCAACATGAGGGTTCTGTATTTTAAGATCTTTTTTTTCTCCTCCACTATAGCTTGGCCTTTCATTAGGAAATGTTGTTTCAAACGATGATAAAAACCAAATTATTTGAAGTTAGCACTTTGATTTTGATATTTTATAGGTACGAGAAACTGCAAGAAAAAAACTTTCACATTCACACATGCAGACAAGGAACCGAATGAAGGAGACGGCGACCAAGTGATGACGAGCAGGCGGCGGCGAGCAAGTAGCAATGAGCAATTGGAAGGAGCAATTCAATGTTCTCCATTGGGAGATTGTGTTTCTGTTAGGAGCTTTTCTATGGAAACTCTGGCTAGAAATGAATAGGCAATTTTTTTGTGAAGAAGAATGTTAAGTTGGTTTTAAGTATGGAATTGTTAGTCTTTGGTTCTTTTGTCTTGAATTTCTCTCAATAAACTATTTGTACTTGTGGAGAGTCTCTTTGTATTTTTTTTACTTTTGTTATGGTCTTTATGGAATGTCAAAGGTCACCTCCTCCAAGAGATGTCATGATTTTTACTATGCTTATGTCAATTATTGCATTGGTTTGTAAGGAACACATAAAACGCGAATACATTTTTTTTTGTCTCGCAGCGTGTAATTGCGAGAAACAAGGCAGCAAATCATTTTAAGCCGTGCTTTTTGTTTTTTAGAAATAATTTGAGCTACCGATACTCCAAATAACTTGAAACTTAAGTATATGTTATATTAAGTGTTGAGATGTTTGTGGCGAAGCTTACTCTACAGAGATTAGTGATGAGGAATAAAATTACAGGGGATTATTCCTAAATGTCGAGATGTTTGTGAAACTTAAATATTTGTTATTGTTACATTAAATGGCGAGAAAAAAAATTCTCGCAAGGAGAAGTTGAGCTACTGTTTCTTTTCTCGCAGCGAAAAATTCTCGCAATGGGATTGCGAGAAAAAAATAACTCTCACAGCGAGATTGCGAGAAAAAAAATTCTCTCGGCGAGATTGCGAGAAAAAGAACTCTCGCAGCGAGATTGCGAGAAAAAAAAAATCTCCCAGCGAGATTGCGAGAAAAAAAAATTCTCGCAGCGAGATTGCGAGAAAAAAAACTGTCGCAACGAGATTGTGAGAAAAAAAAATCTCGCAGCAAGATTGCGAGAAAAAAACAGCAAGTCATTTAGCTGATATCATTTCCTGGCCTAATTTTAAACACAATTGACAGTTCATGTCATACAATAATGAAATTAACTTAAACATCTCATGACGTACAATAAGTGTATTTCGTTTAGCTCAAGGTATCAAACACAACTGTAATACAAAAGTTTACATTAATCTCGAACAACTGACTTTTCGGTATATGTAATAGGATTACGACATGTCAATCTATTATGACTTTTTTTCTCACATCTACCGCATTTGTGCAATTTGAGAGTTTCACCAACTGATGGTATTTTCTTTTTCTGGCGTCGACCAACCCTTGCCACGAACTTTGGAGGTAACACCTTTAATGGGATCTTTCTTGTACTCTTTATTGCATTTAGTTCTAAGTCATGGCAAAAAGAAAAAAAATTAAACCCATTAACACTACTTTCTACCCGTAATAGAAAAAAACTCAAGTGAAGGAGGAAAAAAAATCTTAAAATAGAGAACCCTTAGGTTCCTGCACCAGCATCCAAAAAAAAAATGTTTGCGCTACCTCACATTCACAAAAATTGGAGATTTATGATTGTAAAAACCTAAATTCGCTACCATAAGGGATTCACCACATTCATGCTTTACAATCATTAATAATTGGCCATAATCAAAGCACTAAGCAACAATTCAAAGCTAAAACATTCCAAAACAATTCATACTTGCAAACCAATGGAAGAAAGAGCACAAAAAACAAACTAATAACCAAACACTCATAGTTAAATACCAACAAACAAATCACCTCTTCTTCCTCAAGCAACAATGTAAAAAAGGTGAACAAAATTTTTCATCAACAAAAGAGTATAAAATTGAAAAATGTTCCTCACTAGAAAAAAAAAAATCAGGAAGCATAACGGTAATTTTTTGCGTGCGTGAGATGGTGAGGGGAGAGAGGAGAGAACTCGACGGTGAGGGGAGAAACAAAAGAAAGGTAGTTTCTAAGATTTTTTTAAAGGACAAAATGGTAATTTTATACCCTCAAAAGTCCTATTTGTCAATAAAATTTAAAACCATCCTAAATTTCTTTCCCTCCCACTATTTTGTCCTATTTTTAGCAATTACCCTAAGTGGTGTCTCTAGGTCTTGAACAAAAGGCCCTGACCTCTCAATGACACGAGAGGGATTTCTGTTTGATGGTTGGACCTCAAATAGGTTGTTCATTGGAGGAGCACTGGTACTTAAGAATGTAAAGGTAACCGAGGGGTAAAACGATAATTTGGCCCAACTAGTATTACGAACACTCGTGAAGGACTGACTTGCTGTTATTGGTCAATATCCGTGGACATAGAAATATATCTGCAGTGAGAAGAGTGCAACTGTGGGTCTAGAGTGGAGTGAACCCACAGTTAACAAATATTGATTAACTTGATTAATGAGTTTAGCCAATTAATCTCATATCGTTGGAGCTTCTGATCTGTAGGTCCATTAGGTCCCACCAATAGCTCATAAAGGGTATTGAGGTAAATTTACTAACGGAAATAATATAATGTATGGAGATACATTATAATATAAAGTTTATCTTTTTTTTATTAAACTTTATAATATAAATTTATTTTGAATATTGATTCAAAATTAATTTATGGGAGAATTAAATATTTGAAGGAGCTCAAATATTAAATTTAATATGAATTGGATTCATATTAAAACTATAGGTTAAAATTAATGTGCATTAGATGCACATTAAAACTATAGGGTTAATCGAGAGAAAAATAATTGAATGTGATTCAATTAAAGGGTTAAATTAAATATGTGATATTTAATTTAATAATTAATTAATTGGAGAATTAATTAATTATTTAATTTAATTCAATTTAATTAAATGAATTAGATTAAAACTTTAGGTTATGTGGGTAATATTCGTTTAAATATGATTTAAATGATATTGGTTAATTTTTTTTTTAAAAAAAATGATATTGGTTAATTAAATATTGATTTAATTAATTAATTAATTTGATTTTTTAATTAGTTAAATAAAAATTAAATTTATTAAATTTATTTAAATTAATTTGTATATCAGTTAATAGATAACTGATACGATACGTGTAATCTTCACATTTCTTCTACCCTCCTAACCGAACGAGTTGTGCGCCAACAGTTTGAGTTTCCTTCTGAATAGGCGTGTGAACTCCCATTCTCTCATTCGTGGGTGTGCAAGTGATACAGTACAGAGATCTCTTTGAAGAAAAAAGAAAAAAAAAACTCTCTCTCCCAAAAGAAATTTCCCAAATCCTAAAGGGTTCCCACAAGCCTCCTCATCTATTAGTCTTGGAGACATACCGGTGTATTCCTAACGGTGGTGTTCCATTTATCTAGTTGCTGTTGTTTTTGGAGAAATTTGCAGAGAAGGAGTGAAGGAGTGTACAATACACAAGCAGAAGCAATTTGGATCGAAACACTCTAATTTCCTTCAATTTTAGTTTAGAAAACATGCATTCAAATGAACCGAAAACAGAGGAACTCGTTACCAACCTTTTTGGACAAAATTCTTGCAATCCGTGGATGAATTCTTTGCACAAACCGGTTGTAGACGACCACAAGAGTCTTCCTCGCTATCCTCCGGCCTTAGAACGAGTTGTGGGACTCAAGAACGTGATGAATTTCTAGAGAGAAGCTTGGTATCTCTAACCAAGTTTTAGAGAGATGAAACTATGTATTTTGAGAGAATTTTCCAGCAAGCCAAGAACCACCCTCCAGTCATTTTCTTCTCCTTTTATTAGAAGAAGACATGCAATCTAATTCATTACAAGATGAAAGCAAATGAGGAGTGAATTAGGTGTTGGTGATTTGGTGTTCAAAATAACTAACCATGTCATTGTCCACTAACTTAAGAAAAATGAATTACAATTTCATTTTTCTTTAATTTCTAATATTAATTCTGAAATTAATATAAAAGGAAATTAAATTTAATTAAACATTTTAATTAATTTGTTTAATTTTAATATCTCATATTAAATTAAACCATCACACCTAATTCCGATCTTTCTAAAAAAAAAGCGATTTCTTGAGCATGAATCTTGACTACTCTCGAGATCCAATCTCTTGAAAATGAATCCCTATTCATGTATATTATATTCAAATCATATTTAAATATATCTATCTCTCCCGTATGATAGTTTGATCTATAAGTAAACTATTGCATTAAATATATCAAATATATATAGCGGTATCTTCTTAATATAAGTTTGAATGCTTCAAACTTTCTCATCACATATGTTCTAAGGTTTATTCTGTATGAGCTAACAGGGGGACCTAATGGACCTACAGATCATGGGCTCCAACGATCCGAGATTAACTAGTTAAACTCTTTTAATCTAGTTAACCAACATTCGATAACTATCGGGACACTCCACTATAGCCCTGATAGTTGAACTCCCCTCACTGTAGATATATTTCTGTCCACCCGATATAACCATGATTAGTAAGTCGACCCTTCACTGGTTGTTCGTAACTAGAGCTGGATCAAATGTTCGTTTTACCCCTGAAGTTACATCTTGTTCCTTAAGTCTCCACTGAGTCCCTAATGAACAATTGGTTTGTGGTCCCACCACTAAACCTAAAACCTCTCGGGCCAATGAGAGGGCGGGATCCCTTTGTTCACGTCCCAGAGCCAGCACTTAAGGGAACAACCTCTCTACTATCCCTAAATTGGGTAGGAGTGAATTCCATCTTGCAGGACTATGTCCCCAGCTATCTACCCGTTCCTATCCTTGAAATGGGGGGTTTATTGAGTCGGCGATGATGAGCCACTCTCACCCATGCAGATCTAAGGATAAGCCCGAATAAACCGGAGTTCATAGTTAGCTCAGGATTAAGATCGAGTTACCTAGGTCATCACATTGAAATAGTCAGTCTTGTCAGTAAACGACGTTATAAAGCAAGAGTGATTTATTTCTCGGTCCTGGTCTTATGCAAACTCATTTGCATAGGACGCCCCCACTCGCATGTCTCTACATGAACGAACCAGGATCACGTCGTTTGTACTCAAACAAAGTGGGCCGCGTCACATAGTTTCTCCTAGGATTAAGGTACCCAGCCTTATCCCTATACTATAGACAATTTAGGTTATTACTTGAACTTGATCCATTTTTATGTATTACATAAAGTTCAAGTTTTCATAACATAGCCAAGGATTCTAGTTTATTGGATTTGGGTTATTTAACGTGCAATTCACTCATTTAATAACTTGAGTGAACAAAAACTCAATAACGACTTTATCGAACAAGTATATAACTATTTGTTTCATTTACTATCTACGAGTTTTAGGGCACCAGCCCCAACAAGGAGATCTTCATCCCAAGGCATTGGTGATATCGGTCAAGTCGTCAAACGACAGTAAGTATTCTAAGATCTTTCTCCTCTGTAAAAACATGTATGTAAATTAGGATTAGATCTTAGCTAGATTAAATTAATGTTCAAGCATGCTTAGCCTTATTATTTACAGTAGTATAATTGGATTATGTATGCTGTAATTTTTCCAACGTATGGGTATTTTAATTTCTTAATTAAATCTGAGTTAATGGTCTGATAAATTCCACTACGCTAGTGCTTTAATCCCTACATGAATGATAGAGATTAAATGGAGTCAAAATACATTCCTAAAAATCTGGAGGTCTGGGAAGATCTCACTTATAAGAATGCGTGAGAATGATCTATATCAAAAGAATTGCGAGAGCATCATTTTAAGAAAGAATAATATGTCTTAACCTGTGCATGTTATCCATTTTGTTTTCACCTTTCTCTTTTATTGCTTTGTTATTTCATTTGTTTCAACATTTTAAAATTATAAAAATTGATTGAAAACCTTGAAATCACAAGAATTCATTTAATCAATTGGATAAGAATTACTAATCTTTGTGGATACAATGATTAACTTACTACTTTCTGTGAGATTGTATATACTTACACATCATTTGAAGTGAATTTGTGTGTCAATTTATCCCATCTTGAGAGGCAACATCACTCCTGAAAGGTCCAATTGCTAATTTAACCTGAAAATAGATATTAAAGGCACAACTTAATGAGGAATTATGCAAGACTTAGGATAAATATGTAGCACCAAATTGGTGCTATCAGTGAGTAAAATTCAACATGGTAAAGTAGAAGATCATCTTTTTTTGCCAACTTTTGAAGTTGTTTCTCTTGAACTTCTCTAGTTTTTTAGCATGCAATTTGAAAATGTTCGACCTCATCAAAATACAAGTTGCAAAAACAGGGCAACAACATTTGAACCACAACATTAGTGGAGTTGCTTGCAACCATTAATTCATTTAATTGTCCTCAGATCTGTTTGAAAAAAAGCACTATATATAAAAACAATGTAATAATAGCAGACAAACAATGTAATACTAGTAGACAAATTATAGCATAACTAGCTACAAATAATTATAGAAGAAATAAGACTACAAACTTCGGACAATATATTAATTTTCACTATATTGTTATAGGTAAAAATGGACCACTTCGAATGTCGAGTAGACGAGGCCAGCACAACGTCCACCTAGAGCAAGAGTCAGGTCATCAGGGAGCAAGGAACCGAGGGGATTGGGCCTGGCCCAATCCCCAGCCTCGACCCCCAGGCTTATTCTCGAGGCATGCCCGGTGCTCTTGGGTCGAGCCTCTAAGGTTGCAGAAGAGTCCAGTTGGACCGGATCGGATCCCGAATCGTCCCAGAACGAAGGAAAAACTCTACCAAGCTGACTCAGGTATAAATACCCTTCTTCACGTCTGGAGAAGGGTTCGAAACCTTGATTCCTGACACTCTTTACTTCCTATTTGCTGACTTAAGCATTGGAGTAGGTGTGGCAAGCACCACACTGGTGTGAAGTTTCTGCTAGTTTTGCAGACCACGACTTCTCCAACCTCTACAAATTCACTGTTGGTGTCACGTGAAGGTCAAATGAGTCTTCTGTCTGGATTTTGACATCAACAGTTGGCACCGTCTGTGGGGAAGAAGGCTTGCCAGTGAAAGTTGTATATCGATTGTGGTTTTTTGAGTGAGATGATGCAGGAATCTGTGGGAGTTTTTGGACGCACACAAGAAAAGAAGGTCAGGCCGAGGGCGACCCCATGAAGGAAGAGGCCGACCACGGCCTAAGTAGTCGAAAAGAAGTCGACCCTAGCCTCGACCATGTCGAAGGCGATTTGAGAGGGCAACCTGCAGACGAATTAGAATCTGTGTCACTGACGATTGAGGAAAGAATAGTGAGTATTGGCACCAAACTGGGGGCTGAACAAAGAGAGAAGTTGATTAGTTTCTTGAGGGCTAATGTAGATTTGTTTGCATGGTCACATGAAGATATGTCGGGGATTGATCCTAAAATCATGGTGCACCGACTGAATACAAATAGAAACTTTAAGCCAGTAAAGCAGAAGCGACGAGCGTTCAATTTAGAGAGGAATGAGGTCATAGTTGGACAGGTAAAAGACCTACTCAAAGCTGGGTTCATTAGAGAAGTTCATTACCCCCAATGGCTATCTAATGTTATACTGGTGAAGAAAGCAAACGGTAAATGACGAATGTGCATCGATTTTAGCGATTTGAATAAGGTTTGTCCTAAAGACAGCTATCCCTTGCCAATGATTGATCAGTTGGTGGATGCAACAGCCGGACATGAGATGTTGAGTTTCATGGACGCCTATTCTGGTTATAACCAGATAAAGATGTATGAGCCTGACCAGGAGAAAACTTCCTTCATTACCAATAGGGGGTTGTATTGCTATAAGGTCATGCCATTTGGACTGAAGAACACAGGAGCTACGTACCAAAGAATGGTAAACCAAATGTTCGCTCCTTTGTTAAGAAAGAACATGGATGATGGAGGTTTATGTGGATGACATGTTGGAGAAAAATGTGAAATCCCATTGTCATGAGTCTGATCTTAGCAAAACATTCCAGATACTTCAAAAGTACCGAATGAAATTAAATATGAGCAAGTGTGCTTTTGGAGTAACCTCGGGGAAGTTCTTGGGATTCATGGTGCATCAAAGGGGGATAGAAGCTAACCCAGACAAGATAAGGGTGATCCTAGAAATGTCCTCCCCATCCAATCTCAAGCAGCTTCAGAGTCCAAATGGGAAAGTTGCAGCACTAAACAGGTTTGTTAGTAGGGCTACTAATAAATGCTTGCCTTTCTTTAAAATTTTGAAACAGGGGTTGCAATTTGAGTGGACTACAAAATGTGAGAAAGCTTTCAAGGAGTTAAAGCGTATCTGAGTTCTGCCCCGCTTTTAGCTAAGCCCCAACAAGGGGATGAACTGTTACACTATGTGGCAGCTTTAGAAACAGCAGTGAGTTCATCATTGATAAAGGAAGAAGGAAACCTTCAGTGACTAGTGTATTATATTGAGTAAGACTATGGTTGGAGCAGAGAGAAGATATCCCCAATTAGAAAAACTTGCCCCCGCACTAGTCATATCAGCTAGGACGCTACGCCCATATTTTCATGTCCATAAAATCACAATTCTGACTAATTTTCCCCTTAGGCAGGTACTGCAGAAACCTGAAATATCAGGGCGTCTCATGAAGTGGGAAATCAAGTTGAGTGAATATGACATCCACTACAAACCGAGGACGTCAATGAAAGGGCAGGCGGTTGCAGACTTTGTGGTAGAGCTAACACCTGCCAAGGCCGAGGCCGAGGCCGACCATTCCTTTATCTACTTTGAATATTGTCTAGCTTGAGTCCTTTCCATTTGGGAAATGTTAAGGATCATGGCCGACTCCGTATGGCTCGAGGCCAACCTCACTCATTTGTAGCACGCTTTGTCAAAGGAATGCAAGGTTGGGGCAGAGGCTGACCGTGTTTTTTGCATCTTAAACTATCCTATCTTAGTTATGCAGAATGGTGCGTATGGCCATTATTGCAAGGCGACGCGAATACAGGGAATAGACTAACTCTTATTCTCAGCATGCAGGAAATTTTTGTATGAATGGTTGAGGCTGAGGCCGACTATGCATTTTTGTAAGGTGACAGGGGCCGAGGCCAACCCTACCGTTTTTATAGCGCTATGCATAATTATATTTGCAGAAATGATCTGTTGTAGATCGACCCCTACCCTTAGATTAAGTCATGAGGGAACCGATACAACAAGTCAACAGGATAAAAATGAAGGGTTGAAATCCATTTCGCAGCGGAAACAATCAAGAACGATCTCAAATTTAATTTCAAAAACGAAAAACCAATATGTTGGCAACAAAATTCAGAAACCAATTTCTAAATTACATAACAGATTAAACATGTTGTGATTTAATCTAAAACTATTTTTAGAATATAGAAAACTTACATGATTGAGGAGAATTCACTGCACCATGCTCCCAATCACGATCTTTTTCCTCCCAACAAACACTACCACTCGAGAACACCCACTACGCTCTTGGATTACTGAGAATGGCTTGTGGGAACCAATCCTAGATGTCTTGTATGGGAATTTACAGCAAACTATGTGGCTGTTTTTTGAGAGGGATTTGAGCGAGATTTCCCAGAGAGAGATTTTCTATGTTTTGCGTGAGGGGGAAAAAATGATCGATTCCTTCAACCCCCATCAAGCCACCACGTATGATTAGGTTGGGAAGTTACAATTAACTTCCCTAACCAATCCTGGCCTTTGATCTAAATCAATTAGATCTGGACCGTTAATTAATTAATTAATTAATTATAATTAATTTAATTAAATCAATTATAATATAAGGTATTTAATTCAATTTAAATCATATTCAATTGAATTAAATTGGTCATTCAATTAATTCTCAATTAATTGATTCCCACACTAATTAAATATCAAATATTTAATTAATTTTACAATTGAATCATATTCAATTTTATCTCTCTCATTTAACCTATAGTTTCAATGTGCATCAAAATGTACATTAATATAAACTATAGTATTTGTCGCAACGTCATCGCGACGCGGAGCGGCCGACGTCCTTTCCTAAGGATCTCTTTCGAGGTTAAAGGTTTGGAGTCGCCACCAATCATCTTGGGGTGTGATTGGTCACCCGTTTTTAAAAAATTAACTGGTCTTAGAAACCAAAATTGGGTTCGGGGGTCAGTTGTGTGTAGGGAAGGTATTAGCACCCTACAACATCCGTTTGAAAATATTCTATTTTATTACTCGAATTCATTAAACAAAGGTCCATGTCTTAACAAAAATAACAAATAAAACTTGGAAAAAATGAAAATTAAAAATTAAATGTCTCACTAATTTCACCTTATCTTTAAATAAAGTAAGGATTTAATTTTGTGAGTGGGGTTAACCCATGACTTTATTATCATGTAGAAATTTCCTTATTAAGGAAAATATTTCACCTCAAGAATTTGAAAATTATTTCACTCCGTCATAGGCTTTACATGAATTATTTTGTCTCTTATTAATTCACATTTTAACGACAGAAATGTAAATTAACTACTTACGAGTGATAAAATCATTCAAAATCATGATTTAATACTTTGAAGCATTTTGAAATTTTAATTTAAAATTAAGACAAAAATTGACATCCAATTCAAATTTTCAAGTTAAACTCAATTAAGCATTACAAATCAAAATTCACTCTTGAAAGACAATTGAAATTCAAACTAAAATTCCAAACCAAAGTAAATTGAAATTAATCTCAAAACAAAACCTTAGGCTATTTTCCTTAAATACCCTCTTAAACAAAATTAGCTAGAACTTTCGATAATCAATCCTCTTTTTTTTAATTTAAGATACTAAGCAGCAAAAATAAATAATGATAAAAAAAAAGAAGATGGGTTGAACCTCATTTAAAAAAAAACATTTTGATTTTTGACTTTTGAAATTTGACTTAATCTTTTAGGAATTGAAAATGATTTCCAATTTAATTTAAAAGGGGAAAAAAAGCCATTGATTAACTTCCAATTTAATTAAAATTGAAATTACTATTTAATCTAAAACCATAAGACATTGGTTTGGAATCTCACTTTAACACGAAATTGACGTTGATTTTTAAATTCTAAAACAAAACTCGTTTTGAATTTTGCTTCAAAAATCCAAACTAAATAGATACAACTTGAAATTCATTTGAAAGAGAAA
This sequence comes from Luffa aegyptiaca, assembly GCA_017139565.1. Lineage (NCBI taxonomy): Eukaryota > Viridiplantae > Streptophyta > Magnoliopsida > Cucurbitales > Cucurbitaceae > Luffa > Luffa aegyptiaca. The sequence goes on from CM029403.1 coordinate 39,839,679, forward strand.
ATCCAAAATCACCTTGAAATTCATTTGAACTTGAAATTAAAACCATTTGAGGGGAAATTGACATCTAATTTTAGATTTCAAATTAAATCCGGTAAGCAATTATTAAATTGGCCTTCAAATTAGAATTTAATTGTAATAGATAAGAAGTTCAATTTTAAAGCAAATTTGAACATGATTTAAGAATTTCAAAGTAAAAACCAATTTGAGATAAAACTTCAATTAGAAATCCCAACTACAAGTTAATTGAAATGACAAATAAGGATTTGAAAACTAATAAAAGAGAATGAAGGAAAGGAGGAAAAAAAAATGAAAGCAAAATATATACCAAAAATAAAAATTAAAAGAGAAAATAAAAATAAAAAAAATGTGAAGACAATTAAATGGGGAGGGACCCACTTACCTTTTCTCTCTCTCCCACTCTCCCCTTCTTCTTCTTCACGAAAATGTCCACCTTTTTTTCTTTTCCTTCCCTCTTTTTTCTTTTTAACTCTTCCACCTTCCCTCCTCTTTTATTTTAAACCTCACTTAGGAACCTCGTCGGAGTCAACGGGCAAGCGGCGGCGAGGTGCGGCGGAGGTGCGGCGGTGAGCGACGGCGGCGAGCGGCGGTGGTTGTAAACTTAGATCTTTGAAAATCCTTCTAAAATCTCTATTTTTCCCTCTCAAGCTCACACACTCTCTCTACAATTTCCTCACTTTCTATCTCTAAACTCTTTCACTCTTTTCTCTTCTTTTTTTTTGTGTCTCCTTTTCATCCTCCATAAGCTCTCATTATATAGTAGAGCTTGGAGGAAGGGGTTGAGAAAAAGAGGGAAAGAATGGGAGGTTGGGAGAAGGAGGGGGGAGTGAGTTGAGAAAGAGGGGGAAAGAATGGGAGGTTGGGAGAATGAGGGGGGGAATGGAGAAGAAGGGGGAAAGAATGGGAGAAAGAATAGGGGAGAGAGTGGGGAGTTGGAGAAAAAAATGGGAGAGAGAAACGTGGGGAAAAAAAAAGAAAAAAAAAGAAAAAAAACAATAATAATAAAAATAAAAATAAAAATAATAAATCAATAATAAATAAATAAAATAAAATTAAAATAATAAAATAATAAAATATAAAAAAAAGAATGAAAATAAAATATAAAGTAAATAAAAATAAAACAAAACAAAAACAAAATAAAACATGATAAAATAAATAAATAAATATAATAATAATAATAATAAAATGACATAAAGAAATAAAATAAAATAAAATAAATAAAATTAAATGAAATAAAATAAAATAAAAAGATAAAGAAATAAATAAAATAAAATAAAAAAGTAAAATGAAAATGAAAATAAACAATGAAAACCAAAAACAAACTTTTTGATAATATGTGGGGAGGGGGATTCGAACCTCCGACCTCTTGATCAGGTTACAAGCTTTATGCCAATTGCGTCAAACTCTTGTTGACATATAACAAACAAATCGCCACCAAATATTGAAAAACTTCAAACATTATTACTAAAAATCAAGCCGGACCAAATACGGTGTCTACAGTATTAATTTGATTAAATCATATTTAACCAAATTAAATTAAATTAATTAATTCATGAATTATTTAAATATCACATATTTAATTAAATTCATAATTCTCTCATTAATTAATTTTGAATCACATCCAAAATTAATTTTACTATAAAGTTTAATTCACTAATTAAACTTATACTATAATGTATCTCCATACATTATATTAATTGTATCAAAATACAATTAACTTAAATTCCTTTTAATATTCAAGACTTAATTTATCTCAGAACCCGTTACGAGCTAGCAGGTGGTCCTAATGGACCTACAGATCAGAAGCTCCAACGATACGAGATTAACTAGCTAAACTCATTAACCAAGTTAATCAACATTCGTTAACTATGGGTCACTCCACTAAAGACCCATAGCTGCACTCTTCTCACTGTAGAATATTTCTGTGTCCACGGATATCGACCAATGCAGTAAGTCAGTCCTTCACGTGTGTTCGTAACACCAGCTGGGTCAAATTACCGTTTTACCCCTGGGTTACCTCTGGATCCTTAAGTACCACTGATCTCTCTAATGAACAACCTATTTAGGGTCCAACCACTAAACAGAAATTCCTCTTGGGCCAGGAGAGGACAACGCACTTTTGTTCAAGCCCCGGAATCAGCCTTTAAGGGAACACACATCTACTTACCCCAACAGGGGAAGAAGTGAATTTCATCTTGTACTGTTATGTTCCCAGTGAAGGTGTTCATATAACACATGCGGAAGCAATTGAAGATCGAAAGCACTTAACTCTATTAATTTTACTCCTAAAGCATGCTGGTTCTAGAGAAAACAGAATAGAGTGTTAGAGAGCACCAACCTTTTGTAGCTCACTTGTGTGGAACTCCTTGTGGTGTTTTCTTCTCCAATCCTCCTTGGGCAACCTCTAGAGTCTTCCCTACTATTCTCTAAATGGAATTCATAATCTGAATTTTCAGCTTGCAATTTACTCTAATTTCAATTCTAAATTGAAATTGATTTCTTGGTAATTAATTCGGGACATTTCCAAATCATTTGATATGATTAATCCAATTAATCATTGTTACCTTGTGCAATCCATTATATATGATTCCTAATACATATATATTGTATTTAAAACACTTTTAAATACCTTATCTCTCAATTTCTAATTTAATTCATAATTAAATCATTGTGTCAAACACATTTTACGAAAATACCCTATATCCCGTTTTTGAACGATTCAAAGATTCCTATCAATATGTTCTAGGCTTTAATCCGATATGAGCTAGTAGGGGGACCTAATGGACCTATAGATCATTGGCTCCAACGGTTGGAGGCTAACCGACTAATCTCATTATCTAAGCTAGCCAAGATTCGTTAACTACCGGGACACTCCACTATAGCCCGATCCCCTCACTATAGATATATTTTCGTCCACTTGATTTAACCATGATCAGTAAGTCGTTCCTTCACAGGTTGTTCGTAACTATAGCTAGGTCAAATGACCGTTTTACCCCTATAGTACTTCTTGTTCCTTAAGTTCCACTAATCCTCTAATGAACAATCGGTTTGTGGTCCAACCATCAAATCTAAGTTCCTCTCGATCCAACGAGAGGGTGGGGCCCCTTGTTCAAGTCCTGGAGTTAGTACTTAAGGGAACAACCTCTCTACTATCCCTGAAATGGGTAGGAGCGAATTCCGTCTTGCGAGACTACGTCCCCAGCTATCTATTCGATCTTATCCCCAAAATGGTAGGCTTGCTGAGTCGGCAATGCTGGCCACTCTCACCCATGCAGATCAAAGGATAATCTCGTATAAACAGGAGTTCATAGTTAGCTCAGGTTTAAGAACGAGTTACCTAGGTCATCTATGAGAAATAGTCAGTTTCTTTAGTAAACGACGTTATAAAGAGAAAGTGACTTATTTCATGATCCAGTCTTATGAAAACTCATTGCATAAGACGCCCCCACTCGCATGTCTCCACATGAACAACTTAGGATCTCATTGTTTGTACTTAATACAAAGTGGGTCGCGTCCATAGTGTCCCCAGGATAAGGCACCCAACCGTATCCTTATACTATAGACTATTTTGACTATAAACTTGAACTTGATCCTACGATATGTCCCTACATATAGTTCGAGTATTCATTTTATAGTCAAGGATCTTAGTTTATTGGATTTAGGCTAATCATTCGCAATTTACATATTCAATAACATCTTTTACTGAATAACCTCAATAACGACTTTATTGGAAATAGAAATATGTTTAATGATTTACAAACTACGAGTTTATGGGACATTAAACCCAACACCCAGCCCCCATTCGGTCTTGCCCCTGAAATGGTAGGATTATTGAGTCGGCGAACAGGTCACTCTCACCCATACAAATCTAAGGACAATCCCTCCTGAAAAGAAGTTCATAGCAGACTCAGGATTGAGATTGAGTTACCTAAGTCATCCTATTGAAATAGAAACCTAAACTAATCAACAGCGTTACATCTAGTGGTTACTATTTCGCGGTCCGGTCTTATGCAAACTCATTGCATAGGATACCCCCACTCGCATGTCTCCTACATGGATGCTTTGGATCATTACATCTGTATCGAATACAAAGTGAGCCATATCACATAGTGTCACCAGAATAAGGTACCCAGCCTTATCCCTATACTATAGACCATTTAGGTTGTTACTTGAACACCGATCCCCGTATGTCCCCACATACTAGTCCAAGTTTCATTTAAACAACCTTGGATCTTAGTTTATTGGATTTAGGGTTTATTAATGCAAACTCGATTATTCAATTACTAAATAACTGAATCACTCAAATAACACTTTATTGAGATCGATTAATTTGTTTCATTTACTATCTACGAGTTTTAGGGCATAAAACCCAACAAAAAAGTGTACTCTTAAATTGGGCTTAAGGAGAAACTCCTAGCAATGAATCACGCCCAAGTCTCAATTCAAGAGTGGGAGCTTAATGTCATAGGTAAAAATGGACCACTCTGAATGTCGGCCAGATGGGGCCAGCACAGGGTCCATCCGGAGCAAGAGCCGGGTCATCAGGGAGCAAGGAACCGAGGGGATTGGGCCTTGGCCATATCCCCAGCCTCGCCCTCGACCCAAGGTCGAGGCCGAGGCCCATGTAGGAGAGTCTAGTTGGATCGGATTGGATCCCAAATTGTCCCAAAACGAAGGAAAAACACTACCAAGCTGACTCAGGTATAAATACCCTTCTTCACATCTGGAGAAGGGTTTGAAACCTTGATTCTTGACACTCTTTACTTCTCATTTGCTGACTTAAGCATCGGAGTAGGTGTGGCAAGCACCAGACCGGTGTGCAGTTTCTGCTTGTTTTGCAGGTCAGGTCTTCCCCAGCCTCTACAAATTCATTGTTGGTGCCACGTGAAGGTCAGGTGAGTCTTCTGTCTGGATTTTGACATCAACAATATATACTTCTATTTCACCAATTTCAACCATGTTTATCCCTTTGTTCAAACTTCACTAAATTCATGACTAATTAAAATAAAAAGTAAGCTAGATATTTCTAAAGTTCATGAATTTTAACAAAAACCAATTTTTGCATAAAAATTGAGCTCGATTGATATAGAATACAAGAACCACCACTGATCAAATCTTCTAAAACTCACAAATTTTTAACAAAAATCCAACTTTCGTGTCTCTCTCCCTTGAAATCCCAAAAATTTCATACCTATTTTTAAATTCATTAAATACAAATAATCATATTTAGATTTTAATCATTTTCTAAAAGAAAAAAGAAAGAAAGAAAATTGAAAACATTGAAGAAAAATTCAACTTTCACCTTTAAACTTGTCATGTTGTATCAATTTTCACTCTAAACTTTCAATTTCATCAAATTGAAACCTAGATTTAATTAAATGTTGCAAATTCTATTAAGTTTGGTGCAAATTTAAGTTTGCTTAATGTTGAAAGAATCTCCATAAACTCATAGTTGACCTTGTACATTAATTAGGTCTAATTTCGGACGAAGCTTGATTTTTGTTGAAATTAATGGGTTCTGAAATATTTTTACCATACTTTTTTTTATTATTAAAATTAGTTAGCGGAAATTAAACCTAGGATAAAATAAGTTTATAATGAAAATTGATACAACTTGCCAAGTTTATGGATGAAATTTCATTTTTTTTTAAAAGAAATATTAAAGGATAAAAATTGCAACAAGTATATATTCAAGTTTAAAATAAAGATGGCAATAATAAACATCAATGTTTAAGCTATAATTATTGTCAAAAACAAAAATGGTAATTTAATGAAGTTGAAAGTTTAAAGTAAAATTTGATTTTTCCCTTAAATTTAGGATCCTCTCGAATCTTTGAGGGTAAAATATAAATATGATCCATTGACTTTTAAACTTGGTTTCTATTTGGTCATTAAATTTTCAAAGCTAACACATTTAGTTCTTGATATGTGAATTCAGTTTCTTATTTTTCTTGAGGTTTCCAAAGTGACATGTTTGGTCTCAAAGTTTAAATTTAGGGAAAAAATCATTTTGGACCATAAACTTAGCAAGTTGTATAATTTTTAACCTCGAACATTCAATTTCATCAAATTGAACCTCAAACTTAGCAGGTGGTATCAATTTTAACCCCAAACTTGCATAAGTATTGCAATGTAGGCCTTTGGTTAACTTTTCATTTGAATTGTCATTAAACCATGGTGATTGACAGTTTTCACCTTTTTTAAAAAAGAAAAAAAAAATCATATTGCACTTGAATTGATTTCTTGTAAAAAATTTGTTGGAGAAATTTTTTATTTGAAGAAATCAAACACTCCATGATTGATTTTTCTTATTGTTATTTGCCTAAAAACACTCAGTTATTAGCAACAAGAAAAATCCAACAAATATGAGATTTTTTTTTTAATTTGCTTTGTTTTTGTTTCCTACCCTTGCACGTTCTTCTAATTAGGAGGGGGGGGGGGGTAGCAAAAGAAGAAAAAAAAACCCACAAAATTCTTAGCAATAAGATAAAACTAGCAAACATTTGAAAAACAAAAAAGAAAATTGAGGAAATAGTCAAATTACGTATTTTAACTGTGGTTCAAACGGAAAGTTAACCAAAGGTTTACATTGCAACACTTATGCAAGTTTAAGGTTAAAATTGATGTTTGGAGTTCAATTCGATGAAATTGAAAGCTTAGTGATAGCACGCATAGCGAGCTATTTCTCTCAGTTATTTTAGTTAGTCTTTGGGATTAAATTGACCAAAATTAAGCACTTTAATGTTTCTTTGTAGGAATTAAGTTTTGGCAATTATTGGAGTGTTTGAAAGTTATTCGGGTGATCGGGACTTAAAAAGAGGCAAAAGAAATAAAAAGGGAATCAATTTGAAGCTTCCAAACCCGAGAAGGCATGAAGCATGCATAAGCGATAGCGTCGAGACGTTGTCCCTTAGCGTCTTGACGACACTACACAATTTCCATTTATGAATCTGGTGGTAAAAAGTACAGCGTCGAGACACTGTCGGCAGATTTTGTATAATTACCAATTGATATGCTACGGCCAAGGGGAGTCCAATATGTTAGATTTTAGTCCTAATTCTGACTAGAGACCTTTGGTGGGAGCTGAAACAAGGCCATGGAGCGGGAATCAAGCGAGAAGACGTGGAGATCGTGACGGGGACGTGACGTGCCAACGGATTTGAGTTTTTCATTATCTTTTCCTTACCTCTTGTTGTTTTTATGGCTTTTCTTTGAATTAGTGTTTATAGTTCCAAGACTATGATTTGCTAATTGTTTGTCTTAGGGATTGATGTAGTTGTTTAGTTTGTTGGATTGATTTTTGGTATGAATGTACTTTTATTTTATTCATGTGATTATGGTTAAATGATTTTAATTAATTGGTCATTAGTTGAATCTTGCTCGGGAGAGAGGATTTAGCTTAGACAGCGGCGGATCTACAGTAGGCCCAGGAGGCTCGAGCCCCATCTGGACTTCAGAATTTATAGAATTAATATTATATAATTCAATTAAATTTTCATTTCAGGAGTTTGCTTCGGTGGTTTGCACGCCTCAAGCCCCTCTGCGTGCCTGGGTTCAAATCCGAAGATTTTAATTTCCCTGTTGTAGTGTTAAAATTCTTTTTTGTTTTACACGGTACGTTTAATGTTTCGTTTACATTATGTGTGTAAATAAAATGTTTCTTTTTAATATAAAAAATGTGTGTACAGCGGCGGAGCTACAGTAGGCCTAGGGGGCTCGAGCTCCCCTGGAATTTACTGTATATTAGATTAATATGAAAAAGCTCACTTAATTTACAAAAATCGTTCTTTGCCTCGTTGGCAATGATGCTTCACGCCCCCCCTTGTAGCGCCCCCTGCGTCCGAGTTCGAGCCCCCAAATGCATTTTTTTTTTTTTTAAGTCCGCTTTTTTTTTTATTTATTTATTTCTTTTTTTCTTCTTAAAAAAAAAAACTGTTTTCTTTTTCATTTTTAATAACTTTTTTGTTATTTCGACCCTCCAAAATGTATGTTTTTTTGTTTTTTTTCTTTAAGTCCGTTTTTTTATTAAAAGTATATTAAAAACTGTTTTCTTTTTCTTTTTAATGACTTTTTTGTTTTCGCTTTCTTATAAAACTTTCATAAGTATGTATATGATTAAAAAAATTATCACTCATTGATTTAATACGTAGAAAACTATACTTTTCAAGGAAATAAAAATAAAATCAGACCTGTGATATTTTTAAATGCTAGTAGGTTGTTTTTTATTAATTAGTTCTATTTGAAAAACTATAATTATTATTTTCATTTTTATATATTTTTATTAAAAATAAGTAAACGATACCATTTTCATCTTTTATTTTGAGATTTGTTTTATTTTAGTCCTTGTGTTTACAAATGTCCAAATTTAGTCCTTGTATTTTAAGTAAATTTTACGTATTCTTAGTATATTGTTATTTTTTTTTTTTGAAAATACATGGACTAAATTTGGACATTTAGAAGTTGACTAAAATAAAATGAGACCTAAAGTATATTGACCAAAATGATATTTTAACCTAAAAAATGTCAATAATATTTTCTATTGAATAAACTAATTTCAAACTATATCAAGCCCCTCCTAACATAAAGTTCTGGATCCGCCACTGTGTGTATGTATAAATGTAAATAGTAAGACCAAAATAATACAATATATAATATTATATTTTTCTTGTAATTTCTTCTTTAAAATTGATTATTTTTTCTTAGAAATGAATAGAAATATTTTTAAATTTTAGTAAATTTAATTTTGATAATTAATCCTATAAGAAACTATAATTATAAAACAAAAAGTTATAATTATTATTTATGTTTCATTTTTTATATATATTTATATAAAAAAATATAGGTTGAAATATCATTTTAGTCCATGTCTTTTGAGACTTGTTTTATTTTAGTTCTTGTATTTTCAAGTGTACAAATTTAGTCTCCGTACTATTAATAAATCTTAAAATTAGTCCCTACTGTTTGTTTATTATTGACTTTTCCAAAAATAAAAAAAAAAAAAAAAAAAAAATAGTCTTTATCAACCTCACTCCATATGTTTTGGAAATATATTTACATTGTGTCTTTTCGTGAATGGAAAGTATTATTATTATTTTACCAAGTTTTATAAAATTAACTTCAAACTAACGATAATGACTACTGTTCACACGTAACTTCGAAGATGGAGACACGTGGAATAAACAATATATTTGTATTAATGTTGTATGCGTGTGGGTGTACAATCTCTAACTTTAATCCTCTGATTCTCTCTCTTATGTGTGTGAATGTGTTTCACTCGAGGGCTGGAACGCTTGATCTCGAGTCTGAAGCTTCAATGGATCCTTGGAGCTTGAAGTCTTCCAGTCTTGAAGGAGTCTTCAATCTTCAAGAAGTGTTGACGTCCTGAAGAGTCTTTGATCTTCAAGGAGTGTTGAAGTCTTGAAGAGTGTTGGGGTCTTCAAGAAGTGTTGATGTCCTGAAGAGTCTTTGATCTTCAAAGAGTGTTGAAGTCTTGAAGAGTGTTTGGTCTTCAAGGAGTGTTGAAGTCTTGAAGAGTCTTTGGTCTTCAAGGATTGTTCAACACTCGAATTTATGGATTGCAGAGAGTCTTCGGTCTTCAGACTTGGTGGAGTCTCTCTGAATTCTCTGGTTCTGCTTGAGAGCTTTGAAACTCTGAACTCTTGTCTTTGTGAGAGTGTAGAATTTCTGAACTGTCTAAAATTTCTGAACCCTTGAAATGGAGGAGAACCCCTCTATTTATAGAGTTCTCGCTGGATGGGCCCTGGTAACTTTCGGGCCTAACAACTTGGGCTTGGGCTTTATCGGTCTTGGGCTCAACCATTTTAGTCTTGGGTTTGGTTCATATTTGACCTAAAACCATATGACCCAGACATTTAAAAGACCGAAATTTGATCCAATTAATTATTTTGTTAATTAATTGGTCAAATTAATTAATTTGATCAAAATAATTTATTTTCTAATTAATTGATCAAATCGAAATTTGGCTCTTTAAATTTATAATTGGCCAACTTTGTCTTCAAATTAAATTTGGGACACATGTCACTTTATAATTGGTCCCAAATTTAATTATTCGTAATTTTGTCATTAATTTTAGATAATGACGTGGCAATTTGTGATTGGACAAAATTTCTCCTTCAACAACTACTGTTTAGATTTATTGAATGTACAATAACTAAATTTGGACATTTAAAGGTACATGGACTAAAATTGAATGAGACCTAAAGTGACAAAAATGGTATTTTACCTTACAAAATATCAATCATATTCTCTATCGAACAAACTAATATCAAAATATATCAAGCCCCCCTGACAGAAAGTTCTGTATCCGCCATTGAGCTTAAACGTTGCCAATTGCATGACTAAAGTAGAAATTCTAAGATCGGGAGATTTAGAATGACTTTAGAAGTTGTTAAAAGAACTAAACTCAAAGTCTTGCCTGTTAAGAAACTTAGATAGAGATATCAAGTTTGTTGCATGCATGAGAATCAATTATGCTCGGGAGAAATAGTTGTGATTTACGGTTCCTAGACTTGTAAAATAATTGGACGCTAAATTCATCCCATTAATTAAACCTCAATCTCAAATAATGAAATCAATTCCCTAAGAGTCTTTCCATTTGAGTCTCCACCTTTATTTATGCTTTTGTCTTTAGATTTATATTTTGCATTAAGTTTTGCTCTCTAAATAAAATTGGACAAGATTATTCTTTTTTTTTTTTTTTGAGAAAGGGACAAGATTATTCATGGTAATTAGTTTAACTAGAAAACCAATCCAGAGGACGACACTCATTTTACACGAAAACACTATATTATTACTTGACCCGTATTAGATTACATGGGGTTCCATCTCGTACATTTGCAGTAAGCAAATCGCGCATCACTTAGAGTTATAATTGATACAACCCTATAAGTTTAAGGTTTAATTTGATGAAATTGAAAAGTTCAGGTTGAAATTTATACAATATCCTAAGTTCAGGGTCAAAACTGTTTTTTTTTTCCTTAAGTTTAATTTTTAATTAGTTCATAAACTTTGAAATTGTTGGTAAGTAAAGTCCATCGTTAGATGATTTGACATTTAGACTCATGTATACTTTTTAAATGAGTTTGGAAAATTTTTTGTTTGTTCATACTCGGTTACTATTTTAGAAACTAATTAAATTTAAATCTCTCACACCAAACTATCTCGGACATTTTTTATTAATATTATAGTTTTTGAAACTTATTAGTAAAATAAGGTTGTTTGGAAACTTATTATTTATATATTGTAGTTTTTAATCCACATTAGCAGGTTGTTGACGACCTACTGACGTGGCAAGCAGAAAATTAAAAAAAAAAAAAAAATTAATTAGGTCGTCCTATGCGTGGGTTTAATTAAAACAGTTGCCTGTTGTTTCGGAAATCCAGTCACGTTAGTAAATTGATGGTTCTATGTTCCAGTTTGGTGGAATGCATATTTTAGATTTTTTTTTCCTGCGTTTTCCTTCCATTTTCTTTTCTATTTTTTGTCTAATATATTATTTTTCAAGAAATCCTAAAGATAATTGTATTTTTTAAAATATTTTAAACAAATTAAATTTTTATATTACAATTCATTTCTTTTTTTAAGCAATTAAAATTTAATTGAGTACACTTTCTATTTTAAAAGTAAAATCAAATTAATTCTATTCAATTTAAATTTAACTATTATAGTTTTTTGAAGTAGAATTAATTTTAAACGAAAACTACAAATATCTATTTTGGATCAATATTTACCTGAATTTAAAATAAAATGTTTAATTAATTAATACTTAATTAAATTTCAATTATTTGAACAAAAGAAAACAGATTGTATTATAATATTCCATTTGTTTAAAACATTAGAAAAATACAATTACTCATTTCATTTTAATACTTATTTAAAGGTCAATTTTCTTAACAACTATTTAAATTTCAGTTACTTCAAAAAAAAGAGAATACATTCTAATACGATATTAAATTTATTTGAAATATTAAAAAAAATACAATTACTTATTTGATTTTAATACTAAAGTAAATTTCAATTGTTTCAAAAACAAGAATAAAGGCAAATTGTAATATAAAAATTTAATTTGTTTAAAACATTTTAAAAAATACAATTATTATTAGGATTTCTTGAAAAATAAATATTAGAAAAAAAATAGAAAAGAAAAAGGAAGGGAGACGCAGGAAAAGAAAAAAAGAAAAAAAAAATCTAAAATATAGGTTCCACCAAACTCAAACATGGAACCATCAATTTACTAGTGTGACTGAATTTCCAATACAACAGAAAATTGTTTTGATTAAACCCACGCGTAGGTCGTCTCTTCATTTTTTTTTAATTTTCTGCTTACAACGTCAGAAGGCCGTCTCTTCAGCTAACGTGGATTAAAAACTACATATATAAATAATAAGTTTCCAAACAACCTTATGTTACTAATAAATTTTAAAAACTATAATATTAATAAAAAAAATATCCAAATTATCTCACTTTGTTTTAAAAAATGAAGAATCAAAATTAAGTTCAAATCTTATGATCTAAAACCAAAATTCCAGTCCCGTTTGATAACCATTTCGTTTTTGGTTTTTGATTTTTAAAAGTTAAGCTTATAAAAACACATTCCACCTATATATTTCTTTGGTTTGAACTTACATCCTTCCTATGTTTTAAAAAAACCAAGTCAAATTTTGAAAAATAAAAAAAAGTTTTCAAAAACTCGTTTTTGTTTTTGGAATTTGGCTAAAAACTCTAATGTCTCCTTAACCAAAATGAAAACCAAGGTAAGGAAATTGAGAGAAGACAACCATAATTTTGAAGAACAGAGAACAAAAAACCAAATGATTATCAACTTACTGTTTTTTTTTTTGGAACGAATGTCTAATCAATTTTCCCACTGTTATGAACTTATGAACTTTTATTTTTTTGAAAACGAGTTTTTGAATTTTTTTTTTTTTCAACATTTGACTTGATTTTTTGAAAACATAGGAAGGATGTAAGTTCAAACCAAAGAAATATATAGGTGGAATGAGTTTTTATAAGCTTAATTTTTAAAAATCAAGATGTTGTCGGGATGTGGTGAATTTTGTATTTTGGGCATCTTCCTTGCTCGAAGATGTTTTTTTGGGTAGGAATTCTAATATCCCTTCGTGGCTGTCTTCCTTAATCCTAGAGGAAGTTGTTGTGAACGGTTAAGTTCTTTTAATGCAATTGATTTCTTATTAAAAAAAAAAACTTATGAACTTATGAACGTCAAACTGCGGTCTGTACGAGTGAGTTAATGGGCCGGGCTCAAAATATGAGGTAAGAGCCACTGGAATTCTTACTGGATTAAACATCTCCACCTCCATCACCGGCGCCGGAGATGGAGCTGCGAAGAATTCTCTGCTTCCTCTTATCTCCGCCCCTCAAAATTATCAACTAAATTCCTCTTTATCAGAATGCGTTTCTCTTCAATCCAACCTTCTTCAATGCAATTGCAATCAACTTCATCGTTTTCTTCCCCCATCCCCCTGTTCCTAATCGGAACAAAAAATTCCCCCAAAATCCGCCTCAACAAGATCAAACCAAACCCCAGAGCTCCAATTCCGACCTTCAGAGCCTCGGCCTCTTCAAAATCCAAAGACGTTTGGAGAAGAAAAACCCCATTTGAAAAATCCCCATCTCCCCAAAAGTACCAACGCGCTGCTAGAAAGCAAAGAGAGTCCTCTCATTTAGACCACAGCGTCGACATGGACGAGCTTTTAGCGTCAATTGGGCAAACGAAGAACGAGCAAGAGCTGTACTCGATTCTTTCGCCATACAAGGGCCGGCAGCTTTCAATGCGGTTCATGGTATCGATTCTGTCGCGAGAATCGGACTGGCAACGGTCCCTTGCGATTCTCGATTGGATCAACGAAGAGGCTCTTTACACTCCTTCGGTGTTCGCTTACAATGTTGTTCTGCGCAATGTGCTACGCGCTAAGCAGTGGGAACTTGCGCACGGACTGTTCGACGAAATGCGCCAAAGAGCTCTTGCGGCTGATAGGTATACTTATTCGACCCTTATCACTTATTTTGGCAAAGAGGGTATGTTTGATGCTGCCCTCTCTTGGTTACAGAAAATGGAGCAAGATCGTGTGACTGGGGACCTTGTTTTGTACAGTAATTTGATTGAGCTTTCTCGTAAACTCTGTGATTATTCGAAGGCTATTTCTATTTTTTCAAGATTGAAGAGATCTGGGATTACCCCTGATATTGTAGCCTATAATTCTATGATAAATGTGTTTGGGAAAGCTAAGCTTTTTAGAGAGGCTCGTTTTTTGTTGAAGGAGATGAGAGCTGTGGATGTTGTACCCGATACTGTTAGCTATTCGACTTTGCTGAGTATGTTTGTAGAGAATGAGAAGTTTTTGGAGGCACTCTCTGTGTTTTCTGAGATGACAGAGGTCAACTGCCCGCTTGATCTTACAACTTGTAATATTATGATTGATGTTTATGGTCAGTTGGATATGGTGAAGGAAGCCGACCGGCTGTTTTGGAGCATGAGGAAGATGGGAATTGAACCAAATGTTGTGAGTTACAATACAATTTTGAGGGTTTATGGTGAGGCTGAGCTTTTTGGGGAAGCGATTCACCTTTTTCGGTTGATGCAGAGAAAGGAGATTGAGCAGAATGTTGTGACGTATAACACCATGATCAAGATATATGGGAAGTCTTTGGAGCATGAAAAAGCAACAAATCTTGTGCAAGAGATGCAAAATAGAGGAATTGAACCGAATGCTATTACGTATTCGACGATAATTTCGATATGGGGGAAAGCGGGAAAGTTGGAGAGAGCTGCAATGTTGTTTCAGAAGCTGAGAAGCTCTGGGGCTGAGATTGATCAGGTCCTTTACCAAACTATGATTGTGGCCTATGAGAGGGCAGGCTTGGTTGCTCATGCCAAGCGTTTGCTTCACGAGCTAAGGCAACCGGACAATATTCCGAGGAAGACAGCAATTACCATTCTTGCTAGAGCTGGTCGAATCGAAGAAGCCACTTGGGTTTTCCGTCAGGCATTTGATGCAGGAGAGTTGAAGGACATATCTGTTTTCGGGTGCATGATTGATCTGTTTTCAAGGAACAAGAAGCACAAAAATGTTGTGGAGGTATTTGAGAAGATGAGAAGTGTGGGACATTTCCCCAACTCTAATGTCATTGCCCTTGTCCTAAACGCTTATGGGAAGTTGAGGGATTTTGACAATGCTGATGCTGTATATATGGAGATGCAAGAAGAGGGCTGTGTTTTTCCAGATGAAGTACACTTCCAGATGCTCAGTCTCTACGGTGCAAGAAAGGATTACAAGAGATTGGAGTCGTTGTTCGAAAGGCTCGACTCCGATCCCAATATCAATAAGAAGGAGTTGCATCTAGTCGTTGCCAGCATTTACGAAAGAGCTAATAGACTGAACGATGCATCTCGGATTATGAACAGGATGAACGAAATGGCGATATCAAGATCATGACTGCATTCTACCTTCCTGTACAGTAGGTTTTACTAACAGGTTAGTAAATTATTCTTTACTTATTGAACATCATTGTAAAATATGTATATTGCCACAAATAAACTTGATGAGACAAAGTTGCTATTGCTGAACCACTTTTGTGAATGCTATTCATCTTCTATCATGGAAACTCCTAAAGATTCATTGTCAAGATTCCAACCAACTGGATATACTCTCCTAAAGAGGAAAAAAAAAAAAGAAGAAAAACAGATATTCATGGTAATGCCACAACTTTCTGCTAACTCAATGACTACGGAACTAACATCATGCTATAGGATATGTTTATTATGTGGGTTTGAGCTATAGAAATGTAACTTCATTAATATATAATACGTACAGGCACTGAGAGTTTATATAAGAAACGACAATGCATTGAATTTTCATAATATAGTCTGACATGTGCAGGTTGGATTTTTATTGTAAAAAAATTGAATACGAAAATTAAGACTCGTTTGATAACCATTTGGTTTTTGAAAACTAAGCTTATAATTTTTTGTTTTGTTATCGACATGGTTCCATATTTTCAAAAATCATGTCAAGTTTTGAAAACTAAAATAAGTAGTTTTCAAAAACTCATTTTTATTTTTAGAATTTGACTAAGAATTCACATGTTTCCTTAACACTATATTTTTAGCACTTGTCTTACACGTGGTGTTTCAATTTTATTTTATCATATATTAAATTTAGATTTTTTTAGAAAAAAATGTTGAATACATATTAAATAATATTATTGTTTAATTATGTTTGATGTTGAAATAGAGATTTCCAACAATTTTAATACCTCTCTCAATTGTATCGCTATGGTTAATATAGAATTCGGTCTAGTTTTTGCCATGGATGAGAATGCAAGAGTTATTGTCAAAATAAATAAAGAAGATGCAAGAGTTAGAAGAGATGTGTGATAATGAAATGTAATTCATTTTATGAAGAAATACCATTTTTGCTGTCCATTTTGAAATTTAAAAAAAAGGGGAAAAATGTGTTTTTAATATAATACACATAGAAAAAGAAGAATTGACATAAATATGCCAAGAATGAGCAAAAGAGTGTCTATTTATATACAAAGCTCGGAAGAAGATGAAACATGTTATTCCATTTTCAAACAATTAAATGAGGTGATGAAAGATTTACTTCAATTTTGATTTAAAGACTATTTATGACATTTTGTGTGAGCATGTGAATAATTTTAATTGTTAAAAAGAAAAAAGAAAAAAGAAAAGAAAAAAAGAAACGTGAAAGCATTTTATTTCTATGTGGATGTGGTTGAGATTTTTTTTAAAAATAAATATATTATTTGTATTATTTTGTGGGAGAAGGTGTGAAAGAGTTTAAATTTAGGTTTTATTTGGAAGTGAATGGAGGAGTTTGTTTTGTTCTTAATTAAACACCTAATTAGGCCAATTGTGTGAGGTATGTGGGGGAGTGAGAAGGGGAATTTGGATAGTTGGGAGAGAGAACAAAAACGTAAGATGTGTGAGAGAGAGAGTAGAAGGTAAATGATAACTTAAATAAAAAATATCAATTAAAAATAAAAAAGTGAAGGATAGATCAGGTATTTTGTAAACAATGAAGGATAATAGTGTCAAAAAAAGGTTGGGAAAAAATCATTTTTAACCTTAAACTTTGGGGGTTGTATCAATTTTAACTTCGAACTTTCAATTTCATCAAATTGAACCCTAAACTTAACCAGTTGTATCAATTTTAACCTTGAACTTTCAATTTCATCAAATTGAACCTCAAACTTATCAGATCGTATCGATTTTAACCACCCCAAACTTGCATAAGTGTTGCAATGTATACCTTAGGTTAACTTTCCGTTTGAACCACATACGTAATTTATTATTTCTTCCTTTTTTTCTTAATTCATATTACATCTGAATTGGTTTCTTATAAATAAAATATTGGAGAAACTTTATTTTAGATGACTTTTTCTTGTTGTTGAGAACTTTGTGAAGGTTTTTTTGTTGCTATCTAAGATTATGAAACCAAAGAAACTTGGGAGGTTTTTATCTTCGAATATTTGCTGGTTTTTTCTTGTTGCTAAAAACTTTGTGGGATTTTTTTTTCATCTTTTAGTGTTTTTTTTTCTTGCCAATTAGAAGAATGTACAAATGTAGAAAACAAAAATAAAGAAATTTTGAGTTTTTTATTTCTCGATTTTTCTTGTTGTCAATAACTTTGTGATTTTTTTTGTGGATAATAATGAGAAGAATAATCTGGGATATTTGATTTCTTAAAGAGTTTTTCCAACAAATTTCTTACAAAACACTAACTCGAGTGCAATGTGAATAAAAAAAAGAAAAGGAAATTGTTAATTATATGTGTTTAATAGCAATTCAAATGAAAAGTTGACCAAAGGTCTACATTGCAACATTGATGCAAGTTTGAGGTTCAAATTGATACGATTTGTTAAGTTTGAGGTTCAATTTGATGAAATTGAAAGTTTAGGGTTAAAATTGATACAACCTGCTAAGTTCAGGGGTCAAAATTGATTTTTTTCCAAAAAAGTTTCTTCCCCATTCATACTTTTGTATATAGCATAGATAAATAAAAATCATTTTAAGAAAAGTGAAAGAAAACCAACATAATTTTCAAGAATCAAAAATAAAAAACCAAGTGACTATATGGAGTTTAATTAATATAGTTTATCAGGATAAGGTATCCAACCTTATCTCTATACTATAGACCCTTTAGACTGTATCTTGAACACTGACTTCTGTATGTTTCTACATATAGTTCAAGACTCATGTAACAACCTAGGATGTTAGTTTATTGGATTTAGGGTTATTTAAGACAAAACAACTCATAATTCCATAACTATTTAATCAATGACGCTTTATTGATAACAGTCAATAGTTTACATTTACTATCTACGAGTTTTAGGACATAAACCCCAACAGCTAACGCAAGCAAAAGGGCATATATCCTTGTTTTGAAAAGGTTTGACATTTATCATTTCCGCCTATTTTAGAGAGTTATCCGTACAAAAATCCCCAAAAAAATCTTAAGGTCAAGTTAGATGCAAAATTTGATTTCACATCTAATAAAACAATTGTTTTTAATTTTTTTTAGTTCAATAACTAGGAACTAAATCATCAACTTTTAAAATTATAATTTGTCCTTTTATCCATTAAACTAAGTTCGGATTAATTAAATTTAAAAAATTTCTACTATGTCTAAATCCTATTAGAATGAAAATTGAAAGTTCATACATCTATTAGCTATAAACTAAAGTATAACTAGTTTAAATTCTACCAAAAATGAAAATACTATATAGAAAAACAAAACCTAAATGTACAAAAAATTATAACAATATATAAACATAATTCTAAAATACGAAATTGAAAGAATATGTAAACAAAATTAAAAATAAAACGAAACTGGAATAAAAATAAAAATAAAAATAAATGGAAGAGGAAGAGCCATGCACGTTATGCTAAATTCGAACCTAAGACTTCGTACTTTGCCAGTGCGTATTTGTGCCCCCCTTTTCCAACGACACAATTTAAAAATTTAGAATATCAAAGGACAAAACATTTACATATATATAAAAACCAAAATTTCAGAGGGGCACGTGCCCCTTTAGCCCCAATGTGGATTCGCCCCTGAAACTACGGAACTTTAAAAGTTCATAATCTATTGAACTAAAAAAAAGTTCATAAATTATTCCTGCTAAATTATATGGACCAATTAGACACAACCGGTTGGCTTGTTGATCATCTCTTGGTTTGATGATCATTTGGATTGGCCTGTTGGCTTGTTAATCTTCTTGGATAAATCTGTTGTCTTGATCATCTCTTGGATCAACCAGTTGGCTTGTTGATCTTCTTCGATGATCGGCCTGCTGACTTGATGATCTCTCTAATTGGCCTGGTGGCTTATTGATCTTCTTGGATCGACCTGCTAGCTTGATGATCAACCTGCTGATGTAATGATCTCTTGGATCGACATGTTGACTTGCTGATCTCCTTGAAGTCTTCTAGTTTTCAAATCTTCTTAATCTTGAATCTTTTGAATTCTAAATCTCGGATCCTTCTGAATTATTTGGATTTTTAGCTTCTTACTCTTCTAGATTCTTTGACTGAACTTGAAGGTTCTGAATTCTAACTTCTCAGAGGTTCAAATCCTCTACCCCACTTGTGAAAACACTCAATACTAGCAAACTTGCCACTCTTTCTTTTGCATATGTCTCTACCCTTCAGACTTTTGGTCTTACTCCTCCCTTCCTTTTAACAATAAGAATCTTGGACTATGAAGAAGAGCAATGTGACTTTCTTCTCATCTTTTTATTCAATTACACTACTTTTAACCAAACCAATACTTACTACTTGATTTGGGGTTGAGTTTGATAAGGAAGATTAAAATGTCTCCGATGAGTCAAACAATGTACCATGAAGCCACAACCCATGTATGTCATCCACAAACTTTGATATATGTTACTAGCTTATTAACGAGACCTATATTCAAGTGATCTGACATAGATGTTCCATCTTAATACTTCAAAGCCAAACATTTCCCTGATCAGAAACCTTTTATTATTAGTAATTTTTAGGGCATATAATGTATCATGCTTGTTCCACATTCCACATAGTTCATGTATGTGTTTTTCCACCAATATGATTTAAAATATTTTCATCTACCCAATGTTTAACAAAGCCACACACTTTCCTATGTCATATCTCTTATTCTAAATCAGATTTATCTTTAGGCTCTCAAGTGAAAAGACATGAAGATACAAATATTTCACATATAAAACATCTTCCATCTTTTTTTTTCTTTCTAAATATGATAGCTGGAGCCTGTTGAAGGAGAAATTTCGACTAATCACAAGTTGCCACGTCGTTATCCAAAAAAATTAATAACGAAATTACAAATAATTAAATTCAGGACCAATTATATGTTACATGTGTCCCAAATTTAATTGGAAGACAGAGCTAGCAAATCTTAAATTGAAATGCTACTTGTCTTGAATACGACCATTTGATCAAATAATAAAACTTTAATTTGATCAAAGTTGGGTCATACGATGTTTGGGTTTTACGGTATTTGGGTCAAGTTTAAGTCCAACCCAAATCCAAATGATTGAGCCCAAGTCCAATGGATTAAGCCCAAGTCCAAATGACTTAGCCCAAGATCAATAAACCCAAGTCCAATGGGCTAAGCCCGAGTCCAACGGGCCAGGTCCAATGTCAATGAAGCCCAAGTCAATGTCCATGGACTTGGAAATCTCAGAGCAAAACTCAGGGAGAATTCAGAACTTAGAGCACTTGAAGACTTCTTGAAGATCAAAAAGACTCCTTGAAGCTCACGAAGCCCTCGAGACAACTTCAATCTCAAGAACAAGTTGCAAAGCCCTTGAGACGACTTCAAATTCGAGAACAAGTGTTCCAGCCCTCGAGTGAAACACACACACAAGAGAGAGAATCAGAGGATTATGTATGAGAGATTGTACTACACTCACAACATCGATACAAATACAAGTTTATTCCACGTGTCTCATCATTGAAATTACATGTGAACCAATTGGCACGATCTCTACCTCTCATCTCTTTCTCTCATCTCAAGACATAAGTGAAAAGATGTCGATCAAGACTTCTTCAATGACTGTTGTCATGAGCAACTTTTACACGGGTTCTACCATCCATAGTTGCTCTGATGAACTCAAGTTGCAAGAAGATAAAGCTCCTATCATTGCAGGCAAAGAAACGACATTGCAGGGGGAATGTACTAATGACAAGTTTCTTAAGTATAATCCCTCGTTCGAGCCTGATTTTAATGTAGTGACTGTCATGATGACTGAGACAAAGACTATGGAAGAAAGAATGGTTGAGATGCAGGAACAAATCAACACCTTGATGAAGGTGATAGCGAGCATAGCTAGCTAATTTTCTCTGATTAATTAAGCTAGTGTTTTACAATTATTTGCCCAAATTTATGCATTTTTATGTTTTATTTGTAGGAAGTATGTGTTTGAAGCTTAATTCAACAATTGGAGTCAAATGGAGTCTTCAATCTAAAAAAAAAAAAAAAAAAAAAAAAAATAGCGTCGCGACGCTATAGGCAAATTTTCCAAAAATGCGGTATCGCGACAGCGTCGCGACGCTGTCGCCAGATTTTCTATAAATTCATCTTTTCATGCTACGCCCAAGGGGAGTCCAATTGGTTAGATTTTAGCCCTAATTTCGACTAGAGACCTTTGGTGGGAGCTAAAGCAAGGCCAAGGAGCGGGAATCAAGCGAGAAGACGTGGAGATCGTGACGGGGACGTGTCGGTTTCGACGGATTCGAGTTTTCCTTTCTCTTTCCCTTACCTCTTGTAGTTTTTATGGCTTTTCTTTCAATTAGTGTTTATGGTTTAAAGGCTATGAATTGCTAGTTGTTTGTCTTAGGGATTGATGTAATTGTTTTAGTTTTTGGATTGATTTTAGGTATGAATGTGTTTTTATTTTATGCATGCAATTTTATGTGTAATGCTTTCAATTATTTGATCACTAATTGAATGATTTAAGTGTTGAATCTAACTCGGGAGGGAGGATTTGGCCTAAGACTTACTTTGTTTAATTGCATGACTAGAGTAGAAATTCTAAGTTTGTGACGGGATTTGGAATATCTTTAGAAGCGTAACAAGGACCGAACCGAATAATGCCTTGCATGTTAATGAACTTAGATAGGGATATCAAGTTAGTTTATATGCATGAGAATCAATTATACTCGGGAGAGGTAATCGTGATAAAAGTTTCCTTGGCTTGTAGAATAATTGCACGGCCAATTCATTCCTATTAATCAATCCTCAATCTTAATCAATGAAATCAATTCCCTAAGAGTCTTTCCATTTGAGTCTCCACTTTTATTTTTATGCTTTTAGTCTTTACTTTTATCTTTATCATTGAGTTTTGCTCCCTAAATAAAATTGGACAAAAGTATTCACGATACTTAATTTGCTAGAAAACCAATCCAGAGGACGACACTCGTTTTACACGAAAACACTATATTATTACTTGACTCGTACACTTGCGGTTAGCAATTTGCACATCAAGTTTTTGGCGCCGTTGCCGGGGATTGGTATATTTAGTTAAATTAATATTGTGGAAAAATTGTTCGGTCTTAATTTAGGGTGTATTTTTATTTTGTAGATAGATTGCATTTCTTTTTCCTTATTTGTTTTCTTTCCATATTTGTTAGTTTTCTATTTTAGTTCTTTCCTTATTTGTTTGATTTTTTCCCTTATTTGTCTTTCCCTTATTTGCTTTTGTTTTTTTATTTATTTTTTTTTCTTTCCTTTTTTGTTTGAGTCTTTGTCATTTGTTCTTGTTGGTTTTGTTTTTGTTATTTTATTTTTTTTTTATTTTTGTTTCCCTTATTTTATTTTTTGTTATTTTTGTTAGTTTTGTTTTTAGGTAGATTGCATTTTTTTTCCTTTGTTGGTTTGTTTTCCATATTTAGATTTTTCCATTTTTGTTTGAGTTTTCCATAGATAGAATTTTTCTTTTTAGTTTTTTCCTTTTTAGTATAGTTTTTCCTTATTTGCTAGTTTCCTCATTTGTTTTTGCCATATTTGTTTTTGCATTCCTTATTTGTTTATCTTTTTCCTTTTGTAGATTTTTTTTTCCTTATTTAGATTTAGCATTTTCCTTTTCTAGTTTCTTTCCTAATTTATTTTCTCTCCTCCTAGGTAAGATTAATGCTTATTTTTGAGTCAGAGTCTCTTTATTTTGATCTTTCTCCTTTTATGTTTATTTTATACAAAAATACTAAAAATAATTCTATTTCAGGGGCCCATGAGAAACTAGTAAGCTTGCTAAGTTTTATTGATTCAAGAAAGAAGGGTCCAAAGAAATACGAGAATTTTTATGTGCCTTGACAGAGACTGCACGAGCACGTCGAGCTAATGACGTTAAACAAGCGCTTATGGGAGGCAACCCAAGTAAGTTCAGTTGTGTTTTTCTTTGCGTTTTTTATTTATTGTTTGTTTTTGTTTTGTAGGTCTTGGTTCCAGTTTCCTCTTTGCTTGCAAGCTTTCATGAAAAGGTCATCATTCCAGGGCAGTATTGTTCACCCATTCCATTCTTTATTTGTTCTCATGCTTGATTATGCCTTATTTTCGTTATACATTGAGGACAATGCATGCTTTAAGTTTGGGGATGGAATAGCATGTTTGTGGAGCCCTTGAGCATCTGAGTTCGGGCTATAGTTTTGAGCTTTCTTTGAATTGAGCATATGGTTGTTTTCTGGATGCTATTTTTGCATGACTATGATTTCCTAGGATAGGCTTTCTTGTCAATTTTCAAGCTTTCGATGAGTTGTAAGCATGAGTGCCCAAAAAGGGAGACTTTTTAAACTTTTTCTAGGAGATGTCTTGCATGAGTAGAGTATTTGTCTTGGCTAGATTTGGATTTGAATGCTTAGGAGTGAATTATTAGGTTCATATGCTTGTTGTCACCTCGATAGGTGTAGGGAAGAGCTAAAGAGTTAATTTTTTGCAAATTAGCATGTTTGATCTTGCTTAGGAGGAAAGAAAAGAATATATGCTTATCATGCTCTTAAAGAAAAATCATTCTTGTTGTCACAATTTGAAAGAAAAAAAAAGTCATGGCCTGTGCACAGTTTGCAATGAGTAATAAAGATTTAGGCAAAAAGAGCTACCCCTGTTGTGATCAGTTAGGCCAACCAGAGAAAACTCAGGTTAAGGGTCCCTGCAATAGGTGTGTGAAAGCTAGTGCCACATATGAATGCTTGATTAAATTTTCAATTATAAGCACCTAAGTATGGATGAAAACAAACTAATTTGTTCCATTGACTCGTTAGTGAATCCTTAGTGCCAGTGTAGAGGGAAGATGAGTTGAGAGTTTAATAATCCAATCCCGGGCTAGTAGAGTCTGATCTAGTTGAGTTAGATCTCGCTTGTGCAAGTTAATTTTGGAAAACTTTTGATTTGTCTCCCTCATTGGTCTTTATGTGCATGTCTCTTGATTGCTTGACTATTGACTTTTGAGCCTTGAGGATTGAGTCATGTTTGTTGCATCCATTGTTCTACTGTATGCTTGATTTTTAGTTTGCTCGAGGACTAGCAAAAGCTTAAGTTTGGGGGTATTTGATAGCGAGCATAGCTAGCTAATTTTCTCTGATTAATTAAGCTAGTCTTTTACAATTATTTGCCCAAATTTATGCATTTTTATGTTTTATTTGTAGGAAGTATGTGTTTGAAGCTTAATTCAGCAATTGGAGTCAAATGGAGTCTTCAATCTAAAAAAAAAAAAAAAAAAAAAAAAAAAAAAAATAGCGTCTCGACGCTATAGGCAAATTTTCCAAAAATGCGGTATCGCGACAGCGTCGCGACGCTATCGCCAGATTTTCTATAAATTCATCTTTTCATGCTACGGCCAAGGGGAGTCCAATTGGTTAGATTTTAGCCCTAATTTCGACTAGAGACCTTTGGTGGGAGCTAAAGCAAGGCCAAGGAGCGGGAATCAAGCGAGAAGACGTGGAGATCGTGACGGGGACGTGTCGGTTTCGACGGATTCGAGTTTTCCTTTCTCTTTCCCTTACCTCTTGTAGTTTTTATGGCTTTTCTTTCAATTAGTGTTTATGGTTTAAAGACTATGAATTGCTAGTTGTTTGTCTTAGGGATTGATGTAATTGTTTTAGTTTTTGGATTGATTTTAGGTATGAATGTGTTTTTATTTTATGCATGCAATTTTATGTGTAATGCTTTCAATTATTTGATCACTAATTGAATGATTTAAGTGTTGAATCTAACTCGGGAGGGAGGATTTGGCCTAAGACTTACTTTGTTTAATTGCATGACTAGAGTAGAAATTCTAAGTTTGTGACGGGATTTGGAATATCTTTAGAAGCGTAACAAGGACCGAACCGAATAATGCCTTGCATGTTAATGAACTTAGATAGGGATATCAAGTTAGTTTATATGCATGAGAATCAATTATACTCGGGAGAGGTAATCGTGATAAAAGTTTCCTTGGCTTGTAGAATAATTGCACGGTCAATTCATTCCTATTAATCAATCCTCAATCTTAATCAATGAAATCAATTCCCTAAGAGTCTTTCCATTTGAGTCTCCACTTTTATTTTTATGCTTTTAGTCTTTACTTTTATCTTTATCATTGAGTTTTGCTCCCTAAATAAAATTGGACAAAAGTATTCACGATACTTAATTTGCTAGAAAACCAATCCAGAGGACGACACTCGTTTTACACGAAAACACTATATTATTACTTGACCCGTACACTTGCGGTTAGCAATTTGTGCATCAGAAGGCGGTTGAAGAAAGGGATTATCAGATTGAGCACCTAAAGAGCCAGATTGAGAATCAAAATGGTGTTGAATCAAGAAAAACTCACTCCGTAAAAAATCACGACAAAGGAAAGACTATTGTGCAAGATGATCAGCCACAATGTTCTGCTTCGATCGCTTCACTATCCACCCAACAACTCCAAGATATAATCACAAACTGTATTAGAGCTCAGTATGATGGACCTACTCAAGATTCCCTCTTGTATTCCAAACCTTATACTAAGAGGATTGATAACTTGAGAATGTCAATCGGGTATCAGCCACCAAAGTTTCAGCAGTTTGATAGAAAGGGCAATCCTAAACAACACATTGACCACTTCGTTGAGACATGCGAGAATGTTGGTACTCGAGGGGACCTACTAGTCAAGCAGTTTGTTCGAACACTTAAAGGAAATGCCTTTGACTAGTACACTGATCTAGAACCTGAATCAATAGACAATTGGGAGGAATTCAAAAGAGAGTTCTTGAATCGCTTCTACACCACCAGGCGAATCGTTAGCATGTTTGAGCTCACCAACACTAAACAACGAAAAGGTAAACTCGTTGTTAACTACATAAATTGCTGGAGAGCCACGAGTCTTGATTGCAAGGATCGTCTCATTGAACTCTCTGTCGTTGAGATGTGCATTCAAGGCATGCACTAGGAACTCCTCTACATCTTTCAAGGTATAAAACCTCACACCTTTGAAGAACTAGCAACTCGCGCCCACGATATGGAGCTAAGTATTGCAAGTCAAGGAAACAAAGACCTTCTACTTCCTAACCTGAAGAAAGAAGAAAAGAACATCGAAACGACTATAGAAGAATCTATGGTTGTAAACACAACCCCTCTAAAGTCATTTTTAAAAGAAAAGCACAAGAAGATTGAGAAGCGACAAAGAGATGATACACATCACTTAACTTTGAAGGAAAGACAAAAAAAGGTCTATCTTTTCCTGATTCTGATATTGTCACACCCCGCTCCAGATTACCTTACCAAACTTAGGACGTGGCGTACTGACAATAGATCCCAACTAAACTATGAAATCCAATGTCAAACTTAGCAAAAAAAAAAAAAAAAAAAAAAAAAAAAAAAAAAAAAAAAAAGAAACTCATTTTTCTTTTAAAAAACCATGGGGTGGCTAGCAAAACTTTACTAAATAAAAGATAAAAATTTCGATAGAGTTTCTCCTGCCTGAAATTTGGATAATACACATCTGCAAATGCAATACACTCCCAAATGATTTCTTTAAAATCCAACACTACTACCAGTACATCACAATCACAAATCAGTTCAGAAACCCAATAACACAATGATATGGATGTGAGTGCAAGTACACACTATTAAGTAATAAATTGGAGAGTACTCCGGATATCGTACCCAAGGGAGATGGTGACTAGTTGAAAAACACTTGATTCTATAAAACAAAAACCTCCTCTAAATTTGCAACTGAGGATGGTACGTAACCAAAGAAATAATTTGACTGGGGTTTTGATTAAAGATATAAATAGAATAAAACAAGTAAATGAAAGCAGTAAAGATATATGAGATAAGCGGGGAAATTCAAATAGCATCAACCAAAAGCTTTAGATTGCATTCACCTTTGCGCTAGCAACTCACTCAGGCATTCCAAACGGTTGGAGAATGCTATCTATAGTGCCCACATAGACGTGGTGCAGATAGATTCCTCCAGTTTGCACCTGCAAATACCCTGACAACTAGATTGTGAGTTAAGTTCTACTTCTATTTAGCTCTGTTGTAGGTGTCTTTAGAAGACTAAGCCAACTAGACATCTATTTCTAGGGCTAGTTGAAACTTAGATAATTATTGCACATGAATCCCAAAACTCTAGTGGTTCCAGTCCTATTTCTAGGATGCAAGAAAACAAAGTCCTATTTCTAGGATATTTTCCACTATTGTTTTTGTGAACCCGCGCATTCAACTCCAACCTTTTGGCCACCAGCTGAACACAAATTATGCTAACTTAAGTGATCAGTTTAAGCTAACAATGAAACTTAAACTTCAGCAAAAACAAACAATGCTAAGAGGAAACAAGGTTGTCTTTACATAGGTGGGGCTTTTTTCTACTCAAGGTATCCACATATTTGAATCTCCGAGAAAAAGCTTAGTTCATTGAGGAAAGTAAAATGCAAGACATAAAGTAAAAAGTAGACAAAGTAGAAAAATAACTTGAATTAATATTAAATAAATGGAATGAGTAAAAGAATAAAGAACTTACAACTGAAAATTAAATAAAACAGAAAAGTGCAACAGCTGAAATAAAAGACTAAACAAAAAGTAAAATACAAGACTCAACTAAGGATCTTCTCCACTCTATCTAGCTTGCTCTTAACCTTTTTCAAGGGGAGACAAACCTTTCTCTTCTTATTCTTTTAAATGAAAGAGCTGATTGAGGCTAAAAGATCTGGAACTCAGAGTGGTTACAAGATGAGAAGAAAGAAAAACTAAAAACTATCCTAAGGAGGAATTTTCGAGCTCTCTTTGCTTCTTGCACCTTGGTCGCCTTTTATAGACATTGGAAGGTAGGGTTGGTTGCCGAAATCAATGTGAGAGAGCCTTAGAAGGTAAAAATGCACGATCCTTGGAGATTTGATGTGAGATTTGGGACTTTTGAATGATTCTATGAAGATCCTGCGAATCTCAGAATTTTGTCGGAAAGCCCAATTGCGACCGCAAACTCGGGTGCAAAATCTTCTGTGCACTGCCTTGACACTTCTATCTTCAGCTGGCGCTACTTTTCTTATTAGTTTGCGGGCGCAATTCAAACGCAATCTCCACATCTTCAGGACCAAATGTGGGCGTAAATCTTTAACTTGACTCTTTTGCTCCGCTACTCTTTCTCTCCAATTGAGGGCGCATTTCCCTTGCAACGTTCTCTGCACAAAAACATTAACTTTGGATAAATTCTTGCAAAAGCTATCTCTTTTTATACATTTTAAGCATAAACTCTATATTTCTAAGATTTCCAACATGATTCTAAGACCTTTGCTAAATTGACTCAAAAAGATAAGATTTTAAGCACAAAGTCCTTGCTTTCCTAACAATAACCTAAGTTTTTAAGGCTAAATAACGCGCATAAATGAGCGTTATCACACAACCACAAACCAAGACCACTAATGAAAAACATAAGTCCCCAATTTAAAACTTAATATAAATTCAAATGGTACAACTTCCAGAATGATGCTAGCCACTCTAGTTATAAAAACAAAACATCAATATTATATTTTCATGCAAAATGATGTATAATCTAAATAAGACTAGTGGCAGATCTCGACCTCGATAGGCTCGTCGGAAACACAAATGCTACTTGGGAAAAAAAATTAGAAAAGAGTGAGCTAAATAGCCTAGTGAGTGGTAGAGGTTTATAAGAAAATAGATTTGAGGAGACAAATATCATAAACAATCATAAAAAGATAGTTAATAAGAATTTAAAATAAACTTCTAAAAGAAACCTTGAAATACTTGTAACTTCTGTTGCAAGTACACAAAGCTAAAGTATTTTATACCATGAGAATATTTTAAACATAAACTTTAACACATATTTCCATGGTTAGGAAATCCATCACTAAATATGTAGCCGAAACTAGTCATACTGGCATAGAGTAGTCTCAATACGCATAGCAGAGCAAAACTAGTCATACTCTATATGGAGGATCTCGACGTATATAGTAGAGCAAACTAGTCAGACTATGCATAGGCTAAACCCCCATACATAGCAGAGCAATTAGTCATACTATGGATCGGGTAATCTCAAGATACATAGCATAACAAATCCTGATCATATTGTGTATCGAGTAATCTCAAGGTACATAGCAGAGCAACTAGTCATACACGTGCAGTGTTGGGTTTTATGTCCTAAAACTCGTGGTTTGTAAACATGAACATATTTTATTTTATAATAAAGATGTTATTGAGGTTATTCAGTAAAAGTATTATTGAATAAAGTGAATTACTTGTTATTTAATCTAAATCCAATAAACTAAGAACCCTGAGCTATCGAATGAACACTTGAACTTTATGTAGTGATATAAAAGTGGATCAAGTTCAAGTAATAGCCTAAAAGGTCTATAGTATAGGGATAAGGTTGGGTACCTTATCCAAGGGACACTATGAGACGCGACCCACTTTGTATTTAGTACAAACGAAGTGATCCTAAATCATTCATGTGAAAACATGTGAGTGGGGGCATCCTATCAATGAGTTTGGATAAGACCAGGACCGAGAAATAAGTCACTTTTACTTTATAACTTCGTTAACTGTTGAAAATGACTTATTTAGTGCGATGACTTAGGTAACTCGATCTTAATCCTGAGCTAACTATGAACTCCTGTTTATTCGGGATTATCCTTTGATTTGCATGGGTGAGAGTGACTCATCATCAACAACTCAATAAGCCTACCATTTTGGGGATGAGACCGGGTAGATTGCTGGGGACATAGTCTTGCAAGACAGAATTCATTCCTACCCGTTTTAGGGATAGTAGATAGGTTGTTCCCTCAAGTGCTGATTTCGGGGCTTGAACAAAGGGATCCCGCCCTCTCATTGATCGAGAGGGATTAGGTTTGTTGGTTGAACCACAAACCAATTGTTAATTAGAGAATCAATGGGACTTAAGGAACTAGAAGTAACTTCAGGGGTAAAACAAACTTTTGACCTGCTGTAGTTACGAACGATCTGTGAAGGATCGACTTACTAATCATGGTTGTATCGAGTGGATAGAAATATATCTACAGTGAGGGGAGTGCAACTATCGGGCTATAGTGGAGTGTCCCGGTAGTTAACGAATGTTATGTAACTAGGTTAATGAGTTTAATCGGTTATTCTCGAGTCGTTGGAGCCCATGATTTGTAGGTCCATTAGGTCCCCTTGCTAGCTCATATGGAATAAACCTTAGAACAAAGTGATGAGAGAATATGAAACGTTCAAATTCGATTTAGGGAGTTAACGTTAATTATATTCGATATATTTAACGTAATAGTTTAATTATGGATTAAACTATATATATATATATATATTGAAAGAGTTGGAAATATTTAAATATGATTTAAATATTGTATGTATGAATAAGAATTCATATTCGAAGAAAATCGGGATTAAGAGATGTTGGATTTAGTGTGAATATTTAATTTAATATTAAATTAAATAAGTTATGATTAATTAAAGTGTTTAATTAACTTAAATTAATTATTTGAATTAGTTTTTTAGAAAAAATTCATTTTAGGAAATTTTGCAAGATGCAAAATTCATTCATATAAAGACACCTAAACCGATAACTTTGATAATACTCTTCACCAAGCATTGACACCTAAAATCCCTCCCTTTGTGAATTAGTTATGATCTTGCATGTGTTGGTTCTATAAAAGGAAGAAAAACAAACTGAGGACTTCTTCTTGCTTGCTGAAATTTTGGCTAAAAGTTCACAGCTTCAAACTCTTTCAAATAGTGAGTTTTCTCACTCTCTCCTTTCCAAATTCATCACTTAAAAGAGTCCCACAACTCGTTCTAAGGCCGGAGAATAGCGGGGAAGATCATGGTGGTCGTCCACGTCTTGTTCGTGATTCCAATCCATCTACGTAGTGATTGAATTCAACACCAAGAGGTTGGTAAATACAAACTTTGTTTTCGGTTCTTTATTCATGCATGTTTTCAATTGTAATTAAAGAAATTGAGAGGCTCTCGATCCAAATCGCTTTCACATGAGTCTCGTATACTCCTTCACGCAGAGCAGCCCCTAAAGGGCAAAACACCCCAACACACGGCCCAAAGCCTATGTGTGCATCGAAGTGGATCCCAAAGACCTCATATATCATAACTACACTACGGAAACACATTCACGTAAGTGTATCGGGAAATCACTGTGGGTACATCATCCAATGGTTTGAAAAATAATTGGTATCTAGTAAACTAAGTTCACAAACGACGCAAAAGCCATAACATTTCAAATGAAGTTCTCATAATTGAAAATATTAACCCAATGATCATTTTTTCATAATTGAATTTACCATATGCAAGGTTTGACTAACGTAAATCCAAAAATCCATGTATTCAGCAAAAATTGTGATTCAAACATTGTGAAGTCACTTTTAAAATTCCCAATATTTGAATTTATCTCAAACAATTTGAACTTCTGTCATTTGGCTAAAATCAAGAGATTTCTAGAAATTCACCTTTGATAACTCAAATAATACCAAACTACATCGATTTAGCTAAATTCGTATATACGTAAAAATCCTTTGCAATTCCATGGTACTAATTTACAATTTCAATTGAATTACATAAACCATTTCTTGCAATTTCAATTCATTGCTCTAAATAATAAATCAACTAATGGAATAAACATAGATCCTTTGAAACCTCCATATAATTGTCAAATATCCAAATTTTTCATAAGAACAAAAATCACAAATTCATTTCAAATTTCACCAATTAGTAAAATGGTAGAAAATTTGGATATTTGACAATTATATGGAGGTTTCAAAGGATCTATGTTTGTTCAATCCCAGTATCAATGCCGAGGATTCCAACTCATAACTAGTCAACTCGATCAATCTTCGTTCGTCCTGGAATTAATGCGAACATAATATGAGTAGCTCCTTTCTTTACCCATTTAAAACACCATAATCATTAATTCCAAGGATCCAATCTAAAATTCAATACACAATAGATTCTCTCTCCTCTTTGACTCTTATGTCACCTCATTGTACTTTTCAACAATAAAATACTCTCCAACTTTTCAACCCTTTACTATTCACTTTCTTCTTCATTTCCTTTTCCCAATTATTGCTCTTTTTTCCCTTTTCATCTTTTCCATTCTCACACTTCCATTATTTATAATTTCCCTCACATTAATTACCTAATGAAATCACAATTGGTAGAGTAAATAACTTCATTCATGCAATTGAAAGAGGATGTAAAAATCCATAAGACCCATTTTCTTTATTTCCACAAAGACGTACTTTCCCTATTGCTAATTGAAGTTTAAAAGAACAAAGAACAATCGATTTGTGTGACCGACTCCAATTTCTTAGTTTTGTCATCTTTTTCCATTTCCTCATTTTTCATTTTCACAAATAAATTTGGGTTTTCTAGTTCCTTTTCTTTGTTTTCTCTCATTCACGAATTCCATTCCTATTTCTTTCTTTTTTTTTTTTTTCCTTAAACTAAACCTTTTTATGAAAATTGGGCTTGGGCATTTTTTTTTCTTTTCTTTTTCTTTTCCAACTTCCAAAAATAAAAGTCCAATTTCCCTTCCCTTTTTTGTGTGCCTTTTAAGTTGTACCCTATTTCCAATTTCCTTTTATCTTATTTCATTTCAAACTTTTTCTCCATCAAAATATTTCAAAGTCGAATGACTAATATATCATATGCATATCCAAATGCTAGGTGACCAAAAGTGGGTCCTACAGATATGTCTGACATGTTGGATTGGAAACACAGCTGATAGAACTTCCTAAGTGTAAATGACCAGAAGAGGTGAAGAAAGTCGATGGTCCCAAGTAGTGCAAGTATCATTGAGTTATCAGTCATCCAGTGGAAAGATGTTGTCCTAAAGGATTCAAATCTAAAGCTAGCTAAGGAAGGAAAAATTGAGCTAGACCTTGATGAGGTAGCTCAATCAAATCAGGCTACAGTTAAAAGAAAGAGCAAACATCAAAGAAAGAAGAATCCTAAGAAACCTCAATCTAAGAGGAGGAAAAGTAAAGAGTTTTCTCAACCTCGACAGCCCAACTTTGAATGAATTCTTCTCAAAAAAATTCCACAAAAAGGAGAAGGCAAATTTTGCAACTGCCTACTACATCGATGTAGAAGAAGTTGACAATTCCAAGAAGGGTGAAAAAATGACTTTCGTCTTCGATCGCATCAAGCCTTCAATTACGTGTTCTTCAGTATTCAAAAGAATGAGTATGGCCGCGATAGAAGAAGAAAACCAATGTTCGGTGTCTACCTCTACTCGACCTTCAGCTTTCCAAAGGCTAAGTCTCTCCACATCAGAGAAAAGTCGACCTTCAACATCTGTCTTTGATTGCCTGATAGCGCACATAATGAGCTATATTCCCCGATATATTTTAGTTAGTCTTTAAGGATTATTTGGCCATTTTGATGTGCTTTAATGTTTATTTTGTAGGAAATTGAGTTTTGGCAAGTATTGAAGCAATTGGAGTTGATCGGGTGCTCGGGACCTAAAGAAAAGAAAAAGAATCGAAAAAGGGAAGAAATTGAGGCTTATCAAGTTATGCAGACCCGAGAAGTAGCGTCTCGATGCTACCTGATTTCCTTTTCTGATTAGGGAGGTAAAAGGGATAGCGTCTCGACGCTATCGAGATTTTTCCTATAAATACATCCTTATCTTGCACGGCCAAGGGGAGTTCAATTTGGGAGTTTTTAGACCTAAAATCGATTGGAGACCTTCTGTGGGAGTTGAAGCAAGGCCAAGGAGCGGGAAGCAGTCAAGAATGTGTGGAGATCGTGCGGGGACGTGCGGTTTTCGGTGGAATTGAGTTTTTTCTTAACTTTACCTTATTCCTAGTTAGTTTTATGGCTTTTTCATATCTAGCTTATATCGTAACGCAATGTATGATTAGCTAGATGTGTTTCTTAGGGATTGATGTAGTCCTTTGGGCGTTGTTGAATTATTTTATGGATGTTTAGTGCTTTGAACTCATTTATGCAATTTATGGTTTTAATGCTTTTAATTGAACAAAAATATTCATGGTAATTAATTTGACTAGAAATCCAATCCAGAGGGCGACACTCGTTTAATACAAAAATCACTATATTAAACTCGACCCATGTGCTTGCGGTAGGAAAAATCCACATCAAGTTTTTGGCGCCATTGCTGGGGATTGACATATTTAGTTAGATTGATATCGTGGAAAAATTGTTCGGTCTTAATTTAGGGTGTATTTTATTTTTTTTAGGTAGTTGCATTTTTTTCCTAATTTTCTTTCTTTCCATGTTAGTTTTTTTTCCCTTTATTGTTGTTTGCCTTTTTTGTAGTTTCCTATTTTAGTGTTTTCCTTATTTGTTTTGATTTTTTTCCTTATTTGTTAGTTTCTTTATTTGTCTTTGTTTTTTTCCTTTTTAGTTAGTTTTTTTCCTTGTTTGATATTTTCTTTAATTGTCGTTTCCTTATTTGATTTTGCATTCCTTATTTATTAGTATTGCCTTCATTAGTTTATCTTTTTTTTTAGTTGTTTCCTTTTCTATTTTTCTTTCCTTATTTGTTTTCTTTCCTTTTATGTTATTTCTCTTTTTAGGTTAGTTTAGGTTGTGTATGCGGAAAGATAGGAAGTTGGCCTTTGTTCCCTCTGATCCCGAGATTGAGAGAACTTATAATAGACTTCAAAGGGAGAACCAAGAATGAATTATCCAAATGGTCGATCCAAATCATCCTGAGGAGCCTAAGCCCATTAGAGATTATTTTCAACTCGTGTTTTAGGGGCAATAGTTAGGGATTGTCTATGCCCCGACCAATGCCAACAACTTTGAGCTGAAGACTGGTCTAAATCAAATGGCTCGAGATTGCGCTTACAGAGGATTGCCTACTGAGGATCCAAATTCCCATCTCAAATCTTTTCTAGATATCTGTGGGATGGTAAAGATAAATGGAGTGACTGAGGATGTGATTCACTTACGTTTATTTCCTTTTTCGTTGCAGGATAAGGTCCGAGATTGGCTGTAACGCCTCGAGTTTTTATTAACAACTAACCTAACGACATTACTAACTCATGACATAACTAACCAAGTGCTCCAAAAATTTCGGCAGCATAACAACATACATCAGACTAACCCAAAAATTTTCAAACACCTGTTGAAACAAGAATAACACTCCCATAATATTTTCAACAACACCACCATACTACAACACAAACACCATACAAGTCAGGTCTTGTATCAACAACTATCTAACTAGAACTCGACCTTAATAAAGCTCACAACTTTAGTTCATTCAAAACCAACTTAATTATTATTAACTGAGTGAAGAGGTAGAGTTTATTAACATTGTTGCTCTTCTGGACTGGTTAAAAATATGATATAAATTGAATCTAGAATACTATGCAAGTGCACATAATCTGCAGCAAGTGATAAGTAATTTATTGTATCCACGAGGTTTTGAACAGTCTCACTTTACTTTTTTTTTATTTAGTCTTTTTAGTGATTTCAAAGTTGGTAAAATGATTGGGTTTTTGAAATAATGTTGGAACAAAAGAAATAATAGAGCAGAAATGTAAACGGATAAAGAAGACAGATTGGAAACAGGCGTTGGTTAAGACTTCTGTAATTGTTAAAACGATGCTATAGCAATTATATTGATAGGGCAATCTCTCGCAGTCTTATCAGCAGGATCCTCCCGGAACTCTGGATTTTTTGGAATGTGTTTCAACTCCAATGACATTCTACCGATCAAACACTAGGCAATTGGCTACCCCTAGCTCAATCACTGGCGTTCACCAACACATAATGGTCTAGTGTGATTACAAGCCACACATCCCTTAAATCATTCCTAAAACTAAGAGAAGTTATTCATACCGGCTGGCCAGACGGGCACAAAATAGAATAAAAACAACAAGTAATCAAGATGCTCAAGAATCAATATAAGTTGCTAGATTATTTAGAGAAATGACAATTACATAGTCCTAACCAACACCTAAAGCAAATTAGTTCATGGAATTGGAAACAACACACGTTACAATTTGTTCACGTGCATCCATAACTACAAACTTTTACAAGAAAGAACAACTCTTCTTGAAGAAATCCGTAGTTGATGGTCTTCTGAAGTCTCCAATCGTTCTTTCTCTATCGGCCTCCAAAGATGGAATTATCTTTGAAACATTTGGAATACTTTGACTTGAGACGGCTATTTTCTTTTATAGAGTGGAGTCTACTGGGGTTTATGTCCTAGAACTCAAGTTTTGTTATCCTTTATATAAATAAAGATGTTATGCAGTGAAATTGTTTATTTATAACCTATAATCCAATTGAAACATCCATGGTTATGACATGAGATACTCGAACGATATAGTGAATATGGACAGGGATCAAGTTCGAGTATATAACCTAAATGGTCTATAGTAAATGAATAAGGTTGGGTACCTTGTTTTGGTAACACTATGGATGCGGCCTACTTTGCGAATAATGCAAATGACGTGATCCTGGATCGTTCATGTAAAGAAATGCGAGTAGGGGCATCCTGTGTAAAAGATGCTTACACCTGTGTAAAAGATGCTTACACAAGACTGGACCGAGAAATAAGTCACTCTTACTTTATAACGCCGTTTACTGTTAAGACTGATTATTTCATGCGATGACTTAGGTAACTCGATTTTAATCCTGAGCTTACTATGAACTCCTGTTTGTTTAGGGTTATCCTTTGATCTGCATAGGTGAGAGTGGTCATAAAATTCCGTTCAATAAACCTCCCATTTTGGGGATAACACTAGATGGATGGCTGGGGACATAGTAATGCAATATGGAATTCACTCCTACCCTATTTAGGGATAGTAGAGAGGTTGTTCCCTTAAGTGCTGAATCCAAGACTTGAACAAGGGGCCCCACCCTCTCATTGGCCCAAGAGGGATCTTGTTTAATGGTTGGACCATGAACAAAATTGTTCATTAGAGGAACAATGGACTTAAGGAACTAAGATGTGCTATAGGGGTAAAATAGATTTTTGACCTATCTATAGTAACGAACGACCTGTGAAGGATTGACTTACTAATCATGGTTACATTGAGTGGACACAAATATATCTACAGTGAGGGGAGTTCAACTACTAGGCTATAGTGGAGTGTCCCGGTAGGTAACGGATGTTGGTTGAATAGGTTAAAAGAGTTTGACTAGTTTAACCTCGTACAGTTGGAGCCCATGATCTGTAGGTCCATTAGGTCCCCTTGCTAGCTCGAGACTAACCCTTTAGAACAATATGATAGATAAAATATGAATTTCTTTAATTCATGTTGAGAAATATGAGTAGAGGTGATAGGCGTTATCAAAAAGTCGGGTTTTTGTGAAAACTGTTAGGTGAGTATTTAATATTTAAATATGATTTAAATACCGATAACATGAATAGGGATTCATGATTGAAAATAACATTTAGGCAATGTTCGGGATTGGTGGAAAAATATTAATTTAATATTTGATATTAAATTAATAATTAATTATTTAATAATTATTTTAAATTAATTTTGAATTAATTTTGAATTAATTTAAAATTGAAAAATTGAAATTTGATTTTAATTTTTCAGATTATTAAAGTTGATATAATTATCCAACTTATTATGAATAATTATGGATTTAATTAAAATAAAAAATGATTGATTTTTTGGAGGTGGAGTGCATGGTGACTAAACCCATGCACTCACCCCAAATTGGACACCACCCACTAATCTTTGGTTAATTGAGTGTCAATTGTTGGAGCATTCTTGCATCTCTAATCTCTCTATAAAAGGGAAGAAGATGACTGAAGAAATTATGCTTGAAAGATAAAGAAATGCTGCCAAATTGAAAACTCACCAAAACTCACATTGCAAGCTTGTTCTTCAATCTTTCTTTCTCAAATTCCATCACTTGAGGATCCCACAATCCGTTCTAAAGGCTTGAGGATAGCAAGGAAGATCCTTTGGGGGTTTATGACTCGTTGGTGAAGAAAAACAAAAAGAAATCCAACCAATTCTCCATTGATACAAGGTTGGTAAACAATATTCTGTTTTTATTCTTCTTGGACAGCATGCGAAGTATGATCAAATTGAACAAATTATGTGCCTAAGATCCAAAATTGCTTCCGCTTTTTAGATATTAACACCTTCAGAGTCAACCCTAATTAGGTCAAATATAACACGTGGAACTCTCTCCAAGCTTCCTAAATCTGAGATCACTGTTGGAAACGCCACCTCATTAATGAATCACGTGCAGCTCACATGGCCAGTTTTGCTCACAACTTTGCTGGATCATGGGTTTTTCTCCCCCAAGTCGCTCAGCATTAATTTCTCTACAAAAGAACTTTCAAAGCATCAATTCTTATAAATAGGATAAAACACCTTATATTCATCTAATAATACACCTATTTGGCACAAATGTCATATAAATCATCATAGAATAAGGCCTAAATAACTCCCTTTTAGAGAGTTATCATACCCTCAAACTTGAACTATTGCGCGTCCCGAGCAATACTGGCTCACGTTCTTAGAAATTTCAAAAACATTGATCATAACATAACTCAATTAAAACAGATAATCCAATACTACCTTCAACCTTTACCTGAGTATCCTACAAACCCACGCATTGCTGCAGCAAAGAAGTTCTTTCAGCATTGAACAAATAATCACCACCTTTAACTCAATCCTAAGAACTACCACAGCTCAGCTATATTATCAGACATTCTAACAAACTTTTTAGGAAATTTATTCTTTCGTTCTTCAGACTTAAAGCAGCCCTTCAGTCATAAGCTTTTGAGCAAGAGATGACCCATTTTATGATGCAGTATACCCTTGCCTCAAGCTTATCACCAACTAGGCTAAACACTCATTGCTAAACCCAAAAATCTTTAGTTATCTATCCCTTGCTTCTCAGAATGGCGACATGTTATGATGAAGCTCACCTAAGCCCTGGGAGATAGCAAACTATTAGATTATCATTCATCCTTCAAAAGTTTTGCTCTATCAATTTTCACAGTAAAATTTTCACTTTTCTTTTCAACATAAATATTTTTATCATCATTTTTTCTCAATATTTCCTAGGTCATCTTTTGATGCAAAGACAAACGGTGGGTGTCACAAATGTCCCTGATTACTCAATAACCTAGAAAAAAAATTATGAACGAGAGGAATGCTGGGGCAAAACAAGAGGAGTGGCTCAAAGTCCCCCAAACTTAAATTATTCATTGTCCCCAATGAATTAGCAACATATAATTATTTCCCCCAAACTTAATTTTTTACTCTGAATTTTTAAACTAAGCGTGGGACTAGGACTAAGCTTAAGGTGGATCAAATAAGACAATGCTACCTCAGAACTTCTTGCAGCAACGATGACCATGTTGGGTTTTATGCCCTAAAACTCGTAGATAGTGAATGTAACTGTTGACCGGATATTAATGAAATAATATTGATATATTTTTCCATTAAGTGTTATTAGTTATTTTATATTTGTCTTTGCCTAAAATAACCCTAATCCAATAAACTAGACATCCTAGGCTGTAATATGAGTCTTGAACTATATGTAGCGACATATGGGGATCATTGTTCAAGAAACAGCCTAAAGGGTCTATAGTATAGGGATAAGACTGGGTGCCTTATCCTGGTGACACTATGGATACGACCCACTTTGTATTTGATACAAACACTATGATCCAACGCGTTCGTGTAGGAGACATGCGAGTGGGGGTATCCTATGCAATGAGTTTGCATAAGACCGGACCGCGAAATAGTAACCACTTGTTATAACACCGTTAACTAGTTGGTTTTCTATTTCACTAGGACGACCTAGACAACTTGGTCTTAATCCTGAATTGATTATGGACTCCTGCTCATGAGGGATTGTCCTTTGATTTGTATGGGTGAGAGTGGCCAATACACCGACTCAATAAGCCTACCATTTTAGGGACAAGACCGAGTGGGGAGCTGGGAACATAATCGTACAAGATGGAATTCACTCCTTTCCGACTTTAGGGAAGCAGACGAGTGTTCCCTTAAGTGGTCACTCCGA
This sequence comes from Luffa aegyptiaca, assembly GCA_017139565.1. Taxonomy (NCBI): domain Eukaryota; kingdom Viridiplantae; phylum Streptophyta; class Magnoliopsida; order Cucurbitales; family Cucurbitaceae; genus Luffa; species Luffa aegyptiaca. Next base: position 39,880,223 of record CM029403.1, read on the forward strand.
GTCTTGAACAAAGGGCCTTACCCTCTCAATGGCACGAGAGGGTTTTCTGTTTGATGGTTGGACCACAAACAGGTTGTTCATTAGAGGAGAACTGGTACTTAAGGAAATAGAAGTAACCCAGGGGTAAAACGGTAATTTGACCCAGCTGGTGTTACGGACACTCGTGAAGGACTAACTAGTTGATATTGGTCTATATCCGTGGACACAGAAAATATGTCTGCAATGAGAAGAGTGCAACTGTGAGTCTATAGTGGAATGTACACACAGTTAACGAATATTGATTAATTTGGTTAATGAGTTTGACCAATTAATCTCACATCGTTGGAGCTTCTGATCTGCAGGTCCATTAGGTCCCACTGGTAGCTCATAAAGTAATTTGAGGCAACTAAGTAATAAATGTAAATTGAAAGTGTTCAATTTACTAAGGGAAACAATATAATATATATTGATATATTATTATGAGAGAAATTAATATTTGAAGAAATTCAAATATTAATATAAATTTGAGTCACAATAAATTTATGGAAGTTTGAAAGAGTTCAAATATGAATTAATTAATTTTAAGGCCTAAAATCTATTTGGGCAAAATTAATTAATTCAAGCCAGAAATTAAATATGTGATATTTAATTAGTGGTTAATTAATTAAAGAATTCATTAGCCAGGAATTAATCAATTATGGAAATAATTAATCACGTAAGGAACTGATTAATCATTTATGAAAATGATCTAATCACTTATGGAAGTAATTAGTCATTTGTGGAAAAGATTAATCAATTATGGAATTGATTGATCTTGGATTGATTAAAAAGGAATAAAGATTGAATCAATTTTGGAAAAGATTGATTTAATTGAATATTTTATTCATGACCTCTCTTCTATAAATAGAACACTAGACCTAATTGGTTCAGTACTCTTCTCTTGCTCTTAGACTCACAAGACAAGACCATAGAATTCTCTCTAGCCTCCCTCTTAGAGAAAGGCTCCCACAAGTCTTTTGCCTCCTAGACTTAGAGACATACCGGTGTAACCTCTGTGGTTATTGTGTCTTTGAAGAAGAACTTTCCAGCAAAGAAACTACAAGGAGGCGTTTTCGTTCGTTGAAGCGTCGTTGGCGAAGAACGATCAAGTCTACAACGAAGGTTTGTAACGGTTCTTTCCCGTTTCTTTAGAAAAGCATGAAAATAAATTAGATTTAACTTTCAAGCATGTTTATAGCAATTTCCAGCAACTTTAAAGCATGTTTAAAGTTTATTTTGCCTTTTCGTAACGGTATTTTAATGTTAATTAATATACGGCGTAAGGTCCAATCGATGCGCTTCCGCTGCGTGGGGACTTTTATTCCCTACAGACCAGGCTACGAGGAATACTCAAGCAAAAGGTTTCTGGAGATCAGAATACCTTGATCTAATTAAGCTAACTAGTCCAAGCTTAAAAAATTCAGAAGAAAAGTTAAGTTAGGAATACTTAGGTGTGCCATAGAATCAACAACTTCAAAAATTTCATTGAAATAAAGAAAAGATTTACAATATCAGAGATTAAAATTTTTTTCAGACCAGCAGAAAAAACATAAAAGCAGAAATCCTAAAAACAGAAAAAAAAAACTTGGTCAGGAAATATGCGAGCAACAAAAATATTTCAGCAAAATAAAAGCTCGCTGGACTTTTCTTCCATTTTCTAATCCTCCTAACCAACATCCTCATCTTCTTCTTCTTCTCTTTCAATCGACGGCGGTGGGATCCAGGGTGTCACACCCCCTCCCAAACTACCTGCTAGCTTAGTCAGGGAGATGGCGTGAAGCCAACAGACATCGTCCTCCTCTAACGATACCTGTTGACCTTGTTGAATCGCTGAACCTGATAAACATACAAGTCTTAGAAATAAAATACTTTACATGTAACGCAACATAGCTGAATCCCTAAAAACCTTAAGACATACATGAAGTGCAGCCCTGACTTAACTCAGTTTGGAAAATAACCTGATAGAGATATCACAACCAAAAACATTTCCAACTGGGTTTACACAACCACGACATCTAGAACTTACACAAACCGTAAACTATCCAATCCTTACAAAGACATTTACAAGATAAATAGACTCGATGTACAACTCCACCCACGTACTGGAAGTCGACTTGGAGCTTTCAGCAGACGTTGGCAGTGTATTAGGCACTGGGAGCTCGATCTCTACTTGAAAAGTGGGAAAACATTTTGAAAGAGTGAGCTACGAAGCCCAATGAGTGACTAAATTTAAAACTTTAAATCCGCAAATCAGAACACGTGATAAACCTTTAAACGTATAAATCTGTTCAATGAAAGCGTTAGACATAAACGTGTAACGATAAAAGCTTTCTCAAATAATCCGCAAGTATGTCATTAAAAATCTAGCAAGGCATATCAAGTATCTCAAACATTTTAACTAACATGACCGATCTACGCTGTGTAGGGCACGCCCAGTACAACCAACATTTACTAGCTCTACGATGTAGTGGGGCCCGCCCAGCACTCCCATCGTCTTTGTCGTAGTGGGGCCCGCCCAGCACTCACGACAGCATCGTTGTCACAGAGTACACTCAACGTCAACAACGAAATATAACCTGTGTGTACACTGTACCATATAGCCTCGGGCTCAATATCCCAGTCATGTAGTCAATAAAAATCTCAGAAAATCACCTGAAAACATTAAAACATTCCTGCTAATCTTTATCTTTCGTAAATCTCAAGTTTACTCAGCTTGCTCGTGAAAACTGAAAATCTTTAAACATTACTCACTAATACATACTTTGCTTAAAATGATATCGTTTCAACTACTTTTTAGAAAATCAATAATCACGTGCTCACATATAAATTTCATTAGAAAATCTAAGCTCGAAACTTATGCTTGAAACCATTCATAGAAAATCATGTAAAACATCTAATCATAAACAACAGTTTAGAATTAATTTTCGAAATTTGTTTTGTCACTCACAGTCTTGACTAGTTCCCTTGTCTGTAGACTCGGCCTATTTCCTCTTGGCCTATCAAACAAATCAAAACTGAGCATCAAAACCAAAGGTATTCTTGTCTTTCCATGCTCATGAATTCTAAACACTTGAATTAAAATTGCACTTCAAATTGTTTTCCAGATTTTCCAGATTCAATACCCTGACTTCCAACACTCATAACTACCTCAATACTTGACCAATATTAATGTACTATATCTCAAACTATTCATTTTGGAACCCTCTAAAACTTACCTAAAGGAATGAAAATGAGATTCCGAACCGATTTGTCCAGAAATCTCCTGAACTCAACAAATATAGATTCGTGCTTCTCTGCTACCTTCTACATTTCTCCTGAAATTAAACCTACTTCTAGTCATTTTTGGCTCACAAATTCTTCATGAAAGTTATAGGAAATTGAATAATATTTCCAACCATACAAAAGTAAGCTTGTAATTCAACCAGTACACCCCAGAATGCTCGAAAAACCAGAGAAAACCAGAGATCCTCCTTATTTGCATGAAAATTTTGTGCTCTGTTTTCCATTTCAAAAACCATTAACTTAATATCAGATTTAGCTCAAGCTTCCTTCATGAAATTTTCAAGAAAACTAGGCCTCACCTCTTAGTTCTTCTTGTGTAGCTCAAACTGAATCAAAAACCAGAGATAGGCAGGTTGAACCCAGATTCTGCCATGGTTACTTTTGCTTGAGCTTTTTCCTCTCTTCTTCAACCTCAAAACCCTAGCAAGATCCTTCTTCTTCTTCCTTTACTCTCTCCCTCGAAAGTTCCTAAAGTTTTGATGAGAAATGATGAAGAATGTGGGTTGAAATAGCTTAGGCGGTGGATTCCTTTTTAAGCATCGAAAGTGGGTTTTTCCCTTTTTTTTTTTTTTTAATCCTTTTCCTATCTTCTTTTCTTTCCTTTTCTTTTTCTTCGTTCTTTTTTTTTTCTTTGATTCCTTTGTTTCCTTTTTCTTTAAATAAACTTCAAGATTATCAAAGACATCTTGTACCAAAAGCTTTGCCACTTTCCTTCAACAATGCAACAACAATAACTTAAATCCAACTTCCTCCAATATGTGACAAGAGAAAATAATCCAAGGTAGGTCTTGGGTTTACAATTTACCTCCCCCTTATGAAATTTCGTCCTTAAAATTTAGAAGTCCTTAGGTGAAGAGTGTCGGGTAACTCCTCCTCATCTGGTCTTCTGACTCCCAGGTTGCCTCCTCCACCCCGTGATGTCTCCAAAGGACCTTCACGAGTGCGATTGTTTTGTTCCTCAAAACTTGCTCCTTTCTGTCGAGGATCTGAACTGCTTCCTCTTTATAACTCAAGTCTTCTTTTAGCTCAATCGGTTGACCTTGCAACACATGTGACGGATCTGGAATATATTTCCTCAACATGGACACATGAAAAACATCATGTATTCGAGCAAGTTCCGCTGGCAACTTGATGGAAGAGATTGTCGAGGTCTCTTATCAAATAAATTTATAATCCTCAACCTCTAAAGCTAACTTGTAGCAGTAGCGGCTGGGGTCGATCACAGGGAGTCTATGCAAACAAATCTTTAATTCCTTAATGATTTTAGGTAACCAAAAAGGGGGGTTTATATATATGGAAAGAAAATTAACAAGGAAAGAAAAACAAATATGGAAAATAACAAAAGAGGAAAGTAAGAGAATTGGATTTAAGAAAGAAATCAATACCTTAAAGAGATCATGCAATCGGGATAGTCATGGTAAGTTCAATTCGATTAAATCGTCAATTTCACTAATAAGTCAAAACAAGTTTAAGCCCGGCGTATTCCGGCAACAAACCGAGAATCATGATCCACTATCACAAACATGCAAACGCTAAGTTTGATTCTAGTTTAAACTAATTAATTGGCCGATTAATTAACCTAAACCGCAATGGGATCTAGCCGAGTTAATTTACATGCAACGGGCAACAAACCACAATTACAATTAATTAAATCATTTAGTTCAAGGGACGCATGCGTATAAACATAACGTTAACCTATATGCTACTATGATTTAGCAAGTAAATTTAGAGAGGGCGCGATCAAGGTTGTCAATCTTTCCTACCACAAACTAAATTTATAGAAAAAGAACTAAAATCACATAAACATGCTTTGATAATTCAAACAAGAAACTTCATTAAAAGAATATGAACTTACTCTTGACTTCTCGATTACATGAATGAAGAGCTTAGCCCCTCATAGAATAAGAGCAAGCTTGCTTCTTCATGGAATACATCAAAGAAAGCAATAAAAACTAAAACTAAGAAGAATGGTGGAAAAGGGGGAGAGAGATGGACTACAAAGTTGTAGTGAATTGTGTGTTGAGGGATGATTCTAAACCTACACCAAAGGCCTCTATTTATAGAGTTTCTTGGCCTTTAATTCATGGTAGAATGGTGCTGAACTAGGTCTTCAAACATGGAAAAATTCTAGCCAAATTTGGAAAACTTCAATTCTGGAAAACTGCCTAGAGTCAAGAAGCTAGGACGCAGCGTCGCGACGCTAGGCCTTCTAGTAAGGAAATAATCTGCGAATCATTCGAAGCGTCGTGACGCTAAGGCTGTAGCGTCGCGACGCTCTCGCTGAATCTTGGTGCCCATGAACTTTCCTTATTTGAGCAGCGTCACGACCCTTCAACTGCAGTGTCTCGACGCTGCGACAGCTCCAGAGGCAGAATGGTCATTTCACGCTCCGGTTTTGCTCGTTTAAGCCCCGTATCGCTTCCAAAACTCCGGCGAGGACCTATAGACATATTATACTCATTTTAAAGCATTTTTCGCAAGGAATTCAACTAAGATAAGAAAATTGGGAGATTCTAAGTGTATAATAAATTGGACTTATCACAACTCAAGTCTATAGGCTGCTGGTCCAACTCGTTCTGTTATCTGATAAGGACCAATATATCTAGGACTCAGCTTACCTTTCCTCCCAAAGCGAAGAACACCTCTCCATGGAGATATCTTTAAGAAAACTTGATTTCCAACCTGGAATTCTAAGTCTCTTCATCGCTTATCTGTATAGCTCTTTTGTCGATCCTGAGCTATTTTCAGGTTCTCTCCAATCAGCCTAATACTGTATGTCGTAACTTGTACCAACTCGGGACCAACTAGCTTTCGCTCTCCCACTTCGTTCCAGCACACAGGAGTCCTGCATGGTCTGCCATACAAAGCGTCAAATGGTGCCATGTCGATACTAGACTGATAGCTGTTATTATAAGCGAACTCCATAAGTGATAAGTGGATATCCCAACTTCCCTTAAACTGAAGGACACATGCTCTCAACATGTCCTCTAAGGTTTGAATGGTCCTCTCTGGCTGACCATCTGTCTGGGGATGGTACGCTGTACTGAACTTCAACTTTGTTCCCATTGCTTTTTGCACACTAGGCCAAAACTTAGAAGTAAACCTTGGATCCCTATCTGAAACTATGGACACTGGCACTCCATGTTGACTCACAATCCTGTCGACGTATAACTTAGCTAGCTGATCTAGTGTAGACGTCGCTTTAATCGGTATAAATCGCGTTGTCTTGGTGAGTGTGTCTACTATTACCCATATACCATCATGTCCACTAGAAGTACGAGGTAATCCAAACAGAAAATCCATAGTAATATGCTCCCACTTCCACTCTGGCACTGGCAGTGGATTAAAGAGTCCTCCTGGCCTCTGTCTCACTGGTTTAACCTGTTGGCAGATCAAACATCTATCGACATATTCAGCTATCTCCCGCTTTATACCAGGCCACCAATAAGTTTTCTTCAGAGTTCTGTACATCTTGGTGCTTCCTGGATGCATAGCGTAAGCTGAACTGTGAGCTTCCTCTAGTATAGCATCTTTAAGCTCACTAATACTCGGAACGCATAGTCTTCCCTGCTTAACTATGGCTCCATCTGCTCTCAATTCAAATTCTGCCTCTGGGCCTTACTTGGACTTTTTAAGCATCTTTTGTAAGTTATTATCCTCTGGCTGTCTTCTCACAATCTCTACTACTAGAGAAGACCTAACCTGAGATTGAGCTAAAAGACTCCCTGAGCTTTGCAGTCACAACCGCCTTGAAACCTCTTAACTCACTTACCAAGGTTGCTCGAATACCACACAAGGCACTTTTCGGTAGTCTCGACTTCCTACTTAACGCATCTGCTACTACGTTAGCCTTACTCGGATGATATTCTATGGTACAGTTATAGTCTTTAATTAGTTCTAACCATCGCCTCTGTCTCATATTTAGCTCTTTCTGATCAAAGATATACTTCAGACTCTTATGATCTGTGAAAATGTGGCACTTTTCACCGAATAAATAATGTCTTCAGATCTTCAGTGCTAAAACAACCGCTGCTAGCTCAAGATCATGGTAGGGTAATTACACTCATGCTTCTTTAACTGCCTTGAAGCATAAGCTATTACCTTTCCTTCCTGCATAAGCACACAACCTAAGCTATTACCAGTTGCCTTCTTTCTTCGATTACAACCTAATTTTCACTATATTGACTCCCAAATTTTTACAGACTCAAGCCAACACATATACGCCCATAAACATGTAGGCAATTACAACTTTCATCCACGAATTTAAAGCTAATTTGATGCCAAAACCATAATGAACCCATTTTAGCAACCAAGCAAACATTCATGCAAAATTCAACCCGCCAAGCTAAAATTAAACGAAATTGAGTGCTCAATTCATGATCTGATACCAATTGAAGGAGTGTACAATACACGAGCGGAAACAATTCGGATCTAAACACTCAAAATTCTTTTAATTTTAGCTATGAAAACATGCAAATATTGAAACCGAAAACAGAGCAATTCGAATACCAACCTTTTTGGACGAATTGAAGCAATCCGTGGATGAAATCTTTGTACAATCTTGTTGTGGACAACCACCGTGATCTTCCCCGCTATTCTCCGGCCTTAGAATGAGTTGTGGGACTCGAATTCGTGATGAATTTTGTGATGGAGGAAGAGAATATATAAGAGTTTCTAACTTGGGTATTTTGAGAGAATAAACACAGCAACCTCATAATTCTTCAGCTTCTTTCTTCTTCTTTTATACAACAATGACATGCAAAAAAAAATTCTAAGAAGAAGCCAGCTGATGTAAATTTAGGCTTGTCACTAACTTAGGTGTCTTCACCTAAAAGCTACATGAAATGTTAGCTTTTGAAGGCATGAAATTCAAAAAAGTGAATTTCATTTTAATTTCAATTTCATATTTATATATATAACTAATTCAAAATTAGTTTTAAATGAAATCTATTTAAATTAAACACTTTAATTTTAACTTAATTATTTAATCAAATTAAATAATTACACAAACCTTATTACCTCTCAAAACCGATTGCTCGTTCAGGAATCTCTATTCATGTATGCAATATTTAAATCATATTTAAATATTTTCAATTCTCTCAAATATGGTTTAATCTCAATTAAACCATTTCGTTGAATATATCAAATATAATTAATGATAATATCCCTAATATGAATTTGAACGTTTCAAACTTCTTTCATCTCTTTGTTCTAAAGTTTATTCCATATGAGCTAGCAGGGGGACCTAATGGACCTACAGATCATGGGCTCCAACGATTCGAGATTAACTGGCTAAACTCTTTTAACTCAGTTAACCAACATTCGTTAACTACCGAGACACTCCACTATAGTCCGATAGTTGAACTCCCCTCACTGTAGATATATTTTTGTCCACCCGATATAACCATGACTAGTAAGTCGACCTTTCACAGGTTGTTCGTAACTAGAGCTAGGTCAAAAGTTCGTTTTACCCCTGAAGTTACATCTTGTTCCTTAAGTTTCTAGCTGAGTCCCTAATGAACAATTGGTTTGTGGTCCCACCACTAAACCTAAAACCTCTCGGGTCAATGAGAGGGCGGGATCCCTTTGTTCACGTTCCAGAGTTAGTACTTAAGGGAACAACCTCTCTACTATCCCTAAATTGGGTAGGAGTGAATTCTGTTTTGCAAGACTATGTCCCCAACTATCTATCCGTTCCTATCCCTGAAATGGGGGGTTTATTGAGTCGGCGATGTTGAGCCACTCTCACCCATGCAAATCTAAGGATAAGCCCGAATAAACAGGAGTTCATAGTTAGCTCAGGATTAAGATCGAGTTACCTAGATCATCACATTGAAATAGTCAGTCTTGTGAGCAAACGACGTTATAAAGCAAGAGTGACTTATTTCTCGGTCCTGGTCTTATGCAAACTCATTTGCAGAGGATGCCCCCACTCGCATGTCGATACATGAACGATCCAAGATCACGTCGTTTGCACTCAAACAAAGTGGGTCGCGTCACATAGTTTTCCTAGGATTAAGGTACCCAGCCTTATCCCTATACTATAGACCGTTTAGGCTATTACTTGAACTTGATCCATATTTATGTCATAACATGTAGTTCAAGTACTCATGTCATAGCCAAGGATACTAGTTTATTGGATTTGGGTTATTTAACGTGCAATTCACTCATTTAATAACTTGAGTGAACAAAAACTCCATAACGACTTTATCGAACAAGTATATAACTATTTGTTTCTTTCACTATCTACGAGTTTTAGGGCACCAACCCCAACACCTTCCTATGGCAATCCATAGAAGCATAGTGAGTGAATAAGAAATCCATTCCCAAAATTACATCCAACATCTACAACTCTAGTGGAAGAAGATCCACTAACATACTGTGACCTTCTACTAAAACCTCACAATCACGCAACACTTCATGGACTAGTAAAACGTCACCAACTGGAGTGTATATAACTAACCCCTCAGATAAAGGCTCTAACATCCTATTCATCTTAGTTAGAAACATACTACTCGATGACTGGCCACCAGACCGACGCTTAAAGTCTTGACGGCCTAAAACATTCACTCCAGGTGTAAACCTCCGCTGCTCACGACCTCGGAAACCGCTAGTTGTTGAAGCCCCACGACTAGGCTCCACTGCTGACTTCTCCTCTGTTATACTCTGCTCCACACGTAGGGCAGTCTCTACTAACTGAAAATCTTTAAACATTACTCACTAATACATACTTTGCTTAAAATGATATCGTTTAAACTACTTTTCAAAAAATCAATAATCACCTGCTCACATATAAATTTCATTAGAAAATCTAAGCTCGAAAATTATGCTTGAAACCATTCATAGAAAAGCATGTAAAACATCTAATCATAATTAAACAACAGTTTAGAAATAATTTTCGAAATTTGTTTTGTCACTCACAGTCTTGGCTAGTTCCCTGGTCTGTAGACTCGGCCTATTTCCTTTTGGCCTGTCAAACAAATCAAAACCAAAGGTAGTCTTGTCTTTCCATGCTCATGAATTCTAAACACTTGAATTAAAATTGCACTTCAAATTGTTTTGCAGATTTTCCAGATTCAATACCCTGACTTCCAACACTCATAACTACCTCAATACTTGACCAAAATTAATGTACTATATATCAAACTCTTCATTTTGGAATCCCCCAAACTCAACAAATACAGATTCGTGCTTCTCTGCTACCTTCTACCTTTCTCTTGAAATTAAACCTACTTCTAGTAATTTTTGGCTCACAAATTCTTCATTGAAGTTATAGGAAATTCAATAAGCCTTCCAACCATACCAAATTAAGCTTCTAATTCAACCTGTACACCCCAGAATGCTCGAAAAACCAGAGAAAACCAGAGATCCTCCTGATTTGCACGAAAATTATGTGCTCTGTTTTCCATTTCAAAAACTATTAACTTAACATCAGATTTAGCTCAAGCTTCTTTCATGAAATTTGTTAGAAAAATGGATTAACTTTCAAGAAAACCAGGCCACATCTCTTAGTTCTTCTTGTGTAGCTCAAACCAAATAAAAAACCAGAGATAGGCAAGTTGAACCCAGATTCTGCCATGGTTGCTTTTGCTTGAGCTTTTTCCTCTCTTCTTCAACCTCAAAACCCTAGCAAGCTCCTTCTTCTTCTTCCTTCACTCTCTCCCTCGAATGTTCCTGAAGTTTTGATGAGAAATGATGAAGAATGTGGGTTGAAATAACTTAGGCAGTGGATTCCTTTAAGCACCGAAAGTGGGGTTTTCCCTTTTTTTTTTATATCCTTTTCCTATTTTCTCTTCTTTCCTTTTCTTTTTCTTCTTTCGTTTTTTTTCCTTGTTTCCTTTGTTTCCTTTTTCTTTAAATAAACTCCAAGATTATCAAAGACATCTTGTACCAAAAGCTTTACCACTTTCCTTCAACAATGCAAAAACAATAAGTTAAATCCAACTTCCTCCAATATGTGACAAGAGAAAATAATCCAAGGTAGGTCTCGGGTTTACAACTTACCTCCCCCTTATGAAATTTGGTCCTTGAAATTTAGAAGTCCTTAGGTGAAGAGTGTCGGGTAACTCCTCCTCATCTGGTCTTCTGACTCCCAGGTTGCCTCCTCCACTCCGTGATGTCTGCAAAGGACCTTCACGAGTGCGATCGTTTTGTTCCTCAAAACTTGCTCCTTTCTGTCGAGGATTTGAACTGCTTCCTCTTTATAACTCAAGTCTTCTTTCAGCTCAATCGGTTGCCCTTACAACTCATGTGACGGAACTGGAATATATTTCCTCAACATGGACACACGAAAAACATCATGTATTCGAGCAAGTTCCGTTGGCAACTCAAGTCTATAGGTTGCTGGTCCAACTCGTTCTGTTATCTGATAAGGACCAATATATTTATGACTCAGCTTACCTTTCCTCCCAAAGCGAAGAACACCTATCCATGGAGATTACTTTAAGAAAACTTGATTTCCAACCTGGAATTCTAAGTCTCGTTGTCGCTTATCTGCATAGCTCTTTTGTCGATCCTGAGCTATTTTCAGGTTCTCTCTAATCAGCTTAATACTGTCTGTCGTAACTTGTGCCAACTCAGGACCAACTAGCTTTCGCTCTCCCACTTCGTTCCAGCACACAGGAGTCCTGCATGGTCTGCCATACAAAGCCTCAAATGGTGCCATGCCGATACTAGACTGATAGCTGTTATTATAAGCGAACTCCATAAGTGATAAGTGCGTATCCCAACTTCCCTTAAACTGAAGGACACATGCTCTCAACATGTTCTCTAAGGTCTGGATGGTCCTCTCTGACTGACCATCTGTCTGGGGATGGAACGTTGTACTGGACTTCAACTTTGTTCCCATTTCTTTCTGCACACTAGGCCAAAACTTAGAAGTAAACCTCGGATCCCTATCTTAAACTATGGACACTGGCACGCCATGTTGACTCACAATCCTGTCGAAGTATAACTTAGCTAGCTGATCTAGTGTAGACGTCGCTTTAATGGGTATAAACCGCGTTGTCTTGGTGAGTCTATCTACTATTACCCATATACCATCATGTCCACTAGAAGCACGAGGTAATCCAAACAGAAAATCCATAGTAATATGCTCCCACTTCCACTCTGGCACTGGCAGTGGATTAAAGAGTCCTCCTGGCCTCTGTCTCACTGGTTTAACCTGTTGGCAGATCAAACATCTATCGACATATTCAGCTATCTCCCGCTTCATACCAGGCCACCAATAAGTTTTCTTCAGAGTTCTGTACATCTTGGTGCTTCCTCGATGCATAGCGTAAGCTGAACTGTGAGCTTCCTCTAGTATAGCATCCTTAAGCTCACTAATACTCGGAACGCATAGTCTTCCCTGCTTAACTATGGCTCCATCTGCTCTCAATTCAAATTTTGCCTCTGAAATGTGTTCTTGAATGTTGTGGATGTCGCACACCAGTCCACCTTGACGAGCTTCCTGCGTCCTTTGCAGCCTTGCCAAGTTTGGTGTGTCCATAATCCCTTTGGGGCCGTTTGGCACACTGTGTTGGTTATAATAGTGGGGGCTATTATAACCAACCTAGTGTTCGGGGCATCAACAAAAATAAGGGGTGGAGTTGGTTATTTTTCCCCTCCGTGTTGCTACAGTAACCACTATTCAACCCACCCAATTATTCTATTCATTCTCTACAGTAACTCTTTTCTCTCTTCTCCCATGTGACTGATTGACTTTTCTACCGACGACTTTTCCGGCGACCACCGACAACTTTTCCGGCGACCGCCGTCGACTTTCCGGCGATCACCGACGACTTTTTCTGGCAACTTTTTTTTTAAAAAAAAAAATCTTTCTTCTCATTTTCATTTCGAAAAATATAAAAAATGAAAATAAAGAAAGAAAAAAAAAAAGAAAAGAGGTAGAAGAAAATGAAAGGAAAAAAGAGAGGAAAAAATTTCAGTCGCCGAAAAATTTGTTGGTGGTTGTCGGAAAAATCGGAAAATTTCTAGGGAGTTAGATACTTGGTTGTCTTTGTACATATATAAATATGGAGTTTTATTACATAATTACTTTTGATAATGAAGTATATGAATGTTTACCTTCATCGTACCATATTTTTCATTTCAAATTATACTTATCGTATTTAAGTTTACCGTGATAATAATAATTTTTTTTAAAAAATACTACTCAAGTTTTTATTTTATGTGATTTCTATTTTATTTGATTCTTTTGATAATGAAGGTAAAATGAGTTTTGAATAAGCATCACCATTTTTTATGTTGGAAATACATAAATGAAACAAATATGGTTATGGTTTTTCTATATGAAATTATAAAATGACTTATTTTGTGAAAAAAACCATGACTCTAAAACAGAGAAAATCAACCCTTACTTTAGGTTATTTTTATTTCCTTTTAAGTTAAACACATAATTTAACCCACGTACCCAAAACTTTATTTTTTTTACAACTAAACCCAATATATTTTTTTTTATTAATATTTGAAGTACAAAGTTGTATGAGGAAAATAAACAAAAAAAAAATCAGGAAAAAAAATAGTCAGCTTGAAACATAGACTATTTGAACCCATACTAAAATAATCTGCATCTCAAACACAGACTATTTTATCCCAGACTATAATAATCTGCACCCCAAACACAGACTATTTTATTCCAAACTATAATAATCTGCACCCCAAACACAGACTATTTTATCCCAGATTATAATAATCTGCACCCCAAACACAGACTATTATAATCCCCAGACTATTATAATCCCCCAACTATTATAACCCCCAGCTATTATAACTAACTCAGTGCCCCAAACAGCCCCTTTGTGTTGGGTTTTATGCCCTAAAACTCGTAGATAGTAAATGTAACATTTGACTTGCTTCAATGAAGTATTATTTCTATATATTTGTTTTGCCTAAATATAACCACAAATCCAATAAAGTAAGAACCCATGACTATATTATGTATACTTGAAGTTTATGTGTGACATAAGTATAGATCAAGTTCAAGTAAATAGTCTAAACGATCTATAGTATATGGATAAGGTTGGGTACCTTAATCTTGGGGACACTATTGGCGCAACTCACTTTGTTCCTTAAAGACAGACGATGTGATCCTAATCGTTCATGTATAAGACATGTGAGTGAGGGCGTCCTATGCAAAGAGTTTGCATAGAGATCGGACCAGGAGATAAGTCACTTTCACTTTACAACACCGTTTACTGTTGAAACTGAACATCTCATACATATAACCTAGGTAACTCGATCTTAATCTTGAGCTAACTATGAACTCCTGTTTATTTAGGATTGTCCTTTGATTTGCATGGGTGAGAGTGGCCAAACATCGCTGACTCAATAAGCCTACCATTTTGGGGATAAGACTAAATGGATAGCTGGGGACATAGCTTTGCAAGATGGAATTCACTGCTACCCATTTTAGGGTTAGTAATGGTTGTTCTCTTAAGTGCTGACTCCGAGTCTTGAACAAAGGGGCCCCGCCCTCTCATAACCTTAAGAGGGACTTGGTTCAGTGATTGTATCGCGAACTAGTTGTTCATTAGAGGATCAGTGGAACTTAAGGAATAAGATGTAACTATAGGGGTAAAACGGACTTTTGACCTAGCTCTAGTTACGAACAACCGGTGAAGGGTCGACTTACTAATCATGGTTATCTAAAGTGGACAAGAAATATATCTACAGTGAGGGGAGTTCAGCTACGGGCTATAGTGGAGTGTCCCGGAAGCTAACGAACGATGAATGACTAGATTAATGAGATTAACCGGTTATCATCATTTCGTTGGAGCCCATGATCTATAGGTCCATTAGGTCCCTCTACTAGCTCAATAGGAATAAAACTTGGAACAATATGATAGGTTAATATTTCAAACGTTCAAATTCGGAAAAGGATACAAAAGTCGTTTATATACGATATTTAACGACATATTAAGTTTAATTATGAATCAAACTTAAAATGAGAGTTATATATTTAAATATGATTTAAATATTAAACATGTGAATAGGGATTCATGTTCGAGAAAATTCGTTGGGAGAAAGAAACCAAGATTGCACAAATGGTATTAATTTAATATGAGATATGAAATTAAATAGTTTTATTTTAATTAAATAAATGATATTTAAATAAAAAAAAAAAAAAAGATAGTGGGATCATTCAGAATTTTATTTGCAAATTTTGAATTTAAAAAGAAATTAAAAAATTAGCAAATTTCGGAGGTGGTGCTTAAATGACTAATCACTTGTAATTAGCCTTATTGCACCACCTAATCTTATGACTCAAAAGGATCCCTATTTGTTGTCAATTTTTTGTGCAATTCATGTGCATGATTTTCCTCTATATATAGAGGATGAGCTGATGAAAATTGGGGGATTTCTTCAACCTAAAATGCTGCCAAAATTCTCCCAAGAACTTCCATGTTCATACTCTCAAGCTTGCTTATACCCATAAGCTTTCCTTTCCAATTCCTATCAATTGAAGATCCCACAATCCGTTCCAAGGCCTGAGGATAGTAGAAAAGATCCAAGTTGTTGTCCAAAAGTTGTTTGTGTGAATTATAAAGCAACAGATTATTCTAATTGGAAGCTTCAAGAGGTAGGTACCTTATTTCTCTATTTTTTGTTCATATGGACAGCATGTCTTCTAGGATCAAATTGATGAAATTGTGTGCCTAAGATCTTAAATTGCTTCCGCATGTGTGATATTAACACCTACACTTTGTCCATTAGAATTACATCTTCAGCGCTTGTGGGAACCCCTGCCCTTTGGCATAACATCGTGATCGTGTTGGGGAAAAGCAGTTTGCCACCTTTTTCCTCCAGTAATTATGAATCTCACTGGAGATAATCTTGCCGACATCAATACTTAGAGATCTCAAAATAGCAAAAACCAAAAAAACTCTGTCCCGAGAAACTGTGGAGTCGTGAGTTGTTGGAAGCAGCCTCTGCTTGATAAATCACATCCAAGTATTGGCTTCACTCTTTAGATAGGCAGCCTGGAAAGTCCTCTTTTCAATTTTCGAGAGTCGTCATTGTGCCCCCTCAATCCCCACTTCACGAGTAGCTGCATTCAACTGTTCATTAGATGGCACTGCTGCCATCTCGTTATATCCAGCATGTGGGAAATCTTGAAGATTGAACAATGAATTAATGGCCCTGGGGCTCCAGTCGACAACCACCCCACGAACGATCACTTAGAAACCTTCTTCCTCGTCGATGTTCGCGTAGAACTCGTGCACTACTTGTTTGTATTTAATAGGTCTCTGAACTTTAAAAGACTTCTAATTGGTCCTTGAACTTTCAATTTTGTGCCTAATAAGTTCATAAACTTTAAAAATGTCAAATTGGTCCCTAAAGTTTTAATTTTTGTCTGATAGGTACTTGACATAATCAACATTTTTTAAAATTAACTAATTTATTAAACTTTCATATTTGTATCCAATAGGTGTAACGCCTCGCATTTTCAAGTACGAATAACTCCGTTAAATTAAATTTTGAAATTTGGAGTTTGAGTTATTGTTTGACTTCAATTTTTATAATTGTTTTTGGTGGTTTCCTAGGGTGAGTAATTTTAATTTAAGTCGAGAAATTCCTTTATTTAAGCGTCAATTTCTTGGGTTGGAAGCTTTTATTCCCTTGGGTTTTAAATTAAAAATTCAACTTAAATCCTCGAAGATTCTCAAAGATTTGATTTAGTTTTAAGGATCCTTATTTAGGTCTTTAAATGAAAGGTTTTAGGTTATTTTAGATTAAAGAAAACGGAAAAGAACCCAAAAAGCCCTAGCACTATACATCTTCTCCCTCTCTTTCTCGTTGTCGCCGCCTAACCCCCCTGTGTTTTTTCTTCCTCGAGTAGCAGGCCATTTCCTTCTCAAATTCTCCTCGCCGGTGAACAAGACCCACGCGTGCAACCTCTTCTCTAGCTTCGACCCAAGCGAGAAGCCACAAGTCTCTCTTTCTCTCGATTCCGTCAAGAACCCACCTCGTCCTCATCGCCTTTCTTCTCTTTTCGCAAGCAACACGTTTGCAAGGTCCTCAATTAAACTTTTCTTTTTCTTCGATTCATGCGTTAGTCTCTCCCTCTCCCTTGTTTTTGTTTGATTTTGGTGAGTGGCAAGCTTAATATCTCTCTTTCTCTCATGTTTCGCTAGGACCCGTGAAAAGGTTTGTTTCTCTCCTTCTCCCTCAGATTTTCATCCTCAACAAGCCCAAGTTGCACGATCGAATCAGACCTTCGTGAGTCCTTTGTGTGATTTGATTCCAGCAGCTACAAATCTGGCATTCCACATCCTTTTCAGCATGTCTGACTCGTTCGGTAATCTTTAAGCATATTACCCATGCTCTATTGATCTCAAATTTAGATTACCCACTCTTGTTCGATTTTAGAACTGAGTTTCATGATTGATCTCTTGTCTTTCCAGTGTTGTGCAGTGTCGTTTTGGACTCAAAATCGCTCTGATCTTGTGACCCATTCTCCGTTTGACCTTAAACTCGAGCACCCACTGCCTAAGAACTCTAGATAAGTGGTTTCAAATCACTTAGATCGCTGGACAACACGTGTTCAGGGCCATTTGGACACTAAGTGGTAAATTCCAACACCCTCTATTTCCTTTATTAAGTCTTTTATTAGGTGTTGTAAATCGGTTCCTAACCTTTTGAGAATCTTTACTTGTAGTTCAGACTCTTTCAGTCTCTTTTCGATCAAAAATCAAGTTGGTTCGATAAGGAATCTTGTCCCTAAGTGTTCTTCAGTTTAAAATAGGTTCTTAGGCATGGTTCTAACTCTTCAGTGACTATCCTATTATTAAGGAGCTCAGTTGAACTGTTTAGGATCACTTAGGAGCGCAATAAGTAAGTAGTTTCTACCTAACTGAGTCTATTTGATTGCATGAAGCATGTTGCTTGTTTACTCGCTTTAAATATATGTTATGATGTGACTAGAGCATGTCGACTTGTTATGTTTGACAAGCATGATGAATGGTCGGTTTTCTTAAGCATGTTGTTGTTGGGTTTTATCTCCTAAAACTCAAATTAAGTTTGTAATCTTTTTGCAATAAAGATGTTATTCAGTGAATTGTTTGTTTATATACTTTAAATCCAATAAGATAAACATCCATGATTATAATATGAAATACTCGAACTATATCATAGATATGGACATGGATTCGTTGGGTTTTATGCCCTAAAACCCTAAAACTCGTAGATAGTAAATGAAACAAATTAATCGATCTCAATAAAGCATTATTTGAGTGATTCAGTAATTTGGCTATTGAATAATCGAGTTTGCATTAATAAACTCTAAATCCAATAAACTAAGATCCAAGGTTGCTTAAATGAAATTTGGGCTAGTATGTGGGGACATACAGGGATCGATGTCCAAGTAACAACCTAAAAGGTCTATAGTATAGGGATAAGGCTGGGTACTTTATCCTGGTGACACTATGTGATACGACCCACCTTGTATTCGATACAAATGCAATGATCCAAAGCATCCATGTAGGAGACATGCGGGTGGGGGTATGCTATGCAATGAGTTTGCATAAGACCAGACCGCGAAATAGTAACCACTAGATGTAACGCCGTTAACTAGTTTAGGTTTCTATTTCAATAGGATGACCTAGGTAACTCAATCTCAATCCTGAGTCTGTTATGAAATCCTTTCAGGAGGGATTGTCCTTAGATTTGTATGGGTGAGAGTGGCCAGTTCGCCGACTCAATAATCCTACCATTTCAGAGACAAGACCGAATGGGGGCTGGGAACATAATAGACAAGATGGAATTCACTCCTTCCCCTATTGGGGTAAGTAGATGTGTGTTCCCTTAAGGGATGATTCCGGAGCTTGAACAAAGGTGCGCCATCCTCTCTTGGCCCGAGCGGAACTCCTGTTTAGTGGTTGGACCCTAAACAACTTGTTCATTAGAGGGATCAGTGGTACTTAAGGAACCAGAGGTAACCCAGGGGTAAAATGGTAATTTGACCCAATTGGTGTTACGAACGCACATGAAGGATTGAATTACTGCATTGGTCGATATCTGTGGACACAGAAATATTCTACAGTGAGAAGAGTGCAGCTGTGGGTCTTTAGTAGAGTGACCCATAGTTAACGAATGTTGAATAACTTGGTTAATGAGTTTATCCAATTAGTCTTGTATCGTTGGAGCTTCTGATATGTAGGTTCATTAGGTCCCACTAGTAGCTCGTAAAGAGACTTGAGGAAATTAAGTATAAATTGTAAATTAAAAGTGTTCAATTTATTTAGGGGAATCATATAATGTATATTGATACATTATAATATAAAGTTTATGAAACTTTATAATATAATTTTGAATTAATTTCAAAATTAATTCTTGAGAGAAAATATTTGAAATAGTCCAAATAATTAATATGAATTGGATTCATATTAATAATTTAATAAAATCCCTAAGATTAAATATGTGGTATTTAATTGGGTAATTAATTAATTATGGAATTAATTAATTATTTATTAAAATTAGATATGAGTAAGATAATAGATTTGATCTTATTCATGACCTTTTCCTATTAGGAAAAGGTTTTGGTCTTTCCTATAAATAGGACCCCTGGGGTGGGGTGAAAGGCATCCCATTCATTCTCCTACTGTCAGAGAATTCCCCTGAAGGCTCCCTCTAGACTTCCACCAGTCTCCTGCCTCTAGAAGTCTCAAAGTCATACCGGTGTAGCCATAGTGGTGGTGTTCGCAGTAGTTCGTGATTATTTCACAAGCAGTTGGTGAATTTAATCTGAGTTGTCAACGAGAGTAAGTAATTTGTTACTATATAAATTAGATTTAGAGCTAATATTTTTGTATGCTTAGTCTTAATATAAAGTTAGAATAGTTCTAAGATTATTGTCAATGTATTGGTATTTTAGATTAAACAAAATTAATTACAAATCGGTACCAATCACGCTTCCGCTTTACGGAATTAAGGAATTCCAATCCTGCAATTGGTATCAGAGCCGATCGTAGATCTAATTTTGTTTCTCTAAAATTTGCATTGGCTATTGGTGGGATTGATTAATGCATAATGTATGTATGGTTTGCATTAGACTATTTAGGTTAATTTTATGGTCATAGACTTTACTGTTTTTTATGTGATTTGATCATGTAAGGGCCTGGTGTTTTGGGTATTTTATGTAAAATCGAGTCCTTTGTAAGTCTGGGTCTAGATTAAGTTTTTTATGAGATGAAACACGTTAAATTCACGACTGAAATCGAAGAAAAAGACGAAGAACAGACGCTGTTTTTGCCTAGAAAGTGCTTCAGACGCAACAGCGTCGCGACACTGTCTCGATTCACAGCCTCAAGCGTCACGACGTTGTCATGATGTGCGGCGCGCGTTAGGGTTTCGCGAGGACGTGTTTCAGGCGATTCAAGGTAGTTGGCGGTCTAGTTCGCATGGTCCATCTGGGCTGGGACCGATTTAGTCCAGTTCAATTGGAATTTGGCTTGGTTCGTGGTTTTCGTCGCTGGTTCGAAGTGGTTTGGGTCAGTTCGGGCGGACTAGACCAGTATTTGGAGCTGCAAAAGGACTTTTAGGATAGAATTTAGCTATAATTATTGTAATTTATGCTTTATTTTATCCTAGGAGCCAAAATTAACCAGTTCAATTGCTATTTATTTACTTTATGATGTCATATAGCTTAAATTCCCACCTTAGGTTAAGCATATTCATGCATATTTATTATTATAAATGTTATAATGTATGAAATATGTATGAATTTTATTTTCATAGATGTTTAATATAAAGTGTTATATTAAATGTATGAAAATTAAAATGCATTGAGCATGACATTACCTTAGTTTAATATAATTGTTATATTAATGTATGTCATAAATGCTATTGTATGGTTATAAATTAATTAGAATTCGATTGTTAATTTATGTCACCATAGTAGCAAGTTATAGGATTAATTCATTAAAATTTTATAAGTGTTATAAAATTTAGAATCTGTTAACCTATAACAAAGAATTGTATGCAAACATAGGATCTTAGGAAAATTAGATTAATTTTAAAATGTTTAAAATTAATTAGACCTAAGATCATATTTCTAATAAGATTAGAATTATTCTTACTTAGAATTAAAAATAGTTTTTAATTGACTAAGTAGGAAAAACATTACTATGATTATAAGGGAACTCCACTGGTTAAGTTCTATCTAAGGCTGGGGGTACTTAAGATGACAGTTTACAGAACACCTCCTACCTGGGAACTAACCCGGAATACCGGAGTTGAATTAATCATAGTTAAATGTTAGCATGCAATGTCACTAGGTTTTTTAAAGAGTTTAATTCACCTAGATCTTTAGAGTAACGAGTTTACATTACTATGGTTATAAGGGAACTCTCCCGATGAAGTTCTGTCTAAGGCTGGAGGTACTCACTACAAGAAAATACGTTTTCAGTGACAAGTTTTTAGTGACGCAGCAAAAAGAAGCCGCTAAAGATGACTTTCAGTGGCACCGTAAACCAAATGTCGCAATTACATATTTTCAGTGACGCGATAAAATTAGATGTCACTAATAGTTTCAGAGACGCGTAAACTCGCGCCACAAAAAGTTTTATTTTTAGCAACATATTTATCACGTTGCTAAAGGTTATGTTTGGTGTCACTAAATATTAGAATTTTCTTTTCTTTTGAAATAAAATATTCACTACAAGAAATAGAACTTCTTATAGCTTTTGAAGATAGCCTTTTTCAATATAGGCTATGAAAAAAGAAAGAAAAAAAATCAAGAGAGTTTTTTTTAAAAGCCCGCGCGCGGCAACAATTGAGGGAAAATTTGGAAAGCATCATCCCCTCTTTCTCTTTTACTTTGCGCTCTTTCCCTCTTTCCCTTCGATTTCCTTTCTCTTTTCCCTCTCGTCTCTCTTCCTTTCTCTTCCTCCGTGGGTTGTTAGGGTTTCTGATTAACTCTTGTCATCTTCCTCCCTCTATTGCTTCCTTTCAAGCATGACGCCATGGACACGGACCAGAAGGTCAAGAAGTCCAAACCCGAATCGCCCATTAACGAAAATAAGATTCGAATCACCAGTCAAGGCGCCATTTGAAACTACATAACGTGCTTCTACATTGCTCCAGGTTCATCTTCTTCCCATTCGATCTCCTTACTCTTTACTTTCATCATCTGATTGCATTGTACAATTTCGATCTGTTTATTGGAGTTTTGCTTGCTGATTTTTCCTTTGCTTTTTGTAGCAATGTTGTGTCTGTTCTGTAGGATTAGGTTTCGTCTGTCCAAAATGTCATTTTTTTCAACTTGGAACTGTTTTTGTGTCAATCGATTTCTGTTGTTGGGGATTTTGTTTTTAGTTCTCGATATTTGTTACTAGATGATTCGTCATTTCGCTTGTGTAATTGAATCAGCGGTTTGTTCATTCATGGACTCTTGTAGGTGTTTGGAAGAGCTTCATTAATTAGCACTTGTAGTTATGAATCATGACTTAATGTCTTTGTGGGCTGTTAAGGGATTTTTTTTTTTACTTTAATTAGTTCCAGTTGATGTACATGTTGTTTTATAGGAAACGAGTATTCGAATGAAAAGGGATACACTCTAATTGGAGACCATGGAGGAAGGGGAATAATTACGAAGGGCAAGAGAAAATGACCATAAAAAAAATAAAAGAGAAAGGAACTCATAGTTGTTCGGATGGGTTCATTCATCTGTAGTTTACATGATTCAAGATATGTAGAACTTTTATCTTAACCATTGTAGTGGGTCTTAAAAGATCAATGAGAGGTATTTGTAATCCTAGGTCATTTTTATCCTTTGAGATCTTATCATTTTCTCTTAATTTCAAGAAATACAATCACTCAATTAATTAGGTGGAAGGATTAATTGTTGTCTGCTTCTGTTTCTAAGCTTGTGTAGTGAAAGAATTCGAGCTAAGATTTAGTTGTGGGGATTGAGGTTTTTTGGTGAAATGTCACTCTGGGTCTGTCTCTACTCTAGACTTGAGAGCAGTTTGTTGCTTGCTAATGAGACCAATGTTATTATTATTGTTGGTTTTTCAACTTTTTTTTTATTCACGATTTCAACTAGTCAAGGAGTCATTACTGAGACGAGATGAGTGTTTCCCTTTAACCATGAGTTCCAAAACACAATACTTGGCTTTCCTTGTCCACTTGACTTTTTCTTTTTGGAATGCCCACAACATGCTTGAGAAAATGCCTCAAAGATGACCTCGTTTTTTTTTGGGGTCGATGGTTGTTGTTGACACCACAAAATCAAAATGTTTGAGATTTTAGTTTGTTGGTTGTTCAAATGGGATATTCTAAAAGCATAGCAAAAGTCAGCTTTGGACACACGGCTGCTATTAGTTGCTTATTTTAGCCAATGTACACTATGTCTCTGCTTCAAAATACATAAAGCCTCATTTAATTGAACTGAAATGAGTAAGAGAATGTGGATATATGAAGCTAGGGGTTGCTCCACGTATATAATTCCAAGAGAATCTCCATGAAGAGAACAATTCAAATAGTTGTTAGCTTGGGCTTGATAAAGGGGCTGAAGGTCTTGAGTAGTGAGGGAAAAAGTTATAGAAGGAAGTGAGGGAAAAAGTTTTGTTAACACAGATTGCTTATTTTCTAGGTTATCCAAGCAGATGAGAGAAACAAGCTAATTTGCACCTTCCAGGAAACATATGTTTCAAGTATTTTTATCTATTATAAAAAATACACTGGGCAATTATTGTATAGATGTATTTTATTTGCTGCTTTTAACTTTTCCAATATTTAGGGATTTGATAAGCTCTATTAGTGTGCTAGCTTTCTGGATTGATATTCTATATTTTATCAAATATTTTATAGGTTATTTGTTTAAGATTTTGTTTACTTCTCTAGGAGGCATTGTGTGATACCATTATTATGCTTTGATTGTTTTTTTCATCTCTTAGTGAATTTTATGGTTTGAATTGAATTGGCTTGTGTGATTTATGTTATAGTTCTTTCCTGATTGAAAGAAATCATGGTTGCCAACTCGTTTTTTTTGCTAAATTAGGCTTTTCATTGGAATTTGAGTCTGTAGGGAAGGTAAACTTTTAAAATCCCCGCCCATCAAGAATTCAAAGAGAGGAAGGTGAACTCTAGTATGCAAGTTGCTGATTATGGACTCATTGGCAATCTTTTTTAGGTCATACCAGAGTTGCTGAAAAAGCTACCTGAAAATAAGTAACCTCATCACTGGCTTATGGGTTCGTTGGCAATCTTTTTGTATTTTATGAACTAGTATATGTTGTTGGAAATTATATTTAGTGAATACTTTGCTCGGATTAGGGAACATACTGTGATCTTTTTTTATTATTGGAGATGTTTCATGTTTCTTAAGTACTTCATTTTTTCTATGCGCAGGTAAGAGTATGTGGTACTTCCGTTTATGTGCCTCAGTCACCTTGGATATTGGTATGGTTTATTTTTTTTCCTCTGCCAATCCATTATTGTAAATTGTTTGAAATTGGTCTAGTGTTTTGACACCTCTGATATTACGATGTGCTTGCTCTGTTTTCTTCTTTTCCTCTTTCTTTCATCCGGTTCATTTTTAAGCTTTCTAGACATTCTGCCTTAACCTTTGAAAAAGAATCACTTAGTTATTTTAAGGAGTTTAGTTGTTTTGGTTGATAAGCTAAGTTTAGTTCTTTTAATAAGTTCGGTTGTTTGTGTTGATAAGTTTTGTTGTTATGCTTGTATGCATTTTAATCTATCCTGCCATTATTTGTGTTCATTATTTTTCTTAAGTGCAATTCCTTATGTTCATTATTTTTTATTAGTTGTTTCATTCAAAAGTTTGGATGATTTGAGATAAGTTCATAATTTTTTGTTGTTATAAGTTAAGTTTCACAAGTTTTGATGAGTTGTAGAATAATGGGAGCTTCATTTGATTAGTACAGTAATGGGAGTCAAAAGGAAAGGAAGATCATTAGTTGTAGAGTAAATGACATTGTGTTCTTATCAGGGCCCGATTGATAAGTTTAGTTGTTTCGTTACTTTTGATGATTTGAGATAAGTACAAAAGTTTTGAGTTGTGATTAACTTAAGTTTCATTTGTTTTCTACTAAGGTATTGTGTTTAGGAGGGTCGATACCTTATTGCACTTAGTTGTTTTAACTAGTTTAGTTGTTGATGTTCGTGTCCATTTGAGGTATGTCTTCTCTCTAATTCAATTTTTTATTCTTATGCTTACATTTTTTTTTCATTTTATTTGTCAGATTGGATGCATCGATGGTCTCAAGTACAAATTCTCCCTTTTTGTATGGAAATTTGAAGAATTTAGGTTTTTTTTTTTTTTTTTTTTTTTGTGATCTTCAATTATTCGTTTTGATATGTGAAGATGAATCATTTTGTTCAATTTTAACTTTTTCATATGACTTGAGATCATTTTAGAAAATGGTCAAGTTGTATTATATTCTAGACTTGTTATTTCTTTATTATGTTAATACTAAGACGTGCATTTTCCCTCTTAAATTATTATCAACTTATATTTTTATTTAATGTCGGTAAATCATAGTATTATGCGACTTCCATTTCTTGGACAACATGAAAAGAATTCCTAAAAAAAAAACCAGCATTTAGTTTCAGTGACGTGCAATATCACTTTTACCAACATGTATAGTTGTCGCAAAATGTCTTATCATGGTTCAGATTTAAGAGATTTAGCAACGTAGCTTACGTCACTAAATCTACCTCTTTAGTGACATGTCGAAGGTGCCACTAAAAATTATTTTTAGTTACATGGTCGGCGTGTCGCTGAAAAGAATATTCACTGACGCCTATGACAACGTCGCTGAAAGTATTATTCAGCGACGTGTGTACACGTCCCTATCTATCGCTTACACTGACGTGTACGCGTCACTAAAGATGTACTTTTAGCGACTTGTGCCATAGACGTCACTAAAATTAACGACTACGTGTTTTTAGCGACGGATGCAGTGACGAAGTCTTACGCGTCGGTAAAAGTTTTACTGACGTTTTTTGACTTTTAGCAATGTTTTTGGTGCGTCGCTGAAAGTGATATTTCTTGTAGTGACTTAAGATGACGATTTACAAAACACCTGCTACCTGGGAACTGACCTGGAACTTGAGTGGAATTAACCATAGTTATGTTAGCATGCAGTGTTGCTTGGTTAATTAAAAGAGTTTGATTCACCTAAGACATTAGATTAAAGACCTCCATATAAGAGTTATATAAGGCATAGACTTAGATAGATACATTTAGCCAGAATTTACCTAAGTAATAGACCCTATAATTATAAAAATACTTAGTGGGAGGAATTATATCAAAACAAGATTTTCATAAATCAAGGTTTGCTCTCACGTCTTCAAAAGTTCACAACGTGAGGTTCATGCTTGGCCTCAAGTCACCCTGGGAGTGACCCCCTACGGATGGTGTTTGCATGGATGAATATCAAGGTGAATGAGGGAGTATTTTATAGTAAGTGGGAGCAGGACACGTATCAATGTATCCTACGGTCTCCTCCATTAGGTTGCACCATGAGATCCCCATGATCTGCCTGCGAGTCGCCCTGGGAGCGATCACCCTACGGAGGGCTTGATCATGGGAGTCGGAACAACGCAAACTCCAGAAATGGATAGGGTTTCTTAAGACCATTTCCAACTTTGACTTTCCCTACGGTAGCATTGTTGGGGCCAACCTCTGAGATCTGAAAAATGGAGGGTCACACTTACGGGAAATTGTTAATGTGTTAATAATTTCCTGACTGAAAAAAACAGTAGCTAAGAACTATTGGAATATGAGTTATTCTGGAAATAGGGATTGACTGAGATTGTCTCAATTCAGAGGAGGAGTAGCTGACTGCCCAACGCTAGCTTTTGTTCTAAACCTCTGAACTATCATTGCAAAATGAATGTTTACTCTACGGGTCGATCGTTACTTTTGCTAAATTGATTGGATTAAAATAATACTATTATTTTGTGTAATGGGTTAATGCAACATCACTTATTAAGTTAATTTGTTTATTCTCAGCATGAAACGTTCTTTGTATGCCTCGAATAATGCCAATTACAAAACTAGTATTTCTAATACAACTAAGAAAATGAACTTAAACATTAATTGTGTGGAATTGGTCTTAACTGAGGATGGTCCTCAAGCCCACATGTCTAATTCATCTGAAATTGTTCATGATGAATATGACAAAGACTGCTTAGCACATCTCAATGAAAATAAATTTGATTTATTGGTCATTGAAATGTGTATAGTGGAAAATGATGATACAGCCTAGATCCTTGATTCAGGTGCCACTCATCACGTATGCTCTTCCTTTGAGGGAATGAGCTCCTGGCAACAGTTGGATGCTGGGGAAATGACTCTCAGAGTTGGGACTGGGGAGCTCATTTCAGCTAAAGCAGTGGGAGATATTAAAATGTTCTTCTCCAGGGAACGTTATATGTTATTAGATAATGTATATATAGTTTCCAAAATAAAAAGAAATTTGATTTCTATTTCTTGTTTGCTAGAACAAGGATATTTAGTGTCCTTTTCTATGAAGGAAGCTTTCATTACTAAAAGGGGTACTGATATCTGTTCTGCAAAAATGGAGAACAATTTGTATGTTTTAAGACCAATAGCGTCTAGGGCTATTTTGAACAATGAAATGTTTAAAACAGCTGAGACTCAACCAAAAAGGCAGAAAGTTTCTCAAAGTACCTATCTTTGGCACTTGAGACTTGGCCACATAAATCTTAATAGGATTGGGAGATTTGTTAAGAACGGACTTCTAAGCCAGTTAGAATATAGTACTTTACCTCTGTGTGTCATGTCTCGAAGGTAAAATGACCAAACGACCTTTTACTGGAAAAGGTTATCGTGCCAAAGAGCCCTTAGAACTCGTACATACGGATCTCTGTGGTCCAATGAATGTAAAAGCTCGATAAGGGTATGAATATTCCATCCCTTTCATATATGATTATTCAAGGTATGATTATTTATACCTAATGAGTCATAAGTCTGAAGCCCTTGAAAAGTTCAAGGAGTACAGGACTGAAGTTGAGAACTTGTTAGGTAAGACCATTAAAACACTTCGATCTGATCGAGGTGGAGAGTATTTCGACTTAAAATTCCAGAACTATTTGATAGAACATGGAATCTCGTCTCAACTCTCAGCACCAGGTACACCTCAACAGAATGGTGTATCTGAAAGGAGAAACGGAACCTTATTGGACATGGTTCGATCTATGATGAGCTATGTTCAACTGCCTAGTTCTTTTTGGGGTTATGCAGTAGAGACTGCAGTTTATATTTTGAATGTAGTTCCCTCAAAGAGTGTTTCTAAAACACCATTTGAGCTCTAGAGAGGGCGTAAAGCTAGTTTACATCATTTCAGAATTTGGGGCTGCCCTGCACATGTGCTAGTAGCAAACCCAAAGAAATTGGATTCACGTTCAAAATTATGCCTATTCGGAGGCTACCCAAAAGAAACAAGAGGTGGATACTTCTTCAATCCACAAGAAAATAAAGTGTTTGTTTCGACAAATGCTACTTTCTTAGAAGAAGACCACGTTCGAGAACACAAGCCACGCAGTAAAATGGTGTTAAGTGAACTTTCTAGTGAAGCTACAAATGAATCAACAAGAGTTGTTAATGAGGATTGTTGATGAGCCCAGTACACAGACTAGACCTTCAACAAGAGTTGTAGATGAGCCCAGTACATCTGGTCAAGCACATCCTTCTCAACAGTTGAGAATGCCTCGACGTAGTGGGAGGATTGTTACTCAACCTGAACGTTATCTGGGTTTAGCAGAAAATCCAGTAGAGTTTAGTTCAAGCGGGAGTTGTTGAGTTTTATGCCCTAAAACTCGTAGATAGTAAATGAAACAAATTAATCGATCTCAATAAAGCTTTATTTGAGTGATTCCGTAATTTGGTTATAGAATAATCGAGTTTGCATTAATAAACCCTAAATCAGATAAACTAAGATCCAAGGTTGTTTAAATGAAACATGGACTAGTATGTGAGGACATACGAGGATCGGTGTCCAAGTAACAACCTAAAAGGTCTATAGTATAGGGATAAGGCTGGGTACCTTATCCTGGTGACACTATGGGATACGGCCCACCTTGTATTTGATACAAATGCAATGATCCAAAGCATCCATGTAGGAGACATGCGGGTGGGGGTATCATATGCAATGAGTTTGCATAAGACCGGACCGCGAAATAGTAACCACTGGATGTAACGCCGTTAACTAGTTTATGTTTCTATTTCAATAGGATGACCTAGGTAACTCAATCTCAATCCTGAGTCTGTTATGAACTCCTTTCAGGAGGGATTGTCCTTAGATTTGTATGGGTGAGAGTGGCCAGTTCGCCGATTCAATAATCCTACCATTTTAGATGCAAGACCGAATGGGGACTGGGAACATAACAGTACAAGATGGAATTCACTCCTTCCTCTATTGGGGTAAGTAGATGTGTGTTCCCTTAAGGGCTGATTCCGGGTCTTGAACAAGGGCGCGTCGTCCTCTCATGGCCCGAGAGGAACTCCTGTTTAGTGGTTGGACCCTAAACAACTTGTTGGTTAGAGGGATCAGTGGTACTTAAGGAACCAGAGGTAACCCAGGGGTAAAACGGTAATTTGACCCAAATGGTGTTACGAACACACGTGAAGGATTGACTTACTGCATTGGTCGATATCCGTGGACATAGAAATATTCTACAGTGAGAAGAGTGTAGCTATGGGTCTTTAGTGGAGTGACCCATAGTTAACTAATGTTGACTAACTTGGTTAATGAGTTTAGCCAATTAGTCTCGTATCGTTGGAGCTTCCCATTTGTAGGTCCATTAGGTCCCACTGGTAGCTCGTAAAGAGACTTGAGGCAATTAAGTATAAATTGTAAATTGAAAGTGTTCAATTTATTTAGGGGAATCATATAATGTATGTTGATACACTATAATATAAAGTTTATGAAACTTTATAATATAATTTTGAATTAATTTCAAAATTAATTCTTGAGAGAGAATATTTGAAAGAGTTCAAATAATTAATATGAATTGGATTCATATTAATAATTTAATAAAATCCCTAAGATTAAATATGTGATATTTAATTGGGTAATTAATTAATTATGGAATTAATTAATTATTTATTAAAATTAGATATGAGTAAGATAATAGAATTGATCTTATTCATGACCTTTTCCTAATAGGAAAAGGTCTTGGCCTTTCCTATAAATAGGACCCCTGGGGTGGGGTGAAAGGCATCCCATTCATTTTTCTACTCTCAGAGATCTCCCCTGATTGCTCCCTCTAGACTTCCACCAGTCTCCTGCCTCTAGAAGTCTCAGAGTCATACAGGTGTAGCCATAGTGGTGGTGTTCGCAGTAGTTCGTGATTATTTCACAAGCAGTTGGTGAAGTAATCTGAGTCGTCAACGAGAGTAAGTAATTTGTTACTATATAAATTAGATTTAGATCTAATATTTTGTATGCTTAGCCTTAATATAAATTTAGAATAGTTCTAAGATTATTGCCAATGTATTGGTATTTTAGATTAAACAAAATTAATTACGAATTGGTCCCAATCACGCTTCTGCTTTACGGAATTACGGAATTCCAATCCTGTAGGATCAAGTTCTAGTATAGGGATAAGGTTGGGTACCTTATCCTGGTGACAATATGGATGCGGCCTACTTTGCGAGCAAGGCAAACAACGTGATCCTGGATCGTTCATGTAGAGACATGCGAGTAGGGGTATTTTGTGTAAAAGAAGTTTACACAAGACCGAACCAAGAAATGAGTCACTGATAACTCTCCAAAAGGGAGTTATTTAGGCCTTATTTCTATAGTGTTTTGTGTGTCATCTGTGTTAAATAGGGTTGCTTTTAGATGAATATTATATGTTTTATCCCATTTAGAAGAATGGATGCTTTGGAAGTTATTTTGTGCAGAAAATAATGTTGAGCGACTTAAGGGAGCAAAATCCGTGATCCAGCAAAGCAGGGATCAAAATTGCCACGTGAGCCGCACGTGGTTCATTAAATGAGGTGGCGTTAGCTGAATTCATCTCGGATCTAGGAAGCTTGGAGAGCCCTCCACGTGTCTAATTTGACCTAATTAGGGTTGACTCCACTCTATAAAAGGAAGTAGCCGTCTCAAGTAAAAAACTTTCCAAATTCGAGAGAGGAAAGTCTCCTTCCAATCGTGGAGGCTTACTTTCCATCTTTGGGAGCCGAATAAAGGAGGAACGATTGGAGACCTCAAGAAGACCATTAGCTACGAATCTATTCAAGGGAATTAATCTTTTCTTGTAATTTCTTGTAGTTATGTATGCACATACTCAGATTGTAGCGTGTGTTACCTTGTACTCCATGAACTAAATTTACTTAGGTGTTGGTTAAGATCTATGTAGTTGTCGTGCTTATTACTCTATGCAATATAAATTGATTTGAGCATCTTGATTATTTGTTGTGCCTATTTCTATTTTGTGCTCGTCCGGGCAGGCGGTATGAATATCACCTCTTAGTTTCAGGGATGATTTGAGAGGTGTGTGACAATTAATCACACTAGACCATTATGTGTTGGTGGGCGCCAGTGACTGAGTTAAGGATAACCAGTTGCCTAGGGCTTGATCGGTAGCACGTCATTGGAGTTGAAACACATTCCAAAAAATCCAGAGTTCTGGAAGGATCCTGCTAATAAGACTACAAGAGAATTGCCTAATCAATATTATTGCTAGAGCATCTTTTAAAACAATTACAGAAATCCTGACCAACGCCTGTTTCCAATCTGTCTGCTTTATCCGTTTACTTTCTACTCTGTTATTTCTTTTGCTTCAGCATTTTATAAAAATCAATCATTTTAACAATCTTGAAACCATTAAGAAGTTACATAAAATAGGTAAAGTGAGAGCTATTCAAAACCTCGTGGATACGATAAATTACTTATCACTTGTTGCAGATTGTGTATATTTGCACAGTATTCTAGAGCTTATTTTTATCATATTTTTATCCCACTCTAGAAGGCAACAAGTTTTTGGTGTCGTTGCCGGGGACTTGAATAAGTTTTTATCTGATCTGTTTTGTGCATGTGTTTTAGTGGTTTGGTGCTAGAACTTTTTTATTGTTTCTTTTGTTTCTGCAGGTGTGAGTTTGGTGCATGAGCGATCCGCCTGGGGCGAGATTCGTGCTTGATCCAGAAATTGAAAGGACATTCAGGAGAAGAAGGAGAGAGCAGCGTAGAAATCAAAATCCAATGGATAACGTGTCGCGTCTCCTGGAA
The DNA here is from genome assembly GCA_017139565.1 of Luffa aegyptiaca. Lineage (NCBI taxonomy): Eukaryota > Viridiplantae > Streptophyta > Magnoliopsida > Cucurbitales > Cucurbitaceae > Luffa > Luffa aegyptiaca. The sequence continues at coordinate 39,912,754 of CM029403.1, forward strand.
GTTCCAGAAGATCCAATTAATCCCCAGCAGAATCGTGTGCTGCAGCCTAATCCACAACTGGAGCAAAATGGACAGCAAAATAATCTGGCTGAGAACCCTATCTTGGTGGCGAATGATAGGGCGCCATTCGAGCAAATGATTTTCTGGTGTTTGATGAGTTAAATCTAGGAATTGTGCATCCTCAAATTTAGGCAGCAAATTTCGAAATGAAGCCGGTAATGTTTCAGATGTTGCAAACCATGGGTTAGTTCCATGGTTTGTCATCTGAAGACCCTCATTTACATCTTAAGTCTTTTCTAGGAGTTAGTGATTCGTTTGTAATTCAAGGAGTGTCTAGGGATGCCCTTAGATTAACTTTGTTCCCGTATTCTCTTAGAGATGGAGCAAAGGCATGGTTAAATTCTTTTGCTCCAAGATCAATTAGGACATGGAATGAGTTAGCGGAAAAATTTCTTAGTAAGTATTTTCCACCAACTAGGAATGCCAAGTTAAGAAGTGACATAGTGGGATTTAGGCAACTCGAAGATGAAACTTTTAGTGAGGCTTGGGAGAGGCTTAAGGAGCTTTTGCGTAAGTGTCCCCACCATGGTTTACCTCATTATATTCAAATGGAAACATTTTACAATGGGTTAAACGCAGCAACCCAAGGTATGGTTGATGCTTCTGCGGGAGGGGTCCTTTTGGCAAAAACCTTTAATGAAGCCCATGAAATTTTAGAGAGAATATCAACCAATAGTTGTCACTGGTCGGATGTTAGAGGCTCAAATAAAAAAGTTAAGAGTGTGTTAGAAGTTGATGGTGTGTCTACCATTAGGGCTGATATTGCAATGTTAGCTTACACTCTTAAAAATGTGACAGTGGTTAGTCATCAGCAGCCACCAGTAGTGGAGCATGCTGAGTGGTGAACCAAGTTGCAGAAGAATCATGTGTCTATTGTGGTGAAGAGCACAACTACGAGTTTTGCCCCAGCAATCCAGCTTCTGTGTTTTTTGTAGGTAATCAAAGGAATAACCCTTATTCTAACTTTTATTATCCAGGTTGGCGCAACCACCCCAACTTTGCATGGGGAGGGCAAGGAAGCAATTCGCAAGCTCTTCAAGCACAGCAAAAGGTGAACCAGTCCGGATTCGCTAAATCACAGGTATTGCCCCAACAAAATAAGTAAGCTTTGCCCCAGCAAAATTCGGAGAGTTCTCTTGAGGCAATGATGAAAGAATATATCACTCGTACAGATGCCGTAATTGAAAATAATCAAGCTTCAATGAGAGCCCTGGAATTGCAAATGGGTCAGCTAGCTAATGAGCTGAAGGCAAGACCTCAAGGGAAACTTCCTGCCGATACTGAACACCCTAGAAGGGAAGGTAAAGAGCAGGTACAGGCAGTAACTCTAAGGAGTGGTAAGCCACTAGAAGAGAAAAGAGAGCCTAGTAAACCCCAGGATGTAGAGAAGAATAGTGATAAAAATGTTGTTGTTGAGAAAGAGTTGGAGTCTGGTAAAAGTGATGGAGGCAGCAATAATAATGCTGGAGCATCTGGTTCTGTTCCAGATGTGGAACCACCTTATGTACCGCCCCCACCTTATGTACCACCTCTACCTTTTCCACAAAGGCAGAAGCCTAAGAATCAGGATGGTCAATTTAAGAAATTTTTAGAGATTCTTAAGCAATTGCATATAAATATTCCTTTAGTACGTAGAAGCTATAGAGAAAATGCCAAATTATGCTAAGTTTCTTAAGGATATATTAACTAAAAAGAAGAGGTTAAGTGAGTTTGAAACTACATCTCTTATTGAGGAATGTAGTGCTATTCTTAAGAATGGGCTACCAACCAAGGCTAACGATCCAGGGTCATTTACTATTCCTGTCTCTATAGGTGGAAAAGGGTTGGGTAGAGCACTTTGTGATTTAGGCGCAAGCATTAACCTTATGCCTCTTTCGGTCTATCGAAAGCTAGGTATTGGTGAAGCTAGGCCTACCACAGTCACACTCCAGCTAGCTAATAGGTCTATCGCATATCCTGAGGGTAAAATTGAGGATGTCTTAGTGAAAGTAGATAAATTCATATTTCCTGTTGATTTTATTATCTTAGATTATGAGGCAGATAAAGATGTCCCAATTATTCTTGGTCGTCCATTTTTTGCCACTGGTAGAGCATTGATAGATGTTCAGAAAGGGGAATTAACGATGAGGGTTTATGCTGAGGAAGTGAAATTTAATGTTTTTAAGGCCATGAAGTATCCAGACGAAGTGGAAGATTGTTCTTTCATTAGGATTCTGGAGAACACAATTATTGAGACAACAATGGAGGATTTGACAAACAAGCATTTGGAAGATCATGGAGAGATTAGTATAGAGGATTTAGAGGTTTGTTCTTTAGAAAGAAAAGTCGAAAAAGAAGTTTCTAGGTGTGAGGATGTTTTTGAGTCTTTAGATTTGGATGAAAGGAAGGCTCTTCCTATTTAGTCATCCCTAATTGAGGCACCCACTTTAGATTTGAAGCCCTTGCCGCATCATCTTGTTGGGTTTTATGCCCTAAAACTCGTAGATAGTAAATGTACATTTGACCGAACATTAATAAAACTGATGTATTATTCAATGTTTGTATTATATCTTGTCTTATGAACCCTAATCCAATAAACTAAACATCCAAGGCTAATAGAATGAGGCTTGAACTAGTATGTAGGGACATACGGGGATCAATGTTCAAGTTTTAGCCTAAAGGGTCTGTAGTATAGGAATAAGGCTGGGTACCTTGTCCTGGTGACACTATGGATACGGCCCGCTTTGTATATTGATACAAACGTAATGATCCAACGCGTTCATGTGGTTGACATGCGAGTGGGGGTATCCTGTGCAATGAGTTTGCACAAAGACCGGACCACGAAATAGTTAACCACTAACTGTAACACCGTTAGTTAGCTCAGTTTCTATTTCACTAGGATGACCTAGGCAACTTGGCCTTAATCCTGAGTGGATTATGGACTCCTGTCCATGAGGGATTGTCCTTTGATTTGTACGGGTGAGAGTGGCCTGTTCGCCGACTCAATAAGCCTACCATTTTGGGGACAAGACCGAGTGGGGAGCTTGGAACGTAGTCTTACAAGATGGAATTCACTCCTTCCCGATATTAGGGTAAGTAGAGGTGTGTTCCCTTAAGTGGTGTCTCCGGGTCTTGAACAATGGGCCCTACCCTCTTTATGGCACGAGAGGGATTTCTGTTTGCTGGTTGGACCACAAACAGGTTGTTCATTAGAGGAGCACTGGTACTTAAGGACCAAGAGGTAGCCCAGGGGTAAAACGGTAATTTGACCTAGCTGGGGTACGAACACACGTGAAGGGCTAACTTGCTGTTGACGGTCGATATCCGTGGACACAGAAATATATCTGCAGTGAGAAGAGTGCAGCTGTGGTTCTTTAGTGGAGTGAACCACAATTAACGAATATTGATTAACTTGGTTAATGAGTTTAACCAACTAATCTCATATCGTTGGAGCTTCTGATCTGTAGGTCCATCAGGTCCCATCGGTAGCTCTATAAGGGCGTTGAGGTAAATTTCTAAGGTTAAATTAAGTATTCGAAGGGGTTCGAATATTAAACTAAAATATGAATTTGATTCATATTAAAACTATAGGTTATAATTAATGTGCATTGGATGTATATTAATACTATAGTTTTATGAGAGAGAATAATAATAATTGAATATACGATGTTCAATTTTATTATTTTTAAATTAATTAATTTTGAATTAATTAATTGATTTAGTTTAATTAAATTTGATTTAATTAAACTATAGGTTAAGAGGGATATTAATTTAAATAAGATTTAAATTAATGTTATTTTAATTAATATTGATTAATTAAAATTTAATTAATTATAATTTAAAATATTATTTTTAAATTTATAATTAATTAAAAATATCAGGTAACTGATATTTCAGTTACCTGATATTATGCGTGAGGTTATTTTTGAAGGGGTCATATTCAGTTTTGAGAACGACACTCCCCAGACTCACGCCTCTCTCCCTCTCTCTCGCCCTCTCTCTCGTTCGTCTCTCCCTCTGTGAATACAGAGTGTCTTTTCAGAGAAAAATCCTTAGAGATCTGGGTTCCCACAAGCCACCCAACATACACACCTAAGAGAATACCGGTGCAATCGTGGTGGTGGTGTTCGTGATTATTCTCCAGCAAAGAAGAGGAGTTCTTGGCTGCTATTTTTTCTGTGGAACCGAAGGATTTTGGTGAAATCTCGTCAAGAAAACTTCAAGGGTAAGTATTCTTGAACCCTAGGATCAATAGGATCCTTTATAGATTAGATCTATTGTTTTTAGGGCTATTTAAGCATGTTTTATTTCAATTTTACAGCATGATTCTTTAATTTTCTGCTGTATAATTGTTTTGCCGTCGTATTGGTTTCCCAATCGGCATTTAAACCGATTAAGGTCTCTGTACGTTTCCGCTGCGCTAGGGATTTTATCCCTACACATCTAAAGTATGTGTATCTTAGGGAGTGTGAGACGTTACCCATTACTGTTGCATCAGATTTAATGCCGGAGGATGAAGAGGCCTTAATAAAGTTGCTGCAGCAATATCGCAAAGCAATAGGTTGGACATTGGCTGACATTCAGGGAATTAAGCCCATCTTTCTGTATGCATAAAATCACTCTAGAGGAGGGATCCTTTAGGAGTATTGAGCAACAGAGAAGGCTTAACCCTGCAATGAAAGAAGTTGTTAAGAAGGAGGTGATTAAATGGTTGGATGTTGGGATTATCTATCCAATTGCAGATAACAATTGGGTGAGCCCTGTCCAATGTGTTCCTAAGAAAGGAGGTGTTACGGTAGTAATTAATAAAGACAATGAGTTGATCCCCACCAAGACAGTAACTGGCTGGAGGGTTTGTATGGATTACAGGAGGCTTAACAAAGCCACCCGTAAGGACCATTTCCCTCTACCATTTATTGACCAGATGTTGGATAGATTGGCTGGTCAGGCTTACTACTATTTCTTGGATGGTTATTCTGGGTATAACCAGATTACCATTGCTCCTGAGGATCAGGAAAAAACCACTTTCACCTGCCCTTATGAGACGTTTGCTTTCAGACGAATGCCTTTTGGCCTTTGCAGTGCTCCAGAAACATTTCAGCAGTGTATGTTAGCAATTTTTTCTGATATGATTGAGTCCACTATTGAGGTATTTATGGACGATTTTTCAGTTTTTGGAGGGTCTTTTCAGCATTGTTTGAATAATTTAGGCAAGGTGTTGAAGAGATGTGAGGATACCCATCTAGTTCTTAATTGGGAGAAATGTCACTTCATGGTGAAAAAGGGCATTGTGTTAGGTCATAAGATTTCAAAGAAAGGTCTAGAAGTTGATCGAGCAAAAATAGAGGTTATTGAGAAGTTAGAACCACCAAATTCAATTAAAGGGATTCGAAGTTTTTTAGATCATGCTGGATTTTATAGAAGGTTCATAAAGGATTTTTCAAAGATTAGTAAACCTCTTTGTAACTTGTTGTATGCTGATAGTGTTTTTTACTGTAATGCAGATTGTAGGAAGGCTTTTGAGCCTTTAAAGGCTGCTTTAACCTCAGCCCCCATTCTTTGTGCACCTAACTGGAGTTTTCCATTTGAGGTAACGTGTGATGCGAGTGATGTTGCAGTAGGTGCAATGCTGGGGCAAAAGCAGGGCAAAGTTATCCATCCTATCTATTATGCAAGCAAGGTTTTGAATGAGGCACAAATCAACTATACAACTACTGAAAAGGAGTTGTTAGCGATTATGTTTGCCTTTGAGAAATTCCGCCCATATTTAGTTGGATCCAAAGTCATAGTTTTTACAGATCATGCAACAATAAGGTACTTAATGTCTAAAAAAGATGCAAAGCCTAGATTGATTCGTTGGGTTCTGTTATTACAGGAGTTCGACTTGGAGATAAAGGACAAGAAAGGATCGGAAAATGTTATTGCAGATCATTTGTCTCGTCTTGATCCAACATCATCTTTTCTGTCATTTCAGATTCATTTCCAGATGAGTAGCTTTTTGCTGTTGAGGTAAAGGTAGTGAATAGTACTCCTTGGTATGCTGATATAGCTAACTTTTTGGTGAAAGGAGTCACTCCTATTGATATGGATTGGAGGCAGGTGCAAAGGTTTAAGCATGATGCAAAATTCTTTTATTAGAATGAGCCATTTATGTATAAGCAATGCTCTGATGGTATTATTCGAAGATGTGTTTCAGGTGATGAAGCAAAGGAAGTCCTAGAGCAATGTCACTCTTCCCTGTATGGAGGTCATTTCAGCGGTCAGAGGACAGTTATGAGGATTTTGCAATGTGGATTCTTCTGGCCTTCTTTATTTAAGGATGCCCATTGGTTCTACAAGCAATGTGATGCTAGCCAAAGGAGAGGAAATTTGGCGCCTAGAGATGAAATGCCTCTTACTTACATTTTAGAATTGGAATTATTCGATGTATGGGGTATTGATTTTATGGGGTCATTTCCCCCTTCTAACGGTAATGTGTTTATCTTATTGGCAGTTGATTACATGTCCAATTGGGTGGAGGTCATTGCATGCCATCAGAATGATGCTAAGACGGTATCAAGGTTTCTCCAATAGCACATTTTTGTGCGGTTTGGGACAGCTAGAGCTCTTGTGAGCAATGAGGGTACACACTTTGTGAATAATGTTTTAACTAAACTTTTAGTCAAGTATGGAATTAAGCATAGGATAGCTACCCCTTATCACCCACAAGCAAATGGTCAAGCTGAAGTTAGTAATAGGGAAATTAAATCTATTTTAGAGAAAGTAGTCCATCCATCTAGGAAAGATTGGTCTTTTCAGTTAGATGAGGCTCTTTGGGCTTATAGGACAACCTATAAGACTCCTCTAGGTATGTCTCCCTATAGGTTAGTATATGGAAAGACTTGTCATTTACCGTTAGAGCTTGAGCATAAAACGTTTTGGGCTTTGAAGAAATTGAATTTTGATTTAAGTCGTGCAGGGGCAATAAGAATGTTGCAGCTTAATGAGTTAGAGGAGTTTCGCCAATTTTCTTATGAAATTGCGAAAAATGTATAAAGAGAAGACTAAGCGGTGGCATGATAAGAAAATAAAACCTAAAGAATTTGTTAAGGGACAGAGAGTTTTGCTTTAGGGAAAAATACACTTTTGGTCCCTGAGGTTTGGGTTAAGTGACACTTTGGTCCCTGAGTTTTCAAACTCAACAAAAATACCCCTGAGGTTTGAGATAAGCAACATTTGGTCCCTGCCGTCTAATTTGTCGTTAAATGCTAACAGATTGCTGACGTGGCCACATTTTTTTAATTAAAAAAATTATTTTTTTATTTTTAAAATAAAAATAAATAAAAACAATAAAATAATATTATTTTAATTATTTTTTAATCTCTTTCTTCTTCCTCTCTTCTTCATCCCCTCTTCTTCATCCTCTTCCCTCCACCCTTTCTTCATCTTCTTCAAATTTCCAGTTGCCGGCGACCGGCGGCCGGCCACCGCTCGCCGCCGCTGGCGACTGTATTTTTTTTTTTCTCTTTTCTTCTTATCTCTTACCCCATTTTTCTTCTTTTCATTTTTTTTTTTTAAAAATATAGGAGAGGGAGGAGGGACCTCCCTCCTCCTCCATTTTCGGCCAGAAACGAAGGAGGAGGGAGGTCCCTCCTCCCTCCCTGTTCAGATCTGAGTTCGAGGAGGAAGGAACAAGGAAGAAGAAGGATGAAAGAGAAAAAGTGTTCGATTTATGACGCCACGACCACGATAGAATCAAACTCAACACGAGTCCCCAAGCAAAAAAGTTCAACTACTTCTCTCTCTCTCTATCTGTTGCTGTGAATCGTATAAGCTCGTAGACATACTCGTGCGCGCGGCACTGTCTCTTTCTTTCTCTGAAGGAAGCGCTCTTTCTTTCTTTTTCTCCGATACTTAACTTTGCAGTTTCGGTTGTTCTATTGTTGTTGGATGAGAGCCGGAGATTGTCACTGCAGGTCTGGGAATTGCGACCTCCGGAATGACCGACAACGGCTCTGTAGCGGAGTTTCGAGCTCTGGTGGAGAGCACCAACCGGGAGTTCGCTAGGGTCCAAGACGTCCCAGCTTACGATCGTGTGGACAACCATCACTATTTTCATAAGGTTTTCAAGGCCTATTTGGAGCTCTGGAAGTACCAGCAGAAACACCGCACCACGCTCGTTGAATCTAGTCTTAACCGCACGGAAATTGGCGAGATCGCTAGTCGGATCGGTCAGCTTTACTTTGGGCATTATATGAGAACCAGTGAGGCCAGGTTTTTAATTGAAGCGTATGTCTTCTATGAAGCGATTCTTAATCGAAGCTATTTTGAGGGATCGAAGAATTTGAGGAAGGATCTGGGAGTAAGGTTCAAGGAATTGAGGCTTTACGCCAGGTTTTTGCTGGTTTCGTTGTTTTTGAATCGCACGGACACGGTTCAAGGAAATGGAGGGAGGTCCTTCCTCCCTCTTCTATATTTTTTTTTAAAAAAAAAGGAAAAGAAGAAAAATGGGGTAAGAGAGAAGAAGAAAAGAGGAAAAAAAAATACAATCGTCGGCGGCCGGCCACCGGCCGCCGGCAACCGGAAATTTGAAGAAGTTGAAGAAAGGGTGGAGGGAAGAGGATGAAGAAGAGGGGAAGAAGAAAGAGATTAAAAAATAATTAAAATAATATTATTTTATTGTTTTTATTTTTTTTTATTTTAAAAATAAAAAAAATAATTTTTTAATTAAAAAAATGTGGACACGTCAGAAATCTGTTAGCATTTAACGGCAAATTAGACGACAGGGACCAAAATGTTGCTTATCTCAAACCTCAAGGGTATATTTGTTGAGTTTGAAAACTCAGGGACCAAAGTGTCACTTAACCCAAACCTCAGGGACCAAAAGTGTATTTTTCCCTTTGCTTTACGACTCTAGATTGAAATTGTTTTCTGGAAAATTAAAATCTAAATGGTCTTGGCCATTTATGGTGATTGAAGTTTTTCCTCATAGAGCAATTACTTTGAGAGATGAAAAAGATGGGAGAGTGTTCAAGGTTAATGGACAGCGAGTGAAGCATTATTGGGGAGAGAAATTTCGTTCGAAATATCCTTTCCTAAAATTGGTTGATGAATAAGCGAGCGAGAGTCTTGCGGGAGGATTTCATATTGCAATATTTTTAGCTCCCAGTGTTTGTTGCGATTTTATTTTTCGCTGATTTGATTTGATTTTAATTCGAATTATTTTGAATTAGATTCGGTTTATTTGAATCTTATCTGATTTATTTTAATTCGTTGGTATTTTTAATTTCCGTAGATTTTATTCTCGGTTTATTTATCTTTAATTTGGCCGATTTAATTTTTAATTTAATCGGATTTGTTTTTGATTTAGTTGTATGTTTGTTATTTAGATTTATGTTTAGATTAGGTTTTAATAATATATTTCCTTATTTATTCGGCTGAGGTGAGATTTGATTTTGGCAGTTTAAATTTCAAATTGAAATTTTCCGTATAAAAGATTCTTCTAGAAGAAAATCTTTGGCTGATCAGTTTGTTTTTGCAATCTGTTGAAAGGATCAAATATTTCGTCAGATATTAAGGGGATTTGTTGTGAATTAAATAATTTTACCATTTGGAATTTAATTTTTCCGTGGGCAGGTAAACCGCGTGAAGCATCTGACGCGTGTCACGCAATGTTGGTCCAACGTTCTATCCATTAGCCAGCGTAGAGGATATTTACCACGGGACAAATTTTACCGTTTTTGAAATTTAATTCCCCATGATTACATGCAAATTAAACGGTAATTTTTATTTAATTGGGGCAGAATCTTTCGGTTAGGATTTAAAGTGCTGGAGCCCTATTTATTCAAGACCCCTGGTACGTTTCGTTTCACTTCATCTTCTTGCTTTCGTTCTTTGTTTTTTATTTCTCTCTACCTTGCTTCCGATTACTGTGAAATACTCTACGTTGGAGATGGCTAAAACAAGAGGGAGGAGAGAAAGAGATACTGAGGAAGAGGAAGTGTCGATTACACCTGAGGCACCGAAGACAAGAACGAAGAGAAGGAAAACACCAGAAGAAAGAGAGGCTAAGAGACGAAGAAGGCAACAACGAGCTGAGGTTGCAGGAGTAGTACGGAAAGTGGTCAAATACATTGCTGAAGAAACGGTTGAGGAAGAACAACCAAAAGACCCTGAAGAAAAGAAAGATTCGGAACAAGAAGAATAGACAGTCGAAACTCAGCACAAGGGACAAGAAAAGCGAGCAAAAGATATGCAAGGGCAAGGTAATGGTCAGGAACAACAGACTCAAGAAGTTGTGCCGGAGGTACCACGTCGTCGCCGCCGCAAGCAAAAGGCGGGATGGATTAAGGTAATCAGGACGGACACTCCATCTCCGTCAACAATAGAATCTGAGAAGGAAAATTCAGAGAAAGAAGAGGCTAAGAAGAAAACGGAAGAAGAAACCCTGACAAAGCAACAAGAGGACAAGGGCAAAGGAGTTGCTGAGGCGCCGACCGAAATAGAGGGGACTGAAACCGAGGAACTGAGGCTGTCGTATGATCGCTTCGTCAACGATCTTGCCCGAGCAAAATATTTAGAGATGTTGAAGAGGGATTTTCTGTTTGAGCGAGGATTCGGTGATGACCTACCTCATTTCTTACGAGTTGGAATTACAAATCACGGATGGGATCAGTTCTACGCAAAACCAGAGTCGGTGAATTCAAATGTTGTTCGTGAATTTTACGTGAACATAGATGATGAAGAAGGGTTTCAAGCAATTGTTCGTGGGGTAGCAGTAGACTGGAGCTTCACTATACAACCTTTAGGATTTTCTGCATGCTGGTTATAATGAGATGGCGACAACGCCATCTAACGAGCACTTAAATGCTGCTGTTCGGGAAGTAGGAATAGAAGCGGCACAGTGGCGACTGTCAAAGATCGAAAAGAGGACTTTCCAAGCTGCTTATTTGAAGAAGGAAGCCAATACTTGGATGGAGTTTATCAGACAGAGGCTGCTTCCAACGACTCATGACTCCACGATCTCTCGGGAAAGAGTTCTTCTGGCTTTTGCAATACTACGGTCTCTCAGCATCGATGTAGGTAAAATTATTGCTGGTGAAATTTTTGGATGTTGGCGTAAGAAGGTTGGAAAATTATTCTTCCCGAACACAATTTCAATGTTTTGTAAGAGATTGGGGTTCCCATGAGTGCAGAGGATGTTATTCTGATGGATAAGGGAATAATAGACACGCCGAACCTGACAAGGCTTCAGAGGACTCAAGAAGCACGCCCAGGCGGTTTGGTGTGTGGCATCCACCAAATTCAAGAACAGCTACAAATGCATTCCAGTCGAATGGAGTTTGCCGAAAGGCAATTCAAAACTTTCTGGAATTATGTTAAACGAAGGGATGCCGCACTGAGGAGGGCCTTGCAATCCAATTTTTCCAAGCCTTATCCAGCTTTTCCTATATTTCCTGATGATCTATTGAACCCCTGGATCCCACCACCGCCGATAGAAAGAGAAGGAGATGAGGAAGAGGACGCTAGTCAGGAGGATTAGAAGAAGGCGAGCTGAGCGAGCTTTTATTTTGAAGGATTATTTTTGTTGCTCGCGCATTTTCCCTAACCAAGAAAAATTTTGTCTGCTTTTTGATATTTCTGCTTCTTTGTTTTTATTTTTCTGCTGATCTTTTTAAATTTTTATCTGATATTGTAAATCTTTTCTGTTATTTTTAATGAAATTCCCGAAGTTGTTTCAATTCTATAGCACTGCGCATTCCTAACTTAATCATTTTCTTCTGAATTTTTGAAGCTTGGACTAGTTAGCTTAATTAGATCAAGGTGTTCTGATATCCAGAAACCTTTTGCTTGAGCATTTCTTCTAGCCTAGTCATCGCAGCGGCAAGAAGATTCTGAGGTAGTATTGACTTATTTGATCCACCTTAAGCTTAATCTTAGTCCCACGCTTAGTTTAAAATTCAGATAGAAAAGGAATTAAGTTTGGGGGTATAATTAACATGTTCATTCATTGGGGACAGAATAATTTAAGTTTGGGGGACTTTTAGCTACTCCGCTTGTTTTGCTCGAGCATTCCTCTCCTTCATAATTATTTCTCTATGTTGTTGAGTAACCAGGGACATTTGTGACACCCACAGTTTGTCTTTGCGTCAAAAGATGACCTAGAGAATATTGAAAAAATGAAAATTTATTATTTGCTGAAAAAAAATATTTGGAAAATTTTGTTGTGAAAATTGAAAGAGCAAAAGTTTTGAAAGATGAATGTTAATCTAGCAGTTTTTCTATCTACCAGGGCTTAGGTGAGCTTCATCATAAAATGTCGTCATTCTGAGAAACAAGGGATAGAATAACTAAAGATTTTTTAGCTTAGCAATGAGTATTTAGCCTAGTTGGTGATAAGCTTGAGGCAAGGGTATACTGCACCATAAAGTGGGTCATCTCATGCTTAAGAGTTTATGACTGTAGGGCTGCTTTAAGTCTGAAGAACAGAAAACATAAATCACCTAAAATGTGTGTTTTAATATATCTGATAATATGGTTAAGCCGTGGTAAGTTCTTAAGGTTGAGTTAAAGGTGGTGATTATTTGTTCAATGCTGAAAGAATTATTTTGCTGCAGCAGTGCTTGGTTTTGCAGAATGCTCAGGTAAAGGTTGAAGGTAGTGTTGGAATATTTGTTTTGATTGAGTTGTGTTGTATCTAATGTTTTGAATTCTCAAGGGAAGGTTAGTTAGTATTGCTCGGGACGCGCAATAGTTCAAGTTTGGGGGTATGATAACTCTCCAAAAGGGAGTTATTTAGGCCGTATTTCTATAGTGTTTTGTGTGTCATCTGTGTTAAATAGGGTTGCTTTTAGATGAATATTATATGTTCTAACCCATTTAGAAGAATGGATGCTTTGAAAGTTATTTTGTGCAGAAAATAATGATGAGCGACTTGAGGGAGCAAAATCTGTGATCCAGCAAAGTAGGGAGCAAAACTGCCATGTGAGCCGCACGTGGTTCATTAAATGAGGTGGCGTTAGCTGAATTAATCTCGGATCTAGGAAGCTTGGAGAGCCCTCCACGTGTCTAATTTGACCTAATTAGGGTTGACTCCACTCTATAAAAGGAAGTAGCCGTCTCAAGTAAAAAACTTTCCAAATTCGAGAGAGGAAAGTCTCATTCCATTCGTGGAGGCTTACTTTCCATCTTTGGGAGCCGAATAAAGGAGGAACGATTAGAGACCTCAAGAAGACCATTAGCTACGAATCTATTCAAGGGAATTAATCTTTTCTTGTAATTTCTTGTAGTTATGTATGCACATACTCAGATTGTAGCGTGTGTTACCTTGTACTCCATGAACTAAATTTACTTAGGTGTTGGTTAGGATCTATGTAGTTGTCGTGCTTATTACTCTATGCAATATAAATTGATTTGAGCATCTTGATTATTTGTTGTGCCTATTTCTATTTTGTGCTCGTCCAGCCAAGCGGTATGAATATCACCTCTTAGTTTCAGGGATGATTTGAGAGGTGTGTGACAATTAATCACACTAGACCATTATGTGTTGGTGGACGCCAGTTACATAAAATAGGTAAAGTGAGAGCTATTCAAAACCTCGTGGATTCGATAAATTACTTATCACTTGCTACAGATTGTGTATACTTGCACAGTATTCTAGAGCTTATTTTATCATATTTTTATCCCACTCTAGAAGGCAATAGTCACTCTTACTTTGTAATGTCGTTTACTGTTAAGACTGACTATTTCATGCGATGACCTAGGTAACTCGATCTTAATTATGAGTTTACTATGAACTACTGTTTGTTTGGGATTATCCTTTGATCTGCATGGGTGAGATTGGCCAAACAGCACCGCTCAATAAGCCTACCATTTTGGGGATAAGACTGGATGAATAGCTGGGGAAATAGTATTGCAAGATGGAATTCACTCCTACCCGAATCAAGGATAGTAGAAAGGTTGTTCCCTTAAGTGCTGACTCCGAGGCTTGAACAAGGGGCCCCACCCTCTCATTGACCCGAGAGGGACTCTGTTTAGTGGTTGGACCATAAACAAATTGTTCATTAGAGGACCAGTGGACTTAAGGAATCAAGAAGTGCTATAGGGGTAAAACGGACCTTTTGACCTAGCTATAGTTACGAACAACCTGTGAAGGATTGACTTACTGATCATGGTTATATCGAGTGGACGAAAATATATCTACAGTGAGGGGAGTTCAACTACTAGACTATAGTGAAGTGACCCAGTAGTTAACAGATGTTGGTTAACTAGGTTAAAAGAGTTTAACCAGTTAAACCTCGAACCGTTGGAGCCCATGACCTGTAGGTCCATTAGGTCCACTTGCTAGCTAAAGGAATAAACTTTGGAACAATATGATGGAAGGAATTAAAAGTTCAAATTCAGTTTAGGGAAATGGTCGGTCATATTGGATATCATCGACACGTCGGGTTTTGGTTAAACCTAACTTTGAGAGAATTTAATATATTTAAATATGATTTAAATATCGAGCACATGAATAGGGATTCATGGTTGAAAAATAACATTTCGGAAATGATCGGAATTGGTAGCAAAATATGAATTTAATATTAGATATTAAATTAATTATATATTTGATTATTTAATTAATAAATAAATAATTATTATTTTAAATTAATTTAAAATTCAAAATTCAAAATTTAGATTTAAATTTTCAGATTATTAATTATTGAATTAAATAAACTAAAATTCAATTTCATTTGAATTATGAAAATTCAAAATAAAATTGAATTTTAGGAGGTGGAGTGCATGGTGACTAAACTCATGCACTCCCCGTCATTAAGCCACCAAAATCTCACTTAATCTTGGGATCAATTGGTGGCAAATTTTGGTGCATTTTCTCAGCTTTGTTTACTCTATAAATAGAGGTAAGAATGCTGAAGAATTAAGGTTGGAATTCATAGTGTTATGCTGCCAAAATCCCACCAAAAGTTCATGAACTTAAACCTCTCATAAAGCTTGTGTTTCAAGCTCTTTCCCTCTCAAATTCCATCACTAGAGGATCCCACAATCTGTTCCAAAGGTCTGAGAATAGCAAGGAAGATCAAGTGGTGGTTCGTGACAAGTTGGTGTGGAAAAGCAACCAACCAGTTCATTTAATTTCAAGATTAAAGAGGTTGGTACCCACTGTCTCTGTTTTTCCTATTATGAACAGCATGCTTTGTATGATCAAATTGAAGTAATTATGTGCCTAAGATCCAAAATTGCTTCTGCATGTTAGATATTAACACCTTCAGTTGTTTTATTAATTTTGGCTATGTTGCATGAGAGTCAAGGTTGCATAGTCTATGTGCTCATTGAGATAGTGAATGGTGGAGCATGATGCGTAAGTCATGTGATGGATGTGTGTGCAGAGTGTGACATGAAATCACGTGTGGGTTGTGAGTGTGGAGTGTGATGCGTAAATCATGTGTGAGTGTGCGCTGCGCATGACGCGTAATTCATGTGTTGGGTGAGAGTGTGTTACATGACACGTAAATCATGTTTTTGGGGAGGAGCGTGAGGCGTAAATTACGTGTTAAGATTGTATTGCATCGCACGCAATTCATGTGTTTTGGTGTGTGGCATGACGCGTAAATCAAATGCTAAGAAAGCGAGCATGGTGCAGAAACCATGTGGGGGTGCATAGCATGTTGTGTGTGTTCATGTTGTCCTTTTAACCATGAGTATTATTGTTTGCTTTCTCGCTTTAAGAGCATGTTATTGGTTTATTCGCTTTGAAAGCATATTGTATGCATGTGCCAAAGCCTATTTTGTGTTGTTTGCTGATTGGTGGCTCATCGGGTGTGAGTTGCTTACCAGTACCGTGGTTGTACTGACCCCTCCCCTTTCTCCCACAATATTTTCAGATTATGCAAGTGAGCCTAAATACTATGAGTCTGGTGATGAGGACAAGGAGACTCATGAGGAGTGATTCCACTGGTTTAGCCTCTCCATTGTTTAGTGGTTATTTATTCTTTGTTTTGGTTGGATAGGGTAGCTTTTATGAATTGATTGTGGTTAGGTTGCTTCTAGGTTTTCGCTGGTAGGCTAGAGTTTTACATTCAGTTGTTAGCCCAGTTGGAATGCTTTATGTTATTGTTAAGATGTAAATATGTTCTAGATTTAATTAAAATTTGGCAAGGTAGTTTGTGTTTAATGTACTCTTGTTGTGGAAATTTGATAAATGCAAGATCTGACTCGCTTAGTTTGTGGAAATAGGGGTTCTGTTGTGAATCTGAAGTGTTGTGGTGTGTAGTTGTGAGCAATTTGATATTAGAAGTGTGTTTTCTTGTTTAACAGGTTTTTAAAAAAATGATTTAGTTCTATGTATGCGGTTATGCTGCCGAAATTTTTAGAGCACTATAGGAGTTTAGTAATGTCACTAAGTTAGTCATAATAAAACTTGGGTTAGGTTTATGATTTTTTTTTTTTTAAAAAAAAAGTTAAATAAGTCAATGACCTAATAGACATAAAATTGAAAGCTTTGGGACTAATTAGATATATAATCCAAAGTTTATGAATTTATTAGACACTTTTTAAAATTTAGAGATCTAATGAGACATAAAACCATCGCAAGTTTAAAGCACAAAGACCTATTTGACAAAAACCTAAACGTTAGATTAAATGTGTAGTTTAATCTAGTTAGTCATGGGAATTGGTATTGTATTGATATTGAAATTTGCGTTGGTGTTGGTGTTGGCATTAGTATCAACATTACCATTTGGTTGTTGTAATTGGCACCAACATTGATTTTGGTTATTGGAATAGACATTGCATTGATTATTAGAATTGACATTGACAATCAATTTGCATTGAAGTTGTTGGCATTGTCATCCGCATCAACATTAGAATCAACATCAGTATCGATATCAACATCGATATCAACATTAGTAACGATATCAACATCAACATCGATTTGAAATATGTGTAGTATCATGCTTTCATTAGAAATCAACAAGACATATCACATATTTGCAATTTGTTTAATGAACTCAGGAGGAGGGGATGTTAGATTATATCACTCTACAACTCTCCTCAATTTCTCTCACATGACTAAATGTATAAAGATAGTAATTTAAAATCAAGGAGACTAAGGGTATGTTTGGAATACATTTTAATTTAAATGTTTTTCAAGAATGCATTTTTTAAAAAACATTTGTATAGAAATTGTTTAGAATTTAAACACTCATAGGTTTTGTTACATTTTCTCACTAGTGTTTTTGTACACAAGTTATTGTATACTTAAAAACTCTTTTTCGAAAAGTTGGTTTCAAGTGTTTCTCTCAAAATGGTTTATTTCTCAATCTCATTTTCTAATAAGTCATTTTTAGTGGTTGTCAAACATTATAAATTTTTTCAAAATGATTTTTTTGCAAAATTAAACCCTTGAAAAGTTAAACCAAAACACATCCTAAATTAAAATAAACATGCAATTTGTTAGATGGTGTCAACTTAACTTTCCAGATCCAATCGCGAAGGTGACATAACTGAACGGTAATTGGTATGTACTCTCGACCAAAAAGTCAAATGTGTTCAAATCCTCCACCTCCGAACGTTGTTGAAGTTAAAAGAAGACTCTCAATATCCAATCCCCAACCAAACCAAATCTTCAAATCTTGAATGTTTTTGTAACCAAATTCAAAGTCTTATCCCTCCTTTTTATCTCTGGGGACTAGGTCAAAAATGATAATTTAGAAGTATGAAGATTAAATAAATAAAAAACATGCAATTTGTCGTAGAGTCAGTGCCAACTTAACTTCCATTCAAGGCCAAGTGGTTTTAAATCATAATTATATATATATATCTTGAATATTTATGTATTTATTTTGTTCAAAGTTTTTAATATTGAAAATTGTATCTGTTCTCTTCTGGATTTCTCTAATTTTGTATTCCTCCCTTATTGCCTAATCTTAGAATAAGTCAAAGAAAGATTCAATTTAATAATATAGTTGATCTAGTTGAAGGTAGGTTACATCATGACTGTGTTAAATAAAAACACTTTATGATTGGTCATTTGGTGTAAATGTCAATTTCCTCATGTTTGTTGACGTTACCTAATAACTTGGCCCAATTCGCACCATTAATGTTTTCATATCAATGTCATCATCAATAGGTTGCAGGCCGATTCAAGTAAATCTATTTCCATTGAATATGTAATTAATACAGTAAAACTTTCAAAGCTACTTTAATTTGGTCAAGCTTCTATTTAGTTTTGGTTTTTTAAAGTTAAACTACAAGTTTAGCAGCTAAACTTTCAGAGTTTTGTCAATTTGACCCATGAATTTTAAAAAGTTTCAAATAGATACTCAAATTTTCAACTTTGTATTCAATAGGTCCCGAACTTTAAAAAATAGGAAAAAATACACTTTTGGTCCTTGAGGTTTGGATTAGGTTTCATTTTGGTCCCTGAGTTTTCAAACTCGACAATTTAGTCCCTGAGGTTTGGATTTCTTTCATTTTGGTCTCTCCATCCAATTTTCCGTTAAATACTAACAAATTGCTGACATGGAAATATTTTTTAATTAAAAAATTATTTTTTAATTTTTTAAAATAAAAATATATTAAATTAATAATTTATTATTTCTTTATATTTTTATTTATTCTCTTTCTACCTCCTCCTCTTCTTCCTCTTCACCTTCTTCTTCATCTTCACTCTTTATCACCAACTGGTACTGCCGCCTGCAGCCACTGACCACCGCCGACCACTGCTCGTCGGGGGCCAGCCTTCGAGGACTCTGTGTTTTTTTTAATCCTTCCTTTCTTCCATTCTTCTCCTTCCTTTCTTCTTTTCTTTCTCTCTTCATTTTCTTTTTTATTTAAAAACAGAAAAGAGAGGATCTGTCATGTTCCGCTACTATTGCATTTGGGAGGGGCTGGCCGTTTGGATCTATTGTTCGACCGCAGAGGAGGGGACGTCGTGCCAAGGAAAAACACCCACGCCACCAAAAAAATTCCCGTAGATGAAGATCCACGGCTGTCGGATTGCTCGCATGGAAGACCCACTGTCAAAACTATTGCAGCCATGTGTGTTGTTGTAGCTCGAAAAGAAAACTCGTCGTTTGTGTTGTTGCAGCTCGAAAAGAAAACTCATAACTTGAAGACCCACGCACGTCTGTGTGTGCTCGGAAGACCCACGGCTACTGTTTTTGGGAGGAGGGGCCTCCTCCTCCCTCCCCGTTTTAGATCTGAAACGGGGGAGGGAAGAGGAGGCCCCTCCTCTTGATTTTGGTGTTGAAAAAGGGAGGATGAGCCTCCTCCTCTTGATTTTGGCACTGAAAAAGGGAGGAGGAGCCTCCTCCTCCCTCCTATATTTTCTATCTAAAAAAAAAAGAAAATGTAGAAAAAGGGGAAGTATAAGAAGAAAAAAAGAGTAGAAAAGAGAAAAAAAATGTCGTCGGTGGTCGAGGACTGGTTTGGCGGTGGCAGGTTTGGGTTTGGGTTTGGGTTTGGTTGAAGAAGAAGAAGAGAAGGGAGAGAAGAAATAAAAATTTTTAAAAAAAATATTTTTAATATTTTTATTTTAGAAAAGTAAAAAATAAATTTTTAATTAAAAAATATATTGTCACATCAGCAATCTGTTAGTATTTAATGGAAAATTGGATGGAGGGACCAAAATGAAACGAAATCCAAACCTCATGGGCTAAATTGGCGAGTTTGAAAACTCAGGAACCAAAATGAAACCTAACCCAAACCTTAGGGACCAAAAGTGTATTTTTCCCTAAAAAAAATATCTCATGAGTCCTTAAACTTTCACTTTTGTGTCAAATAGGTCTCTGAACTTTCAAATTTGTGTCTAATAAATCCTTGACATATTTGACATTTTTTAAAATTCACAAGCCTACTAGATACAAAATTATTAGAAGTTTAAGGTCTCAACATGCAAAATATTTAATTTTATATTTAATAGATTGATTAATTTTCAAAAATTCCGAATATGTTAGGGACCTATTAAAAACAAAATCGAAAGTTCAAGGACATATTAGACATTTTTAAAATTTAGGCACCTATTGACACAAATATGAAAGTTCATAGACCTATTAAACAACTTTTAAAGTTCAGGGATCAAATTGACACAACACTCTAAATTCAGGGTCTAAAATTATAATTTAACCTATTTTTTTATTATTATTATTTTTATTCTGAGTTCAAAAGCTTGTTTGTTTCAAAACTAATATCATAAAACAAGGTTTCATTTCCATCCCCTAAACTTTAGGAAAATTGCGGTGGGTGGCAAATTGGACCAAATTAATAGCAAATATAGCACCATGTAAAAAAAAATTGCAAATATAGCAAAATCTATCGGAGTCTATCTAATAGACTTCGATTATCAGAGTTTATCAGCGATAGACTCTGATTAATCAGAATCTATCAGTCTACTGATAGACTCCGATTATTCAGAGTCTATCAGTGTCTATCGCTGATAAACTCTGGTTAATCAAAATCTATCAGTGTCTATCAGTGACTATCACTGATAGACTTTGATTAATCGAAATCTATCAGCGATAGACACTGATATATTTTGAATAATCAGAGTCTATCAGTGATAGACACGGATAGAATCCGACAACAGCTTTTTGGTCTTGTATAATTAATTTTGCTATATTTGCAATTAGTTTGAAACTGTGCTATATTTGCTATTAATTTGGTCCAATTTGCCATCTATGCAACTGCCCCTAAACTTTATTTGTAATTGATTACTATAATTTTATTTAATATAATTATAATTTGATATGATGCAAAATGTTTTTATAATTTTTAATTATAAAATTAATCTTATATCTTTATTTTACCACTTTATATATGGAAAATTATCCATGTTTTGATCGGTAAAACTAGGTTGAAATTATCAATGGTTTGTTTTATGTTATAATTTGATGTCAAACATTGTTATAGGTAATTTTGGACCACACGGGCGCACAAGGAGCTAACGAGGACAATCGAAGAGAGGTAGGACCAAAAGACCGACCCAGAGGAAGAACAAACCAAAGGGTCGGGCCGACATGGCCCGACCCATATGGTCGGCCTCGGCCTTTTGCCGAGGCCGAGCATAATGGTCGGCCTCGGCAAAAGGCCGAGGCCGACCATTTGGCCCGCTTGCGCGGGCCGAGCCCGGTGGCCTCTTTTCGGTCCCTGATGCCCCGAATCGCCCCGGTTCCGCCTGGTTCGCCCCGAAACACCTCCGGATTCCTAAAAACCCTAGGAGGACAAACAGGTATAAAAACCCCTCTTCATCACGGAAGAAGGGTTCGAAAAACTCTACTCTTGACTGTACCCTTTACTATCTATAGCTTCTCCTCGGTTTTCTGACTTAGGCATCGGAGGCGGTGTGGCCTACACCACGCCGGTGTGCAGCGGTTTTTGCTGGTCTTGCAGGTCACGTCTTCCCCAGTTTCTACAAATTCACTGTTGGTGTCACGTGAAGGTCAGGTGAGACCTCTGTCCAGATTTTGGCATCAACAGTTGGCGCCGTCTGTGGGGAAGAGAGTGCTTGCCAGTCTAGACCGCGCATCGGTGGTGGTCTGCAGGATGGATCAAGTTCAGAAACCAAAAGGAAACCTCGGATATGAGCGGGAAACGACGAGCCCGACTGGGGCCGACCTCGGTAGGGAGAAGTCCGACCCTAACTTCAGAGATTGTAGAAAGGATCTGTGTGTCCACAATGCTGTCGGACCTGACCCAAGAGGACAGCCAGCGGAAGAACTGGAGTCTGTGCCACTAACGTCTAAGGAAAGAAGAGTGAACATCGGCACCAGACTGGGGGCTGAGCAGAGGGATAGACTGGTTGATTTCTTGAGGGCAAATGCAGATTTGTTTGCATGGTCACACGAAGATATGCCGGGAATTGACCCGGAAGTGATGGTTCACCGATTAAACGTGGGCAGGGATTTCAAGCCAATAAAGCAGAAACGAAGAGCATTTAATTCGGAGAGGAATGAGGTTGTTGCCAGTCAAGTGGATGAGTTGCTTAAGGCGGGGTTCATCCGAGAAGTTCATTATCCCCAGTGGTTGTCTAATGTGGTACTGGTAAAAAAGGCTAACGGGAAGTGGCGGATGTGCATCGACTTCACCGACCTAAATAAGGCATGTCCAAAGGACAGTTATCCTCTGCCCATGATCGACCAGTTGGTTGATGCCACAGCAGGGCACGAGATGCTGAGTTTTATGGATGCATACTCAGGATACAATCAGATTAGAATGCACGAGCCCGATCAGGAAAAGACTTCCTTTATCACCAGTCGAGGGTTGTATTGTTACAGGGTCATGCCGTTCGGTCTAAAGAACGCCGGAGCGACATACCAACGGATGGTGAACCACATGTTCGCTCCGCTGTTGGGAAAGAACATGGAGGTATACGTGGATGATATGCTGGTGAAGAGCTTGAAGTCTCAATGCCATGAGTCTGATCTTAATGAAGCTTTCCAGATACTCCGAAAGTATCGAATGAAGCTAAACCCGAGTAAATGCGCTTTCGGAGTAACGTCTGGAAAGTTCCTAGGGTTCATGGTACATCAGAGGGGGATAGAAGCAAACCCAGACAAGATCAGAGCAATCATGCAAATGTCTTCCCCGACCAATCTCAAGCAGCTTCAAAGCTTGAATGGGAGGATTGCCGCCTTGAACAGGTTTGTTAGTAGATCAACTGACAGGTGCTTACCCTTCTTTAAAATTTTGAGACAGGGATCACGTTTCGAGTGGACTGGAGAGTGCGAAAAGGCTTTTCGAGAGCTGAAGGACTACCTGAGCTCGGCCCCGCTCTTGGCCAAGCCGCTCCCTGGAGACGAGCTACTGCTCTACGTCGCGGCCTCGGATACGGCTGTAAGTTCTGCACTGATCAAAGAAGAAGGGAAACTCCAGCGACCCGTGTATTATACCAGTAGGTCAATGGTTGGAGCAGAAACTAGATACCCCCAAGTGGAGAAGCTCGCTCTGGCCCTAGTTACGTCGGCCAGAAGATTGCGTCCGTATTTCCAAGCCCATAAGGTAACAGTTTTGACCAATTTTCCGCTAAAACAGGTGTTGCAGAAGCCAGACGCCTCGGGTCGCCTCATGAAGTGGGCAGTCGAGCTGAGTGAGTATGACATCCACTACAAACCTCGAACTGCCATGAAAGGGCAAGCTGTGGCAGATTTCCTGGCAGAATTAACAGCTGCCGAGGATGAGGCCAACCCTCAGAGGCCTGAGGCCGAGCAAAGCAAGTCAGGCACAGAGGTCAGTATGCTGAGTGTAAGGGAGGTAAAACAGACTTGGACACTCTTTGTGGACGGGTCTTCCAACACCAAGGGTTGTGGAGCAGGAATTTTGCTAGAATCCCCTGATGGAGGAAGATTTGAGTATGCCCTGAGATTTAACTTCAAGGCCTCGAATAATGAGGCTGAATACGAGGCACTCCTTGCAGGATTGAGATTGGCAAGGGAGATCGGAGTCTCAGACATCATGGTTCAAAGCGATTCACAACTAATCGTGAAGCAAGTGTTGACAGAATATCAGACTAGGGAACAGAGAATGAGTAAGTACTTATCCAAGGCCAGGGAACTGCTGTCCAAATTTGAAAAGTGGGAGATCAAGCAAATCCCGAGGTCTCAGAATGCCAACGCAGATTCACTGGCCCGCTTGGCGGCTGCCTATGATACAGAGTTGAGTAGGACTGTACAAGTTGAGGTTTTGTCTGAGCCTGCGGTGTGTACTAAGGAGGTTCTCGAGACAGATGGCCAAGCAGAGGTCGAGCCTGAGGATAAGTCCAAGGCCGAGGCCGAGCCTGAGGACAAGTCTGAGGCCGAGGCCGAAGGTCCGGGGCCTGAGGTCGAGGGTCCTACAGACAGGGAGGGTGTCCCATCAATCGAAACTGAACCCTCCCCTGAAGCAAGAGAAGCTTCGTGGATGGATCCGATCCTTGCTTACTTAGGGAAAGGCGAGCTGCCAACAGAGAAGACGGAGGCTAAAAAGGTTCAGAGGCGAGCATCACATTTTGTGTTAAGGGAAGGGAAACTATATAAAAGAGGCTACTCGATGCCGTTGTTGAGGTGCCTTCCTCCTAGTGATGCTAACTACGTTATGAGAGAGATACATGAGGGGGTGTGTGGAAATCATTCAGGAGCAAGGTCGCTATGTCACAAGATAGTCAGGCAAGGTTACTACTGGCCAACCATGTTGCAAGACACTAGGCATTTCACGAGGTCTTGCGATCAATGCCAAAGGTTTGCACCCATTCCAAGGCAACCGCCTGAGCCTTTAACAAGCATTATCAGCCCGTGGCCATTCGCGCAATGGGGGATAGATCTGATCGGACCTCTCCCCCAAGGTAAAGGGCAGACCAAGTATGCAGTCGTGGCTGTGGATTATTTCACAAAATGGGCAGAGGCAGAACCGCTAGCAACCATAACCGAAAAGAAGGTTACTGACTTTATATGGAAGAATATTGTGTGCCGTTTTGGGATTCCTAACACCATTATATCAGATAACGGTAGGCAGTTTGACAATGCCGCTTTCAGGAGGTTCTGCTCAGATTTAGGCATAGCACATCGTTGTTCATCCCCAGCCCATCCGCAAGCTAATGGCCAGGTGGAGGTTGTGAATAAAATAATTAAACAGAATCTGAAAACGAAGCTTGAAGGGCTAAAAGGATCATGGGCCGAAGAGCTCCCACGTGTACTATGGGCGTATCGGACGACAGCACGAACCTCAACAGGGGAAACACCATTTTCCCTTTCGTTCGGGGCAGAGGCAGTAGTCCCAGTGGAGGTTGGCATCCCCTCCCCCAGGACAGAGCAGTTTAGTGTGCAGAGGAATGATGAAGCTATGAGGTTGAACTTGGACCTTCTAGACGAGCATCGTGAAATGGCACAACTCCGGGTTGCAGAGTATAAAAATAGGATTGCCAGGTATTACAACACAAAAGTGAAAAGGCGCACCTTCAAAGAAGGAGATCTTGTACTGAGGAAAGTCATGCAGAACACCAGAGATCCCAATGCAGGTGCATTGGGACCAGCATGGGAAGGACCCTACCAAGTTAGCAAAGTGGTCCGGCCCGGCACCTATGCATTGGTTGACGAAAACGGGAAACCAACTCCACACCCATGGAATGCAGAACACTTGAAGATTTACTATCAGTAGCCATGGCAGAAGCAAGTGGCAGGCAACGCCACCACTGCAAGAAGGCCGAGGCCGACCGTAGGAGGCTGAGGCCGACTAGGAACAATGGCTTTCTCAACTTATGTTTACTTTACATAGAGACTGTCTAACATTTATCTCACTATAAAACACGCGAACATTTGCAAATTCAATGAAAGCTATTATATTGTGTTTTGCATAAAGCAGGATGTGACGCGTACGGCCAGACGAGAATAATTCTTGCAGAGGCCAAACTTTCGCACTTTCCCAGACAAGAATGATTCTTGCATAGACTAAATTCCTGCAGAAAGGTTGACGCATGTCCTCAACCTCCCCAAGTTTTCCACGTCTGAGTGCATGCACCCTTGGGATGGAAAACGAGCAAACGTACAACACAGAGGAGCTGGTCGGCCTCATGCCAAGGCCGAGGCCGACCATCCAGAGGCCCAGGCCGAGCTCCACCCTTAGAGGCCCAGGTACGAAGTTAATTTTTCCTTACTCAAAAAATTCATGTCCAAGATATTGAATGCACATTTTGAGTGGGGGGTTGGGGATGCGGACAAGTCAAGTCCACCATAATTATGGTCATGTTGCAATGATTTGCGTTGTGTTTTGCATAAAGTGCTTTTTCCATAGGCTGTAGCGCGTGTGGCCAGACAGGGATGATCTTTGTAGAGGCCAGACTTCAGTACTTTCCCCAGAAGAGTGTACGCACCCCTGGGATGACCATACAGCTTGAAGAGAGGCCCGGGAACTTCCTAGGCCTCCCCAAGCCTTTTCCCCAGAAGAGTGTACGCACCCCTGGGATGATTCCAAGACGCTTGAAGAGAGGCCTGGGAATTTCCTCAGCCTCCCCAAGCTTGCCCCAGAAGAGTGTACGCACCCCTGGGATGATTCCGAGACGCTTGAAGAGAGGCCTGGAAATTTCCTCAGCCTCCCCAAGCTTGCCCCAGAAGAGTGTACGCACCCCTGGGATGATTCCGAGGCGCTTGAAGAGAGGCTCAGGAATTTCCTTAGCCTCCCCAAGTTTCCCCCGACTAAGTGTACGCACCCTCGGGATGACTACAATACTTGAAGAGAGGCTCGGGTATTTCTCCGGCCTCCCCAAGTTTTCCCCGACTGAGTGTACGCACCATCGGGATTGATACAACAGAGCAAGTTTGAAGCAAAGCAGAAGAAATGCTCGGCCTCGTGCCAAGGCCGAGGCCGACCCTCAGGCACGCATTCAAAGCAGCAAGGAGATATCCAACCATGGAGCAAATTTACACGTAAGTGCAACCATGAAGTGAACGAGCACGCGATGTAAGAACATGGATCCGCCTCATGTCAAGGCCGAGGCCGACCATCCACCTTCCAATGGCCAAGGGGGCTAAGTATTGAGCTAACAGGGGCCTAAGGCCGAGTCCGACCCTAGCCCCCTCCTTCATTTTTCTTTTGCAGAAATTAATTTTTCAATGCAGGATTGTGAAGTCTTCTGTTTTTCCTGTTTTTCAATTTATGGATAAGCCCTGGATCTGGTATAAAGCACTCCGAATGACCAAGTACGGAGGTGCTGTGCTCAGCCACCTCCCGAGGCCGAGGCCGACCAGAGAGGCCCTCCAGCCACTTTTGATAAAAAAGAAGTCATACAGAAATCAGCACGAGACAAGAGTTATACTCTTAAACTGGGCTTAAGGAGCTCGACCTATAGCATTAAGTCGCACCTGAATCCCAATTCAAGAGTGGGGGCTTAATGTTATAGGTAATTTTGGACCACACGGGCGCACAAGGAGCTAACGAGGACAATCGAAGAGAGGTAGGACCAAAAGACCGACCCAGAGGAAGAACAAACCAAAGGGTCGGGCCGACATGGCCCGACCCATATGGTCGGCCTCGGCCTTTTGCCGAGGCCGAGCATAATGGTCGGCCTCGGCAAAAGGCCGAGGCCGACCATTTGGCCCGCTTGCGCGGGCCGAGCCCGGTGGCCTCTTTTCGGTCCCTGATGCCCCGAATCGCCCCGGTTCCGCCTGGTTCGCCCCGAAACACCTCCGGATTCCTAAAAACCCTAGGAGGACAAACAGGTATAAAAACCCCTCTTCATCACGGAAGAAGGGTTCGAAAAACTCTACTCTTGACTGTACCCTTTACTATCTATAGCTTCTCCTCGGTTTTCTGACTTAGGCATCGGAGGCGGTGTGGCCTACACCACGCCGGTGTGCAGCGGTTTTTGCTGGTCTTGCAGGTCACGTCTTCCCCAGTTTCTACAAATTCACTGTTGGTGTCACGTGAAGGTCAGGTGAGACCTCTGTCCAGATTTTGGCATCAACAGTTGGCGCCGTCTGTGGGGAAGACGCGGACTAGCAAACGCAGGGTTCGGCAGGAAAACGTAGCAGCAATGGAACACCAAGGTCAACCAGCGACTGACGAACCGAATCCCCAAGTTCGACTCCAAGCCCAGGAAATAGAGATCGCAGCGATCAAGGGAAGGATGAACGAGATGGGGCAAAATTTGACTGAAATCCTCAGTCTGTTGAAGAAATCCGAGTCTATGAGGCCCGAGGAAGAGCATGTACGCAGAGACCCTAAGAAGGGTAAAGGGATAGCGGATGAGGAGGTTGGAGATTCGGAGAGTGTAACTAGCCGAATGCCTCCTCCCGGGGACGAACAGACCGAAAAGGAAGCTGGACCAAGCCGCAAAAAGACTCGCAGGAGTTCTCCGCAAAGGGCAGCACCAGGTACGTACACAGCAAATTATGACAGGAGAAAGTTAGAGGCACGGGCAAAGTCCGAGGCCGATCAGGACCGAAAGAGGCAAGAGCCATCCAAATGGTTAAAAGAAGGAGACAGCTACCAAAACTCCCAAAGGAGAACAGAGAACGAGGACATAGAAGGGCTGATTGGACAGGTGGGGCCGGTCTTTACCGATGAAATAATGGGAGGAGAGGTGCCGCACAAATTTAAAATACCGAATTTTCCTCAGTATGATGGAAAGAAGGACCCGAAGCAGCACCTGGATGCATATCAAACTTGGATGGATTTTCACGGAGCAAACGAAGCAACAAGATGCCGGGCCTTTGCACTGACACTCACAGGTTTAGCCAGGCAATGGTTTGGCAAGATTCCACGAAGATCAATTGGTTCGTTCAGGGAGCTGGCCCGAGCGTTTGTCACGCAATTCTTAGGAGCCCGCAGCCGACAGAAGCCTCAAATCAACTTGCTAACAGTAAAGCAAGGACCACGGGAAAGCCTAAAGGATTATATTAACAGATTTAGTAATGAGGTTTTGCAGGTGGAAGGTTATGACGATGGAGTTGCATTGACTGCTGTGATCTCAGGTTTGCAGGATGAGAGGCTGCTCAACTCAATCGGAGAGAACCAACCACGGACGTACGTGGAGTTCATGACCCGAGCACAAAGGTACATAAGTGCCGAGGAACTGTTGAGATCCAAACAGGAAGAAAGGGAAAGTCGTGGGGTGACAATATCAGATCGGCATCGAGAAGACAGGGGCAAGAGGCACCCAGCCGAGGGGCGAGGCCGGAGTCGGTTTGAGCAATCCTCGGTCAATGGCCGAGGCCGACCAGATGCCAAGGAGCCACAAGGCCGAGCGGAGCCAAAAGCTCGGTTCGACAGGTATACACCACTAACAGCTTCGCTTGAACAGGTCTTTGCCGCGATACAGGACACGAATTTGTTGAAACGCCCAGAGAAGTTAAGATCAGACCCCGACAGGAGGAACAGAAACAAATACTGCATGTTCCACGGAGACCACGGACACACGACCCGAGAATGCATACAATTGAGAGACGAGATAGAAGCCCTAATCCGAGAAGGTTACCTCAAGGAGTTCGTGGGGAATGACAGAAGCAAGAGGCCACCGCAGGATCAGGGTAAGGGGGGGGCAAACCCTCCGCTCGAGATACGAACAATTTTGGGAGGGCCATCCGGAGGAGAGTCGGGTAGAAAGCGAAAGACAGCAATCCGAGAGGCACACCAGGAGCTCGGAGGGCAAGGTATGTACTCGCTCCAACTCAAAGAAAACTCACCAAAATTGGAGTTTACAGAGAAAGAGGCCGCGGGGATACACCATCCGCACAACGATGCGCTGGTGGTCACTCTAACGATTGCCAACGCGAAAGTGCACCGGATCCTGGTTGACGGGGGAAGTTCTGCTGATGTACTCTCAAGCACTGCATTCGACGCTATGAGGTTGGGAAGCGATCGCCTGAGGCCGAGCATCACGCCACTGGTGGGGTTTGGCGGAGAAAAAGTAAGCCCTAGAGGAAGCATCGAGCTGCCGGTGACATTTGGGGAGGGGCTACAGACAGTAACGAGAATGATCAACTTCCTAGTGGTAGACTCCGTCCCAGCATATAATGCCATCTTAGGACGACCTACCTTACATGGACTTAAAGCTGTAGCCTCAACTTACCACCAAGTCCTGAAATTCCCAACCGAGGAAGGTGTAGGTGCAGTGTATGGCGAGCAAAAGATGTCAAGGGAATGTTACTTTATGGCGCTTAGGAACATCGACAGAAAGGTAAAAGCAACGTCAGCCTCGGGAGATGACCGAGGCCGAGCATTTGAGGGATCAAGCTATCCCCACTCAATGGAGCATTGACTTTTTGGTTGTGTTTTTCAGTCCAGTAAACCGATATTCAATTTTCTTTTATTCATAGCAGTATGTTATTCAGAATGTAATTGCTTGATCCATTTGAAATAAAATATTCCGAATTTCATTTCAAAAATTTACAACGATGCTTGAAGAGAGGCACGGGAACTTCCTAGGCCTCCCCAAGCTTGCCCCAGAAGAGTGTACGCACCCCTGGGATGATTCCGAGACGCTTGAAGAGAGGCCTGGGAATTTCCTCAGCCTCCCCAAGCTTGCCCCAGAAGAGTGTACGCACCCCTGGGATGATTCCGAGACGCTTGAAGAGAGGCCTGGGAATTTCCTCAGCCTCCCCAAGCTTGCCCCAGAAGAGTGTACGCACCCCTGGGATGATTCCGAGACGCTTGAAGAGAGGCATGGGAATTTCCTCAGCCTCCCCAAGCTTGCCCCAGAAGAGTGTACGCACCCCTGGGATGACTCCGAGACGCTTGAAGAGAGGCCTGGGAATTTCCTCAGCCTCCCCAAGCCTGCCCCAGAAGAGTGTACGCACCCCTGGGATGACTCCGAGACGCTTGAAGAGAGGCCTGGGAATTTCCTCAGCCTCCCCAAGCCTGCCCCAGAAGAGTGTACGCACCCCTGGGATGCAAAATGTTTTTATAATTTTTAATTATAAAATTAATCTTATATCTTTATTTTACCACTTTATATATGGAAAATTATCCATGTTTTGATCGGTAAAACTAGGTTGAAATTATCAATGGTTTGTTTTATGTTATAATTTGATGTCAAACATGTTTGAGTTTATTGTTTATTTCTATCTATTAGAGAATCTATAGATTAGTCATATTAGATTTATGTTACATAAATTATATAAAGAAAATTAATAGTGACTGAAATAATATTCTACCCTAAGTTTAGGGAGTATAATCGAATATTTAAAAAGTTGGAGACTAAAATAAATAATTAAGCATAGAGAAAATAAATGTATTTAAGTTGGGTAAATTCATACCTCCCTTAATTTCACCATTAATTTTAGGAATTATTTGTCAACTTCCGATATATTTCCTTTATTAACCATGGTTTCATTTGCTTTAAAATGAATTTAAGATCATTTTAATAAAAGATTGTTAAGTTTCTTTTTGGATATAAGTTTTAAGCTGTGTTCATAAAATGAAAACTTTTGACTTGTATTAATTAAAATGGTTTTAATTTGAAGAATATGGAAAATTCTAATTAAAAACGGACCTTTCATTTTCATTGCTTTTTCTTCGGTTTATTTTCCAATAATAACTTAATTGAAACTTCTCCTCTTTAAGTAATTGGTTGACTTCAAAGAAAAGCAAACCCATCAATCACTCCTCCAACCTCTCACAAAAATGTTTTCAAGAAGATGAAATTTTTGAAAATAAGATGAAATTTTTGAAAAACAAGAAAGAGAATTTGCGGTGGGTGGCAAATAAGAATTATATAATTGCAAGTATAGCACAATGTAAAAAAAATTACAAATATAGCAAAATCTATCAGAGTATATTACTGATTAGACTCTGGTTAATTATAATCTATCTAATAGACTACGATTATCAGAGTTTATCAGCAATAGTCACTAATAGATTTTGCTTAATCGGAGTCTATCAGCGATAGACACTGATAGACTT
This sequence comes from Luffa aegyptiaca, assembly GCA_017139565.1. Classification (NCBI taxonomy): domain Eukaryota; kingdom Viridiplantae; phylum Streptophyta; class Magnoliopsida; order Cucurbitales; family Cucurbitaceae; genus Luffa; species Luffa aegyptiaca. The sequence continues at coordinate 39,944,140 of CM029403.1, forward strand.
TGAATAATCAAAGTCTATCAGTCATAGACACGGATAGAATCTGACGACAGCTTTTGGTCTTGTACAATTAATTTTGCTATACATGTAATTAGTTTGTATATTTGCTATTAATTTGGTTCAATTTTTCATCTATGCAACTACCCCTAAAAGAAATTGTTCGAATTAATTTCCAACTTAATGACTTGGTATTTAACTTATACTCGGTTCACTTGACGAAAATGAGAATGAAAAATAGTCGAAATCAAATCAAAATCAGTGGAAAAGAAATAAAGAATGACATTAGAAATTCTAAAATTGTATTGTTGAAAACAAATATTATGTAATAACTAATAATGTATTATTCCTCAAAAAAAAAAAAAAAAAAAAACTAATAATGTATTTTTTTTTGTCTGAAAGAATATGTTTTTTTTTTTTTTCCTTTTTTTGAATAGGATTATGAGTTTTTTTTTTCTTTTTTTTTCTTTTTTTTTCTTTTTTTTTGACCTCTATTATGAGCTTGTTAGACTTTGAAAACTTGTTCCCATGCCACAATCCATATTTGTCAAAAAGGACCATACAAGCAACTAGCGTGCAAATTTTGGACAAAAAAATGTTAAATTAGTATAAATGAATAATTAATTATCGATATTAGGATTTTTATTGAAAATAAATAAAAAAAATATATCATATACTTTACCTTACTTTTAAAAATAAACTAGTTTTGGAGTTTTTTTTTTTTTTTTTTTTTTTAGTAAATGAATGTATTGGGAATTTGAAGGGTGGAGGTCTTCAAAGAAAAGATACGATTTTTTCCTTTCTTTTGCAAATTCCTTCCTTGCATAGAGAATTTCCTTTTCTCCATAAGAGAAAAAGGAAGAATTTTCTTCGAGAATTAATGCAAACATATATTTATATATATTTTTTGAGGATGAAATTAATGGTTTAAACATTTTTTTTTAAAATTTCTTCTTAAAAAAATATATTTTTTTAAAATTTAAATTTCCAATTTTTATCTCTCAATTTTCTTATTTTGTTTTAACCATTAACCTTTCAAATATATATTCTTTTAACATTTTAACTTTTGAATGTTGTATTCTTTTAATCCTTAAATCAAGTACTATCATAGTCACTATTATTATCCCAAAGTATTTACACTACACATATTAGGTGTGATTTTAACTATTTGTAATATATTTTTTTAAAAAAAATTAGAGATAAATAAAGGTAAAATATTTTAATCTAGGACTTTTAATTTATATAAGGTTAAATTACAAGTTTAGTCTCTAAACTTTCAGAGTTGTATCAGTTTGGTCCCTAAACTTCAAAAATTATCTAATAGGTTCCTGAACTTTAAAAATGTATAACGAGTCAAACGAGTCCTTAAACTTTCTTTTTCAAAAAAAGAAAAAAAAAACGAGTCCTTAAACTTTCAATTTTGTATCTTATAGGTCGTTAACATATTCAAGATTTTTAAAAATTAACCAATCTACTACCTATATAAATTGAAATTTATGCCTATTGGGGCTCTAAACTTCTAATTTTGTATATAGTAGACTTGAGAATTTTAAATAAACATTGAATATGTCAATGACTTATTAGACACAAAATTAAAAGTTGAAGGGTCTATTCGACACAAAAGTGAAATTTAGGATGTAATGGATTTGTTTTAAAGTGCATAGATCTATTGAAACAAAATTGAAAGTTTGGGAACCTATTTAAAACTTTTTTCAAATTCAAGCAAAAATTGACCCAACGACTAAAGTTGTAATTCAACCCTTAGCCATAAATAATTTGTAAAAAGAAACAACAACATTGTTATGTAAAAACATTAAAGTAAAACCAAAGTATTTAAAACTGAGGAGATGAAAATGAGTCAAACAGACATTAAGATTAGATTAGAAACGTAAATTTTAAAGAGAAAGTAACATATAAAGAGAAATAGGTGCAATGAAACAATTTCTTTCATAGGTATATAATGCTATTCTACCATGGTTGAAATAAACCAAATCTTGTGCCTCCATTTCATCAAGGAGATTAGAGAGAGAGAGAGAAGAGTGAGAGAGCGAGCAATGGCAGCCTGAAGAGAAGGTTCTAGTTCGTTTCTCAACTGAACACTCAAAATCTCTCCATTTTCGTATCAAACCCAAATCGTGTTAATTCCAATCCAGTTACAGTAGAGATCGAAGAACACCCAGCTCAACATTCAACTCATTTCTCCATTTCCGCACCCAAAACCCCATGTTTACACCAGTTTCTTTCTGGGAAATTCGATTTTGAAGGCCAAATGAAGAAATTGAGAACTTATTATATGCATTTGAGACACCCACCAAACATGGAGCGGCGATGGATCTTCCCATTAGCAATTGGCTCGATGGTTTCTCTGTTCCTTCTTTTTCTTTCAATGGTGACCTCTCCCGGAGGAACCCCTCTGTTTCCGTTTTACAAATCGGTGGCTGTTTCCAGTTCGTTCTTCGTCGAATCGAAGCTCCATCCGGTTCCGATTTCGTCGCTCCCTCCGCCGCCGCGATTTGCGTACCTAATTTCGGGTTCAATCAGGGAGGGGAATATGTTGAAACGGACGCTTGAAGCTTTGTACCATCCGATTAATCAGTATGTTTTGCATTTGGACCTCGAATCGCCGCCGGAGGAGCGCCTGGATCTGCAAAATTATGTGAAGAATCATCCGATTTTTAAGAAATTTGGCAATGTCAAGGTCATTGCTAAGGCTAATCTTGTTACCTACCGTGGCCCGACTATGGTGGCCAACACATTGCACGCAGCAGCGATTTTGTTAAGGGAAGGTGGTGATTGGGATTGGTTTATTAACCTTAGTGCTTCGGATTATCCTCTTGTTACTCAAGATGGTGGGTTGTTTTTTTGATTTAAGTCTCTTTTTTGGGGTTTTGCTTATGAATTGGCGAATTTTGTTGATGGGTTTTGGATTTTTTTTGTACTAGATCTGCTGCATACTTTTTCTTACTTGCCTCGTGATCTCAATTTCATTGATCATACTAGTAACATTGGATGGAAAGAGTAAGTGACCTGTTTCTTCTTTGGTTTTTGTGTGATTCTGTTGATTGTTTTGACTTGTATTTTTTGTGGATTCTTAATGAATTTGAGTGTTGATGTTTGTAGGAGCCAGAGGGCTAAACCAGTTATTATTGATCCGGGGTTGTATATGTCGAAGAAGGCTGATGTGTTTTGGATTACACAGCGGAGAAGTGTGCCAACAGCCTTCAAACTCTTTACAGGTAAGTTTTAAAATAATTTTCTGCTTCTTAGAACAAAATTTTGGGGAAATCATGTTTGAATAGCTATTGTTTATGAGTTCTGTTTTTTTGTTTTTTCCTTTTTCTTTTAAAGTGTTCTCATAGATAACAAATGAAGTTGTTTTTGTCGTTTGATATGTGTATTGTAGAAACACAAAAAGAAACTCCAGGTCTTTATACATGTTTTAGGAATTCTCAATTTGCTATTTTCTTATACGTGTTGGTCTGATATTGATTTGTTCTGAGCTAATGGCCTTCTGAGTTTGCTAGAAACTTATCTTAGATCATTCAGTTGATATTTTTACATGGTTTTTATAATTTGCCTCTGTTGCTCTCGGACTTCTTGGATAATCATAACTAACCGGTAATCTTGGTATCAATTATATGATGATTCGTCTGTACTACCTTTGTTTCATTATAAACAGTGGAGAAGAACAGGAAGAGATTTTTGATTGGTTTTGTTTCTTTTTGCTTTTGAATGGTTAGGGATCTATGCAACAGTTGCGTGCTTCATTTCATGTAGTGATAGATGTTTTTCTCTGTTTTGTTATGATCATTACTCTTAAATAAATCTTAAGGTTCAAGACAAGGAAACGCTAGAAATTACCTTGGAATGGTGGCAGATGTTTCTGGATGATTTGATCATTAAGTTACTAATGTATATTAAAATTTGAAGGTCATTCAAAAGTAAAGATCTTCCTTCTCATTGTATTATGAATGTGTTAGTGGAAACGTTTTCTTATGTTTTGTGGTAATTTTAAATTAGGGTGGAAAATCTTAAGTACTTGCTTAGAAAATGACTTGGTGATGAGGAAAAGTTCATGTAGGAACCTTGAGGATATTCATTTCTTGCTTGCATGTAGGGATAGACTATGAGCATAATGCAAAGAGTGGAACCACCAATAACATAGTATTAAACAAAAAGAAAACAACTCGAAGATTGTTCCATATCTTACCTAAGCTTAGATGTATATTTCATTTTTTTCAATTTTGAATTGTGTTTGAATACCAATTGAATGTTTCATTTTGCTCACTTTTTGGATGTAATTTGTTAGCATATATCTTAGCCTATAGTGTATCATTTTTTCTGTTTCGCCTTTAGAAATTCAGCAATGATATTGAGACATCAAAAGGGAAAATTTAGAAATCAACGAACTTCCTATCAAAAAAAGAAATCAACGAACTGCATCTTCCATGAACAAATGAAGTTTTTGACGGCTGTTCTTTTGCCGAACTCTTGCCTTATCTCAGGTTCCGCTTGGATGGCGCTTTCTCGGCCCTTTATTGACTACTGCATATGGGGCTGGGAAAACCTACCTCGAATTGTCCTCATGTATTATGCAAACTTCATATCTTCTCCAGAAGGGTACTTCCACACCGTCGTCTGCAACGCTCAACAGTTCCAAAACACGACTGTGAACAGTGACCTCCATTTCATTTCATGGGACAATCCTCCCAAACAACATCCTCACCATCTCAATGTCAAGGACATGAAAAGGATGGTAGACAGCAATGCTCCATTCGCAAGAAAGTTTGTTGGAGAAGATCCCGTGCTCGATGAAATTGACAAACAACTCCTACACAAACGCCCCAACATGGTCGTTCCCGGTGGTTGGTGCATTGGAAGCCATGACAACGGGACCGATCCATGCTCGATCACTGGCAGTACCAACGTATTGAAGCCTGGTCCTGGAGCAAAACGGCTCGAAACCCTGATCAACTCTCTATTATCCGAAGAGAATTTTCGACCTAGACAGTGCAAATAAAGGGAGATATATTATCATCCACAACATACTAAAAATCCCAAATGGTAAAATTCACATCATGGAAAATTGGGAGAATCATATATTTTGCTGTTTGGGGAGGAAATGGCTGGAAGTGTACACAACCCCTTCAGTAGGTCAATAGAAACGGTTCAGCCATATCCATTTCTCTTAGTTTTTTCATACAAAGCTTCTTGACAGGTTTTTTTTCCACAATCCCTCTGCTGCTGCTGCTGCTTCTACTGCCACCACTTCTGTTTTTATTACACTAATGCCTTTGTAATACCCAAATGGATGGAAGAATTTGGCTGTGACTGACTCTCAGTTGATGAAATGTCTGAAACTTCTAGTACAAAATTCTGTCAGAATCTTTGTAAGGCCTAAAATATAGTTTTGTTTCTATTAAGCTTTTTCCTCACTTTCTAATTTCGTTCTTCAGGTTTAAGGATTTCTGTATTAGTCTTAGAAGTTTGATATGGATAGGTTCTAGTCCTTACTGTTGAAATTTGGGTATGAAGCTAATGAATAAAATGATGATTCTTTTTTATGGTTTAAATACTATTTTGGCTCTAGTGTTGTTTTGATTTATTTTGGTCCTTATACTTTTAAAATATCCATTTTGGTCATAGTACTTCAATTTTTTTTTTTTTTTTTTTTTTTTTTTTTTGATAACAAAGACTTTTCATTTCAATAATTTGAACAAATATATTGAAGGTGGCATTTACAATGAATAAAATTACTCATTGATGTAAGCCACTGAGGACAATCCTCTAGCCAAAGCATAGATCGACCGTTAGCTAGAAAATCAGCTCTCATATTCCCTTCCCTAGAAATATGACTAAATGATATATTCCTGAAAAGAAGGTATCATCCTTTGGATGTAGGTAATTCAACTTTTGTTCATTTTAATTCTTAGACTTTTAAAATGTCTAATTAGGTACCTTCGCTTTTGAGAAGTGACCATTTTGATTCTTGTTTGCAAAGTTTTAATTGAAATACTATACATGGCAGAAATATTGTGATATAAAGTTATGACTACATCTCTCAAGAAACTTATTTAGTATTGTTAAGATGAAATTGTGATCAAAGAAAATGAGATAAAAAAGAAAAATAATTACAAAGATCAAAATCAACTTTTAATATGAGCAATTAATTTTGTGAAATTAAAAGTGTGTAAAGGTGAATATTGATACTTGAAATCTGTGTTGGCTTAAATTGAAAACCTTTGTTTTGAGAAAAGTGTGTAAAGGTGAATATTGATACTTGAAATTTGTGTTGGCTTAAATTGAAAACCTTTGTTTTCTAGTCTAGTGCAAGTGCACACTATCACTGTGTTAAATATCGGTCGACATACCGAAATTTTGGTATGTCAACCCTATCGACATATCGAGGGGGGAGAATTTCGTTCTTCCCCCATTTTCGGCGAAATTTCGTCGAAATTTCGAGATTTCCAACGAAATTTCCTTTAAGTTTTTTTGTTAATTATTATTATTATTAAAGGAAAAATGGCAAATTCAGGTCAGGAGGCGCGTCGATCATCTGACGCGCCTCCCTGTGCAGTGAGGCGGTCCTTTCAACTTTTTATTTATTTTTTATTTTTTTATTTTCAATTTTAGGATCCTGTACTTATAACTTTAGTTTTTTTAACATTTTCAATTTTAGTTTTTTTTAACTTTCTTTTTTAGTATACATTTTCTGTTTTTTTTTTCTTTTTTCTTTTATTTACTTTTTTATTTATAGATTGTTTACAATTACACCTAATTTAATTATTTTAACTTTTTAATACATAAAATGATATATATTAGTAATATAATATTTTACATTTTATTTTATTGATGTGTATCTTTATAATATTTGTTTAAAATTATCCAATTGGTCTAAGTTTAATGTTTAGTTGTCCATTCAAATATAATTATAGATGTTAAATATCAATTAATTATAGTTTAATTAAGTCATTATAATTAAAATTTAATTCATTTAATAATTCAAACAATTTCTATCGATTATCATAATTTTTTCAAAATCTTTATTGGTATCAACATTTCTATAGAAATTTCAATATGCCTATTATATGTAACTGGAATAGATGGTTAAAAATGATTAATTGTAATATAATTAAACTATAATTAAATTTGCATTTAATAATTCAAAAAATTTTCATCAATTTTCTTTTTTTTTCAAAATTCCTGCACATGTCGACAATTTCATCTAAATATTATCCTACTTTTTAGATATGATTATAAAAAAATGGTCCATTATAGTCTAATTAAGCCACAATTAAAGTTTCATTGACTAATTCAAACAATTTCCATCAATTTCCACGATTTCCGTAAATTTTCGCTGAATGTCTCTCGACATTTCCATCGACATCGACATTTCCATAAAATCTGGACGTCGACACATTCCCATCGACATCGACATCGACATTTTAAACCTTGCACACTATCAAACATGTAATAAAGTGAAAATATTCCAAATGTCAACTCCCAAAGGAACGTTTTAACAAAGTTTGTAAACAAGGTAACCAATAAAATAAAGTTGGATATGGATGATATTGAAAAAGATAAGAAATTAGAATGGTAAAATAGGCATTCAATTCCCCACATATTGTCAAAAAAAAAAAAAAAAATAGGCATTCAATTCAATTTCAGCCTTTAGTATGTAGCCCACTATGCACCCGCAACTTTCCTCACAGTATTCTGCACGATGCATCAAATTCACATTCTTGAACACATTTAAGAGTCTAAACAATCTTTTTTCAAAAAAAAAAAAAAAAAAAAAAAAAAAAAAAAAAAAAAAAAAGTCTAAACAATCAAATCTATACATCTATGGCTAATTTTAACTTAGATAAATAGCATGCAATTCTATTGGTTTTTATAGGTGTCACCCTATGTGGCTATGTCTAGGATCGTATAATGAAATCTTATGTCTAGGCATTTCTCTTATATTGCTTTTATGAAGACCGTACTTTACCCAACCCTTTTAGTAATAGATTCAACATGATACGCTAACCTAGGTGGTCAACTAAGTTAATAATGGAGTCTAAAATCAATAAAAGCAAACATTGTCGGTGGGATGAGCAAAGTTGTGATTCACATATTAGGCTTTATAACATTCTTTAGTACTTCTCTCCATAGGATGTGGTTCGAGAATAGACCGACGTGGAAGCTAATGACCACATCCAAATGAGATGGATCCTGAGGTTATGAAAGTATTGTCAGACTTAAAATAATTGATAGTAACTACTTACACCAACAAAGAGTTTTTTTTGTTTTTGTTTTTGTTTTTGTTTTGACCTATCAAGCATGTTTGGTTTGAGGAGGTTCTATGTTGGGTGACCTCTTGGGAATTTTCTTAGGAAGCATGTGAGTGAGACAAAAACAAAAACAAAAATGAGATGGATCCTGAGGTTATGAAAGTATTGTCAGGCTTAAAATAATTGATAGTAACTACTTACACCAACAAAGAGTTTTTTTGTTTTTGTTTTTGTTTTTGTTTTGACCTGTCAAGCATGTTTGGTTTGAGGAGGTTCTATGTTGGGTGACCTCTTGGGAATTTTCTTAGGAAGCATGTGAGTGAGACAAAAACAAAAACAAAAATGAGATGGATCCTGAGGTTATGAAAGTATTGTCAGGCTTAAAATAATTGATAGTAACTACTTACACCAACAAAGAGTTTTTTTGTTTTTGTTTTTGTTTTTGTTTTGACCTGTCAAGCATGTTTGGTTTGAGGAGGTTCTATGTTGGGTGACCTCTTGGGAATTTTCTTAGAAAGCATGTGAGTGAGACAAAGCATGCGAAAGCATGCTAAAAGAACCTCGCATGGTTGGTCTATGGAGATATAGTCTTCACTCTTAGAAGTTGTTTAAGATAAGTAGGTTGACATTGCAAGAGAATGCTAAGACCATCAGGTGACGAATCTGGAACCTGGGGCGTTACATTATAACACATGGAAGAAGAAAAATACAAACAACTTGAATCAAAATAAGCTTCATATTAAACTTACAATTGGAGGAGGTACAAAACATAAACTAAAATGATTATTACAAAAGAAACTAACCACGAATAAAACTGGAAAAATAAAGATAGAACGAAAAAGAATAAAACAGAGTTGAACTTCTAGATTTTTTTCTCAATCTAATTCGATTTTCTCATTTTCTCAACAAAAAAAAAAAAAAAATCGATTTTCTCAAGAAGAATCGAGTTGTTACAAGCTTATTTTTTTTTTTTAAGTAGGTGTCCGAATGAGAATCAAACACTTAGTAGATACTTTCGTATTGACCTACTGAAGTCTAGGGTTCTTCGCTAGTACATGGAGATCAATGTGACAACACTAGAGGCTGATTTCTTCAAAATAAAGCTCTATTTGGTTCCCAAGATCAACTCCCCCCATTTTTTTATGCAACGTTTGCCTTTTATAAGCTTTCTAGGGCTAGAGTTGTACCAAAGTCGGCGTGAGAAGCTAGATTATCCATGAGTGTCATGATTCAAAGAAAGAGATTGCAAAATTAATCAATCCCTAAAATCACACTCAATTTGTCTACAGAGACTATGTGGCCGCATACTACTTTTGAGGATGCGACCACAATTGCACAAATTTCCAGTTCCTCCACAAAATCACAAAAATAATGCATTGAATCCTTAAAAAATGCTTCTTTTTACACCTAATTATGTCCACATAATGAATCATGGTTGAAAACACGTGCTTGACCCATTTTAACATAATTTTGTTCTATTTGGTACAAAGTACATAATTAAACAAAAAGTCTTAACCAATAAACTTAGGCAAATAATCCTCAAAAATGACGTTATCAAATATTATTAGCAAAAGGAAGAAAAATTAGATGTGATAGTACAATTAAAAAATTGTACATCACAATCGATAGATTTTCAACATCCAAGTGATTGTTTGAGGGGTATAATTTGACTTTACATAATATAACCAATTGTGAAGTAAAAAAAAAAAGAATAAAAAAAAAAGGAAATTGTTGTTGCCGGAAAGAAAATATAGTAGAGATAGTGGAGGGAGAAAGAAATTTTGGTTTCTTAATTTAATAATACAAGTGGTACAATTTATAAGAGGAAGAATAAATGCTTCTGACAAAAGAAAGGAATAGCCATTGGGAAGGTTTAAATGCTCTTGATTAATGAAGCTTTGTTATGTGCGGTCTTTCTTTCATAAAGACCTTCCAATTTCTTCCACAACGCATATGGGTCGGACTCTTGATACACATGGTTAAAAATGCTAATATCAACCCACTGCCTAATAGTCTCCAAAGTTTTTCTAACTTTCCCCAATCTCTCTCTTCCATTTTCTCTGGGTTTTCAGGTTTAACAATGGTGCCATCAGCTCCTGTGGTTGCTTCAATTGGATCAAACAGATCTGTACAATATAAGAGATCCTCCATCATCGGTCTCCAAATGGAATAATTGGTTGATGTCAATTTAATCATTGAACTAACTCCACTACTACTAGTAGACTCCATGACAATGATTAAATTAAAACCTTGCTCTGATACCAACTGATAGGACCCAAGTAGTATATTAACTACCCACTAGGATCACCTCCAAGACAATCAACCAATTAATAGTGCTCCAAAAACACAACAGATAAATCACCAATTTATCACCAAGAAAACAACCAATCACGGACAGCAACAAACCATAAAATTCAGAATACTAAAAACTAAAAAACACGCACGATTTATACGTGGAAAACCCCTTCGATGTGAGGACTTGTGAGGAGTCCACCCTTGTCACCTTCTCTTATTAGGATAAAATTGAGGGAAAAAGAATCCAAATCAGTCATACAAAGATTCACAACCCACCAATACTTTCATACCTAAGAGATCAACACAAAAGAGATAAAGAAGATGAAAATATCTCCAGTTTTACAAGTTCTGTCCAGCAGCGATTATGAACAAACCAGAGCTCAACACAACGATCCAACCGTTGAAAACGAAGCCCTATGTGTCCCCAACAAGCTGACCAAAGTTCAGCACAATCCAACGGTTAAAACTCCGGAAATCAACAACTTTGTGAATGCTGTCGCTGAAAATCCGAACTGCACTGCTCTTCCTGCTTCTCTCTGTTTTTTTGTGTATTTTTCTGTATTTTTCTTGCTGTCGTCTTCCTTAGGTCATCCCACATCAAAGGAAAAAAACCCTAGGCTTACAAGACAAGCCCACTCATTTAACCCCAATTGGGCTAAACACATAACCCGACATATTGGGCTCATAAACACAAGTTTTTTTAAAAAAAACTCTTGCTTGTGCAACAAGTGGGCTGGACACCCACAACATAAAACAATAGCTAGAAAGTTCGCAACCGGTGAGTGCACCAAAATTAAAATAATTATGTTAAAGCAACCAACACATCCTTTTCAACAAAAAAAAAAAAAAAACATTATTTAGGCAACAATATTTTCACATAATACTATTCATTGAAACATTCATTCAATATCTAAAGGTACCGATCCTTTTGTATTTTTTTTAGAGTCGAGGAGAATTTAGATATCAAAAATAGATAATGTTGTTTGTGGATAACACAACATTGTTTGACGAGAAGGAGAATTTATATCTCATGTTTCCATTATTTTGAAAACAAAATAAAAAAAAACATTTTATCATGTTTGAAAATAGGATATTTTTTTTAAAATTGTTCTTTAAAATGGTTTTTGAAAATAAGTACACCAAACGGGTTTTCATTATTTTCTTTGTATTTTTTATTTTCGAAATCATAAAAAAAAAAGGATCACAAATCAAACAAATCAAACAAGGCCTAAGTTTCTTAAAAAAAAATCTGAAATTCAAGAAAAAAAATGTAGATTTTTTTTATACTGATGCAAATCGACAATGATAAACGACAATTTTAGATAATTAATTTTTTAGAATATTAAAAAATAGTAAGGAAACACAATAGAAAAGAAAATGACCAAGAAACTTACAAAGACCAAAAGAATAGTAAGTGTTCACACGTAACTTCAGAGATGGAGACACATGGAATAAACAATATATTTGTATTGTTGTAATATGTGTGTGGGTGTACAATCTCTAACTTTAATCCTCTGATTCTCTCTCTTGTGTGTGAATGTGTTTCACTCGAGGGCTGTAGCGCTTGTTCTCGAGTCTGAAGCTTCAATTGATTCTTGGAGCTTTTGAAGTCTTGGAGTCTTGAAGAGTCTTTGGTCTTCAAGGATTGTTGAAGTCTTCTAGTCTTGAAGGGTCTCCAGTCTTCAAGAAGTCTTGGGTCTTGAAGTCTTGAAGAGTCTTTGGTCTTCAAGGATTGTTGAAGTCTTCTAGTCTTGAAGGATCTTCAGTCTTCAAGAAGTCTTGGGGTCTTGGGGTCTTGAAGTCTTGAAGAGTCTTTGGTCTTCAAGGATTGTTGAAGTCTTCTAGTCTTGAAGGATCTTCAGTCTTCAAGAAGTCTTGGGTCTTGAAGTCTTGAAGAGTCTTTGGTCTTCAAAGATTGTTGAAGTCTTCTAGTCTTGAAGGGTCTTCAGTCTTCAAGAAGTCTTGAAGAGTCTTTCTCTGGATTCTCTAACTCTGGTTGGGAGCTTCAAAATTCTGATCCCCAAAAATGGAAGAGAACCCCTCGAGTTCTCGCTGGATGGGCCCTGGTGACTTTTGGGCCAACAATTTGAGCTTGGGATTTACTATTTAGTCTTGGGTCTGGTTCATATTTGACCAAAAACCATAGGGTGCTTTGCACAGATAGCAAAAACCGGCAAACATATTGCAAAATTAGCAAAAAAATAAAATTATTTGCGGAAATAGCAAAAAATACGTTAAATTACAAAAATACCCTTAGTATATCCAATAGTCTATCAGTCCCTATTATTGATAGTCACTGATAGACTTCGAGTAATCGGAGTCTATCAGTGATAAATACTGATAGACTTTGATGATAAGGTTCAATTAATCGGAGTCTATTAGTGATAGACACTGATAGACTTTGATTAATCGAAGTCTATCAGTGTGTATCACCGATAGACTCTGATAATTATAATCTATAAGTTTTTATCGTGTTTAATTCAAGCCTATCAGTGATAGCCACTGATAGAAAACAATTTAATTCAAGGCTATTAGTTTAGTTTAATTCAAGGCTATCAATTTTTATCCATCAGTTTAATTTAAGTCTATCAGTGATAATCACTAATAGAAAACCGTTAAATTCGAGGTTATCAGTTTCTATCACTGATAGAAATCAATTCAATTCAAGACTATTAGTTTCTATCACCGATAGAAACCAATTTAATTGAAGTTTATCAGTTTCTATCAGAAATCAATTTAATTGAAGTTTATTGGCTTGTATCACTGATAGAAATTAGTTTAATTCAAATCTATCATTTTCTATCGAGGATAGAAATCAGTTAATTGAAGTCTATCAGTTTCTATCCCTAATAGAAATCAGTTAATTATCAATTAATTGAAGTCTACCAATGATTGTTACTGATAGAAATCAATCTAATTGAAATCTATTAGTAAATTACTTTCCATTGCAATTCATCTCGGTAATTAGAAACTCATCCAAAATTATTATACTACAATCATAAATTGAACAAAAATTTTAAGTCTCTTGTGGTAATTAGAACATAAAATCCAAAAATAACCATTACAAACAAGCGACTCTTAATCAACAATATAATTTTTAAAGCCTAGCACACAAGCTCCGTGACCACCACCATAAAATTGCTATTCTTGTATTCTTTGTATTTCATTATCTATCATTTATAGCCCTGATAGACTTTGACCAGTGATAGTCAGTGATAGACTACGATTAACCGGAGTATATCAGTGATATACTTTGATATACCTATACAAACACTCACCAAAATTGCTATTTTTGTATTCTTGGCATTCTTGAATTAAAAAGAAGGCCAACAAGAGCTTAACTCAATTGGCATAAAGTTGTACTGATAACCACAAGGTCCGTGGTTCGAAATAAAAAGAAGAATAAAAAGAAGAAACAATCATAACAATACCTTGTGGGAAGAAGAATAAAAAGCAAATCAAATCAAAAAAGAAAAAGAAAATGCACAACTTAATAAAATGCACAAAAGAGGGGAAAAAAGCATATTAATCACACAAGAACTCCACCTTCATAAATGCACAAAAAATAAAAAAAAATAAAAAAAAAAGAAGAAATCGTAATAGCTCATTATAAAAAAAAGAAAAAAAAAAAGAAATCATAACAGCTCATAAATGAAAAAAAAAACGAAGAAGAAAGCAAAAAAAAAAAAAAAAAAAAAAAGAAGAAGAAGAAGAAATGGTATACACAAGAAAGGGTAAATGGGAAGGGAGAGGAAGAGAAGGGTAAAATAGGAATATTCTAATTTTTTTGCCATATTTGCAATTCTTTTTACTTGGTGCTAAATTTACTATTATAGATAATTAATTTGCCACCCACTGCAATTACTCAAAACCATATGACCCAAATATTTAAAAGACTCAAATTTGATCCAAATAATTATTATTTTTAATTAATTGGTCAAATTAATTCATTTGATCAAAATAATTTTATTTTAATTAATTGATCAAATAGAAATTTGGCTCTATAAATTTATAATTGGCCAATTTTGTCTTCAAATTAAATTTGGGACACATGTCAATTTATAATTGGTTCCAAATTTAATTAATTATAATTTCATCATTAATTTCATGTAATGACGTGGCAATTTGTGATTGGTCAAATTTTCTCTTTCAACAAATGCCCCCTTTTCGAGATTTAGGCACAAGTTATGTGTGAGTGAATCTCGAAAAACATATTTTGGAATCAAAATGCATTTGTTCTTGATTTTGACTCCGTTTGATGTGTCAACTTAATCAAAACATGAATTTTGTTCAAAATTTTGATTATTTTTTTATTTGACACTTTTATTGCCAATTAATCAAAATTTGAAGTTTGGTCAAAATTTTGATTTTCCTTATTTGAAAACAAACTTTGACTTGAACTTAAGTTTGGGCAAAATCTGGATTATGCCCAAATTTTGATTTGAGGTAAAATTCTATCCAATTTTAGTTTGCATTTGGAATAGAATTTAGGTTTGCACTTTGGTCCATTTGGGATAAAATTTGGATTATGCCAAACTTTTGACTTGAGGTAAAATTCTATCCAATTTTAACTTGCATTTGGAATAGAATTTGAGTTTGGGACTTTGGTTGATTTTGGGTTTGACAAGATTTGGATTGTGAATAATCTGAGTTGACTGAATAACATATATGTATATATTAACAAGCGAATATTAATTAAAAGACTTGCATGGTCTATTGGTTTAATAGCCAAACTAGATACTTAAAGGTCATGAGTTCGAGTTTCAAAACTGTCAATCTTGATTTTTAAGATACATATTTCCCGACGCAGCCTAGCAATAGAGCGGAGGTTCAAACTTGGAGGAACAAAGTGTGAACTTAAACTTACCTTCGAACTTGGAGAGAAGGAACAAACAATGAAGCAGTGCGAACTTGGAGAGAAAAGGAACAAGCAGTGTGGAGAAGGAACTGCAGCGAAGCAACGTGAGAGAGAACCAGGAACTACTTCTCTTTTTGGAGAAGAAACTGCAGCGAAGCAACGGGAGAACCTTCGAACTTGGAGAGAAGGAACTGCGGCGAAGCAACGTGAGAGAACCTTCGAACTTGAAGAAAAGGAAACAACGAACTTAGGGTGAGTGAAACACCGAACTTGAGGCTAGCGAGACATTAAATTTGGAGGAATGAAGTTTTCTTTTATTCATCCAACTTGTAGCTTCACATTCATAACGATGCAGGACTTCAATATTTTTTTTGTGTTGCCCCTAGTAGTGATGAGTTTCTTCAATTTGTCTTGTCGTGCTCCAATATTTGTTGCACTTTTTTTTATTTGCAGAGACTGAACTTAAAGTTTTCTTTAAGCTGCCTACGTACCCTTAAGGAATAGGGATCAAGTCATAACGTAGTTCGACATTTTTTTTTGCAATCACCTTTTAAGCTCGTGTGGGCTAGGAGCATCATGCAGTTTAGACTCTTACGATAAGGAGTTTTTACATTTAAAAGCTCTTATCTTTATCATGGTCTTGATCAGATCCTTCATTTGTAGGATTGGTCAAGATAATGAGATTTGGCTTCACCTTCGAGGAACTAGCTTCTGTATTTATGAGAACAGAGAACTTCCTTTTCATACGTGACGGGACAATACTTTGAAACTTCTTGTCACAGCTTACTTCATCGAACAATTTCACCTTTAAGTTATCCATCTTTCTTTGAGGTTGATCGTCTGCTACTTTGAGGTGATCAAAGACAAATGTTGAAGACCGACTTTTCCTCAATGTGGAAACACTTAGCCTTTGGAAAGCTGAAGGTCGAGTGGAGGTGGATGCCGAACATTGATTTTCTTCTTTTGTTGCGACCATACTCATTCTTTGGAATACCGAAGGACGAGTAGTTGAAGGCTTGATGCGATCGAAGACAAAAGTCCTTTGTTCACCCTTCTTGGAATTGTCAACTTCTTCTACGTTGATGCAGTAGGAAGTTGCAAAGTTTTCTTTTTCCTTTTTGTGGAAAGTTTTGGAGAAGGATTTATTCAACATCACCAGTTGTTGAGGTTGAGAAAACTTTTTACTTCTCTTCCTCTTAGGTTGAAGTTTCTTAGGATCCTTCTTTCTTTAATGCTTGCTCCTTTCTTTGATTGTAGCAATATTTGATTGAGCTACTTCATCAAGGTCGAGCTCAATTTTTCCTTCCTTAGCTAGCTTTAGAATTAAGTCCTTTAGGACGAAGCATCTTTCCACTGGATGACTAACAACTCAATTATACTTCCAATACTTGGGATCATCGACTTTCTCCATCTCTTCCGATCGTTTACACTTAGGAAGCCCTATCAGTTGTGCTTCCAGTTGTTGTTCCAGCATGTCAGGGATGTCAGAATCAGGGAAAGGATAGATTTTCTTCAGTCTTTTCTTTAAAGTTAAGCGACGTGTTCCATTTTCTTGTCTCTTTTCTTTTGAAGATGACTTGAGAAGAATTGTGTTTACAACCATAGATTCTTCTATAGTCGCTTCGACGTTCTTTCCTTCTGTCTTGAAGTTAGGGAGTAGAAGGTCTTGGTTTTCTCGACTAGCAATACTTAGCTTCATATTGTGGGCACGAGTTTCTAGTTCTTCAAAGGTGCGAGGCTTTATACCTTGAAGGATGTAGAGAAGTTCCCAGTGCATGCCTTGAATGCACATCTCAACGGCAGAGAGTTCAGTGAGACAATCTTTGCAATCTAGACTCATGGCTCTCCAACGATTTATGTAGTTAACAACGAGTTCACCTTTTCGTTGTTTAGTGTTGGTGAGCTCGAACATACTAACAGTTCGTCTGGTGCTGTAGAAGCTATTCAAGAATTCTCTTTCGAATTGCTCCCAACTGTCTATTGACTCAGGTTCTAGATCAGTGTACCAGTCGAAGGCATTTCCTTTAAGTGTTCGAACGAACTGCTTGACTAGTAGGTCCCCTCGAGTACCAGCATTCTCGCATGTCTTGACGAAATGGGCAATGTGCTGTTTAGGGTTGCCTTTCCCGTCAAACTGTTGAAACTTTGGTGGCGATACCCAGTACTCAAGTTATCAATCCTCTTAGTATATGGTTTGGAATACAAGAGGGAGTCTTGAGTAGGTCCATCGTATTGAGCTCTAATACAATTTGTGATCATATCTTGGAGTTGTTGGATGGATAGTGAAGCGATCGAAGTAGAACACTATGGCTGATCATCTTACACTATAGTCTTTCCTTTGTCGTGATTTTTTATGACTTGGGTTTGACTTGATTCGGCGATATGTTGGTTCTCAATCTGACTCTTTAGGTGCTCAATTTGAGAATCTTTTTCTTCAATCGCCTTCATCAAGGTGTTGATGTGCTCCTGCATCTCAACCATTCTTTTTTCCATAGTTCTTGTCTAAGTCATCATAACAGTCACTACGTCAGAATCAGGTTCAAACAAAGGGTTATACTTAACAAGAAACTTGTCATTGGTACATGCCTCCTGCAATGTTGTTTCTTCGCTTACAATGATAGAAGCTTTGTCTTCTTGCAACCTCAATTCATTGAAGCAACAATGGGCAGTAGAACCCATGTAAGACTTGTTCCTGACAGCGGCTATCGAAGAAGTCTTGAATGACATGTTTACACTTATGCTTTTTAGATAAGAGAGAGAGATGAGAGGTAGAGATTGTCCCACTGGGCTTGCCAATTTGTTCACACGTAACTTCAGAGATGGAGACACGTGGAATAAACAATATATTTGTATTGATGTAATGTGCGTGTGGGTGTACAATCTCTAACTTTAATCCTCTGATTCTCTCTCTTGTGTGTGAATATGTTTCACTCGAGGGCTGTAGCGCTTGTTCTCGAGTCTGAAGCTTCAATTGATTTTTGGAGCTTTTGAAGTCTTGGAGTCTTGAATAGTCTTTGGTCTTCAAGGATTGTTGAAGTCTTCTAGTCTTGAAGGGTCTCCAGTCTTCAAGAAGTCTTGGATCTTGAAGTCTTGAAGAGTCTTTGGTCTTCAATGATTGTTGAAGTCTTCTAGTCTTGAAGGGTCTTCAGTCTTCAAGAAGTCTTGGGGTCTTGAAGTCTTGAAGAGTCTTTGGTTTTCAAGGATTGTTGAAGTCTTCTAGTCTTGAAGGGTCTTCAGTCTTCAAGAAGTCTTGGGTCTTGAAGTCTTGAAGAGTCTTTGGTCTTCAAGGATTGTTGAAGTCTTCTAGTCTTAAAGGGTCTTCAGTCTTTAAGAAGTCTTGAAGAATCTTTCTCTGGATTCTCTGACTCTAGCTGGGAGCTTCAAAATTCTGATCTCCAAAAATGGAAGAGAACCCCTCTATTTATAGAGTTCTCGCTGGATGGGCCCTGGTGACTTTTGAGCCAACAACTTGGGCTTGGGCTCAACTATTTAGTCTCGGGTCTGGTTCATATTTGACCTAAAACCATATGACCCAAATATTTAAAAGACCCAAATTTTATCCAAATAATTATTATTTTTAATTAATTGGTCAAATTAATTAATTTGATCAAAATAATTTAATTTTAATTAATTGATCAAATAGAAATTTGGCTCTACAAATTTATAACTGGCCAATCTTGTCTTCAAATTAAATTTGGGACACATGTCAATTTATAATTGGTTCCAAATTTAATTAATTATAATTTCGTCATTAATTTCATGTAATGACGTGGCAATTTGTGATTGGTCAAATTTTCTCTTTCAACAGTAAGTTAATGGAAAACCTAATGACTCGTTTGATAACGTCACATCCCTTTTTTCTTTCTCATTTTAAAGAAACAAACTTATTTGATAGGTTTCTTGTTTACTAATTTTTTATAAACATTTCTAAAAATGGTGTAAAATGGTAGAAACTACCTAAAACTAGTTTCTCCATTTCTGTTTTAGCATGCTCCTCAAGGTGTCTCAAAGTTTGCACTCTTTCTTTCTTTTTGAGTTACTCTATCCCCTATCTCTCACTATATGAGTTTTCTTTTTTTGCACTCTTTTCATTTTCTTAAATTGAATTTCCCTCTCATTATAGAGCTTTAACTCCTCTCACTTAAAAATAAAAATTACTATTTTAACAACAAATAGTTCTCTTATCAAGCTTTACCATTTTCAATAATTAAAAAAAAAAATCCTTCTCTAGATTTTAGTTTACTACTAGAAAAATATAAAAATTGAGAAATTCATCAAAATAATTTAAATGCAGAAGGCTTGCATTGACAAGTAAGTTAACATTACAAGTTAGATTATTCATTTTATAATATTGTATTTTTTAAAACTTTTTATTAAAATATAGCTATTTTGAAACTTATTATTAAAATATTGTTGTTTTAAATTTACAGGTGTAGGTCATCTCTTTAGACCCACACGTCTGCATCAAGAGACGACATGCAAATGTGGTAAAAAAAAAAAAAAAATCAAATGTTCAAAACATTGGGCTGCTAGAGTGGTTCAAGCGGGCCCATACTCGTGTAGACTTGAGTTTGCGAGATATCCTTAGAAATGACCAAAATTACAGTGTAGTTTTGAAAAATGGCCAAACCGGAGTTTTTAATGAAAAATGGCCAATCGATATTTTTGACCTATTTTCGTGCAATTCAATCTTCCATTTTTACCCTTAGTAATTTCTCACGTCTCCCCCATATTTGTGCTGCCCGTATCGGATGAAATTAAAAAAAAAATGTTAACCTCCAATCCCATGAATCAAGGAAAGGATGGTTACAGAATCAATCATCTCTCATCCCATTTGCAATCTGGGGAACTACCCAAAATATACATTTTTTGCTTTGGTTTTCCAGTAGATTTTTACAACATCGATCCTCTCTCTCTTGATCATCTTTTGGAAGAAGGTTGATCGATTTGTTGGTTCACAGTTTCTCCCAACACTGTAGGCTGATCATAGGTATGGTTTGCATGATTGTATTCATTTTTTAAAAATCACATTCATTTTTTTTTTGTTCATTAATGTAATCCTTGTTCTTTCTTTTTAAAACTAGATGTCTTCTATTCTTCTTTCTATATGGTACGATGGGTTGTGGGATAATTGCAATCAATTATCTGGATTCAAGGTGTCAACAATGTGTGTGGATTCAAATCGTTCATTCGAACAACTCATCGATTGCATAAATAGTAAGCTTACATTTCAGAATAATGGAAAACTAATCGTCTCTCCTTGTATAGCAATATTTCTGGTAAACCGACAATGTTGCATGGCTATTATTTTCTAAATCCCAATTTTCGAATTAAGCTTAAGGAAAATAGTGAGTAATGATTTATTCTCTTTTTTTAGATAGACGATTTGATGTTTACCATACTGAAATTATTTGTATGTTATCTAGTAGGTTAGTTAATTTATATACACTGTATTTGCATAATTTGTTTACTGAATAATTTCCATAATTTTTCTTTTTATAAACTTAATTTTTTTTTATTGTTCTAGTAACATTTGTGTGAGTAATGATTTTTTCCCCTTTTCAAGATGATTGAAATTATCTGCAAATTTACTAAATACACTTTGAAGTTAGGTTATTGAATACCCAACAAGACAATATCTAGTAAAGATTTGGAAAAGAAAAATAGGGTTTTGTGTGTAAATGAATTTAGTAATTTAAATACACACAAAGTTAACTGATTTTTTTTTTAACTCTACAACTCTCCCCCTTGATTCATGCTATTTTGGTTGATTTTTGTTATCAATCAACCCTCTCCCTTGATTCATGGTTATTTTTAAGGTAAAAATTCAACAATTTTTTTTTTTAATTCTACAACTATCTCCCTATTATTAATTTATACAGTTAAGCTATTTATTTGTTATATTTGTTAAACTTGAATTTGATTGATTTTCAATGTGTCGTTAAATTAAGTGTAAATCCTAGATTTTCTCCTACATTTACGTTGTATTTGAATTTATAGTACACTGGATTTACGTTGTATTTGAATTTATCGGTTCACTGGATTTAGATTTCGTTCAGGGGTATTTTCGTCCGATTCGTTGTAAAAAAAACCCTACTAAAAATAGCAATTGGACATTTATCAAATTAAAAAAAAACATATGGTCATTTTTCAAAATGCTCAATTAAAACTGGCAATTTATCTAGTTGCCCCTTGAATCAAAGCAGGTGTAAATGGGCTCTATAATTTTTCCCTTCTCTTTTTTAGTTTTTGCTTTTCAAAAATTAAAAAAAAAAAACATCAATTTTTTTTTTCCTTTTTTCTTTTTGTCACTCTTCTTTAAAAAATTGAAATTATTATAAGTAAATACCAACCATTCAATTTAATGTATAAAGTGGACGTTTTATTTATATCTTTTATTTTGAATTATAATATTTTTATATACAACTTTTTAATTTAGTACATATATTTTATTTTAAAAAATTATTTAAAACTATTTTTAAATTTTAGAAATGAGTTGAATCCCTTTTGTAACTATTTTCGTTTTTGATTTTAAGCACACTACTTTAGTTTTTTCTCTTTTCTTTTCTCTTTTCTTTTCGTTTCTTTACATTTTTTTTAATAAAAAAGAGGGAGAGTTCCTCCTCCCTTTCCGACGCCAGCAACGAGAGGAGGGAGGACCCTCCTCCCTCCTCCCTTCTCCCTCTCCTTCTTTTTTATTAAAAAAAAAAAAAGAAAATGTAAAGAAAAGAGAAAAAAAAAGAGAAGAGAAGAGAGAAAAAAGAAAAAAAAAATTTTGCCGGCCGCCGACGACAACAGTGACCTTGGGAGTGGTGGTGATGATGGTTGAGAAGAAGAGGATGATGGTGGTTGAGAGGAAGAAGAAAAGAGAGGGAAAAATGGGAGGGAAATGAACATTAAATATATATATATATATATTAATTATTTTATTATTATTTTATTTTTAACATTTTAAGAAATATTTTTTTAATAAAAAAAATAAGTGCCACGTCAGCAAACCGTTAAGAGTTAATGGAAAAGTGGATGAAGGGACCAAAATGAAACCTAACCCAAACTTCAGGAACAAAAGTGTATTTTTCCCCATTTAAAATTTAGAAAATGAAAAGTTTATGATTCATTAAATAAAACATTTAGGGGGTGTTTGGGGCACTGAATAGGTTATAATAACCTCCTTTATTATAATTTATTCAGTGTTTGGGGCATCAACAAAAATAAATGGTGAAGTGGGTTATTTTTACCCCCGATTATTTTATCCATTCTCTACCGTAACCATCATTCAACCCACCCGATTATTCTATTCATTTTCTACAGTAACTCTCTCCTCTCTTCTTCCATGCAACTCCTTGACTTTTCCGACGACCGCTGGCCGCCGTCGGCCGGCGAAGTTTCCGACGACTTTTTCGATGGCCGCCAACGACTTTTCCGGCCACCAATTTTTTTTCTTTTTTTTTTCTTTTTTTTTCATATTTCTTCTCATTCTCATTTTGAAAAATATAAAAAATGAAAATAAAGGAAAAAAAAAACATCGAAGGTTGCCGGAAAAGTCGTTGACAACATCGAAGGTCAACCAACTTAAAAAAAAAAAAAAGAACATTCAAACGAAATTGTATTTACCACACTCAAGTTTATTTCAAATGATTTTATTGATAAAAAAAAAAACTAATATGATTTTTGAACTAAACATTTACAATTTTTATTTTGGCAATACTACTAAAAATTAACTAATATGATTTTTCTATACCAAATCCTAAAATTTTTTGTTTTGTAAAAAAAAAAAAAAACATAACCCTAAATCAAAGTGAATCGTATATCATAAAAAAAAAAAAACTAGAAAAAGAAAACAGTCAGTTTGAACCTTTGTTTCAGAACCCCATGTTAAAACAAATCAGCACTCCAAACACAGTCTATTTTATCCCAGACTAAAATAATATGCATCCCAAACACAGATTATTTTATCCCAGATTAAAATAATTTGCACCCCAAACACAGATTATTTTATCCCAGACTATAATAATCTGCACCCCAAACACAGATTATTATAACCGCAGACTATTATAATCCCCAGATTATTATAACACCAGATATTATAACCAATTCAGTGCCCCAAACAGCCCCTTAGGAAATAATTTATCAATATTTTGTTAGAAAGATTCTCGCAATTAGTAGGCAGTAAGGAAAAGACAATATAAAAGAAACTAATAAAATAATATAAGAAAATATTTTTAAAAATATTTTCCCCTGACAATTTCTACAAATATTTCATCTTTGGACCCAAAATTGTGCATAAAGAGTTGCTTTTGATTTTTGTCATTAAATTTTAGTATTACATTTAATAGAATTTCTAGAGCACACGGTTATATTATGCAATTTATTCAAAATTTATTTGTTACAATTGAACAAAATGTATCATGTACAACCAAAAGGTCAGAGGTTCGAATCCCCCACTCCCAAATATTATTGAACTAAAAAAAAGTTTTCGAATATAAAAAGCTAAAATAAGAGACTACATTTAACAATCATTTGGTATTTAAATTTTGGTTATTAAAAATTATATATATATATATTCTATTTTCTTACCATTGTTTTCAATTGATTTAGTCAAATTCTTAAAAAATAAGTTCTTGAAAATTATTTTCAAAGTTGTACTTGATAATTTTGAAAATATGAAAATAAGATAAATAAAAAGAAAACAAAGATAGTGGTTATCAAACTCAACCATAATGAATTTTAAACCAATAACTTTAATTTATATATATTATAAACTGCATCACAAGTCTACAAACATTATCCAAAGTTGCGATGTTTCAATTTTTCTAATTTGTCTCTACATCTCAATTTTTTTTGATTAATTCCTGGTTGGAAACGTCGATGAGCTCACGATAATAATCACTCTAAAACTCAATTTTGTAGAGAAGAAACTTGTTCCCTTATAAAACTCAAGAACACACAAGAGAAGAAAATTGTTCTCTTCAATAAGTTTCTTTGAATTGCTTTACTTGACATGCTTCAAACATAACAAAATACATCCTATTTATAGGACTCTAGTGAAAATTCTAGATACAAAACTCCCAATCTAAATTCATAAACTTACTTGCACTTTATGACCATGCATAACTCTCCTACATGTATTCTTACTTAATTAACTAGTAACTCATAAAAGTTTATAACATATAACTTATTTAACTTACCACATCATAAATCTAGCTTAATTTCTAACATCCTCCTTTAAGCTAGACTTCCATGATTCCACGTTTCTCTTTCATTTTCAAAAACAAATCAACTTTTAATGCCTTTGTGAATATATTTGCTACTTGCTCTTGTGTCTTGCAATACTTGATGCATACTTCTCCATCTTTGATCAATTCTATGATGAAATGATACTTGATCTTTATATGTTTACTCCTTCCATGGAAAACTGGATTCTTCGCCAGAGCAATCGATGAACTATTGTCACAAAACATAATTGTCTCCTTTTCTTGAGTACACTTTAGTTTTTGTAATACTCTTCTCAGCCAAAGTGCTTGACAACTGGCAGTAGACAAAGAAATATATATTCAGCTTCAGTTGTTGACAAGGCTACAACATCATGCTTCTTTGGTGCCCATGAAATTGCACCGGAACGAATGTTGAACACATATCCAGAAGTGCTTTTGTAACCATCGATATTTCCTCCCCAATCACTATCACTATAACCAACCAGAACATTATCCATGTTCTTTTTGTAGTGAATTCCATGATCAATTGTTCCAAGAACGTATTGAAGAACTCTTTTTCCAACTTCCCAGTGACTTCTCTTTGGTGATGTCATAAACCTACTCAACAAGCTGACTGAGAACATAAGATCTGGTCTAGTTGTAGTTAAATACATCAAACTTCCAACAAGACTTCTATAAACGGTGGCATTAAAATCTTCAATCTCATCATGTTTGCTCAATTTCAAACCTACTTTCATAGGAGTATTGGCAGGATAAGCATTTTCCATTTTGAACTTTACCATCGAATCTTTTGCATTCTTCTTCTGAGAAATGTTGATCCCATGATCACCTTGCTTAACTTCAATACCAAGGAAGTAATGAAGTAAGCCCATATCTATCATCTCAAATTCTTTCTTCATGCTCTCTTTGAACTCTTTAATCATCACGGTTGAAGTTTCCGTAAAAATTAGATCATCAACATAAAGACAAATGATTAGAAAATTACCATTTCTATCTTCTTTGTATTAGAGAATATTACTCCTCAATTGTTGCCTTAATTTATGCTCTTAATTTATACCTTTGATTGTAAATTATTTGTTGTACATATTTCCTTTCTCAGCTCTTCTCTGGTGTATAAATGTATAAATACGAGCAAAATTACACATTTCTATCTTGTGTATTTTACATGGTATCAGAGCAATAAGTAAATTCTTACAATTTTTTTTCCAACCGATTATCATCTCTCTATTCAGCAAGTGTTTTTCAACCTCTGCAACAATACAACAACAACATTACCTTAGTTCACTGGTTATCTTGGGTTCTCTCTCTTCTGCTTTTCAATGGCGAACACAACAGCTTCATCCTCTGCAACAACATCGTCTCTATTTCTTCTATCCAACATTTGCAATCTTGTGCCACTCCGCTTGGATTCAACAAATTATGTCTTATGGAAATTTCAAGTCTCCTCCATCTTGAAGGCCCATTCTTTATTTGGGCATATTGATGAAACGCTTCCAAAACCTGCACAATATGTTCGTTCTCCTACCGGCACAATTACAACTGAGGTTAGTACTGATTATATTCAATGGATCTCTTGTGATCATGCTCTAATCACTTTAATCAACACAACTTTATCTCCTTCTGCTCTTGCACATGTTGTTGGTGCTACTTCCTCGAAATATTTATGGTATTCTTTAGAAAAACGTTATTCTTCGAAAACAAGATCCACCATACTTGACTTACGATCTGCCCTATATACGATAAAGAAGCTTCCATCTGAATTTGTTGAAAAATATACTTGTCGAATTAAAGAAATTGTTGACAAGCTTGTTGTAGCTTCCATTAAAATTGAAGATGAAGAAATTTTGGTTCACACCTTGAACGGACTCCCTATCGAGTTTAATGCTTTTCGCACCTCCATTGAAACTCGAAGCGGCTCTCTCTCTATGGAAGAACTTCATAATTTACTCACGGCCGAAGAAAAGTCACTGCAACAAAATGCGCATGCTGATCCCATTCCTACCACGATGGCTGCTATGAAAACATCATTCTCAAATATCTCACGCGACATTTTGAGTTATGGATCAGGTAATTTTCAGAATCAAAATATCGGGTCTGGAGCTGCACATTTCGGATCTGAAGCTGCACAATTTGGGTTTGAAGCAGCATAATTCGGGTATGGAAATTCATATTTCGGTTCTGGAAGTACACAAATGGGCTCTGTTTCTTCGTTTAATAATATGGGAGGCCTAATCTTTTGTTAAATATGCTCAAAGCCTGGTCATGGAGCCCTTGATTGCTACAATCGAATGAATTTCTCTTATCAGGGTCGTCATCCACCAGCTCAATTGGTTGCTATGGTGGTAAATTCTATGAATTCGCAGACTCAAAATGATAATTTTAATACTTTTTGGTTATCTGACAGTGGCTGCAATGTTCATATGACAAATGACTTGACAAATCTCAATCTCTCCAACAATTACAATGGAGAAGAATCTGTCACACTGGGTAATGGCCAACCTTTAAATATCCAAAACACAGGCTGTCACACCCCTCCCGAACTACCTGCTAGCTTAGTCCGGGAGATGGTGTGAAGCCAACAGACATCGTCCTCTACTAACGATACATGTTGACCCTGCTGAACTGTTGAACCTGATAAACATGCTAATCTTAGATATAAAATACTTTACATGCAACACAAAACAGGGGAACCTTGATAACCTTTAGACATACATGAAGTGCAGCCCTGACATCACTCAGTTTGGGAAATAACCTGATAGAGACATCACAACCAAAACATATCCAACTAGGGTTTACACAACCATAACATCTAGAGCTTACACAAATCGTAAGCAATCCAATCCTTACAAAGACATTTACAATATAAACAGACTTGATGTACAACTCCACCCACGTACTGAAACTTGATTTGGGAGCTTTTAGCAGACTATGACAGTTTATCAGGCACTGGGAGCTCGATCTCTACTTGGAAAGTGGGAAATTTTTTTTAAAGAGTGAGCTATGAAGCCCAGTGAGTGACTAAATTTAAAACTGTTAATCCACAAATCAGAACACATGATAAACCTTAAAAATATAAATTTGTTTAATCAAAGTGTTATACATAAACGTGCAATGATAACATCTTTCTCAAATACTCAACAGGTATGCCATTAAAAACTAGCAAGGCATATCAAATATATTAAACATTTTAACTAGCATGACTAATCTACGTTGTGTAGGGCACGCTCATTACAACCAACGTTTACTAGCTCTACGATGTAGTGGGGCCCGCCCAGCACTCCCATCGTCTTTGTCGTAGTGGGGCCCGCCCAACACTCACGAAAGCATCGTTGTCACAGAGTACACTCAACGTCAACAACAGAATATAACCTGTGTGCACACGGTACCATATAGCCTTGGGCTCAATATCTCAGTCATGCAGTCAATAGAAGTCTAAAAAAATCACATGAAAACATTAAAACATGTCTGCTTATCTTTATCTTTCGTAAATCTCAAGCTTAGTCAGCTTGCTCGTGAAAAACTGAAAATCTTTAAACAATACTCGCTAATACATATTTTGCTTAAAATGATATCGGTTCAACTACTTTTCAGAAAGTCAATAATCACGTGCTCATATATAAATCTCATTAGAAAATCTAAGCTCAAAACTTATGCTTGAAACCATTCATAGAAATCATGTATCATTCATAAGTTCAGATTCAAACATGTAAACCATTTAAGCATAAATAACAGTTTAGAAATCATTTTCGAAATTTGTTTTGTCACTCACAGTCTTGGCTAGTTCCCTGGTCTGTAGACTCGACCTATTTCCCCTTAGACTGTCAAACAAACCAAAACCGAGCATCAGACCCTTAAATAGTCTTGTCTTTCTATGCTCATGTATTCTAAACTCTAGAATTAAAATCACATTCCACATTTTTTCCAGATTTTCCAGATTCAATACCCTAACTTCAAACACTTATAACTTCCTCAATACGTGACCACAATTAATGTACTATATATCAAACTCTTCATTTTGGAACCCTCTACAACTTACTTGAAGGAAAGAAAATGAGATTCCCAACGGATTTGTTTAGAAATCCCTCGAACATAGCTATTCCAAATTCGTGCTTCTCTGCTACCCTCTACTTTTCTCCTGAAATTAAACCTACTTCCAGTCATTTTTGGCTCACAAATTCTTCATGAAAGTAATAGGAAATTAAATACGCTTTCCAACCATACCAAATTGAGCTTCTAATTCAACCTGTACACCCCAGAACGCTCGAAAAACTAGAGAAAACCAAAGACCCTTTAGATTTGCACGAAAATTTTGTGCTCTGTTTTCCTCTTCAAAAACCATTAACTTAACATCAGAATTAGCTCAAGCTTCCTTCATGAAATTTGTTAGAAAATGGATCAACTTTCAAGAAAGTAAGGCCTCACCTCTTATTTCTTCTTGTGTAGCTCAAACCGAATTAAAAACCAGAGATGGGCAGATTGAACCAAGATTCTACCATGGTTGCACTTGCATGAGCTTTCCCCTCTCTTCTTCAACCTCAAAACTCTAGCAAGCTCCCTCTTCTTCTTCCTTCACTCTCTCTCTTGAAATGTTTTGAAATTTGATGGAAAATGATGAAGAAAGTGGACTGATATGACTTTAGGCGGTGGGTTTCTTCCCTTTAAACCACTTAGCACCAACAATTTTCTTCCTTTCACCTTTTCTTTTCTTTTTTTTTTTTTTTTTTTTTTTCTTTCTTTTGTTTCCTTTGTTTATGTTTTCTTTAAATAAACTCCAAAATTATCAAAGACATCTTGAACCAAAAGCTTTGCCATTTTTCTTCAACAATGAAACAACAATAACTTAAATCCAACTTCCTACAATATGTGACAAGAGCAAATAATCCAAGGAAAGTCTCGGGTTTACACAGTAGTGGTACACTTTCTACCTCCTCTCACACTTTTAATCTTTCCAAAATTCTCCATGCTCCTGACCTTGCAGCCAACCTTTTATCAGTTCATAAATTTTGCCTTGATAATAACTGTATTTTTATCTTTGATACTGACTGGTTTCTAATTCAGGATAAAGTCTCTGGAAAAACTTTATACACTGGTGAAAGCGTCAATGGTCTCTATCCCATACCAAGTCCATCTACGCTATCTTCTGATCTGCACACCAAAAACTTTAATTTTGTGGCAAAACAGGAGTGTTTTCTTTGGCATCATCGGTTTGGTCATCCCGCTCCCAAAATTTTAGGCTCTAGTTTGTCTCGTCTTGGTCTTTCTCTATCTCATTCTCTTTCTACTTGCGAATTGCATTAGTTGCTTGAAAGCTAAAATGTCTAAACTTTCGTTTCCTATGTCTCTTTCATTTTCCATTTCACCTTTAGAACTTATCCATAGTGATGTATGAGGACCTTCTCCTATTACTCTCTTAATGGATATCGTTATTATGTTAGTTTTACTGATGATTTTAGCAAATTCACTTGGCTTTTTCCTCTCTCTTCTAAATCTGATGTTCATGCTATTATCCTCAAATTTGTCCCGTTTCTAGAAAATATGTTATCTACAAAATTAAAATTTTTTCGTTCTAATGGTGGTGGTGAATTTTGCAATTCTTCTACTCTTTCTTTCTTTAATTCTAAAGGTGTTTTACATAAAAAAATCTTCTCCATACACACCTGAACAAAATGGGGTTGCTGAGCGTAAACATCATCATATAGTTGAAACTGCAATGTCTCTTCTTTTTCACTCTTCTGCTTCTTTAGAGTTTTGGCCCTATGCCTTCTCAACTGCAGTTTTTCTAATAAACCGTATGCCTACTTCTTCTCTTAACATGTTATCTCCTTTTGAGAAACTTTTTGGTTACACTCCTGATTTACATCATTTAAAAGTTTTTGGATGTGCTTGTTATCCTTTGTTGAAACCTTACACCAAGCATAAACTTGAACCTAAAACCTCTCAACATATTTTCCTTTGTTATACTCTTGAATATAAAGGATATATATGTTACAACCCTATTACCAAAAAATCCATTGTCTCTCGCCATGTTCTTTTTCATGAAACAACATTTTCCTTTGCCAAACCTTTAGATCCTCTTAACTCTTCATCCCCTACTCCTGACATAACACCCTTACTCACTCTTTTACATATATGTCCACCTTCACCTTCCCAACCTACCCAATTATCCACAGTTGACACTAATTCCTCTCCTCGTGAGATTTTGCATGTTTTACCTTCTAGTATTGTAGATTTGCCAGTAGATGAGAGAGCTCATGAGAGTTCAATATCTCAAAATGTCCAAATCCAAGAAAGCACCATTAATAATCATCCCATGCAAACACGAGCTAAGTCAGGAATTTTCAAACCAAAGGCGTTTGTTTCAACCATGACCATTTCAGTTCCAACAGATCCTACTTCATATTCTATTGCTTCAAAGTATCCAGAATGGAGATCTGCTATGTGTGAGGAATTTAATGCCCTTCAGGAACAAGGTACGTGGTCCTTAGTACCTCGTTCACCTTCCATGAATGTTGCACGTTGCAAATGGGTCTTTAGGACTAAATATAACACTGACGGTACTATTGCTCGATATAAAGCCCAATTTGTTGCCAAAGGATATCATCAGGTTGAAGGATTTGATTTCACTGAAGCCTTCAGTCCGGTTGTTAAAAAGCCTACCATCATAGTTATATTAGCTCTTGCTGCTCAGTATCAGTGGTCTCTCACTCAATTGGATGTAAAGAATGCATTTCTGCATGGTTCCTTAAAAGAGGAAGTTTATATGTCTCAACCTCCTAGATTTCTTGACAAGAGCAATCCAAATCATGTTTGTTGACTTCATAAGAGCCTTTATGGTCTCAAACAGGCCCCTCGAGCTTGGTTCGACCGCTTTACATCATATTTGTTCACTTTGGGTTTTACTGCTTTAGCTGCTGATCCATCCTTATTTGTACGCTCCGTTGGATCTTCTTTGACCTATATGCTACTTTATGTAGATGATATAATTATAACTGGACCAAATTCTTCATATCTATTAGTCTTAAAGAAGCACTTGGCCACTGAATTCCAGATATCAGATCTTGGTGCATTGAAATACTTTCTTGGCTTGGAAGTTCACAACACATCAGATGGTATTTTTGTTAATCAAGCTAAGTATCTCACTGACTTACTTCACACTGCAGGAATGTCCTCTGCCAAGGCATGCTTAACGCCCATGTCTACTTCAGTTGATCTACATACTTCTGCACCTCTTTTCCATGATGCCACACTTTATCGTCAACTGGTTGGTTCTCTTCAGTATCTCACATTTACTCGACCTAACATTTCATTTGCAGTAAATCAAGTGAGTCAGTTCATGCATTGACCTATAGTTGTTCATTTTTCTGTTGTCAAACGCATCTTACGATATCTCTCTGGGTCTAAACAACTTGGAATTATGTTTCGACGAGCAAATTTATCTATCACAGCCTTCTGTGACTCTGATTGGGCTGGTGACACATCCGATCGTCGATCAACATCAGGATTCATTGCTTTCCTTGGCTCCAACCTATATCCTGGTCAGCCAAAAAGCAATCAACGGTCTCACGTTCATCCACCGAAGCCGAATATCGCTTTCTTGCAACTACGACAACAGATCTTTATTGGCTTCGTCAGCTACTTCGTGATCTTCATGTCACTTTATCAGTTCCTTCGACTTTATTATGTGACAATGTCTCAGCTATTTCTCTTGCAAATAATCCAGCTTTTCACGCTCGCACAAAACACATTGAGATTGATTATCACTTCATTCGTGAGAAGGTTGCTCGTAAGGACATCTCTGTTTGGTACATATCTTCCAAAGATCAGTTAGCTGACTTATTCATAAAACCTTTGTCATCTCAGACATTCTTATTCTTCAGGGACAAACTTTTGACTTCAATCCAGTCTTCAGTTTGAGGGGTCATATTAGAGAATATTACTCCTCAATTGTTGCCTTAATTTATGCTCTTAATTTATGCCTTTGATTGTAAATTATTTGTTGTACATATTTCCTTTCTCATCTCTTCTCTGGTATATAAATGTATTCATCTCCAAGTAATGAAATACAAGCAAAATTACACATTTCTATCTTGTGTATTTTACACTTTGGTATAGAGAGCATGTTCATATGGACATCTTCTAAAACCATTCTTTAGGAAGAAACTATCAATACGACTGTACCAGGCTCTTGGTGCTTGCTTTATCCCATACAGTAATTTCTTCCATCGACACACCTTATTTTCTTCTCCAATCTTGACATAACCAGGGGGTTGCTTGTAATACCTATTTCTATGTGTAAAACAATATAATAATAATAAATGGGTTGGATTACAACTGGTTTTAAAAAAATAAAAATAAATAAAAAAGAAGGAAACTACGGAAGCTTTAGTTAAAATTAAAAAAAAAAGAAAAATAAAATAAGAATGGGAAGTCGGATCGTGGGGGAGAGAAAAGAAGAAAAAGAAAAGAAAAAAAAGGAGGAGAAACCAGAGAGGGAAGAGAGAAGAGACGAAAAGGGAAGGAGAGTGAAATCTAGGGCATTCTTGAGCGATTTTTGGAGGGGAAAAGCAAAGCAAGAAGCACACAACCTCGGATTCGAGCATTGGGTAAGTTTTCTTGCTATTGGTTTGAGTTTTTGCATGAGTAAGAAGCTAGAAAATGGGTTCTATTTGTGGGTTTTTCTTCTTTGACTTGGATACTCCATGGATTAGTTTGAAAACTAGGAGAGACAAAATGGGTTGAGTTCAAAGAGAGAAAAGCTTGATAAAAACCCATAGTTTAAACCAAAAGAGAAATTGATGATGGTTATTCATAGGTTGTTGGTTTGCAAGCTTTTAAGGGATAATGTTCATGGAGAAGAAGAGAAGGAATGAAAAGAATTAAGCTTATTATGAAGACGAGCATAATGAAGTTATTGGAAACTTTATTTTGAAAATATGGTCATAGTTATAAGGTATTTAGAGTTTAAATCCATGGGAATTATGGTCTAACTCAAGTGTTAAGTAAATATTGCGGGTTTGTGTAATTTAGAGGTTTTGTGTTCAAATTTGGAGAGGTAAGCATTACTAATGCTTGGCAAAATAATTGTTTCAGGTCAAGCGGAGATCGGGAAGGCCTACGACCCGAGTTTCTCATGCCAATTGTCCTGTGAGTAGTTATTTTACAAATTAATTGATTTCCAAATTTTGTTTAAAAAAATGATTCTAATTTATCCAAATGATTTTACAAGTAAAAAGCGTGAGGTTTGAAGAAAATTTTGATTATGTATCATGTTGAATTTTATGGTTGCATTCAAGATTAAGGAAATTTGAGAAGCCTCTTGATTTAGTTCCTCGTATTTTCCTTACAAGTCTTGTTTTATCTAATTAAAATTCTGGTGGATTTTTATAAGCTGTCGATTTCTAAATCTTGATTTTGTTTTAGAGATTTATAAATTGCTCAAATTATAACTCAAGTTGTGATTGTTGAAAAATTATGATTATAACAATTGAGTCTTGGTTTATGATTAATAGTTTATGAGACGTTGTTGTGAGAAGAAATTGTGATTGTGACATGACTGAAAATTTTGTGTAGTATTGAAAAGAAAAGAAAATCGCTTTTAAGTCATTGGATTGTGTACCCATGGAGATTTCTCAATACACTTATGTGAATGTGTTTCCATAGTGTGTGTATGATGATATATATATATTTGAGGTCTTTGGGACCCACTCTAGCACACACATAGGCTTTGGGCCGTGTGTTGGGGTGTTTGCCCTTTAGGGGTTGCTCTGCGCGCGTATGACTAGCTGCTCTGTTATGCATCTTGAGACTACTCGGTGTATAGTATGACTAGATTCACTCTGCTATGTGCCTTGAGATCACTCGGTACATAGTATGACTAGTTGCTCTGCTATGCGTATCGAGATTACTCTACGACAGTATGACTAGTTTAGGTACATGTTCAGTGGTGTATTTTGTTAGCCATATTATTACGTTTTAAAATTTGTGTGTTACTGAACTCTTGGTGTAACTACTCTCAAGTAAGTTAAATGAAAAAGGTTTTTACTAAAGTGCTTTTAAAAGCTTCTTACAAGTGTTTAGTATGTTATCACTTTTAGCAAATATTTTTCTTTTATGAACTCTTACCACTCATTGGGCTTGTTAGCTCACCATTT
This sequence comes from Luffa aegyptiaca, assembly GCA_017139565.1. NCBI lineage: Eukaryota > Viridiplantae > Streptophyta > Magnoliopsida > Cucurbitales > Cucurbitaceae > Luffa > Luffa aegyptiaca. The sequence goes on from CM029403.1 coordinate 39,978,926, forward strand.
TTCCTCCTAATTTTTTTTTCACTAGGTAGCGTTTGAGTTTCTGACGAGCCTACCAGAGTTGATATTTGCCACCAGACTCGATAGGTTGCATGTCATTTGCTCGATAGGTTGCATGTCATTTGCATTACTTATAGATGCATTTTTTTTTTTGTAACTAGGATGGCTAGCATCTTTCATGGCGATGTATAATCATGGTTGTTATGGTGATTTTGGTGATTGGAAACTTCTATGTCGTTTTGTGGTAGTTTGACTATATCATGGTTGTCAATTTCTAAACCGAATTGGGTGTTAGTGTTGGATTTGATCGCATTATTATTTGGGAGTGTTAAATTTTCAATTTCAGGTGTGGTTATTCAAGTTTTCAGGGGAAACTCTGCCAAAATTTTTATGATTTCCTTTTATTCAACAAAACTTTGTTGGCCACGTTTTAAAAATCTTTTTTCATAGTCAATCTAGTTCATGTATAGTTGACAATGAAGTTCATAGTTTAGTTGGGATTTCATTGTTGACACGTCATGTCCTAGGTTGGTTAGGATAATCTGGGGCGGGGCATGTCATTGCTTAACATATATTTCTTCCTCCAAATACCCATTTAGAAAAGCTGACTTAACATCCATTTGATGTACTTTCCAGTCATTTTGTGCTACAAGAGCTAGAAGCAAACGAACAGTCTATAAACGAGTCACAGGAGTAAATATTTCTTCATAATCCACACCATACTTTTGTTTATACCCTTTGACGACAAGTCTTGCCTTGTACTTTTCAACTTCACCATTTTGCTTCAATTTTGTTCTATACACCAATTTTACTCCAACAACTTTTATGCTCTCTGGTAGTTGTACTAACTCCCATGTTTCATTTCTTCTTATTGCATCGATCTCTTGTTCCATTGCAGCTTTCCATTTTTCATCTTGAATCGCCTCTTCAAAATATACAGGATCTACGTCTGCAAATAAAAAAAAGGGAAAAATACACTTTTGGTCCCTGAGGTTTGGGTTAAGTGACACTTTGGTCCCTGAGTTTTCAAACTCAACAAAAGTACCCCTGAGGTTTGAGATAAGGAGCATTTTGGTCCCTGCCGTTAATTTTTCTGTTAATTTCTAACGGTTGCTGACGTGGCACTATTATTTTAATATAAAAAATTATTTTTTTATTTTAAAATAAAAATAAATAAAAAATAATAAAAAATATTATTATTTTAATTATTTTAAAAACTAAACCCTAACCCTCTTCTTCATCCTCTTCCCTCACCCCTCCATCTTCTTCCTCCAGCAGCTGTGCCGCCCACATGCCGTCGCCGGCAGTCGCCGGCAGCCGCCGGCCGCCGCTCGCCGGCGGCGACTTTTTTTTTTTTTTTTTTTTTTTTTTCTTCTTCTTCTTCTTCTTCTTCCTTCCTTCCTACTTCTCTTCTTCTTCTCCTTCCTCAAAGCTTCAGCTGCTGTTTTTTTAAAAAAAAATGAAAGAGAAAGAAGGAGGAAGGAGGGTTCCTCCCTCCTCCGTTTTCCGGCGCCGGAACGGAGGGTCCTCCCTCCCTCCCCGTTACAGATCTGTAACGGGGAGGGAGGGAGGGTCCTCCTCCCTCTGTTTACCGGCGCCGAAACAGAGGGAGGAGGTCCGTCCCTCCCTCCCCGTTATAGATCTGTAACGGGGAGGGAGGGACGGACCTCCTCCCTCCGTTCCGGTGCCGGAAAACGGAGGAGGGAGGAACCCTCCTCCCTCCTCTTTTCTCTTTCATTTTTTTTTTTAAAAACAGCAGCTGAACTTTTGAGGAAGGAGAAGAAGAAGAGAAGAAGGAAGGAAGAAGAAGAAGAAGAAAAAAAAAAAAAAAGTCGCCGCCGGCGAGCGGCAGCCGGCGGCTGCCGGCGACGGCATGTGGGCGGCGCAGCTGCTGGAGGAAGAAGATGGAGGGGTGAGGGAAGAGGATGAAGAAGAGGGTTAGGGTTTAGTTTTTAAAATAATTAAAATAATAATATTTTTTATTATTTTTTATTATTTTTATTTTAAAATAAAAAAAATAATTTTTTATATTAAAATAATAGTGCCACGTCACCAACCGTTAGAAATTAACAGAAAAATTAACGGCAGGGACCAAAATGCTCCTTATCTCAAACCTCAGGGGTATTTTTGTTGAGTTTGAAAACTCAGGGACCAAAGTGTCACTTAACCCAAACCTCAGGGACCAAAAGTGTATTTTTCCCTAAAAAAAATCAGTATGATCATTATCTTCTGTCATCTTTCTTGAAGCATCATAAATCTCTTGAATACTTCTTGTTTTTCTTGGAGGAGTTTCTTCAGCACTTATGGGACGCGTGGAGATGAAGATGAAGATGAAGCCATCGGTTGAGTCTCTTCAAGCTCCAAATCTTGATCACCTCTTTTGTTATCCATGCCCACAAGTAATGGATTTTGGTCTTCATTTTCTGAATCCCATCTCCAAAATTCTGCTTCATTGAATTTGACATCTTTGCTAATAATGATTTTCTTGCTTATAGGATTGTATAATCTATAAGCCTTGGAGTTTTCACTGTACCCAACAAATATGCATTTCTCTGGCTTATCATCTAACTTACCTCTTTTCTCATCAGATATATGAGAATAAGCAATGTAGCCAAATACTCTTAGGTGACTAACAGTTGGCTTTAATCCACTCCATGCTTCTTGGGGTGTAAGGCCCTGAACACTTTTGGTTGAAGCCCAATTCAAGAGATAAAAAACATACGTCACTGCATCTCCCCAAAATTCGTTTGGAAGTTTCTTAGCTTTCAACATACTTCTTGCAAGCTCCATTATTATCCTGTTCTTTCTCTCTGCAACTCCATTTTGTTGAGGAGTTCTTCAAACTGTCTTCTGGTGCTTGATTCTGTTTTCCTTCAATAAATTTTCAAAAGCAATATATTCTCCTCCACGATCAGAGCGCAATGTTTTCAACTTCATGTTGCTTTCATTTTCAACCATTGCTTTGAATGCTTTGAAACACTCAAAAGTAGAGCTCTTTTCCTTTAGCCAGTAAATCCATGTCTTCCGACTATAGTCATCAATAAATGTGAGAAAGTAACGGTTACCTCCAAGTGTAGTAGTTCGCATGGGTCCACATAAATCTGTATGGACAAGCTCGAGAGGTTTTGATGCTCTTCAAGCATTTCTTGTTGGAAATGGATTTCGATGATGCTTCCCCAAAATACATGCTTCACAAAGTTGATCTTCCTTTTGAATGTTTGGCATTCCTCGCACCATATGTTGTTGACACATGTACGATAAAGTGTCAAAACTCAAGTGTCCATATCGATAATGCCAAAGTCATGAAGTATCTTTTACCAACGTCTCAAAACATAAAAGCTTCTCATAAGACATTTTGATAGGAAACATCTTGTTTGTAGTCATATGTACCTTTGTTATGAAACCTCCATTCTTGGTTCTAATCTCGCACATGCTATCTTCAAAGATTACATCATGCCCTTTTAACAGAAGTTGCCCAACACTTAAGAGATTGTGTTTAAGACCTAGAACATAATATACATCAGTGATTCTTTTTGCTCCATTTTTTTTGTCTTAACAAGGATATCTCCTCGCCCTTTTAACTTCGAGCTTCTTATTGTCACCAGTCTTCACCTCATTATGAAGAGATTCATCCAACGTTACGAAAATATCCTTCCTTCCCGTCATGTGATTACTGCAACCACTATCAAATATCTTGTGCTTGTTTCTTGGACATTTAAGGTGAGGAAAAGAAGACCTTGGTCATTATCCTGTTGTTCATGCATTAGGGTTGTCTCTGCCTGATTAGTCTTTTTGGACCAACAATCTGCTTGAAAATGCTCATAACGTCCACGATTGAAACATTTAATGTGAGAAAAATCTCCATGACCTCTACCTCCGCTTCTTCTTCTGCTTGAACTTCTTCCTCTTCCTCTATTTGAAGAAGTTCGATTATCACTTCTTTCGGACTCAAAATTTTTGGAGTCGTTGGATCTACCATTTCCTCGGCCACCACGTCCACCTCTTCTTCCACTAGATCTCCCTCTAGAAGAAGTTTGCATATGAAAAGCCTCTTCTGAAGAAGTAGAATCGAACCGCTTCAATCTAAGCTCATGAGATTGGAGAGATCAGATTAAACTATTAATGGAGAGAGTCGACAAATCTTTGGATTCTTCAATTGCTACGACAATATGTTCGTATTTTCTAGTCATGCTTCTAAGGATCTTTTCGACCACTCTTTGATCTTCAATTGTTTCTCCATTTGATCTCAATTGATTAACAATTAAGAGAACACGATTAAAAAAATTCTTCAATAGTTTCAGCATCTTTCATTTGAATGGTATCAAATTCAGCTCGAAGTGCTTGCAATCTTACAAATTTTACCTTTTCTTCTCCTTCGTATAGACTCTGTAATGCATCCCAATGCTACTTTAGCAGTTGAGGCTCCTAAAATTCTTTTGAAAATATTTTTATCTACAGCTTGGTAGATAAAAAATAATGCCTTTGTTGTCTTTCTTTCTAGCATCTTTCAACTCATTGAGTTGTTGTTGTGAAAGGCCTTCCTCACGTTCTTGCTCCACATATCCATTTTCAACAATATCCCAAAGATCTAGAGATCCATAAAGAACTTTCATTTTTTGACTCCATTGTCTATAATTCTTTCCTTCTAAACGAGGAAGTTGAGATTGCAACATATTGTTGGATGACATCTCCTACCTTCGCTCTGATACCACTTTGTTGGAAATGTCGATGAGCCCACGATAATAATCACTCTAAAACTCACAATTTTGTAGAGAAGAAACTTGTTCCCTTACAAAACTCAAGAACACACAAGAGAAGAAAATTGTTCTCTTCAATAAGTCTCTTTGAATTTGTAACGACCCGACTTCTTAAATAATATTTTCGGGACCGTTACGACAATGCATGTTTTGGAGGCCTTTTTAAATACAAATATTTCGAAACATAATCTCTAATTTAAGTAAAAACTTTTAAAACAAAACTTTTATTTGGGATCCCTAATTTTAAAGGTTTTAAATATGCTAAAATAATTTCTAAAATATAAATGTACATGGCCTCTGGAAAATATCTCAAAACAAATTTACAATTCAATAAAGTAAAACAGAGTTCTTAAAGCGGAAGAAAAATAAAATATGAAACTCAAGTCCTCTCATGGCTGTCTATCGGTTTCTCGTCAATCGCCTTCCATCTGCCCTTGCCTTTACCTGAAAAAAATATTTTTGAAAAGAATGAGTATTTTAAATACTCAGTAAGTGACCCTACTATTGAGGTTGGGTCACGCTTTAAAAACATTTTAAAAACCAACAACAAATATAATTTTGGTGGCTCTAAACTTTATTTTTAAACTTACTAAGGATATACATCAATTTCATGCATATCCTAGACACATCAATTTCATGTGTCTTTCTAATGAGAGGGAACATACATCAATTTCATGTGTCTCCTACGGAAATTGGCTACTACTGAGAGAGAATATACATCAATTTCATGCATATTCCAGACACATCAATTTCATGTGTCTCCTACGGAGGCCGTCAATTTCACGAAACCTCGAGGTCGTCAATTTCACAAACCTCGACTTAGGTACATCAATTTCATGTCCCTAAGTCCTGTGTAGGCATCTCTGAATGTACATCAATTTCATGCACATTTTAAAACTCATAAATAATCTAAAACTCGTACTTATAATGAAATTCTAAGAGACCACCAACTCAATTATTTTAAACAGCAACTAATGCAATCAATAATAATAATTTCATTCTCCATAAAAGTATACATGATTTAAATAATAAATTTCTCGTGCACAATTTTCATGCTTTAATGATAATAATAAATTCCATGCGCAACTCATAAGCACGAGGTTTATTTTAGGAAATCAATTATGCGCACCCAATTAAAAAGGTTCAACAGTAAGTTCACTTACCTTGGTCCTTAATTTAAATCGAGAATTGAATCTTAGCAAAGCCAATTTCGCTCCTAATAGAACTAAGCGATTCTCCAATTAGCGGCTGATCGGGGTCCCAGAAACACTCCAATTTGATAATTAAACTTCCAATGCCAAGAGAACCTTGAAATCAAGATGAAATCTAATGGGCAACCTTCCTACATACTTGTATTAACCAAAACTGTAATTCTCACTCTTACCCACGCTAAATATCGCTGGAAAAACGCTGCCAAGGACCCAACGTTGCTGCTGTCTGCTCAGAACGTCACTGGAAAACGCCAGAATTTGATCCCTCCTCATCGAACAGCGACCACAAACCCATGCCGAAGCACCCACCTGCACGCTGCTGTTGCTCTGCCACTGCCCTGCCGTGAAACGCTTGCTGCACTCGCCGTCACGCCGCCGCACGCTGCTGCCGTCGCGAACTTTTCGGAGGAACGTGCGCCGCCGTCGTGGTCCCGAGCTCGCCGGAGGAGGAGTCGTGGAGGGAGGTGAAGACGGCTGGTCCAAAATCGAAGAAGAAGAAGGGAATGAAGGCTGCGATCGTGGGTTTAAGGGAGAGAAGGAAGAAGAAGAAAGATGGCTTGGCTGATGGCTAAATTCTAGGGCTTTGTGCACCTTTTAAAAGAAGGAGACTTGGGCTTGGGCTTGGCTAAAAAGATAGTTTATTTACGAAATTGCCATTCCAGCTTTAATTTTTAAAAATCCACCAATTTTCAAATCTTTTCAATTTCCCTCCAACTCCAATTTATTCCAAAACTAATGAAATTTGAAATTTTCTTAAATTATGGGCGTTACAGAATTGCTTTACTTGACTTGCTTCAAACATAACAAAATACATCCTATTTATAGGACTCTAGTGAAAATTCTAGATTCAAAACTCCCAATCTAAATTCATAAAATTACTTGCACTTTATGACCATGCATAACTCTCCTACATGAATGCATACTTAATTAACTAGTAACTCATAAAAGTTTATAACATAGTAACTTATTTAACTTACCACATCATAAATTAAATCTAGCTTAATTTCTAACATTCTTCACTGTTCTTACTGAATTCTTACTTCTATTCCTTTTCTTTTTCAGCCATCTTTGCAGCTTCTTCTTCTTCCTGATCAGCCTTCTTCTTCTTAGCTTCCCTCTCAAGAGCTTCAACCAATCTCCGAAAACATTCATCAACTTCTTCGACCTCTGATTTCGGCATCAAATTCTCGGCCACATCCGCAGGAGTCATCTCGATCTCCTCCACCAACCGACGAATCTTCTCATAAGAATCATGCCATTCAACGTCCAAGTAATTCATCGCAAGAATCTTGAAAGCCTCGAAGCCGCAATAAGACATCTCTATGTGCTTGTCCATCCTTCCTCGTCTAATCAAAGCTTCGTCGAGCTTCTCCTTGTGATTGGTTGTGAAAACAATCAGCCTCTCTCCACCGCTCGCCGACCAAATCCCATCAATAAAATTCAACAATCCCGAAAGCGTCACCTTGCTCTCGACGTTTGTCTTCGTCTCATCTTTTTCTTTCTCCTCCCAATCCATTTTCTTATTCTTCCGCTGACCAGTAAGATCAAGGGAACAATCGATATCTTCAATTACTATAATCGACCTACTCGAAATCTCAATCAAGAGCTTCTTTAACGCAGCATTGTCCTTAACCGACGTGAGCTCGAGATCGTAAACATCATATTCCATGAAGTTGGCCATAGCGGCGATCATCGAGGACTTTCCAGTACCGGGCGGGCCGTAGAGAAGAAACCCACGTTTCCACGCCTTGCCCACCTTCTCGTAATAGTCTTTTCCATTCTTGAACTTGAGTAGATCATCCACGATCTCCTTCTTCTTCGTGGGGTCAATAGCCAGAGTCCTGAAATTCGAAGGGTGGTCGAACGGGACATGGCTCCAGCTCTTATGCCACCAATCGTTCCTGGAGTTGTTCATGTAAAGCTTCCGCTGCCGGTTCTTGAGCTGCACAGCCTTGCCTTCTTCCAGCATGTGGTTGACGAAAGACCCAAGAATGATCTCGCGGTGCCGGCGGTGGAAAGTCAGCTCGTAGAATTGTTTCTCCTCGGATTCTTTGGACATTAATTTGCCGAAAGTCCACCAGATTTTGACGCCTTTGTAATTGTCGGTAACTTGTTCATAGTCGTCCATGGTGAGTACCAAAGATTTGGTGTCTTTGACGGCCTCTGCTTTCAGGCGCTTGGCCCCAGCCAAGCTTCTCGAACTGAGGTAGTTTTGAATGGCGGAGAAGGCTTCGCTTCGCCGGAGACGCTCGCGGGCGTACTCGGGGAAGGTGATTGTGATGTAAGGGTAAAGAAAAGCGGTCAGTTTGCGGACATATCTTTGGATATAGCCACGAAATTGGTAAGGAAAATATTCCTGAATGATTGCCCAAACAAACATGATGGTCGCCATTGAAGACATGAGTGGAGCCCGTATCTCTTTCCCTGTGGGCGCCATCGCTGGATTTTTGTGTTGAGGATTATGGATGTGGGTTTTTCTTTTGAAGGAGAGTCGATGGAGATAGCTTCAGCTGCAAGTGCTGTCTTTAAGACAACGACGCCGACCAGTACATGAATATTATCACGTTGTTTGTGTTAATGGTTTGCAAGAGGATGTTGCTTGGGTGTGATGGGTGTGATTAGCATGATATTTTGAAGTACACGATGGTCTTTTGAAATTTCTCCGTAAGGATTTGAAGAAAATTCAAGAAAGGTGGAGTTCATTTAATTAGAGATTAAATATAGAAAAAACTCTCCGATCTACATTAAAAGGTTGACAACTATGAGAGAGAATTTTTTTTTCTCATTTTTTACCTTTATCTTTCTTAGTTGTCAAGATTTTAATGAAATATTCCTAGACAACAATATGTAGTCAAGTATTGTTCTTAAATATATGGAAGAAAGAGGAGAAAGTAACTTTGAGTGTAAAAAAAAGAAGCATAATAAGTGAGTGATGTGGCAGTAATGAGGATGTTGTGATGGTGTGTTGTGAAAAATTAGACAAATTATCAGGTGCTACCGGGACAATGCTTTGGGTAGTTTTACACTGTTCAATGTATATCTTCAAATTTGTTTGTCTCCTAGTAACGGTTGGATACAAAATTGAGGTACTTTTACAATTCATCCAACGGTGTAAAACTACCTGAAGAATTGTACTGGGAGCATCAAATAATTAATTTGTCCAAAAATTGGGGGGAAGAAGTGTTTTTCTCTTAATTTAAAAACTTTTGGGTTTAAGTTTGAAAGTCATGGAATGTGAGATGTGTGAGAGTTGAGGGTCTAAATTTGAAGAAAAGCTGGAAATGGGAGTTCAACATCAATTATTTGAACTTTGAAGGTGATGCAAGTGGATCTTGTGTAAGGCGGGGGGTCAAGCTTGGTAAGTTTCTTTAAAGAATTTATAGAGATAATTCAAGCTTATGTGTGGGGTTTTTCTCTTTGATTACAATAATTCTTGTTGGTTGTATTCAATTTTGAAAGAGGGATGGACACTACTATGATTATTTATCAAAAAAGAAAAAAAAATGAAATCTTCACTTGGTATAAGGTGTTGATGAAGTTTATTTAAGGTGGTTGGGGGGAGAAATTGAGATTTACAGACTTTAGAGGGAGAGAGAAAATGAGGAGAAATTATTAGGTGCTCCCCAGTTTAATGAGACAATAGTTTTTTTGTATTGTTAGATGTAAGAGAGAGAAATTATAAAAATACCTCGATTTTGTATCCAACTGTTATTTGGGGGTAGCCAAATTTAAAAATGTACATCCGACTGTTTTAAAGAGAAAGTCTCATTGTGCCAAAAACACCTAATAATTTACTAAAAATGAGAGAGAAAGGGAGTTTGAGGTAGAAGAAGAGGGAGATAAAAAATAACAAAATAATAAAAAGATGTGGAGATGGAGTAAGTACACTGCATTGATAAAGAGCTAGGTGGAGATGGAGTAAGTACACTGCATTGATAAAGAGCTAGGTCTGGTTTTGTGTTTGGGTCATGTGAGATGAAGGAAAATGGAGGATTGGTTTGCTAAGAAATTTTGGAAAATTCAACCGAGTGATATATATATATATATATTTTGACAATATGTGGGATGAGGGATTCGAACCACAGACCTTATGGTCACCAGTACACAACTTTATGTTAGTTGAACTAAGCTCTTGTTAGCAACCGAGTGTGGGTAATTAAAAGAAGAGAGAGAATGGATTAGATGTTGGTTTTGCTTAAAAAGTTTTTAGGACAGTTTTTCTTGGTGGTGATGGGTGCTTAATTAAATGTGTGACATGGAAAATAAAGTAATATTGCAGGACAAGCAGAACTTCGTATGGTTTTTCAAAAAAAAAAAAAAAACTTCTTATGGTTTACGATCTGAATTCCTCACATTAGAAGCTCAATGAGTGGTTTATTTTTACAAAAACATTTTTAATATATGAATATTATAATGAAATTTTATGAAAGTTAATATTATGTATGTTAGTGTTGGCCACGTGTTAAGACTTCTCAACCACACGAATTACACTCTATTGCACTCCCTTTTCACACATGCAGAGATTTCCCAAGATTGTATCATTCAACCAAAAACAGTCCCAAATTCAAAGAGAGAGACTCTCTGTACAACTATGAAGAAGAAGGTAAAACAGAGAACAAACAAGAATTCAAAGAGGAAGAGAGAAATCGAGACAAGATTTAAGTGGTTCGGCAACAACGGCCTATGTCCACTGTGGAAAGGAGTTGTTTGTCAATTTCATTCAGAGACTCTAAAGGCATTACAAGGCAAGCTTTCTTCTCTCTCAAATTACTCTCTCTTGATTACATCTTATGTTCTCTCTTCTTTATATACCAATGAGAACTTGAGGTAATTTGTGTTAGGAGACAGTTGGAGCTTGTTGGTTACAACCCACTGTACAGGTAATATTTCTTCTACAATGTATGTTTTAAAGTAATTACTGTGAATTTTTATTAGCTTCATGATTTTGGTTGGAATTCCACCGAGTAATGATGAAATTCTTTGGTTCTTTTAGAAGCATGTTTTGAGATGTTTTGAGAAGTATTATGTTATTAAGAAAATGTTTTCAAACCACTAGCATTGTACCTATGGTCATTTCCCGATACACTCACATGAATGTGTTTCCTTAGTTTCGTCTTGATATATTTGAGGTCTTAGAACCTACTCTGCCCGCGTATGACCATGTTATCTCTAGTATATGTCTTGAGATTTACTCGATGTATAGCATGACCATGTTTCTCTACTGTACACCTTGAGATTGCTCAATATATAGTATGACCATGTTTTCTCTATTGTGCGTATTGAAATTTCTCTACGCTAGTATAACCTATTGGGATTTATGCCCTTAATCCTCGTAATTAATGATTTAACAATTAATAATAATTTTGATTATTTTATTTGCAATATAATATTATCTATTATATAAAAAAATACAACGTTATTAGTGTAATCTTGAACAGTATGTGGTTGACATACGAGATGATTCTGATTAAAGTAGCGTTGAAACGCCACAAAGCAAGCGTCTCAATGCTATACTCTCGGGAATAATGGCTTGGGCTACAACACTTTGAGCATTTTGACACCGATTTCGGGGTGCTTGAACATTCCACTCTTGTCTTTATGCTTCCTCGTCATCCCGTGGATTCCAAGATAGCTCAAAAACCTCATAATTCTCCCAAATTAACGTCAAATTGATAAATTGGCCTTGGAAACTGATAACGCTCATTTATGTGTGTTATTTAGCCTTAAAAACTTAGGTTATTGCTAGGAAAACAAAGACTTAGTGCTTGAATTTTTATCATTTAGAGTCAAAATTAGCAAAAGTCTACAGATCATGATAGAAATCTTAAAATATAGAATTTATGCTTAATTGTGGTAAAAAGAGAGTATTTTTGTAAGAATTTATCAAAGTTTAATGGATTTGTGTAGGAGTCCATATTTGCGTTTAAAATGCGCTCGCAAATGAAGAAAAATAGTTAGTAGAGCAATGAAGTTGAAGATTTGCGCCCAGATTTGGAAACGAAAAAAATCTGGCAGATGTGGAAACTGAGTCCAAAATGCGCCTGCAAACTGATAAGAAAATAAGCCCCAAGCTTACAACAAAATGTATCGAAGCAGAGCACTTAAGGAAATTGCGCCCCATTTGCAGCTCTAACTGGCCTTTCCGACAAGATTCCAAGATTGATGGGATTAGCACAGAATCTTTCGAAAATCAAATATCTCGTACCAAATCTCCAAGGATCGTGGATTTTCACTCTCAAGGGACTTCTCACACTGATCTCGGTAGCCAATCCTAAATTCCAAGGTCTGTATAAGGCATGCAAGATGCAAGAAGCAAAGGGAACTCAGATCTAGTCTTAGGGTTGTCCTTATTTTTTTCTTTCTTTTCATCTTGTAACCAATCCGAGTTTTGGTTCTTCTAGCCTCTGTCGACTCCTCCATTCGAAAGAAGAAAAGGAGAAAGACTTGTCTCCCCTTGAAAAAGGCAAGAGCAAGTTAGATAGAGAGGAGAAAGAACCTTAGTTGAGTCTTAAAGTCTTTTATATTTCTTGTAAGCTGTCATTTACATTCTGTTTTGTTTCATTTCAATTGTAAGTTCAAGTTTATGTACTTTTCATTTATCAATATAAATGTAATTTTATTATATACCTTGAGTACCTTTACTTTTATGTTTTTCACTTTATTTTCATCAATGAGCTAAACTTCTTCTCGGGGGTTCAAATATGTGGATGCCTTGAGTAGAAGAAGTGTACGAGGGTCATCTAGATGATATAGGTCTACGAGTTATGTACAAAGATGTAATCTAGGGCAAGTGGGAGAAGTGTAATGGGTATAGTGATACCATTATGTAATGGGTATAGTGATGCCCTAGTTTATTGTATTTGTACATTGTAAATACGTTTTATGTATTATACATGTATTTATACACCCACTGCTAGGATATATTATTGTACATCCCACTAAACTAGATTTTTAGTCCAAGTGGGAGTTTGTTGGGTTTTATGTCCTAAAACTCGTAGATAGTGAATATTAACGAATTATACACTTGTATCAATAAAGTGTTATTGAGGATTATGCAATAAAGTGTTATTGTCATATTAAGTCTAAAATTGCACAATATGACCCAAATCAAATAACCTAAGATCCAAGATTGTTTACATGTAACTTGAACTAGTATGTGAGGACATACAGGGATAAGTGTTCAAGTAACAACCTAAAAGGTCTATAGTACAGAGATAAGGCTGGGTACCTTATCCCGGTAACACTATGTGATACGACCCGCTTTGTATTCGATACAGACGTATTGATCCAAGGCGTCCATGTAAGAGACATGTGAGCGGGGGTATCCTATGCAATGAGTTTGCATAAGACCGGACCACGAAATAGTGTACCACTAGATGTAACATCGTTAACTAGTTAGGTTACTGTTTCAATAGAATGACCTAGGTAACTTAGTCTTAATCCTGAGTGTGTCATGAACTTCTTCTCACGAGGGATTGTCCTTTGATTAGTACGGGTGATAGTGGCCTACACGCCGACTCAATAAACCTACCTTTTTGGGGACGAGACCGAGTGGGGGGTTAGGGACATGACAACACAAGATGGAATTCATTCCTTCCCACTTCTAGGAGAAGTAGATGAATGTTTCCTTAAGTGGTGACTCCGGGTCTTGAACAAAGAGATCCCGCCCTCTCACTGGCCCGAGAAGGACTTTTTGTTTACTGGTTGGACCATAAACAGGTTGTTCATTAGAGGAGCATTGGTACTAACTGGACGATTTCGGAGGGTGTCAAATTCTCCAACGTCCGTGCCAAATAAATTTATAATCATCGAACACTAAACTACTTTGCAGAAGTAGTGGCCGGAGTCGAACACAGGGAGCACGTTTATAATTTGCTTAACTTAGATTTATTGAGATGACCGGACAAAAAGGGGGGGATTGAGATGCGAATGGTAAAGGCGAAGGAAATTAAATAGCAAGAATTTAAAGGACGAAAAATTAAGTGCAGAAATTAAATAGCGGAAAAATAAAAGGGAGTGGTTGTTCGAACCTCGGATTCATGCAATCGGTACATTCGGTGTTCGTTTGGACGGATCTTAATCACAGATTATCTAATGATGAAATTTACGTTTTAAGCCTAACGTGCTCCTGGAAAAGCCAGAGAGCCATAATATCCCTATTTTATTAACCCGACCGATGCATCGAAGCTAATCTAATTGTTTACTAATTAACCCGGCCGAATTAACTAGCTACAATTGCATTACGATTAGGATAGTTAGATGGCCAATTTTATAACTAGGAAAAGCCTAAATTATAAGATTAACCAAGTGTTCAATTATAGGCTTACATGCAAATTGCTACAATGTTAGGGATAAAATGCCTAAAATAGAGCCACATGCTTCACCTATTTACTACCAATAGCAAATATGATTAAAACGACGGAATACGGGGTTGTCAATCCCTCCTATCAATTCTAATCATGAATAAAAATAGAATTGAAACACACACAAAACAGTAAATCTTAATTAAAATATTCAGAATCTCATAAAATCCAAACAAAACTTACAACCGAGTTCCCAATTACATGAATAATGAGCTTAGTCCGTCATTTGGAATGCCAAACCTCGCTCCCGAGCTCGATCCACCATGAAAACTAAGAAATCTACTCTAAGAACCTAAGAAATATGAAAAATACAGAGGGAATCGGAGAGGAAGAAGGGAAAAACGGCTAGAGACCAACATAGAATGACCTAAAATCAAAAAGGGCATATTTATAAAAATCACGACAGCGTTGAGACGCCGTGGCCAGAGTCTCTACGCTGACGCTGTTTTGGCCCGTGAGGTAGCGTCTCGACGCCAGCTCTCGGGAAAATTAGTAAATTTTTGCTCCTTGTTGACTTTTTGGTTGACTTTCGCTTCTTTGGCCTTACTTTTAATTACCAAAATGCTCTTCTTGATCCCGAGGACACCAAATTGACCTATGCATCAATAAGACTCAAAATTAGCCAATTATCACAAATAATAGCTTTAGGATAAGCAAAATTTACAGAAATAATTAGCACCAGTTTGGAGCTATCAGGTACTTAAGGAGACAGATGTAACACAGGGGTAAAACGATAATTTGACCCAACTTACGAACACTCGTGAAGGATTGACTTACCGATATTGGTCAATATCCGTGGACACAAAAACATTATACAATGAGACCCAACTAAAGTGCAGCTGTGGGTCTTTAGTGGAGTGACCTACAGTTAATGAATATTGGTTAACTCGATTAATGAGTTTAGTCATTTAACCTCATATCATTGAAGCTTCTGATTTGTAGGTCCATTAGGTCCCCAGGCTAGCTCGTAAAAAGTAATTGGGAACAATTTATCTTGAAAGAATTTGAATAGTTCAAATTCATCTTGGGAAGCAAGTTAATTATATGAAATACAATTAATATAATGTATATGTTGGGTTTTATGCCCTAAAACTCGTAGATAGTAAATGTACCTTTTGACCGAAAATTAATAAAATGATGTATTATTCATTTCTCTGTGTTTGTATTCAGTAATCCTGTCTTATTAACCCTAATCCAATAAACTAAACATCCTAGGCTGATAGTATGAGGCTAGAACAAGTATGTAGGGACATACGGGGATCGATGTTCAAGATTCAGCCTAAAGGGTCTATAATATAGGGATAAAGCTGGGTACCTTATCCTGGTGACACCATGGATACGGCCCGCTTTGTATTTTGATACAAACGTAATGATCCAACACGTTCATGTAGTTGACATGCGAGTGGGGGTATCCTATGCAATGAGTTTGCATAAGACCGAACCGCGAAATAGTTAACCACTAGCTTTAACACCGTTAGCTAGCTAGGTTTCTATTTCACTAGGATGACCTAGGCAACTTAGTCTCAATCCTGAGTGGATTATGGACTCCTGTCCGTGAGGGATTTGAAGGACTTGGAATTCCCAATTCCGTTACAGCAGAAGCAATTGGACCGTTCGTAAATTAATTTTGTTCTACAAAATACCAATACATTGGCAAAAAATTAAGCGGTGAAAAACATACCTCCGTTGACGACTCTGAATACTTCAACGGACACCACCATGAGGTCTTCCCCGCTATAACTCTGAGATTAGGAACGTAGTTGTGGAACTACCTAATCTTGAATGGGAAAAACTCTAGAGAGAAAATTCTCCCTAGAGTTCTTGAGTTGAGAGAATATGAGACGGCCTTATGGTGGCCATATGTTGTAGTTACTAAACCCTAGGGTTAGTGTTCTATTTATAGGAGAAAGGTCATGAATAAAATATTCATTTAAAATCAATTATTTCCATAACTGATTTAATCTTTTCCATAATTAATCAATTCCATAACCAATCAATTCCATAATTCATTAATCTTTTCCATAAATGATTGATCACTTCCATAAGTGATTAAATCATTTCCATAAATGATTAATTACTTCCATAAGTGATTAATCATTTCCATAATTGATTGATTTCTAATTAATTCTTTAAATTAATTAATCACCAATTAAATGTCATATATTTAATTTCAGACCTTCTATTAGTTAATTAACTAATTATCCAATTAAATATCATATATTTAATTTCAGGCCTTCAATTAATTAATTCTATAATATGAATCAAATTCATATTAAAATTGGAACTTCTTCCAATTGTCTTATATCATATAAATTTAATATGAATCAAATTCATATTAATATTTGAACTTCTTCAAATATTTATTTCTCTCATAATAATAAAGTTTAATTTCAAATTAGACTTTACATTTTAATGTATCATTATACATTATATTAATTTGTATCTCATACAATTAACTTAATTCCCAATATGAATTTGAACTATTCAAATTCTTTCAAGATATAATTGTTCCTAATTACTCTTTACGAGCTAGTAGGGGGACCTAATGGACCTACAGATCAGAAGCTCCAATGATATGAGGTTAACCGATTAAACTCATTAATCAGGTTAACCAATATTCATTAACTGTGAGTCATTCCACTAAAGACCCACAGCTGAACTCTTCTCACTGTAGAACATTTCTGTGTCCAAGGATATAGACCTATACCGGTAAGTCAATCCTTCACGAGTGTTCGTAATCACGGCTGGGTCAAATTACCGTTTTACCCCTGTGTTACATCTGTCTCCTTAAGTACTAGCGCTCCTCTAATGAACAACTTGTTTATGGTCCAACCATTAAACAGAAAGTCCCTCTCGGGCCAGTGAGAGGGCGGGATCCCTTTGTTCAAGTCCCAGAGTCACCACTTAAGGGAACACTCATCTACTTCTCCTAGAAGTGGGAAGGAGTGAATTCCATCTTGTGTTGTCATGTCCCCAGCCCCCCACTCGGTCTCGTCCCCAAGAAGATAGGCTTATTGAGTCGGCGTGTAGGCCACTCTCACCCATACTAATCAAAGGACAATCCCTCATGAGAAGGAGTTCATGACACACTCAGGATTAAGACTGAGTTACATAGGTCATCCTATTGAAACAGTAACCTAACTAGTTAACGGTGTTACATCTAGTGGTTTACTATTTCGTGGTCCGGTCTTATGCAAACTCATTGCATAGGATACCCCCGCTCGCATGTCTCCTACATGGACGCCTTGGATCAATACGTCTGTATCGAATACAAAGCGCGCCGTATCACATAGTGTTACCAGGATAAGGTACCCAACCTTATCCCTGTACTATAGACCTTTTAGGTTGTTACTTGAACACCGATCCCCGTATGTCCCCACATACTAGTTCAAGTCACATGTAAACAACCTTGGATCTTAGTTTATTGGATTTGGGTCAAATTGTGCAATATTTAACAATAACACTTTATTGTAGAAATTCAATAACACTTTATTGAAACAAGTATACAATTTGTTTACATTAACTATCTACGAGTTTTAGGGCATAAAACCCAACAAGATTGTCCTTTGATTTGTACGGGTGAGAGTGGCCTGTACCACGACTCAATAAGCCTACCATTTTGGGGACAGGACCGAGTGGGGAGTTGGAAACATAATCACACAAGATGGAATTCACTTCTTCCCGACTCTAGGGTAAGTAGAGGTGTGTTCCCATAAGTGGTGTCTTCGGGTCTTGAAAAATGGGCCCTGCCCTCTCTATGGCACGAGAGGGACTTCTGTTTGTTGGTTGGACCTCAAACAGGTTGTTCATTAGAGAAGCACTGGAACTTAAGGATAAAGAGGTAGCCAAGGGGTAAAATGGTAATTTGACCTAGCTGGGGTACGAACACACGTGAAGGGCTGACTTGCTGTTGATGGTCGATATCCGTGGACACAAAAATATATCTGCAGTGAGAAGAGTGCAGCTGTGATTCTATAGTGGAGTGAACCACAGTTAACGAATATTGATTAACTTGGTTAATGAGTTTAGCCAATTAATCTCATATCGTTGGAGCTTATGATATGTAGGTCCATTAGGTCCCACCGGTAGCTCACTAAGGGTGTTGAGGTAAATTTCTAAGGAAGAATTGAATCTTCGAAGGGGTTCGAATATTAAATTAAAATATGAATTTGATTCATATTAAAACTATAGGTTATAATTAATGCACATTTGATGTACATTAATACTATAGTTTATACGAGAGAGATATAGTTAAATATATGATATTTAATTATAATATTAATTAATTGTTGAATTAATTAATATTTTGTTTTAATTTAATTTAATTAAATTTTATTTAATTGAATTACGTTAAAACTATAGGTTATGTGGAATAATTTATATAAATGTTATCAAATTAAATGGTGATTTAATTTAATTAAATTAATTAATAATTTAATTATTTATTAATTAATTTAATTATTAATCAGTTAACGTAACTGATAGGCTTTTTCAACCCACAAACCAAGGGTGATGCACGATGGAGAGGGTTTTTAGGAAGGGTTGGGTATTCTTCCGTAATCTAAACTTTTGGTTCCAAATTCCATCGTGTGATCAGACTGAAACCTCAAAAGAATTCTCTCTCAACCTCTCTAGCTCTCTGCGTTTTTTTTTCCAGTAACACAGAGACCAAAACCTCTCAAGAAAATTCCCTAGAATTTTTCCTTGCTCCCACAAGCAATCAACGTGTTTTCCTGTGAGAATACCGATGCAATTCTTGTGGTCGTGTTCACAAAATCCAGCAAGAAGGAACATTGGAGGTTGCTGTTTTTCTGCAAACTTTTGGGAGAAAGGCGAAATTCGATCAAGATTTCTATAGTAGTAAGTGGTTTCTTGATCCCTTGCCTAATAGGGTTTGCATCTAGATTAGATCTAGGTTATTTTATGGTATTTAGCATGTTTTATAATATTTTTCCAGCACTTATAATAGTTATTTACTACTGTGAATGATTTTGCCAACGTATCGGTATTCCGATCGTTGTTTTATTTGACTTAGGTCTCTGAAATCTTCCGCTGCCTAGGACTTTTATCCCTACAATTGGTATCAGAGTAATCTCAAATTTTAACTTCGATTAGGAATTTGCGTTTGGCTTGATAGGTGGGATTAATTTGCATAATGTATGTGAAATTTTTCGATAAACTGTTTAGGTTTAATTGGCCTTAGAAATTTATGAGTTTTGATGTGATCAAATGTAAGGGCACCTGTGTTTTTTGGGCAAATATTCATGAATTTCGAGTCTGTACAGTCCATGTCTAGATTAGGATTGAAGATCGATGAAAATCGCGCAAGAAAACAGCGACTTGCGTTCTGATGACCACAAATTGCACGGGTCGCAAGTAATATAAAATGGAAAGTATTCCGAGTATCGAATCCTCAGGGAATTTGAATTATATCCATTAAGTACCAAGAACCATCATGTTTTAATTTTATTTAGAATTTCAACTCGAATTGGTAAAGCAAAAATTAAAGAAGCGAATAAAAAGAAACATGCATAAAAAAATTTGGAAATATCCTATTAAGGGAACTTGACCTAGGATGTTATCTAGCTTTTTGGATATGTAGCTCAAATACATGGATGCATGTAACTAATAATCTTCGATTTCATAAATCTAGAAGTAATTATAAGCGGATTTCTCTTTCAAGCTCCTCCACATCTCATACTACATAACTAATTCATGTGTCCATCTCCTTAGTTAATCATAGTATGACATTAAGCAACTTCATAATCAATTTCTAACAATTCTCTTTCACTTTCGTTCTCCAAGCAATCGTTAGCCATGCAATTAGGATCTAATCTAATTTCTCTCTGTCGAGTATCAATTTAGACCAACATAACAATTAATTCGTGATCAAGAGATTAAGGGCATTAAGCAAAAATTGCATAGATGAAATATGAAGAAATTCATTACATAATCCAAGTAATTGCGCTACAATATCCAATTAACTAGAATAACGACCCTAGGTCTCAAGATCTACTCACAAATGGGAATAATTTTGCCCAAGTGATCTTGATCCATAGGCCTAACTCGAATTACAATAAGGAATTATAAAGAAGTAAGGAAGAAATAACCGATAAGTTGATCCCAAGCTCCCGTCACGAGCATCTCGAATCTCGAGCCTCGGAATCTCGCTCAATTCCTCCTTTTTCCTCACAATTCTTCTCATTTTTCCTCTCTATTGAGCTAGGGGAGAGCTCCCCAAAATGGGATGATTTTCACCTTTGGGAAGGGGGCTATTTATAGGAGCAGAAACAGACCTTTCTTGCTGCCCAAGACGCACAGTGTCGAGACGCTACGTCACAGCGTACGTCAGGTTTTCTTGGAGCAGAAGTTGTCGCAGCGTCGCGACGCTACCGCGATTCTGGAATTTTCTTCGCTGCTTGCCTAGCATCGAGACGCTCTGGTCCTAGCGTCTCGACGTTAGGCCTTCTAGAAGCCTTAAACACGGATTCTTGCCTCCTTTCTTCATTCTTTTGGGCTTTTTAGGCCTCCACTTCAAATATCTTCTTTTCTTTTCTCCTTTTATGGCCCAAAGTCTTCTTTTTATACCCAAAATTGGTAAAATTCTTGGTTTTGCTTCTCGGACTCGGCTTTCTACAAAATCAACATAAAAATACATTAAAGCTCACAATTCATGCACAAAACTAGCTAAAATCAATAGGAAAATGATGACATTTTTTCATGTCATCACGTTCGTTCCAGTCGCGGATCGATCTGCCCAATTTTTGGCTCCAAACGCAACAGCGTCGGGACGCTTCGTCTTGCACTTCTCGACGCTGTCGCGATTTCACTCTACGGATGGTTGAAATCGCGCCAGCGTCGGGACGCTGTTCCTTAAGCGTCTCGACGCTGTCGCGATTTCATGCGGCAGTTGGTTTTACGTGAAGACGTGGATGTAACCCAAATGTGCCAGTCCGGTTCGATTGTTTTGGTTGAGCTGGGACCGGTTTGGTCCGGTTCAACCCGGTTTTGGTGCAATTCGAGGTTTTCAAGGCCGGTTCGAAGCGATTCGGGTCGGTTCGTGGATTCTGGACCAGTTTGGAGCTGCTATTTATGTAATAGGATAGATTATAAGCTTTATTAGTGTAAATTTTGCTTTAATTTATCCTAGGGGCCAATTAAATCGCTTTATTCGCTATTTAAATGCTTTATGGATGTCATTTAGATATAAAATCCCACCTTAGGTTATAAACCATGCTCATGCATTATGAATATTATAATTAGATTATAATGTATGGTTTATAATGCATGGTTTATTTTTCATGGATGATTAATAAATGGTTGAGTTATATCAATATCATGAAAATGGATAAGCATGATGCATGCAATTACCTAGTTAAGTTTAATAGTTATATTTAATAAAATTGTTTGCAGCATGCTACTTTGATTTACCATTTTTGGAAATAATTTAATTGTTAACTTTTTAATAATGGAAATCAAAGTTGCATTGAGCATGAAACATCCATAGTTTAATATAATTGTTATATTAAATCATGCAATGCAAAATTGTATAGTTTTATTTTAATTAACTTGAATATGATTGTTAATTGCTTTAAAACTATAGCATGCATGATTATAGGGCTAATCATTAAAATTTGAATAGTTTAAAATTAATGATTAGAAACCGTCAATCTATAATCAAGATATGCATGCTCACATAGGACCATAGGTTAAAATTGATTAATTTTAAATGAGTTAAAATTAATTAGACCTAAGGTCACATTCTAATAGGATTAGAATAATTCTTACTTAGTTTAAAATAGTTTTAATGAACTAAGTAGGACCAACATTCCTGTGATTATAAGGGAA
Organism: Luffa aegyptiaca; assembly: GCA_017139565.1. Classification (NCBI taxonomy): domain Eukaryota; kingdom Viridiplantae; phylum Streptophyta; class Magnoliopsida; order Cucurbitales; family Cucurbitaceae; genus Luffa; species Luffa aegyptiaca. The sequence goes on from CM029403.1 coordinate 40,001,102, forward strand.
CTCTACCAGTGATGTTATGTCTAAGGATTGGGGGTATTTAAGTTGACGGTATACGAAATACCTCCTACCTCAGAACTGATCTGGATCACCGGAGTTGAATAAATCATAGGTTAATGTTAGAATAATGTCGCTAGGTTTATTAAATATGTTTAATGCACCTAGACATTAGATCTTATTATAATAGTTATAATAGGACTAGACTTAGATAAATGACTTAGCCGGATTTATCTAGGTTTAATCAAACCCTAAAATATACGATATGTTACTTTAGTGGGAGGAAAATTACAGAACTTGATTTAAATCGAGTTTTGCTCCTACGTCCCTGTATTCACAACGTGAGATCCATGCTCAGCTTCGTGTCGTTTTAGCGCGACCTCCCTTTGGAAAGTGTTTGCATGGATCAATAACAAGGTGAATGGGGAAAGTGACCATAGTAAGTGGGAGCGGGACGCGTGTCAACGTATCCCTCGGTCTCCACCCCTAGGTCACAACGTGAGATTCCTATGATCCGCCTGCGTGTTGCCTTGGAGAAACCATCCCTTCGGAGGGCCTGATCATAGGATTCGGAACACCGTGAAATCATGAAAAGGATAGGATCGCTTAGGCTAATTACCAACAGTTGTCTTTCCTAACGGTAGCTTGTTGGTCCGTGCCTTTGAGATCTAAAAGTGGGAGGGTTACACTTACGGGGATGAGTTAATTTGTTAACAAATCCTTGACCGAACAACGGTGGTTAACATCTAATGGAATATGAGTTATTCTGGAATTAGAGTTAACTGAGAAGTGTCTCATTTTAGAGGAGGAACAACTGATCACCCTTCGGTGACTGTTCTTCTAAACCGATAAAACATCGTTGCTAAACACAATCAATAGTTTAATTAGGGTTCTTTGATTGATTGTTTGCAAAATTGATTGGATTTGTGCAATTGTTTGTATTGCTTGTGTGATGGGTTAAGGCAGAGATAACTAATACGGTCAATTGTTTGTTTTTTTTTTCAGCAATGTCTTCCTCAGTAATCGCTATGCTTAAAAACGAAAAATTAACTGGCGAAAATTTCCCTATGTGGAAACCGAAACTGAATACGATTCTGGTTGTAGAGGATCTCAAGTTTGTCTTGACGGAGGAGTGTCCTCCAGTTCCTCCTCGCACTGCCGCTCAGGCAGTAAAAGACGCCCATGAACACTGGATCAAGGCCAATGATAGGGCCCGAGTATATATCCTGGCCAGCTTGAATGAAGTTTTGGCCAAGCGTTATGAAACCGTTGAAACAGCCAGGGAAATTATGAATTCCCTGCAGGAGATGTTTGGACTTCTGTCCTATCAACTCCACCACGACGCCTTGAAGAATGTCTTCAACGCTCGTATGCAAGAGGGGCATCCTGTTCGGGAACATGTTCTCGACATGATGAACCAGTTTAACATTGCCGAGGCAAACGACGGGTGTTGGGTTCCTAGAGTGAGTAAAAATATGGTATAAAAGGACTCTAGAACTCTGTGCAAGTATACACAGTCCGTAGCAAGTAATAAGTATTATCAATCCAAGGCCTGAACTAGCTTCCACTTTATCTGTTTTGTATAACTCTTTAATGGTTTCAAAAGATGGTAAAAATGATTGGTTTTTATAAGAATAATGCTGAAGCAAAATAAATGACAGAACAAAGAATAAACAAATAGGTAGACAGATTAGAAACAGGCGCTGGTCAGGATTTAGTAATTGTTTTAAAAAATGCTCTAGCAATATTATTGATCATGCAAACTCTCGTAGTATTATTAGCGGATTCCTCCCAGAACTCTGGATTTTTTGGAATGTGTTTCAACCCCAATGAAGTACGACCGATCAAGCACTAGTCAACTGGCTATCCCTAGCTCAGTCACTGGCGTTCACCAATACACAATGATCGTAGTGTGATTAATCGCCACACACTCTCTAAATCATCCCTGAAACTAGAGAGAGGTATTCATACCGGCTGGCCAAGCGGGCATAAAATAGAAATGAACACAACAATTAACCAAGATGCAGTAATCAATTTATATTACTAAAGTTAAGCACGACAATCACATAGTTCCTAACCAACGCCTAAGCTACTTAGTTCATAATATGCATGGAGACGCACGCTACAATCTGAGTAGGCATGTCCATAATTACAAGATAATAAAAGGAAATACTAATCTCCTCGATCAGCTTGCAATGATGGTCTTCTAGGTGGTCTTCAATCTCTCTCCTCTATTCGGCTCCCAAAGGTGGAAGGAACTTCCCAAGAATGGAATGTTTTCTCCCAAAAGTGGAATGACTTTGACTTGGGCGGCTACTTCCTTTTATAGAGTTGAGGAAGGCTTGAATTAGGTTGACTTAGACACGTGGATGGCTCTCCTTGCTCCTTTATCCCGAAAATAACTCAACAGAATTCGGTTCATTAAATTGGCTAACGAGCTGTGACGTGGCAGTTTTACTCCCAGCTTTGCTGCAACACAAAATTTGCTCTCTCAAGTCGCCCAGCAACAGATTCTGCACAAAATGATTTCCAAAGCTTCCATTCTTCCAAATAGATTAAAACATGTAATATATATCTAAAACCAACAATATTAAGCACAAAAGACACACAAATCAATATAGAAATGAGGCCTAAATAACTACCTTTTGGGCAGTTATCACACCCCCAAACTTGAACTATTGCGCGTCCCGAGCAATACTAACCAACCTTTCCTTAAGAATTCAAAACATTAGACAAAGAATAGCTTAATCAAACCAGACAATCCAACACTACCTTCAACCTTTACCTGAGCACTCTGCACAACCAAGCTCTGCTGCAGCAAAATAGTTCTTCCGGCATGGACAAATAATCACCACTTTTAACTCAATTCTAAGAACTTGCCACTGTCTAGCTCTAATATCAGACATATTTGAATACATATTTTAGGGGTTTATATTTTCATTTTTCAGACTTAAAGCAGCCCTACAGTCATAAGCTCTCAAGCATGGGATGACCCACTTTATGGTGCAGTATACCCTTGCCTCAAACTCATCACCAATTAGGCTAAATACTCTTTGTAAAGCTAAAAAATCCTTAGTTATTCCATCTCTTGCCCCTCAGAATGGAAACATTTTATGATGAAGCTCACCTAAGTTCTGGGAGACAGAAAAACTGCTGGACTGTCATTCATCCTTCAAAACTTTTGCTCCATGAATTTTCTCAGCAAAATTTTCAACAATCACTTTTTTCAGCAAATAATTTTTTCTCATTTTTTCACATTTCCTTGGTCACCTTTTGACGCGAAGACAAACTGTGGGTATCACAAATGTCCCCGGTTACTCAGTAACCTAACAAATTATTTCACGAAGGAGAGGAATGCTCGAGCAAAACAATTGGCGTAGCAAAAAGTCCCCCAAACTTGAATTATTCATTGTCCCCAATGAATTACTAATTATAAATGAAACCCCCAAACTTAAATTTTTCTATCTGAATTTTCAACCTAAGCGTGGGACTAGAACTAAGCTTAAAGTGGATCAAATAAGTCAACACTACCTCCAGAATCTTCTTTGCCGCAGCAACAGACCAGGCGAGAAGAAATGCTCAAGCGAAAGGTTTCTGGTGATCAGAATACCTTGATCTAATTAAGCTTAACCAGTCCAAGCTTCAAGATTCAGGAGAAAAGTAGTTAAGTTAGAGTTACTCAGTGCTCATAAAACAGAAGCATCCAGGAAATTTCATTAAAAACAGGAAAAGACAATACATAAGCAGAGATATATATTTTTTTTAGAAGCAGAAAAATTTGAAAAGAAACAAGCAGTCATAACAGCAAGCAGGGTCAAACATGCGCGAGCAAACAAGAATGGAAAAACAAAAGTAATGCTCGCTCCAGATCATCACATCAGTCAGTCTTCCTGGCCCTACTCTTCATCATCCTCCTCTTCTCTCTCAACAGGTGGGGGCAGTATCCAAGGATTAAATAAATCATCGGGAAACACCGGGAAGGCCTGATATGGTTTGGAGAAATTGGATTGCAAGGCCCTCCTGAGTGTGTCATCTCTCCTTTTAGCATAGGTCCAATAGGTTTGAGCTTGCCTTTCAGAAAACTCTTGCCTACTGGCCGACAGTGCTAGTTGCTCTAGGATCTGATGAATTCCACACACAAGCCCACCCTGGCGAGCCTCCTGCGTACGCTGAAGCCGCGCCAAATTAGGCGTGTCGATGACTCCCTTATCAAGCAGAATCACATCCTCTGGAACCGTGGGCACTCCTGCCCTGCTGCATAACATCGTGATTGTGTTTGGGAAAAATAGCTTCCCCACCTTCTTGCGCCAGCAACTTAGAATCTCATTTGAAATAATTTTTCCAACATCAATACTCAGGGAACGAAGAATAGCGAATATCAGAATCACTCGGTCGCAAGACACTGTTGAATCATGCGTAGTCGGCAGCAAACGCAGCTTGATGAAGCCCAACCAAGTATTGGCTTCACTCTTTAGATAGGCAGCTTGAAACGTGCGTTTCTCCGTCTTAGATAGCCTCCACTGAGCCCCATCAATTCCAACCTCTCGAACCGCCGCATTCAACTGATCACTGGACGGTGCCACGACCATTTCATTAAAGCCCGCGTGTGGGAAGTCCTGAAGGTTGAATAACGAGTTGATAGCCCTTGGGCTCCAGTCAACAGATACTCCTCGAACTATGGTCTGAAATTCCTCTGCATTATCAATATTCGCATAGAATTCTCGAACAATATTCGAATTCACTGGGTCCGGCTTCGCACAGAACTGACTCCACCCAAGATTCGCAATCCCTGCTCTTAAGAAATGGGGTAGATCATCACCAAATCCTCTTTCGAACAAGAAATCCCTTCGTAGCATCTCTTGGTATTTTGCTCGAGCAAGGTCATTGATGAAGCGGATAAAAGGTCCCTCCACAGGTTCATCCGATGCTTCAGCAATACCTTTGCCTTTGTCATCTCTAAGCTTTCTCAAATTCTCTTCTCCTGCTTCTTCTCTCTCTTTGTCCTCAGCTGCTTTTTTCTCTCGTTCTTCCTTCTCTTTCTCAGAATCTGACGACGGTGGTGACAGGGTATCAGTTCGAATCACCTGAATTCGCCCAGCCTTTCGCTTTATACGGCGCCGTTTCGGTACTTCGGGCATGATGACCTCAACACGCGCCGTTTGCTCTTGTTCACTTTCTTTTTCAGGCACTACCTCTGCCTGCTCGTCGCGCACCTCGTCAACCTGATTTTCTTGATTTTCCTCAGGGTTTTCTTCCTGCATTCTTTCGTTATCAGCTTCTACTGGGTCGATCTCCACTGGGTTTTGCACTTCAGGTTCTTGTGTATCTCCTTCCTCCACTGTAGTGGCAACATCCTCTGCCACCTCCTGAACCTCTTCTTGATCTGCAACCCTCTGTTGCCTCCTTCTTCTCTTGGCTTCTTTCTCCTCCGGTGTCTTTTTCTTTTTCGCCTTTCATTTCTGTACCTCAGGGGTAGTCGTAACCTCTTCCTCCTCATTCTCTCTTTCTTTTCTTGCTCGTGTTTTCGCCATGGAAACTCAAAGGTTTTACAGAGAGGAGCAACAAAAGAAGAAGAAGAAGAAATACGAACAGCAAAGGAATGAAGTGAAAAGAACTTACCACTGTCTTCAAATAAATAAGCCTCAGCAAAATCAAATCCCAACTGAAAAGATATGCGCTGCATTAAATATTATTCTCGTTTAATTTTAAACGCATGCAAATTAGAAATTCAAAACCATTAACGGTAAAGTGCTGAATTTCAATCGCTCATGGTAAATTATCATGCGCTGTCCACCATCAAAGCCCTTGGATGATCTCTGTTTGACACGTGGCCTCATCAGATTACGCATGCAACTTTACCTGTAAAAATTCAAAGAAAATCCAAACGGTAAAAATAAATTTACAACGAAATCCCTCTTATTCGGACAATTTGCTCTAGCCATAATGTTGCCACAACACCCTCCTGAAAAAGATTACCTGAAGAATCGTAGATACGGACGCTAAATTCAAAATCACAGATGAATTTAAATAAACCGATCAAATCAAATCTTATCTTTTATTTTCAATTGAAGCCGAGTAAATTAGAGAAAATCTTCATTAAATCTAAACTAGTCAGAATTAAAATAACTGAAAATAAAATCTAAGCCTATAAAATCCAATTTAAACTAATTAAATATATTCAAAGAGATAAACAAATAAACCAAAAATAAAATCCAACAAAATCAAATAAAATTCAAAGCGAAAAAAAAATCTGAACTACCAAAAATAATAAAATATTCAAAATTAAAATCTACTTAAAATAAATCATGCAAAATTTAAACAAACTAAATCTAGAACACTTAAAAACAAATGGAATCAGCAAGAAAATAAAAACAAACACTGGGAGCTCAAAATATTGCTCTGTAAAATGCTCCCGCAAACATCTTGCTCTCTCAATCATCAACCAATTTTAGGGAAGGATATTTCGTCTGGAACTCCTCTCCCCAATAATGTTTCACACGCTGTCCATTCACTTTGAACACTCTCCCATCTTTTTCATCCTGCAAAGTAATTGCTCCATGGGGGAAAACCTCAACCACAATAAACGGCCCTGACCATTTAGATTTTAGTTTCACAGGAAACAATTTTAATCTAGAATTATAAAGCAAAACTTTCTGACCCTTGACAAACTCTTTAGATTTAATTTTCTTGTCATGCCACAGCTTAGTCTTTTCTTTATACATTTTCGAATTTTCATAAGAAAATTGTCGAAATTCCTCCAATTCATTAAGCTGCAGCATTCTTACTGCTCCTGCACGACTCAGATCAAAATTTAATTTTTTCAAAGCCCAAAACGTTTTATGCTCTAGCTCTAATGGTAAATGGCAAGCTTTCCCATATACTAACCTATAGGGAGACATACCTAGAGGAGTCTTATAGGCTGTCCTATAAGCCCAAAGAGCCTCATCAAACCTAAAAGACCAATCCTTTCTAGATGGATGAACTACCTTCTCTAGAATAGATTTAATTTCCCTATTACTAATTTCAGCTTGACCATTTGCTTGTGGGTGATAAGGGGTAGCTATCCTATGTTTAATCCCATACTTAGCTAAAAGCTTAGTTAGATATTATTAACAAAGTGTCTACCCTCATCACTCACTAAAGCTCTAGGTGTCCCAAACCGCGCAAAGATGTGCGATTGTAGAAACCTTGCTACTGTCTTGGCATCACTCTGATGGCATGCGATGGCCTCCACCCACTTGGACACATAATCAACTGCCAATAAGATAAAAACATTGCCATTAGAAGGGGGAAATGGCCCCATAAAATCAATACCCCATACATCGAATAATTCAACTTCTAAAATGTAAGTAAGAGGCATTTCATCTCTAGGCCCTAAGTTTCCTCTCCTTTGGCAAGCATCACATTGCTTGTAGAACCAATGGGCATCCTTAAACAAGGTAGGCCAGAAGAATCCACAATGCAAAATCCTCATAGCTGTCCTCTGACCGCTGAAATGGCCTCCATACGGCGAGGAGTGACATTGCTCCAGGATTTCCTTTGCTTCATCACCTGAAACACACCTACGAATAATACCATCAGAGCATTGCTTATACATAAATGGCTCATCCTAATAGAAAAATTTTGCATCATGCTTAAACTTTTTCTTCTGCCTCCAATCCATGTCAATAGGAGTGACTCCCTTCACCAAAAAGTTGGCAATATCAGCATACCAAGGGACATCCCTGACTACCTTTACCTGAACAACAAAAAGCTATTCATCCGGAAAAGCATCTGAAACGGCAGATTGCTTCAGCAAAGACGATGATGGATCAAGACGAGACAAATGATCTGCAATGACATTTTCTGATCCCCTCTTGTCCTTTATCTCCAAGTCGAACTCCTGCAATAATAAAACCCAACGAATTAGTCTAGGCTTTGCATCTTTCTTAGTCATTAAATACCTTATTGCGGCATGATCCGTGAACACCGTGACTTTGGATCCAACCAAATATGGCCGGAATTTCTCAAAAGCGAACACAACAGCTAACAACTCCTTTTCAGTAGTTGTATAGTTGACTTGTGCCTCATTTAAAACCTTGCTTACATAATATATAGGATGAATAAATTTGCCCTGCTTTTGCCCCAGCATAGCACCTACTGCAGCATCACTTGCATCGCACATTACCTCAAATGGTAAATTCCAATTAGGTGCACAAAGAATGGGTGCTGAGATTAAAGCAGCCTTTAATGTTTCAAAAGCCTTCCTACAATCTGCATCAAAGTCAAAAACATGATCAGTACACAATAAGTTGCAAAGAGGTTTACTAATTTTTGAAAAATCCTTTATGAACCTCCGATAAAATCCAGCATGACCTAAAAAACTCCGAATTCCCTTCACTGAATTTGGTGGTTCTAGTCTCTCAATAACCTCAACTTTTGCTCTATCAACTTCTAGACCATTCTTAGAAATCCTATGACCTAACACTATGCCCTCCTTCACCATGAAGTGGCATTTCTCCCAATTGAGAACTAGATGGGTATCCTCACATCTTTTTAACACCTGACCTAAATTATCTAAACAACTCTGAAAAGACCCTCCAAAAACTAAAAAATCGTCCATAAATATCTCAACAGTGGACTCAATCATATCAGAAAAAATTGCTAACATACACCGCTGAAATGTTGCTGGAGCATTGCAAAGGCCAAAAGGCATTCGCCTGAAAGCAAACGTCCCATAAGGGCAGGTGAAAGTGGTTTTTTTCTGATCCTTAGGAGCAATAGTAATCTGGTTATGCCTAGAATAACCGTCTAAGAAACAGTAGTAGGCCTAACCAGCCAATCTATCCAACATCTGGTCAATAAATGGTAGAGGGAAGTGGTCCTTACGGGTAGCTTTATTAAGCCTCCTGTAGTCCATGCAAACCCTCCAGCCAGTTACTGTCCTAGTTGGGATCAACTCATTGTCTTTATTGCTCACCACAGTGACACCTCCTTTCTTAGGAACACATTGGGCAGGGCTTACCCAATTGCTGTCTGCAATTGGATAAATGATGCCAGCATCCAACCATTTAATCACCTCCTTTTTAACCACTTCTTTCATTGCAGGGTTAAGCCTTCTTTGGTGCTCAATACTCCTAAAGGATCCCTCCTCTAGAGTGATTTTGTGCATACAAAAAGATGGGCTAATCCCCTGAATGTCAGCCAATGTCCAACCAATAGCCTTGCGGTATTGCTGCAGCAATTTTATTAAGGCCTCCTCATGCTCCGGCATTAAATTTGATGCAACAATAATAGGCAACGTCTCACCTTCCCCAAGATACACATACTTTAGATGATCCGGCAAGGGCTTCAAATCTAAAGTAGGTGCCTCAATCAGGGATGGCTTAATCGGGGGAGCCTTTCTTTGATCTAAATCTAAAGACTCAAAAACATCCTCACACCTAAATAATTCTTTTTCATTTTTTCTTTCTAAAGAACAAACTTCTAAATCCTCTACACTAACCTCTCCATGATCTTCCAAATGTTTGCTAGCCGAATCCTGCATTGCTGTCTCAATAATTGTGTTCTCCAGAATCCTAATGAAAGAGCAATCTTTCGTTTCGTCTGGATACTTCATGGCTTTAAACACATTAAATTTTACTTCCTCATTACAGACTCTCATTGTTAATTCCCCTTTTTGAACATCTATCAATGCCCTACCAGTAGCCAAAAATGGACGACCTAGAATAATAGGGACATCTCTATCAGCCTCATAGTCTAAAATAATGAAATCAACAGGAAATATGAATTTATCCACTTTCACTAAGACATCCTCAATTTTACCCTCTGGATATGTGATAGACCTATCAGCTAGTTGGAGTGTGACTGTGGTAGGTCTAGCTTCACCAATACCTAGCTTCCGATAGACCGAAAGAGGCATAAGGTTAATGCTTGCACCTAAATCACAAAGTGCTCTACCTAACTCTTTTCCACCTATAGACACAGGTATAATAAATGATCCTGGATCCTTAGCCTTGGGTGGTAGCCCATTCTTAAGAATAGCACTACATTCCTCAGTAAGAGATACAGTTTCAAACTCTCCTAACCTCTTCTTTTTAGTTAAAATATCCTTAAGAAATTTAGCATAATTAGGCATTTGCTCTATAGCTTCTACTAAGGGGATATTTATATGCAATTGCTTAAGAATCTCTAAAAACTTTTTAAATTGACCATCCTGATTCTTAGGCTTTTGCCTTTGTGGAAAAGGTAGAGGTGGTACATAAGGTGGGGGTGGCACATAAGGTGGTTCCACATCTGGAACAGAACCAGATGCTCCAGCATCTTTATTGCTGCCTCCAGCACCCTGACTAGTCTCCAACTCTTTCTCAACAACATTTTTATCACCATTTTTTTCTACAGCTTGGGTTTTACTAGGCTCTACGCTTTCTTCCAATGGCTTACCACTCCTAAGATTCACTGCCTTTACCTGCTCCTTACCTTCCCTTCTAGGGTGTTCAGTATCTGAAGGAAGTTTCCCTAGAGGCCTTGCCTTCAGCTCATTGGCTAGCTAACCCACTTGCAATTCAAGGCCTCTCATTGAAGCTTGATTACTTTGAATTGCGGCGTCTGTACGAGCCATAAATTCTTTCATCATTGCCTCGAGAGAATTCCCCGAATTTTGCTGGGGCAAAGCCTGCTTATTTTGCTGGGGCAATACCTACGCTTTAGCAAATCCCGGCTGGTTCACCTTTTGCTGTGTTTGCACATTGCTTCCTTGTCCTCCCCACGCGAAGTTGGGGTGGTTGCGCCAACCTGGATTATAAAAGTTAGAATAAGGGTTATTCCTCTGATTACCTACGAAAAACACAGAAGCTGGATTGCTGGGGCAAAACTCGTAGTTGTGATCTTCACCACAATAGACACAAGCTTCCTCTGCAACATGGTTCACCACTGCAGCAGGCTCCACAACTGGCGGCTACTGATGACTAATCATTGTCACATTCTTAAGAGCGTTAGCAATCATTGCAAGATCAGCCCCAATGGTGGACACACCATCAACTTCTAATACACTCTTAACCTTTTTATTTGTGCCTCTAACATCCGACCACTGACAACTATTAGTAGATATTCTTTCTAAAATTTCATAGGCTTCGTTAAAAGTTTTTGCCAAAAGGGCCCCTCCAGCCGAAGCATCAACCATACCTTGAGTTACCGCGTTCAATCCATTGTAAAATGTTTCCATTTGGATACAATGTGGTAGGCCATGGTGGGGACACTTTCGCAAAAGCTCCTTAAACCTCTCCCAAGCCTCACTAAAAGTCTCATCTTCAAGTTGCCTAAACCCTACTATTTCACTCCTTAATTTAGCATTTCTATTAGGTGGGAAATATTTACTCAAAAATTTTTCAGCTAACTCATCCCATGTCCTAATTGATCTTGGAGCAAAAGAATTTAACCACGTCTTCGCTCCATCCCTAAGAGAATACGGGAACAAAGTTAATCTAAGGGCATCCCTAGGCACTCCTTGAATTACAAAAGAATCACTAACTCCTAGAAAAGACTTAAGATGTAAATGAGGGTCTTCAGATGACAAACCATGGAATTGACCCACGGTTTGCAACATCTGAAACATTATCGATTTCATTTCAAAATTTGCCGCTTGAATTTGAGGACGTGCAATCCCTGGATTCAACTCATCAAACATTGGAAAAGCATATGCTCGAATGGCTCTGGTCCTATCGTTTGCTACCAAGATAGGATTCTTAGCCTGATTATTTTGCTGCTCAATTTGCTCCAGCGGCGGGTTTTGCGGCAGCAAACGATTGTGCTGGGGGTTCGCTGGATCTTCAGGACCCTGCGGGAGACGCGGCACATCAGCCATTGAATTCGGGTTTCTACGCTGCTCTCTCCTTCTTCTCCTGAATGTCCTCTCGATTTCTGGATCAAGCTCGAACCTCACCCCAGGCGGATCGCTCATGCACCAAACTCACGCCTACAAAAACAAAAGAAACAATCAAAAAGTTCTAGCACCAAACCACTAAAACACATACACAAAACAGATCAAATAAAAACTTATTCAAGTCCCCGGCAACGGCGCCAAAAACTTGTTGGGTTCCTAGAGTGAGTAAAAATATGGTATAAAAGGACTCTAGAACTCTGTGCAAGTATACACAGTCCGTAGCAAGTAATAAGTATTATCAATCCAAGGCCTGAACTAGCTTCCACTTTATCTGTTTTGTATAACTCTTTAATGGTTTCAAAAGATGGTAAAAATGATTGGTTTTTATAAGAATAATGCTGAAGCAAAATAAATGATAGAACAAAGAATAAACAAATAGGCAGACAGATTAGAAACAGGCGCTGGTCAGGATTTAGTAATTGTTTTAAAAGATGCTCTAGCAATATTATTGATCATGCAAACTCTCGCAATATTATTAGCAGATTCCTCCCGAAACTCTGGATTTTTTGGAATGTGTTTCAACCCCAATGAAGTACGACCGATCAAGCACTAGTCAACTGGCTATCCCTAGCTCAGTCACTGGCGTTCACCAATACACAATGATCGTAGTGTGATTAATCGCCACACACTCTCTAAATCATCCCTGAAACTAGAGAGAGGTATTCATACCGGCTGGCCAAGCGGGCATAAAATAGAAATGAACACAACAATTAACCAAGATGCAGTAATCAATTTATATTACTAAAGTTAAGCACGACAATCACATAGTTCCTAACCAACGCCTAAGCTACTTAGTTCATAATATGCATGGAGACGCACGCTACAATCTGAGTAGGCATGTCCATAATTACAAGATAATAAAAGGAAATACTAATCTCCTCGATCAGCTTGCAATGATGGTCTTCTAGGTGGTCTCCAATTTCTCTCCTCTATTCGGCTCCCAAAGGTGGAAGGAACTTCCCAAGAATGGAATGTTTTCTCCCAAAAGTGGAATGAATTTGACTTGGGCGGCTACTTCCTTTTATAGAGTTGAGGAAGGCTTGAATTAGGTTGACTTAGACACGTGGATGGCTCTCCTTGCTCCTTTATCCCGAAAATAACTCAACAGAATTCGGTTCATTAAATTGGCTAACTCGCTGTGACGTGGCAGTTTTACTCCCAGCTTTGCTGCAGCATAAAATTTGCTCCCTCAAGTCGCCCAGCAACAGATTCTGCACAAAATGATTTCCAAAGCTTCCATTCTTCCAAATGGGTTAAAACATGTAATATATATCTAAAACCAACCCTATTAAGCACAAAAGACACACAAATCAATATAGAAATGAGGCCTAAATAACAACCTTTTGGGCAGTTATCAGCGGGGTTGTCTGCGAGCGCAGTCAGGTTGCGTTCAAACTGCATTCGCTTCATTCTAGCTTTATGTAGTTTAGGACAAATGCTAGCATGAACAAAATTCAGTTCAACCTGACGACCCTCCTCAACGAGCTACAGATTTACGAGTCCATGCTGAAAAGCAACGGCAATAATGTTGTGAAAGGAGAGGCAACGTGGTCCATTCCAAGAAAAAGTTCTTGAAGGGTTCATCCTCAGGAACAAAATTTGTACCCCAGGCTTCTTCATCGAAGCAGATACAAAAGAGGAAGGGTGATAAGGGGAAGGCTCCTACGCAAGCTGTTCAGGGTAAAGGGAAGGCCAAGGTCGTGGCTGACAAGGGCAAGTGCTTCCACTGCAATGTGGATGGTCACTAGAAGAGGAATTGCCCTCGTTACCTTGCTGAAAAGAGAAGAGAAAATGAAGGTAAATACGATTTACTTGTTTTAGAAACTTGCCTTATTGAACATGATGAGTTTGCCTGGATATTAGATTCGGGAGCCACTAATCATGTTTGTTCATCTTTTCAGGGAAATGAATTCCAACAGTTAGAACGTGGCGAAATGACTCTCAAGGTTGGAACGGGAGAGGTAATTTCAGCAACAGTAGTGGGAGCTGCTAAATTGTTTTTTAGAAATAAGTTTTTAGTTTTAGAGGACTTGTATTTGGTTCCTAAAATTAAAAGGAATCTTATTTCTATTTCTGCTTTGTTAGAATAACATTACTCTGTTTCATTTTTGCTTAATGCAGCTATTATTTCTAGAAATGGAGTTATTATATGTTCTGCTAAGCGTGAAAACAATTTATATGTGTTAAGACCTACCGATACTAAAGCTATTTTAAATCATGAGATGTTTAAAACGACTGAAACTCAGAATAAAAGGCAAAAGATTTCTCCTTTAAGTAACAATACATATCTTTGGCACCTACGTCTTGGTCATATTAACATCGATCGGATCGGTCGTTTGGTGAAGAATGGACTTGTAACCGATTTAGAAGATGGTTATTTACCACCCTGTGAATCGTGTCTCGAGGGTAAAATGACCAAGAGGCCTTTTACTGGAAAAGGTTATAGGGCCAAAGTGAAGGGAATAAAAGTCCCCACGCAGCGGAAGCGCATCGAAAGGACCTTACGCCGTATATTAATTAACATTAAAATACCGTTACGAAAAACTCAAATACACTTTAAACACACTTTAAAGTTGCTGGAAAATTGGTTTAAACATGCTGAAAAATAAATCTAAATTTATTTTCATGCTTTTCTAAAGAAAAGGGCTAGAACCGTTACAAACCTTCGTTGTAGACTTTACTGTTCTTCGCCAACGACGCTCCAACGATCGAGAACGCAGCAGCCTCCTTGTCTTATAATCGCTGGAAATTTCTTCTTGATTGACACAATAACCACAGAGGTTACACCAGTATGTCTCTAAGTCTAGGAGGCAAAAGATTTGTGGGAGTCTTTCTCTAAGAGGGAGGCTAGAGAGAATTCTAGGTCTTGTCTTGTGATTCTAAGAGCAAGAGGAGAGTATCCATGACCAATTAGGTCTAGTGTTCTATTTATAGAAGAGAGGCCATGAATAAAATATTCAATTAAATCAATCTTTTCCAAAATTGATTCAATCTTATTCCTTATTTAATCAATCAATTCCACAATTGATTAATCTTTTCCACAAATGACTAATTACTTCCATAAGTGATTAGAACATTTCCATAATTGATTAATTCCCGGTTAATGAATTCTTTAATTAATTAACCACCAATTAAATATCACATATTTAATTTCCGGCCTTGAATTAATTAATTTGCCCAAATAGATTTTAGGCCTTAAATTAATTAATTCATTATTTGAACTCTTTCAAACTTCCATAAATTTATATTAATATTTGAATTTCTTCAAAGATTAATTTCTCTCATAATAATATATCAATATATATTATATTCGTTTCCCTTGGTAAATTGAACATTTTCAATTTACATTTATTACTTAGTTGCCTCAAATTACTTTATGAGCTACCAGTGGGACCTAATGGACCTGCAGATCAGAAGCTCCAACGATATGAGATTAATTGGTCAAACTCATTAACCAAATTAATCAATATTCGTTAACTGTGTGTAAATTCCACTATAGACTCACAGTTGCACTCTTCTCACTGCAGACATATTTTCTGTGTCCACGGATATTGACCAATATCGACTAGTTAGTCCTTCACGAGTGTCCGTAACACCAACTGGGTCAAATTACCGTTTTACCCCTAGGTTACTTCTATTTCCTTAAGTACCAGTTCTCCTCTAATGAACAACCTGTTTGTGGTCCAACCATCAAACAGAAAACCCTCTCGTGCCATTGAGAGGGTAGGGCCCTTTGTTCAAGACTCGGAGTAACCACTTAAGGGAACACTCATCTGCTTCCCTAAAGTCGGGAAGGAGTGAATTCCATCTTGTACGATTATGTGCCCAGCTCCCCATTCGGTCTTGTCCCTAAAATGGTAGGCTTATTGAGTCGGCGTATTGGCCACTCTCACCCATGCAAATCAAAGGACAATCTCTCATGAGTAGGAGTCCATAATCAACTCAGGATTAAGACTAAGTTGTCTAGGTCATCCTAGTGAAATAGAAAACCAACTAGTTAACGGTGTTATAACCAATGGTTACCATTTCGCGGTCTGGTCTTATGCAAACTCATTGCATAGGATACCCCCACTCCCATGTCTCCTACATGAACGCGTTGGATCATAGCGTTTGTATCAAATACAAAGTGGGTCGTATCCATAGTGTTGCCAGGATAAGGCACCCAGTCTTATCCCTATGCTATAGACCCTTTAGGCTGTTTCTTGAACAATGATCCCATATGTCGCTACATATAGTTCAAGACTCATATTACAGCCTAGGATGTCTAGTTTATTGGATTAGGGTTATTTTTAGGCAAAAATAAATATAAAATAACTAATAACATTTAATGGAAAAATATATATCAATATTATTTCATTAATATCCGGTCAACGGTTACATTCACTATCTACGAGTTTTAGGGCATAAAACCCAACACAAAGAACCTCTTGAACTGATACATTCGGATCTTTGTGGTCCAATGAATGTAAAAGCTCGAGGAGGTTATGAATATTTCATCTCTTTCATAGATGATTATTCTCGATATGGTTACTTATACCTAATGGTCCATAAGTCTGAAGCTCTTGAAAAGTTTAAAGAGTTTAAGACTGAAGTCGAAAATCTATTAGGTAAAACAATCAAAACACTTCGATCTGATCGAGGTGGAGAGTATATGGATCAAAGATTCCAGGACTATATGATAGAACATGGAATCCAATCCCAACTCTCAGCACCTGGTACACCTCAGCAGAATGGTGTATAAGAAAGGAGAAATAGAACCTTGTTAGACATGGTTCGTTCTATGATGAGTTATGCTCAATTGCCTAGCTCGTTTTGTGGGTATGCAGTAGAGACTGCAGTACATATTCTGAACAACGTTCCCTCAAAAAGTGTTTCTGAAACACCTTTTGAGCTATGGAGGGGGCGTAAACCTAGTTTGCGTTACTTCCGTATCTGGGGTTGTCCTGCACACGTGCTAGTGACAAATCCTAAGAAATTGGAACCCCGTTCTAGAGTATGCCAATTTGTTGGATACCCTAAAGAAACGAGAGATGATCTTTTCTACAACCCTCAAGAAAACAAAGTGTTTGTATCGACCAACGCTACTTTCTTGGAGGAAGACCACATCCGAGATCACAAACCACGTAGTAAACTAGTATTAGGAGAAGCTACAGAAGAGTCAACAAGAGTTGTTGATGAAGCTGGTCCTTCAACAAGAGTTGATGTAGGAGCGAGTTCTTCACGTCAATCTCATCCTCCTCACGTGGTGGGAGAGCCTCGACGTAGTGGGAGGGTTGTAATTCAACCTGACTGTTACTTGGGTTTAACTGAAACACAAGTAGTCATACCTGATGACGGCATTGAAGATCCATTGTCTTATCGTCAGGCAATGAATGATGTAGATAAACACGAATGGGAAAAAGCCATGGACCTTGAGATGGAATCAATGTACTTCAATCAAGTTTGGGAACTTGTAAATCCACCTGAAGGGGTCAAACCCATAGGGTGTAGATGGATCTATAAGAGGAAAATAGATGCTGCTGGGAAAGTACAGACTTTCAAAGCAAGACTTGTAGCAAAGGGTTATACCCAAAGAGAAGGGGTGGACTATGAAGAAACCTTTTCTCCTGTTGCTATGCTAAAGTCCATAAGAATTCTCTTATCCATTGCCACATATTATGACTATGAAATATGGCAAATGGATGTCAAGACTGCCTTTCTAAATGGTAATCTTGAAGAGAGTATCTTCATGTCTCAACCCGAAGGGTTCATAACCCAAGGTCAGGAGCAAAAGGTTTGCAAACTGAATCGATCCATTTATGGGTTGAAGCAGGCTTCCAGATCTTGGAATATTAGGTTTGATACTGCGATCAAATCTCTTGGCTTTAACCAAAATGTTGATGAGCCTTGTGTATACAAGAAGATCAACAAAAATAAAGTAGCTTTCTTCGTACTTTATGTTGATGACATCCTACTCATTGGAAATAATGTAGGATATCTGTCTGACGTAAAAGAATGGCTAGCGGCCCAATTCCAAATGAAAGATTTAGGAGAGGCCCAATATGTTCTTGGAATCCAGATTATTTGGGATCAAAAGAACAAAATGCTAGCCTTGTCTCAAGCAACGTATATCGACAAAATGTTGACTCGATATTTGATGCAGAACTCCAAGAAGGGTTTATTGTCTTTCATTGTCTAAGGAACAGTGTCCTAAGACACCTCAAGAAATTGAGGATATGAGACGGATTCCCTATGCCTCAGCTGTGGGCAGCTTAATGTATGCGATGCTCTGCACGAGGCCTGACATCTGTTATGCTGTAGGGATTGTCAGCAGATATCAGTCAAATCCAGGGTTAGACCACTGGACCGCCGTTAAAGGAATCCTCAAGTATCTTAGGAGAACGAGGGACTACATGTTGGTGTTTGGGGCTAAAGAATTAGTTCTCACTGGATACACCGACTCTGACTACCAATCTGACAATGATTCTAGGAAATCCACGTCAGGGTCAGTGTTCACCCTTAACGGGGGAGCTGTAGTTTGGAGAAGCATCAAGCAAGGATGCATAGTGGACTCAACCATGGAGGCTGAGTATGTATTTGATGTACATTAATACTGTAGTTTATACGAGAGAGATATAGTTAAATATATGATATTTAATTATAATATTAATTAATTGTTGAATTAATTAATATTTTTTTAATTTAATTTAATTAAATTTGATTTAATTGAATTACATTAAAACTATAGGTTATGTGGAATAATTTATATAAATGTTATCAAATTAAATGGTGATTTAATTTAATTAAACTAATTAATAATTTAATTATTTATTAATTAATTTAATTATTAATCAGTTAACGTAACTGATAGGCTTTTTCAACCCACTAACCAAGGGTGATGCACGATGGAGAGGGTTTTTAGGAAGGGTTGGGTATTCTTCCGTAATCTAAACTTTTGGTTCCAAATTCCATCGTGTGATCAGACTGAAACCTCAAAAGAATTCTCTCTCAACCTCTTTAGCTCACTGCGTTTTTTTTTCTAGTAACATAGAGACCAAAACCTCTCAAGAAAATTACCTAGAATTTTTTCCTTGCTCCCACAAGCAATCAACGTGTTTTTCCCTGAGAATACTGGTGCAAATCTTGTGGTCGTGTTCACAAAATCCAGCAAGAAGGAACATTGGAGGTTGCTGTTTTTCTGCAAACTTTTGGGAAAAAGGCGAAATTCGATCAAGATTTCTATAGTAGTAAGTGGTTTCTTGATCCCTTGCCTAATAGGGTTTTCATCTAGATTAGATCTAGGTTATTTTATGGTATTCAACATGTTTTATAATATTTTTCCAGCACTTATAATAGTTATTTACTGCTGTGAATGATTTTGCCATCGTATCGGTATTCCGATCGTTGTTTTATTTGAGTTTGGTCTCTGGAATCTTCCGCTGCCTAGGGCTTTTATCCCTACAATATAGTGATACATTATAATATAAAGATTAATGCGAGATTAAACTTTATTAAATGAGAGAATAATTTATTTGAAAGAGTTCGAATATATAATTAATTAAATATGTGATATTTAATTAATAAATAAATTAATTAATTATTCAATTTAGTCTAATTAAATGAGATTTAATTAAACTATAGTATATGAGAGATATATTAGAATATGATTCGAATATGTAATTAATTAAATATGGTTGATATTTAGTTAATTATAAAATTAATTAATTTTAGATTAATTAATGGGAAAAATACACTTTTAGTCCCTGAGGTTTCAGTTAGGTTTCATTTTGGTCCCTGAGGTTTCAAATTCAACAATTTAGTCCCTAAGGTTTGAGATAAGTAGCAATTTGGTCCCTACCATCCATTTTTCCGTTAATTCTAACGGATTGCTGACGTGACACTATTATTTTAATTTAAAAAATTAATTTTTTATTTTTTAAATTAAAAATATATTAAAATAATAAAAAAATTAATTTGTTATTATTATTTTTTTAATTATTTCTCTCCTTTCATCTTCTCCTTCTTCTTCCCCATCCTCATCCTTCATTCTTCTTCCTCTCCCTCATCCTCATCCATGGCCGGCGGCCGGCGGCGACTTTTTTTTTTTCCTGTTTTTCTTTCTTTCTCTTCTCCTCCTCTTCTTCTTCTTTTTTTGTTTCTTTTCTTAAAAAAAAAAAGAAAATGAGGGAGGAGGAGCTCCCTCCTCCCCGTTTTGGCACCGGAACGAGGAGATCTGAAGCCCACGGCTGCCGGAAGCGCACGAACTTCAGGAACGGCTGCCGGACTGAAGTGCACGGTGCGATCTGAAGCTCACGGTGCGATCTGAAGACCCACGCGCACGAACTTCAGGAACGGCTGCCGGAAGCGCACAAATTGGAAGACCCACGGGCACGAACTTCAGGATCTGATCGACGACGTGATCTGAAGCGCACGAACTGCTCGACGGCACGATTTGAAGCCCACGATACGAAGTCGACCACGCGATCCGGAACCCAGATCTGAGATGGAGCTCACGACACTATGGCAGCGATGGCGGCGGGAGGAGCACGAACGGACTGGAACGAGCCCAGATCTGGCGTCGTCTCCGACTCCAGCGATCTCTCTCTCCGTCTCCAACGTCTCTCTCTCCGTCGTCACCAGATCTATCTCTCTCCGTAGCTCGTTGGAAGAAGAAGAGATGAGGGGGGAGAAGAAGAGATGAGGGGGAAGAAGAAGAAAACAGAAGAAAAAAAAAGAAAAAAGTTGTCGCCGGCGGCCGGCGGTCGGTCGTCGGCTGCTATTGGTGGTGTGATTCATATTAAAACTATATGTTATAAGAGAGGTGCACATTTGAATATGATTCAAATGTTTGATTAATTAAATATGTGATATTTAATTGGTCAAAGAATTAATTAATTATGGATTAATTAATTATGTGGTTTAATTAATTTAATTAAATGCGATTTAATTAATTTCAATTAAAACTATATATTATGTGAGGACAATGCATTTAAATACATAAGATTAATTAATTAACTTTTAATTAATTAAATGAAATATGCTTTATTTAATTAATTAATGATTGGTTATGTGATAATCGATCTGACGGTTTAGATTGGATCACCTCCCTCACATAATACGCCTGAGGGGTCTAAGGAGTGAGTTCTCATTTCTGCACCTTTTCCTCCAAAATGAGTCCCAATCTCTCTCTCATGATCTCATAATTCTCTCTCAACGAAAAGTACAGAGAATAGTTTTCTCTGTAGAAAACTCCAAATCTCAAGGTCGTAGTCTCACCACTACGTTCCCAGTCTCAGAGAATAGTGGAGAAGACCTCGTGGTGGTGTCCGTTGAAGAATTCAGAATCGTCAACGTTGGTTTGCTTCTCGTTTTTTAGATTAGATCTAAATTAATTGCTTAGCCTAATTATAATTGTGAATTCTGTGTTTTTGCCAATGTATGGGTATTTTGATTAAACAAAATTAATTTACGAACGGTCCAATTGCGCTTCCGCTTTAACGGAATTGGGAGTTCCAATCCTTCAATTGGAACTAATGAGTATGATGTTTTAAAAGTGTAATTAAGAAACTACTCATATTATGTCCAAATTAATTCCATGACAAGTAGAGATCGTGTTGACTAATTACGAGATGGAAACCTCACCAATAATGTTTGTAAGTGGTTACTTTACAGAATTTTCTACTATTTTACTCATTAGTGAAATTAATTTGAAATGAATAGTAATTTGTGTTCCTAGGAGAAATTTGGGTATTTGACAATTATGGAGGTTTCAAAGGATTTATGTTTATTCCATGAGTTCATTTACTATTTATAGCAATGGATTGAAATGGATTGAAATGGTTTATGTTTTTCAATTGAAAATGTAATTTAGTACCATGGAATTGCAAAGGATTTGTACTTACATACGATTTTAGCTATATCGATTTACTTCGTTATTATTTGAGTTATCAAAGGAGAATTTCTAGAAATCTCTCGATTTTAGCCAAATGGCAGAATTTCAAATTGTTTGAGATAAATTCAAATATTGGGAGTTTTAAATGTCTCCCGATGTGAGCTGAGTACATTGATTTTTGAATTTATGTATGCCAAACCTTGCATATGGTAAATTCAATTATGAAAAATGATCGTTGGGTTATGATTTTCAGCTAGGAGAACTTGATTTGAAATGTTATGGCTTTTGCGTGGTTTGTGAACTTAGTTTACGAGATACAATTGTTTTTTTTTCAAACCACTGGATGATGTACCCACACAGTGATTTTCCGATACACTTACGTGAATGTGTTTCCGTAGTGTAATTATGATATATGAGGTCTTTGGGACCCACTTCGACACACACATAGGCTTTGGGTCGTGTGTCGAGGTGCTTTGCCCTTTGGGGGCTGTTCTGCGTGCGTATGACTAGTTGCTATGCTATCTACCTTGAGATTACTCGGTACATAGTATGACTAGGATTTGTTCTGCTATGTACCTTGTGATTATTACACGGTACATAGTATGACCAGGATTTGCTCTGCTATGTACCTTGTGATTATTACTCGGTACATAGTATGACCCGGATTTGCTCTGCTATGTATCTTGAGATTACTCGACCCATAGTATGACCAGTGGCTCTGCTATGCATGGGGATTCGACCTATGCATAGTATGACTAGTTTTGCTATTCTATGCGTATTGAGACTACTCTGCGCTAGTATGACCAGTTTTCGGGTACATGTTTAGTGATGAATTTCCTAGCCACACAAATATGTGTTAAAACTTACGTTTAAAAGATTATCATGGTATAAAACACTTTAGCTAGCTTTGTGTACTTGCAATAGAAGTTACAAGTGTCTCAAGGTT
Organism: Luffa aegyptiaca; assembly: GCA_017139565.1. Lineage (NCBI taxonomy): Eukaryota > Viridiplantae > Streptophyta > Magnoliopsida > Cucurbitales > Cucurbitaceae > Luffa > Luffa aegyptiaca. The sequence continues at coordinate 40,023,833 of CM029403.1, forward strand.
TTTTTTTTTTTTTTCAGAAGCTTATTTTAAATTCTTGCTAACTACCTTTTTATGATTGTCTATGATATTAATCTCTTTAAATTTATTTTCTTATAAACTTCTACCACTCATTGGGCTTTTTAGCTCACTCTTTTCCTAAATTTTTTTTACCAGGTAGCATTTGAGTTTCCAACGGGCCTATCGAGGTCGAGATTTGCCACTAGTCTTATTTAGATTATACATCATTTTGCATGTAAATATAATATTAATGTTTTGTTTTTATAACTAGAGTGACTAGCATCATTCTGGAAGTTGTACCATTTGAATTTATATTGAGTTTTAAATTGGAGCATATGTTTTCCATTAGTGGTCTTGGTTTGTGGTTGTGTTTTGATTGTTGGTTTCTGAACTGATTTGTGGTTGCGATGTACCGGTAGTAGTGTTGGATTTTAAAGAAATTATTTGGGAGCGTATTTTCGATTGCAGGTGTGTTTTATCAAATTTTCAGGGGGAAACTCTGCCGAAATTTTTGTTTTTTTTTGTTTAGTAAAATTTTGCTAGTCATTCATGGTTTTTGAGAAAAATGAGTTTTGTTTTGCTAAGTTTGACAATGGATTTCACAGTTTAGTTGAGATATATTGTCAGCACACCACGTCCTAGGTCCGGTAGGGTAATCTGGGGTGGGGTGTGACACAATCTGTTCGCATCATGTCTATGTGGGCACTAATAGGTAGTATTCTCCAGACGCTGTGCATTGCTTGAGTTAGTTGCGAGCACAAAAGTGGGCGCAAATTAGGCTCTTGGTTGATACATATTTGAATTCCCTGTCTTATCTCATATATCTTTACTTGCTTTATTTACTTGCTTTCACTCATCACAAATCACTATCGAATTACGTTTTTTGGTTACCATCTTCGGTTGCAAATTTAGAGAAGGTTCTTGGTTTCTTAAATTGTGGAAGTGTATTCAACCAGCCACCACTCTCCCTTGGGTTCAATATCCAGAGTACTCGATCTCCACTTATTACTTGCACTCAGACACTTTGTCCCACATGCGTACCAGAAACCTCTTATGCTCAAATTCCTATAAAACAAACTATTAAACGATAAATGCAAACTAATAAGACCAAATTGAAGGTAATTAAATAGAACGAATTAGGTGCTATCATACATGGAGATCAGTGTGACAACACTCGAGGGCAATTTCTTCAAAATAAAGCTATATTTGGTTCCCACGATCAACTCCCCCCTTTTTTTAGGCAACAGTTGCCTTTTATAAGCTTTCTAGGACTAGGGTTGTTTCCAAAGTCAATGTGAGAAGTTGGATTATCCATTAGTGTCATGATTCAAGGAAAGAGATTGCAAAATCGATTCATCCCTAAAATCATGCTCAATTTGTCTACAGACACTATGTGGCCGCCTAGTACTTTTGAGGCGGCCGCAATTGGACAAATTTCCAGTTCCGCCCAAAATCACAAATGCATTGAACCCTTAAAAAATGCCTTTTTTTACACCTAAATATGTGTACATAACAAATCATGGTTGAAATTCACGTGCTTGCCCGTTTTAGCACAATTTTTATCTATTTGGTACAAAGTACATAATTAAACACAAAGTCTAAAGCAATAAGCTTAGGCAAATAATCCTCAAAATGGTGTTATCAAATATTAATTATTAGTAAAGGAAGAAAACCTATATGTGATAGTACAATTAAAAAATTGTAGTACATCACAACCAATAGATTTTCAACATACAAGTGATTGTTTGAGAGTTATAATTTGACTTTACGTAATATAATCAATTATGAAGTAAAAAAATAAAAAGAAGAAAGAAATTGTTGTTGCTGGCGAGAGAAAGAAATATATATAGTAGAGATAGTGGAAGGAGAAAGAAATTTCGGTTTCTTGAATACAAGTGGTACAATTATTTTATAAGAGGAATAATGAATCATTTTGACAAGAGAAAGGAATAAAACCAATGGGAAGGTTTATAACAAAAGCTAGAAAGTTCTGACTCGTGAGTACATCAAAATTAACAAAATTATGTTAAAATAGCACCAAAAACATCATTTTCAACCAAAAACATTATTTACGCAACAATATTTTCACATAATACTATTCATCAACACATTCATTCCATATCCAAATTAGGTGAAGGGCCCTACCGATCATTTTGTATTTTTTTAAAATCGAAGAGAATTTCGATATCGAAAATAGATAATGTTGTTTGTGGATAACACAACATATTGTTCGATGAAAATGAGAGAATATCTTGTAACTTTTAAATTTTTATCTCATGTTTTCATTATTTTGAAAACAAAATAAAAAAAAAAACATTGACATAAACATTTTATCATTTTTGAAAATAGGATATTTTTTAATTGTTCTTTAAAAAGGTTTTTGAAAATAAGCATACAAAACCAATTTTCATTGTTTTCTTTGTATTTTTTATTTTTAAAAACAGAAAAAATAAAATGGATCACGAACCAAACGAGACCTAAATTTCATAAAAATAACATTTTGAAATTCAAGAAAAAATGTATATTTTTCTTTTATATATGTTGATGCAAATCGACAATAGTCAACGAGAATTTTAGATAATTAATTTTTTTAAATTTTAAAAAATGAGTAAAGAAAACAAATAGAAAAGTAATAGAAAAGAAAATGACCAAAAACTTACAAAGACCAAAAGAATAATGAGTTATTGATAACATCACATTTCCTGTTTTCGGTTCTGCCTGTTTTCTTTCCATTTTTTAAGAAACATTAACTTATTTGATAATCCATTAGGTTCTTTGTTTACTAATGTTTTTAAAACATTTCTAAAAATGGTGTAAAATTGTAGAAACTACTAAAACTAGTTTCTTCATTTCTGTTTCAACATGCTCCAATGTGTCTAAATTTTGCATTCTCTCTCTTTCTTTTGAGTTACTATATCTTCCTATCTCTCACTCCCTATGAGTTTTTTTTTTTTTTTTTTTTTTTTCTCTTTTCATTTTCTTAAATTGAATTTCCCTTTCATGATAGAGTTTTAACTCCTCTTACTTAAAAAACAAAAATTACTATTTTTACATGTTAAACAAATAATTCCCTTAGAAAAATGTAAAAATTGAGAAATTCATCAAAATTATTTAAATGTAGAAGGCTTGCATTGACAAGTAAGTTGAAATTACAAGTCAGAGATTAAAATTTAATACGTAATAAATTTGAAGGCTATAAAAAATACCCTTGAACTATAGGGTTTGTTTAAAAAATACTCCTGAACATTAAAAAGTTTTAAAAATAGCCCTAAATTTTAAAACATGTTCAATAAAATACCCTTACCGTTAAGTTTGGGATGGAAGTTAAAGTTTCAGTTTCAATAATACCCTTGAACTTTAGAAAAGTTTCAAAATTACCCTTAATGGAAAAATGCTTCTTTTTTTTTCTTCCTCTCTTTGGAAGATTCTTCCGCCATGGAATTAATAGAAAACTTTGCTTATAAAAGCTATGCACAACACAACACGAGATGAAACACAGAGATTGAAATCAAGTTTTTCTCTTTTTAAAAGTGTAAAAAAGATGAGTGGGAAAAAAACATAATTATTTTTTTCTTTTTGATCTCTTTGTTTCTGTATGTTAGTGATAAGTAGTAGAAGTGTTAGACGATTGCGAGTTTGGTTCAGTTTACAAGATTAATTAGTTAAAAGTTTTATATGATTGTTTTTATTAAAATTTAAGAAGGGTTAGAATCATTATATGACAACATTTTCATTTATTTTTCCTAAAATAAATATAGGAAAAGTTAATGGGCAGTACCTTGTGAGAGGAAAACTATATGACAACATTTTTATTTATTTTTAGGGAAAGCTAATGGGAGGAAATAACATCGAAAATGATATCAACAAAATTAAGTCAAGGACATGAAGAATTGAAGAATGAAACAAAAGTAATCTTGAAGCTTCAATACAAGAATCTAGTCAAGCTCTTGGGATGTTGTGTTAGAAATGGAAGAAAATGAATACATGTAAAATAAGAAAAGTTTCTCACTAATTTTCATGGAGGAAGAATTTGTAGAGGGAGGAAGGGAAAAAAAAAAAAATGTTTTTCATTAATGGTATTTTTGAAATTTTTTGAAAGCTCAAGGGTATTATTGAAATTGAAACTTTAACATTTTCCATAAAAAACTTAATGGTAAGGGGCCGTTTGGTTTAAGGTTTTATCGATGCATGAGAATAAAGGATGTCTGAAAATAATATGCCTGGAAATAAGATTGTTGGGAATCAAAGATAATTGTGTTTGGTTGTATTTAGGAATATCATTGGGATTTTATGAGAACCAATTATGTATGTATTTATTTTTTAGAATTAATCATGTAAACTTTATGTAATTTTAATAAATTAATCGATAAAATAATCAAAATTAATTCAAAGTATTAATAAAAATTAATGAATTAATAATCATGAAATAATTTTAATTTAATAAACTATGTTAATTTAACTAATTAAAATTATTTAATTAATTTTTTTAAAAAAATATCCTTAATTATAGTAATTTAATATATTTGTATTCACAAAAATTAATTAGATAAATATTTTAATAATAATATGATCATTTATCTATTATAATGAAATCCAAAGAAATACTTATTTGATTATAAATAATCAGTAGGTAATTTATTATAATTATTGAAAATGAATTTTATACTAAATTCATTTAAATGAATTTAATTCAATAATTATATATATTTTTTATAATGTTAACTGATTAATTATAATTTCAGTAAATATGTAATTGCATCCCTTTAATAAATTTGGACTAAGTATTTGTTTAAAAAAAAAAACTTGAAACTCTTAACAAATTATCATTTATTTAATTTAATTAAATAATTTATTATATTATTTTTTTTAAATTTAGTATCAATGAGTTAATTAATTAACTATATTCAAAATAAAATTTTATATAAAAATAAAAATAAGAGATGGACAATGGTTTTTTGCAAGGACATAAAAAACCATTGTCTATGGGCATAAATGATGCCTGAAAATGCTTTATTCCCATGGTCTACCACAAAAACGTCGTACCGATTAAACAATGGTATTAGAAACTCTTGTTCATTCTCATCTCCAAAACCTTGCACCAAACGGCCCCTAAGAGTATTTTTGAAACTTTATAAAATTCAGGGGTATTTTTCAAATAAACCTCATAGTTCAGGAGTATTTTTTATAAGTTAGCCTAAATTTGAAATATAGAAAAGGAAAAGTTTATGATTCATTAAATAAAACATTTTAGGAAACAATTTATCAATATTTTGTTTAACTCGCAATTAGTAGGCAATAAGGAAAAAGCAATATAAAAGGAACTAATAAAGTAATATAAGAAAATATTTTACTTTGACCATAATGAATTTTAAACCAATACTAAAACTTTAATTTATATATATTATAAACTGCACCACAAGTATGTACTAAAAAAAAAAACACAAACAAAAAAACTGCACCACAAGTCTACAAACATCGATCATCCAAAATTGCGATCTCTCAATTCTTCTAATCTCTGTCTTTACATCCCAATTTTCTTCAATTTATTCCTCACCGTTTTTACTAAAATCTTCTTTCTTTTCTTCCTTTTCTTTTTCTATTATTTTTGCAGCTTCCTTAGCCTTCTTCTTCTTAGCTTCCCTCTCAAGAGATTCAATCAAACGCCGAAAACATTCATCAACTTCTTCAACCTCTGATTTCGGCATCAAATTCTCAGTCACATCGGCAGGAGTCATCTCGATCTCCTCCAACAACCGACGAATCTTCTCATAAGAATCATGCCATTCAACGTCCAAGTAATTCATCGCAAGAATCTTGAAAGCCTCGAAGCCGCAATAAGACATCTCTATGTGCTTGTCCATTCTTCCTCTTCTAATCAAAGCTTCGTCGAGCTTCTCCTTGTGATTGGTCGTGAAAACAATCAGCCTCTCTCCACCGCTCGCCGACCAAATCCCATCAATAAAATTCAACAATCCCGAAAGCGTCACCTTGCTCTCGACGTTTGTCTTCGTCTCATCTTTTTCTTTCTCCTTCCAATCCATTTTCTTCTTCCGCTGACCAGTAAGATCAAGGGAACAGTCGATATCTTCAATTACTATAATCGACCTACTCGAAATCTCAATCAAGAGCTTCTTCAACGCTGCATTGTCCTTAACCGACGTGAGCTCGAGATCGTAAACATCATATTCCATGAAGTTCGCCATAGCGGCGATCATGGAGGACTTTCCAGTACCGGGCGGGCCGTAGAGAAGAAACCCACGTTTCCACGCCTTGCCCACTTTCTCGTAATACTCTTTTCCATTCTTGAACTTGAGTAGATCATCCACGATCCCCTTCTTCTTCGTGGGGTCCATAGCCAGAGTCCTGAAACTCGAAGGGTGGTCGAAAGGGACATGGCTCCAGCTCTTATGCCACCAATCGTTGCTGGAGTTGTTCATGTAAAGCTTCCGCTGCCGGTTCTTGAGCTGCACGGCCTTGCCTTCTTCCAGCATGTGGTTGACGAAAGACCCAAGAATGATCTCGCGGTGCCGGCGGTGGAAAGTCAGCTCGTAGAATCGTTTCTCGTTAGACTTTTTGGAGATTATTTTGCCGAAAGTCCACCAGATTTCAACGCCTTTGTATTGGTCGGTGACTTGTTCGTAGTCGTCCATACTGAGTACCAAAGATTTGGTGTCTTTGACGGACTCTGCTTTCAGGCGCTTGGCCCCAGTCAAGCTTCTCGAACTGAGGTAGTTTTGAATGGCGGCGAAGGCTTCGCTTCGCCGGAGACGCTCGCCGGCGTACTCGGGGAAGGTGATTGTGATGTAAGGATAAAGAAAAGTGGTGAGTTTGCGGACATATCTTTCGATATAGCAACGAAATTGGTGAGGGAAATATTGCTGAATGATTGCCCAAACAAACATGATGGTCGCCATTGAAGACATGAGTGGAGCCCGTAGCTCTTTCCCTGTGGGCGCCATCGCTGGATTGAGGAAGATTATGGAGGTGGGTTTTTCTTTTGAAGGAGAGTCGAATGGAGATTGCTTCTGCTGCAAGCAAGTCTTGTCTTTAAGACAACGCCGACCAGTACGTCTTGTACAATATGAGCAATCCATTATTTCCTTATATGTTTTTTTTTTTTTTGAAACTATTTCCTTCTATGTTTTATTTCAATAATTTGTGTAATAAATATTTGAATAATTTGTCCACAATCTTTTTCTCTTTCCTATTTCAGATTTATGACACTTAAATTTTCTTTTAACCTCATTTTTTCGTACATACCCATCTTTTTTTTTTTTTTGTTGTTTCATATTTGTTATAGACGCAAGTAAGAATTTTCTTAACTTATTTTCTCTTTATTATTATGTATGGGTTAAATTATAGGTGTTGATCGGTCAAATTTCATTTAGGAATTTGCCCTTCGCTCCACGTGACGATCAACAGTGAATTTGTAAACGAGTGGGAAAGACGTGACCTGCAAGATGAACAAACGCTGCACATCGGTGTGGTGTAGACCACACACACTCTGATGCTTAAGTTAGTCTTGGCCAGAAAATACATAGAGCGTATTTAGGGATTGATTTTTTGCTTACCTGAGCGTGTGTGCGATCTCTCTTTTTATAGGTTTCCTCTAGGGTTTTCGTCGTCGGGCTTCTAGGAAAGCCCCCCGGGCCTTTGGCCCTGGTTGGCCTCGGCATTGGGCCGAGGCCGACCTTGACCCTCGGCCTCTCCCGAGGCCGAGGGTTATGGTATGGGGCCGGAACGTGTTTCGACCCTTTGCCCCATTGACTGGGCTTGCTTCATCTTCGGGCCCGATGGGTTTGGGTCATCCTGCATAAGATACAATTGGCTAATTTTTGCCCATAACATTAAGCCCCCATTCTCTATTGGAGTTCATGGGCTTCGCTTGATTTTCAATGGAGAGTAATAACCGATTTAGAAAATTCATCTGCAATAAAAGGTGCATAAAACCAAAAGATCCTTTTGCCTCCTACAATCAGACAAGTAACCATTTGGTTATGATTTTGTGGGGCACAAGAAACTTAGTTCCAATCATAGATTTCACAAAAGAAACTTTTTTGGTTAATTTGGAACCAACCTCGGAACTAGGAGTATTAAAATCTGGTTGGAATCTTGTTAGCAAACAAGACAAAGGGGAAGAGGACAAAAAAGGGGGGCTGGCTGAGGCGGTCAGCCCCCTTCTGCCACGCCAGGAGCATGCCTGGCGCGGCTGGTACCTGCTGCCAGCCTCGGCCGAGCAGGCTAGGCCTGTTGGCAGGCCTAGCGCCGCCTTGTCTCATCTTCTTTCTCTCTTTTTTTTTTTCTTTTTGAATTCGAAATTTGAAATTCTTTTCAAATTTCCCTCCATTTTTGCTCTATAAATAGCCCCCTCACCTCCTCTATTCCTCACATCGATTTTCTCTCTTTTCCCCCAAATTCTCTCTAAGGTAGCTTCTACTTTGTGCAAATTTCTCCTTTCTTTTTCATCCATTTTAAGTCATTTTACCACGTTATGGCAAGTGAGGAGTAAGTTCATTCCGAGTTTTATTCTGAGAGTGGTTCGAGTTTCTATGATGAGTCTCCCTATTCGGAGAAGGAGGAGGATGCTGAGGAAGCTGAGGACACCGGGCCTTCTGCACCTCATTCGGTTACGTCATCCTCGGTGACCGAGGCTTAACTTGAGCGCTTTCGGTACGAGTATGGCGTTCCCGAAGACGTGCATATGAGGGTTCCGGATCCGAGTGAAAGCTTCTCCCATCCTCCTGTAGGTGAGGTCGCTTTTTACAGGGCCATGTTCAGATTTGGAGTTCGCCTCCCTCTTCCCTTACTTCTTCAGCACTTTCTGATGCTCACTGGGCTAGCTCCTACTCAGATTGTACCCAATGGGTGGAGTCACCTTATTGGTTGCATTCTACTATGGGCATACGACAACCCCGATGTGACCATGGATCCGGACATTTTCTTCTCTTTGCATTCTATTAGTAAAAGCCCCAACTTAGGGCATTTATTTTATTATATTAGTGCAAAAAAGGGAATTATTGTTAATACTCCTACATCTGTGAAAAATTGGAGGAGTGGATGGTTTTTTGTTAGCGGAAATTGGTTAGAGCAAAACCCAGATGGTAGCCATTATGTTGTTTCTACAATTTTTCGAGAGTATGGTGAGTGCTCTTGTGTGTTTATTGCTCTGGTTAATTTCTCTAACTTACCTCCATATTTGTCTTTGCACAGTTCCCCGGAGAGCTCGCCGTTCTGCTCAAGCTCGCGAGTTTGCTGACGTTGTACAGCAAATTCCACTTTGTCACCGCTACGGTCCCGATTTGGTTAACCAAGAAAACCTCGTGTTCCTCAGACTTGCTCGTCCTCTTTCAAGTAAGCTTCCATTATTTTCTTTCCTTGGCATTCACTTGGTTTCACGTTGATGTTTCCCTAACTTTGTCTTGTATGGTTGCTTTTGATTTCAGCTATGCCTCCACGCTTGATTTATGCCGAACGCCGCAAAGCCCGGAAGACCCAAAGTGAAGCGGGGACTTCCCGAGCCAACGTGACTGACCTGACTGGGGAAGATTCCGACGCACCGTTCGTGGTCGCCTGCTCCTCCACCGCTGGTCTGAGGAGATCGAGCCGGAACCGCCCTTCTACTATCCCCACTTCTCCATCTGGGGAGGAGGCTCCTCTCCCTGTCTGCGTTCTCCCTGAAGGCTACTATGGCACCGGTAGCCAGGCAGACATGCTTGCTCACGACTTCGCATGCTGGCAGGGTCTGCGGTCCCACAAACCAGAAGGAGAATTGGGCTATGATGACCCTGCCGAGAGCTTTCAATCTGTCCAGCAACACCTTCGAGAGGTAAGTAATGCCTGGTTACCCTTTTTGCTTTTATGGTCTCGCTTTTTTTTTACTATGTACTCCATATTTCCTTTCAATGAATGAAGGACTATGCATTTTATGCTTACACTATCTTTCTATCACATTTCATGCAATTTTAATGGCATATAAAGCTATAAAGCGTTTTAAGAGGAGCAATCACAAGCTTGAAGCTTGAAAGTGGCCCCTTCTAACTCGAGCAAACAAAAAGAAAAACCAAAATTATTGCCTTTCAACCAATAGTCAAGGTTATTCCCAGACCCCCACTCAAAAACATGTATTCAATACTTTGAAGATGCATTTTTTGAGTAAAGATAAATTAACTTCGTACCTGAGCTTTTGTGGCTTGATTTTGGACTTGGCCTCTAGGTGGTCGGCCTCGGCCTTGGCATGAGGCCGACCAGCTCCTCTGCGTTATCTGCTTTGCTTGCTCCGTGGTTGGGCTTATGTGCAGACTCACTTCCTGTTTGAACATCTCCTTGCTGCCTTGAACACTTTGGTTGTGCTGAAGAATGAAGTGATTAGGAAACTCGAACAAGTCGAGACACATCGCATGCCCCCACGGTCGTCCTTAGAGCTAGAATGCTCGGCCTCGACCTTGGCATGAGGCTGAGCATTTTTCCTTCAAGTGTTGTATTCATCCCAGGGGTGCGTACACTCTTCTGGGGAAAGCTTGGGGAGGCCTAGGAAGTTCCCGGGCCTCTCTTCAAGCGTTGTGTTCATCCCAGGGGTGCGTACACTCTTCTGGGGAAAGCTTGGGGAGGCCTTGGAAGTTCCCGAGCCTCTCTTCAAGCGTTGTGTTCATCCCAAGGGTGCGTACACTCTTTTGGGAAAAGCTTGGGGAGGCCTTGGAAGTTCCCGGGCCTCTCTTCAAGCGTTGTGTTCATCCTAGGGGTGCGTACACTCTTTTGGGGAAAGCTTGGGGAGGCCTTGGAAGTTCTCGTGCCTCTCTTCAAGCGTTGTGTTCATCCCATGGGTGTGTACACTCTTCTGGGGAAAGCTTGGGGAGGCCTTGGAAGTTCCCGGGTCTCTCTTCAAGCGTTGTGTTCATCCCAGGGGTACGTACACTATTCTGGGGAAAGCTTGGGGAGGCCTAGGAAGTTCCCGGGCCTCTCTTCAAGCGTTGTGTTCATCCCAGGGGTGCGTACACTCTTCTGGGGAAAGCTTGGGGAGGCCTTGGAAGTTCCCGGGCCTCTCTTCAAGCATAGTGTTCATCCAAAGGGTGCATACACTCTTCTGGGAAAAGCTTGGGGAGGCCTTGGAAGTTCTCGGGCCTCTCTTCAAGCGTTGTGTTCATCCCAGGGGTGCGTACACTATTCTGGGGAAAGCTTGGGGAGGCCTAGGAAGTTCCCGGGCCTCTCTTCAAGCGTTGTGTTCATCCCAGGGGTGCGTACACTCTTCTGGGGAAAGCTTGGGGAGGCCTTGGAAGTTCCCGGGCCTCTCTTCAAGCATAGTGTTCATCCCAAGGGTGCATACACTCTTCTGGGAAAAGCTTGGGGAGGCCTAGGAAGTTCCCAGGCCTCTCTTCAAATACTGTAAACTTCTGAAACGAAATTAAAACTACTTTATTTCAAATGAATCAATCGATTACATAACATGCTGCTGAAAATAAAAGAAAATCGAACATGGTCTTTAACAAATTTGAAACTGGAAAACATTGTCAAAAGGAATCAATGTTCCATTGGGAGGGGATAGCTTGATCCCTCAAATGCTCGGCCTCTGACATCTCCCGAGGCTGATCTTGCTTGAACCTTCCTGTCGATGTTCCTGAGCGCCATAAAGTAGCATTCCCTCGACATCTTCTGCTCGCCATATACTGCCCCTACACCTTCTTCGGTTGGGAACTTTAGGACTTGATGGTAAGTTGAGGCTACAGCTTTAAGCCCATGCAAGGTCGGTCGCCCCAAAATGGCATTATATACTGGGACGTAGTCCACCATTAGAAAGTTGATAATTCTTGTAACTGTCAGCGGTCCTTCCCCAAACGTGACTGGCAGTTCGATGCTTCCCCTTGGGCTTACCTTTTCTCCGCCAAACCCCACCAACGGTGTAAGGCTCGACCTCAGGCGATCGCTTCCCAGCTTCATGGCATCGAACGCGTGGTTAAGAGAACATCAGCAGAACTCCCTCCGTCAACGAGGACCCGGTGAACTTTCGCGTTGGCAATCATTAGGGTGACCACCAACGCGTGATTGTGCGGATGGTGTATCCCCGCAGCCTCTTTCTCTGTAAACTCTAATTTTAGTGAGTTTTCATCGAGTAGGAGTGAGTACATACCTTGCTCTCCTGGTTCTAGCTGTGCCTCTCGAATCGCGGTCTTTCGCTTTCTGCCTGACTCTCCACCAGATGGTCCTCCTAAAATTGTTTGTATCTCGAGCGGTGGGTTGTTACCCCCTTACCTTGATCTGTTGGCAACGACCTCTTACTTCTGTCATTCCCCGCAAACTCCTTAAGGTACCCTTCTCGAATTAAGGCTTCTATCTCGTCTCTTAACTGTATACACTCCCGGGTTGTGTGACCGTGATCTCCGTGGAACATGCAGTACTTGTTCCTGTTTCTTCTGTCTGGGTCTGACCTCAATTTTTCTAAGCGTTTCAACAGATTTGTATCCTGTATTGCGGCAAAGACCTGTTGAAGTGGAGCTGTTAGTGGTGTATACCTGTCAAATCTGGCTTTCGGTTCTGCACGACTCCCCGGCTCCTTGGCCTCTGGTCGGCCTCTGCCATTGGCCGAGGAGTGCTCACGTCGGCTTCGGCCTCTTTCCTCGACCCGGCGCCCTTTCCCTCTGTCTTCTCGATGCCGGTCAGATATAGAAACTCCCTGGCTCTCTCTCTCTTCTTGTTTGGATTTTAACAGTTCCTCGACGTTTATGTACCTTTGTGCTCGGGTCATGAACTCCACATATGTTCGTGGCTAGCTCTCACCGATCGAATTGAGCAATCTTTCATCCTGCAGACCTGAAATCACAGCGGTCAAGGCAATATCGTCGTCATAGCCTTATACCTGCAAAACTTCGTTACTAAATCTGTTAATATAATCCTTCAGGCTTTCTCGGGGCCCCTGTTTTACTGTCAGTAGGTTGATCTGAGGTTTCTGTCTGCTCCATGCTCCCAAGAATTGCGTAACAAACGCTAGTGCCAATTCTTTAAACGAACCGATTGATTTCCGTGGTATCTTGCTAAACCATTGTCTTGCCAAACCCGTAAGTGTTAATGCGAAGGCTCGACACCTTGTCGCCTCATTCGCGCCATAAAAATCCATCCAGGTCAGGTATGCATCTAAATGCTGCTTCGGGTCTTTCTTTTCGTCATATTGTGGGAAGTTTGGTACTTTAAACTTATGCGGCACCTCCCCTCCCATTATCTCATCAGTGAAGAGTGGTTCCATCTGCCCAATTAGCCCTTTTATGTCTTCATTCTCAGTCCTCCTTTAGGAGTAGTGATGGCTGTCTTCCTCTTTCAGCCATTTGGATAGCTCCTGCTCTCGCCCCTTTTGGCCCTGCTCGGCCTAGGATCTTGCTCGAGCCTCCAATTTTTTCCTGTCATTATTTCCTGTATACATACCTGGTGCTGGCTTTAATGGCGAATTCCTGTGGGCCTTTTTGCGACTTGGTCCAGCTTCCTTCCGGGCCTGGTCATCCTCCGGATGATGCATTCGGCTAGTTACCCTTTCCGAATCCCCTACCTCCTCGTCTGCTATTCCTTTACCCTTCTTGGGGTCTCGGCGTAAATGCTCTTCCTCGTGCCTTACAGACTCAGACTTCTTCAACAAACTAAGGATTTCAGTCAAGTTCTGCCTCATCTCGTTCATCCTCCCTTTAATCGCTGCGATCTCGGTCTCTTGGGCTTGGAGTTGAACCAAGGGATTCGCCTTGTCTGTAATCGGTTGATTTTCGTGCTCCATTGTCGCTGCGCTTACTTGCTGTACACAACGTTTGCTTGTCAGCGTCCTCCCCACAGACGGCGCCAACTGTTGATGGTCAAATTTCGCTGAGGAATTTGCCCTTTGCTCCACGTGACGATCAACAGTGAATTTGTAAACGAGCGGGAAAGACGTGACCTGCAAGACGAACAAACTCTGCACACCGGTGTGGTGTAGACCACACACACTCCGATGCTTAAGTTAGCCTTGGCCGGAAAATACGTAGAGCGTATTTAGGGATTTATTTTTTGCTTACCTGAGTGTGTGTGCGGTCTCTCTTTTTATAGGTTTCCTCTAGGGTTTTCGTTGCCGGGCTTCTGGGAAAGCCCCCTGGGCTTTTGGCCGTGGTCGGCCTTGGCATCTCCCTTGGGCCGAGGCCGACCCTGACCCTCGACATCTCCCTTGGGCCGAGGCCGAGGGTTATGGTATGGGGCCAGAACGTGTTCCGGCCCTTTGCCTCGTTGACTGGGCTTGCTTCATCTTCGGGTCCGATGGGTTTGGGCCATCCTGCATAAGATATATTGGCTAATTTTTGCCCATAACAATAGGTTCAACCCTTCCACTTTTAAATTTGTTTCTATTTAGTTTCTAAACTTCAAAACATGAATTCTGAATTTTCGATTTTGTATTTAATAAATTCTTGAATTTTAAAACGTGTCTAATATTTGATTCTCAAATTTTTAGGGGTTGTTTGGCCAAAGGAGTAATGAAATATGAAATCTAGAGTTGTTTTGTCTCCTGAGTTATGAAGTTTGTATTTGGGGCACGAAGTTGGTTGGTTTGAGTTGTGAAATATATGTTTGGAGAGTAGATTTGTTTTAACTTGAAGTAATGGCCAAAGCGAGCTTAGCTCAGCGGTAATTGGCATGTAATTGAGGTGCAGAGATATGAAGTTTGGGTTTATGTTTGGTATTTTTGTAAGTTTTATGTACATTTTTTTTAAATTTAATTAATAAATATTTTTTTCTATCCATTATAAAATTGGAATTTTATGTTATATTATTGTAGGTATATTTTACAATTTTTTACTTTTTGATTAAAATGAATAAAATAAAGCTTGATCTTTTTTTTTTTTTTTTTTTTTTGTATTGTTTTACTACAATTATGATTGAATTTCAATATTATTTTCAATTTTTTTAGATTTGCTTCCCAATTTCAAAATTTAAATTCAAGATTTGTTTTCGAAGCTTTATTTTTTTAAAAAAACAAACATAATTTAAGATTTTAATTTTTCTAGATAAACAATAAAATGAATTATCTAAATTTTTACTAATTTTAAAGTAATATATATTCTTTATAGTTTTAAAATTGTTAAGTTATAAATAAAATATAAAATATTTATGTTATTTTAATATTATTAAATCCAAAATTAATATCATGTGTATACTTTAATCAAACTACCATATATTTATGTTATTTATTGTACTAATTTTATTTTCTGGATAAAACTTCGCTGCATAATGGTGAGCACGAATTTCTTGCTTACGACAAATACTTTTTTAACATGTGTCACTTTCTTATTTTTTACTTACTTTTATTAAATATCAAAATATCAACAAAATCTCATCTAACAAAATTTACTTTTTCATTAGATTTTTTTTTTTTGTGAAACACGCTTTTCCATTTTAACGCTTCAAATTCCTCTTCCCTCTCTTTTTTTTTTTCTTTTCAATTTATTGTATCTTTTCAATACACATCTCACCATCTCTCTCCCTTCCCTCTCTATTTTTCTTTTAATTTATGGCAAATTGCAAAAACCACCCCTGAAAGTATGGTGGTTGTAACAATTACATCCCGAAACTTTCAAAAGTAAAAATGAAACCCTCAAACTTTTAAAATTGTAAAAATTGGATCCTAAACTTTGAAGCTTAAAAATTTAAGCTTCTAACTATGAAAAATGTAAAAATTAGGTCAATTTTTATTCAATTTCTATTTCTATTTTCACTTTCTCTCTCTAGTCTCTCTCTTTTTTATTTTTTGAATTTCAATTCTTGATGAAATATTTTATTGGATGGAAATGCCTCATCAATAAGCCCGAATCTTCCAAACAAGTCAACTAAGCATGTATAATGCTCACTCAATGGCTAAAGCGAACATTCGTTTTTCATAAGATCGAAATAGTACCTACCTTGGTCCACCAGACCTTCATGGCTACTGCCAGACAGAACACCACTAAAGGTTATATGATTAATTAGGTTCTATGTTAGCTGATCTCATTTTTCAAAACACTTCCAGAGCTTATTTGCCATTTCCATGGTGAGCAAACCCACAGATAATAGAATTCTACGAAATTGTTGGGAGAAAAATGCGGAATACAAATAATAATAATATTATGACGACAATCAATAATATTATAACTATCTTCCCTTCCACAGGTTAAGCAAAAAATAATAGTCACAAAAATAATAAAAGAGATAGGGAAAAGAAAACGACACCGAAAAATATACTGGTTCGCCCCAAGCTCGGGACTACGTCCAGTCTTCTGCAACTGCAGGTTCTACTAGAATTTAGGAAATTACTGGAAGCCTTCAATATCGCTACAAACCAACCCTCAATAGCCCCACAATAGCTATTGACTTCCAAGTATCACAACCCGATAGCTTGGGATAAACAAAGAAACAAAACCCTCAACCCAATCAAGAGAATAAATCTAATTCTCTAAAAAACTCCTCACTGCCGTCACTCAAGGAGAGCACTACCGCACAAAACAAAACCTTCAAGTTTGCTTCTGGCTGCTCCTCTGATTAAAACCACCCACTACACATATAAATATATATAGTGAAACTTAATTAAGTTAATGGCCAAGCCCATTAACCCTTATCTTTTCTTTCACACGGCCAACTGAGAAGATGGTTTGTCTCCACCAATCTTGACAATTTTCCACTTGGAGACAAAACAACGATCTCGTCTCCCACTGCAACAACAACTCTAAACATCTTGGCAAACTCCAAGGATATACTCCCACTACAACTGTTATCTTTGATCTTCTTGGTAAACTCCAAGGCTCAAAATACTTCAAAAAACAACAAACTCACAAAAATAGGCAACTATCAGAATATAACTGTAGCTCATCTGTGCTCGCCCCGAGGTATGGGCTAGCTACGTGAACCTGTCTCCCAGACGAAAAAGACGGACACGTATTCCCACTTCAGCTAAGTGGTGTCACCTGTCATCTTCTTCCAACCCAAACAACTGTTCCTGAAGAAGATACACTCTGAGAATGGTTTGAATCCTCTATTCAAACCTGTTACCAAGCTAGAGACCTGACCTTTAACCTTAGCAACTGCTCTGGCCTTCCACTTTGATACCTAAACTCGTCTAAGCGACTTCTTCAATTCATTCGAGTGTCTGACAACTGGAGATTCACGATAGCCATCAACTTTCTCTCCTGGACTTCCCAATTGTTTCTGAACTGAAGGATCTTGATCGGACTGATCGAAATTGGCTATCCTTGCTGCTGGCTCAACTGTACCTCTACAACTACCATCTGCAGCTTTAACCGGCATCCACTGTCTCTTTGAACCTTTGGCAACATTCAACTGACATCTGTACAGTGTAGATTTTCTGTGACCAACTGCCACTACCTGGGATCCGAACTTGAGTTTACACTGGCGACTACCAAACTCACACATGTAACCATCATCTGCCAACTTACCAATAGAAATAAGATTCATCTTGATATTAGGCACGAACCTGACATCTCGCAGTACCAATTTACCTCCACATTCTGTCTTCAGACTAACATCTCCAATCCCTCTAGTCTTGGAGGTTCTACCATTCCCCATCCTCACTAGGCCATGATGCCCTCCTGTGAATGATGTGAACAAACTCCTATCTGAAGCTATGTGAACAGAAGCTGCACTGTCTAATATCCAATCTGATGAGTGGTTACTATCCTTTGTGTCACTCTCAACACAAACTAAGACAACATCCTCCATTATATTTGCCTCTGGTTTTCTTTTCTGATCCTCTTTAAATTTCCTACACTGACTCTTGAAGTGACCTTTCTTATGGCAGTAAAAACATTCTACCTCATTCCTACTTTTCCACTTTTTCCTACTGCTACTCGATTCATTTTCTTCATCAACCTTATCTTTACCCTTAATCATAACCAAAGCTGACCCTACTGTAGACTCTTTA
Organism: Luffa aegyptiaca; assembly: GCA_017139565.1. Lineage (NCBI taxonomy): Eukaryota > Viridiplantae > Streptophyta > Magnoliopsida > Cucurbitales > Cucurbitaceae > Luffa > Luffa aegyptiaca. The sequence continues at coordinate 40,041,735 of CM029403.1, forward strand.
TTACTACCCTACCTACGAATTTCCTCAGCTATGGCTAAATCACAAACTTCTGAAAATTTAAAGTGTTATTTCCAGTCGAATTAGACATTGCTGTCTTCATCGTTTCCCAACTATCAGGTAAAGACGTTAACAACTGAATAGCATTCACCTCATCAGAAAACTCTATCTTAACAGATTTTAACTGATTAATCAAAGTGGTAACCTCATTAATATAGGAATTCACAGAAGCATTCTCAGACATTTGCATGTTGAAAAACTTCTTAACTAGGAAGACCTTATTATTTGCAGAGGGTTTTTCATACCTGTTTGTAAGCGCTTCCATCAATTTGACTGCAGTTGTCTCATGGGCTACTAGACTTGCCACATCCATTGACAAACACATCCTTATGGTTGCAACTGCCTCTTCATCTAGAGCTTCCCAATCTTCGTCTGTCATCCCTTTCGGTCTCTCCTTCAATGCCTTATGCACTTTCTTGCAAGTTAAATAATCCTTGACTTGCATCTTCCAATATCCAAAATTTTTCCCATCGAACTTCATGACTTCGTAGAAACTTTTTGGCTCTACAAAACCCATGACTCCTGAACCAAAAGCTCTGATACCAATTGTTGGGAGAAAAATGCGGAATACAAATAATAATATTATTATGACGACAATCAATAATATTATAACTATCTCCCCTTCCAGAGGTTAAGCCAAAAATAATAGTCACAAAAATAATAAAAGAGATAGGGAAAAGAAAACGACATCGAAAAATATACTGGTTTTCCCCAAGCTCGGGACTACGTCTAGTCTTCTGCAACTGCAGGTTCTACTAGAATTTGGAAAATTACAGGAAGCCTTCAATAACTCTACAAACCAACCCTCAATAGCCCAACAATAGCTATTGACTTCCAAGTATCACAACCCGATAGCTTGGGATAAACAAAGAAACAAAACCATCAACCCAATCAAGAGAATAAATCTAATTCTCTCAAAAACTCCTCACTGCAGTCACTCAAGGAGAGCACTGCCGCACAAAACAAAACCTTAAAGTTTGCTTCCGGCTGCTCCTCTGATTAAAACCACCCACTACACATATAAATATATATAGTGAAACCTAATTAAGTTAATGGGCCAAGCCCATTAACCCTTATCTTTTCTTTCACACGGCCAACTGAGAAGATGGTTTGTCTCCACCAATCCTGACAGAAATTAAATCCCCGTTAGTTCGACATGGAAGAGAACTCCATCAAAGCACAATCCATGTGTTCCACATCTTGCATGCAAAGTAACCATAGCATTCGAGATCTCAACAAATAAAACATTTCATCAAGAATTGATATTCCAGAAAATAAAACAGAGAGGGAAGAGGAGAGAAAAAAAAAGTAGGCAAGAGAATGGACCATTGAAGGGAGGGAGAGGGAGAGAGCAGAGAAGTAGTAGGGTCAAAGAGAGAGAAACTAGAGAGAGAAAATGAAAATAGGAGATAGAAATCTATAATCTATAATCTTCTATAATTATTATCTCTACTATATTAAAAGAGTTGGTTGCATAAATAACAAAATGGGACAAAATATTAGCAAATATAGCAACTTGTAAAAATAATTGCAAATATGGCAAAAAATTACCTTCATACCGTTTAAATGACCAAAATACCCTTCTATCGACGATAGAATTCTATTGCTGATGGAATCTATCGGCGATTGAATTCTATCGCTGATAGAATCTATCAGCGGTAGAATTCGATCAGTGATAGAAACCTTCTATCACCGATAGATTCTATCAGTGATAGAAAACCTTCTATCACTGATAGGAAGATTGATTTTGTTAATGATAGAAGATATCTATCATTGATAGAAGGTCTATCAGTGATAAAAATCTTCTATCACTAATAGAAATCTATCAGTGATAGGTTCTATCACTGATAGATTTCCATCCCTAATATAAATCTTCTATCACGGATAGAAAACTATCATTTTTGTTTCTAAAACCTATGTCACTAATTTTGTTTTTATAGATGTGATAGCGAGCATAGCAAGCTATTTTTCCCTATCCATTTTAGTTAATCTTTGAAATAAATTGACAAAATTTATGCATATTAATGTTCTATTTGTAGGAATCAATTATTGGAGCTAAATCCAAAAAATAGAGTTAATCGAGTGTTCGGGGCACGAAAAGAGGCCAAAGAAACGGACTAGAATCAAAGTTGGAGGCTTAAGTTTGAGGCAAACCCAAGAGCTAGCGTCTCGACGCTAGTTTTCATTTTTTGTTTTTTGGCGGTGGCAGGGACAGCGTCACGACGCTACCGAAAATTTTCCTACATATACAATCTTTTGTGCTACGGATTAGGGGAGTCCATTAGGTTAGATTTTAGCCCTAATTTCGACTAGAGACCTTCTGTGGGAGCTGAAGCAAGGCCAAAGAGTGGGAACCAAACTTGAAGACGTGGAGATCGTGACGGGGACGTGTCGGTTTCAACAGATTCAAGAGTTTTTCTTTTTTTTCCCTTACCTCTTGTTGTTTTTATGGCTTTTCTTTCAATTAGTGTTTGTAGTTTCAAGACTATGAATTGCTAGTTGTTTGTCTTAGGGATTGATGTAGTTGTTTTAGTTTGTTGGATTGATTTTTGGATATGAATGTGCTTTTATTTTATTTATGCAATTATGATTAAATGCTTTCAATTACTTGTCACTAATCGAATGATTTAAGTGTTGAATCTAACTCGAGAGAGAGGATTTAGCCTAAGACTTACTTTACTAATTGCATGACTAAAGTATAATTTCTAATTTTGTGACGGGATTTAGAATTACTTTAGAAGTGTAACAAGGACTATACCAAATAATGCCTTGCATGCTAATAAATTTAGATAGGGATATTGGGTTTATTGTATGCATGAGAATCAATTATGCTCGGGAGAGATAATTGTGATAAAAGTTTCCTTGGCTTGTAAAATAATTGCACACTAAATTCATTCCACTAATTAATCCTCAATCTTAATTAATGAAATCAATTCCCTAAGAGTCTTTCCATTTGAGTCTCCACCTTTATTTTATGTTTTTTGTCTTTAAATTTATCTTTTGCATTAAGTTTTGCTCCCTAAATAAAATTGGACAAGATTATTCACAGTACTTAATTTGCTAGAAAACCAATCCAGAGGATGAAACTCGTTTAATCACGAAAACACTATATTATTACTTGACCCATACACTTGTGGTAAACAAAATCGTGCATCAAGATGCTGAAGTAAAACAATATGGAAATTGAACCGGAAGAAAAGAAAAACACAAAACGGAAGTTGAAATTTAAAGAAGGGGAGACCTCAACAAAACAAAAAAAGAAAAAACAAAAGGCATGTACAAATTATCACGTAATCAAATACATTATTGATTTCTATCAAATACACTATTAGTTTCTATTATCAATAAATTTCTATCAGTGATAGATTCTATCATCTATCACTGGATTTCTATCACTGATAGAAATCAAAACAGGGGCAAAACGGGGATTAAAAAAATGATTTAAAAATTTTTCTATATTTGCAATTTTTTATAAAACTTGCTATATTTGCAATTAACCATTAGATTTTAGCCACCCATTACAATTTTCCATATTAGGGCAAATCTCTAATATATTAAAAGGGGCTAAGAGGGGAGAATTTTTACATTTTCTTATTGCCCTTAAAATTTTTGATAATGACTATTTTGTCCTTCTACCCTAATAAATTTTATTTATATTTAATTAGAAACTAATTCCACTAGATTTGACGATATGTTTTGGTTCGTGAAGCAAGGGTCACCGATCAAATGAGATTCGTCGATCAGGTTTGGGGCTACGAGGGGAGAATCTTTTGTTTCCTATTTTGCCCTTACTTTTAAAGTAAATTCCTATTTTACCATTTGATAATAGGACACGAATCTTCGAGTGTAAGTTTCCATTGAGTCCAATAGATGTAATTGATGTCGATGAGATGTGACTGTTCATGTAAAGATGGTTACACGTTGAATTGGTGCATCCATTCGTGTATAAGTGTGATCCATGTGTAAGAAAAAAAATATAATATATAATTGTCAAAATGTCAAACTATATGAAAATTTGTCCAATAGGTGCAATTGATATCGATAGGATGCGATTGTTCCTATAGAGATGGTTATGTTAAAAATAGAATTGATTATATTTAGTTTTTTGTTGCTAGTCTTTAGGGCTATTCTTTGTGCTAGTCTTATGCTATTTGTTTTGGGTGGTTAGTTTGCTATTTATGGTGTACTTTGAGCCTATATAAGGCCTAATTGGAATGGAATTCAATGTACTTGAGTTTTTACACCACTTCCTCTCCTTTATTAGTTCTCTCCATTCTTGTCTAACAAGTGGTATCAGAGCTTTGTTGTGGCATATTTTTCTTAGCCATTTAACCAACTCTCATTCCTTTATCTTCTACAATAGCTAGCAAGCATAGACAATGGCCTTAGACAACTATGTGCAACCAAAAATTCCCCGCTTTGATAGTTGTCAGTATGATCATTGGAGCATGTTGATGGAGAATTTCTTGCAGTCTAAAGAGTACTGGACCATTGTTGAAGCAGGAGTGATGAACCAACTGCTGGAGTTGTCTTGTCAGAAGCTGACCAAAAGAAGCTAGAGGAACGGAAGTTGAAGGATCTCAAGGCAAAGAATTATTTATTCCAAGTCATTGATCGTACCATCTTGGAGACCATTTTGCAAAAAGATACATGCAAGCAAATTTGGGACTCCATGTAGAAAAAGTATCAAGGCACAACGAGGGTGAAAAGAAAGCAGCTCCAAGCTCTTCGCAAAGAGTTTGAGATTCTTCAAATGAAGCAAGATGAGTCCGTGGTGTTGGGTTTTATGTTCTAAAACTCAAGTTTTGTAATCCTTTTATAATAATGATGTTATTTAGTGAACCGTTTGTTTTATATCCTAAATCCAATAGAAACATCCATGGTTATAATATGAAATACTCGAACTATATCGTGGATATAGACAAGAATCAAGTTCGAGTATATAACCTAAATGGTCCATATTATAGGGATAAGGCTGGGTACCTTATCCTGGTAATACTATGGATGCGGCCTACTTTGTGAATGAGGCAAACAACGTGATCCTGGATCGTTCATGTAGAGACATGCGAGTAGGGGCATCCTGTGTAAAAGATGTTTGCACAAGACCGGACCGAGAAATAAGTCACTCTTACTTTATAACGCCATTTACTGTTAAGACTGACTATTTCATGCGATGACCTAGGTAACTCGATCTTAATCTTGAGCTTACTATGAACTCCTGTTCGTTTAGGATTATCCTTTGATCTGCATGGGTGAGATTGGCCCAATAGCGCCGCTCAATAAGCCTACCATTTTGGGGATAAGACTAGATGGATAGTTGGGGACATAGTATTGCAAGACGAAATTCACTCCTACTTGAATCAGGGATAATAGAGAGGTTGTTCCCTTAAGTGCTGACTCCGAGGCTTGAACAAGGGGCCCCACCCTCTCATTGGCTCGAGAGGGACTCTGTTTAGTGGTTGGACCATAAACAAATTGTTCATTACAGGACCAGTGGTCTTAAGGAACAAAGATGTGCTATGGGGGTAAAACGGACATTTGACCTAGCTATAGTAACGAACGACCTGTGAAGGATTGACTAACTAATCATGGTTATATCGAGTGCACGAAATATATCTACAATGAAGGGAGTTGAACTATTAGGCTATAGTGGAGTGTCCCGGTAGTTAACGGATGTTGGTTAACTAGGTTAAAAGAGTTTAGCCGGTTAAACCTCGTACTGATGGAGCCCATGATCTGTAGGTCCATTAGGTCCCCTTGCTAGCTCAAGACTAACCTTTGGAACAATATGATGGATAGAATTAGAATTAGTTCGAATTCAGTTTAGGGAAATGGTTGGATATGTTTGACATTGCCGACACGTCGGGTTTTAAATAAACCAAGTTGTGAGAGATTTAATATTTAAATATGATTTAAATATCGAACACATGAATAGGGATTCATGGTTGGAAAATAAAATTTCTGAAATGTTCGGGATTGATGGCAAAATATTAATTTAATATTAGATATTAAATTAATTAATTATTATTTAATTAATAATGATTTTAAATTAATTTTGAATTAATTTAAAATTGAAAAATTAAAATTAGATTTTACATTTTTCAGATTATTAATAATAAATAATTAAAATTAAAATTCAAGATAATTTTGAATTAAATTAATTCAAAATTAAAATGAATTTTTGGAGGTGGAGTGCATGGTGACTAAACTCATGCACTCCCCTCACTTAAGCCACCAAATTACCGACTAGATGTGGGGTAATTTGGTGTCAATCCCTGGTGATTTTCTTCAACATTCATCCCTCTATAAAAGGGAATGAAATTGTTGAAGAAATCAGTCTTCTTCCTTAGTGAATTGCTGCCAAATTCTCTCCACACTAAAGACCACCATTGAAGCTTGGTTCTTCAAGCTTTTCCCTTCAAATTCCTTCACGAGAGGATCCCACAATCCGTTCCAAAGGCTTGAGGATAGCAAAGAAGATCAAGTGGTGGTTCGTGATAGATTGGAGAAGAAAAACAACCAAAGGAATCAACTAATTTGGTGAATTAAAGAGGTAGGTGTTCACTGCCCTATTTTTCTTCCTTAGAACAACATGCATAGTTTGATTAAATTGAGCTTATTAAGTGCCTAAGATCCAAAGTTGCTTCCGCATATTAGATATTAACACTTTCACGTGGATGGGTATTTCTCACAGACCTTGGCTATAGTAAACAAGATACGGATCCATGGAGAGAGGATTGAAGATGTAGCTGTGGTTGAGAAGATTCTTCGGTTGATGGATTCTAAATTTGCATATGTGGTTTGTTGTATTGAGGAATCAAAAGATATTGATACATTATCAATTGATGAATTACAAAGTTCTTTACTTGTGCATGGGCAGAGAATGACGTCAAATACAGGTCCAACTGAAGAACAAGCCCTAAAAACTTCAACTCATGGTGAAAACTCTGAAGGGGGAGGATCAAATAGAGGACGTGGTCGAGGTCGTGGAAGGTGGCAAGGAAGAGGACGAGGTGGTGGACATGATCAACACAAGCAAACATCCAACAACAACCCGAGATTTGATAAGTCCAACATTCAATGTTATCGTTGCCATAAGTTTGGTCATTACAAGTCTGAATGTGCACAACCAACTTCAACCATGAAAAAGGAGAGCAGTCCAATTTTATAGAGAAAAAGGAGCAAGAAACACTATTGATGACGTGCCACCGCAATGAGGAGCTTGGAACTAACATATGGTATATAGACACTGGTTGCAACAATCATATGTGTGGTAACAAGTCTCTCTTTTCTCATTTGGATGAAAGTTATCATTCTACTGTGACATTTGGTGATAATTCTAAAGTAAATGTTGTGGGTAAAGGAAATATTCAAATTAAGACCAAAAAAGGCAATGTTGAAACCATATCAAATGTGTTTTATATTCCTGATTTGAGAAGCAATTTATTGAGTGTTGGACAACTACAAGAGAAGGGTTATGTCACAACTATCAAAGAAGGCGCCTGTGAGATATATGATCCAAGAAGAGGATTGATAGCTCATGTTGAAATGGCCTCGAACAGGTTGTTCCCACTCAAACTAGAAGGTTTGGAGTTACGTTTTCAAGACTAATGTAGATAAAGACCCCACATGGCTTTGGCATTTGCGATATGCCCACTTGAATTTTAAAGGTTTGCAAGTCCTCTTTCAAAAGCAAATGGTGGTTGGCCTTCTCCAAATTTCTCCTCCCACAAAAGTATGTGAAGATTGTGTTGTTGGCAAACAACATCGTGAGAGCTTTCCAAAGGGCAAAGCATGGAGAGCAAGTAAATCCCTAGAGTTGATTCATTCTGACATATGTGGCCCATTAAACCTAGTATAAAATGAGAAGAAAAAAATATTTTATTTCTTTCATTGACGATTTTTCAAGAAAAACTTGGGTTTATTTCTTGCAGGAAAAGTCTAAAACATTCTCAATTTTCAAGAGCTTTAAAGCGGTTGTTGAAAATGAAATTGGGAGAAAAATCAAAACTCTTCGAACGGATCGTGGAGGAGAATACATGTCACAAGAATTTGTAAATTTTTGTGCTCAGCATGGAATTCGGCACCAGTTGACAGCAACCTACACACCTCAACAAAATGGTGTTGCCGAAAGAAAAAATCGTACTATCCTCAACATGGTTCGAAGTATGACTGCAAATGGGAGAGTTCCAAAGGAATTCTGGCCAGAAGCAGTAAATTGGGGTATTCATGTTTTGAATCGAAGTCCCACTTTTTCGGTGAAAAACATGACTCCTCAAGAAGCTTGGGATAGGAGTAAACCATCAGTTGATCACTTTAAAGTGTTCTGGTGTATTGCATATGCACACAATCCTGACGAGAAGAGAAGGAAGCTAGATGACAAAGGTAAAAAATGTGTCTTTCTTGGCATTAGTGAGCAATCAAAGGCTTACAAACTGTTCAATCCCATCACAGGTAAAATTGTAATTAGCCAAGATGTTATATTGGATGAACTAAACACTTGGAATTGGACAGAAGATACTCTAGAGCAACAAACAGTACCTGTGAACTTTGAAGACAGTGATGAATCTTTGATACCTCAACTTGAAAATCCAGTACAACAATCAGTTGAACTTGAGGCTACTGAGTCTCAAACAGGAGGTGCAAGTTCTTCAAGATCACAACGAGTTAGAAGGAGACCAGCATGGATGGAAGATTATGAGGTTAGTGGTGATCTTTCTGATGAGGCATTTGTCCATTATGCTTTATTATCAGAATGTGATCCATTAACTTTTGAAGAAGCTGTCAAATATATAAAATGGAAGCAGGCCATGGATGAAGAGATTAAGTCGATTGAGAAAAACAACACTTGGGAGCTATTAGAACTTCCTAGAGGGCAAAAATTCATTGGTGTTAAATGAGTTTACAAAACGAAGCTGAATAAAGATGGCCAAGTAGACAAATACAAGGCTCGTCTTGTTGCAAATGGGTACAAGCAACAAATTGGCATTGACTACAATGAAGTTTTCGCTCCGGTTGCAAGACATGATACGATTCGAATGGTGGTAGCATTGGCAGCACAAAGCAATTGGAAAATTCTTCAAATGGACGTGAAATCAGCCTTTCTGCATGGCAGCTTGAATGAAGAAGTTTACATAGATGAACCCCCTAGATATGTTCAACATAGTAATGCAAGAAAGGTGTATCGCTTGAAGAAGGCTTTGTATGGATTGAAGCAAGCTCCTAGGGCTTGGTACAATCGAATTGAGGCCTACTTTATTAAAGTTGGATTTGAAAACTGTCCATATGAACATACTCTCTTTATTAAATTCCAACATCCAAACAAGATTTTGATAGTATGTTTGTATGTAGATGATTTGATTTACACAGGAAATGACTCGATTATGTTTGAAGAATTCAAGTAGTCCATGATGGTCGAGTTTGAAATGACAAATCTAGGGATGATGCATTACTTTCTCGGCATTGAGGTAATATAATCAGTAGCAGGAATTTTCATCAATTAGAAGAAATATGCACTGGAGATCTTGGACAGGTTTCAAATGGAGAATTGCAACTCAGTCACAACTCCAGTTGAACCCAATTTGAAGCTCACAAAATACCATGAAGGAAAGAAGGTCAACAATACTCTCTATAAGCAATGGTTGGAAGCTTGATGTACTTAACAGATACAAGGCTTGATATTATGTATGTTGTAAGTTTAATTAACAGGTTTATGGAATCTCCAACTGAGCTTCATCTCCTTGCTGCCAAAAGAATCTTACGTTACTTAAAAGGGACTCCTGATCTTGGCATACTTTATCAAAGAAGAGGAAAACTAAACCTTGTTGGTTTTAGCGATAGTGATTATGTAGGAGATTTAAATGATAGAAAGAGTACTTCAGGGTATGTTTTCATACTTGGTTCAGGAGCTATCTCATGGTCTTCTAAAAAGCAGCCAATTGTCACATTATCTACTGAACTTGTAGTAGCAACATCATGTGCATGTCAAGCCATTTGGTTGAGAAACATTCTAGAGAATTTGCATTATAAGCAAGAAAAAGCATCTATCATTCATTGTGATAACACATCAACAATCAAGCTCTCAAGGAATCCTGTCTTGCATGGACGAAGCAAACACATTGATGTAAGATACCATTACTTGAGGGATCTTACAAATGATGGAATTATCAACCTAAGCTACTGTAAAAGTGAAGATCAAGTGGTAGATATTTTAACCAAACCTCTCAAATTAGCAACATTTGTGAAGCTTCGAAGCTTACTTGGGGTGGTTTCCTTTACTACTTTAAACTAAATACTAAATTGCATAGTTTTAGTTTAAGGGAGGGTGTTAAAAATAGAATTGATTATATTTAGTTTCTTGTTGCTAGTCTTTAGGGTTGCTATTCTTTGTGCTAGTCTTGTGCTATTTGTTTTGGGTGGATAGTTTGCTATTTATGGTGTACTTTGAGCCTATATAAGGCCTAATTGGAATGAAATTCAATGTACTTGAGTTTTTACATCACTTCCTATCTTTTACTAGTTCTCTCCATTCTTGTCTAACAGGTTACACATTGAATTGGTGCATTCATTCGTGTATAGGTGCGATCCATGTATAAAAAGAAAATATATAATTGAGAAAATGTCAATTATATACAAATTAATACATTTTAGGTAAAGAAACTTAGAAGTCTGAATAATAATAATAATAATAATAACAATAACAATAACAATAATAATAATAATAATAATAATAACCACAATAGCCAAAACATTATTACGTTATTCTTAAAAAAAAAACTTACTAATTAATAAATGCATGCATAATTTTAAATATAAAATTTAAATTTTCAAATTCCAAAATAATTGAACACACATTGTCAAAAAAAAAAAAATAAATAAATAAATAATAATAATAATTGAACACACTTTCAGTTTTTCTAATTAAATAGTTTAATTTCTTTTTCATTAATCATAAATACAAGAAGTTTTAATATTTATATTTAAATTTATGTAATTGGTTTTAGTGGAAAGTTTTTAACACTATGTAACAATATTAGCTACTTAAAATTTAGAGTAGATCTGTAATCTTGTTTTGCTTATAACTTATATTATAAGTTTTTTATCTTAGAAAAGACAATTTAACATATAGTAACTTACTTGATTTTAAAACTTACTTGACCTTTTAAAAATTAATTATTAGTAGAACTTCATATTGTTTTATTTCTATTCTTCATATGATAATTATTAAATTTATTGTCAAAGTTTAAATTAAAAATAATATATGCAACGTACGTGTGTGCTAATATTATGTCGATATACATACTATATAATAAGAAATCCTTTATTTTTATCACTAACTTTCAAAAGTTTATGGTAATTAAACTAAAAATTGTATGGTATTTGTTTATTACATTACATATACTAAAAAAACTACTATTTTCTCTTATTCTAATTTAAGACTATATGATCCCACGTGCATGCACGTGGTACTTGACTAGTCTATAATCTATAATTATATTATATTATATATAAATGGCGCTTGAGGGGAGAAACTTTTGATTTCCTTTTTAGCCCCTTTTTAATCTTCAAATTCCTCATTTGTCCTCCCTATTTAATTATTTAATATTTAATTACTTAAAGATATTTGATTTTTAGGTTATGTCACACGTATTTATTAAAAAATCCCCATTTTTAACGGTTTGATATTCAATCAAAATTTATAATTAATTATTTAATATTCAATTATTTATTATTTTGAACAAAATTTAAATAAATGTTATAAAATCTCTACGCATAGATTCTGATTGAAAAAATAATAAAAATGATAAAATCTATAAAATAAAATATTAAACAATATTTGAATATTTTCTAAAATTCATATCCATATCTCCTAAATTTGAAATTAATATCATAATTTATTAAAATAATAATAATAAATTAGTGCATACATATCATGATTTATTTTAAAATAAATTTTAAAAAAACCAATTATTGCATGTTTCAAAACATCCCATAATTTATTAAAAAAATTTTAAAAAATATTAATATATATATATATTTTTAAAAAAAATCTCACAGTTTATTACATAAAAATATAAAAGTATATATTTAATTCATATTACAAATTAAAATTAAAATTGATATTTCAAATAAATCTCACGATTTATTAAAAAAATAGAAAAAAAAATCAATTAAAAAACGATCTTTTTTTTTTTTTTTATATTTTCAAAGATTTTATATTACTTTTCACTAAAATCAATTTCAACGTAGAATAATAGATTCTGATCTATTGTCATTAGGTTATACATTAGCAGTGTATATATAATCTCTCCCACAATTGAATTATTCCATACAAACTTATTTTGATATTATAATATTTTTTTTATTTAATTATTAATTCTAATTGATTTTCGATGGTTATGATAAATAATAAGGTAACTTATTTTATAATTATTAATTCTAATTGATTTTTTGTTGTGAAAATTAGAAGATTTTTTTTATTTAATTATTAATTCTAATTGGTTTTCGGTGGTTATGATAAATAACAAGATAACTGATTTTAGATTTATTAGTTCTAATTGATATTCAGTTGTGAAAATTAGGAGATTTTTTTTATTTAATTATTAATTCTAATTGATTTTGGGTTGTGAAAATTAGAATATTTTTTCATTTAATTATTAATTCTAATTGGTTTTCGGTGGTTATAATAAATCGAATTCTTAAAATTAAATTTTATGAAATCTAAATTTAGATTAGTTGTTTTGATTTTTAAAAAATAAAAAGATAATTGAGTTTAATTTTGAATTAAATCAAATCAAGTTTTAAAATTAAATTTGAAAAACCAAAATTCAAATTAATTGTTTTTAATTTTCAAAATTTCTAATTTGAATCATAACCACTAGATTCACTTTAACCCTATAAATAGTGGTCTAAACCACCACGGAAAGACAGATCGAAAATCATCGATGAAAAGAAGTGAAAATTTTGAGTTTATAGGATATAAAGATTTTTTTTTTAATTCTTGGTTAAAGCCTTTTTTTTTTTTTATTTATAGCCACGGTTTGCAAAGATCTGAAGACAAATTGAGAGATAGGGGTGGAGCTTTTCATCGTGTGGTGCATGAAGAATTAAAAAAATTGTAGCATACAGACCCATTCCTCAACATAAATGGGAGAAGACTCATTCCTACTCCATCTTTAGCAACGTGAGTAAATATAGCCTTTTCATTGTGTAAATATATATAATTTTTTCTTATTTCTTTTTCAAGTAGACTAATGTATCTTTAGGAGATTTTGTTAGTTTTCTTTAGTATCAAGATTTTATTAGTTTACATTATATTTTCGCCACCCCTACAAGTTTCATATGAATAAGAAATATTTTCTATTTATTTCTTTATAGAAGCAAGTACACCTTCGTGTGAATTCATTGGTATTGTCTTTCTTATTCTTTCTGAAATGGGAAAGGAGATCGATCACTATTATATATCTTCTTTTTTTAAAATCGATCTCTCTTCATTATGCTTTTCTCCGACCTTCAAAAATTTTCATATATTTTGGGATTTTTTTTAGACAAAATGATAGGAAGAAAACGATCTTTTTATTTAATTAGTCCTCATTTAACGGTTGGATTAAACATAACTATAATTGAATTATTAATTATTAATTGATAACAAAATTAAAATTTTGAAAAATATAAATGCTTACCTAGGTAATTTGAAAGACTTTTCGTTATCTTCAATCTCAAAAAATGGTATAAGCGGGTTAGATTTTTTACATTTAAAAATTTTATTATAAATAAAATAAAAATGATAATTTATACATCCAAATAATATTGAGAATTTATATGTGAAATAAAGAAAAAACTTTTAAAATTTGATATTCTATAAGGTATGATTTATATCCATGATATTGGTTATAAACCATTTTTATTAGACTGTGAGCTTCCTATTGATGTGGAATTTTCCTACCGCAAACGCACAGGTCAAGTAATAGTAAAGTGAATGTGATATTCGAATGTCGTCCTCTGGATTGGATTTCGAATCAATTTTAATTACCGAAAATACTCTTGCCCAATTTTATTTAGGGAACTAAACAAAGTGAGAATGAATGTAAATCAAACACAAAACAAACAAAAAGTATGACAATCTAATGGAGACAATGGTCTTAGGGGGTTGATTTCACAAATTGGGATTATGGATTAATTAATGGATTTTTAACAACATGCTATGATTTATAAATCTTGGAAAACTAAAATCACACATATCTCTCCCGAGCATACATGATTCTCCCACATGCAATGAACCCGATATCCCTATCTAAATTCATTAAACATGCAAGGCATTAAGGTTAACCTTTTTAACGATTTCTAGAATTGACTATTATCTCCCGATTTCTAGCTAAATCCTAGTTATGCAAAATGAGTTCTAAGCTAAATCCTCTCCCGAGTTAGATTTAATCACAATCAACATTCAATTCATGGCCGGTAAATTGAAAGTATTAAACATACAATATGCATAAATGAAATCAATAACAAAAATCCATAACATCAATCCATAATTGCCCAATGGCTACATCAATCCCTAAGAATTAAACTTAGCTACACATAATCCTCATTACAATATCAACTAAGTCTAAATAAGCAATAAAAACTACTAGAGAAGGGAAAAGAGAAGTAAACGCTAAGTAGGCCGAGACCGCACGTCCCCGTCACGATCCCACGAACAAAGCCTTGAAATCCCCTTTTCTCCCCTTGCTTCAACCTTCACAGCAGCCTTTCTATCGAGTTTTTGGCCTCCAAATCGTCCAAAAGAAGTCCCCCCAAAAAGCCCTAACCGCAAAGAATAAATACGGAAAATTTTGGTCGTAGCGTCGCGACGCTACCACGATATCACGAATCTGGAAATTTTAACTGAGAGCGTCGTGACGCTGTGACCTTTTCGCGCGAACTCCAAATATAGAATGTCAGCGTTGAGATGCCCAGAGAGCAGCGTCCCGACGCTAGCTCTCGGTTGGGCTGACTTTGACTTCTTCCAACTTGAATCTTTTTCGTTCTTTAGCCCCTTTTCATGTCCCGAACACACGATTAGCTCCAATATTTATTTCCTACAAATAAGACATGAAAACGCATAATTTTTGCCATTTAATTATAAAAGACTAGCTAAAATAATTAGGGAAAATTTGCTAGCTATGCTCGCTATCAAACACCCCTAAACTTAAGCTTTTGCTAGTCCTCGAGCAAACTAAAATCAAGCATACAATGGAAGAATGGATGCAACAAACATGACTCAATCCTCAAGGCTCAAAAGTCAATAATCAAGCAATCAAGAGACATGCACATAAGGACCAATGAGGGAGACAAATCAAAAGTTTTCCAAAATTAACTTGCACAAGTGAGATCTATCTTAACAAGATCAGACTCTACTAGCTCGGGATTGGATTATTAAACTCTCAACTCATCTTCCCTCTACACTGGCACTAAGGATTCACTAACGAGTCAATGCAACAAATTAGTTTGTTTTCCTCCATACTTAGGTGCTTATAATTGACAATTACAACATGCATTTTTATGTGGCACTAGCTTTCACACACCTATTGCAGGGACCCATAACCCGAGTTTTACCCTTTGGTTGGCCTAACTGATCACAACAGGGGTAGCTCTTTTTGCCTAAATCTTTATTAAACATTGCATTGCGCGCATAAGTCATGACTTTCTCTTTTTTTTTTCTCTTTCAAATTGTAACAACAAGAATGATTTTTCTTTATGAGCATGATAAGAATATATTCTTTTCTTTCCTCCTAAGCAAGATTAGACATGCTAATTTGCAAAAAATTAACTCTTTAGCTCTTCCCAACACCTATCGAGGTGACAACAAGCATATGAACCTAATAATTCGCTCCTAAGCATTCGAATCCAAATCTAGCCAAGACAAATACTCTACTCATGCAAGACATCTCCTAGAAAAAGTTTAAAAAGTCTCCCTTTTTGTGCACTCATGCTTACAACTCATCGAAAGCTTGAAAATTGACAAGAAAGCCTATCCTAGGAAATCATAGTCATGCAAAAATAGCATCCAGAAAACAACCATATGCTCAATTCACAGAAAGCTCAAAACTATAGCCCGAACTCAGATGCTCAAGGGCTCCACAAACATGATATCCACCCCCAAACTTAAAACATGCATTGTCCTCAATGTATAAAGAAAATAAGGCATAAACAAGCATGAGAACAAATAAAGAATGGAAGGAGTGAACAATACTGCCCTAGAAGGACGATGACTTCTTTTATGGAAGCTTGCAAACAAAGGAAAAATTGGAACCAAGACCTAAAAAACAAAAACAAACAGTAAATCGAAAGCAAAAAGAAAAACACAACTGGACTTACTTGGGTTGCCTCCCATAAACGCTTGTTTAACGTCATTAGCTCGACGTGTTGACCAAATAAGCATCAAGGTGGTCTAATGTCAGGTGTTCCATCAACAGTGCTCTTCCTAGCACCTTTCCTGTACCCCACCAACATGGTCTCTGATGTGTTCTTAGGGTCCTCAAAAGCTTTTAGGATCTCATTTTCATGTTGCACTCTAATGATCAGCTCCCTGCACTCAATATTAATTATAACTCTCCCTATAGCAAGGAATGGTCTCCCTAATATAATAGGCATAGCAAGATTCTCTTTAATATCCAAAACAAAGAAGTCAACAGGAAGGAAAAATCTACCTACTTTGATCAGTACATTCTCAACCATCCCATATGGACTAACCACATACTGGTCAGCCAACTGGAGCCTAACAGTAGTAGATTTTATCTTTCCTATATTTAGATTTTTGCACAATGACAGAGAAATTATGTTTATGCTAGCCCCTAGATCACATAGTGCTCTACAAGAATAAGTACCAAAATTACAAGGAATAGTAAAACTCCCTGGATCAGTCAATTTCTCTGGCACTGTCTGTTGAACACGAGCACTGCATGTCGATGCTAAGTACACAGTCTCCATCTGCCTCTCCTTTTTCTTCTTGTTGAGCCATTCCTTCATGAACTTCTTGTAATGAGGCATATGCTCCAGGGCATCTGAAAAAGGAATATTAACATGCAATCCCATAAAAGCATCTAGAAACTTGTCAAACTTAGCCTTAGAATTTTTCTTTTTCTTTGATTTAGGAACTAAAACAGTAGAAGAAGGGCTAGAAGGCTCAGGATTAAGCTTTTCAGCTTCGTTGAGGTGGTGCCCTGCTCAGCTTCTCCAATGAGTTCCTTTGGTTCAGTAGTGTCCTCCTCAGCTACTTGAGTCTCCTCCTCGTGATGCACAGTGACGGCCTTGCAGTACTCCAATGGAGATTTCTCCTGTTCAGCTAGGGCTTTACCTTTATTCATTGTGTTGACAACACTTACTAGTTGTCCCAGCTGAGTCTCGATGTTCTTGATGGTTGTAGAATGACCATTGACAGTGGTGTTTATGGCAATCACGACCTCCTCAAGCTTATTTGATCTGTTACTTGATTCTGCAATAATGAAGGATTGGAATTCCGTAATTCCGTAAAGCGGAAGCGTGATTGGGACCGATTCGTAATTAATTTTGTTTAATCTAAAATATCAATACATTGGCAATAATTTTAGAACTATTCTAAATTTATATTAAGGCTAAGCATACAAAAATTAGATCTAAATCTAATTTATATAGTAACAAATTACTTACTCTCGTTGACGACTCAGATTAAATCACCAACTGCTTGTGAAATAATCACGAACTAGTGCGAACACCACCACTATGGCTACACCAGTATGACTCTGAGACTTCTAGAGGTAGGAGACTGGTGGGAGTCCAGAGGAAGCCTTGAGGGGAATTCTCTGAGAGTAGGAGAATGAATGGGATGCCTTTCACCCCACCCCAGGGGTCCTATATATAGTAAAGGCCAAGACCTTTTTCCTAATAGGAAAAGGAAGACCTTTTCCTATTAGGAAAAAGTCTCTAATTTTAATAAATAATTAATTAATTCCATAATTAATTAATTTCCCAATTAAATATCATATATTTAATTTTAGGGATTTTATTAAAATTAAAATTAATATGAATCCAATTCATATTAAATATATTTGAACTCTTTCAAATATTTTCTTTCCTAATAGGAAAAGGTCTCTAATTTTAATAAATAATTAATTAATTAATTACCCAATTAAATATCATATATTTAATCTTAGGGATTTTATTAAAATCAATATGAATCCAATTCATATTAAACTTATTTGAACTCTTTCAAATATTTTCTCTCAAGAATTAATTTTTGAAATTAATTCAAAAATTATATTATAAAGTTTCATAAACTTTATATTATAATGCATCAATATACATTATACGATTCTCCAAATAAATTGAACAATTTCAATTTATAATTTATACTTAATTGCCTCAAGCATCTTTACGAGCTACCAGTGGGACCTAATGGACCTACAGATCAGAAGCTCCAACGATACAAGACTAATTGGCCAAACTCATTAACCAAGTTAGTCAACATTCGTTAACTGTGGGTCACTCCACTAAAGACCCACAGCTGCACTCTTCTCACTATAGAATATTTCTGTGTCCACGGATATCGACCAATGCAGTAAGTCAATCCTTCACGTGTGTTCGTAACACTAGCTGGGTCAAATTACCGTTTTACCTCTGGGTTACCTCTGGTTCCTTAAGTACCACTGATTCCTCTAATGAACAAGTTGTTTAGGGTCCAACCACTAAACAGGAGTTCCTTTCGGGCCAGGAGAGGACGGCGCGCCTTTGTTCAAGGCCCGGAATCAGCCCTTAAGGGAACACACATCTACTTACCCCAATAGGGGAAGAAGTGAATTCCATCTTGTACTGTTATGTTCCCAACCCCCATTCGGTCTTGCCCTTGAAATGGTAGGATTATTGAGTCGGCGAACTGGCCACTCTCACCCATACAAATCTAAGGACAATCCCTCCTGAAAGGGGTTCATAATAGATTCAGGATTGAGATTGAGTTACCTAGGTCATCCTATTGAAATAGAAACCTAAACTAGTTAACGACGTTACATCTAGCAGTTACTATTTCGCGGTCCGGTCTTATGCAAACTCATTGCATAGGATACCCCCACCCGCATGTCTCCTACATGGATGCTTTGGATCATTGCATCTGTATCGAATACAAGGTGGGCCGTATCACATAGTGTCACCAGGATAAGGTACCCAACCTTATCCCTATACTATAGACCTTTTAGGTTGTTACTTGGACACTGATCCCCGTATGTCCGCACATACTAGTCCAAGTTTCATTTAAACAACCTTGGATCTTAGTTTATTGGATTTAGGGTTTATTAATGCAAACCCGATTATTCAATAACCAAATTACTGAATTACTCAAATAACACTTTATTGAGATCGATTAATTTGTTTCATTTACTATCTACGAGTTTTAGGGCATAAAACCCAACAACTCCTACTTGAACTAAAACTCTAGTGGGCAATGTACATCAACAATCAAAATTGAATGAATAATCATTGAAGTAGGAATAGTAGTTTGTATTAATACTGTATAATACATGAAAAGTACAAATACAGATAAATACAATAAACTAGGGCATTCACAATACCCATTACACTTCTCCCACTTGCCCTAGATTATTCTATGTACATATCTCGCAGACCTAGACCGTCTAGATGACCCTCGAACACTTTAGCCGTGAGAGCCTTCGTAAATGGATCAGCAATATTGTGCTAAGAGGCTACCTTTGTGACGATCACGTCCCCTCGTTGCACGATCTCTCTGATGAGATGATATTTGCGCTCTATGTGCTTGCCTCTTTTATGACTGCGAGGTTCTTTAGAATTTGCCACTGCACCACTATTATCACAGTAAAGGGTGATTGGCAAGTTCATATTTGGAACAACTTCCAAATCCATCAAGAACTTCCGTAGCCATACAGCCTCCTTAGCTGCTTCACAAGCAGCGACATATTCGGCCTCCATGGTGGAGTCTGCAATGCATCCTTGCTTGATGCTACGCCAGACTACAGCTCCCCCGTTGAGGGTAAATACTGACCCTGATGTGGATTTCCTAGAATCCTTATCAGTCTGAAAGTCAGAGTCTGTGTATCCTGTAAGGATCAAATCCTTAGAGCCATACACAAGCTAATAGTCCCTCATTCTCCGAAGATACTTGAGGATGTTTTTAACTGCAGTCCAATGGTCTAACCCTGGATTGGACTGGTACCTGCTGACTTTCTCAACTACATAGCAAATGTCAGGCCTAGTACACAACATGACATACATAAAGAGTGCCCACAACTGAAGCATAAGGGATCCATCTCATATCCTCAATTTCTTGAGGTGTCTTAGGACACTGTTCCTTAGACAAATGAACTCCATGCCTGAAGGGTAGTAAACCCCTCTTGGAGTTCTGCATCTTATATCTAGACAACATCTTGTCTATATATGATGCTTGAGACAGGGCTAACGTTTTGTTCTTACGATTCGTGATAATTTGAATCCCTAGAACATACTGAGCTTCACCCAAATCTTTCATTTGGAACTCAGTCGATAGCCATTTTTTAATGTCAGCTAGATATTCTACATCATTCCCAATGAGTAAAATATCATCTACATACAACACCAGAAAAGCTACTGAACTGTTGATAATCCTTTTGTAAACACAAGGTTCATCAACGTTCTGGTCAAAGCCATAAGATTTGACAGCAGTGTCAAACCTTATATTCCAAGATCTGGAAGCTTGCTTCAACCAATAAATGGATCGTCTAAGCTTGCAAACTTTTTGCTCCTGATCTTGAGCAATGAACCCCTCTGGTTGAGACATAAAGATGTTCTCATCAAGATTGCCATTCAGAAAAGCAGTCTTGACGTCCATTTGCCAAATCTCATAATCATAAAACATGGCAATGGCCAAGAGAATCCTTATTGACTTTAACATGGCAACTGGGGAGAAGGTTTCCTCATAGTCCACCAGTCGAGCTTTGAAAGTCTGCACTTTCCCAGCTGCGTCTCGTTTTCTCTTGTAGATCCATTTGCACCCTATGGGTTTAACCCCTTCAGGTAGGTCTACAAGATCCCAGACTTGATTGAAGTACATAGACTCCATCTCTAGGTCCATAGCTTTGACCCACTGGTCATGGTCCACATCATTCATTGCCTGTCTAAAGGTCAATGGATCCTCAATTCCATCATCAGATATGACAGCTGGAGTTTCTGCTAAACCCAGATAGCGTTCAGGTTGAGTAACAACCCTCCCACTAGGTCGAGGCATTCTCAACTGTCGAGAAGGATGGGCTTGACCAGATGTACTGGGCTCATCTACAACTCTTGTTGAAGGTCCAGGCTGTGTACTGGGCTCATCATCAACCCTTGTTGAAGGTCCGGCCTTATCAACAACTCTTGTTGATTCATTCGTAGCTTCACCAGAAAGTTCACTTAACACCATTTTACTGCGTGGCTTGTGTTCTCGAACGAGGTCCAGGCTGTGTACTGGGCTCATCAACAACCCTTGTTGAAGGTCCGGCCTTATCAACAACTCTTGTTGATTCATTCGTAGCTTCACCAGAAAGTTCACTTAACACCATTTTACTGCGTGGCTTGTGTTCTCGAACGTGGTCTTCTTCTAAGAAAGTAGCATTTGTCGAAACAAACACTTTATTTTCTTGTGGATCGAAGAAGTATCCACCCCTTGTTTCTTTTGGGTAGCCTACGAATAGGCATAATTTTGAACGTGAATCCAATTTCTTTGGGTTTGCCACTAGCACATGTGCAGGACAACCCCAAATTCTGAAATGACGTAAACTAGCTTTACGCCCTCTCCAGAGCTCAAATGGTGTTTCAGAAACACTCTTTGAGGGAACTACATTCAAAATATAAACTGCAGTCTATACTACATAACCCCAAAAAGAACTAGGCAGTTGAGCATAGCTCATCATAGATCGAACCATGTCCAACAAGGTTCTGTTTCTCCTTTCAGATACACCATTCTGTTGAGGTGTACCTGGTGCTGAGAGTTGAGAAGAGATTCCATGTTCTATCAAATAGTTCTGGAATTTTAAGTCCAAATACTCTCCACCTCGATCAGATCGAAGTGTTTTAATGGTCTTACCTAACAAGTTCTCAACTTCAGTCCTGTACTCCTTGAACTTTTCAAGGGCTTCAGACTTATGACTCATTAGGTATAAATAACCATACCTTGAATAATCATCTATGAAAGAGATGAAATATTCATACCCTCCTCGAGCTCTTACATTCATTGGACCACAGAGATCCGTATGTACGAGTTCTTAGGGCTCCTTGGCGCGATAACATTTTCCAGTAAAAAGTCGTTTGGTCATCTTACCTTCGAGACATGACTCACACGGAGGTAAAGTACCATCTTCTAACTGGCTTAGAAGTCCGTTCTTAACTAATCTCCCAATCCTATTGAGATTTATGTGGCCAAGTCTCAAGTGCCAAAGATAGGTACTTTGAGAAACTTTCTGCCTTTTTGGTTGAGTCTCTGCTGTTTTAAACATTTCATTGTTCAAAATAGCCCTAGACTCTATTAGTCTTAAAACATACAAATTATTCTCCATTTTTGCAGAACAGATATCAGTACCCCTTTTAGTAATGAAAGCTTCATTCACAGAAAAGGACACTGAATATCCTTATTCTAGCAAACAAGAAAAAGAAATCAAATTTCTTTTTATTTTGGGAACTATATATACATTATCTAATAACATATAGTGTTCCCTGGAGAAGAACATTTTAATATCTCCCACTGCTTTAGCTGAAATGAGCTCCTCAGTCCCAACTCTAAGAGTCATTTCCCCAGCATCCAACTGTTGCCAGGAGCTCATTCCCTCAAAGGAAGAGCATACGTGATGAGTGGCACCTGAATCAAGGATCCAGGTTGTATCATCATTTTCCACTATACACGTTTCAATGACCAATAAATCAAATTTATTTTCATTGAGATGTGCTAAGCAGTCTATGGCATATTCATCATGAACAATTTCAGATGAATTAGACATGTGGGCTTGAGGACCGTCCTCAGTTAAGACCAATTCCACGCAATTAATGTTTAAGTTCATTTTCTTAGTTGTATTAGAAATATCAGTTTTGTAGTTGGCGTTATTCGAGGCATACAAAGAACGTTTCATTGCTGAGAACAAACAAATTAACTTAATAAGTATTGTTGCATTAACCCATTACACAAAATAATATTATTATTTTAATCCAATCAATTTAGCAAAAGTAATGATCAACCCATAGAATAAACATTCATTTTGCAACGATACTTCAGAGGTTTAGAACAACAGCTACCGTAGGGTAGTCAGCTACTCCTCCTCTAAATTGAGATAATCTCAGCCAATCCCTATTCCTGGAATGACTCATATTCCAATAGTTCTTAGCTACTGTTTTTTTTTTCGGTCAGAAAATTATTAACACCTTAACAATTTCCCGTAAGTGTAACCCTCCATTTTTTCAGATTTCAGAGGTCGGCCCCAACAATGCTACCGTAGGGAAAGTCAAAGTTGGAAATGGACCTAAGAAACCCAATCCATTTCTGGAGTTTGCGTTGTTCCGACTCCCATGATCAAGTCCTCCGTAGGGTGATCGCTCCCAGGGCGACTCGCAGGCAGATCATGGGGATGGTGCAACCTAATGGAGGAGACCGTAGGATACGTTGACACGTGTCCTGCTCCCACTTACTATAAAATACTCCCTCATTTACCTTGATATTAATCCATGCAAACACCATCCGTAGGGGGTCACTCCCAAGGTGACTCGAGACCAAGCATGGACCTCACGTTGTGAACTTTTGAGGACGTGAGAGCAAAACTTGATTTATGAAAATCTTGTTTTGACATATTTCTTCCCACTAAGTATTTTTATAATTATAGGGTCTATTACTTAGGTAAATTCTGGCTAAGTAAATCTATCTATGTCTATGCCTGTATATAACTTTTATATATATAGGTCTTTTCTCTAATGTCTAGGCGGATTAAACACTTTTAATTACCTAAAGACATTGCATGCTAATATAACTATGGTTAATTCAACTCAAGTTCCGGCTCAATTCCCAGGTAGCAGGTGTTCCGTAAACCGTCATCTTAAGTACCTCCAGCCTTAGACAGAACTTTACTGGTAGAGTTCCCTTATAACCAATAGTTATGATAAATCTTTACTCTAAAGATCTAGGTGAATTAAACTCTTTTAATAAACTTAGTGACATTGCATGCTAACATTTAACTATGATTAATTCAACTCCGGTATTCCGGGTTAGTTCCCAGGTAGGAGGTGTTTCGTAAACCGTCATCTTAAGTACCCCCAGCCTTAGACAGAACTTAACTGGTGGAGTTCCCTTATAATCATAGTAATGTTTTTCCTACTTAGACAATTAAAACTATTTTTAATTCTAAGTAAGAAAATAATTCTAATCCTATTAGAATTATAATGAGCTTAGGTCTTATTAATTTTAAACATTTTAAAATTAATTCATTTTAACCTAAGGTCCTATATTTGCATGCAACTCTTTGTTATAGGTTGATGGTTTCTAATCAATTTTATAACTTATTATAAAATTTTAATGATTAGCCCTATAACATGCTTCTATGGTGTTGGAAAAATAACAATCATATTCTAATTATTAAACACCATATTATTATGACGCCGATAACGATAATATAACGATTATATTAATCTAAAGTGGTGTCATGCTTCATGCAATTTCAATTTCATTTAATTAATATCGATTATATTAATTAAACATCCATGAAATTAAATTACATGAAATTTGATATTAATATAATATAACTCTTATATTAATCTAATTAATGTCATGCTCAATGCTATTCCATTTTCATTTAATTAATATAACATTTTATATTAAATCATACATGAAAACAAGCATTGATTTATATTTATTATTTTCATTCATAATATAACTAATTATATTAATTCTCATGAAAATAATGCTAAGCATGCATGCTACATTAATTAAATATAACAATTATATTTAGGTAAATTAATGTCATGCATCATGCTTCACCAATTTCATATATTTAATATAACAGTTATACTAAATAACTCATGAAATTAAATTCATGCATGATTACCATACATTATAACAATTATAACATAAATATGCATGAAAACATGCTTAACCTATGGTGGGAATTTAAGCTATATGACATCCATAAAGCAAATAAATAGCAATTGAACCGGTTAATTTTGGCCCCTAGGATAAAATAAAGCATAAATTACAATAATTATAGCTAAATTCTATCCTAAAAGTCCTTCTGCAGCTCCAAATACTGGTCTAGACCGCCTGAACCGACCCGAACCACTTCGAACCAGCTACGAAAATCACGAACCGAGCCAAATTCCAGCTGAACCGGACCAAACCGGTCCCAGCCCAACCAGACCGCGTGAACCGGACCGCCCAACAGCCTTGAACCGTCCTGTTGCGAATTTCTAACGCATGCTGTAATCGTGACAGCGTCGCAATTTCTCCGATTTTTATCTCATAAAAACCTATTCTAGACCCGGACTTACATAGGACTCGATTTTACATAAAATACCCGAAACACCGGGCCCTTACATGATCAAATCACATAAAAACAGTAAAATCTATGGCCATAAAATTAACCTAAGCAGTTCAATACAAACCATACATACATTATGCATTAATCAATCCCACCAATAGCCAATGCAAATTTTAGAGAAACAAAATTAGATCTACGATCGGCTCTGATATCAATTGAAGGATTGGAATTCCG
This sequence comes from Luffa aegyptiaca, assembly GCA_017139565.1. NCBI lineage: Eukaryota > Viridiplantae > Streptophyta > Magnoliopsida > Cucurbitales > Cucurbitaceae > Luffa > Luffa aegyptiaca. The sequence goes on from CM029403.1 coordinate 40,067,534, forward strand.
TAATTCCGTAAAGCGGAAGCGTGATTGGGACCGATTCGTAATTAATTTTGTTTAATCTAAAATATCAATATATTGGCAATAATGTTAGAACTATTCTAAATTTATATTAAGGCTAAGCATACAAAAATTAAATCTAAATCTAATTTATATAGTAACAAATTACTTATTCTCGTTGACGACTCAGATTAAATCACCAACTGCTTGTGAAATAATCACGAACTAGTGCGAACACCACCACTATGGCTACACCGGTATGACTTTGAGACTTCTAGAGGTAGGAGACTGGTGGGAGTCCAGAGGAAGCCTTGAGGGGAATTCTCTGAGAGTAGGAGAATGAATGGGATGCCTTTCACCCCACCCCATGGGTCCTATATATAGTAAAGGCCAAGACCTTTTTCCTAATAGGAAAAGGAAGACCTTTTCCTATTAGGAAAAAGTCTCTAATTTTAATAAATAATTAATTAATTCTATAATTAATTAATTTCCCAATTAAATATCATATATTTAATCTTAGGGGTTTTATTAAAATTAAAATTAATATGAATCCAATTCATATTAAATTTATTTGAACTTTTTCAAATATTTTCTTTCCTAATAGGAAAAGGTCTCTAATTTTAATAAATAATTAATTAATTCCATAATTAATTAACTACCCAAATAAATATCATATATTTAATCTTAGGGATTTTATTAAAATTAATATGAATCCAATTCATATTAAATTTATTTGAACTCTTTCAAATATTTTCTCTCAAGAATTAATTTTTGAAATTAATTCAAAAATTATATTATAAAGTTTCATAAACTTTATATTATAATGCATCAATATACATTATACGATTCCCCAAATAAATTGAACACTTTCAATTTATAATTTATACTTAATTGCCTCAAGTCTCTTTACGAGCTACCAGTGGGACCTAATGGACCTACAGATCAGAAGCTCCAACGATACAAGACTAATTGGCCAAACTCATTAACCAAGTTAGTCAACATTCGTTAACTGTGGGTCACTCCACTAAAGACCCACAGCTGCACTCTTCTCACTGTAGAATATTTCTGTGTCCACGGATATCGACCAATGCAGTAAGTCAATCCTTCACGTGTGTTCGTAACACCAGCTGGGTCAAATTACCGTTTTACCTCTGGGTTACCTCTGGTTCCTTAAGTACCACTGATTCCTCTAATGAACAAGTTGTTTAGGGTCCAACCACTAAACAGGAGTTCCTTTCAGGCCAAGAGGGACGACGCGCCTTTGTTCAAGCCTCGGAATCAGCCCTTAAGGGAACACACATCTACTTACCCCAATAGGGGAAGAAGTGAATTCCATCTTGTACTGTTATGTTCCCAGCCCCTATTCGGTCTTGCCCCTGAAATGGTAGGATTATTGAGTCGGCGAACTGGCCACTCTCACCCATACAAATCTAAGGACAATCCCTCCTGAAAGGGGTTCATAACAGACTCAGGATTGAGATTGAGTTACCTAGGTCATCCTATTGAAATAGAAACCTAAACTAGTTAACGGCGTTACATCTATCGGTTACTATTTCGCGGTCCGGTCTTATGCAAACTCATTGCATAGGATACCCCCACCCGCATGTCTCCTACATGGATGCTTTGGATCATTGCATCTGTATCGAATACAAGGTGGGCCGTATCACATAGTGTCACCAGGATAAGGTACCCAACCTTATCCCTATACTATAGACCTTTTAGGTTGTTACTTGGACACTGATCCCCGTATGTCCGCACATACTAGTCCAAGTTTCATTTAAACAACCTTGGATCTTAGTTTATTGGATTTAGGGTTTATTAATGCAAACTCGATTATTCAATAACCAAATTACTGAATTACTCAAATAACACTTTATTGAGATCGATTAATTTGTTTCATTTACTATCTACGAGTTTTAGGGCATAAAACCCAACAAATAAAAGCTTCAACGAGATCCTCTAAAGAATGTTTACTTTCTTGCTTAGGAGTGAATCTAGGAGGATTCAGAACATTCTTATTATTTGCATACGAAAAATTCTCATGATTTCTATTACTAGGGTGATAATGTGTAGGTGTAGAATTATTATTGTACCCCCTAGAATTAAAATTAGAGACATACTGAACCTGCTCAAGATTTTCCTCCTGAGTCTAGGATGCAAGGGCAGCTGCACACTCGATCGATTGAGCACTCCCTGTACCTGAAAACTTTAAAAATGCATTAGCAAGGGAAGACATCTGGGCCTGAAGTGCACTTACGTTGTCAATCTCAAACAGTCCAGCAACAATTTTTTTCGATCCCAACTGCTCAGATGGCCACTGATAGCTATTGGTGGCCATTTCCTCTAGCAAAGTCCTAGCATTCTCCACAGTTTTGGACAATAGAGTCCCACCTGCAGCTGCATCAACAATAGTTTTTGTACTAGGAGTTAAGCCATTATAAAATAATTGAACCTAAAGCCAGTCGGGATAGCCATGCTGAGGGCACTTTCTCACCAGTTCTTGGAATCGCTCCCAAGCCTCGAACAGCTGCTCATCAAACTGCTGCTGGAATGTTCCAATCTCGGACCTCAGCTTGACCGTCTTAGCAAGAGGGAAGAATTTCTTTAAAAATGTCTGGACCAAAGCATCCCAAGTGGTAATGCTCCCAGGTGGAATCGATTGTAACCAGTCCCTCGCTTTATCCTGCAAAGAAAAAAGAAATAATCGTAAGCGAATGGCATCTTCAGAAACACCATTTAACTTTACCGTCTCGCAGATGTCTAGGAAGGATTTCAGGTGAGAATTTGGATCCTCGGTGGGCGATCCTCTGTAGGCACAGTCTCGAGCCATCTGAATGAGACCCGTTTTCAGCTCGAAATTGTTAGCATTGATCGGGGCATAGACAATCCCCGATTATTGCTCCTGGAAGACCGGCTGAAAATAGTCCCTAATAGGCTTAGGCTCCTCGGGGTTAGGACTGGCCATTTGGATGTGATTTTCTTGGTTTTCCCTTCGAAGTCTATTAAAAGTTCTTTCGATCTCTGGGTCAAAGGAAACTAAGGCCAACTCCCTAACCTTTCACATACACCAACAAAACTAACCTAAAAAGGAAAATAAAAGAAAAGGAAAGAAAATAAATTAGGAAGTAAATTAGAAAAGGAAATAACTACATCTAAATAAGGAAAAATATAATCTATAAAAGGAAAAGATAAACAAATAAGGAATGCAAAAATCAAATATGACAAGAACAAATAAGGAAACTAGCAAATAAGGAGAAACTAATCTAAAAAGGAAAAAGACTAAAAAGAAAAAAAAATCTATCTATGGAAAATTCAAACAAATATGGAAAAATCTAAATATGGAAAAGAAAAATAATAAAGGAAAAAAAATGCAATCTACCTAAAAACAAAAATAAAAAAAATAACAAAAATAAATAAATAAATAAAATACACCCTAAACTAAGACCGGACAATTTTTCTACGATATTAATATTTACTAAATATGCCAATCCCCGGCAATGGCGCCAAAAACTTGATGTGGAATTTCCTACTGCAAGCGCACGGGTCAAGTTATAGTAAAGTGAATGTGATATTCGAATGTCGTCCTCTGGATTGGATTTCTAATCAATTTTAATTACCGAAAATACTCTTGCCCAATTTTATTTAGGGAACTAAACAAAGTGAGAATGAATGTAAATCAAACACAAACAAACAAAAAGTATGACAATCTAATGGAGACAACGGTCTTAGGGGGTTGATTTCACCAATTGGGATTATGGATTAATTAATGGATTTTTAACAACATGCTATGATTCATAAATCTTGGGAAACTAAAATCACACATATCTCTCTCGAGCATACATGATTTTCCCACCTACATTGAACCCGAAATCCCTATCTAAATTCATTAAACATGCAAGGCATTAAGGTTAACCTTTTTAACGATTTCTAGAATTGACTATTATCTCCCGATTTCTAGCTAAATCCTAGTTATGCATAATGAGTTCTAAGTTAAATCTTCTCTCCCGAGTTAGATTTAATCACAATCAACATTCAATTCGTGGCCGGTAAATTGAAAGTATTAAACATACAATATGCATAAATGAAATCAATAACAAAAATCCATAACATCAATCCATAATTGTCCAACGGCTACATCAATCCCTAAAAATTAAACTTAGCTACACATAATCCTCATTACAATATCAACTAAGTCTAAATAAGCCATAAAAACTACTAGAGAAAAGGGAAAAGAGAAGTAAACGCTAAGTAGGCCGAGACCGCACGCCCCCGTCACGATCCCACGAACAAAGCCTTGAATTCCCCTTTTCTCCCCTTGCTTCAGCCATCACAGCAGCCTTTCTATGGAGTTTTTGGCCTCCAAATCGTCCAAAAGAAGTCCTCCCAAAAAGTCCTAATCGCAAAGAATAAATAGGGAAAATTTTGGTCATAGCGTCGCGACGCTATAGGGGTAGCGTCACGACGTTACCGCGATATCGCGAATCTGGAAATTTCAACCGAGAGCGTCGCGACGCTGTGACCTTTTCGCGCGAACTCCAAATATAGAATGCCAGCGTCGAGACGCCCAGAGAGCAGCGTCCCGACGCTGGCTCTCGGCTGGGCTGACTTTGACTTCTTCCAACTTGAATCTTTTTCGTTCTTCAGCCCCTTTTCATGTCCCTAACACACGATTAGCTCCAATATTTATTTCCTACAAATAAGACATGAAAACGCATAATTTTGGCCATTTAATTATAAAAGACTAGCTAAAATAATTAGGGAAAACTAGCTAGCTATGCTTGCTATCACCTATACTTTTGATTTTGGTTCAATTTGGTTACATATATCTAAATATGATCAAGTTTTGTAATAATTATAAATTCATGTGTAGTATTTATTCATTTTTATATTTTTTGGTACATTATCAAGTCATATTTCAAATTTTCTAATTAACTTATACTTTAAAAGGTATTATAACACGTGCAACGCATGTAGTTCAAACTAGTATATATAAATGGTGCTTAAGGGGAGAAATTTTTTATTTCCTTTTTAGTCCCTTTTTAATCTTCAAATTCCTCATTTGTCCTTCCTATTTAATTATTCAAATTCTCACTGTTCACACGTAACTTCGAAGATGGAGACACGTGGAATAAACGTATATTTGTATTAATATTTGTATGCGTGTGGATGTACAATCTCTAATGTTAATCCTCTGATTCTCTCTCTTGTGTGTGGATGTGTTTCACTCGAGGGCTTGAACGCTTGATCTCGAGTCTGAAGCTTCAATGGATTCTTGGAGCTTGAAGTCTTCTAATCTTGAAGGAGTCTTCAATCTTCAAGAAGTGTTCAGCACTTTGAAACTTATGGATTTCAAGGAGTCTTCAGTCTTCAGTCTTCAATCTTGATGGAGTTTCTCTGAATTCTCTGACTCTGGCTTGGAGCTTCAAAATTCTGACCCCTCCAGAATGGAAGAGAACCCCTCTATTTATAGAGTGATGGGCCCTGGTGACTTTTGGGCCAACAACTTGGGTTTGGACTTTATTAGTCTTGGGCTCAACTATTTAGTCTTGGGTATGGTTCATATTTGACCCAAAGCCATATGACCCAAATATTTAAAAGACCCAAATTTGATAAAAATATTTTTTTTTAATTAATTGGTCAAATTAATTAATTTGATCAAAGTAATTTAATTTTAATTGATCAAATAGAAATTTGGCTCTATAAATTTATAATTGGCCAATTTTGTCTTCAAATTAAATTTGGGACACATGTCAATTTATAATTGGTCCTCAAATTTAATTAATTATAATTTCATCATTAATTTTAAGTAATGACGTGGCAATTTGTGATTGGTCAAAATTTCTCCTTCAACAAATGCCCCTTTTCGAGATTTAGGCACAAATTATGTGTGAGTGAATCTCGAAAAAGATATTTTGGAATCAAAATGCAAGATATCTGTTCTTGATTTTAACTCTGTTTGATGTGTCAATTTAATAAAAATATGAATTTTGTTCAAAATTTTTATTTTTATTTTTTATTTGACACGCTTTCATCGCCAATTAATCAAAATTTGAAGTTTGGTCAAATTTTGATTTTCTTTATCTGGCATCAAACTTTGATTTGAATTTGAGTAGAATTTATGCTCTACTTTAATTTCAAATTGACTTTAGAGTGAGATTTAGATTATATCCAAAATGTTTAACTTGAATTTTGAGTGGTATTTGAATTTGAATCCTACTCCAATTTTGATTTCGGAGGAATTTTGGATTAGACCCAAATTTTGTTTCGAGCCTCAACTAGAATTTATAAGTACATTTCAGATGATACTGAACTTTGATTTGAGCTAAAATCCATCCAAATTTTGAGTTAGATTTGAGATAGAATTTGGATTCAAAATTTACTCAAATCTTGATTTGGAATAGACTAAAATCTAAATTTAATATAAAATTATCCTTGGCAATAATTGGACTTCACAATCGAGTGGCTGGAGGTTTTTTTTCTCCTCTCTTTTTCTCTTTGGAATTTAACCTCAATTTTGATTTTAGTTCAAGATAGAATTTACCAAACAAAAATCTTATTTTCACACTCCGCGCGAGCCAAAATATTGAAATCTAGAGGAAATTTTTTTACCCCCAAAATCATCAAGATTTGAAATTTTATCTCAAATTCATGCTATATCCTACTTGGATTCAGATTATTTCGATAATTGATTCATACTTTCCCTATATATACCCAAAATATGGTCTTTCCCAAGCCATCAAAGTTGAAAGGTTGGAGCCGCCGTTGAGTCCAAAGCCCACGCCGCCGGCAAATTAAGAATTGTTAGGGAAAACGCTGGAAGGGTCGCAAACAAACGCGAGCAGATTTGGGTTGCTGCCATGCTGCCGAATCAGTCATCGATCATGTGGATGTTATTCTGTTGAGGAGCAAACATATATTTTGTAATGCTTGCAGCGAGGAGACATTTTTTCTTTAATGCTTGTAGGTGCATCAATTCATGGAGGAAAATAATAAATAACAACAATGATTTTCCTTTTTTTTTTAATATTTTTATTTCCATACTTTTGTTTTAATATTTTTTTTTTCATCTTTTTTTTTTTTTTACTAATTGTATTTCTCTCTTTCATAGGAATTTGAATTAACAAATTTACTTGACGATCTCCTTGGACACAAGATCAATCTTTGTCCAACATTTGAAAGGATACATATTCAAACTTTTTTTTTTTTTGGAATATGTATATATTCCATCGGTGTCTTATTGAATATCGCACATATGAACTGCTTTGATTGTATCATAGATTTTCTTTTGTCTCCCTACTTTTTTTTTTTATTTTTTTTGCACATATATTATTGCAATTTGTTTCTTTCTTGTTTGAATGTGCAAGCTTCATGCAACAGTCGTCATCAAATTCACTTGCAGTGATTTCACCACCTGTCTAGACCAGTCACTTTGATGACTGTAGTTTCCTGCAGGGGTGGTCACCTTTTTTTATGATTGATTATTTATGCATCATTTTCTTGCTTTCATAGTTTATTGGACAAGATTGACATAAAAAAAAAAAAAAAATTCTTGTGTAGAAAAACTTATCTCCATCATGGTGTATTTCACTGAGCATCCTGATCCTGAGAAAAACTGCTTAGTCATCTTGAAGAATACAGATCAACCTGTTGAAAATGGAGTCATTCTTCATGTAAGAGAGGCGGTACATGGAAACTTTAGGACATTGTAGCCTTCCTTAGATAGTTCTAGAGTCCTATCTAGATGGTCTGAGGGAAGACCCTTAAATCAAGAATCATCCCTGAAAATGTGGTTCCTAGAATCTCCAATACATAATAAAGCGCCAAGTCAGAATCCAGAGTCAACACTAGGTCGTCAAATTATTGAGGGTAAAGCTCGCTAGAGTTCATCGTTTAAAGTCCATGGAGAATTCAGTTACACTCGCCATTATTGGGAATGGTTGGAAATCGTGGTTGCTCGCAATGAGCCGACACTTAAGAAGGCTCGTCTGCTTGATGCTGTGACGGCTTCCTTATACACTTATGATCGTAACACCGATATAGTTCGAGCCTTTTGCGAGGCGTGGTGTCCTTCAACAAATACTCTTCATACGTCGTCTGGAGAATTGTCTATCTCCTTATGAGACATGTGGAGATTAGGGGGCCTTTCCATTAAAGGGAAGTTCTATGATGAAGTTATTCCTTGCTGCAAGGAATTGTTAGCGTCATCTGACCAAAACAACGAAGGCCTCCCGAAAAGTTGTGAGTATCTATTTGCTGATTATTATCATATATCCTCTCAGAACCGTGATCATTTCCAGATTTCCATTGGTTCATGGATTTCTTTTTGGTTTAAGAGAGATTTGAAGTATGAGAAGCCTCCTCCTCGAAAAGCGAAGAAAGCTAGTCGTCCTCATTCGACTCATAATCCAAATGGAGTTCCTATCAAATGTTCTGACTGGTCTGAGACAGAACTCGAGTTCTTTCATGAGCTGGGTGTAGAAGACGATTTGATAGAAAATACTTATTAATTGGCTGCTTTTCTTTCTTGTTGGTTATGTGTATTTGTGTTTCCCAACAAGCAGGTTTCTCTTCGTCCAGAAGTCTTCAAAGTTGCAAGCCTTATGGCATAAGGTTATGCTTTTAGTCTTGCTGTCCCGGTTTTGGCTAATATCTATCATGGATTGGGCCAGATTTATAAAGCGTCTTCTTCGGCAGAGCGTTCAAAGCTTGTTTTCCAGTGCATTATGTTTACGCTTGGCTTGCTTATTATTTTAACACGCATTATGCAGTTCCAGAAAAAGTTAGGGGCCCAATGATGGTTGAGTTTTCCAAAGAGGGTGGAGCTAAATACTTCGACGATTTTGAAGCTCGTGTACATATTCATAAAGGTAAATATGTATCGTGGTATGCGAATCTCCCTCCCCGCAACAAAGGCATGGTTCTGACAGATGATGACCAGCTATCATTTTGGCATTCCTCATTCTTTATAAGTATTCGATCATGCTTCTTATCTTCCTGATGTGGGTCTTCGATGATCATCGAATCTTATAATCCTTGTCAATTTAGCCGACAATTTGGATTTTACCAAGACGTGCCAAACGATCTAAGTGAAGAAGTTCCTGTAGCCAACTTAGATAATGTATTGCGCCTTTGGATGATATGTGTTCGAGCAAAAACATTGTCTCAAGTTTATCTCCCTGCGCACGCGATGAAGCCACACATCCAGATTACCCAATGCTACAGGAGTTGGTGGTTGGCAGAAAATGGAAATTATCTTGAAGAAGGCAGAGATAAATTGGTGGCTAGTGCAATTCCTCTTCCTCCCAAGCCGAAATTTCCCAAAAAGGTTGGTAATGACAACGGAGGCAAAAGGATTCGCATGTTTGAACCTGGTGAATTTCGCTCGAAGGATAATGATGGCAGTCAGAGTAGTAGCGGTGATCATCATTGGAAAAGATCTAAAAAGTCCAAGCAACCAGCAGTATGTGAAGATGAATTTTTTGATGGAGTTCCTAGCGCATCATAATTTCCTGAACTCCGTGCACCACTAGTAAGTGTTTTTCATTCCCTCTTCATTATAATATTTTACTATTATTATTATCATTATTACTTACCTTTTTTTTTTTTTTTTTTTTGCAGTCACCTTTAAATGATCCCCTTATAGAAGTCGAAGGGCATCATAGTCCTCCTTCTTTTGTGAGTCCAGACGTTTTTTACTCTGTAGCTGCGCGTGTGGGCAATTCCAAGGCGCCAACGGATAGAGTCGTGATTCAATCTTGTCATCCTGTAATTGATGAAATTCCTGGACAAAAGAAGACAATAACCCATGCAGCTGCGTCTGAGATCTCTGATTATTGTGCTGACGATGTGATTTCCAACTATAGGAAACAGTCTACCCTTACCCTGTGGGAGAGCATACACCAGAAGATCATACACACTCCGTTCGACAAAATACCTCGTCTTAAACAAGAGACAGTCAAAATATTTCATGCAATTTCTGAGATTCGTGTACCCGGCTTGGATTCTCTTAAAGATATTGTAAGCGCGTATTTCAAGAAGGTAGAGAAGTATAACCAGCTGCAGTCGTCATTTTCTTCTCAATTAACTTCGGAGAGTAAGAATCGCCAACTGGAAGAGACTAAGTTTAGCTTGGAGAAGATACTATACAGTGAAAGTGAACTACTCACAGCGAAAGGTTCACTTCAGCAACAACATCTGTAAGCATTGCGAGAAGAAGAAGAATTGGAAGCTAGACTTTAAGCTCTGAAAGCTAAGCGATGTGAGATTTCTAAGTCGATTATCGAGAAGGATGATCTTTTAAAGCAACATCAACTCGAGGCTTCCAAACTGCGAGGAACTATAAGTAGTATTGAAGATGCCCCTGTTCTTACTGATGCTGATGCTAAAACTCTGACGATACTTCGTGAAATGTTGGAAGATGCACAAGAAGAGCTGAAGAACTACAAGTGGATACCATGATCAGACTTCATTATTTTTATCATTGTAGGACTTTTTTTGTTATATTTTTTTATCGAAGATCTCTCCATTTTTTTGCAATAGGTAAGATTTTTTATCCAACATCAGACTTGTTTCGCATAATGGAATGATGATTTTTTATTTTTTATTTTATGGACTGAGCTTAAAGTTTCCTTTAAGTTGCCTACGTACCCATGAATAAACGGGATCAAGTCATAACGTAGTTCAGGGTACAAATTTGATTATTTTTTTATTATATTTTTTTTTGGTCGTTCACCTTTTTAACTCATGTGGACCAGGAGTATCATGCAGTTTAGGCTCTTGCGATATGGAGCATTACATTTAACGCATAAAACTTTTTAAGAAACTTGCCATTTATCGGGCCTATTCTTAATCTGTCTTTATCCACGATCTTGTACACTCCATTTGTGTAGACTTCTTTGACGACGTAGGGTCCATCCCATTTAGGTGTGAATTTGTTCCCTATGTGTCGTGTTGTGATGATGGGTCTTCGAACAGCAAGTACAAGATCACCAACTTGAAATGATCGAAGCTTCACATTCTTATCAAAGGCTTTCGACATTCGTGCTTGGTAACATTCCAACGCTTGCTGAGCCTCTAACCTCCCTTCATCAAGTGCTTCTAGCTCTTGAAGGCGCAACCTAGCATTCTCTTCCATTGTCAACCCTTCTTGGACGACCATCCTTAATGAGGGAATCTCTCTTTCTAACGGGAGCACAGCTTCTACCCCATAGACGAGGGAATAAGGTGTGACCCCTGTAGGAATGCGGTGAGTAGTTCGGTAAGCCCACAACACTTCACCGATCTTTTCTTGCCAATCTCTCTTTGTCTTGGAAACTACTTTCTTCAATAAGTTACACAGCGTCTTATTGAATGCTTCTGCCAACCCATTTGTCGCAGCATTGTACATAGAGGACTTGTATTGTTGGAAGTTAAACTTCTCACACAACTTGTCCATTAGGCCGTTGGAGAATTGCCTCCCATTATCTGTCACAATACGAATAGGGATACCGTACCGATAGATTATATGAGTTCGGACGAAATCCACGACATTTTCTTTCTTGGCTTCTTTCAATGCGACGACTTCAGTCTATCTTGAGAAGTAATCCGTCCCTGCAAGAATGTAAGAATGTCCTGCTGAAGACTTAGGTGTTATAGGGCCAATAAGGTCAAGTCCCCAAGCTTCAAAAGGCCATTAAGCTACAGTCGGATGAAGAGGCTCCGGTGGCTGATGTATGAAGTTTGCATGGAATTGACAGGCTTCACACTTCTTTGCAAATTCCATTGAGTCTCGAATCATTGTAGGCCAATAATAACCCATCCTTTTTAATTGAAACTGGAGTTTTGAACCCGACTGGTGAGCGCCACAAACACCTGAATGTGCCTCATCTAATGCCTTTGCCGCTTCTTCCTTTCCAAGGCATCGAAGGAAGAGTCCCTCATAAGAACGACGATAAAGGGTCTCCTTGTAGTAGATAAATCGGGCACCTCTTCTTCGTATATCGGCCCTACGTCTGGGATTTGTGGGAAGTCTTCCATGTTGAAGATAATCTATAATAGGTTGTCGCCAATCCTCTTCTTTAATTGCAAAAACAGAAATCATATTTGCTTCTTGGCATTCATCTTCTACTAGCGGCACAATCCACCTCTGACAAAGTGAGATGTTCATCGACATATCTTCCGGGATCGTTAGGGCAGTCGCCAAATTTGCTAGAGCATCTGCCTTTTTATTTTCTGATCTCGGAACATGCTTAAGTACTATACTATCAAACGTTTCTAGCAGTTGTCTTGCATAGATAAAATAAGGCATCAAGTCTTTATGCTTTACTTCATACTGGAGTAAGAGTTGGCTAACGACCAACTTTGAATCACCATAGATCTCAATATATGCTATGCCAATTTCCAAGGCCATTTGGAGGCCAATTATCAGCGCTTGATATTCAGCAACATTGTTTGAACACAATTCACCAAGCACAAAGCTGTAGGGGAGCATGTGTTTCTCGGGCGAAATAAAGACGATTCCTGCCCCTGCTCCACTTCTTCGTGCTGCACAATCAAAGTACATAGTCCAGGGTTCCATGATTTCAACACAGAAGACTTGTTCATCAGGTAGGTCTTCACATAACTTCCAATCTGACAGGATTGGATGATCCGCCAAGAAGTCGGCTAATGCCTGCCCCTTAATCACCTTCTGAGGTACATAAACGATATCATATTGCTGAAGTAAGATGGCCCACTTAGCTAGGCGTCCAGAAATAACTGGCCTTGATAGAACATACTTGATAGGATCAGGTTTCGCGACCAGGTGCACTGTGAAAGCTTGCATGTAATGCCTTAACTTGTCAATAGCGAAGAAAAGAGCAAGGCACATTTTCTCAATGGGTGAATATTTTATCTCAGCACCATTTAGAGTCCTGCTTAAGTAATAAAGGGCTCGTTCTTTTCCCTTCCCCCCTTCTTGTGCCAATAACGCTCCCAGTGATCTTTCTTGAGCAACAATATATAGAAGCAATGGCTTTCCAGGTATGGGGGCTCCTAAGACAGGAGGGTTAAGCAAATATTTCTTAATGCTTTCAAAAGCGTTTTGACATGCTTCATCCCACTCGAATTTTTCTCCTTTCCTCATTAGCCTTTGAAAAGGTTGGCATCGACCGGCTAAGTTAGCGATGAATCTTCGAATGTAGGCCAGACGACCTTGCAGGCTTCTCAACTCATGTAAGTTTTTAGGCCTTGGCATCTTTTGAATGGCGTCAATCTTTGACTGGTCTATTTCGATTCCTCGGTGTCTAACAACGAATCCAAGGAATTTCCCAGAAGTAACACCGAATGCACATTTGAGAGGGTTCATCCTCAATTGATACTTTCTCTAACGCTCAAAGACCACTTTTAGATCCTTCAAGTGATCTTGTCGTCTCCTTGACTTAACAACAAGATCATCGACATAGAACTCGACATGTTTATGCAACATATCGTCGAAGACCTTTTGCATAGCACATTGATAAGTAGCACCAGCATTCTTCAATCCAAAGGGCATCACTTTGTAACAGTATATCCCTTTTGGAGTTCGAAAGGCTGTCATTTCTTCATCTGCAAGAGCCATTCGAATCTGATTATAACCCGATGATCCATCCATGAAAGACAAAGCTTCATGTCCTGTGGTGGCATCCACCATGAGTTCTGTGATTGGTAGTGGAAAATCGTCTTTCGGGCATGCGTTATTCAAATTGCGAAAGTCAACGCAAACGCGAAGCTGTCCATTCTTCTTTCTAACAGGAACAATGTTGGCTATCCACGTGGGGTATTTCACCTCACGGATGAATCCTGCTTCTATCAACTTATTGACCTCTATTTCAATTTGAGGGATAAGTTCCGGGCGAAAGCGTCGTTGAGGCTGTTTGACTGGCCGATACCCCTCTTTAATTGCAAGATGATGGACAGCTACTTTTGGATCAAGCCCAGGCATCTCTTTATATGATCAGGCGAAGATATCTTTATATGAAGCGAGTAAACTCATATATTCACATTCTTCTTCGGGAGTACGTGACGTGCTTATAAAAGTTGGGCGTGGCTCTTCTGGCGTACCCAGGTTTACTTCTTTAAGCTCATCCACTGTAGATTCGCTGCCGTTTTCAAGTGATAAAGGTGCTTCATCCTCATCTACTTCAGACATTTCGACCTCTGTTTCTTCTTCAACTGTGATATGAAGGCAAGACGTTTGTTCTTCTTCCTGGTCATTATCTTCTTCTGAAGGATTGGTGATGATAACATCACGTCTCTTTACCTTTAAAGAACCATCCATATCGACAGTAACAAGGGTTTTTCTTTTCATTCGTGAAGGAACTGCACTGCTAATTTCTCCATCGGCCTTCGTGATCTTTTCAGTTTTCATTGCATCTTCATATTGAAGTCGGTGAGAAGTCGACGAAGCAGACTGCTCTTTTTTGTCTCTTCTCGTGGTAACACTTAACCTTTGAAAAACTGATGGTCGAGTCACATCTGAAGTTGAAAATGTACCCCCTTCTTCCCCAACGGGCATATTTAACCTTCGAAAAGCTGAAGGACGCGTGATATCCGGAGTTGAAAGTGTAGTCTCTTCCTCCCCAATGAACATACTTAACCTTCGAAAAACTGAAGATCGCGTGGAGCTATTGGTGGGTTGCGCACTTTCTTCTTCTGTTTCATTCACAATTATCCTCTGAAAGACAGAAGCACGAGCAACCGGTGGCCTAATGCGCCTAAAAACAGAAGTTCGTTGGTCAATGCTCTCTTTTTCTCTTGAGTCATCAACCTCCTCTACTGTTATATGATTTATGTCTGCGACTTTCGCCTTCCCTCTTCTTGTTATGCGAACCGGCTCGGGCGACTTATATCCAAGTCCTTTTCTCGTTGTAGGCAGACTATAACCTTCTTTTAGAAGCTTCTTCTGTGTTGTAGAGAGCTCAGGTCTTTCATCAAAAACCCTTAGACTTTTAAACTCAGTATGAGATGTGAAGTCATAACCTGCCTTCGCTAGAAGTTTGTATGCCTTGGGGTCAAACCCGTCTTTAGTTCGTTTTTCAGGCAAAATCGTTTTTATCTGGTCATTCTCAGGTTTCTTAACCTCTTGCTTTGTGATCTTTGTAAGAGGCATAGTGAAACTTTCCTTCAGAATTTCAACGTCACCGACCTTTATGCTTTTCGGACATTCAGTGAAAGGTGATTCACCCTTTTTTCGCCTAGATAAAGGGACGTATCGTAGGACAGGTGAACATTTCTCATCCTCTACAACTTTAGGTTTCACAAGGCTTGTAGATGTTTCACCCTTTTTCAGGTCAGATGCCTTCACATCCTCAACAGCTTCCTTCCTTGCATCTGCTTGTGGCTCTAAATTGAGCTTGTCATTCTTTTTTATCAAGGGGATTTCTGCAGGTATAACTTCCCCTGTGTTGTCGCTCTTCATATAAAATTTTGCATCAGCGAAATGGGATTCAACTTCTGTGAATGGGCTAGTGTCAGCCTCAACTTTCTTAATGCCATTTTGATAAAATTTAAAACACTGGTGCAATGTAGAAGTTATCACTCCATTGCCATGGATCCAAGGGCGACCTAATAGCAGCTTATAAGTGGTCTTGGAATCTATAACATGAAACAAAGTATCGGCCTTCAAATCCCCAATGATGAGCTCGAGGCGTATCATGCCAATCGCTCGTTGTCCCCCTTGATTGAAACCTTGAATCACCAACTTACTGTTTGATAGTTCTTCCATCGAGATGCCTAACTGCTTCATGGTTGACTTAGGCATTATGTTGACAGCTGATTGATGCGCAAATTGCTAACCGCAAGTGTACGGGTCAAGTTATAATATAGTGAATATGAAATTCGAATGTCGTCCTCTGGATTGGTGTCTAGTCAATTTTAATTACCGTAAATACTCTTGACCAATTTTATTTAGGGAATCGAATTGAATGAGAAATTAATTGAATCAAACATAAAATAATGCAAAAAGTGACAATCTAGTGGGAAGAATTGGTCTTAGGGATTTGATTTCACCAATTGGAGTTATGGATTAATTAACGGATTAACACATGCTATGAATCATAAATCTTGGTAAACTAAAATCACACATATCTCTCCCGAGCATACATGATTCTCCCATATACAATTGAACTCGATATCCCTATCTAAATCCAACAAACATACAAGGCAATAAGGATAACCTTTTTAACAATTTCTAGAATTAACCTTAATCTCCCGATTTTTAGCTAAATTCTAGTTATGCATATTGATTTCTAATTTAAATCCTCTCTCCCGAGTTAGATTCAAGCATAAACATCAATCAATTTATGGCCGGTAAATTGAAAGCATTATGGACACAAAATATGCATAAATGACATCAATAGCATAAAAACCGTAAATCAATCCATAACGTGCCCAACGGCTACATCAATCCCTAAGAATTAAAGCCTAGCTACTCATACACAACGTTACGATATATCAATAGTCTAAAACAGCCATAAACACTAACTAAGTTGAGGGAAAGAAGAAGTAAACTCAATGTAGGCCGAGACCGAGCGTCCCCGTCACGATCCCCACGAACAATGGGTTGATTTCCAACTTGCTCCCTTTGCTTCAGCCTCACAATGCTCTATTTCTGCTCTGTTTACGACTCCAAAACGTCCCAAAAAGATCCCCCCTTCAGACCTAGCCGCAAATAACTTATATTCTAATTTTTTCGTCGTAGCGTCGAGACGCTATCAAGACAGCGTCTCGACGCTGCCTCTAAAACGCGCGTATTTAGAAAAGGAAAGCTAGCATCGAGACGCTCAAGGAGCAGCGTCTCGACGCTGGTCTGCATTTGACCCCAATTTGACTTTTTCTTCTTTGATTCTCTTCGGTTCTTTTGCATCTTTTCACGCCCCGAACACCCGATTGACTCCAATATCACGTTTTAGCTCCAATCAACAATTTCCTACAAAATAAACATTAAGTGCAATAAAATGGCCAATAAATCATAAAAGACTAGCTAAATTGATTAGGGAAAACTAGCTAGCTATGCTCGCTATCAAACACCCCCAAACTTAAGCTTTTGCTAGTCCTCGAGCAAACTAAAAATCAAGCATATAGTAGAAGAATGGATGCAACAAACATGACTCAATCCTCAAGGCTCAAAAGTCAATAACCAAGCAAGCAAGAGACATGCCCATAAGGACCAATGAGGGAGACAAATTAAAATTTTTCCAAAATTAACTTGCACAAGCGAGATCTAACTCAACGAGATCAGACTCTACTAGCCCGGGATTGGATTATTAAACTCTCAGCTCATCTTCCCTCTACACTGGCACTAAGGTTTCACTAATGAGTTAATGAAACAAATTAGTTTGTTTTCCTCCATACTTAGGTGCTTATAATTGACAATTAAATTAAGCAATTATATGTGGCACTAGCTTTCACACACCTGTTGCAGGGACCCTTAACCTGAGTTTTCTCTGGTTGGCCTAACTGATCACAACAGGGGTAGCTCTTTTTGCCTAAACTTTATTAAACATTGCAAACTGTGCACAGGCCATGGCATAATTTTTTTCTCAACAGTAACAACAAGAGTGATTTTTTTTATGAACATGATAAGCATATATTCTTTTCTTTCCTCCTAAGCAAGATCAAACATGCTAATTTGCAAAAAATTAACTCTTTAGCTCTTCCCTACACCTATCGAGGTGACAACAAGCATATGAACCTAATAATTCGCTCCTAAGAATTCAAATCCAAATCAAGCCAAGACAAATACTCTACTCATGCAAGACATCTCCTAGAAAAAGTTTAAAAAGTCTCCCTTTTTGGGCACTCATGCTTACAACTCATCGAAAGCTTGAAAATTGACAAGAAAGCCTATCCTAGGAAATCATAGTCATGCAAAAATAGCATCTAGAAAACAACCATATGCTCAATTCAAAGAAAGCTCAAAACCATAGCCCGAACTCAGATGCTCAAGGGCTCCACAAACATGCTATTCCACCCCCAAACTTAAAACATGCATTGTCCTCAATGTATAAAGAAAATAACGCATAATCAAGCATGAGAACAATAAAAGAATAGGAGGAGTGAACAGTACTGCCCTGGAATGACGATGTCAGCCTTTATAGAAGCTTGCAAGCAAGGGAGAAACAGGAACCAAGACCTACAAACAAAAACAAACAATAAATCAAAAGCAAAAAGAAAAACACAACTAAACTTACTTGGGTTGCCTCCCATAAGCGCTTGTTTAACGTCATTAGCTCGACGTGTTGACCGAATAGGCATCAAGGTGGTCTAATGTCAGATGTCCCATCACTGGTGCTTTTCCTAGCACCTTTCCTATAGCCCACCAACATGGTTTCTGATGTGTTCTTAGGGTCCTCAAAAGCTTTTAGGATCTCCTTCTCCTGTTGAACTCTGATGATCAGCTCCCTACGCTCAATATCAATTATAACTCTCCCTGTAGCAAGGAAAGATCTCCCTAATATGATAGGCATGGCAGGATTCTCTTTAATATCTAACACAAAGAAATCAACAGGAAGGAAAAATCTACCTACTTTGATCAGAACATTCTCCACAATTCCATAAGGACTAACCACAGACTGGTCAGCCAACTGGAGTCTAACAGAAGTAGATTTTATTTCTCCTATGTTAAGCATTTTGCACAATGATAGAGGAATTATGTTTATGCTCGCCCCTAGATCACATAGTGCTCTACATGAATAAGTACCAAAATTACAAGGAATAGTAAAACTCCCTGGGTCAGACAGTTTTTCTGGTACTCTCTGTTGGACACGAGCACTGCACGTCGATGCAAGATATACAGTCTCCAACTGCTTTTCCTTTTTCTTCTTGTTGAGCCATTCCTTCATGAATTTTCTGTAGTGAGGCATCTGCTCCAAGGCATCTGAAAAAGGAATATTAACATGCAAACCCATAAAAGCATCTAAAAGCTTGTCAAACTTAACCTTAGAATTTTTCTTTTTCTTTGATTTAGGAACTAAAACAGTAGGAGAAGGGATAGAAGGCTCAGGATTAAGCTTTTCAGCCTCGTTTGAGGTGGTGCCTTCTTCAACTTCTCCTGTGAGTTCCTCTGGTTTAGTAGTCTCCTCCTCGTGATGCACAGAGACGACCTTGCAGTACTCCATAGAAGATTTCTCCTATTCAGCTGGGGCTTTACCTTTATTCATGGTGTTGACAACACTTACCAGTTGTCCCAGCTGAGTCTCAATGTTCTTGATGGCTGCAGAATGACCATTGACAGTAGTGTTTAAGGCAATCATGGCCTCCTCAAGCTTATTTGACATGTTGCTTGATTCTGCAATAAAAGCTCCAACAAGATCCTCAAAAGACGTTTTACTTTCTTGCTTAGGAGTGAAGCCAGGAGGATTCAACACATTCTTATTATTAGCATAGGAAAAATTCTCATGATTTCTATTGCTAGGGTGATAATGTGTAGGTGTAGAATTATTATTATACCCCCTAGAATTGAAATTTGAGACATACTGAACCTGCTCGAGATTTTCCTCCTGAGTTTGGGATGCGAGGGCAGCTGCAGACTCAATCGATTGAGCATTCCCTGAACCTGAGAATTTTAAAAATGCATTAGCCAAAGAAGACATCTGGGCCTGAAGTGCACTTACGTTGTCAATCTCGAACACTCCAGTAGCAATCTTCTTGGGTCCCGATCGCTCAGATGGCCACTGATAGCTATTGGTGGCCATTTCCTCTAACAAAGTCCTAGCACTCTCAACAGTTTTGGACAACAGAGTCCCACCTGCTGCTGCATCAACAATAGTTTTTGTACTAGGAGTTAAGCCATTATAAATTAATTGAACCTGAAGCCAGTCGGGGTATCCATGCTGAGGGCACTTCCTCAGCAACTCTTTAAATCGCTCCCAAGCCTCGAACAGCTGCTCATCAAACTGTTGCTGGAACGTCCCAATTTCGGTCCTCAGCTTGACCGTCTTAGCAGGAGGGAAGAAATTCTTTAAGAATGCCTGGACCAAAGCATCCCAAGTGGTAATGCTCCCAGGTGGAATAGATTGTAACCAGTCCCTCGCTTTATCCTGCAAAGAAAAAGGAAATAAACGTAAGCGAATGGCATCTTCAGAAACACCATTTAACTTTACCGTCCCACAGATGTCTAGGAAGGATTTCAGGTGAGAATTGGGATCCTCTGTGGCCGATCCTCTGTGGCCGATCCTCTGTAGGCGCAGTCTCGAGCCATCTGAATGAGACTCGTTTTCAGCTCGAAATTATTAGCATTGATCGGGGCATAGACAATCCCCGATTGTTGCTCCTGAAAGACCGGCTGAAAGTAGTCCCTAATAGGCTTAGGCTCCTCAGGATTAGGATTGGCCATTTGGATATTTTCTTGATTTTCCCTTCGAAGTCTATTGTATGTTCTTTCTATCTCTGGATCTAAGGGAACTAAGGCCAACTCTCTAACCCTTTGCATGCACAATCCGACCTAACTTAAAAAGGAAAAATAAAAGAAAAGGAAAGAAAACAAATAAGGAAAGAATCTAAGACAAGGAAAAGCTAAATCTAAAATAGGAAAGAAAAATAATCTACAAAAGGAAAAGATAAACAAAAAAGGAATGTACAATCAAATATGGCAAAAACAAATAAGGAAACTAACAAATAAGGAAAATAATCTAGAAAAGGAAAATAAACCAAAAAGAAAAATCTATCTATGGAAAATCCAAACAAATATGGAAAAATCTAAATATGGAAAAGAAAAACAACAAAGGAAAAAAAAAATGCAATCTACCTAAAAACAAAAATAATAAAAAATAAAATACACCCTAAACTAAGACCGGACAATTTTTCTTCGATATTAAAAATGACTAAATTTGCCAATCCCCGACAACGGCGCCAAAAACTTGATGCGCAAATTTCTAACCGCAAGTGTACGGGTCAAGTTATAATATAGTGAATATGAAATTCGAATGTCGTCCTCTGGATTGGTGTCTAGTCAATTTTAATTACCGTAAATACTCTTGACCAATTTTATTTAGGGAATCGAATTCAATGAGAAATTAATTGAATCAAACATAAAATAATGCAAAAAGTGACAATCAGTGGGAAGAATTGGTCTTAGGGATTTGATTTCACCAATTGGAGTTATGGATTAATTAACGGATTAACACATGCTATTAATCATAAATCTTGGTAAACTAAAATCACACATATCTCTCCCGAGCATACATGATTCTCCCATATGCAATTGAACTCGATATCCCTATCTAAATCCAACAAACATACAAGGAAATAAGGATAACCTTTTTAACAATTTCTAGAATTAACCTTAATCTCCCGATTTTTAGCTAAATTCTAGTTATGCATATTGATTTCTAATTTAAATCCTCTCTCCCGAGTTAGATTCAAGCATAAACATCAATCAATTTATGGCCGGTAAATTGAAAGCATTATGGACACAAAATATGAATAAATGACATCAATAGCATAAAAACCGTAAATCAATCCATAACGTGCCCAACGGCTACATCAATCCCTAAGAATTAAAGCCTAGCTACTCATACACAACGTTACGATATAGCAATAGTCTAAAACAGCCATAAACACTAACTAAGTTGAGGGAAAGAAGAAGTAAACTCAATGTAGGCCGAGACCGAGCGTCCCCGTCACGATCCCCACGAACAATGGGTTGATTTCCAACTTGCTCCCTTTGCTTCAGCCTCACAATGCTCTGTTTCTGCTCTGTTTACGGCTCCAAAACGTCCCAAAAAGATCCCCCCTTCAGACCTAGCCGCAAATAACTTATATTCTGATTTTTTCGTCGTAGCGTCGAGACGCTATCAAGACAACGTCTTGACGCTGCCTCTAAAACGCGCGTATTCAGAAAAGGAAAGCTAGCGTCGAGACGCTCAAGGAGCAGCGTCGAGACGCTGGTCTGCATTTGACCCCAATTTGACTTTTTCTTCTTTGATTCTCTTCGGTTCTTTTGCATCTTTTCACGCCCCGAACACCCGATTGACTCCAATATCACGTTTTAGCTCCAATCAACAATTTCCTACAAAATAAACATTAAGTGCAATAAAATGGCCAATAAATCATAAAAGACTAGCTAAATTGATTAGGGAAAACTAGCTAGCTATGCTCGCTATCACTGATCCATCATCAATGAGGATCCGACTAACCTTCTGTTCTCGGATGTATCCCGAGACGAATAAAGGTCTATTGTGAGGTTTCGACCCTAACAACAAATCTTCATCAGAAAATCCTATAGACATACAACACCAAGCACATGTGAGTGCCTTAGAGGTCGGGATGTTTGAACTATCAGACTCGATCAACGCATCAATAAGGACACTTTTAGCTTCCTGAGGAAGTGACAATAAGTCCTTTATGCTGAAGGAGGATAAGTTTCCTGGACTTGCCACTGTTTCTGAGGAACTAGCAGGGACATCATCATCTTCCACCATGTCCACAATGTGACACGTGACGATTTCAAGTGCTTCTACTTGACTATCATCGAGAAAGCGCCTTGGGAAGTATTCTGCCAAAGTTATGGGTGGTGGAGGGCAAAAGAAATCTTCACTTTCCTCCACGACAGGCTTTGACCTCCTCGACTTCTTTTTTCCCTTCTTCCTTTGAGACTTAACATTTCTTTTACTATCTCGAAATAGGCAGGACTCTTTCTGTGCGTAACTTTGCTTTTGCTTTTTGCGACGAACGACAAGGGTCCAGCCTTCGTTCTCATCTTCAATGGAATTATATTTTTCTTGGGACCCCTTCATTCTGGCTTCTTTTCGGAATCGAACCACTACGGGATCAAGGGTCCCAAATTGAATCAGCCTCTCTTCATAATCATATGAGGAAATTAAAGGAATTTGATCCCCCACATTCGCCATTATTGTTGCATGATTCGCTTGAGCCACCTCATCAAGGTCCAGCTCAATTTTCTTTTCACGAGCCAACTTAAGGATTAGCTCTTTTAAAACAAAACATTTCTCCACTGGATGGCTAACGACTCGGTGATACTTGGAGTAGTTAGGATCATTGACTTTCCCTAACTCTTCCGGTCTTTTGCATTTGGGGAGTTCAATTAACTGCTTCTCCAACAATTGTTCCAACATATCTGGGACGTCGGAATCTGGAAACGGATACACTTTTTCTTGTCTTTCTTTTAAAGTTAGGTGACGTCTCTCGCCTGTCTCCATTCGCTTATCGGATTTACTTTCTTTTCCTTTGGAGGAAAATTTCAATGGGGTCGTGTTGACGACCATGGATTCTTTTGTGCCACTCTTCTTAACTTTCTCAGTGCCTTTGACTTCCTTCTTTTCTTTCCTCATGTCTGGGACTACGGGATCTTTATTTCCTCTACTAGCGATGTTCAACTCCATATCATGAGCGCAAGTCGCTAATTCTTCAAAGGTCTGGGGTTTTATCCCTTGTAAGATGTAAAGAAGTCCCCAATGCATGCCTTGGGTGCACATTTCAACAGAGGACACTTCAGAGAGTCTATCTTTACAGTCGAGACTCAAGGCTCTCCAACGGTTGATGTAGTCGATGACTGGCTCACCCTTCCGTTGCTTTGTGCTCGTGAGTTCCGTCATACTAACTGTTCGCCTCGTACTGTAGAAGAGATTCAGAAACTCTCTCTCAATCTGTTCCCAGCTGCCAATTGTCTCAGGCTCCAGGCCAGTGTACCAATCGAACGCGTTTCCTTTCATTGTTCGGACAAATTGCTTAACAAGCAAATCTCCCCGAGTACCGACGTTCTCACAGGTTTCAACAAAGTGGGCGATGTGCTGCTTTGGGTTGCCCTTTCCGTCAAACTATTGGAACTTCGGAGGCTGATACCCATAAGGCAGTCTCAGATTGTCAATCCTCTTTGTATAAGGTTTGGAATACAAGAGGGAACTTTGAGTGGGTCCACCGTATTGAGCCCTGATGGAATTCATGATCATGTCCTGCAGTTGTTGGACAGACAAAGAGGCAACTGACGTGGAGTGTTGTGGTTGGTCCTCACGCATGACAACCTTCCCCTTATCATTCTTTCCTGCAGCAGGGGTCTGGCTAAACTCAGCCGTTTCTCGGTTTTGCAACTGGTTCTTCAAATAGGCAATCTCAAGATCTCTTTCATCAACTGCCTTCATTAAGAGATTGAGTTTTCTTTCCATCTCTGCCATTCTTTCATCCTGGTCTACATCAGCCATCATGACGGACATCACATCAGGATTTAGTGTATCCTTTGGCTGTTTAGATGTTGGAATGACAGATTCGAACAGCGGGTTATCTTTGACTGCAACCCTATCCTTAGAGGATTCTTCAATCAACTTTGAGATCCTGCTTGCAACAGCAAGAGGAGTATGATCCTCCTTGATCTCAATTCCTTGGGAACGACTACGAGTGACAGGACCCGTATAAGAGTCGCTCGATGTTGTAACCTTCGCGGGAGCTTTCTTTGGTGCCATCACGTCGGTTGGATCTTTAGGCAAGAGAAAGAGATGAGAGGTAGAGATGGTCCCACTGGGCGTGCCAATTTGTTCACACGTAACTTCGAAGATGGAGACACGTGGAATAAACGTATATTTGTATTAATATTTGTATGCGTGTGGATGTACAATCTCTAATGTTAATCCTCTGATTCTCTCTCTTGTGTGTGGATGTGTTTCACTCGAGGGCTGGAACGCTTGATCTTGAGTTTGAAGCTTCAATGGATTCTTAGAGCTTGAAGTCTTCTAATCTTGAAGGAGTCTT
The DNA here is from genome assembly GCA_017139565.1 of Luffa aegyptiaca. Classification (NCBI taxonomy): domain Eukaryota; kingdom Viridiplantae; phylum Streptophyta; class Magnoliopsida; order Cucurbitales; family Cucurbitaceae; genus Luffa; species Luffa aegyptiaca. The sequence goes on from CM029403.1 coordinate 40,092,227, forward strand.
CAATCTTCAAGAAGTGTTCAGCACTTTGAAACTTATGGATTTCAAGGAGTCTTCAGTCTTCAGTCTTCAATCTTGATGGAGTTTCTCTGAATTCTCTGACTCTGGCTTGGAGCTTCAAAATTCTGACCCCTCCAGAATGGAAGAGAACCCCTCTATTTATAGAGTGATGGGCCCTGGTGACTTTTGGGCCAACTACTTGGGTTTGGACTTTATTAGTCTTGGGCTCAACTATTTAGTCTTGGGTATGGTTCATATTTGACCCAAAGTCATATGACCCAAATATTTAAAAGACCCAAATTTGATCAAAATAATTTTTTTTTTAATTAATTGGTCAAATTAATTAATTTGATCAATGTAATTTAATTTTAATTGATCAAATAGAAATTTGGCTCTATAAATTTATAATTGGCCAATTTTGTCTTCAAATTAAATTTGGGACACATGTCAATTTATAATTGGTCCTCAAATTTAATTAATTATAATTTCATCATTAATTTTAAGTAATGACGTGACAATTTGTGATTGGTCAAAATTTCTCCTTCAACACTCACGTTTATATTTAAGATTAAGAATAAGGTTAAGAATTGGTTTAAAAAAAAAAATCCAACGTTTATATTCAAATTCCCACGTTTATGTTTTCTTTTTAAAAAATAAAAAAAAAAATCTCATCTTTGGTAAGATTAAGAATTGGTTTTAAAAAAAAATCTATTTTTTAATTTTAGTAGATCATTCCCACGTTTATGTTTTCTTTTTTTTTTTTTAAAAAAAAAAACTCATCTTAGGTAAGATTAAGAATTGGTTAAAAAAAAATCTCTTTTTTAATTTTAGTAGATCATTCAAACGTATGTGTTTTCTTTCTTTCTTTTTTTTTTTATTAAAAAAAAACACATCTTTGGTAGATCATTCCCACGTTTAGGTTTTCTTTTTTTTTTTTTAAAAAAAAAAAAAATATCTCATCTTTGGTAAGATTAAGAATTGGTTTTAAAAAAAATCTCTTTATTAATTTTAGTAGATCATTCCCACGTTTATATTTTCTTTTTCTAAAAAAATCTTATCTTTGGTAAGATTAAGAATTAGTTTAAAAAAAATCTCTTTTTTTAATTTTAGTAGATCAATCCCACGTTTATGTTTTTTTTTTTTAAACCCATCTTTGGTATATCATTCCCACATTTAGGTTTTCTTTTTTTTTTTTTTTTTTAAAAAAAATCATCTTTGGTAAGATTAAGAATTTGTTTTAAAAAAATAATAAGATTAAAAATTGGTTTGAGATATGGATCTAGATCATTCCCATGGTTTTTTTTTTTTTTTTTTAAAAAAAAAAATCTCATCTTTGATAAGATTAAGAATTGGTTTAAAAAACATCTCTTTTTCAATTTTATTGCGTATATGTTTTCTTTATTCAAATTTACTTTTAATATTATTCCATAGACGAAAAAAGATAATAAATAATAAAACATGTTTTTAAAATATATAACAAAATATTTTAAATAATTAATTTCAAAATAGTGATTCTACAAAATCGTTGGAAAAATAAATTACCTTATTCAAATTTATTTACGTTTAATATTATTCCATAGACGAAAGTTTTTTTTTTTTTCAAAATGCTTTAAATAAAAATTTATGTTCTGAAAATTTTCAATCACGTGCATCGCAGTCTTTTAACTAGTTGAATAAAATGGACCTAATTTTTTACATTTTTCTTAGTTTGAAGGTTAAATTTTTACACTCCAAAGTTTAGGGATCCAATTTTTACAATTTTGAAAGTTTGGGGGTTTAATTTTTACTTTTGAAAGTTTAAGGGTGTAATTGTTACAACCACCATACTCCATGTTTTCAATACACATATGAGATCTCACACAATCTCTCTCTCTCTCTCTCTCTCTCTCTTTAAATTTATTATATATCCCTTCAATATTACACATTTATATTTCAAAACAAATATACATCACATTTCTTAATGTTTTTTTTTTCTACCCTCCTCAAACAAAACTCAATATTTTTTGTGCAATCTAAAGATATGAATAGCTGAAAGTTGAATTTATTTTTGTAAAAAAAATATCACGTCTTTTTATATACTTTTTTGTTTATCTCATTATTTAAATGATACATATAATACCATTTATTTTTAATAGTTCACTAAATTGAGAGGTTCTAAACAACCATATGAGAAAGACATCTCATAACCTGAGAAGCAACAACTAACTTAGAACGATGTATTTTTTCATACAATCATAAAAATAATGCACTTTTATAGTTTACGACATAGATTAACATAGTACCATGTATTTTTTATACAAATAATAAAAATCAACAAAAGATAAATCAAAATTGACTTATAGAAAATACCTCATATTCATAATTTCATACCAAATTCAACAAAATATAATTTGTGACTAAAGATAAAGGATAATTGTAATGGGTGGCAAAGTTGAGTGGTTAATGGCAAATATAACAACTTTTATAAAAAATATTGCAAATATGAAAAAGTTTTTAAATCCCCGTTTTACCCGTGCTTTGGTTTTGATTCTATCACTGATAGAATCTATCAGTAACAGTGATAGATTCTATCAGTCATGTTGGAGACAAACTTTATTGATTCTAATTTACTGATTCTATTATAAATTGCTAATTATAAGTTATTGTCTGAGTTGCTGTGTATTGATTTTGAGATTAATTTCAGGATGTAGAGGAAAAATGGTAGAAAAAAAAGTTGGTTTTGATTCTATCACTGATAGAATCCTATCAGTGATAGAAAATCTTTCTATCATTTTCCTATCATTGATAGATTGATAGAAAATCTTCTATCACCGTATCAGTTATAGAAGATTTCTATCATTGGTAGATATATCTATCAATGATAGAAATCTTCTATCGGTGATAGAAAGATAGATTTCTATCACTGTGATAGAAAATCTTTCTATCACTGATAGATTGATAGAAAATCTTCTTCACCGTATAAGTTATAAAAGATTTCTATCACTGATAGAAATCTTCTATCACTTGATAGAGTCTATTAGTGATAGAAAACTTTTCTATGATAGAAATCTTCTATCACTGATAGATTCTATCATTGATGAAGTCTACCAGATTTCTATCTCTAATAATCTATCAGTGCTAAAAGGTTTCTATCACTGATAGGTTCTATCAGTGATAGAACCCTTTTATTACTGAGAGATTCTATCAGTGATAGAAATAAAATCTATCAGTGATAGAAACGTAGAAAGGGTATTTTGGTAATTTAAACGGTCTGAAGAAAATATTTTGCCATTTTTACAATTTTTTTTGCGGGTTGCTATATTTGCCAATATTTTGGCCCATTTTATTATATATGCAATTGGCCCAAAGATAAATCTATCTATTCCTTTCATTCTAAATATTTCAAAATAAATAAACTTGATAAGTCAAACTAATGCTCCAAACTTTCAATCTCCTTACTCTTGGTTGGAGTTTTGTCGCTCAATATAAAAGTTTCCTGCAAACCAAACATTATATACATTATCAACAAATAATCTATTATATAATGTTACTGAAGTATTTTCTAAAACAAAATAACTTAAATATTTTGAACATAAAATTTACCTCAAGTAATTGGGTGAATGACAAATTGTTTTGCCAATCAATGCTTGTCCCAACATTTTTATCTATAGATGTTGCCTGTTGGCTTAAAATTGGCAACAAATTTTCTGGATAAAAGTTTGGTTCCTATTATATTAAAAAGAAAAAAATATAGCTATAAAAATAATAAAAATACAATAAATATAATAATTTTCTTCTCTTACCTCTAAAGATGTATTCCGGCTTTGACTATCATTCATGATTTCTCCTTTGTATCGTTCTTAAGAATATTTTGATTGTTTTCCTAATTGAGTTTTTTTTAAAAAAATATTTATTAGAAGAACCAAACATATTTAGAGTTTAGTGTGGTTCATATTTTACCTGTGTGAATGTTGATTGATTTGATGAAGTTTTGTTGGATTTCAAATTTTTTCTACATCTTCTCTTTTCAATTGGATCTTTCAATCGGTTACGAGGACAACCAACTGTGGGCTTTCTCTTTAACTCCACGTACTTGTAAAAGAGGACTATTGTTGGTACATGGAGTTATTTCTCTCATTCTTGAGCTAGTCTTAGTCAAACTTGGAATCTTAAGCGTTGCTTAAATGATTATTTTCTACAAAAATATTTTTCTTCATCTTCTCCAAATCTTTGAGCAATGGAGTAAAATTTTGAGAAGCAAGCTCAAACAACTTTTCATGTTCTGCGGCTAGTGAAGTAATTTGGCAAAAATGACGACATAACTTGTTATAACGGGTTCCATTTGCCTCTTTAAAATTCCCATTAACCTCAAACATTTGATTGCTGAAACCACTTGACCACCTTATCAAAATATATGGAGTAGGAATTCTTTTCACATTTTTCTTATCAAGCAACCTTAAGCGCATGACTACACAAAATACTAATGAAAGTGAATTTCATGCAACTACAAGTAACTGTTTGTGTTGAAGCGTCGTATCTAACCAAGCCAAGAAGAGATCTTCCAGGTGAGTATACTTTATAATCTGATGTACCATCAAACTTACCGATCTTATAGATATTACAATTAAGTATATCCATATACTATTTTTGAAACAATTTAAACATCTTCGGCCTATAAATTTCTACCCCATGTTATAACTATTGGGTTTTATGCCCTAAAACTCGTAGATAGTAAATGAAACAAATTAATCGATCTCAATAAAGCGTTATTTGAGTGATTTAGTAATTTGGTTATTGAATAATTGAGTTTGCATTAATAAACCCTAAATCCAATAAACTAAGATCCAAGGTTGTTTAAATGAAACTTGGACTAGTATGTGGGGACATACGAGGATTGGTGTCCAAGTAACAACCTAAATGGTCAATAGTATAGGGATAAGGCTGGGTACCTTATCCTGGTGACACTATGTGATACTGAAGGGATAAAAGCCCCACGCAGCGGAAAGTATTACCGAACCTACTCAGAGTCTTAGATTCTAATTGAAATACCAATACAATTTGTAAAATATTACAGCAATAAATATATATTTAATGGGCTGTACATAGGCTATAAACATGCTAAAAGATCAACTAGATTGATCCTAGTGATCAAGGATTTCATAGAAAACTTACTTTTGTAGAAAGTCTTGATCAATTCACCTTTTCTTGCCAATAAGATTGAAGACGCAGCAACCCTCTTGTGCGAACACCACCAATCGGCTACACCGGTATATCTCTAAGACTTCTTGAAGCAGGAGACTTGTGGGAGTCTTTTGGGAGAAATCTCTGAGAGAAGGAGAGACAATGGGATGCCTTTCACCCCACCCCAGGGGTCCTATATATAGGTAAAGGCCAAGACCTTTTCCTAATAGGAAAAGGTCTAGGAATAAGTTCAAATCTATTATCTGAACAATATCTAATTTTAATAATTAATTAATTCCATAATTAATTAATTACCCAATTAAATATCACATATTTAATCTTAGGGATTTTATTAAAATTAAAATTAATATGAATCCAATTCATATTAAATTTATTTGAACTCTTTCAAATATTTTCTTTCCTAATAGGAAAAGGTCTCTAATTTTAGTAAATAATTAATTAATTACCCAATTAAATATCATATATTTAATCTTAGGGATTTTATTAAAATTAATATGAATCCAATTCATATTAAATTTATTTGAACTCTTTCAAATATTTTCTCTCAAGAATTAATTTTTGAAATTAATTCAAAAATTATATTATAAAGTTTCATAAACTTTATATTATAATGCATCAATATACATTATACGATTCCCCAAATAAATTGAACACTTTCAATTTACAATTTATATTTGTTTGCTTCAAGTCTTTTTACGAGCTACCAGTGGGACCTAATGGACCTACAGATCAGAAGCTCCAACGATACGAGACTAATCGGCTTAAACTCATTAACCAAGTTAGTCTCCATTCGTTAACTGTGGGTCATTCCACTAAAGACCCTCAGCTGCACTCTTCTCACTGCAGAATATTTCTGTGTCGACGGATATCGACCAATACTACAAGTCAGTCCTTCACGTGTGTTCGTATCCCAGCTAGGTCAAATTACCGTTTTACCCCTGGTTTACATCTTTGTCCTTAAGTCCCCAGTGCTCCTCTAATGAACAACCTGTTTGAGGTCCAACCAACAAACAGAAGTCCCTCTCGTGCCATAGAGAGGGTTGGGCCCATTGTTCAAGTCCCGGAGACACCACTTAAGGGAACACACCTCTACTTACCCTAGAGTCGGGAAGGAGTGAATTCCATCTTGTGTGATTATGTTCCCAACTCCCCACTCGGTATTGTCCCCAAAATGGTAGGCTTATTGAGTCGGCGTGCTGGCCACTCTCACCCATACAAATCAAAGGACAACTCCTCGTGAACAGGAGTCCATAATCCACTCAGGATTGAGACTGAGTTGTCTAGGTCATCCTAGTGAAATAGAAACCAAGCCAACTAACGGTGTTACAGTTAGTGGTTAACTATTTCGCGGTCCGGTCTTATGCAAACTCATTGCATAGGATACCCCCACTCGCATGTCAACTACATGGACGCGTTGGATCATATCGTTTGTATCATAATACAAAGTGGGCCGTATCCATAGTGTCACCAGGATAAAGTACCCAGCCTTATCCCTATACTATAGACCTTTTAGGTTGTTACTTGAACATCGATCCCCGTATGTCCCCACATACTAGTTCAAGTTACATAAACAACCTTGGATCTTAGTTTATTGGATTTGGGTCAAATAGTGCAATATTTAACAATAACATTTTATTGCAGAAACTAAATAACACTTTATTAAATACAAGTATAAAATTTGTTTACATTCATTATCTACGAGTTTTAGGGCATAAAACCCAACAGATACGACCCACCTTGTATTCTCCAAAGCATCCATGTAGGAGACATGCGGGTGGGGGTATCCTATGCAATGAGTTTGCATAAGACCGAACCGCAAAATAGTAACCCCTAGATGTAACGTCGTTGACTAGTTTAGGTTTCTATTTCAATACGATGACCTAGGAAACTCAATCTCAAATCTTGAGTCTGTTATGAACCCCTTTCAGGAGGGATTGTCCTTAGATTTGTATGGGTGAGAGTGTGGCCAGTTCGCCGACTCAAAAATCCTACCATTTCAGGGGCAAGACCGAATGGGGGCTGGGAACATAACAGTACAAGATGGAATTCACTCCTTCCCCTATTGGGGCAAGTAGATGTGTGTTCCCTTAAGGGCTGATTTCGGGGCTTGAACAAAGGCGCGTGTTGGACTGCTTGCCGTTTTACGACTTTCACACCGCAAGCGCACGGGTCGTCACAAGTAATATAAAACGGTAGGTAATACAGAGTATCGAATCCACAGGGAGGCGAAGCGAAATTTAAGCAAGCAAAGATTCCTAGAGCACTAAAAATACTTGGGATAAATAATATTCAGGGACCAAAACATGCAATTAAAGAGAATAAAAAAATTAAAGCAATTAAAGAAATCAATTTGATCAACCAAGAAGAATAAAATATGGAGAAAGAGTTTTTAATGGGAAGTGGGGTCTTGAAAATCAATTATTAGCTAAACATTTATTATAATTATCTTATCTCATTGCCCAACTAATTATAATCCTAGAATCTCCGTTAATCACATAGGTTCTCCTGTCGGTTTCCTCTAATTGTAATTAATCCATTTTAACAACCTAAGTGTCCTTAGCGCCATTAAAAATCGTTAATAATTACGCTCTGATTCATTTTAGGAATCTAAGTTTAATCAACTAATCCCGTTGTCACGACGAGCAATTAAACTAGTTGCATGGATTACGATCTATCCTAATTTCTCTCCGTCGAGTCTCCATTAGGAATCTGATCAATACACAATTGGCCAGATTGCATAAAGCATTAAGCACATCCATACAAATAATTAGGAAAAAGGGCAAGAGACAGGTAATTATAACAACATTTTGACTATAATTTCATTTCAAGACCCCAAATTGGGGTTTAGCTATACATAGCTAAAATATCCACAAAATTTACAATGAAAAGCATAATTAAGAGCATAATAAAAGGGAAGGAATTGACCGTTGAAGACCCCTTCGCTAACGCTTGGAGTCCCTCTGAACACTCCTTGAGCCTCCTAGAATGCTCCCCAAAATTCCCCAAAAGTTTCCCACTAAAGAAACTCTCAAAAAGGCTTGAAAGCTTTGAGAGAGGCTCCCAAAGGAGCCAAGAAAGCAAGAGAGGAATGGAAGAATATGATGATTGATGGTAAATTGAGGCACCAAGGGGCGCCTTATATAGGCTCGGAAAGGGGGTAGCGTTGTGACGCTATATGGCACAGCGTCGCGACGCTGTGACGTCATCGAGTTGCAGGCCAAGAAATGGACAGCGTTGCGACGCTAGGCGTTTTCCAGATCTTTCAGCTACGGATTTGGGCTTAAATTTGGGCCTCTCCACATTTCTTTTTGGACATTTTTCTTCATAGTTGACCTCTTTTGACTCCCCTTGACCCAAGCATGGAAATTGGGCTTGAATGGCTTCATTTTGGGCACTTTTATCACCAAAATCCATAATTTGCTCCTAAAGACCAATTAACAAAATAAATTAAATATTTTCAATAAAAACACAATTAAAGCACAAAAAAAACCTAATAAATTGGGACTAAAATAGCGACATTTCTGATCGCTATCAGCGCGTCGTCCTCTCCTGGCCCGAGAGGAACTCCTGTTTAGTGGTTGGACCTTAAACAACTTGTTCATTAGAGGGATCAGTGGTACTTAAGGAACTAGAGGTAACCCATGGGGTAAAACGGTAATTTGACCCAGCTGGTGTTACGAACACACGTGAAAGATTGACTTACTGCATTGGTCGATATCCGTGGACACAGAAATATTCTACAGTGAGAAGAGTGCGGTTGTGGGTCTTTAGTGGAGTGACCCACAGTTAATGAATGTTGACTAACTTGGTTAATGAGTTTAGCCAATTAGTCTCGTATCATTGGAGCTTCTGATCTGTAGGTCCATTAGGTCCCACTGGTAGCTCGTAAAGAGACTTGAGGCAATTAAGTATAAATTGTAAATTGAAAGTGTTCAATTTATTTAGGGGAATCACATAATGTATATTGATACATTATAATATAAAGTTTATAAAACTTTATAATATAATTTTGAATTAATTTCAAAATTAATTCTTGAGAGAAAATATTTGAAACAGTTCAAATAATTAATATGAATTGGATTCATATTAATATAAATAAGTTAATAAAATCCCTAAGATTAAATATATGATATTTAATTGGGTAATTAATTAATTATGGAATTAATTATTTATTTATTAAATTAAACATGAATAAGATAATAGATTTGATCTTTTCATGACCTGTTCTTATAAGGAAAAGGTTGGCCTTTTCCTATAAATAGGACCCTTGGGGTGGGGTGAAAGGCATCCCATTCATTCTCCCACTCTCAGAGAATTCCCCTGAAGGCTCCCTCTAGACTCCCACCAGTCTCCTGCCTCTAGAAGTCTTATAGTCATTCCGGTGTAGCCATAGTGGTGGTGTTCGCAGTAGTTCGTGATTATTTCACAAGCAGTTGGTGCATTTAATCTAAGTCGTCAACGAGCGTAAGTAATTTGTTACTATATAAATTAGATTTAGATCTAATATTTTTGTATGCTTAGCCTTAATATAAATTTAGAATAGTTCTAAGATTATTGCCAATGTATTGGTATTTTAGATTAAACAAAATTAATTACGAATCGGTCCCAATCACGCTTCTGCTTTACGGAATTACGGAATTCCAATCCTTCAATTGGTATCAGAGCCGATCGTAGATCTAATTTTGTTTCTCTAAAATTTGCATTGGCTATTGGCGGGATTGATTAATGCATAATATATGTATGGTTTGCATTGGACTGTTTAGGTTAATTTTATGGCCATAGATTTTACTGTTTTTATGTGATTTCATCATGTAAGGGCCCGGTGTTTCGGGTATTTTATGTAAAATCGAGTCCTTTGTAAGTCCAGGTCTAGATAGTTTTTTATGAGATGAAAAACGTTGAATTCACGGCTGAAATCGAAGAAAAAGACAAAGAACATACGCTGTGTTTTTGCCCAGAAAGTGCTCCAGACGCAACAGAGTTGCGACGCTGTCTCGATTCGCAGACGCAGACGGCGAGAAGAAGCCACAGCATCGCGACGCTATCACGATGTGCGACGCGCGTTAGGGTTTCACGAGGACGTGTTTCAGGCGGTTCAAGGTAGCTGGCGGTCTGGTTCGCACAGTCCATCTGTGCTCGGACCGATTTGGTCCGGTTCAGCTGGAATTTGGCTCAGTTTGTGGTTTTCGTGGCTGGTTCAAAGTGGTTCGAGTCGGGTCGGGCGGTCTAGACTAGTATTTGGAGCTACAAAAGGATTTTTAGGATAGAATTTAGCTATAATTATTGTAATTTATGTTTTATTTTATCCCAGGGGCCAAAATTAACCGGTTCAATTGCTATTTATTTGCTTTATGGATGTCATATAGCTTAAATTCCCACCTTAGGTTAAGCATATTCATGCATATTTATTATTATAAATGTTATAATGTATCAAATATGTATGAATTTTATTTTCATAGATGTTTAATATAAAGTGTAATATTAAATGGATGAAAATTAAAATGCATTAAGCATGACATTACCTTAGTTTAATATAATTGTTATATTAATGTATGTCATAAATGCCATTGTATGGTTATAAATTAATTAGAATTCGATTGTTAATTTATGCCACCATAGTAGCAAGTTATAGGATTAACTCATTAAAATTTTATAAGTGATATAAAATATAGAATCCGTTAACCTATAACAAAGAATTGTATGCAAACATAGGATCTTAGGAAAATTAGATTAATTTTAAAATGTTTAAAATTAATTAGACCTAAGATCATATTTCTAATATGATTAGAATTATTCTTACTTAGAATTAAAAATAGTTTTAATTGACTAAGTAGGAAAAACATTACTATGATTATAAGGGAACTCCACCGGTTAAGTTTTGTCTAAGGCTGGGGGTACTTAAGATGACGGTTTACGGAACACCTCCTACCTGGGAACTAACCCGAAATACCGGAGTTGAATTAATCATAGTTAAATGTTAGCATACAATATCACTAGGTTTTTTAAAGAGTGTAATTCACCTAGATCTTTAGGGGCTGTTTGGGGCACTGAATAGGTTATAATAACCCCCTTTATTATAACCTATTCAGTGTTTGAGGCATCAACAAAAATAAATGGTGAGGTGGGTTATTTTTACCCCCGTTTATTTTATCTATTTTCTACAGTAACCATCATTCAACCCACTCGATTATTCTATCCATTTTCTACAGTAACTCTCTCTTCTCGTCTTCCATGCGACTCCTTGACTTTTCCGACGACCGCTGGTCATCGTCGGCCGACGATGTTTCCGGCGACTTTTCCGGCGATCGACGACGACTTTTTCGACAACTGCTTTTTTTTTTTTTCATTTTTTCAAATTTCTTCTCATTTTAATTTTTAAAAATATAAAAAATGAAAATAAAGAAAAAAAAGAAGAAAAGAAAGAAAACGAGGAAAAAAATTTTGGTCGTCGAAAAATTTGTCGGCAACCGCTGGAAAATTCGTTGAAAACGTTGTCGGAATTAGGGTTAGAGGAAGAAGAAAATGATGAAGATGGAGTTTGAGGTTGAGGAAGAAGATGGAGATGATGATGGAAATGGAGGAAGAAGATGATGAAGATGGAAATGGAGGAATAAGATGAAGATGATGGAGATGGAGGAAGAAGATAAAGATGGATGGAGAAAATGAAAAAGAAGGAAAAAAGAAAAAGAAAAAAGCGATTTTTGGTCATTCCATGTTAGAAACACTTACAAGTTTCTCAGTTGTCTTTCTACATATATAAATATGGAGTTTTATTAAATATGAAGTTTTATTATATAATTTCTTTGTAGATAAGCATTTACCATTTTTACGTTGAAAATACAAAAATGAAACAAATATGGTTTTTTAATATGAAATCATAAAATGACTTCTTTTGTGAAAAAATCATGACCCTAAAACAAAGAAAATCAACTCTTACCTTAGGTTATTTTTTTTTTTTTCCTTTTAAGTTAAACACATCATCTAACCCATATACCCAATACTTTATTTTTTTTACAACTGAATCCAAACAATTTTTTATTGATATTTGCAAAATATAATATTTGACATACAAAGTTGTATGAGGAGAATAAACAAAAAAAAACAGTCAACTTGAACATTTGATTCAGAATCTCATGTTAAACATATCAGCAATCCAAACACAGATTATTTTAACCCAGACTAAAATAATCTGCATCCCAAACACAGATTATTTTATCCCAGACTAAAATAATCTGCACCCCAAACTCAGATTATTTTATCCCAGACTATAATAATCTGCACCCCAAACACAGATTATTATAACCCCCAGACTATTATAATCCCTAGATTATTATAACCACCAGATATTATAACCAATTCAGCGCCCCAAACAACCCCTTAGAGTAAAGAGTTTACATTACTATGGTTATAAGGGAACTCTCTCGATGAAGTTCTGTCTAAGGCTGGAGGTACTTAAGATGACGGATTACGGAACACCTGCTACCTAGGAACTGACCCGGAACTTGAGTTGAATTAACCATAGTTATGTTAGCATGCAATATTGCCAGGTTAATTAAAAGAGTTTAATTCACCTAAGACATTAGATTAAAGACCTCCATATAAGAGTTATATAAGGCATAGACTTAGATAAATTCATTTAGCCAGAATTTACCTAAGTAATAGACCCTATAATTATAAAAATACTTAGTGGGAGGAAATATATCAAAACAAGATTTTCATAAATCAAGTTTTGCTCTCACGTCCTCAAAAGTTCACAACATGAGGTCCATGCTTGGCCTCGAGTCACCCTGGGAGTGACCCCCTACGGATGGTGTTTGCATGGATCAATATCAAGGTGAATGAGGGAGTATTTTATAGTAAGTGGGAGCAGGACACGTGTCAACGTATCCTTTCAGTCTCCTCCATTAGGTTGCACCGTGAGATCCCCATGATCTGCCTGCGAGTCGCCTTGGGAGCGATCACCCTACAGAGGGCTTGATCATGGGAGTCGGAACAACGCAAACTCTAGAAATGGATAGGGTTTCTTAGGTCCATTTCCAACTTTGACTTTCCCTACGGTAGCATTGTTGGGGCCGACCTCTGAGATCTGAAAGATGGAGGGTCACACTTACGGGATATTGTTAATGTGTTAATAATTTCCTGACCGAAAAAAAACGGTAGCTAAGAACTATTGGAATATGAGTTATTCTGGGAATAGGGATTGGCTGAGATTGTCTCAATTCAGAGGAGGAGTAGCTGATTGCCCTACGGTAGCTGTTGTTCTAAACCTCTGAAGTATTGTTGCAAAATGAATGTTTACTCTATGGATCGATCATTACTTTTGCTAAATTGATTGGATTAAAATAATACTATTATTTTGTGTAATGGGTTAATGCAACATCACTTATTAAGTTAATTTGTTTGTTCTCAGCATGAAACGTTCTTTGTATGCCTCTTGTAAAGCCAATTACAAAACTGGTATTTCTAATACAACTACGAAAAAGAACTTAAACATTAATTGCGTGAAATTGGTCTTAACTGAGGACGACCCTCAAGCCCACATGTCTAATTCATCTGAAATTGTTCATGATGAATATGACATAGACTGCTTAGCACATCTCAATGAAAATAAATTTGATTTATTGGTCATTGAAACGTGTATAGTGGAAAATGATGATACAACCTGGATCCTTGATTCAGGTGCCACTCATCACGTATGCTCTTCCTTTGAGGGAATGAGCTCCTGGCAATAGTTGGATGCTGGGGAAATGACTCTCAGAGTTGGGACTGGGGAGCTCATTTCAACTAAAGTAGTGGGAGATATTAAAATGCTCTTCTCCAGGGAAAGCTATATGTTATTATATAATGTATATATAGTTCCCAAAATAAAAAGAAATTTGATTTCTATTTCTTGTTTGCTAGAACAATGATATTCAGTGCCCTTTCTGTGAATGAAGCTTTCATTACTAAAAGGGGTACTGATATCTGTTCTGCAAAAATGGAGAACAATTTGTATGTTTTAAGACCAATAAAGTCTAGGGCTATTTTGAACAATGAAATGTTTAAAACAGCTGAGACTCAACCAAAAAGGCAGAAAGTTTCTCAAAGTACTTATCTTTGGCACTTGAGACTTGGCCACATAAATCTAAATAGGATTGGAAGATTGGTTAAGAACAGACTTCTAAGCCAGTTAGAAGATAGTACTTTACCTCCGTGTGAGTCATGTCTCGAAGGTAAAATGACCAAACGACCTTTTACTGGAAAAGGTTATCGTGCCAAGGAGCCTTTAGAACTCGTACATACGGATCTCTGTGGTCCAATGAATGTAAAAGCTCGAGGAGGGTATGAATATTTCATCTCTTTCATAGATGATTATTCAAGGTATGGTTATTTATACCTAATGAGTCATAAGTCTGAAGCCCTTGAAAAGTTCAAGGAGTACAGGACTAAAGTTGAGAACTTGTTAGGTAAGACCATTAAAACACTTCGATCTGATCGAGGTGGAGTATTTGGACTTAAAATTCTAGAACTATTTGATAGAACATGGAATCTCGTCTCAACTCTCAGCACCAGGTACACCTCAACAGAATGGTGTATCTGAAAAGAGAAACAAAACCTTGTTGGACATGGTTCGATCTATGATGAGCTATGCTCAACTGCCTAGTTCTTTTTGGGGTTATGTAGTAGAGACTGCAATTTTTATTTTGAATGTAGTTCCCTCAAAGAGTGTTTCTGAAACACCATTTGAGCTCTAGAGAGGGCATAAAGCTAGTTTACGTCATTTCAGAATTTGGGACTGCCCTGCACATGTGCTAGTAGCAAACCCAAAGAAATTGGATTCACGTTCAAAATTATGCCTATTCGTACCCAAAAGAAACAAGAGGTGGATACTTCTTCGATCCACAAGAAAATAAAGTGTTTGTTTCGACAAATGCTACTTTCTTAGAAGAAGACCACGTTTGAGAGCACAAGCCACGCAGTAAAATGGTGTTAAGTGAACTTTCTAGTGAAGCTACAAATGAATCAACAAGAGTTGTTAATGAGGCTGGACCTTCAACAAGGGTTGTTGATGAGCCCAGTTCACAGATTGGACCTTCAACAAGAGTTATAGATGAGCTCAGTACATTTGGTCAAGCCCATCCTTCTCAACAGTTGAGAATGCCTCGACGTAGTGGGAGGGTTGTTACTCAACCTGAACGCTATCAGGGTTTAGCAGAAAATCCAGCTGTCATACCTGATGATGGAGTTGAGGACCCATTGACCTTTAGACAGGCAATGAATGATGTGGACCATGACCAGTGGGTCATATCGACTTGCGCGACAAGAAATGGATGATGCCGTCATCTTAGCATCGCGACGCTAGGTCGATTCCATAAGCTTCAGCGCGGATTTGGGCATTTTTCTTGGGCTTCCTCCAATTCTTTTGGCCCAACACTTGAAATGATGAATCTTGGGCCTCCTCTTTGACCCATCTTGGAAATTATGGCTTGGATTACTCATATTTGGGCTCTTTTTCTCCATAATTCCATAAATTACTCCTAGGGACAAAATAATTAATTTCATTAGATATTCAATATATAAACCATATCCCCCAAAATTTCTAAAATCAAATCCTTGGCTATCATTGCTATCTACTCATGCATCCAAAAGAATTTAATCATGCTCAACACAACGAAAGCCTCCCCCCCAAACTTAAACTAAACATTGTCCCCAATGTTAAAAAACAATAAAGCATAAAGAGGGATACTGAGACTTCCCTGAGTCAGGAGAAAATCGTCCTCATCCTTTGGGCCGAGAAAATTGGATTTTTGGAGCTTCGAGACTTGCTAAGTGGATCCTGCAAGACAAAATTGGATAACAAGGCAAGGGGGATTTATTTACCGCAAAACTAACTAATAAAAAATTTAAAATTTAAATTCTTGGGTTGCCTCCCAAACAACGCTTTCTTTAACGTCTTTAGCTAGACGAGGCTCGACTCGCTCATGGAGGCTCGAAGTAAAATTTTTTGTCATCCTCCAGGCTTTGAATAAAATTTTGAATCGATCTGCCCAGCACAAACAGAGGAGAAGACAAACCTTCCCCTCGTCCATCATCGCTAAAGAAATTCTTATAAAAACAATCCATAAAGAATTCAACTGAGTTAAATCTTTTTTCCAAATCCCTATTCACAAAGCATTTATTTACAGAGTCATCTAGCATCATAATATCAATTGGTCTTGGATCTAAAGGCGGCCTATCCACTAAGCCTAACCATTCATCAGGTATTATCTCTATATGCTCATGAGACATAGTATTCATAACAGACTCGACAGGGCTATCATTTGACTCATCATCATCAGTATAAAAAAATTCAGCAATTTCAGGGTCAGATTCAAAACTATCATCAATTTCAGGATCAGATTCAATAATTTCAGGATCAGATTCAAAGCTATCATCTATCATGTGATTTTCTAAATTTAACGCAGGTAGGTCATGCTCATAGATATGTACAACAGGCATCACAATATCATTCATCAATTCATTCTCAAATAAAGGATCATCAAAGAACTCATCAGGATCTAAATCCACATCATCCATAGGTATTTCTCCTAGCTCTAAGCGTAGATTAAAGTCTTCCTCTTCATCATCATCAGTCAGTAATTCTAAGCCAACGAAAAAACAGGTATGTATACTACACACAGAATCATCATGGCCAAAAATACTAAATACAACTTTTTCATCATCAACATTCAGAGTCAACTTACTAGTGTGAAAACTGATTTCGGCTTTACTTGTGGCTAGGAATGGTCTACCAAGGATAATTGGCACTTATGTGTCCTCGTGCATATCTAGCACCACGAAGTCAACTGGGAAGATGAACTTATTGACCTTCACTAATACATCCTCCACTATACCCATTGGTTGGGTAATTGATCTATCAGCAAGTTGGAGTGTAATATCAGTGTCCTTCAAACCTGAAAGTCCGATCTTCTTGTGTAGAGAGTAGGGCATTAAATTTATACTTGCTTCTAAATCACAAAGAGCCCTATCAAAGGACACCTTTCCTATAACACAAGGAACAATGAAACTCCCTAGGTCTTTCTGTTTTAAGGGCATCTTTCCTGTAACTATCGTGTTGCTATTCTCTAATAACCTAAACACTTCCTTTTTAGTCAAAATTTTCTTTCTAGACATCATTTCTTTCATAAACTTCCCATAGTTAGACATGTTATAGAGAGCATCAACCAAAGGAATATTCATAGAAAGCTTTTTAAACATTTCTAAAAATTTCTGAAATTTCTCATCTAACCTAACATCCTTAAATCTATGAGGGAAGGGTAACTCCATGTAATCGAAGGTTGGACATTCGCCCCTCCTTTTGGGCTGGCTAATGTGTGGCCCTCTGACGTGGTGGTTGCACGGGACTACCTTTTCCTCGTCCATCTTCTCTTTCAATTTCATCTTTTCATCCTGCTTTTTCTTTTCTTCTTCTTTTCCTGCAAAATTGTTAGTATAATCAAAATTTAAATCAAAAGAGCGAGGAGGACTTTGGGACCTGTCTACGAAGGCTTTTTGTGCCTCAGTCCGTTCATCTTCATCATTGCTCGCCTTTTCTTCCTTCTTCAGCTTTCTCTTTTCATCTAAGCAGTCCTCCAATCTTCTCCCACTTCTGAGTGTAACCATCTTGCACTGCTCTCTAGGATTTGTCTCAGTATCGCTTGGGAACTTACCCTTTTGAAGGGCGTTTACTGCAGAAGCAATAATTTGTCCTATTTGCACCTCCATGTTCTTGAGAGCTACATCGTGGTTATTCACTGCTGACTGGAGACTTTCGTTCAACACTTTTTGCTCTTTAATGAAGAGAGCCACCATCTCTTCAAGGTTGCTTTTCTTCTCTGGTGTACTCGTGGAAGCAAACCCCGATGGTGGTTGTAACACATTCTTGTTATTGGAGTAGGAGAAGTTCTCGTGGTTGTGTGATAACTGCCCAAAAGGTAGTTATTTAGGCCTCATTTCTATATTGATTTGCGTGTCTTTTGTGCTTAATAGGGTTGGTTTTAGATATATATTACATGTTTCAACCCATTTGGAAGAATGGAAGCTTTGGAAATCATTTTGTGCAGAATCTGTTGCTGGGCGACTTGAGGGAGCAAATTTTGTGCTGCAGCAAAGCTGGGAGCGAAAACTGCCACGTCACAGCTTGTTAGCCAATTTAACAAACTGAATTCTGTTAAGCTAATCTCGGGATAAAGGAGCAAGGAGAGCCATCCACGTGTCTAGGTCAACCTAATTCAAGCTTTCCTCAACTCTATAGAAGGAGATAGCCGCCCAAGTCAAATTCATTCCACTTTTGGGAGAAAACATTCCATTCTTGGGAAGTTCCTTCCACCTTTGGGAGCCGAATAGAGGAGAGAGATTGGAGACCACCTAGAAGACCATCATTGCAAGCTGATCGGGGAGATTAGTATTTCCTTTTATTATCTTGTAATTATGGACATGCCTACTCAGATTGTAGCGTGCGTCTCCATGCATACTATGAACTAAGTAGCTTAGGCGTTGGTTAGGAACTATGTGATTGCCGTGCTTAACTTTAGTAATATAAATTGATTACTGCATCTTGGTTAATTGTTGTACTTGTTCCTATTTTATGCCCGCTTGGCCAGCCGGTATGAATACCTCTCTCTAGTTTCAGGGATGATTTAGAGAGTGTGTGGCGATTAATCACACTACGATCATTGTGTATTGGTGAACGCCAGTGACTGAGCTAGGGATAGCCAGTTGCCTAGTGCTTGATCGGTCGTACTTCATTGGGGTTGAAACACATTCCAAAAAATCTGGAGTTCTAGGAGGAATCCGCTAATAATACTGCGAGAGTTTGCATGATCAATAATATTGCTTGAGCATCTTTTAAAACAATCACTAAATCCTGACCAGCGCCTGTTTCTAATCTGTCTGTCTATCCGTTTACTTTCTGTTCTGTCATTTCTTTTGTTTCAGCATTATTCTTATAAAAACCAATGATTTTTACCATCTTTGAAACCATTAAAGAATTATATAAAATAGATAAAGTGGAAGCTAGTTCAGGCCTTGGATTGATAATACTTATTACTTGCTGCGGACTGTGTATACTTGCACAGAGTTCTAGAGTCCTTTTATACCATATTTGTACTCACTCTAGGAGCCCAACAAGTTTTTGGCGCCGTTGCCGGGGACTCAATAAGTTTTTATCTGATCTGTTTTGTGTATGTGTTTTAGTGGTTTGGTGCTAGAACTTTTTGATTGTTTCTTTTGTTTTTGCAGGCCTGAGTTTGGTGCATGAGCGATCCGCCTGGGGTGAGGTTCGAGCTTGATCCAGAAATCGAGAGGACATTCAGGAGAAGAAGGAGAGAGCAGCGTAGAAACCAGAATTCAATGGCTGATGTGCCGCGTCTCCCGCAGGGTCCTGAAGATCCAGCGAACCCCCAGCACAATCGTTTGCTGCAGCAAAACCCGCCGCTGGAGCAAAATGAGCAGCAAAATAATCAGGCTAAGAATCCTATCTTGGTAGCAAACGATAGGACCAGAGCCATTCGAGTATATGCTTTTCCAATGTTTGATGAGTTGAATCCAGGGATTGCACGTCCTCAAATTCAAGCGGCAAATTTTGAAATGAAACCGGTAATGTTTCGGATGTTGCAAACCGTGGGTCAATTCCATGGTTTGTCATCTGAAGACCCTCATTTACATCTTAAGTCTTTTCTAGGAGTTAGTGATTCTTTTGTAATTCAAGGAGTGCCTAGAGATGCTCTTAGATGAACTTTGTTCCGGTATTCTCTTAGGGATGGAGCGAAGGCGTGGTTAAATTCTTTTGCTCCAGGATCAATTAGGACATGGGATGAGTTAGCTGAAAAAATTTTGAGTAAATATTTCCCACCTAATAGAAATGCTAAATTAAGGAGTGAAATAGTAGGGTTTAGGCAACTTGAAGATGAAACTTTTAGTGAGGCTTGGGAGAGGTTTAAGGAGCTTTTGCGAAAGTGTCCCCACCATGGAGTACCACATTGTATCCAAATGGAAACATTTTACAATGGATTGAACGCGGTAACTCAAGGTATGGTCGATGCTTCGGCTGGAGGGGCCCTTTTGGCAAAAACTTTCAACGAAGCTTATGAAATTTTAGAAAGAATATCTACTAATAGTTGTCAGTGGTCGGGTGTTAGAGACACAAATAAAAAGGTTAAGAGTGTATTAGAAGTTGATGGTGTGTCCACCATTAGGGCTGATCTTGCAATGATTGCTAACGCTCTTAAGAATGTGACAGTGATTAGTCATCAGCAGCCGCCAGTTGTGGAGCCTGCTGCAGTGGTGAACCAAGTTGCAGAGGAAGCTTATGTCTATTGTGGTGAAGATCACAACTACGAGTTTTGCCCCAGCAATCCAGCTTCTGTGTTTTTTGTAGGTAATAAGAGGAATAACCCTTACTCTAACTTCTATAATCCAGGTTGGCGCAACCACCCCAACTTTGCATGGGGAGGACAAGGAAGCAGTATGCAAACACAACAAAAGGTGAACCAACCGGGATTTGCTAAAGCGTAGGTATTGCCTCAGCAAAATAAGCAGGTTTTGCCCCAGCAAAATTCGGGGAATTCTCTCGAGGCAATGATGAAAGAATTTATGGCTCGTACAGACGCCGCAATTCAAAGTAATCAAGCTTCAATGAGAGCCCTTGAATTGCAAGTGGGTCAGCTAGCCAATGAGCTGAAGGCAAGGCCTCAAGGGAAACTTCCTTCAGATACTGAACACCCTAGAAGGGAAGGTAAGGAGCAGGTAAAGGCAGTGACTCTTAGGAGTGGTAAGCCACTAGAAGAAAGCGTAGAGCCTAGTAAAACCCAAGCTGTAGGAAAAAATGGTGATAAAAACGTTGTTGTCGAGAAAGAGTTGGAGACTGGTCAGGGTGCTGGAGGCAGCAATAAAGATGCTGGAGCATCTGGTTCTATTCCAGATGTGGAACCACCTTATGTGCCACCCCCACCTTATGTACCACCTCTACCTTTTCCACAAAGGCAAAAGCCTAAGAATCAGGATGGTCAATTTAAAAAGTTTTTAGAAATTCTTAAGCAATTGCATATAAATATCCCCTTAGTAGAAGCTATAGAGCAAATGTCTAATTATGCTAAATTTCTTAAGGATATTTTAACTAAAAAGAAGAGGTTAGGTGAGTTTGAAACTGTATCTCTTACTGAGGAATGTAGTGCTATTCTTAAGAATGGGCTACCACCCAAGGCTAAGGATCCAGGATCATTTACTATACCTGTGTCTATAGGTGGAAAAGAGTTAGGTAGAGCACTCTGTGATTTAGGTGCAAGCATTAACCTTATGCCTCTTTCGGTCTATCGAAAGCTAGGTATTGGTGAAGCTAGACCTACCACAGTCACCCTCCAACTAGCTGATAGGTCTATCACATATCCAGAGGGTAAAATTGTGTCTTAGTAAAGGTAGATAAATTCATATTTCCTGTTGATTTTATTATTTTAGACTATGAGGCTGATAAAGATGTCCCAATTATTCTAGGTCGTCCATTTTTGGCTACTGGTAGGGCGTTAATAGATGTTCAGAAAGGGGAATTAACAATGAGAGTCTGTAATGAGGAAGTAAAATTTAATGTGTTTAAAGCCATGAAATATCCAGACGAAATGGAGGATTGCTCTTTCATTAAGATTCTGGAGAGCACAATTGTTGAGACAGCAATACAGGATTCGGCTAATAAGCATTTGGAAGATCATGGAGAGGTTAGTGTAGAGGATTTAGAAGTTTATTCTTTAGAAAGAAAAAATGAAAAAGAATTGTTTAGGTGTGAGGATGTTTTTGAGTCTTTAGATTTAGATCAAAGAAAGGCTCCCCCGATTAAGCCATCCCTGATTGAGGCACCTACTTTAGATTTGAAGCCCTTGGCGGATCATCTAAAGTATGTGTATCTTGGAGAAGGTGAGACGTTGCCTATTATTGTTGCATCAGATTTAATGCCGGATCATGAGGAGGCCTTAATAAAATTACTGCAGCAATACCGCAAGGCTATTGGTTGGACATTGGCTGACATTCAGGGGATTAGCCCATCTTTTTGTATGCACAAAATCACTCTAGAGGAGGGATCCTTTAGGAGTATTGAGCAACAAAGAAGGCTTAACCCTACAATGAAAGAAGTGGTTAAAAAGGAGGTGATTAAATGGTTGGATGTTGGCATCATTTATCCAATTGCAGACAGCAATTGGGTAAGCCCTGTCCAATGTGTTCCTAAGAAAGGAGGTGTCACTGTGGTGAGCAATAAAGACAATGAGTTGATCCCAACTAGGACAGTAACTGGTTGGAGGGTTTGCATGGATTACAGGAGGCTTAATAAAGCCACCCGTAAGGACCACTTCCCTCTACCATTTATTGACCAGATGTTGGATAGGTTGGCTGGTCAGGCCTACTACTGTTTCTTGGATGGTTATTCTGGGTATAACCAGATTACTATTGCTCATGAGGATCAGGAAAAAACCACTTTCACCTGCCCTTATGGGACGTTTGCTTTCAGGCGAATGCCTTTTGGCCTTTGCAATGCTCCAGCAACATTTCAGCGGTGTATGTTAGCAATTTTTTCTGATATGATTGAGTCCACTGTTGAGGTATTCATGGACGATTTTTCAGTTTTTGGAGGGTCTTTTCAGAGTTGTTTAGATAATTTAGGTCAGGTGTTAAAGAGATGTGAGGATACCCATCTAGTTCTCAATTGGGAGAAATGCCACTTCATGGTGAAGGAGGGCATAGTGTTAGGTCATAGGATTTCTAAGAATGGTCTAGAAGTTGATAGAGCAAAAGTTGAGGTTATTGAAAGATTAGAACCGCGGAATTCAGTGAAGGGGATTCGGAGTTTTTTAGGTCATGCTGGATTTTATAGAAGGTTCATAAAGGATTTTTCAAAAATCAGTAAACCTCTTTGTAACTTATTGTGTACTGATCATGTTTTTGACTTTGATGCAGATTGTAGGAAGGCTTTTGAAGCATTGAAGGCTGCTTTAATCTCAGCACCCATTCTTTGTGCACCTAATTGGAGTTTACCATTTGAGGTAATGTGTGATGCGAGTGATGCTGCGGTAGGTGCTATGCTGGGGCAAAAGCAGGGCAAATGTATCCATCCTATATATTATGCAAGCAAGGTTTTAAATGAGGCACAAGTCAACTACACAACTACTGAAAAGGAGTTGTTAGCTGTGGTGTTTGCCTTTGAGAAATTCCGGCCATATTTGGTTGGATCCAAAGTCACGGTGTTCACGGATCATGCAGCAATAAGGTATTTGATGTCTAAGAAAGATGCTAAAGCTAGACTAATTCGTTGGGTTTTATTATTGCAGGAGTTCGACTTGGAGATAAAGGATAAGAAGGGATCAGAGAATGTCATTGCAGATCATTTGTCTCGTCTTAATCCATCATCATCTTTGCTGAAGCAATCTGCCATTTTCGATGATTTTCCGGATGAACAGCTCTTTGCTGTTCAGGTAAAGGTAGTCAGGGATCTCCCTTGGTATGCTGATATTGCTAACTTTTTGGTGAAGGGAGTCACTCCTATTGACATGGATTGGAGGCAGAAGAAAAAGTTTAAGCATGATGCAAAGTTTTTCTATTGGGATGAGCCATTTATGTATAAGCAATGCTCTGATGGTATTATTCGTAGGTGTGTTTCAAGTGATGAAGCAAAGGAAATCCTGAAGCAATGTCACTCTTCGCCGTATGGAGGCCATTTCAGCGGTCAGAGGACAGCTATGAGGATTTTGCATTGTGGATTCTTTTGGCCTACCTTGTTTAAGGATGCCCATTGGTTCTACAAGCAATGTGATGCTTGCCAAAGGAGAGGAAACTTGGGGCCCAGAGATGAAATGCCTCTTACTTACATTTTAGAAGTTGAATTATTCGATGTATGGGGTATTGATTTTATGGGGCCATTTCCCCCTTCTAATGGCAATGTTTTTATCTTATTGGCAGTAGATTATGTGCCCAAGTGGGTGGAGGCCATTGCATGCCATCAGAGTGATGCCAAGACGGTAGCAAGGTTTCTTCAATCGCACATCTTTGCGCGGTTTGGGACACCTAGAGCTCTAGTGAGTGATGAGGGTACACATTTTGTTAATAATATCTTAACTAAGCTTTTAGCTAAGTATGGAGTCAAGCATAGGATAGCTACCCCCTATCACCCACAGGCTAATGGTCAGGCTGAAATAAGTAATAGGGAAATTAAATCAATTCTAGAAAAAGTAGTCCATCCATCTAGGAAGAATTGGTCTTTTAGGTTGGATGAGGCTCTTTGGGCTTATAGGACAGCCTATAAGACTCCTCTAGGTATGTCTCCCTATCGGTTAGTTTATGGGAAAGCTTGTCATTTACCGTTGGAGCTAGAGCATAAAACGTTTTGGGCTTTGAAAAAATTAAACTTTGATCTGAGTAGTGTAGGGGCAATGAGGATGCTGCAGCTTAATGAATTGGAAGAATTTCGCCAATTTTCTTATGAAAATGCGAAAATATATAAAGAAAAGACTAAGTTGTGGCATGACAAGAAAATTAAGCCTAAAGAGTTTGTCAAAGGTCAAAAAGTGTTGCTTTATAATTCTAGATTAAGGTTGTTTCCTGGGAAACTTAAATCTAAATGGTCAGGGCCATTTATTGTGATTGAGGTTTTCCCCCATGGAGCAATTACTTTGCAAGACGAAAAGGATGGGAGAGTGTTCAAAGTGAATGGACAGCGTGTCAAACATTATTGGGGAGAGGAGTTCCAGACGAAATATCCTTCCCTAAAGTTGGTTGATGATTGAGAGAGCAAGATGTTTGCGGGAGCATTTCACAGAGCAATATTTTGAGCTCCCAGTGTTTATTTTTATTTTCTCGCTGATATGATTTGATTTTAATTAGGTTAGATTTGTTTTGTTTAAATTTTGCGTGATTTATTTTTACTTGTTGTATTTTTAATTCCATAGATTTTTTTTTATTTTCGCTAGTTATTTTATTAGTTGAGAGTAGAGGTAGTTTAAGTTTATTTTCTGTTTAGATTAGATTTTTATTCCAGTTTTTATTTTCGGTTATTTAAATTTCTGTTTAGATTAGAATTGAATAAAATTTCTCCTTATTTAATTCGGTTTTGAATAGTAAAAACAAAAGGATTTGATTTGAGCGGTTAATATTTGAATTTCCGGATTTGATTTTTCTTTTTCTATTTTTGAATTTAAATTTTCCGTATCCAAGAGTCTTAAGGTAATCTTTTCAAAAGGTTGTTGCGGCAAAGTTATGGCTGAAGCGAATCGTCCGAATAGGAAGGGTTTGGTTAATGATTGATTATCTTTACCGTTTGAATTTTTGAATTTCCGTGTGCAGGAAATTGCATGAGGAATTATGATGCTGCCACGTGTCACGCAGGGGCAATCCAAGGGCTTAATCATTAGACAGCATATAATTATTTACCATCGGCTGATTGGAATTCTGATTTTACCGTTTGATGGTTTTAATTCCACTAAGCTGCATGTGATTTAAAACGGTAATGTTAATTAATGAGAGCAAAATCTTTCGGTTAGGATTCAATTTGCTGGAGCCCTATTTATTAACAGCTTCTGGTAAGTATTTTTCACTTCGTCTTCTTGTTTCGAATCTTTGTCGTTTTCATTCTTCTTTCTTTATTGCTATTCTCTGTAAACCCCTTGAGTCTTCCATGGCGAAAACGAGAGCAAGAAAAGAGAGAGATCATGAGGAAGAAGAGGTACCCGTGACCCTCGAAGCACCGAAAGTTAAGACGAAGAAGAAGAAGACACCAGAAGAAAAAGAAGCTAAAAGAAGGAGAAGGCAGCAGAGGGCTGAGGATCAAGAAGTTATAGAGAAGGTGGTGGAAGATGTCGCTGCCACGGTGGTTGAAGAGGATCCGAAAGAACAAGAAGAACAAAACCCAGAGCAGACTGAGCCAGGTGTTGCGGATACAGAGGAAGTTCGAGAGGAAAATACCGAGGAAGTTCGAGAAGAAAATACAGAGGAAGTTCAAGAAAAGCAGGCTGAGGATGTGCAAGAAGAACAGGCAGAGGTTGCACGTGAAGAAGTTAATGAGCAAGAACAGGAGGCTCGTGTGGAGGTGATCATGCCGGAAGTGCCCAAACGTCGCCGCGTGAAGCGAAAAGCGGGCCGTGTCAAGGTAGTCCGAACTGACACCCCCTCGCCTCCAACTACTAACTCTGAAAGAGAAAATGCAGAGAAAGAAGAGCGTGAGAAGAAGGAAGCCGAAGAAAAAGCAAGAGAAGAGGAAGAGAAAAAGGCTGAGGAAGAGCGGTTGCTCAAGCGAAGGGCGGAAAAGGGCAAAAGTGTTGTTGCAGCATCGGAGGAACCTGATGAAATAGAAGAGTCACAATTGCCGTATGATCGCTTTGTCAACAATTTTGCCAGAGCAAAATACGCTGAGCTGCTGAAAAGAGACTTCCTGTTTGAAAGAGGATTTAGCGGTGATCTTCAGCATTTTCTGAGGACCGGCATTGCAGACCATGGCTGGGAGTTGTTTTGTGCGAAGCCTGAGTCTGTAAACGCGCAGGTGGTGCGTGAATTTTATGCTAATATTGACAAAGAATATGGTTTCCAGGTAATTGTTCGAGGAGTTGAGGTTGACTGGAGTCCTAGTGCTATTAACGCACTGTATAACCTTTAGAATTTCCCCCATGCAGCATATAATGAGATGGCTGTAGCGCCATCTAATGAGCAGTTAAGTGATGCTGTGCGGGAGGTGGGTATTGAAGGGGCACAGTGGCAGCTGTCCAAGACAGGGAAATGGACGTTTCAGTCAGCTTATCTGAAGAGGGAAGCGAACACGTGGATGGGATTTATCAGACAGAGGATGCTTCCAACGACTCATGACTCGACGGTCTCGAGGGAACGGGTTCTTCTGGCTTTCGCGATTTTGCGGTCTCTCAGCATTGATGTAGGGAAGGTGATTGTTAATGAGATTTCTGGTTGTTGGAAGAAGAAAGTGGGGAAGCTGTTTTTCCCGAATACCATTACCATGCTCTGCAAGCGAGCAGGGGTTCCAGAGAATGAGGGAGATGTGATTTTGTTTGACAAGGGGATCATCGACACGTCTAACTTGGCGCGGCTTCAGCGTACGCAAGAGGCACGTCGGGGTGGGCTGGTCTACGGCATCAACACAATTTTAGAACAACTCGCACTTTCGGCCAGCAGGCAGGAGTTTGCCGAGAGGCAAGCCTTGACTTTCTGGAACTATGTTAAGAGTCGTGATGCCAATCTAAAGAAGGCGCTGCATGAGAATTTTTCCAAACCGTATCCAGCCCTTCCAGCATTCCCTGAAGATTTATTGAACCCCTGGATCCCACCCCCACCTGTTGAAAGAGAATAGGAGGATGATGAAGAGCAGGGTCAGGAAGACTGACTAATGTGATGATTTTGAGCGAGCATTACTTTTGTTTTTCCATTTTTGTTTGCTCGCGCATATTTGACCCCGCTTGCTAATATGTTTGCTTGTTCCCTTTTAATTTTTCTGCTGCTAAAAAAAATATATCTGCTTTTGTAATTTCTTTTTCTATGTTTTTAATGAAATTTCCGAAGTATTTCTGTTCCATAAGCGTTGAGTAACTCTAACTTAACTAATTCTCTTTCTGAATTTTTGAAGCTTGGACTGGCTAAGCTTAATTAGATCAAGGTATTCTGATCTCCAGAAACCTTTTGCTTGAGCATTTTCTCTGGCCTGGTCGTTGCTGCGGCAAAGAAAATTCTGGAGGTAGTGTTGACTTATGTGATCCACTTTAAGCTTAGGTCTAGTCCCACGCTTAGTTTTAAAATTCAGATAGAAAAATTTAAGTTTGGGGGTATCATTTAAAATTTTAATGATTCATTGGGGACAATGAATAATTCAAGTTTGGGGGACTTTTTGCTACTCCAATTGTTTTGCTCGAGCATTCCTCTCCTTCATTAAATAATTTGTTAGGTTATTGAGTAACCGGAGACATTTGTGATACCCACAGTTTGTCTTCGCGTCAAAAGGTGACCTAGGAAATGTGAAAAATGATGAAAAATTATTTGCTGAAAAAAGTGATTGTTGAAAATTTTGCTGAGAAAATTCGTGGAGCAAAAGTTTTGAAGGATGAATGATAGTCCAGCAGTTGTTCTGTCTCCCAGAACTTAGGTGAGCTTCATCATAAAATGGTTCCATTCTGAGGGGCAGGAGATGGAATAACTAAGGATTTTTGAGCTTTACAATGAGTATTGAGCCTAGTTGGTGATAAGTTTGAGGCAAGGGTATACTGCACCATAAAGTGGGTCGTCCCATGCTTAAGAGCTTATGACTGTAGGGCTGCTTTAAGTCTGAAAAAAAAAAACCCCTTAAAAATGTGTTTTGATATGTCTGATAATAAAGTTGAGCTGTGGCAAGTTCTTAGAACTGAGTTAAAAGTGGTGATTATTTGTCCATGCCGGAAGAATTATTTTGCTACAGCAGAGCTTGGTTTTGCAGAGTGCTCAGGTAAAGGTTGAAGGTAGTGTTGGATTGTCTGGTTTGATTAAGCTATGTTTTGTCTAACGTTTTGAATTCTTGAAGGGAAGGTTGGTTAGTATTGCTCGGGACGCGCAATAGTTCAAGTTTGGGGGTGTGATAACTGCCCAAAAGGTAGTTATTTAGGCCTCATTTCTATATTGATTTGCGTGTCTTTTGTGCTTAATAGGGTTGGTTTTAGATATATATTACATGTTTTAACCCATTTGGAAGAATGGAAGCTTTGGAAATCATTTTGTGCAGAATCTGTTGCTGGGCGACTTGAGGGAGCAAATTTTGTGCTGCAGCAAAGCTGGGAGCGAAAACTGCCACGTCACAGCTCGTTAGCCAATTTAACAAACTGAATTCTGTTAAGCTAATCTCGGGATAAAGGAGCAAGGAGAGCCATCCACGTGTCTAGGTCAACCTAATTCAAGCTTTCCTCAACTCTATAAAAGGAGATAGCCGCCCAAGTCAAATTCATTCCACTTTTGGGAGAAAACATTCCATTCTTGGGAAGTTCCTTCCACCTTTGGGAGCCGAATAGAGGAGAGATATTGGAGACCACCTAGAAGACCATCATTGCAAGCTGATCGGGGAGATTAGTATTTCCTTTTATTATCTTGTAATTATGGACATGCCTACTCAGATTGTAGCATGCGTCTCCATGCATACTATGAACTAAGTAGCTTAGGCGTTGGTTAGGAACTATGTGATTGCCGTGCTTAACTTTAGTAATATAAATTGATTACTGCATCTTGGTTAATTGTTGTACTTGTTCCTATTTTATGCCCGCGTGGCCAGCCGGTATGAATACCTCTCTCTAGTTTCAGGGATGATTTAGAGAGTGTGTGGCGATTAATCACACTACGATCATTGTGTATTGGTGAACGCCAGTGACTGAGCTAGGGATAGCCAGTTGCCTAGTGCTTGATCGGTCGTACTTCATTGGGGTTGAAACACATTCCAAAAAATCCGGAGTTCCGGGAGGAATCCGCTAATAATACTGCGAGAGTTTGCATGATCAATAATATTGCTAGAGCATCTTTTAAAACAATCACTAAATCCTGACCAGTGCCTGTTTCTAATCTGTCTGTCTATCCGTTTACTTTCTGTTCTGTCATTTCTTTTGTTTCAGCATTATTCTTATAAAAACCAATGATTTTTACCATCTTTGAAACCATTAAAGAATTATATAAAATAGATAAAGTGGAAGCTAGTTCAGGCCTTGGATTGATAATACTTATTACTTGCTGCGGACTGTGTATACTTGCACAGAGTTCTAGAGTCCTTTTATACCATATTTGTACTCACTCTAGGAGCCCAACATTGTGCAAATCCGGATGGTAGTAGTTCGAAAATCCTTGAGTAAATGCTCGGTTTCCAACATATTGAACTTCCTCCACGTCTTGACTTTCCTTCTTCGAATATCCTTCTGCCAAAGTGGAAATAGACTTGACCACCTCGGAAGAAGTCAGCTTGTACAGTGCGTTCGTCAGCGACGCCATCTGCGCTTTTGTTGGAAGAGATTGTCGAGGTCTCTTATCAAATAAATTTATTATCCTCAACCTCTAAAGCTAACTTGTAGCAGTAGTGGCCGGGGTCGATCACAGGGAGCAATGTAATTAATTAATTTAATTAGATTTCTCAATTAGTAACCAAAAGGGGGGTTTGAAAGATGGATTGATTAGAAACTTAAAATTGCAATAAAGTAAAATAGCGGAAAAGTAAAGATAAGCTAGCTAATCTCACCTCGGTATCGTGCAATTGCTTATTCTAACTTTGGTTTGGCAACTCAATCATTGACACTCAAATTTAAAGAATTATTATTGATTACTCAACATTCATTGGAACCGATGATTATGATCTATATTTTTCCAACTTGACAAATACATCAAAGTTAGAATCTAATTAGTATTCATAAACATGAACCTTACATTAAGAGAATTGGATCGTTGAGTAAATTTGCATGAACTAGGAACAACCTAAATTCATACAATTCTAAGCTCAAATTCCTAAATCTATCATGCAATTATATTAATCGAGATAACACTCTTTTCAACACAATCACACAATACATCTATCACTAACCCATTTAGTAAAGCAATTACTTTAAATCAAGCAAATAGTTGTCTAGCTATTCTATCAAAGCAATTGTAATTTGAGAATGGAAATTCAAGACAACCAACAATAATTCCTCTAAAATCATAAACAAAGTCTCAAGAGTATGCCAAACTTACATTAGAAGTCCCCAATTGCAACGATATAAACTTAGCCAGTCATTGGAACACTCCAACTAAGCTCCTCGGCTTGATTAACCATCCCAAAATACAATAAAATGCACTAGAATTACAAAGGAATTCAAATAGATACAGGGAGAATGAAGGGGAAATCGACCATGAGGGGGAAAAACTGAGAGAGAAAAAGCAAAAATCTGAAAACTGCATTTTATACCCAGCCGCAGCGTCGAGACGCTTTGTAACAGCGTCACGACGCTGCCCCTGCATAATAGGAAAAAACTCTCGGGTTGCCCTAGCGTCGCGACGCTAGGGCAATAGCATTGCGACGCTCTTGCTTCAAGGCGAATTCCAGAATCCTTCCTTTATTTGAACAGCGTCCCGGCGCTACTGGGGAGCGTCTCGACGCTCATGATGCTCCAGGGGCAAAAAAAGTCATTTTACGCTCCGGTTTCGCTCGTTTAAGTCCCGAATCGCTTCCAGAGCTCCGGTGAGGACCTATGGACATATTATACTCATTTTAAAGCATTTTTCGCAAGGAATTCAACTAAGATAAGCAAATTAAATACCAGCCTTCTTTGATATTGTTCCCCTCTCTGTAGGCCATTGATAACTGGTTGCCGCCATTTCCTCCAAAAGATCTTTTGCATTAGTCACCGTCTTAGATAGAAAACTTCCACCAGCAGACGTGTCGAGAACAGTCTTGGTAGAAGAATTCAACCCATTGTAGAACAACTGCACTTGTAGCCAATCGGGATAGCTGTGCTGTGGGACTCTCCTTAGCATTTCTTTGTACCTTTCCCATGCTTCATATAACTGCTCATCATCCACTTTTCTAAAAGTTTCAATCTCCGTACGAAGCTTGGTGGTCTTAGCAGGTGGGAAAAATTTGGTAAGAAATGCTTGAGCAAGCTCGTCCCAGATACCGACATTCTCAGTGGGGAGAATTGGCTGAAGAAAATCTCTGATCGCCTTGGGAGCATTGTCTTGTTGGGCCATTGTTTCCGTCAATCTTCTTTCTCTACGAATCGCACTGATAGTCCTGTCAATCTCAAGATCTAATGGAAATAAATTAACCTCCTTATCTCTTCGCATACAATTGCTCCCAAACTAATCAGAAAAAATAAAATAAAAAAAAAATATTCACAAAAAGAATAAAAGAAAAATATTACAACCTAAATTAATATTCAGCCCGTTCTTTTTAATGTCAAAAAATTATTTTGCCTAAGCAAACCTATCCTCCCCGGCAACGGCGTGAAAAACTTGTTGACCGCAAAGTGCACTGGCCGCAAGTAATAATAAAACGGAAAGTATTCCGAGTATCGAATCCACAGGGAGGAAGAACGATATTTAAGCAAGATAATTAAATTGATCACTAAAAATACTTAGAAGAAATATTATTTAGGAGCCAACACTTCATGCTAAAACCAATCAAGAAATAAAGCAATTAAACAAATTCAGGTGATCAATCGAAATAAAAATTGCGGAGAAAGAATCGAATGAGAAATAGGGTCTTGAAAATCATAATATAGCTAATTAATCATTCTAATTATGTCAATGCCCGACTAATTATATACCTAGAATCTCCGTTTAGCACATAGGTTCTCCTTTCGGTTTCCCCTAATTGTAATTAACTCGTATTAATAACCTAAGTGTCCTTAGGGCTATTAAATTCGTTAATTAATAAGCTCTGATTCATTTTCGGAATCTAAGTCTAACCAACTACTCTCGCTATCACTACGAGCAGTTAATCTTAGTTGCATGGATTATGATCTATCATAACTTCTCTTCGTCGAGTTTCCATTAGGAATCAATTCATTATATAATTGGCCAGATCATATAAAGCATTACGAACATCCATACAAATAACTAGTAATTGGACAAGAGATAGGAAATTATGAATAACAATTATCTATAGACTTTCATTCCAAGACCCTTAAATGGGATTAGCTATACATGGTAAAAAATTCCCACATGTACATAATATAAAGCATAAAGTAAAGCAAAATAAGAGTAAGGAAAGTGACCGTTGAGAACCCCTTGTTTGCGCTACGGAGTCCCTTCGAACCACGCTCCCGAGCCTCCTAAAATGCTCGTTACAATAATTCCCACAAAAACCTCACACTCGACCCTCAAAATGGCTTTAAGAGCCTTGAAAAGAGACTGAAGGAGAGGAAAAGGAAGGATGATTGATGGTTGATTGATGCCAAAATGGGGAGCAAGAGGCGCCTTTTATAGGCTTGGAAAATGGACAGCGTCGCGACGCTGACGTCACAGCATTGCGACGTTGTGACGTCATATCGACTTGTGTGGCAAGAAATGGACAGCGTTGCGACGCTAGGTCCATTCTAGAAGCTTCAACGCAGATTTGGGCATTTTTCTTGGGCTTCCTCCAATTCTTTTGGCCCAACACTTGAAATGATGAATCTTGGGCATCCTCTTTGACCCATCTTGGAAATTATGGCTTGGATTACTCATATTTGGGCTCTTTTTCTCCATAATTCCATAAATTACTATTAGGGACAAAATAATTAATTTCATTAGATATTCAATATAAAAATATTGTAAAAGCACACAAAAGCCTATTAATTTAGGGATAAAATAGCTGCATTTCTTCATGCTATCACCTAACAAAACAATCTAACGCATAATGAAAAATGCTACGCGGAAAGAAAATAAACGAGAAAATGAGAACCTGCGGGCGCTCCTTTAATGCGATAGGTCCTGTCGCAGATGAGAGCACTCCTTCACTAGACCTAAACTCTTCTCATGCTGAAGGTGGATCTGTCAAAATGATGAGTTCAACAACCTCGTCATAGGTCCCATCAATGTATGGCTTGATTCGCTGTCCGTTGTCCTTAAAAATTCTTTTTCCGTCTATAGAATGTAAGTCCACGGCTCCGTACGGATATATTTTGTGGATAATGTAAGGTCCGGACCACCTTGATTTCAGCTTTCCTAGAAAAAGAAGTAAACGAGAGTTAAATAACAGTACTTTCATTCCTTCCTTCAGTACCTTTTTGGAGATCTGCCTATCATGCCCATGCTTTTGTTTTTCTTTGATAATTTTGGCATTTTCATAAGCATTCAACCTAAATTCTTCCAACTCTGATATCTGGCGCATTTGAGCTTTTCCTGCCGCAGCTAAATCGAGATTAAGCCATTTCATTGCCCAATGAGATTTGTATTCAAACTCCAACGGCAGGTGGCATGCTTTTCCAAACATTGGCGCATAGGGTGACATCCCTATAGATGTTTTGAAAGCTGTGCGATAAGCCCACAATGCGTCCTCTAGATGTTGCGCCCAATCTTTTCTTCCTACGTTGACCACTTTCTCAAGGATTCTTTTGATTTCTCTGTTTGACACCTCAACTTGACCATTGCTCTGGGGGTGATAAGCTATTGCAATATTGTGTTTGACATTATACTTCAGCAGGACCTTATTCATAATTCGGTTCACAAAATGGGTCCCTTCATCACTAATGAGTCTCTGTGGCACACCATATCGTGTGAAGATGTTTCTTTTAAGGAACCTTGCCACGGTTGTCGCATAATTTCTGACGCAGGCTATAGCTTCTACCCACTTAGTGACATAATCAACTACGAGGAGGATGTACTAGCATCCTTGCGATGATGGGAAGGGTCCCATGAAGTCTATTCCCCAAACATCAAATGGTTCTACTTCCGACATGTAGTTTTGTGGCATCTCATTTCTTGCGCTGATGTTTCCCGTGCGTTGGCATTTGTCACACTGCGCTACGTGCACTCTTGCGTCACGAAATAAGGTTGGGCACCAATAGCCACTCTGTAAGACTTTGGCTGCAGTGCACTGACCTCCAAAATGTCTGCCATATGGTGATTCGTGACATTCTTTCAAGATCTTCAACGCATCCTGTTCTCCAATGCATCTCCAGATTATTTGCTCTGGTCCCTTGCGATACAGAAAAGGGTCATCCCAAAAGTAGAATTTTAATTCATGGAAGAACTTCTTACGCTGCTGCACTGAATATTCTTCAGGCACTATCCCTGCGACGAGGTAGTTCGCCACATCAGCGAACCAAGGTACTTCACTTTCAATTTTTAGCACCTTTTCATCTGGAAATTCTTCTGCGATGAGAATGTCAAGCGCATCCACCTTTCTAGGATTGTCTAGCCGCGACAGATGGTCAGCTACTTGGTTTTCACTCCCCTTTTTGTCCTTGATTTCTAAATCAAACTCTTGGAGCAACAGAATCCATCTAATCAATCGCGACTTAGCATCCTTCTTTGCGATTAGGTACTTAATGGTCGCATGATCAGTGTAAACAGTGACCTTTGAGCCAATCAAGTATGCACGAAATTTATCGAACGCATAAACAACAACCAATAATTCCTTCTCGGTGGTCGTGTAGTTAGTCTGCGCCTCATATAATGTTTTGCTTGCGTAATAAATGGGATGAATTGATTTCTCCTTTTTCTGTCCCAACACTGCGCCAATCGCCACGTCACTTGCGTCGCACATAAGAACAAATGTTTCCTCCCAATTTGGTGTTGTAAGGATTGGCGCAGTTACTAGCGCATGTTTCAAATCGCAAAACGCCTTCATGCATTCTTTTGAAAATTCAAATTTCTTATTTGCCTCCAATAGCGCACACAAAGGCTTCGTTATGTGCGATAAGTTTTTAATGAACCAGCGGTAGAAACCCGCATGCCCTAGGAAACTGCGAATTTCTTTAACAGACGTGGGCAGCGACAACTTTTCAATTACGTCTACTTTCGCCTTATCAACTTCTATTCCATCCTTGGATATGCAGTGGCCCAATACTA
The DNA here is from genome assembly GCA_017139565.1 of Luffa aegyptiaca. NCBI lineage: Eukaryota > Viridiplantae > Streptophyta > Magnoliopsida > Cucurbitales > Cucurbitaceae > Luffa > Luffa aegyptiaca. The sequence continues at coordinate 40,127,924 of CM029403.1, forward strand.
TCCCTTCCTCTACCATAAAATGGCATTTTTCCCAATTTAGCACAAGGTTTGTTTCTTCGCAGCGCATTAGGACTTGCTCCAGCTACATCAGGCAGTCTGCATATGAATTTCCATAGACAGAAAAATCATCCATGAAAACTTCAACTGACTTCTCCAGCAAATTTGAGAAAATAGCCATCATGCATCTCTGAAATGTTCCTGGTGCATTACACAATCCAAAAGGTATCCTTCTAAACGCAAATGTACCGTATGGGCAGGTGAATGTGATCATTTTCTGGTCTTTTGGCGCAATGGAGACTTGGTTGTATCTGGAATATCCATGTAGGAAACAGTAGTAGGCTTGTCTAGTTTGTCGATCAAGCATCTGGTCAATGAATGGGAGAGGAAAATGATCTTTCTTCGTGATTGCGCTCAGCTTGCGGTAGTCCATGCACACTCGCCAACCAGTGATAGTTCGCGATGGAATCAGTTCATTTTTTGTGTTTGTGACTACCGTCATTCCTCCCTTCTTGGGTACACACTGCACTGTACTTACCCATCTGCTGTCTGCGATGGGGTAAATAACTCCTGCGTCTAACCATTTGATAAGTTCCTTGTTCACCACCTCCATCATTGTAGGATTCAAATGCCTCTGACGCTCAACGAACTCATCAGATTCATCAATTAATCGAATTTTGTGCATGTAGTACGAGGGGTTTATTCCCTTGATGTCAGCAAGACTCCATCCGATTGCACTTTTGTGTGTTTTCAGAACCTACATAAACAACTTCTCTTGCGTTAGATTTAATTTAGAAGAAATAATTACTGGTAAAGAATCTCCCTCGAATAAAAATTTGTATTTCAAATGCGCTGGGAGGGGTTTAAGTTCTAACGCAGGAGGAGTTATTATAGAGGGCAAAGTGGACTCCCTGTGAGTGAGATCCAATGCATGGTTTTTTCCATTAGGTTTTGCCATGATGCGGCAGTCCTCAGCTTTACATGCGTCTCGATCTTCTTCTTCTGCTTTACGCGCAGCCTCTATTACGTTTATTCGGAGAATTTCCATGGGCGAGCAGATGTCTATTCGCACAATTGTCTCATTGTCCTTTGGATCGTCTGGGTATTTTAGTGCGTTGAACACATTAAACACCACCTTTTGGTCATTCATGCGCATGGTAAGTTCTCCTTTTTGAACGTCAATCAGTGTCTGGCCAGTTGCTAAAAACGGTCTTCCCAAATGATTGGAACATCTCTATCTACTTCATAATCAAGAATAATAAAGTCAGTTGGAAAAATGAATTTATCAACTTTTACCAGAACATCTTCAATTTTTCCTTCTGGATACACTACAGATCGGTCTGCGAGCTGAAGGGTGACAGTCGTTGGACGCGCTTCTCCAATTCCTATGCGCTTGAACACAGATAAGGGCATTAAATTTATTCTTGCGCCGAGATCACGCAATGCTCGTCCCACATCAATGCTTCCAATTGAGCATGGGATGGTGAAACTCCCAGGATCCTTCAACTTTGGGGGAATTTTACTAGCCAGTATTGCGCTACATTCATTTGTTAGCGCAACTGTTTCAAATTCCTTCCAAGGTCTTTTGTTGGATAGAATATCTTTTAGAAATTTCGCATAACTAGGCATTTTCTCCAATGCTTCAACCAAAGTTGATGTGAAGCTCTCACAAGACACCAAGAAATTTCTTAAACTGTGCTTCATCATTCTTCTTCCTCAACCCCTGCGGAAAGGGTATTGGTGGTTTGTATGCGTCAGGTTCTTTTTCCTTTTTCTTTTCTTTCTACTTCTCAGGCTCTGCTTGGGTCACCTTTGCGCTACCTTTCTGCTCAGGATCAAGGTCAGGGTTGAACGTAGGTTCGATTGATTCTTCCTTCGCTGGCGCTGATGTGGACTTTTCCTTACCGCAAGCGCACGGGTCAAGTAATAATATAGTGAATGTAATTCGAATGTCGTCCTCTGGATTGGATTTTTTAAGCAAATCAAGTATTGTGAATTATCTCGCTGAATTTTATTTAGGGATCAAAAAGTGATGAATGAATGGTATGAAAACTAAATCGAAGCAAGTAAAAAGGTGTGGAAATTCAATTGGGAAAAACACTTAGGGAATTGATTTTGCCGATTTAGTCTAGGATTGATTTTAAGGAGTAAGTTATTATGCACAATGAAATTATGAGCCAAAGACCCTTTAATCACAACTACCTCTCTCGAGTATAATTGATTCTCATGCAAATTAACCGACTTGATATCCCTATCTAAGTTTATTAATATGCAAGGCAATGAGATCTTTTGACCAATTCTAAAGTTAATCTAAAACCGTCACGAATTAGAAAATAAACTTTAGTCATGCAATCTTGAGTATGTCTATATCAAATCCCCTCTCCCGAGCTAGATTCAAAACATAAATCATCCAACTAATGGCCAATTAATTGAAAGCATTAAATCAAGATTACAAACATAATAAACATTGCACAACTTAAACTATAAATCAATCCATAAACTCAATCAACTACATCAATCCCTAAGCTACAAGTTTAGTTACTCATGATTTGTATTACAAGCTCAACTAAACATAATAAAGCCATAAGGTCTAGCTAAAGAAAAGGAAAGGGAAAAGAAAACTCAATGTAGGCCGAGACCGAACGTCCCCGTCACGATCCCCACGAACGATGGGTTGATTTCCACTTTTCTCCCTCTTGTTCAGCCTCAATCCTCTGTTTTCTCCTCTGTTTTACGGCTCCAAAAGTATCCCCCAAAAGAGTTTTCCAAAAACCTAGCCGAAAAGAATGATTTATACTGATTTTTCGTCGTAGCGTCGACACGCTATCCAGACAGCGTCTCGACGCTGCCTCTAAAACACGCGCGTCTGGAATGGAAATAACGGTAGCGTCGAGACGCTATTGTCACAGCGTCTCGACGCTGTGACGCTGCCGCCTCTTCTAATTAAGGAAAACCAGCGTCGAGACCCTCCAAGAGTGGCGTCTCGACGCTGATGGGCAGAATGCCCTCTTTTGGCTCCTTGTTGCTTGAACTTTCCGGTTCTTTGGCATATTTTCACGTCCCGAACACCCGATTAACTCCAATTCCACGTTTTAGCTCTAATCATCGCTTTCCTACAAAATAAACAATAAAGCACAATAAAATGGCCCATAAATCATAAAAGACTAGCTAAATTAAATAAGTAAAAGTAGCTAGCTACGCTCGCTATCAAATACCCCCAAACTTAAGCTTTTGCTAGTCCTCGAGCAAACTACAAATCAAACACACAGTAGAAAAATGGATGCAATAATCATAACTCAATCCTCAAGGCTCAAAAGTCAATAGTCAAGCAAGCAAGAGTCATGCACATAAGGACCAATGAGGGAGACAAATTAAAATTTTTCCAAAATTAACTTGCACAAGCGAGATCTAACTCAACAAGATCAGACTCTACTAGCCCGGGATTGGATTATTAAACTCTCAGCTCATCTTCCCTCTACACTGGCACTAAGGTTTCACTAACGAGTTAATGAAACAAATTAGTTTGTTTTCCTCCCAACTTAGGTGCTTATAATTAACAATTAAATTAAGCAAGTATATGTGGCACTAGCTTTCACACACCCATTGTAGGGACCCTTAACCTGAGATTTCTCTGGTTGGCCTAACTGATCACAACAGGGGTAGCTCTTTTTGCCTAAATCTTTATTACTCATTGCTTTGTGCGCACAAGTCATGACTTTCTCGATTTCAAATTGTAACAATAAAATTGATTTTTCTTTATGAGCATGATAAGCAATTATTCTTTTATTTCCTCCTAAGCAAGATCAAACATGCTAATTTGCAAAAAATTAACTCTTTAGCTCTACCCTACACCTATCGGGGTGACAACAAGCATATGAACCTAATAATTCGCTCCTAAGCATTCAAATCCAAATCTCGCCAAGACAAATACTCTGCTCATGCAAGCCATCTCCTAGAAAAAGTTTAAAAAAATCTCCCTTTTTGGGCACTCATGCTTACAACTCATCGCAAGCTTGAAAATTGACAAGAAAGTCTATCCTAGGACATTAGCATCCAGAAAACAACCATATGCTTAATTCAAAGAAAGCTCAAAACTATAGCCCGAACTCAGATGCTCAAGGGCTCCACAAACTAATCCACCCCCAAACTTAAAACATGCATTGTCCTCAATGTATAAAGAAAATAAGGCATAAACAAGCATGAGAACAATAAAAGAATGAGAGGAGTGAATAATACTGGCCTGGAATGATGATGACTTCTTGATTGAAATCTTGAAAGCTTGAAAGCAAAGGAGAGACAGAAAACAAGACCTACAAAAACAAACAATAAATCAAAAGCAAATAGAAAAGCACAACTACACTTACTTGGGTTGCCTCCCATAAGCGCTTGTTTAACGTCATTAGCTCGACGTGTTGACCGTGCTTCAAGGAGGCTTCTTTTCTGTGAATCCAACAGAGGTGCTCTTTCTTGCACCTTTCTTATAGCCCATGAACAGCACTTCAGATTGTTCTTTAGAGTCTTCCACTGCTTTAAAAATTTCTTTTTCGTTCCTGACTCTAAGAGTGAGCTCCATGCGCTCAATATCAATAATCACTCGCCCAGTAGCGAGGAATGGTCTTCCTAATATGACAGGCATTGAAGGATTTTCTATCATGTCCATAACATATAAATCAATAGGGAGGAAAAATCTACCTACTCTGATTAAAACATTTTCTACAATGCCAACTGGTCTAACCACAGACTGATCAGCCAATTGGAGCTTTACAGGAGTAGATTTAATCTCACCTATGTCTAACTTTTTACACAAGGACAAAGGAATGATATTAATGCTAGCACCTAAGTCACATAAAGCTGTAAAAGAGTAAGTACCAAAACTACAAGGAACAGAAAAACTCCCTGGATCTGCTACTTTTCCAAGTACCTTCTGTTGTACTCTTGTGCTGCATGTGGAAGCAAGATATACCGTGTCAACCTTCTTTTCCTTTCGCTTCTTTGCTAACCACTCCTTCATGAACCTGTTATATTGGGGCATCTCCAATGCCTCTGCAAAAGGAATATTAATATTCAGATTCATAAAAGCATTCATAAATTTGTCAAACTGAACCTGATTGCTCTTTTTCTTCTTTTTCTTTTTCTTTTCCTTGGGAACCATCAGTGTGGGAGAAGGAATAGGAGGCTCAGGTTCAGGCTTTTCAGCCTCATCAGATGATGTGTCCTCCTCAGCTTCCCCTGTGGGCGTGTCATAGTCCTCAGACTCAGGCTCCTCTTCATTTTCCTCCTGGTGCACAGTGATTGCCTTACAGTATTCCATCTGAGTTTTCTCCTGCTCAGCTGGGGCCTTACCTTTATTCATGGTTCTTACAACACTTACCAACTGTCCCAGCTGAGTCTCAATGTTCTTTATGGCTGCACTGTGGCCATTGACTGTGGTGTTGATGGCCATGACTGCCTCCTCTAACTTGGTTGTCCTGTTACTTGACTCTGCAATGAAAGCTCCAACAAGATCTTCTAACTTTTTATTTTCTTGAGTTTGAGGGGCAAAACCAGGGGGATTAAGAACATTCTTAGTATTGGCATAAGAGAAATTTTCATGGTTCCTATTGTTAGGGTGATAATGTGTAGGTGTAGAATTATTATTATATCCCCTAAAATTATAATTTGATACATACTGAACCTGTTCAATGGTCTCCTCCTGAGGTCTAGATGCCAAAGCAGCAGCTGATTCAATTGACTGTGCACTCCCTGTACCTGAAAATTTCATAAAAGCATTAGCAAGGGAGGTCATCTGGGCCTGGAGTGCACTTACTTTATCAACCTCAAACACTCCATCAGCAATCTTTTTAGGTGCAGACCGCTCAGATGGCCACTGATAGCTGTTGGTGGCCATATCCTCTAATAATGTTCGAGCATTTTCCACGGTCTTGGACAACAGAGTCCCACCTGCAGCTGCATCAACAATCGTTTTTGTACTAGGAGTTAAACCATTATAAAACAATTGAACCTGGAGCCAGTCGGGGTAGCCATGCTGAGGGAACTTCCTCAGTAACTCTTTAAATTGCTCCCAGGCCTCGAACAGTTGTTCATCATATTGTTGTTGGAATGTCCCAATCTCGGTCCTCAGCTTGACCGTCTTTGCAGGAGGGAAGAATTTTTTCAGAAAAGCCTGGACCAAAGCATCCCAAGTGGTGATGCTCCCAGGGGGAATGGACTGCAACCAATCTCGTGCTTTATCCTGCAAAGAAAAGGGAAATAAACGTAAGCGAATAGCATCCTCAGACACTCCATTAATTTTTACCGTCCCACAAATATCCAAAAATGATTTAAGATGAGAATTTGGATCCTCGGTGGGCGATCCTCTATATGCACAGTCTCGAGCCATCTGAATGAGACCGGTCTTCAGCTCAAAGTTGTTGGCATTGATCGGGGCATAGACAATCCCCGACTGCTGCCCCTGAAACACGGGCTGAAAGTAATCTCTAATAGGCCTAGGCTCCTCAGGTGGATTTGGGTCGGCCATTTGAAAATTTTCTCTAAGTTCCCTTCGAATCCTATGAATTGTTCTCTCGATCTCGGGATCCAAAGGTTCCAAAATTAAATCTTTATTACTTCGCATAAACAATCTACACTAACCTAAAAGGAAAAGAAAACAATTATGGAAAGAAACAAAGAAAAGAGAACAACTAATCTAAATATGGAAAAATACAATCTATAAAAGGACACCAAAATAACCTAATATGGAATGCAAAAATAAATATGGCAAAACACAAATAAGGAATCTAACAAATAAAGAAAAACTAATCTACAAATATGGAAAGAAAAACAAATAAGGAAAAAAATGCAAACAACCTAGAAAAGTAAAAATACACCCTAAATTAAGATCAAACAATTTTTTCACAATATCAATCTAGCTAAATGTGCCAATCCCCGGCAACGGCGCCAAAAACTTGATGTGGACTTTTCCTTACCGCAAGCGCACGGGTCAAGTAATAATATAGTGAATGTAATTCGAATGTCGTCCTCTGGATTGGATTTTTTAAGCAAATCAAGTATTGTGAATTATCTCGCTCAATTTTATTTAGGGATCAAAAAGTGATGAATGAATGGTATGAAAACTAAATCGAAGCAAGTAAAAAGGTGTGGAAATTCAATTGGGAAAAACACTTAGGGAATTGATTTCGCCGATTTAGTCTAGGATTGATTTTAAGGAGTAAGTTATTATGCACAATGAAATTATGAGCCAAAGACCCTTTAATCACAACTACCTCTCCCGAGTATAATTGATTCTCATGCAAATTAACCGACTTGATATCCCTATCTAAGTTTATTAATATGCAAGGCAATGAGATCTTTTGACCAATTCTAAAGTTAATCTAAAACCGTCACGAATTAGAAAATAAACTTTAGTCATGCAATCTTGAGTATGTCTATATCAAATCCCCTCTCCCGAGCTAGATTCAAAACATAAATCATCCAACTAATGGCCAATTAATTGAAAGCATTAAATCAAGATTACAAACATAATAAACATTGCACAACTTAAACTATAAATCAATCCATAAACTCAATCAACTACATCAATCCCTAAGCTACAAATTTAGTTACTCATGATTTGTATTACAAGCTCAACTAAACATAATAAAGCCATAAGGTCTAGCTAAAGAAAAGGAAAGGGAAAAGAAAACTCAATGTAGGCCGAGACCGAACGTCCCCGTCACGATCCCCACGAACGATGGGTTGATTTCCACTTTTCTCCCTCTTGTTCAGCCTCAATCCTCTGTTTTCTCCTCTGTTTTACGGCTCCAAAAGTATCCCCCAAAAGAGTTTTCCAAAAACCTAGCCGAAAAGAATGATTTATACTGATTTTTCGTCGTAGCGTCGAGACGCTATCCAGACAGCGTCTCGACGCTGCCTCTAAAACACGCGCGTCTGGAATGGAAATAACGGTAGCGTCGAGACGCTATTGTCACAGCGTCTCGACGCTGTGACGCTGCCGCCTCTTCTAATTAAGGAAAACCAGCGTCGAGACCCTCCAAGAGTGGCGTCTCGACGCTGATGGGCAGAATGCCCTCTTTTGGCTCCTTGTTGCTTGAACTTTCCGGTTCTTTGGCATATTTTCACGTCCCGAACACCCGATTAACTCCAATTCCACGTTTTAGCTCTAATCATCGCTTTCCTACAAAATAAACAATAAAGCACAATAAAATGACCCAGAAATCATAAAAGACTAGCTAAATTAAATAAGTAAAAGTAGCTAGCTACGCTCGCTATCAGGCGCAGGGTTATTGGATGAGAGCTGTTTTCCACTGCGGAGTGTCAATGCGTGACATTGCTCTTTTCCTTTTGGAGCTTCTGTGTTGCTCGACAATGTCCCGACAGGTCTATTCTTTATTTCTGACGCAAGTTGTCCCACTTGAACTTCTAGATTTCTTAAGGATGCGGCTTGACTTTGGACTACCGCATTAGTTTTGGCCATATATTCCTTTTGACTTGCCATGAATTCTTTCATCATTGTTTCCAGTGAATTCGATGATAATGCGCCTTGGTCACCTCCACTTGTACTGTTGCGCTGAAAATGTCCCTACGTTGTGTTTTCATTGTTAGCATTAAACTTTCGAGCTGCAGGGTTCTTGTTACCTTGCTTCTGTTGTTTGGCTGCACCACTGTTCCATGAGAAGTTGGGGTGATTTCTCCATCCAGGGTTGTATGTATTCGAAAATTCCTTGAGGTCCCACATAGAACACCGATTCTGGGTTAGAAGGAAACTGATCATGCGCATGTCCTTCTCCGCAGATTCCGCATCCCACTGCGTTGAGTTGCGCTATGAGAGGAGCTGTGCTTGCTGTCAACGAATCCATCTTCGAAGTTAACACATCAATTTTTGCATTTACTGCGGTTAACGGATCAATTTCAAAACCTCCTGAACTGGTTTTCACTGGTCTTTCCTTTTATCTTCTGCGGTGCCCCACTCATAGTTGTTGCGTGCAATGCGGTCAAGGATTGCATGCGCTTCGTCATACGTTTTCCTTAACAACGCACCGTTAGCAGATGAGTCAACTAAAATTTGGAAATTTTTATTCAGCCCGATGTAGAAAGTCTCTAACTGAATGCAATGTGGCAATCCATGGTGTGGGCATCTTTGTAGCAGACTTTTGAAACATTCCCATGCATCACTAAGTGTCTCGTCTTCCATCTGGGCGAACGTCATGATTTCTTTCCTGAGCCTAGAGTTTCATGTTGGCGAAAAATATTTTTCCAGAAACTTTTCAGCTAAATCATTCCATGTATCTATGGAATTTGTCGGTTGTTGATTCAACTAGACTTTCGCAGCATCTCTCAGGGAGTGGGGAAAAAGGATGACTTCTAATTGTTCCTGAGTCACTCCAGGAATGATGAATTTGTTGCAAATGTCCAGGAATGACTTGAGATGCGAATGTGGATCTTTTGCTACGCTTCCTCCAAACCGTCTTGCAGTAGTTAACATTTGAAACGTAACTGGCTTTAGCTCGAACCTTTCAGTCTCCAAAGTCGGACGCACAATTTCAAGGTTAAAGTCACAATTTGCGGGAGCTACATAATCTCTAATTCCTCATGCTCTATCATCAGCCATTTTCTTTGCTCAATGACTTGTCTTCTGGCACGCCGATTTCTTCTTCTTCGATGGTATGTTCGATTAGTCTCGGGATCTATCTAAATGTTGATGCAGCGAGCAGCGCACATACAATCTTGCTTACCTGGAGAAAAATACTCAACAGGAAACAAGATAAGTAATACCAAACAGAATGTTAGATCATAAAGAATATTAAAACTTTAGTTGCCTTCCCCGGCAACGGCGCCAAAAACTTGATCGATTCTCAAAGAGTTGATTAATTTAATACAGAAATGTCGCTGATATGCATTAATCAAAGTATAAATTAAACATAATCAAGTAGTACCTAGAGTATTCTAGGGTCGAATCCACAGGGAAGGGAAGCTAAGGAATTGCAATAAACTAACTAATGAACACTCAAACGCATGGTACTTAATTAAAAATTAGATAATGTTAACTGCGATGAAATGAAAGTATGCTGTAGAATAAACTATGCCATGGAAATAAAGGAAATATCAGATTATACGTGCTATCATGGCTTTTGCTGCGGCAACCACATGCGTCAATAAGTTATTCTGCAGCGCATATTCTGTTTGAATGTCCATTAATGCTTAAGTGAGAAATAAACATGTGATTTCCTTCCGGTACTACTCATGTGTTTGGCAAAGAACTAACAACGTTCTGTTCAATTAACTCATGCGTTGGTACTGTTCTTTAATAACTTGCAAGTGACTGCGTTATTCCTAAAGCAGTCTAAACACATTCATGAAATATCTTATTGCGGCAGTATTAGTTCTAACACGACCAAGACTACATGCAATGCGCTAACTTGCTCTACTTAGATATTTTCACATGCATTACCTGTCAGAGATTTATCATGTTACTACCGCATCCGGCTGGCCAAGCGGGAGTTAGTAATCAAAGTATTATCGCATCTAAGCAGAAAGCATTAATTTTTCATTCATTCAAAATGTAACGAATACAGAATAATCCTATCACCGCATGGGTGCCTAAGCTAAGCCTTGATAAAAGTGAATTAGCTCATGCTAAGAAAGAAAAATATAACGCAATACATCTTATTGCAATACATTTACTGCGTCGGGTCAATCTTCCTTCTTCTCTGGTTTTTTTCTGGCTCTTTATTATTCAGCTCTCCCCTCCTCCTTTCCTGCTTTGGCAGTTGGGTGCTTTTTATAGGCTGAGGATGCTGACTTCTCTAAGAAATTTGCTTGTGTGCCCCAACCTTCTTTTGCCAGCTTGCACATCAGTCACACGTCAGGGCAACCATCTTTCCAACTATCATCGTACGAATTATGCTCTGGGATTTGCGCCTGCGCTGAAGGAAACTTGGACAAGGAAACAACTACAAATTTATGCGTTAGCAGGTAAAAGTACATAATTTCCTACCGCATTAAAAATATTCTTTCAAAGGATAAGCTATCGCAACTTTCTTCTTGTAATGCTCTAGACCAACGCAACTTGGATCTTTTCAGCCTTATTTAGCTTAAATTTAAAGGAGAAATAACTTGCTTTTTGCAAGTTATCAATAGACCACCTCAGGACCCGAGACTAGTAGACATTTTGATGCTTGATGACTCCGTAAATAACTGTTTTGTGAATAGAGACCTGGAGAAAAGATTTGATACTGTTAAATTTTTTATGAATTGTTATTATGAGAATCTGTTCAGTGAGGATGGGCCAGGGGAGATGTTTTTTGGTCCCCTATTTGCGATGTGTGCTACGACACGTGATTTTATCTAGGGCCCAGAGGAGGATGAAAACTTTTACTTCGAGCCTCCATGAGCATGATGAGCCTCATTTAACTAAAGACGTTAAAGAAAGCTCTGCTTGGGAGGCAACCTAAGGATTTAAAATTTTTGTTAGTCAGCTTTTCTTTTTGCGGTAAATAAATCCCCCTTGCTTCGTGATCCAATTTTGTCCTGCAGGATCCGCGCAGCAAGCCCCGAGAATTCCAAAGATGCGCTTTCCCGACCCTGAAGGATGAGGACATTTTCTCCTAAACTCAGGGAAGTCTCAGTATCCCTCTTTATGCTTTCGTCTTTTTAAACATTGGGGACAATGTTTAGTTTAAGTTTGGGGGAGAGGCTTTCGCTGTGTTTGAGCATGTTTAAATTCTGCTGGATGCATGTTAGGATAGCGATGATAGCCAAGGATTTGGGTTTTGAATTTTTTGGGGAATATGGTTTATATGATGTTCAATTTGGGAGCATAGCAAAAAATTTATAAATTTTGAAAATATTTTGCTTAGTATTAATGTCTAAAGCATGCAATAAACTTATCTTCTGAGATCTTTGAAAATCTAGATTCTTTTTATGGTTTTTATAAGTTTGTTGTCACTCCGATAGGCTTAGTCTCTAACATTAGGAGTTATGCTGATTATTTTTAAGAACTACGTGAAAAGAAAAAGAAAAATATGTTATGCCTGCAAAAAGAAAAGCGACACAAAAAAAGAATCATCTGTTGAAAAGAAAATATTTTTGCTTGCATGAAAAAAAATAAGCTAGGGGCAAAAAGAGCTACCTGCGGTGTGATCAGTTAGGTCAACCAAGAATAAAATTCGGGTTATGGGTCCCTGCATCGTAGTGTGAAAGCTAGTGCCATTAGAATCATAAAAAGCAAGTTTGGGGGAGCTCCCCTATGAAAAAGAAAAGAATCAGGCGCCCTAGTTTCTTTGTTTGCATGATAGCTAAATTCGGGTCTGTTAGGATTCTTAGCCAGTGTAGGGGAAAACAAATGGAGGAAGCCGTAAAACTAATCTAGGTTAGTAAAATAACCATTCGATAAGTTTTGAGCATGCTATTCGTTAATTCTAAGTATAATTTTTAAAATTTTCTTCATGAGTATGCTGTACTTGCTTAGTCCACTTGCATGTTTTTTATATTTCCCCTAAGAATTTAAAAATCATTGAGGCTAGAGCAATTCTTTTCATACATCTTTAGAATTTAATTTTGCTCGGGACTAGCAAAAGCTTAAGTTTGGGGGTTTGATAGCAAGCATAAATGTTGCTATTTTGTCCTTAAATTTACTAGCTTTTGTATGCTTTTAAGGTGCTTTTATCATAAATATCTATTGATTTTTATAATTTTGTCCCTAGGAGAATTATATAGATTATTGGAGAAAAAGAGCCCAAATTCATGGATTTCAAGCCTTAATTATCAAGTTGGGTCAAGAGAAAGAGCCCAAGATCCATTACATGACGTGTTTGGGCCAAAGGAGTAGTGGGAGGCCCAAAATTCTGCCCAAATCCGCGCATTGGAACATTCTGGTCGTCTCGACGCTATTCTATTCTTGCCACCCAAGCCAAAGTGACGTCACAGCGTCGCGACACTGTCCCTGCTGAAGGCCTATATAAAGCGCATTTTGCCTCCCATTTTCATCATCAATCAATAGTCTAATTCATTCTTTAGTCCCTTTCAAGGCTCTCCAAGCCTTCCTTGAGGGTCAAGTGTGAGAATTACTGCGAAATCATTGTAACGAGCATTTTTGGAGGGCTCGGGAGCCTGTTTCGGAGAGGATCCATAGTGCAAGCAAGGGGTTCTCGACGGTTCATTCTCCTAACTCTTACTTTGCTCATTTATGCTTATTAGTTTGTACTTTTGGGAAATTTTGATTATCCTGTATAGCTAAATCCCAATTGTGGGTCTTGAAATGAAAGGTTATAAATGATTATTATTCTTAATTGCCTATCTCTTGTCCAAATATTGATTATTTGTGTGGATGGTCTTAATGCTTTATATAATCTGGCCAATTGTATAATGATTAGATTCCTAATGGAAACTCGACGAAGAGAAGTTAGGATAGATCATAATCCACACAACTAGGAATTAATTAACGATTTTAATAGCGCTAAGGACACTTAGGTTATTAATATGAGTTAATTACAATTAGGGGAAACCGAAAGGAGAACCTATGTGCTAAATGGAGATTCTAGGTTTATAATTAGTCGGGAACGAGATAGGACAATTAGAATGATTAATTAGCTATAATCCGACTTTCAAGACCCCGCCTCACATTTAATTCTTTCTCCACCTTTTTATTTTGATTGATCTCTTGATTCTTTTATTGCTTTAATCTTTGATTGCTTTATTACATCATGTTAGGATCCCTAGATAATATTTTGCCCTAGTAATTTTAGTGTTTAGTTCCTTATCTTGCCTAAACATCATCCTCCCTGTGGAATCGATACTCGGTATACTTTACCGTTTTATTATTACTTGCGACCCGTGCACTTTGCGGTCATCAGTACCTTATCCTGGTAACACTGTGGATGCGGCTTACTCTTTGAATAAGGCAAACAACGTGATCCTGGATCATTCATGTAGAGACATGTGAGTAGGGGCATCCTGTGTAAAAGATGTTTACACGAGACAAGACCGAGAAATAAGTCACTCTTACTTTATAACGTCGTTTACTGTTAAGACTGACTATTTCATGCGATGACCTAGGTAACTGGATCTTAATCCTGAGCTTGCTGTGAACTCCTGTTCGTTTAGGATTATCTTTTGATCTGCATGGGTGAAAGTGGTCCAAAAGTGTCATTCAATAAACCTACCATTTTGGAGATAAGACTAGATGGATAGCTGTGGACATAGTAAAGCAAGACGGAATTCACTCCTACCCAATTCAGGGATAGTAGAGAGGTTGTTCCCTTAAGTGCTGAATCCAAGGCTTGAACAAGGGGCCCCACCCTCTCATTGGCCCGAGAGGGACTTTGTTTAGTGGTTGGATCATAAACAAATTGTTCATTAGAGGACCAATGGACTTAAAGAACTAAGATGTACTGTAGGGGTAAAACGGACATTTGATATAACTATAGTAATGAACGACCTCTGAAGAATTGACTTATTAATCATGGTTATATCGAGTGGATAGAAATATATCTACAGTGAGAGGAGTTCAACTACTAGGCTATAGTGTAGTCTTCTGATATTTAAAGGATGTTGGTTAACTAGGTTAAAAGGGTTTAGCCGGTTAAACATCGTACCGTTGGAGCCCATGATCTGTAGGTCCATTAGGTCCCCTTGCTAGCTCGAGATTAACCTTTGGAACAATATGATGGATAGAATATGAATTAATTAAAATTCAGTTTAGGGAAATAGTTAGAGGTGGTTGACGTTAACGATACGTCGATTTTTTTGAAAACCGAGTTGTGTGATATTTAATATTTAAATATGATTTAAATATCGAATGCATGAATAGGGATTCATGGTTGAAAAATAACATTTCGGAAATGTTCGGGATTGATTGCAAAATATTAATTTAATATTAGATATAAAGTTAATTATTTATTATTTAATTAATAATTATTTTAAATTAATTTTGAATTAATTTAAAATTGAAAAATCAAAATTTGATTTTACATTCTTCAGATTATTAAAAATTAAATAATTAACAAATTAATTCAAGATTATCTTGAATTAATTAAAATAAAAATAAATTGATTTTTTGGAGGTGGAGTGCATGGTGACTAAACCCATGCACTCCCATCTCTTAAGCCACACCATTTCCCACTAATTGTGGGCTGAATTGGTTTCAATCCATCCGTGTTTTCTTCAACTTTGATCCCTCTATAAAAGGGAAGAAAAAGGCTGATGAAACAGATCTTGAAAGTTAGTGAATTGCTGCCAAAATACTCACACACCAAACCCACCTCCATAAGCTTGTTCTTCAAGCTTTTCCCTTCTAATTCCATCACTAGAGGATCCCACAATCCGTTCCAAAGGCTTGAGGATAGCAAGGAAGATCCAGTGGTGGTTCGTGATACATTGGTAAAGAAAAATAACAAAAAAATCCAACCAATTTCTCCATTTAAAGAGGTTGGTATCCTTGACTCTGTTTTTCTTCTTTTGAACAACATGCAAAGATTGATCAAATTGAACTTATTAAGTGCCTAAGATCCAAAATTGCTTCCGTAATTTAGATATTAACACTTTCAATATGTATGAGAGCATGGTTTGGGCACCTAATTTGCTTTAATTTGATCATGGTGGGTAGCATTTTAAAATTCAATTTGCATGGATGCTGAAATGGATGTATTATGGTTTTGGCAATTTTTTACTCTTCAATTTGTTGATGAAATTGTAATTGCTCACATGTATACGAGCATCAATGTGTTGAGAAGAGTCTGTAATTGTTGGAGAGTCATTAGAGTCCATTTAGTACTGTAATTGATCGAAAGAAAGAGAATAACTCAAGTTGGCCGAAGAACAGGGGGCTTCCAGTCACTTCAGCGACGCGACGCTGTTCTTCAGCGTCTCAAGGCTGATGATTTTCAAAGAAGGTGCGTGTTTTTCCAGATCTCGGTGGTTCAAGTGATTCCTGGTCCGGTTCACCCATTCTCAGCCGGTTCAGTCCCTTGAGGTCTGGTTCAGTGATGTTTAAGCCTTGGGAGGTCCGATTCGGTCCATTTTAAGGCGTTCGAGATGGTTCAAGTTTCCCGGAAGATTCTCAACACAATATTTTATTATTGTTTGTAATAATTTAGTTAATTGCTTGCTTAGATTGCTAAAACCGGTCCATTTCAGTGTGGTTTAATTATTTATGCTTTGTGAATGCATGTTATAATTAGGATGAATGAAATATGCATAAGAGTATGTCATATAGATTTAAAATCCCACCATAGGAAGCATGCTTCATGCATTTAAGTATGTTACATGTTAAATGAATAGGTCTCGTTAATTATAATCGTTATATATACTAAACGAAAATGAACGAGCATGCAGCATGAAACTTCCTTAGCTCGATATTAAAGCGTTAACGTCGATTAGAAAGCATGTTATAGGTTGATCTCTATTATAATCGAGTTATAAATCGAGATAGATGTAAAAGCTATAACAAAGATAACTGCATGCTCACCTAGGGTTAAAACGAACCAAATCGATCAATCTCATAGAATAGGTCAATAACTTGTAAAGCTAAGGTTACAAGAGAACTCACCCGGTTCGATGTTGTCTAAGACTAGAGGTATTTAAGTTGATGGTTTACGGAACACCTCCTACCTGGGCATCGAGCCGGTACTTGAGTTAGGTTAACCTAGGTTTTTCGAGCATGCATGTGAGAGATGTGAGGTTATAAATCACCTAGACATCGTAGGTTAATTTATAACTTAGACTTAGGTAAATATTCAATTAGCCGGAATATGCCTAAGTAACAATTTACCCAATATCGTTAAAATACTAAGTGGGAGTAAAGATAAACATATTTTTTCTCACGCTCTCCTTATAATTTCACACGATGTGATTTATGTTTGGCCTCGTGTTGCTTACTAACGCAATTGTTCCATTCGGAAGGTGTTTGCATAAGTCAATATCAAAGTGAATGGAGAAAGTATTTATAGTAAGTGGGAGAAGGAAGCGTGTCAACGCATCCTACGGTCTCTTCCATTAGTTTACACCGTGAGATCTCTATGTTGCACCTGCTAAGTATGCCCTGGAGCTACTACACCATTCGGAGGGATGTTACATAGGAATCGGAACACAATAAACACCAGAAATGGATAAGGATTTCTTAGGACCATTTCCCGCATTAGCTTTTCCATTCGGTAGCATTGTTGGGGCCGTTCTCTGAAATCTGAAAAATGGAGGGTCACACTTACAAGATAAACTAATGGTTAGCTTAATCTTGACCAAAGTAGCGATAACTAAAATGATACAGATATAAAGGAGTTATTCTGATTATAGATTTTAGTCAAGAATGTCTTGATTCAGCGAAGGAGTGATTGACTACCCCTCAGTGACAGTTATTCTGACTCACTGAAGTATCGTTGCAAAATAATTAATGAGATGGGTACATTATTACTTTTGCTAAACTGAAATTGGATTTATTAAATAATCAATTCACTGATAAAGGATTTATTTATGTTTTTCAACATGTCTAGCTCTTTAGTACAACTATTAGCTTCAGAAAAACTTAACGGCGACAACTATGGAACTTGGAAATCAAATTTAAACAGAGTATTAGTGATTGGTGGTCTTCGATTTGTCTTGATGGAAGAATGTCCACCTAAACCTTGCCCGACAGGAACTCGAGTGAATCGAGACGCCTATGACAGATGGACTAGAGCCAATGATAAGGCAAAGGTCTTCATCCTAACAAGCATAGTGATGTTCTGTCTAAAAAGCATGAGGGCATGGCTACGACCAAGGAAATAATGGACTCATTACAGGCGATGTTTGGACAGCTGTCCTCGTCCCTTCGACATGAGGCCCTCAAATACGTTTACAATTCTCGGACGAAAGAAGGAACTTATGTTCGAGTGTTGGGTTTTATGCCCTAAAACTCGTAGATAGTAAATGAAACAAATTAATCGATCTCAATAAAGTGTTATTTGAGTAATTCAGTAATTTGGTTATTGAATAATCGAGTTTGCATTAATAAACCCTAAATCCAATAAACTAAGATCCAAGGTTGTTTAAATGAAACTTGGACTAGTATGTGGGGACATACGGGGATCAGTGTCCAAGTAACAACCTAAATGGTCTATAGTATAGGGATAAGGCTGGGTACCTTATCCTGGTGACACTATGTGATACGGCCCACCTTGTATTCGATACAGATGCAATGATCCAAAGCATCCATGTAGGAGACATGCGGGTGGGGGTATCCTATGCAATGAGTTTGCATAAGACCAGACCGCGAAATAGTAACCACTAGATGTAACGCCGTTAACTAGTTTAGGTTTCTATTTCAATAGGATGACCTAGGTAACTCAATCTCAATCCTGAGTCTGTTATGAACCCCTTTCAGGAGGGACTGTCCTTGGATTTGTATGGGTGAGAGTGGCCAGTTCGCCGCCTCAATAAGCCTACCATTTCAGGGGCAAGACCGAATGGGGGCTGGGAACATAACAGTACAAGATGGAATTCACTCCTTCCCCTATTGGGGTAAGTAGATGTGTGTTCCCTTAAGGGCTGATTCTAGGGCTTGAACAAAGGCGCGCCGTCCTCTCCTAGCCTGAGAGGAACTCCTGTTTAGTGGTTGGACCCTAAACAACTTGTTCATTAGAGGAATCAGTGGTACTTAAGGAACAAGAGGTAACCTAGGGGTAAAACGGTAATTTGACCCAACTGGTGTTACGAACACACGTGAAGGATTGACTTACTGCTTGGTCGATATCCGTGGACACAGAAATATTCTATAGTGAGAAGAGTGCAATTGTGGGTCTTTAGTGGAGTGACCCACAGTTAACGAATGTTGACTAAACTTGGTCAATGAGTTTGGCCAATTAGTCTCATATCGTTGGAGCTTCTGATCTGTAGGTCCATTAGGTCCCACTGGTAGCTCGTAAAGAGACTTGAGGCAATTAAGTATAAATTGTAAATTGAAAGTGTTCAATTTATTTGGGGAATCGTATAATGTATATTGATGCATTATAATATAAAGTGTATGAAACTTTATAATATAATTTTTGAATTAATTAATTCTTGAGAGAAAGTATTTGAAAGAGTTCAAATAAATTTAATATGAATTGGATTCATATTAATTTTAATTTTAATAAAATCCCTAAGATTAAATATATGATATTTAATTGGGTAAATTAATTAATTATGGAATTAATTATTTATTTATTAAAATTAGAGACCTTTTTCTATTAGGAAAGAAAATATTTGAAAGAGTTCAAATAAATTTAATATGAATTGGATTCATATTAATTTTAATTTTAATAAAATCCCTAAGATTAAATATATGATATTTAATTGGAAAATTAATTAATTATGGAATTAATTAATTATTTATTAAAATTAGAGACTTTTTCCTATTAGGAAAAGGTCTCCCTTTTCCTATTAGGAAAAAGGTCTTGGCCTTTACTATATATAGGACCCCTGGGGTGGGGTGAAAGGGATCCCATTCATTCTCCTACTCTCAGAGAATTCTCCCAAAGGCTCCCACAAGTCTCCTGCCTCTAGAAGTCTCAGAGTCATACCGGTGTAGCCATAGTGGTGGTGTTCACACTAGTTCGTGATTAATTCACAAGCAGTTGGTGAATTTAATCTGAGTCGTCAACGAGAGTAAGTAATTTGTTACTTTATAAATTTGATTTAGATCTAATATTTTTGTATGCTTAGCCTTAATATATATTTAGAATAGTTCTAATATTATTGCCAATGTATTGGTATTTTAGATTAAACAAAATTAATTACGAATCGGTCCCAATCACGCTTCCGCTTTACGGAATTACGGAATTCCAATCTTTCATCGAGAACATGTTCTGAACATGATGGTGCATTTTAATGCAGTCGAAGTAAACGGTGCTGTCATAGATGAAAGTAGTTAGGTCAGTTTTATCATGGAATCTCTCGCGAAGAGTTTCATTAAATTTTGCACAAACTCTGTGATGAATAAAATTGAATATAATTTGACAACTCTTCTGAACGAGCTACAGACTTACCAGTCCTTACTAAGAGTAAAGGGCATGAAACTGAAACAAACGTTGTCTCAGGTAAAAAGTTCCTTAGAGGTTCAAACTCTAGAACTAAGTCTGAGTCTTTTACTTCAAAGAATAAGAGTATTTAGTTGAAGAAAAAAAAGAACAAGGGAAAGGGGAAAGCTCCCATCACCAAGAAAGGCAAGAAGAAGAATACAGAAAAAGGAACATGTTTTCACTGTAATCAGGACGACCATTGGAGAAGGAACTGTCCTAAGTATCTTGCTCAGAAGAAAGCAGAGAAGGTTGAAGCTGCCAAACAAGGTAAATACGATTTACTTGTCATTGAATCATGTTTAGTAGAAAATGATAACTCCATATGGATATATATTCTGGAGCGACTAATCATGTATGTTCTTATGCACAGGAAACTAGTTCCTGGAAGACTCTTGAAGAAGGCGAGGTGACACTCAGAGTAGGAACAGGAGATGTCGTCTCAGCCGAGGCAGTGGGAGCAATACAACTTTGTTTTAGAGATAGATACATTTTGTTACAAAATGTTTTGTATGTTCCTAGTATAAAAAAAGAACTTAGTATCTATCTCCTGCTTGTTAGAACAAATGTATAAAGTATCTTTTGAAATCAATGAAGCGTTTATATTCAAAAGAGGATATCGACTTTGTTCTGCTAAACTTGAAAACAATCTGTATGTGTTAAGACCGAATGAAATAAAAGCTGTTCATAATACTGAAATGTTCAAAACAGTAGAGACCCAAAATAAAAGACGAAAATTAAAGTTTCTCAAGATACTCTTCTTTGGCATTTAAGACTAGGGCACATAAATCGAAAACGAATAGAAAGGCTGGTTAGTGGACTTCTAAATGAGTTAGATGATGACTCATTACCACCCTGTGAGTCCTGTCTAGAAGGTAAAATGACCAAATGATCTTTCTTTGAAAAAGGTCATAGAGCCAAAGAGACCCTGGAGCTTATACACTCAGACCTATGTGGTCCTATGAATGTTAAAGCACGAGGAGGATATGAATATTTCATCAGTTTCATTGATGATTATTCAAGATATGGGTATCTTTACCTAATGCTTCATAAGTCATAAGCTCTTGAAAAATTCAAAGAGTATAAAGTTGAAGTTGAAAATAAATTAGGTAAAATAATTAAAACTCTGCGATCTGATCGAGGAGAAGAGTACATGGATTTAAAATTCCAAGACTACTTGATAGAACATGGAATGTCCTCTCAGCTCTCAGCACATGGTACACCACAGCAGAATGGCGTATTAGAAAGGAGAAACAAAACCTTATTAGATATGGTTTGGTCGATGATGAGTTATGCTCAACTACCTGATTCGTTTTGGGGTTTTGCAGTAGAAATCGTTGTATATATTCTGAACATGGTTCCCTCCAAAAGTGTTCCAGAAACACCTTACGAGTTATGGAAAGGACGTAAAGGGAGTTTACGACACTTCAGGATTTGGGGATGCCTGACACACGTATTGGTGTAAAACCCAAAGAAATTGGAACGATGATCAAGAATATGCCTATTTGTAGGATACCCTAAAGAAACAAAATGAGGTCTGTTTTATGATCCTCAAGACAACAAGGTAATTGTTTCGACGAATGCCACGTTCCTTGAGGAAGATCATATGAGAAATCATCAAACACGCAGTAAACTAATACTTAAAGAAATTTTCGGGGAAGCTACAAACAAACTAACAAAAGTTGTGAGTGAAAGCTGGTCCTTCAAAACAATCTCAAGATATGAGAATACCTCGACGTAGTGTGAGGGTTATAATCCAACCTGGCCGATACATGGGTTTAACTGAAACTCAATTCATCATACCTGATGATGAGATAGAGGATCAATTGACTTATAAACAAGCAATGGGTGACAAGGATAAGGACCAGTGGGTCAAAGCATGAACCTTGAAATAGAATCTATGCATTTCAACTTAGTTTGGGAACTTGTAGATCAATCGAGTGATGTAAAACCTATCGGTTGTAAATGGATCTAAAAGAGAAAACGAGACCAAACTGGTAAGGTACAAACCTTCAAAGCCCGATTGGTGGCTAAAGGTTATACCCAAAGAGAAGGAATTGATTATGATAAAACTTTCTCGCCAGTTGCAATGTTAAAATCGATAAGAATACTCCTTTCCATTGCCGCTTTCTTTAATTATGAAATTTGGCAAATGGATGTCAAGACTACGTTTTTGAACGGTAATCTTGACGAGATTGTTTACATGGTCCAACCAGAAGGGTTCATAGTCCAGGGAGAAGAGCAAAAGGTTTGCAAGCTTAATAGATCCATCTATGGATAGAAACAAGCTTCAAGATCCTGGAATAAAAGATTTGACACTGCAATGAAATCTTATGCTTTTGAACAAAATATAGATGAACCTTGTGTATATAAAAGGATCATCGATTCTACTGTACCTTTCTTAGTTCTATATGTGGATGACATCCTACTCATAGGAAATGAAGTGGGAGTATTGTCTGACATAAAGCAATGGCTAGGAGCTCAATTCCAAATGAAGGATTTTGGTGAGGCTCAGTTCGTTCTAGTGATCCAAATACTAAGAGATCGAAGGAATAGATTACTAGCACTTTCTCAGGCATCCTATATCGATAAAATTCTAATTCGATATTCGATGCAAAATTCCAAAAGGGGTTCATTACCTTTTAGACATGGAATTCACCTGTCAATGGAGCAAAGTCCAATAACACCTCAAGAAATTGAGGATATGAAATGAGTTCCTTACGCATCAGTAGTCGGTAGTATAATGTATGCAATGTTATGCACAAGACCCGACATATGCTATGCGATAGGCATTGTCAGCAGATATCAGTCCAATCCTAGTCAAGCACATTGGACTGTCGTTAAGAATATCCTCAAATACTTGAGGAGAACAAGAGATTATTCGCTGGTGTATGGATCTAAGGATTTGATCCTAACTGGTTACACTGACTCAGATTTTCAAACCGACATAGACTCCAGGAGATCTACATCGGGATCTGTGTTCACTCTTAATAGAGGAGCAGTAGTGTGGAGAAGTATTAGACAGGGATGTATCGCCGACTCCACAATGGAAGCTTAATATGTTGCAGCCTGTGAAGCATCAAAGGAAGCAGTATGGCTTAGAAAATTTCTAACTGAGTTAGAAGTAGTTCTTAACATGCACCTTCCTATCACTCTCTATTGTGATAATAGTGGAGCAGTTGAAAAATCGAAGGAACCTCGAAGCCATAAACGAGGAAAGAACATTGAACGCAAATATCATCTCATCGATGAGATTGTAAAGAGAGGAGACGTCACTGTCACCCAGTTAGCCTGAGAACAGAACATGGCTGATCCATTTACAAAACCCCTCGCAGCTAAAGTGTTTGAGGGACATCTCCAGAGTTTAGAACTACGAATTTTTTGCATATAATGTGTTTCTAAGTCACCTGACATATTGTAATCTCACTTGAGTTATAGTCCAAGTGGGAGTTTGTTGGGATTTATGTCCTAAAACTCAAGTTTTAATTATCCTTTTATAATAAAGATGTTATTCAGTGAAATTGTTTATTTTATATCTTAAATCCAATATAAACATCCATGGTTATAATATGAAATACTCGAACTATATCGTGGATATAGGCAGGGATCAAGTTTGAGTATATAACCTAAATGGTCTATAGTAAATGGATAAGGTTGGGTACCTTATCCTGGTAACACTATGGATGCGGCCTAATCTGCGAATAAGGCAAACAACTTGATCCTGGATCGTTCATGTAGAGACATGTGAGTAGAGGCATCCTGTGAAAAAGATGTTTACACAAGACAGGATCGAGAAATAAGTCACTCTTACTTTATAACGCCGTTTACTGTTAAGACTGATTATTTCATGCGATGACCTAGGTAACTCGATCTTAATCCTGAGCTTGCTGTGAACTCCTGTTCGTTTAGGATTATCTCTTGATCTGCATGGGTGAGAGTGGTCCAAAAGTTCCATTCAATAAACCTACCATTTTGGAGATAATACTAGATGGATAGCTGGGGACATAGTAAAGCAAGACGGAATTCACTCCTACCCAATTCAGGGATAGTAGAGAGGTTGTTCCCTTAAGTGCTGAATCCAAGGCTTGAACAAGGGGCCCCACCCTCTCATTGGCCTGAGAGAGACTTTGTTTAGTGGTTGGACCATAAACAAATTGTTCATTAGAGGACCAGTGGACTTAAAGAACAAAGATGTACTATAGGAGTAAAACGGACATTTCTCCTAGCTATAGTAATGAACAACCTGTGAAGGATTGACTTACTAATCATGGTTATATCGAGTGGACGAAAATATATCTACAGTGAAGGGAGTTCAACTACTAGGCTATAGTGGAGTGTTTTGGTATTTAACGGATGTTGGTTAACTAGGTTAAAAGGGTTTAGCCGGTTAAACCTCGTACCGTTGGAGCCCATGATCTGTAGGTCCATTAGGTCCCCTTGCTAGCTCGAGATTAATCTTTGGAACAATATGATGGATAGAATATGAATTAATTCAAGTTCAATTTAGGGAAATAGTTCGAGGTGGTTGACGTTAACGATACGTCGAGTTTTGTGAAAACTGAGTTGTGTGATATTTAATGTTTTAATATGATTTAAATATCGAACGCATGAATAGGGATTAATGGTTGAAAAATAAAATTTCGAAAATGTTCGAGATTGATGGAAAAATATTGATTTAATATTAGATATTAAATTAATTAATTATTATTTAATTAATAGTTATTTTAAATTAATTCTGAATTAATGTAAAATTGAAAAATTAAAATTTGATTTTACATTTTTCAGATTATTAAAAATTAAATAATTAAAAAATTAATTCAAGATTATCTTGAATTAATTAAAATCAAAGTAAATTGATTTTTTGGAGGTGGAGTGCATGGTGACTGGTGCGTGGTCAGCTGGATGGATAGATTGTGAGATAAGATGATAAGTAAGAATGAAGAATATTTCAGCTAACACTTAAGTGCAAGTATACACTGTCGCACGTAGTAATAAAAAAAAACCTCAGAAGTATTCCAAGGGTATCGATCCCACGAGGACTAAATTGGGAATTCAGATTTGATGAAGAAACTGCTCAAATGATTGCTTTTGAAAAAAGTAACAAAAAAAAATAAGTTGATTGATTGGATTTTTGAAAAGATAAGTAAAATAAGCAAGTAGATAATAAAAAATAACAATAAGATAAAACGATGTATTCAACATGGATTCATCCCTAAGGTAATAACCATAGTCATGCAATATCTAACTTAAGTGTATTCAATGCATTGGGTCAGATTTAACTCCTATTTGGCCCTTGTTCCCAAAAACCGTTAGAAGGCTAAGCGAGTACCGTTATGCACATTTCTGTGACTCGACTCCGACATAGATAATTCACGAATGCAACCTATAACCCTGTAGTCGATATAGGGTGCCTTAGGCAACTTGCCCTATACCGCCGAACAATCTCTTTCGAGTTTTTTCTCCTATATCACCTTTATGAGAATTGATATCGTTTGTCCCTTTCGAGATCAAACTCACATAGCATGCAAAGTCTAAGTGATCAAATTAAACTCAGCAAGATTAAAGTGATAATCAATAAAGAATGACATGCATTAAACACAACTTAAATAAATAAAGCACTTTCATGCCAATAAACCCTAAGGGACTTCACCACATTGAACCCTCAACGGGATTTGGCTACTCATGATGGGATAAAAAGCAAATGAACGCATTTTCATTGAAATAAGAATGTAAATAATACAGAATAATGAAAAGATTCAAGAGCTGGAAATAAAGGAGAAAGCTAAATATTATGGGTTTTTCTATTTACTCAATCCTTCTAGAGTTCGCTAAGACACTTCACTCTCTCGCTTTTACAAGTGGGAATGGGTGAAACTCTCTACAAACCACAAGGTTTGATGTCTAACTCAGGTTAGAATTTGGTCATCTAAGAAGGACCTCGGGCATCCCTACTCATTGGCGTCGAGTCAGGGTTCTGTCACCACCCTTTTCTTCCAAGTGAGTTCTGCTTAGATTTGACTTCGAATCTCAAGCTTATATAGTGTAAAAAGTGGTTGAGGAGCTGCGAAATAGGTGCTGGAAGGTTGCCCAGTCAGTTTCGGGGTCAAAACAGCCTGTTAGGTGCGAAGAAGACTCGTCAACAACGACCAGCGGATGACTCGGAACGGTCTCGGATTTTTCCAGAAATGCGGTCGCATTTCATTTTTGCCTTCCTAGAAATGTGGTCGAATTTCTGGGGAATTCCAGCTTTTCCTCTGTTTTTCTGCACAGCAACAAACTAAGTCAAATTCTCTTAAAATCAAGTCTTTTAAAGCACAAATAAGTTAAATTTGACAAAAGTGATTCTCAACACCCTAAATCATCAAAGTAAGCATATTTTGAGCTCGGGAACAATAAATTGATCAGAACATACAACATTTGGCCAAGAAATGAGCTAAATATAAGGGTAAAATAGGTATATTTTTTACCCTTATCAGTGACTAAACCCATGCACTCCCCTCTCTTAAGTCACACCATTTCCCACTAATTGTGGGCTGAATTGGTGTCAATCCATGGGTGTTTTCTTTAGCTTTGATCCCTCTATAAAAGGGAAGAAGAAGGTTGAAGAAACAAATCTTGAAAGTGAGTGAATTGCTGCCAAAATACTCACACACCATACCCACCTCCAAAAGTTTGTTCTTCAAGCTTTTACCTTCTAATTCCATCACTAGAGGATCTCACAATCCGTTCCAAAGGCTTGAGGATAGCAAGAAAGATCCAGTGGTGGTTCGTGATACATTGGTGAAGAAAAACAACAAAAGAATCCAACCAATTTCTCCATTTAAAGAGGTTGGTATCCTTGACTCTGTTTTTCTTCTTTTGAACAACATGCAAAGATTGATCAAATTGAACTTATTAAGTGCCTAAGATCCAGAATTTCTTTCGTAATTTAGATATTAACACTTTCATGAACCAGACGGAGCACATAGTAAAATACCAGGAAACAGACGAAAAATAGTCGAACCGGTCAGAAATCGAGCCGAACCGCGAGGCGTTTTCCTTCCCGATCTTGCCCGGTTTTTCTCTTGCCCGTCATCTATTCTCCATTTTCCAGATTTGAAGAACTGTGCTCCTCTGTTTTTGGCCAGACTTGAACATATTCTGAATTTCATCAAATTGACGGCCTAAATGGATTCTAATGACTCTCAAATTTTACATATTCGATATGAACTCATTAATGCCCATAAACATGTAGGCAATTACAAATAATTTGAATAAATTCGAGAGAATTTAATTGCCAAAACCGTAATATATCCATTTTAGCACCCAAAAAAAAATTAAATATGTAAATGCTACCCACCATGATAAAATTAATGCAAATTGGGTGCCCGAACCATGCTCTGATACCAATTGTAGGAGTTAATATCAAACATGCGAAAGCAATTTTGGATCTTAGACACACAATTTCATCAATTTTATCCTAGAAGACATGTTGTTCATAAGAGCAAAAAAAGCAGAGAAAGTGACACCTACCTCTTGAAGTTCCCAATACGTGCAATCCGAGGCTTTAAACTTCACACCAACGGCTTTTGGACAACCACTTGGATCTTCTCTACTATCCTCGGGCCTTGGAACGGATTTTGGGATCCTCAATTGATAGGAATTGGGAAGGAAAGCTTATGGGTTCATGCAAGCTTGAGAGAGTATGAACTATGGAAATCTTGGGAGAATTTTGGCAGCATTTTAGGTTGAAGAATTCTCCTAATCTTCACTAGCTGGTCCTTGTTGGATTTTGTTGTAATTTGTGAAAGAAATTAATTGGTTGAATGCCAAGAGGTTCAAGTTGGTTGATTAATTCATGAGTTTAATGGCAAGAGATTAAATTCGTAACTTGTATGAACTTGAATAGTTGGTGTCTTTTCGTGTTCTACAACTGTTGTAATTGCTCATAATTACAGAGTAATCGAATGACCTTTTGTATTCTGCAGCTGTTGTAAATACACATAAATACACTGTAATTAAACGTAATTACAGAGTATTTATTGTCGTCTTTTCATTTTTTCAGAAAGTTACTATTTGTACCACTATAAATAGTAGCTGATTTCTTCATTTCAGGATCATTCCATTTTTGTGGTTTCTCTTATCTTTTCTTCTTTTGAGTTTGGTTTTGTTGAGAGCAAATATCTAAGAGTTCTGCCAGATCCGTGTAGTTCGAGGTTGTTGTTCTACCAGAGTTAGTCGTTGTATCCTGTTGAGACTATCGTTGTAGTCTGCTAGCAACCCGTGCAGAGCGAATAATTGTCTTCAGGACAGCGCTTTGAAAGCGTGCCTCGACTACCAATCATCACATTATTATGTTTTACAGGTTTTGTTCGTTTGGTGTGGTTGTCGTTGTCAACCGGATCATTGATAAGGGTAAAAAATATACCTATTTTACCCTTATATTTAGCTCATAATCTTATCAAAACTATATGTTTTAGATCAATTTTACTGTTCCCAAGCTCAAAATATGTTAAAGTTGATAAGTTAGGGTGTTGAGATTCACTTTTGTCAAGTTCTGCTCATTTGTGCTAAAAAAGACTCAATTTTAAGGGAATTTGACTAAGTTTGTTGTGTTGGGTTTTATGCCCTAAAACTCGTAGATAGTGAATGTAAACAAATTATATACTTGTTTTAATAAAGTGTTATTATGTTTATGCAATAAAATGTTATTGTTAAATATTGCACAATTTGACCCAAATCCAATAAACTAAGATCCAAGGTTGTTTGTGTAACTTGAACTAGTATGTGGGGACATACAGGGATCGATGTTCAAGTAACAGCCTAAAAGGTCTATAGTACAAGGATAAGACTGGGTACCTTATCCTGGTAACATTATGTGAGACGACCCGCTTTGTATTTGATACAGACGTATTGATCCAAAGCGTCCATGTAGTAGACATGCGAGTGGGGGTATCCTATGCAATGAGTTTGCATAAGATCGAACTGCGAAATAGTAACCGCTAGCTATAACACCGTTAACTAGTTAGGTTTCTATTTAACTAGGATGATCTAGGCAACTTAGTTTGAATCCAGAGTGGATTATGGACTCCTGTTCACGAGGGATTGTCCTTTGATTTGTGTGGGTGAGAGTGGGCAGCACGCCGACTAAATAAGCCTACCATTTTGGGGACAAGACCGAGTGGGGAGCTGGGAACATAATCACACAAGCTGGAATTCACTCCTTCCCGACTTTTGAGGAAGTAGATGAGTGTTCCCTTAAGTGGTGTCTCTGGGTCTTGAACAAAGGGTCCTACCCTCTCATTGGCCCGAGAGGGGTTTCTGTTTGATGGTTGGACCACAAACAGGTTGTTCATTAGATGAGCACTAGTACTTAAGGAGGTAGAGGTAACTCAGGGGTAAAACGGTAATTTGCCGTTATTAGTCGATATTCTTGGACACAGAAATATTCTGCAGTGAGAAAAGTGCAGTTGTGGGTCTTTAGTGGAGTGACCCACAGTTAATGAATGTTGACTAACTTGGTTAATGAGTTTAGCCAATTAGTCTCGTATCGTTGGAGCTTCTCATCTGTAGGTCCATTAGGTCCCACTCGTAGCTCGTAAAAAGATTTGAAGAAATTAAATATAAACTGTAAATTGAATGTGTTCAATTTATTTGGGGAATCGTATAATGTATGTTGATACATTATAATATAAAGTTTATGAAACTTTATAATATAATTTTTGAATTAATTTCAAAAAATTAGTTCTTGAGAAAAAATATTTGAAAGAGTTCAAATAAATTTAATATGAATTGGATTCATATTAATTTTAATTTTAATAAAATCCCTAAGATTAAATATGTGATATTTAATTGGGTAATTAATTAATCATGGAATTAATTAATTATTTATTAAAATTAGATATTGTTCAGATAATTGATTTGAACTTATTCATAGACCTTTTCCTACATCCATTGACTCTCATTCTCTCAGAGATCTCTCCCAAAAGACTCCCACCAGTCTCCTGCTTCAAGAAGTCTTAGAGATATACCAGTGTAACCAATTGGTGGTGTTCGCACACGAAGGTTGTTGCGTTTTCGATCTTACTACAAAGAAAAGGCGAATTGATCAAGGCTTTCTACAAAAGTAAGTTTTCTTTGAAATCCTTGATCACTAGGATCGTCTAGATTAGATCTAGTTAATTATTTAGCATGTTTATAGCCGCTGTACAACCCTTTAAATATAGATTTATTGTTGTATTCTTTTACAAATTGTATTGGTATTTCTATTAGAATCTAAGACTCTGAGTAGGTTCGGTAATTCTTTCCACTGTGTAGGGCTTTTATCCTTCAATTGGTATCAGAGCCAACTCAGTTGTTCTTAATTTTAAATTGAAATTTTCAATTTGTTTATGGTGGGATTTATGCATTGTGAATGTTATGGTTTGCGTATAAATGGTTTCGATTAATTTTTCCATAGATTTACGTTTTCTTGAATGGTTCAATGTAAAGGCCCCTGCGTTTTTGGGCATAATTTGTAAATCTATTATCCTTTGTAAGTCCGGGTCTAGAATAGGGTGTTCTATGATGAAGATCGTTGAAAATCACGTCCAAAATCGAGGCCAAACGCGAAGAACAGCCGCTGGAATGCCCAGATTCTGCCTCCAGACGCAGAAGTGTCGCGATTTCGCGAAGAAGGAGAACTGCGATCGCATAAGCGTCGCGACACTATCTTCTCAGCGTCGCGACGCTAACGAAATTTCATACGGCTTACGGCAAGGGTTTCATGAGGTGGCTGAAGGAGTTTTTGCGGTCCGGTTCGACTGTTAGGGTTGGTCTGGGGTCGGTTTGGCCCGGTCTGCTCTGTTGAAGCTTGGTTTGGTGATTTGAAGTTCGGCGTGCGGTCTAGTCCGGTTCTGAAGCTGCAGAAGGATAATTTTAGGATAAAATAGCTTAAATTATTGTAATTTATGTGCTTTATTTTATCCTAGGGGCCTATTAATCGGTTTATACGCTATTTAAATGCTTTATGGATGTCATTTAGATTTAAAATCCCATCATAGGTTATAAAGCAGGCTCAAGCATTTTATATATATCATAATTAGTTACAATGTATGGATTGAAATGCATGGTTTATTTTCATGAATTGTTTAATATATAGTTGAGTTATATTAAAATCATGAAAAATGGAATAGCATGATGCATGAAATTACTTAATTAAATATAAAGAGTTATATTTGATAAGTTGTTTGCAGCATGCTACTTTGATTTACCTTCATTGGCAATATTATAATGGTTATAATTATTTAATGAGGTAATCAAAATTGCATTGAGCATGAAACATCCATAGTTTAATATAATTGTTATATTAATTTCATGCAATGCAATCCAATAGTTTTATCATATTAACTTGAATGTGATTGTTAATTATTTTAAAACTATAGTATGCATGATTATAGGGCTAATCATTAAAATTTAAATAGTTTAAAATTAATGATTAGAAACCGTCAACCTATAATAAAGATTGCATTCAAACATTGTTAATAATCGAAATACTGCAGCTTTGTTAAATATCACTTTCATCACAAACCTGATCCTTGTTAATAATCCCAAGGCTTGCCCAAACTCGATCATTTTAATTATTTGGTAATTTTACTATGCCCTTTTTCATCTCAACATCATATACACATATTTTGCAACTTATCCCCTATTGGAACTACACAGGGCACTTATATGAAACTCTTCCCATGCAGATAGTTATGTGTTCAATTCAGAAAATCGTACGACAAAGATCTTCCACCCTCCACCTCATTTTGTCTATAAAGACGCTTTCTTGCATCTTGAGATCCAAACGAAGGAGAAAGGCAATGTGTTAAGAGAGCTCATTAGTCTGTTAATGAGTTTAGTTTGTTACTTGAACTGATATTGTTTAATCTATTATCTTCTGTTGTAAGATTCAGTTTATTCTTTGTATTCTCATAGATATTATATATATGTATCTCTATTTCATCATTTTTTTTAATGAGAAGATAATCTATTCTTGATCATTTTTTTCTTCTTCTTTCACTGTATTGGAAAACTTAAGACAAGGTAGATAATTTTTTTAAAGTTCCATTTGTTTTTCAGTGTTGTCAAAGCTTTCAACTCTCAACATATATTCAATTGTCCAACAATGCAGGTTTATACGTTGGTTTTTTGTTTCCTAAAGTCCAGCCTAGCTTTTTAATAAACTAATTCATTGATCACTTTTTAATTTTATTCTATCCCATGTGACAAAATAACATAATACGACGTAACATGTTTTGATTGGAGAGAGCATAAATTAAAGTAGTCAATTATTAGTGTGTAATTAATTATAGGGAAAAATACACTTTTGGTCCCTGAGGTTTGGGTTAAGTTGCACTTTGGTCCCTGAGTTTTAAAACTCAACAAAATTACTCTTGAGGTTTGAAATAATGAGCAATTTGGTCCCTGCCATCCATTTTGTCGTTAAATGCTAACAGACTGCTGACGTGGCCACATTTTTTTAATTAATTTTTTTTAAAATAAAAACAACAAAATATTATTATTTTTTATTATTTTAATTATTATTCCATCTCTTTCTCTTCCCCTCTTCCCTCACCCTTCCTTCTTCTTCTTCTTCTTCTTCTTCAAGTCTCCGGCGGCCGGCAGCGGCAAGCAGTCGCCGTCGCCGGCCGGCCACCGGCGACTGTGTTTTTTTTTTTTTTTTGCTTCTTCTTTTTTCTTCTCCTTTCCACCCACGAACTGAGCAAGCAACGTCGTCCACGGACTAAAACCCACGAGCAGCGGCGTTTTTATACTGAAACGAGGCCAGATCTAGAACGAAATCCGAGCAGCGACATGGTGGGTTTGAAATCGAACGACCTGCGACGGACCAACAGCTCCACGGCGAACGAACCTGCAACTTCGACGCTTGAAATCGAACCTCAAGTTTCGGACGAGCATCCACGAGCGGCGCGACGAGCTTCCAGATTTGCGATTCCAGCGAGTTACAGACGAGCATCCACGAGCGGCGACAACGAGCGTCCAGATTTTTTATTCCAGCGAGTTCCGGACGAGCATCCACGAGCGGCGGCGACGAGCTTCCAGATCTGCGATTCCAGCGAGTTTCGGACGAGCATCCACGAGCGGTGGCGACGAGCATCCAAATCTGTGATTCCAGCGAGTTACAGACGAGCATCCACGAGCGGCAGCGACGAGCATCCAGATCGCCGGCGCCGGACCTTCGTTTTCCTTTTTTTAAAAAAAAGAACACAGTGAAAATAGATACGAAGAAAAAGAAGAAGGAAATTAATGAAGACAAAGAAAAAAAAAGAGATTGAAAAAACAAGGTTGTCGCCGGCGAGCGGCGGTTGCCAGCGGTCAGTCGTCGGTGGTTGGTTGATGGGGGTGAGGATGGTTGAAGAAGAAGAAGGGAGATGGTGGTGAAGGGGTTGAAGAAGAAGGAGAAAGAAAAAAGAAATAAAAAATTAATATTTTTATTAATTTTATTTTAAAAATAAAAAACTAATTTTTTTAATTAAAATAATAGTGCCACGTCAGCAGCCCGTTAGATTTAACGACAAAATGGATGGCAGGGACCAAATTGCTCCTTATGTCAAACCGCAGGGTCTAAATTGTTGAGTTTGAAAACTCAGGGACCAAAGTGTAACTTAACCCAAACCTCAGGGACCAAAAGTGTATTTTTCCCTTAATTATATTATATATGTTTTTAATTTGTTCAAAATGTTGCTGGGCTATCGTGGCTGCATGAACCATTAAATCGTTGTATAACATTGAGCATGAAAGTAGCACCAATCAAAATCTACTACAGCTTTCACCTGAGTACTTGATCAACTGTATTAAATATCCTAACATGTATAATAATAAGACAAAGAGTAAGGAGACTTGTTATATACTCTCACTGTCAAAAACATATAGGTGGATAGTGGAAAATTGTATTGCACAAGAGTCGGAGGTCTCATCGGTATAATAAATAAGAATATGTAGGTGTATAACAGCAAGGGTAGATATATAACTTATCCAATAGATAGTATGTTCATCTATCTAGTAGTTAGAGGTATGTATATATATTTATGTATATGTGTATATGTATATGTATGTATATGTGTATATATAACTTATCCAACAGATATTATGTACAACTAGTTAGTAGTTATAGGTGTAAATATATATATATATGTATATAAATGTATATATATATATATATATTTGCACGTGTGTATGTATGTATGTATGTATGTATATGTATATGTATGTGTATGTGTATCTATATTTGTATAGTATGTGTATGTGTATATGTATGTGTATATGTATCTGCAACGGCGGATCCACGTGAGGGCCACGGGGGGCACGTGCCCCCCCTGAGATTTTAGCTTTTATGTATATGATTATGCTATTTAACTCTTTGATTAAAATTTGTTACATGGTTCGTTGGTTTGAAATGGCATAGAAAATTTTTATCCTCGTGATTTGCAGTTTTATATTTTATTTTCACTTTTTGACGTTTGCTTTATATTTACACTTAAATTTATTATTTTTTTTTTCTTTATACATAATATAATATAAGCGGTTTAATTATTTTTCGTTTTTTTTTCTTTATATACTATTTAAATTTTTAATTTTTAAACTTTATAGGTACATTTATATATTATTTTAACTTTTTATTTAAGTTCTAAATCATTTTAATTGGAACTAGTTTGAATTTTTTTTTTTTTTTTTTTTTTTTTTTTTTAGTTTTACACACATTTTTAAATTATTTTTAAAAAATTAATTGAGTAAGAAAAGCTTAATTTTTTGCTCATATATTTATTTGGATGATTCTAAATGGTTAATTTTGTAATTAATATTACTTAATAGATCTATGAACTTTCAATTTGTATCTAACAGGTCTTAGACATATTCAAAAGTTTTTTTTTTAATTAATTACTATATTAAACATAAAATTTAATTTTGTATTGAATTGAACATTAAGTACATTAATTTTTTTTTCTTACAAAAATGGAGTGGGTTGATAACTTATTAGAAAAAATATTAAATTTTATCTCTAAGAGAATATTTAATTTTTTTAAAAATTTTGAATATGTCGAAAACCTATGAATACAAAATTTAAACATCAGGGTTGAACTCAAAAAAAAAACAACAAAAAACAAATTGAAACTTCAGGGATTGATATTTAGACAAAACTGAAAATTCAGGAACCTAGTAGACATTTTTTAAGTTCAAGGACTATATATACAGAAATCTAAAATTTCAAGAACTAAACTTGTAACTTAATCTAAGGTGAACTCGTGCCCCCCCTGACATCGAGTTCTGGATCCGCACTGTGTATCTGTATCTATATTTGGGCTATTGTGGCCGCTGAGCCATCAAATCATTGTATAACATTGAGCATGAAAGTAGCACCAATCAAAATCTACTACAACTTTCACCTGAGTACTTGATCGACTGTATCAAATATCCTAATGTGTACAATATTAAGATATAGAGAAAGGAGACTTGTCATATACTCTCACTACCAAAAACACATAGCTGGATAGTGGAAAATTGTAAGAGTTGGAGATCTCATCGTATAATAAACAAAAACATGTAGGTGTATAACGGCAAGGGTTGATATATAACTTATCCAATAGATAGTATGTTTTTTTTTTTTTTTTTGAAAAACAATAGATAGTATGTTCATCTAACTAGTAGTTAGAGGTATATATATATTTATGTACATGTGTATATGTATATGTATGTATATGTATATATATAACTTATCCAACAGGAATTACTTATCCAACAGATATTATGTACAACTTGCTAGTACTTATAGGTGTATATATATATATATATATATATATATATATATATACATATATGCATGTATGTATGTATGCATGTATGTATATATGTATGTATGTATGTATATATTGTTGGGTTTTATGTCCTAAAACTCGTAGATAGTGAATGATTAACGAATTATACACTTGTATCAGTAAAGTGTTATTGTCATTTTAAGTCTAAAATTGCACAATATAACCCAAATCCAATAAACTTAAGATCCAAGGTTGTTGATATGTAATTTGTGTAGACACCGTATTTGGTCCGGCTTGATTTTCAGTAATAATGTTTGAAGTTTTCCAATATTTAGTGATCAATTTGTTTTTTTGGTATGCTAACAAGAGCATAGCTCAACTGGCATAAAGTCGTATTGATAACCACGAGGTCTATGGTTCAAATCTCTCTCCCCACATACTATCAAAAAAATTGGACCTCCATTTCCCTATTCTAAAGCCTTTTCCATGGCTTTTTTTTTCCCACCATTTTCTCATCCATCTTCCTCGCCAAATTAGTAAAGCATCAAGTATAAAAGGGAGGAAGATGGAGAAGGAGTGACAACAAGAAGAAAGAGAAGAAGTTTGGAGTAAAAGTGAGCTTGAGAGAGTGAAGGCATTTGAGCAAGAGCTTAGTTTAGAGAATTTTTAGAAGAATTTCTTTTGAGGGAGAAAGGAAAAGAAGAAGATTTGAGCATAAGCTTAGTTGAGAGAGTTTTTTAGGAAGTGAGCTTAGCATAGAGAGTGATAGAAAAAGAGAGAAAAGAAAGTGGAAGAGGAAAAGAGGAAAAGAGAGGGGAAGGAGTATACGGGGAGAGAGAAAAACATTGGGTAAGAAAGAAGGAAAAAAGAAGAAAGATAAAAGTAAAAAAGGTGGGTTCTTGTTTTTTGTTTCTTTTGTTTTTCTGTTTTTTTTTTAATTATTATTATTATTATTATTATTATTATTATCATCATTATCATTATTAATTTCTCTCTCATTTAGTTCACTTTTGCACTTTGCCAACTTCATTTTTTTAAACTTTCTAATTTATTTGTTTTTTTTTTCTTTCATTCTCCAATTTGCTTTAATCCAATCTTTAATTCTTCTTGGTCAATTTCATTTATTGTTATTATAATTGTTTTGAAATTAATTTTCTTTTGAAAGGGATTACGGGAACTGAGTAATGTGCCTTCGTGGAGTTAAACTCTCGTGCAGGCGTATGAAAATTCTCATTTTCCCTTTAAAAAGAATTTACTTGTTGATGGCAAAATCCGGCCAAGCGCTCACCTGACCTTCACGTGACACCAATAGTGAATTTGTTTGAATCCGGGGAAGACGTGGCCTACAAAACAAGGGAAACCTGCACACCGGTGTGGTGCTTGCCACACCTCCTCCGATGCTTAAGTCAGTAATCGGAGGGAATATGAGCAAAACTAGAGAGCAAAAGGAAGAGAAGAGTGAGTTTTCGGCCCCCCTCTTCAGTGACGAAGAGGGGTTTAAATACCTGCTCATGTTCCTAGGGTTTTAGGCATTCGGAGGCGATTTGGGCTGAACCGAGTGGAACTGAGGCAGCTGGGGGCACCGGTGGACCGAACGGAGGCGGAAGAACTCGGCTCGCGCAAGCGGGCCGAGTGGTCGGCCTCGGCCATGGGCTGTTCTTCCTTCGGATCCCGTTTCCTGGCTGCCTCCTTGGGCTGGTATCGCGCTGTCTTCGTCAGCTTCTTGCATATCGGAGTGGTCCAAAATTACCTATAACATTAAGCCCCCACTCTTGAATTGGGATTCAGGTGTGACTTATTGCTATAGGTTGAGCTCCTTAAGCCCGATTTAAGAGTAAAGATCTTCCTATTGTGCTGACTTATGTGCGAATTTTCGTTATCCTCTGCCTCGGCCTTGGCATGAGGCCGAGGCTAACGTTTGGAGCGAGTCCAAACTTTTATGCATTTTGTCTCTCGTTTTGGACGTTTGTTCAGGCCACTCCTCTGTTTTGTAGCCCCCTGTGTAAGTGTTTTTCTCGCTTAGCCATTTAGATGGCGCACGCGGTAAGACCCTGGTGTCGGCCTCGACCATCTTTCATACTATTGAAAATTTTGAGTTCCTACATCGAAATGTTATCTGCAAAAGAAAATTGAGGGAAGACACTAGGGTCGGCCTCGGCCTCAAGTCCCTGTTAGCCCAAAATCTAAGTTGCTGCACTCATATGTTAGCTTTTGAAAAGTAATATG
Organism: Luffa aegyptiaca; assembly: GCA_017139565.1. NCBI lineage: Eukaryota > Viridiplantae > Streptophyta > Magnoliopsida > Cucurbitales > Cucurbitaceae > Luffa > Luffa aegyptiaca. Next base: position 40,165,950 of record CM029403.1, read on the forward strand.
AGGGAAGAGGCTAGGGTCGGCCTCGGCCTCAAGCCTCTGTAAAGAGTGACTAAGCACAATCGATTACCATAAAGATGTGAGTACTTAGAATGTGCTTCACCTGGTCGACCTTGAGCTTATGCCTTAAAGTATGGAGAATGACACTCTTGCATAAACAAGGTATGGACGTGGCCTGGTCGGCCTCGGTCCTGTTCCTTTAAAAATATGGTATGGGCATGGCCTGGTCGACCTCAGCCCTATTCTTGTAGAAACTTGGTAAAACACTTAATGTTATGCATTGGTCAAACAGAATAATGACATTTTTGCAAAAGAATAACATAGGTACGGTTTGGTGGCCACCACCTCTTACCACAACAATTTCAGCATCATCCTTCATGCAAAAAGCACTTAGAGCACTAAACATGTATTTAGCCTAGTTGGCCTTGAGCTCGTGCCTAGGCAAACAATTATCAATTTGCGACATAAATATTATGAGCATGACTAAAATTGAATAGCCACAATAGCATACATGATAAAAAATAGAAAGGAAAAAGCAATGACTTAATCCAGCCTCGTCAGCCTCGGCCATCTAGACATATTCTTTCCAGACAAGCTTTAATCATCACCCAATCAATAGTCTCCCCTCCTCAGCCCCCTACTCAAGTGTTATTTTAAATTTACAAATTATACTTGAGTAAAAGATGCTTGGAATGTAATTTACCATACCTTGAAGCCTTAATGCCTCCGCACCTTCTTCTATCGGTACGGCTCTGATTGGAGCCCTGACTCCGTTCCCGAGGGTCAGCTAGTCGTCGTTGCCTTGGGGAGTATTGGCGTTGCCACTCCTCCAAGGACATTTCTGCAAGTCGATTACCTCGGGGAGTATAGGCGTTGCCACTCCAACGAGGGCCTTGGGAGTATAGGCATTGCCACTCCTACAAGGACATTATAAGTTGATTACCTCGGGGAGTATAGGCGTTGCCACTCCAACGAGGGCCTTGGGAGTATAGGCATTGCCACTCCTACAAGGACATTATAAGTTGATTACCTCGGGGAGTATAGGCGTTGCCACTCCTGCAAGGACATTATAAGTCGATTACCTCGGGGAGTATAGGCGTTGCCACTCCAACAAGGGCCTTGGGAGTATACGCATTGCCACTCCTACAAGGACATTATAAGTTGATTACCTCGGGGAGTATAGGCGTTGCCACTCCTGCAAGGACATTATAAGTCGATTACCTCGGGGAGTATAGGCGTTGCCACTCCAACGAGGGCCTTGGGAGTATAGGCGTTGCCACTCCTACAAGGACATTATAAGTCTATTACCTCGGGGAGTATAGGCGTTGCCACTCCAACGAGGGCCTTGGGAGTATAGGCATTGCCACTCCTACAAGGACATTATAAGTCTATTACCTCGGGGAGTATAGGCGTTGCCACTCCAACGAGGGCCTTGGGAGTATAGGCATTGCCGCTCTTACAAGGACCTTTTTCCCTGCAACATTACATTATGAGCCTTTGCCTGGTCGGCCTTGGCCTGGTCATCCTCTGCATGGTCGGGCTGTGCCTTCCCGTGGTGGGGCAGTGGTGCTCCATCTCTGTGGAAGCTACTGGTAGTAAATCTTCAAGTGTTCCACTCAACCAAGGGCATTTTCGCCTGTCATTATTGAATCGTCTGCAACAACAGAACTAAACATGGAACCTTTATTAAGATTAGCGCATCAAGCGTTTTAAATTTCCGACACCTACAAATGTAAATGCTAAAATCAGAATGAAAATGCAACCAGTCATTGAAAAACATAATGGGAACAAACACATAAGCTATCACTGCTTCATGAGGGAAGGAGGTTCCCCTGGTCAGCCTCTGCCTCGGCCTTAGCCTCGAATAATCTGTCGTCTTTCGTATTTGGTTTCTTTGCTCCAATCTTATCCTCGTCTCTTGTTCGACTCGATTGGCAATCAAAATTGCATTGACATTGTGATATTGGAGACACTTTTAGGCCTTGGAAGGTCGGTCTCAGCTTCGGCCTAGAGTTGGCCTAAATCCGGTAGCTTTTCCTTCTTAGCCCCCAGTCTTCCTCGAGTGTTCGTTACCTCAATCTTGGATGTTGATAGAATGATTTTCAGTTCTTCAACGGGACTTTTTTCGCTGATTTGCCCTCCAAAGATGACCCTGATCGCTCGGGGGGTTTCGTCCTGACCTCGACCTGGTTGGCCTCAGCCTGGTCGGCCTCGGCCTCGGGTCAGCACTGTTTGTTTTGCATCTGGAATCTAGTTTTTCTTCTTCATCCTCTTATCCGCCAGGTAACCAGTGTGCAAATCCCACTAGCAAGCTTCTTCCCCACAGACGGCGCGAACTGTTGATGGCAAAATCCGACCAAGCGCTCACCTGACCTTCACGTGACACCAATAGTGAATTTGTTTGAATCCGGGGAAGACGTGGCCTGCAAAACAAGGGAAACCTGCACACCGGTGTGGTGCTTGCCACACCTCCTCCGATGCTTAAGTCAGTAATCGGAGGGAATATGAGCAAAACTAGAGAGCAAAAGGAAGAGAAGAGTGAGTTTTCGGCCCCCCTCTTCAGTGACGAAGAGGGGTTTAAATACCTGCTCATGCTCCTAGGGTTTTAGGCATTCGGAGGCGATTTGGGCTGAACCGAGTGGAACCGAGGCAGCTGGGGGCACCGGTGGACCGAACGGAGGCGGAAGAACTCGGCCCGCACAAGCAGGTCGAGTGGTCGGCCTCGGCCTCGGCTCAAGGCCGAGGCCACGCAGGGGGTCGGGCCAAAAGCCCACTCCCTTCGGCTTTGGCCCGACCCTCTGGCCTGTTCTTCCTCCGGATCCCGTTTCCTGGCTGCCTCCTTGGGCTGGTATCGCGCTGTCTTCGTCAGCTTCTTGCATATCGGAGTGGTCCAAAATTACCTATAACATTACTCATTGAATAATTTTCTTCTTTTACATCTATTTGTTTTTTTTAATTTTTTTTAAATTTATTTTTAATAAACATAATCATGTATCGCCCATGTTTCCTTTAATTAAAAGGGAAATTAGGCATGATTTATATTAAATTGGATATCCAACTCATAATGTTTAATCCTTACTTTATTTCTAAAGTTAAGGTAAAAACGAATGAGACATCTTGTGTTTATTATTGCATTTTGGGTTTTTATTTTCATATTTATCATTTTTTTAAAGAAAAATAAAAATGAAAGACTGTCTTTATTCATTTAATTGGACAATTTAAGATACTGTGGTAATCGTTTTTTTAAACGGGGGTTGTAGGGTGCTAATACCTTCCCTATACTCAAACAACTCCCGAACTTAATTTCTTGTTTTCTAAGACTAGTTTTTATTTTATTTTAAAGGTGACCAATCACACCCTCAATGATTGGTGGCGATTCCAATTTTCTTCTTAAAAACCCAAGAAAGGATGTCTGCCGCTCCGCGTCGCGATGACGTTGCGACAGCTTGGCGACTCCACTGGGGATTTTTTAGGGTCAAGCCATTGATATCTTTATTGTCCTTTAATTGAATTTTCCTTTAGGTCCCTTCGTTATTATTTTTGTTATTTTATTTATTTATTTATTTTCCCTTACTTTATAATATGATTTGTTTGGTATATTGTTATTCACTTGTCTATTACCATCTTGTTATGTTGTAATTGTACTTTATCTTAGTTATGTCATTCATTTGCATGTCATCTTATTATTACCATCTTTTTATGTTGTAATTGTACGTTATCTTAGTTATGTCATTCATTTGCATGTCATCTTATTAATCATGCATTTCACACACTTTCACTAGCCTCCTACCTGGGCTCTACCTTAGGACTAGACTCGTAGACTGAGTAGTGTGACCTTCGTGGAATTTCGATTCCCGTGCAGGCGCATGAAATTCTCCACTCAAGCCAACTACATCGTTAAACCGGTGGGTCAGCTTGGGGACCTTTTCTAGGATGCCTTAGAGTTAAACTCCACTCATGTAGTTCTAGGATTTGACTTATTACATGCATTATTGTCAAAGTTTATTTATTTATTTATTTATTTTTCTTCTTTCCCTCGTATCTTATATCAATTTTCAATTTTCGCTCATTGAAAATATCCTTTAAAATCTCTTTTAATGTAGTTACAAAAATTGTGCAAATTAAATTAACAGAATTTTCGATTATTTACATTGGCAGAAACTAAAGTATGAGTAAAATAAAATAACTCCCTCCAATACAAGAAATGGGTATAGAAGATCAAGCAACAGTACGTCAATGGTCAGAAAATGTACAACAAGCCCACAGAGATTCTTTAGTAGAAAATGTTGTTTCTCAATTTAAGGATGTCAGTTTTCCAGAAAGTCAATTAGAAACAGTAAAACGGGCTTGGGAAAGTTTAACTGTAGATAGAAAGGCTAAATTTACAAGCAAATATGGCCATCTAGCTCAGCTCATGTATGTACAAGTCAATTATTCTGTATTAAAATCTTTGGTTCGACATTGGGATCCAGCCTACAGATGTTTCACATTTGGCTCAATCGACATGACTCCTACAATAGAGGAATATCAATCCCTTCTGCATATGCCAGCACGAACAGAGGTTGAAGCTTATTCTTACGATCAAGAGCTTACAATGAAAAGAGCATTATCTACTCTTTTGGGCAAGATTCGTACAAGCGACATTGAGAAACAAGTAAAGATAAAAGGAGAGAACACATGCCTACCCCTAGACTACATCCTTACTCTTCAACAAAAATTTGCAAATGAAAACAAGGAATTAACTTTACTGGCGTTGTGTATCTTTAATGTTGTTTTGTTTCCTAAAGTGTGTGGATATGTTGAGGAAGGCGTGGTCAAGTTGTTTGCTAAGATAGAAATAGGAGTTGATCCCATTATTCCTGTATTGGCAAAAACTTTTTGTTCATTAAATTATTGCAGAACAAAAGGAATAGGAAGATTTATAGGTTGTGCACCATTATTGTACATTTGGGTCCTTAGTCATGTGAAGTGTCCACCAGAATTCAAATGTCCAGAGATCAAATTTTCAAGTTCCTGGAATAAGCTGCAAAAACCATTTCAGAGTTTGTGCAATCAGGTTGGAGTTCATCCTCCCCTGAAAGGAGCGCTTGGGAAGCCTTTTTCTCCGAACTAAAGGTAGAAGAAGTAATATGGAGAGCCCCTTGGATGTCAACTAGGCCAATGATCTATAAATGTGGTAAATTTCAAAGTTTACCTCTTTTGGGTCCTTGGGGATGTATAGCCTATGCTCTTTTATTGGTAGTACGCCAAATTTGGGTCCGACAATTCATCCCTGCTACGCATGAGTTGAAGGATTTCGAATTTGCTTATGATAAAGGCTTCTGTAAAGATAGAATTTAGAAAATTGTGAAAGCATGGAAAATGATCACTAAAATCCAGAGTGGTCAGTTTCATGATGATACCACAAAGACGTACAATACATGGCATGCAAACAGAGCCAAAACTGTGCTTGTGTCACAAAACATGAAAACCAAGATAAAACTTAATGTAAAGGTGATACCAGATCAACAGACAGAACAAGCAGCACGCGAAAAGGAATGTGATGAATTGAGAAAAGCAATTCATCATTGGTTCAAGAAAATGAAAGGCTGCAATTGGAGGTAAAGCAAGGTTTGTTGAGCAATGTTGAACTAGAAAAAGAGTTGAACCGATTAAAGGGCAGTGTCAGCAAACAAGAACAGTTAGAAAAGGAAATTTCAGCATTAGACATAGAGGCCCGCGACCTGAACAGAAGAATGCATCGATTAAGAAGGGATAATGAAGTCTCCCAAGCAACTCTCAAGTCAAGGAATGACCAAGTTTTGAAGCAACAATATGAGATTGCCTCACTCCATGAGTTGATGAAAGAGCTCGAAGATTGCATTAGTTTGAGGAACCAAACGATTATTGAGGTAAAAGAAAAGAATGGAACGCTATGTCGAACAATTGACGACCTGCAATTAACGCTCAAGATTAGAGAAGATCAACTAGGGGAGCTCATCAACGACAACAAGGGTCTAAGAGAGTCCGTTCAGTCACTCAATGTTCATCTCGGTGAGTATCAGGATGCCACTAACAGATTAATGAAAGACTATACCTGTCTAAAGGAGCAATACGACAGATTGAGCGATGATTTTGGGTTTGTGAGACAGAACCACACGACACTACGAAGTAAAGCGGAACATATGCTCACTCATATTAGGAGAGTCACTCGAAGGGCAGATGAACTAGCAGAAGATGCACGTACTCTCTCTAAAGTCATAGCACCTACACAGCCGAATTGCAAGAATGTGCTCAAGTTTATGGGAAAGCTTCGTATAAGTTTAGAGTATTAGGGGCAATTTTATTAAAATTTTACTTTAGTTTATCTTTTTTTAAATAGTCGAAATATCTTGTAATTCAATTTTGCACAAATTTTGTTACTACATTGTTTTATCATTTTCAAATTTAATATCAAGGCCATTTTTATTTTCATTTTTCTTTTCCTCTTCAATTGTTTAAATGTTTCGTTTTGTCTTTCTCTTTTCTTACACTAAAATCTCTTTTCATTAAAAATATAAACAGAGTCATAAGATAGCTCGGTCACCTCGAATCCACCGCACCTACGTCACAAGATACAGGACAAGGATCATGGAAGAGAAAAGTACTGAGATGGAGAAAACAAGGAAAGATATTGAGGAGTTACGAGAAAAAATGGATGCCATTCTTGTCGCCCTGGAAAGAGGCAAAATAATACCTGATATTGCTCAGTCCAGCAATACAATGAATGACCCTCCAATCCGGAAATCAACAGAGGGCACTACTCTAAAATATCATCCATTGTACAATATGTTGGGTTTTATGCCCTAAAACTCGTAGATAATGAATGTAAACAAATTTTATACTTGTATTTAATAAAGTGTTATTTAGTTTCTGCAATAAAATGTTATTGTTAAATATTGCACTATTTGACCCAAATCCAATAATCTAAGATCCAAGGTTGTTTGTATGTAACTTGAACTAGTATGTGGGGACATACGGGGATCGATGTTCAAGTAACAACCTAAAAGGTCTATAGTATAGGGATAAGGCTGGGTACCTTATCCTGGTGACACTATGGATACGGCCCGCTTTGTATTATGATACAAACGCTATGATCCAACGCGTCCATGTAGTTGACATGCAAGTGGGGGTATCCTATGCAATGAGTTTGCATAAGACCGGACTGTGAAATAGTTAACCACTAACTGTAACACCGTTAGTTGGCTTGGTTTCTATTTCACTAGGATGACCTAGACAACTCAGTCTTAATCTTGAGTGGATTATGGACTCCTGTTCACGAGGAGTTGTCCTTTGATTTGTATGGGTGAGAGTGGCCAGCACTCCGACTCAATAAGCCTACCGTTTTGGGGACAATACCGAGTGGGGAGCTGGGAACATAATCACACAAGATGGAATTCACTCATTCCGGACTCTAGGGTAAGTAGAGGTGTGTTCCCTTAAGTGGTGTCTTCAGGACTTGAACAATGGGTCCAACCCTCTCTATGGCATGAGAGGGACTTCTGTTTGTTGGTTGGACCTCAAACAGGTTGTTCATTAGAGGAGCACTGGGGACCTAAGGACAAAGATGTAAACTAGGGGTAAAACGGTAATTTGACCCAGCTGGGATACAAACACACGTGAAGGACTGAATTGTAGTATTGGTCGATATCTGTGGACACAGAAATATTCTGCAGTGAGAAGAGTGCAGCTGAGGGTCTTTAGTGGAATGACCCACAGTTAACGAATGAAGACTAACTTGGTTAATGAGTTTAAGCCGATTAGTCTCGTATCGTTGGAGCTTCTGATCTGTAGGTCCATTAGGTCCCACTGGTAGCTCGTAAAAAGACTTGAAGCAAACAAATATAAATTGTAAATTGAAAGTGTTCAATTTATTTGGGGAATCGTATAATGTATATTGATGCATTATAATATAAAGTTTATGAAACTTTATAATATAATTTTTGAATTAATTTCAAAAATTAATTCATGAGAGAAAATATTTGAAAAGTTCAAATAAATTTAATATGAATTGGATTCATATTAATTTTAATTTTAATAAAATCCCTAAGATTAAATATGTGATATTTAATTGGGTAATTAATTAATTATGGAATTAATTAATTATTTATTAAAATTAGATATTGTTCAGATAATAGATTTGAACTTATTCCTAGACCTTTTCCTATTAGGAAAAGGTTTTGGCCTTTACCTATATATAGGACCCTTGTGGTGGGGTGAAAGGCATCCCATTGTCTCTCATTCTCTCAGAGATCTCTCCCAAAAGACTCCCACAAGTCTCCTGCTTCAAGAAGTCTTAGAGATATACCGGTGTAGCCGATTGGTGGTGTTCGCACAAGAGGGTTGCTGCGTTTTCAATCTTATTGGCAAGAAAAGGCGAATTGATCAAGGCTTTCTACAAAAGTAAGTTTTCTATGAAATCCTTGATCACTAGGATCAATCTAGTTGATCTTTTAGCATGTTTATAGCCTATGTACAACCCATTAAATATATATTTATTGCTGTAATATTTTGCAAATTGTATTGGTATTTCAATTAGAATCTAAGACTCTGAGTAGGTTCGGTGATTCCTTCCGCTGCGCAGGGCTTTTATCCCTTCAATTGGTATCAGAGTCAACTCAGTTGTTCTTGATTTTAAATTGGAATTTGCAATTTGTTCTTCGTGGGATTTATGCATTATGAATGTTATGGTTTGCGTATAAATGATTTCGATTAATTTGAGCATAGATTTACGTTTTGTTGAATGGTTCAATGTAAAGGCCCCTGCATTTTTTGGGCATAATATGTAAATCAAGTCTCTGTAAGTCCAGGTCTAGTTTAGATTGAAGAACGATGAAGATCGGAACCAAATTTGGCCAAAAACAGCGGAAAACGGAGAACAGCGGCTGGAACAGTGCAGAAATTCGAATTATTAAATATAAAAAAAGGGGCGAAAGTTAGGCTCGAACTCACACGCGCGCACACAATGAATTCACGCACTCCAACAACCACTGAAGCGATAACAATATTTTGATTACCATACCGGTTTGGTTAATTATATCAATTTCGTGCGCGGTCCAGCTGAGGAGGCGTGGTTCCAAGCGGTTCTTTGACCGGTTCAGCGCGGTTCAAGCGAGATTTGACCGGTTCGTTGACTGAGCAGCGGTTTTTGACTGGTTCAGTGGTTTTCCAGCTGGTTCAAGCGGTTTTGACCCTTTTTTTGGCAGTTTTGACTCGGTTTGGACGGTTTTGGCACGTTTGGAGCGGTTTTGGTCTGGTTTGGAGCTGCAGAAGGCTGTAATAGGATAAAATAGCTTAAATTATTGTAATTCATGTGTTTTATTTTATCCTAGGGGCAAATTAATCGGTTTATACGCTATTTAAATGCTTTATGGATGTCATTTAGATTTAAAATTCCACCTTAGGTTATAAAGCATGCTCATGCATTTTATATATATTATAATTAGTTATAATGTATGGATTGAAATGCATGGTTTATTTTCATGAGGTTTTAATATATAGTTGAGTTGTATTAAAATCATGAAAAAGGATAAGCATGATGCATACAATTACCTAGTTAAATATATATAGTTATATTTAATAAAATTGTTTGCAGCATGCTACTTTGATTTGCCATTTTTGGCAATATTTTAATTGTTAATTTATTAATAATGGAAATCAAAGTTGCATTGGGCATGAAACATCCATAGTTTAATATAATTGTTATATTAATTTCATGCAATGCAAGGCAATATATATAGTTTTATTATATTAACTTGAATATGATTGTTAATTATTTTAAAACTATAGTATGCATGATTATAGGGCTAATCATTAAAATTTTGAATAGTTTAAAATTGATGATTAGAAACCGTCAACCTATAATAAAGTTTGCATGCAAACATAGGATCATAGGTAAATGAATTAATTTTAAAATGTTTAAAATTAATTAGACCTAAGATCTCGTTAATTCTAATAGGATTAGAATGAAGTCTTGCTTAGTTTTTTTAAAAAAATAGTTTTTATCTACTAAGTAGGACAAACATTACTATGATTATAAGGGAACTCTACCGGTAATGTTCTGTCTAAGGTTGGGGGTACTTAAGTTGACGGTTTACAGAACACCTCCTACCTGGGAACTGACCCGGAATACCGGAGTTGAATTAATCATGGTTAAATGTTAGCATGCAATGTCACTAGGTTTATTAAAAGGGTTTAATACTCCTAGATCTTTAGAGTAAAGACTTTACATTACTATGGTTAAAAGGGAACTCTCCTGGTTAAGTTCTGTCTAAGGATGGAGGTATTTAAGCTGACGGTTTACGGAACACCTGCTACCTGGGAACAAACCCGGAACCTGAGTTGAAATGACCATAGTCATGTTAGCATACGGTGTTGCTAGGTTTGTTAAAAGAGTTTAATTCACCTAGAACATTATGTCGCAACGTCATCGCGACGCGGAGCGGCCGACATCCTTTCTTGGGTTTTTAAGAAGAAAATTGGAGTCGCCACCAATCATTGAAGGTGTGATTGGTCACCTTTTAAAATAAAATAAAAACCAGTCTTAGAAAACCAGAAATTAGGTTCGGGAGTCGTTTGAGTGTAGGGAAGGTATTAGCACCCTACAACACCCGTTTAAGAAAACGATTACCACAGTATCTTAAATTGTCCAATTAAATGAATAAAAACAGTCCTTTATTTTTATTTTTCTTAAAAAGAATGATAGATATGAAAATATAAACCCAAAATGCAATAATAAACACAAGATGTCTCATTTGTTTTTACCTTAACTTTAGAAATAAAGTAAGGATTAAACATTATGAGTTGGATATCCAATTTAATATAAATCATGACTAATTTCTCTTTAAATTGAAGGAAATATGGGCGATACATGATTATGTTTATTAAAAATAAAAATTAAAAAAATTAAAAAAAACAAACAGATGTAAAAGAAGAAAATCATTCCAAGAGCAAATTCTTTTTAGGAAAAATGAGAATTTTCATACGCCTGCACGGGAGTTGAACTCCACGAAGGCACATTACTCAGTTCCCATAATCCCTTTTAAAAAAAAATTAATTTCAAAACAATTATAATAACAATAATTGAAATTGACCAAGAAGAATTAAAGATTGGATTAAAGCAAATTGGGGAATGAAAGAAGAAAAGAACAAATAAACTTGAAAGTTGACAAAAAATGAACAAAAGGAAATGAAATTGACAAAGTGTAAATGTGAAAAAAAAATGAGAGAGAAATTAGTAATGATAATAGTAAAATAAAGATTTAGTTAAAAATAAGAAAGAAAAAAAAAATGAGGTTAGTAAAGTGCAAATGAAATAAAATGGGGGAAGGACTAATAATATTAATACTAGAAAAAATGAAGATTTAATTTAACAAATAAGAAAGAAAAAAAAAAGGTTAGTAAAGTGAAATGAAATCAAAATGGGGAAGGACTAATAATATTAATACTAATAGAAAAAATAAAGATTTAATTTAACAAATAAGAAAGAAAAAAAACGGTTAGTAAAGTGAAATGAAATCAAAATGGGGAAGGACTAATAATAATAATACTAATAGAAAAAAATAAAGATTTAATTTAAAAAAAATGTGGAGTCCACCTTTTTTACTTTCTTCTTTACCCTTCTTTCCTTCCTCCTTCCCCAATTCTTTCCTACGTAAGCTGCCTCCTTCCCCTCTATTTTCCTCTTTTCCTCTTCCACTTTCTTTCCTCCCTTTCTCTCTCTCTAAAAATTTCTTCTCAAGACTCTCTAAATCACTCTTGCAAGCTCTCTAAACTCACTTGTTTTTTTTTTTCCAACTAAAGTCTATGCTCAATGCTTTTTCTTCTCTTCTCCCTCAAAAATTCTTCTAGCTAAGAAACTCCCTAAACTAAGCTCATGCCCAATGCCTTGTTGTCTCTCAAGCTCGCTTCTTTTTCCAAAACTCTTCTCCTTCTTCTTGTCCCCTTCATCCTCCATCTGCCCCCTTTTTATACTTGAAGGGTTACTAATTTGGGGGGAAGATGGATGAGAAAATGGTGGGAAAAAGAAAAAAAATAAAAAAATAAAAATAATAATATCCATGGAAAATGCTTCAAAATAGGAAAGCTTCCCCTTGAATAGGATTGGGGAAGACCAAAAAAATAAAAAAAAATAACAAAAAAATAAAATAAAATAACAAAAAAATATATAATAATAAAATAAAAAAAAACGAATTTTTGATAAAAATATGTGAGAAGGGGTTTGAACCAAAGACCTCAAGGTTATCAATACGACTTTATGCCAGTTGAGCTATGCTCTCGTTGGCATACCAAAAAAACAAATTGACCACCAAATATTGGAAAACTTCAAACATTATTACTGAAAATCAAGCCGGACCAAATACGGTGTCTACAGTTTGCCCCCCTTTGTGTATCCTTGAAGGATTGAAAGGGTAGACAAAGGAAAGAGACTAAGTACTGGGGAGGCGAAGATTTGTTTGGTAAGAATTTGAATTTAGAAAGGAAAATGAACTTGACTTAATCAGGTCTCGACCACAATTCAATAGTCAGGTTTGGTTCAACCGAGGACCTGGATTGACACAGGCTTCGACCTCGACTGAATAGTCGGGTTCGATTTAACCGAGAGAGAAACTGAAAACGGACCTGGATTGACACAGGCTTCGACCTCGACTGAAAAGTCGGGTTCGATTTAACCGAGAGAAAAAATTGAAAAAGGACCTGGATTGACACAGGCTTCGACCTCGACTGAATAGTCGGGTTCGATTTAACCGAATGAAAATGGACCTGGATTGACACAAGCTTCGACCTCGACTGAAAAGTCAGGTTCGATTTAACCGAGAGAAAAAAAAATTTAAAAAGGACCTGGATTGACACAGGCTTCGACCTCGACTGAAAGGTCGGGTTCGATTTAACCGAAAATAAATTTTCTTTGCAATGCACGCTAAACTTGAATGCATGGGATGCAGATTTAGCACTATTCGAAAACTATGATACAAATTTCTTTAAAAGATATTTGATAGCTCGGGCACCCCATTCACATCACCCTTGGTAATAGACCTTAATTGGACCATGAACTCACTAAACAACTTGCTCTTTGTTTGATGACCAAAAATGTATCCAGAACGACATTGCTCCTGTGATAATAATGGTTTTGCCCCAGTTGAGAAGACGAAAATAATGGTTTTGCCCCCAGTTTAAGACTTTGTCATGTTGAAATGACGGTTTTGTCCTCCCTGATGACATTCCATCAACCTTCATGATCACGACGCTCTTGGAAAAATATTGCCTTTGGATTCTTTCTTTGGACATATGTATTTCACATCGAATCGTTTAAGTTACCACCATTGATTTGAAATATCGTATTTATGTAACTTTTGTTTATTCAATTGTAATGATAATAAAGGTAAACATGCCAAACATTCATAGTTGAGGAAATATTATGGAGAGTGAGGGAGAAAAATGGACAAGATATGCCATGCTACGAGAAGGGAGCTTCGATTTATGACTAAAATTCAATAGACATATGTGTCAACGTTAAGGTTCTAGAACTTGAGACAAAAGTAACCTCTTAAACATGATATAGAAATTGAAGCGTAATTCTCCTAGACACTTGTTGAATTCCCGCAACTTTGCCGAATCCTTTGATACACAAGTAGCCTATGCGTAATATCTTCGAACTTGATCATTCATCTTTGGTCTATACGGAGTTGAGTTGACATGTTGGATCTTGAATTGCTCTCATAACTCAGTCATCAATTTATTGTTCAGATTTCGTGCATTATCAGATACTATGGTCTTAGGAAGACCATAACGACATATAATCTCCTTCTTGATGAATTTGATCACAACTCCTTTCGTCACCTCTCGATAGGACATTGCTTCTACCCATTTGGTAAAATAATCTATTGCCACTAAGATGAATCGATGTCCGTTTGAGGCTTTTGGGTCAATAGGGCCTATAACGTCCATTCCCCACATGGAAAATGGCCATGGTGTCGTCATAACGTGCAACTGAGATGCTGGAGCATGAGCTTTATCTGCGTAAATCTGACATTTGTGGCATTTTCGGGCATATTTGATACAGTCAGCTTCCATGGTTAACCAGTAATAGCCAGCCCTTAATGCCTGTCTGGCCATCATGTGTCCATTTGCATGGGTGCCGCAAATTCCCTCATGAATTTCTTTCATAATCGTGTTGGCTTCATTTGTATCTACACACCTTAGAAGTACCATATCATGATTTCTTTTGTAAAGTATTTCTCCATTTAGGAAGAACTTCATTGCTAACTTTCTAAGTGTGCGCTTGTCATTTTCTGAGGCATTCAGAGGATAGGTTCCGCATTTCAAATAATGGTTGATGTCTTGAAACCACGGTTTGTCATCAAACTCTTCTTCTATATTCATGCAGGAGGCTGAAACATCTACCCTTCCCATCTTAATAAGTTGTACCTCATGATTGGGGTCTATGTTGAACATGACTGCAAGCGTAGCCAAGGCGTCTGCTATCTGATTACTCTCCCTTGGTAAATAGTCAAAAGTGATTTCTTCAAATTTATGAGACAAATCTAATATAAGCTTTTTATAAGGCAGTAGCTTAGTGTCTCTTGTTTCCCATTCTCCTCTCAATTGGTGAATCACCAACATAGAATCTCCCAAGACTCGAAGTTTCTTTATCTTCATATCCAATGCAGTTTGGATACCCATAGAACAAGCTTCATATTCAGCCATATTATGAGTACAATCAAAACTTAGTTTGGCGGTGAGAGGGAACAACTTTCCTTCAGGCGATATTAATACAACACCTATCCCATGACCTAACTCATTGGAGGCCCCATCAAACAACATGGTCCATGTTTCCAAGTCTGATATTTCTTTTTCCATCATTATAGTGGAGACAAATTCATCAGGGAAATCAAATTTCATTGGTTCATAATCGTCTATAGGTTGCTCGGCCAAATGATCGGCTAGTGCACTTCCTTTTATTGACTTTCGAGTAACATAGACAATATCATACTCGGATAAAAGAACCTGCCATCTAGCAATTCTACCAGACAAAGACGGCTTTTCAAATATGTATTTGATAGGATCCATCTTTGAGATAAGCCATGTTGTGTAGTACAACATATATGGTCTCAAACGACGAGCGGCCCAAGCTAGAGCACAACAAGTTCTTTCTAAAAGAGAATATCTGGTTTCGCAATCAGTGAACTTTTTGCTTAAATAATATATGGCTTGCTCTTTTCTGCCTGAATTGTCATGCTGTCCCAGTACACACCCCATTGAATTTTCCGTCACTGTAAGATATAGGATAAGTGGACGATTTGGAGTTGGAGGTACAAGAACAGGAGGGTTTTGTAGGTATTGCTTGATCTTTTCAAATGCTTTTTGACAGTCGTCATTCCATATGCCTGTATTGTTCTTACGAAGTAGCTTGAAGATTGGTTCACATGTTGCTGTAAGATGTGATATGAATCTTGCAATATAATTCAATCTTCCCAAGAAACCTCTGACTTCTTTTTGAGTACGTGGTGGTGACATTTCTAGAATGGCTTTGACTTTGTCTGGGTCAACTCTAATTCCCTCCTGGCTTACGACGAAACCCAACAACTTGCCAGAAGTAACCCCAAATGTGCATTTACTCGGATTCAGTTTCAACTTGAATTTTCTCAATCGCTCGAATAACTTTCGGAGAATGGTTGCATGCTCTTCCCCTGGTTTTGACTTAGCAATCATGTCATCAACATACACTTCGATCTCCTTATGCATTAGGTCATGGAATAGAGTAACCATGGCCCGTTGGTAGGCTGCCCCAGCATTTTTCAATCCGAACGGCATGACCTTATAACAAAAGGTTCCTCATAATGTGATGAATGTAGTTTTCTCTTGATCTTCAGGTGCCATTTTGATTTGATTGTAACCTGAGAATCCATCCATAAAGGAAAAAGTTGAGAATCCAGCTGTATTATCTACCAGTACATCAATATGAGGAAGTGGGAAGTTATCCTTTGGGCTTGCTCGATTCAAATCTCTATAATCAACACACATTCGGACCTGTCCATTCTTTTTAGGTACTGGCACAATGTTAGCTACCCATTCTGGATAATTAGCAACTGTTAAGAATCCTGCATCAATCTGTTTCATGACTTCCTCTTTTATTTTGATTAACATGTCTGGCTTCATCTTGCGTAACTTCTGTCTCACTGGCTTGCATTCAGGCTTAAGTGGAAAATGATGCACCACAATACTTGTGTCTAAACCAGGCATATCTTGATAAGACCAGGCAAAAACATCAATGTATTCATGAAGCAATGTTATTAACCCTTGACGGCTTTCAGCAGACATGTTGGTCCCGATTTTAACTTCTTTAATCTCTACTTGAGATCCCAAGTTAATCGTCTCTATCAACTCTTCATGTGGTCCCAATATCCTCTCTTCTTCTTCAATCATTCTCAACAATTCAGGAGTAAGTTCTAGATCTTCCTCATTACCACTTGTTCTCTCATCGGACTCAACATCGTATGTAGGAGAATCAAGTTCGTATTTAAGATCATTAACGCTTTCAATCCCAATTTCACTGTTTAAGAGAGGGATTATTCAGTGTGATGAAAGAAGATAAAAGGAAGGAATGGAATAAATGAAATCAATGCTAAAAGAAGTAGACACAAGAGAGATTCATTGGATGATAGGAAAGAAAGAAAAAAATGCTTCTCCATTAACAAATGAAATATGGACATAGAACACATAAATCATCAAAACAAAAAACAAACAAAAAGTTTAAAAATTACTTTGATATCTCATTAACAAATGATGGTAGCTCCATTACAGTCCAATTATTGAGTTCAAAGTCTTCAGGGCACAGATAAACCAAGAGACCAGCTTCTTTCTTCTGTTCGATTATAGCCATGACTGCAGGGTCTTGAGATTCTGGATGAATTATTCCAGCAAAGATGAAGGTATCATGAAGATGAGGAATGATATTCATTTGATACTTCGGCTCACGGTTCTCCAATCTAGCCAGTCGTTTTTCTTTCTCCTGCCTGTGTGCTTTAATCATATCTTTTTTGCTTGGTTTATATCCCAAACCAAACCTCTTCATATTTTTCGACATATTCAACAAATTTTCGAGGCTTTGGTTGCTTCCTGTTAAGGAAAGTTTTGAAAGTTGCAGCTCCATTTTCCCTATCTCTCCGTATAAAGTTGTGGCATTTGCAATCTCAAAAGCTTGAAATGATGACTCAAAAACCTCTTCTGCTGCTTCTATGTAGGGCATTGAAGAGGGTCTTGACACTAAGATATCCTCTTGCCCAGATATGATTACTAGTTTGTGGTCGACCACAAATTTAAGTTTTTGGTGTAATGATGATGGGACCACTCCAGCTGAGTGAATCCAGGGACGCCCTAACAAGAAGCTGTAGGCCGAATTAATGTTCATAACCTGAAAGGTTATATCGAAGGTGCATGGACCTATCTGAATGGGCACTTCTATGTCTCCAACAACTTCACTACGTGCCCCATCAAAAGCTCGTTCGACCATAGTGCTGGGTCTTACATGAGACATATCAACAGACAATTTCTCCAACGTGGATTTAGGCATTATGTTCAAGGAGGAACCATTATCAACTAGAACTTTTGCCACAACAAAATTTTTGCACTTAACTGTAATGTGCAAGGCTTTAGTGTGTCCGGTGCCTTCTGGTGGTAACTCATCATCTGTGAAAGTTACTGAAATGGATGCAGTTATGTTTCCAACGATGTTATCCAAGTTGTCCACCGTAATATCCTGCGGAACATAAGTTTGATTCAATATGTCCAACAAAGTCTTACGATGCGTATCTGAAGCTAATAACAAAGTCAATATGGAAATCTTTGCAGGGGTTCGACCTAACTGTTCAACCACTTTATAATCACTTTGTTTAACCAACTTCAAAAATTCTTGGATGTCCTCTTCAGATGCTGGCTGTTTAACATCCAGGTTTTTCACTGCAATGGGCTCTTCTGTCTTTTCCTTGATATCTTCAATGATCTTGGCTTTCCCTTTTTCTTTACCCTTGGGTTTCAATAGGTCTTCCGGTGTATAGCACTTCCCGCTTCGTGTTAGACCTCCTATCCCACTGATATTATGGATTGGAAGGGGTTCAGGACAAACAGTTACCTTATATTCATAGTTCCAAGGTACGGCTTTTAAACTTTGATATTCAAAGGGAGTCGGAATCTGGATGGTAATCGGTCTTGGTTTGGACTTTTGGGTACTAGGCTTCTCGCGATAAGAAATTGTTAACGGTTTTGGCTTGAGAGAAAACCTTGAGCATTCTTCTATAATATCAACTTCCCCATACTGAGGGAGCTGAACCATCTTTTGAGAAACTGTTAAAAAATGTGAATCTAACAACTCCTGGACCTTCAGACGAAAATGAGAACATTGGTCGATAGAATGCCCTTTTGCCCCAGTGTGATAAGAACACATCAAACTATCACCGTATGTTCTGACACCCAAATCCGATTGGAAGCGCTCCACTCCAATGTATCCATTACTGAATAATATTTCGAATAGTTCTCCCATGGGAGTCACTACGCTCTCAACATTCTTTTTCAAATCAGCTCCATGAACCTCTATCGCATTAACTTGTGCATTCTGATGGTTTGGCAGAGGATTGTTGTTGACATCTGGACCATCTTCTTTTTTAAAGTTCAACCATCCTGCCTTGATCAATGCTTGCACCCTATGCTTGAGTGCAGTACAATTTTCAGTGGAATGTCCAATTGCTCCTGCATGGTAGTCGCAACGGGCATTTGGGTCATACCACATTGGGTAAGGTGGCTTTACTGGGTCCATTGGCATAGGTGCCAGCTGATTATTCCTGAAGAGTTGGGGCAGAAGTTCGGTATATGTCATCGGAATCGGATCAAAATGAGTTGGTCTACGAACGCCTTTATTGTTTTGGTGTCCTTGGACATAAGGAGTGTTCTGTTGATTCCGAGGCTGGTAGCCTTGAGTAGGACGAGGATTTTGGACGTAAGGTGATGAGTATTGGGCTGACGTATTATTGATGTAGGGTTGAGGGTAAACATATGGAGGTGGATAGTGATATTGTGGGACCCCGACATTAGGGTATGGTTGTCTTGAATTGAAACCAATCATCTGAACTTCTCCCTCTTTTTTCTTCGATGGAACCCCCTTTTTCGCTGTTGATGATCCAGCCGTATCAGTTATCTTTCCATGCTTAATTCCGTATTGGCTTTGTTTAACGTCATTAGCTCGATGTGCTCGTGTAATCTGTCAAGGCACATAAAAATTCTCGTATTTCTTCGGGCCCTTCTTCCTTGAATCAATAAAACACACGATCGCTAGCAAGCTTACTAGCTTCTCATGGGCCCATGAAACAGAACTATTTTTTGAATTTTTTATTAAAATAAGCATCAAAGGAGAAAGATCAAAATAAATAGACTCTGACTCTAAAACTGACTCGTGAGAATAGAAAAAAGAACAATCATATTCAACAAAGGATAAAGAAGATAAAACAGACGAAGGTTGATCAACCTCAAACTCTACCTCCTGAACTTCCTCTGTCACTGCAAGCTCATTTTCTTTTTCTTCCTCACAAACGTGTTCTTGAAAGGTGCTACAACTCTCCAATTCTTCCCCACTGTTCATGCAACTCACCCCTAAATGCTCATCCTCAACAAGATTGAAAGAAATACGCTCCTGAATAGGTGCCAATGAATCATCGGCCACATGACTCACTAGACATCCTATGGAAGTGGATCCCTCCTCACTAACTTCCTTTGGGGTCTGAAGTCCTTTTATAATTTCATCAAATTTTAGACTCCTCGCTCTAGACTCCGCAATATAATTTTGAACTATGCTTTCTAAGGAAGAATTTTCTTTTAAAGGGGTAAAACTTGAAGATGAAAAATTGGAATATGGAGTTGAATAAAAAGCCATTCAAATCAATTAAAGCAACAATGAATATTAGGCTTCCAATTAAATAATAACCCAACAAGAACAAAGGACTAAGACTCAAACAAATAAGGAAAAGAAATCAAAAGGGAAAAAGAACAAATAAGGAAAGGACAATTAAGGGAAAAAACAACTAAGGAAAAAATCAAACAAATAAGGAAAGAACTAAAATAGGAAAATTATAACTATGGAAACAAAAACCAAAGGAGAAAAAAAAATATGGAAGTAAAACAAATAAGGAAACAAAATGCAATCTACCTACAAAAATAAAATAAAAATAAAATACACCCTAAATTAAGACCGAACAATTTTTCCACAATATTAATCTAGCTAAATATGCCAATCCCCGGCAACGGCGCCAAAAACTTGATGTGCAAATTGCTAACCGCAAGTGTACGGGTCAAGTAATAATATAGTGTTTTCGTGTAAACGAGTGTCGTCCTCTGGATTGGTTTTCTAGCAAATTAAGTATCGTGAATACTTTTGTCCAATTTTATTTAGGGAGCAAAACTCAATGATAAAGATAAAAGTAAAGACTAAAAGCATAAAAATAAAAGTGGAGACTCAAATGGAAAGACTCTTAGGGAATTGATTTCATTGATTAAGATTGAGGATTGATTAATAGGAATGAATTGACCGTGCAATTATTCTACAAGCCAAGGAAACTTTTATCACGATTACCTCTCCCGAGTATAATTGATTCTCATGCATATAAACTAACTTGATATCCCTATCTAAGTTCATTAACATGCAAGGCATTATTCGTTTCAGTCCTTGTTACGCTTCTAAAGATATTCCAAATCCCGTCACAAACTTAGAATTTCTACTCTAGTCATGCAATTAAACAAAGTAAGTCTTAGGCCAAATCCTCCCTCCCGAGTTAGATTCAACACTTAAATCATTCAATTAGTGATCAAGTAATTGAAAGCATTAAACAAAATTGCATGCATAAAATAAAAACACATTCATACCTAAAATCAATCCAAAAACCTAAAACAATTACATCAATCCCTAAGACTAACAACTAGCAATTCATAGTCTTTAAACCATAAACACTAATTGAAAGAAAAGCCATAAGAACTACAAGAGGTAAGGGAAAGAGAAAGGAAAACTCGAATCCGTCGAAACCGACACGTCCCCGTCACGATCTCCACGTCTTCTCGCTTGATTCCCACTCCTTGGCCTTGCTTTAGCTCCCACCAAAGGTCTCTAGTCGAAATTAGGGCTAAAATCTAACCAATTGGACTCCCCTTGGCCGTAGCATGAGAAGATGAATTTATAGAAAATCTGGCAACAGCGTCGCGACGCTGTCGCGATACCGCATTTTTGGAAAATTTGCCTATAGCGTCGCGACGCTATATATATATATATATATATTTTTTTTTAGATTGAAGACTCCATTTGACTCCAATTGCTGAATTAAGCTTCAAACACATACTTCCTACAAATAAAACATAAAAATGCATAAATTTGGGCAAATAATTGTAAAAGACTAGCTTAATTAATCAGAGAAAAATAGCTAGCTATGCTGGCTATCAGTATGGTTGTCTTGAATTGAAACCAATCATCTGAACTTCTCCCTCTTTTTTCTTCGATGGAACCCCCTTTTTCGCTGTTGATGATCCAGCCGTATCAGTTATCTTTCCATGCTTAATTCCGTACTCAATTCTCTCTCCAATTGTCATTATGTCAGAGAAATTGGTAGAGGCACTCCCAATCATCTTATCATAGAAAGGAGATTTGAGAGTATTAATAAACATGGTTGACAGCTCCTTATCGGCTAAAGGTGGTTGCACCTGAGCAGCAGTATCCCTCCACCTTTGGGCATACTCTTTAAAGCTTTATGTGCTCTTCTTTTCCATCCTCTGGAGGTCTAGGTGGTCAGGAGCCATATCTATGTTGTGCTTATATTGCTTTAAAAATGAATCGGCTAGATTCTTCCATGAACATATATGAGTGTTGTCTAACTGCATATACCATCGAGATGCTGGACCAGTAAGACTGTCCTGGAAGCAGTGAATTAACATCTTGTCATTTTGAACGTATGCTGCCAACTTCCTGCAATACATGATGAGATGGTTTTTAGGACAGGATGCTCCATCATACTTTTCAAACTCAGGCACCTTGAATTTTGGAGGGAGGATTACATCTGGTACCAAGCATAGCTTGGTCGCATCTATATTTCCGAAGACGTCTGTTCCTTCTACTGCCCTTAACCTTTCCTCCAGGACTTCAAGCTTTTCACTAGAAGAGACTTTCTCACCTCCTGTTAGCTCTTTTCTGATTTCAGGATCATCTAAATTTGGAACTGTAATGGTCACCTTGGGAGGTACCTCTGTGGGTAGTGAAAATCCAGGTTGATTGTGTACAGGCACTTGCTCATTCTTGAAGAATGGAAATGTGTGCTGCTCTACTGGAATATTGTACAATGGATGATATTTTGGAGTAGTACCCTCTGTTGATTGCCAGATTGGAGGGTCATTCATTGTATTGCTGGACTGAGCAATATCATGTATTATTTTGCCTCTTTCCAGAGCGACAAAAATGGCATCCATTTTTTCTCGTAACTCCTCAATATCTTTCCTTGTTTTCTCCATCTCAGTACTTTGCTCTTCCATGATCCTTGTCTTGTATCTTGTGACGTAGGTGCGGTGGATTCGAGGTGACCGAGCTATCTTATGATTCTGTTTATATTTTTAATGAAAAGAGATTTTAGTGTAAGAAAAGAGAAAGACAAAACGAAACATTTAAACAATTGAAGAGGAAAAGAAAAATGAAAATAAAAATGGCCTTGATATTAAATTGGAAAATGATAAAACAATGTAGTAGCAAAATTTGTGCAAAATTGAATTACAAGATATTTCAACTATCTAAATAAAACATAAACTAAAGTAAAAAGTTAATAAAATTGCCCCCAATACTCTAAACTTATACGAAGTTTTCCCAGAAACTTGAGCACATTCTTGCTATTCGACTGTGTAGGTGCTATGACTTTAGAGAGAGTACGTGCATCTTTTGCTAGTTCATCTGCCCTTCGAGTGACTCTCCTAATCTGAGTAAGCATATGTTCCGCTTTACTTCGTAGTGTCGCGTGGTTCTGTCTCGCAAACCCAAAATCATCGCTTAATCTGTCGTACTGCTCCCTTAAATAGGTATAGTCTTTCATTAATCTGTCAGTGGCATCCTGATACTTACCGAGGCGAACATTGAGTGACTGAACGGACTCTCTTAGACCCTTGTTGTCGTTGATGAGCTCCCCTAGTTGATCTTCTCTAATCTTGAGCGTTAATTGCAGGTCGTCAATGGTTCGACATAGCGTTCCATTCTTTTCTTCTACCCCAGTAATCATTTGGTTCCTCAAACTAATGCAATCTTTGAGCTCTTTTATCAACTCATGGAGTGAGGCAATCTCAGATTGTTGCTTCAAAACTTGGTCATTCCTTGACTTGAGAGTTGTTTGGGAGACTTCATTATCCCTTCTTAATCGATGCATTCTTCTGTTCAAGTCGCGGGCCTCTGTGTCTAACGCTGAAATTTCTTTTTCTAACTGTTCTTGTTTGCTAACACTGCCCTTTAATCGGTTCAACTCTTTTTCTAGTTTAGCATTGCGCAACAAACCTTGCTTTATCTCTAATTGCAGCCTTTCATTTTCTTGAACCAGTGATGAATTTGCTTTTCTCAACTCATCACATTCTTTTTCGCGTGCTGCTTGTTCTGTCTGTTGATCTGGTATCACCTTTGCATTAAGTTTTATCTTGGTTTTCATTTTTGGTGACACAAGAACGGTTTTAGCTCTGTTCGCATGCCATGTTTTGTACGCCTCCGTGGTATCATCATGAAACTGACCACTCTGGATTTTAGTGATCATTTTCCATGCTTTCACAATTTTCTGAATTCTATCTTTACAGAAGCCTTTATCATAAGCAAATTCGAAATCCTTCAACTCATGCGTAGCAGGGATGAATTGTCGGACCCAAATTTGACGTACTACTAATAAAGGAGCATAGGATATACATCCCCAAGGACCCAAAAGAGGTAAACTTTGAAATTTACCACATTTATAGATCATTGGCCTAGTTGACATCCAAGGGGCTCTCCATATTACATCTTCTACCTTTAGTTCGGAGAAAAAGGCTTCCCAAGCGCTCCTTTCAGGGGAGGATGAACTCCAACCTGATTGCACGAACTCTGAAATGGGATTTTGCAGCTTATTCCAGGAACTTGAAAATTTGATCTCTGGACATTTGAATTCTGGTGGACACTTCACATGACTAAGGACCCAAATGTACAATAATGGTGCACAGCCTATAAATCTTCCTATTCCTTTTGTTCTGCAATAATTTAATGAACGAAAAGTTTCTGCCAATACAGGAATTATGGGATCAACTCCTATTTCTATCTTAGCAAACAACTTGACCACGCGTTCCTCAACATATCCACATACTTTAGGAAACAAAACAAAATTAAAGATACACAATGCCAGTAAAGTTAATTCCTTGTCTTCATTTGCAAATTTTTGTTGAAGAGTAAGGATGTAGTCCAGGGGTAGACATGTGTTCTCTCCTTTTATCTTTACTTGTTTCTCAATGTCGCTTGTACGAATCTTGCCCAAAAGAGTAGATAATGCTCTTTTCATTGTAAGCTCTTGATCGTAAGAATAAGCTTCAACCTCTGTTCGTGCTGGCATATGCAGAAGGGATTGATATTCCTCTATTGTAGGAGTCATGTCGATTGAGCCAAATGTAAAACATCTGTAGGCTGGATCCCAATGTCGAACCAAAGCTTTTAATACTGAATAATTGACTTGTACATACATGAGCTGAGCTAGATGGCCATATTTGCTTGTAAATTTAGCCTTTCTATCTACAGTTAAACTTTCCCAAACCCGTTTTACTGTTTCTAATTGACTTTCTGGAAAACTGACATCCTTAAATTGAGAAACAACATTTTCTACTAAAGAATCTCCGTGGGCTTGTTGTACATTTTCTGACCATTGACGTACTGTTGCTTGATCGTCTATGCCCATTTCTTGTATTGGAGGGGGTGATTTTATTTTACTCATACTTTAGTTTCTGCCAATGTAAATAATCGAAAAATCTTGTTAATTTAATTTGCACAATTTTCTTAACTACATTAAAAGAGATTTCAAAGGATATTTTCAATGAGCGAAAATTGAAAATTGATATAAGATACAAGGGAAAGAAGAAAAATAAATAAATAAACTTTGACAATAATGCATGTAATAAGTCAAATCCTAGAACTATATGAGTGGAGTTTAACTCTAAGGCATCCTAGAAAAGGTCCCCAAGCTTACCCACCAATTTAACGATGTAGTAGGCTTGAGTGGAGAATTTCATGCGCCTGCACGGGAATCGAAATTCCACGAAGGTCACATTACTCAGTCTCCGAGTCTAGTCCTAAGGTAGAGCCCGGGTAGAAGGCTAGTGAAAGTGTGTGAAATGCATGATTAATAAGATGACATGCAAATGAGTAACATAACTAAGATAAAGTACAATTACAACATAAAAAGATGGTAATAATAAGATGACATGCAAATGAATGACATAATTAAAATAAAGTACAATTACAACATAACAAGATGGTAATAGACAAGTGAATAATAATATGCCAAACAAATCATATTATAAAGTAAGGGAAAAATAAATAAATAAATAAATAAAATAACAAAAATAATAACGAAGGGACCTAAAGGAAAATTCCATTAAAGGACAATAAAGATATCAATGGCTTGACCCTCAAAATCCCCAGTGGAGTCGCCAAGCTGTCACAACGTCATCGCGACGCGGAGCGGCCGACATCCTTTCTTGGGTTTTTAAGAAGAAAATTGGAGTCGCCACCAATCATTGAAGGTGTGATTGGTCACCTTTTAAAATAAAATAAAAACCAGTCTTAGAAAACCAGAAATTAGGTTCGGGAGTCGTTTGAGTGTAGGGAAGGTATTAGCACCCTACAACACCCGTTTAAGAAAACGATTACCACAGTATCTTAAATTGTCCAATTAAATGAATAAAAACAGTCCTTTATTTTTATTTTTCTTAAAAAGAATGATAGATATGAAAATATAAACCCAAAATGCAATAATAAACACAAGATGTCTCATTTGTTTTTACCTTAACTTTAGAAATAAAGTAAGGATTAAACATTATGAGTTGGATATCCAATTTAATATAAATCATGACTAATTTCTCTTTAAATTGAAGGAAATATGGGCGATACATGATTATGTTTATTAAAAATAAAAATTAAAAAAATTAAAAAAAACAAACAGATGTAAAAGAAGAAAATCATTCCAAGAGCAAATTCTTTTTAGGAAAAATGAGAATTTTCATACGCCTGCACGGGAGTTGAACTCCACGAAGGCACATTACTCAGTTCCCATAATCCCTTTTAAAAAAAAATTAATTTCAAAACAATTATAATAACAATAATTGAAATTGACCAAGAAGAATTAAAGATTGGATTAAAGCAAATTGGGGAATGAAAGAAGAAAAGAACAAATAAACTTGAAAGTTGACAAAAAATGAACAAAAGGAAATGAAATTGACAAAGTGTAAATGTGAAAAAAAAATGAGAGAGAAATTAGTAATGATAATAGTAAAATAAAGATTTAGTTAAAAATAAGAAAGAAAAAAAAATGAGGTTAGTAAAGTGCAAATGAAATAAAATGGGGGAAGGACTAATAATATTAATACTAGAAAAAATAAAGATTTAATTTAACAAATAAGAAAGAAAAAAAAAAGGTTAGTAAAGTGAAATGAAATCAAAATGGGGAAGGACTAATAATATTAATACTAATAGAAAAAATAAAGATTTAATTTAACAAATAAGAAAGAAAAAAAACGGTTAGTAAAGTGAAATGAAATCAAAATGGGGAAGGACTAATAATAATAATACTAATAGAAAAAAAATAAAGATTTAATTTAAAAAAAATGTGGAGTCCACCTTTTTTACTTTCTTCTTTACCCTTCTTTCCTTCCTCCTTCCCCAATTCTTTCCTACGTAAGCTGCCTCCTTCCCCTCTATTTTCCTCTTTTCCTCTTCCACTTTCTTTCCTCCCTTTCTCTCTCTCTAAAAATTTCTTCTCAAGACTCTCTAAATCACTCTTGCAAGCTCTCTAAACTCACTTGTTTTTTTTTTCCAACTAAAGTCTATGCTCAATGCTTTTTCTTCTCTTCTCCCTCAAAAATTCTTCTAGCTAAGAAACTCCCTAAACTAAGCTCATGCCCAATGGCTTGTTGTCTCTCAAGCTCGCTTCTTTTTCCAAAACTCTTCTCCTTCTTCTTGTCCCCTTCATCCTCCATCTCCCCCCTTTTTATACTTGAATGGTTACTAATTTGGGGGGAAGATGGATGAGAAAATGGTGGGAAAAAGAAAAAAAATAAAAAAATAAAAATAATAATATCCATGGAAAATGCTTCAAAATAGGAAAGCTTCCCCTTGAATAGGATTGGGGAAGACCAAAAAAATAATAATAATAATAAAAAAATAAAAAATAAAATAACAAAATAACAAAAAAATATATAATAATAAAATAAAAAAAACGAATTTTTGATAAAAATATGTGAGAAGGGGTTTGAACCAAAGACCTCGTGGTTATCAATACGACTTTATGCCAGTTGAGCTATGCTCTCGTTGGCATACCAAAAAAACAAATTGACCACCAAATATTGGAAAACTTCAAACATTATTACTGAAAATCAAGCCGGACCAAATACGGTGTCTACACATTACAATTCTCATTATAATAGTTATAATAGGATTAGACTTAGATAAATTGAATTAGCCGGATTTATCTAGGTTAATAAACCCTAAAATGTACGGTAGGTCACTTTAGTGGGAGGTAAATTTTTTACTCCTACGTCCCTATATTTACAACGTGAGATCCATGCTCGGCTTCGTGTCGTTTTAGCGCGACCTCCCTTCGAAAAGTGTTTGCATGAGTCAATAACAAGGTGAATGGGGAAAGTGCCCATAGTAAGTGGGAGCGGGACACGTGTCAACGTATCCCTCGGTCTCCACCCATAGGTCACACCGTGAGAGTCTTATGATCCGCCTGCGTGTTGTCCTGGAGCAACCATCCCTTCGGAGGGCCTGATCATAAGATTCGTAACACCGTGAACTCCTGAAAAGGATAGGGTCACTTAGGCTAATTACCAACAGATGTCTTTCCCTTCGGTAGCCTGTTGGTGCGTGCCTTTGGGATCTGAAAGTGGGAGGGTTACACTTACGAGGATGAGTTAAGTGTGTTAACAAATCCTTGACCAAATAACGGTGGCTAATGCCTATAGGAATATGAGTTATTCCGGAATTAGAATTAGCTGAGAAGTGTCTCATTTCAAAGGAGGAGTAGCTGATCACCATTCGGTGGCTGTTGCTCTAAACCTCTGAAACATCGTTGCAAAACTAAATCAATAGTCTTAGGGTTCTATGATTGCTTGTTTTTTGCTAAACTGATTGGATTGTATGCAATTGTTTGTATTGCTCTTGTAATGGGTTAGTGCGATAAATAATCAAGTAATTTGTTATTTCAGCAATTCAATGATTAAATATGTGCATAGTTTTATGCCTATAACGGTGATTATACAACAAACTTAAACGATTAATTTGTGGCGAATATTTTAAGATTAGTCTTAATAGAGAAATGTTCTCATGCCCTAAATGTTTAATTCATTAAGAAGTGTTATTAATGAATGCGACATTGAGCTTTGCTCAGCCAAAGAAGACTTGTCCAAAGACAATAAATTCGATTTACTAGTCTTGGAAGCGTAATTTGTGAAGAATGGTGATTCTACCCGAATACTTGATTCATAGTCACAAATCACGTTTGTTCTTCTTATTGAAAGGAATGAATTCCTTGCAACAGCTTCGTGCTATTGAGATAACTCTCAAAATTTTGAATTAGAGAGGTTGTCTTGGCTGTAGCAATGGGGAACGTTAAGTTATTTTTCCCAGTGGGAGCAAATACATATTATTAGATAATGTGTATATAATTCCTAAGATCAAAAGAAATTTGATTTCTGTATCTTATTGGCTGGAAAAATGTTACTCTTTACCTTTCCCTGCTAACGCAGTTCATTTCAAGAAAAGGAGTTAACTTTTGTTCAGCTGAACTGAAAAATAACATAAATGTTTTTAAGACTAATCAAGAGTAAGGCAGTCATAAACACTGCATTGCTTGAGGCTGCTACTACTCAAAGAAAAGAAAGGCAAAAGATTTCTCCTAAAGGAAATACCTTTCTTTGGTTCTTAAGGTATTAGGCTGGTTTTGATCTCAATATGATTGGGAGCTTAGCCTAGAGTATACTTCTAAGTTAGTTAGAAGAACACTCTCTAATACCAATTAAGTCATGCCTTATGGGCAATATGACTGATAGATCTTTTATTGGAAAAGAACTAAAAGAGCCAAAGAGCCCTTAGAGCTTGTACATTTGGATCCTTGTGGTCTAATATGTTAAAGCAGTGGGAGGGCATGAATAATTCATCTATAATATAGATAATTATTCAAGGTATGTGTATCTCGACCTAATGCAACATAAGTCTAAAAGCTCTTGATAAATTCAAAGTGGTTTGAGACTGAAGTTGGAAACTTGTTAGGTGAGATGATAAAAACATTTCGATCTGATCGAGGTGTAGAGTAGATGAGACTTGAGATTCCAATACTATTTGGTAAAACATGGAATAACATCTTAACTACCCCTGAAGAACCTTAAGGAAATGGTGTACCAGATAGGAGAAATAGAACCTTATTGGATACGGTTCGATTCATTATGAGCTATGCTCATTTGCCTGACTCGTTTTGGGGTCATGCAGTATTGATTGCAGCACATATTTCGAACAACGTTCCATCAAAAGTGTTTCTGAAACATCTTTTGGATTGTGGATAAGACGTAAAAGTAGTTTACGTTATTCAACACACGTACTTGTGGCTAACCCAAAAAGAAATTGGAACACTGTTCAACAGTATACCTATTCGTAGGCTACCCCATGAAAACGAAAGATGTGGATACTTCTTCAATCCGCAAGAGAATAAAGAATTTGTACCGACAAATGCAACATTCTCAGAAGAATACCGCATAAGAAATAATAAGCCACAAAGTAAGGTCGTTTTAAGTAAATTAACTGATGAAGCTACAAAAATATCAACAAGAGTTGTTGATCAATCAACAAGGGTTGTTGATGATGCTGGACCTTTAACAAGTGTTGTTGATAAGGCCAATACAACTGTTTAGTTACATCTATCTCAAGAGTTGAGAGTGCCTCAATGAAGTGGGAGGGTTGTTCTACAATCTGACCATTCCATGGACTTAATTGAAGCCCAGATCGTCATACCTGATGATGATTTAGAGGATTCATTGTCTTAGAGCAAGGCGATGAATGATGTTAATAAGAACCAATTGGATTAAAGTGATGAACCCGGAATTGAAATATGTGATTTCAATTCCATCTAGAATCTTGTAGATCTATCTAATGGGGTAACACCTATGGATTACAAATGAATCTACAAGAAGAAACGAGACATAATCTTATGGTTAGTGATTGAAGGATTGGAATTCCGTAATTCCGTAAAGTGGAAGCGTGATTGGGACCGATTCGTAATTAATTTTGTTTAATCTAAAATACCAATACATTGGCAATAATATTAGAACTATTCTAAATATATATTAAGGCTAAGCATACAAAAATATTAGATCTAAATCTAATTTATAAAGTAACAAATTACTTACTCTCGTTGACGACTCAGATTAAATTCACCAACTGCTTGTGAATTAATCACGAACTAGTGTGAACACCACCACTATGGCTACACTGGTATGACTCTGAGACTTCTAGAGGCAGGAGACTTGTGGGAGCCTTTGGGAGAATTCTCTGAGAGTAGAAGAATGAGTGGGATACCTTTCACCCCACCCCAGGGGTCCTATATATAGTAAAGGCCAAGACATTTTTCCTAATAGGAAAAGGGAGACATTTTCCTAATAGGAAAAAGTCTCTAATTTTAATAAATAATTAATTAATTCCATAATTAATTAATTTCCCAATTAAATATCATATATTTAATCTTAGGGATTTTATTAAAATTAAAATTAATATGAATCCAATTCATATTAAATTTATTTGAACTCTTTCAAATATTTTCTTTCCTAATAGGAAAAGGTCTCTAATTTTAATAAATAATTAATTAATTCCATAATTAATTAATTTACCCAATTAAATATCATATATTTAATCTTAGGGATTTTATTAAAATTAAAATTAATATGAATCCAATTCATATTAAATTTATTTGAACTCTTTCAAATACTTTCTCTCAAGAATTAATTTTTTTTTTTAAATTAATTCAAAAATTATATTATAAAGTTTCATAAACTTTATATTATAATGCATCAATATACATTATATGATTCCCCAAATAAATTGAACACTTTCAATTTACAATTTATACTTAGTTGCCTCCAGTCTCTTTACGAGCTACCAGTGGGACCTAATGGACCTACAGATCAGAAGCTCCAACGATACGAGACTAATTGGCCAAACTCATTGACCAAGTTTAGTCAACATTCGTTAACTGTGGGCCACTCCACTAAAGACCCACAGCTGCACTCTTCTCACTCTAGAATATTTCTGTGTCCACCGATATCGACCAAGTAGTAAGTCAATCCTTCACGTGTGTTCGTAACACCAGCTGGGTCAAATTACCGTTTTACCCCTGGGTTACCTCTGGTTCCTTAAGTACCACTGATTCCTCTAATGAACAAGTTGTTTAGGGTCCAACCACTAAACAGGAGTTCCGCTCAGGCTAGGAGAGGACGGCGCGCCTTTGTTCAAGCCCTTAAGGGAACACACATGTACTTACCCCAACAGGGGAAGGAGTGAATTCCATCTTGTACTGTTATGTTCCCAGCCCCCATTCGGTCTTGCCCCTGAATTGGTAGGCTTATTGAGTCGGCGAACTGGCCACTCTCACCCATACAAATCTAAGGACAACCCCTCCTGAAAGGGGTTCATAACAGACTCAGGATTGAGATTGAGTTACCTAGGTCATGCTATTGAAATAGAAACCTAAACTAGTTAACGGCGTTACATCTAGTGGTTACTATTTCGCGGTCCGGTCTTATCCAAACTCATTGCATAGGATACCCCCACCCGCATGTCTCCTACATGGATGCTTCCGATCATTGCATCTGTATCGAATACAAGGTGGGCCGTATCACATAGTGTCACCAGGATAAGGTACCCAGCCTTATCCCTATACTATAGACCATTTAGGTTGTTACTTGGACACTGATCCCCGTATGTACCCACATACTAGTCCAAGTTTCATTTAAACAATCTTGGATCTTAGTTTATTGGATTTAGGGTTTATTAATGCAAACTCGATTATTCAATAACCAAATTACTCAAATAACACTTTATTGAGATCGATTAATTTGTTTCATTTACTATCTACGAGTTTTAGGGCATAAAACCCAACAATTCCCACTTGAACTAAAACTCTAGTGGGCAATGTACATCAACAATCAAAATTGAATGAATAATCATTGCAGTAGGAATAATAGTTTGTATTAATACTGTATAATACATGAAAAGTACAAATACAGATAAATACAATAAACTAGGGCATTCACAATACCCATTACACTTCTCCCACTTACCCTAGATTATTCTATTTACATATCTCGCAGACCTAGACCCTCTAGATGACCCTCGAACACTTTAGCCGTGAGAGCCTTCGTAAATGGATCAGCAATATTGTGCTCAGAGGCTACCTTCGTGACGATCACGTCCCCTCGTTGCACGATCTCTCTGATGAGATGATATTTGCGCTCTATGTGCTTGCCTCTTTTATGATTGCGAGGTTCTTTAGAATTTGCCACTGCACCACTATTATCACAGTAAAGGGTGATTGGCAAGTTCATATTTGGAACAACTTCCAAATCCATCAAGAACTTCCATAGCCATACAGCCTCCTTAGCTGCTTCACAAGCAGCGACATATTCGGCCTCCATGGTGGAGTCTGCAATGCATCCTTGCTTGATGCTACGCTAGACTACAGCTCCCCCGTTGAGGGTAAATACTGACCCTGATGTGGATTTCCTAGAATCCTTATCAGTCTGAAAGTCAGAGTCTGTGTATCCTATAAGGATCAAATCCTTAGAGCCATACACAAGCTGATAGCCCCTCGTTCTCCGAAGATACTTGAGGATGTTTTTAACTGCAGTCCAGTGGTCTAACCCTGGATTGGACTGGTACCTGCTGACTATCCCAACTGCATAGCAAATGTCAGGCCTAGTACACAACATGGCGTACATAAGACTGCCCACAGCTGAAGCATAAGGGATGTGTCTCATATCCTCAATTTCTTGAGGTGTCTTAGGACACTGTTCCTAAGACAAATGAACTCCATGCCTAAAGGGTAGTAAACCCCTCTTGGAATTCTGCATCTTATATCTAGACAACATCTTGTCTATATATGATGCTTGAGATAGGGCTAACGTTCTGTTCTTACGATTCCTGATAATTTGAATCCCTAGAACATACTGAGCTTCACCCAAATCTTTCATTTGGAACTCAGTCGATAGCCATTTTTTAATGTCAGCTAGATATTCTACATCATTTCCAATGAGAAGAATATCATCTACATACAACACCAGAAAAGCTACTGAACTGTTGATAATCCTTTTGTAAACACAAGGCTCATCAACGTTCTGGTCAAAGCCATAAGATTTGACAGCAGTGTCAAACTTTATATTCCAAGATCTGGAAGCTTGCTTCAACCCATAAATGGATCGTCTAAGCTTGCAAACTTTTTGCTCTTGACCTTGAGCAACGAACCCCTCTGGTTGAGACATAAAGATGTTCTCATCAAGATTGCCATTCAGAAAGGCAGTCTTGACGTCCATTTGCCAAATCTCATAATCATAAAAGGTGGCAATGGACAAGAGAATTCTTATCGACTTTAACATGGCAACTGGGGAGAAGGTTTCCTCATAGTCCACCCCCTCCTTTTGGGTATAACCCTTTGCCACAAGTTGAGCTTTGAAAGTCTGTACTTTCCCAGCTGCGTCTCGTTTTCTCTTGTATATCCATTTGCACCCTATGGGTTTAACCCCTTCAGGTAGGTCTACAAGATCCCAGACTTGATTGAAGTACATAGACTCCATCTCTAGGTCCATAGCTTTGACCCACTGGTCATGGTCCACATCATTCATTGCCTGTCTAAAGGTCAATGGATCCTCAACCCCATCATCAGGTATGACAGTTGGAGTTTCTGCTAAACCCAGATAGCGTTCAGGTTGAATAACAACCCTCCCACTACGTCGAGGCATTCTCAACTCTTGAGAAGGATGGGCTTGACCAGATGTACTGGGCTCATCAATAACTCTTGTTGAAGGTCCAGCCTTTGAACTGGGCTCATCAACAACTCTTGTTGAAGGTCCAGCCTCATCAACAACTCTTGTTGATTTATTTGTAGCTTTACCAGAAAGTTCACTTAACACAATTTTACTGCGTGGTATGTGTTCTTTAACGTGGTCTTCTTCCAAGAAAGTAGCATTTGTCGATACAAACACTTTATTTTCTTTTGAATCAAAGAAGTATCCACCTCTTGTTTCTTTTGGGTAGCCTACGAATAGGTATAATTTTGAACGTGAATCCAATTTCTTTGGGTTTGCTACTAACACATGTGCAGGGCAGCCCCAAATTCTGAAATGACGTAAACTAGCTTTACGCCCTTTCCAAAGCTCAAATGGTATTTCAGAAACACTCTTTGAGGGAACAACATTCAAAATATAAACTGCAGTCTCTACTGCATAACCCCAAAAAGAACTAGGCAACTGAGCATAGCTCATTATAGATCGAACCATGTCTAACAAGCTGTTTCTCCTTTCAGATACACCATTCTGTTGAGGTGTACCTGGTGCTGAGAGTTGGGACGATATTCCATGTTCTATCAAATAGTTTTGGAATTTTAAGTCCAAATACTCTCCACCTCGATCAGATCGAAGTGTTTTAATGGTCTTACCTAACAAGTTCTCAACTTCAGTCCTGTACTCCTTGAACTTTTCAAGGGCTTCAGACTTATGACTCATTAGGTATAAATAACCATACCTTGAATAATCATCTATGAAAGAGATGAAATATTCATACCCTCCTCGAGCTCTTACATTCATTGGACCACAGAGATCCGTATGTACGAGTTCTAAGGGCTCCTTGGCACGATAACCTTTTCCAGTAAAAGGTCGTTTGGTCATCTTACCTTCGAGACATGACTCACATGGAGGTAAAGTACCATCTTCTAACTGGCTTAGAAGTCCGTTCTTAACCAATCTCCCAATCCTATTGAGATTTATGTGGCCAAGTCTCAAGTGCCAAAGATAGGTACTTTGAGAAACTTTTTGCC
The DNA here is from genome assembly GCA_017139565.1 of Luffa aegyptiaca. Classification (NCBI taxonomy): domain Eukaryota; kingdom Viridiplantae; phylum Streptophyta; class Magnoliopsida; order Cucurbitales; family Cucurbitaceae; genus Luffa; species Luffa aegyptiaca. Next base: position 40,201,319 of record CM029403.1, read on the forward strand.
TTTTTGGTTGAGTCCCAGCTGTTTTAAACATTTCATTGTTCAAAATAGCCCTAGACTCTATTGGTCCTAAGACATACAAATTGTTCTCCATTTTTGCAGAACATATATCAGCACCCCTTTTAGTAATGAAAGCTTCATTCACAGAAAAGGACACTGAATACCCTTGTTCTAGCAAACAAGAAATAGAAATCAAATTTCTTTTTATTATGGGAACTATATATACGTTATCTAATAACATATGGCGTTCCCTAGAGAAGAACACTTTAATATCTCCCACTGCTTTAGCTGAAATGAGCTCCCCAGTCCCAACTCTGAGAGTCATTTCCCCAGCATCCAACTGTTGCCAGGAGCTCATTCCCTCAAAGGAAGAGCATACGTGATGAGTGGCACCTGAATCTAGGATCCAGGCTGTGTCATCATTTTCCACTATACACGTTTCAATGATCAATAAATCAAATTTATTTTCATTGAGATGTGCTAAGCAGTCTATGTCATATTCATCATGAACAATTTCAGATAAATTAGACATATGGGCTTGAGGACCGTCCTCAGTTAAGACCAATTCCACGCATTTAGTGTTTAGGTTCATTTTCTTAGTTGTATTAGAAATACCAGTTTTGTAGTTGGCGTTATTCGAGGCATATAAAGAACGTTTCATTGCTGAGAACAAACAAACTAACTTAATAAGTATTGTTACATTAACCCATTACAAAAAATAATATTATTATTTTAATCCAATCAATTTAGCAAAAGTAATGATCAACCCATAGAATAAACATTCATTTTGCAACGATACTTCAGAGGTTTAGAACAACAGCTACCGTAGGGTAGTCAGCTACTCCTCTGAATTGAGACAATCTCAGCTAATCCATATTCCCGGAATAACTCATATTCCAATAGTTCTTAGCTACCGTTCTTTCGGTCAGGAAATTATTAACACCTTAACAATTTCCCGTAAGTGTGACCCTCCATTTTTCAGATTTCAGAGGTCGGCCCCAACAATGCTACCGTAGGGAAAGTCAAAGTTGGAAATGGACCTAAGAAACCCTATCCATTTCTGGAGTTTGCGTTGTTCCGACTCCCATGATCAAGCCCTCCGTAGGGTGATCGCTCCCAGGGCGACTCGCAGGCAGATCATTGGGATCTCACGGTACAACCTAATGGAGGAGACCGTAGGATACGTTGACACGTTCCTGCTCCCACTTACTATAAAATACTCCCTCATTCACCTTGATATTGATCCATGTAAACACCATCCGTAGGGGGTCACTCCCAGGGTGACTCGAGGCCAAGCATGAACCTCACGTTGTGAACTTTTGAGGACGTGAGAGCAAAACTTGATTTATGAAAATCTTGTTTTGATATATTTCCTCCCACTAAGTATTTTTATAATTATAGGGTCTATTACTTAGGTAAATTCCGGCTAAGTGAATCTATCTAAGTCTATGCCTGTATATAACTTTTATATATATAGGTCTTTTCTCTAATGTCTAGGTGGATTAAACACTTTTAATTACCTAGAGACATTGCATGCTAATATAACTATGGTTAATTCAACTCAAGTTCCGGCTCAGTTCCCAGGTAACAGGTGTTTCGTAAACCGTCATCTTAAGTACCTCCAGCCTTAGACAGAACTTTACCGGTAGAGTTCCCTTATAACCAATAGTTATGATAAATCTTTACTCTAAAGATCTAGGTGAATTAAACTCTTTTAATTGACCTAGTGATATTGCATGCTAACATAACTATGGTTAATTCAACTCAAGTTCCGAGTCAGTTCCCAGGTAGCAGGTGTTCCGTAAACCGTCATCTTAAGTACCTCCAGCCTTAGACAGAACTTCATCGGGAGAGTTCCCTTATAACCATAGTAAAGTAAACTCTTTACTCTAAAGATCTAGGTGAATTAAACTCTTTTAATAAACCTAGTGATATTGCATGCTAACATTTAACTATGATTAATTCAACTCCGGTATTCCGGGTTAGTTCCCAGGTAGGAGTTGTTCCGTAAACCGTCATCTTAAGTACCCCCAGCCTTAGACAGAACTTAACCGGTGGAGTTCCCTTATAATCATAGTAATGTTTTTCCTACTTAGTCAATTAAAACTATTTTTAATTCTAAGTAAGAAAATAATTCTAATCCTATTAGAATTATAATGAGCTTAGGTCTAATTAATTTTAAACATTTTAAAATTAATTCATTTTAACCTAAGGTCCTATGTTTGCATGCAACTATTTGTTATAGGTTGACGGTTTCTAATCAATTTTATAACTTATTATAAAATTTTAATGATTAGCCCTATAACATGCTTCTATGGTGTTGGAAAAATAACAACCATATTCTAATTATTCAACACCATATTATTATGACGCCGATAATGATAATATAACGATTATATTAATCTAAAGTGGTGTCATGCTTCATGCAATTTCAATTTCATTTAATTAATATCGATTATATTAATTAAACATCCATGAAATTAAATTACATGAAATTTGACATTAATATAATATAACTCTTATATTAATCTAATTAATGTCATGCTCAATGCTATTCCATTTTCATTTAATTAATATAACATTTTATATTAAATCATACATGAAAACAAGCATTGATTTATATTTATTATTTTCATTCATAATATAACTAATTATATTAATTCTCATGAAAATAATGCTAAGCATGCATGCTACATTAATAAAATATAACAATTATATTTATCTAATTAATGTCATGCATCATGCTTTTCCAATTTCATATATTTAATATAACAATTATACTAAATAACTCATGAAATATAAATTCATGCATAATTATCATATATTATAACATTTATAACATAAATATGCATGAAACATGCTTAACCTATGGTGGGAATTTAAGTTATATGATACCCATAAAGCAAATAAATAGCAATTGAATCGGTTAATTTTGGCCCCTAGGATAAAATAAAGCATAAATTACAATAATTATAGCTAAATTCTATCCTAAAAATCCTTCTGCAGCTCCAAATACTGGTCTAGACCGCCCGAACCGACCCGAACCACTTCGAACCAGCTATGAAAACCACGAGCCGAGCTAAATTCCAGCTGAACCGGACCAAATCGGTCCCAGCCCAACCAGACCGCGTGAATCGGACCGCCCAACAGCCTTGAACCGTCCTGTTGCGAATTTCTAGCGCGTGCTGTAATCGTGACAGCGTCGCAATTTCTCCGATTTTTATCTCATAAAAACCTATTCTAGACCCGGACTTACATAGGACTCGATTTTACATAAAATACTCGAAACACCGGGCCCTTACATGATCAAATCACATAAAAACAGTAAAATCTATGGCCATAAAATTAACCTAAACAGTTCAATGCAAATCATACATACATTATGTATTAATCAATCCCACCAATAGCCAATGCAAATTTTAGAGAAACAAAATTAGATCTACGATCGGCTCTGATACCAATTGAAGGATTGGAATTCCGTAATTCCGTAAAGCGGAAGCGTGATTGGGACCGATTCGTAATTAATTTTATTTAATCTAAAATACCAATACATTGGCAATAATATTAGAACTATTCTAAATATATATTAAGGCTAAGCATACAAAAATATTAGATCTAAATCTAATTTATAAAGTAACAAATTACTTACTCTCGTTGACGACTCAGATTAAATTCACCAACTGCTTGTGAATTAATCACGAACTAGTGTGAACACCACCACTATGGCTACACCGGTATGACTCTGAGACTTCTAGAGGCAGGAGACTTGTGGGAGCTTTTGGGAGAATTCTCTAAGAGTAGGAGAATGAATGGGATACCTTTCACCCCACCCCAGGGGTCCTATATATAGTAAAGGCCAAGACATTTTTCCTAATAGGAAAAGGGAGACCTTTTCCTAATAGGAAAAAGTCTCTAATTTTAATAAATAATTAATTAATTCCATAATTAATTAATTTCCCAATTAAATATCATATATTTAATCTTAGGGATTTTATTAAAATTAAAATTAATATGAATCCAATTCATATTAAATTTATTTGAACTCTTTCAAATATTTTCTTTCCTAATAGGAAAAGGTCTCTAATTTTAATAAATAATTAATTAATTCCATAATTAATTAATTTACCCAATTAAATATCATATATTTAATCTTAAGGATTTTATTAAAATTAAAATTAATATGAATCCAATTCATATTAAATTTATTTGAACTCTTTCAAATACTTTCTCTCAAGAATTAATTTTTTTTAAAATTAATTCAAAAATTATATTATAAAGTTTCATAAACTTTATATTATAATGCATCAATATACATTATACGATTCCCCAAATAAATTGAACACTTTCAATTTACAATTTATACTTAATTGCCTCAAGTCTCTTTACGAGCTACCAGTGGGACCTAATGGACCTACAGATCAGAAGCTCCAACGATACAAGACTAATTGGCCAAACTCATTGACCAAGTTTAGTCAACATTCGTTAATTGTGGGCCACTCCACTAAAGACCCACAGCTGCACTCTTCTCACTATAGAATATTTTTGTGTCCACGGATATCGACCAAGTAGTAAGTCAATCATTCACGTGTGTTCGTAACACCAGTTGGGTCAAATTACCGTTTTACCCCTGGGTTACCTCTGGTTCCTTAAGTACCACTGATTCCTCTAATGAACAAGTTGTTTAGGGTCCAACCACTAAACAGGAGTTCCGCTCAGGCTAGGAGAGGACGGCGCGCCTTTGTTCAAGCCCTAAAATCAGCCCTTAAGTTAACACACATCTACTTACTCCAATAGGGGAAGGAGTGAATTCCATCTTGTACTGTTATGTTCCCAGCCCCCATTCGGTCGTGCCCCTGAAATGGTAGGCTTATTGAGGCGGCGAACTGGCCACTCTCACCCATACAAATCTAAGGACAGCCCCTCCTGAAAGGGGTTCATAACAGACTTAGGATTGAGATTGAGTTACCTAGGTCTTCCTATTGAAATAGAAACCTAAACTAGTTAACGGCGTTACATCTAGTGGTTACTATTTCGCGGTCCGGTCTTATGCAAACTCATTGCATAGGATACCCCCACCCTCATGTCTCTTACATGGATGCTTTGGATCATTGCATCTGTATCGAATACAAGGTGGGCCGTATCACATAGTGTCACCAGGATAAGGTACCCAGCCTTATCCCTATACTATAGACCATTTAGGTTGTTACTTGGACACTGATCCCCGTATGTCCCCACATACTAGTCCAAGTTTCATTTAAACAACCTTGAATCTTAGTTTATTGGATTTAGGGTTTATTAATGCAAACTCGATTATTCAATAACCAAATTACTGAATTACTCAAATAACACTTTATTGAGATCGATTAATTTGTTTCATTTACTATCTACGAGTTTTAGGGCATAAAACCCAACAGTGATAACTCTCCAAAAGGGAGTTATTTAGGCCTCACTTCTATATTGATTTGTGTGTCTTTTGTGCTTAATAGGGTTGGTTTTAGATATATATTACATGTTTTAACCCATTTGGAAGAATGGAAGCTTTGGAAATCATTTTGTGTAGAATCTGTTGCTGGGCGACCTGAGGGAGCAAACTCTGTGCTGGAGCAAAGTTGGGAGTGAAAACTGCCACGTCACAGCTCGTTAGCCAATTTACCAAACTAAATTCTGTTAAGCTAATTTCGGGATAAAGGAGCAAGGAGAGCCATCCACGTGTCTAGGTCAACCTAATTCAAGCTTTCCTCAACTCTATAAAAGGAGATAGCCGCCCAAGTCAAATGCATTCCACTTTTGGGAGAAAACATTCCACTCTCATTTCCACTTTTGGGAGCCGAATAGAGGAGAGAGATTGGAGACCACCTAGAAGACCATCATTCGCAAGCTGATCGAGGAGATTAGTATTTCCTTTTATTATCTTGTAATTATGGACATGCCTACTCAGATTGTAGCGTGCGTTTCCATGCATTTTATGAACTAAGTAGCTTAGGCGTTGGTTAGGAACAATGTGATTGTCGTGCTTAACTTTAGTAATATAAATTGATTATTGCATCTTGGTTAATTGTTGTGCTTGTTTCTATTTTATGCCCGCCTGGCCAGCCGGTATGAATACCTCTCTCTAGTTTCAGGGATGATTTAAAGAGTGTGTGGCGATTAATCACACTACGATCATTGTGTATTGGTGAACGCCAGTGACTGAGCTAGGGATAGCCAGTTGCCTAGTGCTTGATCGGTCGTACTTCATTGGGGTTGAAACACATTCCAAAAAATCTGGAGTTCCGGGAGGAATCCGCTAATAATACTGCGAGAGTTTGCATGATCAATAATATTGCTAGAGCATCTTTTAAAACAATTACTAAATCCTGACCAGCGCATGTTTCTAATCTGTCTGCCTATTTGTTTATTCTTTGTTCTGGTATTTATTTTGCTTCAGCATTATTCTTACAAAAAAACCAATCATTTTTACCATCTTTGAAACCATTAGAGAGTTACACAAGATAGATAAAGTGGAAGCTAATTTAGGCCTTGGATTGATAATACTTATTACTTGCTGCGGACTGTGTATACTTACACAGAGTTCTAGAGTCCTTTTATACCATATTTTTACTCACTCTAGGAACCCAACAGTTAGACTTATGGCAAAAGGGTTATACCCAGAGACAGGGGACTGTAAGAAATTCTTATCTCCTGTCGTCATGTTGAAGTCTGTCAGAACTCTTGTCCATTTAGAATGGATGTCAAGACTACCCTTTTGAATGGTAATCTTGAGAAGAGTATCTACATGTCTCAAGCAGAATGGTTCATTTAGCAAGATCAAAAGCAAAAGGGGTTTGGATTGACCTAAGCAATTCGATCTTGGAATATAAGATTTGATACTGTGATCAAATCTTTTGGCTTTGATCAAGAACATTGATGAATCTTGTCTTTACAAGAAGATCGTCAATAGTCCGGTAGCTTTATTAGTGTTGTATGTGATTGATATCCTAGTCATTGGGAATGATGTAGGTTATCTTACTGACTAGTAAAATAAGCTAGCAGCTCATTTCCAAATGAAAATTTGGGAGAAGCTAAAGTTTGTTCTTCGGATCCAAATCGTTAGGAACCGTAAGAACAAAAAGCTAGCCTTGTCTCAAGTGTCTTATATCTACAAGATGTTAGTTAGATATAAGATGCAGAATTCCAAGAAGGGTTCACTACCTTTCAGGTGCGGAATTCATTTTGTCTAAGAAACTGTTTCCTGAGACACCTCAAGAAGTTGAGAACATGAGACAAATGCCCTATGCAATAGGGATTTTCAGTAAGTATAAATTTAATCCAAGATTTGATCACTGGAAAACCGTTAAGAATATACTCAAGTATCTGAGGAGAAAGAGGAACTATATGCTCGTGTATGGGACTAAGGATTTAATCCTTACAGGATACACTGACATGGATTTTAAGACTGATAAGGATATCTGTCTGACATAAAAGAATGGCTAGCGGCCCTATTCCAAATGAAATATTTAGGAGAGGCTAAATATGTTCTTGGAATCCAAATAATCCGGGATCGGAAGAATAAAACGCTAGCCCTGTCTCAAGCAATGTATATTGACAAAATGTTGTCCCGATATTCGATGCAGCACTCCAAGAAGGACTTATTGCTTTTCAAGCATGGGGTTCACTTGACTAAGGAATAGTGTCCTAAGACACCTCAAGAGATTGAGGATATGAGACAGATTCCCTACACCTCCCCTGTGGGCAGCTTAATGTATGCAATGCTCTGCACGAGGCCTAACATCTGTTATGCTGTAGGGATAGTCAGCAGATATCAATCAGTATCCATGGTCAAACTTTACAAAGGAGCTATAGTGTGGCATAATTACAGTCTTGACCATATAGGCCGAAAATATAGCTGCTTGTGAAGCAGCGATAGAGACTGTAAGGCTTAGAAAGTTCTTGACTTATTTGGAATGCGTTCCAAATGTGAACTTGCCTATCAGACTTTATAGTGATACAGTGGTGCTGTGGCAAATTCATAAGAACTTTGCAGCCCAAGACAAGCAAGCACATTGAATTAAATTGAAATATTCATGAAGGCTCTCTCGGCTAAAGGGTATGAGGGTCGTCTAGAAGGTCTAGGTCTACGACTTATGTATAAAGATGAAATCTAGGGCAAGTGGGAGAAATGTAATGGGTATAGTGATACCATTATGTAATGGGTATAGTGATGCCCTAGTTTATTGTATTTGTACATTGTGTATGTTTTATACATGTATTTATACACCCACTGCTGAATAGATTGTTGTACATCCCACTAAACTAGAGTTTTAGTTCAAGTGGGAGTTTGTTGGGTTTTATGCCCTAAAACTCGTAGATAATGAATGTAAACAAATTTTATACTTGTATTTAATAAACTGTTATTTAGTTTCTGCAATAAAATGTTATTGTTAAATATTGCACTATTTGACCCAAATCCAATAAACTAAGATCCAAGATTGTTTGTATGTAACTTGAACAAGTATGTGGGGACATACGGGGATCGATGTTCAAGTAACAACCTAAAAGGTCTATAGTATAGGGATAAGGTTGGTTACCTTATCCTGGTGACACTATGGATACGACCCGCTTTGTATTATGATACAAACGCTATGATCCAACACGTCCATGTAGTTGACATGCAAGTGGGGGTATCCTATGCAATGAATTTGCATAAGACCGGACCGCGAAATAGTTAACCACTAACTGTAACACCGTTAGTTGGCTTGGTTTCTATTTCACTAGGATGACCTAGACAACTCAGTCTCAATCCTGAGTGGATTATGGACTCCTGTTCATGAGAAGTTGTCCTTTGATTTGTATGGGTGAGAGTGGCCAGCACGCCGACTCAATAAGCCTACCATTTTGGGGACAATACCGAGTGGGGAGCTGGGAACATAATCACACAAGATGGAATTCACTCATTCCGGACTCTAGGGTAAGTAGAGGTGTGTTCCCTTAAGTGGTGTCTCAGGGACTTGAACAATGGGCCCAGCCCTCTCTATGGCACGAGAGGCACTTCTGTTTGTTGGTTGGACCTCAAACAGGTTATTCATTAGAGGAGCACTGGGGACTTAAGGACAAAGATGTAAACCAGGGGTAAAACGGTAATTTGACCCAGCTGGGATACGAACACACGTGAAGGACTGACTTGTAGTATTGGTCGATATCCGTGGACACAGAAATATTCTGCAGTGAGAAGAGTGCAGCTGAGGGTCTTTAGTGGAATGACCCACAGTTAACGAATGGAGACTAACTTGGTTAATGAGTTTAAGCCGATTAGTCTCGTATCGTTGGAGCTTCTGATCTGTAGGTCCATTAGGTCCCACTGGTAGCTCGTAAAAAGACTTGAAGCAAACAAATATAAATTGTAAATTGAAAGTGTTCAATTTATTTGGGGAATCGTATAATGTATATTGATGCATTATAATATAAAGTTTATGAAACTTTATAATATAATTTTTGAATTAATTTAAAAAATTAATCCATGAGAGAAAATATTTGAAAAGTTCAAATAAATTTAATATGAATTGGATTCATATTAATTTTAATTTTAATAAAATCCCTAAGATTAAATATGTGATATTTAATTGGGTAATTAATTAATTATTTATTAAAATTAGATATTGTTCAGATAATAGATTTGAACTTATTCCTAGACCTTTTCCTATTAGGAAAAGGTCTTGGCCTTTACCTATATATAGGACCCCTGGGGTGGGGTGAAAGGCATCCCATTGTCTCTCCTTCTCTCAGAGATCTCTCCCAAAAGACTCCCACAAGTCTCCTGCTTCAAGAAGTCTTAGAGATATACCGGTGTAGCCGATTCGTGGTGTTCGCACAAGAGGGTTGCTGCGTTTTCAATCTTATTGGCAAGAAAAGGCGAATTGATCAAGGCTTTCTACAAAAGTAAGTTTTCTATGAAATCCTTGATCACTAGGATCAATCTAGTTGATCTTTTAGCATGTTTATAGCCTATGTACAACCCATTAAATATATATTTATTGCTGTAATATTTTGCAAATTGTATTGGTATTTCAATTAGAATCTAAGACTCTGAGTAGGTTCGATGATTCCTTCCGCTGCGCAGGGCTTTTATCCCTTCACAATATTACAGTAGAGCAGCACCCATTTCCATTTTTCAAGAATGAGCAAGTGTCTGTACACAATCAACCTGGATTTTCACTACCCACAGAGGTACCTCCCAAGGTGACCATTACAGTTCCCAATTTAGATGATCCTGAAATCAGAAAAGAGCTAACGGGAGGTGAGAAAGTCTCTTCTAGTGAAAAGCTTGAAGTCCTGGAGGAAAGGTTAAGGGCAGTAGAAGGAACAGACGTCTTTGGAAATATAGATGCGACCAAGCTATGCTTGGTACCAGATATAATCCTCCCTCCAAAATTCAAGGTGTCTGAGTTTGAAAAGTATGATGGAGCATCCTGTCCTAAAAACCATCTCATCATGTATTGCAGGAAGATGGCAGCATACGTCCAAAATGACAAGCGGTTAATTCACTGCTTCCAAGACAGTCTTACTGGTCCAGCATCTCGATGGTATATGCAGTTAGACAGCACTCATATATGTTCATGGAAGAATCTAGCCAATTCATTTTTAAAGCAATATAAGCACAACATAGATATGGCTCTTGACCGCCTAGACCTCCAGAGAATGGAAAAGAAGAGCACAGAAAGCTTTAGGGTATGGTTGTCGACCATGTTTATTAATACTCTCAAATCTCCTTTCTATGATAACATGATTGGGAGTGCCTCTACCAATTTCTCTGACATAATGACAATTGGAGAGAGAATCGAGTACGAAATTAAGCATGGAAAGATAACTGATACGGCTGGATCGTCAATAACGAAAAAGGGGGTTCCATCGAAGAAAAAAGAAGGATAAGTTCAGATGATTGGTTTCAATTCAAGACAACCATACCCTAATGCCGAAGTGCCACAATATCACTATCCACCTCCATATGTTTATCCTCAACCCTATATCAATAATACGTCAGCCCAATACTCATCCCCTTACGTCCAAAATCCTCGTCCTACTCAAGGCTACCAGCCTTGGAATCAACAGAACACTCCTTATGTCCAAGAACACCAAAACAATAAAGGCGTTCGTAGACAGACTCATTTTGATCCAATTTTGATGACATATACCGAACTTCTACCCCAACTCTTCCAGAATAATCAGCTGGCACCCGTGCCAATGGATCCAGTAAAGCCACCTTACCCAAAGTGGTATGACCCAAATGCCCGTTGCGACTACCATGCAGGAGCAATTGGACATTCCACTGGAAACTGTACTGCACTCAAGCATAGGGTGCAAGCATTGATCAAGGCATGATGGTTGAACTTTAAGAAAGAAAATGGTCCAGATGTCAACAACAATCCTTTGCCAAACCATCAGAATGCACAAGTAAATGCGATAGAGGTTCATGGAGCTGATTTGAAAAAGAATGCTGAGAGCGTAGTGACTCCCATGGGAGAACTATTCGAAATATTATTCAGTAATGGATACATTGGAGTAGAACGCCTCCAATTAGATTTGGGTGTCAGAGCATACGATGACAGTTTGATGTGTTCTTATCACACTGGGGCAAAAGGGCATTATATCGACCAATGTCCTCATTTTCGTTTGAAGGTCCAGGAGTTGTTAGATTCACATTTTTTAACAGTTTCTCAAAAGATGGCTCAGCTCCCTCAGTATGGGGAAGTTGATATTTTAGAAGAATGCTCAAGGTTTTCTCTCAAGCCAAAACCGTTAACAATTTCTTATCGCGAGAAGCCCAGTACCCCAAATTCCAAGCCAAGACCGATTACCATCCAGATTCCGACTCCCTTTGAATATAAAAGTTCAAAAGCAGTACCTTGGAACTATGAATATAAGGTAACTGTTGGTTCTGAACCCCTTCCAATCCATAATATCAGTGGGATAGGAGGTCTAACACGAAGCGGGAAGTGCTATACACCAGAAGACCTATTGAAACCCAAGGGTAAAGAAAAAGGAAAGGCCAAGATCACTTAAGATATCAAGGAAGAAACAGAAGATCCCATTGTAGTGAAGAACCTAGATGTTAAACAGCCAGCATCTGAAGAGGACATCCAAGAATTTTTGAAGTTGGTTAAGCAAAGTGATTATAAAGTGGTTGAACAGTTAGGTCGAACCCCTGCAAAGATTTCCATACTGGCTTTGTTATTGGCTTCAGATACGCATCGTAAGACCTTGTTGGACATATTGAAACAAACTTATGTTCCGTAGGATATTGTTGGGTTTTATGCCCTAAAACTTGTAGATAGTAAATGAAACAAATTAATTCATCTCAATAAAGCGTTATTTGAGTAATTCAGTAATTTGGTTGTTGAAATAATCGAGTTTGCATTAATAAACCCTAAATCCAATAAACTAAGATCCAAGGTTGTTTAAATGAAACTTGGACTAGTATGTGGGGACATACGGGGATCAGTGTCCGAGTAACAACCTAAAAGGTTTATAGTGTAAGGATAAGGCTAGGTACCTTATCCTGGTGACACTATGTGATACGACCCACCTTGTATTCAATACAGATGCAATGATCCAAAGCATCCATGTAGGAGACATGCGGGTGGGGGTATCCTATGCAATGAGTTTGCATAAAACCGGACCGCGAAATAGTAACCACTAGATGTAACGTCGTTAACTAGTTTAGGTTTCTATTTCAATAGGATGACCTAGGTAACTCAATCTCAATCCTGAGTCTGTTATGAACCCCTTTCAGGAGGGATTTTCCTTTGTATGGGTGAGAGTGGCCAGTTCACCGACTCAATAATCCTACCATTTCAGAGGCAAGACCGAATGGGGGCTGGGAACATAACAGTACAAGATGGAATTCACTCCTTCCCCTATTGGGGTAAGTAGATGTGTGTTCCCTTAAGGGCTGATTCTGGGGCTTGAACAAAGGCGTGCCGTCCTCTCCTGGCCCGAGAGGAACTCCTGTTTAGTGGTTGGACCCTAAACAACATGTTCATTAGAGGAATCAGTGGTACTTAAGGAACCAGAGGTAACCCAAGGGTAAAACGGTAATTTGACCCAGCCGGTGTTACGAACAGACGTGAAGGATTGACTTACTGCTTGGTCGATATCCGTGGACACAGAAATATTCTACAGTGAGAAGAGTGCAGCTGTGGGTCTTTAGTGGAGTGACCCACAGTTCACGAATGTTGACTAAACTTGGTTAATGAGTTTGGCCAATTAGTCTCGTATCGTTGGAGCTTCTGATCTGTAGGTCCATTAGGTCCCACTGGTAGCTCGTAAGAGAGACTTGAGGCAATTAAGTATAAATTGTAAATTGAAAGTGTTCAATTTATTTGGGGAATCGTATAATGTATATTGATGCATTATAATATAAAGTTTATGAAACTTTATAATATAATTTTTGAATTAATTTCAAAAATTAATTCTTGAGAGAAAATATTTGAAAGAGTTCAAATAAAGTTAATATGAATTGGATTCATATTAATTTTAATTTTAATAAAATCGCTAAGATTAAATATATGATATTTAATTGGATACATTAATTAATTATTTATTAAAATTAGAGACCTTTTTCTATTAGGAAAGAAAATATTTGAAAGAGTTCAAATAAATTTAATATGAATTGGATTCATATTAATTTTAATTTTAATAAAATCCCTAAGATTAAATATATGATATTTAATTAGGGAAATTAATTAATTATGGGTTGGCTATTACTGGTTAACCATGGAAGCCGACTGTAACAAATATGCGCGAAAATGCCACAAATGTTAGATCTACGCAGATAAAGCTCATGCTCCAGCATCTCAGTTGCACGTTATGACAACACCATGGCCGTTTTCCATGTGGGGAATGGACGTTATGAAGGATTGGAATTCCGTAATTCCGCAAAGCGGAAGCGTGATTGGGACCGATTCGTAATTAATTTTGTTTAATCTAAAATACCAATACATTGGCAATAATATTAGAACTATTCTAAATATATATTAAGGCTAAGTATACAAAAATATTAGATCTAAATCTAATTTATAAAGTAACAAATTACTTACTCTCGTTGACGACTCAGATTAAATTCACCAACTGCTTGTGAATTAATCACGAACTAGTGCGAACACCACCACTATGGCTACACCGGTATGACTCTGAGACTTCTAGAGGCTGGAGACTTGTGGGAGCCTTTGGGAGAATTCTCTGAGAGTAGGAGAATGAATGGGATTCCTTTCACCCCACCCCAGGGGTCCTATATATAGTAAAGGCCAAGACCTTTTTCCTAATAGGAAAAGGGAGACATTTTCCTAATAGGAAAAAGTCTCTAATTTTAATAAATAATTAATTAATTCCATAATTAATTAATTTCCCAATTAAATATCATATATTTAATCTTAGGGATTTTATTAAAATTAAAATTAATATGAATCCAATTCATATTAAATTTATTTGAACTCTTTCAAATATTTTCTTTCCTAATAGGAAAAGGTCTCTAATTTTAATAAATAATTAATTAATTCCATAATTAATTAATTTACCCAATTAAATATCATATATTTAATCTTAGGGATTTTATTAAAATTAAAATTAATATGAATCCAATTCATAGTAAATTTATTTGAACTCTTTCAAATACTTTCTCTCAAGAATTAGTTTTTTTTTTAAAATTAATTCAAAAATTATTTTATAAAGTTTCATAAACTTTATATTATAATGCATCAATATACATTATACGATTCCCCAAATAAATTGAACACTTTCAATCTACAATTTATACATAATTGCCTCAAGTCTCTTTACGAGCTACCAGTGGGACCTAATGGACCTACAGATCAGAAGCTCCAACGATACGAGACTAATTGGCCAAACTCATTGACCAAGTTTAGTCAACATTCGTTAACTGTGGGTCACTCCACTAAAGACCCACAGCTGCACTCTTCTCACTATAGAATATTTATGTGTCCACGGATATCGACCAAGCAGTAAGTCAATCCTTCACGTGTGTTCGTAACACCAGCTGGGTCAAATTACCGTTTTACCCCTGGGTTACCTCTGGTTCCTTAAGTACCACTGATTCCTCTAATGAACAAGTTGTTTAGGGTCCAACCACTAAACAGGAGTTCCTCTCAGGCTAGGAGAGGACGGCGCGCCTTTGTTCAAGCCCTAGAATCAGCCCTTAAGGGAACACACATCTACTTACCCCAATAGGGGAAGGAGTGAATTCCATCTTGTACTGTTATGTTCCCAGCCCCCATTCGGTCTTGCCCCTGAAATGGTAGGCTTATTGAGTCGGCGAACTGGCCACTCTCACCCATACAAATCTAAGGACAGCCCCTCCTGAAACGGGTTCATAACAGACTCAGGATTGAGATTGAGTTACCTAGGTCATCCTATTGAAATAGAAACCTAAGCTAGTTAACGGCGTTACATCTAGTGGTTACTATTTCGCGGTCCGGTCTTATGCAAACTCATTGCATAGGATACCCCCACCAGCATGTCTCCTACATGGATGCTTTGGATCATTGCATCTGTATCGAATACAAGGTGGGTCGTATCACATAGTGTCACCAGGATAAGGTACCCAGCCTTAGCCCTATACTATAGACCATTTAGGTTGTTACTTGGACACTGATCCCCGTATGTCCCCACATACTAGTCCAAGTTTCATTTAAACAACCTTGGATCTTAGTTTATTGGATTTAGGTTTTATTAATGCAAACTCGATTATTCAATAACTTAATTACTGAATTACTCAAATAACACTTTATTGAGATCGATTAATTTGTTTCATTTACTATCTACGAGTTTTAGGGCATAAAACCCAACAACTCCCACTTGAACAAAAACTCTAGTGGGCAATGTACATCAACAATCAAAATTGAATGAATAATCATTGAAGTAGGAATAGTAGTTTCTATTAATACTGTATAATACATGAAAAGTACAAATACAGATAAATACAATAAACTAGGGCATTCACAATACCCATTAAACTTCTCCCACTTGCCCTAGATTATTCTATGTACATATCTCGCAGACTTAGACCCTCTAGATGACCCTCGAACACTTTAGCCGTGAGAGCCTTCGTAAATGGATCAGCAATATTGTGCTCAGAGGCTACCTTCGTGACGATCACGTCCCCTCGTTGCACGATCTCTCTGATGAGATGATATTTGCGCTCTATGTGCTTGCCTCTTTTATGATTGCGAGGTTCTTTAGAATTTGCCACTGCACCATTATTATCACAGTAAAGGGTGATTGGCAAGTTCATATTTGGAACAACTTCCAAATCCATCAAGAACTTCCGTAGCCATACAGCCTCCTTAGCTGCTTCACAAGCAGCGACATATTCAGCCTCCATGGTGGAGTCTGCAATGCATCCTTTCTTGATGCTACGTCAGACTACAGCTCCCCCGTTGAGGGTAAATACTGACCCTGATGTGGATTTCCTAGAATCCTTATCAGTCTGAAAGTCAGAGTCTGTGTATCCTGTAAGGATCAAATCCTTAGAGCCATACACAAGCTGATAGCCCCTCGTTCTCCGAAGATACTTGAGGATGTTTTTAACTACAGTCCAGTGGTCTAACCCTGGATTGGACTGGTACCTGCTGACTATCCCAACTGCATAGCAAATGTCAGGCCTAGTACACAACATGGCGTACATAAGACTGCCCACAGCTGAAGCATAAGGGATGTGTCTCATATCCTCAATTTCTTGAGGTGTCTTAGGACACTGTTCCTTAGACAAATGAACTCCATGCCTAAAGGGTAGTAAACCCCTCTTGGAATTCTGCATCTTATATCTAGACAACATCTTGTCTATATATGATGCTTGAGACAGGGCTAACGTTCTGTTCTTACGATTCCTGATAATTTGAATCCCTAGAACATACTGAGCTTCACCCAAATCTTTCATTTGGAACTCAGTCGATAGCCATTTTTTAATGTCAGCTAGATATTCTACATCATTTCCAATGAGAAGAATATCATCTACATACAACACCAGAAAAGCTACTGAACTGTTGATAATCCTTTTGTAAACACAAGGCTCATCAACGTTCTGGTCAAAGCCATAAGATTTGACAGCAGTGTCAAACTTTATATTCCAAGATCTGGAAGCTTGCTTCAACCCATAAATGGATCGTCTAAGCTTGGAAACTTTTTGCTCTTGACCTTGAGCAACGAACCCCTCTGGTTGAGACATAAAGATGTTCTCATCAAGATTGCCATTCAGAAAGGCAGTCTTGACGTCCATTTGCCAAATCTCATAATCATAAAAGGTGGCAATGGACAAGAGAATTCTTATCGACTTTAACATGGCAACTGGGGAGAAGGTTTCCTCATAGTCCACCCCCTCCTTTTGGGTATAACCCTTTGCCACAAGTCGAGCTTTGAAAGTCTGTACTTTCCCAGCTACGTCTCGTTTTCTCTTGTAGATCCATTTGCACCCTATGGGTTTAACCCCTTCAGGTAGGTCTACAAGATCCCAGACTTGATTGAAGTACATAGACTCCATCTCTAGGTCCATAGCTTTGACCCACTGGTCATGGTCCACATCATTCATTGCCTGTCTAAAGGTCAATGGATCCTCAACCCCATCATCAGGTATCACAGTTGGAGTTTCTGCTAAACCCAGATAGCGTTCAGGTTGAATAACAACCCTCCCACTACGTCGAGGCATTCTCAACTCTTGAGAAGGATGGGCTTGACCAGATGTTTTGGGCTCATCAATAACTCTTGTTGAAGGTTCAGCCTCTGAACTGGGCTCATCAACAACTCTTGTTGAAGGTCCAGCCTTATCAACAACTCTTGTTGATTTATTTGTAGCTTTACCAGAAAGTTCACTTAACACAATTTTACTGCGTGGTATGTGTTCTTTAACGTGGTCTTCTTCCAAGAAAGTAGCATTTGTCGATACAAACATTTTATTTTCTTTTGGATCAAAGAAGTATCCACCTCTTGTTTCTTTTGGGTAGCCTACGAATAGGCATAATTTTGAACGTGAATCCAATTTCTTTGGGTTTGCTACTAACACATGTGCAGGGCAGCCCCAAATTCTGAAATGACGTAAACTAGCTTTACGCCCTTTCCAAAGCTCAAATGGTGTTTCAGAAACACTCTTTGAGGGAACAACATTCAAAATATAAACTGCAGTCTCTACTGCATAACCCCAAAAAGAACTAGGCAACTGAGCATAGCTCATTATAGATCGAACCATGTCTAACAAGGTTCTGTTTCTCCTTTCACATACACCATTCTATTGAGGTGTACCTGGTGCTGAGAGTTGGGACGATATTCCATGTTCTATCAAATAGTTTTGGAATTTTAAGTCCAAATACTCTCCACCTCGATTAGATCGAAGTGTTTTAATGGTCTTACCTAACAAGTTCTCAACTTCAGTCCTGTACTCCTTGAACTTTTCAAGGGCTTCAGACTTATGACTCATTAGGTATAAATAACCATACCTTGAATAATCATCTATGAAAGAGATGAAATATTCATACCCTCCTCGAGCTCTTACATTCATTGGACCACAGAGATCCGTATGTATGAGTTCTAAGGGCTCCTTGGCACGATAACCTTTTCCAGTAAAAGGTCGTTTGGTCATCTTACCTTCGAGACATGACTCACATGGAGGTAAAGTACCATCTTCTAACTGGCTTAGAAGTCCGTTCTTAACCAATCTCCCAATCCTATTGAGATTTATGTGGCCAAGTCTCAAGTGCCAAAGATAGGTACTTTGAGAAACTTTTTGCCTTTTTGGTTGAGTCTACAGCTGTTTTAAACATTTCATTGTTCAAAATAGCCCTAGACTCTATTGGTCTTAAGACATACAAATTGTTCTCCATTTTTGCAGAACATATATCAGCACCCCTTTTAGTAATGAAAGCTTCATTCACAGAAAAGGACACTGAATACCCTTGTTCTAGCAAACAAGAAATAAAAATCAAATTTCTTTTTATTCTGGGAACTATATATACGTTATCTAATAACATATAGCGTTCCTTGGAGAAGAACACTTTAATATCTCCCACTGCTTTAGCTGAAATGAGCTCCCCAGTCCCAACTCTGAGAGTCATTTCCCCAGCATCCAACTGTTGCCAGGAGCTCATTCCCTCAAAGGAAGAGCATACGTGATGAGTGGCACCTGAATCTAGGATCCAGGCTGTGTCATCATTTTCCACTATACACGTTTCAATGATCAATAAATCAAATTTATTTTCATTGAGATGTGCTAAGCAGTCTATGTCATATTCATCATGAACAATTTTGGATAAATTAGACATATGGGCTTGAGGACCGTCCTCAGTTAAGACCAATTCCACGCATTTAGTGTTTAGGTTCATTTTCTTAGTTGTATTAGAAATACCAGTTTTGTAGTTGGCGTTATTCGAGGCATATAAAGAACGTTTCATTGCTGAGAACAAACAAACTAACTAACTTAATAAGTATTGTTACATTAACCCATTACACAAAATAATATTATTATTTTAATCCAATCAATTTAGCAAAAGTAATGATCAACCCATAGAATAAACATTCATTTTGCAACGATACTTCAGAGGTTTAGAACAACAGCTACCGTAGGGTAGTCAGCTACTCCTCCTCTGAATTGAGACAATCTCAGCTAATCCATATTCCCGGAATAACTCATATTCCAATAGTTCTTAGCTACCGTTTTTTCGGTCAGGAAATTATTAACACCTAAACAATTTCCCGTAAGTGTGACCCTCCATTTTTCAGATTTCAGAGGTCGGCCCCAACAATGCTACCGTAGGGAAAGTCAAAGTTGGAAATAGACCTAAGAAACCCTATCCATTTCTGGAGTTTGCGTTGTTCCGACTCCCATGATCAAGCCCTCCGTAGGGTGATCGCTCCCAGGGCGACTCGCAGGCGGATCATTGGGATCTCACGGTGCAACCTAATGGAGGAGACCGTAGGATACGTTGACACGTTCCTGCTCCCACTTACTATAAAATACTCCCTCATTCACCTTGATATTGATTCATGCAAAGACCATCCGTAGGGGATCACTCCCAGGGTGACTCGAGGCCACGCATGAACCTCACGTTGTGAACTTTTGAGGACGTGAGAGCAAAACTTGATTTATGAAAATCTTGTTTTGATATATTTCCTCCCACTAAGTATTTTTATAATTATAAGGTTTATTACTTAGGTAAATTCCGGCTAAGTGAATCTATCTAAGTCTATGCCTGTATATAACTTTTATATATATAGGTCTTTTCTATAATGTCTAGGTGGATTAAACACTTTTAATTACCTAGAGACATTGCATGCTAATATAACTATGGTTAATTCAACTCAAGTTCTGGCTCATTTCCCAGGTAGCAGGTGTTCCGTAAACCGTCATCTTAAGTACCTCCAGCCTTAGACAAAACTTTACCGATAGAGTTCCCTTATAACCAATAGTTATGATAAATCTTTACTCTAAAGATCTAGGTGAATTAAACTCTTTTAATTGACCTAGTGATATTGCATGCTAACATAACTATGGTTAATTGAACTCAAGTTCCGAGTCAGTTCCTAGGTAGCAGGTGTTCCGTAAACGGTCATCTTAAGTACCTCCAGCCTTAGACAGAACTTCATCGGGAGAGTTCCCTTATAACCATAGTAAAGTAAACTCTTTACTCTAAAGATCTAGGTGAATTAAACTCTTTTAATAAACCTAGTGATATTGCATGCTAACATTTAACTATGATTAATTCAACTCCGGTATTCCGGGTTAGTTCCCAGGTAGGAGTTGTTCCGTTAACCGTCATCTTAAGTACCCCCAGCCTTAGACAGAACTTAACCGGTGGAGTTCCCTTATAATCATAGTAATGTTTTTCCTACTTAGTCAATTAAAACTATTTTTAATTCTAAGTAAGAAAATAATTCTAATCCTATTAGAATTATAATGAGCTTAAGAATTAATTTTAAACATTTTAAAATTAATTCATTTTAACCTAAGGTCCTATGTTTGCATGCAACTCTTTGTTATAGGTTGACGGTTTCTAATCAATTTTATAACTTATTATAAAATTTTAATGATTAGCCCTATAACATGCTTCTATGGTGTTGGAAAAATAACAATCATATTCTAATTATTCAACACCATATTATTATGACGCCGATAACGATAATATAACGATTATATTAATCTAAAGTGGTGTCATGCTTCATGCAATTTCAATTTCATTTAATTAATATCGATTATATTAATTAAACATCCATGAAATTAAATTACATGAAATTTGACATTAATATAATATAACTCTTATATTAATCTAATTAATGTCATGCTCAATGCTATTCCATTTTCATTTAATTAATATAACATTTTATATTAAATCATACATGAAAACAAGCATTGATTTATATTTATTATTTTCATTCATAATATAACTAATTATATTAATTCTCATGAAAATAATGCTAAGCATGCATGCTACATTAATAAAATATAACAATTATATTTATCTAATTAATGTCATGCATCATGCTTTTCCAATTTCATATATTTAATATAACAATTATACTAAATAACTCATGAAATTTAAATTCATGCATAATTATCATATATTATAACATTTATAACATAAATATGCATGAAACATGCTTAACCTATGGTGGGAATTTAAGCTATATGACATCCATAAAGCAAATAAATAGCAATTGAATCGGTTAATTTTGGCCCCTAGGATAAAATAAAGCATAAATTACAATAATTATAGCTAAATTCTATCCTAAAAATCCTTCTGCAGCTCCAAATACTGGTCTAGACCGCCCGAACCGACCCGAACCACTTTGAACCAGCTATGAAAACCACGAGCCGAGCTAAATTCCAGCTGAACCGGACCAAATCGGTCCCAGCCCAACCAGACCGCGTGAATCGGACCGCCCAACAGCCTTGAACCGTCCTGTTGCGAATTTCTAGCGCGTGCTGTAATCGTGACAGCGTCGCAATTTCTCCGATTTTTATCTCATAAAAACCTATTCTAGACCCGGACTTACATAGGACTCGATTTTACATAAAATACCCGAAACACCGGGCCCTTACATGATCAAATCACTTAAAAACAGTAAAATCTATGACCATAAAATTAACCTAAACAGTTCAATGCAAATCATACATACATTATGTATTAATCAATCCCACCAATAGCCAATGCAAATTTTAGAGAAACAAAATTAGATCTACGATCGACTCTGATACCAATTGAAGGATTGGAATTCCGTAATTTCGCAAAGCGGAAGCGTGGTTAGGATCGATTCGTAATTAATTTTGTTTAATCTAAAATACCAATACATTGGCAATAATATTAGAACTATTCTAAATATATATTAAGGCTAAGCATACAAAAATATTAGATCTAAATCTAATTTATAAAGTAACAAATTACTTACTCTCGTTGACGACTCAGATTAAATTCACCAACTGCTTGTGAATTAATCACGAACTAGTGCGAACACCACCACTATGGCTACACCGGTATGACTCTGAGACTTCTAGAGGCTGGAGACTTGTGGGAGCCTTTGGGAGAATTCTCTGAGAGTAGGAGAATGAATGGGATTCCTTTCACCCCACCCCAGGGGTCCTATATATAGTAAAGGCCAAGACCTTTTTCCTAATAGGAAAAGGGAGACCTTTTCCTAATAGGAAAAAGTCTCTAATTTTAATAAATAATTAATTAATTTCATAATTAATTAATTTCCCAATTAAATATCATATATTTAATCTTAGGGATTTTATTAAAATTAAAATTAATATGAATCCAATTCATATTAAATTTATTTGAACTCTTTCAAATATTTTCTTTCCTAATAGGAAAAGGTCTCTAATTTTAATAAATAATTAATTAATTCCATAATTAATTAATTTACCCAATTAAATATCATATATTTAATCTTAGGGATTTTATTAAAATTAAAATTAATATGAATCCAATTCATATTAAATTTATTTGAACTCTTTCAAATACTTTCTCTCAAGAATTAATTTTTTTTTAAAAATTAATTCAAAAATTATATTATAAAGTTTCATAAACTTTATATTATAATGCATCAATATACATTATACGATTCCCCAAATAAATTGAACACTTTCAATTTACAATTTATACTTAATTGCCTCAAGTCTCTTTACGAGCTACCAGTGGGACCTAATGGACCTACAGATCAGAAGCTCCAACGATACGAGACTAATTGGCCAAACTCATTGACCAAGTTTAGTCAACATTCGTTAACTGTGGGTCACTCCACTAAAGACCCACAGCTGCACTCTTCTCACTATAGAATATTTCTGTGTCCACGAATATCGACCAAGCAGTAAGTCAATCCTTCACGTGTGTTCGTAACACCAGCTGGGTCAAATTACCGTTTTACCCCTGGGTTACCTCTGGTTCCTTAAGTACCACTGATTCCTCTAATGAACAAGTTGTTTAGGGTCCAACCACTAAACAGAAGTTCCTCTCAGGCTAGGAGAGGACGGCGCGCCTTTGTTCAAGCCCTAGAATCAGCCCTTAAGGGAACACACATCTACTTACCCCAATAGGGGAAGGAGTGAATTCCATCTTGTACTGTTATGTTCCCAGCCCCCATTCGGTCTTGCCCCTGAAATGGTAGGCTTATTGAGTCGGCGAACTGGTCACTCTCACCCATACAAATCTAAGGACAGTCCCTCCTGAAAGGGGTTCATAACAAACTCAGGATTGAGATTGAGTTACCTAGGTCATCCTATTGAAATAGAAACCTAAACTAGTTAACGGCGTTACATCTAGTGGTTACTATTTCGCGGTCCGGTCTTATGCAAACTCATTGCATAGGATACCCCCACCCGCATGTCTCCTACATGGATGCTTTGTATCATTGCATCTGTATCGAATACAAGGTGGGCCGTATCACATAGTGTCACTAGGATAAGGTACCCAGCCTTATCCCTATACTATAGACCATTTAGGTTGTTACTTGGACACTGATCCCCGTATGTCCCCACATACTAGTCCAAGTTTCATTTAAACAACCTTGGATCTTAGTTTATTGGATTTAGGGTGTATTAATGCAAACTCGATTATTCAATAACCAAATTACTGAATTACTCAAATAACACTTTATTGAGATCGATTAATTTGTTTCGTTTACTATCTACGAGTTTTAGGGCATAAAACCCAACACGTTATAGGCCCTATTGACCCAATAGCCTCAAACGGACATCGATTCATCTTGGTGGCAATAGATTATTTTACCAAATGGGTAGAAGCAATGTCCTATCGAGAGGTGACGAAAGGAGTTGTGATCAAATTCATCAAGAAGGAGATTATATGTCGTTATGGTCTTCCTGAGACCATAGTATCTGATAATGCACGAAATCTGAACAATAAATTGATGACTGAGTTATGTGAGCAATTTAAGATCAAGCATGTCAACTCAACTCTGTATAGGCCAAAGATGAATGGAGCAGTGGAAGCTGCCAATAAAAACATAAAAAGGATTGTGCAAAAAATGACGGTGACGTATAAAGATTGGCATGAAATGCTTCCTTTTGCATTACATGGATATCGCACATCGGTTCGCACTTCAATTGGGGCAACACCATTTTCATTAGTTTATGGTATGGAAGCTGTTTTTCCTATTGAAGTGGAAATTCCATCATTAAGAGTCCTCATGGAGACTAATTTAGAAGAGGCTGAATGGGTCCAAAACCGCTATGAGCAGCTCAACTTTGTTGAAGAAAAGAGATTGACAGCATTGTGCAGAGGTCAACTTTACCAAAGACGAATGATGAAAGCCTATGATAAGAAAGGGCGTCCTAGAGTATTCAGAGAAGGAGATTTAGTCTTAAAACGAATTCTTCCTTTTCTAAAAGATCACCGAGGCAAGTGGACCCCAAACTATGAAGGACCATTCGTGGTGAAGAAAGCTTTCTTTGGAGGAGCTTTAGTCTTGACTAACATGGATGGTAATGAGCTGCCAAGTCCAGTTAATTCAGATCAGGTTCGAAGATATTACGCATAGGCTACTTGTATATCAAAGGATTAGGCAAAGTTGCGGGAATTCAACAAGTGTCTAGGAGAATTACGCTTCAATTTCTATATCATGTTTAAGAGGTTACTTTTGTCTCAAGTTCTAGAACCTTAACATTGACACATATGCCTATTGAATTTTAGTCATAAATCGAAGCTCCTTTCTCAAAGCATGGCATATCTTGCCCATTTTTCTCCCTCACTCTCCATAATATTTTCTCAACTATGAATGTTTGGCATGTTTACCTTTATTATCATTACAATAGAATAAACAAAATGTTACATAAAAGCGATATTTCAAATCAATGGTGGTAACTTAAACGATTCGATGTGAAATACATATGTCCAAAGAAAGAATCCAAAGTCAATATTTTTCCAAGAGCGCCGTGATCATGAAGGTTGATGGAATGTCATCATGGAGGACAAAATCGTCATTTCAACATGACAAAGTCTTAAACTGGGGCAAAACCACTATTTTCGTCTTCTCAAACTAGGGCAAAACCATTATTACTACAGGAGCAAAGTCGTTCTAGATACATTTTTGGTCATCAAACAAAGAGCAAGTTGTTTAGCGAGTTCATGATCCAATTAAGGTCTATTACCAAGGGTGATGTGAATGGGGTGCCCGAGCTATCAAATATCTTTTAAAGAAATTTGTATCATAGTTTTCGGATAGTGCTAAATCCGCATCTCATGCATTCAAGCATTCAAGTTTAGCGTGCATTGCAAAGAAAATTTATTTTCGGTTAAATCCAACTCGACTATTCAGTCGAGGTCAAAGCCTGTGTCAATCCAGGTCCATTTATAGTTTTTTTTTCTTTCGGTTAAATCAAACCCGACTATTCAGTTGAGGTCGAAGCCTGTGTCAATCTAGGTCCGTTTTAAGTTTTTCTCTCGGTTAAATCGAACCCGACTTTTTAGTCGAGGTCGAAGCCTGTGTCAATCCAGGTCCGTTTTTCAGTTTTTCTCTCTGTTAAATCGAACCTGACTATTCAGTCTAGGTCGAAGCCTGTGTCAATCTAGGTCCATTTTCATTTTTTCTTTCGGTTAAATCGAACCCGACTATTTAGTCGAGGTCGAAGCCTGTGTCAATCCATGTCCATTTTCAGTTTTTCTCCTGGTGAAATTGAACCCGACTATTCAGTCGAGATCGAAGCCTGTGTCAATCCAAGTCCGTTTTCAATTTTATATCGGTTAAATCGAACCCGACTATTCAGTCGAGGTCGAAGTCTGTGTCAATCCAGATCTGTTTTCAGTTTTTCTCTCGGTTAAATCGAACCCGACTTTTCAGTCGAGGTCGAAGCCTGTGTCAATCCAGGTCCGTTTTCAGTTTTTCTCTCAGTTGAACCAAACCTAACTATTGAATTGTGGTCGAGACTTGATTAAGTCAAGTTCATTTTCCTTTCTAAATTCAAATTTTTACCAAACAAATCTTCGCCTCCCCAGTACTTAGTCTCTTTCCTTTGTCTACCCTTTCAATCCTTCAAGGATACACAAAGGGGGGCAAACTGTAGACACCGTATTTGGTTCAGCTTGATTTTCAGTAATAATGTTTGAAGTTTTCCAATATTTGGTGGTCAATTTTTTTTTTGGTATGCCAACAAAAGCATAGTTCAACTGGTATAAAGTCGTATTGATAACTACGAGGTCTATGGTTCAAATCTCCCTCCCCACATATTATCAAAAAATTTGTTTTTTTTTTGTTTTCATGGTTTATTTTCATTTTCATTTTTTTTATTTAATTTATTTCTTTATTATTATTGTTTTTATTTAATTTTTATTTTAATTTTAATTTTATTTATTATTATTATTATTATTATTATTATTTAATTTTTAATTTTTATTTTTAATTTTTATTTTATTATTATTATTTTTTTTTTGGTCTTCCCCATTCCTATTCAAGGGGAAGCTTTCATGGAAAAAGGCTTAGAAAGCTCCCCCATTACCTCCATTTCCGTATTCTAAAGCCTTTTCCATGGCTTTTTTTTCCACCATTTTCTCATCTATCTTCCTCCCAAAATTAGTAAAGCCTCAAGTATAAAAGGGAGGAAGGTGGAGAAGGACTGACAACAAGAAGAAAGAGAAGAAGTTTGGAGTAAAAGTGAGCTTGAGAGAGTGAAGGCATTTGAGCAAGAGCTTAGTTTAGAGAATTTTTAGAAGAATTTTTTTTTACGGAGAAAGAAGAAGAAGAAGATTTGAGCATAAGCTTAGTTGAGAGAGTTTTTTAGGAAGTGAGCTTAGCTTAGAGAGTGATAGAAAAAGAGAGAAAAGAAAGTGGAAGAGGAAAAGAGGAAAAGAGAGGGGGAGGAAGGAGTATACTGGGAGAGAGAAAAACATTGGGTAAGAAAGAAGGAAAAAAGAAGAAAGATAAAAGTAAAAAAGGAGGGGTCTTGTTTTTTGTTTCTTTCGTTTTTTTGTTTTTTTTTTGTTTTGTTTTTTTTATTATTATTATTATTATTATTATTATCATCATCATTATCATTATTAATTTCTCTCTCATTTAGTTCACTTTTGCACTTTGTCAACTTCATTTTTTTAAACTTTCTAATTTATTTGTTTTTTTTCTTTCATTCTCCAATTTGCTTTAATCCAATCTTTAATTCTTCTTGGTCAATTTCAATTATTGTTATTATAATTGTTTTGAAATTAATTTTCTTTTGAAAGGGATTACGGGAACTGAGTAATGTTCCTTCGTGGAGTTCAACTCTCGTGTAGGCGTATGAAAATTCTCATTTTCCCTTTAAAAAGAATTTACTCATTGAATAATTTTCTTCTTTTACATCTATTTGTTTTTTTTTTTAATTTATTTTTAATAAACATAATCATGTATCTCCCATGTTTCCTTTAATTAAAAGGGAAATTAGACATGATTTATATTAAATTGGATATCCAACTCATAATGTTTAATCCTTACTTTATTTCTACAGTTAAGGTAAAAACGAATGAGACATCTTCTGTTTATTATTGCATTTTGGGTTTTTATTTTCATATTTATCATTTTTTAAAGAAAAATAAAAATGAAGGATTGTTTTTATTCATTTAATTGGACAATTTAAGATACTGTGGCAATCGTTTTTTTAAACGGGGGTTGTAAGGTGCTAATACCTTCCCTACACTCAAACGACTCCCGAACCTAATTTCTGGTTTTCTAAGAATGGTTTTTATTTTATTTTAAAGGTGACCAATCACACCCTCAATGATTGGTGACGACTCCAATTTTCTTCTTAAAAACCCAAGAAAGGATGTCGGCCGCTCCGCGTCGCGATAACGTTGAGACAACTTGAACTAGTATGTGGGGACATACGGGGACCAGTGTTTAAGTAACAACCTAAAAGGTCTATAGTACAGGGATAATGCTGGGTACCTTATCCTGGTAACACTATGTGATACGACCCGCTTGGTATTCGATACAGACATATTGATCCAAGGCGTCCATGTAGGAGACATGCGAGCGGAGGTATCCTATGCAATGAGTTTGCATAAGACCGGACCATGAAATAGTAAACCACTAAATGTAACACCGTTAACTAGTTAGGTTACTGTTTCAATAGGATGACCTAGGTAACTCAGTCTTAATCCTGAGTGTGTCATGAACTCCTTCTCACGAGGGATTGTCCTTTGATTAGTATGGGTGAGAGTGGCCTGCACGCCGACTCAATAAACCTACCTTCTTGGGGACAAGACTGAGTGGGGGGTTGGGGACATGACAACACAAGATGGAATTCACTCCTTCCCGCTTCTAGGAGAAGTAGATGAGTGTTCCCTTAAGTGGTGACTCCGGGTCTTGAACAAAGGGATCCCGCCTTCTCGCTGGCCCAAGAGGGACTTTCTATTTATTGGTTGGACCATAAACAGGTTGTTCATTAGAGGAGCACTGGTACTTAAGGAGCCAGAGGTAACTCAGGGGTAAAACGATAATTTGACCCAGCTGTAGTTACGAACACTCGTGAAGGATTGACTTACCGTTATTGGTCAATATCCGTGGACACAAAAATATTCTACAGTGAGAAGAGTGCAACTGTGGGTCTTTAATAGAGTGACCCACAGTTAATGAATATTGGTTAACTCGATTAATGAGTTTAGTCAGTCAACCTCATATCATTGGAGCTTCTGATCTGTAGGTCCATTAGGTCCCCCTGCTAGCTCGTAAAGAGTAATTGAGAACAAATTTATCTTGAAAGAATTTGAATAGTTCAAATTCAATATGGGAATCAAGTTAATTGTATGAAGTACAATTAATATAATGTATGTTGATGCATTATAATATGAAGTTTAATTTGTGATTAAACTTTATTAAATTGAGAGAATTATATATTTGAAAGAGTTCAAATATATAACTAATTAAATATGTGATATTTAATTAGTGAATAAATTAATTAATTATTCAATTAGTCTAATTAAATGTGATTTAATTAAACTATAATATATGAGAGATATATTAGAATATGATTCTAATATGTAATTAATTAAATATGGATGATATTTAATTAGTTATAAAATTAATTAATTTTTGAATTAATTAATTGCTAAATTTAATTTAGTTAAATGTGATTTGATTAAATTAATATCTATAGATTAATTTTAATGTGAATTAGATTCATATTAAAACTATAGGTTATAAGAGAGATGCACATTTGAATATGATTCAAATGTTTGATTAAATCAAATATGTGATATTTAATTGGTCAAAGAATTAATTAATTATGAATTAATTAATTGTGTAGTTTAATTAATTTAATTAAATGCGATTTAATTAACTTTAATTGAAACTATGTAGTATGTGAGGGTAATGCATTTAAATATGATTTAAATGCACCAATATACATATACATATATGTATATGTATATGTGTATCTGAATTTATATTTGTATAGTATGTGTATGTGTATATGTATGTGTATATGTATCTGTATCTATATTTGGGCTATTGTGGCCGCATGAGCCATCAAATCATTGTATAACATTGAGCATTAAAGTAGCACCAATAAAAATGTACTACAACTTTCACTTGAGTACTTGATCGACTGTATCAAATATCCTAATGTGTATAATATTAAGATATAGAGTAAGGAGACTTGTTTTATACTCTCACTGGCAAAAACATATAGCTGGATAGTGGAAAATTGTATTGCACAAGAGTTGGAGATCTCATCGGTAGAATAAATAAAAACATGTAGGTATATAACAGCAAGGGTTGATATATGACTTATCCAATAGATAGTAGTTAGAGGTACATATATATTTTTATGTATATGTGTATATGTATATGTATGTATATGTATATATATAACTTATCCAACAGATATTATGTACAACTAGCTAGTAGTTAGAGGTATATATATATATGTATATATATGCATGTATGTATGTATGTATGTATGTGTATGTGTATCTATATTTGTATAGTATGTGCATGTGTATATGTATGTGTATATGTATCTGTATCTATATTTGGGCTATTGTGGCCGCATTTGCCATCAAATTATTGTATATCATTAAGCATGAACGTAGCACCAATCAAAATCTACTACAACTTTCACCTGAGTACTTGATCGACTGTATCAAATATCCTAATGTGTATAATATTAAGATATAGAGAAAAGAGACTTGTCATATACTCTCACTGTCAAAAACATATAGTTGAATAGTGGAAAATTGTATTGCACAAGACTTAGAGATCTCATCGATAGAATAAATAAAAACATGTAGGTGTATAACAAGGGTTGATATATGACTTATCCAATAGATAGTATGTTCATCTAGCTAGTAGTTAGAGGTATATATATATATTTATGTCCATGTGTATATGTATATGTATATATATAACTTATCCAACAGATATTATGTACAACTAGCTAGTCGTTAGATATATATATATATATATATATATATCTGCATGCATGTATGTATGTATATATGTATATTTATGTATATGTATATATGTATCTGTATCTATATTTGTATAGTATGTTTATGTGTATATGTATCTGTATGTATATTTGGGCTATAGTGGCAACGTTTGCTATCAAATCATTGTATAACATTGAACGTGAAAGTAGCACCAATCAAAATTTATTACAACTTTCACTTGAGTACTTGATCGACTGTATCAAATATCCTAATGTGTATAATATTAAGATATAGAGAAAGGAGACTTGTTATATACTCTCACTACCAAAAACATATAGCTGGATAGTGGAAAATTGTATTGCATAAGAGTTGGAGATTTCATTGATAGAATAAACAAAAACATGTAGGTGTATAACAACAAGGGTTGGTATATAACTTATTCAATAGATAGTATGTTCATATAGCTAGTAGTTAGAGATATCTTTATATATTTATGTACAACTAGCTTGTAGTTAGAGGTATATATATATATATATATATGTATATATATGCATGTATGTATGTATGTATATATATGTATATGTATATGTGTATCTGAATTTATATTTGTATAGTATGTGTATGTGTATATGTATCTGTATCTATATTTGGGCTATTGTGGCCGCATGAGCCATCAAATCATTGTATAACATTGAGCATTAAAGTAGCACCAATAAAAATCTACTACAACTTTCACTTGAGTACTTGATCGACTGTATCAAATATCCTAATGTGTATAATATTAAGATATAAAGTAAGGAGACTTGTTTTATACTCTCACTGCCAAAAACATATAGCTGGATAGTGGAAAATTGTATTGCACAAGAGTTGAAGATCTCATCGGTAGAATAAATAAAAACATGTAGGTATATAACAGCAAGGGTTGATATATGACTTATCCAATAGATAGTATATTCATCTAGTTAGTACTTAGAGGTATATATATGTATATGTATATTTATATATGTGTATGTACGTATAAGTATATATATATTTTATCCAACAGGTATTACTTATCCAATAGATATTATCTTCAACTAGCTAGTAGTTAAAGGTATATATATATATACATATATGTGTATGTATGTACGTACGTATATATATGTATATGTGCATTTGTATCTATATAATATGTGTATGTGTATATGTATCACTACTACAAAATTTGGAATAGACCATGGGTTCATGGTTTTTACGACCGTAGTATATTCCAATACAGTCTATAATATAGACCATGGTCATAGCCAACCATAGTCTATAATATAGACCATGATCGACTTAGATCATGACCGATGTTAGACATTGTGTACACTAATAGACCACAACTGACCGTAATCGTTGGCTATAGTACAGACCATGATTACGATCAACCATGATGTTTTTTACCTTTAAAAATTTTAATATTATTTTATACATCTCCATTTATATGCATATATTTTTTTGGATAAATTAGGATATGAAAATCAAGATTGTAACATTCTTCCAGTTTTCTTTAATTGACACAAAATATACAATGAAAATAAACTCAAACAAAATTGTAAATTGAATAAGAAAAACAATATAATTATACATTCTCAGCTTTCAGCTCTCTTTATCTTTCATCCTTATCTACGAGTTATATATGTTTTTAATTTGTTCAGAATGTTGATGGGTTATCGTGGCGGCAGGAGCCATTGAATCATTGTATAACATTTAACATGAAAGTAACATCAATCAAAATCTATTACATCATTCACTCGAGTACTTGATCAACTGTATCAAATATTCTAACGTGTATAATGTTAAGATAAAGAGCAAGGAGGATTGTTATATACTCTCACCGCAAAAAAACATATAGGTGGATAATTGAAAATGGTATTGCACAAGAGTCGAAAGTCCCATCGGTAGTTGAAATAGGATTATGTAGGCATATAACAACAAGGGTATATATATCATTTACATTTACGTTTTTTATATAATTATATATTACTAACTAAAAATGTTTTATTTTATTTTTACGAAGTCTACTCAAAATTCAAAATTTCGTAAAGATATGAGATCCTACCAATTAATGAGAACTAATTGCAGCGGTTGAAAGGTTTTGTTGGGAATTCAAACACTTGACAACTGTAAGTAAATATATTACTTTATATATTTTGTTGATGACAAATTTAGGAGGTTAAAATTTATTTTTTGACGCAGGTTGATATACAATTCTTGTTGTTGGGTTCCACGTTAATTCTACCGGCTAGAAATAGTAGATTATCAAGAACTCGTAGGGCGAGGGATGAGGATTTGGTGGTTATGGAAAAATTAGTCAATAGATTGTCAATGCTCCTAGAGGCGTCAAATACTTGGTTGAGAAGTTAACTTATCCAACTGATATTGTGCTCAACTACCTAGCTACTACTTAAAGATAGATATATAATTTATCTAATAGATAGTATGTTCATCTAGCTAGTAGTTAGAGGTATATGTTTATGTATATGTGTATATGTATATGTATATGTGTATATATATGTATATATATAACTTATCCAACAAGTATTACTTATTCAATAGATATTATGTCCAACTACCTACTACTTAAAGGTAGATATATAACTTGTCTAATAGATAGTATGTTCATTTAATTGTATGTATATGTATATGTGTATCTGTATATGTATAGTATGATAACTTATTGTTATTCTGTTGTATATTTATTCATTTTGTTATTCATTTGTTATCTTTAGTAAGTTTAAGTGTATTATGTTATTTTTTTTCTCTTTTTGTAATCTGTACTCTTCAGCCTTTAAATAGGCTTGTATTTTGTGTTTGAAGATATGAAATACATTCTTTAAAAGTTCAGATAGACTATTACATAGTATGTGTATACGTATATGTATCACTACTGAAAAATTTGGAATAGACCATGGTCTCATGGTTTAGACCATGGTTTTACGATCATAGTATATTCCAATACAATCTATAATATAGACCCCATGTTATGTCAACCGTACTGTATAAGTATAGACCATGATGGGCTTAGATCATGGTTGACGTTAGATATTGTATATACTAATAGACCACAACTGATCGTAATCGTTGGATATAGTACAGACCATGATTATGATCAACCATGGTGTTTCTTACCTTTTAAAATTTTAATATTATTTTATACATCTCCATTTATATGCCTATACTTTTTAGAAAAATTAGGAAATGGAAATCAAGATTGTAACATTCTTTCACTTTTCTTTAATTGACACAAAATATACAATTAAAATAAACTCAAACAAAATTCTAAATTGAATAAGAAAATGTAAATTATTTACATGGAGTTAAAGTAAAATACTCAAGTTACTAAATGATCAAAAGTTGTATATCATTTGTTATTTTGTACAAGAATGTATTGCTGAAGAAACTATCTACGAGAACTTCGAGAACTTCATCGATGTCAACTTGATTATTGTCTTTTTACTATTAATCTGCAGAAAGAATAACAATATAATTATACCCTCTCAACTTTCAGCTCTCTTATCTTTCCTCCTTATCTATGAGAAATATATGTTTTTAATATGTTCAGAATGTTGTTGGGCTATCGTGGCGGTAGGAGCCATGGAATCATTGTATAACATTCAGCATGAAAGTAGCAGCAATCAAAATCTACTGCAACATTCACTCGAGTACTTGATCAACTGTATCAAATATTCTAACGTGTATTATGTTAAGATAAAGAGTAAGGAGGCTCGTTATATACTCTCACTACAAAAAGCATATAGGTGGATAATGAAAAATGGTATTGCATAAGAGTTGAAAGTCTCATCGGTAGCAGAAATAGGTATATGTAGGCGTATAACAACAAGGGTATATATATTGTTGATGGTGATTTCATATTCTGTGGTCTAACCGAATTGGAGAACACGTGTCAGTCATCCACCTCTTCCTTATCCTTAAAATTCAGTTGGCGTTTACCGTTATAGCCAGTAGCTCATTCTACACTGCTTGAGGTCATGTGTAAAACAGAGTATATATTTCTCCTTCCTCTTCGAAATATGGAGTGTGTGAATCTTGTATCTCCTTCAAGTTCTTCTTAATAAAACTTCAATCCTGGTGCTTGACAGTGGATGTACATCCAATTTGGATGGAACCACTATAAACTACTGTGTCCATTTCTTCTTTCCTTTATCTCTTGGTATTACTTGTTTACTTGTTGAATTCATTCGTGCTATTGTTCGAATGTTGCTGCGCTGAGATTAACAATTCGTATCAGAGCTACAAGACCAAGGATTCCAGATAAGTGCTTCTTTCTTTTCCACTTATGATATAACCTAAAGAAGAATTAGGTTTTTAGTGCCGAAATCTTGAATCGAGATCAAGTCTTGAATTTTTTGTACTGATCTCTTTAATCGACCAAATTAAATCTCTCTAGTGTAGAATCATAATGTCTACTAAGTATGAACTAGAAAGATTTGATGGGAAAGGTGATTTCGGGTTGTGGAAAAAGAAAATGACAGCCCTCTTAGTTCAACAGAAGGTTGCAAAAGCACTGCTTGGTCCAACTAAATTGCATGAGCCCATACCTGAGAAAGAAAGAGATGAAATGCATGATTTAGCCTATAACTCTATAATCCTTCACCTGGTCGATAATGTTCTTAGGAGAGTGAGTAAAATCGAGAAAGTGAGGGAGTTGTGGGCTAAGCTGGAAGAGTTATACATACCTAAAACTCTTTCAAATATAATCTTTTTGAAAGAAAGATTTTCTGCTATAAAATGGACTCGGCTAAGGCTTTAGAAGAAAATCTGGATGATTTTTTTGCTATTTGTACAGAGTTACAAAATACTGGAGAAGATGTTAAGGACCAAGATCAAGTTGTGATCCTTTTAAACTCACTACCAGATTCCTACAAAGAAGTTAAGGCAACCATAAAGTATGGAAGAGATGCTATGACCGTAGACAAGATTCTTGATGCATTAAGGATGAGAGACCTTGAACTAAAACTTGAGAAGAAAGAGCCTAAAGCACTCTTTCTCAAAGATAACTCAAAACAACAGAATAGAGGAAGACATACTCAGAAGAACCAAAGTTCACACCAAAAGGGACAAAATAATCAGAGAGAAAACAGAAATAATGGAAGACCTCATGGGCAAGGGCAGTCAAGACGACAAGATAGAAGCAATCTGAAATGTAACTACTCTTATAAGAATGGCCATCAGAAATGGGATTGCTATCAACTCAAAAAGAAGGCAAATAAGCAGGCATCCCGAGATAACAAAAGCTCAGCAAATTATCATGAAGGGTATGAATCCGCAGAGGTACTGATGATCACTGAGACATGTTGTACTGAATAGTGGATTCTTGATCCAGGGTGTACTTTTCACATGACCCCTTCCAGAAACTATTTTTCAGAAATAAAAGAACTTGAAGGAGGAAAGATCATTATGGGAAACAACCAGAAATGTACTGTAAAAGGAGTTGGAACAGTCACCCTTAGACTTGCTGATGGCTCTATAAAGATCTTAAAATCAGTAAGATATGTTTCGGATTTAAAGAGAAATTTGATCTTTTTAGGGACATTGGACAGGGCAGGCTTCAAATACACCTCAGAGAATGGCATTTTTAAGTGTAATGAAGGATGATGTGTTGAAACTAACTGGTAAACTGCAAGATGGTTTATATATCCTACAGGGCAAAACATTAGAAGGATAGCTAAATGTTGTCACTAGCCAAGCTTCTAAAGATATAGTGTTGTGGCACAAAAGACTTGCTCACATTGGAGAGAAAGGTTTAGAATGCCTTTATCAGCAAGGACTGATTGGGAGTAGAAAGTCAGTGAATTTAGCTTTCGTGAGCATTGTGTTCTTCGCAAATCATCAAGGACTAGTTTCAAAAGGGCCTCTCATACAACAAGTGAAATACTTCAGTACATTCATTCAGACTTGTGGGGCCCTGCTAGGGTGGAAACACATGGAGGTTAAAGGTACTTTATGAGCATAATTGATGATTATTCTCGGAAACTTTGGGTCTTTATGCTCAAAACAAAAGATGAAGCTTTTCACCGTTTCTTGGAATGGAAAGTACTAATTGAAAACCAGACAGGTAAAAGAGTTAAAGTCCTCAGAACAGATAATGGCCTCGAATACTTTAATGAAAGATTTGACTTATGTAGAACCTCTGGAATTAACAGACACTTAACAACCGCGAGGACTCCACAGCAAAATGGTCTTGCAGAGAGGTTTAATCGAACCATTTTGGAGAGAGTTCGTTGTATGTTATCAAGTGCCAATCTTCCCAAGACCTTCTGGGGAGAGGCATTTAATACTGCTGCATACGTGATTAACAGAAGTCCATCATCTGCCTTGAAGTTTAAGACCCCACAGGAAGTCTGGACAGGAAAACCTCCAAGCTTAACACACCTCAAGGTGTTTGGCTGCGCTGCTTATGCCAATATAAGGCAAGACAAACTAGAACCGAGGGCTAGAAAATGTTTGTTCTTAGGCTATCCTAAAGGAGTAAGGCCTATAGATTATGGTCTTTGGAGCCTGGAGAGAATAAGTGTTTCATCAGCCGAGATGTAACATTCAATGAAGAGGTTATGCCATGGAGAAATCAGCAGGCGACAGATAAACAAATCAGTACTGAAGGTTTTGAGATTGAGCTGCAGTCCGCTAGCCATAATTCCGTCACTGCAAATCCAAACATTGAGCATGAAGATCCTATAACTGAAGCCCTAGAAGAACTGAATAGCCCTGAAGAAGAAGCAACAGATCAAGGGGAAACTTCTCAGCCCTCTCAGAACATTGACACTGATCTCTCCAGTTATCAACTAACAAGTGACAGACAAAGGAGAAACATTAGACCTCCCTCCAGATACAATGATGATGACTTTGTGGGGTACGCATTTAATTGTTTCATTGAAAATTTTGGTGAGGAACCTAGCACCTTTATGAAGGTGTACATATTACACAAGCGGAAGCAATTGAAGATCGAAAGCACTTAAGACATTCAATTTTGCACCTAAAGAATGCATGTTCTATAAAAGACAGAAAAGAGAGTTTAGAGAACACCAACCTTTGTAGCTCACAAATGAAGAACTCCTTGTGGTGTTTTCCTTCTCCAACTTCTCTTGGACAACCTTTAGAGTCTTCCCTACTATTCTCCAGGCCGAGAACGACTTGTGGGAGTCTATAGTGATAGGGAATGGGAAGGGAATGCTTGAAGGTTCAAGCTCTATGGAGATATGAGATGAGAGAGTGATTGAGGAAGAAATTCAGCCGCATAACATTAAGGTAAATGTTGTCACCTTCCACAATCTGATTCTTCCTCTATATATAGAAAGAATCCATGCAAGAAGGACCTTCAAAATGCAAGACACTTGGTGGTCTTGATGGTGAAAGTGGAAGCTAGGTGTTCAAGCAACACAACATGCACTATTGCATGAATGTGGTGTAATTCCACTTTGAGTCTTCATGCAAGAGTGGATTTCCAAGTTTTTCCACTTACTTTTGATTCAAAATCAATTATATTTTCAGCATGAATGATATTAATTTCAATTCTTAATTGAAATTAATCACAAATTCAATTTTGAAGCTTGCCTCACAAATTGTAAATGATTAATCAAATTACTCATCCTTTTATTGTGTATTCTTTATATATGAATCTCAATTCATGTATATTGTATTTAAACCCTTTTAAATACCTTATCTCTCATTTTCTAATTTAATTCATAATTAAATTATTGTGTCGAACACAATTTTACGATATTTCCCTATTTCCCGATTTTGAACAATTCAAAGATTCCTATCAATATGTTCTAGGCTTTAATCCGATATGAGCTAGTAGAGGGACCTAATGGACCTATAGATTATGGGCTCCAACGATTCGAGGCTAGCCGACTAATCTCATTATCTAAGCTGGCCAACATTCGTTAACTACCGGGACACTCCACTATAGCTCGATAGTTGCACTCCCCTCACTATAGATATATTTCCGTCCACTTGATTTAACAATGTTCAGTAAGTCGTTCCTTCACAGGTTGTTCGTAGCTATAGCTAGGTCAAATAACCGTTTTACCCCTATAGTACTTCTTGTTCCTTAAGTTCCACTAATCCTCTAATGAACAATTGGTTTGTGGTCCAACCATCAAACCTAAGTCCCTCTCGATCCAACGAGAGGGTGGGGCCCCTTGTTCAAGTCCTGGAGTTAGTACTTAAGAGAACAACCTCTCTGCTATCCCTGAATTGGGTAGGAGTGAATTCCGTCTTGCAAAACTATGTCCCCAGCTATCTATTCGATCTCATCCCCAAAATGGTAGGCTTGTTGAGTCGGCGATGCTGGCCACTCTCACCCATGCAGATCAAAGGATAATCTCGTATAGACAGGAGTTCATAGTTAGCTCAGGATTAAGAACGAGTTACCTAGGTCATCTATGAGAAATAGTCAGTTTCTTCAGTAAACGGCGTTATAAAGAGAAAGTGACTTATTTCGTGGTCCTGTCTTATGCAAACTCATTGCATAGGACGCCCCCACTCGCATGTCTCCACATGAACGACTTAGGATCTCATCTTTTGTACTTAATACAAAGTGGGCCGCGTCCATAGTGTCACCAGGATAAGGCACTCAACCGTATCCTTATACTATAGACTATTTTGACTATAAACTTGAACTTGATCCTACGATATGTCCCTACATATAGTTCGAGTATTCATTTTATAGTCAAGGATCTTAGTTTATTGGATTTAGGTTAATCATTCGCAATTTACATATTCAATAACATCTTTTACTGAATAACCTCAATAACGTCTTTATTGAAAATAGAATATGTTTAATGATTTACAAACTACGAGTCTATAGGACATTAAACCCAACAAACTCCCACTTGGACTAGAAACTCTAGTGGGGTACATGAAGTTAGGTGTGAGAGAAACATAAAGACAGTAAACTAGGGCATCAACCATACCCTTACAATTCTCCCACTTGCCCTAGTCTAACAAAGCTCGTAATCCTAGATTAACTAGGTGACCCTCAAATACTTTAGCCGTGAGGGGTTTTGTAAACGGGTCAGCCATGTTGTGCTCCGAAGCAATCTGCGTGACGATCACATCTCCTTGTTGCACAATCTCCCTGATGAGATGGTATTTGCGCTCAATATGCTTCCCTCGCTTGTGACTTCGAGGTTCCTTAGAGTTTGCAACTGCACCAGTGTTATCACAATAGAGGGTGACAGGCAGTTGCATATTTGGAACAATTTCCAACTATGTTAGGAATTTTCTTAGCCATACTGCCTCTTTTGCTGCTTCGTAGGCGGCTACGTACTCTGCTTCCATGGTAGAGTCAGCAATGCAACCTTGCTTAATACTCCTCCATACTATTGCTCCTCCATTTAGAGTAAACACAGATCCCGATGTTGATTTTCTTGAATCTATATCGGTCTGAAAATCTGAGTCAGTGTATCCTGTAAGGATCAGATCCTTAGCTCCATACACGAGCGTATAATCCCTAGTTCTCCTTAGATACTTAAGGATGTTTTTAACGGCAGTCCAATGCGCATGTCCAGGATTGGACTGATATCTGCTGACAATTCCTACGGCATAGCATATGTCGGGTCTGGTACACAGCATTGCAGACATCAAACTTCCAACTGCTGATGCATACGGAATACGTCTCATTTCCTCAACTTCTTGAGGTGTCTTAGGACTTTGTTCCTTCGACAGATGAACCCCGTGCCTAAAAGGTAATAACCCTTTCTTGGAGTTCTGCATCGAATATCGTATCAACATTTTGTCGATATATGATGCTTGAGACAGTGCTAGCGTTTTGTTCTTTCTATTTCTAATGATTTGAATGCCCAGAACAAATTGAGCCTCACCCAAATCTTTCATTTGGAATTGAGTCGCTAGCCATTGTTTTACGTCAGTCAGGAATCCTACATTATTCCCAATAAGTAGGATATCATCTACGTATAGAACTAGAAAAGCTACAGTGTTTTTGATGATTTTCTTGTAAACACAAGGTTCGTCAACATTCTGCTCAAAGCCATACGTTTTGATCGCAGTGTCAAAACGTATATTCCAGGATCTTGATGCTTGTTTTAATCCATAAATGGATCGTTTAAGTTTACAAACCTTTTGCTCATCACCCTGGACTATGAATCCCTCTGGTTGAGCCATATAGATAGTCTCTTCAAGATTGCCATTCAAAAAGGCTGTCTTGACATCCATTTGCCATATTTCATAATCATAATATGTGGCAATGGATAAGAGTATTCTAATCGACTTAAGCATGGCAACAGGGGAAAAAGTTTCTTCATAATCCACTCCTTCCCGCTGGGTAAAACCCTTTGCCACAAGTCGAGCCTTAAAGGTTTGAACCTTACCAGCTTGGTCTCGTTTTCTTTTGTAGATCCATTTACAACCAATAGGTTTTACCCCATCCGGCTGTTCTACAAGTTCCCAGACAGAATTGAAGTATATTGACTCCATTTCGAGATCCATGGCTTTGATCCACTGGTCCTTATCAACATCATTCATTGCCTGATTAAAGGACAATGGATCCTCTACACCATCATCAAATATAATGGTTTGAGTTTCTGTTAAACCCATGTAGGGGTCGGATTGTATTATAACCCTCCCACTACGTCGAGGCTCTCTCACTATTTGAGATGGATGTGTTTGATCAATAAATTTTGATGGACCAGCTTGATCTACAACTTTTGTAGTTTTTCTTGAAATCTCATCTAATACTAGTTTACTGCGAGGTCGATGATCTTTTATGTGATCTTCCTCAAGGAACGTAGCATTTGTCGATACAATCACTTTATTATCCTGAGGATCGTAAAATAGACCACCTTTCGTTTCTTTAGGATATCCTATAAATAGGCACAGTTTTGAACGTCGTTCCAACTTCTTTGGGTTTTGCACCAACACGTGTGCTGGGCATCCCCAAATTCTGAAGTGACGTAAACTACCTTTACGCCCTTTCCATAACTCATAAGGTGTTTCAGAAACACTTTTAGAGGGTACCATGTTCAAAATGTATACGGCAGTCTCAACTGCATATCCCCAGAACGAATCAGGCAACTGAGCATAGCTCATCATCGATCGAACCATG
Organism: Luffa aegyptiaca; assembly: GCA_017139565.1. NCBI lineage: Eukaryota > Viridiplantae > Streptophyta > Magnoliopsida > Cucurbitales > Cucurbitaceae > Luffa > Luffa aegyptiaca. The sequence continues at coordinate 40,243,310 of CM029403.1, forward strand.
TCTAACAGAGTTCGGTTTCTCCTTTCTGATACACCATTTTTTTGTGGTGTAGCAGGGGCTGAGAGTTGAGACGTAATTCCATGTTCTATCAAATAGTCTTGGAATTGTAGGTCCATATATTCTCCACCTCGATCTGATCGTAGTGTTTTAATCGTTTTACCTAATTGGTTCTCAACCTCGGTCTTGTACTCTTTGAACTTTTCAAGGACTTCAGACTTATGATGCATTAGGTAAAGATAGCCATACCTTGAATAATCATCAATGAAGCTGACGAAATATTCATACCCTCCTCGTGCTTTGACATTCATAGGACCACAGAGATCCGAACACACGAGTTCTAAAGGTTCTTTGGCCTTATAACCTTTTTCTGAAAAAGGTCGTTTGGTCATTTTTCCCTCGAGGCAGGACTCACATGGTGGTAACGAGTCATCTTCTAACTGACTTAGTAGTCCACTCTTTACCAATCTTTCAATCCTATTGCGATTTATGTGGCCTAATCTCAAGTGCCAAAGATAGGTATTAGGAGAAACTTTTTGCCATTTATTTTGAGTTTCCGCTACTTTAAACATCTCCGTATTAAAAATAGCTTTAACTTGAATTGGCCTTAACACGTATAAGTTGCTTTCAAGTTTTGCAGAACATATATGCATACCTCTTTTGTTAACAAACACTTTATTAATATCAAAAGATACTTGGTATTCATGTTCAATCAAACAAGAGATAGAAATTAAGTTCCTTTTTATATCGGGAACGTACAAGACATTTTCTAGTAGTAAAAATCTATCTCCAAAAGACAACTTGAGAGTTCCTGAAGCTCTGGCTGTGACGACCTCTCCAGTTCCAACTTTGAGAGTTACTTCGCCGTCTTCCCAGCATATGCCAGGAACTAATTTCTTGTAAAGAAGAGCATACATGGTTAGTCGCTCCTGAATCTAATATCCAGGCAGAACTATCTTGCTCAACTAAACATGTTTCGATAACGAGCAAATCATATTTACCTTGTTTTTCTTTTTCAGCCTTCTTTTCCGCAAGGTACTTGGGACAATTGCGTTTCCAATGTCCGTCTACATTACAATGGAAACATTTCCCTTTATCTGCAGCTTTTGTTTTTGCCTTGCTTCCCATTTAAGCTTTTCCTTTCCCTTTTTCCTTCTTTTTCTTCATCTGAATACTCTTATTCTTTGAAGTAGAAGGTCCAGACTTGGTTCCTGAGGACGATCCCTTTTGGAACCTCTTGGTTGTGGCAACGTTTGCTTCCCCTTCATGTCCCCTCTTAGTGAGACTTTGGTAGGTCTGGAGCTCGTTTAGCAAAGTAGTCAAGTTAAAGTCAATTTTGTTCATGACAGCGTTTGTCCTGAACTGAATGAAGCTCTTCGGAAGAGACTCCATTATGAAACTTACTTGACTACCCTCGTCAATTGTAGCACCGTTTACTTCAACAATGTTAAACTGAACCATCATGTTCAAAACATGTTCCCTAACTGAAGCACCTTCCTTCATTCGGGAATTGTAAACATTCTTGAGAGCTTCGTGCCTGATTTGTGAGGACGGTTGTCCAAACATACCTTGCAACGAAGTCATGATCTCCCTTGCGGTGACCATCCTCTCGTGTTTTTTCGACAAGACATCCGAAATGCTTGCTAAAATATAGACTCTTGCTTTATCATTTGCTCGAGTCCATTTCTCATATGCTTCCCGAACAATTCGGTTTGTTGACGAGCCATGGTTTGGCGGACACTCTTCGGTAAGGACAAATCTAAGATCCTCGATTACTAGTATTGTGTTTAGATTAGACTTCCAAGTTCCATAGTTATCCCCGTTAAGCTTATCCGAAGCGAGTAATTGTACTAGTGAGCTAGACATGCTGAAAAATTAAACAAAGCTATTAGTAAATCGCTTTATTAACCATTTTTAGACAAAATCCAATTAGGTTTTAGCAAAAGTAATAATGTACCCAGGATTATTATTTTGCAACGATACTTTAGTGAGTTAGAGCAACCGCTACGGAGGGGCAGTCAATTACTCCTTCACTAAACCAAGACGTTCTTGACTAAATACTAATCCCAGAATAACTCTTTTTCCTATAGTTGTTTAGTTATCGTTACGTTTGGTCAGGAATTTACTAACACTTAGTAACCCTTGTAAGTGTGACCCGCCGTTTTAAGATTACAGAGAACGACCCCAACAATGCTACCGAATGGAAAAGCTAATGTTGGAAATGGTCCTAAGTAATCCTATCCATCTCTGGAGTTTGCGTTGTTCCGATCTCCATGTTACAACCCTCCGAATGGTTAGTAGCTCCAGGGCATACAAGCAGGCGCAACATGGAAATCTCACGGTGCAGCCTAACGGAGGAGACCGCAGGATGTGTTGACACACTTCCTTCACTCACTATAAATACTTTCTCCATTCACCTTGTTATTGATTTATGCAAACACCTTCCGAATGGAGCAGTTGAGGTATAATCAACACGAGGCCAAGTATAAATCTCACCTTGTGAACAAAAGGGAGAACGTGAAAGGGAAATGGATTTGATATATCTCTCCCCTCCCACTAAGTATTTTAAACGGTTTTGGGTATACTTATACTTAGGCGAATTTCGGCTAATTGAATAACCCTAAGTCTAAGTTCATTTAATCCTACGATGTCTAGGTGATAACGATTAAAACCTCACATCACACACGTGCATGCTCATAAAACTGGGTTAACTTTAACTCAAGAACCGACTCGATGCCCAGGTAGGAGGTGTTCCGTAAACCGTCAACTTAAATACCTCCAGCCTTAGACAGCATCTTGTCGGGTGAGTTCTCTTGTAACCTATGTTTTACAAACTTATCGACCTATTTGAATCTAATTGAAATCGATCGAGAGATTGGATCAAATTAACCCTAAGTGAGCATGCACCTTTTCTTTGTTATAGATTTTAGATTTCTAAGTGATTTATAACAAATATAAATCTAATCTATAACATGCTTTTCAATTTGATTATAACACTTTATAAACAAATACTAAGGAAATTTCATACTTCATGCTAGGTTAATTTTATCTTTTAATTAATATAACTTTTATATCAATTAACCAATTTTAATTAACCATTCAAGCATGAATCTCCCTAAATTAATACAACAATTATATCAATAAATCATGAAATTTCCCTTATGCATTTGAATTATTAATAACACTTACTAAAAATAAAAATGCATGATCATGCTTTCCTATGGCGGGATTTTAAACTATATGGCATGCTCATAATGAACATACATCCATTTAATTAAATCATACATTCAAAATGCATAAAGAAATTAAATCAAGCTAAAATGGAATGGTTTGGCAATTTAAAACAAACAATTAACTAATTATTACAATAATAATTAATAAAAAAAATTGCTTGAATCAATCCCGAGCTTCACGAACTGACCCGAACCAACCTCCAAGGAGTGAACCGGCCTTCAAATAAGTGAATAGGGGTTGAACCAGGCAGGCAAACCGAACCGGACCAAGGAAAGCAGCTGAACCGAACCAGAATCTGGAAAAATCTGGGCTGCTGGAATTTTTCTTCATCAGCGTCGGGACGCTACTTGAAGAGCGTCCCGACGCTGTCACGAACAGCAGCATTCTGCTGCTGTTTTCTGCTGCGTCTTCTCCCGTTTTGCTTCGATTTTACAGCCTATATGGACTTTAATGACTCTATAAAAAATGCAGACTCTAGAACACACATTAACGCTCTTACATTTCCGAGCAATTATAATTTCATGAAGAATTGAAAGCTCAAAAAATTGCCAAACCAGAACACTTCCATTTTAGCACACAGAAAATTCAATTTCAAAATGATACCCACCACAATAAAATTAAAACGACTTAAGTGCTCTAATCATGCTCTGATACCAATTGAAGGTGTACATATTACACAAACGGAAGCAATTGAAGATCGAAAGCACTTAAGACATTCAATTTTGCACCTAAAGCATGCATGTTCTATAAAAGACAGAAAAGAGAGTTTAGAGAACACCAACCTTTGTAGCTCACAAATGAAGAACTCCTTGTGGTGTTTTCCTTCTCCAACTTCTCTTGGACAACCTTTAGAGTCTTCCCTACTATTCTCTGGGCCGAGAACGACTTGTGGGAGTCTATAGTGATAGGGAATGGGAAGGGAATGCTTGAAGGTTCAAGCTCTATGGAGATATGAGATGAGAGAGTGATTGAGGAAGAAATTCAGCCGCATAACATTAAGGTAAATGTTGTCACCTTCCACAATCTGATTCTTCCTCTATATATAGAGAGAATCCATGCAAGAAGGACCTTCAAAATGCAAGACACTTGGTGGTCTTGATGGTGAAAGTGGAAGCTAGGTGTTCAAGCAACACAACATGCACTATTGCATGAATGTGGTGTAATTCCACTTTGAGTCTTCATGCAAGAGTGGATTTCCAAGTTTTTCCACTTACTTTTGATTCAAAATCAATTATATTTTCAGCATGAATGATATTAATTTCAATTCTTAATTGAAATTAATCACAAATTCAATTTTGAAGCTTGCCTCACAAATTGTAAATGATTAATCAAATTACTCATCCTTTTATTGTGTATTCTTTATATATGAATCTCAATTCATGTATATTGTATTTAAACCCTTTTAAATACCTTATCTCTCATTTTCTAATTTAATTCATAATTAAATTATTGTGTCGAACACAATTTTACGATAATTCCCTATTTCCCGATTTTGAACAATTCAAAGATTCCTATCAATATGTTCTAGGCTTTAATCCGATATGAGCTAGTAGAGGGACCTAATGGACCTATGGATCATGGGCTCCAACGATTCGAGGCTAGCCGACTAATCTCATTATCTAAGCTGGCCAACATTCGTTAACTACCGGGACACTCCACTATAGCTCGATAGTTGCACTCCCCTCACTATAGATATATTTCCGTCCACTTGATTTTACCATGTTCAGTAAGTCGTTCCTTCACAGGTTGTTCGTAGCTATAGCTAGGTCAAATAACCGTTTTACCCCTATAGTACTTCTTGTTCCTTAAGTTCCACTAATCCTCTAATGAACAATCGGTTTGTGGTCCAACCATCAAACTTAAGTCCCTCTCGATCCAACGAGAGGGTGGGGCCCCTTGTTCAAGTCCTGGAGTTAGTACTTAAGAGAACAACCTCTCTGCTATCCCTGAATTGGGTAGGAGTGAATTCCGTCTTGCAAAACTATGTCCCCAGCTATCTATTCGATCTCATCCCCAAAATGGTAGGCTTGTTGAGTCGGCGATGCTGGCCACTCTCACCCATGCAGATCAAAGGATAATCTCGTATAGACAGGAGTTCATAGTTAGCTCAGGATTAAGAACGAGTTACCTAGGTCATCTATGAGAAATAGTCAGTTTCTTCAGTAAACGACGTTATAAAGAGAAAGTGACTTATTTCGTGGTCCTGTCTTATGCAAACTCATTGCATAGGACGCCCCCACTCGCATGTCTCCACATGAACGACTTAGGATCTCATCTTTTGTACTTAATACAAAGTGGGCCGCGTCCATAGTGTCACCAGGATAAGGCACCCAACCGTATCCTTATACTATAGACTATTTTGACTATAAACTTGAACTTGATCCTACGATATGTCCCTACATATAGTTCGAGTATTCATTTTATAGTCAAGGATCTTAGTTTATTGGATTTAGGTTAATCATTCGCAATTTACATATTCAATAACATCTTTTACTGAATAACCTCAATAACGTCTTTATTGAAAATAGAATATGTTTAATGATTTACAAACTACGAGTTTATAGGACATTAAACCCAACACTTTAATCAGCCCATTAAATAAGAACACTCAGGGCAATGGCTGAATGCCATGAGAGAGGAAATTGAGTCACTTAAGCTGAATAAGACTTGGAAACTTGTGGAGAAACTGTTATCGACCAGAACCGCAATACCGCAAGTGCACGAGCCGCAAGTAATATAAAACGGAAATATTCTGAGTATCAAATCCACAGGGAGGCGAAGCGATATTTAAGCAAAGCAACAATTCCTTAAACACTAGAAGTACTTGGGCGAAATAATATTTAGGGACTAAACCATGAAATAAAATGAATTTAAAAATGAAAGCGATTAAGGAAATCAAATTGATCAATCAAGAAATAAAAAAATGGAGAAAGAGTTTTGAGTGAGAAGCGGGGTCTTGAAAATAAATTAATAGCTAAATAATTACTACAATTATCCAATCTCATTGCCCAACTAATTATAATCCTAGAATCTCCGTTAATCACATAGGATCTCCTGTCGGTTTCCCCTAATTCTAATTAATCCATTTTAACAACCTAAGTGTCCTTAGCGCCATTAAAATTCGTTAATTATTACGCTCTGATTCATTATTGGAATCTAAGTTTAATCAACTAATCCCGTTGTCACTACAGGCAATTAAACCAGTTCCATGGATTATGATCTATATTAATTTCTCTCCGTCGAGTTTCCATTAAGAATCGGATCAATATACAATTGGCCAGATCGCATACAACATAACGAGCATCCATACAAATAATTAGTAAATAGGGCAAGAGATAGGAAATTATAATAACATTTAACTATGTATTTTCATTTCAAGACCCCAAATTGGGGTTTAGCTATACATGGCTATAATATCCACAAGATATACAATGGAAAGCATAAATTTGAGCAAAATAAAAGGAAATGAAATGACCGTCGAAGACCCCATTGCTAGTGCTTGGAGTCCCTTCGAGCACACCTTGAGCCTCCTAGAGTGCTCCCAAAAGCTCCCCAAAATTTTCCCACTACTAACGCTAAAAAAGGCTAGAAAGCCTTGAGAGAATGCTCAAAAAGAGCCAAGGAAGGAAAGGAAGGAAAGGAATGAGAATTGATTGATGATGAAAATGGACACCAAGGGGGTCCTTATATAGGCACGGAATAGGGACAGCGTCGCGACGCTGTGACGTCATCAACTTGCCCTCCAAGAAATGGGACAGCGTCGCGACGCTGTGCAGTTTCCAGACTCAGCAAGCGCTGTTTGGGCTTGAAACTTGGGCCAACTTCAATTCTTTTGGGATCTTCTCTTCATGGTTGACTTCTTGGGCTCCCCCTTTTGACCCATGGATGGATATTTGAGTTGGATTGCTCACTTTTGGGTCTTTTTCCACCAAAAATCCATAATATGCTCCTGAAGACCAAATAACAAATTATTTTAGATTTCTTCAATAAAAACACAATTAAAGCACTCAAAAGCTTAATAATTTAGGACTAAAATAGCGACATTTCTGTCCGCTATCACACCCCCAAACTTAAGCTTTTGCTAGTCCCGAGCAAAATAAATTCAAAAGATGCATGAAATAGAATCACTCAAGCCTCAATGATTTTGGATCTTTCAAGCAAAAATGGAAAACATGCAAGTGGAATAAGCAAGCACCGCATACTCATGAAGAAATCTTAAATGAGATTGAACTTAAGATTAATGAATAGCATGCTCAAGACTTATCTAATGATTTTTTTACTAACCTAGATTAGTCTTATGGCTTTCTCCATTTTTTCCCCCTACACTGGCTAAGAACCTCTAATAGGTCGGAGTTCTACTATCATGCAAACAAAGAAACTAGGGCGCCTGACATTTTTCTTTTTTCATGGGAGAAGCCAAACTCACAAATATTTTTCATTTTTCTTTTTATTTTGCTTCCCCCCAAACTTGCATTTTTATATCTAATGGTACTAGCTTTCACACTACGATGCAGGGACCCTTAACCCGAATTTTATTCTCTGGTTGGCCTAACTGATCACACCGTATGTAGCTCTTTTTACCCCTAGTCTTTTTTCCTTTATGCAAGCAAAATTTTTCTTTTCAACAGATATTTCTTTTTTTTTTCTTTTCTTTTGTTGCTTTTTCTCTCAGCAGGCATAACATTTTTTTCCACCTAGTTCTTAAAACAGTCAAGCATGAACACCTAATATTAGAAACTAAGCTTATCAGAGTGACAACAAACTTATAAAAACCATAATAAAAATCTAGATTTTCAAAGATTTTCAAAAGATAAGTCTATTGCATGCTTTAGACATTAAAACTAAGTAACAAATTTTTCAAAATTTCACATTTTCTGCTATGCTCCCAGATTCCACAACATATAAACCATATCCCCCAAAAGTTCTAAAATCAAATCCTCAGCTATCATTGCTGTCTACTCATGCATCCAAAAGAATTTAATCATGCTCAACACAGCGAAAGCCTCCCCCCCCAAACTTAAACTAAACATTGTCCCCAATGTTTAAAAACAATAAAACATAAAGAGGGATACTGAGACATCCCTGAGTTAGGAGCAAATTATCCTCATCCTTTGGGCCGAGAAAATTGGATTTTTGGAGCTTTGGGACTTGCTAAGGTGATCCTGCGAAAACAAAATTGGATCACGAAGCAAGGGAAATTATTTACCGCAAAACTAACTAAATTTTAATTCCTGGGTTGCCTCCCAAGCAGCGCTTTCTTTAACGTCTTTAGCTAGACGAGGCTCGACATGCTCACGGAGGCTCGAAGTAAAAATTCTCGTCATCCTCCGGGCTCTGAATGAACTTCTTTATCGACCTGCCCAACACAAACAGGGGAGAAAACATACCTTCCCCTCGCTCTTCACCGTTAAAGTAATTTTTGTAAAAACAGTCCATAAAAAATTCGACAGAGTTAAATCTTTTCTCTAAATCTCTATTCACAAAACAATTATTTACAGAGTCATCTAGCGTCATAATGTCAACTGGTCTCAGATCTAAAGATGGCCTATCCACTAAGCCTATCCATTCATCAGATGCTATCTCTATATGCTCATGCTCTTGAGACTCAGTATTCATAAAAGACTCAACAAGGCTATCATATGACTCATCATCATCAGAATCAAATAATTCAACCATATCAGGGTCAGATTCAATACTATCATCACTATCAGGACCATAATTAAAACTATCAACAATTTCAGGATCAGATTCAATATATTCAGCAATGTCAGGATCAGACTCAATAAATTCAGCAATGTCAAGATCAGACTCAATGTTTTCATCTATCAAGTAATCTTCTAAATTCAATGCAGGTAACTCATGTATTGCATTTCAATGTCATTCATTAGTGCAGGCATTTCAATGCCATTCATTAATTCATTCTCAAATAAGGGATCGTCAAAGAATGCATTAGGATCTAAATTTACATCATCCATGGGTAACTCTCTTAGCCCTAAGCATAGATTAAAGTCTTCCTCTTCATCATCATCCGTCAATAATTTTGGACCAATCGAAAAACAGGTATGCAAACTACACACAGACTCATCATGTCCAAAAATACTAAAAACGACTTTTTCATCATCAACATTCAAGGTTAACTTACCAGTGTGAACACTGATCTCGGCTTTACCTATGGCTAGGAAAGGTCTACCCAGGATAATGGGCACTTCCTTATCCTCTTGCATGTCTAGCACCACGAAATCCACTCGGAAGATAAACTTATTGACTTTCACCAATACATCCTCCACTATACCCTTAGGTTGGGTAATTGATCTATCAGCAAGTTGGAGGGTAATATCGGTGTCTTTCAAACCTGAAAGTCCGATCTTCCTATACAAAGAGTAGGGAATTAAATTTATACATGCTCCTAAATCACACATAGCCTATCAAAAGACACCTTTCCTATAACACAGGGAACATTAAAACTCCCTGGGTCCTTTTGTTTCAATGGCATCTTTCCTATAACAATGGTGCTACTATTCTCTGATAGCCTAAACACTTCCTTTTTAGACAAATTTTTCTTCATAGACATCATTTCTTTCATAAACTTTCCATAATTAGGCACGCTATAGAGAGCATCAACTAGAGGAATATTCACAGAAAGCTTTTTAAACATTTCTAAAATTTTTTGAAATTGCTCGTCTAACTTAACATCCTTAAATCTTTGAGGAAAGGGTAACTCCCTGTAATCGAAGGTTGGACATTCGCCCCTCCTTTTGGGCGGGCTAATGTGCAACCCTCTATCGTGGTGGTTGCACGGGACTACTTCCTCCTCGTTCTCTTTCAGCTTTTCATCCTGCTTTTTCTTTTCTTTTCCTGCAAAATTGTTAGCACAATCAAAATTTAAATCACAAGAGCTAGGAGGACTTTGGGAACTTTCTGTGGAGGCTTTTTGTGCCTCAGCCCGTTCATCTTCATCCTTGCTCGACTTTTCTTCTTTCTTCAGCTTCCTCTCTTCATCTGAGCGGTCCTCCAGTTTTCTACCACTTCGTAATGTCACCATTTTGCACTGCTCTCTAGGATTTGTCTTAGTATCGCTTGGGAACTTGCCCTTCTGAAGGGCGTTTACTGCAGAAGCGATATGTCCTATCTGCACCTCCATGTTCTTGAGAGTGGTATCGTGGTTATTTACTGCTTATTGGAGACTTACGTTCAACACTTTTTGCCCTTTGATAAAGAGGGCCACCATTTCTTCCAAGTTGCTTTTCTTCTCTGGAACACTTGATGAAGCAAATCCTGGTGGTGGTTGCAGCACATTCTTGGTATTGGAGTATGAGAAGTTCTCGTGGTTGCGCAGATTTGGATGATAGAAGTTCGACAATCCTTGGGTAAAAGCTCGATTCCCAACATACTGAACTTCTTCGACATCCTGACTTTCTTTCTTCGAATATCCTTCTGCCAAAGTGGAGATGGATTTGACCACCTCGAAAGAAGTATGCTTGTTTAGCGCGTTCGTCAACGAAGCCATCTGCGCTTTTAGAGAGCTTGACTCATCGATCTCGTATATGCCAGCCCTCTTGGATATTGTTTCCGTTTCTGTAGGCCATTGGTAACTGGTTGCCGCCATCTCCTCCAAAAGATCTTTCGCCTCAGTCACCGTCTTGGATAGAAAGCTTCCACCCGCTGATGTATCGAGAACTGTCTTGGTAGAAGAATTCAACCCATTGTAGAATAACTGCACTTGAAGCCAATCGGGATAACCATGCTGCGGGCATCTCCTTAGCATCTCTTTGTACCTTTCCCATGCCTCATATAGTTGCTCCTCATCTAGCTGTCTGAATGTTCCAATCTCTGTACGGAGCTTTGTGGTCTTCGCAGGCGGGAAAAATTTGGTAAGGAATGCTTGAGCAAGCTCGTCCTAGGTACTAATGCTTCCTAGTTCAACTGACTCTAGCAAATCTTTCGCTTTGTCTTGGAGAGAAAATGGAAATAACCTCAATCTGATTGCATCGGCTGGAACTCCGTTCATTTTTACTGTCCCGCAAATCTCTAGGAATGATCAGAGATGGGAATGTGGGTCCTCAGAAGGATGTCCCTTGAAAGAATTATCTTTCGTCATCTGGATAAGTCTCGTCTTTAATTCGAAGTTGTTTGCTTGAATCGGGGAATAAACAATGCTGGAATTCTCGGTTGGGAGAATTGGCTGCAGAAAATCTCTTATTTCTTTGGGAGCATCGTCTTGTTGTTGGGCCATTGCTTCCGTTAATCTTCTTTCTCTACGAATTGCACTAATTGTCTTGTCAATTTCAAGATTTAGCGGAAACAAATTAACCACCTTATCTCTTCGCATGCACTAACTCCCAAGCTAATCAGAATTTAAAAAAAAAATATTCACAAAATGAATAAAAGAAAAATATTTACAACCTAAATTAATATTTAGCCCGTTCTTTTTAATGTCAAGAAAAATTATTTTGCTTAAAAAAACTTTTCCTCCTCGGCAACGACGCCAAAAACTTGTTGACCGCAAAGTGCACGGGCCGCAAGTAATAATAAAACGGAAAGTATTCCAAGTATCAAATCCACAGGGAGGAAATATTTTAATTAAGCAAAGCAATTAATTTTGACCACCAAAAATACTAGAGCCGAATATTGTTTAGGGACCTATTCAAAATGCTAAAACAAATTAAAAATTAAAGAAATAAAAATGATCAATCAAAGATAAAAAATATATGGAGAAAGAATCGAGTGAGAAGCGGGATCTTGAAAATCAGAATATAGCTAATTAATTATTATAATTATCCTATCTCATTGCCCGACTAATTATAATCCTAGAATCTCCGTCTATCACATAAGTTCTCCTGTGGGTCTCCCCTAATTATAATTAACTCATATTAATAACCTAAGTGTCCTTAGCGCCATTAAAATCGTTAATTAATATGCTCTGATTCATTATCGAAATCTAAGTCTAACCAACTAATCTCGCTATCACTACGAGCAGTTAAACTTAGTTGCATGGATTATGATCTATCCTAATTTCTCTCCGTCGAGTTTCCATTAGGAATCAATTCAATATATAATTGGCCAGATCATATAAAGCATTACAAACATCCATACAAATAACTAGTAAATGGACAAGAGAGAGGCAATCATAATAACAATTAACTATGAACTTTCATTTCAAGATCCCAATATGAGTTTAGCTATACATGGTCAAAATTTCCAACATGTTCATAATATAAAGCATAAATTGGAGCAAAATAAGAGTAAGGAAAGTGACTGTCGAAAACCTCGTCGCTTGCGTTGGAGTCCCTTCGAACCACGCTCCGAGCCTCCTAAGTTGCTCGCTACAAAGCTTCCCACAAAATTCTCACACTCGACCCTAAAAAAAGCTTAAAAGCCTTGAAAGAATGCTAAAAGAGAGGAAAGGAAAAGAATGGAAGAATGATGAGTGATTGATTGATGCCCAAAATGGGGAGTCAAGGGGCGCCTTTTATAGACCCGGAAATGGGACAGCGTCGCGACGCTGTGACGTCACTCGACTTGTCCGACAAGAAATGGGACAACGTCGCGACGCTGCGACGATTCCAGAACATTCACTCCGCGGGCTGGGCTCTTTCTCTTGGGCTTCCTCTTTTCTTTTTGGATCAATGCTTAAAATGTTGACTTTGGGCTTCCTCCTTGACCCATCCTTGGAATCATGGCTTGATTTACTCATTTTTGGGCCCTTTTTCTCCATAATTCCATAAATTGCTCCTAGGGACAAAATAATGAATTTAATTAAATTTTGTAAATAAAAACACAATAAATGCATACAAAAGCCTATTAATTTATGACTAAAATAGCGACATTTTTGCCTGCTATCAGTACCCAGCCTTATCCCTATACTATAGACCCTTCAGGCTGTTTCTTGAACATTGATCCCCGTATGTCTCCACATACAGTTCAAGACTCATCCCACAACCTAGGATGTTTAGTTTATTGGATTAGGGTTATTTAGGCAAGATGCACATAATATGGACAATAACTCTTTATTGAGAAAACATCAAACAATACTTTATTTATGTTCGGTCAATCATTACATTTACTATCTACGAGTTTTAGGACATAAAACCCAACAGTCTAATGTATGGCATGGTATGCAATAGGCCTGATTTAGCCTATGCCATGAGTATAGTTAGCCGCTTTATGAGCAACCCAGGACGCCTTCACTGGGGAGCAACCAAATGGATCTCGAGGTTCATCAAAGGAACGGTAAATAAGGGACTTATGTTCACCAGAATTGAAGAAACTAAACCTTAGTTGGAATCGTAGACTCTGACTATGCAGCTGACTTGGACAGAAGAAGATCTTTGACTGGATATATCTTCTGTGTATTTGGGAATGTAGTCAGCTGGAAAGCTACCTTACAAACAGTCGTTGCCTTGTCATCTATAGAAGCCAAATACATTGCCTTAGCAGAAGCAGTTAAAGAGGCAATTTGGCTCAAGGGAAGTGTGTCAGCCATGATGAACGGTGAATGCAAAGCTCAAGTTCATTGTGACAACCTGAGTGCGTTGGCATTATCCAAAAATCATACATTTCATGATAGGACCAAGCATATTGATGTAAGGTTCCATTTCGTGAGAGATGTAGTTCAAGAGGGTGTTGTTACCTTAACAAAAATACACACTTCTCACAACCCTACAGATATGATGACTAAGGCCCTTCCTACACAACGACTGCAATACCTCTCAGAACATGTCAAGCTTGATTTTAGGTGAACATGTCTCTAAGATCCTTTAAACAACAAGCACCAGAGAAGAAGAAGTATTACAAACAGAATATCGACATCAAGAGGGTGATTGTTGCTGGTGATTTCATATCTGTGGTTTAACCGAATTGGAGAACACGTGCCAGTCATCCACCTCTTCCTTACACTTAAAATTCAATTGGCGTTTATCGTTATAGCCAGTAGCTTATTCTACACAGCTTGAGTTCAAGTGTAAAACAGAGTATATATTACTCCTCCCTCTTTGAAATATGGAGTGTGTGAATCTTGTATCTCCTTCAAGTTCTTCTTAATAAAACTTCAATCCTGGTGCTTGACAGTGGATGTACATCCAACTTGGATGGAACCACTATAAACTACTGTGTCCATTTCTTCTTTCCTTTATCTCTTGGTATTACTTGTTTACTTGTTGAATTCACTCGTGTTATTGTTCAAATGCTGCTGCGCTAAGATTAACATATATCATTTACATTTACGTTTTTTATATAATTATATATTACTAACTAACAATATTTTATTTTATTTTTACGAAGTCGCTCCTTAAAATTCAAAATTTCGTAAAGATATGAGATCTTGCCAATTAACGACAACCAATAGTAGGGACTGTAAGGTTTTGTTGGGAATTCAAACACTTGACAACTCTAAGTGAATATATTACACTTTTTGCACATAATAAATACTTGCTACTAGCTACACATTGATTATCACTTTATATATTTTGTTGATGATAAATTTAGGATATTGGAGTATATTGTTTGACGCAGGCTGACATGCAGTTCTTGTTGTTTGGTTTCACGTTGATTCTACCGGCAAGAAATACTAGATCATCAAGAACTCGTGGGTCGAGGGATGAGAACTGGGTGGTTATGGAAAAATTAGTCAATAAATTGTCAATACTCCCTGAGACTCCAAATACTTGCTTGAGAAGTTAACTTATCCAACTGATATTGTGCTCAACTACGTAGGTACTACTTGAAGGTAGATATACAACTTATCCAATAGATATTATGTTCAACTAGCTAGTAGTTATAGGTATTTTTTTTTTTTTTTTTGAAAAAGTAGTTATAGGTATTTATATATATATATATGTGGATTTGTATATGTATATGTGTATGTGTAGATGTACACGTAGATGTATATTTATATGTTTATGTGTGTATATATAGATGTTTGTATATATGTATACGTATATATCTTGTGTTTGATAGTGGGTAGCTTAGGCTTGGTCTAGTAAAAGTTAAACTATCAATTTCTAGTCATTTAGTGTTTTTCCTTTTATATGCATCTTATGGAGTTAATTAGTGACAAATTCCATTTACGAAAATTTAAGCTTCGAAATGTATGATGTGTATGGCAAAACTATATTGGGTAATATTTCCAAGAAAACAAACGAAAGTAAGGAAATATATTAATAACTGACGACCAAGTTGGATGATTGCAATACCTAACTAATATCTTAAATTCAAACGCAAGTGATAAAAAAATAATAAAAAAAAAATTAAATTGCCTCTGTTTTTATTTTTTTATAATGATTATGAAATTTGATGTAATAGCAATTCAAATGATTCTTTTACTAACTTGACAGTGAATTTCAATTTGAAAGTGTGAATTTTGAACATAGTTCAATTGGTCAAATTCGTTAAGAAATGTCTTTGACCAAGTCGATGAAAGATTGAAATTCCCAATTCCGTTACAGCAGAAGCAATTGGACCGTTCATAAATTAATTTTGTTCTACAAAATACCAATACATTGGCCAAAAGTTAAGCGATGAGAAACATACCTCCGTCTGACGACTCTTAATTCTTCAACGGACACCACCACAAGGGCTCATTCTACACAGCTTGAGTTCAAGTGTAAAACAGAGTATATATTTCTCCTCCCTTTTTGAAATATGGAGTGTGTGAATCTTGTATCTCCTTCAAGTTCTTCTTAATAAAACTTCAATCCTGGTGCTTGACAGTGGATGTACATCCAATTTGGATGGAACCACTATAAACTACTGTGTCCATTTCTTCTTTCCTTTATCTCTTGGTATTACTTGTTTACTTGTTGAATTCATTCGTGTTATTGTTCGAATGCTGCTGCGCTAAGATTAACATATATCATTTACATTTACGTTTTTTATATAATTATATATTACTAACTAACAATATTTTATTTTATTTTTACGAAGTCTCTCCTTAAAATTCAAAATTTCGTAAAGATATGAGATCTTGCCAATTAACGACAACCAATAGCAGGGACTGTACGGTTTTTTGGGAATTCAAACACTTGACAACTCTAAGTGAATATATTACACTTTTTGCACATAATAAATACTTGCTACTAGCTACACATTGATTATCACTTTCTATATTTTTTTGATGATAAATTTAGGAGATTGGAATATATTGTTTGACGCAGGCTGACATGCAGTTCTTGTTGTTTGGTTTCACGTTGATTCTACCGGCCAGAAATAGTAGATCATCAAGAACTCGTGGGTCGAGGGATGAGAACTGGGTGGTTATGGAAAAATTAGTCAATAAATTGTCAATACTCCCTGAGACTCCAAATACTTGCTTGAGAAGTTAACTTATCCAACTGATATTGTGCTCAACTACGTAGGTACTACTTGAAGGTAGATATACAACTTATCCAATAGATATTATGTTCAACTAGCTACTAGTTATAGGTATTTTTTTTTTTTAAAAAGTAGTTATAGGTATTTATATATATATGTGGATTTGTATATGTATATGTGTATGTGTAGATGTACACGTAGATGTATATTTATATGTTTATGTGTGTATATATAGATGTTTGTATATATGTATACGTATATATCTTGTGTTTGATAGTGGGTAGCTTAGGCTTGGTCTAGTAACAGTTAAACTATCAATTTCTAGTCATTTAGTGTTTTTCCTTTTATATGCATCTCATGGAGTTAATTAGTGACAAATTGCATTTACGCAAATTTAAGCTTCGAAATGTATGATGTGTATGGCAAAACTATATTGGGTAATATTTCCAAGAAAACAAACGAAAGTAAGGAAATATATTAATAACTGACGACCAAGTTGGATGATTGCAATACCTAACTAATATCTTAAATTCAAACGCAAGTGATAAAAAAATAATAAAAAAAAAAATTAAATTGCCTCTGTTTGTATTTTTTTATAATGATTATGAAATTTGATGTAATAGCAATTCAAATGATTCTTTTACTAACTTGACTGTGAATTTCAATTTGAAAGTGTGAATTTTGAACATAGTTCAATTTGGTCAAATTGGTTAAGACATGTCTTTGACCAAGTCGATGAAGGATTGAAATTCCCAATTCCGTTACAGCATAAGCACTTGGACTGTTCGTAAAATAATTTTGTTCTACAAAATACCAATACATTGGCCAAAAGTTAAGCGATGAGAAACATACCTCCGTCTGACGACTCTGAATTCTTCAACGGACACCACCACAAGGGCTCATTCTACACAGCTTGAGTTCAAGTGTAAAACAGAGTATATATTTCTCCTCTCTTTTTGAAATATGGAGTGTGTGAATCTTGTATCTCCTTCAAGTTCTTCTTAATAAAACTTCAATCCTGGTGCTTGACAGTGGATGTACATCCAATTTGGATGGAACCACTATAAACTACTGTGTCCATTTCTTCTTTCCTTTATCTCTTGGTATTACTTGTTTATTTGTTGAATTCATTCGTGTTATTGTTCGAATGCTGCTGCGCTAAGATTAACATATATCATTTACATTTACGTTTTTTATATAATTATATATTACTAACTAACAATATTTGATTTTATTTTTACGAAGTCTCTCCTTAAAATTCAAAATTTCGTAAAGATATGAGATCTTCCCAATTAACGACAACCAATAGCAGGGACTGTAAGGTTTTGTTGGGAATTCAAACACTTGACAACTCTAAGTGAATATATTACACTTTTTGCACATAATAAATACTTGCTACTAGCTACACATTGATTATCACTTTATATATTTTGTTGATAAATTTAGGAGATTGGAATATATTGTTTAACGCAGGCTGACATGCAGTTCTTGTTGTTTGGTTTCACGTTGATTCTACCGGCCAGAAATACTAGATCATCAAGAATTCGTGGGTCGAGGGATGAGAACTGGGTGGTTATGGAAAAATTAGTCAATAAATTGTCAATACTCCCTGAGACTCCAAATACTTGCTTGAGAAGTTAACTTATCCAACTGATATTGTGCTCAACTACGTAGGTACTACTTGAAGGTAGATATACAACTTATCCAATAGATATTATGTTCAACTAGCTAGTAGTTATAGGTATTTTTTTTTTTTTACAAAGTAGTTATAGGTATTTATATATATATATGTGGATTTGTATATGTATATGTGTATATGTAGATGTACACGTAGATGTATATTTATATGTTTATGTGTGTATATATAGATGTTTGTATATATGTATACGTATATATCTTGTGTTTGATACTGGGTAGCATAGGCTTGTTCTAGTAACAGTTAAACTATCAATTTCTAGTCATTTAGTGTTTTTCCTTTTATATGCATCTCATGGAGTTAATTAGTGACAAATTGCATTTACGCAAATTTAAGCTTCGAAATGTATGATGTGTATGGCAAAACTATATTGGGTAATATTTCCAAGAAAACAAACGAAAGTAAGGAAATATATTAATAACTGACGACCAAGTTGGATGATTGCAATACCTAACTAATATCTTAAATTCAAACGCAAGTGATAAAAAAATAATAAAAAAAAAATTAAATTGCCTCTGTTTGTATTTTTTTATAATGATTATGAAATTTGATGTAATAGCAATTCAAATGATTCTTTTACTAACTTGACTGTGAATTTCAATTTGAAAGTGTGAATTTTGAACATAGTTCAATTTGGTCAAATTGGTTAAGACATGTCTTTGACCAAGTCGATGAAGGATTGAAATTCCCAATTCCGTTACAGCATAAGCACTTGGACTGTTCGTAAATTAATTTTGTTCTACAAAATACCAATACATTGGCCAAAAGTTAAGCGATGAGAAACATACCTCCGTCTGACGACTCTGAATTCTTCAACGGACACCACCACAAGGGCTCATTCTACACAGCTTGAGTTCAAGTGTAAAACAGAGTATATATTTCTCCTCCCTTTTTGAAATATGGAGTGTGTGAATCTTGTATCTCCTTAAAGTTCTTCTTAATAAAACTTAAATCTTGGTGATTGACAGTGGATGTACATCCAATTTGGATGGAACCACTATAAACTACTGTGTCCATTTCTTCTTTCCTTTATCTCTTGGTATTACTTGTTTACTTGTTGAATTCATTCGTGTTATTGTTCGAATGCTGCTGCGCTAAGATTAACATTTATCATTTACATTTACGTTTTTTATATAATTATATATTACTAACTAACAATATTTTATTTTATTTTTACGACGTCTCTCCTTAAAATTCAAAATTTCGTAAAGATATGAGATCTTGCCAATTAACGACAACCAATAGCAGGGACTGTAAGGTTTTGTTGGGAATTCAAACACTTGACAACTCTAAGTGAATATATTACACTTTTTGCACATAATAAATACATGCTACTAGCTACACATTGATTGTCACTTTATATATTTTGTTGATGATAAATTTAGGAGATTGGAATATATTGTTTGAAGCAGGCTGACATGCAGTTCTTGTTGTTTGGTTTCACGTTGATTCTACCGGCCAGAAATACTAGGTCATAAAGAACTCGTGGGTCGAGGGATGAGAACTGGGTGGTTATGGAAAAATTAGTCAATAAATTGTCAATACTCCCTGAGACTCCAAATACTTGCTTGAGAAGTTAACTTATCCAACTGATATTGTGCTCAACTACGTAGGTACTACTTGAAGGTAGATATACAACTTATCCAATAGATATTATGTTCAACTAGCTAGTAGTTATAGGTATTTTTTTTTTTGAAAAAGTAGTTATAGGTATTTATATATATATGTGGATTTGTATATGTATATGTGTATGTGTAGATGTACACGTAGATGTATATTTATATGTTTATGTGTGTATATATAGATGTTTGTATATATGTATACGTATATATCTTGTGTTTGATAGTGGGTAGCTTAGGCTTGGTCTAGTCACAGTTAAACTATCAATTTCTAGTCATTTAGTGTTTTTCCTTTTATATGCATCTCATGGAGTTAATTAGTGACAAATTGCATTTACGCAAATTTAAGCTTCGAAATGTATGATGTGTATGGCAAAACTATATTGGGTAATATTTTCAAGAAAACAAACGAAAGTAAGGAAATATATTAATAACTGACGACCAAGTTGGATGATTGCAATACCTAACTAATATCTTAAATTCAAACGCAAGTGATAAAAAAATAATAAAAAAAAAATTAAATTGCCTCTGTTTTTATTTTTTTATAATGATTATGAAATTTGATGTAATAGCAATTCAAATGATTCTTTTACTAACTTGACTGTGAATTTCAATTTGAAAGTGTGAATTTTGAACATAGTTCAATTTGGTCAAATTGGTTAAGACATGTCTTTGACCAAGTCGATGAAGGATTGAAATTCCCAATTCCGTTACAGCATAAGCACTTGGACTGTTCGTAAAATAATTTTGTTCTACAAAATACCAATACATTGGCCAAAAGTTAAGCGATGAGAAACATACCTCCGTCTGACGACTCTGAATTCTTCAACGGACACCACAACAAGGGCTCATTCTACACAGCTTGAGTTCAAGTGTAAAACAGAGTATATATTTCTCCTCCCTTTTTGAAATATGGAGTGTGTGAATCTTGTATCTCCTTCAAGTTCTTCTTAATAAAACTTCAATCTTGGTGCTTGACAGTGGATGTACATCCAATTTGGATGGAACCACTATAAACTACTGTGTCCATTTCTTCTTTCCTTTATCTCTTGGTATTACTTGTTTACTTGTTGAATTCATTCGTGTTATTGTTCGAATGCTGCTGCGCTAAGATTAACATATATCATTTACATTTACGTTTTTTATATAATTATATATTACTAACTAACAATATTTGATTTTATTTTTACGAAGTCTCTCCTTAAAATTCAAAATTTCGTAAAGATATGAGATCTTGCCAATTAACGACAACCAATAGCAGGGACTGTAAGGTTTTGTTGGGAATTCAAACACTTGACAACTCTAAGTGAATATATTACACTTTTTGCACATAATAAATACTTGCTACTAGCTACACATTGATTATCACTTTATATATTTTGTTGATGATAAATTTAGGAGATTGGAATATATTGTTTGACGCAGGCTGACATGCAGTTCTTGTTGTTTGGTTTCACGTTGATTCTACCGGCCAGAAATACTAGGTCATCAAGAACTCGTGGGTCGAGGGATGAGAACTGGGTGGTTATGGAAAAATTAGTCAATAAATTGTCAATACTCCCTGAGACTCCAAATACTTGCTTGAGAAGTTAACTTATCCAACTGATATTGTGCTCAACTACGTAGGTACTACTTGAAGGTAGATATACAACTTATCCAATAGATATTATGTTCAACTAGCTAGTAGTTATAGGTATTTTTTTTTTTTGAAAAAGTAGTTATAGGTATTTATATATATATGTGGATTTGTATATGTATATGTGTATGTGTAGATGTACACGTAGATGTATATTTATATGTTTATGTGTGTATATATAGATGTTTGTATATATGTATACGTATATATCTTGTGTTTGATAGTGGGTAGCTTAGGCTTGGTCTAGTAACAGTTAAACTATCAATTTCTAGTCATTTAGTGTTTTTCCTTTTATATGCATCTCATGGAGTTAATTAGTGACAAATTGCATTTACGCAAATTTAAGCTTCGAAATGTATGATGTGTATGGCAAAACTATATTGGGTAATATTTTCAACAAAACAAACGAAAGTAAGGAAATATATTAATAACTGACGACCAAGTTGGATGATTGCAATACCTAACTAATATCTTAAATTCAAACGCAAGTGATAAAAAAATAATAAAAAAAAAAAATTAAATTGCCTCTGTTTTTATTTTTTTATAATGATTATGAAATTTGATGTAATAGCAATTCAAATGATTCTTTTACTAACTTGACTGTGAATTTCAATTTGAAAGTGTGAATTTTGAACATAGTTCAATTTGGTCAAATTGGTTAAGACATGTCTTTGACCAAGTCGATGAAGGATTGAAATTCCCAATTCCGTTACAGCATAAGCACTTGGACTGTTCGTAAAATAATTTTGTTCTACAAAATACCAATACATTGGCCAAAAGTTAAGCGATGAGAAACATACCTCCGTCTGACGACTCTGAATTCTTCAACGGACACCACCACAAGGGCTCATTCTACACAGCTTGAGTTCAAGTGTAAAACAGAGTATATATTTCTCCTCCCTTTTTGAAATATGGAATCTTGTATCTCCTTCAAGTTCTTCTTAATAAAACTTCAATCCTGGTGCTTGACAGTGGATGTACATCCAATTTGGATGGAACCACTATAAACTACTGTGTCCATTTCTTCTTTCTTTATCTCTTGGTATTACTTGTTTACTTGTTGAATTCATTCGTGTTATTGTTCGAATGCTGCTGCGCTAAGATTAACATATATCATTTACATTTACGTTTTTTATATAATTTTATATTACTAACTAACAATATTTGATTTTATTTTTACGAAGTCTCTCCTTAAAATTCAAAATTTCGTAAAGATATGAGATCTGTCCAATTAACGACAACCAATAGCAGGGACTGTAAGGTTTTGTTGGGATTTCAAACACTTGACAACTCTAAGTGAATATATTACACTTTTTGCACATAATAAATACTTGCTACTAGCTACACATTGATTATCACTTTATATATTTTGTTGATGATAAATTTAGGAGATTGGAATATATTGTTTGACGCAGGCTGACATGCAGTTCTTGTTGTTTGGTTTCACGTTGATTCTACCGGCCAGAAATACTAGATCATCAAGAATTCGTGGGTCGAGGGATGAGAACTGGGTGGTTATGGAAAAATTAGTCAATAAATTGTCAATACTCCCTGAGACTCCAAATACTTGCTTGAGAAGTTAACTTATCCAACTGATATTGTGCTCAACTACATAGGTACTACTTGAAGGTAGATATACAACTTATCCAATAGATATTATGTTCAACTAGCTAGTAGTTATAAGTATTTTTTTTTTTTTTAAAAAGTAGTTATAGGTATTTATATATATATGTGGATTTGTATATGTATATGTGTATGTGTAGATGTACACGTAGATGTATATTTATATGTTTATGTGTGTATATATAGATGTTTGTATATATGTATACGTATATATCTTGTGTTTGATAGTGGGTAGCTTAGGCTTGTTCTAGTAACAGTTAAACTATCAATTTCTAGTCATTTAGTGTTTTTCCTTTTATATGCATCTCATGGAGTTAATTAGTGACAAATTGCATTTACGCAAATTTAAGCTTCGAAATGTATGATGTGTATGGCAAAACTATATTGGGTAATATTTCCAAGAAAACAAACGAAAGTAAGGAAATATATTAATAACTGACGACCAAGTTGGATGATTGCAATACCTAACTAATATCTTAAATTCAAACGCAAGTGATAAAAAAATAATAAAAAAAAAATTAAATTGCCTCTGTTTTTATTTTTTTATAATGATTATGAAATTTGATGTAATAGCAATTCAATTGATTCTTTTACTAACTTGACAGTGAATTTCAATTTGAAAGTGTGAATTTTGAACATAGTTCAATTTGGTCAAATTGGTTAAGACATGTCTTTGACCAAGTCGATGAAGGATTGAAATTCCCAATTCCGTTACAGCATAAGCAATTGGACTGTTCGTAAATTAATTTTGTTCTATGAAATACCAATACATTGGCCAA
Organism: Luffa aegyptiaca; assembly: GCA_017139565.1. Lineage (NCBI taxonomy): Eukaryota > Viridiplantae > Streptophyta > Magnoliopsida > Cucurbitales > Cucurbitaceae > Luffa > Luffa aegyptiaca. The sequence goes on from CM029403.1 coordinate 40,267,202, forward strand.
AAGTTAAGCGATGAGAAACATACCTCCGTCTGACGACTCTGAATTCTTCAACGGACACCACCACAAGGGCTCATTCTACACATCTTGAGTTCAAGTGTAAAACAGAGTATATATTTCTCCTCCCTTTTTGAAATATGGAGTGTGTGAATCTTGTATCTCCTTAAAGTTCTTCTTAATAAAACTTCAATCTTGGTGCTTGACAGTGGATGTACATCCAATTTGGATGGAACCACTATAAACTACTGTGTCCATTTCTTCTTTCCTTTATCTCTTGGTATTACTTGTTTACTTGTTGAATTCATTCGTGTTATTGTTCGAATGCTGCTGCGCTAAGATTAACATTTATCATTTACATTTATGTTTTTTATATAATTATATATTACTAACTAACAATATTTTATTTTATTTTTACGAAGTCTCTCCTTAAAATTCAAAATTTCGTAAAGATATGAGATCTTGCCAATTAACAACAACCAATAGCAGGCACTGTAAGGTTTTGTTGGGAATTCAAACACTTGACAACTCTAAGTGAATATATTACACTTTTTGCACATAATAAATACATGCTACTAGCTACACATTGATTATCACTTTATATATTTTGTTGATGATAAATTTAGGAGATTGGAATATATTGTTTGACGCAGGCTGACATGCAGTTCTTGTTGTTTGGTTTCACGTTGATTCTACCAGCCAGAAATACTAGATCATCAAGAACTCGTGGGTCGAGGGATGAGAACTGGGTCGTTATGGAAAAATTAGTCAATAAATTGTCAATACTCCCTGAGACTCCAAATACTTGCTTGAGAAGTTAACTTATCCAACTGATATTGTGCTCAACTACGTAGGTACTACTTGAAGGTAGATATACAACTTATCCAATAGATATTATGTTCAACTAGCTAGTAGTTATAGGTATTTTTTTTTTTTTGAAAAAGTAGTTATAGGTATTTATATATATATGTGGATTTGTATATGTATATGTGTATGTGTAGATGTACACGTAGATGTATATTTATATGTTTATGTGTGTATATATAGATGTTTGTATATATGTATACGTATATATCTTGTGTTTGATAGTGGGTAGCTTAGGCTTGTTCTAGTAACAGTTAAACTATCAATTTCTAGTCATTTAGTGTTTTTCCTTTTATATGCATCTCATGGAGTTAATTAGTGACAAATTGCATTTACGCAAATTTAAGCTTCGAAATGTATGATGTGTATGGCAAAACTATATTGGGTAATATTTCCAAGAAAACAAACGAAAGTAAGGAAATATATTAATAACTGACGACCAAGTTGGATGATTGCAATACCTAACTAATATCTTAAATTCAAACGCAAGTGATAAAAAAATAATAAAAAAAAAATTAAATTGCCTCTGTTTTTATTTTTTTATAATGATTATGAAATTTGATGTAATAGCAATTCAATTGATTCTTTTACTAACTTGACAGTGAATTTCAATTTGAAAGTGTGAATTTTGAACATAGTTCAATTGGTCAAATTGGTTAAGACATGTCTTTGACCAAGTCGATGAAGGATTGAAATTCCCAATTCTGTTACAGCAGAAGCAATTGGACCGTTCGTAAATTAATTTTGTTCTACAAAATACCAATACATTGGCCAAAAGTTAAGCGATGAGAAACATTCCTCCGTCTGACGACTCTAAATTCTTCAACGGACACCACCACGAGGGCTTTCCCACTATAACTCTGAGATTAGGAACGTAGTTGTGGGACTACCTAATCTTGAATGGGAAAAACTCTAGAGAGAAAATTCTCCCTAGAGTTCTTTGGTTGAGAGAGTGTGAGAGGGCCTTATGGTGGCCATATGTTGTAGTACCTAAACCCTAGGTTTAGTATTCTATTTATAGGAGAAAGACCATGAATAAAATATTCATTTCAAATAAATTATTTCCATAACTGATTTAATCTTTTCCATAATTAATCAAGTCCATAACCAATCAATTCCATAATTGATTAATCTTTTCCATAAATGATTGATCACTTCCATAAGTGATTAAATCATTTCCATAAATGATTAATTACTTCCATAAGTGATTAATCATTTTCATAATTGATTAATTTCTAATTAATTAATTCTTTAATTAATTACTCACCAATTAAATATCATATATTTAATTTCAGATCTTCTATTAGTTACTTAATTAATTGCCGAATTAAATATCATATATTTAATTTCAGGCTTTCAATTAATTAATTCTATAATATGAATCAAATTCATATTAAAATTTGAACTCCTGTAAATTCTCTTATATCCTATAAATTTAGAATGAATCAAATTCATATTAATATTTGAACTTCTTCAAATATTTATTTCTCTCATAATAATAAAGTTTAATTTCAAATTAGACGACTTTACATTTTAATGTATCACTATACATTATATTAATTTGTATCTCATACAATTAACTTAATTTCCAATATGAATTTGAACTATTCAAATTCTCTCAAGATATAATTGTTCCTAATTACTCTTTACGAGCTAGCAGTGTGACCTAATGGACCTACAGATCAGAAGCTCCAATGATATGAGGTTAACTAATTAAACTCATTAATCAGGTTAACCAATATTCATTAACTATGGGTCATTCCACTAAAGACCCACAACTGAACTCTTCTCACTGTAGAACATTTCTGTGTCCATTGATATAGACCTATACCGGTAAGTCAATCCTTCACGAGTGTCCGTAATCACAGCTGGGTCAAATTACCGTTTTACCCCTATGTTACATTTGTCTCCTTAAGTACCAGCGCTCCTATAATGAACAACCTGTTTATGGTCCATCCATTAAACAGAAAGTCCCTCTCGGGCCAGTGAGAGGGCGGGATCCCTTTGTTCAAGTCTTGGAGTCACCACTTAAGGAAACACTCATCTACTTCTCCTAGGAGTGGGAAGGAGTGAATTCCTTCTTGTGTTGTCATGTCTCCAGCCTCCCACTCGGTCTTGTCCCCAAAAAGGAAGGCATATTGAGTTGGCGTATTGGCCACTCTCACCCATGCAAATCAAAGGAGAATCCCTCATGAGAAGGTGTAACACCCCGCATTTTCAGGTACGAATAACTCTGTTAAATTGTAATTTAATTCGGAGTTTTAGTTCCTGTTGGGCTGCTTTAAGTTATTTATTTTTGGTGGTTGCTTGGAGTGGGTTAATTTTATTTAAGCCAAGAAATTCTTTTTCCTTCGAGAATTAAATTTAAAATTTGGCGTAAATCCTTATAGATAATCTAAGATTTGATTGGGTTTTTGGAGACCTTAATTGAGTCTTTAAATATGAGGCTTAGGTTATTAATTTTAATTTAAGAAAAGAAAAGAAGGAAGCCCTAAACTAAACTCTTTCTCCCTCATTCTTTTCATGAAGCAGCAGCCGCAAGCCCCCTTCTTTTCCTTCCCGTTTTTCTTCCTCTCCCGCGCAGCCAAGCTTCCCGAAGGCCATCTCCGGCATCTTTTCTCTCTCCCTCTTGCGTGTTCGTCCGAAGGCAGCAAGGCTCTCGAAGCTGTCGATTTCTCCCTCTCTCGTGGTCGGTGCCGTTTCCCTTGTTCGCAGCTCGCCACCGCCGTTTCAAGCAGCATTGCCCTACAGTCCGTTCCGTCTCCTTCCTCGGGTGTAAGGTCCCTCTCTCTCCCGTTTTCTTCCCTTCTCCGGCGAGTAACCCACGACCAGCGGCGGTTTAAGGCTGGCTAACCCTTCCAGTGTGTTCTCCAACCTTCATCCGCGGGCGCGTAGCAGACTTTCGGCTGTAGCAACAGCTCGTCGTCATCCCACCTCCTTCTTTCGCGAGTAGGTTGAGTGTAAGTCGCCGTTTCCTTCGATTTTCTTCTTTTAGTTTTGTGGGTTGCATTTTCTTCCATTCGAGTTCTGCAGGCAGCGTGTTAATCGATCTTTTTCCTGTTGTTTTCGGCTAGACTCGTGGGTAGAAGGCAAAGTGTTCGTTGTTATGGCATTTTAGGCGCGTTCAGGTTGATTTAAGGATCGTTTCAGCGTGTTTAGGCTCTTTCGGCAAGCTCTCGATATTACCCATGAATTATTAAGCTCGAAATAAGTTTACCCACTCTCGTTCGGTGTTTAAATTGAGTTTCGTGGTTGATTCTTGTTTTTCTTGCGCTGTTCGGAGCCGTTTTGGGTTCAAGATCACCCCTGTCTTGTGACCTATCGTCCGTGGAGACTTAAACTTCAACACCCAGTGCCTAGGGTCTCTAAGCAAGTGGTTTTAAACCTCTTTGCTTGCTGGACAGCACGTGTTCGAGGTCTTTCGGACGCTGAACGGTAAATTCCAGCACCTCTAGTTCCTTTTCTCAAGTCTCTTAGGTACTGACCCCCTTCCCTCTCTCTCCCCCCAACTACCAGATTTTGCAGGTTATGAGGACTGCGTGGACCATGGTGATCCGAAGGAGGCATATGAGGAAGGGCCTTAGCTAGTTGCGCTATTTCCATTTTACTTTCTTGTTGGATAGCTTGTTGTTTAGCTTGGTTGGACAGCTGTTGTCCTGTTAGGTTTAGTTCTGAATTATTCTTGTTAAACTCTAGGTCTAGTTGTCTTTTCTTTAAAATACTCCGTCTATTCTTTTAGTTGTTAATCATTAAGTTGTTTTGAATGAATTGATAAACTTTGTTTAAGTTGTGTTTCTGGTTAGTAGTTCATAATGCGAGGCTTGGCTGGCTGTTAGTTCTGTGGAGTTCTGCTATGTTGTGGTATGGTGGAGTCGTGAATAATGTTATTTAGAAGTGTTTTGTGCTTAGCAGGTTAAAATTTTTTTTGGGTTAGTCCTATGTATGTCGTTATGCTGTCGAAATTTTCGGTGCACACGGTTAGTTTTGGCTTAAGAGTTAGTAATGTCGCTAGGATAGTTATTAAAATCCTGGGGCGTTACAGTTGGTATCAGAGCAGAGTTGTTCCTGTAGACTGACCTAGGAAATCTAGGTTGTTTAGGTGTTTAGGGTTATGGTCTTCCTCGTTTCTCCTCTTCATCGCTAGGTACGTTGGTCTATTGTGATATTATTATGTTGCCTGTATGTTTGAGTTATCTGTTGGCACGATTATTTTTGTTTTACTTGATTATTTTGCATAATTATTGTTGCTTGCTTGAATTCATATTGTGTGACCTGGTTGCCTTGTCTGAGCATGTTGTTTTCCTATGTTGCTTTGTTAAATAGTAGCTAGGCTTAGGATGCTCCCTTTAGGTGGTTAGTTTGCTTGTTTTGATTGCATGATAGTAGGATTAGGTTGCCGCCTAGTTTTAGGTTAAAGCTTTAATCCTAGTTGCTATCTGTTCTTTGACCTTTGCGTCGTCTTCCCAGTCGATGGCTCGTGGTCGTGGTCGTGGACCTAGAATCCCAGTTAATGAGCAACAAAATCAGGCAGGTGATGTCAATGCTCAGCAGGGGGTCAATCCTCCGATTCCCCTTGTGCAGGAAGTTAATCCCCTAATTCCCCCTATTCAGCACGGAGACGACCTTCCACCTCCCCCTCCTCCTCCGGCCCCTCCTGTAGCTCCTATGTTGATCACCCCGGAAGCCCTTTAGACCATGTTCGATAACATGGCCCAGAGAAATGTCAGGCCACCGCGGAACCCTAATTGGGTACCTGTGAACGCAAAGGAATCCCAGTTCATTAGAGACTTCAAGCTCTATGGCCTCCCTCTTTTGACAGGTAGTCCGAAATTCCTGTGGCAGCAGAGTGGTGGGTCGCTGAACTAGAGGCACTGTTTGACCTCATGAACTGTGGTGACCCCCTGAAGATTAGAGGAGCAGTCCTCATGCTCAAGGATGACGCTCGCATGTGGTGGCAGTCCGTGTCAGCCGCCGAAGATCATGCTAATCAGCCGATTTCATGGGAAAGGTTCAAAGACCTGTTGTAGGATTATTACTTCCCGGAGACAGTCAAAGATGATAAAGAAGCTGAGTTCCTCCATTTGACCCAGGGAAGTATGTCCGTAGTGCAGTATGAGAGGAAGTTCACTACGTTGTCTCGCTTCGCTCTTGACCTTGTCAGCACACCAGAAAGGAAGATCAAGACGTTCATAAAAGGCCTTCGTGAGGAAATTCGTGGTTCTGTGGCCCTGAGAAGACCCACAACCTTCGCTAAAGCGCTCACAGGCGCGTTGATCATGGATAAAAATGTGGCAAGGAAGATGCAGCCTCGTTGGGGAGAAGCTTCATCGTCAGGTGTTAAGAGGAAGCCTCCTCCCATGCCCGCACGTCTGCACATCCGCCGACCAAGGCCTCTCATCAGCAGCAGCAGCAGCAGAGGCCAGCTCCTGTCCTCCCTCTGTGCGCTACGTGCAACAGGCGCCACTCTGGTCAATGCTAGACAGGTGATAAGATCTGTTTCAATTGCAGTAAAGAAGGATATTATGCCTGTTGGGTTTTATGCCCTAAAACTCGTAGATAGTGAATGTAACTGTTGACCGGATATTAATGAAATAATATTGATATATTTTTCCATTAATTGTTATTAGTTATTTTATATTTGTCTTTGCCTAATAATAACCCTAATCCAATAAACTAGACATCCAAGGCTGTAATATGAGTCTTGAACTATATGTAGCGACATATGGGATCATTGTTCAAGAAACAGCCTAAAGGGTCTATAGTATAGGGATAAGACTGGGTGCCTTATCCTGGTGACACTATGGATACGGCTCACTTTGTATTTGATACAAACGCTGCGATCCAACGCGTTCGTGTAGGAGACATGCAAGTGGGGGTATCCTATGCAATGAGTTTGCATAAGACCGGACCGCGAAATAGTAACCACCGGTTATAACACCGTTAACTAGTTGGTTTTCTATTTCACTAGGACGACCTAGACAACTTAGTCTTAATCCTGAGTTGATTATGGACTCCTGCTCATGAGAGATTGTCCTTTGATTTTTATGGGTGAGAGTGGCCAATACGCCGACTCAATAAGCCTACCACTTTGGGGACAAGACCGAATGGGGAGCTGGGAACATAATTGTACAAGATGGAATTCACTCCTTCCCGACTTTAGGGAAGCAGATGAGTGTTCCCTTAAGTGGTTACTCCGAGTCTTGAACAAAGGGCCCTACCCTCTCAATGGCACGAGAGGGTTTTCTGTTTGATGGTTGGACCACAAACAGGTTGTTCATTAGAGGAGAATTGGTACTTAAGGAAATAGAAGTAACCCAGGGGTAAAACGGTAATTTGACCCAGCTGGTGTTACGGACACTCGTGAAGGGCTAACTAGTCGATATTGGTCTATATCCGTGGACACAGAAAATATGTCTGCAGTGAGAAGAGTGCAACTGTGAGTCTATAGTGGAATGAACACACAGTTAACGAATATTGATTAATGTGGTTAATGAGTTTGACCAATTAATCTCACATCGTTGGAGCTTCTGATCTGCAGGTCCATTAGGTCCCACTGGTAGCTCATAAAGTAATTTGAGGCAACTAAGTAATAAATGTAAATTGAAAATGTTCAATTTACTAAGGGAAACAAATATAATATATATTGATATATTATTATGAGAGAAATTAAATATTTGAAGAAGTTCAAATATAGATTTATGGAAGATTGAAAGAGTTCAAATAATGAATTAATTAATTTAAGTCCTAAAATGTGTTTGGGCAAAATTAATTAATTCAAGGCCGGAAATTAAATATGTGATATTTAATTGGTGGTTAATTAATTAAAGAATTCATTAACAATGAATTAATCAATTATGTAAATAATTAATCACTTAAGGAAGTGATTAATCATTTATGGGAATGATCTAATCACTTATGGAAGTAATTAGTCATTTATGGAAAAGATTAATCAATTAGGGAATTGATTGATCATGATTGATTAATTAAGAAATAAGATTGAATCAATTTTGGAAAAGATTGATTTAATTGAATATTTTATTCATGGCCTCTCTTCTATAAATAGAACACTAGACCTAATTGGTCAAGACAAGACACTCTTGCTCTTGCTCTTAGACTCTCAAAGACAAGACCTAGAATTCTCTCTAGCCTCCCTCTTCGAGAAAGACTCCCACAAGTCTTTTGCCTCCTAGACTTAGAGACATACCGGTGTAACCTCTGTGGCGATTGTGTCAATCAAAGAAGAAATTTCCAGCGAAGAAAAACAAAGGCGGCTGCTGCGTTTTCGTTCGTGGAGCGTCGTTGGCGAAGAACGGTCAAGTCTTCAACGAAGGTTTGAAACGGTTCTTCCTCTTTTCTTTAGAAAAGTATTAAAAATTAATTTAGATTTATTTTAGCATGTTTAAACCAATTTTACAGCGGCTTTAAAGGTTGTTTAAAGTTTTGTTTGAGTTATCGTAACGGTATTTTAATGTTAATTAATATACGGCGTAAGGTCCAATCGATGCGCTTCCGCTGCGTGGGGACTTTTATTCCCTTCAATCGGCATCAGAGCCATCGCTGTCCCTATTAATTAATATTAAAAGTTGCGATAGGCTCTAATAGGTGGGATTTATGCATAATGTATGTTCGGTTTGCGTTGAACTGTTTAGGTTAATTTTATGGCCATAGATTTTATTTTTATGTGATTTTGATCATGTAAGGCCCGGTGTTTCGGGTATATTATGTAAAATCGAGTCCTATGTAAGTCCGGGTCTAGAATAAGTTTTGATGACATGAAAAACGGAGCAATCGCCGCTGAAATCGGGGCCAAAATCGGAGAATCGATGCTGCTGCCGCCCAGATTCTGCCTCCAGACGCAACAGCATCGGGACGCTACCTCAACAGCGTCTCGACGCTGTCTCGATACCGCAGGTGCCAGATATGGAAAACGCACAGCGTCGGGACGCTATCAACACAGCGTCTCGACGCTGTCACGTTGGAGGCGCGCATTAGGGTTTCAACAGGCGCGGTTCAAGGCGTGGCCGGTCCGGTTCGGACCGGTTAGGCTGGGCTGGGACCTATTTGGTCCGGTTCAGCCAATTTTTGGCATGGTTCGTGATTTTGGAGGCCGGTTCAAGGTGGTTCGGGGCGGTTCGTGCTGTCTGGACCAATTCCGGAGCTGTACATGGATTTTTTAGGATAGAATTTAGCTAAATTAATGTAATTTAATGCTTTATTTTATCCTAGGGGCCAAAATTAACCGGTTCAATTGCTATTTATATGCTTTATGGATGTCATATAGAAAATTTAATCCCACCTTAGGTTATAAACATGCTCATGCATTTTTATATATTATAAAATGTTATAATGTATGTTTAAATGCATGGATTTATTTTCATATTTTTTAATATAAGTGTATATTAATTATATGAAAAATTGGAAAACATGAAGCATGTCATTACTTAAATTAAATATAAATAGTTATGTTTAATGTGATGAATGAAGCATGCTTGATTGATTTTCTTGATAGGCTTATAATTGTTATAATAAAAGAAAATCAAAATTGCATGAAGCATGAAACATCCATAGTTAATGATATAATTGTTATATTATTCATGCAATTGATGTGGTTTAATTTTTTTTTGAATGAGATTGTTGAATGAATTAAACCCTAGATTCTTGATTATAGGATTAATCATTAAAATTTGAAATAGTTCTTTAATATTAATGATTAGAAACCGTCAATCTATAATCAAGATTTGCATGCAAACATAAGATCATAGGATAAATTGGATTAATTTTAAATTGTTTAAAATTAATTAGACCTAGATCAGTTTCTAATAGGATTAGAATCTTTTCTTACTTAGAATTAAAAATAGTTTTAATTGACTAAGTAGGAAAATCATTGCTGTGATTATAAGGGAACTCCACCGGTAATGTTCTGTCTAAGGCTGGGGGTATTTAAGTTGACGGTTTACGGAACACCTCCTACCTGGGAACTGACCTGGAATACCGGAGTTGAATTAATCATAGTTAAATGTTAGCATGCAATGTAACTAGGTTTATTAAAAGTGTTTAATGCACCTAGATCTTTAGAGTAAAGACCCTACATTACTGAGGTTATAAGGGAACTCTCTCGGTAAAGTTCTGTCTAAGGTTGGGGGTATTTAAGTTGACGGTTTACGGAACACCTCCTACCTGGGAATTGACCCGAACATTGAGTTGAATTAACCATAGTAATGTTGACTAGCAATGTTGGGTTTATTAAAAGAAGTTTAATTCACCCAAAAGATTGCAGTTGAATCCTTTCCATAATTGTTATAATAGGATCAGACTTAGATAGATTGACTTAGCCGAATACTATCTAAGCTAAACAACCCTATATTAACCTTAGGACATTTTCAGTGGGAGGAAAGTTACAAAACGAGATTTAAATCAAGTTTTGCTCCTATGTCCCTATATTCACAACGTGAGATTCATGCTCGGCTTCGAGTCGCCTTAGGAGCGGCCTCCCTTCGGAAAGTGTTTGCATGGATCAATATCAAGGAGAATGGGAAAAATGTCTAGAGTAAGTGGGAGCGGGACACGTGTCAACGTATCCCTCGGTCTCCGCCCATAGTTCACACCGTGAGAGTCCTATGATCTGCCTGCAGGTTGTCCTGGCGCAACCATCCCTTCGGAGGGCCTGGTCATAGGATTCGGAACACCGTGAACTCCTGAAAAGGATAGGAGCTCTTAGGCTAATCACCAACAGTTGTCTTTCCCTTCGGTAGCCTGTTGGTGCGTGCCTCTGAGATCTGAAAGTGGGAGGGTTACACTTACGAGGATGAGTTAAAAGTGTTAACAAATCCTTGACCGAACAACGGTGGCTAATGTCTATAGGAATATGAGTTATTCTGGAATTAGAATTAGCTGAGAAGTGTCTCATTTCAAAGGAGGAGTGCCTGATCACCCTTCGGTGGCTGATATTCTAAACCTCTGAAATGTCGTTGCAAAACTAAATCAATAGTTTTAGGGTTCTGTGATTGTCTGTTTTGCTAAATTGATTGGATTGTGTGCAATTGTTTGCTTGTATGATGGGTTAAGGCAAAAATAACTAATACGGTCATTGTTTGTTTAAATTTCAGCAATGTCTTCCTCAATAGTCTCTATAGTCTCTGCTTAAAAATGAGAAATTAACCGGCGAAAATTATGCTACGTGGAAGTCGAACCTGAATACGATTCTTGTTGTCGATGATCTGCGGTTCGTCTTAACGGAGGATTGTCCTCCAGCCCCTGCTCGTAATGCATCCCAAGCAGTTAAGGATGCTTATGATCGCTGGACAAAGGCCAATGATAAGACTCGCGTCTATATCCTAGCCAGCTTATCTGAAGTTTTGGCTAAAAGGCATGAGGGCATGGTAACAGCGAGGGAGATTATGAACTCTCTCCAGGAGATGTTTGGACAACCGTCCTACCAACTCCACCATGACGCTCTCAAATACGTTTATAGCTGTCGCATGAAAGAGGGCACGTCTGTTCGGGAGCATGTCCTGGATATGATGGTCCAATTCAACGTGGCAGAAGCAAACGGGGCGGTCATAGATGAGCGTAGTCAGGTTGCATTCATCTTAGAATCTCTTCCGAAGAGTTTTCTGCAGTTTCGAAGCAATGCAATGATGAATAAAATAACATTCAACCTGACTAGCCTCCTGAATGAGCTACAGCTCTATCAGTCTCTTCTTAAGAACAAGGGACAGATAGAAGGAGAGGCAAACGTTGTTCACTCTAAAAGAAAGTTCGAGAAGGGTTCATCCTCTGGAACTAAATCTGTAGCCACTTCTTCAAAGAAAACTAAGAAGAAGAAAGGAAACAAGGGGAAAGCTCCCAGTACTGCTGCTAAAAGCAAGGGAAAAGCCAAAGCTATGGCAGACAAGGGCAAGTGTTTCCACTGCAATGTAGATGGACATTGGAAGAGAAACTGCCCAAAGTACCTTGCTGAGAAAAAGAAGGAAAAGGAAGGTAAATTTGATTTACTTGTTTTAGAAACATGCCTGGTAGAACATGATGAGTTAACCTGGATACTCGATTCAGGAGCAACTAATCATGTTTGCTCTTCTTTTCAGGAAAATAGTTCCTTTCGGCAGTTAAACGATGGGGAAATGACACTCAGGGTCGGAACTGGAGAAGTCATTTCAGCTAAAGCAGTGGGAGCTGCGAAGTTATTTTTTAGAAATAGATTCTTACTTTTAGAAAGTTTGTTAATCGTTCCCAAGATTAAGAGGAACTTAATTTCTATTTCATGTTTGATTGAACAATCGTATACAGTTACTTTTGATATGAATGAAGCGTTCATTTATAGAAATGGTGTACTTATTTGTTCAGCCAAATTGGAAAATAACTTGTATGTTTTAAGACCAACCGAAAACAAAGCACTTTTAAATCACGAATTATTTAAAACTGCTGAAACTCAAAGTAAAAGGCAAAAGATTTCTCCATCAAGTAACAATACTCATCTTTGGCATCTCAGACTTGGTCATATAAACATCGATAGGATCGGTCGTTTGGTAAAGAATGGACTTCTAAGCAAGTTAGAAAATGATTCACTACCACCTTGTGAATCTTGTCTCGAGGGAAAAATGACCAAGAGACCCTTTACTGGAAAAGGTTACAGAGCGAAAGAACCCTTAGAGTTAATACATTCGGATCTATGTGGTCCAATGAATGTAAAAGCTCGAGGAGGGTACGAATATTTCATCTCATTTATAGATGATTATTCTAGATATGGTTACTTGTACCTAATGGGACATAAGTCTGAAGCCCTTGAAAAGTTTAAGGAGTTTAAGGCTGAAGTTGAAAACCTATTAGGTAAATCTATTAAAGTACTTCGATCTGATCGAGGAGGGGAGTATATGGATCAAAGATTCCAGGATTATATGATAGAACATGGAATCCAATCTCAACTCTCAGCCCCTGGTACACCTCAGCAGAATGGTGTGTCAGAAAGGAGAAATAGAACCTTGTTAGACATGGTTCGATCAATGATGAGCTATGCTCAATTGCCTAGCTCGTTTTGGGGGTATGCAGTAGAGACTGCAGTATACATCTTGAACAATGTTCCCTCGAAAAGTGTTTCTGAAACACCTTTCGAATTATGGAAGGGGCGTAAACCTAGTTTGCATCACTTTCGCATCTGGGGTTGTCCAGCACACGTGCTTGTGACAAATCCTAAGAAACTGGAACCTCGTTCAAAACTGTGCCAATTTGTTGGTTACCCTAAAGAAACGAGAGGTGGTTATTTCTACGACCCACAAGAAAATAAGGTGATTGTATCGACAAACGCCACTTTCTTAGAGGAAGACCACATGAGAGATCATAAACCACGCAGCAAAATAATATTAGGAGAAGCTACTGAAGAATCATCAAGAGTTGTTGATGAAGTTGGACCTTCAACAAGGGTTGATGAAGGAACTAGTTCTTCAGATCCATCCCGTCCATCTCAAACGTTGGGATGCCTCGACGCAGTGGGAGGGTTGTATTTCAACCTGACCGCTACTTGGGTTTAACTGAAACTCAGGTTGTCATACCTAATGATGGCATTGAGGATCCATTGTCCTATCGACAGGCAATGAATGACGAAGATAAGGATGACTGGGTCAAAGCCATGAACCTGGAAATGGAGTCTATGTACTCCAATTCTGTATGGGAACTTACAGATCTACCAAATGGGGTAAAACCCATAGGGTGCAAATGGATCTATAAGAGAAAAAGAGATGCAGCTGGAAAGGTACAGACCTTCAAAGCTAGACTAGTGGCAAAGGGTTATACCCAAAAGGAAGGGGTTGACTATGAGGAAACCTTTTCTCCTGTAGCCATGTTAAAGTCCATAAGAATTCTCTTATCCATAGCCACATATTATGACTATGAAATATGGCAAATGGACGTCAAGACTGCCTTTCTGAATGGTAATCTTGAAGAGAATATCTTCATGTCTCAACCCGAAGGGTTCATAGCCCAAGGTTAGGAACAAAAGGTTTGTAAGCTCAATCGATCCATTTATGGATTGAAGCAAGCGTCCAGATCATGGAACATTAGATTTGATACTGCAATCAAATCTTTTGGCTTTGACCAAAACGTTGATGAGCCTTGTGTATACAAGAAAGTCAACAAAAGGAAAGTAGCTTTTCTAATACTTTATGTAGACGATATCCTACTCATTGGGAATGATGTAGGATACCTCACTGACATTAAGAAATGGCTAGCAGCCCAATTCCAAATGAAAGATCTGGGAGAGGCTCAATACGTTCTGGGAATCCAAATGATTAGGGATCGTAAGAACAAAACGCTAGCTCTGTCTCGATATTCGATGCAAAACTCCAAGAAGGGACTACTACCCTTCAGACATGGGGTACACCTGTCTAAGGAACAATCTCCTAAGACACCTCAAGAAGTTGAGAACATGAAACACATTCCCTACGCCTCAGCTGTGGGCAGCTTAATGTATGCTATGCTCTGCACTAGGCCTGACATATGTTATGCAGTGGGAGTAGTCAGTAGGTATCAGTCTAATCCAGGGTTGGACCACTGGGGAGCGGTTAAGAATATCCTCAAGTATCTTCGGAGAACGAGGGACTACATGCTTGTGTATGGAGCTAAGGATTTGATTCTTACTGGATACACTGACTCTGACTTTCAAGCTGATAAGGATTAAAGGAAATCCACATCGGGGTCAGTATTCACCCTCAATGGAGGAGCAGTAGTGTGGAGAAGCATCAAACAAGGATGCATAGCAGACTCAACCATGGAGGCTGAGTATGTAGCAGCTTGCGAAGCAGCTAAGGAGGCAGTATGGCTCAGAAAGTTCTTGACTGATTTGGAAGTGGTTCCGAATATGAACGTGCCCATAACACTATACTGTGACAACAGTGGGGCTGTAGCCAACTCAAAAGAACCTCGAAGCCACAAACGGGGTAAACACATCGAGAGGAAGTATCACCTGATACGGGAGATTGTGCAAAGAGGAGATGTGATCGTCACTAAGATCGCCTCAGAGCACAACATCGCTGATCCATTTACGAAGGCTCTCACGGCTAAAGTGTTTGAGGGTCATCTAGAGGGTCTAGGTCTACGAGATATGTATGCCATCTAATCTAGGGCAAGTGGGAGAAATGTATAATGGGTATAAGGATGCCCTAGTTCATTGTATTATATACATGACATTTCCAGCTTTAGATTATTGCATTTACATCCCACTAACTAGTGTTTTAGTTCAAGTGGGAGTTTGTTGGGTTTTATGCCCTAAAACTCGTAGATAGTGAATGTAACTGTTGACCGGATATTAATGAAATAATATTGATATATTTTTCCATTAATTGTTATTAGTTATTTTATATTTGTCTTTGCCTAATAATAACCCTAATCCAATAAACTAGACATCCAAGGCTGTAATATGAGTCTTGAACTATATGTAGCGACATATGGGATCATTGTTCAAGAAACAGCCTAAAGGGTCTATAGTATAGGGATAAGACTGGGTGCCTTATCCTCGTGAAACTATGGATACGACTCACTTTGTATTTGATACAAACGCTGCGATCCAACGCGTTCGTGTAGGAGACATGCGAGTGGGGGTATCCTATGCAATGAGTTTGCATAAGACCGGACCGCGAAATAGTAACCACCGGTTATAACACCGTTAACTAGTTGGTTTTCTATTTCACTAGGACGACCTAGACAACTTAGTCTTAATCCTGAGTTGATTATGGACTCCTGCTCATGAGAGATTGTCCTTTGATTTGTATGGGTGAGAGTGGCCAATACGCCGACTCAATAAGCCTACCCCTTTGGGGACAAGACCGAATGAGGAGCTGGGAACATAATTGTACAAGATGGAATTCACTCCTTCCCGACTTTAGGGAAGCAGATGAGTGTTCCCTTAAGTGGTTACTCCGAGTCTTGAACAAAGGGCCCTACCCTCTTAATGGCACGAGAGGGTTTTCTGTTTGATGGTTGGACCACAAACAGGTTGTTCATTAGAGGAGAATTGGTACTTAAGGAAATAGAAGTAACCCAGGGGTAAAACGGTAATTTGACCCAGCTGGTGTTACGGACACTCGTGAAGGGCTAACTAGTCGATATTGGTCTATATCCGTGGACACAGAAAATATGTCTGCAGTGAGAAGAGTGCAACTGTGAGTCTATAGTGGAATGAACACACAGTTAACGAATATTGATTAATGTGGTTAATGAGTTTGACCAATTAATCTCACATCGTTGGAGCTTCTGATCTGCAGGTCCATTAGGTCCCACTGGTAGCTCATAAAGTAATTTGAGGCAACTAAGTAATAAATGTAAATTGAAAATGTTCAATTTACTAAGGGAAACAAATATAATATATATTGATATATTATTATGAGAGAAATTAAATATTTGAAGAAGTTCAAATATAGATTTATGGAAGATTGAAAGAGTTCAAATAATGAATTAATTAATTTAAGTCCTAAAATGTGTTTGGGCAAAATTAATTAATTCAAGGCCGGAAATTAAATATGTGATATTTAATTGGTGGTTAATTAATTAAAGAATTCATTAACCATGAATTAATCAATTATGTAAATAATTAATCACTTAAGGAAGTGATTAATCATTTATGGGAATGATCTAATCACTTATGGAAGTAATTAGTCATTTATGGAAAAGATTAATCAATTAGGGAATTGATTGATCATGATTGATTAATTAAGAAATAAGATTGAATCAATTTTGGAAAAGATTGATTTAATTGAATATTTTATTCATGGCCTCTCTTCTATAAATAGAACACTAGACCTAATTGGTCAAGACAAGACACTCTTGCTCTTGCTCTTAGACTCTCAAAGACAAGACCTAGAATTCTCTCTAGCCTCCCTCTTCGAGAAAGACTCCCACAAGTCTTTTGCCTCCTAGACTTAGAGACATACCGGTGTAACCTCTGTGGTGATTGTGTCAATCAAAGAAGAAATTTCCAGCGAAGAAAAACAAAGGCGGCTGCTGCGTTTTCGTTCGTGGAGCGTCGTTGGCGAAGAACGGTCAAGTCTTCAACGAAGGTTTGAAACGGTTTTTCCTCTTTTCTTTAGAAAAGTATTAAAAATAAATTTAGATTTATTTTAGCATGTTTAAACCAATTTTACAGCGGCTTTAAAGGTTGTTTAAAGTTTTGTTTAAGTTATCGTAACGGTATTTTAATGTTAATTAATATACGGCGTAAGGTCCAATCGATGCGCTTCCGCTGCGTGGGGACTTTTATTCCCTTCAATGCCAGGCAGTGTCCCACTAAAGGCGAAGAAAATGCTGAGAAGCCAGCCCTTAAGGCCCCACCAATGCAAGCTCAAGGTGGAAATCAGAGGGCGCGTGTCTTTGCCCCAACGAAGGAAGAAGCAGATGATGAGGATGTCGTGGTTACAAGTACGCTCACTCTAACCTTGTCTTGTGTGTGATTGTGTGGTTGTGAATCTTATTCTTGTCACCTGTTGCTTCAGGAACTATTTTGGTTCTGAGTGTCCCCGCCTTTGTTTTGTTTGATTCGGGGTCAAGTCATTCATTTATTTCTTCAGTGTTTGTTAGCCAAGCAAATCTTGAGTTAGAACCGTTAGGTTATCTTCTTTCGGTATCTACACCCTCCAGCTCTGTTTTGCTTGCTCAGCAAGTAGTCAAGTTCGGAGTAGTCTCGATTGCAGGTCAGACCCTTGAAGCAAGGTTAATCCAATTGGATATGCACGACTTCGATGTAATCCTGGGCATGGACTGGTTGGCTAGCAATAAAGCCACCATTCATTGTGCTAAGAAGGAGGTGCATCTCAAATTGCCTCCAGGCCAAGGGTTTAAGTTTAAAGGATCAAAGAGCGGAAGTCCTAAGGTAGTTTCTGCCTTAAAAGCCAAGCATCTTCTGCAGCATGGAGCTTGGGCTTACTTGGCAAGTGTGGTGGATGTTTCTAAGGATTTGCCCAGTTTGGACTCTGTCCCTATTGTTAAAGAGTACCCAGATGTCTTCCCAGAAGATCTCCCTAGGCTACCTCTAGCTCGAGAAGTGGACTTCTATATAGACCTTCTTCCTGGGACAACACCATTGTCTAAGGCACCTTATAGGATGGCACCAGCTGAGCTTAAGGAACTCAAAGTGCAGCTTGAGGAGCTGTTGGATAAGGGGTTAGTGTTTCCCATTGGGGTGCTCCGGTCTTGTTCGTCAGGAAGAAATATGGTTCAATGAGGCTCTGCATTGACTATCGGGAGTTAAATAAGGTGACTGTGAAGAACAGATACCCCCTCCCTCGTATTGATGATCTCTTTGATCAGCTTCAGGGAGCTAGGGTGTTCTCGAAGATCGATTTGCGTTCTGGTTACCATCAGCTGAGGATTAAGGAAGCCGACATCCCTAAGACTACCTTCAGGACCAGGTATGGCCATTATGAATTCACCGTAATGTCGTTTGGACTTACCGATGCTCCTACAGCCTTCATGGATCTCATGAATCGTGTGTTCAAAAGCTTCCTGGACTCGTTTGTGATAGTCTTCATCGATGACATCTTGATCTATTCTAAGAGCAAGAGTCAGCACGAGCAGCACCTCAGGCAGGTTCTGGAAGCCTTGAGGAGCAACGAACTCTATGCTAAATTCTCAAAGTGCGAGTTTTGGCTGAATGAAGTTGCTTTTCTCGGCCATGTGGTTACCAAGGATGGTATTGCAGTTGATCCGTCTAAAGTGGAAGCAGTGCGTAGTTGGCCCAGACCCAGCACAGTGACCGAAATTCGCAGTTTCCTTGGGTTAGCAGGCTACTACCGGAAGTTTGTCCAAGATTTCTCTAGCCTTGCGGCACCATTGACTCACTGACTCGCAAGAATGCGACCTTCACCTGGAGCGAGGATTGTGAAAAGAGTTTCCAGGAGTTGAAGGACCGGTTGACCACTGCCCCAGTGCTAACCATCCCTGATGATTCGGTGGGAATAATGGTGTACAGTGATGCTTCAAGGAAGGGATTGGGTTGTGTGCTCATGCAATATGGGAAGGTAATTGCTTATGCCTCGCGTCAGCTTAAAGGGCATGAGCTTAACTACCCCACGCACGACTTGGAGCTTGCAGTAGTGGTATTTGCCTTGAAAATCTGGAGACACTATCTGTATGGAGAAAGGATTCAGATTTTCACCGATCATCAGAGTCTGAAGTACTTCTTCACCCAGAAGGAGCTGAACCTAAGGCAGAGACGATGGTTGGAGTTGGTCAAGGATTATGATTGCGAGATCAGCTATCAACCTGGAAAAGCAAATGTTGTGGCAGATGCTCTTAGCAGGAGAGCAGCAAGCGTGGCGTCCCTGGTTTCTTCTAGAAGCCCTTTGCTAGCTGAGTTGGATCGGTCAGAGATTGAATTGGCCGTGTCAGATGTTTCAGCTTTGTTGGGCTCAGTAATCAGTGGTTACTAGCTTAAGGCAGCGGATCGCGGATGCCCAACAAGAAGATCCAGAGTTAGTCAAGCACCTGGGTAAGGTAGGTCAAGGTGATTTTACCCTCGCCAGTGACTCGGCCTTACTGTTCCAAAGAAGGTTGTGTGTGCTTAAGGATGACTCGTTGAAGCAGTTGTTGATGGAAGAGGCCCACAACACCCCTTTCTCGATTCATCCTGGCAGTACTAAAATGTACAAGGACCTCAAGATGCATAACTGGTGGCATGACATGAAGAAAGAGATTGCTTTGTTTGTTAGCAAGTGCTTGACGTGTCAGCAGGTGAAAGCCTTGAGGCAAAGGCCATCTGGATTGTTGCAACCTTTGGAGATTCCTGTTTGGAAGTGGGAGAATGTTGCTATGGATTTTGTGGTTGGTTTGCCGAGATCCGTGAAAGGCAACACAGTGATTTGGGTGGTGATTGATCGTTTGACCAAGTCATCTCATTTTATTTCGGGTAAAGCCACTTATTCTGTGGAAAAGTGGGCGTAATTGTACCTTAAGAAGATAGTGAGGCTTCACAGTGTGCCAGTTTCGATAGTATCTGACAGAGACCCTCACTTCACATCTACCTTTTGGCGTAGTTTGCAAAAGGCGCTTGGTACTCGGTTGGTTTCAGTACTGCTTTCCACCCCCAGACCGATGGCCAGACTGAGCGTTTGATTCAGGTTTTAGAGGATATGCTCAGAGCCTGCGTGTTGGACTTTGGAGGCAGTTGGGAAAGTCATTTGTATCTAATAGAGTTCGCTTACAATAACAGCTACCAGTCAACCATTGGCATGGCTCCTTATGAGGCTCTGTATGGTAAAAGGTGCAGGTCGCCCGTTCATTGGGATGAGGTTGGTGAAAAGGCTTTATTAGGACCAGAAATGGTTCAGATGACTAACGATGCTGTCCAGAGGATAAGGGCAAGGATGCAGCTTGCTCAAAGTAGGCAGAAGAGCTATGCAGATACTAGGCGCAAAGAACTGGAGTTCAGTGTTGGTGATCATGTGTTCTTGCGAGTGGCGCCTATGAAAGGAGTTCTTCGTTTTGGCAAGAAGGGAAAGCTTAGCCCCAGATTCATCCGGCCTTATGAGATATTCGAACGCGTTGGCCCTGTTGCCTACAAGTTGGCATTACCACCAGCCATGTCTGCAGTGCATAATGTGTTTCATGTGTCTATGCTAAGGAAGTATGTCCACAACCCTGCTCATGTGTTGAAACCAGAACCATTATTGCTTAATGAGGATTTGACATATGAGGAGAAGCCTATCAAGATTTTGGCCAGGGAAGCAAAAGTCTTGAGAAACAGGACCATTAACTTGGTAAAGGTGTTGTGGAAGAATCATCGAATGGAGGAAGCGACCTGGGAAAATGAAGCTGAGGTTCGAGCCAAATATCCAGAACTCTTCGAGCAGCAAACTTTCGAGGACGAAAGTTCTTAAGGTGGGGAGATTGTAACGCCCCGCATTTTCAGGTACGAATAACTCTGTTAAATTATAATTTAATTCGGAGTTTTAGTTCCTGTTGGGCTGCTTTAAGTTATTTATTTTTGGTGGTTGCTTGGAGTGGGTTAATTTTATTTAAGCCAAGAAATTCTTTTTCCTTCGAGAATTAAATTTAAAATTTGCCTAAATCCTTATAGATAATCTAAGATTTGATTGGGTTTTTGGAGACCTTAATTGAGTCTTTAAATATGAGGCTTAGGTTATTAGTTTTAATTTAAGAAAAGAAAAGAAGGAAGCCCTAAACTAAACTCTTTCTCCCTCATTCTTTTCGTGAAGCAGAAGCCGCAAGCCCCCTTCTTTTCCTTCCCATTTTTCTTCCTCTCCCGCGCAGCCAAGCTTCCCGAAGGCCATCTTCGGCGTCTTTTCTCTCTCCCTCTTGTGTGTTCGTCTGCCGGCAGCAAGGCTCTCGAAGCCGTTGATTTCTCCCTCTCGCGTGGTCGATGTCGTTTCCCTTGTTTGCAGCTCGCCGCCGCCGTTTCAAGCCGCGCCGCCCTACAGTCCGTTCCGTCTCTTTCCTCGCGTGTAAGGTCCCTCTCTCTCCCGTTTTCTTCCCTTCTCCGGCAAGTAACCCCCGACCAGCGGCGGTTTAAGGCTGTCAATCCCTCTCTTTCGCGCGCCGCTAACCCTTCCAGTGTGTTCTCCATCCTTCATCCGCACGCGCGTAGCAGACTCTCAGCTGTAGCAATAGCTCGTCATCATCCCACCTCCTTATTTCGCGAGTAGGTTGAGTGTAAGTCGCCGTTTCCTTCGATTTTCTTCTTTTAGTTCAGTGGGTTGCATTTTCTTCCATTCGAGTTCTACAGGCAGCGTGTTAATCAATCCTTTTCCTGTTGTTTTCTGCTAGACTCGTGGGTAGAAGGCAGAGTGTTCGTTGTTCTGGCATTTTAGGCGTGTTCGGGCTGATTTAAGGATCGTTTCGGCGTGTTTAGGCTCTTTCGGTAAGCTCTCGATATTACCCATGAATTATTAAGCTCGAAATAAGTTTACCCACTCTCGTTCGGTGTTTAAATTGAGTTTCGTTGTTGGTTCTTATTTTTCTTGCGCTGTTCGGAGCCGTTTTGGGTTCGAGATCACCCCTGTATTGTGACCCATCGTTCGTGGAGCCTTAAACTTGAACACCCAGTGCCTAGGGTCTCTAAGCAAGTTGTTTTAAACCTCTTTGCTTGCTGGACAGCACGTGTTCGAGGTCTTTCGGACGCTGAACGGTAAATTCCAGCACCTCTAGTTCCTTTTCTCAAGTCTCTTAGGTGGTTTAAGTCGATTCCTAACCTTTTGAGAGCCTTTGCTTGTCCTTTAGGCTCAATCGGATACTTTCGATCAAGGCCCAAGCCCTTAAAGTAAAGTTAAGGCGGTAAGGGTGTGTTTAGGCCCTTTTGAATTTAATTTAAGTAATTTAGAATGGGTCCTAATCCTTGGAGCACTTTTGCTGTAGGTCTGGGTTGGTATTAAAGCGTTCGAGCTAAGCTTTAAGATTTGGTTCCAGGTGAGAATTTCCTTCCCTTAGCGTTCTTTAGTTTTAAAATAGGTTCTTAGCTTTGAGGTCTGTTCCTTAAGCGATTATTCTGTTGTTTAGGGGCTTCGTTGGTTGGTTTAGGATCGTTTAGGAGCATTAGAGCTTCCGGTAAGTAGTTCTTATCTGATGAAGTCTGTTTGACTGCGTGATGCATGCTGATTGTTTACTCGCTTTATAACTGTTCTCATGTTTCTTGTTTCTCTAAATATATATGTATATATATGAAATCTTTGAAAAACATGAACTGTTGTTGCGTGATGATTGGTTGTAAAGCATTTTGGTTCTGTTGTGCATTCATGAGTGAGTCGAGAGCATGTGGTTATACGTATATGCTTGGTGGGCATATTACGTGAGTCTAGAAGCGTTGCAGGGCATATGCATTCTAGATAGATGTGAGATAGAGGTTGATAACTCTCCAAAAGGGAGTTATTTAGGCCTTATTTCTATAGGGATTTGTGTGTCTTTTGTGCTAAATAGGGTTGCTTTTAGATAGATATTATATGTTTTAACCCATTTGGAAGAATGGATGCTTTGGAAGTTATTTTGTGCAGAATATATTGTTGAGCAACTTGAGGGAGCAAAATCTGTGCTGAAGCAAAGCTGGGAGCAAAACTGCCACGTCACAGCTCGTTAGCCAATTTAACAAACTGAATTATGTTAAGCTATTCTCGGATTTATGGAGCAAGGAGAGCCATCCACGTGTCTAAGTCAACCTAATTCAAGCCTCCTATCACTCTATAAAAGGAGATAGCCGCCCAAGTCAAATTCATTCCTTTTTGGGAAGGGAATTCCATCCTTGGGAGGAACATTTCACTTTTGGAGAGAGATTGGAGACCTACAAGAAGACCATCGATTGCAAACTAATCAAGGGAATTAATATTTTCTTGTATTACTTTGTAGTTATGGATGCATTTACTTATATTTTAATGTGTGTCTCTATGCACTTTATGAACTAAGTAATTTTAGGCGTTGGTTAGGAAACATGTAGTTGTCGTGCTTAATATCTATTCAATAAATGTTGATTGATGCATCTTGATTATTTGTTGTGCTCATTTATATTTTGTGCCCGCCTGGCCAGCCGGTATGAATATCACTTTCTAGTTTCAGGGATGATTTAAGGAGTGTGTGACATTTATTCACACTAGATCAATGTGTATTGGTGAACGCCAGTGACTGAGCTAGGGATAGCCAGTTGCCTAGTGCTTGATCGGTAGTGCTTCATTGGAGTTGAAACACATTCTAAAAAATCCGGAGTTCCGGGAGGAATCCGCTAATAAGACTGCGAGAGTTTTGCATGATCAATAATATTGCTAGAGCATCTTTTAAAACAATTACTAAATCCTGACCAGCGCCTGTTTCTAATCTGTTTTCCTATTTGTTTACTTTCTGTTCTGTCATTTCTTTTGCTTCAGCATTCTATAAAAACCAATCATTTTAACCACTTTTGAAACCATTGAAAAACTAAACAAAATAGATAAAGTGGAAGCTAGTTCAGACATTGGATTCGATAAATACTTATTTCTTGCTACGGACTGTGTATACTTGCACAGAGTTCTAGAGTCTATTTCTTACTCATTTTTGCTCACTCTGGAAACCCAACAAGTTTTTGGCGCCGTTGCCGGGGACTTGAATAAGTTTTTATCTGATCTGTTTTGTGTATGTGTTTTAGTGGTTTGGTGCTAGAACTTTTTGATTATTTCTTTTGTTTTTGCAGGTGTGACTTTGGTGCATGAACGATCCGCTTGGGATAAGGTTCGAGCTTGATCCAGAAATCGAGAGGACATTCAGGAGAAGAAGGAGAGAGCAGCGTAGAAACCAGAATTCAATGGATAACGTGCCGCGTCTCCCGCAGGCTCTAGAAGACCCAGCGAACCCCCAGCAGAATCGTGTGTTGCAGCAAAACCAGCTGCTGGAGCAAAATGAACAACAAAATAATCAGGCTGAGAATCCTATCTTGGTAGCAAATGATAGGGCCAGAGCCATTCGAGCGTATGCCTTTCCAATGTTTGATGAGTTAAATCCAGGGATTGCATGTCCTCACATTGAGGCAGCAAATTTTGAAATGAAACCGGTAATGTTTCAGATGTTGCAAACCGTGGGTCAGTTCCATGGTTTGTCATCTGAAGACCCCCATTTACATCTTAAGTATTTTCTAGGAGTTAGTGATTCTTTTGTAATTCAAGGAGTGCCTAGAGATGCTCTTAGATTAACTTTGTTCCCGTTTTCTCTTAGAGATGGAGCAAAGACATGGTTAAATTCTTTTGCTCCACGATCAATTAGGACATGGAATGAGTTAGCAGAAAAATTTCTTAGTAAATATTTCCCACCAAATAGAAATGTTAAATAGAGGAGTGAAATAGTAGGGTTTAGGCAACTTGAAGATGAAACTTTTAGTGAGGCTTGGGAGAGGTTTAAGGAGTTTTTGCGAAAGTGTCCCCACCATGGTTTACCACATTGTATCCAAATGGAAACATTTTACAATGGGTTAAATGGAGCAATCCAAGGTATGGTTGATGCTTCAGTTGGAGGGGCTCTTTTGGCAAAAACTTTTAATGAAGCCCATGAAATTTTAGAAAGAATATCAACTAATAGTTGCCAGTGGTCAGATGTTAGAGGCACAAATAAAAAGGTTAAGAGTGTGTTAGAGGTTGATGGTGTGTCCACCATTAGGGCTGATATTGCAATGTTAGCTAACGCTCTTAAAAATGTGACAGTGGTTAGTCATCAGCAGCCGCCAGGTGTGGAGCCTGCTGCAGTGGTGAACCAAGTTGCAGAGGAAGCATGTGTCTATTGTGGTGAAGAGCACAACTATGAGTTTTGCCCCAACAATCCAGCTTCTGTGTTTTTTGTAGGTAATCAGAGGAATAACCCTTATTCTAACTTTTATAATCCAGGTTGGCGCAACCACCCCAACTTCTCATGGGGAGGACAAGGAAGTAATGTGCAAACACAGCAAAAGGTGAACCGGGATTTGCTAAAGCGCAGGTATTGCCCCAGCAAAATAAGCAGGCTTTGCCCCAACAAAATTCGAAGAGTTCTCTTGAGGTAATGATGAAAGAATATATGGCTCGTACAGATGCCGCAATTCAAAGTAATCAAGCTTCGATGAGAGCCCTGGAATTGCAAATGGGCCAGCTAGCTAGTGAGCTGAAGGCAAGGCCTCAAGGGAAATTTCCTTCAGATACTGAACACCCTAGAAGGAAAGGTAAGGAGCAGGTAAAGGCAGTAACTCTTAGGAGTGGTAAGCCACTAGAAGAGAGAAAAGAGCCTAGTAAAACCCCGGATGTAGAAAAGAATTGTGATAAAAATGTTGTAGTTGAGAAAAAGTTGGAGTCTGGTCAGGGTGCTGGAGGCAGCAATAATGATGCTGGAGCATCTGGGTCTGTTTCAGATGTGGAACCACCTTATGTACCACCTCTACCTTTTCCACAAAGGCAAAGGCCTAAGAATCAGGATGGTCAATTTAAGAAGTTTTTAGAGATTCTTAAGAAATTGCATATAAATATCCCTTTAGTAGAAACTATTGAGCAAATGCCTAATTATGCTAAATTTCTTAAGGATATTTTAACTAAAAAGAAGAGGTTAGGTGAGTTTGAAACTGTATCTCTTACTGAGGAATGTAGTGCTATTCTTAAGAATGGGCTACCAACCAAGGCTAAGGATCCAGGATCATTTACTATACCTTTGTCTATAGGTGGAAAAGAGTTAGGTAGAGCACTTTGTGATTTAGGTGCAAGCATTAACCTTATGCCTCTTTCGGTCTATCGAAAGCTAGGTATTAGTGAAGCTAGACCTACCACAGTCACACTCCATGAAGGTGTTCATATAACACGCGGAAGCAATTGAAGATCGGGAGCACCTAACTACATCAATTTTACATCTAAAGCATGCATGTCCTAAAGAAACTAAAATAGAGAGTTTAGAACAACCAACCTTTTGCAGCTCAATAGGTGGACCTCCGTGGATTCTTTTCTTCTCCAATCTACTTAGGACAACCCTTAGAGTCTTCCCTACTATTCCCCAGGCCAAGAACGACTTGTGGGAGTCTATAAAGATAGGGAATGGGAAGGGAATGCTTGAAGGTTCAAGCACTTGAGAGATATGAGGAGATGAGAGTGTTTGAGTGTAAATTCCAGCAGCATAACAGTATGGAAAATCACTCACTTCCTTTGAATCTGATTCATGATTCTTATATAGACATCTTCCTTGCAAAGAGAAGCCTCATGACACTAGACACATGGTGAAATTGCAACTCAAAGTGGATTCTAGGTGTTTAAATCACAACACATGCAACTAGTGCATGGTTGTGTTGTCTTCCACTATGCATCAACATGCAAGAGTGGGAATCCCACTAAATCCACTAAATTGAATCAATATTCATAATTTTCAGCTTGCAATTCACTCTTTATTTCAATCCTAAATTGAAATTGATTTCTAGGCAATTAATTGGGACATTTCAAAGTAATTTGATATGATTAATCTAATTAACCATTGTCACCTTGTGCCATTCATTATATATGATTCTTAATCCATATATATTGTATTTAAAACACTTTTAAATTCTTTATCTCTCAATTTCTAATTTAATTCATAATTAAATCATTGTGTCAAACACATTTTACGAAAATGCCCTATTTCCCGTTTTTAAACGATTCAAAGATTCCTATCAATATTTTCTAGGCTTTAATCCGATATGAGCTAGTTAGGGGACCTAATGGACCTATAGATCATGGGCTCCAACGGTTTGAGGCTAACCGACTAATCTCATTATCTAAGCTAGCCAAGATTCGTTAACTATCGGGACACTCCACTATAGCCTGATAGTTGCACACCCCTCAATATAGATATATTTCCGTCCACTTGATTTAACCATGCTCAGTAAGTCGATCCTTCACAGGTTGTTCATAGCTATAGCTAGGTCAAAAGTCCGTTTTACCCATATAGTACTTTTTGTTCCTTAAGTCCCACTGATCCTCTAATGAACAATTGGTTTATGGTCCAACCAATAAACCGAGTCCCTCTCGGGCCAATGAGAGGGCGGGATCCCTTTGTTCAAGCCCCGGAGTCAGCACTTAAGGGAACAACCTCTCTACTATCCCTAATTTGGGTAGGAGTGAATTCCTTCTCGCACGACTATGTCCCCAGCTATCTACCCGTTCCTATCCCTGAAATGGGAGGCTTATTGAGTCGGCGATACTGAGCCACTCTCACCTATGCAGATCTAAGGATAAGCCCGAATAAACAGGAGTTCATAGTTAGCTCAAGATTAAGATCGAGTTACCTAGGTCATCACATGAAATAGTCAGTCTCGTCAGTAAACAGTGTTATAAAGCGAGAGCGACTTATTTCTCAGTCCTGGTCTTATGCAAACTCATTGCATAGGACGCCCCCACTCGCATGTCTCTACATGGACGATTTAGGATCACATCGTCTATACTATCTATAAAGTGGGCCGCGTCTCATAGTGTCCCCAGAATAAGGTACCCAGCCCTATCCCTATACTATAGACCATTTTGGCTATTACTCGAGCTTGATCCACTTTTATGTTTCTACATAAAGCTCAAGTGTTCATCCTATAGCCATGGATCTTAGTTTATTGGATTTGGGTTATCTAATGTGCAATTTACTTATTCAGTAATGACTTTACTGAATTAATCTCGATAACGACTTTATGGAATAGGTATATAATTTTGTTTAACATTCACTATCTACGAGTTTTAGGGCACCAATCCCAACACTCCAATTAGCTGATAGGTCTATCACATATCCAGATGGTAAAATTGAGGATGTCTTAGTGAAAGTAGATAAATTCATATTTTCTGTTGACTTTATTATCTTGGATTATGAGGCAGATAAAGATGTTCCAATTATTCTTGGACATCCATTTTTGGCTACTGGTAGGGCGTTGATAGATGTTAAAAAAGGGGAATTAACAATGAGAGTTTATAATGAGGAAGTAAAATTTAATGTGTTTAAGGCCATGAAGTATCCAGACGAAATGGAAGATTGCTCTTTCATTAGGATTCTGGAGAACACAATTGTGGAGACAGCAATGCAGGATTTGGCTGACAAACATTTGGAAGATCATGGAGAGGTTAGTGTAGAGGATTTAGAAGTTTGTTCTTTAGAAAGAAAAAATGAAAAAGAAGTGTTTAGGTGTGAGGATGTTTTTGAGTCTTTAGATTTAGATCAAAGGAAGGCTCCTCCTATTAAGTCATCCCTGATTGAGGCACCCACTTTAGATTTGAAGCCCTTGCTGGATCATCTAAAGTATGTGTATCTTGGGGAGGGTGAGACGTTGCCCATTATTGTTGCATCAGATTTAATGCCGGAGCATGAACATGCCTTAATAAAATTGCTGCAGCAATATCGCAAAGCGATAGGTTAGACATTGGCTGACATTCAGGGAATTAGCCCATCTTTCTGTATGCACAAAATCATCCTAGAGGAGGGATCCTTTAGGAGTATTGAGCAAGAAAGAAGGTTTAACCCTACAATGAAAGAGGTTGTTAAAAAGGAGGTGATTAAATGGTTGGATGCTGGCATTATTTATCCAATTGCTGATAGCAATTGGGTAAGCCCTGTCCAATGTGTTCCTAAAAAAGGAGGTGTCACGGTGGTGAGTAATAAAGACAATGAGTTGGTCCCAACCAGGACAATAACTGGTTGGAGGGTTTGTATGGATTACAGGAGGCTTAATAAAGCTACCCGTAAGGACCACTTCCCTCTACCATTTATTGACCAGATGTTGGATAGATTGGCTGGTCAGGCCTATTACTGTTTCTTAGATGGTTATTCTGGGTATAACCAGATTACTATTGCTCCTGAAGATCAGGAAAAAACCACTTTCACCTGCCCTTATGGGACTTTTGCTTGTAGGCGAATGCCTTTTGGCCTTTGCAATGCTCCAGCAACATTTCAGCGGTGTATGTTAGCAATTTTTTCTGATATGATTGAGTCCACTGTTGAGGTATTTATGGACGATTTTTCAGTTTTTGGAGGGTCTTTTCAGAGTTGTTTGGATAATTTAGGTAAGGTGTTAAAGAGATGTGAGGATACCCATCTAGTTCTTAATTGGCGGAAATGTCACTTCATGGTGAAGGAGGGCATTGTGTTAGGTCATAGGATTTCTAAGAATGGTCTAGAAGTTGATCGAGCAAAAATTGAGGTTATTGAGAGATTAGAACCACCGAGTTCAGTGAAAGGGATTCGGAGTTTTTTAGGTCATGCTGGATTTTATAGGAGGTTCATAAAGGATTTTTCAAAAATTAGTAAACCTCTTTGTAACTTGTTGTGTATTGATCATGTTTTTTACTTTAATGCAGATTGTAGGAAGGCTTTTGAAACTTTAAAGGCTGCTTTAATCTCAGCACCCATTCTTTGTGCACCTAATTGGAATTTACCATTTGAGGTAATGTGTGATGCGAGTGATTTTGCAGTAGGTGCTATGTTGGGGCAAAAACAGGGTAAATTTATCCATCCTATATATTATGCAAGCAGGGTTTTAAATGAGGCACAAATCAACTATACAACTACTGAAAAAAAGTTGTTAGCTATTGTGTTTGCTTTTGAGAAATTCTGACCATATTTGGTTGGATCCAAAGTCACAGTGTTCACGGATCATGCAGCAGTAAGGTATTTAATGTCTCAGAAAGATGCAAAGCCTAGACTAATTCGTTGGGTTTTATAATTGCAGGAATTCGACTTGGAGATAAAGGACAAGAAGGGATCAGAAAATGTTATTGCAGATCATTTGTCTCGTCTTGATCCATCATCATCTTTGCTGAAGCAATCCTATCTTGGTAGCGAACGATAGGACCAGAGCCATTCGAGCATATGCTTTTCCAATGGTTGATGAGTTGAATCTAGGGATTGCACGTCCTCAAATCCAAGCGGCAAATTTTGAAATGAAACCGGTAATGTTTCAGATGTTGCAAACCGTAGGTCAATTCCATGGTTTGTCATCTGAAGACCCTCATTTACATCTTAAGTCTTTTCTAGGAGTTAGTGATTCTTTTGTAATTCAAGGAGTGCCTAGAGATGCTCTTAGATTAACTTTGTTCCCGTATTCTCTTAGGGATTGAGCGAAGGCGTGGTTAAATTCTTTTGCTCCAGGATCAATTAGGACATGGGATGAGTTAGCTGAAATTTTTTTGAGTAAATATTTCCCACCCAATAGAAATGCTAAATTAAGGAGTGAAATAGTAGGGTTTAGGCAACTTGAAGATGAGACTTTTAGTGAGGCTTGGGAGAGGTTTAAGGAGCTTTTGCGAAAGTGTCCCCACCATGGCTTACCACATTGTATCCAAATGGAAACATTTTACAATGGATTGAACGCGGTAACTCAAGGTATGGTTGATGCTTCGGCTGGAGGGGCCCTTTTGGCAAAAACTTTTAACGAAGCCTATGAAATTTTAGAAAGAATATCTACTAATAGTTTTCAGTGGTCGGATGTTAGAGGCACAAATAAAAAGGTAAGGAGTGTATTAGAAGTTGATGGTGTGTCCACCATTAGGGCTGATCTTGCAATGATTGCTAACGCTCTTAAGAATGTGACAGTGATTAGTCATCAGCAGCCGCTAGTTGTGGAGCCTGCTGCAGTGGTGAACCAAGTTGCAGAGGAAGCTTGTGTCTACTGTGGTGAAGATCACAACTACGAGTTTTGCCCCAGCAATCCAGCTTCTGTGTTTTTTGTAGGTAATCAGAGGAATAACCCTTATTCTAACTTTTATAATCCAGGTTGGCGCAACCACCCCAACTTCGCGTGGGGAGGACAAGGGAGTAATGTGCAAACACAACAAAAGGTGAACCAGCCGGGATTTGCTAAAGCGCAGGTATTGCCCCAGCAAAATAAGCAGGCTTTGCCCCAGCAAAATTCGGGGAATTCTCTCGAGGCAATGATGAAAGAATTTATGGCTCGTACAGACGCTGCAATTCAAAGTAATCAAGCTTCAATGAGAGCCCTTGAATTGCAAGTGGTTCAGCTAGCCAATGAGCTGAAGGCAAGGCCTCAAGGGAAACTTCCTTCACATACTGAACACCCTAGAAGGGAAGGTAAGGAGCAGGTAAAGGCAGTGATTCTTAGGAGTGGTAAGCCACTGGAAGAAAGAGGAGAACCTAGTAAAGACCAGAATATAGAGAAAAATTGTGATAAAAATGTTGTTGTTGAAAAAGAGTTGGAGTCTAGACAGGGTGCTGGAGGCAGCAATAATAATGCTGGAGCATCTGGTTCTGGTCCAGATGTGGAACCACCTTATGTGCCGCCCCCACCTTATGTACCACCTCTACCTTTTCCACAAAGGCAAAGGCCTAAGAATCAGGATGGTCAATTTAAGAAGTTTTTAGAGATTCTGAAGCAATTGCATATAAATATCCCTTTAGTAGAAGCTATTGAGCAAATGCCTAATTATGCTAAATTTCTTAAGGATATTTTAACTAAAAAGAAGAGGTTAGGTGAGTTTGAAACTGTATCTCTCACTGAGGAATGTAGTGCTATTCTTAAGAATGGGCTACCAACCAAGGCTAAGGATCCAGGATCATTCACTATACCAGTGTCAATAGGTGGAAAAGAGTTAGGTAGAGCACTCTGTGATTTAGGTGCAAGCATTAACCTTATGCCTCTTTCGGTCTATCGAAAGCTAGGTATTGGTGAAGCTAGACCTACCACAGTCACACTCCAACTAGCTGATAGGTCTATCACATATCCAGAGGGTAAAATTGAGGATGTCTTAGTGAAGGTAGATAAATTCATATTTCCTGTTGATTTTATTATATTAGACTATGAGGCTGATACAGATGTCCCAATTATTTTAGGTCGTCCATTTTTTGCTACTGGTAGGGCATTAATAGATGTTCAAAAAGGGGAATTAAAAATGAGGGTTTGTAATGAGGAAGTAAAATTTAATGTGTTTAAAGCCATGAAGTATCCAGACGAAATGGAAGATTGCTCTTTCATTAGGATTCTGGAGAACACAATTGTTGAGACAGCAATATAGGATTCGGTGAATAAGCATTTGGAAAATCATGGAGAGGTTAGTGTAGAAGATTTAGAAGTTTGTTCTTTAGAAAGAAACAATGAAAAAGAAGTGTGTAGGTGTGAGGATGTTTTTGAGTCTTTAGATTTAGATCAAAGAAAAGCTCCTCCTATTAAGCCATCCCTAATTGAGGCACCCACTTTAGATTTGAAGCCCTTGCCGGATCATCTAAAGTATGTGTATCTTGGGGAAGGTGAGACGTTGCCCATTACTGTTGCATCAGATTTAATGCCGGAGCATGAAGAGGCCTTAATAAAATTGCTGCAGCAATACCGCAAGCCAATAGGTTGGACATTGGCAGACATTCAGGGAATTAGCCCCACTTTTTGTATGCACAAAATCACTCTAGAGGAGGGATCCTTTAGGAGTATTGAACAACAAAGAAGGCTTAACCCTGCAATGAAAGAGGTTGTTAAAAAGGAGGTGATTAAATGGTTGGATGCGGGCATTATTTATCCGATTGCAGACAACAATTGGGTAAGCCCTGTCCAATGTGTTCCTAAGAAAGGAGGTGTCACGGTAGTAAGCAACAAAGACAATGAGTTGATCCCAACTAGGACAGTAACTGGCTGGAGGGTTTGCATGGATTACAGGAGGCTTAACAAAGCCACCCATAAGGACCACTTCCCTCTGCCATTTATTGACCAAATGTTGGATAGATTGGCTGGTCAGGCCTACTACTGTTTCTTAGACGGTTATTCTGGGTATAACCAAATTACTATTGCTCCTGAGGATCAGGAAAAAACCACTTTCACCTGCCCTTATGGGACGTTTGCTTTTAGGCGAATGCCTTTTGGCCTTTGCAATGCTCCAGCAACATTTCAGCGGTGTATGTTAGCAATTTTTTCTGATATGATTGAGTCCACTGTTGAGGTATTCATGGACGATTTTTCAGTTTTTTGAGGGTCTTTTCAGAGTTGTTTAGATAATTTAGGTCAGGTGTTAAAAAGATGTGAGGATACCCATCTAGTTCTCAATTGGGAGAAATGCCACTTCATGGTGAAGGAGGGCATAATATTAGGTCATAGGATTTCTAAGAATGGTCTAGAAGTTGATAGAGCAAAAGTTGAGGTTATTGAAAGATTAGAACCACTGAATTCAGTGAAGGGGATTCGGAGTTTTTAGGTCATGCTGGATTTTATAGAAGGTTCATAAAGGATTTTTCAAAAATCAGTAAACCTCTTTGTAACTTATTGTGCACTGATCATGTTTTTGACTTTGATGCAGATTGTAGGAAGGCCTTTGAAGCATTGAAAGCTGCTTTAATCTCAGCACCCATTCTTTGTGCACCTAATTGGAATTTACCATTTGAGGTAATGTGCGATGCGAGTGATGCTGCGGTAGGTGCTATGCTGGGGCAAAAGCAGGGCAAATTTATTCATCCTATATATTATGCAAGTAAGGTTTTAAATGAGGCACAAGTCAACTACACAACTACTGAAAAGGAGTTGTTAGCTGTGGTGTTTGCCTTCGAGAAATTCCGGCCATATTTGGTTGGATCCAAAGTCACAGTGTTCACGGATCATGCAGCAATAAGGTATTTAATGACTAAGAAAGATGCAAAGCCTAGACTAATTCGTTGGGTTTTATTATTGCAGGAGTTCGACTTGGAGATAAAGGATAAGAAGGGATCAGAGAATGTCATTGCAGATCATTTGTCTCGTCTTGATCCATCATCATCTTTGCTGAAGCAATCTGCCATTTTAGATGATTTTCCGGATGAACAGCTTTTTTCTGTTGAGGTAAAGGTAGTCAAGGAGATCCCTTGGTATGCTGATATTGCCAATTTTTTGGTCAAGGGAGTCACTCCTGTTGATATGGATTGGAGGCAGAAGAAAAAGTTTAAGCATGATGCAAAGTTTTTCTATTGGGATGAGCCATTTATGTATAAGCAATGCTTTGATGGTATTATTCGTAGGTGTGTTTCAGGTGATGAAGCAAAAGAAATCCTGGAGCAATGTCACTCTTCGCCGTATGGAGGCCATTTCAGCGGTCAGAGGACAGCTATGAGGATTTTGCATTGTGGATTCTTTTGGCCTTCCTTGTTTAAGGATGCCCATTGGTTCTACAAGCAATGTGATGCTTGCCAAAGGAGAGGAAACTTGGGGCCCAGAGATGAGATGCCTCTTACTTACATTTTGGAAGTGGAGTTATTCGATGTGTGGGGTATTGATTTTATGGGACCGTTTCCCCCTTCTAATGGCAATGTTTTTATCTTATTGGCAGTAGATTACGTGTCCAAGTGGGTGGAGGCCATTGCATGCCATCAGAATGATGCTAAGATGGTTTCAAGGTTTCTCCAATCGCACATCTTTGCGCGGTTTGGGACACCTAGAGCTTTAGTAAGTGATGAGGGTACACATTTTGTTAATAATATCTTAACTAAGCTTTTAGCTAAGTATGGGATTAAGCATAGGGTAGCTACCCCTTATCACCCACAGGCTAATGGTCAAGCTGAAATAAGTAATAGGGAAATTAAATCAATTCTAGAAAAAGTAGTCCATCCATCTAGGAAGGATTGGTCTTTTAGGTTGGATGAGGCTCTTTGGGCTTATAGGACAGCCTATAAGACTCCTCTAGGTATGTCTCCCTATCAGTTAGTATATGGGAAAGCTTGTCATTTACCATTAGAGCTAGAGCATAAAACGTTTTGGGCTTTGAAGAAATTAAACTTTGATCTGAGTCGTGCAGGAGCAATTAGAATGCTGCAGCTTAACGAATTGGAGGAATTTCGCCAATTTTCTTATGAGAATGCGAAAATGTATAAAGAAAAGACTAAGTTGTGGCATGACAAGAAAATTAAGCCTAAAGAGTTTGTCAAAGGTCAAAAAGTTTTGCTTTATAATTCTAGATTGAAATTGTTTCCTGGGAAACTAAAGTCCAAATGGTCAGGTCCGTTTGTGGTGATTGAGGTTTTTCCCCATGGAGCAATTACTTTGCAAGATGAAAAAGATGGAAGAGTATTCAAGGTGAATGGACAGCGTGTCAAGCATTATTGGGGAGAGGAGGCTGAAGAAGAGAAAAAGGCTGAAGAAGAAAGATTGCGCAAGCAAAGGGCAGACAGGGGCAAGAGTGTTGCTGCGGCATCGGAGGAACCTGATGAAATAGAAGAGTCACAATTGCCATATGATCGCTTTGTCAACAATCTTGCCAGAGCAAAATATGTAGAGTTGCTGAAAAGAGACTTCCTGTTTGAAAGGGGATTTAGTGGTGATCTTCCACATTTTCTGAGGACCGGTACTGCAGATCATGGGTGGGAACGATTTTGTTCAAAGCCTGAATCTGTGAATGCGCAGGTGGTACGCGAGTTTTATGCAAATATTGACAAAGAAGAAGGTTTCCTAGCAATTGTTCGAGGTATTGAGGTCGACTGGAGTCCTGGTGATATTAACGTACTGTATAACCTTCGAACTTTCCCCCACGCAGCATATAATGAGATGGTTGTAGTGCCATCCAATGAGCAGCTGAGTGACGCTGTGAGGGAAGTTGGTATTGAAGGGGCGCAGTGGCGGCTTTCGAAAACAGAGAAGAGGACGTTCCAATCAGCCTATTTGAAGAGGGAAGCAAATACTTGGATGGGATTTATCAAACAAAGGTTGCTTCCAACGACTAATGACTCGACGGTTTCTAGGGAACGAGTGCTTCTGGCTTTCGCTATTTTGAGGTCTCTCAGTATTGATGTGGGAAAAATTATTGTTGATGAAATATCTGGATGTTGGAAGAAGAAAGTGGGGAAGTTGTTTTTCCCGAATACCATTACCATGCTTTGCAAGCGAGCAGGGGTTCCAGAGAATGAAGAAGATGTGATATTATTTGACAAGGGAATCATTGACACACCTAACTTGGCGCGGCTTCAGCGTACGCAAGAGGCACGTCAGGGTGGGTTGGTCTACGGCATCAACACGATTTTAGAACAACTCGCACTTTCGGCCAGCAGGCAGGAGTTTGCCGAGAGGCAAGCTTTAACCTTCTGGAACTATGTTAGAACTCGTGATGCCAATCTGAAGAAGGCGCTACAGGAGAATTTTTCCAAACCATTTCCAGCCCTTCCAGCATTCCCTGAAGATTTATTGAACCCCTGGATTCCGCCACCGCCTGTCAAGAGAGAAGGAGATGGAGAAGAAGATCCTAATCAGGAGGATTGAAGAAGGGAAATTTGACGAGCAAACTTTTTGATGAATTAATTTTGTTGCTCGAGCATTTCTAACCACATCTTTTTCTATGTTTGCTTGATTTGTTATGTTTCTTTTTCATTTTTCTGATGCTAAAAAATATATATGCTTATGTAATTTCTTTTGCTATGCTTTTAATGAAATTTCCGAATTGTTTCCGTTCCATGAGCACTGAGTAATTCTAACTTAACTAATTCTCTTTCTGAATTTTTGAAGCTTGGACTGGCTAAGCTTAATTAGATCAAGGTATTCTTGAAGGGATAATAGCCCTTGCGCAGCGGAAACGTACAGAACCTTTAACCCCGATTTAATTTAGGAAAAAATACCAATACGTTGAAATAAAATTACAGCAGTAAATAACATAAGAAAACTACTGAAATTTTTCATGTAAAGCATGCTAAAACAACTCTATATGCTGAAGATCTCATCTATAAAGGACCCTATTGATCCGGGATCAAGAAAACTTACTTTAGTAGTCGTTCTCGATCGTTTCACCAACAAATTCTCGTTGAATCCGAAAATTCCAGCAACAAGATTTTTTCCTTTTGATGCTGCAAGCCACTCACGAACACCACCACGTAGAATCACCGGTATTCTCCTAGGATTTTAGGTTGAGTGGCTTGTGGGAACCAACCAAAACTCTAAGGTAGGGAGAATTTTTGGCCTCTATATGTTCTTTGAAAGCACAGAGAACTCTAGTGAGAGAGAGGGTTTGCGTGAGATAGATGGGAAGAGTGATCTATGGAACTTCCCAAATGAATTACGGGGAAAAGAAAAATTATCACCCACAAGAAAACGTCCCACTCCCTTAAAAAAGGCAGTTCACGCGTGTAGGGTTAAGGGGTTGCTTTTTGACTGATCAGTTTTTCAACTGATCAGTTAATAAATAATAGATAATTAAATTAAATTAATATTTAATTTAATTATTAATACATAAAACACTTTTATGTGCATATTCCACTTAACCCAAAGTTTTAATTTAACTTAATTAAATCATAATTTAATTAAAATTAAATTAAAACATCAATATTAATTAATTCACCAATTAATTAATATTTCAATTAAATATCATATATTTAATTATGTTTCTCTCAAATAAACTATAGAATTAATATTCATCATATGAGCATTAATTATAACCTATAGTTTTCTTTATTATGAATCATATTCATACTTTAATAAAATATTTGAACCCCTTCAAATATATAACTCCCCTTAGAAAATTTACCTCAACGCCCCAATGGAGCTACCGGTGAGACCTAATGGACCTACAGATCAGAAGCTCCAACGATATGAGATTAATTGGCTAAACTCATTAACCAAGTTAATCAATGTTCGTTAACTGTGGTTCACTCCACTAAAGAACCACATCTGCACTCTTCTCACTGCAGATATATTTCTGTGCCCACGGATATAGACCATCAACAGCAAGTTACCCCTTCACGTGTGTTTGTACCCCAGCTAGGTCAAATTACCGTTTTACCCCTGGGCTACCTCTTAGTCCTTAAGTACCAGTGCCCCTCTAATGAACAACCTGTTTGAGGTCCAACCAACAAACAGAAATCCCTCTCGTGCCATAAAGAGGGTAGGGCTCATTGTTCAAGACCCGGAGACACCACTTAAGGGAACACACCTCTACTTACCCTAATATCGGGAAGAAGTGAATTCCATCTTGTAAGACTATGTTCCCAGCTCCCCACTCGGTCTTGTCCCCAAAATGATAGGCTTATTGAGTCGGCGAACAGGCCACTCTCACCCGTACAAATCAAAGGACAATCCCTCATGGACAGGAGTCCATAATCCACTCAGGATTAAGGCCAAGTTGCCTAGGTCATCCTAGTGAAATAGAAACCGAGCTAACTAACGGTGTTATAGTTAGTGGTTAACTATTTCGCGGTCCGGTCTTTGTGCAAACTCATTTTACAGGATACCCCCACTCGCATGTCAACTACATGAACGCGTTGGATCATTACGTTTGTATCAAT
This sequence comes from Luffa aegyptiaca, assembly GCA_017139565.1. Lineage (NCBI taxonomy): Eukaryota > Viridiplantae > Streptophyta > Magnoliopsida > Cucurbitales > Cucurbitaceae > Luffa > Luffa aegyptiaca. Next base: position 40,305,683 of record CM029403.1, read on the forward strand.
ATACAAAGCGGGTCGTATCCATAGTGTCACCAGGATAAGGTACCCAGCCTTATCCCTATACTACAGACCCTTTAGGCTAAAACTTGAACATTGATCCCCGTATGTCCCTACATACATGTTCAGCCTCATTCTATCAGCCTTGGATGTTTAGTTTATTGGATTAGGGTTGATAAGACAAGATATAATACAAACATTAAATAATACATCACATTTAATAATGTTCGGTCAAATGTACATTTACTATCTACGAGTTTTAGGGCATAAAACCCAACAAACTCCCACTTGAACTAAAACTCAAGTTTAAGGGAAAGTATATTCAATATAATCCAACGCTGGAAATGGTACATGTATGTTGTACATTACATGAAAAGTAAATATACAAAATACAATAAACTAGGGCATCCTTACACCCATTACACATCTCCCACTTGCCCTAGATTACGTTATATACATGTCTCGCAGACCTAGACTTTCTAGATGACCCTCGAACACTTTAGCCGAGAGGGCCTTCGTATACGGATCAGCAATGTTTTGCTCGGAAGCGATCTTGGTCACGACCACGTCTCCTCTTTGCACAATCTCTCGAATCAGATGATACTTCCTCTCTATGTGTTTACCTCGTTTGTGGCTGCGAGGTTCTTTTGAATTGGCTACAGCCCCACTGTTGTCACAGTATAACGTAATGGGCAAGTTCATATTTGGAACAACTTTCAAATCTGTCAAGAACTTCCTTAGCCAAACAGCTTCCTTCGCTGCTTCACAAGCAGCTACATACTCAGGCTCCATCGTGGAGTCTGCTATGCATCCTTGCTTTATACTTCTCCAAACTACAGCTCCCCCGTTAAGGGTGAAAACTGACCCTGACGTGGATTTCCTAGAATCCTTGTCAGTTTGGAAGTCAGAGTCGGTGTATCCAGTGAGAACTAACTCTTTAGCCCCAAACACCAGCATGTAGTCCCTCGTTCTCCTAAGATACTTGAGGATTCCTTTAACGTCGGTCCAGTGGTCTAACCCTGGATTTGACTGATATCTGCTGACAATCCCTACAGCATAACAGATGTCAGGCCTCGTGCATAGCATAGCATACATTAAGCTACCCACTGCAGAGGCGTAGGGAATCTGTCTCATATCCTCAAGTTCTTGAGGTGTCTTAGGAGACTGTTCCTTAGACAGGTGAACCCCATGCCTGAAAGGCAACAAGCCTTTCTTGGAGTTCTCCATCGAATATCGGGCCAACATCTTGTCGATATACGTTGCTTGAGACAGAGCTAGCGTTTTGTTCTTTCTATCCCGAATAATCTGGATGCCAAGAACATACTGAGCCTCACCCAAATCTTTCATTTGGAATTGGGCCGCTAGCCATTCTTTTACGTCAGACAGATACCCTACATCATTCCCAATGAGTAGGATGTCGTCAACATAAAGTACGAGGAAAGCTACTTTATTCTTGTTGATTTTCTTGTATACACAAGGCTCATCAACATTCTGGTCAAAACCAAAAGATTTGATCGCTGTATCAAATCTGATATTCCAAGATCTGGAGGCCTGTTTCAACCCATAAATGGATCGATTCAGTTTACAAACCTTTTGCTCCTGACCTTTGGTTATGAACCCTTCGGGCTGAGACATAAAAATACTCTCGTCAAGGTTGCCATTCAAAAAAGCTGTCTTGACATCCATTTGCCATATTTCATAGTCATAAAACGTGGCAATGGATAAGAGAATTCTTATGGACTTAAGCATAGCAACTGGAGAAAAGGTTTCTTCATAGTCCACCCCTTCTCGTTGGGTATAACCCTTTGCTACAAGTCTCGCTTTGAAAGTCTGTACTTTCCCAGCAGCATCTCTTTTCCTCTTATAGATCCATTTACACCCAATGGGTTTAACCCCTTCAGGTGGATCTACAAGTTCCCAAACTTGATTGAAGTACATAGACTCCATTTCAAGGTCCATGGCTTTGGCCCACTCGTCCTTATCTACGTCATTCATTGCCTGACGATAAGACAATGGATCTTCTACGCCGTCATCAGGTATGACTACTTGCATATCTGTTAAACCCAAGTAGCGGTTAGGTTGTATCACAACCCTCCCACTGCGTCGAAGCTCTCCCACAACATGAGGAGGACTAGATTGACGAGAAGAACTCGATTCTCCAACAACTCTTGTTGAAGGACCAGGTTCATCAACAACTCTTGTTGATCCTTCTGTAGCTTCTCCTAATACTAACTTACTTCGTGGTTTATGATCTCGAATGTGGTCTTCCTCCAAGAAAGTTTCACTTGTCGATACAAATACTTTATTATCTTGAGGGTCGTAAAAAAGACCACCTCTCGTTTCTTTCGGGTATCCAACAAATTGGCATATTCTCGTACGTGGTTCCAATTTCTTAGGATTAGTCACTAACACATGTGCCGGACAACCCCAGATACGAAAGTAACGCAAACTAGGTTTATGCCCCTTCCATAACTAAAAAGGAGTTTCAGAAACACTTTTTGTGGGAACGTTGTTAAGAATATGTACTGCAATCGCTAATGCATACCCCCAAAACGAGCTAGGCAACTGAGCATAGCTCATCATAGACCGAACCATGTCTAACAAGGTTCTATTTCTCCTTTCTGATACACCATTCTACTGAGGTGTACCAGGTGCCGAGAGTTGGGATTGGATTCCATGTTCTATCATATAGTCCTGGAATCGTTGATCCAAATACTCTCCACCTCGATCTGATCGAAGCGTTTTAATTGTTTTACCCAATAGGTTTTCTACCTCAGCCTTAAACTCTTTGAACTTTTCAAGAGCCTCAGACTTATGGCTCATCAGGTATAAGTAACCGTATCGAGAATAATCATCTATGAAAGAGATGAAATATTCATAACCACCTCGAGCCTTTACATTAATTGGACCACAAAGATCCGAATGTATCAATTCAAGTGGTTCTTTGGCCCTATAACCTTTTCCAGTGAAAGGCCTCTTGGTCATCTTACCCTCGAGACACGATTCACAGGGTGGTAAAGATGTATCTTCTATATCAGTTAGAAGTCCATTTTTAACCAAACGATCGATCCGATCAATGTTAATATGACCAAGACGAAGGTGCCAAAGATACGTATTGTTACTTAGAGGAGAAATCTTTTGCCTTTTGTTTTGCGTTTCGGCTGTTTTAAACAATTCATGACTTAAAATAGCCTTAACATCAGTAGGTCTTAACACAAATAAATTATTCTCACGCTGAGCAGAACATATAAAAATACCATTTCTTGAAATAATTGCTTCATTAAGCTGAAAAGAAATAGAGTATTCTTGTTCTAACAAAGCAGAAACAGAAATAAGGTTCCTTTTAATTCTAGGAACCAAAAACAAGTTCTCTAAAATCAAAAACTTATTTCTAAAGAATAATTTTGCAGCTCCCACTGCACGAGCTGAAACGACCTCTCCTGTTCCAACCTTGAGAGTCATTTCACCATCTGCCAGCTGCTGGAAATCATTTCCCTGAAAAGAAGAGCAAACATGATTAGTGGCTCCCGAATCCAGTATCCAGGCAAACTCATCATGTTCGACGAGACAAGTCTCTAATACAAGTAAATCGAATTTACCTTCCTTTTCTCTCTTATTCTCTGCGAGGTAACGGGGACAGTTGCGCTTCCAATGACCATCTGCGTTGTAGTGGAAGCATCTGCCTTTGTCGGCCACGACCTTGGCCTTGCCCTTACCTTGCACAGCTTGTGCAGGAGCCTTCCCCTTGTCTCCCTTCCTCTTCTGGATTTGCTTCGATGAAGAAGCTTGAGGTACAGATTTAGTCCCTGAGGATGAACCCTTCAGGAACTTCTTTTTGGAATGGGCCACATTGGCCTCTCCTTTTACCACATTTTTGCCCTTGCTTTTCTGCAAGGACTCATAAATCTGTAACTCCGAGAGGAGGGTAGTCAGGTTGAATTGAATCTTATTCATGCTCGCGTTCGTCCTGAAAGACAAATAGCTCGCTGGAAGCGAGTGAAGGATGAACGCAACCTGACTGCGCTCGCAGACTACCCCTCCATTTGCCTCAGCAATATTGAACTGGTTAATCATGTCCAGGACGTGTTCCCGAACAGACTGACCCTCTTGCATCTTGGCATTGAAGACGTTCTTCAAGGCATCGTGGTGGAGCTCATAGGACGGGAGTCCAAACATCTCCTGCAGGGAATTCATAATCTCCCTAGCAGTTTCCACGTTTTCGTAATGCTTGGCCAACACTTCAGACAAGCTGACCAGTATATAGACTTTGACGTTTTCATTGGCCTTAGTCCAGCGTTCATGGGCATCCTTTACTGCCTGAGTGGCAGTGCGAGGGGGAACGGGTGGACATTCCTCCGTTAAGACGAACCTAAGATCCTCTACCACGAGAATGGTATTTAGATTCGATTTCCATTGTGGAAAATTTTCGCCCGTTAGTCGTTCATTTTTAAGCAAGGAGATAATGGAGGAAGACATTGCTGAAAAACAAACAATTGACCGTATTAGTTATCTTTGCCTTAACCCATCACACAAGCAATACAAACAATTGCATACATCCAATCAATTTTGCAAACAAGCAATCAAAGAACCCTAATAAATCTATGATTGTGTTTCGCAACGATGCTTTAGAGGTTTAGAAGAACAGCCACCGAAGGGTGATCAGTTGTTCCTCCTCTAAAATGAGACTCTTCTCAGTCAATTTCTAATACCAGAATAACTCATATTCCATTAGATATTAACCACCGTTGTTCGGTCAAGGATTCGTTAACAAATTAACTCCTCCCCGTAAGTGTTACCCTCCCACTTTCAGATCTCAGAGGCACGGACCAACAGGCTACCGTTAGGAAAAACAACTGTTGGTAATTAGCCTAAGCGATCCTATCCTATTCAGGAGTTCACGGTGTTCCGAATCCTATGATCAGGCCCTCCGAAGGGATGGTTGCTCCAGGGCAACACGCAGGCGGTTCATAGGACTCTCACGGTGTGACCTAGGGGTGGAGACCGAAGGATACGTTGACACGCGTCCCGCTCCCACTTACTATAGTTACTTTCCCCATTCACCTTGGTATTGACCCATGCAAACACTTTCCGAAGGGAGGCCGCTCTACGACGACACGAAGCCGAGCATGGATCTCACGGTGTGAACTATACAGGGACGTAGGAGCAAAACTCGATTTAAATCAAGTTTTGTAATTTTCCTCCCACTAAAGTAACCTATCGGATATTTTAGGGTTTGATTAGACCTAGATAAATCCGGCTAAGTCATTTATCTAAGTCTAGTCCTATTATAACTATTATAATAAGACCTAATGTCTAGGTGTATTAAACCAATTTAATTTACCTAGCGACATTATTCTAACATTAACCTGTGATTAATTCAACTCCGGTGTTCCAGATCAGTTCCCAGGTAGGAGGTGTTCCGTATACCGTCAACTTAAATACCTCCAATCCTTAGACAGAATTTCACTGGTAGAGTTCCCTTATAATCACAGGAATGTTGTCCTACTTAGTTCATTAAAACTATTTTTAAAACTAAGTAAGAATTTCTAATCCTATTAGAAAATGATCTTAGGTCTAATTAATTTTAACACATTAAAATTAATTCATTTAAACCTAAGATCCTAAGTCAGCATGCATATCTTGATTATAGATTGACGGTTTCTAATCATAAATTTTAAACTATTTCAAAATTTTAATGATTAGCCCTATAATCATGCATACTATAGTTTAAATCAATTAACAATCATATTCAAATTAATCAAATTTAAACTATATAACTTTGCATTGCATGAAAATTAATATAACTCTTATATTAACCTATGGATGTTTCATGCTCAATGCAACTTGATTTCCATTTTTAATAAATTAACAATTAATAATTGCCAAAAATGGTAAATCAAAGTAGCATGCTGCAAACAATTCATTTTAATATAACTCTTATATTAAATCTATGGAATTGCATGCATCATTTATAACTCTTAGAAATAAGAGTTATTGGCCATGATTTTAGGGCTTTTAGGCTTAATTTTACCTTAAGTTGATGCTAATTGAGTTGGGTCTTAATGAATTTTGTGGTGTTTAATGAGAGTGTTTATTGATGGCTTTGGGTGTTTAATTTCACGCTAATTTCGTACTTAAGCTGACTTGGAGCTTCAATTTGCACAGATAATGCTACAGCGTGAGCTGGCAGAGGCAGAATGGCAGCTGGTGCTGTTTTGCACGTGGACAGATTCATTAATTGATGTGGCATTCCATGCTGGAGGCTGAAGCTATTTTAAGCCATTAGAAGGGTTTCCAAGTGGGCAAGGCTTGTCTAATTAGCCCTGAAACTCACAATTGTGGCTGGGTATATAAGGAAAGAGGACCAAATTTGGAAAGGAAGGCTGGAGAAGAAGGGAACTCACGATTGGGAGCTGATTGAAGGAGAAAAATAGAGGAAAAGCAGAGGGGGAGCTGCCGTGGAGTCCATATTCAGCTTGGGAAAGCTGGATTTGAGCTTGGGAGCTTCTTCTTTGGCCTTTTCTTCTTATCTTTTATCTTCCTATTGATATTAGTTGTGTTAGAAGCTGAAATCATGTTTTGTATGAGCATTCTCTGCTGTATTGAACTTATTTTTGCTTTGAACATGAACTAATCCTCTTTAGGTGAGGATTAGGGATCCTATATTGTAACGAGGGGTTGATTATAGTTGAACCGTGCTATTTTCATCTTAAAGTAAAATGTTCTTCATTGTTTAAGCTGGAATTTCGACTGGCCATCCATTTTCTAGCATTGTTATTGGGTGTTTGGGAAAACATTTAGTAACCGATTGTTTTACTTTACCTTAGTCTTTTACGATCATGAAAATTAGTGGGTATTTAGGGATAAATCACCACCTAGGGCACTAATCAGATTGAGCTAAAAATAAGGGGTTAAATGGGAGTTTAATCGCCTTAATCTTTGGAGAATTGGAAAATTCCCGTTGAAAAATCTGGGTGAGATGAATTAGCACAGTTTTTGCTATAGCAATCCCTAGAAACAATACAGAGTATCCCTAATCCGAGCCTTACTTCTCCTCTGCATTCAGCCGTTTTTCTTGCGTTATTTGCTCTCAATTCTTCTTAATTTCACTCAATTTTATTTACATTAGTGCATCTTAGTTATTAATTAATATTTGGACTTTGGTTACTCGAATTTCATTGAGAATAGGCTTAAGAATAGTGTTTTTCGTTGCATCAATCCCTATGGAGAACGATATAAAAATACTTATCGCTTGCTGCTGATCGTGTGCACTTGCACGTGTTTTTGTGAAGATTTCTTGCATATTGTAAATCACTTTGCACAAGGCAACAAGTTTTTGGCGCCGTTGCCGGGGATTGAGTAGATTTTCGCTATTTTTAAGTTGAAATTCGGTGAAATTGGTGCTAAAACAGAATGTAAACTTTGTTAATTGATTTTGCAGGTGTTGGTAGCTGTTTATGAGCGAATTCCCTGATTTGGAATTCAATTTTGATCCCGAAATTGAAAGGACTTTTCATAGGAGAAGAAGGGAGCAAAGAGAAAGGAACAACAGGATGGATCCATCGCCCCTTTTACCTCCGGGAGTTCAAGGAAATCAGCCACTTAATCCTGAGAGAAATCAGCAACAGGGGATAGATATTCAAGCTGAGAACCCTGTCTTGATAGCTAATGACAGGAGAAGAGCTATCAGAGCTTACGCTGTCCCTACGTTCAATGAGTTATATCCGGGGATAGCAAGGCCAGAGATTCAAGCACAGAATTTTGAGATGAAGCCTGTGATGTTCCAAATGTTACAAACGGTGGGACAATTTCATGGATTACCTTCAGAGGACCCACATTTACACCTTAAATCCTTTTTGGGAGTGAGTGATTCATTTAGAATTCAAGGAGTTTCCCAAGATGCAGAATTCAAGGAGTTTCCCAAGATGCTTTGAGGTTAACTTTATTCCCTTATTCTTTGAGGGATGGAGCTAAGGCTTGGTTAAATAACTTTGCCCCCGGTTCCATCACTACATGGAATGAGTTAGCCGAGAAGTTTCTTATTAAGTATTTTCCTCCCACTAGGAATGCCAAGCTTAGAGCGGATATAGTATCTTTCAGGCAATTTGACGATGAATCATTCAGTGAAGCTTGGGAGAGATTCAAAGAATTATTGAGAAAATGTCCTCACCATGGTCTTCCCCATTGCATTCAGATGGAGACTTTTTATAATGGGTTGACCATGGCCACGTAGAACATGGTAGATGCCTCAGCCAATGGAGCTTTGTTGTCCAAGACCTATGATGAAGCTTATGCTATTTTAGAGAGAATTGCTACAAATAGTTGCCAATGGTCGGATTCAAGAAGCATGGGTGGAAAGAAAAACAAGGGTATGCTTGAAGTGGACACAGTGACATCCTTCAATGCAAGATTTGATTCAATGGAGAGCATGATGAAGAAATTGAATTCGGGATTTGAAAGTTTGCAATTGGCAAATTCTGGTGCAGTCCAGAATGCTGCAGCAATTAACATAAGTCAGAATGCAGCAGATTCTTGTGTGTATTGCGGAGAGGACCATACTTTCGAGTTTTGCCCAGGGAATCCTGCTTCGGTATGCTATGTTGGGAATCAAAATGCCCCTAGGAACATCCCTTACTCCAATACTTACAATCCCGGGTGGAGAAATCATCCCAATTTTGCTTGGGGAGGTCAAGGGAGTAACACCAACAATCAGCAAGTTCAACAGAAAATGACAAGTGGATTTGGTAATCAAAATCAGCAAGGTCAGTTCCAAAAGGCTAATATGAATCAACAAGCTACTGGGTCTTCTTTAGAAAATATGTTCAAGGAATATATGGCCAAAACTGATGCCGTCATTCAAACTCAGCAAGCTTCTTTGAGGAATTTAGAGGTCCAAGTGGGTCAAATAGCAAGTGAGCTGAAGGCAAGACCGATGGGTAAGCTCCCTTCAGACACTGAGAATTTGAAAAGAGAAGGCAAAGAGCAAGTTCAAGCAGTAGAGCTGAGAAGTGGGAAGCCGTTGGTTGAGAAAAATCTGCAAAAACCGCAAACACCAGCTGTTGATTTGGGCATTGATTCGGCAAGGACAGCAGGGGAATCTGAGAAAAGTGAGGCTGGAATTCAGTGTGAGAAGAGCTCCAAGGCTGAGGAAATTGAAGAAATTCCTAGGCAAACCTCTCAAACTTCTCCTAGACTAGTTCCTACACCTTCCCCTAAATTTAAACCACCCCCACCACCCTTTCCCCAAAGGCTTAAGCAGAAAAATCAAGATGGTCAATTTAAGAAATTCCTTGAGGTTTTGAAGCAACTTCATATTAATATACCACTAGTTGAGGCCTTGGAACAAATGCCCAACTATGTAAAGTTCCTCAAGGATGTTTTTGTTGGGTTTTATGCCCTAAAACTCGTAGATAGTAAATATAACATTTTACCGATCATTAATAAAATAGTTTATTTTGTTTATATTTAGTAGATCTTGTCTTATTAACCTTAATCCAATAAACTAAACATCCTAGGCTGATAGTATGAGGCTTGAACTAGTATGTAGGGACATATGGGGATCAATGTTCAAGATTCAGCCTAAAGGGTCTATAGTATAGGGATAAGGCTGGGTACCTTATCCTGGTGACACTATGGATACGGCCTGCTTTGTATTATGATACAAACGCAATGATCCAACGCGTTCATGTAGTTGACATGCGAGTGGGGGTATCCTATGCAATGAGTTTGCATAAGACCGGACCGCGAAATAGTTAACCACTAACTGTAACACCGTTAGTTGGCTTGGTTTCTATTTCACTAGGATGACCTAGACAACTCAGTCTCAATCCTGAGTGGATTATGGACTCCTGTTCACGAGGAGTTGTCCTTTGATTTGTATGGGTGAGAGTGGCCAGCACGCCGACTCAATAAGCCTACCATTTTGGGGACAATACCGAGTGGGGAGCTGGGAACATAATCACACAAGATGGAATTCACTCCTTCCCGACTCTAGGGTAAGTAGAGGTGTGTTCCCTTAAGTGGTGTCTCCGGGACTTGAACAATGGGCCCAACCCTCTCTATGGCACGAGAGGGACTTCTATTTGTTGGTTGGACCTCATACAGGTTGTTCATTAGAGGAGCACTGGGGACTTAAGGACAAAGATGTAAACCAGGGGTAAAACGGTAATTTGACCCAGCTGGGATACGAACACACGTGAAGGACTGACTTGTAGTATTGGTCGATATCCGTGGACACAGAAATATTCTGCAGTGAGAAGAGTGCAGCTGAGGGTCTTTAGTGGAATGACCCACAGTTAACGAATGGAGACTAACTTGGTTAATGAGTTTAAGCCGATTAGTCTCGTATCGTTGGAGCTTCTGATCTGTAGGTCCATTAGGTCCCACTAGTAGCTCGTAAAAAGACGAAGCAAACAAATATAAATTGTAAATTGAAAGTGTTCAATTTATTTGGGGACTCGTATAATGTATATTGATGCATTATAATATAAAGTTTATGAAACTTTATAATATAATTTTGAATTAATTTAAAAAATTAATTCTTGAGAGAATATTTGAAAGAGTTCAAATAAATTTAATATGAATTGGATTCATATTAATTTTAATAAAATCCCTAAGATTAAATATATGATATTTAATTGGGTAATTAATTAATCATGGAATTAATTAATTATTTATTTTTAGAGACCTTTTCCTATTAGGAAAGAAAATATTTGAAAGAGTTGAAATAAATTTAATATGAATTAGATTCATATTAATTTTAATTTTAATAAAATCCCTAAGATTAAATATGTGATATTTAATTGGGTAATTAATTAATAATGGAATTAATTAATTATTAAAATTAGATATTGTTCAGATAATAGATTTGAACTTATTCCTAGACCTTTTCCTATTAGGAAAAGGTCTTGGCCTTTACCTATATATAGGACCCCTGGGGTGGGGTGAAAGGCATCCCATTGTCTCTCGGTGTAGCCGATTGGTGGTGTTCGCACAAGAGGGTTGCTGCGTTTTCATTCTTATTGGCAAGAAAAGGCGAATTGATCAAGGCTTTCTACAAAAGTAAGTTTTCTATGAAATCCTTGATCACTAGGATCAATCTAGTTGATTTTTAGCATGTTTATAGCCTATGTACAGCCCTTTAAATAGAGATTTATTGCTGTAATATTTTGCAAATTGTATTGGTATTTCAATTAGAATCTAAGACTCTGAGTAGGTTCGGTAATACTTTCCGCTGCGTGGGGCTTTTATCCCTTCAATTGGTATCAGAGCCAACTCAGTTGTTCTTGATTTTAAATTGAAATTTGCAATTTGTTCTTGGTGGGATTTATGCATTATGAATGTTATGATTTGCGTATAAATGGTTTCGATTAATTTGGCCATAGATTTACGTTTTCTTGAATGGTTCAATGTAAAGGCCCCTGCGTTTTTGGGCATATTTTGTAAATCTATTATCCTCTGTAAGTCCGGGTCTAGATTAGGGTGTTTTATGATGAAGATCGTTGAAAATCACGTCCAAAATCGAAGCCAAACACGAAGAACAGTCGCTGGAATTTCCGGATTTTGCCTCCATATGCAACAGCGTCGCGACGCTGTTCATCAAGCGTCGCGACGCTATCGCGATTTCGCAAAAACAGACGTATCCCGCGGAACGGATGGTATTTATATATATAAAAATCAGATTTAAAGCATATTGGCATGTCTGGAAGCGTGGTAACATCACTGTATGCGTTCATGGATGTCTGGTGTTCGAGATTGGATTGTGCAGATTGAGCAAAAATTTTTTTTTTCGCGACCAATCAGCAGCTGACGCGTGTCAGCGTGAAGCAAGGATGGTTTTTAGGATAAAATAGCTTAAATTATTGTAATTTATGTGCTTTATTTTATCCTAGGGCCAATTAATCGGTTTATACGTTATTTAAATGCTTTATGGATGTCATTTAGATTTAAAATCCCACCTTAGGTTATAAAGCATGCTCATGCATTTTATATATATTATAATTAGTTATAATGTATGGATTGAAATGCATGGTTTATTTTCATGAGTTTTTAATATATAGTTGAGTTATATTAAAATCATGAAAAAGGATAAGCATAATGCATACAATTACCTAGTTAAATATAAATAGTTATATTTAATAAAATTGTTTGCAACATGCTACTTTGATTTACCATTTTTGGCAATAATTTAATTGTTAATTTATTAATAATGGAAATCAAAGTTGCATTGAGCATGAAACATCCATAGTTTAATATAATTGTTATGTTAATTTCATGCAATGCAAGGCAATATATATAGTTTTATTATATTAACTTGAATATGATTGTTAATTATTTTAAAACTATAGTATGCATGATTATAGGGCTAATCATTAAAATTTTGAATAGTTTAAAATTGATGATTAGAAACCGTCAACCTATAATAAAGATTGCATGCAAACATAGGATCATAGGTAATTGTATTAATTTTAAAATGTTTAAAATTAATTAGACCTAAGATCTCGTTAATTCTAATAGGATTAGAATTAAGTCTTGCTTAGTTTTTTAAAAATAGTTTTAACCTACTAAGTAGGACAAACATTACTATGATTATAAGGGAACTCTACCGGTAAAGTTCTGTCTAAGGTTGGGGGTACTTAAGTTGACGGTTTACGGAACACCTCCTACCTGGGAACTGACCTGGAATACCGGAGTTGAATTAATCATGGTTAAATGTTAGCATGCAATGTCACTAGGTTTATTAAAAGTGTTTAATACACCTAGATCTTTAGAGTAAAGACTTTACATTACTATGGTTAAAAGGGAACTCTCCCGGTTACGTTCTGTCTAAGGCTGGAGGTATTTAAGCTGACGGTTTACGGAACACCTGCTACCTGGGAACAAACCCGGAACCTGAGTTGAAATGACCATAGTCATGTTAGCATATGGTGTTGCTAGGTTTGTTAAAAGAGTTTAATTCACCTAGAACATTACAATTCTCATTATAATAGTTATAATAGGATTAGACTTAGATAAATTGAATTAGCCGGATTTATCTAGGTTAAGAAACCCTAAAATATACGGTAGGTCACTTTAGTGGGAGGTAAAATCAAAACTTGATTTAAATCGAGTTTTTACTCCTACGTCCCTATATTCGCAACGTGAGATCCATGCTCGGCTTCGTGTCGTTTTAGCGCGACCTCCCTTCGGAAAGTGTTTGCATGAGTCAATAACAAGGTGAATGGGGAAAGTGCCCATAGTAAGTGGGAGCGGGACACGTGTCAACGTATCCCTCGGTCTCCACCCATAGGTCACACCGTGAGAGTCTTATGATCCGCCTGCGTGTTGTCCTGGAGCAACCATCCCTTCGGAGGGCCTGATCATAGGATTCGTAACACCGTGAACTCCTAGAAAGGATAGGGTCACCTAGGCTAATTACCAACAGTTGTCTTTCCCTTCGGTAGCCTGTTGGTGCGTGCCTTTGGGATCTGAAAGTGGGAGGGTTACACTTACGAGGATAAGTTAATTTGTTAACGAATCCTTAACCGAACGACGGTGTTCAATGTCTATAGGAATATGAGTTATTTTGGTGATAGAATTGACTGAGAAGTGTCTCACTTTAGAGGAGGAGTAGCTGATCACCCTTCGGTGGCTGTTTCTCTAAACCTCTAAAGCATCGTTGCTAAACACAATCGATAGTTTGTTAGGGTTCTTTGATTGATTGTTTGCAAAATTGATTGGATTTATGCAATTGTTTGTTTGCCTGTTTGATAGGTTAAGACAAAGATAACTAATTCGGTAAAAGTTTATTTTTTCCAGCAATGTCTTCCTCTATCATCGCTTTATTGAAAAATGAAAAATTAACCGGCGAGAACTTTCCTACGTGGAAATCCAACCTTAATACGATTCTGGTTGTTGAAGATCTCCGGTTCGTCTTAACAGAGGATTGTCCTCCAGTTCCCCCTCGCAATGCATCCCAAGCGATAAAGGATGCGCACGACCGCTGGACTAAGGCCAACGAAAAGGCCCGTGTCTATATCTTGGCTAGCTTAACTGAATTTTTGGCCAAGAAATATGAGAACGTGGAAAGTGCAAGGGAAATTATGAATTCCCTTCAGGAGATGTTTGGATTACCATCCTACCAACTCCACCACGAGGCTCTACAAAAAATCCATAACTCCCGCATGGAAGAGGGACAATCTGTTCGAGAACATGTTCTTGACATGATAAACCAATTCAATATTGCGGAAGCTAATGGTGGGGTCGTCTGCGAAAGAAGTCAGGTTGCGTTTATATTGCATTCACTTCCACAAAGTTTTATGCAATTTCGAACAAACGCTAGCTTGAATAAGATTCAATTCAACCTGACTGCCCTTCTAAATGAGCTACAGGTTTATGAGTCCATGCTGAAAAGCAAGGGCAAAAATGTGGTTAAAGGAGAGGCCAATGTGGCCCATTCCAAAAAGTTCCTGAAGGGTTCATCCTCAGGAACTAAACCTGTACCTCAAGCTTCTTCTTCTTCGAAGAAGATACAGAAGAAGAAGGGTAATAAGGGGAAGGCTCCTACTAAAGCTGCTCGAGGCAAGGGAAAGGCCAAGGTTGTGGCTGATAAGGGCAAGTGCTTCCACTGCAATGTGGATGGTCACTGGAAAAGAAACTGCCCTCGATACCTTGCAGAGAAAAAGAAGGACAAGGAAGGTAAATTTGATTTACTTGTTTTAGAAACATGCCTTGTTGAACATGATGAGTATGCCTGGATTTTAGATTCCGGAGCAACTAATCATGTCTGTTCTTCTTTTCAGGGAAATGATTTCCAGCAGCTTCAAGATGGTGAGATGACACTCAAGGTTGGAACGGGAGATGTCATTTCAGCAAGTGCAGTGGGAGCTGCAAAGTTGTTTTTCAGAAATAAGTTTTTGTTTTTAGAAAACTTGTATGTTGTTCCTCGCATTAAGAGGAACCTTATTTCTGTTTCTGCATTGTTAGAACACAATTATTCTATTTCTTTTGAATTAAATGAAGCGTTCATTTCTCAAAATGGAGTATTTATATGTTCTGCTAAGCTAGAAAACAACTTATATGTGTTAAGACCAACCAACACAACAACGCTTTTAAATCATGAGATGTTTAAATCGGCTGAAACGCAAAATAAAAGGCAAAAGTTTTCTCCAATAAGTAACAACACATATCTTTGACACTTACGTCTTGGTCATATTAACATCGATCGGATCGGTCGTTTGATAAAGAATGGACTTCTAACCGATTTAGAAGACGAATCTTTACCACCCTGTGAATCGTGTCTCGAGGGTAAAATGACCAAG
This sequence comes from Luffa aegyptiaca, assembly GCA_017139565.1. NCBI lineage: Eukaryota > Viridiplantae > Streptophyta > Magnoliopsida > Cucurbitales > Cucurbitaceae > Luffa > Luffa aegyptiaca. The sequence continues at coordinate 40,320,976 of CM029403.1, forward strand.
AGGCCTTTTACCGGAAAAGGTTGTCGTGCCAAAGAACCTCTAGAGTTGATACATTCGGATCTTTGTGGTCCAATGAATGTAAAAGCTCGAGGAGGTTATGAATATTTCATCTCTTTCATAGATAATTATTCTCGATATGGTTACTTATACCTAATGGGTCACAAGTCTGAAGCTTTTGAAAAGTTCAAAGAATTTAAGACTGAGGTTGAAAACCTATTAGGTAAGACAATTAAAACACTTCGATCAGATCGAGGTGGAGAGTACATGGATCAAAGATTCCAGGACTATATGATAGAACATGGAATCCAATCCCAACTCTCAGCACCTGGTACACCTCAACAGAATGATGTATCAGAAAGGAGAAATAGAACCCTGTTAGACATGGTTCGTTCTATGATGAGCTATGCTCAATTGCCTAGTTCGTTTTGGGGGTATGCAGTAGAGACTGCAGTTCATATTCTAAACAACGTTCCATCAAAAAGTGTTTCTAAAACACCTTTTGAGCTCTGGAGGGGGCGTAAACCTAGTTTGCGTTACTTCCGTATTTGGGGTTGTCCTGCACACGTGCTAGTAACAAATCCTAAGAAACTGGAACCCCGTTCTAGAATATGTCAATTCGTTGGTTATCCTAAAGAAACGAGAGGTGGTCTGTTCTATGACCCTCAAGAAAACAAAGTGTTCGTATCGACAAACGCTACTTTCTTGGAGGAAGACCACATTAGAGATCACAAACCACGTAGTAAACAAGTATTAGGAGAAGCTACAGAAGAGTCAACAAGGGTTGTTGATGAAGCTGGTCCTTCAACAAGAGTTGATGTAGGAGCCAGTTCTTCACGTCAATCTCATCCTCCTCCCATAGCAGGAGGGCCTCGACGCAGTGGGAGGGTTGTGATACAACCTGACCGTTACTTGGGTTTAACTTAAACACAAGTGGTCATTCCTGATGACAGTGTTGAGGATCCATTATCTTATCGACAGGCAATGAATGATGTAGATAAAGACGAATGGACCAAAGCCATGGACCTTGAGATGGAGTCTATGTACTTCAATCAAGTTTGGGAACTTGTAGATCCACCTGAAGGGGTCAAACCCATAGGGTGTAAATGGATCTATAAGAGGAAAAGAGATGCTGCTGGGAAAGTGCAGACTTTCAAAGCAAGACTTGTAGCAAAGGGTTATACCCAAAGAGAAGGGGTGGACTATGAGGAAACTTTTTCTCCTGTTGCTATGTTAAAGTCAATAAGAATTCTCTTATCCATAGCCACGTTTTATGATTATGAAATATGGCAAATGGATGTCAAGACTGTCTTTCTGAATGGTAATCTTGAAGAAAATATCTTTATGTCTCAGCCCGAAGGGTTCATAACCCAAGGTCAGGAACAAAAAGTTTGTAAACTGAATCGATCCATTTATGGGTTGAAACAGGCTTCCAGATCTTGGAACATTAGATTTGATACTGCGATCAAATCTTTTGGCTTTGACCAAAATGTTGATGAGCCTTGTGTATACAAGAAAATCAACAAAAACAAAGTAGCTTTCATAGTACTTTATGTTGATGACATCCTACTCATTGGGAATGATGTAGGATATCTATCTGACGTAAAAGAATGGCTAGCGGCCCAATTCCAAATGAAAGATTTAGGAGAGGCCAAATATGTTCTTGGAATCCAGATCATTCGGGATCGAAAGAACAAAACGCTAGCCCTGTCTCAAGCAACGTATATCGACAAAATGTTATCCCGATATTCGATGCAGAACTCCAAGAAGGGCTTGTTGCCTTTCAGGCATGGGGTTCACTTGTCTAAAGAACAGTGTCCTAAGACACCTCAAGAAGTTGAGGATATGAGACGGATTCCCTATGCCTCAGCAGTGGGCAGCTTAATATATGCGATGCTCTGCATGAGGCCTGACATTTGTTATGCTGTAGGGATAGTCAGCAGATATCAGTCAAATCCAGGGTTAGACCACTGGGCCGCCGTTAAAGGAATCCTCAAGTATCTTCGGAGAACGAGGGACTACATGCTGGTGTTTGGGGCTAAAGAGTTAGTTCTCACTGGATACACCGACTCTGACTTCCAGTCTGACAAGGATTCTAGGAAATCCACGTCGGGGACAGTGTTTACCCTTAACGGGGGAGCTGTAGTTTGGAGAAGCATCAAGCAAGGATGCATAGCGGACTCAACCATGGAGGCTGAGTATGTAGCTGCTTGTGAAGCAGCCAAGGAAGCGGTTTGGCTAAGAAAGTTCCTGACAGATTTGGAAGTAGTTCCAAATATGGACTTGCCCATTACATTATACTGTGACAACAGTGGGGCTGTAGCCAATTCTAGAGAACCTCGAAGCCACAAACGAGGAAAACACATAGAGAGGAAGTATCACCTGATACGGGAGATTGTGCAACGAGGAGATGTGATCGTCACTAAGATCGCTTCGGAGCACAACATTGCTGATCCTTTTACGAAGGCTCTCCCGGCTAAAGTGTTTGAGGGTCATCTAGAGTGTCTAGGTCTACGAGATATGTACATTGTGTAATCTAGGGCAAGTGGGAGATGTGTAATAGGGTATGAGGATGCCCTAGTTTATTGTATTTACCATTTCCAACTTTAGATTATTTGTACATGTTCTTTCCCATTATCTTGAGTTTTTAGTTCAAGTGGGAGTTTGTTGGGTTTTATGCCCTAAAACTCGTAGATAGTAAATATAACATTTTACCGATCATTAATAAAATAGTTTATTTTGTTTATATTTAGTAGATCTTGTCTTATTAACCTTAATCCAATAAACTAAACATCCTAGGCTGATAGTATGAGGCTTGAACTAGTATGTAGGGACATATGGGGATCAATGTTCAAGATTCAGCCTAAAGGGTCTATAGTATAGGGATAAGGCTGGGTACCTTATCCTGGTGACACTATGGATACAGCCTGCTTTGTATTATGATACAAACGCAATGATCCAACGCGTTCATGTAGTTGACATGCGAGTGGGGGTATCCTATGCAATGAGTTTGCATAAGACCGGACCGCGAAATAGTTAACCACTAACTGTAACACCGTTAGTTGGCTTGGTTTCTATTTCACTAGGATGACCTAGACAACTCAGTCTCAATCCTGAGTGGATTATGGACTCCTGTTCACGAGGAGTTGTCCTTTGATTTGTATGGGTGAGAGTGGCCAGCACGCCGACTCAATAAGCCTACCATTTTGGGGACAATACCGAGTGGGGAGCTGGGAACATAATCACACAAGATGGAATTCACTCCTTCCCGACTCTAGGGTAAGTAGAGGTGTGTTCCCTTAAGTGGTGTCTCCGGGACTTGAACAATGGGCCCAACCCTCTCTATGGCACGAGAGGGACTTCTGTTTGTTGGTTGGACCTCATACAGGTTGTTCATTAGAGGAGCACTGGGGACTTAAGGACAAAGATGTAAACCAGGGGTAAAACGGTAATTTGACCCAGCTGGGATACGAACACACGTGAAGGACTGACTTGTAGTATTGGTCGATATCCGTGGACACAGAAATATTCTGCAGTGAGAAGAGTGCAGCTGAGGGTCTTTAGTGGAATGACCCACAGTTAACGAATGGAGACTAACTTGGTTAATGAGTTTAAGCCGATTAGTCTCGTATCGTTGGAGCTTCTGATCTGTAGGTCCATTAGGTCCCACTGGTAGCTCGTAAAAAGACTTGAAGCAAACAAATATAAATTGTAAATTGAAAGTGTTCAATTTATTTGGGGAATCGTATAATGTATATTGATGCATTATAATATAAAGTTTATGAAACTTTATAATATAATTTTGAATTAATTTAAAAAATTAATTCTTGAGAGAATATTTGAAAGAGTTCAAATAAATTTAATATGAATTGGATTCATATTAATTTTAATAAAATCCCTAAGATTAAATATATGATATTTAATTGGGTAATTAATTAATCATGGAATTAATTAATTATTTATTTTTAGAGACCTTTTCCTATTAGGAAAGAAAATATTTGAAAGAGTTCAAATAAATTTAATATGAATTAGATTCATATTAATTTTAATTTTAATAAAATCCCTAAGATTAAATATGTGATATTTAATTGGGTAATTAATTAATTATTAAAATTAGATATTGTTCAGATAATAGATTTGAACTTATTCCTAGACCTTTTCCTATTAGGAAAAGGTCTTGGCCTTTACCTATATATAGGACCCCTGGGGTGGGGTGAAAGGCATCCCATTGTCTCTAATTCTCTCAGAGATCTCTCCCAAAAGACTCCCACAAGTCTCCTGCTTCAAGAAGTCTTAGAGATATACCGGTGTAGCCGATTGGTGGTGTTCGCACAAGAGGGTTGCTGCGTTTTCATTCTTATTGGCAAGAAAAGGCGAATTGATCAAGGCTTTCTACAAAAGTAAGTTTTCTATGAAATCCTTGATCACTAGGATCAATCTAGTTGATTTTTAGCATGTTTATAGCCTATGTACAGCCCTTTAAATAGAGATTTATTGCTGTAATATTTTGCAAATTGTATTGGTATTTCAATTAGAATCTAAGACTCTGAGTAGGTTCGGTAATACTTTCCGCTGCGTGGGGCTTTTATCCCTTCAGTTTTAACCAAGAAAATAAGATTGGGTGAGTATGAAACCGTGTCTTTGACTGGGGAGTGTAGTGCCATTTTGACCAATAAAATTCCACCCAAAGTGAAAGACCCTAGGACTTTTACCATTCCCGTTTCTATTGGTGGCAAAGAATTGAGAAGAGCTTTGTGTGACCTTGGGGCTAGCATTAACCTCATGCCATTGTCCATCTTCAAGAAATTAGGAGTAGGAGAAGCGAGACCAACCACAGTTACATTACAACTTGCCGATAGGTCTATCACTTATCCCGAAGGAAAGATTGAGGACATTTTGGTGCAAGTAGATAAGTTTATCTTCCCGGCTGATTTTATCATTTTGGACTATGAAGCGGACAAGGATGTGCCAATTATTTTGGGAAGGCCGTTTTTAGCAACCGGGAGAACCTTGATAGATGTCCAAAAGGGTGAGCTAACTATGAGGGTGAATGACCAAGAGGTGAAGTTTAGTGTCTTTGATGCCATAAAGTCCCCCACTGATATTGAAGAGTGTTCTGTCATTCAAGTGAAAGATGACTTGGTTGATGATCAAGTTGAGGAGGAACTGTTGCAGCATCACATACAGCAGTTGGGAAAAATTGGAATCGAGGATTTGGAATTAGACAAATTGGAACTTGAGCTTGAAAGTAGTGTAGGCGAGATTTTTGGTTTTAATAGGACTTTTGAATCCTTAGAGTTGATTGATAAGAAAAATCCACCTACACAACCATTCGGTGCATTTGAATTGTTTCAACAACTTGAGTTTGAAAATTACTTCCTTGGTGAGTTGTTTTTTGCAGTAGCTCACACTAAAAAAATGAAAACACTTTGGTATGTTGACCTTACCAATTACCTTGCTTTTGGAACATTGCCCCATGGTTTATCAAAGAAACAATTGAAAAAGTTTTTCCATGAGATAAAGTTTTATTTTTGGGATGATTCATTTGTGTTTAAACAATGTGTTGATAATGATGGCAGAGAGTTTAAGGTAAATGGGCAAAGGTTGAAACATCAATTGGAGAGAAAAATTCCAAAGATGTCAGCCTCTTGCATTTTAGTTCAAAATTGAGTCGTGAGCTAGAAAGGGGCAGTGTGTTTAAAGTTCTATTTTTGTAAATGCCCAATGGGGTGGTTTTGAAAAAGTCAATTTCAATTTCTGTTATTTTTTGCATTTTTCGTTGGTAGTTGATTTATTTTCAAATAGGTAATTTATAGCTTTATTTTGTTATTTTATTTTTGTCTAGCTTAATGCTTTAATTGTTTTTGCTTAAGTTTTGGTTTTGTAGAAAATTTCAGCAATTGTTGGAAGAATTCAATGGTGTAGTAGAGAAAAAAATGGAGCAGATTAGGCATTTTTGGAAAGCTTTAATTTGATGGGAAATCTTTTCAGCTTTTGCTAGAATCAAGAAGCCCTCATTTGTTTTCTAATGAAGAAGAAGAAGTTGATGCTCATGATGATGAAGATGCTGAAGATGGCAGCTGAAAAAGGGGAGTTGTAGTTGCTGTCTATGTTTTTATGAGTGGTTATTCTGCTTTCTGTGGGTCTTGTGGCTGTTTTGTTGAAAAAGAAGAAAAAAATGAAAATGTGTGTCTGTGGGTTGTGGTGCTTGTGTGTTTGTTGTAATCAGTTTATGATTTGTGTGATCTTGATGAAGAAGAAAACAAAATCTGCTGCATGATTGTGTGTTTAAGAAAAAGTTGTGCAATGAAAATTCTATCTCTTTTTATCTTTCATGTGTAGTAGATTCTTGATGTAATGTTTGGGCTTTTATGGTGCAAATTTAGATGATGAAATTTAAACTTGATCAACAGAGAGATGAGTTGAGTGTGCCCATAGATAAAATCTTGTTGGAATATTGCATGGTTGATTTAGGTTATGACTCTGTTTTTGAAGACAGTAGCTAGCCTCTTCTTACAAATTATTTGGGCCTTAGGCGTATTATAGTTATAGGATTGCAAGATTCATTTTTGTTACAGAGGCCCAAATTGGTTTTGGTTAGAGAGTTTTTTTTTTTTTTTTTGGTGCATACAGCTGTGCTTTTGCCTGGCTTCCTCCTGATAAATGCTGTAGCAGTTGCCTGCTTGGTTTAGCTTAAAAATTCTGTTTTTATTTGAAATAGCATGATGTCTTTTAATCTTAAGCATCTTAGCCTCTTGCTTAGTTTGAATATCTTGTTGGGTTGTAAATCCTTAGGTTGATTGGAAGCTTCCTAATTTTCTTCTTTAGCTTAGCTCAAAAACTTAGGAAAGCTTGTGCCTAATTCTTTGCCCAAGGTCATAATCTCCCTAAGCTATAGGCCTTAGCTTCTCTCTCAAAAAGAAATAAGTTTGGGGGTTCTTACCTTACTTTCTTATTCATTGGGGACAATGAATAGTTTAAGTTTGGGGGTGAGGTGCCCTTTCGAAAAAAAAAAAAAAATTTAGAAAAAGCATCTTAGAAAGCATTCCTCTTTGTCCTAGTTTTGCCTAAGATGTACTCCTCTCCCTTTGTGGAATTTATTCTTTTCCTGAGCTTGCCTAGTAACTAGGGGGATTTATGATACCCATAGTTTCCCCTTACGTCAAAAAATAGCTCTTGAAGGGTATGAGTTCCTATGAAAAAAAAAAAAAGAAAAATCAAAAGGAATGATTAAGGGATGAGTGCTAGCTAGAAACTGCAAGTTTCCCCAAAGCTTAGGTGAGCTTCACCAAAAAGTGTCGCCACTCTGAGAAGCAAGGAAAAGTTGCTAGATAGCTATCTTAGACAAATTTAGGGGATATGAATGCAATGCTCGCTAGGTGATGAGCTTGGAGGCTTGGGTGAGCTTCACCAAAAAGTGTTGCCATTCTGGGACCAAAAAGGCTATGACCTAAGAGATTTTCTAAGATGGCAAAAGTCAAAAAGATAAAAAGAGTCGAGAGAAGTTTTGGGTTGAGCTTAGAGTTTTTATAATTTGGGCATTAGGATTGTAGGCTTGCTTAACAAGCTTAATGACTAAATTTTGAGCTAAGGAAGAAAGAAAGTTAGTGGCTTGTTTGATGCCTATAGGTTGGCTCAATTGGATTTGATAGCTAATCAAGATGGGCTAAGAGCGTGGATCAAAAGCATAATGTTGATTTGGAGATGCCGAGTACTGTTGCCTAGTTGTTTTTAAATGTTGAATTCTTTTTGGAGCTGTGAGCATTTTTTAAGGGAAGTTTTGAGCAAGAAGTAGTTGTGCAGCATCTGGGAGGCTCTAGTGGAGTAGCTAGCTGATCTTTTCCGGTTTAGTTGAGCTTTTGGCCTAGCATTGCTCGGGGACGAGCAATGAGCTAAGTTTGGGGGTGTGATAACTCTTAGAAATAAGAGTTATTGGCCATGATTTTAGGGCTTTTAGGCTTAATTTTACCTTAAGTTGATGCTAATTGAGTTGGGTCTTAATTAATTTTGTGGTGTTTAATGAGAGTGTTTATTGATGGCTTTGGGTGTTTAATTTCACGCTAATTTCGTACTTAAGCTGACCTGGAGCTTCAATTTGCACAGATAATGCTACAGCGTGAGCTGGCAGAGGCAGAATGGCAGCTGGTGCTGTTTTGCACGTGGACAGATTCATTAATTGATGTGGCATTCCCAGCTGGAGGCTGAAGCTATTTTAAGCCATTAGAAGGGTTTCCAAGTGGGCAAGGCTTGTCTAATCAGCCCTGAAACTCGCAATTGTGGCTGGGTATATAAGGAAAGAGGACCAAATTTGGAAAGGAAGGTTGGAGAAGAAGGGAACTCACGATTGGGAGCTGATTGAAGGAGAAAAACAGAGGAAAAACAGAGGGGGAGCTGCCGTGGAGTCCATATTCAGCTTGGGAAAGCTGGATTTGAGCTTGGGAGCTTCTTCTTTGGCCTTTTCTTCTTATCTTTTATCTTCCTATTGATATTAGTTGTGTTAGATGCTGAAATCATGTTTTGTATGAGCATTCTCTGCTGTATTGAACTTATTTTAGCTTTGAACATGAACTAATCCTCTTTAGGTGAGGATTAGGGATCCTATATTGTAAAGAGGGGTTGATTATAGTTGAACCGTGCTATTTTCATCTTAAAGTAAAATGTTCTTCATTGTTTAAGCTGGAATTTCGACTGGCCATCCATTTTCTAGCATTGTTATTGGGTGTTTGGGAAAACATTTAGTAACCGATTGTTTTACTTTACCTTAGTCTTTTACAATCATGAAAATGAGTGGGTATTTAGGGATAAATCACCACCTAGGGCACTAATCAGATTGAGCTAAAAATAAGGGGTTAAATGGGAGTTTAATCGCCTTAATCTTTGGAGAATTGGAAAATTCCCGTTGAAAAATCTGGGTGAGATGAATTAGCACAGTTTTTGCTATAGCAATCCCTAGAAACAATACAGAGTATCCCTAATCCGAGCCTTACTTCTCCTCTGCATGCAGCCGTTTTTCTTGCGTTATTTGCTCTCAATTCTTCTTAATTTCACTCAATTTTATTTACATTAGTGCATCTTAGTTATTAATTAATATTTGGACTTTGGTTACTCGAATTTCATTGAGAATAGGCTTAAGAATAGTTTTTTTCGTTGCATCAATCCCTGTGGAGAACGATATAAAAATACTTATCGCTTGCTGCTGATCGTGTGCACTTGCACGTGTTTTTGTGAAGATTTCTTGCATATTGTAAATCACTTTGCACAAGGCAACAATCATACTTCTCCATTTTCATGAATTTAATATAACTCTACTATGTATTAAAACAATCATGAAAATCCATGCATTATACCATACATCATAATCATATTATAACATACATAATGCATGAGCATGCTTTATATCCTACGGTGGGATTATAATTTAAATGACATCCACAAAGCATTTAAATAGCGAATAAACCGATTTAATTGGCCCCTAGGATAGATTAATGCAAAATTACACTAATAAAGCAATAAATCTATCCTATTACAAAAATCTGCAGCTTCAAATCCGGTCTAGAGCCCTCGAACCGACCCGAACCTCTTCGAACCAGCCTTGAATACCTCGAACCGCACCGAACCGAGTCGAACTGGACCAAACCGGTCCCAGCTAACCCAAATCGACCGAACCGAACCGGCGGTTTTAGGGCACCACGCACGTCTCTACGGAAATCTAGCGCCGCACGAAATCGTGACAGCGTCGAGACGTTGAGGAAATAGCGTCCCGACGCTGGCGCGATTTCAACCGTCTAAAGCGTGGAATCGCGACAGCGTCGAGACGCTCTAGGCCAAGCGTCCCGACGCTGTTACGCCTGGAACTCGTTTCTGGACAGAACAGCGACTGTGCTCCACGAATTTCGTCGATTTCTTCCGCGATTTTCATCGATCTCCAAGCCTAAACTAGACCCGGACTGTACAGACTCGATATTTATGATTTAATGCCCAAAAACACAGGGGCCTTTACAATTGATCGCATCAAAAATCATAAATTCTAAGGCCAATTAAACCTAAACAGTTTATCGCAAAAATAAACATTCATAATGCAAATCCCACCTAAAACCAACGCAAATTTTAATTCCTAAATTAAAATACAGAGTTGGCTCTGATACCAATTGAAGGGATAATAGCCCTTGCGCAGCGGAAACGTACAGAACCTTTAACCCCGATTTAATTTAGGAAAAAATACCAATACGTTGAAATAAAATTATAGCAGTAAATAACATAAGAAAACTACTGAAATTTTTCATGTAAAGCATGCTAAAACAACTCTATATGCTGAAGATCTCATCTATAAAGGACCCTATTGATCCGAGATCAAGAAAACTTACTTTAGTAGTCGTTCTCGATCGTTTCACCAACAAGTTCTCGTTGAATCCGAAAATTCCAGCAGCAAGAATTTTTCCTTTTGATGCTGCAAGCCGCTCACGAACACCACGACGTAGAATCACCGGTATTCTCCTAGGATTTTAGGTTGAGTGGCTTGTGGGAACCAACCAAAACTCTAAGGTAGGGAGAATTTTTGGCCTCTGTATGTTCTTTGAAAGCACAGAGAACTCTAGTGAGAGAGAGGGTTTGCGTGAGATAGATGGGAGGAGTGATCTATGGAACTTCCCAAATGAATTACGGGGAAAAGAAAAATTATCACCCACAAGAAAACGTCCCACTCCCTTAAAAAAGGCAGTTCACGCGTGTAGGGTTAAGGGGTTGGTTTTTGACTGATCAGTTTTTCAACTGATCAGTTAATAAATAATAGATGATTAAATTAAATTAATATTTAATTTAATTATTAATACATAAAACACTTTTATGTGCATATTCCACTTAACCCAAAGTTTTAATTTAACTTAATTAAATCATAATTTAATTAAAATTAAATTAAAACATCAATATTAATTAATTCACCAATTAATTAATATTTCAATTAAATATCATATATTTAATTAAGTTTCTCTCAAATAAACTATAGAATTAATATTCATCATATGAGCATTAATTATAACCTATAGTCTTCTTTATTATGAATCATATTCATACTTTAATAAAATATTTGAACCCCTTCAAATATATAACTCCCCTTAGAAAATTTACCTCAACGCCCCAATGGAGCTACCGGTGAGACCTAATGGACCTACAGATCAGAAGCTCCAACGATATGAGATCAATTGGCTAAACTCATTAACCAAGTTAATCAATGTTCGTTAACTGTGGTTCACTCCACTAAAGAACCACAGCTGCACTCTTCTCACTGTAGATATATTTCTGTGCCCACGGATATAGACCATCAACAGCAAGTTAGCCCTTCACGTGTGTTTGTACCCCAGCTAGGTCAAATTACCGTTTTACCCCTGGGCTACCTCTTGGTCCTTAAGTACCAGTGCCCCTCTAATGAACAACCTGTTTGAGGTCCAACCAACAAACAGAAATCCCTCTCGTGCCATAAAGAGGGTAGGGCCCATTGTTCAAGACCCGGAGACACCACTTAAGGGAACACACCTCTACTTACCCTAATATCGGGAAGAAGTGAATTCCATCTTGTAAGACTATGTTCTCAACTCCCCACTCGGTCTTGTCCCCAAAATGATAGGCTTATTGAGTCGGCGAACAGGCCACTCTCACCCGTACAAATCAAAGGACAATCCCTCATGGACAGGAGTCCATAATCCACTCAGGATTAAGGCCAAGTTGCCTAGGTCATCCTAGTGAAATAGAAACCGAGCTAACTAACGGTGTTATAGTTAGTGGTTAACTATTTCGCAGTCCGGTCTTTGTGCAAACTCATTGCACAGGATACCTCCACTCGCATGTCAACTACATGAACGCGTTGGATCTGAAGGAAATAAAAGTCCCCACGCAGCGGAAGCGCATCGATTGGACCTTACGCCGTATATTAATTAACATTAAAATACTGTTACGAAAACTCAAACAAACTTTAAACACTCTTTAAAGTTGCTGGAAAATCAGTTTAAACATGCTTAAAAATAAATCTAAATTTATTTTCATGCTTTTCTAAAGAAAGAAGGAAGAACCGTTACAAACCTTCGTTGTAGACTTGACCGTTCTTCGCCAACGACGCTCCACGAACGAAAACGCAGCAGCCTCCTTTTCTTGCGATCGCTGGAAATTTCTCCTTTGAATGACACAATAACCACAGAGGTTACACCGGTATGTCTCTAAGTCTAGGAGGCAAAAGACTTGTGGGAGTCTTTCTCTAAGAGGGAGGCTAGAGAGAATTCTAGGTCTTGTCTTTGAGAGTCTAAGAGCAAGAGCAAGAGTGTCAAGTCTCATGACCAATTAGGTCTAGTGTTCTATTTATAGAAGAGAGGCCATGAATAAAATATTCAATTAAATCAATCTTTTCCAAAATTGATTCAATCTTATTCCTTAATTAATCAATCATGATCAATCAATTCCATAATTGATTAATCTTTTCCACAAATGACTAATTACTTCCATAAGTGATTAGATCATTTCCATAAATGATTAATCACTTCCTTAAGTGATTAATTATTTCCATAATTGATTAATTCCCAGTTAATGAATTCTTTAATTAATTAACCACCAATTAAATATCACATATTTAATTTCCGGCCTTGAATTAATTTGCCCAAACACATTTTAGGCCTTAAATTAATTCATTATTTTGAACTCTTTCAAACTTCCATAAATTTATATTTGAACTTCTTCAAATATTAAATTCTCTCATAGTAATATATCAATATATATTATATTTGTTTCCCTTAGTAAATTGAACATTTTCAATTTATTATTTAGTTGCCTCAAATTACTTTACGAGCTACCAGTGGGACCTAATGGACCTGCAGATCAGAAGCTCCAACGATGTGAGATTAATTGGTCAAACTCATTAACCACATTAATCAATATTCGTTAACTGTGTGTTCATTCCACTATAGACTCACAGTTGCACTCTTCTCACTGCAGACATATTTTCTGTGTCCACGGATATAGACCAATATCGACTAGTTAGTCCTTCACGAGTGTCCGTAACACCAGCTGGGTCAAATTACCGTTTTACCCCTGGGTTACCTCTATTTCCTTAAGTACCAATTCTCCTCTAATGAACAACCTGTTTGTGGTCCAACCATCAAACAGAAAACCCTCTCGTGCCATTGAGAGGGTAGGGCCCTTTGTTCAAGACTCGGAGTAACCACTTAAGGGAACACTCATCTGCTTCCCTAAAGTCGGGAAGGAGTGAATTCCATCTTGTACGATTATGTTCCCAGCTCCCCATTCGGTCTTGTCCCCAAAGTGGTAGGCTTATTGAGTCGGCGTATTGGCCACTCTCACCCATACAAATCAAAGGACAATCTCTCATGAGCAGGAGTCCATAATCAACTCAGGATTAAGACTAAGTTGTCTAGGTCGTCCTAGTGAAATAGAAAACCAACTAGTTAACGGTGTTATAACCAGTGGTTACTATTTCGCGGTCCGGTCTTATGCAAACTCATTGCATAGGATACCCCCACTTGCATGTCTCCTACACGAACGCGTTGGATCGCAGCGTTTGTATCAAATACAAAGTGGGCCGTATCCATAGTGTCACCAGGATAAGGCACCCAGTCTTATCCCTATACTATAGACCCTTTAGGCTGTTTCTTGAACAATGATCCCATATGTCGCTACATATAGTTCAAGACTCATATTACAACCTTGGATGTCTAGTTTATTGGATTAGGGTTATTATTAGGCAAAGACAAATATAAAATTAACTAATAACAATTAATGGAAAAATATATCAATATTATTTCATTAATATCCGGTCAACAGTTACATTCACTATCTACGAGTTTTAGGGCATAAAACCCAACAGGATCATTACGTTTGTATCAATATACAAAGCGGGTCGTATCCATAGTGTCACCAGGATAAGGTACCCAGCCTTATTCCTATACTACAGACCCTTTAGGCTAAAACTTGAACATTGATCCCTGTATGTCCCTACATACTGGTTCAAGCCTCATTCTATTAGCCTTGGATGTTTAGTTTATTGGATTAGGGTTGATAAGACAAGATATAATATAAACATTAAATAATACATCACATTTAATAATGTTCGGTCAAATGTCCATTTACTATCTACGAGTTTTAGGGCATAAAACCCAACAATTCTGATCTCCAGAAACCTTTTGCTTTAGCATTTTTCTCTGGCCTGGTCGTTGCTGCGGCAAAGAAAACTTTGGAGGTAGTGTTGACTTATATGATCCACTTTAAGCTTAGGACTAGTCCCACGCTTAGTTTTAAAATTCAGATAGAAAGGTTTAAGTTTGGGGTGTCATTTGAAATTTTAATGATTCATTTGGGACAATGAATAATTCAAGTTTGGGGGACTTTTTGCTACTCCAATTGTTTTGCTCGAGCATTCCTCTCCTTCATTAAATAATTTGTTAGGTTATTGAGTAACCGGGGACATTTGTGATACCCACAGTTTGTCTTCGCGTCAAAAGGTGACCTAGGAAATGTGAAGAATTATGAAAAATTATTTGCTGAAAAAAAAAAGTGATTGTTGAAAATTTTGCTGAGAAAATTCATGGAGCAAAAGTTTTGAAGGATGAATGATAATCCAGCAGTTTTTCTGTCTCCCAGAACTTAGGTGAGCTTCATCATAAAATGTTGCCATTCTGAGGGGCAAGAGATGGAATAACTAAGGATTTTTGAGCTTTACAAAGAGTATTTAGCCTAATTGGTGATGAGTTTGAGGCAAGAGTATACAGCACCATAAAGTGGGTCATCCCATGCTTAAGAGCTTATGACTGTAGGGCTGCTTTAAGTCTGAAAAACAGAAAATATAAACCCCTTGAAAATGTGTTTTGATATGTCTGATAATAGAGCTAGGCTGTGGCAAGTTCTTAGAACTGAGTTAAAAGTGGTGATTGTTTGTCCATGCCGGAGGAATTATTTTGCTGCAGCAAAGATTGGTTTTGCAGAGTGCTCAGGTAAAGGTTGAAGGTAGTGTTGAATTGTCTGGTTTGATTCAGCTATTCTTTGTTTAATGTTTTGAATTCTTAAGGAATTTTTATGTGGGCAGGTGATAACTGCCCAAAAGGTAGTTATTTAGGCCTCATTTCTATATTGATTTGTGTGTCTTTTGTGCTTAATAGGGTTGGTTTTAGATACATATTACATGTTTTAACCCATTTGGAAGAATGGAAGCTTTGGAAATCATTTTGTGCAAAATCTGTTGCTGGGCGACCTGAGGGAGCAAACTCTGTGCTGGAGCAAAGTTGGGAGTGAAAACTGCCACATCACAGCTCGTTAGCCAATTTAACAAACTGAATTCTGTTAAGCTAATCTCGGGATAAAGGAGCAAGGAGAGCCATCCACGTGTCTAGGTCAACCTAATTCAAGCTTTCCTCTACTCTATAAAAGGAGATAGCCGCCCAAGTCAAATGCATTCCACTTTTGGGAGAAAACATTCCATTCTCGGGATGTTCCTTCCACCTTTGGGAGCCGAATAGAGGAGAGAGATTGGAGACCACCAAGAAGACCATAATTGCAAGCTGATCGAGGAGATTAGTATTTCCTTTTATTATCTTGTAATTATGGACATGCCTACTCAGATTGTAGCGTGCGTCTCCAAGCATATTATGAACTAAGTAGCTTAGGCGTTGGTTAGGGACAATGTGATTTCCGTGCTTAACTTTAGTAATATAAATTGATTACTGCATGTTGGTTAATTGTTGTACTTGTTTCTATTTTATGCCCGTCTGGCCAGCCGGTATGAATACCTCTCTCTAGTTTCAGGGATGATTTAGAGAGTGTGTGGCGATTAATCACACTACGATCATTGTGTATTGGTGAACGCCAGTGACTGAGCTAGGGATAGCCAGCTGCCTAGTGCTTGATCGGTCGTACTTCATTTGGGTTGAAACACATTCCAAAAAATCCGGAGTTCCGGGAGGAATCCGCTAATAATACTGCGAGAGTTTGCACGATCAATAATATTGCTAGAGCATCTTTTAAAACAATTACTAAATCCTGACCAGGCCTATTTCTAATCTGTCTGCCTATTTGTTTATTCTTTGTTCTGCCATTTATTTTGCTTCAGCATTATTCTTACAAAAAACCAATCATTTTTACCATCTTTGAAACCATTAGAGAGTTACACAAGATAGATAAAGTGGAAGCTAATTCAGGCCTTGGATTGATAATACTTATTACTTGCTGCGGACTGTGTATACTTGCACAGAGTTCTAGAGTCCTTTTATACCATATTTTTTACTCACTCTAGGAACCCAACAGCAGGTAAGTTGCGTGGATGCTGCCACGTGTCGCACAGGGGTAATCCAACGGTTTAGCCGTTTGACAGCACATAATTATTTACCATGGGCGATTGAAATTCAAGATTTTACCGTTGATGGATTTGATTTACAGATTGCATGAGATTTGAATGGTAATTCCATTTAATGAGGGGCAAAATCTTTCGGTTATGATTCTTTTTGCTGAAGCCCTATTTATTCACAAGCTTTCGGTAAGTTTTTCTCACTTCATCTTCTTGTTCGTCCCTTGCCATTTGTATTCTTCTTCTTTTTCTGTGTGCGATAAAATTCCTTTGAGTCTCCAATGGCGAAAACGAGACCAAGAAAAGAGAGAGATAATGAGGAAGGGGAGGTACCTGTTACCCCCGAAGCACCGAAAGCTAAGGCAAAGAAAAAGAAAACACCAGAAGAGAAAGAGGCTAAGAGGAGAAGAAGACAGCAGAGGGCTGAGGATCAAGAAATAGTGCAGAAGGTACACTACAAGAAAAACTGCATTACTTGACACTTCAAATTTTATATTAGTTGACATTTTCTAAAAAAAATGTCAAGAATTTGCATTTTTAACTAAAAAACGTCAAGAAAAATGTAAAAACACGAAGTTTGACGGAGTTTTTCGGATTTTGTTGCACGCCACAGAATACTTGACACTTTTAAAATGTCGAGAACTATAATAATTTACTTGACATTTAAAAAATATCAAGTTTTATCCCGATTTACTTGCTACATTTTAAATGTCAAGTATTACTTGTCTACGGTTTATTTAAAGAAAATAAAAAGGATTTTTATTCTATTAAAGAAAAAGAAAAAAAAATCTTTCTCTCCTCCTTCAACCCTCACGCACGAAGCCCCCTGTGTTTTTCTTTAGTCGCAGACCCCCTCGATTTCCAGCCTTGAGCCGCCCAGCCCCGCCGCCGATCCGCCGTCGCCAGTCCGTCGCGCCGCCCCGCCTTCTCGCACGCTCTCTCTCTCCGTCGTTCTCCAGTTCATCTCCCTCTCTCTATCTCCGTTCTGCCCGCAAATCCGCCTCACGCCGTCGTTGTGTCCCCATCGGAGTATCGCGCTGCCGTCGACCAACGCTCATGGTTAGTCGTCGATGGGTTTTGGCTTTGGTTTCTTGTGGGATTTGGGTGTGGATTTCTCAAGTGGTCACCGGTCATGGTTAGTCGTCGATGTTAAGCATGGGTTTGTTCATCGTCCGTTCAAATTGTCACTGCTAATAGTCTAGATCTGTTGCTGCTATGGGTTTAGATTTAGGTTTCGTGGGTTTGTCCACCGTTTTCTAGATATCTATCGTTGTTGTGGGTCTAGATCTAGGTTGTGTGAGTTTAGATTGTGGGTTTGTCTGCCAGTTTCTTGATATTCGTCACCGTTGTGGGTGTAGATTTAGGTTTCGTGAGTTTAGATCGTGGGTTTATCGGCCATTTTTTTATAAAGTCTTTTCTTTGTTGGTCATTTGGACAGTTTAAACTTTGCTATGTTCTTCGATTGCTTTAGATCTGACCCATCTTCGCAAATTTGGCTCTCTCTGGAAATTCTCTTCCAATTTTGCTGTAAAATTCTTTCATATTTTCTAGAAAATTTATATATTTCTTTATTTTTTTTCTGGTTGTTTCTCTCCTGTATCTTTGTGCATGTCTGATTTTGAATGTCTGCAAAGGTTTATGAGATTCTGAAGAAAATGAATGGACATGGATATTAGTTGTGCATAGCCTTGGAAATTAAAAAAAAAAAAGGCTTAATCATTTTGTTGGTTTTGTTGCTCATTAGAGGGAAATTTTGGATTTGATTGTCTTTGGAACTTAGCTGCTGAAAGGAATGTAAAATTTTCTATTTTGAAATGAGTCTTATTTCCTTTATTTTCTTGGCTGGCTTATTTCCCAAGAAGATTCTATGAAATCTCTCTTTGAAAGTGAAGATATTGTTCTTTGGCATCAAATTCTCTTTTACACCGTCTTCATTTTCTTAAAATACTTTCTGGATTATATATATTGTTTTGTAGACGTTGATTGCTCTATTTTGCAGTTTATAAAAAGCTACAAATTTGCACCCAAATAGTTAGGTATCCTGTTTCTTTCGTCATTTGAAATGCTACTTTTCTTTAGTGTACTGGCTTATGTCAAATATTGAATGAATGTAGGTTGTTATAGTTCTTTGCCTTTTGTATTCAATACATCTCATCAGTTACCTATTTCTTGTTACTTATTTTAAAATGCCTTGTATGATAGATAGACTTTATACCAATTCTTTCACCCAAAAGTTCAATTAATTTTTTCCAAGTTTAGCTCTCCATTAAAGTCTCCAATGTGTGTTTTTCTGCCTTTAAAAACATATGAATGAGAAGAAAAACCCATCCAAACAGGGAAGTTTTAGTTTAGTTGTTATGTTCATAAGTTCCGATAAGTTTGTTTAATTATTATGTTTATAAATTTTGGTGTTAATATTTGGAGTCTTGTTGTGAATCTGAAGTGTTGTGAGGTTGTAGTTTCAATCTCTAAATTAAATGTCTTTGTTCTTCTTCTTTGTAATGATTTTTTTTTTTTTTTTGCAAAGTCAATTAAACAATGGAGGCGTCTCATCCAAACAAAAAATTGTCGAGGAAGTGAGCTGTTGCTATAACTTTCAGTGTTTCTCTTTAACCAAACAGAAACTCACTTTCGTAATTGATTACGGGAAACCAAATTGGGAGAAGAATCCAGCGACGGTGGCCCATAGAGTATACTAAGATATTTACCCTTCTACTTATTTTTTCTATTGGTGTGGTATGCTTTGTAGACTACGCTAGAAAATGCTGGAAGGCAAGGTTTGAGGTTGCTTCAAAGAGTTATGTGAGACTTTTTTTTTTCATTTGCTTTTATTTTTGCAAGTGAAATTATTGCACTTGAAAAATGCCATAATATTATGGAAATTATATGTGACCATTTTACACTTACTTTATGGTGTTAATAGGTGTTGGAATTTTAGAATTGTTCATATTGGGTTGATAATTCTTGCAATTTTGGAATTGTTTATAAGATTGATAGTTTGGTGATGTTGAACACATGAACTTTGTTAATGTTATTGGTGAGCCTCATCTACCCTTCCTCTAAACTTCTATTTTATACATTAATCAGAATTATTATGTTATTCTTTTTAACATCTTTTTAGTTTTTGCATGTTTAGATTCTGTTTTTGCTTATCTAGTTGTTGTTTTGTTGATTGAATTTTTATTTAATTGTTAGTTGAAGTTTCTAGGTTAGTTTTAAAGGTAGTTGTTTTGTGAATAATTGCATTCTACTTGGGTTTTTGATCTACTGCTGTCTTTTATTGAACCAAGGAAACTTTTGAAAAAAAAATCAACTTTAAGAAAAATTGCTTGGAAAAAATGTTTTGGGAAAAAAACATGTTTTCAAAGGAGTTTTCTTTTAAGCCCTTGATGATGATAACTAGAGCTTTGTTCTATCTCAAAAGTGTCACCGTCACAACTGAATTGTTTTCTAGTCATAGGCTTTCCACTAGTATTTTTCTTTACAGAATTTTCTTAAGTCTAAACTTCCTCATGTTTAACCTTTCTAACACACTAGGAGAGTTTAGCATTAAAGTTTTGAAAAACAAAAAGCCTTATGCAAAGCCTATGCCTAAAAAACAAAGCCAATGAGGACATTGTTTAATTTTAAGTTTGGGGGGGTGCTTTACTTTGTAAATTTTTATGCTTTATGCTATGCTTTTTGTAAACTTGTACTGCTGGAAAAAGAATATGTGCTCAGTATCATTTGGAAAAAAAAAATTGAAAAACCGAGGTTACTCCTCTTTCCTAGGGTTTACTGAGTAACCAGGGGCATTCATGACACCCATGGTTTGCCACTGCATGAAAGGTTTGCTTAAGGGAAGTGAGTATTATTCCAAGCTTGTGAACTTTGCTCGTAGCTAGATATCTTCACCACAAAGTATCGATAAGCTAAAACAAAGGTAAAGATGACAGCAAGGATACTCTTGGGAAAAAAAAAAAGATGTTGAATAAGAGGAGCACCAACGGTCAAATAAGTTTGGGGGAGATAGAAAGAGGTCTAGTAACTCATGTATGCTCAAGGGACCTCAAGTCTTGTTTTTCTTAACTAAAAGGACTACACTAGGCTCAATAAGTAGAAGTTAGGTAGTTTAAACATATTGGTTAGGATGGACTAGGGAGAGTTTTGCTTTGAAAAAGAACAATAGAAATCTTCATGCCTAGGAAACTTAGACGTTGTGACTGGCACTAGAGTAGAACCCTCTCCTGAAAGGCAAACATTTTAGAAAACAATCTTGAAAAACATGTTTACTTGATTTCATGTCACTAGATTTGCAATTAAAAGTTGATGCTAGCACCATGATTGATCACTACATATGATCCATAACGTTTTGGTTTGCAATTAGTATTGAGCTCTCAAATTCTGATTAGCAATTAAAAAGTTGATCTCTAACATTTTGATTGGCTATTGCTTGAGGACAAGCAATGAGTTAAGTTTTGGGGTATGATAAGGATAAAAAATATACCTATTTTACCCTTATATTTAGCTCATTATCTTGTCAAAGTTATATGTTAATAGGGTTTAATGAAATTTTATAAACTTTTTAGTACGGTGGGCCCAATTTAAACAAATAAGTAAACTTTTTATAAAGAATTAATTTTAACACAAGGTGGTCAACAAATTAGAAATAAAAACACCCAAATTAATTCCAATGTAAATGTTGTCCATAAACATTAAAAATAAATTATAGAAATTAATTTCATGCAAATAACGATAAAGAAAATTAATTGCAAAAATTAAATAGTAGAGGGTTAGAGAAAATAACACCGGAAAATTATAGTGGTTCGGCAAACGGCCTACTCCACTCCCCAAGCTCCTCTTGGGTATTCAATTGAAGAACACGACTCTTTCCATGGCTTAGAGTCCAACCGGTACAATGTTCTTTTTCCGGGAGCAAGAACAAACCCGATCCTTTCCACGGTTTAGGATCAAACTGTTACAACCGCTCTTTTTAGGGCTCAAGAGCAACCCTCACAAAGAATTTGGAATTTTAAGAACAAGATTACAAACTCTCAAAATAGTGGATATACAAATTTTTGCTCACAAATTTGTAAGAAAAATTCTTACAAATTAATGCCCTCAAATGGCTAAGAAAAATAAAATTGAATAGCTCAAGAATCTCTCAAAATAACTCTCACAATAAATTTAAAGTAACATTGAAGAATTGGAGAGAAGAAACATGTAGGAATTGGAGAGAATTTAGAGAGGGGAATTGTTGTTTGACTTTGAGAGAGAATGAGGGGATAAATAGGAAGGAAATGGAAAGAAAATTTGAAATTGAGCTTAATTTGGACCATTGGATTGAAGTTAAAGAAAAACCAAGGGTGGAGATTAAAAGAAATTTAAAATAATAATATTAATAATAATAAAATCAAATATATGTATGAGAGAAACGATAAAAGAGATTTAAAAAAAAAAAAGGATTTTGATTTTTTTTAAATAAAATCTGGCAGAATTTAATGCTTTCAGATTTTTTTTTTAATATCAAATAGTCGTTTGACACATTATATATTTAAATAAATTAATATAAATATATAATAAATATATGTTTAAATAATCAATAGCACATGTGTCACTCTCCCATTAATCCACGTGTCGTCGTCGGATTGGTCTATGATGCTGACTCAGCTGTCACGTCATCGCCACCGGTATTTTCCGTTAAATCTTGTTTCGACTATAACTTCTTCGTTTTAGCTCCGATTTGAGTGATTCAAGAGGCATTTGAATCGTTATTCCGAGCTCTACTCTATGGGCACATTAAAACACTAAAATTTTCAGTAATTAAAAATTGTTTTTGTTATCATCAAAACATTGATTAATTAATTAATTAAAATTAATTAATTTGAGATTAAGGGCCAAAAAGCCAACAATCTCCCCCTTTCTGATGATGACAAACCATACTTGAAAAATAACTTGAAATACATGTAAACCATAGGTAGCACATAATAAAATTCAACATATCACCATAAAGATCATTCTTGAAATTCACTCAAAAATAAATTCTTCCCCTAATTAATACAATCAAAATCATAAAAAATTTATAACATATTTTTCTTAAACTTCTCCCCCTTTGGAATCATAAAAAAGAATAATGAAGAAAAATGTAAAACTACATAAATGAATCCCTTAAAAACATGAACTCAAATTTAGCACAACTCCCCCTAAGAAAATTAACACATGCTTTTCATATCTCCCCCTATCAAAATGCCTTCTAAAAGACTTAACAAGTAAGATTATAAAATCAAGAGGCATCACAACGAATAATACCGAGCTCAAGCCTATTTTTGCAAAAGCTTTCTTCATTCAAAGGCTTGGTAAAAATATCCGCTAATTGATTATTAGAGCCTACAAATTCAAGAATAATATTACCATTTTGCACATGCTCTCTAATAAAGTGATGCCTAATATCAATATGTTTAGTCCTAGAATGATGTATAGGATTTTTAGTCAAATTTATAGCACTAGTATTATCACAAAATATAGGCACATTATCAAACTTTAATCCAAAATCACAAAGAGTTTGTTAATTTCATCCAAAGAATTTGAGCACAACAACTAGCAACCGCAATATATTCCGCTTCCGTAGTAGATAAGGCAACCAAATTTTGCTTTTTACTAAACCAAGAAACTAAGGAACTACCAAGGAATTGGCAAGTCCCACTAGTACTCTTACGGTCAAGTAAACTACCCGCAAAATCCGCATCGGAATGTCCTACCAAATTAAATTCAACATTTATAGGATACCATAAGCCTAAATCAATAGTACCAAGCAAATATTTAAAAATTCTTTTAACGGCATGCAAATGTGATTCCTTAGGACACAAGATTGAAATCTAGCACAAAGACATACACTAAACATGATATCGGGTCTACTAGCGGTTAAATAAAGCAAAGATCCAATCATGCCTCGATAAGATTTTATATCCACACACTTATCCTTTTCATCCTTGTCAAGTTGAGTGGATGTACTCATAGAAGTTTTTGCAAAATTATCTTCAATGAACTTGTCTTTGAGTAACTTCTCTCAACATATTCACTTCAAACTTACTAAGCAATATACATAGAAACTACTTTAGTTATACTTTTCACATAAAGAGCAATAAAAAGCAATATCATGAAAATTATATAAATAGTACAACTTCCCCTAAAAACATGCATTCTCTTATTAAAAAAAAAATCAATAAATATCAAGGAGATAAAGCAACACAAGGAAAATCGTCCAAACAATTTTGCACAAGATAAAAAAATATTATGTTTAGATCAATCTATTTCAAGTGCATTATCAATAACACAAAATTTTCATTCAAGAAAATATGACATAAGTGAAGTAAAATTCCAAATAGAACTTTAATTCTCATGGTTATGCACATAAACAAAATTTTCATATACAAAGGATACATAAGCAAATTAATCTTAAAAGAATCAACTTGTCAACTTATCAAATCCAAGCAACATTTAAAACATCATCATGATACCAAAATATGAAATGTTATAAAACAAGCATATCATCTCATAGAACACTTAAAAAGAATTGATCAAATAAACATATGCAAATAACACCATAAAAAAATTAACTAAATAAACACGAATACCAATTGTTTTTGTGCATAGGTTAACCACGATCTATGTCAAAAAAATATATCGATCAAATATGGACAAAGAAAATCAAAAAATTAAGTAAGCACTTTTGAGCAACATTCTAACAAAATTTTAGAGTATAAATCAATTTTATAAGAACTCCCCCTATGTAAAAGAATTCAACAACTATTTTCAAACAAAATTTAAAAACAATCAAGTTTAAAAAAAGCACAATTGTGAAATTGATTTCCATAGAAAACATATAGTTCATGGCCAAAAAGCATTTAATCAAGGCCCCGTTTGATAACCATTTGGTTTTTTGTTTTTGGTTTTTGAAAATTAAGCTTAAAAACACTACTCCTACACATACGTTTCTTGATTTTGTTACCTACCTTCTTCTTATGTTTTCAAAAACCAAGCCAAATTTTGGAAACTAAAAAAAGTAGTTTCCAAAAACTTGTTTTTGTTTTTAGAATTTAGCTAGGAAGTTAAATGTGTCATTGACAAATATGCAAACCATGATAAGAAAATTGGGAAAAAACAAGCATAATTTTCAAAAACCAAAAACCAAAAACCAAATGGTTATCAAACGGGGCCCAAGTTATTCAAAAAATAACATACATCCATCAATAACAATAATTCATATTTTCAATATTTGGACAAATCATTGACCAATAAATTAGATAAATATCAACATTAAAAACCAATAATCTAATATCATGCAAAATATGCCAAAATATGCCAAAATATATATTCAATAATTTCTCATGGCATATAACTCAATATTTCAAACAATAAGCAAAAACAATTATGGATAAATCTCAAGAACATTATACCACAAATTTTCAAGAGCATTAATCCACTAATCCATAAATAATCAAGCAATGCACATAAATGCCAAAAATATTCTCAAAGTATCTCATAGACATTTAATCTAATAGTCAACAAAATTCAAGAAACGATATTTCACTCTCTAACCCATCAAGAATGTATAATTTTCATATCAATAAAATAATAAACTAAAAAGATACAAAGTTACCGAAAATATCTTTTTCTTTGATGTGTTCAAGCAAGCCACTATGTTGCTTTATTGAAATTTATTTTCAAATTATAAGACCAAAGCAACCACTTGCTTGTTGAAATCACACCTACAAAGACAAAAAACTCAACCAAAAGATTTTGGTACCCATTTCTTGGGTCCTTCATGGTTAGTGAGCATTGATTTTGGAACCCATTTCAAATTTGTTCCAACACTTTTAGCATTCATTTTTGGCAAGCAACAAATATCAAATTTATTACCAATTTTTCCACAATTATTAGACAAGAATTTCTTCTTAATAATTTGATTTTGCACAATATTTTTCTTTAAGAAATTCTTCCTTGGAGCATTTTTCAATTTAAAACAATTTGGTCTAATATGACCTTTAATTAACTCCACAAAAATGACAAGTAGGTACAAATTTGGCATTATGCATATAATTTAATTTTCCACGAACATGCTTAGACACAAATTTAGTGCTATGCAAATAATTAGTTTTAGCACAAGCATGTTTAGGCACAAAGTTTGATTTTGTATGCATATTTCTAGCATTTTCATACTTATTCAAAAATTTCACATTATGGGCCAATTTTGAGCGAGCATGAAATTGTCTATAGGTACAAATTTTGAATTTCCATGTATATTTCTACCATTTTCATGCTTTGGCACAAATTTAGATTCAACAAGATTAGATACATTGTGCAAAACATCTTTAGGCATAAAATGAGTAGTTTAATTTGAGCATATTTCAGTTTAAAGCAATTAGGTCTAATGTGACCTTCAACACCACAATAATAACATATAGGCACAAAGTTAGATTTAGCATGCTTAGACACAACCTTAGGCATGTTAAGCTTAGGCATATTAGGAGATGCTTTAACAAAGATAGTTTTAGAACTTGAAGGAGTAGAGCATTCATCAATATAGCCTAAACCTCTTTTATCACCAAAAGACTTGCCTACTTCAATTATCTTGTCTAATCTTTGAGCACCTATAGTCAACTTTTTAATGGTATCTTTTGCAATTTCAAGCTCTTTACTAGCAAGCATTTCTTTTTCTTCAAGCACATGCAAAAGATTATTTTTCTCACAATTATCAAATTCAAGAAATTTAATTTTGTCAATAAAGGAAATTTTCTCTTTTTCTAAAGATGTATTGCTAGTTTCCAAAATAGCAATTTCACTTTTCAAACTAGCAATTTTATCTTTTAATTCCAAAGAAAAAGATTCAATTTTCTCATTCTCTTTTCTCAAATCATTCAATTCAATGTTTAATTCACATGCCAAAGATTTGAGATCCTCATTTTCTTTTTCAAGAAAATTAATTCTATCAATCAAAGTATTTTTTTCATCACAACAATCATCAACTTTCTCATGCAACAATATATCATTAGCTCTATTTTTCAAACAATCATTTTCATCTATCAAAGATTTATTTTCAATGGACAAAGCTTTGTACTTCTTTGATAGTTTCACATATTTAGAACTAACTTTTTCTAAATCATTTTGCATATTCTCAAAAGCATCATATAGTTCATCATATGAAGGGGATTTTCGATTTACCTCATCTTCATCGGTTTCAACCTCGCTCCCATCATTCGAATGAGCCATCGAGCATAATGAGAATCCATCACATTTTTGTTTTTATACTCCATGAAATTTTTCTTGATTTTGAGAATTGTAATTCTTCTTCACATCAAATAAATCATTAGAAGTACAAGGAGAATTTTTAACACTATAAACATCATCAAGAAATTTCCAAATATCATATGCATATGTAAAATGTGAAATTTTATCACATATATTTTTATCTAATGCACAAGATATGATAATTTATAGTTCGAGCATTTAAAGAAAGCTTTTCAAAAAAAAAAAAAAAAAAAGAGCATTTAAAGAAAGCATTTCATCATTCAATTTTGATTTTGATAAAACATTTTCACAAACATACAAAATAACAAAATCAATAGCAAGCAAAAACGTTTTCATTTTATGGCTCCAAACATCATACTTTTTACCATCAAAGAATGGAGGTTTATCAATACAATAACTTTCCATAAAATCTAAAGTTGTCATAGCTCTAACAATTAAGCTTATCAAGAAAAAAATATTTCAAGAAGAGCAACCCGCTCTGATACCAATTGTTGGATCGGCATGACAACCCTAGAGGGGGGGTGAATAGGGTTTCATGAAATTTTATAAACTTTTTAGTACGGTGGGCCCAATTTAAACAAATAAGCAAACTTTTTATAAAAAATTAATTTTAACACAAGTTGGTCAACAAATTAGAAATAAAAAAACACCCAAATTAATTCCAATGTAAATGTTGTCCATAAACATTAAAAATAAATTATAGGAATTAATTTCATGCAAATAACGATAAAGAAAATTAATTTCAAAAATTAAATTGTAGAGGGTTAGAGAAAATAACATCGGAAAATTATAGTGGTTCGGCAAACGACCTACTCCACTCTCCAAGCTCCTCTTGGGTATTCGATTGAAGAACACCACTCTTTCCACGGCTTAGAGTCCAACCGGTACAATGTTCTTTTTCCGGGAGCAAGAACAAACTCGATCCTTTCCACGGTTTAGGATCAAACCGTTACAACTGCTCTTTTTAGGGCTCAAGAGCAACCCTTACAAAGAATTTGGAATTTTAAGAACAAGATTACAAACTCTCTCAAAAGAGTGGATATACGAATTTTTGCTCACAAATTTGTAAGAAAAATTCTTACAAATTAATGCCCACAAATGACTAAAAAAAATAAAATTGAATAGCTCAAGAATCTCTCAAAATAAAACTCTCACAATAAATTTAAAGTAACATTGAAGAATTGGAGAGAAGAAACATGTAGAAATTGGAGAGAATTTAGAGAGGGGAATTGTTGTTTGATTTTGAGAGAGAATGTGGGATAAATAGGAAGGAAATGGAGTTGAAAGAAAATTTGAAATTGAGCTTAATTTGGACCATTGGATTGAAGTTAAAGAAAAACCAAGGGTGGAGATTAAAATAAATTTAAAATAATAATATTAATAATAATCAAATAAAATATATGTATGAGAGAAACGGTAAAAGAGATTTGAAAAAAAATGATTTTGATTTTTTTTATGGAAGCATTTATAATGCTTTCAGATTTTTTTTTAATATCTTTTTATTTTTTTTTTATTTTTTGGGGGATTCGAACCACAGACATTGTGGTTACCAATACAACTTTATGCCAGTTGAGCTAAGCTCTTGTTGACTTTTTTTTTTTTTTTTTAATATCAAATAGCCGTTTGACACATTATATATTTAAATAAATTAATATAAATATATAATAAATATATGTTTAAATAATCAAAAGCCCATGTGTCTCTCTCCCATTAATCCACGTGTCGTTGTCTGATTGGTCTATGATGTTGACTCAGCTGCCACGTCATCGCCACCAGTATTTTCCGTTAAATCTTGTTTCGACTATAACTTCTTCGTTTTAGCTCCGATTTGAGTGATTCAAGAGGCGTTGGAATCGTTATTACAAGCTCTACGCTATGGGCAGATTAAAACACTAAAATTTTTAGTAATTAAAAATTGGGTTTGTTATCATCAAAACATTGATTAATTAATTAATTAAAATTAATTAATTTGAGATTAAGGGCCAAAAAGCAAACATATAGTTCTATTCTTCCTCTCAACAACACCGTTTTGTTGTGGAGTCCATGGAATTATCACAGAAATCTTTGATTTCATTTGAATTGAATTCTCCCCCTGTCTGATCTCAATGTCTTTATGTAATAATCACTTTCCTTTTCAACCAGAGCTTTAAATCTCTTGAACATGTCAAATAACTTTGATTTCTTCTCAACAAAACAAACCCAACACTACTACAAAAACAACTTTTAATGACAGACAGAAAAAAGGGCGGGGAGCATTTAATGTCAGACGAAAAACGCGCGGGTCTTTAATGATGGACGACACAAAAAAACACGATTTTTTTTCTTAAAATAGAGATTCACCTTTAATGGCGGTCAAAGACCGCCATTAAAAGTGAACCACTTTACCCTTTTTAGAGGTCAGTTTCTCTCTCCCCGAGCTTTCTTCCTCTGAGACATCCCTCACGCTCTCATCCCTTTCTAACCCTAAAATCAAATTCTTCTCTCTCAATCCTTCTTCCCTTCGCCTTCTTTCCGATCACATTTCCATTTCCTCTTTCATTCTTCGTTCTGATAGGGTTTCTCCACGCTTCCCCTCTCGCTTCATTAGAAATGTCGTCGTCTCGTCCGATTTCGAACAGGAGGAAGAAACCCTTGACGCCTATGGAGACGACTCGAAGTAGTGAGCCATTTTCATATCTCCGTTCCTTTTGTATTTTTCTCAAAGCTTCTGCGGTTCATCTTTGTAGTACATAACTACAACAGTAGCTCGTTGCGAAGGCCATCTCTCCGCTTCTGAATATTAACCATGGAAGACGATTTTGGGTTCTGTGACAAAGTCCCGCCGGCCGTCAATCGCAACATGGTATACTTTCGCGATGTCATTTCTTTCTTTCTTGTTTGCCGCCTAACCTGAGATCTCTGTTAATGTAACTGCTCCTTTCTTTTTTTTTTTCTCCCTCGAGGTTTTAATCTGGACATGGTTCTGTGTGTTTATTTTGACGACTTACCTATAATTATCGAGGTTTTTTGCTCGGATTTGATCTCATTTTTCTAATTTCGTTCTTGAGGTCTGATTGTCTGTGCAATCGACCGTAGCAAGTAATGCAGGTAAATTTTTGAAGGATCTGCTCTCCGAGTTCCCTTATAAACTGCATTTGGTAAATGAATGTTTCGTTTCTTCTTGCTCGGTAATTCTCTTGTATTCTTAGTTTTTACGTGGAATTTCTTCTCTGTTTGTTCATAATTTGGAATAGAATATCTTTCTTCTGTAAAATGTTGTTGTTTTTGCAATGTTAATGGATGATCAGGATGTGCATGTGATCAGTGCGTTCTTTGGAGGGAGGAAAAGATTTCAAAAACTGCACACCTTTTTGCAATTTCATCAAAATGGACAGAATTTGAAATTATAGGATGCTACATGAATTTGTTAATTTGATCCTATATATATAACCGAACTTAGAATTGAAGGATGGTTTAATTGTTCCTTTTCAGTTAACAAGAATAATTGTCCTGATCTGTTTGATATTGTTAGAGGATGTTCCATGCATCTTTGATGTGGAAAAATCTTTGAGTATATTGTGGATATTCTTCGTATTTAAGTGGAATGATCATGGAAAAGACTCTTATTTTAATACATTCAGAATTCAGAAATGGGACATGTCTTCTATTATGGTCCCCTCAATTTTGGCAAATAGCACTTAAATCTACATGAGAGATCAGTCTAGTCTTCAACCTCTGTCCAAAAGATGTCTCCTTTGTTCAATGTCCCACTTCAAAAATACGGATTATTCTGTTTTATATCATTGGTGGATGACCTTTTGACATGTGTGGAATGAGGATATTATCTATTTTGTAGTTTTGTTTCACTATGTTAACAATTTGAATTACTTTGGCCATATTTGATACTGATGCTACATTTGAATAGAAGATTCTGATGGCTAAGTTCATTGATTCTCTAATCAGCTTCAATAACTCTGAAAAAATGACATGGTGAAATAGTAGATTCTTGATATAGCTTTTGCACGTTATTTTGAACTTCTTACATGTGTATATGTACACCACATTTTTTCCTTTTTGTGCTGAAGACTGAAATTCAGCATGAATGTCAATGTTCTCCCTTGACCTTTTTATTATATTTTTTCTTTTTGGCTCACTGTTTTCCAACTGCCATGTACCAAAATTTATTTTTAGAACATTCTTCCAGTAATTCATTTGGCTGGTTGTTAGTTATATGGTCTTTGAGGTTATTACTTATCAAAGTTGTTTGTTAACAAAAAAAGGATAAGTCACTATCTAATATTTGGTCACTTCTCTCTCTTAATGATATTGTTTTTGTTAGAATCTTTTTGGGTTTGGTTTTATTAACAGGTGCTATTTGGCTGTGTTCTTTATGGAATGATTTTTTACCTCTTTATTTTGATTATAGGTGAGTTTTGACTGTATTGGTGGGGTTTGGAAATGAAGCGGAAGTGGTCTTTTCCAGTCCTTAAAAAATAAAATGGTGATGGTGGTTGCTCTGTTTGTAAGTTTTTTGCTCTCTTTCTTTATATGATTTGACTGTATTGACATTTCGCCTTGTCGAGGTTGAAGCTGCTAGAGGAGAAAGTGACATGTTGTGCTCGAATTTATCTTCTGGTTTATTTATGTTTTGTCACACCATAACTTAGTTTATTATTTTATTTAATAGGTCCTAAATCACTATTAAATGATAGTGATAGTGCCAATAGTGTAGAAGAAAGGCCTTTGCTCGAGTTATAAGTTAAATAGAATTAGAACACTTAGAAGTATTATTGAATCAACTTTTTTATGTTACTGTAGGGATATTTACAAATCACAGACATCATTCTTTGTTTCATATGACATAGTATGGGGCTATATCAGTATTCATATTATATGCCATGGACCCTTTCCTTAATTACATGTATATTGTATGTTTAATGCCATTGACATTTCTTTTCCCCTTTCTTAATTTTTTTGTGCTTTCAACGATGGGAGGAATAGAATTACTGACTGCTATTTTGGAAAAAAACTTTGTGGAGATGGAGGACATAAATTGTGTCTCCCATATCTTCTTAAGAAAATGGAGCAAACAACGTCCTGGAGCTGGCCTGCTGCTTTATTAAGAAAATGGAGCAAACAACACGCTTCACGTGTGTGTTTCTTTTTGAAATCAGCTTATACAATTTTTCTTTATCTTCTACTCTCTTTTAATATTTTCAACCTATTTTATGCCTAGAAATTAATGAATTCAAGCATGAAGGGTTTGGATGTGGGAACTGCGGAAGGGCAACTGACGAATTTGCTGAGTAAGTATATGTCACTACTAAAAAAAAACCGACTTTTAATGTCGGGCATTGTACGTCATCTATGTGGGTGACATCGTAGCCTTTAATGTCGGGCAACTGTTAATGCCGAGAAATTCCCAAAATTGCTATGATTACTGGTTTGAAACAAAAAAAACTATCATCTAACTCTAAAACTTTTGCTAGTCAGAAGCTACCGAAATAGTTTATTCTTCAAGAAGGCGAGGAGCAAGTTCCAGCACATGTTTAAAGTCGCCATGCAAAGGTGGAGACAAGTTGGCAAATTCCCGATTTAATTGAGCTTGGATCAATAATTGTGTCTGAATGTAAAATGGAAAAAATGCAAATCGTTAGTGTATGCACATATTCAAAATGTCAAAAAGTAATAATAATTTTAAGTCACTGAACAAAGTCAATGTGAGCAGAAATTACTTTAACAAGGGTCGGATGTTGCTTCCAAAACTTTGCCTGCTTTTGCTTAATGTTCTTAAGGTCAAGATTTAACTCACTCCTAACTAGTCCAAATATCTTCTGAAGGGGATCATTATCAGTCCTACGAACTGGCATTTCCACATATTCAGCTGCCTTTATGAAGACATCCATTACTTTGCTGTGTATAGCAAAAATTTATTAATAATGTTAATAAAGAAACCCAAAAAAAAAAAACCTTCATTAATGACCGTGGTAGACTTTTGTTTACTTTTGATATGGTAATACACAACGATATCTCAATTTAATCTAAAATGCCATGAATGTGTAACCAAAAAAACTTGAGATCAAATAAGAATAATGCTCATAGATATCCTTTACCTGGCTATTAGGTTGTCTCTAAAATTGATCTAAAATTGAATTATCTAATCTTTGTTATCCTAACAACTGAAGATAGCCAATGCTTTTGACTAAAGATACCTTGGTGCCAAAGAAGGTTTCATGAAGTAATAATATGTGGAAAGTGTCTGACGCATGACATAGTTTCCAATGTATTTTGACGACCTTGAAAGATATATAACGGCTATTACCAAGGGCAAGATAATACAAACTCCAACAATCCACAGTAAAAGTATCCCACCAGATGCCCCATCAATATGTAGTAAGAATTGAGGGAGTGCAATTCCCATTTGAAACCCTTGCATCAACATGTTAGCAAGTTTAAAACAGAACCATAAAAAAATTGTTTTTCCAGTTTTATGGGTAAGAAAAAGTGAATTAACCTGTTTGCCATCTGGATGGCCATATTTTTCATAATTCTCACGGGATATTGGATCTGTCAAAGCTTGATAAGCCTTAGATATGAACTCCACGAAATATTTATGGGCCTCTGAGTAAAAGACACGAAGGAAAACATTAGCTGTGTTTGCAAAGGTTAGAAAATAGATGGAACACTAATCCATTGAAATAGTTAACTTGGATCTCGATTTTTATCTGGATGGTATAGGATAGAAATATTAGATTATATGGGCTTCCATCTCAAAACCAATTGCATCTTATAACTTGTGAGGTCTTCACTTATCTTTTCAATGTGGGATCCTCAACATGCCCCCTCAAGATGGTGCCTCTTTTGGGTTCACCATTCTTGGATCGGATCTCAATTCAATTTTTTTTTGGACCGAATACCGGTTTGCATTTAATAGGCTCTGATACCATATTAGATTATATGGGCTTCCATCTCAAAACCAATTGGCAATGAGTGGGGTGACCCATACATCTTATAACTTGTGAGGTCTCCACTTATCTTTTCAATGTGGGATCCTCAACAAGAAAGTCTCTTATAAGATTTGGAAAGAGAAAAGGAAGAGTTGATTATCACTCAATGAATCAAATGTATTATATCATGAGATCACAAGGTAGAGGCTTTTTACAGAACACTCTGTGAACATCTGAATAAATATGGTTTCAATAGAAATATACCAAATTATAGAAAAATAGTTGCAACAAATTACAGAAATATAGAAACAACCCATAACAGATTAATGAGCTCTCTTAACAACCCCCCTCAAGCCAATGGACAATGAAGAATGAACATTGAGCTTGTCCTTTAATGGAAGAAACTGAGCCGCTGACAATGGTTTAGTGAAAACATCAGCAATTTGAGCAGAGGAGGGTAAATGACAGATCTGAAGTTGCTTCTGCAAAACAAGATCTCGAACAAAATATATATCGATTTCAACATGCTTAGTCCGAGAATGCAACACTAGATTTGCACTAAGATGGACAACACTCAGATTATCACACCATACAGTTGGAATTTGAGGTATAAGAATGTGCAAATCAAAGAACAATGATTTCAACCATACTAATTCAGTAGATACATGAGTAAGACTCCGATATTCAGCTTCAGTACTGGATCTAGATATTATACTCTGTTTATTTGAGGATCGGTGAATAAGATTACCCTCGAAATATACACACAAACCTGATGTTGATTTTCTATCATCTGGATCTGATGCCCAATCAGCATCTGCATACCCTTGCAACAATAACTCTGTAGACTTTTTAAAAACCAAGCCATGATCTAAAGTGCCCTTCAAATATCTAAGAATACGCTTTACTGCTTGCCAATGAAGAATAGTAGGAGAATGCATGAATTGACAGACTTTATTAACACTATATGCAATCTCCGGTCTCGCGAGTGTAGCATATTGTAAAGCTCTTATTGTACTTCTATAAAGTTTTACATCAGAAAATTTTTCTCCATGGAAAGTAGAAAGGACAGATCCACTTATCATAGGTGTAGCTATAGGATTTGCTTGACTCATTTTAGTTTTATACAACAAATCAGATATATATTTCTTTTGAGAAAGAAACACACCTCCAGAAGGCACATTCGACACTTCTACACCAAGAAAATAACTCAACTGACCAAGATCTTTGAGAGAAAAATTCGTATTTAAGGACTTGATGAGTTGATCAATGGTCGTAGAAGAGTTACCTGTAATCACAATATCGTCCACATATACAAGTACATAACAAACAGAAGTGTTATGATGATAAACAAATAATAAAGAATCTGCTTTGGAGTGAACAAATCCGAGACAACAAAGATTGAACTAAGACATTCAAACCAAGCACGTGGCGCCTGCTTAAGACCATACAAAGCTTTCTTCAACTGACAAACTCGATTAGGATAAGATGTAGAAATCATACCAGGAGGTTTAGACATAAATACTTCTTCTGTCAAAACACCATGTAAAAAGACATTATTAATATCCACTTGTCTCAAAACCAAACCATACGCCAAAGCTAATGTAAACAACACACGAATGGTGGTTGGTTTCACCACAGGACTAAATGTCTCGGTATAGTCAAGATCTGCTTGCTGATGAAAACCTTGAGCAACAAGCCTGGCTTTGTGTCTAGCAATAGATCCATTAGAGTGACGTTTGATTTTGAAAACCCATTTACAACCGATAACCTTTTTATCAGGAGTATCCACAAGAGACAAAGTTTCATTGGCCATCAAAGCAGCATATTCATCATGCATAGCTTGAACCCAGTGCTCACACTTGAGCCCTTCTTTAACATTAGGTGGCTCAATGTCAATATATTCAGCCAGAAATACCTTTGGTTTAAAAACTCCAGCCTTGCCTCGAGTGATCATCGAATGATTGTTAGTAACTAAAGGTTTTTCAGGCACTGATGCAGAAGGATCATTCAAAACATTAGGATCAGGTTGGATTGGTAAAGAAGATGATGGGGTTGAAGGCTGGGAGGGTGAGGCAAAAGAAGAAACATGGTGTTCAGCCGATGGAATGCAAGAGTGTAAATTTTCTTGAATAGATGGATTAGTAGGGTTGCCAATAGATGGGTTGGTAGGTTCAACTATGGAAAAGGACTTTTGAGGAGAAGAAGTTTGTGTGGTAGGATTAGAAAAAGATCCATTGGTTAAAGGAGTGGCTTGAAGGACAGGTAACATGGTATTAACCATTGGATAAGATTCAACAGAAGGTGGTAGAATAAAAGAAGCTGTTGGAAATAGAGTTTCTTCAAAAAGCACATGTCTTGAAATGTACAATCTTCCAAATGAAGAAAGACATTTATATCCTTTATGTATTGAGGTATAACCAAGAAATAGACATGGGGTTGAACGAGGGTCAAGTTTATGGTTATTGTAGGCTCTCAATGAAGGATAACACAAACAACCAAATGTTTTTAGGAAAGAATAATCTGGCTTAGTGCCAAAAAGTTTCTCGATAGGGGAAATTTTGTTATGAACATTAGTTGGTAATCTATTGATGATATAAACTGTCATGGAAAAGGCGTCATCCCAGAATTCCAAAGAGAGAGAGGCATGAGATAAGAGTGTAAGACCCATATCTACAATATGACGGTGTTTTCTTTCGACTATGCCATTTTGTTGAGATGTATATGGGCAAGTCAGTCTATGTTCAATACTGTTGGTTTTAAGAAATGGAATGAATGAACGAAATTCACCACCACCATCGGTTTGCAAACGAAGTATAGACCGACCAAATAGCTTTTTTAGATGAGTTTTAAAAAGTAGAAAAGCTTGAAAGACCTCGAATTTCAAACTTAAAAAATAAATCCAAGTATAACGTGAATAGGCATCAACAAAACTAACATAATATCGAAATTCATTTCTAGAAGTTTTATAGGCAGGACCCCAAACATCAGAAGGATTAATTGAATAGGTGTATCATATATAGTAGTAGAGGGTGAAAATGGTAAACTATGAGCTTTACCAATAGCACAAGCATGACACAAATGAAGATTTTTATTGGATGAAACAATATTACACAAGGAAAGAACATGCTGAACAGTGGGAATAGCGGAATGCCCTAGCCTATTATGCCACAGCTCAAGTACAGTACAAGGTTTAGAAGAAAAAGTAATGTAGAAGAAGTTGAAGCAGAAGATAAACTTGTATGAAAAGCTTGAGAAGAAATGGCCGAAGATGAATGACCATTAGACGAGCAGGAAGGAGTAGAATTCAGCCTTTTCCAGAGTGAACTTATAAAGTCCATCAACCAAATTGCCTTGGAGAAGAGTTCGACTAGTTGAGATATCCTTCACAAAGCAAACAAATGGGTGAAATTCAAAGATGACAGAGTTATCTTTGGAAAATTGACTCACACTTATGAGATTTTTAGTAATATGAGGTACATGTAAAAGATTTCGAAGATGAAATACAGTATTTTTCGAAGGAGTTTTAAGGAAAGAAGAACCAATGTTTTGAATTTTCAAACCTGCACCGTTGCCAACGTGAACCTTGTTCTCACCCTGATATTCCGTCCCAAATGACAAATTTGATTGATCATGAGTTACATGGTTGGGTGCTCCAGAGTCTAGATACCACTGATTTTCTTTATTCATATCATGTTGAAGAGTGTAGGCAGTAAATGGTTGTTGGAAATTGGGTTGATGATTATTCGACTGCTGAAAAAGAGGATAACCATTCGACGTTGGCCCTGGAGTTGCAGTGTTTGGACCTTGATACCATCTCTCAAATCGGAAATAACACCTGAGCACAGTATGCCCAAATTTCCCACAAAGCTGACACTGAGGCTTTTGATTATTATTATTCCAGTTTCTTCGATTGGATCTATTATTCTGTCCCCTTTGATTTTGATTTCCTTGACTGTTCTGACTTCCCTGATTTTTGCTTCGTTGATTTGAATCATTCGAAACAAAGGTGGAGCTTAAGATTGAGTTAAATTGACTGAGGGTAGAGTACCATCAGAATTGACAGATGTTGTAAAATGCCTCTGAAGTCTACTTTCTTGAGTAAGAAGCACAGAATAAACTCGTTGCAAAGGTGGAGTCTCATCATTTTCGGTAAGGACATACACCGTTGGATCATATTCAGGTCCAATACCGGCAATAATTTGAAGAAAATGATCATGATGAAAAATTGGTTTACCAGCCGCGACCAAAGAATCAACCAGTGTCTTGATTTTAGTAAAATACTCCTGAAGCCCTAAAGTTCCTTTCTTGGTCATCTCCAGTTTTGTTTTCAATTCAAGAACTCTAGCCATGTGCTTCGATGAAAATCGAGTTGAAAGGTGAGACCATACCTCTCGGGATGTCTTGCAATCAAAAAGCTCGACAACAATCGATGTTGACATAGAACCAAGAAACCACGCCGTAATCAAATTATCCTGTTGAATCCAATATAACTCAGGATTCGAGATGCGAGTAGAAGAGGACTTATCAGCATCGTTCAAAAACTTTGGAGGAACCTCATATCCAGGGTCGATAAATTTGTGTAGACCGTGACCACGAAGAGTGATCAATACTTGAAACTTCCACATCAAAAAATTCTCTTCATCTAATTTTGGAGTCGAGGTCTTGCTCCTAGGATTGATAAACTTGGGTATTTGCAATGCAGTTTCTATAGAACTTCCCTCAGAAAAAGAGAAACTCATCTTTACGGAGGAAAAAAAATTGGATCTTTGATGTTCGTTAGACTTTCTGACGCTCTGATACCATTATAAGATTTGGAAAGAGAAAAGGAAGAGTTGATTATCACTCAATGAATCAAATGTATTATATCATGAGATCACAAGACAGAGGCTTTTTATAGAGCACTCTGTGAACATCTGAATAAATATGGTTACAACAAAAATATACCAAATTATAGAAAAATAGTTGCAAAAAATTACAGAAATATAGAAACAACCCATAACAGATTAATGAGCTCTCTTAACAGTCTCCTGTATGCCTTCTTTATGTCTGCCTCCGAAGCCCCAGTTTCTAATCCCAGAATACTAAATGGCTCAAAGACTTGAATCTGTCCAGTTATCATAAAATTATCTCTCACTCCAACACTAATCACAAAATCTCCCTACCTCCATCTTCCTCTCTTACCTGTGAGAACAAGAGTGTAAGCTTCTCCGGCAGCGATAGCGACGACTCTACCAGACAACTTATCGGCAGTAAGTCACAAGAAGAAAAACCCATGATTCTTTGGACAAAAATCCATGACGATGAAAACGGCAGAAAATAGAAAACACACGACGACGAGAACGGCGGCAGGGAGAAAACCCACGACGAGGACAGCAGAGAGGATAAAAACGACCCAAACGAGAAAAACACCCACGATGAACGAAGAAGAATGGCGGTGGTGATAGTGAGAGAACGGAAAAGACCAGGCGAGGAGCTAAGTAGAATGGAGGTGTTCGAGGGAGATGAATGGCGGAGAAAACTAAGAAGAGGGAAAGAAACAATAGGCTCGGGGAGTTTGAAAAAATCTAAAAAAAGAGTAAAGCTGCATAACTTTTAATGGCGGTCGTTGAGTAAACCTACAAAATTGTGGACTTTTAATGACGTGCATTGACCGTCATTAAAAGTCTGAAATTTTTTAAAAACACGCGTTCGACATTAAAAGGCCGCGCGTTTTTCGTCCGACATTAAAAGGTCCGCGAATTTTTTTCCGTCCGTCATTAAAAGCCATTTTTGTAGTAGTGTGTGTAAGTTTTTGGATGTTGTTGTATGTGTGGTTGGTGGAAATTTTTTGCTCTTTGTAAAGTGTAAACTCTTGGATGCTAAGAGGCTAGTTTGTTTGGCAAACAGTTTAAAATTGATTCAACCCTTTAAGGTTTGTTTGTGTGTGTTGTTATAACTTTCTTATTACCTCTCAAATTTTGTTAAGAGTTTAAACTTGTTGCAAATATTTCTTTTTTTTCTTTGTTTTCGTTTTAAACCAATAATCAAATTATTTTCATCTTCATTTATGCAATTGTAAGATCTATAATTGACCATCATATTGCTTACCTTCAAATGCCACTGGTCAAAGAATCTTGGGTTATAAATCTTACTTGGTGTGTGCAGTGTTCAAAATTGCTAGGGAAGATATTAGTCAAAGAACGTGTAAGTACACATAATGGCTGTTTAATGACATTTAATTCAGGGTCCATTTGGAATACATTCCAATTTAAATGTTTTTCAAGAATGCATTTTTTAGAAAACATTTTGTATAAAAATTGTTTAGAATTTAAACACTTGTATGTTTGGTTACACTTCCTCACAAGTGTTTTTTATACACAAGCAATTGTATACTTAAAAATTCTTTTAAAAAAGTTGGTTTCAAGTGTTTCTCTCAAAATGATTTATTTATCAATCTCATTTTCTAATAAGTCATTTTTAATGGTTGCCAAACATTATAATTTTTTTCAAAATGATTTTCTTTTTTCAAAATTAAACACTTGAAAAGTTAAACCAAACACACCCTCAATCGTAAATGAGTTTATTTTCTGTTATTTTATCTCACATTGGATATTCTTAGGTTGGTTTATGACTGATATTTTATTTTTATTTGAATGCTCTGTATTATTTATGTCGAGGGAGATGGTGTTTTTATCATTGCTCTTTGATACCATGGAAGTTTGAATCGAAGAATTTACCATTTGTTATTCAAAAATTTGTTCATTGGAGTTCATGAACATAATGTTATGCTACTCTCTGATTTGCTTGTCATAGTTGTGATAGAATTAAACTTCTCAAAGTTCATTATTACCTCTTTAAATCTTCATTGTTTCAAGGTTGCTTATCTCCATGATTGATCTATCCGACTATATTTTGAAGATTACTCTTTTGTTTCATCTTCTTTTATTTGTCCCTTACACAAATTAAACTGAATAAGGGCAAAACTATGTTTTTGGGTTGGGTTTTGCCATGATTGTTGCTTTATGATCTAGTGCTCATCTTTAGTGACAAGAATTTGTTTGGCTTTCTTTTGCATAAAACTTTTGATATGTCCATTTAAGTAGGTTCTATTAGTTGATAGGTTGGTTTGTTCCCCTTTAACTAGGTCACTTAAGGTGATTTGAACTAAAAGAACTTTTTACGTAAGGTGGCCTCTTTCTCTTTGTTAAATTTCACTATGTACACCATTGTACTAGGTTCCAAATAGGAAAAAAATAAAATGACACCATGATCGGTCTAATTTGTTATACACTTAGAATCTCCCAATTTGCTTATCTTAGTTAAATTCCTTGCGAAAATGCTTTAAAATGAGTATAATATGTCTATAGGTCCTCATCGGAGTTTTGGAAGCAAATCGGGGCTTAAACGAGCGAAATCGGAGCATAAAATGACCATTCTGCCCTTGAAGCCTTCCCAGTGTCAAGACCCTGCCTTTCTAGCGTCGGGAAGCCGTGCAAATAAGGAAAGAACTTGGGAGTCAAGCTGAAGCAACAGCGTCGCGACATTGTATCATAGCATCTCGACGCTGTGTAGATTCGAGAGATACTTTCCATATATGAAGGGCTAGCGTCGCGACGCTGTATCATAGCGTCTCGATGCTAGGCAGTTTTCTAGAATTTAAGTTTTCCTAATTTGACTGACGATTTTCTCCAAATTTGAGGCCTTCTTCAGCACCAAGTTACCACGAATTGAAGGCCAAGAACCCTTATAAATAGAGGTCTTTGGTGTAGGTTTAGAATCATCCCTCAATACACAATTCACTGCAACATTGTAGTCCATCTCTCTCTCCTTTCTCCACCATTCTTCTTAGTTTTTAGTTTTTCTTGCTTTCCTTGATGTATTCCATGAAGAATTCAGCTTCCTCTTGCTCCATTAGAGGTTAGACTCTTCATTCATGTAATCGGGGCGTCAAAGTGTAAGTTCAAGTTCTTTTAATGAAATCTCTTGCTTGAATTCTCAAAGGATGTTTATGTGATTTTAGTCCTTTGTTTATAAGTTTAGATTGTGGTAGGAAAGATTGACAACCTTGACAGCGTCCTCTCTAAATTTAGTTGCTAAATCTAAGTAGCAAATAGGTTAACGTTATGATATTACGCATGCGTCCCTAGGACTAAATGATTTAATCAATTGTAATTGTGGTTTGTTGTCCGTTGCATGTTAATTAATTTGGCTAGATCCCAATGCGGTTTAGATTAGTTAATCAGCCAATTAATTAATTTAAACTAGAATCAAACTTAGCGTATGCATGTTTGTGATAGTTGGATCATGGTTCTCGGTTTGTTGCCAGAATACGCCGGACTTAATCTTGTCTTGACTTATTAGTGAGATTAATGATTTAATTGAATTGAACTTACTATGACAATCTCGGTTACATGATCTTTGAGGTATTGATTTCTTTCCTTTATTTGATTCTCTTACTTTCTTTTTCAATATTTTCCACAAATAGTCTTCTTTCCATAACAACTTTCTTTCCTAATATAAAAACTCCCCTTTTTTGGTTACCTAAAACAATTAAGGAAATAAAGTTTTGTTTGCATAAACTCCTTGTGATCGATCCCAACCACTACTGCTACAAGTTAGCTTTAGAGGTTGAGGATTATAAATTTATTTGACATGATCCTCGACAAGTCGTCCGTCACACCATAACTTTGTTAATTGTAAATGCCATTAAATTCTCTTTAGGTGAAACATTCCAGAACCCTCTGTCAAATATGACCTCTTTTATTCAAGTATTATTAGTGTTGGTAGGATTCTGGAAAATGAAAACTCTCCCCAAGCTATTGTATAGACAATAGTCATAACTATAAGTCTTAAAAGAAAAAAAAAATCAGGATGTAAATAATTTTTTATGCCACTTAGTCATAGTTCTGGTACTTTAATACAAAATATGGTCTACCTTGAAAGTGAAGGTCATACTCATTAACTTAGCCACAACCAAATTGACCCATTTTCTAAAATTATAATTGAAAAAAAAAAAAACTACATAGTGATGTTTGAGGTTTGAATAGGTGTGACAAAGAGCGGGTTCAAATATTATGTGAGAAGATTGTAGTGAGGATTTTGGATCTAGTCTCTCTGAATTTGTGGGCTTGGATAGTATAATAGCACTTAGGGCTGGAAAACTTCCTAATTATGGTTTTAGTTTTAGATGCAAGGTGTTGAGAAAAGAAAAGACCTTTGTTTCTGTATTCATTTCGGGCACTTCTTTTGAATTTTTTTTTACTGCTCTATTCTCGAATGATTTTTATGTTTTTTTAATTACTATTATGTTTATATAATGTGGGGTAGTTCTATTATAAACCTGAAAACAATAACATTTTCTAGAATACGTTTTATATTGGGTGGTTCTGTGGTTCTAAATTCTAAGAGGTAAGTGATATTGGTTATTTGATTTCATGTTAAGTTATTTGGAAGGTTCATATTTATATGTTGTTCTATGTAATGCTTATAGAGAGGTTTTTTTGTTGTTCTTTTTTTTTTTGTTATTCTTCTTCTCTTCTGTAAGCTTTACTTGGCTTATGGCAGGTATCATATCTTCCATTTTAGGAACTCTCATTAATTTTGATTGAAACTTGTCTCTTATTTTAAAAAAAGTTGTTTGATATTGTAGTTAGTTGAATCCTATTCTCTAACATTTTCTCCATTTTAGCTAGACTTGTTACTTTAGCTTACCATATGTGGGTGATTGTTTATCTTTATTTAACTTTGCTTACACTGCGCTCTCATGGTCAGAAGAAATTGTCTTTACCTGTTTTCTTCATGTAGGATGCTAGTATATGAATATGTGAACAATGGAAATCTAGAAAAGTGGTCGCATGGAGCCATATGCCAACACGACACACTTACTTGGAAGGCTCGCATGAAGGTGCTTCTTAGCATCGCTCAGGCGCAAGTCTTCAAATTATTGCACTTAAATTGCAACAATAGTTCTTATAGTTGTAAAACGTTTTTTTAATG
The DNA here is from genome assembly GCA_017139565.1 of Luffa aegyptiaca. NCBI lineage: Eukaryota > Viridiplantae > Streptophyta > Magnoliopsida > Cucurbitales > Cucurbitaceae > Luffa > Luffa aegyptiaca. Next base: position 40,364,494 of record CM029403.1, read on the forward strand.
TGATTTTTTCCCAATTGTTGTGTGCATTACTGCCTAGTACATTAGGAACTAACATAAGTGATAAGACAAGAGGTATATAGCAAATGGTTAGCTCAAAGGCTTATTTAGTAGAGATGCAAATATATATACTTCATGCAAGCTTGCGTATTTCACGATATTAGTTTGTTGGCTCTACAACGATGATTTTCTTAAATTGAACATGCTTCCAGTTTAGGCATCAATTTTTGGTAGTTCAGAGTCTATTTTAAGTATTGTCACTTTACAAAAGACCAGCGTCATGTAACTATGTTCAATCCAAGCTTGTGTTCTCTTTAGATTCAGTATTTCCTTCAAAATTTTCCACTCACTGTCTTTGTAGAAAAGGCTTAAATTTTGTGGGCCAATGTTACTGTTGCTATACTTTGGGTATTCTAATTCATTAGATTGGGGTTCATGTTTGAAGAAAATTAGACTATAATTGAAAGAAACCAATTAAACGAGAAATGTTAGTTGTATCCCGTGCAAATTTTGCAGGCATTTTGGATTGAATTGGAAGGAGGTGTTTGGTTTTGTTGGTACTTTTTCGATTCGGTTGAATTTGTTCCTTGTCTTGAATTAAGTATATATCAAACAGATTCCAGATTCTTCGCCTGTTTTAGTTCTCATTGCAGAAATTTAGTTCATGTTTCCTTATATTATATGTTTGGATTCCTTATTTGTGAGTTGCAATATGTTGGGATCTATATTTTAGCTACAATTTTTGGCTGCCCTTGCTTTTATTTACATGATTGTTTGAAGTTTTAAAGATAAGGAAATCTTAGAATTTTTGGAGGATTTGTTGTTGTTTTTCTTTTTGGAGGAAATCTTCGAATTTTTGATGTTTTAAAGATGAGGAAATCTTCGAAAGTTTTGGTTTAGTTGTTATGTTCGTGAGTTTCAATAAGTTAGTTTAATTATTATGTTTATAACTTTTGAGGTTAAGTTCATTACTTTTAAGTGTAGGATGTCGTTGTTTCGGTTGTAAGGCGAGGGATATTTATAGTTTTTCACGTTATGTTCACAATTCATCGGGTTAGTATCGAACCAAATTACAATTTGTTTTTTTTAGGTTCTTCAAGTTTGATGTACGAGCAAGATTATGGTGACAAGAATGGAAGTTGCATGTACGAGAATTTTTGTTTTTCTTAAGTGTAGGTGTAGGCCTTTAATCATAGGTGTTTAGTAATTTTGAGGCCTTTAAATGTAAGTGTTTGTAATTTTATTTATATATCAAACTTGTATGAATAAAGGATGTATGAACAAATTTGGTTCATTGGCTTATTGGAATGAAATTTGACAAATATTTGATTTCTATGCAATTTGACACATTTAATGACGAACATTTATCCTAAAATTTAATGAATCACATTTAATGACAGACTTTTAATGACGGACTTTTAATGAAGAATATTTAATGACGGACACCTTTAATGACGGACATTTAGTCATAAAATACCATTTTGATGACGAACATTTGATGACGGACGACTTTTAATGTCACACATTGATCGACATTAAAAGAGTCCGTCATTGTAGCTTTTAATGTTGGGCGGGCTTTAACGTCATTAAAAGTCGCCCCGACATTAAAGGCTACGATGTCACCTGCATAGATGACGTACAACGCCCGATATTATCCCTTTAATGATGGGCAATGCCCGTCATTAAAAGCTTTTTTTGTAGTAGTGCAAGTTTTCCGATTGAAATCATCAATAAATAATAAGAAATAATTATTCTTTTAAAAAAGAACTTGGCTTCATCGGTCCGCAAGGATCAGTGTGGACAAGCTCTAATGGTCTCCTTGCTCTTGAAGAAGATTCTTGTGGAAAACTATTTCTTGAATTCTTGTCATAAAACAACCTTCACCAAATTGATTTGGATGCTTGACATATGGAAATCCTTTCACTATGTTCTTCCTGGCCAATAATCTCAAGCCATCGAAGTTCAAATGCCCAAATCTCAAGTGCCAAATCCAAGACAGACCTTTCAAACACGACTTTAAACATTTTGCAACATCGGTTTGAATGTTTAGCAAAAACATTATGTTCTTCGTCATTTGCACTTTAGAAATCATATTATCACGATGATCTCTTATTGAAAGACTATAATCCTTCATCAAAATATTATAGTCTTTCTTTAAGAGTTGCCCCAAACTCAAAATATTGTTCTTTCATATTTGGCACATAATAGAAATTAGAGATAAACTCATGCTTCCCATTCTTCAAGTTTATCAAAATTGTAACTTTTCCTTTAATAGGAATTTTTGTATTATCACCAAATGTGATATTTCCACCAATTGATTCATCAAGTTCCACGAACATCTATTTACTTCCACACATGTGATTGCTAGCACCGTTATCAAGATACCACGAATTATTTTCACATTTCTCTTCACCTTTGCATGCTAGTAGCAAAGATGACTCACTACTTTTAACGTCTTGCTCAACATAGTTGGCATTTTCTTCAACTTTATGTCTGGATTCCCAAGAATAATGACCAAATTTATGACAACTATAATATTCAATTGACTTTTGTTATAATTCCTATTATTATTTGATCTTCTTCCATATGACCTTGAATATTTTTTTCTTCCACAACCTGTTGATGAATTAGAATATGAATTACTCTCATCAAATTTGCTTTGACCGTCATTTCCTCGACCTCAACCTCTGAAATCACCACGTTCGCGATTGTCACCACGTCCTCGACCTCGATTGCTTTTTTCTTGGCTATCTTCTTTATCTCTCAACTGCAACTTTGATTGAAAAAGTTACTCAGTTGTTTGTTTGTTTTTCTTGAGAAGATTCTCTTCATGGGCTTGCAAAGTACCTGTAAGTTGATCGATGGCCAATGTGCTCAAATCATTCGATTCTTCAATAGCTACAACGATGAAATTGAATTTTTCATCCAATGAGCGAAGTATCTTTTCAACTACTTGCTCATCATTTAACGTCTCACCATACTTCTTCATTTCATTTACCACTGCAAGTAATCTAGAAGTATAATCTTAAATTGATTCAGACTCCTTCATATTTAATGCATCATAATCACCTCTTAGTTTTTGGAGGCGAACTTTCTTGACTCGATCTACTCCTTTATAAGTATTCTCCAAAATTTGTCATGCTTGCATCGCAATAGTTGCTCCAGAAATTTTCTCAAAATTTGTATCATCAATTGCTTGATGAATAATGGTGAGAGCCTTTTGGTCTTTCTTTCTTGTATTTTGTAAAGCTTCTCGTTGAGCTTGATTCAAAGACGCATCATTTTCTGGTTCTTAATAGCCTCTATCTGTTGGGTTTTATGCCCTAAAACTCGTAGATAGTGAATGTAACCGTTGACCGGATATTAATGAAATAATATTGATATATTTTTCCATTAAATGTTATTAGTTATTTTATATTCGTCTTTGCCTAAAATAATCCTAATCCAATAAACTAGACATCCTAGGCTGTAATATGAGTCTTGAACTATATGTAGCGACATATGGGGATCACTATTCAAGAAACAACCTAAAAGGGTCTATAGTATAGGGATAAGACTGGGTGCCTTATCCTGGTGACACTATGGATACTTCCCACTTTGTATTTGATACAAATGCTATGATCCAACGCGTTCGTGTACGAGACATGCGAGTGGGGGTATCCTATGCAATGAGTTTGCATAAGACCAAACCGCGAAATAGTAACCACTTGTTATAACACCGCTAACTAGTTGGTTTTCTATTTCACTAGGACGACCTAGACAACTTTGTCTTAATCCTAAGTTGATTATGGACTCCTGCTCATGAAGGATTGTCCTTTGATTTGTATGGGTGAGAGTGGCCAATACGCCGACTCAATAAGCCTACCATTTTGGGGACAAGACCGAGTGGGGAGCTGGGAACATAATCGTACAAGATGGAATTCACTCCTTCCCGACTTTAGGAAAGCAGATGAGTTTTCCCTTAAGTGGTGACTCCGAGTCTTGAACAAAGGGTCCTACCCTCTTAATGGCACGAGAGGGTTTTCTGTTTAATGGTTGGACCACAAACAGGTTGTTCATTAGAGGAGAACTGGTACTTAAGGAAATAGAAGTAACCCAGGGGTAAAACGGTAATTTGACCCAGCTGGTGTTACGGACACTCGTGAAGGACTAACTAGTCGATATTGGTCTATATCTGTGGATACAGAAAATATGTCTGCAGTGAGAAGAGTGCAACTGTGAGTCTATAGTAGAATGTACACACAATTAATGAATATTGATTAATTTGGTTAATGAGTTTGACCAATTAATCTCACATCATTGGAACTTCTGATCTGCAAGTCCATTAGGTCCCACTGGTAGCTCATAAAGTAATTTGAGGCAACTAAGTAATAAATGTAAATTGAAAATGTTCAATTTACTAAGGGAAACAATATAATATATATTGATATATTATTATGAGAGAAATTAATATTTGAAGAAATTCAAATATTAATATAAATTTGAGTCACATTAAATTTATGGAAGTTTGAAAGAGTTCAAATATGAATTAATTAATTTTTAAGGCCTAAAATCTATTTGGGCAAATTAATTAATTCAAGGCCGGAAATTAAATATGTGATATTTAATTGGTGGTTAATTAATTAAAGAATTCATTAATCGGGAATTAATCAATTATGGAAATAATTAATCACTTAAGGAAGTGATTAATCATTTATGGAAATGATCTAATCACTTATGGAAGTAATTAGTCATTTGTGGAAAAGATTAATCAATTATGGAATTGATTGATCTTGGATTGATTAAATAAGGAATAAGATTGAATCAATTTTGGAAAAGATTGATTTAATTGAATATTTTATTCATGGCTACTCTTCTATAAATAGAACACTAGACCTAATTGGTTTAGCAGCCCTCTTGATCTTAGACTCACAAGACAAGACCCTAGAATTCTCTCTAGCCTCCCTCTTAGAGAAAGACTCCCACAAGTCTTTTGCCTCCTAGACTTAGAGTCATATCAGTGTAACCTCTGTGGTTATTGTGTCTTTGAAGAAGAAATTTCCAGCGAAGAAATCAAGAAGGAATTGCTGCGTTTTCGTTCGTTGGAGCATCATTGGCGAAGAACGGTCAAGTCTACAACGAAGGTTTGTAACGGTTCTTTCCCGTTTCTTTAGAAAAGCATGAAAATAAATTTAGATTTAATTTTCCAGCATGTTTATAGCAATTTCCAACAACTTTAAAGTATGTTTAAAGTTTATTTTGCCTTTTCGTAACGGTATTTTAATGTTAATTAATATACGGTGTAAGGTCCTTTCGATGCGCTTTCGCTGCGTGGGGACTTTCATTCCCTTCACTATCAACAATTTCCCATGCATCTTGTGAACCAAGTAGAGCTTTCATACGAATACACCAACTACTATAAATTTCTTTAGTAAGTCGAGGCATTTGGAAAGGAACCAAATTGTTGTTTGCCATTTGCAAAAAAATAACTCTCATTTTCCAAACTCAAGCTCTGATACCACTTTGTTGGAAGCGTGTGGTGGACACTCACAAATTTAGAATCAAATAAGGAATATTTTGAGAAGAAACAAAATCACTTGTATTGAAAAAACCCCTTCAAAAACTACAAACTTGGTTCACACTTTTTCTCTCTAACTTTTCTTGTGTTTTCTTTTCCACACAGTTGCATCAACACATTCTAAAGCTATCCTATTTGTAGGATTACATGGAAAAATCTAAATCTAAAAACTCCCATCCCATCCCATCTTAACTTCATGAACATAAAACTTCCATACATGAATGTTATACTTGACCCCCAACAAATTAAAATTACAAAACTTACTTATTATTTAATTACTAACTTGTATAACTCATGCACTTAATTAATTAAAACCTTGTTTAACTATCTACAAAGAAGAGAGCAAGTGAAAAAGGACAATGATTTAGGAAATGTTTCTTGAACTTGTGGTGTATAGTTTTTAGGGTTTGGTATAGAATAATACAACCAAAACATAACACATAGTATTATAATAATAATTATGTTGGGTTGGGCGCAGTAAAAGGTAGAAGGCCTATCCCTTGAAATTGATTTTTCCTACCCAAAATATATAAGGGATCATTTAGTTAAACCTACTTCCTATGCGTAGGATAATTCTAAAATACTGCTCGCTTGAATTCAAATCTTTCACTAAATCTCATATTCAAAAAATGGAAAAAAGAAAAATGTTCCCCAAGATCTCTCTACGTTTAATTCTTCTTATATGTAGAAGAGGATAGCTAGCTTCTTAATATTTGAAAAGTTCGAGAACAGAAAATCAGTTGGTCTTAATTTTGAAGTCTTAGGGGTACGTGAGGAGCTAATATATGTATTAAGCCAGAGAGTAAATAATCTTGCTAACTTGTTTTATTCATCATAGCAAGATGCTATATATAAGAGATGTACAAGGAGTTGTTTAGGAGGTTGAGAAACTGATACAACAACTAAGTAACTTCTATAACTAAAGTATAACTCCTTTCTTGTTACTCCCCCCTCAAGATGGAGCCATAATGTTGGAAATACTGATGACCGCAAAGTGCACGGGCCGCAAGTAATATAAAACGGAAAGTATTCCGAGTATCGAATCCTCAGGGAATTTGAATTATATCCATTAAGTACCAAAAACCATCATGTTCAATTTTATTTAGAAGTCCAATCTCGAATGATAGAGCGAAAATTAGAGAAACTAATAAAAAGAAACATGCAAGTAAAAGGGAATTTTCCTATCAAAGGGGGCTTGACCTAGGGTGTTAACTAGCTTTCTTGGATTTGTAGCTCAATTACATGGATATATGTAATTAATAATCTTCAATTTCATAAATCTAGAAGTGATTATAAGCGGATTTCTCTTTCAAGTTCCTCCACATCTCATACTAACATAACTAATTTATGTGTCCATCTCCTTAGTTAATCATAGTATGGCATTAAGCAACTTCATTATCAATTTCTAACAATTCTTTTTCACTCTCGTGTTCCAAGCAATTATTAGCCATGCAATTTGGATCTAATCTAAATTCTCTCTGTCGAGTATCAATTTAGACCAACAAATCAATTAATCCGTGATCAAGAGATTAAAGGCGTTAAGCATAAATTGCATAGATAAAATATGAAGAATTTCATTACATAATCCAAGTAATTGCGCTACAATATCCAATTAACTAGAATAACGACCCTAGGTCTCAAGATCTACTCACAATTGGAAATAATTTTGCCAAAATGATCTTGATCCATTGGCCTAACTCAAATTAAAATAAGAAATTACAAAGAAGTAAGGAAGAAATAACCGATAAGTTGATCCCAAGCTCCCGTCACAAGCATCTCGAATCCCGAGCCTTGGAATCTCGCTCAACTCCTCCTTTTTTCTCACAATTCTTCTCACTTTTTCTCTCTATTGAGCTAGGGGAGAGCTCCCCAAAAATGGGATGATTTTCCCCTTGGGAGAGGGGGCTTTTTATAGGGAAAGGGGCTGGACATTTCTTGCTAAACAAGTCGGTAGCGTCGCGACGCTCTGACATCATACTTTCTTGGAGCAGAAGTTGTCGCAGCGTCACGACGCTACGCGATTCTGGATTTTTCTTCGCTGCTTGCCTAGCGTCGAGACGCTAGGCCTTCTAGAAGCCCTATTTGCGGATTTTTGCCTCCTTTCTTCTTTCTTTTGGGCTTTTTGGGCCAACCCTTCAAATTTTCTCTTTTCTTTTCTCCTTTTATGGCCCAAAGTCTTCTTTTTATACCCAAAATTGGTAAAATTCTTGGTTTTGCTTCTCGAACTCGGTTTTCTACAAAATTAACATAAAAATACATTAAAGCTCACAATTCATGCACAAAACTAGCTAAAATTAATAGGAAAATGATGACATTTTTGCATGTCATCACACCCCCAAACTTAAAGTTTTGCTAGTCCCGAGCAAAATAAAGTAATGCATATGAATCATAACTTGCATGCTATCAACTCTATGCTCAATGCTTCTAGCCATGAATGCAAACTATTGAAACAAATAAGTAAGCATGATCAACCATCAAGAAATTTAAAATTTAATCCTATCCTCCCTTGCAAAAACGAATCATCATTTGCCTTATCATAATTTTTACTAGCCCGAAATCATTTATACACTCCTCCATTCATCTTCCCCCTACACTGGCACTAAAGCTCGCCCTTTTAGCCATCTCACTTGTCTAGCAAGTGCTACCTTACTGAGATGCCCATAATTCTTGGGGCGTCCCCCAAACTTGTTTTTTTTTTTTTGTTTTTTTTTGAATTCCTTTTAGATGTAGCGCCTTCGTTCTGGCTTGCCAACATTGGTGATGAAAGCATCCAACTACGAGCGCCTCATCTTTCAGGTTGCCGAAGCATGCTCATTTCTTTCCAGCGCTTTTATGCAAAGGCAAACGATGGGTGTCATGAATGCCCTTGGTTACTAACGCTCTCAAGAAAGTGGAGCATTTTTTTTTTGGGCAAATCAAAGCATTTCTTTTTCCCAAAGCTCAGTATTACTTACTATTACGCAAGAAAGCTATCTAGGCAAACTTTACACTTATCAGAGTGACAACGAATTTCCAAAGCATATAACTTTGATCTAGGCTTTCAAAATTATAATAAAACAAGTGAATAATCATACTTTGCAAGGGGATCAAAGAAAAAATTTTAATTTTTTTTTTTTAATTTAGACATGCTTTCAAATTTGCAGCAATAAGAGAGAATCATGGCTAAAAGCAAATCATCAGACGTCGTCATCATCAACATGCATCTAATCCTCATAAGCATTACTTACCCAAAACCTAAGTAGAGCAAATCTCCCCCCCAAACTTAAAATGTACATTGTCCTCAATGTATGAATATTTAATCAGATAAAGAGGGATCGATACTGCCCTGAAAAAGCGAGAGAATCCGAATCGTCTTGAATTGTCGTCCGAGGAGAGCTAGACACGAATTCACGAGCTTCCTGCATAAGGATCGATCTCAAAGGAGCATTAGGATCAAAGCAAAAACTAAAATGAAATCTACGAAAAACTTTAAAAGCTTGGGTTGCCTCCCAAGAAGCGCTTGTTTAATGTCCTGAGCTAGACGGGGCTCGGTCACCCTGGATCCGTTAAAATTATTTTTTCGACCTTTCGCTCTTCTAATAGCGAGCATAGCTAGCTATTTTTCTCTGATTAATTAAGTTAGTCTTTTACAATTATTTGCCCAAATTTATGCATTTTTATGTTTTATTTGTAGGAAGTATGTGTTTGAAGCTTAATTCAACAATTGGAGTCAAATGGAGTTCAATCCTTAAAAAAAAAAAAAAAAAAAAAAAAAAAAAAAAAAAAAAAAGCGTCGCGACGCTATCGACAGATTTTCTATAAATTCCTCTTTTCAGCTATGGATTAGGGGAGTCCAATTGGTTAGATTTTAGCCCTAATTTCGACTAGAGACCTTTGGTGGGAGCTAAAGCAAGGCCAAGGAGCGGGAATCAAGCGAGAAGACGTGGAGATCGTGACGGGTACGTGTCGGTTTCGACGGATTCGAGTTTTCCTTTCTCTTTCCCTTACCTTTTGTAGTTTTTATGGCTTTTCTTTCAATTAGTGTTTATGGTTTAAAGACCATGAATTGCTAGTTGTTTGTCTTAGGGATTGATGTAATTGTTTTAGTTTTTGGATTGATTTTAGGTATGAATGTGTTTTTATTTTATGCATGCAATTTTGTTTAATGCTTTCAATTACTTGATCACTAATTGAATGATTTAAGTGTTGAATCTAACTCGGGAGGGAGGATTTGGCCTAAGACTTACTTTGTTTAATTGCATGACTAGAGTAGAAATTCTAAGTTTGTGACGGGATTTGGAATATCTTTAGAAGCGTAACAAGGACCGAACCGAATAATGCCTTGCATGTTAATGAACTTAGATAGGGATATCAAGTTAGTTTATATGCATGAGAATCAATTATACTCGGGAGAGGTAATCGTGATAAAAGTTTCCTTGGCTTGTAGAATAATTGCACGGTCAATTCATTCCTATTAATCAATCCTCAATCTTAATCAATGAAATCAATTCCCTAAGAGTCTTTCCATTTGAGTCTCCACTTTTATTTTTATGCTTTTAGTCTTTACTTTTATCTTTATCATTGAGTTTTGCTCCCTAAATAAAATTGGACAAAAGTATTCACGATACTTAATTTGCTAGAAAACCAATCCAGAGGACGACACTCGTTTTACACGAAAACACTATATTATTACTTGACCCGTACACTTGCGGTTAGCAATTTGCACATCAAGTTTTTGGAATCCACAATAGTGCTTCACTCTTTGAGCATTTACTTTAAAAGTCAACCCGCTGCTATCCATCAATTCAATTGGTCCAAACGGAGACACTTCCTTGACTATGAACGGATCAGACCATCGTGACTTTAATTTTCCTAGGAATAATCGTAATCGAGAATTGAACAGAAGAACCTACTGGCCTGGCTCAAAAGAACGTTTCTGAACTATACGATCATGTCATCTTGTCGTTCTTTCCTTGTAGAGCTTAGCGTTTTCATACGCCTGGCTCCTGAATTCTTCTAATTCGTTGAGCTGCAGTAGTCGATGTTCCCCAGCCTTCTCTGCGTCCAAGTTCAACTTCTTGATAGCCCAGTATGCTTTGTGCTCGAGCTCCACAGGCAGATGACAGGCCTTACCATACACTAATCGATACGGGGATGTACCGATCGGAGTTTTGAAAGCCGTCCAATAGGCCCACAAAGCATCGTCCAACTTGTATGCCCAGTCTTTCCTGTTGATGCGGACTGTCTTCTCCAAGATTTTCTTTATCTCCCTGTTAGAAATCTCAGCTTGACCATTAGTTTGAGGATGATAAGCGAGAGAAGTCTTATGCTTGACACCATCTTTTCTAAGTAATGATTCAAACAATTTATTGCAAAAATGGGATCCCTCATCACTAATTATAGCCCGTGGTGTGCCAAATCTAGTGAAAATATTTTTATGCAGAAAACGTAGTACAACATGTGCATCATTAGTCTTAGTGGCTACTGCCTCTACCCATTTAGAAACATAATCAACAGTAACCAAAATGTATGAGTATCCATTGGAAGAGGGAAAAGGGCCCATAAAATCCATGCCCCACACATCAAAAAGTTCTACTTCTAGAATAGGGGTTAGGGGCATTTCATGGCGTCTAGAAATATTACCTGTCCTCTGGCATCTATCACATGTTTTTACAAAAGTATAACAATCTTTAAATAGAGTAGGCCAATAAAAACCAGATTGAAGTACCTTTGCTGCCGTACGAGTTGGTCCAAAATGACCACCATAAGGAGAGGCATGGCAATCATGTATAATCTTACCTACTTCTTCTGCTGGAATGCACCTTCGAATTATTTGGTCAGAACATACCTTAAAGAGAAATGGGTCATTCCACAGGTAGGATTTCACATCATGGAAAAACTTCTTTCTTTTCTGAGCATTCAAGTCTGGTGGTATTTCTTTTCCTGCAAGAAAGTTTACAAAATCGGGGTACCAAGGAAAAGAAGTTTTAACAGCATATAATCTCTCATCTGGAAAAACTTCTTTAATAGGAAAGGTTGCGATATTCTTTTCATGCTCTATCCTAGACAAATGGTCTGCGACTACATTCTCACAACCTCTTCTATCCTTGATCTCATAGTCGAACTCTTGCAATAACAGAATCCATCTTATGAGTCTGGGCTTGGAATCCTTTTTACTACTCAGATAACGAATAGCAGCGTGGTCAGTGTGCACTATAACCTTCGTACCAAGCAAATAGGGCCTAAACTTATCGAAAGCAAACACAACTGCAAGCATCTCTTTTTCTGTAGTGGTATAATTATGCTGAGCATTATCTAGAGTTCTACTTGCATAATATATAGCCCTAAAGAACTTATCTCGACGTTGCCCTAAGACAGCTCCTAAAGCATAGTCACTAGCATCGCACATGATTTCAAATGGTTGACTCCAGTCAGGCACAACAATGATAGGTGCGGAAATCAATTTTTCCTTTAAAAGATTAAAAGCTAGCAAACAATCTTTTGAAAACACAAATGGAGCATCCTTTTCAAGCAAATGGCACAGGGGTTTAGCAATTTTTGAAAAATCTTTTATAAAACGCCTATAAAACCCTGCATGGCCTAAGAAACTACGAACTCCTTTAACATTGATGGGCGGAGGAAGTTGTTCAATAGCGGAAATTTTGGCTTTATCAACCTCCAAACCTCTTTCAGACACCTTGTGACCTAAAACTATCCCTTCTTTTACCATAAAATGACATTTTTCCCAATTTAAAACAAGGTTAGTCTCTTGACATCTTTGTAAAACACGAGAGAGATTATGTAAACAATTATCAAATGACAAACCGAAAACAGAAAAATCATCCATAAATACCTCCATAATCTCTTTTACAAAGTCTAAAAATATGGCCATCATACAACGCTGAAAGGTAGCTGGAGCATTACACAGTCCAAATGGCATACGCCGGAAAGCATAAGTACCATATGGACACGTGAATGTTGTTTTCCTTGGTCTTCAGGCGCAATTGCAAGTTGATTATAGCCTGAATAACCATCAAGAAAACAATAATAAGGATATCCAACTAGCCTATCAAGCATTTGATCGATAAAGGGGAGAGGGAAGTGATATTTCCTAGTGGCTTTATTTAATTTCCTATAATCAATACACACACGCCAGCCAGTGACTGTCCTAGTGGATATGGACTCATCTTTTTCATTCTTAATAACAGTCATCCCCCCTTTCTTAGGCACTACTTGAACAGGACTCACCCAAGGGCTGTCAGATATAACATAAATAATTCCTGCATTTAATAATTTTAATACCTCGGCTTTTACCACTTCCTTCATTGCTGGATTTAATCTTCTTTGGTGCTCTACTGTAGGATTAAAGGCATCTTCCATTAAGATTTTATGCATGACAATTGAAGGACTAATACCCTTAATATCACTAATAGACCATCCTAAGGCAGACTTATGCTTTTTCAAAACATCCAACAATTTTTTTTCTTCTACTTTACTTAAATCAGTAGAAATAATAACGGGAAAAGTAGAAGAGTCTCCTAAGAAAGCATAACGTAGGTGGGCAGGCAATTGTTTTAATTCAGGGGAAGGGACATCAACTTGAGCACGAATATCTAATGATAATGTTTCTTCCCTTCCTAAAGATTTATCAATTAAAGCATTTTCCTGATCAACATCTAATAATTCATCTCCAAACACGTCAGGCATGCTTATTTCATAATGATCAACAGGAGACTCTGACTCTACACATGCATTGATAATAGTGTCAACTGAATCAATCGAAAAGCAGGAACTAACCTCTTCTGGATGTTTTAATGCATTAAAAAGGTTGAACACTACCTCGTCGTCTTCTGCTCTGAGAGTCAGGGTTCCTTTCTGTACCTCAATTAGCGCACGAGCGGTTGCCAAAAATGGTCTCCCAAGAATGATTGGGACTTCGGGGTCTTCTTCCATGTCTAACACTACAAAGTGTGCAGGGAATATGAATTTGTCAATGTTGACCAAAACATCCTCTAACACACCTCTAGGGTATGTCATCGAACGATCTGCCAATTGCAGAACAATTGTAGTTGATTTTAATTCCCCCAAACCGAGTTTCCTGTAAACACTGAAAGGCATTAGGTTAATACTTGCCCCCAAGTCACATAAAGCTTTTTTAATAAACAAACTACCAACAGTACAAGGAAAAGTGAAACTCCCTGGATCTTTTAATTTTGGTGGTAGATGTTTTTGGATTATGGCACTACACTTTGCTGTCATATTTACTGTCTCGTGATTCTCGAATTTCTTTTTCTTTGACAATATTTCCTTCATAAACTTGGCATATTGTGGCATCTGTTCCAAAGCATCAGCAAAAGGAATGTTAATATGGAGCTGTTTAAAAATATCAAGAAACTTTGAAAATTCAGCATCCAACTTTTTCTTTTGGAATCTCTAAGGATAAGGAATCTGGTTAAGAACTAAAGGAACAAAATCAGAAGATTTATCTGGCACTGATGGTGCTGACTCTTCCTCTGGTTTGTTTTCATCTTCCTCATCCACTATCTTTCTAGTGATGGGCTTTGTTTCTTCTTTTCTTTCAATTTCTCTTAACTGTTTCCCACTTCTAAGAGATATGGCAGGGCATTGTTCTTGTGGGTCCATGGCGACGACATTGGATAAATTTCCTTGCTGGATCTCCTTCATGAATATTGTCATTTGATCCATTTTTGCTTCCATCTTATTAATGACAATGTCTACTTTGGCTTGAACATTTTCATTCAAATTTCTAGTCTCATTTATGAAGTTTCTTAGCATTTCTTCCAAAGGGCTTTTCTTGTCTTCAGGTTTAGGTTCTTCTTTTACTTCAGCTTGGTTAGAACCTTGGTTAGAGCTTCGACTTGCAACCTTAAAGCACTCACCTCATTATTCTCACATGGTTTCTCCTTAATTTTGGGCTCTGGTTGCCATTGGTAACTCGTCAAAGCCAACTCTTCTACTATGGCTCGTGCCTCCCTGACAGTTTTGGCTAAAATGTTTCCTCCAGCCGTAGTGTCAAGAATTGTCTTTAAATCCCTATTCAACCCATCGTAGAAAAGTTGTATCTGGAGCCAATCATGGTATCCATGTTGTGGGCATTTTCTTAACATATCCTTATATCTTTCCCAAGCTTCATGCAGTTGCTCTTCCTCCAATTGTTTAAACGTTCCAATTTCAGTTCTAAGCTTGGTGATTTTGGCTAATGGGAAAAATTTTGTAAGGAAAGCTTTGACTAAATCATTCCAACCAAGGATGCTATTTGAGGTTAACGAGTCTAACCAATCTCTAGCCTTATCTTATAAAGAAAATGGGAATAACTGCAAACGAATCGAGTCAGGGCTAACTCCTCCCATTTTTACAGTTCCACAGATATTCAAAAATGATCTTAGGTGATTGTGTGGATCTTCTGATGGATGACCTTTCAAAGCATTTTCTTTTACCATTTGAATGAGACTAGCTTTGAGCTCAAAATTATCTATCGCGACTGGCTCATAAGCTATTCCAGAATAATTTAATGGAAATTCAGGCAAGAAATAATCTCGGATTGCTTTATCTGCCATGATTAAATCTCAAAGAACAGATTATCCACCTTATAACTCCTCAAATTTTGCCACAACTTCTTAAACTAAAAATTTAAAATGCAAAAATAAAATTTCTAAATTAAAATCAAACACTTAATTCTCAATATTAACGGAAAAACTACAAGTTCCCCGGCAATAGCGCCAAAAACTTGATGACCGCAAAGTGCACGGGCCGCAAGTAATATAAAACGGAAAGTATTCCGAGTATCGAATCCTCAGGGAATTTGAATTATATCCATTAAGTACCAAAAACCATCATGTTCAATTTTATTTAGAAGTCCAATCTCGAATGATGGAGCAAAAATTAGAGAAACTAATAAAAAGAAACATGCAAGTAAAAGGGAATTTTCCTATCAAAGGGGGCTTGACCTAGGGTGTTAACTAGCTTTCTTGGATTTGTAGCTCAATTACATGGATATATGTAATTAATAATCTTCAATTTCATAAATCTAGAAGTGATTATAAGCGGATTTCTCTTTCAAGTTTCTCCACATCTCATACTAACATAACTAATTTATGTGTCCATCTCCTTAGTTAATCATAGTATGGCATTAAGCAACTTCATTATCAATTTCTAACAATTCTTTTTCACTCTCGTGTTCCAAGCAATTATTAGCCATGCAATTTGGATCTAATCTAAATTCTCTCTGTCGAGTATCAATTTAGACCAACAAATCAATTAATCCGTGATCAAGAGATTAAAGGCATTAAGCATAAATTGCATAGATGAAATATGAAGAATTTCATTACATAATCCAAGTAATTGCGCTACAATATCCAATTAACTAGAATAACGATCCTAGGTCTCAAGATCTACTCACAATTGGAAATAATTTTGCCAAAATGATCTTGATCCATAGGCCTAACTCAAATTAAAATAAGAAATTACAAAGAAGTAAGGAAGAAATAACCGATAAGTTGATCCCAAGCTCCCGTCACGAGCATCTCGAATCCCGAGCCTTGGAATCTCGCTCAATTCCTTCTTTTTCCTCACAATTCTTCTCACTTTTTCTCTCTATTGAGCTAGGGGAGAGCTCCCCAAAAATGGGATGATTTTCACCTTGGGAGAGGGGGCTTTTTATAGGGAAAGGGCTGGACATTTCTTGCTGAACAAGTCGGTAGCGTCGCGTCGCTACGTCACAGCATCGCGACGCTCTGACGTCATACTTTCTTGGAGCAGAAGTTATCGCAGCGTTGCGACGCTACGCGGACAGTGTCGCGACGCTACGCGATTCTGGATTTTTCTTCGCTGTTTGCCTAGTGTCGAGACGCTCTGGTCCTAGCGTCGAGATGCTAGGCCTTCTAGAAGCCCTATTTGCGGATTTTTGCCTTCTTTCTTCTTTCTTTTGGGCTTTTTGGGCCTCCCCTTCAAATTTCTCTTTTCTTTTCTCCTTTTATGGCCCAAAGTCTTCTTTTTATACCCAAAATTGGTAAAATTCTTGGTTTTGCTTCTCGAACTCGGTTTTCTATAAAATCAACATAAAAATACATTAAAGCTCACAATTCATGCACAAAACTAGCTAAAACTAATAGGAAAATGATGATATTTTTGCATGTCATCAAATACCCATCTTGGACAGCAGAGAGGTGAAGGAAGCAAGTGGTAATGCCTTGGTGAAAAGGTCAACTAACTGGAGGTGAGAACGGATGGGCAGTAGCTTGATGGACCCATCAACTATCTTCGCTCAAACAAAGTGGCAGTCAAGCTCTATATGCTTTGTTCTCTCATGAAAGATAGGGTTGGTGGCAATGTGTACTGCAACATCATTATCACAAAAAAGTAGTGAAGGTGAGGGAGAGATAATCTGAAAATCTTTTAATAGTTGATGTAGCCACACAAGCTCACAAGAGGTGGCAGCTAGTGCACGGTATTTCGCTTTAGCAGAAGATCTAGACACCGTGCTTTGCTTCTTTGCCATCCAAGATATGAGAGCATCACCCAGAAAAATGTAAAAACTAGTGGTGGATTTTCTGGAGTCAACGCAAGAGGCCCAATCTGCATCGGAAAAAGCCCGTAATTGGAAGGATGAGGAAGCAGGGAGAAAAACTCCTTGTGCTGGGCATCCTTTGAGGTAACGAATAAGAGTATAAGCAACCTGTAGATGAGCTGTTCGAGGTTGGGCAACAAATTGGCTAAGTCTGTGAACGACAAATGTGATATCTGGCAGAGATATCGTTAAGTAAAGAAACCTCCCAATGAGCTGACAGTAAGTAGTGGAGTCCTTGAGGGGAGTCCCACTTCCAGTATGGACTTTGTTATTTGGATCCATGGGCAGTAAGAGGGCTTGGAAGCCAAATGACCAGTATCTTCGATGAGTTGGAGGGCATATTTTCTCTGGGAGAGGAAAATACCCTTGTTTGACTGAGCAATCTCAAGGCCCAAAAAGTATCGGAGGGATCCTAAGTCCTTCAAGTTAAAGACATCATGAAGATGCTGTTTAAGGTCATTGATGGCATAAAGTGAAGCTCCTATTATGACAATGTCATCAACATACACAAGGAGAGCTAAAAAGGATGACCCAGTACCCTTAGTGAATAAGGAGTAGTCGGATTTAGATTGATTAAAGCCCATATGTAGCAAGGCACAAGAGAATTTGTCAAACCACTGTCTCGAGGCCTGCTTCAAACCGTATATAGATTTGTGTAGTCGACATACGAGTCGTTGCCCATTAGGAGAAGTAACATCATGTTTATAGCCCAATGGCAAATCCATGTACACTTCTTCAAACAAGTCGCCATGTAAGAAGGCGTTGTTTACATCGAGTTGGATTAAGGGCCAAGAGTGAGAGGCTGCCACGGTGAGTAGAACCTTAATGGTTACCATTTTTTCCACAGGTGAGAAAGTTTCAATATAGTCTAGTCCTTCATGTTGTGTGTAACCTTTTGCAACTAGCCAGGCATTAAACCTTTCTATAGAACCATCAGCCTTATGTTTGATTTTGTATATCCATTTGCATCCTATTGAATGTTTTCCTTTAGGTAAAGGAACAACCGACCAAGTGCTATTTGCCTCCATAGCTTTGAGCTCAACTGACATGGCCTCCCTCCAGTGTTCAAAGGGAACTGCTTGGTGGTAGAACTGTGGCTCATGTGTCGAGGAAACGTTTAAGACAAAATTTGTATACATTGGAGAAAGCTTCTCATAAGACAGGTAGTTTTGTATAGGAAATTTTGTATCAGACAGAGGCATGGATGCTGAATGTAGAAGGCTGCAGTGGAAGTTTTGTAGGTAGGAAGGTTGTTTGATGGTTCTAGTGGAACGCCGTGGAGGCAAGACTTCAGCGAGCTGAGTTTGAGGCACAATATCTGTGACATGTTGTTCTGAGACAGGAGAAACACCACCCGACTGTGGAGCAGATGGTTGGGGGCTAGCAGTTTGTGAGTTAATATCAGAAGAAACTGCTCCAGAGGGAATTGCCTGCTGTTCATCAACAGATAAAGCTATGGATGGGGGACCTGGAGGATCAATAGCAGAAGAAATTCGTGCATAATTGAAGGACCTTGGTAAAACAAGGTGTGGAAAAGGGTCAGGCAGTTCATCCCTGTTAGTGATGCTATGAAACGAGAATAGATGCTCATGGAAGATAACATCCCTTGACACAATGAACTGTTTATTCTCTATGTCATACAACTTGAAGCTTTTTATTCCTTGCGGATAACCAACAAAGACAGATGGAATGGCCCGTGGAAGAAACTTTGTTCTGTTGGAAGATAATGTGGATGCAAAGCACAAAGAACCAAAGAATCTAAGTGTTGTGTAATCAGCATTCCGTTTGTATAGCCGAAAGAATGGTGTTTGCCAGGATATGACAGGGGAAGGGGTTCGGTTGATCAAGTGACAGGCGGTCAAGATGCACTCACCCCAAAAGCTGATAGGTATTCTTGATTGGAACATCAAAGCTTTGGCAACGTTTAATAAGTGTTGGTGTTTCCTCTCGACTATGGAATTCTGTTCAGGACACTCTACACAAGAAAACATGTGTTCTACACCTTGAGACAGAAAAAAGTCCTTGAACGACAACTCTGGTGCATTGTCAGAACGAAAGCATTTGATAGATGACTCAAATTGTGTCTTGACATACTGAAAAAAATTTGATACCATTGTTAAGGCATCAGACTTGTTTTTCATGAAGAAAACCCAAGTATACCTAGTGAAGTCATCCACAATTGTTAAAAAGTATTTGCAACCAGAATGGGTTGGAGTTTGGAAAGGGCCCCACGTACCGCAATGTACGAGTTCAAAAGGTTTGCTAGCCGTATGAGTACTAAGAGAGAAAGATAATCTTCTCTGTTTGGCCAAGGGAGATATAAGACAAGTCTTGGGTATAAGAGAATGACATGACAAAACATTTTTGAGTGCATTCAAATGTTTTATCGATGGATGACCAAAGCGGTCATGCCATAATGTGCTAGTACACTGTTGAACAGAATTACAAGCAAAATTTGAAAGAAAAGACTTGTTATCAATAGACTCCTTATGCAACAATGAAGCAAGTTGAAGTACGTAAAGTCCTTGCCAAATTTTAGCCCTCCCAATCCTTTTCAAAGAGCACTTGTCATGAAGTATGCAACAATCACCAACAAAGGAAATCAAAATAGGAAGTTTGGCAGTTAAAGCACTGACAGATATGAGATTGAACCGGAATGTTGGGACAAACAAGACATTGTGCAGTATGAGGCTATAAGATAATTGAACTTTGTTGGGATTGGTGCCCTAAAACTCGTAGATAGTGAATGTTAAACGAATTATATACTTGATCGATAAAGTCGTTGTCGAGATTCATTTAGTAAAGTCGTTACTGAATAAGTAAATTGCACGTTAAATAACCCAAATCCAATAAACTAAGATCCCTGGCTATAGGACGAACACTTGAGCTTTATGTAGAGACATAAAAGTGGATCAGGCTCGAGTAATAGCCAAAACGGTCTATAGTATAGGGATAGGGCTGGGTACCTTATCCTGGGGACAATATGAGATGCGATCCACTTTGTAGATAGTACAGACGATGTGATCCTAAATCGTCCATGTAGAGACATGCGAGTGGGGGCGTCCTATGCAATGAGTTTGCATAAGACCAGGACCGAGAAATAAGTCACTCTTGCTTTATAACGTCGTTTACTGACAAAACTGACTATTTCATGTGATGACCTAGGTAACTCGATCTTAATCCTGAGCTAACTATGAACTCCTGTTTATTCGGACTTATCCTTAGATCTGCATGGGTGAGAGTGGCTCAGCATCGCCGACTAAATAAGCCTCCCATTTTAGGGATAGGAACGGGTAGATAGCTGGGGACATAGTTCTGCAAGAAGGAATTCGCTCCTACCGAAATTAGGGATAGTAGAGAGGTTGTTCCCTTAAGTGCTGTATCCGGGGCTTGAACAAAGGGATCCTGCCCTCTCATTGGCCCGAGAGGGACTCGATTTGTTGGTTGGACCATAAACCAATTGTTCATTAGAGGATCAGTGGGACTTAAGGAATAAGAAGTACTATAGGGGTAAAATGGACATTTGACCCAGCTATAGTTACGAATAACCTGTGAAGGATCGACTTACTGAACATGGTTAAATCAAGTGGATGGAAATATATCTATAGTGAGGGGAGTGCAACTATCGGGCTATAGTGGAGTGTCCAGGTAGTTAACGAATGTTAGTTAAGCTTGGTTAATGAGATTAGTCGGTTAGCCGCGAATCGTTGGAGCCCATGATCTATAGGTCCATTAGGTCCCCCTATTAGCTCATATCGGAATAAAGCCTAGAACAATAAGATAGGATTCTTTGAATTGTTCAAAATCGAGAAAAAGGGCATTTTCGTAAATTGTGTTTGACACAATATTTAATTATGAATTAAATTGGAAAATGAGATTTAAAAGTGTTTTAAATACTATATATGAATTAGGAATCATATATAATTAGATTGCACAAGGTGTCAATGATTAATTGGATTAATCATAACAAATTAATTGGAAATGTTTCTAATTAATTGACATGAAATCAATTTCAATTTGGAATTGGAATTTGAATTAGAATGCAAGCAAAATCTGATTGAGGATCAAACTTAGTGGATTTAGATGGATTTCCACTCTTGCATGTTGATACAAAGTGGAATACAACACATCCATGCACTTGTTGCATGTGTTGTGACTTCAACATCTAGAATCCACTTTTGCTTGCATTACCACCATGTGTCTTGCATCTTGAGGCCTTTCCTTGCATGGAATATCTCTATAAGTAGATGCAAAATCAGATAAAGAGTGAAGAGAGCCATTTCCATATTGTTATGCAGCTGGATTTTGGTCTCAAACTCACTCATCTCCATATATCTCTCTAGTGCTTGAACCTTCAAGCATTCTGATAACTCTCCAAAAGGGAGTTATTTAGGCATTATTTCTATCATGATTTGTGTGTCTTTTGTGCTTAATAGGGTTGCTTTTAGATGTATATTATATGTTTTAACCCATTTGGAAGAATGGAAGCTTTGGAGATTATTTTGTGCAGAATATGTTGCTGGGCGACTTGAGGGAGCAAACTCTGTGCTGGAGCAAAGCTGGGAGCGAAAACTGCCACGTCACAGCTCGTTAGCCAATTTACCAAACTGAATTCTGTTAAGCTAATCTCGGGATAAAGGAGCAAGGAGAGCCATCCACGTGTCTAGGTCAACCTAATTCAAGCTTTCCTCAACTCTATAAAAGGAGATAGCCGCCCAAGTCAAATTCATTCCACTTTTGGGAACGAGTTCACTCTCAATTCCACTTTTGGGGACGAGTTCACTCTCATTTCCACTTTTGGGAGCCGAATAGAGGAGAGAGATTGGAGACCATCAAGAAAACCATCATTCGCAAGCTGATCAAGGAGATTAATATTTTCTTTTATTATCTTGTGATTATGGATGTGCTTACTCAGATTGTAACGTGCGTTTCCATGCATTTTATGAACTAAGTAGCTTAGGTGTTGGTTAGGAAACAATGTGATTGCTGTGCTTAATTTCTAGTAATAAATATTGATTAATGCATCTTGATTAATTGTTGTGCTCATTTACATTTTGTGCCCGCCTGGCCAGCCGGTATGAATACCTCTCTCTAGTTTCAGGGATGATTTAGGGAGTGTGTGGCATTTAATCACACTAGATCATTGTGTATTGGTGAACACCAGTGACTGAGCTAGGGATAGCCAGTTGCCTAGTGCTTGATCGGTAGTACTTCATTGGAGTTGAAACACATTCCAAAAGATCCGGAGTTCCGGGAGGAATCTGCTAATAAGACTGCGAGAGTTTTGCATGATCAATAATATTGCTAGAGCATCTTTTAAAGCAATTACTAAAACCTGACCAGCGCCTGTTTCTAATCTGTCTGTCTATCCGTTTACTTTATGTTCTGTCATTTCTTTTGCTTCAGCATTATTCTTATAAAAACCAATCATTTTTACCAACTTTGAAACCATTAAAAAGTTATACAAAATAGATAAAGTGGAAGCTAGTTCAGGCCTTGGATTGATAATACTTATTACTTGCTGCGGACTGTGTATACTTGCACAGAGTCTAGAGTCAATTTACATCTTATTTTCACTCACTCTAGGAACCCAACAAGTTTTTGGCGCCGTTGCCGGGGACTTGAATAAGTTTTTATCTGATCTGTTTTGTGTATGTGTTTTAGTGGTTTGGTGCTAGAACTTTTTGATTGTTTCTTTTGTTTTTGCAGGCGTGAATTTGGTGCATGAACGATCCGCCTGGGGTGAGGTTCGAGCTTGATCCAGAAATCGAGAGGACATTCAGGATAAGAAGGAGAGAGCAGCGTAGACAGCAAAATCAAATGGCTGACGTGCCGCGTCTCCCGCAGGGTCCAGAAGATCCAGCTGATCCCCAGCAGAATCGTGTGCTGTAGCAAAACCAGTCGCTGGAGCAAAATAGACAGCAAAATAATCAGGCTGAGAATCCTATCTTGGTAACGAACGATAGGGCCAGATCCATTCGAGCGTATGCTTTTCCAATGTTTGATGAGTTAAATCCAGGGATTGCACGTCCTCACATTGAGGCAGCAAATTTTGAAATGAAACCGGTAATGTTTCAGATGTTGCAAACCGTGGGTCAGTTCCATGGTTTGTCATCTGAAGACCCTCATTTACATCTTAAGTCTTTTCTAGGAGTTAGTGATTCTTTTGTAATTCAAGGAGTGCCTAGAGATGCCCTTAGATTAACTTTGTTCCCGTATTCTCTTAGAGATGGGGCGAAGGCATGGTTAAACTCTTTTGCTCCAAGATCAATTAGGACATGGAATGAGTTAGCAGAAAAATTTTTGAGTAAATATTTCCCACCCAATAGAAATGCTAAATTGAGGAGTGAAATAGTAGGGTTTAGGCAACTTGAAGATGAGACTTTTAGTGAGGCTTGGGAGAGGTTTAAGGAGCTTTTGCGAAAGTGTCTCCACCATGGTCTACCACATTGTATCCAAATGGAAACATTTTACAATGGGTTAAATGGAGCAACCCAAGGAATGGTTGATGCTTCGGCTGGAGGGGCCCTTTTGGCAAAAACTTTTAATGAAGCCCATGAAATTTTAGAAAGAATATCAACTAATAGTTGTCAGTGGTCAGATGTTAGAGGCACAAATAAAAAGGTCAAGAGTGTGTTAGAGGTTGATGGTGTGTCTACCATTAGGGCTGATATTGCAATGTTAGCTAACGCTCTTAAAAATATGACAGTGGTTAGTCATCAATAGCCACCAGCTGTGGAGCCTGCTGCAGTGGTGAACCAAGTTGCAGCGGAGGCATGTGTCTATTGTGGTGAAGATCACAACTACGAGTTTTGCCCCAGCAATCCAGCTTCTGTGTTTTTTGTAGGTAATCAGAGGAACAACCCTTATTCTAACTTTTATAATCCAGGTTGGCGCAACCACCCCAACTTCTCATGGGGAGGACAAGGAAGCAATGCGCAAGCACAACAAAAGGTGAACCAGTCAGGATTTGCGAAAGCACAGGTATTGCCCCAGCAAAATACGTAGGCTTTGCCCCAGCAAAGTTCAGAGAGTTCTCTTGAGACAATGATGAAAGAATATATGGCTCGTACAGATGCTGCTATTCAAAGTAATCAAGCTTCAATGAGAGCCCTGGAATTGCAAATGGGCCAGTTAGCTAATGAGCTGAAGGCAAGGCCTCAAGGGAAACTTCCTTCAGATACTGAACACCCTAAAAGGGAAGGTAAGGAGCAGGTAAAGGCAGTAACTCTAAGGAGTGGTAAGCCACTAGAAGAGAGCAAAGAACTTAGTAAACATCAGGATTTAGAGGAGAATTGTGATAAAAATGTTGTTGTTTGATAGCGAGCATAGCTAGCTATTTTTCTCTGATTAATTAAGCTAGTCTTTTACAATTATTTGCCCAAATTTATGCATTTTTATGTTTTATTTGTAGGAAGTATGTGTTTGAAGCTTATTTGAGCAATTGGAGTCAAATGGAGTTTCCAATCTAAAAAAAAAAAAAAAAAAAAAAAAAAAAAAAAAAAAAAAAATCATAGCGTCGCGACGCTATAGGCAAATTTTCCAAAAATGCGGTATCGCGACAGCGTCGCGACGCTGTCCATAGCGTCTCGACGCTATTGCCAGATTTTCTATAAATTCATCTTTTCATGCTACGCCCAAGGGGAGTCCAATTGGTTAGATTTTAGCCCTAATTTCGACTAGAGACCTTTGGTGGGAGCTAAAGCAAGGCCAAGGAGCAGGAATCAAGCGAGAAGACGTGGAGATCGTGACGGGGACGTGTCGGTTTCGACGGATTCGAGTTTTCCTTTCTCTTTCCCTTACCTCTTGTAGTTTTTATGGCTTTTCTTTCAATTAGTGTTTATGGTTTAAAGACTATGAATTGCTAGTTGTTTGTCTTAGGGATTGATGTAATTGTTTTAGTTTTTGGATTGATTTTAGGTATGAATGTGTTTTTATTTTATGCATGCAATTTTGTTTAATGCTTTCAATTACTTGATCACTAATTGAATGATTTAAGTGTTGAATCTAACTCGGGAGGGAGGATTTGGCCTAAGACTTACTTTGTTTAATTGCATGACTAGAGTAGAAATTCTAAGTTTGTGACGGGATTTGGAATATCCTTAGAAGCGTAACAAGGACCGAACCGAATAATGCCTTGCATGTTAATGAACTTAGATAGGGATATCAAGTTAGTTTATATGCATGAGAATCAATTATACTCGGGAGAGGTAATCGTGATAAAAGTTTCCTTGGCTTGTAGAATAATTGCACAGTCTCCACTTTTATTTTTATGCTTTTAGTCTTTACTTTTATCTTTATCATTGAGTTTTGCTCCCTAAATAAAATTGGACAAAAGTATTCACGATACTTAATTTGCTAGAAAACCAATCCAGAGGACAACACTCGTTTTACACGAAAACACTATATTATTACTTGACCCGTACACTTGCGGTTAGCAAATTGCGCATCAAGTTTTTGGCGCCGTTGCCGGGGATTGGCATATTTAGCTAGATTAATATTGTGGAAAAATTGTTCGGTCTTAATTTAGGGTGTATTTTATTTTTATTTTATTTTTGTTGGTACATTGCATTTTTTTTTCCTTATTTGTTTTATTTCCATATTTGTTTTTCTCCTTTGGTTTTTGTTTCCATAGTTATAATTTTCCTATTTTAGTTCTTTCCTTATTTGTTTGATTTTTTCCTTAGTTGTTTTTTCCCTTAATTGTCTTTTCCTTATTTGTTCTTTTTCCTTTTTGATTTCTTTTCCTTATTTGTTTGAGTCTTAGTCCTTTGTTCTTGTTGGGTTATTATTTAATTGGAAGCCTAATATTCATTGTTGCTTTAATTGATTTGAATGGCTTTTTATTCAACTCCATATTCCAATTTTTCATCTTCAAGTTTTACCCCTTTAAAAGAAAATTCATCCTTAGAAAGCATAGTTCAAAATTATATTGCGGAGTCTAGAGCGAGGAGTCTAAAATTTGATGAAATTATAAAAGGACTTCAGACCCCAAAGGAAGTTAGTGAGGAGGGATCCACTTCCATAGGATGTCTAGTGAATCATGTGGCCGATGATTCATTGGCACCTATTCAGGAGCGTATTTCTTTCAATCTTGTTGAAGATGAGCATTTAGGGGTGAGTTGCATGAACAGTGGGGAAGAATTGGAGAGTTGTAGCACCTTTCAAGAACACGTTTGTGAGGAAGAAAAAGAAAATGAGCTCGCAGTGACAGAGGAAGTTCAGGAGGTAGAGTTTGAGGTTGGTCAACCTTCTTCTGTTTTATCTTCTTTATCCTTTGTTGAATATGATTGTTCTTTTTTCTATTCTCACGAGTCAGTTTTAGAGTCAGAGTCTCTTTATGATGACCTTTCATGATTGCTAGCAAAGTCAAGAGCCCGGGAACTCCTACAAAACAAAAACAACAACAACATAAAAACAAAGAAGGAAAAAATAATAATAATAACTTGGTCATTCTGTCAATGGTCATTCTGCAGCCATCAAGAACATTGAGACTCAGCTGGGACAACTGGTAAGTGTTGTTAACACCATGAATAAAGGTAAAGCCCCAGCTGAACAGGAGAAATCTTCTATGGAGTACTGCAAGGCCGTCTCTGTGCATCACGAGGAGGAGACTCCATTATCTCAAGAGGAGGAGAATACTGAACCAAAGGAACTCACAGGAGAAGTTGAAGAAGGCACCACCTCAAACGAAGCTGAAAAGCTTAATCCTGAGCCTTCTATCCCTTCTCCTACTGTTTTAGTTCCTAAATCAAAGAAAAAGAAAAATTCTAAGGTTAAGTTTGAGAAGTTTTTAGATGCTTTTATGGGTTTGCATGTTAATATTCCTTTTTCAGATGCCTTGGAGCAGATGCCTCACTACAGAAAATTCATGAAGGAATGGCTCAACAAGAAGAAAAAGGAAAAGCAGTTGGAGACTGTATATCTTGCATCGACGTGCAGTGCTCCTGTCCAACAGGGAGTACCAGAAAAATTGTCTGACCCAGGGAGTTTTACTATTCCTTGTAATTTTGGTACTTTTTCATGTAGAGCACTATGTGATCTAGGGGCTAGCATAAATATAATTCCTCTATCATTATGTAAAAAGCTTAACATAGGAGAAATAAAATCTACTGCTGTTAGACTCCAGTTGGCTGACCAATCTGTGGTTAGTCCTTATGGAATTGTGGAAAATGTGCTGATCAAAGTAGGTAGATTTCTCCTTCCTGTTGACTTCTTTGTGTTGGATATTAAAGAGAATCCTGTTATGCCTATTATATTAGGGAGACCATTCCTTGCTACAGGGAGGGTTATAATTGATATTGAACGTAGGGAGTTAATCATCAGAGTCCAACAGGAGAAGGAGGTCTTAAAAGCTTTTGAGGACCCTAAGAACACATCAGATACCATGTTGGTGGGCTATAGGAGAGGTGCTAGGAAGAGCACCAATGATGGAACATCTGACAGGAGACCACCTTGATGCATATTTGGTCAACACGTCGAGCTAATGACGTTAAACAAGCGCTTATGGGAGGCAACCCAGTTAAGTTTAGTTGTGTCTTTCTTTTGAGTTTGAATTATTGTTTGTGTCTGTTTTGTAGGTTTTGTTTTCAGTCTCCCCTTTGCTTTCAAGCTTTCAAGCTTTCAATCAAGATGTCATCACCCTTCCAGGCCAGTATTGTTCACTTCTTTCATTCTTTTATTGTTCTCATGCTTGTTTATGTCTTATTTTCTTTATACATTGAGGACAATGCATGTTTTAAGTTTGGGGGTGGAATATCATGTTTGTGGAGCCCTTGTGCATCTGAGTTCGGGCTATAGTTTTGAGCTTTCTTTGAATTGAGCATATGGTTGTTTTCTGGATGCTATTTTTGCATGACTATGATTTCCTAGGATAGGCTTTCTTGTCAATTTTCAAGCTTTCGATGAGTTGTAAGCATAAGTGCCCAAAAATGGAGACTTTTTAAACTTTTTCTAGGAGATGTCTTGCATGAGTAGAGTATTTGTCTTGGCTAGATTTGGATTTGAATGCCTAGGAGCGAATTATTAGGTTCATATGCTTGTTGTCACCTCGATAGGTGTAGGGAAGAGCTAAAGAATCAATTTTTTGCAAATTAGCATGTTTGATCTTTCTTAGGAGGAAAGAAAAGAATATTTGCTTATCATGCTCATAAAGAAAAATCATTCTTGTTGTTATAATTTGAAAAAAAAAAAAAAAGAAGAGAAAGTCATGACTTATGCGCGCAATATGCAATGGGTAATAAAGTTTTAGGCAAAAAGAGCTACCCCTGTTGTGATCAGTTAGGCAAACCAGAGAAAACTCAAGTTAAGGGTCCCTGCAATAGGTGTGTGAAAGCTAGTGCCACATATAAATGCTTGATTAAATTTTCAATTATAAGCACCTAAGTATGGAGGAAAACAAACTAATTTGTTTCATTGACTCGTTAGTGAATCCTTAGTGCCAGTGTAGAGGGAAGATGAGTTGAGAGTTTAATAATCCAATCCCGGGCTAGTAGAGTCTGATCTAGTTGAGTTAGATCTCGCTTGTGCAAGTTAATTTTGGAAAACTTTTGATTTGTCTCCCTCATTGGCCCTTATGTGCATGTCTCTTGATTGCTTGACTATTGACTTTTGAGCCTTGAGGATTGAGTCATGTTTGTTGCATCCATTCTTCCACTGTATGCTTGATTTTTAGTTTGCTCGAGGACTAGCAAAAGCTTAAGTTTGGGGGTATTTGATAGCGAGCATAGCTAGCTATTTTTCTCTGATTAATTAAGCTAGTCTTTTACAATTATTTGCCCAAATGTATGCATTTTTATGTTTTATTTGTAGGAAGTATGTGTTTGAAGCTTATTTGAGCAATTGGAGTCAAATGGAGTTTCCAATCTAAAAAAAAAAAAAAAAAAAAAAAAAATCATAGCGTCGCGACGCTATAGGCAAATTTTCCAAAAATGCGGTATCGCGACAGCGTCGCGACGCTTTCCATAGCGTCTCGACGCTATCGCCAGATTTTCTATAAATTCATCTTTTCATGCTACGGCCAAGGGGAGTCCAATTGGTTAGATTTTAGCCCTAATTTCGACTAGAGACCTTTGGTGGGAGCTAAAGCAAGGCCAAGGAGCGGGAATCAAGCGAGAAGACGTGGAGATCGTGACGGGGACGTGTCGGTTTCGACGGATTCGAGTTTTCCTTTCTCTTTCCCTTACCTCTTGTAGTTTTTATGGCTTTTCTTTCAATTAGTGTCTATGGTTTAAAGACTATGAATTGCTAGTTGTTTGTCTTAGGGATTGATGTAATTGTTTTAGTTTTTGGATTGATTTTAGGTATGAATGTGTTTTTATTTTATGCATGCAATTTTGTTTAATGCTTTCAATTACTTGATCACTAATTGAATGATTTAAGTGTTGAATCTAACTCGGGAGGGAGGATTTGGCCTAAGACTTACTTTGTTTAATTGCATGACTAGAGTAGAAATTCTAAGTTTGTGACGGGATTTGGAATATCTTTAGAAGCGTAACAAGGACCGAACCGAATAATGCCTTGCACGTTAATGAACTTAGATAGGGATATCAAGTTAGTTTATATGCATGAGAATCAATTATACTCGGGAGAGGTAATCGTGATAAAAGTTTCCTTGGCTTGTAGAATAATTGCACGGTCAATTCATTCCTATTAATCAATCCTCAATCTTAATCAATGAAATCAATTCCCTAAGAGTCTTTCCATTTGAGTCTCCACTTTTATTTTTATGCTTTTAGTCTTTACTTTTATCTTTATCATTGAGTTTTGCTCCCTAAATAAAATTGGACAAAAGTATTCACGATACTTAATTTGCTAGAAAACCAATCCAGAGGACGACACTCGTTTTACACGAAAACACTATATTATTACTTGACCCGTACACTTGCGGTTAGCAAATTGAGCATCATTGTTGAAAAAGAGTTGGAGTCTGGTCAGGGTGCTGGAAGCAGCAATAATAATGCTGGAGCATCTGGTTCTGTTCCAGATGTGGAACCACCTTATGTGCCGCCCCCACCTTATGTACCACCTCTACCTTTTCCACAAAGGCAAAGGCCTAAGAATCAGGATGGTCAATTTAAAAGGTTTTTAGAGATTCTTAAGCAATTGCATATAAGTATCCCTTTAGTAGAAGCTATTGAGCAAATGCCTAATTATGCTAAATTTCTTAAGGATATTTTAACTAAAAAGAAAAGGTTAGGTGAGTTTGAAACTGTATCTCTTACTGAGGAATGTAGTGCTATTCTTAAGAATGGGCTACCAACCAAGGCTAAGGATCCAGGGTCATTCACTATACCTGTGTCAATAGGTGGAAAAGAGTTAGGTAGAGCACTCTGTGATTTAGGTGCAAGCATTAACCTTATGCCTCTTTCGGTCTATCGAAAGCTAGGTATTGGTGAAGCTAGGCCTACCACAGTCACACTCCAATTAGCTGATAGGTCTATCACATATCCTGAGGGGAAAATTGAGGATGACTTAGTAAAAGTAGATAAATTCATATTTCCTTTTGATTTTATTATCTTAGACTATGAGGCTGATAGAGATGTCCCAATTATTCTAGGTCGTCCATTTTTGGCTACTGGTAGGGCATTAATAGATGTTCAAAAAGGGGAATTAACAATGAGGGTTTGTAATGAGGAAGTAAAATTTAATGTGTTTAAAGCCATGAAGTATCTAGACGAAATGGAAGATTGCTCTTTCATTAGGATTCTGGAGAACACAATTGTTGAGACAGCAATGCAGGAATCGGCTAGCAAACATTTGGAAGATCATGGAGAGGTTAGTGTAGAGGATTTAGAAGTTTGTTCTTTAGAGAGAAAAAATGAAAAAGAAGTGTTTAGGTGTGAGGAAGTTTTTGAGTCTTTAGATTTAGGTCAAAGAAAAGCTCCTCATATGAAGCCATCCCTAATTGAGGCACCTACTCTAGATTTGAAGCCCTTGCCGGATCATCTAAAGTATGTGTATCTTGGGGAAGGTGAGATGTTGCCCATTATTGTTGCATCAGATTTAATGCCAGAGCATGAAGAGACCTTAATAAAGTTGCCTTTGTGTATTCTTCTCAAATTAGTGTTCCAAGTGTGCTTCATTGATGAGCGGTTATTTACAGTAACTCATATTAAGGCAGTGAAAACACCTTGGTATGATGACTTTTCCAATTACCTTGATTTTGGAAACTTGCCTCCTGGTTTATCAAAAGAACAGATGAAAGAATTTTTCCATAGGGTGAACTTTTATTTATCAAATGATGCATATATGGTTAGACAATGTGTTGATTATGGCCGAGTGTTCAAGGTGAATGGACAGCGTGTCAAGCATTATTGGGGAGAGTAGTTTCAGTCGAAATATCCTTCCTTAGAGCTGGTTGATGATTGAGTAAGCATGATTTTTGCGGGAGCAGTTCGCAGAGCAAAATTTTTAGCTCCCAGAATTTGTTGTGATTTTATTTTCGTTGTTATGATTTGGTTTAATTTTAATTTTATTTGTAGTGGATTTGATTGCTTTAAATTCTGCAAGATTTATCTCTATTTGTAGTTATTTTTAATTCCGTAGATTTTATTTTATTTTCGCTAGATATTTTATTTGTTTTGATTAGTTTAGATTCGAGTTGGTTGAGTTTTATTTTCTAATTAGATTTAATTATATTTTAAATTCTGTATTTATTTTCAGTTATTTGAATTTCTGTTCAGGTTTAGATTTAATAAAGATTTTCTTGATTTATTCGGCTTCAAACAAAAATAAAAGATAAGATTTGATTTGAGCGGTTAAATTTGAATTTCCTGATTTGATTTTGTATCCGAGATTTTTTTAGAAAATAATCTTGTGTTCAGAAGGTTGTTGCGGCAAAGTTATGACTGAAGCAAATCTTCCGTCCGGATTAAAAGGGTTTGTTGTGAATTAATTACTTTTACCGTTTGATTTTGAATTTTCTGTGGGCAGGTAAATTGCATGGATGCTGCCACGTGTCGCATAGGGATAATCCAACGGTTTAGCCGTTGACAGCATGCAGTTATTTACCATGGGCGATTGAAATTCAAGTTTTTACCGTTAGTGGATTTGATTTGCAAATTAAATGTGAACGGTAAATCCATTTAATACGGGGCAAAATCTTTCGGTTACGATTTGATTTACTGCAGCCCTATTTATTCCTAAGCCTTCGGTAAGTTCTTTTTCAATTTCTTGTCGTCCCTTGCTATTTGCATTCTTCTTTCTTTCTCTGTTTGCGATAGAAATTACTTTGAATCTTCCATGGCCAAAACGAGAGCAAGAAAAGAGAGAGATAATGAGGAAGATGAGGTACCCGTGACCCCCGAAGCACCGAAAGTAAAGGCAAAGAAGAAGAAGACACCAGAAGAAAAAGAAGCTAAAAGAAGAAGAAAATAGCAGAGGACTGAAGATTAAGAAGTTGCTCAGAAAGCGGCGGAGGATGTTATTGCGGAAGAAGATCCGAAAGAACCAGAAGGACGGAATCAAGAGCAGTTTGAGCCAGGAGTTGCGGATATAGAGGAGGTTCGAGAAGAAAATACAGAGGAAGTTCAAGAAAAACAGGCAGAGGATGTGCAAGAAGAACAGGCAGATGTTGCACCTGAAGAAGTTAATGAGCAAGAACAGGAGGCTCGTGTGGAGGTGATCATGCCGGAAGTGCCCAAACACCGCCGTATAAAGCGAAAAGCGGGCCGTGTTAAGGTAGTCCGAGCTGATACCCCCTCGCCTCCAACTACTGATTCTGAAAGAGAGAATGCTGAGAAAGAAGAGCGTGAGAAGAAGGAGGCTGAGGATAAAGCAAGGGAGGAAGTAGAGAAAAAGGCTGAAGAAGAAAGATTGCGCAAGCAAAGGGCAGACAGGGGCAAGAGTGTTGCTGCGGCATCGGAGGAACCTGATGAAATAGAAGAGTCACAATTGCCGTATGATCGCTTTGTCAACAATCTTGCCAGAGCAAAATATGCAGAGTTGCTGAAAAGAGACTTCCTGTTTGAAAGAGGATTTAGTGGTGATCTTCCACATTTTCTGAGGACCGGTATTGCAGATCACGGGTGGGAACAGTTTTGTTCAAAGCCTGAATCTGTGAATGCGCAGGTGGTTCGCGAGTTTTATGCAAATATTGACAAAGAAGAAGGTTTCCTAGCGATTGTTCGAGGTATTGAGGTCGACTGGAGTCCTGGTGCTTGATAGCGAGCATAGCTAGCTACTTTTACTTATTTAATTTAGCTAGTCTTTTATGATTTTTGGGCCATTTTATTGTGCTTTATTGTTTATTTTGTAGGAAAGCGATGATTAGAGCTAAAACGTGGAATTGGAATTAATCGGGTGTTCGGGACGTGAAAATATGCCAAAGAA
This sequence comes from Luffa aegyptiaca, assembly GCA_017139565.1. Classification (NCBI taxonomy): domain Eukaryota; kingdom Viridiplantae; phylum Streptophyta; class Magnoliopsida; order Cucurbitales; family Cucurbitaceae; genus Luffa; species Luffa aegyptiaca. The sequence continues at coordinate 40,397,946 of CM029403.1, forward strand.
CCGGAAAGTTCAAGCAACAAGGAGCCAAGAGAGGGCATTCTGCCCATCAGCGTCGAGACGCCACTCTTGGAGGGTCTCGACGCTGGTTTTCCTTAATTAGAAGAGGCGGCAGTGTCACAGCGTCGAGACGCTGTGACAATAGCGTCTCGACGCTACCGTTATTTCCATTCCAGACGCGCGTGTTTTAGAGGCAGCGTCGAGACGCTGTCTGGATAGCGTCTCGACGCTACGACGAAAAATCAGTATTTATAGTTCTTTTCGGCTAGGTTTTTGGGGGGGCCAATTTTGGGACTTCTTAGAGCCGTAAACAGAGGCAAAACAGAGCAATTCAAGGCTGAAGCAAAAGGGAAAATTCGGAAATCAACCCATTGTTCGTGGGGATCGTGACGGGGACGTTCGGTCTCGGCCTACAACGAGTTTAATTCTTCTTTCCCTCACTTTAGTTAGATTTTGATGGCTTTTACATGTTTAGTTGAGCTTGTAATTTTGATCATGAGTAGCTAAACTTGTAAGCTTAGGGATTGATGTAGTTGATTGTGTTTATGGATTGATTTATGGTTTAAGTTGTGCAATGTTATTATGTTTGTAATCTTGATTTAATGCTTTCAATTAATTGGCCATTAGTTGGATGATTTAAGTTTCGAATCTAGCTCGGGAGAGGGGATTTGATTTAGACTTACTCAAGATTGCATGACTAAAGTTTAGTTTCTAATTCGTGACGGTTTTAGATTAACTTTAGAATTGGTTAAAAGATCTCATTGCCTTGCATGATTAATAAACTTAGATAGGGATATCAAGTTGGTTAATTTGCATGTGAATCAATTATACTCGGGAGAGGTAGTTGTGATTAAAGGGTCTTTGGCTCATAATTTCATTGTGCATAATAACTTATTCCTTAAAATCAATCCTAAACTAAATCGGCGAAATCAATTCCCTAAGTAGTTTTCCCAATTGAAATTCCACACTTTTTACTTGCTTTGATTTGGTTTTCTTATCATTCATTCATCACTTTTTGATCCCTAAATAAAATTGGGCAAGATAATTCACAATACTTGATTTGCTTAAACATCCAATCCAGAGGACGACACTCGTTTATACGAACACTTTATTATTACTTGACCCGTGCGCTTGCGGTTAGCAATTTGCCTATCAAGTTTTTGGCGCCGTTGCCGGGGATTGGCACATTTAGCTAGATTGATATTGTGAAAAAATTGTTTGATCTTAATTTAGGGTGTATTTTTACTTTTCTAGGTTGTTTGCATTTTTTTTCCTTATTTGTTTTTCTTTCCATATTTGTTTTTCTAGTTTAGGTTGTTTGATTTTTTTTTTTCCATAGATAGAATTTTTCTTTTTAGTTTTTTCCTTTTTAGTATAGTTTTTCCTTATTTGCTAATTTCCTTATTTGTTTTTGCCATATTTGTTTTTGCATTCTTTATTTTTATTTTGTAGATAGATTGCATTTTTTTTCCTTATTTGTTTTATTTCCATATTTGTTTTTCTCCTTTGGTTTTTGTTTCCATAGTTATAATTTTCCTATTTTAGTTCTTTCCTTATTTGTTTGATTTTTTCCTTAGTTGTTTTTTCCCTTAATTGTCTTTTCCTTATTTGTTCTTTTTCCTTTTTGATTTCTTTTCCTTATTTGTTTGAGTCTTAGTCCTTTGTTCTTGTTGGGTTATTATTTAATTGGAAGCCTAATATTCATTGTTGCTTTAATTGATTTGAATGGCTTTTTATTCAACTCCATATTCCAATTTTTCATCTTCAAGTTTTACCCCTTTAAAAGAAAATTCTTCCTTAGAAAGCATAATTCAAAATTATATTGAGGAGTCTAGAGCGAGGAGTCTAAAATTTGATGAAATTATAAAAGGACTTCAGACCCCAAAGGAAGTTAGTGAGGTGGGATCCACTTCCATAGGATGTCTAGTGAGTCATGTGGCCGATGATTCATTGGCACCTATCCAGGAGCATAATTCTTTCGATTTTTCTATGGTTGAGCATTTAGGGGTGAGTTGCATGAATAGTGGGGAAGAATTGGAGAGTTGTAGCACCTATCAAGAACATGTTTGTGAGGAAGAAAAAGAAAATGAGCTTGCAGCGACAGAGGAAGTTCAGGAGGTAGAGTTTGAGGTTGAAAAGCCTTCGTCTGTTTTATCTTCTTCATCCTTTGTAGATTTTGATTGTTCTTTTTTCTATTCTCACGAGTCAGTTTTAGAGTCTGAGTCTCTTTATTTTGATCTTTCTCCTTTTATGTTTATTTTATACAAAAATACAAAAAATAATTCTGTTTCAGGGGCCCATGAGAAGCTAGTCAGTTTGCTAGTGATTGTTGGTTATATTGATTCAAGGAAGAAGGGCCCAAAGAAATACGAGAATTTTTATGTGCCTTGACAGACTGCACGAGCACGTCGAGCTAAAGACAATAAACAAGCGCTTATGGGAGGCAACCCAAGTTACTTCGTTATTGTTTGTTATGTCTTGTTGTTTTTGTTTTGTAGGAGTTCCCGTGCTCTTGTCTATGCCAAGCATTCATGAAAAGGTCATCATTCCAGGGCAGTATCGTTCACCCCTTTCATTCTTTATTTGTTCTCATGATTGATTTTGCTTTATTTTCTTCATACATTGAGGACAATGCATGCTTTAAGTTTAGGGGTGGAATAGCATGTTTGTGGAGCCCTTGAGCATCTGAGTTCGGGCTATAGTTTTGAGCTTTCTTTGAATTGAGCATATGGTTGTTTTCTGGATGCTATTTTTGCATGACTATGATTTCCTAGGATAGGCTTTCTTGTCAATTTTCAAGCTTTCGATGAGTTGTAAGCATGAGTGCCCAAAAAGGGAGACTTTTTAAACTTTTTCTAGGAGATGTCTTGCATGAGTAGAGTATTTGTCTTGGCTAGATTTGGATTTGAATGCTTAGGAGCGAATTATTAGGTTCATATGCTTGTTGTCACCTCGATAGGTGTAGGGAAGAGCTAAAGAGTTAATTTTTTTGCAAATTAGCATGTTTGGTCTTGCTTAGGAGGAAAGAAAAGAATATATGCTTATCATGCTCATAAAGAAAAATCATTATTGTTGTTACTTTTGAAAGAAAAAAAAAAATTATTATGCCATGGCCTGTGCACAGTTTGCAATGAGTAATAAAGATTTAGGCAAAAAGAGCTACCCCTGTTGTGATCAGTTAGGCCAACCAGAGAAAACTCAGGTTAAGGGTCCCTGCAATAGGTGTGTGAAAGCTAGTGCCACATATAAATGCTTGATTTAATTTTAAATTATAAGCACCTAAGTATGGAGGAAAACAAACTAATTTGTTCCATTGACTCGTTAGTGAATCCTTAGTGCCAGTGTAGAGGGAAGATGAGTTGAGAGTTTAGTAATCCAATCCCAGGCTAGTAGAGTCTGATCTCGTTAAGTTAGATCTCGCTTGTGCAAGTTAATTTTCGAAAACTTTTGATTTGTCTCCCTCATTGGTCCTTATGTGCATGTCTCTTGATTGCTTGATTATTGACTTTTGAGCCTTGAGGATTGAGTTATGTTTGTTGCATCCATTCTTCTATTGTATGCTTGATTTTTAGTTTGCTCGAGGACTAGCAAAAGCTTAAGTTTGGGGGTGTTTGATAGCGAGCATAGCTAGCTAGTTTTCCCTAATTAATTTATCTAGTCTTTTATAATTTATTGGCCAAAATGATGCGTTTTTGTGTTGCTTTTGTAGGAAATAAATATTTGAGCTAATTGCGTGTTCGGGACATGAAAAAGGGCTAAAAGATCGAAAAAGGATCAAGTTGGAAGAAGTCAAATTCAGCCCAGCTGATTTAAAAAAAAAAAAAAAAAAAAAAAAAAATTCATAGCGTCGCGACGCTATCGACAAATTTTCCAGATTCGCGGTATCGCGACAGCGTCGCGACGCTGTCCATAGCGTCTCGACGCTATCGACAGATTTTCTATAAATTCCTCTTTTCAGCTACGGATTAGGGGAGTCCAATTGGTTAGATTTTAGCCCTAATTTCGACTAGAGACCTTTGGTGGGAGCTAAAGCAAGGCCAAGGAGCGGGAATCAAGCGAGAAGACGTGGAGATCGTGACGGGGACGTGCGGTGTCGGCGGATTCGAGTTTTCCTTTCTCTTTCCCTTAACTCTTGTAGTTTTTATGGCTTTTCTTTCAATTAGTGTTTGTGGTTTAAAGACTATGAATTGCTAGTTGTTTGTCTTAGGGTTTGATGTAGTTGTTTAAATTGTTGGATTGAATTTTGGGTATGAATGTGTTCTTATTCTATGCATACAATTTTATGTGTAATGCTTTCAATTACTTGATCACTAATTGAATGATTTAAGTGTTGAATCTAACTCGGGAGAGAGGATTTGGCCTAAGACTTGCTTTGTTCAATTGCATGACTAGAGTAGAAATTCTAAGTTTGTGACGGGATTTAGAATATCTCTAGAAGTATAACAAGAACCGAACAGAATAATGCCTTGCATGTTAATGAACTTAGATAGGGATATCAAGTTAGTTATATGCATGAGAATCAATTATACTCCGGAGAGGTAATCGTGATAAATGTTTCCTTGGCTTGTAGAATAATTGCACGGTCAATTCATTCCTATTAATCAATCCTCAATCTTAATCAACGAAATCAATTCCCTAAGAGTCTTTCCATTTGAGTCTCCACCTTTATTTTATGCTTTTTGTATTTAGATTTATCTTTTTCATGGAGTTTTGCTCCCTAAATAAAATTGGACAAAAGTATTCACGGTACTTAATTTGCTAGAAAACCAATCCAGAGGACGACACTCGTTTTACACGAAAACACTATATTATTACTTGACCCGTACACTTGCGGTTAGCAAATTGCAACGGCGCCAAAAACTTGATAGGCAAATTGCTAACCGCAAGCGCACGGGTCAAGTAATAATAAAGTGTTCGTATAAACGAGTGTCGTCCTCTGGATTGGATGTTTAAGCAAATCAAGTATTGTGAATTATCTTGCCCAATTTTATTTAGGGATCAAAAAGTGATGAATGAATGATAAGAAAACCAAATCAAAGCAAGTAAAAAGTGTGGAATTTCAATTGGGAAAACTACTTAGGGAATTGATTTCGCCGATTTAGTTTAGGATTGATTTTAAGGAATAAGTTATTATGCACAATGAAATTATGAGCCAAAGACCCTTTAATCACAACTACCTCTCCCGAGTATAATTGATTCACATGCAAATTAACCAACTTGATATCCCTATCTAAGTTTATTAATCATGCAAGGCAATGAGATCTTTTAACCAATTCTAAAGTTAATCTAAAACCGTCACGAATTAGAAACTAAACTTTAGTCATGCAATCTTGAGTAAGTCTAAATCAAATCCCCTCTCCCGAGCTAGATTCGAAACTTAAATCATCCAACTAATGGCCAATTAATTGAAAGCATTAAATCAAGATTACAAACATAATAACATTGCACAACTTAAACCATAAATCAATCCATAAACACAATCAACTACATCAATCCCTAAGCTTACAAGTTTAGCTACTCATGATCAAAATTACAAGCTCAACTAAACATGTAAAAGCCATCAAAATCTAACTAAAGTGAGGGAAAGAAGAATTAAACTCGTTGTAGGCCGAGACCGAACGTCCCCGTCACGATCCCCACGAACAATGGGTTGATTTCCGAATTTTCCCTTTTGCTTCAGCCTTGAATTGCTCTGTTTTGCCTCTGTTTACGGCTCTAAGAAGTCCCAAAATTGGCCCCCCCAAAAACCTAGCCGAAAAGAACTATAAATACTGATTTTTCGTCGTAGCGTCGAGACGCTATCCAAACAGCGTCTCAACGCTGCCTCTAAAACACGCGCGTCTGGAATGGAAATAACGGTAGCGTCGAGACGCTATTGTCACAGCGTCTCGACGCTGTGACACTGCCGCCTCTTCTAATTAAGGAAAATCAGCGTCGAGACCCTCCAAGAGTGGCGTCTCGACGCTGATGGGCAGAATGCCCTCTCTTGGCTCCTTGTTGCTTGAACTTTCCGGTTCTTTGGCATATTTTCACGTCCCGAACACCCGATTAATTCCAATTCCACGTTTTAGCTCTAATCATCGCTTTCCTACAAAATAAACAATAAAGCACAATAAAATGGCCCAAAAATCATAAAAGACTAGCTAAATTAAATAAGTAAAAGTAGCTAGCTATGCTCGCTATCAGTGCTATTAACGCACTGTATAACCTTCGAACTTTCCCCCACACAGCATATAATGAGATGGCTGTAGCGCCATCCAATGAGCAGCTGAGTGACGCTGTGAGGGAAGTTGGTATTGAAGGGGCGCAGTGGCGGCTTTCGAAAACAGAGAAAAGGACGTTCCAGTCAGCCTATTTAAAGGGGGAAGCAAATGCTTGGATGGGATTTATCAAACAAAGGTTGCTTCCAACGACTCATGACTCGACGGTTTCTAGGGAACGAGTGCTTCTGGCTTTCGCTATTTTGAGGTCTCTCAGTATTGATGTGGGAAAAATTATTGTTGATGAAATATCTGGATGTTGGAAGAAGAAAGTGGGGAAGCTATTTTTCCCGAATACCATTACCATGCTTTGCAAGCGAGCAGGGGTTCCAAAGAATGAAGAAGATGTGATATTATTTGACAAGAGAATCATTGACACGCCTAACTTGGCACGGCTTCAGCGTACGCAAGAGGCACGTCAGGGTGGGCTTGTCTACGAGATCAACACGATTTTAGAACAACTCGCACTTTCGGCCAGCAGGCAGGAGTTTGCCGAGAGGCAAGCTTTAACCTTCTGGAACTATGTTAGAACTCGTGATGCCAATCTGAAGAAGGAGCTACAGGAGAATTTTTTCAAACAATTTCCAGCCCTTCCAGCATTCCCTGAAGATTTATTGAACCCCTGGATTCCGCCACCGCCTGTCGAGAGAGAAGGAGATAGAGAAGAAGATCCTGGTCAGGAGGATTGAAGAAGGGAAATTTGGGCGAGCAAACTTTTTGATAAATTAATTTTGTTGCTCGAGCATTTCTGACCACATCTTTTTCTATGTTTGCTTGTTTTGTTCTGTTTTTTTTTTTTTAATTTTTCTGATGCTAAAAAATATATCTGCTTATGTAATTCTATGTTTTTAATGAAATTTCCGAAGTCATTTCTGTTCTATGAGCACTGAGTATTTCTAACTTAACTAATTCTCTTTCTGAATTTTTGAAGCTTGGACTGGCTAAGCTTAATTAGATCAAGGTATTCTGATCTCCAGAAACCTTTTGCTTGAGCATTTTCTCTGGCCTGGTCGTTGCTGCGGCAAAGAAAATTCTGGAGGTAGTGTTGACTTATGTGATCCACTTTAAGCTTAGGTCTAGTCCCACGCTTAGTTTTAAAATTCCGATAGAAATATTTAAGTTTGGGGGTATAATTTGAAATTTTAATGATTCATTGGGGACAATGAATAATTCAAGTTTGGGGGACTTTTTGCTATTCCAATTATTTTGCTCGAGCATTCCTCTCCTTCATTAAATAATTTGTTAGGTTATTGAGTAACCGGGGACATTTGTGATACCCACAGTTTTTCTTCGCGTCAAAAGGTGACCTAGGAAATGTGAAAAATTATGAAAAATTATTTGCTGAAAAAAGTGATTGTTGAAAATTTTGCTGAGAAAATTCATGGAGCAAAAGTTTTGAAGGATGAATGATAATCCAGCAGTTTTTCTGTCTCCCAAAACTTAGGTGAGCTTCATCATAAAATGTTGCCATTCTGAGGGGCAAGAGATGGAATAACTAAGGATTTTTTTTGAGCTTAGCAAAGAGTATTTAGCCTAATTGGTGATGAGTTTGAGGCAAGGGTATACTGCACCATAAAGTGGGTCATCCCATGCTTAAGAGCTTATGACCGTAGGGCTGCTTTAAGTCTGAAAAACTAAAAAATATAAACCCCTTAAAAATGTGTTTTAATATATCTGATAATAAGAGCTAGGCTGTGGCAAGTTCTTAGAATTGAGTTAAAAGTGTTGATTATTTGTCCATGCCAGAAGAATTATTTCGCTGCAGCAGAGCTTGGTTTTGTAGAATGCTCAGGTAGAGGTTGAAGGTAGTGTTGGATTATCTGTTGTGATTAAGCTATGCTTTGTCTAATGTTTTGAATTCTTGAAGGGAAGGTTGGTTAGTATTGCTCGGGACGCGCAATAGTTCAAGTTTGGGGGTGTGATAACTCTCCAAAAGGGAGTTATTTAGGCCTTATTTCTATCATGATTTGTGTATCTTTTGTGCTTAATAGGGTTGCTTTTAGATGTATATTATATGTTTTAACCCATTTGGAAGAATGGAAGCTTTGGAGATTATTTTGTGCATAATATGTTGCTGGGCGACTTGAGGGAGCAAACTCTGTGCTGGAGCAAAGCTAGGAGCGAAAACTGTCACGTCACAGCTAGTTAGCCAATTTACCAAACTGAATTCTGTTAAGCTAATCTCAGGATAAAGGAGCAAGGAGAGTCATCCACGTGTCTAGGTCAACCTAATTCAAGCTTTCCTCAACTCTATAAAAGGAGATAGCCGCCCAAGTCAAATTCATTCCACTTTTGGGAACGAGTTCACTCTCAATTCCACTTTTGGGGACGAGTTCACTCTCATTTCCACTTTTGGGAGCCGAATAGAGGAGAGAGATTGGAGACCATCAAGAAAACCATCATTCGCAAGCTGATCAAGGAGATTAATATTTTCTTTTATTATCTTGTGATTATGGATGTGCTTACTCAGACTGTAACGTGCGTTTCCATGCATTTTATGAACTAAGTAGCTTAGGCGTTGGTTAGGAAACAATGTGATTGTCGTGCTTAATTTCTAGTAATAAATATTGATTAATGCATCTTGATTAATTGTTGTGCTCATTTACATTTTGTGTCCGCCTGGCCAGCCGGTATGAATACCTCTCTCTAGTTTCAGGGATGATTTAGGGAGTGTGTGACATTTAATCACACTAGATCATTGTGTATTGGTGAACGCCAGTGACTGAGCTAGGGATAGCCAGTTGCCTAGTGCTTGATCGGTAGTACTTCATTGGAGTTGAAACACATTCCAAAAGATCCGGAGTTCCGGGAGGAATCTGCTAATAAGACTGCGAGAGTTTTGCATGATCAATAATATTGCTAGAGCATCTTTTAAAGCAATTACTAAAACCTGACCAGTGCTTGTTTCTAATCTGTCTGTCTATCCGTTTACTTTCTGTTCTGTCATTTCTTTTGCTTCAGCATTATTCTTATAAAAACCAATCATTTTTACCAACTTTGAAACCATTAAAGAGTTATACAAAATAGATAAAGTGGAAGCTAGTTCAGGCCTTGGATTGATAATACTTATTACTTGCAGCGGACTGTGTATACTTGCACAGAGTCTATAGTCAATTTACATCTTATTTTCACTCACTCTAGGAACCCAACACATTCCCTTCCCATTTCCTATCTCTATAGACTCCCACAAGTCGTTCTTGGCCTGGAGAATAGTAGGGAAGACACTAGAGGTGGTCCACACACCGTTCGTGATCAAAGGAATCAAAGGGAGTTGTTGAATCGGTCTCCAAAAAGGTTGGTACAAATTATGCTCTCTGTTTACGGTATTTGGACAACATGTTTTCATTTTCTAAAATTGATGTAGTTAAGTGCCTCCGATCCTTAAATTGCTTCCACATGTGTTATATGAACACCTTCAAACTTCTCCAACATAATGTACTGATATTCGACCCTGATTAGGTAGTGTGACACTATAACCAGACACTGACATCAATGTAGTAAACAATTCTTTGATATAGCAGATATGTGTAGAGGCACCTGAGTCTATGATCCAATCATGAGTTGCAGAAACAAAGGAAGAGCATGTACCTGCGATGTGAAAAGTAGCCGAGTAAGGAGTTGGATCAGACTCAGTCTTTGTACTTGCTAAGTGCGACTGGAGCATTGCCAAAAGGCCTTGGCATTATTCCGTAGTAAGGCAGGGATGCCAGTGGCTTCAGACTTGGTGGTAGAGGGATTTGCCTTCTGGTTTCGATACCCAGGGAGGTATCAGTGGAATTTATAACACCTATCCACGGTGTGGCCGAGAACATTGCAATGTGTGCACTACGAACGCTCTTTCTTCTTGGTTTGCTGAGGGCGAGTACTCTGATTTGAAGAGCTTGGCTGAGAAGTTTTGGCCAATAGTGCAGTGGCATTAGAGGGGATCGAAGAGACTGAATGAACGGATGAACGTTGCTCAACCTCCTGTGCCACAAGGGAGAAGGCTCGACGGATGGAAGGCTCAGGCTCCATCATCAAGAGTTGCATGCGAATCTGTCCGAAGGATTCGTTGAGGCCCATTTAGAAGGCCATGACGTGCTCTGTTTCAAAATACTTCACCAAATCTTTAACGCCTCCACAAGAACACAAACCGCAAGTACAGCAAGGGCGGTAGGAAACCAATTCATTCCAGAGAGTCTTTAATTTGGCAAAATAAGCAGTGATGGAGAGTTGATCTTGAACGAGGTTGGAAATTTCGCGTTGGAGTTGGAAAATGCGCGGGCGATTTTTCTGTTGATACCTCTGTTGAAGATCAATCCACATAACTCGAGCGGAATCTGAGTAGTTGATGTTGGCCGAAATTTCCTTTGAGATGGAGTTCAGAATCCACGATTTAACCACACTGTTGCATATCGTCCAGGATCGAAGAAGAGTACCAGTGGGACAAGTCAAAGATCCATCGATAAAACCTACCTTGTTCCTCACTGTGAGACCAATCATCATCGCCTGATGCCAGGAGGTGTAGTTGGATTCAGTGAGAAGCTCAGATACAAGAACGAGATTGGTTCCGTCTGAGTGATGAAGGTAGTAAGGGCTGGCATAGAGATCAATGACAGACTGGTGAGTGGGTTGAATTGAGGCTGAATCGTCGGCCATTGAAGGAGAAAGCAAGAAGATTTCTCTAGGGAAAGAAATTTACATCTGATACCATATTAAGCCAGAGAGTAAATAATCTTGCTAACTTGTTTTATTCATCATAGCAAGATGCTATATATAAGAGATGTACAAGGAGTTGTTTAGGAGGTTGGGAAACTGATACAACAGCTAAGTAACTTCTATAACTAAAGTATAACTCCTTTCTTATTAATATCTAAAAGCCATTTTTGAAAAGAGAGGGTTTTTACTTTTTTGTTAATCTTAATTAATAAGCTCCCATAATAAGAAAGTGCAACAGCTGAGATTTCAAAGCTGTGTCCATTTTATACAATACAATCAGTGGCTCTGATGAATCCCACATGTAAGAAAAAAGAAAACAATCGAATCCAACCAATAACAAATAACAAGTCAGACAGTAGTGCCCAATGATTGGAGGGTTGTTGGGAACTCAAGAGGTGTTCCAATTGATTTGACCTCGAACCCTATGAAATATAAGATACCACAACTTGAAACTACGTTATGAAATATGTGTCTTCTGGAGTTTTCACGGGTGTCGTCTTCATAATATCCGTCGGAATCCAGAGAAGAAATTTGGGGTTGGGGTTTGGGTGGAGAAGCCATATAGAATCAGATCACATTGGCAAACAAAAACTCTAATAAAAATCCTTCTAAATTCTAATAAAATAAAATAATTTTTAATTCAAACTTGAAATTACGAACTATAACCCTTCTATAACTAACCATATATCTCAATTAGTCAAGTAATTGAGTTATGATATGTTATGGTTGCCTATACCCGTTTAAGTGTTAAATCATAATTTTGTTCTCTATATTTGGACTTTTAAATATAAATAAAAGGGCTCCTTGCGCAAATAGCAAACTCAACCAAAATAATAGCAAAATTAGCAACATATTAAAGTATTTGAAAAATAGCAAAATTTAACATCAAGCCCATCTAAATTGCTAAAAAGCCCATCTGACATGATTACCCAGCCCATCCAACCCGTTTTTTTCCTCCTTCCCGTTTCTATCAAGTTTATCATTGATAGATTCTATCAGTAATAGAATTTTATCATTGATAGATTTTATCAGTGATAGAATTCTATCATGGATAGAAAATATCAATGATAGAATTCTATCAGTTATTTCTACATTTTGTTTGGAATTTGCTATTGTTTTCTGCCACTGATAGATTTAGTAAGGTGATTAGTTGTAGTTGTTCAAATTCAGTGATAGAAGATTTCTATCAGTGATATTTACCTTCTATCAATGTGATAGAAAGATTGATTTCTATCAGTGATAGAAAACTATTGATAGAAAACTATCTTTCTATCACTGATAGAACTATCAGAGATATAAATCTTCTATCACTAATAGAAAACTATCATTTTTTGTTTCTAAAACCTATGTCATTGATTTTGTTTTGATTTTATTTTTATAGATGTCGAAGAAAAACAACATGGAAATTGAATCGGAAGAAAATAAAAACATAAAGCAGAAGTTGAAATTTAAAGTAGGGAAGACCTCAACAAAACAAAAAAAGAAAAAACAAAAGATATGTACAGAATTATCACATAATCAAATACACTATTGGTTTCTATCAAATACACTATTGATTTCTATTAACTATAAATTTCAATCAGTGATAGCGATAGATTCTATCAGCGATAGATTTCTATCAGTGATAGAAATCAAAACAGGGGTAAAACCGAAATTTAAAAAAATGATTTAAAAATTTTGCTATATTTGCAACTTTTTATAAATCTTGCTATATCTACAATTAACCATTAGAATTTAGCCACCCATTACAATTTTCCTAAATAAAAATTACTTAAAACTTTTTATGTTGTGTCTAATAGGATCCATTTATAAGTTTGGAATATCACATTCAAAATTAACTTATTTAAAATCATTTCTTATGGGATGAGAATCACTTTGAAAAGTATATAATTCAACATTAGTTTTTTTTTTTTTTTTTTTTTGTCTAATAGGATCCACTTATGACATGTTTTGTTCTCTAGCTAGCTAATGGTATTAAATTACAATTTTGTTCTCTAATAGGATCCATTTGTGGCATGTTTGAGAGTGATTTTAGAATTTCGTGTTTAAAGACATGTTTGAGAGTGATTTTGAGATGAAAAAATCACGTTTGTCATTTTAAAAAATACTTATATTTTAAAATAGTGATATCAGTCGATGGTTGATATAAGTGAATTTCAGTCAATATGAAAAAGCAATTTCTATTTTAATAAAAGCTTGTCTGGACTATATTTCTCAATGAACTCCAAGGATATATTCAAGTAATATTAAGGAGAATTACAACACAAGCCAAACCAAATCAGGTGCTGAGGAAATCCGTCAAGAGGACCAGCCAAATGACACCAAGAGGGGCTTTAGAAAAGGGAAATTGTGGTAGATGGCCAAGAAAAAAAGTCCTGTTGTTTTATGGCTAAAAAGGTTTTGTATTTGGAGGCATGGCTACCGTGAATCAAGGAACAACCAGCCGATTGTTTTCTCCATTTTACCTCAGGTATATACTTGGATACATAGACGCCGTTTACATTGTTGTTATATACTCAAGATCCTGTGATGAATTTTTGTTGGATGCACGTCGATTTGGTCTTCAACTAAATTCCTTAGATTCTATTTTCTTCTCCGTCTCTAACAGCCAAAAAGGATCTTCCTATATTTAAGTTTTCTTCTCCCTCTCCAACCATCAAAAAGGATTTCCTCTCTCACTTCATAGTGTTTAAACCTCGTCTAAATATCATAGCTTAATTCAAATCTTCTCTATCACACAAAATGGGAGTACAACAAATTACGATTCTGTTCGACGGTGCCTGGAATGTGAAGGGGCTCTACAGTGATTTCAAGTCTGGGACTATGACTGTTACTTTTGTTTCTAACCTCTCTCAACTCAAGTAATGCGTGGCAAACTACCTTAATCTCTCAGGCAGTAGTAGTATCTATCGGTTAACACTTTTTAGGAATTGGTCCAACAATCCGACCAATATAATCCTTTCAGAAGATAGAGATGTTTTTTGGATGTTCAATGGGTTTCAAAATGGTACATATAGGGATTGCTGCGTAACTGTGGACGTACAGGGGGTAGATATTGGTTTACATAATCGGGGGGGGGGGGGGGTGTAAGCTCAGCCCAGGGGGAGAAAAATTTCGACTTCATTAACTCAGATGGGGTCGACGCATTGACCAACAAGGTGCCTATATTAGGGGGTACATATTTTCTTGCAAAAAAAAAAAAAAAAAAAAAAAAACATCTGAAGAAGGCAGTTTATACCCTTGCCCTAAAAGGAAATTTCCAATTCAAGACCGTTAAATCCAACAACAAGCAGTTTACAGTGGCATGTATAGGCGACTCATGCCCATGGTATATACGCGCATTTACTTTTCGCACGGGGGCAGCTGTGGATTGTCAGATGGGGGGGGGGTGTAAGCTCAGCCTAGGGGGAGAAAAATTTCGACTTCATTAACTCAGATGGGGTCGACGCATTGACCAGCAAGGTGCCTATATTAAGGGGTACATATTTTCTTGCAAAAAAAAAAAAAACATCTGAAGAAGACAGTTTATACCCTTGCCCTAAAAGGAAGTTTCCAATTCAAGACCGTTAAATCCAACAACAAGTAGTTTATAGTGGCATGTATAGGCGACTCATGCCCATGGTATATACGCGCATTTACTTTTCGCACGGGGGCAGTTGTGGATTGTCAGATGGGGGGGGGGGTGTAAGCTCAGCCTAGGGGGAGAAAAATTTCGACTTCATTAACTCAGATGGGGTCGACGCATTGACCAGCAAGGTGCCTATATTAAGGGGTACATATTTTCTTGCAAAAAAAAAAAAAAACATCTGAAGAAGACAGTTTATACCCTTGCCCTAAAAGGAAGTTTCCAATTCAAGACCGTTAAATCCAACAACAAGTAGTTTATAGTGGCATGTATAGGCGACTCATGCCCATGGTATATACGCGCATTTACTTTTCGCACGGGGGCAGTTGTGGATTGTCAGGAAGTTTACCAATGAGCACAGTTGTTCCATTGATGTAGTTTAGAATAATCACAGGCAAGCGACTGTAAGAATTGCATGCGAGTATGCGAAGATTATAATGAGGACCACTAATAGGATGCACTGCACACATCGGGATATAATGAAGTATGCTAGGAAAAATGATGGAATGAATATTAGTTATGACAAAGCATGGAGGGAAAGAGGGAAGGCTCTAAATGAGATAAGCGGATCCCCTGAAGAGTCCTATGTGCAAATGTCAGCGTTTGCAGCTAGGTTGATCCAAAAAATCTAGGTATTTACCTTCTGTCTTGACAATTTTTAACATTCCATGTTAGTATATACTCATATTTACGATGATTGTTTTTAGGATAAAAAAAATCCAGGTATTTACCCTCTGGTTGCTTCTCTTTTGTCATGCTTGGCGAAATGGGGGAAAAAAGGTAGTTACATAATAAGCGGTTTAATCGTATATTGACAAAAAATACTTGAATCCCTAAAAACAAGGGATTGTGTATAAAGTAGTTTTAAACTCAAAGAAAATCTAGCCGTTATTTACATACTAGTGGTCTTTCACGTTTTGAAAAAGTTTCTTTTACGGTCGTCGTAGGGAAGAAGCTTTGACCTTCAATGAGGAAGCTTTTTTGTTTAGGCAAGGAAAGGTTGTCGGAGAGGGGCCGTCGTGGGGGACTGTAGATAATGTGGTAGTCCACCTACCGACAAGTGCATAAGAAATGTTGAACAACACAAGTACGACAATGGAAGGAACGACCTCAAACGCAGAAATCGAAGGGAAAGATTTTAGGGCTAAAAACTCAAAATGTAGAAGAACGAAGCGGGGGAGAGAGATTTGAGGATCTTCAACTCATGCAAGGAGGAAGATAGAAGGGTTTACACGATTTGACAGCTCATCAATGCGTCAAGTATGTTTTTAAATTTAATATCATTTATACCCATTGAACATTAACGATTGTGGGGGGAGTTTTTTTCACAGTTATGTTTTAAATTATGGATTATTGTGTTCATTTGGTGTATTTACTTGGTGAACAATAAGCGACTGAGTGAAAAAGGTTTCAAATTATTCTAAATTTCATTTATGGCCATGTAGTTTTTTTTAATAGAAGAATTAGCTTGGTTTTTTTCTAGAAACCATTCTACAATTTTAGGAAAATGCTAGCATTTCCAGTAAGATTCAAATTAGGTTGTTAGTTTGTAGCAAATATTTATTTCTCTTTCTTCCGGATAAAACTCTAGCATTTTAGATTGTATTTCTTTCTCCCAAACTCTAAACTAAACATTACGTTCATCTTAGATTGTCCTTCTTCCTTTATCGGAGCATCTTGCAAAACTACGCATTGCCGCAACAAAATAGTTCTTTCAATATTGAACAAATAATCACCAACTTTAACCCAATCCTAAGAACTACCACAACTTAACAATATTAAAAGATTTTTCATAAATTTAAGGGAATTTTCTTTTGTTTTTCAGACTTAGAGTTGCCCTACAGTCATAAACTCTTATGCATGGGATGATCCATTTTATGATGCAGTATACCCTCACCTTCAAGTTTATCACCAACTAGGCTACCACTCATTACTCAGTACCAAGGATCCTTAGTTATCTATCCCTTACTTCTCAGAATGACGACATGTTATGATGAAGCTCACCTAAGCCCTGGGAGATGGAAAACTGCTAGATCATCATTCATCCTTCAAAAGTTTTGCTCTGTCAATTGTTTTAGCAAAATTCTTTTCTTTTGAGCACAATTTTTTTTCCATCATTCATAAATTTTTTTCAGCATTCTCGTAGGCCATCTTTTGACATAAACTGTGGGTGTCACAAATGACCCTGGTTACTCAACAACCTAGAAAAATTATGAAGGAGAGGAATGCTCAGAGCAAACAAGAGGAGTGCCTCTAAGTCCCCCAAACGTAAATTATTCATTGTCCCCATTGAATTATTAACACCTATCCAACTCCCCCCAACTTAATTTTTCCTCTGAATTTAGACTAAGCATGGGACTGGGACTTAAGCTTAAGGTGGATCAAAAAAGAAAATGCTACTGATAACGCTCATTTATGTGCGTTATTTAGCCTTAAAAACCTAGGTTATTGTTTGGAAAGCAAGGACTTTGACAGGCCGGAGTTGTCGAGGCTCCTGTTGGTCAAATAAAATTTATAATCCACGGCACTACAACTATTTTGTAGAAATACTGGCTGGGGTCGAACACAAGGAAGGGGGCCTAGTACGTGTAGAATTTCGTGCTTATAAAACAGGGAGGATTTTTGGAAAGAAGGACATGCAAAAATAAATAAATACTGAATTTAGATGAAACAAAATAAAGCATGTAGAATAGAAATAAGATGGAAATGAATAAGCATGTAGAGGAGGATGCACCCGCAAGAAGATCATGTAGCAAGTTTGCGGCTGCAAATGTGGAGCAACTTGAAAATCTATATGCGGGTCTTCTTGAAATTGTGAGCGCAAATACAGTCTAGATAGATGAGGCAGTGCCAGTTCCTGAGGCACTTATCGAACAAGATGCGCCCACATTTGGGGCGCAAAGGTAGGTTCAGGCTTCAACTTCAACCGTGGATCCATCCAAGCTTAAAGGGAAAAGATCAACACAATGGGGTCCAAAGTTGCAGCAGTAGGAGGAGTAGGAAAAACAGAGTAGAATTGTTGCTGATGCTCTATGGTTTGCAAAAGCTATGGCCTGTCATATCAGAGATGAGCAGTTGGCTGAAGAAAGAAAAAGAAAGAAGGAAACGGAAAAGGAGGTAAGAGGAAGAAAATCGAAGAAGAAGAGTAAGCTGCTCTGGACTTTGCAGCCGATTGCCTGAAGGACTCAGTGGATACCACTGAGAAAGAATAAGAAGAATTTGCGCTAGCTTCTTGTTGGGCTCCTAGAGTGAGTAAAAATATGGTATAAAAGGACTCTAAAACTCTGTGCAAGTATACACAGTCCGCAGCAAGTAATAAGTATTATCAATCCAAGGCCTGAATTAGCTTCCACTTTATCTATCTTGTGTAACTCTCTAATGGTTTCAAAGATGGTAAAAATGATTGGTTTTTTGTAAGAATAATGCTGAAGCAAAATAAATGCCAGAACAAAGAATAAACAAATAGGCAGACAGATTAGAAACAGGCGCTGGTCAGGATTTAGTAATTGTTTTAAAAGATGCTCTAGCAATATTATTGATCATGCAAACTCTCGCAGTATTATTAGCGGATTCCTCCCGGAACTCCGGATTTTTTGGAATGTGTTTCAACCCCAATGAAGTACGACCGATCAAGCACTAGGCAACTGGCTATCCCTAGCTCAGTCACTGGCGTTCACCAATACACAATGATCGTAGTGTGATTAATCGCCACACACTCTCTAAATCATCCCTGAAACTAGAGAGAGGTATTCATACCGGCTGGCCAAGCGGGCATAAAATAGAAACAAGTACAACAATTAACCAAGATGCAGTAATCAATTTATATTACTAAAGTTAAGCACGACAATCACATTGTTCCTAACCAACGCCTAAGCTACTTAGTTCATAATATGCATGGAGACGCACGCTACAATCTGAGTAGGCATGTCCATAATTACAAGATAATAAAAGGAAGTACTAATCTCCTCGATCAGCTTGCAATGATGGTCTTCTAGGTGGTCTCCAATCTCTCTCCTCTATCCGGCTCCCAAAGGTGGAAGGAACTTCCCAAGAATGGAATGTTTTCTCCCAAAAGTGGAATGACTTTGACTTGGGCGGCCACTTCCTTTTATAGAGTTGAGGAAGGCTTGAATTAGGTTGACCTAGACACGTGGATGGCTCTCCTTGCTCCTTTATCCCGAAAATAACTCAACAGAATTCGGTTCATTAAATTGGCTAACGAGCTTTGACGTGGCAGTTTTACTCCCAGCTTTGCTGCAGCACAAAATTTGCTCCCTCAAGTCGCCCAGCAACAGATTCTGCACAAAATGATTTCCAAAGCTTCCATTCTTCCAAATGGGTTAAAACATGTAATATATATCTAAAACCAACCCTATTAAGCACAAAAGACACACAAATCAATATAGAAATGAGGCCTAAATAACTACCTTTTGGGCAGTTATCACACCCCCAAACCTGAACTATTGCGCGTCCCGAGCAATACTAACCAACCTTTCCTTAAGAATTCAAAACATTAGACAAAGAATAGCTTAATCAAACCAGACAATCCAACACTACCTTCAACCTTTACCTGAGCACTCTGCAAAACCAAGCTTTGCTGCAGCAAAATAATTCCTCTGGCATGGACAAACAATCACCACTTTTAACTCAGTTCTAAGAACTTGCCACAGCCTAACTCTATTATTAGACATATTAAAACATATTTTCAAGGGGTTTATACTTTTGTTTTTCAGACTTAAAGCAGCCCTACAGTCATAAGCTCTTAAGCATGGGACAACCCACTTTATGGTGCAGTATACCCTCGCCTCAAACTTATCACCAACTAGGCTCAATACTCATTGTAAAGCTTAAAAAAAATCCTTAGTTATTCTATCTCTTGCCCCTCAGAATGGCGACATTTTATGATGAAGCTCACCTAAGTTCTGGGAGACAGAAAACTGCTGGATTATCATTCTTCCCTCAAAAGTTTTGCTCCATGAATTTTTCAGCAAAATTTTCAACAATCAATTTTTTCAGCAAATAATTTTTTTCCATTTTTTTTCACATTTCCTAGGTCATCTTTTGACGCGAAGACAAACTGTGGGTATCACAAATTTTTACATGAAGGAGAGGAATGCTCAAGCAAAACAATTGGAGTAGGAAAAAGTCCCCCAAACTTGAATTATTCATTGTCCCCAATGAATTATCAGTTTTGCAATTATACCCCCAAACTTAAATTTTTCTATCTGAATTTTTAATCTAAGCGTGGGACTAGAACTAAGCTTAAAGTGGATCATATAAATCGACACTACCTCAGAATCTTCTTTGTCGCAGCATCGACTAGGCTAGAAGAAGTGCTCAAGCAAAAGGTTTCTAGAGATCAGAATACCTTGATCTAATTAAGCTTAACCAGTCCAAGCTTCAAAAATTCAGAAGAAATTAGTTAAGTTAGAATTACTCAGTGCTCATGGAACAGAAACAATTCGGAAATTTCATTAAAATATAGAAAAAAAAATTACAAAAGCAGATATATTTTTTTCAGCAGCAGAAAAATTAAAAAAAAAAAACAAACCAAATATCAATAGAAAAGGAAGGCAGAAAATGCGCGAGCAAACAAAAATTTAAGAACAAAAATTATGCTCGCTCAGGGCCACTTCATCCGTCAGTCCTCTTGGCCCGGCTCATTTTCCTCATCCTCTTTTCCTCTTTCAACCGGTGGGGGTGGGATCCAGGGGTTCAATAAATCCTCAGGGAATGCTGGAAGGGCTGGATACGGCTTGGAAAAATTCTCTTGCAGCACCTTCTTCAGATTGGCATCACGATTTTTAACATAGTTCCAGAAGGTCAAAGCTTGCCTTTCGGCAAACTCTTGCCTACTGGCCGAAAGTGCCAGTTGTTCTAAAATCGCGTTGACGCCGTAGACAAGCCCACCTTGACGTACCTCCTACATACGCTGGAGCCGTGCCAAGTTAGGCGTGTCAATGATCCCCTTGTCAAACAGAATAATATCCTCTGGAACCGTGGGCACTCCTGCCCTGCTGCATAACATAGTGATCGTGTTCGGAAAAAACAGCTTCCCCACCTTTTTCTTCCAACATCCAGATATTTCATTAACAATGATCTTTCCTACGTCAATGCTGAGAGATCGCAAAATCGCAAAACCTAGAAGAACCCGTTCCCGTGAGACCGTCGAGTCGTGAGTTGTTGGAAGCAATCGTTGTCTGATAAACCCCATCCATGTGTTTGCCTCCCTCTTCAGATAAGTTGCCACCGTGCCCCTTCAATACCTACCTCCCGCACAGCATCACTTAACTGCTCATTAGATGGCGCTACAGCCATCTCATTATATGCCGCATGGGGGAAACTCTGAAGGTTATACAGTGCGTTAATAGCACTAGGACTCCAGTCTACCTCGACTCCTCGAACAATTACCTGGAAACCATCTTCTTTGTCAACATTAGCATAAAATTCACGCACCACCTGTGCGTTTACAGACTCAGGTTTCGCACAAAACAACTCCCATCCATGGTCTGCAATGCCGGTCCTCAGAAAATGCGGAAGATCACCGCTGAATCCCCTCTCAAATAAAAAATCTCTTTTCAGAAGCTCAGCGTACTTTGCTCTGGCAAAATTGTTGACGAAGCGATCATATGGTAACTGTGGTTCCTCTATTTCATCGTGTTCTTCTGATGCTTCAGCAACACTTTTGCCCTTTTCTGCCCTTCGCTTGAGCAAACGCTCTTCCTCAGCTTTCTTATCTGCCTCTTCTCTTGCCTTTTCCTCAGCTTCTTTTTTCTCTCGTTCCTCTCGCTCTGCCTTCTCTTTCTAAGAATCCGACGACGGCGGTGATGGGGTATCAGTCCGAATCACCTGAACGCGCCCAGCCTTCCGCTTAATGCGGCGACGTTTCAGAGGTTCTGACATGATGACCTCAACACGAGCCTCCTGAACTGGCTCTCTTTCAGTCGCAACCTCTGCCTGCACATCCTCATTCTATTTCTCTTGAATTTCCTCGGTATGTCCCTCTTCTTGAACTTCCTCTGTATCCGCCATTCTCGGCTCAACCTCCTCTGGGTTCTGTACATCAGATTCTTGCGGGTCTCCTTCTTCTACTGTGGCAGCAACAACCTCTGTTGCCTTTTCTTGTTCCTCAGCCCTCTGTTGTCGTCTTCGTCTCTTGGCTTCTTTCTCCTCCGGGGTCTTTTTCTTCTTCGCCTTTACCTTCTGCACCTCAGGAGTAATCGCTATCTCTTCCTCCTCATTCTCTCTTTCTTTCCTCGCTCTTGTTTTTTCCATGAAGGATTCAAGGGTTTTACAGAGAATGAAAGCGAAAAAGAAAGCAAAAGATCGAAGCAAGAAGATGAAGTAAGAAAAACGTACCGAGGGTTGCCAATAAATAAGGCTTCAGCAAAAGAAAATCCTAACAAAAAGATTTTGCTCCATTAATTAACATTACCGTTTGAAATCGCATGCAGCTAAGTGGAATTAAAACCATCAAACGGTAAAATCAGAATTTCAATCAGCCCATGGTAAATAATTATGTGTTGTCTAATGATTAAGCCCTTGGATTGCCTCTGCGTGACACGTGGCAGCATCGTAATTCCTCATGCAATTTCCTGCACACGGAAATTTAAAATTCAAACGGTAAAAAGAAATTAATCTTCAACAAAACCCTTCCTATTCGGACGAAAGATTTGCTTCAGCCATAACTTTGCCGTAACATCCTTCTGGACAAAAGATTACCTGAAGAAACGTGGATACAGAATTCAAATTTAAAAACAGGAAAATCAAATCTTTTTAAATTCAAATTTAAATTGAACTGATCAAATCTAATCTTTTATTTTCAATTGCAGCCGAATAAATTAGAGAAACTCGTTATTAAATCTAAACTAATCAGAATTAAAATAACTGAAAATAAAATCTAAATCTAAAATCTAATAAAATCTAACTAATTAAAAGATAATTCAAAGAAAATTTAAATAACCGAAAACAAAATCAAATGAAATTCAAAGCGAAATAGATAAAATCTAAGCTACCAACAATAATAAACATATTCAAAACTAAAATCTACTTAAAATAAATCATGCAAAACTTAAACAAACTAAATCTTGAATACTTGAAATTAAAAACAAATCGAATCAGCAAGAAAAAATAAAAACAAACACTGGGAGCTTAAAGTATTGCTCTGTAAAATGCTCCCGCAAACATCTTGCACTCTCAATCATCAACCAATTTTAGGGAAGGATATTTCGCCTGAAACTCCTCACCCCAATAATGCTTCACACGCTGTCCATTCACCTTGAATACTCTCCCATCTTTTTCATCCTGCATAGTAATTGCTCCATGGGGAAAAACCTCAATCACAATAAATGGCCCTGACCATTTAGATTTTAGTTTCCCAGGAAACAATTTTAATCTAGAATTATAATGCAAAACTTTCTGACCCTTGACAAACTCTTTAGATTTAATTTTCTTGTCATGCCACAGCTTAGTCTTTTCTTTATACATTTTTGAATTTTCATAAGAAAATTGACGAAATTCCTCTAATTCATTAAGCTGCAGCATTCTTATTGCTCCTGCACGATTCAGATCAAAATTTAATTTTTTCAAAGCCCAAAACGTTTTATGCTCAAGCTCTAATGGTAAATGGCAAGCTTTCCCATATACTAACCTATAGGGAGACATACCTAGAGGAGTCTTATAGGCTGTCCTATAAGCCCAAAGAGCCTCATCCAACCTAAAAGACCAATCCTTTCTAGATGGATGGACTACTTTCTCTAGAATAGATTTAATTTCCCTATTACTAATTTCCGTTTGACCATTTGCTTGTGGGTGATAAGGGGTAGCTATCCTTGCTTAATCCCATACTTAGCTAAAAGCTTAGTTAAGATATTATTAACAAAATGTGTACCCTCATCACTTATTAGAGCTCTAGGTGTCCCAAACCGCGCAAAGATGTGCGATTGGAGAAACCTTGAAACTGTCTTGGCATCACTCTGATGGCATGCAATGGCCTCCACCCACTTGGATACGTAATCTACTGCCAATAAGATAAAAACATTGCCATTAGAAAGGGGAAATGGCCCCATAAAATCAATACCCCATACATCGAATAATTCAACTTCTAAAATGTAAGTAAGAGGCATTTCATCTCTAGGCCCTAAGTTTCCTCTCCTTTGGCAAGCATCACATTGCTTGTAGAACCAATGGGCATCCTTAAACAAGGTAGGCCAGAAGAATCCACAATGCAAAATCCTCATAGCTGTCCTCTGACCGCTGAAATGGCCTCCATACGGCGAAGAGTGACATTGCTCCAGGATTTCCTTTGCTTCATCACCTGAAACACACCTACGAATAATACCATCAGAGCATTGCTTATACATAAATGGCTCATCCCAATAGAAAAATTTTGCATCATGCTTAAACTTTTTCTTCTGCCTCCAATCCATGTCAATAGGAGTGACTCCCTTCACCAAAAAGTTGGCAATATCAGCATACCAAGGGACATCCCTGACTACCTTTACCTGAACAACAAAGAGCTGTTCATCCGGAAAATCATCTAAAATGGCAGATTGCTTCAGCAAAGATGATGATGGATCAAGACGAGACAAATGATCTGCAATGACATTCTCTGATCCCTTCTTATCCTTTATCTCCAAGTCGAACTCCTGCAATAATAAAACCCAACGAATTAGTCTAGGCTTTGCATCTTTCTTAGTCATTAAATACCTTATTGCTGCATGATCCGTGAACACCGTGACTTTGGATCCAACCAAATATGGCCGGAATTTTTCGAAGGCAAACACCACAGCTAACAACTCCTTTTCAGTAGTTGTGTAGTTGACTTGTGCCTCATTTAAAACCTTGCTTGCATAATATATAGGATGAATAAATTTGCCCTGCTTTTGCCCCAGCATAGCACCTACCGCAGCATCACTCGCATCGCACATTACCTCAAATGGTAAATTCCAATTAGGTGCACAAAGAATGGGTGCTGAGATTAAAGCAGCCTTCAATGCTTCAAAAGCCTTCCTACAATCTGCATCAAAGTCAAAAACATGATCAGTACACAATAAGTTACAAAGAGGTTTACTGATTTTTGAAAAATCCTTTATGAACCTTCTATAAAATCCAGAATGACCTAAAAAACTCCGAATCCCCTTCACTGAATTCAGTGGTTCTAATCTTTCAATAACCTCAACTTTTGCTCTATCAACTTCTAGACCATTCTTAGAAATCCTATGACCTAACACTATGCCCTCCTTCACCATGAAGTGGCATTTCTCCCAATTGAGAACTAGATGGGTATCCTCACATCTTTTTAACACCTGACCTAAATTATCTAAACAACTCTGACAAGACACTCCAAAAACTGAAAAATCGTCCATGAATACCTCAACAGTGGACTCAATCATATCAGAAAAAATTGCTAACATACACCGCTGAAATGTTGCTGGAGCATTGAAAGGCCAAAAGGCATTCGCCTGAAAGCAAACGTCCCATAAGGGCAGGTGAAAGTGGTTTTTTCCTGATCCTCAGGAGCAATAGTAATCTGGTTATACCCAGAATAACCATCTAAGAAACAGTAGTAGGCCTGACCAGCCAACCTATCCAACATCTGGTCAATAAATGGCAGAGGGAAGTGGTCCTTACGGGTGGCTTTATTAAGCCTCCTGTAATCCATGCAAACCCTCCAGCCAGTTACTGTCCTAGTTGGGATCAACTCATTGTCTTTATTGCTCACCACAATGACACCTCCTTTCTTAGGAACACATTGGACAGGGCTTACCCAATTGCTGTCTGCAATTGGATAAATGATGTCAGCATCCAACCATTTAATCACCTCCTTTTTAACCACTTCTTTCATTGCAGGGTTAAGCCTTCTTTGTTGCTCAATACTCCTAAAGGATCAGTCCTCTAGAGTGATTTTGTGCATACAAAAAGATGGGCTAATCCCCTGAATGTCAGCCAATGTCCAACCAATAGCCTTGCGGTATTGCTGCAGCAATTTTATTAAGACCTCCTCATGCTCCGGCATTAAATCTGATGCAACAATAATAGGCAACGTCTCACCTTCCCCAAGATACACATACTTTAGATGATCCGGCAAGGGCTTTAAATCTAAAGTAGGTGCCTCAATCAGGGATGGCTTAATCGGGGGAGCCTTTCTTTAATCTAAATCTAAAGACTCAAAAACATCCTCACACCTAAACAATTCTTTTTCATTTTTTCTTTCTAAAGAACAAACTTCTAAATCCTCTACACTAACCTCTCCATGATCTTCCAAATGTTTGCTAGCCGAATCCTGCATTGCTGTCTCAATAATTGTGTTCTCCAGAATCCTAATGAAAGAGCAATCTTCCATTTCATCTGGATACTTCATGGTTTTAAACACATTAAATTTTACTTCCTCATTACAAACCCTCATTGTTAATTCCCCTTTTTGAACATCTATTAATGCCCTACCAGTAGCCAAAAATGGACGACCTAGAATAATACGGACATCTCTATCAGCCTCATAGTCTAAGATAATAAAATCAACAGGAAATATGAATTTATCTACTTTTACTAAGACATCCTCAATTTTCCCCTCAGGATATGTGATAGACCTATCAGCTAATTGGAGTGTAACTGTGGTAGGTCTAGCTTCACCAATACCTAGCTTTCGATAGACCAAAAGAGGCATAAGGTTAATGCTTGCAGCTAAATCACAGAGTGTTCTACCTAACTCTTTTCCACCTATAGACACAGGTATAGTAAATGATCCTGGATCCTTAGCCTTGGGTGGTAGCCCATTCTTAAGAATAGCACTACATTCCTCAGTAAGAGATACAGTTTCAAACTCACCTAACCTCTTCTTTTTAGTTAAAATATCCTTAAGAAATTTAGCATAATTAGGCATTTGCTCTATAGCTTCTACTAAGGGGATATTTATATGCAATTGCTTAAGAATCTCTAAAAACTTTTTAAATTGACCATCCTGATTCTTAGGCTTTTGCCTTTGTGGAAAAGGTAGAGGTGGTACATAAGGTGGGGGCGGCACATAAGGTGGTTCCACATCTGGAATAGAACCAGATGCTCCAGCATCTTTATTGCTGCCTCCAGCACCCTGACCAGTCTCCAACTCTTTCTCAACAACAACATTTTTATCACCATTTTTTTCTACAGCTTGGGTTTTACTAGGCTCTACTCTTTCTTCCAGTGGCTTACCACTCCTAAGAGTTACTGCCTTTACCTGCTCCTTACCTTCCCTTTTAGGGTGTTCAGTATCTGAAGAAAGTTTCCCTTGAGGCCTTGCCTTCAGCTCATTGGCTAGCTGACCCACTTGCAAATCAAGGGCTCTCATTGAAGCTTGATTACTTTGAATTGCGGCGTCTGTACGAGCCATAAATTCTTTCATCATTGCCTCGAGAGAATTCCCCGAATTTTGCTGGGGCAAAGCCTGCTTATTTTGCTGGGGCAATACCTGCGCTTTAGCAAATCCCGGCTGGTTCACCTTTTGCTGTGTTTGCACATTACTCCCTTGTCCTCCCCACGCGAAGTTGGGGTGGTTGCGCCAACCTGGATTATAAAAGTTAGAATAAGGGTTATTCCTCTGATTCCCTACAAAAAACAAAGAAGCTGGATTGCTGGGGTAAAACTCGTAGTTGTGATCTTCACCACAATAGACACAAGCTTCCTCTGCAACATGGTTCACCACTGCAGCAGGCTCCACAACTGGCGGCTGCTGATGACTAATCACTGTCACATTCTTAAGAGCGTTAGCAATCATTGCAAGATCAGCCCTAATGGTGGACACACCATCAACTTCTAATACACTCTTAACCTTTTTATTTGTGCCTCTAACATCCGACCACTGACAACTATTAGTAGATATTCTTTCTAAAATTTCATAGGTTTCGTTAAAAGTTTTTGCCAAGAGGGCCCCTCCAGCCGAAGCATCAACCATACCTTGAGTTACCGCATTCAATCCATTGTAAAATGTTTCCATTTGGATATAATGTGGTAAGCCATGGTGGGGACACTTTCGCAAAAGCTCCTTAAACCTCTCCCAAGCCTCACTAAAAGTCTCATCTTCAAGTTGCCTAAACCCTACTATTTCACTCCTTAATTTAGCATTTCTATTAGGTGGGAAATATTTACTCAAAATTTTTTCAGCTAACTCATCCCATGTCCTAATTGATACTGGAGCAAAAGAATTTAACCACGCCTTCGCTCCATCCCTAAGAGAATACGGGAACAAAGTTAATCTAAGAGCATCTCTAAGCATTCCTTGAATTACAAAAGAATCACTAACTCCTAGAAAAGACTTAAGATGTAAATTAGGGTCTTCAGATGACAAACCATGGAATTGACCCACGGTTTGCAACATCTGAAACATTACCGGTTTCATTTCAAAATTTGCCTCTTGAATTTGAGGACGTGCAATCCCTGGATTCAACTCATCAAACATTGGAAAAGCATATGCTCGAATGGCTCTGGTCCTATCGTTCGCTACCAAGATAGGATTCTCAGCCTGATTATTTTGCTGCTCATTTTGCTCCAGCAGCGGGTTTTGTTGCAGCACACGATTCTGCTGGGGATCAGCTGGATCTTCTGGACCCTGCGGGAGACGCGGCACGTCAGCCATTTGATTTTGCTGTCTACGCTGCTCTCTCCTTCTTATCCTGAATGTTCTCTCGATTTCTGGATCAAGCTCGAACCTCACCCCAGGCGGATCGCTCATGCACCAAACTCACGCATGCAAAAACAAAAGAAACAATCAAAAAGTTCTAGCACCAAACCACTAAAACACATACACAAAACAGATCAGATAAAAACTTATTCAAGTCCCCGGCAACGGCGCCAAAAACTTGTTGGGCTCCTAGAGTGAGTAAAAATATGGTATAAAAGGACTCTAGAACTCTGTGCAAGTATACACAGTCCGCAGCAAGTAGTAAGTATTATCAATCCAAGGCCTGAATTAGCTTCCACTTTATCTATCTTGTGTAACTCTCTAATGGTTTCAAAGATGGTAAAAATGATTGGTTTTTTGTAAGAATAATGCTGAAGCAAAATAAATGCCAGAACAAAGAATAAACAAATAGGCATACAGATTAGAAACAGGCGCTGGTCAGGATTTAGTAATTGTTTTAAAAGATGCTCTAGCAATATTATTGATCATGCAAACTCTCGCAGTATTATTAGCGGATTCCTCCCAGAACTCCGGATTTTTTGGAATGTGTTTCAACCCCAATGAAGTACAACCGATCAAGCACTAGGCAACTGGCTATCCCTAGCTCAGTCACTGGCGTTCACCAATACACAATGATCGTAGTGTGATTAATCGCCACACACTCTCTAAATCATCCCTGAAACTAGAGAGAGGTATTCATACCGGCTGGCCAGGCGGGCATAAAATAGAAACAAGTACAACAATTAACCAAGATGCAGTAATAAATTTATATTACTAAAGTTAAGCACGACAATCACATTGTTCCTAACCAACGCCTAAGCTACTTAGTTCATAATATGCATGGAGACGCACGCTACAATCTGAGTAGGCATGTCCATAATTAAAAGATAATAAAAGGAAATACTAATCTCCTCGATCAGCTTGCAATGATGGTCTTCTAGGTGGTCTCCAATCTCTCTCCTCTATTCGGCTCCCAAAGGTGGAAGGAACTTCCCAAGAATGGAATGTTTTCTCCCAAAAGTGGAATGACTTTGACTTGGGCGGCTACTTCCTTTTATAGAGTTGAGGAAGGCTTGAATTAGGTTGACCTAGACACGTGGATGGCTCTCCTTGCTCCTTTATCCCGAAAATAACTCAACAGAATTCGGTTCATTAAATTGGCTAACGAGCTTTGACGTGGCAGTTTTACTCCCAGCTTTGCTGCAGCACAAAATTTGCTCCCTCAAGTCGCCCAGCAACAGATTCTGCACAAAATGATTTCCAAAGCTTCCATTCTTCCAAATGGGTTAAAACATGTAATATATATCTAAAACCAACCCTATTAAGCACAAAAGACACACAAATCAATATAGAAATGAGGCCTAAATAACTACCTTTTGGGCAGTTATCACTTCTCAAGGCCAATCAAAATAATTTGCAGGGGACTTTGCGGTCACAAATGTGGTGCAAACAGAGTAAGAAATCGAGACTGCACTAGATCCTGAGGTGCATTCTGATGTGCAATCGCCACCACCGCCAAAAAAGGATGAAAATGTGCTCGAGGACCTGTACGAGCACCAGAAGGAAGCAACGTTAGAGGAAATATTCGAACATGAGCAAGAAGAGAAGCAGCAAGCTCCAACTGAGAAAGATGAGGTCCGTGAGATTTCAAGGGACCAACTGCCCAAGAGAGGCGGAGAAGACAAGGATAGTGAGGCCAAAGGGAAGGATAAGAAGAAGAAAATAGCTGAAATTTCCCTAAGGAGGCCAAACACAAGGGGAGCGACTTCTATGCTCCCCTAAGCCAAGACACCATCACCATCACCACATGTGAGGAGATAACCATCCGTTCCTCGGCCGAAGAAGACTCCAACAAAGCAACTGAGAGTTAGGATGGCTTGTGAAAGAGATAGGATAAAGGTTAGGTGGAATAACAGGCAACAAGAGGTAGAAATGCATGGGAATGTTTTATCTTGAGAGGTGTGAATAAAGGCCTAATGTTAGAGAAATTTTGTTGTTAATCTAGAGTATTAGTGTTGGGTTTTATGCCCTAAAACTCGTACATTGTGAATGATGCAAATTGTTCACTTGTCTCAATTCGTTGTTATTGAGATTTATACAATAAAGAGTTATTGTTACTGAAATTGCACAATTTGGCCCATATCCAATCAACTAAGATCATAGGTTGTTTAGATGAAACTTGGACTAGTATGTGGGGACATACGGGGATCAGTGTTCAAGTAACAACCTAAATGGTGTATATTATAGGGACAAGGTTGGGTACCTTATCCTGGTGACACTATGAGATACGACCCACTTTGTATTCGATACAGATGTAATGATCAAAAGCATCCATGTAGGAGACACGCGAGTGGGGGTATCCTATGCAATGAGTTTGCATAAGACCAGACCGCGAAATAGTAACCACTAGATGTAACACCGTTAACTAGTTTAGGTTTCTATTTCAATAGGATGACCTAGGTAACTTAATCTAAATCCTGAGTATGTTATGAACCCCTTTCAGGAGGGATTGTCCTTAGATTTGTATGGGTGAGAGTGGCCTGTTCGCCGACTCAATAAGCCTACCATTTCTGGGGCAAGACCAAGTGGGTGGAAACATAACATCACAAGATGGAATTCACTCCTTCCCCTATTGGGGTAAGCAGATGTGTGTTCCCTTAAGGGCTGATTCTGGGTCTTGAACAAGTGCGCCCGTCCCCTCCTGGCCCGAGAGGAACTGCTGTTTATTGATTGGATCATAAACAAATTGTTCATTAGAGGGATCAATGGTACTTAAGGATCCAGAGGTAACCCAGGGGTAAAACGATAATTTGACCCAGCTGGCGTTACGAACACTGGTGAAGGATTGACTTACCGTTATTGGTCAATATCAATGGACACACAAATATTCTACAGTGAGAAGAGTGCAGCTGTGGGTCTTTAGTGGAGTGACCCACAGTTAACAAATGTTGACTAACTTGGTTAATGAGTTTAGCCAATTAGTCTCGTATCGTTGGAGCTTCTGATTTGTAGGTCCATTAGGTCCACCTACTAGATCGTAAAAGGTTCTGAGGTTAAATAGTGTTGAATAGAATTTGAGAATTTGAAGTGTGTTCAAATTCGTTAAGGGAATTATATTGTATTTGATACAATTAAGATAATGTATGAAGATACATTATAATATAAGTTTGGGTAAAATACCTTTTTGGTCCCTCATGTTCTGGGTCAGTTTCCAATAGGTCCTTAGGTTTCAAAATCGAACAATCAAGTCCCCACTGTTTCGAAAATAGTTCAATTTAGTCCCTCAACCGTTAATTCTTTTAACGGTGCTGACGTGGCAAATTTTAATATTAAAATATTTATTTTTAAATAATAATAATAATAATAATAATAATAATAGTTAAAAGAAAACAAAAAAAAAATCTTTCTCTCTCTATCTCTCCTTCCCTTTCGCCCCTTCCCTTCCCTTCCCTTCAGATCTGACGTCGACCCCTTCCCACTCTTCCCTTCCCTTCAGATCTGACGCCGACCAAAACTCCGACGCTGCCGCCGCCAATCCCGCCGTTTCTCTCCCCTTCAGATCCGACGCCGACCAACTTCGACGCCGCCGATGCCGCCGTTTCTCCCCAGCTCCGACGCCGACGAGCTTCTAAAATGGAGGAGAGCCCATGTGGTTTTTGTTTTTTTTTTCCTAGATCTGAAAATGGAGAACCCGTATGGTTTTTTTTTTGGCTAAGATTTGGTTGATGCTCTGTCACTGTGGGTGTTTGTTGAGGAAAAGAAGATGTGAGGGGTGGGGGAGGGATTGTTGACGAAGAAGATGTGGATTTGGAGGGTGGGTGAAGGGGAGGGAAGAGGAAGGAAGGGATTCGGAGGTGGGGGAGATGAAGAAGAAGGGCGGTGGCGACGGACTGTCGTCGGTGAGAGGGGGAAGGGAGAGGAAGGGATTTCGGGGGGAGGGGGGGTATGGCAGCGGCGGTGAGAAGGAAAGGGGAAGGGAGAGGAAGGGATTTCGGGGGGTATGAGGGAGAGAGATGGGTGTTGGGTTTAGAAGAAGAAGAGTGAGAGAGGGGCATTTGGGGAGGAGGCTCCGTTGGCAGCGGAGAGGAGGCTCCGGCGACGGCGGGGAGGAGGCTCGGGCAGTGGGAAGAAGAAGAGAAAAGGTGAAGGGAGAAAGTGGGGGAGAGAGAGGAGAGAGAAGAGAGAGTGTGGATATTTTTTAAAAAATTGATTTTAATTATTTTAATTTATTAATTTATTATTATATTTAATTTTAAAAATATTATTTTATTTTTTTAAACGTGCCACGTCAGCATCCGTTATCGCCACGTCAGCACCGTTAAAAAAATTAACGGTTCAAGGACTCAATAGAACCATTTTTTAAACAGTGGGGACTTAATTGTTCGATTTTGAAACCTAGGGACCTATTGGAAACTGATCCGAAACATGAGGGACCAAAAAGGTATTTTACCCTATAAGTTTAATTGGTGAGTTAAACTTTATTATATAAAATTAATTTTGGATGTGATTCAAAATTAATTAATGAGAGAACTAAATATTTGAAGGGGTTCAAATATTCAATATGAATTAGATTCATATTTTTTTTTTTTTTAGAATGAATTAGATTCATATTAAACGGTTAAATAATATGAATTGAGATTCATATTAAAACTATTGTATATGAGAGAAATATTTGAATTTGATTGAAATAGAAAATTAATTAAATATTTGATATTTAATTAAAGAATTATTTAATTTGAGATTTAATTAATGGGCAAAATACATTTTTAGTCCCTCAGGTTTGAATTTAGTGTCTATTTGGTCCCTAAGGTTTCAAAAGCGACACTTTAGTTCCCAAAGTTTGGTAAATAGTTCTAAATGGTCCTTGGACCGTTAGTTGACTAACCAAAAATGACGTGGCAAGTTAGGTTGCTGATTTGGCAAATTTATTAATTTAATATTAATTATATGTTAGTGAGGTGGCAAAACTTCTTCTCTCTCATTTTATCTTCTCCTTCTTTTCTTCACTGTCGCACACTCACCTTACACTCACCATCGCTATCCCCGCCTTTCCCATCCTCCGCCTCTGCTCATCGAAAATTTGAAATCCAAGGCTCTCAGTGCACAAAATCAGCCTGTCGACAGCACTACCAACGTCGTTGATGAAACCAATCCAGCCTGGGTCCTTCCCTGGCGGTGGAGGGCAAGGAACGACAAAGAGAGGTTTGATGACAAAGGATGTAACGCCTCAGGTTCTCCAACCTCTAGCCTAGCGACGTTACTACTCACTCTAGACTTTTAAGCAACTAGGACAACTCTCTTTAAACCGAATGTACCGAAAATTTCGGCAGCATAACGGCGTAAAACTGGTTATCCCACAATTTTTACAACACCTGATAAAGACGTTTAACACTTCTAGTCATACACAAATCAAACTCCACCGAACTACAGCCAGATTTCACAACCTATCTCCTCTAGACGAGACATACCTTATCGATACATGCAATAATCTAAAACCATGCTACATGGCATAAGCATCTTATTAACAGAAAGAGATTCCACTTAGCACAAGCTAACGAATCATAATATTTATTAATCACCAAACCAGACGGCACCAGTTCTAAGTTCATAATCTTAACCATTCGCAGGTGAATCCCTCACCATCACAGAACTACAAAATAAAACAACTCAAACTATCTATTAAAGCAACTAAGAAAAATATAACAATGAGAGGACTCAACGCCAAGGAATTTTCCTCATAGTCCTCCTCCTTGCCACCAAGGTCCGGATCATCCTCGATACCTGCAAAATCTAAAATGTTGGGGGGAAGGTGGGAAAGGGGGTATCGGTACAACCACGATACTGGTAAGTAGCTCACACGAGCCAGATCACAAACATCAAACAATGACAAACAGCATGCTTCTCACACGCATACAACATGCTTCCAAAAGCAGTAAAAAAACCCAACATGCTCAGAAAGCAATAAACGACATCATGCATATACTTCCCACACTATGCACCCACACCCTACTAAACCACACACGATTTATGCGTCATGCTATGCTAGCAACCACATGCATTACGCGCCATGCTGCGCAAAACCATACACGTGCATTACGCGCCACGCTACGCAAAACCATTTGCATGCATTACGCGCCATGCTACGCTAAACGAAACACGTGACTTACGCACCATGCTATGCACCTACACATGAATTACGCGTCATGCAACGCTATCGCTAAACTCATGCTACACTTCCCGTGACACATGCTAGCCTAACCAAACATGCTTGACCAAATCACAACATGCTTAATCAACATCCACAACTCAGCAGTCACATATTTCATGCTTATCACAAACAATCATCAACACATGCTCATCTCAAGCATTTCAGTGCATTTATAAACAACAGAACATGCTTTACACAAATACAGAGATAAAACATAAAAGCAGACATCATGCTCCACACAGTCAACCAAAATCTAGCAAGTGGAAACTACTTACAATCACTTTAAAAATAAACCCACGCTAGCTGGAAATTATAGGATCAAGCTCTAACGAACCTACAACCACAACCAAGGCTCTTAGTGATTAGGGAATAGCTCCACAACCTTCCAAACACCTAAGGAAGGCTAATACGAACAACAAGGAACTAAAACTCACCCAAACAGAGGCTGAACCTTGCTGAAGCAACCTAACACAGCACTGAAACTCCTTAAATGGGTGCTGTCCGGAGTCCGAAATCACACGAAACTGACACCAAATGGCACCCAAGGGTTAGAAACCGCACTAAAGCCAACCACGACAATTATCAAAGGTTTTCAGGCACAGAGACTTACCGATCAACATCAAATAGACTCGATTAAGTGTTGTAGAGTGGCTGCAAATGGCCCAAACCTGTAATTTGGAAGTCGTTATGGCTTGGGTAACCGAGATTAAAAGCGAATACATAATGGTGAAGGGATAAAGCCCTTGCGCAGCGGAAACGATCAAGACCTTAACTCAGTATTTAATTCGGATTCAAATACCAATACGTTGGAATAAAAATCATAGCAGTAAAATCGAATGAAACATGCTGTAAATTCATTATAAAACATGCTAAACATGATATAAAATATTTAGATCTCATCTAATATTGGATCCTAATGATCCTAGATCAAGAAACACCTACTGTAGATGAAGTTCTTGATTGTTTCGCCTAATTCCATCCTTTGAATAAAAAATTCCAGCAGCAAGAACGTCTCTTTATTGCTGCAAATCACTCACGAACACGACCACGTAGTAGCACCAGTATTCTCCTAGGATTTGGAGTTGAGTGGCTTGTGGGAACCAACTAAAAACTCTAAGGGATGGAGAATATTTTTGTTCTCTGTCTTTTTTTAGAGGAAAAACCTAGAGAGCTTTTGTGAGGGAGAGAGCTACACCAGAGAGAGAGTCTGAGATTCTGGAAAAGAGTAACCAATCGTAAAAAATTAAGGGGAGGGTTAAGCAACTGATGAAGGAGACCCACATCCCTTAATTTTCTCCTCCCTACGCGTGAAGACCTAGGTAAGTGGAGGACTGATCAGTTTTCATAACTGATCAGTTAATTAATTAATAAATATTAATTAATTTTAATTAAATTAAATCATTATTTAATTTAACAACATTTATATAAAACACTTTTATATAAATGATCCACTTAACGTATATTTTTAATCAAATCAAATTAAATTAAATTAAATTAAATTAAATTAAAATATTAATTAATTCAACAATTAATTAATATTACAATTAAATATCATATTTTTAACTATATCTCTCTCATATAAACTATAGTATTAATGTACATCAAATGTGCATTAATTATAACCTATAGTTTTGATATGAATCAAATTCACATTTTAACTTAATATTCAAACCCCTTCGAATATTCAACTTCTCCTTAGAAATTTACCTCAACGCCCTTAGTGAGCTACCGGTGGGACCTAATGGACCTACAGATCAGAAGCTCAAACGATATGAGATTAATTGACTAAACTCATTAACCAAGTTAATCAATATTCATTAACTGTGGTTCACTCCACTAAAGAACCACAACTGCACTCTTCTCACTGCAGATATATTTCTGTGTCCATGGATATCGACCATCAACAGCAAGTCAGCCCTTCATGTGTGTTTGTACCCCAGCCAGGTCAAATTACCGTTTTACCCCTGGGCTACCTCTTCATCCTTAAGTACCAGTGCTCCTCTAATGAACAACCTGTTTGAGGTCCAACCAACAAACAGAAGTTCCTCTCGTGCCATAAAGAGGGTAGGGCCCATTGTTCAAGACCCGGAGACACCACTTAAGGGAACACACCTCTACTTACCCTAAAGATGGGAAGGAGTGAATTCCATCTTGTGTGACTATGTTCCCAGCTCCCCACTTGGTCTTGTCCCCAAAATGGTACGCTTATTGAGTCGGCGTGCAGGCCACTCTCACCCATACAAATCAAAGGACAATCCCTCATGGACAGGAGTCCATAATCCACTCAGGATTAAGGCCAAGTTGCCTAGGTCATCCTAGTGAAATAGAAACCAAGCTAACTAACGGTGTTACAGTCAGTGGTTAACTATTTCGCGGTCCGGTCTTTGTGCAAACTCATTGCACAGGATACCCCCACTCGCATGTCAACTACATGAACGCGTTGGATCATTGCGTTTGTATCAAAATACAAAGCGGACTGTATCCATAGTGTCACCAGGATAAGGTATCCAGCCTTATCCCTATACTACAGACCCTTTAGGCTAAAACTTGAACATTGATCCCCGTATGTCCCTACATACTAGTTCAAGCCTCATTCTATTAGCCTAGGATGTTTAGTTTATTGGATTAGGGTTAATGAGACAAAATATAATACAAACATGAATAATACATCACTTTAATAATGTTCGGTCAAAAGTACATTTACTATCTACCAGTTTTAGGGCATAAAACCTAACAAACTCCCACTTGAACTAAAACTCAAGTTAATGGGAGAGTATATACAAAATAATCCAAAGCTGGAAATGGTAAATGTATGTTGTGCATTACATGAAAAGTAAATATACAAAATACAATTAACTAGGGCATCCTTACACCCATTACACATCTCCCACTTGCCCTAGATTACGCTATATACATGTCTCGCAGACCTAGACTTTCTAGATGACCCTCGAACACTTTAGCTGAGAGGGCCTTCGTAAACGGATCAGCAATGTTGTGCTCCAAAGCGATCTTGGTCACGACCACATCTCCTCTTTGCACAATCTCTCGAATCAGATGATACTTCCTCTCTATATGTTTACCTCGTTTGTGGCTGCAAGGTTCCTTTGAATTGGCTACAGCCCCACTGTTGTCACAGTACAATGTAATGGGCAAGTTCATGTTTGGAACTACTTCCAAATCAGTCAAGAACTTCCTTAGCCAAACAGTTTCCTTAGCTTCTTCACAAGCAGCTACATACTCAGCCTCCATGGTGGAGTCTGCTATGCATCCTTGCTTAATACTTCTCCAAACTATAGCTCCCCCATTAAGGGTGAACACTGACCCTGACGTGGATTTCCTAGAATCCTTGTCAGACTGGAAGTCAGAGTCGGTGTATCCAGTGAGAACTAACTCTTTAGCCCCAAACACCAGCATGTAGTCCCTCGTTCTCCTAAGATACTTGAGGATTCCTTTAACGGCGGTCCAGTGGTCTAACCCTGGATTTGGCTGATATCTGCTGACAATCCCTACAACATAACAGATGTCAGGCCTCGTGCAGAGCATTGCATACATTAAGCTACCCACTACAGAGGCTTAGGGAATCCATCTCATATCCTCAACCTCTTGAGGTGTCTTAGGAGACTGTTCCTTAGACAGGTGAACCCCATGCCTGAAAGGTAATAAGCCCTTCTTGGAGTTCTGCATCGAATATCGGGCCAACATCTTGTCGATATACATTGCTTGACACAGAGCTAGCGTTTTGTTCTTTCTATCCCAAATAATCTGGATGCCAAGAACATATTGGGCCTCACCCAAATCTTTCATTTGGATTTGGGCCGCTAGCCATTCTTTTAAGTCAGACAGATATCCTACATCATTCCCAATGAGTAGGAAGTCGTCAACATAAAGTACAAGGAAAGCTACTTTATTCTTGTTGATTTTCTTGTATACACAAGGCTCAGCAACATTTTGGTCTAAGCCAAAAGATTTGATCGCTGTATCAAATCTAATATTCCAAGATCTGGAGGTTTGTTTCAACCCATAAATAGATCGATTCAGTTTACAAACCTTTTGCTCCTGACCTTGGGTTATGAACCCTTCGGGTTGAGACATAAAAATACTATCGTCAAGATTGCCATTCAAAAAAGCAGTCTTGACATCCATTTGCCATATTTCATAGTCATAAAATGTGGCAATGGATAAGAGAATTCTTATGGACTTAAGCATAGCAACTGGAGAAAAGGTTTCTTCATAGTCCACCCCTTCTCTTTGGGTATAACCCTTTGCTACAAGGCTTGCTTTGAAAGTTTGTACTTTCCCAGCAACATCTTTTTTCCTCTTATAGATCCATTTACACCCAATGGGTTTGACCCCTTCAGGTGGATCTACAAGTTCCCAAACTTGATTGAAGTACATAGACTCCATCTCAAGGTCCATGGCTTTGGCCCATTCGTCTTTATCTACATCATTCATTGCTTGACGATAAGACAATGGATCTTCTATGCCGTCATCAGGTATGACTACTTGTGTTTCCGTTAAACCCAAATAGCGGTCAGGTTGAATCACAACCCTCCCACTGCGTAGAAGCTCTCCCACTACATGCGGAGGACTAGATTGACGTGAAGAACTGGCTCCTGCATCAACTCTTGTTGAAGGACCAGGTTCATCAACAACTCTTGTTGACTCTTCTGTAGCTTCTCCTAATACTAACTTACGTCGTGGTTTATGATCTCGAATGTGGTCTTCCTCCAATAAAGTAGCATTTGTCGATACAAAAACTTTATTTTCTTAAGGGTCGTAGAAAAGACCACCTCTCATTTCTTTGGGGTATCCAACAAATTGACATATTCTAGTACATGGTTCCAATTTCTTAGGATTTGTCACTAGCACGTGTGCAGGACAACCCCAGATACGGAAGTAACGCAAACTAGGTTTACGCCCCCTCCATAACTCAAAAGGAGTTTCAGAAACACTTTTTGAGGGAATGTTGTTAAGAATATGTACTACAGTCTCTACTGCATACACCCAAAACGAGCTAGGCAATTGAGCATAGCTCATCATAGAACGAACCATGTCTAACAGGGTTCTATTTCTCCTTTCTGATAGACCATTCTGCTGAGGTGTACCAGGTGCTGAGAGTTGGGATTGGATTCCATGTTCTATCATATAGTCTTGGAATCTCTGATCCAAATACTCTCCACCTCGATCTGATCTAAGTGTTTTAATTGTTTTACCTAACAGGTTTTCTACCTCAGTCTTAAACTCTTTAAACTTTTCAAGAGCTTCAGACTTATGGCCCATTAGGTATAAGTAACCATATCGCGAATAATCATCTATGAAAGAGATGAAATATTCATAACCACCTATAACCTTTTCCAGTAAAAGGCCTCTTGGTCATTTTACCCTCGAGACACGATTCACAGGGTTGTAAAGATGTATCTTCTAAATCAGTTAGAAGTCCATTTTTAACCAAACGATCGATCCGATCGATGTTAATATGATCGAGACAAAGGTGCCAAAGATACGTGTTGTTACTTAGAGGAGAAATCTTTTGCCTTTTGTTTTGAGTTTCAGCCGTTTTAAACATCTCATGATTTAAAATAGCTTTAGTGTCGGTAGGTCTTAACACATACAAATTGTTCTCACGCTTAGCAGAACAAATAAAAATACCATTTCTTGAAATAATAGCTTCATTAAGCAGGAAAGAAATTGAGTATTCATGTTCCATCAAAGCTGAAATAGAAATAAGATTCCTTTTAATTCTAGGAACCAAATACAAGTCTTCTAGAATTAAATACTTATTTCTAAAAAATAATTTGGCAGCTCCCACTGCTCGTGCTGAAATGACCTCTCCCGTTCCAACCTTGAGAGTCATTTCGCAATCAGCCAGCTGCTGGAAATCATTTCCTTGAAAAGAGGAGCAAACATGATTAGTGGCTCCCGAATCCAATATCCAGGCGAACTCATCATGTTCTACGAGAAGAGGGACTTACCCACGAACTTCTTTCAGCGAGATCGCGCGAACAGAAGGGAGAGAGGCGACGGCTCCGATTGAGCACGACACATCTCGACAAACGACAGCGGCGACACGTGCTTGGGCTAGATGGAAAAGGAGCTCGGGGAGGGAGACGGCGCGGAGAGAGAGAGCTCGCAGAGGGAGACGGGGCGGAGAGAGAGAGCTCGCGGAGAGACGGCGACCCACGGTTCGGCGCGTCGACGGCGGTGGCGGCACGATCTAGGCGGCGGCGGCTGATAACTCTCTAAAAGGGAGTTATTTCGACCTCGTTTCTATATTGATTTGTGTGTCTTTTGTGCTAAATAGGGTTGCTTTTAGATAGATATTATATGTTTTAACCCATTTGGAAGAATGGATGCTTTGGAAGTTATTTTGTGCAGAATATATTGCTGAGCGACTTGAGGGAGCAAAATCTGTGCTGGAGCAAAGCTGGGAGCAAAACTGCCACGTAACAGCTCGTTGGCCAATTTAACAAACTGAATTCTGTTAAGCTATTCTCGGATTTATGGAGCAAGGAGAGCCATCCACGTGTCTAGGTCAACCTAATTCAAGCCTCCTATCATTCTATAAAAGGAGATAGCCGCCCAAGTCAAATTCATTCCTTTTTGGGAAGGAAATTCCATCCTTGGGAGGAACATTCCACTCTTGGAAGGGGATCATTTTTTATTTCCATTTTGGGAGTCGAATAGAGGAGAGAGATTGGAGACCTACAAGAAGTCCATCAATTGCAAGCTGATTAACGGAATTAATATTTTCTTGTATTATTTTGTAGTTATGGATGCATATACTTATATTGTAATGTGTGTCTCCATGCACTTTATGAACTAAGTAATTTTAGGCGTTGGTTAGGGAACATGTAGTTGTCGTGCTTAATATCTATGCAATAAATGTCGACTGATGCATCTTGATTATTTGTTGTGCTCATTTATATTTTGTGCCCGCCTGGCCAGCCGGTATGAATATCACTTTCTAGTTTCAGGGATGATTTAGGGAGTGTGTGGCATTTAATCACACTAGATCATTGTGTATTGGTGAACGCCAGTGACTAAGCTAGGGATAGCCAGTTGCCTAGTGCTTGATCGGTAGTACTTCATTGGAGTTGAAACACATTCTAAAAAATCCGGAGTTCCAGGAGGAATCCGCTAATAAGACTGCGAGAGTTTTGCATGATCAATAATATTGCTAGAGTATCTTTTAAAACAATTACCAAATCCTGACCAGCGCTTGTTTCTAATCTGTCTGCCTATTTGTTTACTTTCTGTTCTGTCATTTCTTTTGCTTCAGCATTATATAAAAACCAATCATTTTAACCGTTCTTGAAACCATTAAAGAGTTGCATAAAATAGATAAAGTGGAAGCGAATTCAGACCTTGGATTCGATAAATACTTATTACTTGTTGCGGATTGTGTATACTTGCACGGAGTTCTAGAGTCTTTTTATATCTTATTTTTACTCACTCTGGAAACCCAACAAGTTTTTGGCGTCGTTGCCGGGGACTTGAATAAGTTTTTATCTGATATTTTTTGTGTATGTGTTTTAGTGGTTTGGTGCTAGAACTTTTTGATTGTTTCTTTTGTTTTTGCAGGTGTGAGTTTGGTGCATGAACGATCCGCCTGTTGGTCGCTACCGCAAGCGCACGGTATCGCAAGTAATATAAAACGGTAGGTAATACCGAGTATCGAATCCACAGGGAGGCTAAGCGAAAATTAAGCAAGCAAAAATCTCTTGAGCACTAAAAATAATTAGGAGAAATAATATTTAGGGGACAGTTCATGCAGTTAAAAAGGATTCAAAAATCAAAGCAGTTAAAGAAAATAATTTGATCAATCGGAAAAAAATAAAATGGAGAGAAAGAGTTTTTTAATGGGAAGAGGGGTCTTTGAAAATCAATTATTAGCCAAACAATTGTTATAATTATCCTATCTCATTGCCCAACTAATTATAATCCTAGAATCTCCGTTAATCACATAGGTTCTCCTGTCGGTTTCCCCTAATTGTAATTAATTCATTTTAACAACCTAAGTGTCCTTAGCGCTATTAAAAATCATTAATTATTACGCTCTGATTCATTTTAGGAATCTAAGTTTAATCAACTAATCCCGGTGTCACGACGGGCAATTAAACTAGTTGCATGGATTATGATCTATCCTAACTTCTCTCCGTCGAGTTTCCATTAAGAATCGAATCATTACACAATTGGCCAGATTGAATAAAGCATTAAGCACATCCATACAAATAATTAGGAAAAAGGGCAAGAGACAGGTAATTATAACAACATTTTGTCTATAATTTCATTTCAAGACCCCAAATTGGGGTTTAGCTATTCATAGCTAAAATATCCGCAACATTTACAATAGAAAGCATAATTAAGAGCATAAAAGGAAAGGAATTGACCATCGAAGAACCCCTTTGCTGACGCTCAGAGCTCCGCCGAACACTCCTTGAGCCTCCTAGGATGCTCCCCAAAATTCGCCAAATATTTCCCACTAAGAAATCTCTCAAAAAGGATAGAAAGCCTTGAGAGAGGCTCCAAAGGAGCCAA
The DNA here is from genome assembly GCA_017139565.1 of Luffa aegyptiaca. Lineage (NCBI taxonomy): Eukaryota > Viridiplantae > Streptophyta > Magnoliopsida > Cucurbitales > Cucurbitaceae > Luffa > Luffa aegyptiaca. Next base: position 40,440,926 of record CM029403.1, read on the forward strand.
AGGAGGGAGGAAAGGAAGGAAAGAATGGATTGATTGATGATTGATTGATGCATAAATGAGGCACCAAGAGGTGCCTTTTATAGGCCCGGATTGGAGGTAGCGTCGCGACGCTATATTGCACAGCGTCGCGACCCTGCTATGCACGCGTCGTGTTGCCCAAGAAATGGACAGCGTCGCGACGCTGTCTTCACAGCGTCTCGACGCTGTGCCATTTTTCAGCAATTCCAGCTTCGGTTTGGGCTAATTTTTGGGCCTTCTCTTCACTTCTTTTTGGGCTTTTCCATCATGATTGTCCTCTTTGGATCCCCTTTTGATCCAAGCTTGGATTTGGGCTTCATTAGCTTCATTTTTGGCACTTTTTCTCCCAAAATCACCGACTTTGCTCCTAAGGACCAAATAACAGAATACATTAAATATTTTCATTAATAACACGATTAAAGCACAGAAAAGCCTAATAAATTGGGATTAAAATAGTGACATTTTTGCTCGCTATCACACCCCCAAACTTAAGCTGTTGCTAGTCCCGAGCAAAATAAATTCTAAAGATGCATGAAATAGAATCGCTCAAGCCTCAATGATTTTGGAATTCCTAAGATAGAATGGAAAACATGCAAGTGGAATAAGCAAGCACCGCATACTCTTGAAGAAATCTTAAACTAGTTTGAACTTAAGATTAATGAATAGCATGCTCAAGACTTATCTATTGATTCTTTTACTAACCTAGATTAGTCTTATGGCTTTCTCCATTTGTTTTCCCCCTACACTGGCTAAGAGCCCCTAATAGGTCGGAGTTCTTCTATCATGCAAAAAAAAGAAACTAGGGCGCCTGTCATTTTCTTTTTCATGGGGGAGCAAAACTCTCATTCGATTTTTCACTTTCTTTTTCTTTTGCTACTCCCCCAAACTTGCATTTTGATATCTAATGGTACTAGCTTTCACACTACGGTGCAGGGACCCTTAACCTGAATTTTATTCTCTGGTTGGCCTAACTGATCACACCGCAGGTAGCTCTTTTTACTCCTAGGCTTTTTCTTTTGTGCAAGCAAAAATTTTCTTTTTCAACAGATTTTTCTTTTTCTCTCATTTTCTTTTGTTGCTTTTGCTTTTCTCTCAGCAAGCATAACATTTTTTCTACCTAGCTCTTTAGAACAATCAAACATGAACTTCCTAGTATTAGAAACTAAGCCTATCGGAGTGACAACAAACTTTAAAAATCATAATAAGAATCTAGATTTTCAAAGACGCCATTAGATAAGACTATTGCATGCTTTAGACATCAAAACTAAGTATCAAAAAATTTTAAAATTTCACAATTTCTGCCGTGCTCCCAGATTCCACAACATATAATCCATTTTCTCCCAAAATTTCTAAAATCACATCCTTGGCTATCATAGCTATCTATTCATGCATCCAAAAGAATTCAAATATGCTCAACACAGCGAAAGCCTCCCCCCCAAACTTAAATTAAACATTGTCCCCAATGTTTTAAAACAGTAAAGCAAAAAGAGGGATACTGAGACTTCCCTGAGCTAGGAGCGTTTTATCCTCTTCATTTCGATCCAGAAAAACGGGATTCTTGGAATTTTGGGATTTGCTTAAGGTGATCCTGCAAAACAAAATTGGATCACGAAGCAAAGAAAATTATTTACCGCAAAAACAACTATCTAAACTTTAATCCTTGGGTTGCCTCCCAAGCAGTGCTTTCTTTAACGTCTTTAGCTAGACGAGGCTCGGCACGCTTACGGAGGCTCGAAATAAAAGTTTTCATCATCCTCCGGGCCCTGCAAAAAATCGCGCACCGAATTGCACACTGCAAACAGGGGAGAAAAAAAACTTTCCCCTGGCCCATCATCACTAAAGAGATTATCATAATAACATTTTAGAAAATATGCAACAGCATCAAATCTCTTTTCTAGATCTTTATTCTCAAAACAATTGTTAACAGAGTCATCAAGCGTTATGATATCAACCGGTATGGGATCTAAAGATGGCCTATCAATCATGCCAGTCCATTCATCAGATTCAATATCTATATGCTCAGAAGATTCCTCAGACTCAGAATTAAAAAATGATTCGACTAGGCTATCATATGACTCACTATCAAAATTAAAGAATTCAAGCTCTTCAGGGTCAGATTCTATACTATGCACAGATTCGAGTTCCTCTGGGTCAGATAACAGAATACATTAAATATTTTCTCCCAAAATCACCGACTTTGCTCCTAAGAACCAAATAACATAATACATTAAATATTTACATTAATAACACGATTAAAGCACAGAAAAGCCTAATAAATTGGGATTAAAATAGCGACATTTTTGCTCGCTATCACCGCCTGGGGTAAGGTTCGAGCTTGATCCAGAAATCGAGAGGACATTCAGGAGAAGAAGGAGAGAGCAACGTAGAAACCAGAATCAAATGGATAACGTGCCGCGTCTTCCGCAAGGTCGAGAAGATCCAATTGATCCCCAGCAGAATCGTGTGCTGCAGCAAAACCAACCGCTGGAGAAAAATGAACAGCAAAATAATCAGGCTGAGAATCCTATCTTGGTAGCAAATGATAGGGCTAGAGCCATTCGAGCGTATGCTTTTCCAATGTTTGATGAGTTAAATCCAGGGATTGCACGTCCTCACATTGAGGCAATTTTGAAATGAAACCGGTAATGTTTCAGATGCTGCAAACCGTGGGCCAATTCCATGGTTTGTCATCTGAAGACCCCCATTTACACCTTAAGTCTTTTCTAGGAGTTAGTGATTCTCTTGTAATTCAGAGAGTGCCTAGAGATGCCCTTAGATTAACTTTGTTCCCGTATTCTCTTAGAGATGGAGCAAAGGCATGGTTAAATTCTTTTGCTCAAGGATCAATTAGGACATGGAATGAATTAGCAGAAAAATTTCTTAGTAAATATTTCCCACCAAATAGAAATGCTAAATTGAGGAGTGAAATAGTAGGGTTTAGGAAACTTGAAGATGAAACTTTTAGTGAGGCTTGGGAGAGGTTTAAAGAACTTTTGTGAAAGTGTCCCCACCATGGTTTACCACATTGTATCCAAATGGAAACATTTTACAATGGGTTAAATGGAGCAACCAAGGGTATCGTTGATGCTTCGGCTGGAGGGGCCCTTTTGGCAAAAACTTTTAATGAAGCCCATGAAATTTTAGAAAGAATATCAACTAATAGTTGTCAGTGGTCAGATGTTAGAGGCACAAATAAAAAGGTTAAGAGTGTGTTAGAGGTTGATGGTGTGTCCACCATTAGGGCTGATATTGCAATGTTAGCTAACGCTCTTAAAAATGTGACAGTGGTTAGTCATCAGCAGTCGACAGCTATGGAGCCTACTGCAATGGTGAACCAAGTTGCAGAGGAAGCATGTGTCTATTGTGGTGAAGAGCACAACTACGAGTTTTGCCCCAACAATCCATCTTTTGTGTTTTTTTGTAGGTAATCAGAGGAATAACCCTTATTCTAACTTTTATAATCCAGGTTGGCGCAACCACCCCAACTTCTCATGGGGAGGACAAGGAAGCAATGTGCAAGCACAGCAAAAGGTGAACCAATCGGGATTTTCTAAAGCGCAGGTATTGCCCCAGCAAAATAAGCAGGCTCTGCCCCAGCAAAATTCAGAGAGTTCTCTTGAGGCAATGATGAAAGAATATATGGCTCGTACAGATGCCGCAATTCAAAGTTATAATGCTTCAATGAGAGCCCTGGAATTGCAAATGGGCCAGCTAGCTAATGAGCTGAAGGCAAGGCCTCAAGGGAAGCTTCCTTCAGATACTGAACACCCCAGAAGGGAAGGTAAGGAGCAGGTAAAGGCAGTGACTCTTAGGAGTGGTAAGCCACTAGAAGAAAGGAAAGAGCCTAGTAAACCCCAGGACTTAGATAAGAATTGTGATAAAAATGTTGTGGTTGAGAAAGAGTTGGAGTCTGGTCAAGGTGCTGGAGGCAACAATAATGATGCTAGAGCATCTGGTTCTGTTCCAGATGTGGAACCACCTTATGTGCCGCCCCCACCTTATGTACCACCTCTACCTTTTCCACAAAGGCAAAGGCCTAAGAATCAGGATGGTCAATTTAAGAAGTTTTTAGAGATTCTTAAGCAATTGCGTATAAATATCCCTTTAGTAGAAGCTATTGAGCAAATGCCTAATTATGCTAAATTTCTTAAGGATATTTTAACTAAAAAGAAGAGGTTAGGTGAGTTTGAAACTGTATTTCTTGCTCTCGTTTCCAGCAACAATCCAACGGTGTATGTTAGCAATTTTTTCTGATATGATTGAGTCCACTGTTGAGGTATTCATGGATGATTTTTCAGTTTTTGGGGGGTCTTTTCAAAGTTGTTTGGATAATTTAGGTAAGGTGTTAAAGAGATTTGAGGATACCCATCTTGTTCTTAATTGGGAGAAATGCCACTTCATGGTGAAGGAGGGCATTGTGTTAGGTCATAGGATTTCAAAGAACGGTCTAGAAGTTGATCGAGCAAAAATTGAGGTTATTGAAAGATGAGAACCACCGAGTTCAGTGAAAGGGATTCTGAGCTTTTTAGGTCATGCTGGATTTTATAGAAGATTCATAAAGGATTTTTCAAAAATTAGTAAACCTCTTTGTAACTTATTGTGTACTGATCATGTTTTTTACTTTAATGCAGAATGTAGGAAGGCTTCTGAAACTTTAAAGGCTGTTTTAGTCTCAGCACCCATTCTTTGTGCACCTAATTGGAGTTTACAATTTGAGGTAATGTGTGATGCAAGTGATGTTGCAGTAGGTGCTATGCTGAGGCAAAAGCAGGGCAAATTTATCCATCCTATATATTATGCAAGCAGGGTTTTAAATGAGGCACAAGTCAACTATACAACTACTGAAAAAGAGTTGTTAGCTGTTGTGTTTGCTTATTTGAAATTCTGGCCATATTTGGTTGGATCCAAAGTCACAATTTTCACGGATCATGCAGCAATAAGGTATTTGATGTCTAAAAAGGATGCAAAGCCTAGACTAATTCGTTGGGTTTTATTATTGCAGGAATTCGACTTGGAGATAAAGGATAAAAAGGGATCGGAGAATGTCATTGCAGATCATTTGTCCCATCTTGATCCATCATCATCTTTGCTGAAGCAATCTGCCATTTCAGATTCTTTTCCAGATGAACAGCTCTTTGCTGTTGAGGTAAACGTAATCAAGGATGTCCCTTGGTATGCTGATATTGTCAACTTTTTGGTAAAGGGAGTCACTCCTATTGATATGGATTGGAGGCAGAAGAAAAAGTTTAAGCATGATGCAAAATTTTTCTATTGGGATGAGCCATTTATGCATAAGCAATGCTCTGATGGTATTATTCGTAGGTGTGTTTCAGGTGATGAAGCAAAGGAAATCCTGGAGCAATGTCACTCTTCGCCGTATGGAGGCCATTTCAGTGGTCAGAGGACAACTATGAGGATTTTGCATTGTGGATTCTTCTGGCCTTCCTTATTTAAGGATGCCCATTGGTTCTACAAGCAATGTGATGCTTGCCAAAGGAGAGGAAACTTGGGGCCTAGAGATGAAATGCCTCTTACTTACATTTTGGAAGTAGAATTATTCGATGTATCGGGTATTGATTTTATGGGGCCATTTCCCCCTTCTAATGGTAATGTTTTTATCTTATTGGCAGTTGATTACGTGTCCAAGTGGGTGGAGGCCATTGCATGCCATCAGCATGATGCCAAGACAGTATCAAGGTTTCTTCAATCGCACATTTTTGCGCGGTTTGGGACACCTAGAGCTCTAGTGAGTGATGAGGGTACACATTTGTTAATAATATCTTAACTAAGTTTTTAGCTAAGTATGGAATTAAGCATAGGATAGCTACCCCTTATCACCCACAAGCAAATGGTCAAGCTGAAATTAGCAATAGGGAAATAAAATCAATTCTAGAAAAAGTAGTTCATCCATCTAGGAAGGATTGATCTTTTAGGTTAGATGAGGCTCTTTGGGCTTATAGGACAACCTATAAGGCTCCTCTAGGTATGTCTCCCTATAGGTTAGTATATGGGAAAGTTTGTCATTTACCATTAGAGCTTGAGCATAAAACGTTTTGGGCTTTGAAAAAATTAAATTTTGATTTGAGTCGTGCAGGAGCAATTAGAATGCTGCAGCTTAATGAATTAGAGGAATTTCGCCAATTTTCTTATGAAAATTCGAAAATGTATAAAGAAAAGACTAAGCTGTGGCATGATAAGAAAATTAAACCTAAAGAGTTTGTCAAAGGTCCGAGGGTCTTGCTTTACAATTCTAGATTAAAATTGTTTCCTGGGAAACAAAAATCTAAATGGTCAGGGCCATTTATTGTGGTTGAAGTTTTCCCCCATGGAGCAATTACTTTGCAGGATGAAAAAGATGGGAGAGTGTTCAGGTTAATGGACAGCGTATGAAACATTATTGGGGAGAGGAGTTCCAGACGAAATATCCTTCCCATAAGTTGGTTGATTAATGAAAGAGCGAGATTTTTGCGGGAGCATTTCACAGAGCAATATATTGAGCTCCTAGTGTTTGTTTTGATTTTATTTTCTCGCTGATATGATTTGATTTTAATTTGAATTATTTTAAGATTTGGTTTGTTTAAATCTTGCATGATTTATTCTTGTATTTTTAATTCAGTAGAGTTTATTCTGAGTATTTTTATTATTTTTGTCAGTTTAGTTTTTATTTATTCTGATTAGATTTAATTCAATTTTAATTCAGTATTTATTTCCGGTTATTTAAATTCTGTTTAGATTAGGTTTAATAAGATTTTTCCTGATTTATTCGGCTTTCGATTAAAAAAAAAAAGAGAAAAGAGATTTTATTTAAGCGGTTAATTTGAATTTCGGATTTGATTTTATCTGTTTTAAATTTAAATTCTACCGTATCCAAGATTTTCTTTGATCAGTAGGTTGTTGCGGCAATTTTAAGGTCGAAGCAAATCTTTCGTCCGAATGGGAAGGGTTTTTGTTGTGAATTAATTACTTTTACCGTTTGGATTTTTGAATTTTCTGTGGGCAGGTTAAATGCATGAGCCATCCGTTGGAGCCACGTGTCACACAGGGGAGATCTAAGGGCTTAGTCAGTGGCAATGCATCATCATTTACCATGGGCGATTAAAATTCAGAATCTTACCGTTGATGGTATTACTTTCACAGATTGCATGCGATTAAAAAAACGGTAATATTATTGAATGCAGAGCAAAATCTTTCGGTTAAGATTTTATTTTGCTGAAGCCCTATTTATTCACAGCCTTCGGTAATTTTCTTTTTACTTCATCTTCTTGCATCATTTCTTGGCCGTGTGTATTTCTCTTCCTTTTTCTATTTGTTACGAGTTCCTTTGAGTCTATAATGGCGAAAACGAGAGCAAGAAAAGAGCGAGACAACGACGAAGAAGAGGTACCTGTTACCCCCGAGGCGCAGAAAGTGAAAGCAAAGAAAAAGAAAACGTCGGAGGAAAAAGAAGCCAAAAGGAGGAGAAGGCAGTAGAGGGTTGAGGATCAAGAAGCTGTCCAGAAGGTGGCGGAGGATGCTGCTGCCGATGTAGTTGAAGAAGGTAATCCGAGGGAACCAGAAGTACAGAACCCAGAACAGACCGACCCAATAGTTGCGGATACGGAAGAGGTCCAAAAAGAGCACAGAGAGGAAGTTCAAGAAAAACAGGTCGAGGATGCGTAAGAGGATAGGACAGAGGATGTACAGGAAACAGGCAATGAGCAGGTGGAACACGAGCAGGAGGCTCGAGTGGAGGTGATCATGCCGGAAGTGCCAAAACTTCGCCGCATAAAGCGAAAAGCTCGACGCGTCAAGGTAGTCCGAACTGATACCCCATCACCACCGTCGACGGATTCTGAGAAAGAAAATGCAGAGAAAGAGGAACAGGAGAAAAAAGAGGCTGAGGACAGAACGAGAGAGGAAGCAGAAAAGAAAGCAGCGGAAGAGATTTTGACAAAGCATCAAGAAGACAGAGGCAAGGGAATTGCTGAAGCATCGGATGAACCTGAAGAGGAAGCAGAAGAAGGACCATTCATCCTCTTCATCAATGAACTTGCCCGAGCAAAATACGGGGAGATGCTAAAGAGGGATTTCTTATTCGAAAGAGGGTTTGGTGACGATCTGCCACATTTCTTAAGGGCAGGGATTGTGAATCACGGCTGGAGTCAGTTCTGTGCGAAACCGGACCCAGTGAATTCGAACATTGTTCGAGAGTTTTATGCGAATGTTGATAATGCAGAGGAATTTCAAGCCATAGTCCGAGGAGTGACTGTTGACTGGAGCCCAGGAGCTATTAATTCATTATTCAACCTCTAGGACTTCCCACACGCAGGCTTCAACGAGATGGTGGTGGCACCATCGAGTGACCAGTTAAATGCGGCGGTCCGAGAGGTTGGCATTGATGGGGATCAATGGAGGCTATCAAAGACGGAGAAGCGAACATTTTAAGCTGCCTATCTAAAGAGTGAAGCCAATACTTGGTTGGGCTTCATCAAGCAGCGTTTGCGCCCGACTACGCATGATTCAACAGTGTCTCGCGACCGAGTGCTTATAATATTCGCAATTCTTCGATCCTTAAGTATTGATGTTGGAAAAATCATTTCAAATGAAATCTTTAGTTGCTGGCGCAAAAAAGTGGGGAAGCTGTTTTTCCCGAACACGATCACGATGTTGTGCAGCAGGACAGGAGTGCCCACGGTTCCAGAGGATGTGATTTTGCTTGACAAGGGAATCATTGATACGCCTAATCTGGCTCGGCTTCAGCGTACGCAGGAGGCACGCCAGGGTGGGCTAGTGTGTGGAATTCATCAAATCCTAGAGCAACTGGCACTGTCGGCTAGTAGGCAAGAGTTTGCTGAAAGGCAAGCTCAAACCTATTGGACCTATGCTAAAAGGAGAGATGACACACTTAGGAGGGCCTTGCAATCCAATTTCTCCAAACCATATCAGGCCTTCCCTATGTTTCCCGATGATTTATTTAACCTCTGGATACTGCCCCCACATGTCGAAAGAGAAGAAGAGGATGATGAAGAGCAGGGTCAGGAAGATTGATGGATGTGATGGCTTTGAGCGAGCATTACTTTTGTTTCTATATTTTTGATTGCTTGCGTATATCTGACCCCGCTTTCTGTTGCTGTTATGTTTTCTTGCTTTCAAAAATTTTCTGTCTTTAGGCCATCAAAATATCTGCTTTTGTAATTTCTTTCTTTATTTTTAATGAAATTTCTGGAGTTATTTATGTTCTATAAGCACTGAGTAATTCTAACTTAACTTATTTTCTTCTGAATTTTTGAAGCTTGGACTGGTTAAGCTTAATTAGATCAAGGTATTCTGATCTCCACAAACCTTTTGCTTGAGCATTTCTTCTAGTCTGGTCGTTGCTGCGGCAAGAAGATTCTGAGGTAGTGTTGATTTATTTGATCCACTTTAAGCTTAGTTCTAGTCCCATGCTTAGTTTGAAAATTCAGATAGAAAAATTAAGTTTGGGGGTAAAATTCATGAAGTTAATGATTCATTGGGGACAATGAATAATTAAAGTTTGGGGGACTTTTTGCTACTCCAATTGTTTTGCTCGAGCATTCCTCTCCTTCATAAATAATTTGCTAGGTTATTGAGTAACCGGGGACATTTGTGATACTCGCAGTTTGTCTTCGCGTCAAAAGATGACCTAGGAAATATAAAAAAAATGAAATGAAAAAAAATTATTTGCTGAAAAAAGTTGATTGTTGAAAATTTTGCTGAGAAAATTCATGGAGCAAAAGCTTTGAAGGATGAATGGTAATCCAGCAGTTTTCTGTCTCCCATAACTTAGGTGAGCTTCATCATAAAATATTGCCATTCTGAGGGGCAAGGGATGGAATAACTAAGAATTTTTTTAGCTTTACAATGAGTATTTAGCCTAGTTGGTGATGAGCTTGAGGCAAGGGTATACTGCACCATAAAGTGGGTCATCCCATGCTTAAGAGCTTATGACTGTAGGGCTGCTTTAAGTCTAAAAAACAAAAATATAAACCCCTTTAAAATGTGTTTTAATATGTCTGATATTAGAGGTAGGCTGTGGTAAGTTCTTAGAATTGAGTTAAACGTGGTGATTATTTGTCCATGCCGGAAGAATTATTTTGCTGCAGCAGTCCTTGGTTTTGCAGAATGCTCAGGTAAAGGTTGAAGGTAGTGTTGGATTATCTGTTTTGATTAAGCTATGCTTTGTCTAATGTTTTGAATTCTTAAGGGAAGGTTGGTTAGTATTGCTTGGGACGCGCAATAGTTCAAGTTTGGGGGTATGATAACTCTCCAAAAGGGAGTTATTTAGACCTCGTTTCTATATTTATTTGTGTGTCTTTTGTGCTAAATAGGGTTGCTTTTAGATAGATATTATATGTTTTAACCCATTTGGAAGAATGGATGCTTTGGAAGTTATTTTGTGCAGAATATATTGCTGAGCGACTTGAGGGAGCAAAATCTGTGCTGGAGCAAAGCTGGGAGCAAAACTGCCACGTAACAGCTCGTTGACCAATTTAACAAACTGAATTCTATTTAGCTATTCTCGGATTTATGGAGCAAGGAGAGCCATCCACGTGTCTAGGTCAACCTAATTCAAGCCTCCTATCATTCTATAAAAGGAGATAGCCGCCCAAGTCAAATTCATTCCTTTTTGGGAAGGAAATTCCATCCTTGGGAGGAACATTCCACTCTTGGAAGGGGATCATTTCTTATTTCCATTTTGGGAGTCGAATAGAGGAGAGAGATTGGAGACCTACAAGAAGTCCATCAATTGCAAGCTGATTAACGGAATTAATATTTTCTTGTATTATTTTGTAGTTATGGATGCATATACTTATATTGTAATGTGTGTCTCCATGCACTTTATGAACTAAGTAATTTTAGGCGTTGGTTAGGGAACATGTAGTTGTCGTGCTTAATATCTATGCAATAAATGTCGACTGGTGCATCTTGATTATTTGTTGTGCTCATTTATATTTTGTGCCCGCCTGGCCAGCCGGTATGAATATCACTTTCTAGTTTCAGGGATGATTTAGGGAGTGTGTGGCATTTAATCACACTAGATCATTGTGTATTGGTGAACGTCAGTGACTGAGCTAGGGATAGCCCGTTGCCTAGTGCTTGATCGGTAGTGCTTCATTGGAGTTGAAACACATTCTAAAAAATCTGGAGTTTTGGGAGGAATCCGCTAATAAGACTGCGAGAGTTTTGCATGATCAATAATATTGCTAGAGCATCTTTTAAAACAATTACTAAATCCTGACCAGCGCCTGTTTCTAATCTGTCTGCCTATTTGTTTACTTTCTGTTCTGTCATTTCTTTTGCTTCAGCAATATATAAAAACCAATCATTTTAACCGTTCTTGAAACCATTAAAGAGTTGCATAAAATAGATAAAGTGGAAGCTAATTCAGACCTTGGATTCGATAAATACTTATTACTTGCTGCGGATTGTGTATACTTGCACAGAGTTCTAGAGTCTTTTTATATCTTATTTTTACTCACTCTGGAAACCCAACAGCGGCGCAGGTTCGACTGGGGGGTCACACGTGAAGAGAAGGAAGAGATGGAGGGATAGGGTTTTTTTTTCTTCTTTTCTTTAATCCTTTTCTTTTTAATTCATTTTCCTTATCTCACAAAACCCAAAAATAGCAATTTCTCAACCAAAACCCATTATTCAACGCATAATTGAATTTTAACGCTTAAATTTCTCAACCGAATACAAACCAAGTCCAACAAACTTTAGGGAGGGATTTATTTTTAATAACGCTTAGTACCCAAGGGAAGAACATTCAACCAGTAAGATTAATTTTAACTCCCAAAGTGCAAGCCAGGCTACAATTAAATTAACCTTGGTCTTAAATACAAGAGATTAACACATTGAAATGTTTGGGGCGTTACAAAGGAAGAATCGAGAATATTAAGCGATTTGATTTGCATAACATTGTTATAAGAAATCAATCCTAAAGTCCAGAACATGTTGTTGGGATTTGGAAGGGGAGGGTTTGGGAGAGAGGGTGTCGACCAAGGACAAGAAAAAGTGGAGATTTTTTGAAAAATTGATGGCCAATGTTGATGAATGCTTTCAATACAAAGGTCTGGACCACAAAGAATCTCCAATTTTAAACATCCACTTCGTTGGATTTTCAGCAGCTCTTCAATCACAACAATCTAGACCACAAAGGTTGGATCCCACAATCCAAATCTCAAGAATTCAGAGGATAGTGGGTGCTCTTTCTTGGTTGTGTTCTTGGAAAGGTCGTTGACGAATTGTTCGTTGAGGAGCATTGTGCAGAGACGAAATTCGTTCTTCAACAAGTACCAAATTCTCTAAATAGTTTAGAGTAGAATTGCATGCTTAATCTAGGTTTAATTTTGAGAATTGTTCTGAAATTAACTTTGCCAATGTATGGGTTTTTTCCTAAACAAACTTCAATGCGAGACGGACTGATAAGTTTCCATTGCCAAAGGATTTTAATTACTTCAAATGGTATCAAAGCCCATTCGTTCAATTGATTTTGTTTTCGAAAATTGCATTGGCTGAATGGTGGGATTAATTTATGCATTTGATGTATGAATTTTGCTAGTACATGGTTAGGGGTTTGGCATTTAGAATTTGCAAATTTTCTTGATTTGATCATGTAAGGGCCCGTTGTTTTGATCGATTTGTTGCAAATTTATTGTTGTAAGTCCGTGTCGTTGGTTCTGTATCAATTTGGGTGAAATTTGATGCAATTTGGGACCAATTTGGAGAAGAATCGACGCTGGAATTGCAGTTTTTTGGAAAAGTTGAGAGACAGCGTCGAGACTCTGCTCAAATGCGTCTTGACACCGGTGAAATTGCCTAAAAAATCGATGAAACTGACGAAAACACGCGGACGAAATAAAAAAAAATGAAGAAAGATATTATGCGTCCGCTGAAGCTCGAATGCGTGCGGCTGGAGCGGTTGGCGTCAGTTCGTGCGTATCACACGTGAGGGCGGCAGTTCGAGACTCATCGTGGGTGCGTGCAGCAGTTTTTTTTTCGTGTGCAGTTCCATTCCGTTTTCAAGCGATTTTTGGTTCGTCAGTTATGGTTCAGCCGGTTCAATGCAGATGAGGTGCGGTTCATGCTATTTTGACTGGTTCTTGACTGGTCACGGGGTTCAGGAGGGATTCATGCAAATTTCGACCACGTTCGTGCATTGTAGGCGCAGTTTAGTCTGATTCAACGCGGTTCAGGCCGATTCAAGTGGGTTTTGAGCTGGTTCACTGTGATTTGGGCCGGTCTAAGCTTATTTGGAGCTGGTTCAGCCCATTTTTTGTGCCGGTTCGAATGGTTTGGATGCGGTTCGAGGCTATTTTGGGCTGTTTCACGACAAAATAGGACCTTATTAGATAAATTAATGTAATTTTTCTATTATTTTGAGTCCTAGGATGCCAAAACCCGTCTACTTAGCTATTTATTTGCTTTATGAATGTCATATAGTATTTAAAATACCACCGTAGGTTAAGCATGAATCATGCATAATAGTATGTTATAATAGTTATAATGTATGAAATTTATGTATGATTAAATTTCATGAGTAATTTAGTATAAGAGTTATATTAAATATATGAAATTGGAGAAACATGCAACATGACATTAGTTTAGTTAAATATAAGTGTTATATTTCATTGATGTCACATGTATGCTTAATTTTATTTTCATGAGTTATAATATAAGTGTTATGTTATGGATGAAAATAATAATCAATGGATGATTTTCATGTTTAATTAGTATAAGTGTTATATTAATAAAATGAAAATGGGAAGCATTGAGCATGACATTAATTTAGATTAATATAAGGGTTATATTGAATTAATGTAAAAGAATATGCAAATTAATAGATGATTAATTAGTATATGTGATATGTTAATTAATGGAAATTGGATTGCATGTAGCATGACACCACTTAGATTAATATAATAGTTACATTAATTAAATGTCATGAATGCTTAGAATATGGTGTAAAATAATTAGAATATGATTGTTATTTTATTCAACACCATAGAAGCATGTTAGAAGGCTAATCATTAAAACTTGGAATAGTTTTGAAATGATTAGAAACCGTCAACCTATAACGAAGAGTTGCATGCAAACATAGGATCTTAGGTTAAATTTCAATTAATTTTAAAATGTTTAAAATTAATTAGTCCTAACCTCACCTGAATTCAAATAGGATTAGAATTATTTTCTTACTTAGTATTGAAATAGTTTTAATGAACTAAGTAGGAAAAACATTACTATGGTTATAAGGGAACTCTCCCGGTGAAGTTCTGTCTAGGCTAGGGGTGTTTAAGTTGATGGTTTACGGAACACCTCCTACCTGGGAACAGACCCGGAACCTGAGTTGAATTAATCATAGTCTAATGTTAGCATGCAATGTCACTAGGTAATTAAATGAGTTTAATTCACCTAGACATTAGAATAAAGACCTTAAGATATAAGAGTTATATAAAGGCGTAGACTTAGATAGATTCGCTTAGCCGGAATTTACCTAAGTAATAGACCCTAAAATTCTAAAAAATACTTAGTGGGAGGAAATATGACAAAAAAAGATTTTCATAAATCAAGTTTTGCTCTCACGTCCTCAAGAGTTCACAACGTGAGGTCCATGCTTGGCCTCGAGTCACCCTGGGAGTGACCTCCTACGGATGGTGTTTGCATGGATCAATATCAAGGTGAATGAGGGAGTATTTTATAGTAAGTGGGAGCAGGACACGTGTCAACATATCCTACGGTCTCCTCAATTAGGTTGCACCGTGAGATTTCTATGATCTGCCTGCGAGTCGCTCTGGAAGCGATCACCCTACGGAGGGTTTGATCATGGGAGTCGGAACAACGCAAACTCCAGAAATGGATAGGGTTTCTTAGGTCCATTCCAAACTTTGACTTTCCCTACGGTAGCATTATTGGGGTCTACCTCTGGAATCTGAAAATGGAGGGTCACACTTACGGAAAATTGTTAAGGTGTTAATGATTTCCTGACCGAAAAACGGTAGCTAAGAACTATTGGAATATGAGTTATTCTGGCAATAGGGATTGGCTGAGATTGAATCAATTCAGAGGAGGTGTGGGTGACTGCCCTACGGTAGTTGTTGCTCTAAACCTCTGAAGTATCGTTGCAAATATGTATCATACATTATATTTGGGTCGATGATTACTTTTGTTAAATTGATTGGATAATTTGTAATGGGTTTAGTGCAATTGGCTTATACAAGTAATTTGTTGTTTCAACGATAAGTATAATAACTTCTATGTGCATTGTCTTCCGCCAATTTATTAATAACAGTTTTAGATACAACTTGCTTAAACGACAAACTTGTGGTAAGTGATTTAAGATTAGTCTTTTGTGAGGAATGTCCTCAGGTCCAAATGTCTAGTTCATATCGAATCGTTCATGATGATCATGACATTAATTGCGTAGCCAATACCAATGACAATAAATGTGATTTATTGATCATTGAAACGTGCATAGTGAAAAATGAGGATACAACCTGGATCCTTAATTAAGGTGCCAGTTATCACGTTTGCTTTTCCTTTCAAGGAATGAGCTCATGGCAACAGTTGCAAGTAGGTGAGATGACTCTCAGATTTTGATCTGGAGAGTATATCTCGGCTATGGCAGAAGGGAAAATTATGTTATTTTATCCAGTGGGAGAAAATACACATTATTAGATAATGTGTATGAATTTAATAAAGATTAACAGAAATTTGATTTATGTATCTTACATGCTGGAACAATGTTACTCTAAACCTTTCTCTGCTAACGGAATTTTAATTTAAGAAAAGGAGTTGACATTTGTTCAGCTTTACTAGAAAATAACCTATGTGTTTTCAGACTAATCGAGAGTAAAGCAAGTCATGAGCACTGAGTTGTTTAATATTGCTTATACTCTGAGAAATAAAGGCAAAGGATATCCCCTAAAGGAAATACCTTTCTTTGGTTCTTAAGGTTAGGCCATTTTGATCTCAATATGATTGAGAGCTTAGTCTAGAGTATACTTCTAAGTTAGTTAGAAGAAGATTCTCTAATACCAATTAGGTCATGCCTTATGGGCAATATGACTGATAGATCTTTTACTGGAAAAGAACTAAAGAGCCAAAGAGCCCTTGGAGCTTGTACATTTGGATCCTTGTGGTCCAGTACGTTAAAGCAGTGGGAGAGTATGAATAATTCATCTCGTTTATAGATGATTATTCAAAGGTATGAGTATCTCTACCTAATGCAATTTAAGTCTGAAGCTTTTGAGATATTCGAAGGGGCTTAAGACTAAAGTTGAAAACTTGTTAGGCGAGATGATAAAAACACTTCGATCTGATCAAAGTGTTGAGTATAGGGACTTGAGATTCCAGAACTATTTGATAGGACATGGGATCACATCCTAAATCTCAGTTAGGAGAAATAGAACCCTAATGGATATGGTTCAATCCATATTGAGAAATAGAACTGTATTGGATATGGTTCAATCCATACTAAGCTATGCTCAATTGCCTAGCTCGTTTTGGGGTCATGTAGTGTTGACTGCATTGCATACTTTGTAGGTTACCCCAAAGGAAACGAGGAGTGGATATTTCTTCAATCCACAGGAGAATAAAGAATTTGTATCGACAAATGCTACATTCTCAGAAGAAGTCCACATCAAAAATCATAAACCACGAAGTAAGGTCGGTTTAAGTGTATTAACTAAAGAAGCTACAGGAACATCTACAAGAGTTGTTGATGAGGCTGGCTGTTCATCAAGAGTTGTTGATGGACCAGTGCATTTGGATAGTTACATCCACCTCAAGAGTTGAGAGTGCCTCGATGTAGTGGAAGGGTTGTTTTATAACCTGAACGTTACATGGGCTTGATTGAAGCCTAGGTCATCATACCTAATGATGACATAGAGGATTCATTGTCCTAGAGATGAGCAATGAATGATGTTGACCATGACAAATGGATTATAAAGCCATGGACTTGGAAATGAAATCTTTGCATTTCAATTCCATCTGGGATCTTGTACATCTGCTTGATGGGTAACACCTATAGGTTACGAGTGGATATACAAGAGACAATGAGACATTCAGGTCTTAACCAGAAGGGTTCATATAACAAGATCAAAAGCAAAAGGTTTGCAAGCTTAAGTGATCCATTCATGGATTGACCTAAGCATTTCGATCTTGGAATATAAGATTTGATACGGTGATCAGATTTTTTGGCTTTAATCAAAACATTGATGAGTCATGTATCTACAAGAAGATCGTCAATAGTTTAGTAGCTTTGTTAGTATTGTATGTGATTGATATCCTACTCATTAGGAATGATGTAGGCTAACTTACTGACATTAAAGGTGACTAGCAGCTCATTTCCAAATAAAAAGGTGGGAGAAGCTTAGTTTGTTCTTAGGTTCTAAATTGTTTAGAAAAGTAAGAACAAAATGCTAGTCATGTCTCTAGCATCTTATATCTACAAATGTTGATTAGATTTGAGATGCAAAATTCCAAGAAGTGTTCATGACCTTTCAGGGATGGAATTCCTTTGTCTCAAGAACTGTGTCCTGAGACACCTCAAGAAGTTGAGGACAAGAGATACATGCCCTATGCAATAGGAATCGTCAGTAAGTATCAAGCTAGGATTCGTTGCAGCCTCGGCCTATAGGCCGAAAACTACGCTATTTGTGAAGCAGGGTTCGAGGCTGTAACACTTGGAAAGTTCATGGCCGATTTGGAAAGTGTTCCAAATGTGAACTTACCTAATGCAAGACAAGCATGCACATTGAATAGGATGGAAGTATTGCTGATTCATTCACGAAGGCTCTCTTGGCTAAAGTGTATGAGGGTCATCTAGATGGTCTAGGTCTACGAGATAAGTACAAAGATGTAATCTAGGGCAAGTGGGAGAAATGTAATCAGTATAGTGGATGCCCTAGTTTATTGTATTTGTACATTGTATATATACGTTTTATGTATTTTACATGTATCTATACACCCATTGCCATGATAGATTATTGTACATCCCACTAAACTAGAGTTTTAGTTCAAGTGGGAGTTGTTGGGTTTTATGCCCTAAAACTCGTAGATAGTGAATGGTGAAAAATTGTTCACTTGTCTCAATTTGTTTTTATTGAGATTTATACAATAAAGAGTTATTGTTACTGAAATTGCACAATTTGATCCAAATCTAATAAACTAAGATCATAGGTTGTTTAGATGAAACATGGACTAGTATGTGGGGACATATGGGGATCAGTGTTCAAATAACAACCTAAATGGTCTACAGTATAGGGATAAGGCTGGGTACTTTATCCTGGTGACACTATGAGATACGACCCACTTTGTATTCGATACAGTTGTAATGATAAAAAACATCCACGTAGGAGACATGCGAGTGGGGGTATCCTATGCAATGAGTTTGCATAAGACCAGACCGCGATATAGTAACCATTAGATGTTACTCCGTTAACTAGTTTGGGTTTCTATTTCAATAGGATGACCTAGGTAACTTAATCTAAATCCTGAGTATGTTATGAACCCCTTTTAGGAGGGATTGTCCTTAGATTTGTATGGGTGAGAGTGGCCTGTTCGCCGACTCAATAAGCCTAACATTTATGGGGCAAGACTGAGTGGAGGCTAGGAACATAACATTACAAGATGGAATTCACTCCTTCCCCTATTGGGGTAAGCAGATGTGTGTTCCTTTAAGGGCTGATTCTGGATCTTAAACAAGGGTGCCCGTCCCCTCCTGGCCCGAGAGGAACTGCTGTTTATTGATTGGATCATAAAAAGATTGTTCATTAGAGGAATCAGTGGTACTTAAGGATCCAAAGGTAACCCAGGGGTAAAACGGTAATTTGACCCAGTTGGCTGGTGCGACAGAGGCTGAATGATGGATGTGAGATAAGATGATAAATAATAATAAAGTTAAATTCAGCCAACCTTAGTGCAAGTATACTCTACCGCACGTAGTAATAAAAAACTTTAGAAGTATTCCAAGGGTATCGATCCCACGAGGACTAAATTGGAAATTCAGATTTGAAGAAGAAACTGCTCAACTGATTGCTTAAAATAGGTAACTAAAGAAATGATTGATGATTGATTTTTAGAAAAATAAATAACACACGTAAATGAATAACAATAATAAATAAAACGAGGTATTCAATATGGATTCATCCCAAAGGCAATAATTTTAATCATGGATTATTCAACTTAAGCCTATTCAATGCATTGGGTCAGATTTAACTTCTATTTGGCCTTGCTCCCAAGAACCGTTAGAAGGCTAAGCGAGTACCGTTATGCACATTTCTGTGACTCGACTCCGACATAGATAATTCACGAATGCAATCTATAACTCTATAGTTGATATAGGGTTCCTTAGGCAACTTGCCCTATACCACCGAACAATCTCTTTCGAGCTTTTTCTCGTATATCACCTTTATGAGAATCGATATCATCTGTCCCTTTCGAGATCAAACTCACATAGCATGCAAAGTCTAAGTGATCAATTTAAACTCAGCAAGATCAAAATGATATTTAATAAAGAATGACATGCATTCAATAGAAACTTAAGCAAATAAAACACTTTCAAGCTATTGAACCATAAGGGAATTCACTATATTGAACCCCTCAACAGAATTTAACTAAGCATGATGGAATAAAGTGCAAATGAACAACTTTCCATTGAAAATATAATGTAAAGAATACAAATAAATGAAAAGTGCCAAGTGCTGGAAATAATGGCAGTAGCTAAATACTAGGGTTTTTTCTTTTATCCAATCCTTCTAGAGTTCGCTCGACACTCCACTCTCTCACTTTTACAAGTGGGAATGGGTGAAAATCCCTACAAACCCTAAGGTTTGATGTCTAACAAAGGTTAGAATTCAGTCTTCTAAGAAGGACCTCGGGCATCCCTACTCATAGGCGTCAACTAGGGTTCTGTCACCACCCTCTTCTTCCAAATGAGTTCTGCTTGGATTTGACTTCGAATCACGAGCTTATATAGTGTTGGAGGTGGTTGAGGAGCTGCAAAATAGGTGCTAGTAGGTAGCCTAGTCGATTTCGGGGTCAAAACAGCCGGTTAGGTGTGAAGAAGTCTCGTTCAAAACGACTCGTGATAGACTCGGAATTGCCTCTGTTTTCCAGAAATGCGGTCGCATTTCATTTTGCCTTCCCAGAAATGTGGTCGCATTTCTGGGCAAATTCCAGCTTTCTTTGCTTTTTCTGCACAACAACAAACTCAGTCAAATTCTCATCAAATTGAGTCTTTTTAAGCATAAATAAGCATAATTTGACAAATGTGACTCTCAGCTACCTAACTTATCAACTTTAACATATTTTGAGCTCGAGAACAATAAAATTGATCTAAAACATATAATTTTGACAAGATAATGAGCTAAATATAAGGGTAAAATAGGTATATTTTTTACCCTTATCATACCCCCAAACTTAAATTACTGCTTGTCCTCAAGAGATAGCAAATCAGAACGTTAGAGATCAACTTTTTAATTACAAACTAAAATGTAAGAGCTCAATATTAATTGCAAACCAAAACGTTATGAATCATATGTAATTGTCAATCATGGTACTAGTTTCAACTTTTAATTGCAAATCAAGTGGCATGGAAAAGTAAACATGTTCTTCAAGATCGTTTTCTAAAAAGTTTGCCTTTCAGGAGAGGGTTCTACTCTAGTGCCAATCACAACGTCTAAGTTTCCTAGGCATGAAGATCTCTATTGTTCTTTTTCAAAGCAAAACTCTCCCTAGTCCATCCTAACCAATATGTTTAAACTACCTAACTTCTATTCATTGAGCCTAGTGTAGTCCTTTTAGTTAAGAAAAACAACACATGAGGTTCCTTGAGCATACATGAATTACTAGACTTTTCTCTATCTCCCCCAAACTTGTTTGACTGTTGGTGCTCTTTTTATTCAACTTCTTTTTTCTCCCAAGAGTATCCTTGCTGTCACCTTTACCTTCGTTCTAGCTTATCGACAATTTGTGGTGAAGATATCTAGCTACGAGCAAAGTTCACAAGCTTGGAATAATACTCACTTCCCTAAGAAAACCTTTCATGCAGTGGCAAGCCATGGGTGTCATGAATGTCCCTGGTTACTCAGTAAACTCTAGGAAGGAGGAGTAACTCTCGGTTTTTTCTTTTTCTTTTCTTTTTTTTTTTTTTTTTTTGGATAATCTATACTGAGCACATATTCTTTTTCCAGTAGTACAAATTTACAAAAAAGCATAGCATAAAGCATAAATATTTACAAAGTAAAGCATCTCCCCAAACTTAAAGTTAGACAATGTCCTCATTGGCTTTGTTTTTGAGGCATGGGCTTTACATAAGGCTTTTTGTTTTCAAACATCAAGGCTAAACTCTCTTTGTGTGTTAGACAGGTTAAACACGAGGAAGTTTAGACTTAAGAAATTTTTGTAAAGAAAAAGACTAATGGAAAACCTATGACTAGAAAACAATTCAGTTATGACGGTGGCACTTGTGAGATAGAACAAAGCTCTAGTTTTCATCATCAAGGGCTTAAAAGAAAACTCCTTTGAAAACATGTTTTTTTCCAAAACAATTTTTTGAAGCAATTATTTTCCTAAAGATTTTTTTTTCAAAGAGATTCATAAATTTAGCTAAAAAACAGTAAGCAGATTTTTTTAAGAAAAGATTGAAAAACCAAGTTTACCTAATCTATTCTATCAACAAGCTATCTAAAACTACTCTATGAACATAACTATCAACAAACTAATCAATCAAAGCAATAAAAACAGCAACTAAACAACTAAAAATAGAATTAAAACATGCTAAACTTAAAAAAAACAGCAATCAACAAAACACAGAAAATAGTATTCACAAAAAAAACAGCATGTAAAGGGGATAAAAAAACTCCCCTAGTCCTCGTCCGAGGAACTCTCTTTCGCTTCATCTTCTTCATCATCATTTTCATCATCTTCTTCATCAGAATCCTTGTCTTCTCGAGGCAACAACGATTAAGGGAAATTGGGAAATACTGGAGCAATACTCGAGGCGATAGAGAGATAGAACTCTGTAATGGCTTCATCTCTCTCCTTTGCATATGCCCAACAAGTCCTCAAGTTGTCCCTGATTTGATCTAGCTGACGGTAGGCAATGGCTAGGGCTTCAAATGACAGTGAGGGCCCTGTAAAAGAAGTGTGTTGGGATGGAGAAGCCATATTCGACCCTGATGGTGGAGTGGCTTGAGATGTGGAGGCTTTGTCTTTCCTTTGGAGGCTATTCTGTTGAAGCTTCCCGATCAAGGATAGGTCGATGGTTGGCTTGAAGAAATGACGCTCCTCATCCTTTCCAGGAACTATCTTCACCCTTTGACAAAGCTGGGTGATAAGTGATCCAAAGAAAAGCTTTCCTGCTCTTTTCCTTCCACAGACAAGAATCTCTTCCCTGATAATACTCCCGATGTTGATCTCCAACCCCTTCATAATACAGTAGAGGAGCATGACTCTATCTACTGAGATGGTGTTATCGTGGGTGGTCGACATCAATCGGTTTTTCAGAAAGTGAAGCCACACTGCCGATTCTTGCTTGAGATCGATGGGCACTAAAGTCTTTACCTTCGTCTGGGATTCTTTCCACTGAACTCCCTTGTTGGCCACTAATTTCAGTGCTTCTTTCATCTGCTTGGCCGAGGGATTCCTAATGACATCATTCCCTCTTGGATGTATGGCTGCTTTGATTCTGTACACCCTGTTGGTGTCCACTGAAGAGAAGTTGACCATCTTGCCTCTCACCACCGCCATACTGATGCTCTCCTCCCTCAGGCCGGCATAAAACTCTCACAATAAAGGCACCACAGCCTCCTAAGGGTGAGCACAAAATTCCTACCACTTATACTGTGAGATAACTCTACTTACGAACTCTAGCAGTGCTCCTGCTCTATTAGAGAATCCCTTCTCGTTGAGGAAATCTCTTTTTCTCATTATCTCCATCCGTTCTTGAAAATTTACATCTCTGAAGACTTTGGGGAATGGATTTTTAGGGGATGCAGCCTTAGGAGATTTGGCTTTCGGCTTAGCAGGTGAGACGGTAGGAGGAGCTGCAGGAGAGGGGTCCATGGACCTAGTCCTCGGCCTCTTGGCAAAAATTGGGTCATTTTTGTTTTTGGTCCTCCTTTCAACCCTGATTTCTCTTCTTCTCTTTTTCCTCAATGCTGCAGAGATAGAAACTTGGTCGTCATCCAATTCCTTGATCTCTGAATCGGATTCTGTCTCTGAATCATTGGAGGTCTCGGCCTCCTTGCTTTCTTTCTCTTCTTTATCCCTCTTCTCTCCTGAAGAGGTGCTATCAGCTACTGGTGGATCATATTTGAATAGAGGATCCAAAGTTGCATCGCATGGCTGAGCTTCAGTGGCCGTTTCTTGGCCTTCTTCAGAATGCGGCCCAGATGCGGTCGCATTCTGGCCTTCATCCTCTTTCTCTTTTTCTTTTTCTTTTTCTTGATTCTCTTCACTTGGCCCCTCAAGGGCCACTTCTTCTCTTGCAGCATCTCAGCCTCACTTTCAGCCTTGTGGAGTGGATCAAAAGCTGCAAGGAAGTCTTTAGCTTCCTTTCTTCTTTTCTCATCTTCTTTCAATTCTTCCCTTCTCTGTTTTTCTTCCTCAAGGAGTTGCAATTCAACAGCTGCCCTCCTGAGGTTTTCACCTAGTTTTCTTTCTTCTTCTTCAGCTAACTTGGCCCTCTCAGCCGCTTGCCTTTCCTCTTCCGTCTTCTTTTTATCAAGATCTTTTTTTTCTCGAAAACTCATCCTCTTCCCTCATGTGCTGGTTTTCAATTTCCCTTTCAGCCTCAATCTCCCTCAAGGCTTCTTGTTCAGCCTTATACCATTCGGCAATCACGGGAGCCTTTGCCACAGCTTGGCGGATTATGTCCTCGAACACGTCCGAGGGCATTCTTGCAGTTTTGAGGGGCTAAATGACAAGCGGCTTTTCGGGTGCAACTTCTTGGGGCTCCTCTTCCTTGCACTGTAAGTAACGAATGGTTTGTTCCTGAAAGACGAAGATGGGTTAATTGAAGGTTCAGAAGGTTACCCGTTGAAGTCTCTCTTTGCCGAGAGCTCTCTGTTGCTGATAGCGAGCAGAAATGTCGCTATTTTAGTCCTAATTTATTAGGCTTTTTTGTGCTTTAATTGTGTTTTTATTGAAAATATTTAATGTATTTTGTTAATTGGTCTTTAGGAGAAAATTATGGATTTTGGTGATAAAAGTGCCCAAAATGAAGCCATTCAAGCCCAATTTCCATGCTTGGGTCAAGGGGAGTCAAAAGAGGACAACTATGAAGAAAAAGGTCCAAAAAGAAATGTGGAAAGGCCCAAATTGAAGCCCAAATCCGTAGCTGAAAGATCTGGAAAAGGCCTAGCGTCGAGACGCTGTAAAGGACAGCGTCGCGACGCTGTCCATTTCTTTGTCGGCAAGTCGATGACGTCACAGCGTCGCGACACTGTGCCGTATAGCGTCGCGACGCTACCCCCTTTCCGAGCCTATATAAGGTGCCCCTTGGTGCCTCATTTTACCATCAATCATCATATTCTTCCATTCCTTTCTTGCTTTCTTGGCTCCTTTGGGAGTCTCTCTCAAGGCTTTCAAGCCTTTTTTAGAGTTTCTTTAGTGGGAAACTTTTGAGGAATTTTGGGGAGCATTCTAGGAGGCTCAAGGAGTGTTCGGAGGGACTCCAAGCGTCAGCGAGGGGGTCTTCAACGGTCAACTCCTTCCCTTTTATTATGTTCTTAATTATGCTTTCCATTGTAATTATTGTGAATATTTTAGCTATGTATAGCTAAACCCCAATTTGGGGTCTTGAAATGAAATTATAGTTTAAATGTTGTTATAATTGCCTATCTCTAGCCCTTTTGTCCCAATTATTTGTATGGAAGTGCTTAATGCTTTATGCAATCTGGCCAATTGTGTATTGATCTGATTCTTAATGGAAACTCGACGGAGAGAAGTTAGGATAGATCATAATCCATGCAACTAGTTTAATTGCCCGTCATGACAACGAGATTAGTTGATTAAACTTAGATTCCTAAAATGAATCAGAGCGTAATAATTAATGATTTTTAATGGCGCTAAGGACACTTAGGTTGTTAAAGTGAATTAATTACAATTAGGGGAGACCGACAGGAGAACCTATGTAATTAACGGAGATTCTAGGAGTATAATTAGTTGGGCGATGAGATAGGACAATTGTAGCAATTTTTTAGCTAATAATTGATTTTCAAGACCCCTCTTCCCATTAGAAAACTCTTTCTCCGTATTTTATTTTTATCGATTGATCAAATTTTCTCTCTAATTGTTTTGATTTTTTATTTTCTTTGATTGCATGATTTGGTCCCTAAATATTATTTATCCCAAGTATTTTTAGTGCTCTAGGAACCTTTTCTTGCTTAAATTTCGCTTCGCCTCCCTGTGGATTCGATACTCGGTATACCTACCGTTTTATATTACTTGTGACGACCCGTGCGCTTGCGGTGTAAAAGTCGTAAAACGGCAAATAGTCGTCGTTGGAACAGTTGCCTTGGCGGCTTCTTCTTCATCCCGTCTATTTGCTTCTTCTTCAAGAGCTGCACGTCTTTGGGCTTCTTGAAGGGAATGAGAGCCCTCGGCGCAGCGGAAAACGTGAGCGCGTGGACAGAACGTACTCAAAGTCTTTGATTCTAATTGAAATACCAATACAATTTGCAAAAATATACAGTAATAATAAACATATTTAATATGTTGTAAAGAGGTTATAAACATGCTTAATAATTTCCTAAATTTAATCTAGATGATCCTAGTGATCAAGGTTCTCAAGGAAACTCACTTTCGTAGGAAGCCTTGATCGATTCGTCTTTTCTTTCTTGTGAGAACGTAAAACGCAGCAACCTTTTTGTGCGAACAACACCAATTGGTTACACCGGTATATCTCTGAGGCTACTGGAGGTAGGAGACTGGTGGGAGTCTTTAGGAGAGATCTCTGAGAGAAATAGAATGAATGTGATGTCTTTCACCCCACCCCAGGGGTCCTATTTATAGGTAAAGGCGAATACCTTTTCCTAATAGGAAAAGGTTATGAATAAGATCAAGTCTATTGTCTTATTCATATTTAATTTAATAAATAAATAATTAATTTCATAATTAGTTAATTACCTAATTAAATATCACATATTTAATCTTAGGGATTTTATTAAATTATTTATATTAATATGAATCCAATTCACATTAATTATTTGAACTCTTTCAAATATTTTCTCTCAATAATTAATTTTGAAATTAATTCAAAATTTATATTATAAAGTTTCATAAACTTTATATTATAATGTATCAACATACATCATATGATTCCCCTAAATAAATTGAACACTTTCAATTTACAATTTATACTTAATTGCCTCAAGTCTCTTTACTAGCTACCAGTGGGACCTAATGGACCTACAGATTAGAAGCTCCAACGATACGAGACTAATTGGCTAAACTCATTAACCAAGTTAGTCACCATTCGTTAACTGTGGGTCATTCCACTAAAGTCCCACAACTACACTCTTCTCACTGCAGAATATTTCTGTGTCCACGGATATTGACCAATAACGGCAATTCATTCTTTCACGTGTGTTCGTACCCCAGCTAGGTCAAATTACCGTTTTACCGTTGGGTTACATCTTTGTCCTTAAGTCACTAATGCTCTTCTAATGAAAAATCTGTTTGAGGTCCAACCAACAAACAGAAGTCCCTCTCGTACCATAGATAGGGTAGGGCCCATTGTTCAAGACCCGAAGACACAACTTCAGGGAACACACCTCTACTTGCCCTAGAGTCGGGAAGGAGTGAATTCCATCTTGTGTGATTATGTTACCAGCTCCCCACTCCGTATTGTCCCCAAAATGGTAGGCTTATTGAGTCGGCGTGCTGGCCACTCTCACTCATAAAAATCAAAGGACAACCCCTCGTGAACAGGAGTCCATAATCCACTCAGGATTGAGACAGAGTTGCCTAGGTCATCCTAGTGAGATAAAAACCTAACTAGCTAACGGTGTTAGAGCTAGTTGTTAATTATCTCGCGGTCTGGTCTTATGCAAACTCATTGCACAGGATACCCTCACTCGCATGTCCACTACATGAACGCGTTGGATCATTGCGTTTGTATCATAATACAAAGTGGACCGTATCCATAGTGTCACCAGGATAAGGTACCCAGCCTTATCCCTATACTATAGACCCTTTAGGCTGTATCTTGAACATTGATCCCCGTATGTCCCTACATACTAGTTCAAGCCTCATACTACCAGCCTAGGATGTTTAGTTTATTGGATTAGGGTTAATTAGACAAGATTTACTCAATACAAACAAGATAAATCATTTTATTAATGTTCAGAAAAATGTTACATTTACTATCTACGAGTTTTAGGGCATAAAACCCAATAATCCCATTGCCCGGACCATTGAAAACCACTCCCTCGAGCGTTTTCTGAATTGTTGGCTCGTGGGTTTTTGGGTTTTATGGACGACATTGGCGTGCGTGGACCTCCTAAGTTGAGATGAACTCGGATTCTCCCTCGAGGTGGCCGACATTGTAGAGGAAGAAGGAGTTTGATCTGCGATTTCTTGGTTCACAATCGCCAGCGAGAAACTCGAAGGTCTCGTCCTTCTCGTGCCGTGCATGGGGGCGTCAGGTTGCTCTTCTTGTCGTCGAACGTTTGCTTCAGCTTCTTGGGCGGTTTGAGCACTCTGGTATCGAGTGATCTTGCGAGATGATGGTTATTTTGGCGTGTTCTTCATTGATCTTGCTTGTGGGTTTCGGTTTTAAGATGAAAGAATATGGAAAGTTGGAGTTTGACTTGAATACCGAAAGTCTAAGTGTTTGGTGAAGAGGGAAAGAACTAAAGTCAGCTATTTGTAGTTTTCTAATTTAGGTCACGTGATTGTAAAAAAAAATTTGTGACTGCCCTCTTATTTTTGAAAATGCGGTCGCATTTCCAAATACATTGGGGAGAAATGCAATCGCATTTTCCCCAGTTTTTCTGCCTTTCTTTTTTTTTCTTGACTTTTCATTTTCCCTTGCTTTTCTTTGTTTGCTGAAACAATCATAAACATGTTAGAAGGTTCACATGCTTAATCATGATTTATTATTTTCTTTTTTTTTCTTTTAAAATAGATTGGACACAAAATAATATGGACTTTTCAAACTCCCAGGTAAATCCCCAGGAAAAGGTGTTCCCTACGGTCAACTTAAGTACCTTTTCCTAGACAGGATTTTCCTAGACAGAGTTTTTACTCTTGTCCATATATTTTTAAGCTCCTATCTATATTATTTTATTCTAATTCATTATAGATCCACATAATGTACAAAAATAAATTCTCAAGGATAGAAAAGGTTTTGCGGTCGCATTCCCTTGTTTTTTCTCTGAATTTGATTGTTCTTCTTTTTCTACCAAGGCTTCATGCTCCTTGGTCTTTTCTTCATTGGTTTTATTATGTATAACTTCTGATGTCACTTCTGATTTCTTTTCTAAAATCTTTCTTGAGCTTCTTCTGGGATCTCTACTTCTTGATTCACTGGGTACTTTGGGCCATCATACTCTAGTCCACTTCTCAAGGTTACTGCCTTGCACTGTTCTTTTCCTTCTCTGTGAAGGATCTCAGTCTTGTTGGGCAACGTCCC
The DNA here is from genome assembly GCA_017139565.1 of Luffa aegyptiaca. Lineage (NCBI taxonomy): Eukaryota > Viridiplantae > Streptophyta > Magnoliopsida > Cucurbitales > Cucurbitaceae > Luffa > Luffa aegyptiaca. The sequence continues at coordinate 40,469,586 of CM029403.1, forward strand.
TTGTGGTCTGTTTTTAATTTTCTGAGCAATCTGTCCAATCTATACTTCCAAATTTCTAACTGCAACATCGTTTCTTGCTATGTACTCCTTCATAAAAGTCTTTAGATTTGACTCTTAACTCTACACTTGGACTGGTTGGAAGTTCTTCTGCAGCTGATGTTGTGTAGGAGGTTTCCCAAACTGATTTGTGTTGGAATTACTTGAGCCAACTTGTCCTCCCCAAGAGAAGTTTGGATGCTGTCTCCAACCTGGGTTGTACGTGGCCGAGTATGGATTCCATCTGTTCTGGTTCTGGTTCCCTTGTTGACCTACATAAAAGACAGACGCGGTATTTAGTGGACAGTTATCAGCGATATGTTCCTCACCACAAATTTCACAGCAGGGAGAAGAAATAGCATTGGCAAGGCTATGTTGGCTTGATTGTTCATAGTCATTCCCATCATCATGTTGTGGATAGCTTTGATTTGGGCTTGCATGGCAGAATTAACCTCTGTCTCTACTGCTTTAGCTGGATTCTTCAAGATTGTCGTTGGCTCAGTCTCTCCCCAATGTCTATTGATTGTGGCTATGGTGTCCAAGATAGCATGTCCCTCATTTGCAGACTTCTTTAAGAAAGATCAGTTTGCAGATGCATTGACGAGTGCCTTCGAAGCTTGATCTAATCCACTATAAAAATGCTCCGAGATGATGCAAGCAGGAAATCCGTGGTGTGGACGCTTCCGAACCAGCCTTTGAAATCTTTCCCAGGTTGCATCTAGAGGTTCATTGTAAGATTGTTTGAAAGCAATAATTTCAGCTCTGTATTTGGCATTTTTATTAGAAGGAAAAAACTTCTCTAAAAATTTCTCAGCCAAATCGTTCCATGATAACTTGCAAAAAACAAGTTATTTCTCCTTTAAACTTAAGCTAAAATAAGGCTAAAAGATGCATTGATGCGTTACTTCAACGCAATAAGGAAGGGAAATGCGATGATTTTCTGCGGAAGGCTATATTTATGGATGCGGTACGAAATTATAAAAATATAAGGCGCTAACGCATTAATAATGCAGTTGTTTGTTGCCCAAGTTTCTCTCAGCGCAGGCACACATCCCAAGACGATCGAGAATGGAAAAGATGGGTGAAAAGACCATGCTGACACAACTGACGCACAAGTGGGCGGAAGATAACTGAAGCACGTTTTCTAGTTCCTTGGAGAAGTCAGTTTCTTTTGCCTATAAATAGCATCCACCTGCTGAGACAAGAGGGGGAGACGAGGGAGAGACGAGGATTAAAGAAGCAAGGAGAAAGAGAAATCACAGAAAGCTGTGGTTAAGGGTAGATTTGCATTTGTATCACACAATGTATTGTTTTGCTCACATGAGCTAATTTTCTTCATCAAGGCTTAGCGCAAGCACCCATGCAGTGATAAGTCTATTTTGTAAGCGCGTATTTTGATTTAATGAAACATTATTGCCTTCTACTTAGATGCGATACTATTTTCATTACTAACTCCCGCCTGGCCAAATCCTTGACAAGTAATGCATGTGGAAATATCTAAGTAGAACAGGCTAGCGCAATGCATGTAGTCTTGGTAGCATTAGATAAATACTACCGTCATAAGATAGTACATGAATGAGCTTTGATTGTGTTAAGACTAACATAGTCCCTTGTAAGTTGTTAGAGAACTAAGCCCACACATGAACTAGCCAAACAAACAATTGATAGTTTTATGCCAAACGCAGAAGTAGTACCAGATGGGAATCTTATGATTTTTTCTCACTTAGGCATTAATGGATCAATTAGTCATGGTATGCGCTACAAAGTACTTATAAACGCATGAGGTTGCGATCGCAACAGCCTTGATAATATTCTCATTAAGACTTTCCTTTAACTCTCAACGCATGTTTTACTTTCCTGCAATATTGATTCTTCATACTCATCAAATCTCTTATTTAATTTTTCATAATATCACACGTCCCTGAGTTCAAATCAGCAAAGTTATTAAAGATTTTTAAATCACCTTTCCCTGTGGATTCGACCCTAGACTCACTACGTACTACTTGATTGTGTTAATTTATACTTGGATTAATACATATCTGCGACTAATTCTGTATTAATTTATTGGCATACTGAAAACCGATCATTCCAAGAAGTGATGGAGTTTGGAGGGAATGAATCCAACCAAGCTCCAGCATCTCCCTACAAAGAAAATGGAAAAAGCTTTAGTTTCAAAGTATCTTCAGACACTCTTGTAACTTTAAAAGAATTGCAAACTCTAAAAAATAGCTTGATGTGCTTATGTGGGTCTTCATTTGGAAGTACAGAGAGTTGGCCCATGGTATTCAACATTTGGAACATCACTGGTTTAAGTTCAAACTGTGGAGCATTTATCGATGGCTCCAAAATTCCTGGATTCATAGTCTGAAAAACTGGTAAAGTGTAGTCCCTTATTGCTCTATTGCGGTCTTCAACAATATAAATTGGATTTTCTTGTTATTGCACCGGTGGAACTGGAGGAACTGGAGGAATTCTCTCGTCATTTTGCTCCCTTCCACGGTTCTGTGGATCAACTTGAGGATCGGCTCCACGTGGTTCCATTGGAAATTCTTGTACATAAGAAGCTTCTTCTAGAGGTTCCTATGCGCTCAACTCTTGTTGTTCCCTTCTCTTTCGTCTTTGCTCTTTCCTACGACGACGAAAGGTTCTTTCTATCTCAGGATCAATATCAACGAGTGGACACCCCTTGTTCATACACTAACCTCAACCTGCAAAAGCAAAACAATTGCAAATCAAAGTTAAGTTCCCTTTGAGATAGAAATGCGGTCGCAATCCAATCGCAATTTCAAATAAACAAAACTGGTTTCACTTTTGATCCTCGACAACGGCGCCAAAAACTTAGTGCGGTAGAGGCGGAATGATGGATGTGAGATAAGATGATAAATAATAATAAAGTTAAATTCAACCAACCTTAGTGCAAGCATACACTATCGCACGTAGTAATAAAAAACCTTAGAAGTATTCCAAAGGTATCGATCCCACGAGGACTAAATTGGAAATTCAGATTTGAAGAAGAAACTGCTCAACTGATTGCCTAAAATAGGTAACCAAAGAAATGATTAATCCTTCACAAATCACGGATGGGAGCAGTTTTACGCTAAGCCAGACCCGACCAATGCCCATATGGTAAGAGAATTTTATGCGAATATTGACTCAAAAGAAGGCTTCCAGGTAATTGTTCGAGGTGTGGTTGTTGATTGGATCCCAAGGGCAATCAACTCTCTATTTACTCTTCACGACTTTCCACATGCTGTTTTTAATGAGATGGTCATTGCTCCCTCAGACGAGCAAATGAATGTCAGGGTTCGTGAGGTAGGAGTGGAAGAGGCCCAAATGGAAGTTATCCAAGACAGAGAAAAGGACATTCCAGTCCGCTTATCTGAAGAGCAAGGCTAATACGTCGCTAGGATTCGTGAAACTCAAATTGCTTCCCACCACCCAGGATTCGACTTTTCCAGAGACCGTGTGCTCCTAGTGTTTCGATTCTGCGATCATTGAGTATTGATGTTGGTAAGATTATTTTCAGTGAAATCCACAATTGTTGGCGCAAAAAGGTAGGCAAACTATTTTTCCCGAACACAATTACAATGTTGTGGAAAAGAGCGGGGGTTCCAGAAAGAGAAGATGATATCAAGTTATTTGATAAGGGGGTCATCGACACGTCCAATTTGGCTCAGCTTCAAAAGAGTGAGTGATAAGTGCAAAAAATATACCTATTTTGCCCCTTATTCTTAGCTTATTCCTTGTGAAACTTTTATGTTTTTGGTCAAATTTACTATTCCTGAGCCTAAAAAGTGTAAAAGTTGGTAAGATAGGTCTTTGAGAGTCATGTGTGCCAAATTATACATATTTGTGCTTAAAAGAACTCATTTTGGTATGAATTTAACTTAGTTTAACGTGCTGCAAAAAAACAGAGGAAAACAGAGAAATACGACCGCATTTCTGCCAAAGTAAAATAAAATCCGACCACATTTCTGGGCAGAAACTGTTTGTCCCTAATTTCCGCGAGTCAACAACCTGTTGGGTTTTATGCCCTAAAACTCGAAGATAGTGAATGTAAACAAATTATATACTTTTTTTTTAATAAAATGTTATTAAGTTTCTACAATAAAATGTTATTGTTAAATATTGCACAATTTGACCCAAATCCAATAAACTAAGATCCAAGGTTGTTTTTATGTAACTGGAACTAGTATGTGGGGACATATGGGGATCGATGTTCAAGTGACAACCTAAAAGGTCTATAGTATAGGGATAAGGTTGGGTACCTTATCCTGGTGACACAATGGATACGGCCCGCTTTGTATTATGATACAAACGCAATGATCCAACGCGTTCATGTAGTTGACATGTGAGTGAGGGTATCCTATGCAATGAGTTTGCATAAGACCGGACCGCGAAATAGTTAACCACTAACTGTAACACCGTTAGTTGGCTTGGTTTCTATTTCACTAGGATGACCTAGGCAACTCGATCTCAATCCTGAGTGGATTATGGACTCCTGTTCATGAGGGGTTGTCCTTTGATTTGTATGGGTGAGAGTGGCCAGTACACCGACTCAATAAGCCTACAATTTTGGGGACAATACCAAGTGGGGAGCTGGGAACATAATCATACAAGATGGAATTTACTCTTTCCCGACTCTAGGGTAAGTAGAGGTGTGTTCCCTTAAGTGGTGTCTCCGGGACTTGAACAATGGGCCCAACCCTCTCTATGGCACGAGAGGGACTTCTGTTTGTTGGTTGGACCTCAAACAGGTTGTTCATTAGAGGAGCACTGGGGACTTAAGGACAGAGATGTAACCTAGGGGTAAAACAGTAATTTGACCCAGCTGGGGTACGAACACACGTGAAGGACTGACTTGCTGTTATTGGTCGATATCCGTGGACACAGAAATATTCTGCAGTGAGAAGAGTGCAGCTGTGGGTCTTTAGTGGAGTGACTCACAGTTAACGAATGGAGACTAACTTGGTTAATGAGTTTAAGCCGATTAGTCTCGTATCGTTGGAGCTTCTGATCTGTAGGTTCATTAGGTCCCACTGGTAGCTCGTAAAGAGACTTGAAGCAATTAAATATAAATTGAAAATTCTCAATTTATTTGGGGAATCGAATAATATATGTTGATGCATTATAATATAAAGTTTATGAAACTTTATATTATAATTTTTTAATTAATTTCAAAAATTAATTCTTGAGAGAAAATATTTGAAAGAGTTCAAATAAATTTTAATATGAATTGGATTCATATTAATTTTAATTTTAATAAAATCCCTAAGATTAAATATATGATATTTAATTGGGGAATTAATTAATTATTTATTAAAATTAGATATTGTTCAGATAATAGATTTGAACTGATTAATAGACTTTTTCCTATTAGGAAAAGGTCTTGGCCTTTACCTATATATAGGACGCCTGGGGTGGGGTGAAAGGCATCCCATTGTCTCTCCTTCTCTCAGAGATCTCTCCCAAAAGACTCCCCATAAGTCACTTGCTTCAAGAAGTCTTAAAGATATACCGGTGTAGCTGATTGGTGGTGTTCGCACAAGAAGGTTGCTGCGTTTTCAATCTTATTAGCAAGAAAACGATAATCGATCAAGGCTTTCTACAAAAGTAAGTTTTCTATGAAATCCTTGATCACTAGGATCAATCTAGTTGATCATTTAGCATGATTATAACCTACATACAACCCATTAAATATAGATTTATTGCTGTAATATTTTGCAAATTGTATTGGTATTTCAATTAGAATCTAAGACTTTGAGTAGGTTCGGTGATTCCTTCCGCTGCGCAGGGTCGTTATTCCTTCACAACCGACAAGCTTTACACGCACCTAACTTGCTGATTTGACTCCGAAACAGTCTGGGCTATTTTCTAGCATGGATTTCGTGACTCCCCAACCACTTTTTACTCTATAAAAGGCCAACAATCGAGAGGAAACACAAGCAGAACTCACTGGGAAGAAGAGGGTAGTGACAGAACCCATGAGTAGGGATGCCCGAGGTCCTTGCTAGAAGACGAAATTCTAACCTTAGTTAGACATCAAACCTTAGTGTTTTTAGAGATTTCACCCTATTTCCACCTTGTGAAAGGAGAGTAGAGTGTTGTGAGAACTCTAGAGGGATTGGATAAATTGAAAAACCCTAGTTTTAGTTACTGCACTATAATTTCCAGCACTTATCTCTTTTCATTACTACTGTACTTTTTACTCATTTATTTAATGGAAAGTTATTTGTTTGCATTATTATCCATCATGCGTAGCTAAATTCCATTGAGGGGTTCAGTATAGTGAATTCCCTTATGAATTAAATGACTTGAAAGTTGTTTATTTACCTAAGTTCGATTTTATGCATGTCATCCTTTATTGATTATCATTCTAATCTTGCTGAGTTTAACTTGATCACTTAACTTTGCATGCTATGTGAGTATGGTACTAAAAGGGTCAAACAATATCAGTTCTCATAAAGGTGATAGAGAAGAAAAGACTCGAAATAGTGTATTCGGTGTTATAGGGGATGGTCGCTTATAAAAACTATAGGGTTAGGTTGCATGCATGAATAATCTATGTCGGAGTCGAGTCAAAGAAATGTGCATAACGGTACTCGCTTAGTCTTCTAATGGTTCTTGGGAGCAAGGCCAAATAGGAGTTAAACCTAACCCAATGCATATCTAGACTTAGGTTAAATAAGCCATTACTAGAGTTATTTACCTTAGGGTTGAACTTTACTGAACACCTCGCTTTTATTATTGTTGTTATTTCTTTTTATTGTTTGCTTTATTATTTTTAAAAACCACAACATCAATTATTTTCCTTGGTTACCTTTTTAAGCAATTTAAGAGTAGTCTGTTCTTCAAATTTGTGTCCAAACATAGTCTCTGTGGGACCGATACCTTTGGAATATTTCCAAAGTTTTTAGTACGACATGCGATAATGTATACTTGCACTTAGTCGACTGAATTCATCTTTAATTTCTATTTTCCATTTTTTCCAACATCCACCTTCAGTTTACATCGCATCAAGTTTTTGGCGCTGTTGCCAGGGACTAAAACTGAAACCAGTTTTATAGGTTATAGGGGATGGTCGCTTATAACAACTATAGGGTTATAGGTTGCATGCATGAATAATCTATGTCGGAGTCGAGTCACAGAAATGTGCATAACGGTACTCGCTTAGTCTTCTAACAGTTCTTAGGAGCAAGGCCAAATAGGAGTTAAACCTGACCCAATGCATATCTAGACTTAGTTTAAATCAGCCATTACTAGAGTTATTTGCCTTAGGGTTGAACTTTACTAAACACCTCGCTTTTATTATTGTTGTTATTTCTTTTTATTGTTTGTTTTATTATTTTTCAAAACCCCAACATCAATTATTTTCCTTGGTTACCTTTTTAAGTAATTGAAGAGCAGTTTCTTCTTCAAATCTGTGTTCAAACTTCGTCTCTGTGGGATCGTGATAGCACACATTTATGCTATCTATTTCCTAGTTATTTTGGCTAGTTTTGTGCGTTAATTGTGAGCTTTAATGTCTTTTTGTGTTAATTTTGTAGAAAACCGAGCTCGTGAAGCAAAACCGGGAATTTTACTCAAAAGAGAATCAAATTAAAGACTTTGGACCATGAAAGAAGAAAAGAAAAGATTACATTTGAAGTGGAGGCCCAAAAAGCCCAAAAGAAAGGAGAAAGAATGTCCAAATCCGCATATGAGACTTCTAGAAGGACCGACGTCGAGACGTTGTCCTTAGAGCGTCTCGACGCTGGCTGGAGTAGGCGGCAAGAAAGGCATACGTCACAGCGTCACGACGTTATGCGTCTTGGGTAGCAAGTTAGTTTCGGATCCTCACCTATAAATAGGCCACTTCTCAATGGTTCAAGGCATCCAATTTTGGGGGGTTCTCCCCTAGCTCAATAGAGAGAAAAAGTGAGTTGAATTGAGAAGAAAAAGGTGGAATTGATCGAGGTTCCAAGGCTCGGGAATCGAGATGATCGTGACGGGAGCTTTGGATCAACACAATGGTTATTTCTTCCTTATGTCTTTGAAATTTCTTTTTGTTATTAAGTTAGGACCATGGATCAAGATTACTGGACCGAAATTATTCCCATTTGTGAGTAGATCTTGAGACCTAGGGTCGTTAATTTAGCTAATTGGATATTGTAGCTTAATTACTTGGACATTGTAACGAATATCTTCATATTTCATCTATGCAATTCATGCTTAATGCTCTTAATCCCTTGATCACGGATTGATTGATATGTTAGTCTAAATTGATACTCGACAGAGAAAAGTTAGAATAGATCGAAATTGTATGGCTAACAATTGCTTGGAACATGAGATTGAAAAAGAATTGTTAGAATTTTATGATGAAGTTGCTTAATGCCATACTATAATTATCTTCTCAAAAAAAAAAAAAAAATGTCATACTATAATTAACTAATGAAATGGACACATAAATTAGTTATGTTAGTATGAGATGTGGAGGAACTTGAAAAAGAAGTCCACTTAAAAATTCACATCTAGATTTAGGAAATTGAAGATTAGTAAGTACATTCATCCAAATAATTGAGCTACAAATCCAAAAAGCTAGTTAACACCCTAGGTCAAGTCCCCTTAATAGGACATTTCCATTCAATTGCATGATTCCTTTAATTTCTTGTTAGTACTTTTACCCTTAGAGTTGATCTTCTAAATAAAATTAAACATGATGGTTCTTGGTAATCAATGGATTCAATTCAAATTCCCTGTGGAAATCGATACTTGTTATTACTTTACCGTTTTATATTACTTAGGCAATCGTACGCTTGCGGACGTAGCAACAAGTTTTTAGCACTGTTGTCAGGGAATTTGTTATTTTTCCATTAATATTGAGAATTAAGTGTTTGATTTTAATTTAGGCCCCGTTTGATAACCATTTGGTTTTTGGTTTTTGGTTTTTGAAAATTAAGCTTGTAAACACTAATTCCACCTACAAGTTTCTTTGTTTTTCTAATACATCTTTTCTATGTTTTCAAAAACCAAGCCAAATTTTGAAAACTAAAAAAAGTAGTTTTCAAAAACTTGTTTTTGTTTTTAGAATTTGGCTAGGAATTCAAATGTTCCCTTGATAAAGATGAAAACCATGGTAAGAAACTTTGGGGAAAACAAGCATAATTTTCAAAAACCAAAAACCAAATGGTTATCAAACGGGGCCTTAGAAATTTATTTTTGCATTTTAATTTTTTGTTTGAGAAGTTGTGGCAAAATTTGAGGAGTTATAAGGTGGATAAGTTGTTTCTTGAAGATTTAATCATGGCAGATCAAGAAGACAAGGCAATTCGTGATTATTTCTTGCCTGAATTATCGTTGAACTACTCTGGAATAGCTTATGAGCCAATTGCTGCTGATAATTTTGAGCTCAAAGCTAGTCTCATTCAAATGGTATGAGAAAATGCTTTCAAAGGTCATCCATCAGAGGATCCACACAACCATCTGAGATCATTTTTGGTTATCTGTGGAATAGTAAAGATAAATGGAGTTAGCCCTGACGCTATTCGCTTGCAATTATTTCCATTTTCTTTACAAGATAGGGGCTAGAGATTGGTTAGATTCTTTGACTCCAAATAGTATTTTAAGTTGGAATGACTTAGTTAAGGCCTTCCTTACAAAATTTTTCCCATTAGCTAAAATTACAAAGCTTAGAACTGAAATTGGTATGTTTAAACAAATAGTGGAAGAGCAATTGTATGAGGCTTGGGAAAGATATAAGGATATGTTAAGGAAATGCCCACAACATGGATACCCTGACTGGCTTCAGATACAACTTTTCTATAATGGGCGTCTGAGCAGCCAGAATCCAAACAAAAAGGGAAACCATGTGAAACTGATGAGGTGAGTGCATTAAGATTTCAAGTCAAAGCTCTAACCAAGGCTCTAAATACGCTCTCAGGATCAAAGATTCCATGTTTACCTAAAGCTGAAATAAAAATAGAATCTCAACCTGAAGAAATAGTTCATCTAGAGAAGAAAAATCCTTTGGAAGAAATGTTAGGAAATTTCATAGATGAGACTAGAAATTTGACGACGAATGTTCAAGGAGCAGTATCGACGATGCAAGCTAGGGTAGAGAAACAAGATATTGTCATTAGTAAGATGGAAGCAAAGATTGATCAAGTGACAATATTCATGAACCAAATTCAGCAAGGAAAGTTATCTAATATCTTCGCCATAGACCCACAAGAGTAATGTCCTGCCATATCTTTGAGAAGTGGAAAAGTGGAAAACAGTTGAAAGAAGTTGAAAGAAAAGAAGATACAAAGCCCAGCACTAGGAAGATAGTGGATGAGGATGATGATCAAAACATAATAGAGGAACAGACAGCACCGCCAGTGCCAGATAAGTCGTCTGACTCTATTCCTCTAGTCCTTAATCGAATTCCTTATCCTCAAAGATTTCAAAAGAAAAAGTTGGATGCAAAATTTTCTAAATTTCTTGATATTTTTAAACGACTGCATATTAACATTCCTTTTGTTGATGCTTTGGAACAGATGACACACTATGCCGAGTTCATGAAGGAGATTTTATCAAAGAAGAGAAAGTTTGAAAATCATGAGACCGTAAATATGACTGCCGAGTGTAGTGCCATAATCCAGAAGCAACTACCGCCGAAACTGAAACATCCAGGGAGTTTTACTCTTCCCTGTACTATCGGTAGTTTGTTTATTAAGAAAGCATTGTGTGACTTAGGGGCAAGTATTAACTTGATGCCTTTCAGTGTCTACAGGAAACTTGGTTTGGGAGAATTGAAGTCAACCACCATTGTCCTGCAGTTAGCGGATCATTCAATGACGTACCCAAAAGGTATATTAGAGGATGTTTTGGTTAATGTTGACAAATTTATCTTCCCTGTAGACTTTGTAGTGTTAGACATGGAAGAGGACCCCGAAGTTCCTATCATTCTTGGGAGACCATTTCTGGCACCCTCTCGTGCTTTGATAGAGGTACAAAAGGGAATCCTAACTCTTAGAGTAGAAGACGACGAGGTAGTGTTCAATATTTTAAAGCATTAAAACACCCAAAGGAGGTTAGTTCATGCTTTACGATTGATTCAGTTGACACTATTATTGATGCATGTGTATAGTTAGAATCTCCTGTTGACAATTATGAAATAAGCATGCCTGATGTGTTTGGTGAAGAATTAATAGATGTTAATCAGGAAAGTGCTTTAATTTGTAATGAAATTGATAAATCTTTAGGAAGGGAGGAAAAATTATCATTAGATATTTGTGCTCAAGTTGACACTCCTCCCCCCGAATTAAAACAATTGCTTGCTCACCTACGTTATGCTTTTTTAGGAGAATCTTCTAATTTTCCTGTTATCATATTTGCTGATTTAAATAAAGTAGAAGAGGAAAAATTGTTAGATGTGTTGAAAAAGCATAAAGTTGCCTTAGGATGGTCTATTAGTGATATTAAGGGTATTAGTCCTTCTATTGTAATGCATAAAATTTTAATGGAAGATACTTTTAATCCCATAGTAGAACACCAAATAAGATTAAATCCAACAATGAAGGAAGTGATAAAAGTCGAGGTGTTAAAATTCTTAAACGCAGGAATAATATATGCCATATTTGACCGAGGTCCTTGCTAGAAGATGTCCGAGGTCCTTGCTAGAAGATGAAATTATAAGCTTAGTTAGACATCAAACCATAGTGTTTGTAGAGATTTCACCCTATTTCCACCTTGTAAAAGGAGAGTAAAGTGTCGTGAGAACTTTAGAGGCCCAGATTGGATAAATTGAAAAACCCTAGTTTTAGCTACTGCACTATATTTTCCAGCACTTATCTCTTTTCATTACTTCTGTATTTTTTACTCATTTATTCAATGGAAAGTTATTTGTTTGCATTATTATCCATCATGCGTAGCTAAATTCCATTGAGGGGTTCGGTATAGTGAATTCCCTTATATATTAAATGGCTTGAAAGTTGTTTATTTACCTAAGTTCTATTTTATGCATGTCATCTTTTATTGATTATCATTCTAATCTTGTTGAGTTTAACTTGATCACTTAGATTTTGTATGCTATGTGAGTTTGGTACTGAAACGGTCAAACAATATCGATTCTAATAAAGGTGATATAGGAGAAAAGGCTCGAAATAGTGTATTCGGTGTTATAGGGGATGGTTGCTTATAACAACTATAAGAGTTATAGGTTGCATGCATGAATAATCTATGTCGGAGTCGAGTCACAGAAATGTGCATAACGGTACTCGCTTAGTCTTCTAACGGTTCTTAGGAGCAAGGCCAAATAGGAGTTAAACTTGACCCAATGCATATCTAGACTTAGGTTAAATAAGCCATTACTAGAGTTATTTGCCTTAGGGTTGAACTTTACTGAACACCTCGCTTTGATTATTGTTGTTATTTCTTTTTATTGTTTGCTTTATTATTTTTCAAAACCCCAACATCAATTATTTTCCTTGGTTACCTTTTTAAGCAATTTAAGAGCAGTTTCTTCTTCAAATCTATGTTCAAACTTAGTCTCTGTGGGATCGATACATTTGGAATATTTCCGAAGTTTTTATTACTACATGCGATAGTGTATACTTGCACTTAGTTGACTGAATTCATCTTTAATTTCTATTTTCCATCTTTTCGAACATCCACCTTCAGTCTACATCGCATTAGTGAGGCACACCAAGGGGGGTTGTTATGTGGTGTGCATCGAGTGCAGAAGCAGCTTCAAATGGTTCTTAGTAGGTTGGAGATCACCGAACAACAACTTCAAACCTACTAGAGTTATGTTAAACGAAGAGACGCCACATCGAAGAAAGTTATGCAAGCAAATTTTTCGAAACCTTATCCTGTTTTTCCGGTGTTCCCTGATGATCTCATGAATCCCTGGATTCCACTGTTGTCTGTAGTTAGAGAAGAGGATGAGCAAGAAGCAGAGAATGAAGACTGAAAAAGGGAAGGCTCAGTTCCAACGAGCAATTATTTTGTTTGATCATTATTTTTTTTGTTTGTATTTCTATTGTTTTTTACTTTCTTTTTGCTTCTTCAATGTTATCTCTGATCATGTAAATCTTGGGTCCAAATATTTCAATTTTAATGAAATCTGTCTGTTCTTATTTTGGTACAAATGAGTGTATATCTAACAAATTTTTCTTCTAAATTTTTGGAGCTTTGGACTTGTCAACTTAGTTAGATTAAGGTATTTTGATCTCCAGAAACCTTTTGCTTGAGCATTCCTTCTAGCCTAGTCGTGGCCGCAGTAAAAAGTTCTGAGGTAGCTAACGTGCGTCGTGTTACTAATGCGCAACAGCCTGCCCGAGTGCAAGTATACACTATCAAGTAATAACTCTGGCACGTGGACCGACGATTTTGAGAATTTTGTTGAGACTTTGAGGAACCTCGATCAAACTTCCTCTTTTGGCCTGCGTTGGGCTCTGGCTCTTTAACCACTGGGGTATCATTCACAGCTGACATACCCATAAACGTAGCCGCTCGAAGAGCTGCAACATAATCAGCTTGGGCAAGGGCCCCTACAACCCGTTGCACATCATCTTTGAGGCCCAAAATGAACCTCTTAGTCTTCTTAGCTTCAGTGTTCACCATCTCTGGTGCAAAACGAGATAACCGCGTGAACTCCAGCTCGTACTCCTCCACCGACTTTTCACCCTTCTTCAAGGCTTGGAACTCTGCCTTCTTCCTGTACCTGATAATCGCAGAGTAGTACTTTTGGAAAAACGCCTCCTTGAACTTGAGCCATGTGACAAGACCTGAGTTGGTATCAATGGATCTCTCTGTTGACCGCCACCACATCAGCGCATCCTCCCTAAGCATCAACACAGCCCATGGGACTTGCTGAGCCTTGGGGCACCCCATGTATTGGAAAATCTCCTCTATCGCGGCCATCCAAGCCTTCGCTGCAGTAGGGTCCACCATCTTCCCATTGAACGATGGCAGGTCATACTTCTTGAAATCTTTCAAATACCTGGAGCCCTCGATTGACCCCATCTGATTTTTGTTCTAATTTGCCTTAGGTGCCTGATTGGCATCGACATTACTCAAGAGCGCCTGAAGAGCTTCTAACGTCAGGGTGACCATCTGTGCCTGCGCTGGGGGTGCAGGATTTGTTGGAATCTCATCCTCTGGTTGATTGTCGGCTTGATGATCCACAGGAGGATCTACTGACCCAGAGGTACATGACCTTTACCATGACCACAACCACGTCCACGTCCTCGATCGCGTAAAGGCATAGTCCAAAAAGAAAAAGGTATCAAATATGGTCAAGCTAACATCTTCCATGCTGAAAACAATAAGAATAAGCTCATTCTATCCCTGCTACCTAGATGAACTAACTCAAGTTTCATGCATAACATAGATCATCATTCATAACACTCTTTCCTACTTGGTACTTACATACCTGGCGATGACGAGGTGTGATTACTTGTGCTTGGCTATGGGGAGATCTGATGCTTACGATGTAAGTGAGTCTACAGAACTTATAAACCTGGCTCTGATATCAACTATAACGACCCAACTGGAAGGAAGCTAAAATATGCTGAAAGTCGGTATTAAATCATGGACATAGATTTTTTTTAGAAAGACAAAACGGAAGAAATAAATAACTTTCATTTACTAAAAGAGCCCAAAACATAAGTTAAATTCATAAATTTTAAAATGGAAACATCATAAACATAACTCTGAAAAACTCATATTTTTAAAACATCGTATATAAACCAAGAGTTCAATCCTACGACAACAGAGACTGGAAATAACAAAAGAAATGGACACATAAATTGCAGTTGCAATCCCATAGCCAACAAAGTCACAGCCCTCACTAAGCGCTAGACATCCTCAAGTACCACCTGAAAGGGAAACTAACGTAGCATGGGTGAGTATATAAGAATATACTCAGTAAGTAGCCCACGTAAGAGCTGAATCTGATAATCATAAAATCAGGTAAACTGAAACTTAACTTCTAGGTCTTAACATCTTAGGAACCTAACTAGAAACATAAATTCGGGTTTCTAACCCCAGGGCCATACTCGGGTTCATGTAATGTTCTCCCTAAGGTGGTTTCCTGTCCACAACCTGTGCCAACTATGGTGTTCTGTGGGTCAGTCGAGTAAGGCAAGTAAACTAGGGACTAGCTGGCAAGCTGGTGCGTTGTTAGCTGAAATGTGGATGTGAGATAAGGTGATAGATAATAATAAAGATAAATTCAGCCAACCTTAGTGCAAGTATACACTGTCGCACGTAGTAATAAAAAAAACCTTAGAAGTATTTCAAGGGTATCGATCCCACGATGACTAAATTGGAAACTCAGATTTGAAGAAGAAACTACTCAAATGATTACTTAAGATAGGTAATCCAAGAAATAATTGATGATTGGTTTTTGTAAGATAAATAAAACAAATAAATAATGAAATAACGATGATAAATAAAACGAGGTATTCAATATAGTTTCATCCCAAAGGCAAATAACTTTAATCATAGAGTATTCAACTTAAGACTAATCAAAGCATTGGGTCAGATTTAACTTATATTTGGCCTTACTCCCAAGAACCGTTAGAAGGCTAAGCGAGTACCGTTATGCACATTTTTGTGACTCGGCTCTGACATAGATAATTCACGAATGCAATCTATAACCCTATAGGTTATATAGGGTGCCTTAGGCAACTTGCCCTATACCACCGAACAATCTCTTTAGAGCTTTTTCTCCTATATCACCTTTATGAGAACCGGTATCGTCTGTCCCTTTCGAAATCAAACTCACATAGCATGCAAAGTCTAAGTGATCAATTTAAACCCAGCAAGATCAGAATGATAATCAATAAAGAATGACATGCATTGAATAGAAACTTAAGCGAATAAACACTTTCAAACTATTAAATCATAAGGGAATTAACTATATTGAACTCCTCAACGAAATTTAGCTACTCATAGTGGGATAAAGTGCAAATAAATATCTTTTCATTGAAATAAAGAATAAAGAATACAAATAAATGAAAAGTAACAAAAGCTGGAAGTAATGACAATAGCTAAATATTAGGGTTTTTTTTTTATCCAATCCTTCAAGAGTTCGCTCGTCACTCCACTGTCTCGCTTTTACAAGTGGGAATGGGTAAAAATCCCTACAAACCCTAAGGTTTGATGTCTAACTAAGGTTAGAATTCAGTCTTCTAAGAAGGACCTCGGGCATCCCTACTCATAGGCATCAACTAGGGTTCTGTCACCTCCCTTTTCTTCCAAATGAGTTATGCTTGCATTTGACATTGAATCAAGGCCTTATATAGTGTTGGAAGTGGTTGAGGAGCTGCGAAAATGGTGCTGGTAGGTAGCCCAGTCGATTTTGGGGTCAAAACAGCCGGTTAGGTGCGCAATAGTCTCATTCAAAATGACCCGCGACCGACTCGGAACTGCCTCTTTTTTTTCCAGAAATGCGATCGCATTTTTGGGTAGTTTCTAGCTTCCTCTGCTTTTTCTGCACAACAACAATTTTAGTCAAATTCCTATCAAATTGAGTCTTTTTAAACACAAATAAACATAATTTGACAAATGTGACTCTCAACTTCCTAACTTATCAACTTTAACATATTTTGAGCTTGGGAACAGTAAAATTGATCTAAAACGTATGTTTGGTTACATTTCCTCATAAGTATTTTTATACACAAGTTATTGTATACTTAAAAGCTCTTTTTAGAAAAGTTGGTCTCAAGTGTTTCTCCCAAAATGATTTATTTCTCAATCTCATTTTCTAATAAGTCATTTTTAGTGCTTGCCAAACACTAGAAATTTTTTCAAAATGATTTTTTTTCAAAATTAAACACTTGAAAAGTTAAACCAAACACACCCTCAATTGGATTAAATTAAAAGTTCAAGTTTAAAATTAACTAGATTGAATATTTTCAAAAAATAATAATAATAAATAAGTAGATTGAATATAAAAATAAAAGTGATCCTTTTCCAAATTAAACAAATCTAAAAATTCAAATATAATTAGATATTAAATTTTAAATGTAAATCAGATAAATTAATCCATAAAAAAGACATTTAGAAAAAAGGGATTCCTAATAGATATTATATTGTAATTTGTATCATATCAATATTGTCACATGAGCACA
Organism: Luffa aegyptiaca; assembly: GCA_017139565.1. NCBI lineage: Eukaryota > Viridiplantae > Streptophyta > Magnoliopsida > Cucurbitales > Cucurbitaceae > Luffa > Luffa aegyptiaca. The sequence continues at coordinate 40,486,724 of CM029403.1, forward strand.
TCCTCATAAATGAGTAGACCAACTAACCACCCTAGTCTTAAAAAAATCTGTACAAAATTTTATTTCTATAGATATAATAATAATGATCTTCAATATACACCACAAGTTCAAGAGATATTATCCTAAATTTTTTGTCCTTTTTCAATTGCTCTCTTTCTCTACGTGGCCATTCTCTTTTGCTTCTTTAGCTGAATATCCATTGCAACTTTCCTTATTCTTCTCAGAGCTGGAAACTTCCTTCTCTTTCTCTTTCTCTTTCTCCTTCTCTTCTCTTTCCTTTTCAGCCATTTTTGCAGCTTCTTGTTCTTCTTCCTCAGCTTTCTTCTTCTTCTCAGCTTCCGCTAATTTGGCATTCTCAAGAGCTTCAATCAATGTCTTGAAACAATCATCCACTTCCTCGCCCTCCGATTTCGGCATCAAATTCTCAGCCACATCGGCAGGAGTCATGTCGGTCTCCTCCAACAACCGACGAATCTCCTCGTACGAATCATGCCATTCGACATCCAAATAATTGGTCGCAAGAATCTTAAAAGCCTCGAACCCACAATATCCCATTTCCACATGTTTGTCCATTCTCCCTCTTCTAATCAACGCAGGATCAAGCTTCTCCTTATAATTAGTTGTGAATATAATAATCCTCTCCCCACCACACGCCGACCAAATTCCATCGATGAAATTCAACAGCCCCGAAAGCGTCACCTTGCTTTCCTTCTTCTCATCTTCCTCCGCCTTCTTCATTGGATTCTTCTCCTCTTCACCTGCAGATTTCTTCTTCCGTTGGCCTGTCAGATCAAGCGAGCAATCGATATCCTCGATCACAATAATTGATTTACTCGAGATCTCAATCAGCAACTTCTTCAACTCAGTGTTATCCTTAACCGACGTCAGCTCGAGATCGTAAACATCGTACTCCATGAAATTAGCCATGGCGGCAATCATGGTGGACTTTCCAGTGCCCGGCGGGCCGTGGAGAAGATACCCACGTTTCCAGGCCTTGCCCACTTTCTCATAATACTCTTTCCCTTTCTTGAACTTCACCAAATCATTCACAATCTCTTGCTTTTTCTTGGGGTCCATTGCCAAGGTCCTGAAATTAGCAGGGTGTTCGAAAGGGACGTGGCTCCAACTGCTCTTCCTCCACCCATTGCTTCCGGAACTGTTCATATAAAGCTTCCTCTGGCGATTCTTGAGTTCCAGGGCCTTCCCTTCTTCCATTATGTGATTTATAAACGACCCAGTGATCAATTCCCTGTGGCGTCGGTGGAAGGAGAGTTTGAAGAATCTTCTCTCGTCCGAAGAAGTTGGATAGAAGGAAAAGGTTTGAACTTTGGACTCGTTTTTCCTGGAAGTCCACCAGATTTTGACGCCTTGGAACTCATCTGTGATCTCTTCGTTGTCGGCCATGCTGAGAACCAAGGACTTGCTGTTCTTGACGACTTCGGCTTTGAGGCGCTTGGCGCTGACGGAGCTTCGAGTGCTGAGGTAGTTTTGTATGGCGGAGAAGGCTTCGCTGCGGCGGAGGCGCTCGCCGTCGTACTCAGGGAAGGTGATCGTGATGTAAGGGTAGAGAAAGCCGAGCATTTTCTGGGTGTATTTTTCGATTGGGCCGCGGAGTTGGTATGGGAAATATTGTTGAATTATTGCCCAAATGAACATGATGGTCGCCATTAACGACCCAGCTTGAGTCCATAGCTCTGTCATCGCCATAGCCGTATGGGATTGGGATGTTTTGGAGCTTAAGGAGGGTAAAATGGGTAATTAGCAATTGAGATTTAAGGATTTGGATGAGATTTTGAGAAGGGGTTGAGAAGGGGTTATATAGAGGAGAGGAAGGAGGAAGGAGGAAGGAGGAAGGAAAATAGAGATGGATGGCGTTTACTCCATGGGTGTGCTATTCACCAAATTGAGTCTTCTTTGCGCAGCCCATGAAAGGTCGAGGGTGGTCTTTATTTTCTTTAGAAAAAAAAAAGAATATTATCTCTTTCAATAAATTATTAATATTTTTTGAGCTCTTTTAATAACTTTTGTAGAATAAAAATATTATTAAAATAGCAGGTTAAGTCATAAATTTGGTATGTGAGCATAGTTTGGATTGGGTGTTCTTTATCTATATATATATATATTATATCTATATCTATTTTATATATCTAATTGATTTTCACATCTACGGCTATTTGTCTCCTCTCATTGTTCGTTTTAGGTATCTCCATTGAGTTATTATTATTATAATAATGTTTTAGTTCAATTATGTCAATTTAATTAGAAAAACGTCATTCTCAAATATTATGGTTTAAATTTAATTTTCAACCTCTCAATTTATTTTCGTGATTTTCAGGACTAAAATTAGTTATCTCATCTGTTCACCTATGCTTTAGGTTTTTTTTTTTTCAAAAATAAAAAAGGTATCTCTCTTTTTTTCTTTTTTCTTTTTGATTTTCTTCATTTTTTTTTTGAGCATGATTTTCTTCATTTAATTAAATTGTATATGATTTAGTAAATTATGTGAAATACGGTTTGTGTATTTTTTTTTTCATGATTTGTGTCTAATGGGAATGATTTTGATTTTTTAATTTTTTTTTAAAAAAATCAAGTTTCATTCAAATTCAATTTTGTCAATTAATTTTTTTTGGTTTCATGTTTTGTGTCGAAAAGATTTTAATTTTGTCAATTATTTTTTTTTTAAAAAAATCAAGTTTCATTAAAATTTGATTTTGTCAATTTTTTGTTCATGTTTTGTGTCTACTGGGAGGATTTAGATTTTGTCAATTTTCTTTTTTTTTTTTTTTTAAAAAAAATAAGTTTCATTAAATTTTTATTTTGTCACTTTAATTTTTTTTTTTTTGTTCACGTTTTGTGTCTATTGGGAAGGACTTCGATTTTGTCAATTTTATTTTATTTTTAATAAAAAATCAAGTTTCATTCAAATTTGATTTTTTTTCAAATTTTGTTTCACGTTTGTGTCTTTCAATTTTTTCAATTTTCTTTTTCTTTTTTTTTTTTTTTTTTAAATTAAGTCAAGTTTCATTAAAATTCAATTTCGTCAATTAATTATTTTTTCACGTTTTGTGTTTGCAGGGAAGGATTTTGATTTCATCAATTTTCTTTTATTTTTTTAAATCAAGTTTAATTAGAATTTAATTTTGTCAATTAAATTATTTTTTCCCCACCTTTTGTTTCTACGAGAAAGATTTCAATTTTTAAAATTTTTGTTTTTTTTAAAAAAAGTCATTTATTTTTGTTTTTTGTTTCACGTTTTGTGTCTATGAGAAAGATTTAGATTTTTTCAATTTTCTTTTCTTAAAAAAATCAAGTTTCATTAAAATTTTATTTTGTTCAAGTTTTGTGTCTATTGGGATAAATTTCAGTTTTGTCAATTTTCTTTTTTTAAAAAAAAATTAAAATTTTATTTTGTCAATTTACATTTTTTTTCTGGTTCACGTTTTGCGGGAAAGATTTTGATTTTGTCAATTTTATTTTATTTTTTAAAAAATCAATTTTATTTTTTTCTTTTTTTTTTAATGAAGTTTCACTAAAATTTTATTTTGTCTATTATTTTTTTTTCCACATTTTGTGTCTCCAGAGAAGGATTTCAATTTTGTCAATTTTCTTTTTTTTTTTTCTTTTTTAAAAAAATCAAGTTTCATTTAAATTTGATTTTGTCAATTTAATTTTTTTTTGTTAACGTTTTGTGTCTTTTGAGGAGGATCCTGATTTTGTCAATTTTCTTTTCTTTTCTTTTCTTTTTTTAATCAAGTTTTATTAAAATTTGATTTTTTCAATATAAATTTTTTTGTCCATGTTTTGTGTCTATTGGGAATGATTTTGATTTTTTTCAATTTTCCTTTTTTTTTATATATAAAAAATCAAGTTTATTTGTCAATTAATATGTTTTTTGTTTCATGCTTTGTGTCTACCGGGAAGGATTTCGATTTTGTGGTTTTTTTTTAAAACCAAGTTTAAAAAAAAAAAAAAAATTTGTCCATTTAATTTTTTTGTTTCGCCTTTTGTATCTACTAGAAAGATTTCGATTTTGTCATTTTTTTTTTAAAAGTCAATTTTCATTAAAATTTGATTCTTTTTTTTCATTTCTTTGTTTCACATGTTGTGTCTACTAGGAAGGATTTCAATTTTGACGATTGTTTTTTATAGAGAAATTTTGATTGATAGGCCGTTTAAAATGCATATTTACATATATGTCAATATTTTTTTTAAGATTTTCAATATTAGATTTCCAACAATTTTTGTTACCATTATACCGTTTTGTCATAATTTACTTAAATAAAATAATTCATATATTTGCCTAAAATATCTTCTCATAATAATTAAAAATCTTTCACCTTCTCTCTCCCAAATAACTCCTTGATTCTCTCAAGATTTTCTCTCACATATCATCTCTCGCATTTGGGAAAAAAACTTCACCCTCCATACGTTGATCACACTCGCTTTACGCTCACGTCGGTCCTGTTTCACGGGAAAAGTTCCACCACGCCGGCCATTCACTCTCACGTCATTGTTTCCACCATCTCATCTTCTGAGCGTCGTTTCAAGCTTCCGTCAACACATCTAACGCCTCTGTCGATTGATGCTTCATTTTTTTTTTTTTTTTTTTGTGGTTCTTCTGTCGTTCTTGTTTAGATAGTCTATTGTTTTGGTTGCTACTGGTTGGAGTTCATTTACAGAAGGTATATTTGGATTTGTTATGTGGTTTATAAAATATATACCGTTTCTTTTCTTCTTTGTTTATTGGGTCATTGTTTACTTAGCTATGGGTTTATAGAGATCATTCACGTTCTTAGTTGTGTCATTAGGTTTATATAATATATAATATGGTTTATATTATATATATAATCATCTGTGTTGTTAGGATATTGTTAACTTAGTTGCATTATTAGGTTATTGTGCTGGTTTATATAATTTATCAGATGGTGTATATACAACAAAATGATGAACCCAATTTCAATCAAATTAGGGAACAACTTTCCTTCATGAATAATAATCAATATAATTATTAATCTCATTCCAACGACCACCATACACCATTCATATGTGAATGAGATTATTACCTATAAAAAAAATAATAAGGTTTATATATTATACATCTAAGTATATATTTATAGATAAAATATATTGCATGACCTATATTTATAATTATGAAAATTCACGTATGAACTTTATAAACAATGTCTACTACATAAGGAGGTTTATATAATATAAATTTAAGTATATATTTATGATACAATATACAGTCCGATATATATTCAACCGTCCCTTTGGACTCTGTATATTGATTATATATTATAATGCATGGTATATATTTATTATTTGAAGAAATATTACATTCTACCATCAATTGAGTGATAGTTCTAAAAACCCACTTATTGTATCATACCCTACCGATAGTTAGTATATTTATATCATTTCTGATTTAATAATGGATAGAAACATATTGTATATACGATACATATATAGACCAGTTCATATACATATATATATATATATATATACACAAATATATATTATATAAACGCTATACTATATAATTATTCTATATTTTATATAGGAAATAATCTCGTTCGTATATGTCGTTTGCATGATTAGAAGGAGATATGTTTTCCTTTTTTGGGGTGCGGTTATGAGGAGTGAGGAAGTATTTTTTTTTTTTTTTAAATCATCAACAAAACGTAGGAATTTTTGGATGAAAGTTGCCAGATTTGAGGGAGTGTCCTTTTTTTGAGGTGTGGTTATGAGGAGATAGAAGATTTTTTTTTTAAAAAAAAAAATTCATCATTGAAAATCGTAATTTGAAGGAAGTTGTGTTTCCTTATTTACTTTTTTTTTATTTATTTATTTAATAGGTAGAAGTTTCTATGAGGGCTAAAACGTAAAAGGACCTTGACTTTTGTGAAAAAAAAAAAGAAAAATGGGTTCAGCAAACCTTTTATGAAATAAATGGGAAAGTTAGACATTTACAAAATATGAGGCCTATATTTAGACTATTTATGTACTTATCCCTTTTTTATAAAATCAAGTTTCATTAAAATTTGAGGTTTTCAATTAAATTGTTTTTTCAATTAGACATACAAATGGAATAAACTTGAAAGTTTAGAAACAATTATTTTACCAGTTTAAGAATTTAATGGATATTTTGAAAGCTGAGACATGCAAATGGAATAGACTTGAAAGTTTAGAGACAATTGATTTACCAGTTTAAGAATTTAATAGTATTTCCAACGCTTAGACATACAAATGGAATAGACTTGAAAGTTTAGAGAGAATTATTTTACCAGCTTAAGGATTTAATAGATATTTCAAAAGCTTAGACATACAAATGGAATACACTCTTGAAAGTTTAAGGACAATTTTTTTACCAGTTCAATGATTTAATAAATATTTCAAAAGTTTACCCAATACAAATGGAATACACTTGAAAGTTTAGAAACAATTGTTTTACCCGTTTAAGGATTTAATAGATATTTTGAAAGCTTAAACATACAAATGGAATAAACTTGAAAGTTTAGAGACAATTGTTTACCATTACTTATGTTGATTTCGTAACTTAAGTAGATCTTACTATTTATGTTAACATTATCTTACTATTTACTAATATTGATTTTGTTTTACAGATGTGGTGGGTGATGTAATCCCAAGTTAAATCGATATCAGTAGGAAGAACTAATGTCAATCATTTAAAAAAGAGAGAGATTATATTGATGGACAATAAGTGTGTATCAAAATGTAAATCGTCAGCAATTGTTTAAACTTCTATAAGAATGTATATTAAATTCATTTTAGTTGATAATATTTTACTCAAATTATTACACGTGCAACGCACGTGGTAAAAATCCTAGTACGATCTAAAAAGGGCTTTAGAGAGAAACTTTTGATTTCCTCTTTTGCCCCTTCTTAATGATTTTTTTTTCTTTTTGTCCTTTTTAATTTAAATATAAATTTATTTATTAATACTTATTATTTATTATTTAAATAATATTTGAATGATGTTATAAAATCTCAAATTTTTCATTTGATAAAATCTATACAATATTTGAATAAATATGATTTGAAACAATATTTGAATGCTTTTAAAATCTCCACCAATCTATCTTTCTTTCTTTTTTTTTTTGGAGAAAAAAGAAATTCATTAACTACGAAACTAAGAGCAATACAGAGAATTTAAGTCCTTATTTATAACAGAGGCTAAAAATAGGGGAATATCAGGGGGCCAAAACAAACAACCACCTTCTAGCACAGAAGGAGACCCTTGAACGCATACAAAAAATACCGGACTTCGATTCAGACCCACACTCTCTTTGTGGATCCTAGCACCAATCTATCTATATCTATATCTAAATATATTTATTATATACTATGACTCAAAGGGAGAAACTTTTGATTTCACCTTTTGTCCTTCTTAATTTAAAGGTTTCCTTATTTGCCCTTTTTAATTTAAATATATATTATGATTTATTTTGATTTACTTCTAAAGCTTCAAATAGAATTAGGAGTTGGTTAAAACAACCGCAATGCATAAGTTATCATTGACATAATATTATTTGTTAATTGAAATTTCAACTAAAAATTATGTATAAGATAAAACTAATTTCTAATTTATCTACATAAACAATAATAAGATGTTGAAACCAATTGCTTGTATTAAATTAAATAATATAATTTTTTTTCTTTTTACTATTTTATCCATGTTTACATTTATTCATATTTTAAAATAAACTACAAATTTCACGTGCATAGCACGTGTTGGTTACTAGTTATATATAAAAGAGTGTGAGTGTGAATATGAAATAAACTTTTTTAGACACTATTACCCTTTATTTATTTATTTATTTTTTTTTTAAAAAAAGGTTATTGTAATGGGTTGCAATTTATGTTTTCTATTTTCAAATATAACAAAATTGAAAAAAAATATTTGCAAATATGGAAAATCTGTTAAATTAATTTTTGTTATTCCTGTTTTGCCATTTATTCTATTAATGATAGGCACTGATAAACCGATATCATTTCTTAGAATTCTATCTATTTTTTTTGTCATGGCCATCAGTGAAAAATGTAAATGCAAGAGGAATATTCCAAATGAAAAGAAATTGAAATGCTCAAATTGAACTAAATTTTTTGTATTAAAATTTTTCAATGACTATCACATATAGAATTCTATCTGTATTGAAGTCTATCAGTAACTATCACTGATAGTATTGAAAGTCTATCAGTTGAGTTATAACTTATATTTTAATCACTTATAATTGCAATTGTGATTAAAGTCTATCAGCGATAGGTTTCTATCACTATTAGATTTCACTCACAATAATAGTCTATCAACTAAACATTAGTAATGCTCAAACATAATTTTATTTATTGAAGTCTATATCAATAACTATCACAAATAGAATTATATTTGTATTGAGTTTATCATTGATTGTCACTAAAAGATCACTTCAATACAAATATAATTATACAAGTGATTATCATTGATAAACTTCAATACATACAAAATTCTATCAATGACAATCACTAATAGACTTCTATTATTTAATCGATCAAATAATTTCATTGGTGATCATAGTCACTAATAGATTTCAATACTTCAATATACAAAAAGGATTATCTATCAAATAATAGGAGTCTACCGGTGACTATAAACTTCAATGCAAATAAAATTCTATTTGTGATAGTTATGATATCATTGATTTATAAATGGCTATCAGTGATGGAAAAAATTCTATTTTGCTATTTGTATAAGCAGCGTAAAGATTTATATTAGTTGCATAAAAACTTGTATAATGGATGAATTTGAATAGAATATGAGATGGATAAAGTAGATACATGCTACTACATGAGAATATCTTAGTAATGTTGGTTTTTAGAAGTAAATTCATGCACAATCTAAGAAAATAAGATATAAAATGAAAACCTTAATATGTAATTAGATACTCAAATTGAACTAAATTTTTTTGTGATAGTCATTGATAGACAGATAGAATTCTATTAGTGATAATCGTTGAAGTTATAGGTAATTCTGGACCACTCCGAAATTCAAGGACTAAGTGGGACAGCACAACACTGACCTGAAGACATGACCAGGAGGCGAACCCCGCGTGGCCCGAGTCTTCCCCCTCCACAAAGTTCCTAGAGTCCTTGGGCCACCTCGGTTCAATCTAGTTCAGCCTGAATTTGTCTCCAAAGGTCTAGAAACCCTAAACAAGGAAAAGGTAAAATAAACCTCTCTTGATCATGGAAGAGGGGATATCCCGAAACTCATTCTCTAAACCCTATTCTCTTACTCTTGCTCCCTATCTTCCTCTCATATTTCTCCTTACTGAATTAAGCATCAGAGGCGGTGTGGCAAGCACCACATCGGTGTGCAGATTTATCTTGTCTTGTAGGCCACACGTCTTCCCCCCTCTCAAACAAATTAACCATTGGTGTCACGTGAAGGTTAGGTGAGTTCTCCCTGTCCGAATTTTGACATCAACAGTTGATATCACTGACAGTCGTTGGTTATTAGTTTTTGCTGTATTTGTAAATAGTTTTAGATTTTGCTATATTTGCAATTATTTTGACCTATTTTTCTATATGTGCAAGTGCCCCTCTAAAAAATACCTAAGATCCCACATTTGATAACCATTTAGGCTTTTCGTTTGATAACCATTTGGTTTTTGGTTTTTTGCATTTTTGAAAATTATACTTGTTTTCTTCTAATTTTCTTACAATGAGTTTCATCTTTGTTAAGTACACATTTGCATTCTTAGCCAAATTCCAAAAACAAAAACAAGTTTTTGAAAACTGTTTTTTTAGTTTTCAAAACTTGACTTGGTTTTTGAAAACAATGGAAGAAGATAGGTAACAACACATAGAAACTTATAGATAGAAGTAGAGTTTGTAGGTTTAATTTTCAAAAACCCAAAACAAAAACTCAAATGGTTATCAAACGGGACCTTAAGTTTTGGTTTTTGGTTTTTGAAAATTATATTGATTGTTTTCTCGTAATTTCCTTACAAATGGTTTTCATATTTTTGTTAAGGACTCATTTGAATTTCTAGCCAAATTTCAAAAAGAAAAACAAGTTTTTTGAACATTATTATTGTTTTTTAACTTGACTTGGTTTTTGAAAACATAGAAAGAGAGTAAATAATAAAAACAAAAAAACTTATAGGTGGAAGTAATGTTTATAAGTTTAATTTTAAAAAACCGAAGGTTTATAAAAGAGGTCTAAGTTATTAATTTGTTTTCAAATTTTATTTCTTTTTTTCTTTCAATTCAAGTCTTCATGGTTCTTCTCTCCCTCCCAGCCATCCAAACTCTCTCTATCCGGTACTATGTCACACAATTGTGGTAAATAGTATTATGGATTCACTTGATATTTTTAGTTTTATTTCTGTTGTATATTTGTAACAGAATAGTCAATTAGTTACCCATTTTGTTAGTTTGTTATTTAAGAGTAACAAAGTCTTGTATTTTTCCCTGAAGATATTTTTTTTTCTGTATTTAAGGAGTAGATGATTGCATCAGTTAGGCAATCTTTCGGGAAATAAGAGATTTCACATTCTCTCTCCATTAAACGTATTATGGTATCAGAGCAAACGCTTCTTCATTAGCGTACTCTATTCCTCCAATTTCTTTTGATCTCTCTTCTTGCATCATTGAATTCACTGATCAAGTTTCTGTTTATTGTGTGTTCTACGCACTTTCTTTGAATCTTTGATCATGTCGACAACATCAAAATCTGTTGATCTTTCAATTGATGCTTCTGCCGAAAATTCAACGATTGAGTCTCAACTCAATCCTTATTCAATTCATCATTCGCTAGGTCCAACGAATGTTTTGGTAACACAACCGTTATTAGGAGCAAGCAATTACAATTCGTGGAGCAAGGCGATGGTCATAGCTCTTTCTGGAAAGAATAAATTTGGGTTTCTTGATGGAACAATTAAGGAACCTACTGCTGGAAATCTTAAAGCGGCATGGAAATGTAATAACAACATCATCACTTCCTGGATTATGAATTCCATTTCTAAAGAAATAGCAGCAAGCCTAGTTTACACAGGAAATGCAAAGGATCTATGGGACGAGTTAAAGGAACAATTTCAGCAGAAGAACGGACCACACATTTATCAATTGCGCAAGGAATTAGCCACTGTTGTACAAGGTAATTTGTCTGTTGAGACTTACTTTATGAAAGTGAAGACCCTTTGGCAACAACTTAATGAATATCGCCCATCTTATACTTGCACCTGTGAAGGTTTTAAGCCACTAGTTGAACATATGAATTCTGAATATGTCATGGTCTTTCTCATGGGACTCAATGACACCTACGCTACCGTGCGAGCTCAAATCCTCTTGATGGATCCTATTCCATCTATCAATAAGGTATTTTCTTTGGTAATTCAAGAGGAACGTCAACGCTTGGCCGGACATAAAAATTCTATTGATGAGTCTATTACTCTGTTGGCCTCTGAGTCAAATAAGAGGTTGAATGCCCCCAATCATAATGCTCGAAAGAAGGATAATCAAAGACCTATTTGTTCTCATTGCGGAATCAAAGGTCATGTTGTTGATAGGTGCTACAAGTTACATGGTTACCCTCCGGGCCATAAATTCAACAATCAACATTCTTCGAATTCATCTGGTTCAAATCAACGGTCAGGTTCTTATATCCAAAATTCTTCTTCTGTGAATGTTGCTAATCATGTTTCTAGTGGTTCCACAGATCAATCTTCTCAAGATTCTTTTTTGGCAAGCTTGAATACTAGTCAGTGTGCACAACTTATGGATATGCTACAAAGTCATTTATCTGCTGCCAAAACAGAACCAATTAAAGCCTCTACTACACATGTAGCAGGTATTACCCACATGGCCATGACTTCATCTCATGATCCTTATACTATGTCATGGATTATTGACTCTGGAGCATCTAGTCACGTTTGTTTCAACAAACATATGTTCATAAATTTACGGAAGGTTTCTCATACAACTGTTGTTTTACCTACACACTCTCGAATTTCGGTTGATTATATCGGTGATGTTCAACTTTCTCCTTGGTGGTTGTTAAAAAATGTTCTTTTGGTGCCAGAATTTACTTACAACTTGTTGTCTGTAAGTGCTTTACTTAAGGATGAAAAATATGACATCACATTTTCTGGTCATATGTGCTATATTCAGGACAAGTCACTATCGAGGATGATTGGCAAGGCTGAATGTGTAGATGGGCTTTATTCATTCTCCCTTCCTCAGAAATCTTCTGCTATTGGTCCTACTTCTGCTGCAATGGTTTGTACAGTCACTATTGATACATGGCACAATCGTCTAGGGCATCCGTCTCCTAAACGATTAGAGTTGTTACGAAATACTTTAAAATTTTCTACTGCTTCTTCTACTTGTCATGTTTGTCCTCTTGCTAAGCAAAGACGTCTTACATTTCCTTCAAATAATCATGTATCAGACTCTGTTTTTGATTTGATACATTGTGATATCTGGGGTCCACTTGGTACTTCTACTTATTCTGGTTTCTCTTATTTTTTGACCCTTGTTGATGATTGCTCGCGATATACTTGGGTTTATTTAATGAAGCATAAATCTGATGCATTGACCATAGTTCCTCGATTCTTCAAGCTTGTCCATACTCAGTTTAATAAGGTGATTAAAGTCTTTCGGTCTGACAATGCACCTGAGTTACGTTTTGTTGAATTTTTTGCTTCACAAGGAACTTTGCATCAATTTTCTTGTGTTGAACGACCCCAACAGAATTCAGTTGTTGAGAGGAAGCATCAGCATTTGTTGAATGTTGCTCGGGCTCTATATTTTCAAGCTCGTCTTCCTTTACGCTTTTGGGGTGAATGTGTTTTAACGGCTACTTATCTTATAAACAGAACTCCTATGACATTGTTATCTAATGCTGCACCATATGAGATTCTGTTTCAACGCAATATTGATTATGATTCATTGCGTGTCTTTGGTTGTTTAGCCTATGCTTCTACATTGACTGCACTTCGTAAAAAATTTGATCCTCGTGCTCAGCCTTGTGTGTTTCTTGGATATCCTGCTGGTATTAAAGGCTATCGTTTATACAATATTACTACACGACAATTCTTTGTGTCTCGTGATGTAGTATTTTTTGAAGAGATCTTTCCTTTTCATAAAGTTCAACTTGACATTGATTCTTTGGAAGATGATTTTCTCAAGGATTTTGTTCTACTTGCTCCATTATCTACCATTATTGATGTTGTTCCTCCTGTTGTTACCGTTGCTCATAATGATAATAATGGTGGTACTGATATTGCTTCGGATGTTGCTGGTACTTCTACTAGTGTTCAGTCTGGTGATGCTTTTGTTTCTACTGATGGTGATGTTGCTGGTCCTTCTATTATTGCTAATTCAGATGCTGCACATCCTAATTTTTTATCTTCAGATGTGGATTTATCTATTCCTATTGTTACAGAAGGTGTTGTTTCACGTCGTTCTACGAGATTACGACAACCTCCTGGATATCTTAAGGAATATCATTGTGGGCTTCTTCAACATGGTCATGTTAATGCCCTTGCTCCTTATCATTTGGGGAAATACTTATCTTATGATCGGTTTTCTGATACACATCGACATTTTTTACTAAATATGACAACTGAGTTTGAGCCAACTTATTTTCATCAGGCTGTTCGTTACCCACATTGGAGACATGCCATGGATGAGGAAATTGCAGCCATGGAACGAACTAACACATGGACTGTCGTGCCTCTACCTCCTGATCAACATACAATCGGTTGTAAATGGGTGTATCGCATAAAATATAAAGCAGATGGTAGTGTAGATCGTTACAAGGCCCGCCTTGTTGCTAAGGGATATAGTCAACAAGAAGGTATCGATTTTATTGACACTTTTTCACCTGTCGCAAAAATAGTTACTGTCAAGGTCCTATTAACTCTCTCTGCTTCTTTTGGATTGCCATTAGCTCAAATGGATGTGAATAATGCCTTCTTAAATGGTGATTTGTTTGAAGAAGTTTACATGTCCCTTCCTATGGGCTACAAATCTCGTTCTCTTGATCCGAGTAAGGGGGAGCCTTTAGTTTGCAAGTTAAATAAGTCAATTTATGGTTTAAAACAGGCCTCTCGACAATGGTTTACCAAATTTTCAGGGGTCTTGTTATCTCATGGTTTTTCTCAGTCTAAATCTGATTACTCTTTATTTACCAGAGGGGTTGGTTCATCTTTTGTTGCTCTTTTAGTATATGTGGATGACATATTGCTCACAGGACCATCTCCCATTGAGTTAGCTGCAGTCAAAAATCTTCTTTCCTCTAATTTCAAACTCAAGGATTTAGGCCCTGTTCGTTATTTTCTTGGTTTGGAATTGACTCGAACAAAATCTGGTATTTTTATTTCTCAAAGAAAATACTGTTTGCAAATATTGGAAGACGCTGGTTTTTTGGGGTCCAAGCCATCTTCTCTACCCATGATTACTAATTTGATGTTGTCTAATACTTCTGGGGATTTACTTGATGATGATGATGCTGCTTCTTATAGACGTTTGATTGGTCGTTTGCTATATTTACAAATTTCTCGACCAGATATATCATATCCTGTACATCGCCTTAGTCAATTTCTTAAGCATCCACGCACTAAGCATTTGGAAGCTGCTCATCACTTGCTCCGTTACTTAAAGGCCTCGCCTGGGCAAGGTATTATGCTTCGTGCATCTTCCAACTTTCAGCTTAAAGCCTTTGTAGATGCTGATTGGGGCTCTTGTCCGGACACACGACGATCTATTTCTGGTTTTTGTATTTTCTTGGGAGAATCTTTAGTCTCTTGGAAGTCAAAGAAGCAGCCTACAGTTGCTCGATCTTCTGCTGAGGCCGAGTATAGGGCTTTAGCCTGTATTTCCAGCGAATTGGTTTGGATATCTCAACTTTTGACTGATCTTCATGTGTCAATGCCCTTACCTGCTCTTGTTTACTGTGACAATCAAGCCGCTATTTCTATTGCTTCAAATCCGACATTTCATGAGCGCACAAAACATATTGAGATTGATTGTCATTTTGTTCGTGACAAGGTTATGGATGGGTTTCTCAAGCTCCTTCCAATTCGCACTAATCTTCAGTTGGCGGATATGTTTACCAAAGCAGTTGCTTCACCAGTTTTGCGTTCTGTTGTATCCAAGCTGGGTGTTTCAAATCTCCACACTCCATCTTGAGGGGGAGTATTATGGATTCACTTGATATTTTTAGTTTTATTTCTGTTGTATATTTGTAACAGAATAGTCAATTAGTTACCCATTTTGTTAGTTTGTTATTTAAGGGTAACAAAGTCTTGTATTTTTCCCTGAAGATATCTTTTTTTCTGTATTTAAGGAGTAGATGATTGCATCAGTTAGGCAATCTTTCGGGAAATAAGAGATTTCACATTCTCTCTCCATTAAACGTATTAAATAGGTCTTTAAAAATTAGAAGACGTGTAGAGGAGAAGAGGAGGAAGGAAGGAAAAAAAAAAAAAAAAACTCCATCCACATGCGAAAAATTAAACTCTTTCACATCCCCACACAAAAATATCATAAATAGTATCTTTAAATTAAAAAAAAAAAACTCATCTACACCCACACCGATGTATAAATAAAATGCTTGCGTACATTTATTTTCTTTTACAATTAATATTATTCACATGCCTCCACAAATCCCATAAATAGTCTTTAAATCAAAATCGAATAAAACCTTCAAATCTCTTTTTTCTTGCTATGTATAGCAGTAGACAAAGT
This sequence comes from Luffa aegyptiaca, assembly GCA_017139565.1. Lineage (NCBI taxonomy): Eukaryota > Viridiplantae > Streptophyta > Magnoliopsida > Cucurbitales > Cucurbitaceae > Luffa > Luffa aegyptiaca. The sequence continues at coordinate 40,502,474 of CM029403.1, forward strand.
CTTTTGTCCATTATTCACATCTTTATAAGACAATTCCGGTGTTTTTGGTTAAATTTTTGAGTGTTTAATTTTGAAAAAAAAAATATTTTGAAAAAAATTCTAAGGCAACCACTAAAAATGACTTATTAAAAAATGAGATTGAGAAATAAACCATTTTAAGAGAAACACATGAAACCAAATTTTTAAAAAAGAGTTTTTAAGTATATAATAACTTGTGTATATAAACACTTATGAGGAAATGTAACCAAACATATGAGTGTTTAAATTTTAAACAATTTTTATGCAAAATATTTATAAAAAAATATATTATTCTTGAAAAACACCTAAACTAAAAGGTATTCCAAACGAACCCTTTCTCTTTTCTTACGTGCATTATATTATAAACACTTTTTTTAGTATGTATGTTTATCAATACATAGTTTTATAAAAGCTCTATTCTTCATATATATCCTCATGCTCATTGAATAAATTTGTGGCTAAATTATAAAAAATATCCTTGAACTATGGGGTTTGTTTCAAAAATGCCCTTAAACTTTAAAAAGTTTCAAAAATACCCCTGAACTTTACAAAACGTTTCAAAAATACCCTTGCAATTAATTTTTGGATGGAAACCGTTAAAACCGTTAAAAATGTTTAGAAAATGTCATTGTAAAAAATTTAGTCAAACTCTTGGGATGATGTGTTGAAAGAGAAGATAAGCTCGTAGTGTATGAATACATGAAAAATAGGTAAAGCTTCTTATTAATTTTCATGGAAGTAGAATTTACGGTGAGGGAAGGAAAAAAAAAACATTTTCTAATAAGGTTATTTTTTAAAATCTTTTGAAAGTTAAAAAAGTATTAATGAAACTGAATTTTTTAATGGTTTTCATCCAAAAATTAACGACAAGGGTATTTTTTAAACATTTTATAAAGTTCAAGGGTATTTTTGAAAATTTTTAAAGTTCAGGGGAATTTTTTATAATTTAGCCTAAATTTGCACTAGGAATCTCTTCTTTGGCATAATTAATTTGGGCCCCGTTTGATAACCATTTGGTTTTTTGTTTTTGGTTTTTGAAAATTAAGCTTAAAAATACTACTCCCACACCTAAGTTTCTTGATTTTGTCATCTACCTTCTTCTTATGTTTTTAAAAACCAAGCCAAGTTTTGAAAACTAAAAAAAGTAGTTTCCAAAAACTTGTTTTTGTTTTTGGAATTTGGCTAGGAAGTTGAGTGTGTCATTGACAAAGATACAAACTATGATGAGAAAATTAGGGAAAAACAAGCATAATTTTCAAAAACAAAAAACCAAAAACCAAATGGTTATCAAACAAGGCCTTGGTGTTTTAGTGATATTTGGATCATTTTTTTTTTTTTTTTGACAATATGGGGGTGGGGGGATTCGAACCACAGATCTCATGGTTATCAGTACATCTTTATGCCAGTTGAACTATGCTCTTGTTGGATCAGTTATGCCATCAAGATTATAGATATATCTTTTGTTCCATTTATTATAGGAAATTTTCACAAGTGTTCAATTCAATATCTTGAAGGTGTTTAAGAGCATTGATTGCTCTTATTTTCTTTGTTTCAATTATAATCATATATTAACTTTATTATGTGCATTTTTTAAAATCAATTTCTTAACTTATTTTATTGGTGATTTTATTCAATTTTCTGTTTTCATCTTTTTAATTTTTTTCTTCCATAAATATTGAGAAATTTCTATGCCTCATGTCCAAAAGTGTCATGTCTTAAGCATGAATGACATCTATAAGTTTTACGTGGATTTGTAATATTTGTATTTTTTTTTTCCGTTTATAAAGACACAAATCTGTATTAAACCATCCTATTTTGTAATTGTTGAATGAGAACTTTCGACCAATCACAAACTGCCACATCGTTGTTTAAAATTAATGGTACAATTACAAATAATTAAATTTGGGACCAATTATAAATTAATAAGTGTACCAAATCTAATCCGTCGACAAAGTTGGTCAATTATAAAATTTTAAGACCAAATGTCCATTTCATCAATTAATTAAAAATCAATTTCATCAAATTTGGGTCATTTGACATTTAGGTCATATGGTTTTTGGGTCAAATATAAACCAAACCCAAATCCAAATAATTGGGCCCAAAGCCAATAAAGCTCAAGTCTATGTTGTTAGGCCCAAAAGTCACCGAAGTCCATCCATGGAAACTCTATAAATAGAGAGATTCTCCTCCATTTCAAGAGTTCAGAAATTTAAGCTCTTAACCAAGACCAGAGAATTCAAAGAGACTCCACAAAAAATGAAAGACAAAAGACTCCCTGAAATCCAAAAGTTCTTGAGTGTTGAACACTTTCTTAAAACTGAAGACCCTTCAAGACTTGAAGACTTGAAGACTCTAAGAATCAATTGAAGCTTCAGACTTGAGAGCAAGCATTCCAGTCCTCGAGTGAAACACACACACAAACAAGAGAGAGAATTAGAGGATCATATGCTAGAGATTATATTACACACATACAAATTCAATAAAAATAAAAAGTTATTCCACGTGTCTCATTCATTTGAAATTCTATGTGAACAAATTAGCACGCCCAGTGGGACCATCTCTACCTCTCATCTCTTTCTCTTACCTGAAGATCCAACAAATGTGATGACACCAAAGAAAGCTCTCGCGAATGTTATAACATTGAGTGACTCTTACACGGGACCTGTCACCCCAGATTTATTCCAAAGGAATCGAGATCCGGGAGGATCAAACTTCACTTGCTATTGCAAGCATGATTTCGAAACTGATTGAAGAATCCTCCAAAGACAAGATTTCTATCAAAGATTGTTGGGTTTTATGCCCTAAACTCGTGGATAGTAAATGGAAACATTATTTATTTATTCAATAAAGTTGTTATTGATGTTTATTTTAGAATTCCATTAACTCAAATCCAATAAATTGACATCCTAGGTTATTTAATGAAGCTTGAACAGTATGTAGTTGACATACAGGGGATCATGTTCAAGTAATAACCTAAAGGTGTATAGTATATGGATAAGGTTGGGTACCTTATCCTGGTGACACTATGGATAAGACCCACTTTGTATTTGATACAAACAAAATGATCGAAATCATTCGTGTAGAGACACGCGAGTGGGGGTATCCTATGCAATAAGTTTGCATAAGACCAGATCGCGAAATATTTAATCATTAGATGTAACACTGTTAACTAATTAGATTAATATTTCATAGGATGACCTTGTAACTCGATCTTAATCCTGAGTGGGTTCTCTGTATGAGGAATTGTCCTTTGATTTATATGGGTGAGAGTGGTTCGATTCACCGAATCAATAAGCCTACCATTTTGGAGACAAGACCGAATGGAGAGCTGGGAACATAGCTTCATAAGATGGAATTCACTCTTTCCCGACTTCAGGGTAAGTAGATGAGTTGTTCCCTTAAGTGCTAATTCCAGGACTTAAACAAGGGACCCACCCTCCAACTGCCCTGAGAGGGACTTCTGTTCATTGTAGGACCATAACAGATTGTTCATTAGAGGATCAGTGGTACTTAAGGAGCAAAAGGTACAGGGAAAAACAGTAATTTGACTCAGCTGTAGTTACAAACGACTCATGAAGGATTGACTTACTGTTAATGGTCAATGTGACGCCCGTAATTTAAAGGAAATTCAAATTAATTTAGTTTGGGAGTTAATTTCGATTGAGAGGGAAATTTGAAAATTTGGAAATTTGGTGAATTTTAAAAATTTGAGCTGGAGTGACATTTTCGTAGTTATTGGGAAATTGGAGACAAGCCCAAGCCCATTGTTTTTTTAAAAATAAAACCCACGCAGCCCTAGGTGACTAAACTTCATCATCTCCCTTCTCTTCTCCACGAGCAGCCGCACAAGGGAGGGTTTTTTTTCAACACCATCTTCTTCGTCAAGCAATTTTCGGTCGGCGGTAGCAGTGGGCTTCGCATCTCCTCCGACGAGCTCACGGCGGCGCGACGTGCAAGGGTCGTTTGTGGTGATTTTCTGACCAGCTCGCCATCTCTCTCCGTCTCGCTCTCTCACGTCATTTAAGCAGCAGCAGGGTCAGGCGGGCTCCTCGATGGAAGTTCCTCCTCTTCTCGGTCTGACAGGTGCTCCATCTAGCGGTGTTCCTCGACTTCGGGTGGCGGGTGCGACGGTGCAGGCGGTTCCGGCGTCTTTTTTGGGTAAGGAGCGGTCCGCTCTCACCGAATCTCTTTCTCCCTATCTCTCTCCCGTCGGTTTTCTCTCTAAAGTCTCTCTCTCTGCTGGTTCATTTTCTAGCGGCGGCGGCGATTTCGAGCAAACCCCGATAATGGCCAGCAAGCTTCACACGTGCGGACAGCAGCAACGTTGGGTCTTTTGGGGCGAGTTTCCAACGATTTCTAGAGTGGGTAAGTGAGACTTAGAGTAGTTTTGGGTTTATTTACCATTTAATCAAGTTACCCATTAGTTGTAGTGTTCGATTTCAAGTTTGTTTGGCATTAGGAGTTTAGTTGTCGGATTGGAACGTTTTTGGAGACCTCGGATAGCAAGCGTATTTCTGTTTTGGCCTTGGAGTTAAAGAATTGATTAGTGTTGTTCAAAAGCATTAAGCCAAGGTAAGTGAACTTACTTTTGAACCCTTTTGATTGGGTGCACATATTTGATTTTCTAAAATTCTCGTGTTTATGAGTTGTTATTGAAATTTATTATGATTGTTAAAAACATGAGAATTGAGCATGAAAAAAATTATTATTTTAATTATGTATGAGTTTATGAAAAATTATTGAAAGCATGAACTTTATTATTTTTGCTTGTTGGTGGTCTCTCAAAATTCCATTAAAGGAATGAGATTAAATTAGTTATGAGTTTTATAAGTGTGTACATGAAATTGATGTACATTCAGAGATGCCTACACAGGACTTAGGGACATGAAATTGATGTACCTAAGTCGAGGTTTGTGAAATTGACGACCTCGAGGTTTTGTGAAATTGACGGCCTCCGTAGGAGACACATGAAATTGATGTGTTTAGGATATGCATGAAATTGATGTATATCCTCTCTCATTAGAAAGTTAAAATAAAGTTTAGAGCCACCAAAATTATATTAGTTGTTGATTTTTAAAAATGTTTTTAAAGCGTGACCCAACCTCAATAGTAGGGTCGCTTACTGAGTATTTTAAATACTCATTCTTTTCAAAAATTATTTTTTTCAGGTATAGGCAAGGGCAGGTGAAAGGCGATTGGTGAGAATCTGATAGACAACCATGAGGGAACTATTTTGAATTCCATATTTTATTTTTCTTCCGCTTTAAGAACTCTGTTTTACTTTATTTGTGATTTGTTTGAGAAATCTTCTAGAGGCCATGTACATTTATATTTTAGAAACTATTTAAGATTATTTAAAACTTTTAAAATTAGGGATCCCGAAGAAAAAAAAAGTTTTGTTTTAAGGTTTCTACTTAAATTAGTGTTTATGTTTCAAATTTTTTTATTTAAAAAGGTCTCCTAAGCATGCATTGTAGTAACGGTCCCGAAAAGATTATTTAAGAAGTCGGGTCGTTACAATCAATATCTGTGGACACAAAATATTCTACAATGAGAAGAGTGCAGTTGTGGGTCTTTAGTCGAGTGACCCACAGTTAATGAATGTTGATTAATTTGGTCAACGAGTTTAATCAATTAATCTCGAATCATTGGAGCTTTTGATCTGTAGGTCCATTAGGTCCCCTTACTAGCTCGTAATGGGTAATCAAGATCATTTATGTTTTGAAAAAAAAAATGAATTGTTCAAATTAATTAAGGGAATTTAAGTTAATTGTATAAGATACAATTAAATGACACACCCCACCCTAGATTACCCTACTGAACCTAGGACGTGGCATGTCGACAATAGACCCCAACCAAACTATGAAATCCATTGTTAAATCTAGGAAAACAAAACTCATTTTTCATTTAATCCATGGGTGGCTAACAAAACTTTTACTAAATAAAAGATAAAAATTTTGGCAGAATTTCCCCTGAAAATTGGTTAAAACACACCTAAAAATGAAAATACACTTCCAAATTATTTCTTTAAAATCCAACAACCACAACACAACCACAAACCAAAACCACTACGGGAAAACATAAATCCACTATTTACAACTCAACATAAACTCAAATGGCACAACAACCTCTATAATATCATGCTGGCCACTCTAGTTATAAAAACAAGACACCAATATTACATTTATATGAAAAATGATGTATAATCTAAATAAAACTAGTGGCAGATCTCGACCTCGATAGGCTCATCGAAAGCTCAAATGCTACTTGGTTAAAAACAAATTTAGGAAAAGAGTGAGCTAAAAATCCCAATGAGTGGTAATTTCATAAATAAATAATTTAGAAATAACTGATACTCTCTTTACGCAAAACTTCATAGCTCTGAAAAGCAATGCAAAACATAAGTTGTTTAATAATTCTCAAGATAATTAAAACAAAAAGAAATATGTATAGAAGTAACTCTTGAAAATAGAAATACAAGCCATAGAAAATTATCACAAATTTGTACCCAAATCTCTAGTCATACTGGCATAGAGTAATCTCAATACACCCAGCAGAGCAATCTTTGTCATACTATGCATCAAGTAATCTCAAATTGCATATCAGAACCATTTCTGTCATACGTGCACACAGAGCAACCCACGAAGGCTAAGCACCCTAACACATGGCCCAAAACCTACATGTGTGCTAGGGTAGGTCCAAGGGACCTCTTTCTATACTACGGAAACACATTCACATAGTATACAGGAAATCACAATAGGATTTTCTCTCCCCTCCTTAACTCTTGTGTACCCTCATTGTGATGTCTCGTGCATTGTGGTGTAATTAATTCCATGCATCTAGTCGAATGAAAATGTAAATTTTATTTGGGCTTGTATTATGGGATTATTAATTTTTACCATGATGTTTGGGTAATTGTTCTTGGAATTAAAGCGTTATATCAATTTATATCCCTCCCTAAGGCTCAATTAAATTGGTTAGTGTTGGTTATAAGGTCGGTTTAATGCGTTGAAATTCCACGCTGAATTAAGGGAATTAAGTTGGGAAGTTCCTATTCTTGGAAGTCCTATTTTTGGGTCTTTGTTATTATGTTGTTAAGAAATTAAAAGAAAAGAAATCAAGAAAAGAAAAGAAGCCCTAAGTTTTTCATCTCATCTTCTTCCCTCTCTCGTTTCGTTATAGCCGCCAGACCCCTGCCTTTTCTCTGTGCGTTTTCGGCCAGCAACCTCTTCCCTCTCCGCGTTTCGCGGGTTCCAACCGTCGTCTCCCTCTCTCTCTTTTGTGTGACCCGCCGTCAGCCCCTCCCATGTCTTTCTCTTGTCGCCGGCGTAATACCCACGAAGTCATCCCTCATCCGTGTCGTTTCCGGTGAGCGTCTTTCGTCAGTGTTCTTCTCTGATGAGTAGTAGCACGCACGATTGACTCCTCCTTAAATCAATAGTAGACCCACATCGTTCTTCCTCTTCTACGAGTTGCTACGTCTGCTAGATCCGCAGTTCAACTTCCTTTCTCTTCGATTTGTGCATAAGGTCTCTTCCCTTTTCAGTTTCCTTTCAATTTCAGCAAGCAGCAAGTTTAATCCTTTTTTTCCTCTCGTTTTTCGACCAGGACCCGCGAGTCAGTTCGTCCTCTGCTTTCCTTCATGATTCTCATCCTCAACAAGTCCAAGACCGTGTGATTAAAGTTGTGGTTTGTGAGTCTTTGCGCTATTTGGGTTTAGGAGCTTCGAATCCAACATTCCACATCCTGTTCAGCATGTTGAACTCGTTCAGTAAGCTGTAGGCATTTAACCCATGCTTAATTGACTCTAATTTTAGAATACCCACTTGCTAATAGTCTTGTATTGCTGAATGGTGCTTTGTTTGTTGCTATGTAGTGCCTACTTGGGTTAAAAATGGTGTTCGGTGAATACCCACAACCTGAAAGGCCTTGAATTTGATTAACCATAACCCGGTGAATTGGAATCTTTGTTGTTGGATCGTTTCGAGCGCAAATCGGCTTGTATTCAAGGTTGTTTGAGCACTGATCGGTAAATTCCAACACCCTCTATTTCCTTTATTAAGTCTTTTTAGTGCTTTAAATCAATTCCTAACCCTTAGAAGTCGTTGCTTGTAGTTCGGGCTCTTTAGGCTCTCTCGGTTGGTTCTGTTGGTCTTTTAGGATCGCTTAGGAGCGCTATAGGTAAGTAGTTTCTACTTGTTGGGTTGTGTTTGATTGCCTAAAGCATGTTTGTATGTTTACTTGCTTTACCGATATACTTGTGCGAAGCTTGATCTGCTACGTTGTTAATTGTTGAGTTGCTTGAGATGAACATGACTTGTTATTCTAAGGCTTAAATGAGATGTTTGAGTTAAAGCATGACTTGTTGTGCCTATAGCATGTTGTGCTGCTTGAGACGAGCATGTTTTGTGTTGTTAAAGCATGATGGGATGTCATGTTAAGCATATTTAGTTAGGCTAGCATGTTGTCACGGGATGTGTAGCATGGGTTTAGCGGTTGCGTTACATGGCGCGCAATTCATGTGTAGGTGTGCAGTGTGGCGTGTAATTCACATGTCGGTTTTGCGTTACATGGCACGTAATGCATGTGTTTTGGTTTTGTATAGCATGGCGCGTAATGCATGCGTCTGTTTAGCGTAGCATAACGCGTAACGCATGTGTTTGTTGCATAGCATGACCAAGAAATCATGTGGGCTAGGTGCGCAGTGTGACGCGTAATTCACGTGTTAGTTTGCGTAGCATGGCACGTAATTCATGCGTTAGGTGCGGAGCATGACACATAAATCATGTGATATCTAGTAGGGTAGTGCATTGTGTGGGAAGCATATGCATAGTGGTTTTACTGCTTTCTAAGCATGTTGAGTGTTATGGCTTTTAAAGCATGTTATCTACGTGTGAGAAGCATGCTGATTGTACTTGGTTGTTGTTTGTGACTTAACAAGTGTGAGTTGTTTACCAGTATTGTGGATTGTACTGATACCCCCTCCTTTTCTCCCCCCCCCCCCAACATTTTAGATGTTGCAGGTTCGGAGGATGAGCTAGACCATGGTGGTGAGGAAGAGGAGAACTACGAGGAGGAATCCTAGAGTGTTGAGTTTTCCTTTGTTTATGATTGAATAGGCTAGAATTGAATTGGTTTAACTGTTGTTTCTTTTATAGTGAGAGATTCACCTGAGTTGGTTTGTGACTTAACAAGTCTTAGTTAGTATGTTGCTAAGTTGAAATGTTAGACTTAATAAAGAATTAGAAATATGTTCTGTTGCATGGTCTAGTTTAATGCTTTCATCTAGATGTTGCTACGAGACCTGACTCGTATAGTGAAGTTAGGTTGTAAAATCTGCATTGTAGTGTAGTTTGGTTTTGGAAGCGTTTAGAAGTATTTGTTTTGTTTATCAGGTTAAAAGAAATTTTGGGTTAGCCCGTTTTACGCCATTATGTTGCCGAATTTTTCGGTACATTCGGTTTAAAATGGTTCAGAGTCGTGGTTAAGGGTTTAGAGTTGAAGTAGCGTTGCTAGGCTAGTGGTTGAAAAATCTAGGGCGTTACACTCATTATACTTTTCAACAATAAAATATTCCAACTTTATCAACTCTTGATTATTCATCTTCTTCTTCATTTTTCCATCCACAAGCATTCCTCCCCCCCCCCCCCCCCATCTTCCTTAATTTCTCTTTCATTCCAACAACTCAATTCCTCATAAATAGTTTCACATTAACTTCAAGAAATAACATATTCAAAATAGACAACCCAATACAAATCATTAAAGGAGGATATAAGAATTCACTAGGCTAAATCTCTCACAATACTCATATTTACCGTAATATTAATACAAGTTTAAAAGAATGATAAACTAACTCATTTGTATCAACAACTTTCATTCCTAGTTTCCTCATTTTTTTTTTCCATTTTCTTATTTTTCATTCTTACAAAAAAATTTGGGTTTTCTAGTGTAACGACCCGACTTCTTAATAAGCCTTTAAGGGACCGTTACGACAATACATGCTTTGGAGGCCTTTTTAAATAAAAATATTTCGAAATATAAACTCTAATTTAAGTAAAAACTTTAAACAAAACTTTTATTCGGGATCCCTAATTTCAAAGGTTTTAAATATGCTAAAATAATTTCTAAAACATAAATGTACATGGCCTCTGGAAAATATATCTCAAAACAAATTTACAACTCAATAAAGTAAAACAGAGTTCTTAAAGCGGAAGAAAAATAAAATATGAAACTCAAGTCCTCTCATGGCTGTCTATCGGATTCTCATCCATCGCCTTCCACCTGCCCTTGCCTTTACCTGAAAAAAAATATTTTTTGAAAAGAATGAGTATTTTAAATACTCAGTAAGTGACCCTACTATTGAGGTTGGGTCACGCTTTAAAAACATTTTTTTTTAAACCCAACAACAAATATAAGTTTGGTGGCTCTAGACTTTATTTTAAACTTAGAATATACATCAATTTCATGCATATCCTAGACACATCAATTTCATGTGTATTTCTAGTGAGAGAGAATATGCATCACTTTCATGCATATTCTAGACACATCAATTTCATATGTCTCCTACGGAGGCCGTCAATTTCACGAAACCTCGAGGTCGTCAATTTCACAAACCTCGACTTAGGTACATCAATTTTATGTCCCTAAGCCCTGTGTAGGCATCTCCGAACGTACATCAATTTCATGTACACTAACTTAAATTCATTCCTTTAATGGAATTTAAAAGAGACCACCAGCTCAACCATTTTACACGTTAACAAATGCAAGCGATGATAATGAATTTCATGCTTTCAATAATTTTTCATAAACGCATACTCAAATAAAAGATAATAAACTTTCATACAATTCTCATGCTTTTATTAAATAAAATAAATTTCAAGGATAACACATAAGCACGAGAATTTTAGAAAATCAAACGCGCGCACCCAATTAAAAGGTTCAATAGTAAGCTCACTTACCTCGGCTTATGACTCAGGATTTCAATTCAAGCAAAGCCGACCTCGCCCTTGAATTAAGCGATTCGAAACTCCAATTAGCGGCTGGTCGGAAACTCAAAATTGCTCCAATTTGATAATTTTGACTCCAATAACTTAGGGAACCTTAAGTCAAAGACTAAACTTCAATGGGTAATCAACCAAGGGCTAAAATCAACCAAAAATATCATTAATCCAACTTACCCAAGGTAGATCTCACCCACAAATGTCGGAAACTCCACCTTCCGCTGCTGTACGTGCTTGAAACTGACGAAGAACTTGCTGTGGCCGCGCGTGTCGAAGGTTGCAAGTTCGCCGGAGGTTGTCTGCGCCGCCGCTAGCCTGCTCGCTGCAGAGAAGAACGCACCGTCGATCTGCTCGTTGGCGCCGCCGCTTGAGCCGCTGCACTGCAGAACCACGCTGCCGTCGAAGAGAAAGAACCACCGGAACGAGAACGCTGCTGCCGCCCTCGAACTCGCCGGAAACGAGCGCCGCCGCTGAGAACGAAGCCTTCGCCGCCGCTTCGTGTCGTCGTCGGTGAGAAGAAAAGATGAAGACAAGTCGCCGGTGAGAGGTCCTTCACGGCTGCACTATCGTGGAGATGGAGAGAAAGGATGAAAAATCATCCACCTAGAGCTGCATGCTTCATCTTAAGAAAACCCTAATGGGCTTGGGCTTGACTCAAACTTCCCAAAAACTACGAAAATGCCACTCCAGCTCACACTTTTAAAATTCACTAAATTTCCAAATTTTCAAATTTCCCTCTCAACCATAATTAATTCCCATACTAAGTGAATTTGAATTTCCTTTAAAATACAGACATTACATCTAGTTCCTTTTCTTTCTTTTGTTTGAATCAACCCCAAACAAGGAATACCCATAAAAATCTATGAAATTTCTTGAACCATAGAAAGAACCTATAAGATTTTTGGGCATAAAAAGAACTCATGAACTATCATCCAAGTTTCCTATTTTTCCAAGCTATTATCACGAGAAAAATCACTTACCAAGTTGAATCCTTGTTTAAGAGCTTCTTTGAACCATTTCCAGCATTAACCTAAGTTTTTCCGATAAGATTCCAACGACCACCCCTTCTCTCTTTTTCTCCCTCAATTTCTCTCTTTCCCTCTGTTTTTCCACCACCAAGAACAAGCCTTTCCATTTCCTTTTTCTTTTTGTTTCTTCTTTCTTTTTTTTTTTTTTTTGTTTTTTTGCTTTTCATGGGTGGTTCACGTGAAGCCACATTTTCTTCCTTTTTCCTAATTGGGGCAACTAGATAAATGGTCATTTTTAATTCAACATTTTGAAAAAAGGCCATATGTTTTTTTCATTTGAAAAATGGCCAATTGCTATTTTTAGTAGGTTTTTTTTACAACGAATCGGACGAAAATACCTCTGAGCGAAATCTAAATCTAATTAACCGATAAATTCAAATACAACGTAAATCCAGTGAACTATAAATTCAAATACAGGAGAAAATCTAGGGTTTACATTTAATTTAACAGTCCATTGAAAATCAATAAAATTCAAATTTAACAAACATAACAAATAAATAGCTTAACTGTATAAATTAATAATAGGGAGATAGTTGTAGAATTAAAATATATATATATATATATATATATATATATATATATATATATATATATATATATATATGTTAACTTTTACCTTAAAAATAACATGAATCAAGGGAGAGGGTTGATTGATAACAAAAATCAACCAAAATAGCATGAATCAAGGGAGATAGTTGTAGAGTTGAAAAAAAATCGGTTAACTTTGTGTGTATTTAAATTACTAAATTCATTTACACACAATTAACCAAAGTGTATTTAGTAAACTTGCAAATAATTTCAATCATCTTGAAAAATGGGAAAAAATCATTACTCACAAATGTTACTAGAACAATAAAAAATATTCAAGTTTATAAAAAGAAAAATTATGCAAATATAGTGTATTCAATAAACAAATTATGCAAATACAGTGTATATAAATTAACTGACCTACTAGACAACATGCAAATAATTTCAGTAACTGTTTCCTTTAAGCTTAATTCGAAAATTGGTATTTAGTATTCACCTTGTTCTTTAAAAAAATTTTGAAACCCTTGAGATTCTTCCCATTTTCTTCCTTTTGTGCGATCTTTCCCATTTTCATCTTCTTCCTCCAACCATCACAAAAGAAATTGTTGAGAAACCTTCGATCTTCTTTTGGGCACCTTTCTCCATTCTAATCTTCTTTCAAAAGCTTTCATTTGGAAACCATTGAAGACCTTGAAAAAATTGAAAAATACTGTGTTGAAAAATAGGATACAAGGAGGAAAATAATGATAGATAAATACAAAATACAATATTTAACAATGGGAAGTAGTGAAGACCTACAAGTCGTTGAACAAGACTATGATTTCTGGGTTGTTAGAACGATGAAGATGATTGGATAATAAAGATATCAATTTGGATAGTGAAGATGCATGATTTGAGGATTAAAAATAGTAAATCTTAATACATGTTTATTTGTAGGGATTTAAAAGATAAATCCATAATTTGAAAAATATAATGAAGACAAACCAACTAGATTTCGTAAATCAAGGAAGAGAATGATTTTTTTTATATATATAAAAAAAAGTTTAATTCAACGAAATCAGGGGTGAAAGAGTATAATGGGAAGAAAAATTCATTAGGAAATAGGTTAAAAAAACGGTTTAGTCATTTTTCATTAAAAAAAATATGTTTGGCCATTTTTTAAAAATACAGTGTATTTGTGGCCATTTATAAGAATTGATCAGTTCCTTGATTCATGAAATTAGAGGTTACAGATTTATTTGACTGAGGGGTAAAAATGGTAGTTTGTATCACACGAAAATAGGTTATAAAACCGGTTTGACCATTTTTCATTAAAAAATCCGGTTTGGCCATTTTTCAAAAGTACCCTGTAAGTTTTGGCCATTTCTAAGGATTTCCCTTTGTTTTAAATCCTCTTTCTAGAAGTTGGGCTTGGGTCTTTATTTTTATTTTTTTTTCTTTCAATCTATCTTGTGTTTTTTTTTTTCACTTCAAGCCTTCTCGTCCATCAAAATATTTCAAAATAAAATAACTCATATATCATATGAATATCCAAATGCTATATGACCAAAAATGGGTCTTACAATTAATTTTTTTTTAGTACATCTCGGTCTTACAATTAATATAATATATATTGATGCATTATAATATAAAGTATATTTTGAATTAGATTCAAAATTAAAATATATAATATGAGAAAGATGTATTTGAATATTATTCAAATAAAATGGTTAATTAAATATATGATATTTAATTAATATTGAATTAATTAATTGATTAACTTAATTAAATATGATTTAATTGGATGTATTAAATTAAACTTTATATTATAATTCATTTAATTAAATTAGTTTTATTAAATCAATTAATAATATTAAAAGAAGGAGAGGGAAAACTTCCTAGCACGGTTGTTGGGAAGTGGTGAGTGGAGAGAGGGAGGTACAACTTCCCTCTCTCTCTGGTAATATTGCAGAGAATCTGCAATTTGGGTGTGATACACAACTTACGAAATCTCTCATTCTCTCAAGCTCTATTTCTAAAACACAGAGACTTCATAATTGCTTTGTAGAAGAAAATTCTCTCACCTTTCAAAATGCTTAGTTCCCACAAACCCAACCTTCATCCCAAAGGATAGCGGGGAAGATCAAATGGTGGTGTCCAAGGAGTTTGGCGTTCTTTGTTCGTGTTGTTGATCACTGGTTGTGGAGGGGAAGGAATTATTGCTTTTTGTGTTTGGAGAATCCGTCTACAAACGTAAGTAATTTTTCTTCTCTTAGGCTTAACCTTAGATAAGCATATGATATAGTTATGCTGTTTTTTGTTATACCATTTGTGAATTTTTTCTAAGAGTTATTAAAACACAACGCATTCCCTTCAAAGACAACCCATTATTTGATACATTCACTCATGCCTCTGATAGATCAAAGGACACACCAAATCCTGATGTGATGTCTGTTATGATGGCTGATGTAGACTCCGATGAAAAGATGACGGAAATGGAAAGAAAACCCAACCTTGTGATGAATGCAATTGAGGAAAAAGATCATGAAATTGCTCATTTGAAGAACCAGTTGCAAAATCGAGTGACTGTTGAATCAAGCCACACCCTTACTGCAGAAAAGAATAATAAGGGGAACGCTATCATCCAAAAGGATCAACCACAACATTAAGCTTTAGTTGTCTCTTTGTTTGTCCAACAATTGCAGGACATGATTATGAATTCCATTAGACTAGTACGGTAGACCCACTCAAAGTTCCCTCTTGTATTCCAAACCGTATACAAAGAGGAATGAAACTCTGAGAATGCCCACTACGTATGAACCGCCCAAGTTCCAACAGTTCGATGGAAAGGGGAATCCGAAGCAACACATCACCATTTCGTTAAAACATGCGAGAAAACTAGTACTCAAGGAAACTTGGTTGTCAAGCAATTTGTCCGAACGCTGAAAGGAAATGCGTTCGATTGGTACACTGATCTGGAGCCTAAAACAATTGACAGTTGGGAACAATTTGAGAGAGAGTTCCTAAATCGCTTCTACAGTACGAGGTGAACAGTCAGCATGATGGAACCAACAAACAAAAAGCAATGGAAGGGTGAGTCAGTCATCGACTACATCAACCATTGGAGAGCCCTGAGTCTCGACTGTAAAGATAGACTCACTGAAGTGTCCATTGTTGAAATGTGCATCCAAGGCATGCACTGAGAACTTCTCTACATTCTACAAGGGATAAGATCTCGTACCTTTGAAGAGTTAGCTACTTGCGCTCATGACATAGAGCTTAGCATCACTAGTAGAGGGAATAAGGACCTTTTAGTCCCAAATGTGAAGAAAGAAAGGAAAGAAGTTAAAGGCACTGAGAAAGGCACGAAGAGTGTCACAAAAGAGTCCATGGTCGTCAATATGACCTCTTTGAAACTTTCCTCAAAAGGAAAGGAAATCAAAACAGATAAGCAAACGGAGGCAGGTGAGAGGCGTCGCCTAACTTGAAAAGAGAGACAGGAAAAAGTTTACCTCTTTCCAGATTCCAACGTCCTAGATATGTTGGAACAGCTACTAGAGAAACAACTAATTGAACTCCCTGAATGCAAACGACGAAAGAGTTAGAGAAAGTCAATGATCCTAGCTATTGCAAGTATCACCGAGTCATTAACCACCTAGTGGAGAAATGTTTTGTATTGGAGGAACTGATCCTTAAATTGGCTCGTGAAAAAAGAATTGAGCTAGACCTTGATAAGGTAGTGGTTCAAACTGTAACAACTCAATAAAATGCGAAATAATCAAAGAGAGTATCATTGTTATGCACTAATCCAAGTATAAATCAAGCATAACCAAGTAATATCTGGAGTATTCCAGGGTCAGAACACAGAGAAGGGAAAAGAAAAACTCAAAAAGCTATCTAACAAATACTCAAACGCATGGCACTAAATATGATATGAAAGAAGATTGCGTTAATGATTCTTGCGATAAAGGAAGTAAGATAAAGAGCGTGCAATAGAGGTAAAAGAAAACAAATGAGAGAAACTATCAAGGCTTGCACCGCAGCAACCACAGGCGTTGATAAACTACTCTGCAGCGCATAGTGTGAATGAGATGCTAATGATGCTTAAGCGAGAAATAAACATGTGATTCCCTTCCGTTATTACACTTGCGTTTGGCGTAGGACTAAGAACGTTTGTGTTCACTTAGTTCATGCGTTAGCGCAGTTCTCTAATCTACTTACAAGTGATTGAGTTATTCCTAAAACAATCTAAACACATTCATTAATTATCTCTTGCGGCAGTGCTAATTCTAACACAACCTAGACTACATGCAATGCGTTAACTTGCTCTACTTAGATATTTCCACATGTGTTACCCTTTCGAGATTTATCATGCTGCTACCACAACCGGCTGGCCAGGCGGGAATTAGTAATGAAAATATTAAAGCATTTAAGTAGAAAGCATCAGTTTCATTCATTCAAACACAACGCATACTAACAGTTTATCGCCACATGGGCGCTTAAGTAAAGCCTTGATAAAGGAAATTAACTCATGCTACAAGCGGAATACATAGCGCAATACATGTTACAACAGGAAATGACTGCACTGGGCAAGGATTCTTCCTTTCTTTCCACTGATCTTTTTTCTCTCCCCCTTCCTCGTATCGAATGGGAGCATAAATAGGTTGAGGATGTTGACTTCTCCAAGAAATGGGCTTGGGTGCTCCACTCTGCCTTTGCCAGCTTGCAGCTCAGCCACATGTCAGGTCTAGCGCCGAACAAGGTGCCAATGTACTTTCCACGTGCTTGGTTTAGCGCCTGCGTTATAAGATTGCTTGGGCAAGGGAAGAAACTACAATAACCATGCGTTGGATAACAAATATATGTGTTTTCCGCCGCATCAAAGAAATGTACCTTGAAGATTTAATTACCGCAATTCTAAGCTTTTATGCGTCCATTCGACACATCATAACTTTTTCCAGTCTTATTTAATTTAATTTTAGGTGATAAATAACTTGCTTTTTGCAAGTTATCAGGTAGCTTGAAAGCTAGCTCTGCTACATTGTTTTGATTTCTTCTAAAGTGATTGAGTATGATTAATGCATGACACGTGTACATAATATCAAGGAAAGTGATCTTGTGGATCAATTGAATATTATTGTATTTTTCATTTTTTAGTAGTAGTTTGTTATTTAGTTATGGTTGGTTGATTTTTTTGTTAAGTTTTTGGGTTGGTAAGAGGAAACCTATTTAAATAGGGGACAGTCTCTTGTATTTTCAATACTTTTTTTTTTAGTTTTTTTAATCAAATATTTGAAATCATCTTCTAGGTAATATGTGAGATTTTGAAAGGGTTTCGTATGTTTCCTCCTCATTTATGTATTTTGATAATTCATTGAACTCCTAACAAACATTAATCTTTATTATTATAGAATAAGACAAGAAAAGATTTACTTATATGTGTTTGTAGATGTGCCTTTTGATTCATGTTTGAAATCTTTTCTTTTTCCTATGATTGTCATTTTTAATAAAGCATAACTTAATCAGTATGGCTCTTGCCAGGGCAGCTCCTAAAAAATTTATTATTTAATTCTTTGACTTTTAATGTTAGCACTATTGGACTTCAGGTTGCTTCTGCTATGACAATATGGAAACAAGTGAAGCCAACCCTTGAGGCAAACTTTGTGGAATGAAACTTTGAACATTAGACTTGGAACAAAGGTACTTATAATGCTTATCTAGTTAAAATGAAGAAAGTTTTTATAAGAAATGGATGATTGTGGAGTTGAATATTTGAATTAATTATTTTTCTTTCATATTTATCATATGTAAAATAATGTAAAGATTTTTACTGTCAACTGGAGAGAACTTTCTTATTATGTTCATTCGTGCCGTAATAGCATTTACATTGTCTTGGGGTAGAGGAATGACCAAAAAACTTTGTTCTTAGAGGCCTTGAATCAAATTTGCTCCTTTGGTTGGTTTTAATATGAATAGATAGTGAGTGTTAAAGGACCACAGATTTTGTGTGTTTGACTTGAATGATAGCTTTCATTCAAATTTGTCGGGTTTCTGTGTTGGTTCTGGATTTGTTTTTGGTTTGGGCTTTAAGGTGGACTTCGATTTTATTGATGCTCCCGTCAGCTAAAGTTATTGTAAATTTGGAACCTTCAATTTAGTATAGTTGCTTTGGTAATTTGGAAACTGGAAATATTATTATCTTTCCCACTTCTTTTCCTTTTTATGACACTGGTTTCGAATGATTTAAGTAAGTGATAATCTATCGATTTAAGTAAGAGTTCTAAAATCAGTGACAATCTATCGATTTGAAAGTGTTTAAAATGTAGAAGTTATTTATGCTTATTAGTCTTAGCAGACATTAGTTCCTTGGTTGTAATGAGTGCAATAATTAAGTTGTCTTTGGTACATATTAAACTTGATTGTTCTCATTGTCTTCTTCTTCTAAGATTAATGAGATTCAGTCTTGAGTATTTCTTTAATTCATTGTAATTGTTTCCTTTAATTCATTGTTGGCAATTGTATGTGTTGTTTCTCATAGTGCATCTTTTTAATTAGTTACTTGTTCTTTATATCTTTTCCGATCTATTGTACGAGGTGTTGTTTTGAAAAGGCTTCCATTTAATGGCTTATAGGATTGTTGGACAACATCGTTGCTAACATGTAAGCGTCTAGAACTCTTATAGTTCTTAAAACTTTTACATTTATGTTATTCTTATGTTAAATTTAGTTATACTAGTTTAATATTGTTAGTATGTTGATTATGAATAATTGTCATTGGATATTGATTATTACCAATCCTTAGAAGAATTGTGTTTATGTATTGAACACCCTACCTAGCAAAATTTAATAAGTTTTCAAAAAGTCATAAATCCATACGTCATAAATCCTATCATTGGGTTTATTACCAATCCTTGGACTCCTTTTTATACTTTTGTCTTGGGTTTATTTCCTTTGCAGTCCCTGTGTTGTATGGAGTAGGGGTGTTCATCGGTCGGTTGGAGTCGGATTTGGGCTAAAACCGATGCCGACCACCAAAACATCGGTTGGTCGGTTTTAGTTGTCGTCAGTTTTCTAGAGGTTGGTGACGCCGATCGACCAAACTCACGATCGGTCGGTCGATTTTTGTCGGTTTTGTAGTTCTGGCGAAATAAAAAAAATACGAAAAGAAAGAAAAAAAAATAGAGAAACAGGAAGAAAAGAAAAGAAAAAATGGCGAAATAAAAAAAAACGATCTTGAAGAAGAGGAAAAGAGATGAGAAAGAAGAAAGAGAGCAAAGAAGATGAAATCGGTGAAAGATGAGGTTAGGAGAAGAGAAATGAAGAAAGAGAGAAGAAGAGAGAAAAGAGAAAGAAAAAAAATTTGTGAAGAAGATGAAGGAAGGAGAGAGAGAGAAAAGGGAAAAGAAAAAAGAGAGAAAAAGAGAAAGAAGATGAAATCGTGGAAGGGGTTAGGATATTGGAAAGAGAAGAAGAAAAGGTAAAAAGATAATGGAGAGAGAAAAAAAATAATAATATTTTTAAAAAGTAATCATCACTTTTTTAAATAGAAAAGACAGCACACTGCACAATGTGCAATGTGCAGTGTGCACTGGCCATAAACAGCACACAGCATTATAGCACGGTGGTTTAATTTTTTTTTTTTAATATTGAGATAATGATCGGTCGGTCGGTCGGAGTGCACACCGACCGACCGACCGACCGACCGACCGTCGGTTTTTTCATGCCGACTAAATATAAAGAAAAACCGACCGAACCGACTCGATTCGGTCAGTCGAGTCGGTTTTCGGTCCAACTTTAAACACCCCTAGTATGGAGAACGACCTATTGCATCACCTATGGTGTTAACAATGTATTTAAGGCTTTTCGCATTCAATAGGCAGTGGCATGGCGTTTACAATGCAACCATTACCTCTTTAAGTATTTCCTTGTTTGTTAAAGTTTCATAGTTTGTGTTGGGTTTTATGCCCTAAAACTCGTAGATAGTAAATGTACTTTTGATCGAACATTAATAAAGTGATGTATTGTTCATTTATCTATGTTTGTATTATGCAATCTTGTCTTATTAATCCTAATCCAATAAACTAAACATCCTAGGCTAATAGAATGAGGCTTGAACTAGTATGTGGGGACATACGGGGATCGATGTTCAAGATTTAGCCTAAAGGGTCTGTACTATAGGGATAAGGCTGGGTACCTTATCCTGGTGACACTATGGATACGGCCCGCTTTGTATTTTGATACAAACGTGTTGATCCAACGCGTTCAAGTAGTTGACATGCGAGTGGGGGTATCATGTGCAATGAGTTTGCACAAAGACTGGACCGCGAAATAGTTAACCACTAACTGTAACACCGTTAGTTAGTTTGGTTTCTATTTCACTAGGATGACCTAGGCAACTTGGCCTTAATCTTGAGTGGATTATGGACTCCTGTCCATGAGGGATTGTCCTTTGATTTGTACGGGTGAGAGTGGCCTACACGCCGACTCAATAAGCCTACCATTTTGGGGACAAGATCGAGTGGGGAGCTGGGAACATAGTCACACAAGATGGAATTCACTCCTTCCCGACTCTAGGGTAAGTAGAGGTGTGTTCCCTTAAGTGGTGTCTCCGAGTCTTGAACAATGGGTCGTACCCTCTCTATGGCACGAGAGGGACTTCTGTATGCTGGTTGGACCTCAAACAAGTTGTCCATTAGAGGAGCACTGGTACTTAAGGATAAAAAGGTAGCCCAGGGGTAAAACGGTAATTTGACCTACCTGGGGTACGAACACACGTGAAGGGCTGACTTGCTGTTGATGGTCGATATCCGTGGACATAGACATATATCTGCAGTGAGAAGAGTGCAGTTGTGGTTCTATAGTGGAGTGAATCACAGTTAACGAACATTGATTAACTTGGTTAATGAGTTTAGCCAATTAATCTCATATCGTTGGAGCTTCTGATCTGTAGATCCATCAGGTCCCACCGGTAGCTCATTAAGGGCATTGAGGTAAATTTCTAAGGGAGATTTGTATATTCGAAGGGGTTCGAATATTAGGTTAAAATATGAATTTGATTCATATTAAAACTATAGGTTATAATTAATGCGCATCTGATGTACATTAATACTATACTTTATTTGAGAGAAAAGAATTGGATATGTCATATTCAATTATACAATTAATTAATTATTGAATTGATTAATTCTTAGTTTAATTTATTTTTAATTAAACTGGATTTAATTAAAAATAAAATTAAAACTATGAGATATTGAGGATTATACATTTAATTATGTGATAGTTAAATGTTGCTAATTTAATTAATAAGATTAATTAAATTGGTTTTAATTCTAATTTTAATTTTATTTTTGAAATTAAAATTAGTTAATGTTTTAAAACTGATTTGATCAGTTGTTTTCCCTAATTGTGGTTTTAGCACGATTAGGTCTTCCTTAATTATCTCAAGGAGAGGAACTCAAGGAGGTTGGTTATTCATTAACATTATTCTCTCGTTTTTCCCTCTCTCACGCTCTCTGTCTCTCTGTGCATCAATTGCTTGAATTACAGAAGAAAGAATTCTCTCCCAATTTCTTAGAAATTTTGTGAGTTCCCACAAACCACTCGACCTACATACCTGTGAGTATACCGGTGTTTCCTTGGGGGTGTTGTTCACGTTTTTGGGAGATTTTTCCAGCAAAGGGAGGCTTCTTGTTTGCTGTATTTTATGCAAATTTTTTGGTGAAAAGGCGAAACACGATCAAAACTTCTATGGTAGTAAGTAAATTCTTGATCTCTCGCCTTCTAGGTTTGCATCTAGATTAGATCTAGATTTTGTTATTATTTTTCAGCATGTTTAATAACCTATTCAGTAGTTTTATTGTGAATTTTACTGCTGTGAATGTTTTGTCGTCGTATTGGTATTCCAAACGACATTTAATTCGATTAGGTTCTCTGATCGTTTCCGCTGCGCTAGAGCTTTAATCCCTGCAGTTTGAATGTTGTTTTTCATTGTTTGTTAAAGTTTTTATTATGTTGTTTTTCACTAAATCGTTTATTTGGCAAGATCTATGTAGAATTTAACTTGGTGGTCTATAGACGTACTTGTATATATGCAAGTGATAAGGGTAAAAAATATACCTATTTTACCCTTATATTTAGCTCATTTCCTTGTCAAAAGTTGCATGTTTAGATCAAATTAAATTTAGTATTCTCGATCTCTAAAAGTGTTAAAGTTGATGAATTAGGGAGTTGAGAGTCACATATGTCAAATTATGCTTAAAAAGACCTATTTTGATATGGATTTGACTTAATTTGGTGTTATGCAGAAAAATAGTGGGAATCTAGAATTTCCCAGAAATGCGACTGCATTTCTGGGAAGGCAAAATCCAAATGCGACCGCATTTCTGGGCAGACAGAGGCAGTTCCGAGTTCTTCGCGAGTCGTTTTGAACGAGAGTTTTCGCACCTAACTGGCTGTTTTGATCTCGAAACTGACTGGGCTACCTACCAGCACCTATTTTGTGGCTCCTCAACTACTCCTCACACTATATAAGGCCTTGATTCGAAGAGAAATCCAAGCAGAACTCACTGGGAAGAAGAGGATGGTGACAAAACCCTAGTAGACTCCCATGAGAGGGGATGACCGTGGTCCTTCTTAGATGACTGAATTCTAACCTTTAGTTAGACATCAAACCTAAGTGTTTGTAGAGATTTTCACCCTATTCCCACTTGTAAAGGAGAGTAGAGTGTCGAGCGAACTCTAGAAGGATTGGATAAAAGAAAAAACTCCAGTTTTAGCTACTGCACCTTATTTCCAACAATTGTTCTTTTCATTATTTATGTATTCTTACATTCATTATGTCAATGAAATGTTATTCTTTTGCATTTTATTCCACCATGTGTAGCTAAATCCCATTGAGGGGTTCAATATAGTGAATTCTTTTATGGTTAACTTAGCTTAAAAGTGTTTATTTACTTAAGTTCTATTCATTGCATGTCACTCTTTATTGAATATCATTCTAAATCTTGCTGAGTTTGAATTGATTACTTAGACTTTGCATGCTATGTGAGTTTGATCTCAAAAGGGATGAACAACATCGGTTCTCATAAAAGTGATATAGGAGAAATGGCTCGAAAGAGTGTATTCGGTGGTATAGGGCGAGGCTGCCTAAGGCACCCTATAACAACTATAGGGTTATAGATTGCATGCTTGATTTATCTATGTCGGAGACAAGTCACAGACATGTGCATAACGGTACTCGCTTAGCCTTCTAACGGTTCTTGGGAGCAAGGCCAAACAGAAGTTAAATCTGACCCAATGCATGAATAGACTTAGGTTTAATAAGCAAGGATTCGAGTTATTTTACCTTATGGTTGAAACTATATTGAACACCTCGCTTATTTATCATTTTTTTCTTTACGTGTTTATTTTGTTATTTTCCAAAAATCATCATCAACTATTTCTTTGGTGACCTTATCTAAGCAATCTTTGAACAGTTTCATCTTCAAATCTATGTTTCCAATTTAGTCCTTGTGGGATCGATACCCTTGGAATACTTCTAAGGTTTTTATTACTGCATGCGATACTGTATACTGTATACTTGCACTAGGTTGGCTGAATTTATCTTAATCTTTATTTACCATCTTTTCTTACATCTACATTTCGGCTACACACGCATCAGCAGGACCTGGATCCTGTGACATCAACAATTGAGTATTGTTGTACCACAACTGGTACGAGCAAAAACTTGAGTTTTCTTATATTCATCTTTTCCTGCACTACCAAACCTCTGTTATTTTACTTGACTTCCTTTGAGAATGCTACAAAGTATGCCAGTTACCTATTTTTTTAGAGTGCTATAAGAGGATGAGAAAGACGAGCACTATACTCTTCTTCTGGATACAGTTATCTTCCATCTTGCTTGTTTATCTGCCTATACTCAAATTTTTTGTTTCACTCAAATCACTGTATTTTTGTCATGAGAAACCCTATGAATATTGAATATTCATCAGATACTACCTTGTCACAGAAAAGCTGGAGGAATAGTAAAAAGAGTTTGATGCTGTCATCGCTTAAGAGGTTTGCTATTACTCACTCAACATGCGAAAAAATTGACTAGACATTCTTTTTCAAAATTTCTTCATAAATCTGGTTTCAAAGTTTCTTTATAAACCTCGTAATTTTCAATTAGAACAAAATATCAATGTCCTACTCTATTATCATTGACATGAATCTGGTCTTTGTAGTGTGTGATTTTAACATCTAACTTGGGGAACTGCATAATCCTTGGGATGTGATCGAGTTCTCTGGTAATGCACATATTCCCCTGGATTCATTCTTATCAATTTTCAATATAGCCATCCTTCCTGATAATTTCTACTACAACGGTATGGTTAATGAAAACTTTCTTTTGTTTACTCTCTTATTATTGGAAAGAACTCTTTTGGTAATTCAACATAGGGCTAACCAAAATGAAAAAGAAAATAATGATAGCAGGATTATCTAACAATGAAGATACATTTGTTGACGGAGTGTTGATTGCAGCTGCAAGATCTCTTCCTTCATGGTCAGATGGAGATATTCTAGGCACGCCAAGCACACCTGCTATTTCCCAAATTTAAATGCCTTTGTCACTTATAGAATAACTAGTAACCGGCCAAGAACCCAAAGCAACTTCTAAAACCATTAAAAAAATCTCAAGATCTTATATTATTTGAAGATATTAATGCCTTATTATACTGCTCAAGCCTCCTTTCCATTTATATGATGAACACCACTCTTGTTCCTCTCCATTTTCTTTCTTCTCTTGCTCGCAATGTAGTAAAGGGTTTTGGAGACATTTTGCACTTTTGAGCTATTTTTGAATTCTGATTCAAAATTCATTCTTAATTTTCTATGTGAGTTGTATGAATAGCTAAACATTCATGGAAGAATGACATAAAGTAGAATTAAGAAAATATAGGGAAGGAAAAAAGGAAAGCATTTTTTGCATTGATGACTTCATTTCTTCTACTGAATATCTTATTTCTGTTGGAGCTTGTATTAATCAGGTATGAGACGATTATACCCAGACCAGGAAATTGTGCTTTGAAGGTGGAAGCAATGGATGGCTTCTCGTTGGAGCTTGTATTAATCAGGTATGAAACGATTTCTATATTATTTTTTACGCATGCACATGTCTATAATTGAACCAAGTCTTGATTATGCCTTGTTGAGATTGATCTGTTTGTATTAATCATGTATGAGACAATTTCTATACTGTAAATGATGCGTGTTTATACTGTTAAAGAGGAATTGGTTGTACTATTTTCCTATTTCACTTAGATAAGTTTCAATAAGTTAGTTTAATTATTATGTTTATAAGTTTTGAGGTTAAGTTCATTACTTTTATGTGTAGGACGTTCTTGTTTCGGTTGTAAGGCGAGAGATATTTATAGTTTTTTTAAAGTTAAGTTCACAATTCATCGAGTTAGTATCGAACCTAATTACAATTTCACCACTACAAAAACGACCTTTAATGATGGACATAATATAGGTGCAACATCCAGTAGGACATTGTATTGAGGAGTTTTATCTGATAAATTTCTTTTGCTTCGGTTGCTTAGTTAATGCTCCAGTGTTGTTGCATTTTCTCTATCTGCATGTCTGTGCGAGCATATCTGATCTGTGTTGTAGCTATCAGCAGTAAATTATGAGTGTCAAATGCGTATCTGTTAGTTAAACCCTTAACTATTTCTTGATTGCAAAGTCCTTTAATGATTGTTTAGATTTAGATTGTGCTTGATGCAAGACCTAACTTGCTTAGTTTTAGGATATTTGGGGTCTTGTTGTGAACCTGAAGTGTTGTGAGGCTGTAGTTAGGTGATTTTTTTTTCCATATAGAAGTGTGTTTCTCTTGTTTAACAGGTTTAAAAATTATTGGGTTAGTCATATGTATGTTGTTGAAATTTCTGGAGAAACCGGTTAGAATTAGGACAGACAATTAGTAATGTCTCTAGGTTAAGTATAGAAACCTAGAGCGTTACAAGTTCTCTGAAGGGGTTAAACTTGATCTCTTGAAGTTTGTAAGCTTTTGGAGTTTATTGGGTTTTCTAACAATTTTTTTCGATACTCATCGAGATTGGTATTTTTTTTGGTGTGTATTTTATTGTTAACTAAATTTGTTTTTCTTAGGTTCTTCGAGTTGTTGGACATATGTTTGTTATGTGAGTTCTTGTTTTGGTTGTATCGAACCTAATTACAATTTGTTTTTCTTAGGTTCTTCAAGTTTGATGTACGAGCAAGATTATGGTGACAAGAATGGAAGCGGCATGTACGAGATTTTTTTTTTTAATTGTAGGTGTAGGCTTTTAATTATAGGTGTTTAGTAATTTTGAGGCTTTTAAGTGTAAGTGTTTGTAATTTTCTTTTTATATCAAACTTGTATGAATAAAAATTGTATGAACAAATTTGGTTCATTGGCTAATTGGAATGAAATTTGACAAATATTTGATTTATATACAATTTGGCACATTTAATGATGGACATTTATCCTAAAATTTAATGACAGATTTTTAATGATGGACTTTTACTGACAGACTTATAATGATGGACATTTAATGACGAACGTTTAATGACGAACATTGAAAGACGAACATTTAGTCGTAAAATACCCTTTCAATGACAGAGATTTGATGACAGACGAATTTTAATGTCACGCATTGACCGACATTAAAAGAGTCCATCATTGTAGCCTTTAATGTCAGGCGGGCTTCAATGACCGGCAATGCCTGTCATTAAAAGATCGATATTAAAAGAGTCTGTCATTGTAGCCTTTAATGTCGGGCAATGCCTATCATTAAAAGTCGCCCGACATTAAAGGCTACGATGTCACCCTCATAGATGATGTACACTGCCCGACATTAAAATCATTTAATGACGAGCAATGCAAAAAAACCTTTTTTTGCAGTAGTGAAGCTAGTAATTAGGGTTAATCTTACTTGCATTAAAACTAAATTGAGTCTCTTGTTATTCATTGTTGTTTTCTTTATTAAAATCAAACTTCAAAACCCTTCAATTTATTTTGTTACCGTTTGTCGTGCTTAAGAGCAGTTGTTTCTTCTGATCTGAATTTGCATTTAGTATCTGTGGGATCGATACTTTGGAATATTTTCATTGTTTATTACTGCATGTGATAGTGTATACTTGCACTTTGATTGAAATCATCTTTAAATTATATTTTCCATCAACACTTTTCACCATCGAATTTAGTCGCACATCACCTTAGCAGGACGTTCTTACATCCTCGTAGGGACAGATTACTTCTCAAGATGGGTTGAAACTGTCACGTTAAAAGAAGCCAAGAAATAAAATGTTATGGATTTCGTCCAAACTCATATCATCTATTGGTGCGGTATCCCTCATCGAATTGTGATTAATAATGGAAGGCAATTCTCCAATGGCCTAATAGACAAGTTGTGTGAGAAGTTTAACTTCAAGCAATACAAGTTCTCTATGTACAAAACTGAAGGAGATGAAATTCCCGGCGCAGCGGAAGCGCGTCGAGAGGACCTCACGCCGTATATTAATTAACATTAAAATACCAATACAAAAAGGTAAAATGCTACTTTAATCATGTTATAAAGTCGTTGTAATAACGTTATAAACATGCTGAAAATACAGAAAAATAAAGCTACTTTATTTTTCATACTTTTCTAAAGAAAAGAGTAACCGTTACAAACCTTTGTTGTAGACTTGATCGATTCTCGCCAACGATGCTCTAACGACGAAAAACGCAGCAACCTCCTTGAGATTCTTTGTTGGAATTTTTCTTCTTCAAGAACACAATAACCACAAAGGTTACACCGATATATCTCTAAGTCTAGGAGGCAATTGACTGGTGGGAGTCTTTCTCTAAGAGGGAGGCTAGAGAGAATGCAAGAGTTTTGTCTTGTGATTCTAAGAGCAAGAGGGCACCTAAACTATTAGGTCTAGTGTTCTATTTATAGGAGAAATGCTATGAATAAAATATTCACATTAAATCAATTATTTCCATAACTGATTTAATCTATTCCATATTTAATCAATCCATGATCAATCAATTCCATAATTGATTAATCTTTTCCATAAATGACTAATTACTTCCATAAGTGATTATATCATTTCCATAAATGGTCAATCACTCCCATAAGTGATTAATTATTTCCATAATTGATTAATTTTCAATTAATTAATCACCATTTAAATATCACATATTTTATTTCCAGCCTTGTATTAATTAATTTGCCCAATTTAATTTTAGGCCTTAAATTAATTTAATTCATCTTTGAACTCTTTCAAATTCCTATAAATTTAATATGAATCAAATTCATATTAATATTTGAAATTTCTTCAAATATTTATTTCTCTCATAATAATATATCAATATATATATTATATTGTTTCCCTTGGTAAATTGAACACTTTCAATTTACACATCTTACTTAGTTGCCTCAAATTACTTTATGAGCTATCAGTGGGACCTAATGGACCTGCAGATCAGAAGCTCCAACGACGTGAGATTAATTTGTCAAACTCATTAACCAAATTAATCAATATTCATTAACTGTGTGTACATTCCACTATAGACTCACAGTTGCACTCTTCTCACTGCAGACATATTTTCTGTGTCCACGGATACAGACCAATAACGACTAGTTAGTCCTTCACGAGTGTCTGTAACACCAGCTGGGTCAAATTACCTTTTTACCCCTAGGTTACTTCTATTTCCATAAGTATCAGTTCTCCTCTAATGAACAACCTGTTTGTGGTCCAACCATCAAACAGAAAACCCTCTCGTGCCACTGAGAGGGTAGGGCCCTTTGTTTAAGCCTCGGAGTCGCCACTTAAGGGAACACTCATCTGCTTCCCTAAAGTCGGGAAGGAGTGAATTCCATCTTGTGTGATTATGTTCCCAGCTCCCCATTCGATCTTGTCCCCAAAATGGTAGGCTTATTGATTTGGCGTGTTGGCCACTCTCACCCATACAAATCAAAGGACAATCCCTCATGAGCAGGAGTCCATAATCAACTTAGGATTAAGACTAAGTTGTAACGCCCCGCGTTTCGAAATCGAACTCTTTTGGGATTAATTGAGCATTTTATTCTAATTTGAAAAATTAGAATTTAAACTTAGCCTTGGGTCGTTCAGTTAGATTTCTATAATTTAGAAAAAAAATGATTTTTAATTAAATCTTTAATTTCCTAAAGTTTGGAGGTTTAACATTTGATATTTATTTTAAATCTCAAAAGACCAAAATCCCAAATCAACTGGGCTATTTTCTTTCCCAAATCTTTTAGAAGTTAAGTTTGAGTATTTAAAATAAAATCCTAAATAAAATCTAATCCCTTTTTAAGTTGGGTTTTCTTTCTTAGGGTTTTATTTAAAAAAAGAAAAAAGAAAAAAGAAAAAAAAAGAAAAGAATTAGTTGCAAGCCCTAAATCATCTTTTCTCTCTCTCTTCTTTTTTCATGAATCAGCCGCCAAGACCCCCCCTATGATTTTCCTTCAACCGTCGGCAGCTGCACGATTCCTCTTTTCTGGTGAGCTTGTAGCATCCATCGGCGACTCACCCTCGACAGAAGCTCTCTCCCTCTCTCTTCCGGCTTCTTTGTTCTTCGACATGTGCAACCTCTTCTCTAGCGTCAGCCACGCAAGCAACCGCACGATCCACGTAGGTGAATGGCTAGACCCACGCGCTCTCTTCCTCTCTCTCTCTCGTATTCGTTTCCTTCGGCCTACGTAGCAAGTAAGCACCAGGTTATTCTCTCCGACGTTGCCCCCTTTGTGTATTCAGCAGCCACACCACACGCAATCCGCAAGGGAGAGTCTTCAGCAGCGTAGTTCTTTCCCCTATGGTGCAAATTCGTGAGACCCACACACGCGAGCATTGGCGTTTTTCTCCTATCGACAGTCTAGCATCGATTTACTCATTTCCTCGCGTTTTGTCCAACATGTTTCTTTAATTAAATGGTGTGAGTTTCACGAGCCTTCTGTCGGTAAGCAATTTCTTATCTAGAACTCCCATTCCTTTCCAGTTTCAGAGGCTAACAATCTCGATTTCATAGGCTTAAACACACCCACTTCGAATAGCACCTTGAGTTGTGTTCGGATAGTGACCCACTGCGTGAAAGGCCTGGGAATTGAATGTTCATAAGCTAGGAGATTTGGATTAGCGTTCTCGAACTCCTTTGATCATTTGGCAGCTTGTGTAAGGGTCCATTTAGGCGCTGAGCGGTAATTTCCAGCACCCTTTACCTTCCTTTATTAAGTCTTTTATGTGTTAGAAGTCGGTTCCTAACTCTTAGTAGGTTGTTGCTTGTAGTTCGTCTCTTTTAGGCTCTTTCGGGTGAGAATCAAGTGGTTTCGGTAAGAAATCTCTTCTCTAAGCATTCTTTAGTTTTATCATTAGGTTCTTAAGCTTGGTTTTGACTCGTAGCATTTATCCTGTTGTTTAGGAGCTCCGTTAGTCTGTTTAGGATCGCTTAGGAGCTCTTTATAGGTAAGTAGTTCCTATTTGTTGAGTCTGTTTGATTGCATGATGTATGCTGTTTGTTTACTCACTTTATAATTGTCCTCTTGGTTCTTACTTCTATGTGTATATATATATATATATATATGTTTATTCTAAAATATTTGAACTGTTTTTGTGATGTTTGGTTGTAAAGCATGCTAGTTTGTTGTGAGTTCACGAGTTGGCATGAAGTGAGTTTATGTTGTGGTAAGTATGCTTGGTGGGCATATTACATAGATCTAGAAGCATGATGCAGGGCATATACATTCTAGGTAGCTTGGTGTGATATGTATATGCTTGGTGGGCATAGTACGTGAGTCTAGAAGCATGTTGCAGGGCAAATGCATTGTAGACAGTCGTGAGAAAGAGGTCAAGGACCTAAATGTGAAAGAAAGGCAAATTGGGTGAATGTCAGTGCAGCTCGAGTAAAAATGGTTGAGGGGTGACATGTCACCAGTGGTTTTAGTGGTTTTAAGAGGAGGATCGAGGCCTTGGGTACAAATGGTCAAGGGTCGGTGTGATGAGTCTAGAAAACAAGAATTGGGTGCTTGGGAAAGGGCCAATACGTTTAAGTCATTGGTGCACCTTGGGTACAAATGGTCAAGGGGCGATGCACAGTTCGAGGCCTTGGGTACAAATGGTCAAGGGTCGAATGCCGAGCTCCATAGAGAACATTGTGGCCCTGGGTACAAATGGTCAGGGGACAGTGCGGTTTGAAGGGTTAGTCTTGGAAAGCCAAGTGAGGACTAAACAAGATTGTTGAGTAAACCTTGTGGAGCATGAGTGGTTGTGAGTTTCATAGAGAGATGCATGAGTTATGGCTTAGGAGAGTCATTCGGTTTACTAGCTTTTGAGCATGTCTCTGTGTTTATTGCTTTAAGAAGCATGTTGTTTGTGCATGAAAAGCATATAGTTGCTTGTTTGTTGTTTGATGGCTTCTCAGGTAGGGGTTGCTTACCAGTACTGTGGTTGTACTGACCCCCTCCCCTTTTTCCCCCCACATTTTAGATTGTGCAGGTTTTGAGGACTGCCTTGACCATGGTGATGCGGAGGAGGCGCATGAGGAGGGGCCATAGCTAGTTCGCATTGTTTCCCTTTTTATTTCTTTTGGATAGGATAGTAGTTGTTTATTATGTTGGACAACTGTTTGTCCGTTTGATTTAGTCTTGAAATTATTCTTGTTGAAATCTAGCCTTAGTTGTGTTGGTGTTAATAAACTTTATCTCTTCATTCAGTTAATAATAATTAAGTTGGTTTTGAATGAACTAAAGTTGTGAGCGTTATTAAGGTCGTGTTCTGGTTAGATAGTTCTTTATTCGAGACCTGACTCGTATGGTGTAAGTCATTGTAGTATGGTGGTGGTGTTGAAAATATTATGGGAGTGGTATTCTTGTTTCAACAGGTGTTTGAAAATTTTTGGTTTAGTCCATTGTATGTCGTTATGCTGCCGAAATTTTCGGAGCACTCGGTTAGTTTTGTCATGAGTTAGTAATGTCGCTAGGTTAGTAGTTTATAAAAACTTGGGGTGTTACAAAGTTGTCTATGTTGTCCTAGTGAAATAGAAACTTAACTAGTTAACGGTGTTATAACCGGTGGTTACTATTTCGCAGTCCGGTCTTATGCAAACTCATTGCCTAGGATACCCCCACTCGCATGTATCCTACACGAATGCGTTGAATCATGGCGTTTGTATCAAATACAAAGTGGGTCGTATCCATAGTGTTACCAGGATAAGGCACCCAGTCTTATCCCTATACTATAGACCCTTCAGGCTGTTTCTTGAACAGTGATCCCCATATGTCTCTACATACAGTTCAAGATTCATACTACAGCCTAGGATGTCTACTTTATTGGATTAGGGTTATTTTAGGCAAAGACAAACATAATATAACTAACAATACTTAACGGAAAAATACATCAATATTATTTCATTAATATTCGGTCAACCGTTACATTCACTGTCTACGAGTTTTAGGGCATAAAACCCAACAAAAGCTACAGTAAATGGATTGGCAGAAGCATTCAATAAGACGTTGTATAACTTATTGAAAAATGTAGTCTCATAAGACAAAGAGAGACTGGCAGGAAAATATCGATGAAGTGTTGTGGGTTTATCGAACTACTCATCGCACTCCTACAGGGGTCACACCTTATTCTCTAATCTATGGGAGTAGAAGTTGTGCTCCCATTAGAAAGAGAAATTTCATCACTAAGAATGGTCGTACAATAAGGGTTGACAACAAAAGATTAGGGTTGTTCATCGGTCGGTCGGGGTCGGTTTTGGACGAAAACCGACGCCGAAAACCGACCTATCGGTTTCAGTCGGTCGGTGGTCAGTGATTTTTAGATGCTCCATGAAACCGACGGTCGGTCGGTCGGTCAGTATTGTCGGTTTCGAGATGTTGCCGGAAAACGCTTGACGCATAAGAAAAAACATTCAAAAAATCGAGTGAGAGAAGAGATAGATGGAAAGTTTGAAGAGAAGAAAAACAAAAAAGAAGAAGAGAGAGTGATTTGAAGCAAAATAGAAAAAGAGAGAGGAAGAGAAAGAAAAAAGAGAAGATGAAGAAAAAGAGAAGAGAAAAGAGAGAAAAAATGGGTTGACAATAGAGAAGAGGGAAGAAAAAGGGAGAGGTGAAAAGAGAAATGGAAGAAGAAGGATAGAGGAAGATGAAAAGAGGAAGAAGAATCGGTGGGATTGAGGAGGGAAGGAAAGAGAAAGTGAACAAATTTAAAAAAAAAAATAAAGTAAGTCATTAATTATGACTTTTCAGTTTTCACATGATGGGACAGTAGTGCAGTGGGCATGCAGCCAAGCCAAACACGCCACCCACAGTACAGTGTATATAATTTTTTTTTTAAAAAATTTGATGTTAAAGGTTGTCGGTCGGTCGGTATATGTAGTTTTTAAGTAAACCGACCGACCGACGGTCGGTTTTTTCATTGAAAAACCAACTCTAACCGAATATAGAGGAAAATCGATCGACCGACATCGGTTCGATCGGTTTCGGTCGGTTGAGTCGGTTTTCGGTCTAATTTTGAACACCCCTACAAAAGATAATGCAAGGTTGTGCTTTCCAGAGTTAGAAGCGCTAGAAGAAAGAAGATTAGAGGCTCAACAAGTGTTAGAATGCTACCAAGCACGAATGTCTAAAGCCTTCGAATGTGAAGCTTCGATTATTTCAAGTTGGTGATCTAGTACTCGTTGTTCGAAGACCCATCATCATGATGGGGCATACGGGGAACAAATTCACACCTAAATGAGATGGACCCTACGTCGTCATAGAAGTCTACACAAATGAAGCATACAAGATTATGAAAAAAATAAAGAGATACATTTTACTGAACTCTGTCATGACTTCATCTCTTTCCACTTGAAGGTTACGTAGGTAGCTTAAGAAAAAAAAACTTAAGTTCAGTCAAAGCAATAAAAAAATTGTTTTGTAGATAAAGTTTTGAACTTTTTATTATAACATAAAGAAAGAAAGTAAAGATGTTTGATACAATGCATTGAAAGAGTGAGAGAAAAAAAAAAGGTTAATCTTACATGAGACAAGCCTTGAGGTAAACAAAAAAAAAAAGAGAGAAAAAAGTTCTAACTATGAATGGAATTCCAACATTTTACTTATAACATGAATAAATAAATAAATGAAATATTCAACGAAACATCAATTGGACGACAATAAAAAAAAATTAAAAAAAAGTCCATAAATCTAATCTAAAAAAAGGGGGGCAATCAAATTAAGCCATCCACTTGAAGTTCCTCAACTCTTCACGTAGATCCTCTAAGCTTTTACGAACTATCGCCAAAGACTTGACATCTTCATCAGTCATGACGGGGACACGCTCAATATTGGTGATCTCGTCACAGACTTTGGTAACCTTGAGTCTATGTTGCTCCAAAGTCTTCTCCTCTTCACAAACCAAATGAGAAAGCAACTCATGCTTGGCTATTGCA
Source organism: Luffa aegyptiaca (assembly GCA_017139565.1). Taxonomy (NCBI): domain Eukaryota; kingdom Viridiplantae; phylum Streptophyta; class Magnoliopsida; order Cucurbitales; family Cucurbitaceae; genus Luffa; species Luffa aegyptiaca. The sequence continues at coordinate 40,537,492 of CM029403.1, forward strand.
GTCTCTAGTTTGGCCTCTAGTTCCTTTATCTCTAGGGATGATCGTGCAAGTTTTTGTTCGAGTGTGTCCTTCTTCTTATGTGAATATTTTTTTGCAAGCAATGCTTTCTCTAAATTAGACTTTTTCTCCCCTAGACGGTGACTTCAGCTCGCCGAAGTTAATTGTGTAGAGTACGAAAGCAGCAATTCATGGTACACTTCTACACTTTTTAAGTAATCATTTACGAAATCTTGAAGGTAGGAGAAGTTGTTCGTATGATACTTTGAAATAGCATCAAATATTTTGCGTATCTCTGGTTCAAGATTAGCAAGCTTGTCAAAAGTAGTGCGTACAATTTCTTGTTGTATGCTTCCCCACATACCTATGGCTGCTTGTCGTTGACAGCTAGAAATCACTGTGTCTGCCCAAGAAACTTCAGAATCCACAACAATTGCTCTCTTTTTGTTTTGTTGATAGCTCTCAGAAATCTTGGGAGGAGGGTTAGAGCTCATGACTTTTCTCGATGGACAGTGCTTTGGAACCACTCATATGCTTCGCAACATTGTCAAAAACATTTGGACCCGTTAACGACTCCTCGCTATGTTGTTCCTCCATTCTGTCAAGGGGAGATCTTGTAGAAATGACTACAAAGAAGAAAGATATAATGAGAACCAATGAGAACCAAAAAAAAAAAAAAGTAAGAAAAAGGGAAAGAAAAGAAAAATTAGATCCTAATAAAAATAAAAATAAAAATAATAAAAAGAAGAATTACCTAGAAGTTTGTCTCTCAAATTAAAGGGCAAAAGATATATATATATATATATATATATATATATATATATATATATATATATTCTTTAAGTTTTCAAGTCAAGGTTCTCCCCTTAAGAAAAAAAAGGTAAGGGGGCAAAAAAAAAAAAAAAATCAAATAAAATAAAAGATGTTTGAATTAATGGAGAATTGGAATTAGTCAATTTTGGTGTTCCTATATATTTAGGTCTATGGACTATATGTAAGGATCACACAATAAATACTGTTCCAAAAAAAGAAAAAAAAAAGGCCCTAAGATTAAAAAAAAAATGCAAATGCATATATGTATGTATACACACAAATCAAGTTTTTGTATATAAATATAAATATATAAAAGGAGCCTAAGAAAAAATGCAAAAGAAAAGAAGGAAAATCTGTGAATAAAAAATATAAATATTGCTGAAAACAAAATTCCCATCATTTTCACACTTCTTTCTCCGTCCCTTTCTTTTTCTCTCTGGATTTCCCCCTCCCTTTTCCCCACTTTTTTTTCTTTTTCCTCTTTCTTTTTCTCTCTCTCTTTCTCACTATTTTTCCCCTGTTTCTTTCTCACCAAATTTCTCCTCTGTTTTCTTTCTCACTCACGGACAACCAAATAGTAAACCAAAAAACAAAAACAAAAAAAAAAAAAAAGAGCAAGAAACTGCCAGGAAGAAAGAAACAAAAAGAAACCTGGCAAAATCTCAACAAAGAAGAAGAGATTTTTGAGAAAAGTTGTGGTATGCAGTGACCGACTGTAAAAAAACAAAAAAAGAAGAGGAAAAGGAATAATATGTAGAGAAAGACAGCAAGAGTAGGAAAATAAAAAGAAGGAAGAAGAAATACGTAAAAAGAAGGAGGAAAATACCTTAGTCTCTTGGAGCTTGAAAAAATCATTGTTCAAGCCATAATTTGCCTCCATTTATAGCGGTGAATTTCCGTTCCAAATACTGATTTCATTTGGATGTTAACCAAATCACATCTTTTAATCTTTATCAAATTAGGAATTTTGGTTTAAATTAAAATTTGATTTAAATCAATTGGAAAGATAGATTCAAATTGGTCCAATTTTGAAAAAGTAAATGAAATCCAATTTTGGAAAGATATTAGTTTAATTTGAAATCAAATCCAATCTTTTGGAATCATTATCAAATTAGGAATAATTATAATCCAAATATGAAATTTCATTCAAATCAATTTGGAATAAAAGTTCAAATTGATCCAATTTGGAAACATGATATTAGTTTGATTTAATTTGAAATCAAATCCAATCTTTTGAAATCATCATCAAATTAGGAATTCCAATTCAAATCATAATCCAAATTTAAAATTTGGTTCAAATCAATTATTGGAATAAAAATTCAAATTGGTCCAATTTTAAAGGAAAAGATAAATTGGAATAAAAAATACTTTCACTAGATATTGACCCAAGCAAAAAGTTATATAACCTTAATTTGTAGGTCATATCACATTTTGACCTACAAATTTGGGTTATCTGTATACCGTTCTCCCCTCTAAAATTGATGAAACATATAGATAATATGAATATCTAAGGCCCCGTTTGAAAACCATTTGATTTTTGGTTTTTGGTTTTTGAAAATTATGCTTGTTTTCTCCCAAATTCCCTACCATTGTTTTCATTTGGAACCATTTATATTCCTTGCCAAATTTCAAAAACAAAAACAAGATTTTGGAAACTACTTTTTTTGGTTTTCAAAATTTGACTTGGTTTTTGAAAACAAGGAAGAAGGTAGATACTAAAACAAAGAAATTCATAGGTAGGAATAGGTGTGTATAAGCTTAATTTTCAAAAACCAAAAACTAAAAATCAAATGGTTATCAAACAGGGCCTAAAATTTTTCCAAAATGATTTTTTTTTCAAAATTAAACACTTGAAAAGTTAAACCAAACACACCTAAAAAAAAAAAAAAAAAAAAGAGGTGGTTTTCATATGTTAGTTATTAGGTCATCTTGGTGAAGAAAACTATAAACTTAAAAAGTAGATAAAATTGTGTTGTTTTATGGCCATTTCTCTATTATGATTTTTACCTTTCTTTTGAAGAATCATTTCAATTATAAGCAAAACAAAAAAACAAAAAAATAAATTTCTAAAAATTATTAATTTTTTAGTCTCTGTTTCATAACTTTTTTTTTTTTAATTTTTGTTTGACAACTGTTTGATTTTTTAAACTTAAACTTATAAACATTAGTTTCACCTAGTTTCTTTGTTTTGTTATCTACCTCTTCCAATGTTTTCAAAATTCAAGTCAGGTTTTGAAAAAAAAAAAATTAGAAATTTGTGTTTTTTTTTTTTGAATTTAGCTAAAAATTCAATTGTGTCCTTAACAAATATGGAAATCACTGTGTTTTAAACAAAAATTGAAAATCATTGTTAGAAAATTGGAAGAAAACAAGCATAGTTTTCAAAAAAAAAAAAACACCAAAAAAGAAATAGTTATCAAACGGTACCATAGTTTTCAAATTTTTTTGTCTTTAGTTTTGAAAACATTTTTTTAGAAAGTAGATTAACAGAACGAAGAATTCAAAGGTAAAGGTAGTATTTATAATTTAATTTTTAAAAACCAAAAATAAAAAATCAGGGAATTATCAAACCAGTCATATTAATTAGCACTGATTTCTTTCTTTCTTTCTTTCATTAATTTTTTAGTCTCTGTTTGATAACTGTTTTTTTTTTTTTTTTGAATTTTCGTTTGACAACGGTTTGGTTTTTTAAAATTAAACTTATAAACATTAGTTTCACCTAGTTTTTTTTTATCTATCCTCTTCCAATGTTTTCAAAATTTAAGTCAGGTTTTGAAAAAAAAAAAGTTTTTCTAAAATTTGTTTTTGTTTTTGGAATTTAACTAAAAATTCAATTATGTCCTTAACAAAGATAAAAAGGACTGTGTTGTAAAAAAATTGAAAATCATTGTTAGGAAATTGGAAGAAAACAAACATAATTTTAAAAAAAAAATAGTTATCAAACGGTACCATAGTTTTCAAAATTTTTTGTCTTTAGTTTTGAAAACATGTTTTTTAGAAAGTAGATTAACAGAACAAAGAACTCAAAGGTAGAGGTAGTATTTATAATTTAATTTTTAAAAATAAAAAATAAAAAATCAGGGGATTATCAAACCAGCCATATTAATTAGCACTGGTTTATTTATATATCAATATATCAATGGTTAAAGTGTAACATTACATCAATGGAAGAAAGAAAGAAACATTACATCAATGGTTAAAAGTGTGTAGTATATATTTCAAAAAAAAAAAAAAGAAAAAAAAAAGTGTGTAGTATATTTTTATATATATACATAAAGAAGTTATATTCGCTTTAAACGATTTAAACCATTTCATTAAATATCTTCAAATATAAAATTATAATAAATATCTATATCTATCTATAATCTATAATTATAATCTATAATATATATAAAAGTACGAATGTGGAAGAAACTTTTTTTGGACAATATTGTCCTTGTTTTTTTTACAAAATACCTAAAATATCCTTCATTTACTTACCTATCCCCCCATTCACGTATAATTCCATGTATTTTCTTTTTTTTTTTTTTCTTTTTCTTTTTCCTTTTTTGTTATTCTCTCCATCAATACACTCTCTCACCACCCTTCCAAATTCAACCATTTATTAACTTAATAAATTCACGTATAAAATTAATGAATTGATTATGGTTTATTAATTCATGGTGAGTGCATTGAGTTAAAAAAAAAAATCATTAAAGTCCTTGGGTTCCTCATCTCTCCTCTTCCCCTCTCTCAATTCTTTATCTTCCTCCTTATTTTGGTATAAAAATAGTTCTTTACTCATTCAATTGGCAAAAGTTATGTTTAAACCCAATACAACCGAGTTGAGAAGTTGTGATAATAGTTTTTTTGTTCTCCTTTGGATTTGTCCATTCTTCTTCTCTTTATTTTCCTAATTGGAGAAGGTGTGGAACAATGTTAGGTTTTCTTGTTCCCAAATGTGGATTACATTATGATGAATGAACTTCGACATTTGACTTTTTTTTTTCCTTAATTCAAGTATATGATTTCTTTTGTTAGAATTAAAACTATATTGGCTATATTTGGCCTCGAACAACATCACAAGCTCGATATAATGGAGGACTGGAATGGAGTTGAAGAAAGATTGAAGATTTGAAGATGAAGAGATGGAGAGATGTGGCGAATGAAGTGATATCCAGTTGGTCTTGACAACAAATTGGAGGTCGGTAAGATGGAAGAAACGATGGTACGGGAAAAGCTTACTTTTTAATCTCTTACTTTGCAATTTTCGAATTTCGAAAAGCTCAACTAAGACAGCGCAAACACAGAATGAAAAAATAAATAAATGAAAGACAATAAGAAGAAGAGTCGTGGAGAAAAAGACGATGGGACATAAAAAAGAAAAATGAAGTTCTTAATTTAGTATTAATAATATGCTTTCATTAATTGGGCATTATGTTTCTTTCCCTCTTCAAATATTGTCATTTTTTGTTAGATAAAAATTTTGTGCATTTAGTTATCTAATAGTGTTTATTGTTTAAGATGTGTTTATTAGGTATTATAATTAAATTTATCTAGAAATTTTTATGGACGATATATATATATATATATATATATATATATATATATATATATATATATATATATATAAAAGTACGAATGTGAAAGAAACTTAAAAAAAATCTCATACACCACGTAACCTTATAAAAATAGTGGCAATAAATAAATAAATAAATATTATTCAAGGGAAGGGCAATAGGCTTTCAATTCAACCATTTAAGAAGGGGAGAGAAAAATAAATTTAAAATTTTTTTAGAATACCAAAAGTTTTCCATACTCATTTCCTACGATTATGAAAGAGCTTCTTTTCCCTCTATTTTATAAAATAATAACAAACAATATTTACATAATTTTTTTTAATAATATTATTATTAAACCTACGTAGTTTAAAAATCATTTATTAAAATTAGTTTTTTAAAATGAGAAACCACGTGCAAAGCACGTGAAGAAAAACTAGTATAATAAAAAGGATCAATTTATATTCTAGAGGTGATATGTATTAATTTACCCTCTAAACTTTCAATTTCATCTATTTGACTAAATTTGAACAAATGTAGAAAATTTTTCTCGTAAAAATATTTTAAAACTCACGGATTTTTACTAAGTTGTTTTTTAGTTTCGGGGAAATTATCTTTCTGGTCTCTGAGTTTGGAAGAATATGTGTGTTTGGTCATTGAGTTTTCAAATAGACCTTTTTAGTCCCTAAGTTTTGAGAAATAAATTTAAAAGGTCCCCAAGTTTTCAAAATGACCCTTTTTAGTCCCTAAGTTTTGATAAATGGGTTTAAAAAGTTCCTAATATTATTTTTTGAACTTTTTAAAATTAATATTTTTGTATTATTTTTTTAATATTAAATGGTTTTTTAAATAAAAAAAATTAAAAGTATTAATTTAAAAAAATCGAAAAAATAATATTAGAGACCTTTTAAACCTACTTCTCAAAACTTAGGAACTAAAAAGGTCTATTTTGAAAACTTAGGGACCTTTTAAACCTATTTCTCAAAACTCAAGGACTAAAAATGTCTATTTTGAAAATTGATGGACCAAACGCACATATTCCTCAAAACTCAGAGACTAAAAAGGTATTTTTTTTCTTTAGTTTTTATTGAACTAATATCAATACATATATTAATGTGTTGAAAGTTATTTTTAATAGGCCAGCATAACTCGACGATAATTGTTATGTATCCCCAACCAAGAGATCAGAGATTCGAATCCCTACCCCCAAATGTTGTTGTACTCAATTGTTGGAAGAAATTGAGAAACACAATTGTTGTGTCGTGAAGATCACCACTGCCTTGAAAGCAATTTCGGCACGACCACGGTGCTAAATCGTTTTTGCCGGTTGCTCCCTAAGGTTAACACAACACCCTCCTCGTTCGTGCACTCGAGAGAGAAGGATTGGAATCAAGGAAATTTTTCTTTGCTCAAAGAATGTATTGAGGAAGATGAGAGTGGAAAAAAGGTTGATGATCGAAGTGATGATTGCTGTAGGCTTTTATAGAGATGAATGACCAACGGGCAACCTTCCACAGCTCGCCACGTGTCCACGATCAGACAAAAAACGTGGTCAAATGCGCACCAGACGGTCAACGGTCAAAGCGTGCTGAACGCACGGTCAGCGGTCAGAGCGCGCGGAACGAACGGACGCGTGGAGTCAAAGGCGCGGAACGAACAGACGGAGTCAAACCGGAACTCGGACTGGACGGCTTGGCGACACGTGGGTGGGGCTTATAAATAAAGGAATAAAGGTATCTTGGCCAAAAATAAAACCCATGTTCTTTATTATGTGCGAGCACAGTTACCAGAACACACCCATCCGACCAGCGGCGGCGCACGTGTGGGGTGAAGACTTGTTTCCACTCTTAACCACTTTTACATGAGTGAGGAAGAGTGTTTGTATAAAAACACTCTTCCCAACTCTAAATTTATCCATGTGGGACAAAAGTCTCCATGCAATACTACAATAGACCAAGTTTAAGTCATTCCCAACATCAATCAATAAATAAATAAATAAAATAAATAAAAGCTATTTTTAATGGAATTAACAAATTCATATGGCAAAATAAATATGCTTCCCGAACAGACTAACATGCTTGTTTTCTTCTGAATTTGTGGGAAATTTCGTTGATTGCGCCACGCGTGTGAAAATGACTTCTATGTCTACACCCTAAATTGAAAATGGTAAACACGTAAAAGGAACTTGGTCTACACGCATACTTATCTACTTAATAATTAAGTCTTGAAAAAAAAAAAAAAAGAAAGAAAAGTTTTCTAGAATTTTAATTACTTATTATTTAATTTTACTTTAAATGCATCATTTATTAACAAAATAAAAAATAATGTTCATAATACATAAATAAAAACAATGGATAACTTGTTGTGTCTTTTTTTTGATAGCCGGAAAGGAGTGTAAAATAGGAATTGAAAGGCAAAATCGTTGTGCCGTGGAAAGAACCACTGCCTTGAAAGCAAAACTCGGCACGACCTCGGTGCTAAATCGTTTAACTGCCGGTATGCTCCCCAAGGTTAACACAACCTCCGAAACAGACGTGCACTCGTCGGGACGGAGTGGAATCAATCTCGTGCTCAGGAAAGGAAAATGAACGCAAAGAGGAGAAGGAGAGAGAATGAGATGGGATGATCAGGAAGGTAGGGGAATGGCTCTATTTATAGTGTAGAAGTGGCCAAAATTAGAATTGGAATATTTAAAATTAAAAAAATCCAAAAAAAGAAGAAGAAGAAAGTCCCAAAAATAAGCCCAAGCCCGAGCCCGAGCCAGACGGTGGCGACGCGCGTATGGGCCTTGGTCTTGGCTTACCTCACATCAAGTTTATAAGCCTAATACACAACAAGTGCTTTTAAATTAGCTTTCCAAGAGCTACACTTCCGATGTGGGACAAAACTATTTGTCATTCCCAACAATCCCCCACGAATGACAAAATAGTAAAGTAAAGAGGATTAAGATGAAAGAAAGTTTTCCTGAGCAAGGATAATAAACTTAAGCATTAATATCTTTCGATTTGAATTAATGCATAGTGAAGTAGGGCAACAACCTAAAGGGTGGAAGTGAGTTGCCTCTTGAACTTCCAGTGTTTATAGTTGAGACCCCCACAACACGTTTGAATCCTCGATTTTGATTCCGCGATAGTTATCAAGTGCTTTTAATGGCCTTGCACAAAACCTTGGGTCATCGTGAAAGCTCTAGAAAGAAGCTCCTCAGCTCTTTCATAGAAGGCGGCCCCACCTTCACAATCACGTTACTTCTTCTCTATCATGGATAAACCACTCAGACTGAGCTAAGAAGACTTTGAATACTATCCATCAAGTCCACGCATGGACCACCCCAAAAAGGGCTATGGATTCACAAGCTTCACTATATCCATCAAGTCCAAGCATATGGACCACCCAAAAAGGGCTATGGATTCTCACAAGCTTCACTATATCCATCAAGTCCACGCATGGACCACCCAAAAAGGCTATGGATTCATGCTAGTGAGAAGCATCATGGCTTGAGTCTCATACATCCTGAGGACTCTAGAATTACTCTCCTTGTTTGTCCTTTGGTGAGAGGATCTGCCAAGTTCCTCTCGGACCTCACATATTCCAAGGAGATAACTCCATCTTTCAGCAACTACTTTACGGCTTCATGTCTCAGACGTATGTGGCGTCTCTTGCCATTGTACACGCTGTCTTTTGCAATCCCTATGGCAGCCTATGAGTCACAGTGTAGGACACAGGTACAGTCTTTCCTCACAATGGCACGTCTCCAAGAAGACTTCTTAACCATTCGACCTCTTGACCTGCTAGTTCAAGTGCTATGAACTCAGATTTCATAGTAGAACGAGCAATGCAGGTCTGTTTTGTGAATTCCAAGAGATAGCTCCTCCACCAAAGGTAAAAACATACCCGCTAGTGGAGCTTACCTCATCATTATCTGTTACCCAACTTGCATCACAATATCCTTCATGCACAGTAGGAAATTGTTAAAATGCAAACAGTAATACTTGTACCTCTAAGACACCTTAACAAGCGAAGTAGAGCAGTCTAATGTTCTTTACCAGGGCTATGTGTAAATCTACTCAGTCTATTAACAACATATGCAATATCAGGTCTAGTGTAATTCATCAAAAACATGAAACTACCTATGATTTATGCATATTCAGATTTAGATACACTATCGCCCTGGTTCCTTTTAAGACTAATGCTTACATGATCAAATTTCTTCAGCATTTTCTCAATGTAGTGTGACTGTCATAAGGAATACCCATTTTCATTTTCCTTATTTTTATACCAAGTATTACATCAGCCTCTCCTAAGTGTTTCATTTCAAAATGCGAAGAAAGGAGTAACTTGGTCTCATTAATGACATCTAAGTTCAAACCAAATATAAGCATGTCATCAACATACAAGCAAATAATCACACATTTTGCTCCAAACAATTTTGAGTATACACAAGTATCATAACAGTTTACTTTATAACCATTAGTTATTAAAGTGTTATCAAACTTTCCATACCATTGTTTGGGAGCTTGTTTTAGACCATAGAGAGACTTTTTAAGCTTGCATTGCATGCTTGTTTTGATATTCCACTAGATTCATTATCAGTTTTAATCATAGGGAAGATATTTTCAAAAAACTCAGCATCTCTATACTCACCAATTGATTTATCATTTAAGCATATAAACCTATATGCAGGAGTATTTTGGGCATAACCTATGAAAACACAATCAAAGGTTTTAGAACCAACCGTAGGTTTTTGAATGTCGGATATGCCACTTTTGCCAAGCACCCCCACACTAGTAGCTTAGGTTTGGTGAGTATCCCTTCCAGAGCTCGTTCGGTGTCTTATTCAGCTTTTTGTGAGGAACCCTGTTAAGAATAAAACAGGCAGAAAGAACAGCTTTCCCCCACATATCATCATATAAACCATTTTAGTGGCCCCCACATTTTGAGATATATCGCATTTATGTTTTAATCTCTCAAACATATAATTTATGCACACATGCATAATTAAGAACACCACAATAAAATTGATATATACTATGGACATAGGAAATGCATCACAAATTAATTACTCTCCAATAATTAATTAAATTTCACATAGTTATATCAATACACTTCACCAATACTGTCCATAATATATCTTCTAAATTTTCTATTTAAATAGCCAAATCATATAAAGCCATAAATAATACATGGAACATCTCAATAACATGTATTCACAATTTACCTCATTAAAGCTTGTGTCTATGAATCTTACTAAGGACAATTATCCACTATTTAACTCCCAATTTTATTTTTATTTTTCCAGATCATAGACATGCTCAATAAAATATTCATTATGAATAAATAACACATTTTCAATCAAATGAAAATATACACACATAATTAGTTATCAAGATCTATGTGATCTAACAGTACCCTTGCTTTTGCAACACACTTTGCATTGATTGGCAAGATCTTAAACTACTACCAATTTCTATATGCTCCACATGCAATTGAGATTTTACTCATTTTATACTTCCAACGAGTAATAGGCAAAGTATATGTCAAACCCAATTAATAGCAATAGTTTTAATTTTCAATTTCATGAAAATTAATAGAAGTAAAATACTTCTCTCTTAAACATTGTAATTTAAGATACAGGGTCATACACTTAAATTGTCAATATACCTCACTACCTCAACCTTCAATAACTTCACAAGTTCAAGCTGCATAACTAAACAACTTTAAACTTTATCAGTATTTCCAAAATTATTTTAACTGCCACATAGGCTTCAGTTTACAATATATCAATAACATTCCAAAGAAACATTATTCATACGCTTCAGTTTACAATATATCAATAATATTCCAAAGAAACATTATTCATACGCTTCAGTTTACAATATATCAATAATATTCCAAAGAAACATTATTTCCATACATGCTAACATGATAATTAGGCTTTCTTAATATATCACTATAACCGCCTATATACTTGATATACTTGAGATTTGCACGATAATGCAATAATAATTCTTATCTCACTCCATGATGGAGAAACAACTTGTTCAATGAAAGAACAAATATATACACATATTAGATATGTATTCAATATCATGCTTAAAAATAGCAATGGAATAAAATTGCTAAATTTTCAAGACATATAAAATTAAACATAATATCTTGAAAGATTCAGTCTAGGAGACCCAACGAGATATCAGTATCTTCTGAATATGAGAAGATATATATATATATATAACAAATCTCAATACTAATAATTTGTCACCATATATCTCACAATGTCAACAAATGTATTATAAGGGAAAATCAATTCTCCAATTTGAATCAAATCAAGAAAATCTCAAACCATAATATATCATACAATTCAACATATATCTAATATAGTAATAACCAAAGGATTTGAATCAAAGCCCAAATACTTCCCTTTAATATCTTACCAAATAGAAGTTTGGGTATCATCCACTTTAATTTGACTTGAGCCAATTGAATTCCTCTCACCATGAGCAACGAAACGAACTCAATGTGTAAAATCAATGTGTAAACAGTTTTGCTTTCAAATTGATAGCCGGAAAGGAGTGTAAAATAGGAATTGAAAGGCAAAATCGTTGTGCCGTGGAAAGAACCACTGCCTTGAAAGCAAAACTCGGCACGACCTCGGTGCTAAATCGTTTAACTGTCGGTATGCTCCCCAAGGTTAACACAACCTCCGAAACAGACGTGCACTCGTCGGGACGGAGTGGAATCAATCTCGTGCTCAGGAAAGGAAAATGAACGCAAAGAGGAGAAGGAGAGAGAATGAGATGGGATGATCAGGAAGGTAGGGGAATGGCTCTATTTATAGTGTAGAAGTGGCCAAAATTAGAATTGGAATATTTAAAATTAAAAAAATCCAAAAAAACAGTGGCCACACACGTGTCCTTTGACCAGCTCCTTTTCCTCTGTCGATGCCACGTGTCCTGAGAATTCTTCAGCAAAGACTTAGCCAAAGTATGAATCCTTCACTTCCTCCGAGCCTGCCACGTGGATTTGACTAAGCAAGCAAGAAGAAGAAAGTCCCAAAAATAAGCCCAAGCCCGAGCCCGAGCCAGACGGTGGCGGCGCGCGTATGGGCCTTGGTCTTGACTTACCTCACATCAAGTTTTTAAGCCTAATACACAACAAGTGCTTTTAAATTAGCTTTCCAAGAGCTACACTTCCGATGTGGGACAAAACTATTTGTCATTCCCAACAATCCTTTAGAAATGATAGTGGATGAGTCAAATTGATCATCAAATTTCACAAATGTCCTTAATTATCAAAATTATCATTGAGGTTTTAAAACATTAATTGGGATAATTTTGTTACCAAAATACCCTTTTATTTAATGATTGAAATAATTTTAATTTAATGATATATTAGATTATAAAAATTATTAAATATATTAATTTTGTCATTAACTCGCCTATTTCAAAACTTGTCGTCGGATCTTTCACAAAATATTAGGGAATTTGGCCTAAGTCATGGAAAGTATCATCCCAAATAATTTTTCCATTTTATAATTCATAAATTCCTTTTTTATGCTTTCAATTTGGCAGCTCAGTAGGTTATTCGTGTTATAATCATCTTTTTTGCCCTTTTTTTACAGCTCACCTGCGATTTCAAGATGAAGCAGTAGGTTTTCATGATTTTCATCCACAATCCCCCATCACAGACCAAACACCAAGAACGGGTACTTTTCCATCACATACTATTTTTCACCCTTTCATTTTCGTGGTTAGTTGCGGCTCTTCCATTTTCGTCCATCCACATACCAAACAAAAATTGCGGCTCCTTCAATTTCGTTTCATTTTTTCCGTGTTCAATTTCACAAATGGGTATGTTTCTATTTTCTCTTTTTTTTTTTATATACCATCGTTTCATTTTTCCGTTTGTTATATTTATATTGCAATATTTTTCAGTTTTAAGACTACATTTCTAATTAAGTTATGGAGTTTTATATTATAACGTATTCCATTACATTTTCAAGTTAAACGATGGTATATTATATATATATATATATATTAATAGGTCGTTAATTATACAGTTATACATGTCATATCTTTAATTTATGGTGTTTTTAAGCACTAAACATTCGGCCCATGTTCCCATAATACAATTGAACAAGTTTCCTTCTGGTTGTGTATCCAATGAAAGTTTGATTGGATATTCAACGCTAGCATCCGAGCTTTCATCCTGAGAAGTACATGATATACATAGTCATGAGAAGTACATATTATATTTATGAATTAAATAAAAAATAAACCGGAGTATATAATAAATACCTCTGAATCGATCGTCAATACTTCAATTTCATTTGACTTTTTATTCGGTTTCTTGCTGGAAGATCCTAAAAGTCGTTGACTCATTCATCTTTCCGTGTTAGCAATTTCTTTTATCTTCACCATTTTGGTTCTAATAACATGGAAAATAAATTCACGGTATATACATTTAATCGGCCATCACAAACAATTGGATGTATATATCCAAACAAGATGGTATTTATTCAATGCCTCAAAATTTATATACATTCAAACAGGGGTATTTAAAAAACCATATCTTATCCCAAACATTATATAAATGAATACATATATATACAAGGGGTAGATGCTGCTTTTGAAGGGATAAAAGCCCCACGCAGCGGAAAGTATTACCGAACCTACTCAGAGTCTTAGATTCTAATTGAAATACCAATACCATTTGTGAAATATTACAGCAATAAATCTATATTTAATGGGCTGTACATAGGCTATAAACATGCTAAAAAGATCAACTAGATTGATCCTAGTGATCAAGGATTTTATAGAAAACTTACTTTTGTAGAAAGCCTTGATCAATTCTCCTTTTCTTGCCAATAAGATTGAAAACGCAGCAACCCTCTTGTGCGAACACCACCAATCGGCTACACCGGTATATCTCTAAGACTTCTTGAAGCAGGAGACTTGTGGGAGTCTTTTGGGAGAGATCTCTGAGAGAATGAGAGACAATGGGATGCCTTTCACCCCACCCCAGGGGTCCTATATATAGGTAAAGGCCAAGACCTTTTCCTAATAGGAAAAGGTCTAGGAATAAGTTCAAATCTATTATCTGAACAATATCTAATTTTAATAATTAATTAATTCCATAATTAATTAATTATCCAATTAAATATCACATATTTAATCTTAGGGATTTTATTAAAATTAAAATTAATATGAATCCAATTCATATTAAATTTATTTGAACTCTTTCAAATATTTTCTTTCCTAATAGGAAAAGGTCTCTAATTTTAATAAATAATTAATTAATTCCATGATTAATTAATTACCCAATTAAATATCATATATTTAATCTTAGGGATTTTATTAAAATTAATATGAATCCAATTCATATTAAATTTATTTGAACTCTTTCAAATATTTTCTCTCAAGAATTAATTTTTGAAATTAATTCAAAAATTATATTATAAAGTTTCATAAACTTTATATTATAATGCATCAATATACATTATACGATTCTCCAAATAAATTGAACACTTTCAATTTACAATTTATATTTGTTTGCTTCAAGTCTTTTTACGAGCTAGCAGTGGGACCTAATGGACCTACAGATCAGAAGCTCCAACGATACGAGACTAATCGACTTAAACTCATTAACCAAGTTAGTCTCTATTCGTTAAT
Source organism: Luffa aegyptiaca (assembly GCA_017139565.1). Taxonomy (NCBI): domain Eukaryota; kingdom Viridiplantae; phylum Streptophyta; class Magnoliopsida; order Cucurbitales; family Cucurbitaceae; genus Luffa; species Luffa aegyptiaca. Next base: position 40,552,505 of record CM029403.1, read on the forward strand.
TGTGGGTCGTTCCACTAAAGACCCTCAGCTGCACTCTTCTCACTGCAGAATATTTCTGTGTCCACGGATATCGACCAATACTACAAGTCAGTCCTTCACGTGTGTTCGTATCCCAGCTGGGTCAAATTACCGTTTTACCCCTGGTTTACATCTTTGTCCTTAAGTCCCCAGTGCTCCTCTAATGAACAACCTGTTTGAGGTCCAACCAACAAACAGAAGTCCCTCTCGTGCCATAGAGAGGGTTGGGCCCATTGTTCAAGTCCCGGAGACACCACTTAAGGGAACACACCTCTACTTACCCTAGAGTCGGGAAGGAGTGAACTCCATCTTGTGTGATTATGTTCCCAGCTCCCCACTCGGTATTGTCCCCAAAATGGTAGGCTTATTGAGTCGGCGTGCTGGCCACTCTCACCCATACAAATCAAAGGACAACTCCTCATGAACAGGAGTCCATAATCCACTCAGGATTGAGGCTGAGTTGTCTAGGTCATCCTAGTGAAATAGAAACCAAGCCAACTAACGGTGTTACAGTTAGTGGTTAACTATTTCGCGGTCCGGTCTTATGCAAACTCATTGCATAGGATACCCCCACTCACATGTCAACTACATGAACGCGTTGGATCATTGTGTTTGTATCATAATACAAAGCGGGCCGTATCCATAGTGTCACCAGGATAAGGTACCCAGCCTTATCCCTATACTATAGACCCTTTAGGCTGAATCTTGAACATTGATCCCCGTATGTCCCTACATACTAGTTCAAGCCTCATACTATCAGCCTAGGATGTTTAGTTTATTGGATTAAGGTTAATAAGACAAGATCTACTAAATATAAACAAAATAAACTATTTTATTAATGTTCGGTAAAATGTTACATTTACTATCTACGAGTTTTAGGGCATAAAACCCAACAGCTTTTATGTCATCATAGAATTCATAATTCTGTCTCGAGGTTATGCCACAAGATCTACTCTTTAGTTTACACTCTATTTTGTCCCAAATCGCTTCATTAAAAAGCTCAAATATACGTTGTTGGGTTTTATGCCCTAAAACTCGTAGATAGTAAATGAAACAAATTAATCGATCTCAATAAAGCGTTATTTGAGTGATTCAGTAATTTGGTTATTGAACAATCGAGTTTGCATTAATAAACCCTAAATCCAATAAACTAAGATCCAAGGTTGTTTAAATGAAACTTGGACTGTTATGTAGTGACATACGGGGATTGGTGTCCAAGTAACAACCTAAATGGTCTATAGTATAGGGATAAGGTTGGGTACCTTATCCTGGTGACACTATGTGATACGGCCCACCTTGTATCCGATACAAATGCAATGATCCAAAGCATCCATGTAGCAGACATGCGGGTGGGGGTATCCTATGCAATGAGTTTGCATAAGACTGGACCGCGAAATAGTAACCACCAGATGTAACGTCGTTAACTAGTTTAGGTTTCTCTTTCAATAGGATGACCTAGGTAACTCAATCTCAATCCTGAGTCTGTTATGAACTCCTTTTCAGGAGGGATTGTCCTTAGATTTGTATGGGTGAGAGTGGCCTGCTCGCCGACTCAATATTCCTACCATTTCAGGGGCAAGACCGAATGGGGGCTAGGAACATAACAGTACAAGATGGAATTCACTCATTCCCCTATTGGGGCAAGTAGATGTGTGTTCCCTTAAGGGTTGATTCTGGGGCTTGAACAAAAGCGTGTTGTCGTCTCCTGGCCCAAGAGGAATTTTTGTTTAGTGGTTGGACCCTAAACAGGTTGTTCATTAGAGGGATTAGTGGTACTTAAGGATCCAAAGGTAACCCAGGGGTAAAACGGTAATTTGACCCAGCTAGTGTTACGAACACACATGAAGGATTGACTTACTGCATTGGTCGATATCTATGGACACAGAAATATTCTACAGTGAGAAGAGTGCAGCTGTGGGTCTTTAGTGGAGTGACCCACAGTTAACGAATGTTGATTGACTCGGTTAATGAGTTTAGCTGATCAATCTCGTATCAATGGAGCTTCTGATCTGTAGGTCCATTAGGTCCACCTGCTAGCTCGTATCGGGTTCTGAGATAATATAGTCTTGATTATTAAAGGGATTTTAAGTTAATTGTATTTTGATGCAATTACTATAATGTATGGAGATACATTATAGTATAAGTTTAATTGTTGAATTAAACTTTATAATAAAATTAATTTTGGATATGATTCAAAATTAATTAATGAGAGAATTATGAATTTAATTAAATATGTGATATTTGGTTAATTCATGAATTAATTAATTGGGAATTAATTAATTTAATTTAATTTGGTTAAATATGATTTAATCAAATTAATACTATAGTTTATATTAATGTACATTTTGATGCACATTAAAACTATAGGTTAAATGAGAGAGATAATATTGAATATGATTCAATTATAAAATTAATTAAATATTTGATATTTAATTAATGTGGATTCAATTAATAGAATTAATTGAATAGGCCAATTTAATTCAATTGAATATGATTCAAATTGAATTAAATACATTGTATTATAATTAATTCAATTAATATTGATTTAATTAGATTAATTATAATTAGTTAATTAATTAAATAATTATTATTTAATTAATAGACGGTCAAGATCGTTTGGATTAGATCCAACGATCGAGATTAAGTAGAGTAATAACTCCCTCCCCACTTATCGTAAAGTGGAGGGGGGGTTACCCATACGGTCTCCATCATTTTCTCAGTTTAACGCAGAACAGAGAAGAGAATTCTCTCTAATTTCTCTTCTTCTCTCTACCAAATTACAGCAACTTGCTTGTTAGAATTTTTCCCTTCCAAGACAAGTTTTGGGTTCCCACAAGCCAATCTCAGAGATCCAAGAGCGTAGCGGGTGCTCTCGAGTGGTAGTGTCCATTGGAGGAGTCCTTGGAGCATTGTGCTGTGATTTGACCTTTCAAATCATGCAAGTGTTCTTGGTCACAAAATTTCCAGCATGCTTAATCTTAGTAATTATAGAAATTGTTTCTCTATTTTTATTTGCCAACGTAATGGTTTTTCCTAAAATTGAAATTAAAAACGAGATCGTTCTTGATTGCTTCCGCTGCCAAAAGGAATTTTAATCCTTCATACGTCATATTTGAAATATAACACAAGATCAAAACAAAAATCATGCAGAAGCTACATAGTATGAGATCACAACAACTGCACGCAAGATAATTAACGAACTTGACAAGAAAAGAAAGCAGTAATCAAAATTTCAGACACTAATGGAATCTTATTCAGTTCAATCAAAAAGAGGTCCTCAGGTCCAAACCATAGAGTTTGTATTGCATCAAGTGGAATAAATAAATCATATTAAGTACCTTTCTCTCTAAAACTACTGATCTTACCTATTTTATTAGTAAGAAACTAAAATTTGAGGCAGAAAAAACTAATTACGGAGAAGTTTCGGGAAATAGTGGCCTTCATACTGGGTATTTAACAGGTATTTAAAAATTCATATCGGGTATTTAACGGGTCTTTACCTAAGAAACGCAGAAGATGCAGAAGCAAGGATTTACAAAAGAAAATTAGTCGCAGTAGCAAAAAGTGGGTATTTTTCCAGTTTCGCAGACTTAACCAAACAGAAACCAAAACACATAAAGGAAAAACACAGATGCAGGTTCTTATGCTTATTATTATGGGAATGGACCAAACCACAGAAACAAAAAACCAGATGCAGACGAAACCAAACAGAAACGAAAAAAAAAAGACGCAGACAAAAAAAAACAGAAACCAAACACCTTCAGATGCAGAAGCAAAAAAAAAAAAGGTATTTTTCGTTTAACTTCACAAAAGCAAAAAACGGGGAAGATGAAAAAAAACCCAATCCCAGTCACAAAATTAAAAAAAAAAATCCAGATGAATGGGGAAGATGAAAAAAAAAACAAAAAGCAGACGCAAAAAAACCCAGATGAATGACTTAAGATGAAACAAAAAACAGACGGAGAATGGGGACACAGACAAAAAAAAACCAGACGGGAAAGATGAAGAAGTGAAAATTGGGTATTTTTCCAGTGCCCTAAAAAAATCAAGAACGTGGAAGATGAAGAAACCTTACCAAGGCAGCAATGACGGAAGATTCGTGAAGAAAATATGAAAGAAGAGTGAAAATGGAAAAAAAATGGAAGATGACCAGTTTCGCGCTGATTTGCACCGTTATTGGAAAAAAATTCAAATCTATTTTCTTTCCTTCTTTGTTGTTATATTATTTTATATTTTCCAAATGTTATCCATGCAAGGGTATACAAGTAAATGGGCCATGTATATTCAAAAATCGGTGGACAGGATTGTAAAATATGGTTTTTTAAGACACCTTTGGTAATTTTGGATCTTCAATAAGGCCCATTCATGTTATTAACTCTTTTTTTTTAGTTCAACAATATTGGGGTGGGGGGATTCAAACCTCTAACCTCTTAGTGGATGATACATGTCAATTACCGTTGAGCTATGCTTACTTTGGCTATTGAAGACTTCGTCATACTTGCTTCGAGTTGATATTTAAACACTAGAGACAGAGAAGGAAAATAGTAAGTAACATTGAGATAGGAGTGAGTACTGCACAAGCTCATATAAGTCAAGTACGGAACGAGTCTTGCTACAAACTTTAGAGATAGGAGTGACTTCATCATGCTTGCTTTGAGTTAATATTTAAACACCACAAATAGAGAAGGAAAATAGTAGGTAACAAAATGCTTCAAAGAGTTGAAAATGAGCACACAATCTGTTAGATTATTTGCCTCCGTATTTACCGTTGGTTATTATTGCTTTTACTGCTTTATTTCTTTCTCCTAATGTAATGATACACGTGTCCTTATCATTGGCTATTTATTACATTCTCCTGTGCTCTGATGTGCGTGTCGAGCATTTCCTCATTTTCAGTGTGTATTTTGTTTTTTACACTACACATGGTATCGGAGCTCTGGGATCTTTTATCACCATAATTTTTTTTCCTTTCCCATTTTTCAATGGCCTTTTCTTCCAATACCTCCTCCACCGGAAATGATAGCTTACCTGAGTTGCCTTCTTCCTCTACAACTGTCACTATCCCTGTGTCATCATCCACCTCCACTATCTCCACTCCTTTATCGACACCCGTGAATCCATCTCAACGGTTAGATGTGAATCCATCCCAAAGACAGAATGTGAATTTCTCCCCAAACCCTAATGTCTCCAATTTTTCTACTCGACCCCTGAACCCTAATCAGCCCCCTTTCTACTCCAACATTCAGTAGCAACCTTTCTCCTCCTCATTTCCCTTTCCTCACACGTTAACACCAGCTGGCTTCCAATATCCTCCTCCTTCCTTTTTCGCTTTACCTCTCTTTCCCACTTACAATGTCGAAAACCATTTTTTTCCCTCTATTCAGGAACCGTCGCCGCCATATCCAACTCTCACTCCGTCGCTAAACATCAAGCTCTCAAACTCCAACTACTTGCTTTGGAAGAACCAATTCCTTAATCATATCATTGAATTTGATATGGAGAGCTTCATCAACGACACTCCTCCACCTCCAAAGTTCTTGGACGTTGCTGAAACCCAGGTAAATCCCTTGTTTCCTGTATGGCAAAAATATAATTGCACTTTGATGTGCTGGATTTATTCGTCTCTGAATGAAGATAAGTTAGGAGAAATAATTGGTTGCTCTACTACTTTTGATATTTTTAAACACCTTCGAATTGTCTATGAATCTTCTTCCACGACTCGTATTATGGGTCTTCACTCTTAGGTTCAAATGATTAAGAAGGATGGTTTATCTGTAACCCAATACCTTGCCCAGAGAAAGGATATTGCAGATAAATTTTCGGCCATTGGGGAGCCTCTGTCTTACCGAGACCATCTAGGATATATTCTTGAAGGATTAGGAACTGAGTACAATCCATTTGTTACTTTTATTCAAAACCGAAGTGATCGTCCTTCTCCTAACTAATGTTCGAAGTCTTCTCCTGGCTTACGAGGCTCGTCTTGAAAAACAATGTTCTGTGGATCAATTGAACTTGGTGCAAGCCAACCTTGCCAACCTCTCCACTTCTTCTGGCTAAAAACGTTTCAACAAACAATCTCCTAACCAAAAACAAAATACCTTCCTTCGACCCTCATCTCCCTTTCCTTTCCCTCCGAATTTTCCCACCCCTGGTCCTGAAGTTTTAGGTCGCCCACAATCTTCCCCTCACCCTTCTAAATGGCCTCAGTCATAAAATTCCAATCGCCCTCAATGTCAGATATGTGGTAAGCTCGGTCACACCACCCTTGTTTGCTACAATCGTCATAACCCTCTATATCATGCTCCCAATACTACATCTCCTTCTCTGCAAGCCTATTTTAACCAACTTCAATCTCTTCCTCAGCCTTCCACTAACACATCTTCTGATAACCTGCCTACACTTCAGCCCTCTTCCCATCTGGATGAAGCTTGGTTCATGGATTTAGGGGCTACACATCACATGACCTCTGATATCAACAATCTTCAACATACAACTCCCTATTACTGACATGAGCAGGTAGTAATCAGAAATGGTAAGTCCCTTCTTGTTCTTAATATTGGCTTTCGGTCATTTCATTCTTCCTCTTCCCCTTTTCCTCTCAAGTTAAAATTTGTCCTTCATGCACCTAATCTTTCTCATAACTTGATAAACATTGCAAAACTATGTCACGATAATCATGCCTTTGTTGAATTTCACCCCACTCATTTCTTTGTGAAGGATCTTCAATCCAAGACAACACTACTGATAGCATGCATAAATGCTATCTATTTCCTATTCATTTTAGCTAGTTTTTATGCTTAAATTGTGTGCTTTGATGCCATTTTATGTTTAAATTTCAAAAAACCGAGCCAAGGAAGGAAAACCGGAGTTTGGAGAGATTTTGGATGAATTTGGAGACTTTTAGAGCATTTTGAGAAGACCATTGAAGATCCAAGTCCAAAAGTCCAAGAAAAGAGAGTTGGAGGCCCAAAAGAAAGATCAAAAGGCCATTTTGAAGATAAAGTCTGAGGGCTAGCGTCGAGAAGCTAGCCTTGGGCGTCTTGACGCTAGGCAGCCGTGAAGAATAATCTGGAAATGGGGCAGTGTCGAGACGTTGCCTTCAGCATCTCAACGCTGAAGCGACTTGGCCACCAAGCATATGACGTACCAGCATCGCGACGCTATCACTGTTGGACACCTATAAATAGAGCATTTTTCAGCCTTGTTTGGGGAGCCAGTTTGAGGGTTTTCACCCTATTCTCGATTCAATGCTGAAATTGGGGGTTTGGGAGAGTTTTGGGAGCCTTGTTGAAGATCTTGGGAGCTCGGGATCGATGGAGGTCGCCATGGGATCGAGGAGATCGACACTATTATGAGCAATTCTCTTCCCTTTTCCTTTGTTTTTAGTTTCTAGAATAGTTGTGATTAGGAATTATTGGATGTTTAGTGATTATGAGTAGTTAATTCCTAAATTCTATGAGTATGAATTAGTTTATTGGACCTTTGCTCAATTAATGAATTGATTTGGTTTGATTGTCATTATCATTCATTTGTGCATTTTGTCCTTAATGCTTTTAATCACCTGATGACTGATTAAATGAATTGTTTTCTAAGTGGAAACTCGATGGAGAGAAGCTTAGACTAAGAACTGGATGCATGACTAATGTTATTTACCTGAGTGACACGGGATAAAATAAATAACGTTAGAGGTTGTTATTGAAGGGTCGTAATGCCATGCTTAGTAAATAAAGAGGAAACCGAAAGGAGATTCTTTATTAAAAGACATGAGAATATGAGGAGGCCGACAGGACAGTCCTTGATATTAGGCTTCTAGACTTATGAATTGAATGACTAATTAATCTGAATTAGATAATTGATTAAGCAATTAAAGGTCCAACTAATGAAACCAACACCCTAGAATTATCCCTCCAAATTGTGTCTCCATTTATCTTTTGCTTTATAGATTAACTTTTTATTATTCTTTCCAGCATTAGATTTTGTTCTCAAAATAAAGCAAAGCAAGATTATTTGCGGTAATTAAGTGAATAAATCCAATCCCTATGGAGACGATACTCTATACTCAAAATCACTGTATTACTTGACGACCCGTGCGCTTGCGGTATTACGGTGCATCTCCATCAACTGCTTCAGGGTCATCTTGATGGAGGTCTCTACAAACTGTCCATTTCCCATGTTTCCTCCTTTTTTGTTGGCAAACCAACTGCGTTTTTCTCTTCTCTTCAGGATGTCTCTCTGTGGCATTGTCGTGTCGGACATCCTTCACTTTCCATTGTTCGGCGAGTGCTCAAGGATTGCAATCTCAAGTTCAAGTCTTCGGATAGTCAATTTTGTAACTCTTGTCAAATGGAAAAGAGCCATAGATTTCCCTTCTTTATGTCATCTTCTATGTCTATTGAACCTTTTCAATTAGTGTACTTTGATATTTGGGGTCCTTTCCCTATTAAATCTATAAATGATGCTAGGTATTTCATACTCTTTATTAATGACTGCACTAAGTTTACTTGGTTATATCTTCTTCAATCTAAATCAGACGTTTTGTCTATTTTTCTCCAGTTTAAAGCTAAGATTGAAAACCAATTTAACACCACTATATAATCCTTTCAAACTGATGGAGGCACTGAATTTCGTGCCTTACAATCGATTTTCACCTCAAATGGCATCACTCATTGAATTGTTTTTCCTTATACCCCGCAACAAAATGGGGCTGTTGAAAGGAAGAATAGGCACGTGGTTGAGATGGGCTTAGCTCTTCTTGCTCATTCAGCTCTTCCACAACATTTTTGGTCTTATGCTTTTCAGGCTGTTGTCTATCTAATAAACCAACTTCCAACCCCCACTCTTCAATTTCAGTCTCCCAATTTTTCCTTATATCATAGTCTTCCAGACTACAAGCTTCTCAAATGCTTTGGCTGCTCTTGTTTTCCATTCCTAAGACCATATAGTGATCACAAGTTACAATTTCGATCACGGAAATGTGTTTTCTTGGGTTATAGTACATCTCATAAAGGATATTTGTGCCTTGATGTAGCTTGTGGTCGCCTCTTTGTGTTCCGCCATGTCATATTCAATGAATCCTCCTTTCCATTTAAAACATCTTCTCCACCAACTGTCTTTTCTATGAAACAATATCACACTGATTTTTTCTATCCTCTTGTTGTCCTTTTACCTAATTGTTCTCCACCCCCTACTGCCTTGCAATGTCCAGTTCTAATTACCACTGCTCATGTCCGTCCATCTAGCAATGTTGATTGTCCTTCTACAGCTTCTTCCCCTCTACCTATAGAACCATCTTCTGTTGTCCCTTGTTCTTCTTTGTCATTACCACACCCTTCCTTACCGATATCACCATATGCATCCCCTTCACAACCACCTGCGCAATCTCCATCTTCATCTCCATCGATTCCATCTTCTACAAATCCATCTCCTCTATCTACTCCATCAACCTCTCTACAACCATCCCTGCCGTCTCCAGTCCCGCATGTTCATCCCCAGCCTCCTACCCCTCTTAACTTTCATCTGATGATCACTAGATAAAAGGATGGTCTCTTTAAACCCAAGGCTTGGTTGGCTTCCTCCCCTGTTTCGGTTTCGGGTTTACATACAGGACCTAAGAACTATAAGGTTGTCCTGCAGGATTCGAATTGGAAAGTTGCTATGACAGCCAAATATGATGCACTTCTTCGCAACAAAACCTAGTCTTTAGTTCCTCAGCCACATGATCGAAAAATTGTTGGGTGCAAGTGGGTCTTTCGGGTTAAACTTAAGCCAACAGGAGAGATAGATTGTTACAAGGCATGATTGGTTGCTCAGGGATATACTCAAGCTTTCGACATTGATTATTTTGAGAATTTCAGTCTGGTTATTAAGCCCACTACCATCAGAATCGTTTTGTCTCTTGTTGTTAACTGCGGTTGGTCTATTAGACAACTAGATGTCCACAATGCTTTTCTACACGGCGAGCTTAAGGAAGAAGTCTACATGAAGCAGCCCGCTAGTTTTGAGAGCTCAATCTATCCTAACCATGTCTTGTGTCTACATAAAGCTCTCTATGGTTTAAAACAAAGTCCTCGTGCTTGGTTTTCCAAGTTTCTCTTTGATCAGTTGGGGTTTTGTGGCTTCCAAGGGTGACACTTCCATGTTTGTTTTCAAGGCTAGATCTCATATTGTTATTTTTCTTATTTATGTTGATGACATCTTAGTAACTGGCAATTGTTTGTCTCTCATTCAGCGTTTCATTTCTGACTTAAATACTTAGTTTTTGCTTAAAGACATGGGAGATTTGTCCTACTTCCTCGGTATTCAGGTGGTTATAAATAGCAATGGCCTGCGCTTATCTCAACAAAAGTATATATCTGATCTTTTGTCTCGAGTTGGCTTGGATTCTTACAGGTCGATTGCATCTCCCATGGCTGTTGGTGCTCCATTATCAATTCATGATATATGGTCAACCTCTAAACTCTCCTTCTGAGTATCGAAGTTTGGTTGGTGCATTGCAATATTGTACCTTGACACGTCCGGATATAACCTATTCGATTAACAAGCTTTGCCAGTTTTTACATGCTCCAACGACAATCCATATGCAAGCTGTCAAGCATTTGCTTCGTTATCTGAAAGGAACAGCATCTCTAGGCCTCATCTTTACTCCTTCCTTCTCATTATCTCTTATGTGTTACACAGATGCTGATTGGGCAAGCTGTCCCGATGTTCGATGAAGTACCAGTGGGTTCTGCACCTTTCTTATGGTTCCAATCTCATTTCTTGGGATTCATCGAAGCAAAAGGTAATCTCAAGATCAAGTGCTAAGTCTGAATACCGTGGGATGTCAAATGCAGCAGCTGATCTTGCTGTAAGATTGGAATTCCCAATTCCGTTAAAGCGGAAGCGTAATTGGACCGTTCGTAAATTAATTTTGTTCTACAAAATACCAATACATTGGCAAAAGGTTAAGCGATGAGAAACATACCTCCGTTGACGACTCTGAATACTTCAAGAATGATTCTTGATTGCTCTGCAACAACGAAAAACACCACCATTTGATCTTCCCTGCTATAACTCTGAGATTAGGAACGTAGTTGTGGGACTACCTAATCTTCAATGGGAAAAACTCTCAGAGAGAAAAAATTCTCTCTAGAGTTCTTTTGTTGAGAGAATGAGAGGGAGGCTAGAATGAGACCTTAGGGCTAGGGTTCTCATAACCTTTCATTTTATAAGAGAGGAAACCCTAATGTGAGGTTAGGAAACAATCTTGACTGTTAGATCAAGATCAATTAATTAATTGATTAAATCAATTAATTAAATGTTAATTAATTAATCATATTAATTAATTAATTTCATGCACATTTAAATCTTATTTAAATGTAATTTCCTCACATAATATATTTTAATTAAACTTAATTAAATCATATTTAATTAATTCAATTAAACTAATCAATTAATTAATTTCAATAATTAATTAATTTTACAATTAATTAAATATCTCCTATATTCAATTAATTACATATTAGAATCATATTCTAATCATTCCCTCATAGACTATAGTTTAATTAAATATCATTTAATTTAAAATAAATTGAATAATTAATTAATTCATCTTCTAATTAAATACCATATATTTAATTAGACATATATTTGAACTCTTTCAAATATATCAATCTCTCAATATCATAAAGTTTAATCTCAAATTAGACTTTATATTTTAATGCATCACTATACATATTAATTTGTATCTCATACAATTAACTTAATTCCCAATATGAATTTGAATTATTCAAATTCTCTCAAGATATATTTGTTCCTAATTACTCTTTACGAGCTAGCAGGGGGACCTAATGGACCTACAGATCAGAAGCTCCAATGATATGAGGTTAACCGATTAAACTCATTAATCGGGTTAACCAATATTCATTAACTGTGGGTCATTCCACTAAAGACCCACAGCTGAACTCTTCTCACTGTAGAACATTTCTGTGTCCACGGATATAGACCTATACCTGTAAGTCAATCCTTCACGAGTGTTCGTAATCATGGCTGGGTCAATTTACCGTTTTACCCCTGTGTTACATATGTCTCCTTAAGTACCAGCGCTCCTCTAATGAACAACCTGTTTATGGTCCAACCATTAAACAGAAAGTCCCTCTCGGGCCATTGAGAGGGCGGGATCCCTTTGTTCAAGTCCCGGAGTCACCACTTAAGGGAACACTCATCTACTTCTCCTAGAAGTGGGAAGGAGTGAATTCCATCTTGTGTTGTCATGTCCCCAGCCCCCCACTCGGTCTCGTCCCCAAGAAGGTAGGCTTATTAAGTCGGCGTGCAGGCCACTCTCACCCGTACTAATCAAAGGACAATCCCTCGTGAGAAGGAGTTCATGACACACTCAGGATTAAGACTGAGTTACCTAGGTCATCCTATTGAAACAGTAACCTAACTAGTTAACGGTGTTACATCTAGTGGTTTACTATTTTGTGGTCCGGTCTAATGCAAACTCATTGCATAGGATACCCCCACTCGCATGTCTCCTACATGGATGCCTTGGATCAATACGTCTGTATCGAATACAAAGCGGGTCGTATCACATAGTGTTACCAGGATAAGGTACCCAACCTTATCCCTGTACTATAGACCTTTTAGGTTGTTACTTGAACACCGATCCCCGTATGTCCCCACATACTAGTTCAAGTCACATGCAAACAACCTTGGATCTTAGTTTATTGGATTTGGGTCAAATTGTGCAATATTTAACAATAACACTTTATTGTAGAAACTCAATAACACTTTATTGAAACAAGTATACAATTTGTTTACATTCACTATCTACGAGTTTTAGGGCATAAAACCCAACACTTGCGTGGATCCAATCTGTTCTTCAGGAGCTTGGTATCTAGTCTTCATCTACTCTGTTGCTTTGTGACAATCTAAGTGCAACTTATCTTGCTGGAAATCTGGTGATGCACAATAGATCCAAGCACATTGAGATTGACCAACATTTCATCTGTGAGAGAGTTTCTCGCAAACAGCTTATAGTTCGTTTTGTTCCTTCTGAAGAGTAGTGGCAGGTATCATGACTAAAGGCCTCCCTTCTCCTTGGTTTTCATGTTTAAGAACCAAGCTCACTTTGGTTTCTAAACCTTGTTCTCTTGGGGGGGGGGGGGTGTTAGATTATTTGCCTCTGTATTTACCGCTGGTTATTATTTTTTACTACTTTATTTCTTTCTCCTATTGTAATGATACACATGTCTTTATCATTGGCTATTTATTACATTCTCCTGTGCTCTGATGTGTCTGTCGAGCATTTCCTCATTTTCAATGTGTATTTTGTTTTTTACCCTGCACACAATCCGATATTGAAATAGATTTGAAAATTTTGTTAAATGATGATTAATAAAAGGTTAGGAATAAAAATGGAAAATAGTTTTCTATGCAATAGGACTAAACATAACATTTAAAGTTAAGAAATTAAAACAAAAAATTTAATATAGTCTAAGAACTAAAACAAAATAACTACAAAGGTTCAACATACAACTAAAACAAATTTGTTTGAAGGTAAGAAAAGGTAGATAAAACATTTAGAGGCTTGTTTATTTGGTGGTAATCCAAGATTCTCGTAGAATGGGCATCTAGATCACCCTCCTGTTTTGCAGTAATGTAAGATGTTCAGACATCTTCAGATGTTCGGACATCTTAGGATGCCCACACGAGAGGCATCTAAGAAGATTTTGATGTCCTTCTAACACATGGGTTTTTGAGATTCCTCCATGTTGAGTGAACCATTGATGTTTTTACCTTTCGTTTTTCTTTATCGTATATTTTTTTCATCAATTTTCTTTATTTCTCAAATTTTTAAATTTTATAATTAAAATAAATTAGTGTATTCATTCACTAATAAACAATTCTATGAAATTAGCTATATTTTTATGCTTCATTTACATATAAAATAAACTCCACTTAATTTCTATAATATATAGTTGAATCTATTTTCAATTGAAATTTGAAAGTGATTTTTTATTTATTTATTTTACTTTTTCATCAACGATCATCCATTATTTTTTTTATTAAAAAAACACTATCATAAGTCAAAAATCAATACCGTTTCTCTCAAAACTTTCTCTATTTTGATAATGTATAAATAAAATCCACTATAAAATGCTATCAACTATACAATTGTCTTCTTCTAAAATAAGTTAAAGTATTTCAAGTTAAAATCAAAATTAATATTTAGTTCTAGTTTTTTTTTAATAAAAATCTTAAAACAATATAAATTAATTTGTTATACAAAACAACATATAAAATGAATATGAACTGGATTGATAACAATGAGATTGTTAAATTATTAAAGTAAAAAATGTTATATAAATTTAAATTATATTAAATTAATGTATAAATGATTTAAAGATAGGTAAGGGTATTGTTGGAATAATACATCATTATAAGACATTTCCGTACAGAAATTTTGCAAAACAAACGTGGTTATTTAAATATTCTTGATCATCCCTCCAAATTTTCCTGCAAAACAAATATGGTTATCTAAAGAGATGTTAGACATTTATATTTTCGGACATATATAATTCTAGACATCGGAAGATTGTGGCTATCTAGATTACCAAAAAAATGGCCCCTTAGATGTTTTTTGTGCCAAAAAAAAATAAAGATTAAAAATCACTTTTAGTCTCTAAACTTTTGTAAAAGTAACAATTTGGTCCCTGAACTTTGATTTCCAACAATTTAGTCTTTGTACTTTCAATTTTTTTGTAAAAAATTAGTCTATGAATTTTAATAAGTAACAATTTAGTCACTGTACTTTCAATTTTGTAACGATTTAATCTTTGTCTAAAAAAAATCATCAAAATTAAATGTCGATATTTATTATTTAATGATTAAACTTTGTAGCTTATAAACATATAGGGTCTCAAATTAGTTTATTAATCTATCTAGGTAAGAAATTTCAATAAATCTTTACATTAATTTTCACAATAGGGACAAAATCGTTAGAAATTTGAAAGTATAAAGATTAAATTGTTATTTATTAAAGTTCAGAGACTAAATCGTTAAAAAATTAAAAGTACCGGGACTAAATCGTTACAAATCAAAGTTCAAGACTAAATTATTACTTTTACGAAAGTTGAGAAACCAAAAATGAATTTTAATCCAATAAAATAAAATAAAATAAAAAGCCTACTCCAATCTCTGTATGTGACGCCATCTTCATTACATAATACAGGATACATCAGAACTTCTTTTTCCTTTTTTTTTTTTTTTTTTTAATGTTAAAAGAAGGTGGGGTGGCCGTCCATTGACGTTTCTTTCACTTTAATATATTTAATAATTTGAAAGAATCATGAAGTATCTAATAAAGACAAATAGAAATCATCTTTTAATTTCTGTTCTACAGCTGCAGTTTCCTCTTTCACACCTGTATTCTTTGAATCATATGAAATAATTTCTGAAAAAGTTAGATGGTTAATTATTTCTCTTACACACACGTGATTGAGTTGCTTTCGAATGCCTGAACATTTCTATGTGGAGGTTTCTGGGGATATTCCTCGTTTTTGGTGTGGGATCGACAAATGAGTTAAGATAAGACGTCTTAGGTGTGTTTGGTTTTACTTTTAAGTGTTTAATTTTGAAAACAAATCATTTTAAAAAAATTTCTAGTGTTTGGTAACCACGAAAAATGACTTATAAGAAAATGAGATTGATAAATAAATCATTTTGAGAGAAACATTTGAAACCAACTTTTTTAAAAAGACTTCTCAAGTAAACAATAACTTGTGTATAAAAACATTTGTGAGGAAATGCAACCAAACATATGAGTGTTTAAATTATAAACAATTTTTATACAAAATGTTTTTTAAAAAATACATTCTTGAAAAACATTTAAATTAAAATGTATTCCAAACGGACCCTTAATGAGAGACATCAAGATTTTAATAAAGCTCTCCCACCTAAACTAGAACCCGCATTTTCAACTGTTTAGAGTACCAAAAAGTGGTTATTTTCAACATTCAAGTACCCTCAAACTCTATGGTGGGTTTAATGCATGTTTCATCATTTAGGGATGAGAGCTTTATGTGTTTGACCCAAGGGGTTGGAGTAGAAATTGATAAGTTTGTGGATCAACGATAAAGTGTTGGAATAGGAGTTAATAAGTTTATAGGACCCAAAATAGAGTGTTGTAATTGATTAATAAGTTTGTGGGTCTTACAATTGGGTGTTGTATGCCTTTGGACCAAACTCTCCCTTAGTTTTCAATTGTGTCTAACAAAGTCCTTAATCTATTTGACATTTTTTAAAAAATATTTAACCTACGAAACACAAAACTCTAAATACTTTTTAAATATATAAATGGAAGTTAGAGAGACATTTTTAAAATTTAGGAATTTAAAATTTGAAGGCATGTTAGATAAGTTCCCAAACTTTCTAGACCAACTTTAAAGGCTAGGAATCAACTTTTTTTTTTTTTTTGAACAAAGAACTTCATTAAACCGCAAAAGAGAGTTCATATACATCCTTCGAAAATAAAGACAAAACCCACGCGGGGTAGCCAGAGGACCAAAAGTGTTGGATCGATATGACAACCCTAGAGAGGTGAATAGGGTTTAATGAAATTTTATAAACTTTTTACTACGATGGGCCCAATTTAAATAAATAAGTGAACTTTTTACAAATAATTAATTTTAACACAAATTGATCAACAAATTAGAAATATATTTCAAACACCATAAATAATTTAAATGTAAATATTGTCCATAAGCATGAAGAACAAATATTAACAATTAATTTCATGCAATCTATGATAAAGAAAATTAACTGCAAAAATTAAATAGGAGAGGGTTAGAGAAAATTGCACCGGAAATTTATAGTGGTTCGGCAAACAACCTACTCCACTCCCCAAGCTCCTCTTGGGTATTCGATTGAAGAACACGACTCTTTCCACGGCTTAGAGTCCAACCGATACAATATTCTTTTTCCGGGAGCATGAACAAACCCGATCCTTTCCACGGTTTACGATCAAATCGTTACAACCGCTCCTTTTCGGACTCAAGAGCAACCCTTACCAGATTTGGAAATTTTAAGAACAAGATTACAAACTCTCTCAAAGGGGTAGATATACAAATTTACATTCACAAATTTGTAAGAAAAATCTTACAACTTAATGCCCTCAAATGGCTAAGAAAAATAAAATTGAATAGCTCAAGAATCTCTCAAAATAAACCTCTCACAATAAATTTAAAGTAACATTGAAGAATTGGAGAGAAGAAACATGTAGAAATTGGAGAGAATTTAGAGAGAGGAATTGTTAGTGATTTTGTGAAGAATGAGGGTATAAATAGGAAGGAGATGAAGTTTAAAGAAATTTGAAATTAAGCTTAATTTGGACTATTGGATTGGAGTTAAAGAAAAAATTAAGGGTGGAGATTATAAGAAATTAAAAGTAAAAAGAAATTTAAAATAATAATAATAATAATTAATATATATAAATATGTGTGTAAACGGTAAAAAACTTAAAATAAAAAAATATATATATATTTGAAAATTTTTCCAACGGTTACTGCATTAAATGAAGTTCAAAAGTTCAATTTTTTTTTGTTAAAAATCACTTTTGGTCCCTAAACTTTCATGAAAGTAACAATTTGGTCTCTGAACTTTGATTTGAAACGATTTAGTCCCTGTACTTTCAATTTTGTAACAATTTAGTCCCTGAACTTTAATAAGTAACAATTTAGTCCTTATAGTTTCAAATTTGTAACAATTTAATCCTTATTGCAAAAGAAATCATCAAAATTAAATGTCGATTTTTATTATTTAATGATTAAACTTTGTAGCTTATTAACATATTTGGTCCCAAATTAGTTTATTAATCTATCTAGGTAGGAAATTTCATTAAATCTTTACATTAATTTTTAACAATAGGGACTAAATCGTTATAAATTTGAAAGTACAAGGACTAAATTGTTACAAAATTGAAAATATAGGGACTAAATCGTTACAAAATTGAAAGTACAGGGACTAAATTGTTACAAATCAAAGTTCAGGGACTAAATTGTTACTTTCATGAAAGTTCAGGGACCAAAAGTGATTTTTAACCTTTTTTTTTTTAAAGTAACCCTTTCTCACTTTCTTTTTATAAATAAAATAATATGTATATATATATAATATATTTAAATAACCAAAAGGTCCATGTGTTGCTCTCCCATTGGTCCACATGTCAGCTTCGGATTGGTCCATTGATGCTGACTCAGCCGCCATGTCATCGCCACGGGTATTTTTCGATAAAACTTGTTTCAGCTATAACTTCTTCGTTTTAGCTCCGATTTGAGTGATTCAAGAGGCATTGGAATCGTTGTTCCGAGCTCTACGCTATGAGCACATTAAAACACTAAAATTTTCAGTAATTAAAAATTGAACTTTTGAACTTCATTTAATGCAGTAACCGTTGGAAAAATTTTCAAATATATATTTTTTTATTTTAAGTTTTTTACCGTTTACACACATATTTATATATATTAATTATTATTATTATTATTATTATTTTAAATTTCTTTTTACTTTTAATTTCTTATAATCTCCACCCTTAAATTTTTATTTAACTCCAATCCAATGGTCCAAATTAAGCTTAATTTCAAATTTCTTTAAACTCCATCTCCTTCCTATTTATACCCTCATTCTTCACAAAATCACTAACAATTCCTCTCTCTAAATTCTCTCCAATTTCTACATGTTTCTTCTCTTCAATTCTTCAATGTTACTTTAAATTTATTTTGAGAGTTTTATTTTGAGAGATTCTTGAGCTATTCAATTTCATTTTTCTTAGCCATTTGAGGGCATTAAGTTGTAAGATTTTTCTTACAAATTTGTGAGCATAAATTTGTATATCTACTCTTTTGAGAGAGTTTGTAATCTTGTTCTTAAAATTTCCAAATCTTGTAAGGGTTGCTCTTGAGCCTGAAAAGGAGCGGTTGTAACAGTTTGATCCTAAACCGTGGAAAGGATCGGGTTTATTCTTGCTCCCGGAAAAAGAATATTGTACCGGTTGGACTCTAAGTCGTGGAAAGAGTCGTGTTCTTCAATCGAATACCCAAGAGGAGCTTGGGGAGTGGAGTAGGCCATTTGCCGAACCACTATAAATTTCCGGTGCAATTTTCTCTAACCCTCTCCTATTTAATTTTTGCAGTTAATTTTCTTTATCATAGATTGCATGAAATTAATTGTTAATATTTGTTCTTCATGCTTATGGACAATATTTACATTTAAATTATTTATGGTGTTTGAAATATATTTCTAATTTGTTGATCAATTTGTGTTAAAATTAATTATTTGTAAAAAGTTCACTTATTTGTTTACATTGGGCCCACCGTAGTAAAGAGTTTATAAAATTTCATTAAACCCTATTCACCCCTCCTCTAGGGTTGTCATATCGATCCAACAAAAAAAATGTTTCATCTCCCAGCGTGGAAGAGAGCCCCTGACCAGCAAAAAACTCGCAGGAAGCGTTGTCCATGGCGGCAGCAACGCGCGCGATTCCGTGAGCCGCAACATTCTGGACTCTCGGACAGTGCTTGAAGGTAAGCACCTTGAACAGGGGAGCCATGGTGGAAATGGCGTCCAAAATATTTTTGCTTTCTGACAAAATCATGTCTTCTCCGTTTAGGCACTTTACAATTTGGAGAGAATCAGATTCGACTTCAACCTCCAAACCGTTGCTGAAGTGCTCAATCAACGCTACCAGACCTTCTTTGATCGCTGAAGCTTCCATCACGTTGATCGCCCAGTTCCTTCGAATTTGTTTCATCCCGGCGCAGATGAGAGATCCTTCGGAGTCACGGGCAAGCCACCCTAAGCCGCCCATGCCAGATGATTCAAAACGGGAAGCGTCAAAATTTAGCTTCCAAACGTTTTGAAGGGGCGGTCTCCACGATCCTTGACTCTGAAGATTCTTGATCTTCGGCTTTGACTGGTAAGCTCTTCGACCCTTTTTAATCTCATGAAAGCTCTTTTTGGTGCTAGAAATAAGATGATCCTTAGATGAGATCTTGGATGGGTTGCTAGCGTTAGCTAGGGTCTGGTTCCTGAATTGCCATATATTCCACATAGTTAATAAAGTTAGCTCCAACCCCTCTGAATTTGTGTTTGTAGTCCACCATTCCCAGTAGTCTAGACAACTCCAATTGACCCTGCACAAAGAAAATAGGTTTTGTGAATTTGGGATTAAAGCAAGCCAGGCTTCCTGATGACATGCAAAAATGTCATCATTTTCCTATTAATTTTAGCTAGTTTTGTGCATGAATTACGAGCTTTAATGTATTTTTATGTTAATTTTGTAGAAAACCGAGTTCGGGAAGCAAAACCAAGAATTTCACCAATTTTGGGTATAAAAAGAAGACTTTGGGCCATAAAAGAAGAAAAGAAAAGAGAACATTTGAAGTGGAGGCCCAAAAAGCCCAAAAGAAAGAAGAAAGGAGGCAAAAATCCATGTTTAAGGCTTCTAGAAGGCCTAGCGTCTCGACGCTAGGTGATCAGCGAGGAAAAATCCAGAATCGCGGTAGCGTCGCGACGCTACGACAACTTCTGCTCCAAGAAAACCTGACGACGCTGTGACGTAGCGTCTCGACGCTGGCGACTTGTTCAGCAAGAAATGTCCAGCCCTTGCTCCTATAAATAGCCCCCTCTCCCAAGGTTCAAATCATCCCATCTTGGGGAGCTCTCCCCTAACTGAATAGAGAGAAAAAGTGAGAAGAATTGTGAGGAAAAAGGAGGAATTGAGCGAGATTCCAAGGCTCGGGATTCGAGATGCTCGTGACGGGAGCTTGGGATCAACTTATCGGTTATTTCTTCCTTACTTCTTTGTAATTTCTTATTTTAATTTGAGTTAGGCCCATGGATCAAGATCATTTTGGCAAAATTATTTCCATTTGTAAGTAGATCTTGAGACCTAGGGTCGTTATTCTAGTTAATTGGATATTGTAGCGCAATTACTTGGATTATGTAATGAATTTCTTCATATTTCATCTATGCAATTCATTCTTAATGCTTTTAATCTCTTGATCACGGATTAATTGATGTGTTGGTCTAAATTGATACTCGACAGAGAGAATTTAGATTAGATCCAAATTGCATGGCTAATAATTGCTTGGAACACGAGAGTGAAAAAGAATTGTTGGAAATTGATAATGAAGTTGCTTAATGCCATACTATGATTAACTAAGGAGATGGACACATAAATTAGTTATGTTAGTATGAGATGTGGAGGAACTTGAAAGAGAAATCCGCTTATAATCACTTCTAGATTTATGAAATTGAAGATTATTAATTACATATATCCATGTAATTGAGCTACAAATCCAAGAAAGCTAGTTAACACCCTAGGTCAAGCCCCCTTCGATAGGAAAATTCCCTTTTACTTGCATGATTCTTTTTATTAGCTTCTTTAATTTTCGCTCTATCATTCGAGATTGGACTTCTAAATAAAATTGAACATGATGGTTTTTAGTACTTAATAGATATAATTCAAATTCCCTGAGGATTCGATACTCGGAATACTTTCCGTTTTATATAACTTGCGGCCCGTGCACTTTGCGGTCATCACTTCCCTTACCATTTTGCACTCCCAGATGATGTGGGTTGTGGACTCTCTTCCCTTCCTGCAAAGAACACACAGAGGAGAAACGTCGATCCCTTTTTGCTGGATATTAGAGAAGTTGGGGATGATGTCATTTATGATTTTCCAGGCGCAAATCTTCACTCTCGGAGGGACCTCAACTTTCCAAAGACTTTTCCAAGCAGATTTGATAAAGGAGTGGTCTGAGGGAGAGGCTTCCTAGGAAGAGGCTATAGACATAGCTAAATGATAAACGCTTCGAACTAAAAAAACCTTTTTTTTTCAAATCTCCACACAATCTCGTCTTTGGAGTTGGCTTCTCCCAGGGGAGTATTAATAATATCCTCTGCATCTTCGGGAGAGAAGATCTCCCTAATAATTTCAGCCTCCCAATCATTATTCTCATTGATAATGCTTTTGACTTTGAGCCCTTTAAGAGCGTGAGGGGTGAGGAACGACGATACTCTTCCCTCCCTGTTAATCCAAGGATCATTATCGATGTCGATGTACCTACCATTCCCAACCTTCCACTTGTAGCCTTTGTCAAATAGCTCGCGGCCGCAGACTATTCCCCTCCACGTTAGGTAAGGGTTGGTTCTGATTTTAGCACTCAAGAAATCCCTGTCTTTGAAATATCTTCCCTTAAGAGTTCTAGCGAGAAGACTGTATGGTTCCCTTAGGATTCTCCAGCTTATCTTAGCAAGCAAAGCTTGGTTAAAGGCTCGCAGCTCTCTGAATCCCAGCCCCCCTTGATCTTTGCTGAAACAAAGTTTTTTCCAACCCATCTAGTGCGCTTTTTTCTTCTCCCCCGCTGACCCCCACCAAGACTTGGCACAAAGGCGGTTGATATCGTCACAAATATTGTTTGGAATTTTGAAACAACTCATAGTTATGTTGGGATGACCTGCACAACAACTTTAATTAAAGTCTCTTTTCCTCCCAACGGAAATAGCTTCTCTTTCCAATTCTGGAGAGCCTTCCACACTTTGTCTTTAACTCTATTGAAAATGATTCCTTTATTCCTACCATTTTGAGTCGACATGCCAATATAGTGCCCAAGAGCATCTGTTGATTTAACTCCAAGG
This sequence comes from Luffa aegyptiaca, assembly GCA_017139565.1. NCBI lineage: Eukaryota > Viridiplantae > Streptophyta > Magnoliopsida > Cucurbitales > Cucurbitaceae > Luffa > Luffa aegyptiaca. The sequence continues at coordinate 40,575,200 of CM029403.1, forward strand.
ATTCTTTCAAATCTTTTAACGTCTCGTTTCTCCACGTTTTTGCTAGCCATGAAGGGTGATTTGTGCAGGTTAACCATCTGACTGGAGGCCTCTTCATAAATTTTCAACACCTTCTTAATAGCAAAGCATTCCTGTTCAGTTGCTTGGAAGAAAATGAGACTATCATCTACAAACAAGAGATGAGAAATTGAAGGACAATGATTATTAATATGAAAGCCTTTAAGATTAGAGATAGATTCTTCCCTGAGCAAGAGCGTAGAGAGGCCTTCAGCACATATAAGAAATAAGTAAGGAGAAAGGGGGTCTGCCTGTCTGATGCCCCTGGTTGGTTTGATCGTCTCTCCCGGAACCCCATTGATAAGCACCGCATATTCAACAGTCTCGATACAATTCAAAACCAACTTCCTCCATCTGTCGCTGAAGCCCATCTTCTCCATGATCTTGTCAATGAATTGTCATTCAACCCTATCATACGCCTTGCTCATATCAAGCTTCATGGCCAAACTGTCTTTTTTTCCCTTCCTTTTACTGTTGATGGCATGAATACATTCGAAGCCCAACACAACATTATCTGTGATGAGTCTCCCCAGAACAAAAGCAGACTGATTTAGGGAAATTAACGAATTTAGCACTCTCTTGAGTCTGTTTGCCAACACTTTAGCTATTACTTTGTAGGTGACATTGCATAGGCCGATAGGCCTAAAGTCTGATGTGTGCTTAGGGTCTTCACATTTTGGGATTAACGAAATATAGGTTGTGTTTAGAGGCCTATCGGACTCTTCACTGTTAAGGACATTCAAACATATATATTCACAACATCATCCCCCACAATCTTCCAATATTTTTGGGAAAAGATGGCATAGGCACCATCCGACCCAGGAGCTTTAGTGGGGCTCATGCCTTTAAGTGCACCTTCCATTTCATCTCAGGTAAAACGCCTATCCAGCCTGCTTATTTGCTCTTCAGTTAATTTTTTATTAATTGCCTCGCAGATGTCTTCAATCGCTGTCGAGTTTGGGTGGGATGTAGAGAAAATATCCTTAAAATACTCGGATGCCACTCTACTAATCCCGTTCTCTTCTTCAATCCATAATCAATGGCTGTCAAACAAACCTTTGATCTCATCTTTCCTTTTCCGGTGACTAGCTTTAGAGTGGAACCATTTTGTGTTTTTATCCCCCCACTTCAACCATTCGTCTCTGGACCTAATACGCCAGTACATTTCCTCTTCAACAAGGAGATCTTCAACGTATTTTTGGAGCGCCAACGTCGCTTCGTCTCTCACCCCATTCCTTCTGACTTGATTATCACTATTCTCCTTTTTCTTCCTTTCAATGGCACCTATCAGGGAACCAGAGAGCCTTTCCCTATTCCAAGAAAACAAACTGGATATACAATCTTGGACTTTTTTGTTTATATTGTTGACTACTACCACCCCATCTCTCTGCCACGAGTCTTCGATGATGTCTTCACAATCTTCAGACTTGGTCCAGACTTCTTCAAAATGACGGGGCTTTTGTTTCTTTTTGTACCTACTAATTTTGGGACTAACTTTGGTGGTCAGAAGGATGGGTCTATGGTCGGAGTTGTAGAGATTTAGATGCTTGAGGACAATGCTATCTTCTCCCATCATCGAATCGGAGTTGGTAAAAAATCTATCAAGCCTTTCTTTAACGAAGTTGGTCTTTTTAGGACTTTTGATCCAAGTGAACCGATCCCCCGAATATCCACAATCCCTCAGATTACATTTATTGATCACCTCCTGAAACTCCTCCATCTTATTAGAGTTTCTAGCGGGCCCACCCCACTTTTCCTCATCAAACAATATCTCATTGAAATCCCCTCCAACAATCCAAGGGAGGGAATTAACACTGTTCAACCTATCAAGAAACTTCCAAGAGCACCACCTCTACGTGAACCTCCAAGCACAATCATTCGCCTTAATAATAGTGTCTATGTGGCCTCTAGAATAAGAAGAAACCACCAAGTTAACTACACACTTCCAACAAATTAAAAGTCCCCCACTCAGCCCAATACAAGCTACATTGAAGCAGTGGTCATAACCCAATAGAATTTTAATTCTACCAGCTCTGTAATCATGACACTTTGTCTCAGAAAGAAAAATAATTTGGGGATTGTGAATGCGCACAACATGACGCAGGGCTCTGATCGCCCGAGGGTTCCCCACCCCTTGGACGTTCCAGCTTAGAATAATCATGGTGTCCGGCAGGGCTGTGGCACAGCCTCCGCCGATATCCCTCCGAACAACTCAGAGTAAAAGCTTCGACATTTTTTGCTTTCCTGATTTTCTTCTTCCTCCTCTCTTCCATGTTTTTTGTTTTATTCTAAGGAGGACCATTCCATTTTGGTATTTTCTTCCCATTGTGTTTCATTCCTAGCCCTTCTTTTCCAGGCTTACAATCCTTTTTTTGATTTATCCGCTTTTTCCGTCACCAGTTTTTCTGATTTGGCCTCCAAACCTCTCTTATTTTCTGTTTGGGATAAGTACATGGTCAGCCTACAAATGGACCCTATATTTCATTTTTGTACAAACCCACCATTTTTTACACAGATATCCTAAGAGTCTAGATTTTTTACATATAAGTTGTTATTCAGTTACTTTTATACCCTCTTCCATAATTTTTATATTTAAAATACAACAAAAATCATAAAGGGAAAAAAAATCATATTTTATTCTTTCCTATTCAAAAATTCACAATCCATCAATTCACTTTCTAATTTTGAAAAGATCCTAAAATCACTCCTCGTCCTTCAACAAAATTCCTAAAACCACTATGATTTCTTCCTCTCTCACTTCCTCCCTACGACCTCTCTCCCTCTCTCTCGACCTTCTTCTCCCTCTTTTCATCTCACAATGGAAGTGCCATTGTCGTCGCAAACCCAAACCATCAGCACCTGCAAGTCGTTAGATGCCGCGCATTCCAAGCTAGCAACGTCCCTAACAATTGATTGCCAGCGTCGGAGGAGCTCAATGAGAGAAGTCACACATTTTTCCTTGACAATAGGGGTAGGGGCAGGGGGAAGGGGTGCAGTTTCGGGCTCTGCAACAACCGATGCAGGCTCCTCTTCTTCGTTCACAATTTCAAGACCTTTCAAAGACATTACCTCTTCATTAAGGTAAGAGACTGAACCAATTGCCTCACTTGAGTTCAATGTAACAATTGTGAGAATTAGTTGCATCACAATTCAAAACAATCTCAAGGGTCAAAAGAAGAATAAAGTCATATTAGGAAACAACTAAAAGATATTATTACCGGAAATGCACATTTTACTTCATTATGAATTATGATATCATTTTCGTTGATACTATCCAAAACAGAGAATAAGAAAACACTAGTCTGAAATCATATACTTCAACAAAATAAATGCACAATATGGATATCAACATCAGATCTGAACTTTTATAAACTAAAAAAAAAAAACTCGGTATATGTGGCTACAAAATAAATGTACGATATGGAAAATAGTAAAGTTTTTTAGTTGTATATTTGTTTCATACCAAGTATATATTTCCTAAAATATAAGAGTATATTGAATAATATAAGGGATATATTTTGTATACAACTTTTTTTTTGTTTTTTTTGGAAAAGATATATATACTATGAATATATTTATGCAAATGACATGATGGTGGTGACCAATAAATATACAGAGTATATATTTGCAAATAACTAAATATACCAAGTATATTTGATGAAATCCGGAACAATAGCTAGAGGAGAGTGTTGAGTGAGAAATTTCGGCCAATCACAAATTGTCACGTCATTAATTTGAATTAATGATAAAATAATTTTGGGACCAATTACAAATTTACACGTGTCCCTAAATTAAATTAATAGACATTAAAATTCGGCAAATCAAACAATGCCACTTGTCTATCATTGATCCATCAGATGACATAAGCCGAGTCCAATCAAATTATGCCACGTGGCAATTGACGTTAGACTAATGTGACCCGAGATCATTGAAGAAATTGGGCTAAATTAAAATGATCCAATTTTATTAAAAATGAGTTGGATTAAAGCCCAAATAGAGTCAAAGCCCAAAGGCTGGGCCCAGGCCCAAGCCCATATGAGGTCCATCAAACTCTATAAATAGAGGAGGCCACCATTCATTTTGGGCATTCAGACAGAGTCAGAGAAGCCAGAACCCAGAGCATTCTCCCAAGGTCCAGAGTCTTCAGAAGTCAGAGAGTCCAGAGAATTCAGAAGATCCAAGATTCAGAATTCGTCAATCTCAAGACTCAGAAGATCCAACGACTGGAAGACTCCAAAGAATCAATCGTTTCTTCATCAAGATACAAGTTGAAGATTCAACCTTCCTCCGTCTGAGATCAAGCTCGCCGACCCTAAGATCAGACTCTACATTTTGAGAGAAAGCATCAGAGGATAAATATTAGAGACTGTAACACTTCTACATACAAAATCAATAAAATCAAGTTCATTTCCACGAATTAAATTTCCTTGTCGAAATCTCGTGTGAACAAATTGGCACGCCCAGTGGGACAGTCTCTACCTCTCATCTCTTTTTCTCGCAAAGAAATCATGACTTCCGAAGAAGCTTCTTCAAAGATCGCTGCTTCAAGCAACTCCTATGTGGGGCCAATTACTCGCAGTCACTCCAAGGAAACCCAACATGAAGACAGCCAAACTCCTGACATTGCAAACAAGATGCTGAGACGCATGACAGAATCTGCTCAACTTGAAATCGCCACTGCAGAAGATCTGATGCTTGGCAAATTCATCTCTTCTTCTCAGCAACCAAACGAAACATCCAGTCCTGATGTGATGTCTGTTATGATGACTGATGCTGGAACTAGTGAAGAACGAATGGCTGAAGTTGAGAAGAAAATCAGCATGTTACTGAAGATGGTCGAAGAGAAAGACCAAGAAATCGCCTCTCTCAGGAACCAGATGGAAAGTCGGGATGTTGCTGAATCGAGTCAGACCCCTGCCATCAAAGATAAGGGAAAGATTATTGCACAAGATCAGTCACAACATTCCGCTTCTATTGCTTCATTGTTCGTCCAGCAGCTCCAGGATATGATCATGAATTCCATCAGAGCTCAATATGGTGGACCGACTTAGAACTCTCTCTTGTATTCCAAGCCATATACCAAGAGAATCGACAATCTGAGAATGCCTCATGGATACCAGCCACCGAAGTTTCAACAATTTGATGGGAAGGGCAATCCCAAACAACACGTTGCTCATTTCATCGAGACATGTGAAAACGCTAGTACTAGAGGAGACCTACTAGTCAGGCAATTCGTACGAACACTGAAGGAGAATGCTTTCGACTGGTATACCGACCTTGAGCCTGAGACTATCGATAGTTGGGAACAACTTGAGAAGGAGTTCCTCAACCGCTTCTACAGCACAAGACGAACCGTTAGTATGACGGAGCTCACCAGCGCTAAACAACGGAAAGGTGAACCAGTTGTTGACTACATCAACCGTTGGAGAGCTTTGAGCTTAGATTGCAAGGACCGACTCACCGAATTGTCTGCTGTTGAAATGTGCACCCAAGGCATGCATTGGGGACTCCTTTATATCCTGCAAGGAATAAAGCCCCGCACTTTCGAGGAGTTGGCAACCCGCGCTCATGACATGGAATTGAGCATTGCTACTAGAGGGAACAAATATTCTATTGTCCCCGATGGCAGGAAAGAAAAGAAAGAAGTTAAGAATACTGAGAAAGCTACCAAAAGCACTACGAAAGAGTCAATGGTAGTCAATGCAGCTCCTTTCAAGTTTTCTTCGAAAGGAAAAGAAAAGAAGATAGAGAAACAACAAGAGGGAGGTGAGAGGCGTCGTCTAACCTTGAAAGAAAGGCAAGAGAAAGTTTATCCTTTTCCAGATTCTGACATTTCAGATATGTTAGAACAACTTCTGGAAAAACAACTTATTGAACTACCAGAATGCAAGCGACCAAAAGAGATGGGGAGAGTTAATGATCCCAACTATTGCAAATATCACCGAGTCATCAGCCACCCGGTGGAAAAGTGCTTCGTTCTGAAGGAGCTAATTTTGAAGTTAGCTAAAGAAAAGAAGATTGAGTTAGATCTTGATGAGGTAGCTCAATCAAATCATGCAACGATAGCAACAAATCTGAACAACCGAGTAGCTCCAAGCCCGGTTCATGATTCAATAGCAAGTTTGATCCAGTTCGGGACATTAGAGCCGATTGTTATTTGGCTTCAGCAAGAATCTGCAAGAGACATCTTCCAAGACCAACTTGAGTCTGTTGAAAATGAAGACGAAGGATGGACTTTGGTAACTCGTCGAAAGAATCAAAAGAAACATTCCGTTCAAAGAGAGCCTCACATGTTCCGTAACTACAGAAGAAACAACATGTCACAAAAGCATAAGAGAAAGATCAAAGGTTCAAGAAAGCCTAAACTAGTTGTCGAAGAGAATCAAGATTTTGTTCTGTCTCGACATCCGGTAACCCTTAAAGATTTCTTCCCAAAGAACTTTCTTAATGACGATCATGAGGACATCCCTGAGATAGTCGCATGTCATGCTGTTAATACATTTGAAGAAGGCGATTCTTCCTCAAGTCCATCTCAAGTGATGACAAGGCCAGAAGATTCACCTTCATTTACAATAGATGATTTGTTGTCACTTCCTCAAGCAACCAAAGATGCTATTGTTGAAACATTGAAAAGTTCTAACGTTTCAGACGTTCCAGACTTGCAAGAACACAAATGTGCCTCATGTTATATGTCCATTAGCTTCACAGATGAAGACTTGATGTTGGGATCGAAACCTCATAATAGGCCCTTATTCGTCTCAGGATATATTCGAGAGCAAAAAGTTGGCCGAATTCTTATCGACGATGGATCTGCGGTGAATATAATGCCTAAGTCAACCATGACACAGATAGGAATTTCAATGGATGAACTATCAAACAGTAGGTTGGTTATTCAAGGCTTCAACCAAGGCGGTCAACGAGCAATCGGCATGATCCGTTTGGAGCTTGTTATTGGAGATTTGAAGGCCAACACTTTATTTCATATCATAGATTCCAAGACCACTTACAAGTTACTGTTAGGTCGTCCTTGGATTCATGGAAATGGAGTAATATCTTCTACACTTCATCAGTGTTTCAAGTTCTATCAAGACGGTGTCAAGAAAGTTGAAGCCGACACTAATCCATTCTCAGAGGCAGAATCCCACTTTGCAGATGCAAAGTTTTATATGCAGAATGATAAAGCAGGAGAGATTATCCCAGGTGAGATTCCTCTGATTGAAAGTCAGAAAGTAGAGCATCCAAAGAATGCGAAGAAGGAGTCGATCGAAGAAGTAGATGCTTGTGAAGTTCAATCAAAGGAAGCATCCGCTCACCCTGCAAAATCGAAAGCTCCAAAGGAAGAGGCATCGTCGAACGTCCCTATATTGCACTACGTTCCTTTATCTCGACGCAAGAAAGGGGAATCACCATTCACAGAATGTTCAAAAATTTTGAAGGTTGGCTATGTGGAGATTCTAAAAGAAAATTTCACCACACCTCTGACAGCAATTACCAAGCAAGAGATTCAGGAATCAAAGACTGATCGTACCAAAGTAACTTTGCCGGAAAGACGAACGAAGGCTGGATTTGACCCAAATGCATACAAACTCCTAGAAAAGGCAGGATACGACTTTACAACTCATACTGAGTTTAAAAGTCTAAAAATCTTTGATGGGAGATCTGAGCTTTCTCCGACACAGAAGAAGCTCCAAAAAGAAGGTTATGTCATACCATCCTCGAGAGTCGGACTAGGGTACAATCCCCCAAAGCCAGTTCGTATAACCAGAAAATGGAAAGTTGCAGATGCACATCACATAACGATAGAAGAGATGAGCGATCCAGAAGATAAAAAGAACAATGATAGCCAGAAAATCTCTGTCTTCGATCGCATTAAAGCGCCGACTACTCGTCTTTCAGTTCATCAGCGGCTGAAATATTCATCTTCGAAAAAGGAAGGTTAGAGCAAAACTTCTGCTCCTGCCCGACGTTCAGTGTTTCATCGTTTGAGTGTGTCTACATCAAAGAAAGTAGATGAACCTTCGAGATCCGTGTTCGACCGCCTTCAAGCAACATATGGCCAATGCAAGGGAAAGTTGAAAAGTCTTGAAACAGAAGAATCCGACGAGATGAATGACAACAACGAATTTTCCAGTATTGTTCCTTCACGGATGAAGAGAAAACCTTTTGTTCTCATAAATACAGAAGGTGCTTTAAAAGTAAAGCGACAGTTAGTCATTCTAACTAACCCTTCGAAGGTGAACCAAGAGCTTGAAGAAGAACAGGTCAATTGTTGCCATATTTCTTTCGAAGAAATGCCAGATACTGAAATTTCTGAAGAAGATGCTGAAGAAGCACCCACATCGTTAGAAGATGGCAGCCAATCAACAATTGATGAGCTCAAAGAGGTAAACCTGGGTACGACAGAAGAACCACGCCCGACATTCATCAGTGCGTCACTTAGTGCTGAAGAGGAACATGAATACTTGAATTTACTCGTTACATATAAAGATGTCTTTGCTTGGTCGTACAAAGAGATGCCAAGACTCGATCCAAAAATAGCAGTCCACCATCTTGCGATTAAACAAGGATATCGACCTATCAAGCAGGCCCAAAGACGTTTCCGACCGGAGCTCGTGCCTCAAATTGAAATTGAAGTCAACAAGTTGATAGAAGCAGGGTTCATTAGGGAAGTGAAATATCCAACATGGATAGCAAACATTGTGCCAGTCAAAAAGAAGAATGGACAACTGCAGGTATGCGTGGACTTCCGTGACTTGAATAATGCTTGTCCCAAAGATGACTTTCCATTGCCCATCACTGAACTTATGGTCGACGCCACTACAGGACATGAAGCCTTATCTTTCATGGATGGATCGTCAGGGTATAATCAAATTCGAATGGCCCTTGAAGATGAAGAGATGACAGCATTTCGAACTCCAAAAGGAATATACTGTTACAAGGTGATGCCTTTTGGATTAAAGAACGTCGGGGCAACTTACCAACGAGCCATGCAGAAGATCTTTGATGATATGCTCCACAAACGTGTTGAGTGCTATGTTGATGATCTCGTGGTCAAATCCAAGAAACGAGGAGACCACTTGCAAGATTTGAAGATAGTTTTTGATCGTTTAAGAAAGTACCAGTTGAAAATGAATCCTCTTAAATGTGCGTTTGGTGTGACATCGGGAAAGTTTCTTGGCTTCGTAGTAAGGCATCGGGGAATTGAAATCGACCAATCAAAGATTGACGCCATTCAGAAAATGCCAGAACCACTAAACTTGCGGGAATTAAGAAGTCTCCAAGGGCGTCTGGCCTACATCAGAAGGTTCATCTCCAATCTAGCAGGTCGATGTCAGCCATTTCAAAGACTGATGAGAAAAGACACAATCTTTGAATGGGATAAAGCTTGTCAAAATGCTTTTGATAGCATTAAAAAGTATTTGCTTAATCCTCCTGTCTTAAGCGCTCCAATTGCAGGAAAACCGTTGATATTGTACATTGCTGCACAAGAAAGATCACTTGGGGCATTACTCGCTCAAGAGGGAGAGAAAGGCAAAGAATGTGCTCTGTATTATCTAAGTAGAACTTTGAATGGGGCAGAGCTAAATTATTCACTCATCGAGAAGATGTGTCTTTCACTTTTCTTTGCCATTGACAAACTGAGACATTACATGCAAGCCTTCACAGTGCACTTGGTGGCAAGGGCTGATCCAATCAAGTATGTCTTGTCTAGACCAATTATCTCAGGGAGGTTGGCTAAATGGGCAATCTTACTTCAGCAATATGACATTGTCTACGTTCTGCAAAAGGCGGTGAAGGGGCAAGCCTTAGCAGACTTCTTAGCCGACCATCCGGTACCGTCGGACTGGAAATTATCTGAAGCCTTGCCTGACGAAGAGATATTCTACATTGAATTAGCTGAGCCTTGGACTATGTATTTTGACGGAGCAGCTCGAAGGAATGGCGCAGGGGCAGGAGTAGTATTTATTTCGCCTGAAAAACACATGTTGCCATATAGCTTCACATTTAGAGAAGTGTGCTCGAACAATGTCGCTGAATATCAAGCACTTATCATTGGTCTTCAAATAGCCATAGAAATCGGAGTGACGTACATTGAAATTTTTGGAGATTCAAAATTGATAGTTAATCAATTGTTGCTCCAATATGAGGCAAAACATGAAGATTTGATACCTTACTTCAATTACGCCAGACAATTATTGGAAAACTTCGAGAGTGTGACGATAGAACATGTTCCAAGATCTGAAAATACAAAGGCTGATGCATTGACAAATTTAGCCACCACTCTGACGATCTCATAAAATGAAGTTCTAAACATTCCACTCTGCCAAAGATGGATTGTGCCACCAATTGAAAAAGAAAGTCAAGAAGCGAATGCAATATCTGTCTATGTAATTGAAGAAGAAGATTGGCGACAACCGATTATAGATTACCTACAACATGGAAAGCTTCCTGTCGAGACGCGTCATAAGACTGAGATACGAAGAAGAGCATCTCGATTTATCTACTAAAAAGATACCCTATATCGTCGCTCATATGAAGGCCTTTATCTTCGATGTTTGGGAAAAGAAGAATCAGTGCAAGCATTAGAGGAAGCGCATTTAGGTGTTTGTGGAGCTCATCAATCCGGGCCAAAGCTTCATTTTCAACTAAAGAGAATGGGATACTACTGGCCTACGATGGTTCAAGATTCGATGCAGTATGCAAAGAGATGTGAAGCTTGTCAATTTCACGCCAACTTCATACATCAGTCGCCAGAGCCGCTTCACCCAACTGTAGCTTCATGGCCATTTGAGGCTTGGGGACTTGACCTTGTTGGTCCTATAACACCCAAATCATCGGCATGACATTCTTATATCCTTGCAGGAACTGATTATTTCTCAAGATGGGCTGAAGCTATTGCATTAAAAGAAGCAAAGAAAGAAAATGTAGCAGATTTTGTTCGTAATCATCTCATTTATCGATATGGCATTCCTCATCGCATCGTGACAGATAATGGAAGACAATTCTCTAACAGTTTGATGGACAAGTTATGTGAAAAGTTTGGCTTCAAACAATATAATTCGTCTATGTACAATGCTGCTGCAAATGGGTTGGCTGAAGCATTCAACAAGACATTATGCAACTTGTTGAAGAAAGTAGTCTCCAAGATGAATAGAGACTGGCAAGAAAGAATTGGTGAAGCGTTATGGGCGTACCAGACCACTTATCGTACTCCAACAGGAGCTACGCCTTACTCTCTTATCTATGGAGTAGAAGTTGTTCTCCCCCTAGAAAGAGAGATCCCATCGTTGCGAATGGCGGTGCAAGAAAGTTTGACTGTAGAAGACAATGCTAAGCTACGTCTTCAAGAGTTAGAAGCATTAGATGAGAAAAGATTGGATGCTCAACAAGCTTTGGAATGCTATCAAGCGTGCATGTCTAAAGCTTTCAACAAAAAGGTACGACCTCGTTCATTTCAAGTTGGTGAGCTCGTACTTGCAGTTCGAAGACCTATCATCACAACTCGGCATACAGGACACAAGTTTACACCTAAATGGGACGGACCCTACGTTGTGAAAGAAGTCTACACAAATGGAGCATACAAGATAGTTGACAAAGACGGGCTCAAAATTGGCCCAATCAACGGCAAGTTTCTCAAGAAATATTATGCTTAAAATGTAATACTCCTTATCGTAAGAGTATAAACTACATGATACTCCTGGCCCGCATGAGTTAAAAAGGTGAACGACATAAAAAATAAAAAAAAAAATCAAATTTGTACCCTGAACTACGTTATGACTTGATCCCATATATTAATGGGTACGTAGGCAACTTAAAGGAAACTTTAAGCTCAGTCCATAAAATAAAAAAAAATCATTATCCCATGTTGGTAAAAAGGAAATTCATTCTTGAATAATACAAAAAAATTGTAAGTGAATTATGATGAGAAACAAGTCTGATATTGAATGACAAAGTTTGCCTATTCAAAAAAAAAAAAAAAAAAAAAAAGATACATCTTCGATATCAAAAAAAAAAAAAAGTTGCTACAAAAGAAATTGAAGTCTGATCACAGCATCCACTTGTAGTTCTTCAGCTCTTCTTGTGCATCTTCCAACATCCCACGAAGTATCGTCAGAGTTTTAGCATCAGCATCAGTAAGAACAGGGGCATCTTCAATACTACTTATAGTTCCTCGTAGTTTGGAAGCCTCGAGTTGACGTTGTTTTAAAAGGTCTTCCTTCTCGACGATCGATTTAGAAATCTCACCTCGCCTAGCTTTCACAGCTTCAAGCTTAGCTTCCAATTCTTCTGCTTCTCGCGATGCTTGCAAATGTTGTTGCTGAAGTATACCTTTCGCTGTGAGTATTTCACTTTCACTATATAATATCTTCTCCAAGCTAAACTTAGTCTCTTCCAATTGACGATTCTTACTCTCCGAAGTTAATTGAGAAGAAAATGACGACTGCAGCTGGTTATACTTCTCTACCTTCTTGAAATACGCACTTACAATTTCTTTAAGAGGATCCAAGCCGGGTGCACGAGTCTCAGAAATTGCATGAAATATTTTGACTGTCTCTTGTTCAAGGCGAGGTATTTTGTCGAAGGGAGTGCGTATGATCTTTTGATGTATGCTGTCCCACAGGGCAAGGGTAGCTTGTTTCCTATAGTTGGAAATCACATTGTCAGCACAATAATCAGAGATCTCAGACGCAGCTGCATGGGTTGTTGTCTTCATTTGTCCAGAAATTTCATCAGTTACAGGATGACAAGATTGAGTCACAACTCTATCCATTGGCGCTTTGAAATTGCCCACTCGCGCAGCTACAGAATCAAAAACGTCTGGACTCACAAAAGAAGGAGGACTATGATGCCCCTCAGCCTCTATAAGGGGATCATTTAAAGGTGACTAAAAAAAAGGGGGGGGGTCAGTAATAATGATAATAATAATAGTAAAATATTATAATGAAGAATGAATGAAAACACTTACCAGTAGTACAGGGAGTTCAGGAAATTGTGATGCGATGGGAACTCCATCAAAAAGTTCATCTTCACATACTGATGGTTGATTGGACTTTTTAGGCCTTTTCCAATGATGATCGCCGCTACTGCTCTGACTACCATCAGTATCCTTTGAGCAAAATTCACCAGGCTCAAACATGCGAATTCTTTTGCCTCCGTTGTCATCACCAACCTTTTTGGGAAATTTCGGCTTGGGAGGAAGAGGAATGGCACTAGCCACCAACTTTTCTATGCCTTCTTCAAGATAATTTCCATTTTTTTGCCAACCACCAACTCCGGTAGCGTTGGGTAATTTGGATATGTGGCTTCATCGCATGTGCAGGGAGATAAACTTGAGACAATGTTTGTGCTCGAACACATATCATCCAAAGACGCATTACATTATATAAATTGGCTTCAGGAACTTCTTCACTTAGGTCGTTTGACACGTCTTGGTAAAATCCAAATTGTCGGCTAAATCGACAAGGATTATAAGATTCAATGACCATTGAAGACCCACATCGTGAAGATAAGAAGCATGATCGAATGCTTATAAAGAATGAGGAATGCCAAAATGATAGCTTGTCATCATCTGTTAGAACCATACCTTTATTGCGAGGAGGAAGATTCGCATACCACGATACATATTTACCTTTGTGGATATGTACACGAGCTTCAAAATCATTAAAGTATTTAGCTCCACCCTCTCCGGAAAACTCAACCATCATTGGGCCCCTAACTTTCTCTATAACTGCATAATGCGTGTTAAAATAATAAGCCAGCCAAGCATGGACATAGTGCAGAGGGAAACAAGCCTTTGAAAATCCTGCAGAAGGAGATGCACTGTGAATCTGGCCAAGTCCATGATAAATATTGGCTAAAACAGGAACAGCAAGACTGGAAACGTAACCTTCAGCCATAAGACTGGCGACTTTAAAAACTCCTGGACGAAGGGAAGCACGTTGGTCGGGAAATACAAATACGCACAGCCAACAAGAAAGAAAGGCAGCCAAATATGTCTTATCTTTCAATTCATCTTCTACGCCCAACATGCAAAATAGATCAATTTCTTTATCGGACCAGTCGTGACGCTCGATAGGAGCTCCATCCGGATTATGGGTCTGACGTGGACGAGAAGTCTTCTTCGACTTTCGGGAAGGAGGTTTTTCATATTTCGAATCCCCTTTAAACCAGAAAGAAATCCACGATTTGATAGGAATTTGAAGGCGATCGCGTTGTTGAGATGCAATGTGATAGTACGCAGCAAAAAGGTACTCACAACTTTTCGGGCAATCTTCATCCTCTCGATCAAGCGAACCTAATAATTCCTTACAGCAAGGAACAACTTCATCATAAAACCTACCCTTGATGGAAAGACCCCCTAATCTCCACATGTCCCATAGAGAGATAGACAACTCTCCTGATGATGTATGAAGTGTATTTGTGGATGGACACCATGCTTCACAAAAAGCTCGAACTATATCATTATTGCGATCATAAGTGTATAGGGAAGCCATTACAGCATCAAACAGACGAGCCCTCTTCAGTATTGGCGTATTTAAAGAAATTACGACCTCTAACCATTCCCAATAATTAGGGATATAAAAGAATTCTCCATGAATTCTTATTGAACTACCCCAGCGAACTTGTTCATCTCCAATAATGCGACGACCTAAAGTTGATTCTGGATTTTCACCCGGCGCCTTGTTATGCATTGGAGACTCTAAAAACCACGCCTTCAAGGAAGAGTCGTGACTCAAAAGTCTTTCTTCAGACCATCTAGACAAAAAGGTAGAATCATCTAGACAAAGTTGTGATTTCCTAAAATTACCACACATTGTCTCTCCTACAGGAAGAATAACGCCATTTTCAACAGGCTGATCTCTACCCTTCAAGATGACTAAGCAGTTTTTCTCAGGATCAGGGTGCTCAGTGAAATACACCATGATGGAGATAAGTTTCTCTACAAAAAAAAAAAAAAAAAAGATTTGATGTCAATCTTATGCAAGAAGTTATGAAGGCAAGAAAGTGCTGCATAAATAATCAATCATACAAAAAAAATGCAATCAACTCTGTAAGACACTATAGTCATTAAAACGACTGGTCTAGACAGAGTGAAATCACTTTAGGTAAGTCTGGTGACTACCCCTGCAGGCTACTCAGATCACCCAATAAAATGGGGACTGGTCTAGCAGGAGTGCATCACTGTAGGCGAATCTGGTGACTACACCTGCAGGCTACTCAGATCACCTAATAAAATAGGGACTGGTCTAGCAGGAGTGCATCACTGAAGGCGAATCTGGTGACTACCCCTGCAGGCTACTCAGATCACCTAATAAAATAGGGACTGGTCTAGCAGGAGTGCATCACTGAAGGCGAATCTGGTGACTACCCCTGTAGGCTACTCAGATCACCTAATAAAATAGGGACTGGTCTAGCAGGAGTGCATCACTGAAGGCGAATCTGGTGACTACCCCTGCAGGCTACTCAGATCACCCAATAAAATGGGGACTGGTCTAGCAGGAGTGCATCACTGTAGGCGAATCTGGTGACTACCCCTGCAGGCTACTCAGATCACCCAATAAAATGGGGACTGGTCTAGCAGGAGTGCATCACTGTAGGCGAATCTGGTGACTACCCCTGCAGGCTACTCAGATCACCTAATAAAATAGGGACTGGTCTAGCAGGAGTGCATCACTGAAGGCGAATCTGGTGACTACCCCTGCAGGCTACTCAGATCACCTAATAAAATAGGGACTGGTCTAGCAGGAGTGCATCACTGAAGGCGAATCTGGTGACTACCGCTGCAGGCTACTCAGATCACCTAATAAAATAGGGACTGGTCTAGCAGGAGTGCATCACTGAAGGCGAATCTGGTGACTACCCCTGCAGGCTACTCAGATCACCTAATAAAATAGGGACTAGTCTAGCAGGAGTGAATCACTGAAGGCAAGTCTGGTGACTACCCCTGCAGGCTACTCAGATCACCCAATGAAATAGGAGACTGGTCTAGCAGGAATGAAATCACTGCAAGTAAATTTAGTGACGACTGTTGCACGATGTTTACACATTCAAGCAAGAAGGAAACATATTGCAATAATATATGTGCAAAAAAAAAAAAAAAAGTAGGAGACAAGAAAATCTATGGCACAATCCAAGCAGTTCATATCTACACATCCAATAAGGACACCGATGGAATATATATGCATATTCAAAAAAAAAAAAATTGAATATGTATATACCTTTCAAGTGGTGGACAAAGATTAATGTTGTGCCCCACGAGATCGTAAAATAATTTTGTTAGTTCCAAATCCTACAAAGAAATGAAGGTAATTAGCGGCCAACAAAAAAAATTGGCATGTAAAGAAAGAAAAAAAAAGTAAAAAAAAAAAAAAAGCATGTGAGTTTAGAAAGCGGCTGAAGTTTTTTTTTTATTAACCTAATTTAGGTTTGTGGAGTGATGACGACAATATTGGCAAGGTTTTGTAAAAAAAAAAAATGTTGAAGTGGGGTAAAACACACATATGTGTATCAGTGTATGTGGGACATCATGCAGTGAAAAGAATAATAAAAAAAAAAAACAGAGAAACAAAGGTGCTCATGCGAAAAGGAAGTTAAAAAAAAAAAAAAACTTGAAGCCCGGCTGCAAACGTTATTTAAAAAAAAAAGAGGAAGTTGCGGATGGGATTAAAAAAAATGTGTTGCAGCAATAGGTTTAAAAAAAAAAAAAAAAAAAAAAAAAAACCTTTTATAAAGTTTGTGGCGGTGGATGAACAATTATATATTGAAAAAAAAAAATGAAAGTTACAGTGCGTGACACACATATGCATGATTATGCACAATGTCACACATATGCATCAAAATTAGGAGGTATTGTAAATAAATAAATAAAAAAAATCCATGTAATACTTGCGGTCGTACGCATGAAATTAAAAAAAAAATAAAAAGAAGGCATATACAGAATCTTGCGGCTGCAACTTTTAAAGAAATAAAAAAAAAAAGAGAAGGGAACACAAGCTTTGAGGTCTGACGGCATTGAAAAAAAAATGTTTACATAGTTTGCGGCAAGTTAAAACACAAGAAAAAAAGAAGTGCAAGTCTTTTGCTTGAAATCAAAGGGGTCATGCATGAAATATTGAAACATGGGGAAGGATTGATTTTTTTTTCCCCTTTCTTCTCGGCAAATAGGATAATTAAGAATCTAAAAAAAAAAATATAGTAAAAAGATTCAAAGTTTAATTTCTTTTTTTACTTACCGACGGCGCGAAAAAGAAGCACGAAGAGAGATTATTGCTCGAATTCAAGGCCTACACAAAGAAGAAAGTACATGAACATTTGAAGTCAAATGAAAGGAAGAAACGAGAGATTAAAGTGGAGAAATTTTCTTACCTAGACTTCTTGCTTGAATGGCTTTGTGTTTTGACCTATGCAACTTATTCAATTTATAAGGGAGAAATTAGGTCAAACACATAAGGAAAAGTTGATTTTTTTGGCCAAGGAAATTTTTGCCTAATCAAATATGGCAATGAATTTCCTACAATTGCTATTTAGGTAAAAATATTGTCTCCTCCAAATTATATGAATAAAGAGAGAAGCTTTGGCCTAATAAAATTGGCAAGCCAAGAGACCTCCAATCTTTGTTCAAAGTACCTATCTACCTCCAAATTCATGTCCGAGGTAGAGAAAAAAAAATTGTTGTCACAATTTTGGCTAAAATTAATTTTCCAATTTCAAAAAAAATATTGGAAATAAAAATTCAAAATTTGGCCAAAATTAATGTTGGTAGCAAAAAAAAAAAAAAAAAAAAACGAAAGTATTTGGAATTATAAGTTAATATTCTGATTAATTTCCTATCGACACAAATTAAAGTTATGACTAAACGTCATGTATTTTTCTCACAAGTCATGCTTTTCAAAATCCATGCACGCATATAGGTGCATAAATTTCGAAAAGGGGGCATTTGTTGAGTGAGAAATTTCGGCCAATCACAAATTGTCACGTCATTAATTTGAATTAATGATAAAATAATTTTGGGACCAATTACAAATTTACACGTGTCCCTAAATTAAATTAATAGACATTAAAATTCGGCAAATCAAACAATGCCACTTGTCTATCATTGATCCATCAGATGACATAAGCCGAGTCCAATCAAATTATGCCACGTGGCAATTGGACGCGAGACTAATGTGACCCGAGATCATTGAAGAAATTGGGCTAAATTAAAATGATCCAATTTTATTAAAAATGAGTTGGATTAAAGCCCAAATAGAGTCAAAGCCCAAAGGCTGGGCCCAGGCCCAAGCCCATATGAGGTCCATCAAACTCTATAAATAGAGGAGGCCACCATTCATTTTGGGCATTCAGACAGAGTCAGAGAAGCCAGAGCCCAGAGCATTCTCCCAAGGTCCAGAATCTTCAGAAGTCAGAGAGTCCAGAGAATTCAGAAGATCCAAGATTCAGAATTCGTCAATCTCAAGACTCAGAAGATCCAACGACTGGAAGGCTCCAAAGAATCAATCGTTTCTTCATCAAGATACAAGTTGAAGATTCAACCTTCCTCCGTCTGAGATCAAGCTCGCCGACCCTAAGATCAGACTCTACATTTTGAGAGAAAGCATCAGAGGATAAATATTAGAGACTGTAACACTTCTACATACAAAATCAATAAAATCAAGTTCATTTCCACGAATTAAATTTCCTTGTCGAAATCTCGTGTGAACAGAGAGATTTTCTTATTATTATTTAATACAATAGAGTTTTTTTTTCCAATACCTATAGCTCTCTTAAATGTAGGAGTATATTTAATAATATGATAGATGATATATATATATATATATATATATATATATATATATATATTAGCAAATAACTAAATATATCAAACATATATTTAATACTATAGTTATGACAAAAAAAAAAAAAAAAAAAAAAAACTAGTATAAGTGGCTGCAATAATGATTAAAAAAATAAAAACTACGGTAAATAGTATATATATATAAACTGGTATATATGAAATTATTTATGAATATAAACGTTTTTCCGTAAAGTGAAAAATCTGTAAAAAAAAAAAGTATATGATATAAAATCAATGTTAAGATTGTGTGAGACATTTAAGGATATATATATATATATATATATATATATGGTACGTATATGGTATGTATGAATTTATGTATGAATAGCAACATTTATTTTAAATGCAAAAATCTTGAAAAAATCATTTTATAACGGCAAAATTGTGAGATTATTAAGAAAAAAAAACGGATTAAAATTTTCAAATAATATTTAAAACATTTAATTTTTAGGTATAATATAAGAAAAAGAATAAACAAAATCAATGACTTTATTATGAAGAGATGAGAATGAAATGAAGAAAATCAAGAAATCATATCAAGTTCCTAAAATTATGGAATTGGGAGAGAAAATTAAGAAGATTGATATTTGTTGTTTGAATTTTAATTAGGAAAGATAATTGACAAAATATTTTCATCCTTGAATTTAATTGTGGGAAGAGAATCAAAAAGATAGTATAATGGTAAGGAAATTCACACGAAAATCTAATCCTGTAAATTTTCAAATCTTTTACAAATCTGAAAATATGATTCTAAATTAGGTCATCCACACAAAATTTTCTCTCTGTTTTAGAACTAACTTGTTTTCCTCAGTAAGCTTCAGGTCCCAGTTGGGTTGGCTTATTTTGTGGGCTCATGAGGGGGTTTTGATTTCCATCAGGCCCATAGTTCGCATTGCCCAGCTGGTTCCCATCATTTTCCAGGACCGATTTGTCTTTTTCTTCTGACACCTCACACCCACACCATTTTGTTCCTCTCTCCAGATTTCGCAGCAACTGGCTAGGCTAGAACTTTAAATTTAACAAAAAGGAAAAATGAAATTATCCTTTAGTGCGATTTTCCAAAATCAGCTTTTTATACACAAAATTTGAATTTCATCACTCCTCTTGACTTCACACTTTTACATGGCCCACTTTCTCCGACAGAGGTTAGCCGCCATGAAAATAGAAAATAATAGGGAAAAAATCAATTTTGACTCCGGAACTTTACAGGTTGTAGCAATTTTAACCCTAAACTTTCAATTTTAGCAAATTGAATCCCAAACTTAACAAATTGTATCAATTTGAACCTCCAACTTGCATAAATGTTGCAATGTAGACCTTTTGTCAACTTTTCATTTGAATTGCTATTAAAATATGTAATTGACAATTTCCTTTTATTTTTTTTTAATTCACATTGCATCTGAGTTAGTGTTTTGTAAGAAATTTGTTGGAAAAACTCTTTAAGAAATCAAATATCTCAGACAATTCTTCTCATTATTATAAAAAAAAAAAAAGTCACAGAGTTATTGGCAACAAGAAAAATTTAGCAAATATGAGAAATAAAAAACTCAAAATTTCTTTATTTCCGTTTCCTAGATTTGTACATTCTTCTAATTAGCAAGAAAAAAAAAACATTAAAAGAAGGAAAAAAATCCCACAAAGTTCTTAGCAACAAGAAAAAACCAGCGAATATTTGTAAATAAAAAACCTCCAAAATTTCTTTGCTTTCGTAATCTTAAATAGCAGCAAAAAACTCTCATAAAATCCTCAACAACAAGAAAAAGTCATCTAAAATAAAGTTTCTTCAATATTTTATTTATAAGAAATCAATTCAGGTGCAATGTGAATTAAGAAAAAGAAAAAGAAATAATCAATTACGTACGGTGTTTCAAAAAAAAAGTTAACCAAAGGTATACATTGTAACACTTATGTAAGTTTAGGGTTAAAATTGATACGATTTGATAAGTTTGAGGTTAAAATTGATACAACTTATTGAGTTTAGGGTTCAATTTGATGAAATTGAAAGTTTAGGGTTAAAATTGATACAACCCCTAAAGTTTAGGGTTAAACATGAAATTTTCCCAAAATAATAATAATAAAAAACTCAGAAAAAAGAAAAAAGCATTCTTAAAATTAAAGAATAACAATTGGGTGTTTGACAAATCATGTTTGCGACAAAGATGCTCTGCTCCTCGTCTTCTTAAAAAAAGACTTCCATTCTGCAACTATCCTCCGTCGTAAATTCTTTAAAAACTCACCCACCCTTCCTCACTTCTGGACTCAAACTTTTCAATTAGCTCTCCATTTGAATTGGAGGGTTTTTACAGAAGCCATGACGATCGGGATGGGGGAGCTGTGGACTCAAGTTGGCTCTTTAATGGCGACCATCATGTTTGTTTGGGCAATTATTCAGCAATATTTTCCTTACCAACTCCGTGGCCACATCGAGAGATATGCCCACAAACTCACCGGTTTTCTTTATCCTTACATCACAATCACCTTCCCTGAGTACACTGGCCAGCGTCTCCGGAAAAGTGAAGCTTTTACCGCCATCCAAAATTACCTCGGATCCCGAAGCTCCATTCGGGCCAAGCGCCTGAGAGCAGAAGCCGTGAAAGACAGCAAATCTTTGGTACTCAGCATGGCTGATAACGAAGAAGTTGTCGACGAATATCAAGGCGTCAAAATCTGGTGGACTTCCAGCAAAACCGTGCCCAAAACTCAGACTATTTCTTACTACCCTTCAACTGACGAGAGACGATTCTACAATCTCACTTTCCACCGGCGCCACCGGGAGATCATTCTTGGGTCTTTTGTTAACCACATCATGGAGGAAGGGAAGGCGGTGGAGCTGAAAAACCGGCAGCGGAAGCTTTACATGAACAACTCCAACAACGAATGGTGGCACAAAAGCAGTTGGAGGCATGTTCCTTTCGAGCATCCTGCCAAGTTTCGAACTCTGGCCATGGATCCCAAGGAGAAACAGGAGATTATCAATGATCTAGTCAAGTTTAAGAATGGAAAAGAGTATTATGAGAAGGTGGGTAAGGCCTGGAAACGTGGGTATCTTCTCTACGGTCCGCCGGGTACTGGAAAGTCCACCATGATCGCCGCCATGGCCAACTTCATGGAGTATGATGTTTATGATCTTGAGCTCACTTCCGTTAAGGATAATACTGAGTTGAAAAAATTACTGATTGAGATTTCGAACAAAGCGATTATTGTGATTGAGGATATTGATTGCTCTCTTGATCTTACTGGCCAACGGAAGAAGAAGAAGAAAACAGATGGGGAAGAAGATAAAGAGGAGAAGAAAGATCCTGTTAAAAAGGCTGAAGATGAAGATAAGAAAGAGAGCAAGGTGACGCTTTCTGGGTTGTTGAATTTCATCGATGGAATTTGGTCGGCTTGCGGCGGAGAGAGGCTGATTATTTTCACGACCAATCACAAGGAAAAGCTTGATGAAGCTTTGATCAGAAGAGGAAGAATGGACAAACACATAGAGATGTCGTATTGTAGTTTTGAAGCTTTTAAAGTTCTTGCGATGAATTACTTGGACGTTGAATGGCATGATTCTTATGAAAAAATTGGGCAGATGTTAGAGACGACGGAGATGACTCCTGCGGACGTGGCTGAGAATTTGATGCCAAAATATGAGGGTGAAGAAATTGATGATTGTTTCAAGAGATTGATTGAAGCTCTTGAGAGTGCCAAAGAGGCAGCTGAAAAGAAGAAAGCCGAGGAAGAAGCTGAAGCTGCAAAATTAAAGGCAGAAAAGGAGAGGGAAGAGAAAGAGAAGGAAGAAGAAAATGATAACAAAGAAGAATCAACTGACAATGAAATTAAATGCAATGGAGTTACAGCTAAAGATGCAAAGGAGAATGGTCATATGGAGAATGGTCAAAACAATTGAAACATGGAAATTTAGGAAAATGGTGCGTTAACTTATATATATATATATATGTTTGTATTTCAATTTATTAGGTAAAAATAAAAGCTTTGTGTTAGAATTTATAGTGACTAATTCCTACATATTAGACTTGCCCATTGAAAACCCCTTTTCTATCACTTAGTAGTTGGCCCTCCTTTGTACTAAACCAAATTTTCTTCGCTTCAACATCTTTTTTCTTAGAGACCCTATTGTTGGTGGGGCTAATTTTTAAATAATTTATTTTTTTCTAACCTATTAACCCCGTTTAGTTTTCCTAAAAACCACTCACTCTCTAAACATAATCACATAAACATAAAAACAAGAAGTATGAAAGGATTGTAGGAGAAAATTCTATGCTTATATATATATATGTGTAATTTGTGATCAAAGCAATCAACCATATATATATAGGTTTGGGGAGAAAAACTCCTACGAAAACACAGGAATTTTCTTTTTCTCTAGAATCTTCATTTTGCCCTAATCGAAAGGGTAAATTAAATTAAAAATACATTTAAAAAAATTGAAAAAACATAGTAGTTTGGAAAAAATGAAGAAAACGGTTTTTTTTTTTTTTTTTTTTTTTTTTTTTTTTTTTTGTCCTTATTAAGTTCCGTGGTCGTGACGAATTCAAAAATAGGTTTTCTTTTTTAAAATTTTCTTTCGCATCACTCAACCCAAGTGATGTTGATGTTTGCTAATTAGTCTTTTTCTCTTTGCATTTTATTAATTGTTTGCTGTCAAATAAGTATGTGGACTAGGAGAAAGTGACCTCTCGTTTTTTTTTTTTTTTTTTTTTTTTTCATTATTTAATGAAGAAAGGTGAGCAGCAAGCCAGCAACATGGCTTAGATGAGACATGCTATCGCAGTCAGCGGACTTTATCAACGGAGTAGGGAAATTATTTGTCCATCATAAACACAGAAAATAGAGAGGGAAGGAAGTATTTCTAATAGATGAGGTAAAAACTGAATATTCTGTATATACACAAACCGCAACAACACCAAATAAATAGGGAGGCAGGCGATACAGCCCTAATAGGGCAAATCATAACCGAAAAATATAGCTAAATAAATGGAAAAATAGACCAGGAAAACTCAGGAAATATAGCCTTCTATTATCCCCCGCAAGCGAAGCGGAATGACCATGAACAGTGAGCTTGACACGTAAATTCTGAAAACGAGCAGTAGGTAGTGGCTTAGTCATGATGTCTGCAAGCTGATCTTCAGACGGAACAAGGCGAACCAAAAGTTGTTTACTCGAAACCCTTTCTCTTAAGAAGTGGTGGTCAATCTCAATATGCTTCAATCGGTTACGGAATACCGGATTTGCCGCCAAATATGTAGCACTAATGTTGTCACAAAGAAGAAGAGGCGGTGAAGGAGATGGAAACCCAAGTTCAGATAATACTGATTGAAGCCAAATCAACTCAGCTGTAGCATTGGACATCCCACGATATTCAGATTCAGCACTTGATCGAGAAACGACTTTTTGTTTCGCTTAGGACCAAGAAATCAAATTGTTGCCAATAAAGATACAATAGCCACTGGTACTACGACGATCATCAGGGCAATTAGCCCAATCAACATCAGTGTAACAAATGAGAGAAAGATGATCGGAGGTAGAAAAAGAACTACCAAGAGATATGGTCTCCTTCAGATATCTAAGAATGCGCTTAACAGCATGCCAGTGAGTAGAGGTCGGAGCGTGAAGAAACTGACATACCTTGTTAACTGCAAAACTTAGATCAGGTCGTGTAAGAGTACAATACTGAAGTGCCCCAACAATACTCCGATACTTCTTGGGCTCAGGTAAAAGCTCCCCATCATGAATCGATAAAACAGAACCACATGCCATTGGAGTAGATATAGGTTTGCAATCCAACATTTCAACCCTTTTAAGAATATCCAAAAAATACTTTGATTGATTCATATGTAGCAAACCAGCAGACCTACTAAATTGAATGCCCAAGAAGAAAGACAAATCACCAAGATCTTTTAACGCAAACAAGCTATTCAAGGAGGTAACAAACTGCTGTATAATATCCAAATTATTTCCAGTCACCAATATATCATCAACATAGACCAAGAAAATGACCAAAACAGAATCCTTTCGGTAAATAAACATGGAAGAATCAGATTTAAAACCAATAAATCCCCACTGCAAAAGACAAGAACTCAGTTTAAGAAACCATTCTCGAGGACTTTGCTTAAGCCCGTATAAGGCCTTTTGCAACTTACAAACATGACCAGGTCGATCAGTATCAACGAAGCCTTTGGGTTAACCATATACACATCTTCATGTAAGTCACCATTTAAGAAAGCATTATGGACATCAAGTTGTTTAACCACCCAATCAAACTGAACAGCAAGTGAAAGAACTAACCGAATAGTGGATGGTTTAATAACGGGACTAAAAGTTTCAAAATAGTCGATCCCATAGGCTTGGTCAAAACCACGAGCAACAAGCCGTGCCTTATAGCGTTCAATATCACCATTCGACTTGTGCTTAAGTTTATAGACCCATTTGCAACTAATCACCTTGTAATTGGGGGATGGAGGAACAAGAGACCATGTATTATTCTTAACTAAAGCATCAAACTCTTTTTGCATAGCCTCACGCCATTCAACACACTTAACAACCACCTTGAAATTAGATGGTTCAGGAGGAAGAGATTGGAGAGAAGGAGAAACGGACAACCAACATTTGGGCTTATGGATTCCGGCTTTAGACCGAGTGATCATTGGGTGAAAATTGGTCACGAGTATAGAAGGAGGAACAGAAGCTGAAGTAGACAAGGTGGGGTCAGAAGAGGTAGAAACATGAGAAAGGTGGGGGGAATTAGGAGCAGTAGCCGAAGGTGAGGGAGAGAGGTCGTGAGAAACACAAGCTGGCGGGTGAGATGGGGAAATGGCCGAAGAAGAGGTTGGCGTGGGGAGAGGAGATGGTGATGGTGAGCAAGCAGCAGAATGATGGGGCACGGTGCTGGATAAATTAGGAGAAAAACTGGGAGGGGGAGATACAGAGGAGGAGGGGGCAGTAACCGAAGGGGGGGCTTGAAAAGACAGAGGCTGAATAATAGGAAAAGGAGAAGGATTAAAAGAAAACTGGTCTAGAGAAAAGGATTTGACAGAACCAAAATTAAAATTGGTTGTTGAACAAGGAAAAAGAGCTTCATTAAAAATAACGTGACGGGAAACATATAAACGACCAGAAACAGGATCAAGACACAGATAACCTTTATGATTCGAGCTATAACTCAGAAAAATGCACTCTTTTGAACGAAATTCAAGTTTATGAGAAGTATAAGGACGTAAAAAAGGGAAACAGGCACAACCAAAACTACGAAGAATATTATAATCCGGAGTATGATTAAAAAGAACTTGATAAGGACTCTTAGAATTAAGAACCGGAGTTGGTAAGCGATTAATAAGATACACGACAGTTTGAAACACATAACTCCAAAAAGACAAGGGCAAATGGGAGTGAGCAAGCAAAGACAAACCTATTTCAACAATGTGTCTATTCTTACGCTCTACACGACCATTTTGCTGAGGAGTATATGGAAAAGAAACACGGTGAATAATGCCATGAGAGGTAAGAAATGAAGACACATTACGATATTCACCACCCCAATCGGTTTGTAGACTTTGTATAGAACACTTAAATTGTGTTTCTACAAACTTTTTGAAATGGAGAAAACAAGAAAAGGTTTGATCTTTAGACTTAAGCAAGTAAAGCCACGAATAACGAGAGAAATCATCAATAAACAAAAGAAAATAACGGGCTCCATTAATAGAAGTTTGTGGGGAGGGTCCCCATACACCGGAATGCACTAAATGAAAAGGTCTACTAGACTTGTTTTCAGCTAAATTAAATGGCAAACGATGGCTTTTAGCCATTTGACATGAATTACAAAAAGTTTGAAGGCTTGAACAAGAAACTTTAAGACTTGACAAAATTTGCCTAAGAGTGGCAGTGGCTGGATGGCCCAATCGGTAGTGCCAGTTAGGAGCAGCCATGGAGGACAAAAAAACAGCAGCAAGACCTATAGACTTTGAGCCTGAAGACACCGAAGACATGGATTAAACAGGGGACAAACAGTAGAGCCCATCTTCAAGAGTGCCCTTGAGGAGTAATTGCTTGGTTCGAAGATCCTTGACAAGAAAAAAAGTGGAGTAAAATTCAACAAATGCTTGGTTATCTCTACACAAACGGGCAACACTAATCAATCGTTTTGATATAGCAGGAGTATGAAGAACAGAATCAAGGAAAACAGGTTTATGAGACAAAGAGGAAAATGAATGGGAACCAAAATTAGATATAGTAATGTGCTTACCATCACCAACTGTAACGCGCTCACCACCAAGATAAGGTGTTGTGTTGGACAAAGAAGAAATATCCGGAGTCATGTGGTGTGTAGCGCCATAGTCAAGGAACCAACTCTCATCGGGGTGATAAGAGTCATGAGAAAAAGTAGAAACAGAATCCGCTGGAGGTGGTTGAGAGCTTGGGGCAGTAGACAACAAGGCTTGAGGTGGTGGAGTTTGATCAGCCAAATTGGTGCGATGGTGACAGATAAGGGCCATATGACCAAACTTTCCACAAATTTGACACTGTGGACGTTAGAGGTGGGTCTAAAAGGTCATTTTGGTTGGGAAGGGGATTGGGATTGAGGTTTACCTAAAATACTAGGAGATAAGGAAGATGACAAAATAGGAGAGGGTGGATTGAAGGGAGTTCTATTAAAAATGTTGTTAGGGAAAGAGGCACGAGGGGTAGACCGGTGACTGTTATGGTGAAGTTGAAGACTGCTAAGATTGGCCTGAGCTAAGTTAAGCTGTTCCACGGAATTTTGTTTCTCCAATCGGGCTTCATAGGCCAAAAGTAGGCTACGAACATCCTCTAAAGCAAGGTTATCGGATCGGTTTTGAATGGAGGTGACAAACGCATTGTATTCACTTCCTAGTCCATCCAGAATATGAGCCAAGTGATCCCTATAAGAAATAGGCTCTCCAATGGCAGAAAATTTATCAGCTATATCTTTAATTTGAGAAAGATATTGAGTAACAGAGAGACCATCCTTTCTAATACGTTGGAGCTGAGTTTTAAGACCCATTATTCTAGCAGTTGTCTTAGAATCATAGGCACGTTTTAAGGAATCCCAAATTTCAGAAGCAGTAGATAAACTTACAATTTCACCCATCTTTTCTTCAGAAAGAGAAGAGTACATCCAGCACATTATAACTCAATTGTACCTTTCCCAAGTGCGGAATTCTGGATTGGGCTGAGTGTTCTGATCATCAAGAAAACGAGTAGGAGTTGGGATGGATCCATCGAGAAATCCTTGCAACCCATTGGCGAGAACAACATTCAGAAGTTGGTTCTTCCATAATAAAAAATTTGTATCGTTGAAGTTGACCGTGAGGGGTTGAGGCAAGGTTGGGAAAGGATTGGGTGTAAAGGGATTATGGGGTTGAGGCGTTGGGTAAGATGGAGAAGCAAAGTATTGAGGGATTTGGGTGTTAGGGCGCGGAAACGAGGATGGGTAAAATGGTTGAAAAAAGGTTGAAGGTGGAGGATAAGGGTTGAAAGAGACTTGCAGTTGGTGAATATTTGGTCGAGATTGATTTTTTGGGATGGTCGGCTGCGGTTGAGACGAAGACTGAATGGGGGCTTTGGCTCGTTGTGTAATTGGAGTCACAACAGGTGTAGTGATCGGCGTTGAAGGATTTGAAATAGGAGGAGTGAGAGGTCCAGATGAAGAAGATGAAGAGGAAGTTTCTGACGCCATTGTTAATCACAGAGCTCTGATACCATCATAAACACAGAAAACAGAGAGGGAAGGAAGTATTTCTAATAGATGAGGTAAAAACTGAATATTCTGTATATACACAAACCGCAATAACACCAAATAAATAGGGAGGCAGGCGATACACGTACAGCCCTAATAGGGCAAATCATAACCGAAAAATATAGCTAAATAAATGGAAAAATAGACCAGGAAAACTCAGGAAATATAGCCTTCTATTAGTCCAAACCAGGCTATTATCACAATCAACTGTGAAAAGATGATGACAATTGGTAACTAATATGGGTTTTTGTTGATTATAGAGATAAATGTGTATTGGTGCAACTAAATTTATGCATAAATTCCACTTAGCGAGTTAATGAATCAGAACACAACAAAATTGTATTCTAAACCATTTAATTGTTTCTTAAATGTTGTCAAGGTGTGGAAATTTGGTAACTGATGTTGGATATTATTAAAAATAAAATGTGACAGAAAGTGATGTTTATATTTAATTCATCAAAAGTTTCAAATCAAATTCAATTTGATGTTTCAATTACATATGGAAGTTAAATTTGGTGTTATAACTCAATTGAGTTATATTTTTCATATGTTTCAATTTTATTTATTTTTGTTCTATGGAGTTACTAAGTCGCTAGCCTAAAAATAGCAACTTGTTTCTTCATTTGAATCATCTCATTACATTTGAAGCATTCTTCTTTCTTTTTTTGTTTCTTTTGATCTTGTGTCGAGTTGAGAGCAAGTATTCCAAGATCAGTTCTATCAGATCCGAGTAGTTCGAGGTTGCTGTTCTATCGGAATTAGTCGTTGTATGAGTATCCTGCTGAGAAAATCATTGTAGTCTGCTAGCAGCTCGTGCAGAGCGAATAATTGTCTTCAGGACAGCGCTTTGGAAGCGTGCCTCGACTACCAATCATCACATTCTTCTGTTTTACAGGTTCTATTCACTTGATGTGGCTATTGTTGTCAATCGGATCATCTACAAACATCGGAGCGCTTATGATCTTTTGATATGGTTTAATTATGATTTCTGTAAATTTTGTTATGTACAATGTTTGTAGATATATTTACTATGCAGTTGTTTATAGCCAGTTGCATTGTAATCTGTTTGCTAGTGTGCAACAGTTTTTATATGCAATGTATTTCCAACAACTGATACAGTGATTTTTTTTTTTTTTTTGGTTTATGAGTGTATACATATGTCTAAGAAGCCAAAGCAGATGAATGAATTCATGCCTATTAACTTATGTAACATGGTCTATAAGATAGTGGTCAAGACTCTAGCAAACAGGCTGAAGAAAGTCTTGGACTCCATCATTTTCCCTTCGCAGTCTGTCTTCGTCTCGGGGAGACAAATCACTGATAACGTGGTAGTGGGTTATGAATGTATCATTCTTCAAAGAATAGAAGGAAAGGTAAAGAAGCTTTCGCAACTCTTAAGCTAGACATGAGCAAAGTTTATGATAGGGTTGGTGGGAGTTCCAAGAGGAAGTTATGAAGCAAATGAATCAAAGCACAACAAAATTGTATCCTAAACCATTTAATTGTTTCTTAAATGTTGTCGAAGTGTGGAAATTTGGCAACACACATGTTTTTTTTTTTTTTTTTGGATTTATGAGTGTATACATATGATATATTAAAGATGTTATATTATTGACCACTTCTTGGTTCCAACTCAATACATTGACCTATTTATGTCCAAGTCAAACCAATAAATATATATTTTTTCAATTTTTTATCCTTTATATTTAGTATTGTTATAGCTAATTTTGGACCACCATATGCAAGGAGCTGACGAGGACAATCGGGCGGAGATAGGACCAGGAAGTGACCCAGAGGAAGACCAGCCAACGGGCCGAGCCAAAATGACCCGACCCAAGGCCGAGGCCGACCACTCGGCCCGCTTGCGTGGGCCGAGTTCGTTTGCATTCGCTCGGTCCCTGCTACCTCTAGCTGCCCCGGTCCAGCTTGGTTCGTCCCAAAACGCCTCCGAATCCCTAAAAAGCCTAGGAGCATGAGCAGGTATTTATACCCCTCTTCGCCACTGAAGAAGGGACCCGAACTCTTGACTCTCTCCTCTTACTCTCTTGCTCTTACCTCCTTGCTTCCCATCGTTCTGTTTGCTAACTTAAGCATCGGAGCCGGTGTGGCAAGCACCACACCGGTGTGCAGGTTACAGTTTTGCAGGCCACGTCTTCCCCCGCTTTCAAACAAATTCACTGTCGATTATCACGTGGAGCGAAGGTAATTTACCTAGCGAAATTTGATCATCAACAGTTGGCGCCGTCTGTGGGGAAGAAAGCTTGCCAAATCTGCATATCGGTCACTCCATGAGTAAGGGGATGGAGAAGAGAAATCTAGACATAAACACAGAGAATTCGGATGGTGACCGCCACCAGCGGAGGTCACAGGAAGAAGGCCAAGATCGGCCTCAGACTGAATCTCCTCGTCCTCGATCTCCACTACCCTCTTCCCGAGAGAAGCAAGCTGATCTCAAAACTGCTGCTCTCGAAAACAAAGTAAGTGCGATGGATCAAAATTTGTCCAGGATACTTCGCATCCTGGATAAACCTGGTCCTAGCACTAAAACCTATGATGAGAGGTTGGTTAGGGATCCGAGGAAGGGGAAGGAGCCCATGGAGCACACTGCAGAATTAGAGACGAGATCGAAGGGAAAGAAGACTGACAACATGACCAGCAAGATCAGGGGGCTCAAACCTACTGATCGTACACTTAAAGGACGTGACTACACAATTTCTACC
Organism: Luffa aegyptiaca; assembly: GCA_017139565.1. NCBI lineage: Eukaryota > Viridiplantae > Streptophyta > Magnoliopsida > Cucurbitales > Cucurbitaceae > Luffa > Luffa aegyptiaca. The sequence goes on from CM029403.1 coordinate 40,606,572, forward strand.
CCAAGCTACGGTCATACTAAGACAGACCTGAGGAATCTGATCGAGGAGAAGTGCAGATGTGCCAAAACTGCCGAGTCCGAGGCCAGAGCTGCCGAAGCTGAAGCCAGGGCTACCGAGGCCGAGGCCAGAGCAGCCGAGGCTAGGTTGGCCGAGGCCGAGGCCAAGAAAGACAATCCCCCTTGGAAGACCGAGCTTCTAAACACACTAAAGGAGCTTAGAAATCCACAGGGATACCTGCAGAAGTTAAAGGACTCAGGAGCACAAGACTTGGAAGAATTGATCGACCAAGTTGACCCGCCATTCACAGAAGAAGTCATGAAAGCCGAGGTGCCTCGGAAGTTCAAGGTACCTACATTCACACCGTATGATGGCAAGAAAGACCCTGTGCAACATCTAAATGCCTACAAAAGCTGGATGGACTTCCACGGCGTCTCAGACGCAATCAGGTGTCGTGCCTTCTTTTTCACTCTGACAGGATCAGCAAAGCATTGGTTTGAAAGGTTGAAGAGAAGATCCATCAGCTCTTTCAAGGAATTAGCTCGAGCATTCCTTGCACAGTTCATGGGAGCCAGAGAACAGCGCAAGCCTCACATCAACCTCTTAATAGTCAAACAACAGCCAGGTGAGAGCTTGCGTGATTATATAACACATTTTAATGACGAAGCACTACAGGTCGAGGGGTACAGCGAGGGAGCAGCCCTAGTAGCCATAACAGTCGGATTGGAAGACGAAAGACTGCTCAATTCAATAGGTAAGAGCCAACCTCGAACCTATGCAGAGTTTGTCTCCCGGGCATAGAAATACATGAGCGTAGAGGAGTTGCTCAAGTCAAAGAAGTCAGAACGTGAACACAAGAGGTTTTCTTCATCTGACCACGACAGTAGGAAGGACAAAAAGCAGCGGACCGACGACCATGGCCGAGGCCGACCAGACCGAGGCGACTACTTGAAGAAATTTGAGAAGTACACCCCCACTTCAATCCCACAGGAGCAGATCTTGATGGAAATACGGAATACAAACCTACTCAACGTGCCTAGAAAGCTGAAGTCAAACCCTGATAACAGAGACAAAAGCCAGTATTGTCTCTTCCATCGAGATCATGGACATTCAACTAGGAACTGCATTAAGCTAAAGGACGAGATTGAAATACTGATTCGGAACGGATACCTGAAGGAGTTCACCACTAAGGCCGAGGCCGACCAGAGACGACCTAGGCAAAGACAAGGGTGGACCTCAACTGGAAATCCGTTGAGGACCAAGACAGACTCTCCTATGGTCGAGGCCGAGGCTGGGGCCGAGCCCTATCACACTTCATGCCAGGGTCAAGGACAGCATTCTGGAGAACACACTAAACCTTAACTTAGGGAATTCTAGTTTTCTTTATTCTGCTGCACTTATCATGTAATCAGAGCATTGTCGCTCACTTTATTTTTGGTAGGTAAGAGTAGACTTTTCCCTTTTGCTTTGCCATTTAAGTGTAAACATTATCATTAATGTTAGGACCTAGATTTTCCCCTTTCAAGATTTAGAGTGTGTTCCAAGGAATGTATGAAGACAACATGCGAGCCTAAGCTTACTGCTTAGTGCCCACGCTCAAACATGCGAGCCTATAGTGCCCACGCTCAAACATGCGAGCCTATAGTGCCCACCCCTACCTTGCGAGCCTATAGAGCCCACGCTTCATGCGAGCCTATAGTGCCCACGCCTACCTTGCGAGCCTATAGAGCCCACGCCTACCTTGCGAGCCTATAGAGCCCACGCTTCATGCGAGCCTATAGTGCCCACGCCTCCATGCGAGCCTATAGTGCCCACGCTTCATGCGAGCCTATAGTGCCCACGCTTCATGCGAGCCTATAGTGCCCACGCCTACATGCGAGCCTAAGCTTTTCAGCTTAGTGCCCACGCTTGCTTGCGAGCCTAGGCTTTTCAGCTTAGTGCCCACGCTTCTCATGCGAGCCTAGGCTTCCACGCTTAGAGCCCACGCCATTGCTCACGAGCCTGGACTACCGAGTCTACCTCACCTCAGAGCTCAAACACTTGCTCAAACACTTTATGTAAGTCAAGCTCACCTGGCGGAGGCCGAGACCGAGCACCTCTTGCCAAGGCCGAGCACAAACTTTAAAGGTATTCTCCTATTTACCCTATACTTTATGTTTCAGTGAAGTTCTACTTGGGATTGGGGGCTACAAAGGGGATATGCACTCCCTATTAAACAAAAAGCAAGTGACAGGGGATATGCACTCCCTATTAAACAAAAAGCACACTGGCTTAGCATGTTTTACTAAAAATTACATGTCCTGGCCTATTCTTTTACTATTTTCCTACAAGGACTAATATATGGATGCAGGGACCAAATTTTAGGCTAATAGGGGCTTGAGGCCGAGGCCGACCCTAGCCTCTTCCCAAACTTTTCTCTTGCAGAAATTAACCTTTCGATGCAGGAGCTCAAAATCTTCAAATCATATGTGTGGATATGACTTGAACTTGGAAAGAAGCACTCCGAATAACCAAGTACGGGGGTCTTGCTGACCGGTCAGCGAGTCGGGGTCTTCCCGAGGCCCCCTAAGCAAAATTAGGAAGCTGTTATGCTCGGCCTCTTCCCGAGGCCGAGGCCGAGGCCGACCAACACCATTTTTGTAATCCCTCACCTCTCTCATTTCATTTCACCTAACCCCTATTCAGGGAGTTTCTATTTTGTCTAGTTTGTCCTATCATGCAGGATAACAAGGAATTCATTCATACTCTTAAATCGGGCTTAAGGAGCATAACCGATAGCACTAAGCAGCACCTGAATCCCAATTCAAGAGTGGGGGCTTAATGTTATAGGTAATTTTGGACCACCATATGCAAGGAGCTAACGAGGACAATCGGGCGGAGATAGGACCAGGAAGCGACCCAGAGGAAGACCAGCCAACGGGCCGGGCCAAAATGGCCCGACCCAAGGCCGAGGCCGACCACTCGGCCCGCTTGCGCGGGCCGAGTACGTTTGCATTCGCTCGGTCCCTGCTACCCCTAGCCGCCCCGGTCCAGCTTGGTTCGTCCCGAAACGCCTCCGAATCCCTAAAAACCCTAGGAGCATGAGTAGGTATTTATACCCCTCTTCGCCATTGAAGAAGGGACCCGAACTCTTGATTCTCTCCTCTTACTCTCTTGCTCTTACCTCCTTGCTTCCCATCGTTCTGTTTGCTAACTTAAGCATCGGAGCCGGTGTGGCAAGCACCACACCGGTGTGCAGGTTACAGTTTTGCAGGCCACGTCTTTCCCCGCTCTCAAACAAATTCACTGTCGATTATCAGGTGGAGCGAAGGTAATTTACCTAGCGAAATTTGATCATCAACAAGTATTAATTGGCTTTTAAGTCTTGAACTTAAAAAATAAAAACAAAACTTCTAAATCTTAATACATAAACAATCTTGATAATTTCAATGCTCTAAATACATTTGAACTCGCTATCAATAGAGAAAAGAATAAACACATGGAGAAAAAGAAAAGGATTGTGACCCACCAGAGTCGATTTCTTTCCTTTTTGACGATTTCGTCGAAATTTCGCTGAGATTTGCCTTTCTTTTTCTTTTTTTTTTATAATGTAAATCAAATGTCCTTCACACGGTCACACCTCACAGTCACAGGTGTGTCAAATCGCGTCTGTGATGCCGTTTGACAAGCAACCTCTTTTTTTTTTTCATTTTTTAATTCTTTTTCAATTTTTAAGTTTCTCTTTCAATTGTTTTAATTTTTTACTTGTTTTTATTTCCGATTTATTTTTCATTTATTTATTTATTTATTTTTATCGTTTTCAGTGTTTACGTTTGTTTTTTTTAACTAGATTTTCCATACGTGTGTTGCACGTGGTTTTTCATGTTTTTCACATTGATTTAAATATGTAATTTGAATACATAATGGAGAAAGAATGATGAATGTTATTTGGTTCCAACCTATAACTATCCATATGTATATGAATAGTTAATAAAGTAAGCAAATAAAAAAGGTTAACACGTGGTATTTCCATTCGCCTAGTTTTTTAACATGTGTCTTGCACGTGGTATTTTTAATTATTTTATCATGTTGATAGTATTTTCTTTTCTTTTAATCATATATATAAGAGTAATTTTATAAAAAAGGTTGTATATGTATCTGACACTCTCACTTATACTTACAATAGAATAAAATAATTATAAAATAGTGTATAATTTTTCAAACAACAATTTTTTAGAACATAAAAGAGAAAAAAAAATGTGTAAAAGAAAAGAGGAAAGAGTTCTTTATATGGTTGTAGAAGTTCAAAATTATTCAAATTTGCAAACTTTTAAAAGTCTATTATATGATTACAGATATATTCATAAATTTTGTTATTCATTTTTAAGAATAAATTGACAAAACTTGTAATAACCTAAATCAAATTTTATGTATTTAATGAAATGTAATATATATTAAAAATTTTGTAATTATGGTTAATTTTACTGATTATACCTAAATAGAAATCTTATTAATTTTAAGAAAAAAAAATCTTTTTAGTTATTTTTTTATTTAATACTTTTTTTTTATACATTCCAATAACACACTAAGCAGGCAAACCAGATGGACTAAACTATTACACCGCTAATAAAACCCATTACACATTAGCCATCATACACCCAGACTAGCAACCAGCTCTGCTCCCTCCTGCAGTATTTAACCTCAAGTCGGCCCCCATCATCGTCGCTAGGCCTGAAAGATCACAAACCAAATACAGCACATTAGCACAGGAAAAAACACCCATTACCTCACTCCACACACCAGGGAAACCTATCTGGACACCCCAACCTGCAACCTGATAAATCTCAATCAAGCATAGGACTATATTTAATAAAATGGCAAGGATTCAGAAGCTGAAATTTATCACATAAAGTCTGTACGCTCCGGGAGCTAAAACTTATGCCTGAGAGAAGAGCTAAAGCATGCTAACAAATTCAGAAGCAGATCAAGTTAACTCCACGAGACCTCACGCGCATGCAAGTGCAAAACCTCACCTAAAGCAGCCCCTACAAGCCCAAGAAAGCCTTGTAACCTCCTCCACCCATCTTCCCCCTACACTGGCACTAAGGCTTCGCGAAGAAGCTAAAAGACGCAAAAAAGGAGTGTTCTCAAAACCTAGGGCCTGCAAGAGAAGACAGCTCATTTACTACTTTTACCACTCTAAAGGCAGGGTTCTAGCTTTCGCGCTACAATGTAGGGACCCATAACCCGGGTTTTACCCTTGGTTGGCCTAACTGAACACACTGCAGGCAGCTCTTTTTACCATTCTTTGCCTGACACTTTCGACAGGCTTTCATAGAGAACAGGAACCTGTTTAAGAGTCCCAATGCATGCCCACGCCTCGTTTTACCACTCATATTCTAGCAGGTCTTACAACTCATTCTCTTTTCCTCTTTCTTTCTTTCTTTTCTTTTTCAATCAATTCTTTCCTTTTCAGATCTACTATTTTCTTTCTATTTCTTTTCTTTTCCTTTTTTACCTAGGCCAAGCACACACGCTAGATTGCAACAATTAGACATCCCACTCAGCCTTACGCCTATCGGGGTGACAACAGATCTATAGAGCCCATAAAACAAACCAGAGCCTTCAAGACTATCTAAGGAAGAGGCCTCAAACACTCAAACAAGTCGGAGATCCCAAGAGAGACTCAAGAAGCTCACCAAATAAGATATCATACTTCACTATCAACAAAAGCATAAGAGACAGCAGAGAGCACACAAACATCAACATGAAAACTTCAACAAAAGACCCTAACCACTTAAGCTCAACAGAACCATAGATAATCAAAAAGGAGAAACAGCAGGTCCCATGCTCAGATGCATGGCCTCAAACCAATCCAACAGAGCAAAACAGAACAGCGTAACAATTATAAAACAATAAATTAGCCTGGTGCTCAGTTGCATCCAGACTTAAACCAAAGCCCACTAGCCTACACCATCTCCCACCCCCAACCTAAAACATATAATTCCTCCAGAAAATAGTCTAAGCATGCAAAACATAAGGAAAAATAAAGGGAAACAGAAAACCTTCCCTGTGACTAGGCATCCTGGTTGGGCGGCAGTTGGAACTGCTTAGACTGATCACCCTCCCCTCCTCGCATAGGGAAACTCATGCACTCCCTCTTCAGCCAACAAGCCCAAAACACATGCAGGACCTTCTTCCATCCACACTCGGTCACATCTGTCCTCCATCGCCAACCTCGCCAAACGATGGGCAACACGGTTACCTTCCCTGAACGTAAAGCTGCCCCCGACAAACCACCTCGCTAGAGCACCCCTCACCGCATCCTCCACCAGCATCCCCAACTCCGACACGTCCTCCACATCGCGCTGCAGCAGCTTGGACACCCGCAAAGAATCTGTCTCCAACACAAACGGTCTGGTAGCCGTCCCCACCGCAAGCCTCAAACCGACGGAAGCCGCCAGCCCTTCTGCAAAATCTGCATCTCTAATGTTCTCCTGGAAAACTGAAGCTGTGAAACTCACCTGTCCCAAGGAATCGCGACATACCACGCCTACCCCCGCCGCTCCGCTCTCCAGAAAAAACGCCGCATCAACATTCACCTTAAACCCATCAAACTCCGGCGGTGCCCACCTGCAGACCGCCCGATTTGGTCTTCCCACCAACAGGTCCATCTCCCTCCTTCCCGCTTCACGGAAAGCGTTCAGATACCCAACAACCCAATCTGCCAGATTTGCAGACGAAACCTTCTTCTTCTGCCTCATTTCATTCTGCCTGAACCAGATCGCACACAATAACACCACCCACTCCTCAAACTGTTCCCACTCCAGCTCATCCTTTACATCTCGGAGAAGGAACTTAATGTCGACTGCCTCGCACTTGGACACAATAGCCCCAAAACCTACAGCCCACATGATCTTCTTCGTACGTTTATAGTGCCAAAACAAGTGGAGACTCGACTCCCCCAACCTGCCACAACACACACACATGTTCAGTGAGTCTATTCCCCTCCTACACAAGTTATCCATCGTGGGCAGCCGATCTAAGTACAGTCTCCAGAAAAATATTTTGATCTTGTTAGGTATCTTCATACTCCAACAATCATTCCACCACCTATGCACCAACTCAGGAGACGAGGATGAAGAACTTTGGGCCAACAGAGGACCCTGCCCTAAACGGTACCCACTCTTCACTGAATAGAGGCCAGACTTCTCAAAATGCCAAATAACTGTATCATCACAAGCAACCTGGCGTAAAGGAAAAGAGAGGATGTGCCTAGCCTCATGCGGGCTAAAATGCTGTCGGATAAGAACCTCATTCCACTTCCCTGATGCAGTGAACAAATCCCTAACTCTAGCATCAGGCTGTAGCGTCATCGGCGAAGCAATCCTCAGATTAGTATCCTGGGGAACCCAGTTGGAGCCATACACACTCACTCTTTCTCCGTTCCCAATCCTCCAACGGATCCCCCTTCCCAACAACTCCTTCCCCCACATGAGGCTCCTCCAGGTAAAGGAAGGACGATTTCCTACCCCTGCCTCCGAAAACTCCGAGAACGGGTAGTACCGCCCTTTCAGGACGCGGGCCAGGAAAGAAGTTGGCTGACTGACCATCCTCCAGCATTGCTTGGCTAGAAGAGCCTGGTTAAAAGTCTCCAGGTCCCTAAAGCCCATCCCCCCTATACACTTCGGCCTGCACAGGAGCTTCCAACTCACCCAGTGAATCTTCTTGTCCTCCTCCACCCCACACCACCAAAACCTTGCCATCAACCGATTTATTTCAGCAATCAGTTTCTTTGGGAGCCGAAAGCAGTTCATGGCATAACATGGAATGGCCTGTACAACAGACTTAAGTAGGACCTCCCTTCCTCCCACTGAGAACAGTTTCCCCTTCCATCCTTGGATCTGTTGCCAAACTCGATCCTTTATGAATTTTAGTGAGCTCATCTTGCTACGAGGCATAAAAGACGGCAGTCCCAGGTACTGAGCATGATAGGGAGCCTGTTGTACACACAAAACTTGACTCACCTCCCCCCGAGCGCCCTCCTCCGTATTAGGGCTGAAGGAGATAATAGATTTATCAAAATTCACTGTCTGATCTGAAGCTCGTTCATAACAACGGAGTATATTCTGGATAGCAAGAGTTTCCCCCACCTTTGCCCTGAAGAATAAAAAACTATCGTCAGCAAAAAACAGATGCGAGATAGGCGGACCCTGTCGGGATAATCTTAAACCCGAGATGGCACCTGTACTTTCTGCCACACGAAGCAGACTCGACAAGCCCTCTGCACACAGCAAGAACAGGTAGGGGGAAAGAGGGTCCCCTTGCCTTAGGCCCCGGGAAGGATTCACCGCCCCACATCTGACCCCATTCACATTAAAGGAAAAACTCACTAAAGATATGCATCGATAAACCAACTCCACCTAGTCTGGCGCAAAACCCATTTTCGACATAATCTGTTCCAAGAAAACCCATTCCACCCGGTCATAGGCCTTGCTCATGTCCAGTTTCAGAGATGCCCAACCAGCCCTACCCTTAGACTTGCCCTTCAGGGCGTGGATACACTCGTAGCCCAGAATCGCGTTATCCACAACACACCAACCCGGGATAAAAGCACTCTGGTTCTCAGAAACCAGCCCATTCAGGATCCCCTTCATCCGATTCACCATGGCCTTCGACACCAGTTTATAGACAACATTACACAGGGAGATAGACCGGTAGTCCGACAAACGACGAGGACTTTTAACCTTCGGGATCAACACAATCATTGTTTCGTTGATCGGCCCCGGCGAAGCCTTCTCATTCAAAATACTCAAACAACACCACACTACATCCGCCTCCACAACATCCCACGATTGCCTAAAGAACGCACCTGACAAGCCATCTGGCCCAGGCGCCTTACTAGGGTGAATCTACTTCAAAGCCAGCAAAATCTCCTCATTGTGAAAAGGTCGGAGTAATTGCCTGTTCATCTCCTCACTAACGGAAACCCCAACACCAGCAATCGCACTTCTCACCTCACTCGGAGGTGGGCTGCTCGTGGAGAAAATGTGGTCAAAGTACTCATAAATCTGACTAATGATCCCACCCGGATCCTGGATCCAAGTCCCAGAACTATCCTCCAATCCTCGAATAGTATTCCTTTTCTTTCTCATTGAGGCATGCCTATGGAACCAACGGGTATTCCTGTCCCCCCATTTCAACTAATTCTCACGCGACCTCTGCTTCCAAAAACTTCCTCCTCAACAAGGAGGGACTCAAGCTGGGCTTCTGCCCTCTGTACCTCCGAGTTCGAGCCTACCCTACTCAAGTCTCTAACAGCATTCTGAACTCGGGCCACCGCCTCCCTAATACGCTCCTTGTACCCTCCTGATCTGTCCCGACCCCAACGACCTAGGGCGGTCAAACAGTCTTCCGTAACTGCCGCCAAAGCCCCTGGCGGGCTGACCCCCCTTCTACTCCTCAAACTATCCTACACAGCCTCTTGAAATCCGGTGCTAGAAGCCATGCTTCCTCAAAGCGCCGTATCCGCTGCCCTGGCACCTCACCCACTTCACTCGCCGGACTCAGAGACAGAAGTAATGGCTGATGATCAGACCAACTGTAATCCAAGTGCACCACCTCCTGTCGGGGAAACATGTCCTGCCAGGTTACGCTGCCCAAACATCTATCAATCCTCTCCCAGACCGTCTCATTCCCCAGTCTGCCATTGCACCAAGTAAACTGATCCCCGATAAAACCAAGATCACCAAAACCACACACGTCAGCCGCTTCCCTGAAGCCTCTCATCTCAACATCAGGGTTCTCCCTACCTCCTTCCTTCTCATACTGGAACATGATAGCATTAAAATCACCACCCACCAGCCAAGGCGTAGACCCATCACCACGGATAGTTTTCAACAAAGACCATGTCTTGGGCTTAAGCTCAGCCTGGGGATGCCCGTAAATGCTCGTGAACCTCCACTGCTTAGAATCCCAGTCGACTCACCCATCGATGTGGTTCGGAGAGAAAGATAGCAAACTAATACCCACCTCCGTACTCCATAGCAAAGCAAGGCCCCCGCTCCTACCATTACTGTCAACACAGAAGCAGTTGGCAAAACCCAATCTCACCTTCAACCCATCAAACCGCGAGGAGTGCACCTTCGTTACTGAAAGGAACACCATTTGGGGACGCTTCTGTTGTACCATCTTGTACAACCTACGGAATGCACGGTCCGACCCCATACCCCGTGCATTCCAGAAAAGTATACTCATGACACGTGGCGGGGCTGATCCCCAGCCACCGCCAAGACTTCCCGCTCGCTACCCTCTATCAGCACAGTGCCACTCCCTGCCTTCGCCTTCTTGGCCCCCAGAGTCACCCCCAGCTCCCCCCCAGCCTTCCTCTTACCCTCCATCCTACCCACCTGTCCCTCATCGTTGGTTAAGTCAGCTAAAACGACTCATGCCCGCCTCTTCCAACTCCTTCCCTTCTGGCCACTCACCCGCTCATCCCCTTCCCTCAACCCAACACTCCCCTCCCAATCCACCTCCATGCCCACTAAGCTCGCCTCCCCCTACTCAACTAACTCACCTCCGACTTTCTGCTTCCCCTTCGCACCCGCCGCCTGACAAACCTCATTCTCCATCCCTCCACTCTTCTCCTCGCTTTCCTTCCCCCCACTCTTCCCTTCAGATGTGATCTCAGCCCCAGCCAACCTCGCCCCCCCGAACCTCCAGCCTCATTCGCACCCGCCAAGCCACCTAAGCCCAGAGACTTATCCCCTCTCCCCTCAGGCTCACGAGAGGAACCCCCCTCCTCCTGCCCACTCCGCTCCCCCTCCTTTACGGGCCGATTTTCCCCCCCAGGCCACGTCGGTTAACTTCTCCCAACACCACCCCAGCCCTCATCCACTCCCCATACTGCCCGTCCCCACCCTCCAAGCCCCCAACCTGAGCCTTTACACACTCAGTTCTAGAATGCCCCAAACACCCACAACTGTAGCAAAAATCTGGCAGGCGCTCGTACAAAACTGGACACCAAATATCTTTACTGCTGTCGTCCTTCAGAATAAAACCCCTACATAGCGGGCGGTTAATGCACAGACGCACCCTCACCCGAAAAACTGGACCTGCCCATTCCTCCCCCTCAGGCTCGCCAATCTCCTCAACTGCCCTATCTTATTTCCGAGGAACCGAGCCATCTACCTAGTATGATTTTCCATCGGAATGTTATGAATCTGCACCCAAAAGGAGCATTTATTGAAATCCAGCTCCGTATAAGCTATTGTAGTACTCGGATCCCTCAGTACCAACAACGCACTGTCAAAAGCCCACGAACCAGACGACAGCACCCTTGCTTTCTCCTCATGTGAACGAAACTGAATCACGAAAATGTTCTCACCTGCAGACTCGATTCTCGTGGCATTGTGGGCCCTCCAGGCTGCCTTCATCACTGACCTAAAGGCCTCAATATTCACCTTCTTGGAAGACAATACCTTACCCACAACACATAGCTCAATAACAACCGCAGATAACGGAGTCGGCACCGCATCAGGCCCCACTGCGTCAGCCTCCTCCTCTGTGAGTACCATACTCTTCCAACGCCTCACTAGATCTTCCATCTGAATGCAAACCTTATTATCCCCCGCCTGGTCAAGAAGACCCCTGCTCAGCAAGCCTGTCACCTGCACACAAAACTCGGAAACAAGACGACAACAAAAAAAACACTACTGCTACCTACACACAAAGAAACAGTCACGGCTGCAGAACCAGAAGAACAAAGCCCCTCACCACCGCTACTTGCTTCTTGCACGCCCACACCTGAAACAACACCGTCGGAACCAAAACCAGCAGCCTCACCGCCCCAAATAGAAACCTCCCGCCGGTGCCCCAACTCAAACAATCAGCAAACAAAATTCCAACCTTCGCCGGAACACGCAGAAACCCCCGCACCGCCTTCTAGACCACCGCGCCTCAGCACCGCCGACGCACACGATACCTACTTCGGCCACCGCTGCACGCGATGCCTCCTTCGACCGCCACTACACACGAGCGAAAACGCGTAGAACCCTAACCAGCTTGTCGCCGCTACACACGGAACCACAACGTCCCCCTCGATCGTCGCCGCCTCACATCACCAGATAACCTGAAAGAACCGCCAAAACCCTAATCCTTCATAACGAAGGAAATCTCTCACGTGGCGAGGAAACCCTCATACGGAGGGAAAAAAATAAAAACACTATTAAAAAAAATTAAAGATAATAGAATCATTTTTTTATTATTGTGATTTTATAGAGAAAAACAATGAATATATTCATGTACTACAAATTAAGCTTAAAAAATCATAGAATATAAACAAAAAATCACAACAATTATCATTATTATTTCAAAGAAGCTAAATACATTTATAAATGAGAGAATACTTGTGCACTTAACTTAAAAACATCAAGATTTTTTTTTAAAAAAAAAAAACTTAAAAACATCATTATTTAAAAAAAAAACCTTAAAAACATCATTAGGTTTGACCTCAATTGACATTATATCTTCTTTAAGCTTCCCTATTTGCATATCTTCAAGTCTTCTATTAAATTACAAAATATTAGCATTGCAACACAAAAGTAAAGTTAAAGAAAAAGGTTAAATTAGGCAATCTAATAAAAGTTATAAGGCAAAGCAAGACAATAAATAAAATAAGAAAAAAAAAAAACTAAGTAGAAGAGAATGATCAAGTGTTTGTAAAACAATTGAAGAGGGTTCTTTATATATAGTTTTTTTTTTTTTTTTTATGCTCGAGGATAGGAGGGGTACATGAATGAATCGAGACCACATCCGAATGAGAGGAATCCTGAGGACATGAAAGTATGGTCAAGATAAGCTTAAAAGAATTTATAGTAACTACCTATATATCAGCACCTTCCAGCTTTTTGGTAGTTCAATCATAGGAACTGCAAAGTTTAAGCGTGCTTGGCTTGGAGAAGTTCTATGTTGGGTGACTTATGGGGAATTTTTCTAGCAAGCATGTGAGTGGGGACAAAGCATCCTAAGGATAAAATGGTCCAAAAATGATCATCCTCCTTAGCCACTTCTTAAAATAGTAAGATAAGATAAGATAAGATAAGAAGTAAGATAAGATATGATAAGATAAGATACATAGTCTAAAATTTATTTTTCTTACTTTTTGAGATCGAAATTTATGTATTAATTTTGAACGATATAATTATCTACTATTTTTGTTTCATCTTTTGATTGGTTTATACCTATCTTTAGCCACAAAACCTTAAAATAAAGTCATAATTAAATGTTTTAAATAGATTAACAATTTTATAATTAAATTTTGAATTTATTAATTTTGGAAATATTCTTTTAGAGAGGGATAATTTGTTTGAGGAGAAAGAATCAAACATTAATGTAGGGAGATTTTTTTTTTTTTTTTTGACAACGTAGGAAGAGAAATTTGAATGGGTTAAAGATGGTGGAAGAGAGTGAAAGGTATTAAAGAGGGAGGACCTATTGTTGAGAGAGAGAAACTAATAAATTAGGTAGAAGAGAGGGACATGTAGAGTTAAATTGGTGGGAGAGAGAAATGTAGAATTAGGATAGATATAAATACTTAAATGAAACTCTTCAAGGACAACTAAGTCATTTTTAAAAAAATCAAGGTTAATATTGTCCAAAATAAGTTTTTTCCTCATTCGTACTTTTATATATTATAGATTATAGATATAGATTATTATTTCTTCTTTTCTATTTTATTTTATATTTTCTTTTTTATTTATTTTGTTTTTAAACTTTTTTTTTCTTTATTTACATTTTCATAAATCACTTGATATTTTATGGAATGATTATAGATTTCATTTACTATGGACAATCATGTTTTCATTTATTTAATCAATAAAAAAATTATATCATGTAATGATCCCATATACTATTTATAATATAAGAAAATTATAGTCCCTAAAAAAATTATAGTTATTGTATATTTATTGACATATTTATTCCATTGTTATTTCCTTTTCATCCAAATTTAATGTTTTAGTTATTTATTCAAGGGAAAAATACACTTTTAGTCCCTGAGGTTTGGGTTAGGTTTCATTTTGGTCCATGAGTTTTCAAACTCAACAATTTAGTCCTTGAGGTTTGGTTTTAGTTTCATTTTGGTCCCTCCATCCAATTTTCCGTTAATAGTTATCGGATTGCTGACGTGGTAAAATTTTTTTATTCAAAAAATTATTTTTTAAGTTTTTTAAAATATAAATATAATAAAATAATAAATATATTATTATTTTATAATTTTTTTATTTCTTTCCCCCTCTCTCTCCTCCTTCTTCTTTCTTCCACCCACCTCCTAAACCCTAAACCTATCTCCGACGACTGTCAACACCGGCCCTCGGCGAATAATTTTTTTTTCTCCTGTTTTTTTCTTTCTTCCCTTTCTTTCTTCTTTCTCTTATCAACTCCATTGTCCTCTTTTTTTTTTATAACAGATAATTTTTTTTTCTCCTGTTTTTGATTTTATTTTGCATTCGCCTGCTATCCATATCCCAATAATTTTTTTTTCTCCTGTTTTTGATTTTATTTTGGTTTAAATCGTTTTGAATTAGATTTTGTTTATTTTTATTCGATTTATTTTAATTCTTGGGCATTTTAAATTTTAGTTTAAATTGGATTTTTTTTTTGGTTAAATTAATTGGAATTTGGTCAATTTGATTTTTATTTTTATCGAATTAATTTATGTTTTATTTTGATTGTATTGTGATTTTAATTTCTGTTTACATTATATTTATAATAATGTATTTTTAAATTATTCGGCATAAAGATTTGACTTGATTTTTGGCGGATTATATTTTAATTTGAATTTTTCGGATATAAGATTCTTCTAGAAGAATCAAATTCGAAGAAGAGTTTGTTTTTGCAATCTGTTAGTTAGGATCAAAATATTTTTGTTCGAATGTAACGGGGTGGTTGTGATTTAATTGCTTTTACCGTTAGGGTTTAATCTTTCTGTGGGTAGGTGAAACGCATGGAGCATTTGAAGCTTCCACGTGTCACGCAGTGTGGATCCAACGGGCTAGCCGTTAGCCAGCGCAGAGGGCATTAACTGTGATGATTGCATGCAAAGCTGAACGATAATATTTGATTTAATGAGGAAGATCTTTTGGTTAGGATCTTAATTGTGGGAGCCTTATTTATACCCATTCCCTGGTACGTTTTCTTTTCATTATGTCTTCTTCGAGTTTTCTTCTTGTGTGTTTGGAAAATATTCTCTGAACTCCCAAATGGCCAAGACAAGAGGAAAAAGAGAAAGAGAGGTTGAGGTAGAGGAAGTGTCAATCACACCTGAGGCACCAAAAAAGAAAACCAAGAAGAGAAGAACGCCGTAAGAAAAAGAAGCCCGTCGGTTAAGAAGGCAGCAACAATCGTCGATCACTGAGGTTGTGCAGCAGGTGATCAAAGATAATGCTGACGAAGTGGTTAGAAAGGATCAACCAGAAAACCTTGAGGTAGAAAAAGTTCCGGAACCAAGTGGACCGCAAGTTGAAGTTCAACAAGAAGGTCAAGAACAAGAATCAGTGGTGCAGGAGGAGGTCGTTCCGATTCATCCGCCGCCGTAAGCAGAAAGCGAGGCGAATTAAGAGAATCCGTACGGACACTCCATCTCCCCTACCACAGAATCCGAGAAGGAGAACATTGAGGCAGAGGTCCAAGAAAATGTAGAAGCTGAGAAAAAGGCTGAAGAATATGAGGTTGTAGAGAAGGCAAACGAGGACAGAGGCAAAGGAGTTACTGAAGCAGAGGCAGAAGCAGAGGAAGAGGAACCAGAGGAACATCGCCTACCTTACGAGCTCTTCATCAACAATCTTTCTAGAGCAAAGTATCTGGACAGGCTGAAGCGTGATTTTCTATTCGAGCGAGGTTTTGGCGACAACCTTCCTCACTTTTTGAGAGCCGGAATCACGAATCATGGCTGGGAGCAGTTTTGCGCCAAGCCAGAGCCCGCGAACTCGCAGGTGGTGCACGAGTTCTACAAGAACATCGACGAGGAGGAAGGATTTCAAGTAATTGTTCACGGGGTAGAGGTGGACTGGAGCCCTGGGGCTATAAACTCCTTATTCAGTCTGTAGGATTTTCCCCATGCTAGTTATAACGAGATGGCAGCAGCGCCATCTAACGAGCAGTTGATGAAGGTGTTCATATAACACATGTGGAAGCAATTTTAGGATCGGAGGCACTTAACTACATCAATTTTAGAAAATGAAAACATGTTGTCCAAATACCGTAAGGAGAGAGCAGAATTTTTACCAACCTTTTGGAGACCGATTCAACAACTCCCTTTGATTCCTTTGATCACGAACGGTGTGTGGACCACCTCTAGTGTCTTCCCTACTATTCTCCGGGCCAAGAACGACTTGTGGGAGTCTATAGAGATAGGGAATGGGAAGGGAATGCTTGAAGGTTCAAGCACTAGAGAGATATATGGAGATGAGTGAGTTTGAGACCAAAATCCAGCAGCATAACAATATGGAAAATGGCTCTCTTTCTTTTGAATCTGATTCGTACTCCTTATATAGACATCTTCCATGCAAAGAGAAGCCTCATGACACTAGACACATGGTGAAATTGCAACTCAAAGTGGATTCTAGGTGTTTAATTCACAACACATGCAACTAGTGCATGGTTGTGTTGTTTTCCACTATGCATCAACATGCAAGAGTGGGAATGCCACTAAATCCACTTAAAATTGAATCTAAATTCTCAATTTTCAGCTTGCAATTCATTCCTATTTCAATTCAAAATTGAAATTGATTTCTAGGCAATTAATTTGTACAATTCCAAGTAATTTTTACATGATTAATCCAATTAATCTTTATCACCTAGTGCCATGAATTATATATGATTCCTAATACATATATATGGTATTCAAAACACTTTTAAATACTCCATCTCTCATTTTCCAATTTAATTCATAATTAAATTATTGTGTCAAACACAATTTACGATAATACCCATTTTCCCGATTTTGAACGATTCAAAGCTTCCTATCTTTTTGTTCTAGGCTTTGTTCCGATATGAGCTAGTAGGGGGACCTAATGGACCTATAGATCATGGGCTCCAACGATTCGAGGCTAACCGACTAATCTCATTATCCAAGCTAGCCAACATTCGTTAACTACCGGGACACTCCACTATAGCCCGATAGTTGCACTCCCCTCACTATAAACATATTTTTTTGTCCACTTGATTTAACCATGATTAGTAAGTCGATCCTTCACAGGTTGTTCGTAGCTATAGCTAGGTCAAAAGCCCGTTTTACCCCTATAGTACTTCTAGTTCCTTAAGTCCCACTGATCCTCTAATGAACAATTGGTTTATGGTCCAACCAATAAACCGAGTCCCTCTCGGGCCAATGAGAGGGCGGGATCCCTTTGTTCAAGCCCCGGAGTCAGCACTTAAGGGAACAACCTCTCTACTATCCCTAATTCGGGTAGGAGTGAATTCCTTCTTGCACGACTATGTCCCCAACTATCTACTCGTTCCTATCCCTGAAATGGGAGGCTTATTGAGTCGGCGATACTGAGCCACTCTCACCTATGCAGATCTAAGGATAAGTCCGAATAAACAGGAGTTCATAGTTAGCTCAGGATTAAGATCGAGTTACCTAGGTCATCATATGAAATAGTCAGTCTCATCAGTAAACGGTGTTATAAAGCGAGAGCGACTTATTTCTCGGTCCTGGTCTTATGCAAACTCATTGCATAGGACGCCCCCACTCACATGTCTCTACATGGACGATTTAGGATCACATCGTCTATATCATCTATAAAGTGGGTCGCGTCTCATAGTGTCTCCAGAATAAGGTACCCAACCCTATCCCTATACTATAGACCGTTTTGGCTATTACTCAAGCTTGATCCACTTTTATGTCTCTACATAAAGCTCAAGTGTTCATCCTATAGCCATGGATCTTAGTTTATTGGATTTGGGTTATTATATGTGCAATTTACTTTATTCAGTAATAACTTTACTGAATTAATCTCGATAACGCCTTTATCGAATAAGTATATAATTCGTTTAACATTCACTATCTACGAGTTTTAGGACACCAATCCCAACAGTTGAATGTGGCTGTTCGAGAGGTGGGGATTGACGGGGCACAGTGGCGACTCCCAAAGACTGAGAAGAGGACCTTTCAGGCTGCCTATCTGAAGAGCGAGGCCAACACTTGGTTGGGTTTCGTTAAGCAACGCCTGCTTCCTACGACTCATGACTCCACAGTTTCCCGTGATCGAGTTCTACTAGCTTTTGCTATTCCAGAACTCTCAGTATCGACGTTAGCAAGATAATCTCTAGTGAAATTCATAGTTGCTGGAGGAAGGTGGGAAAATTATTTTTCCCTAACACGATCACTATGCTATGCCAAAGGGCAAGGGTTCCAACAAGCAATGAGGATATAATTTTTATGTTCAAATGGATTATGGACACACCGAACTTGGTAAGGCTACAGAGGACGCAGGAGGCATGTCAAGGTGGGCTAGTGTGTGGCATCCACAATATTCAAGAACAACTTCAACTTCAGTCCAGTCGCATGGAATTTGCTGAGAGGCAATTTCAAACGTACTGGAATTATGTTAAGAGAAGGGATGCCACCATTAAGAAGGCTTTGCAATCAAATTTCTCTAAACCGTATCAAGCCTTCCCTGTTTTCCCTGATGATCTTTTGAACCCTTGGATCCAACCCCCGCCAGTTGAGAGAGAAGAAGATGAAGAGGATGCTGGTCAGGAAGATTAAAAAGGGAAGAAGAGTTTTGCGAGCATTTCTTTTGTCTGATCTATTTTTGTTGCTCGCTTGTTGTCTGACCAAGTTTTTCTGTTTTTTATGAATTATGCTTTTGTTTGTTTCTGTTTTTTATTTTTCTGGCTTAAAAAACTATCTCTGCTGATGTAAATTTTATCTTTTCTTTTAATGAAATTCTAGAAGTTTTTTTTTTGTTTCATGGCACACCTGAGCATTCCTAACTTACTTTTTCTTCTGAATTTTTGAAGCTTCGACTAGTTAGCTTAATTAGATCAAGGTATTCTGATCTCCAGAAACCTTTTGCTTGAGCATTCCTTCTAGCCTGGTCATCGCTGCGGCAAGAAGTTCTGAGGCAGCATTGTCTTATTTGATCCACCTTAAGCTTAGTCTTAGTCCCACGCTTAGTTTAAAATTCAGAGTGAAAAAATTAAGTTTGGGGGAAATGCTTATATATTGCTAATTCATTGGCGACAATGAATAATTTAAGTTTGGGGGACTTAGAGCCACTCTTCTTGTTTTGCCCGAGCATTCCTCTCATTCATAATTTTTTCTAGGTTATTGAGTAACCAGAGGCATTTTTGATACCCACATTTTGTCTTTGCGTCAAAAGATGGCCTAGGGAATATTGAGAAAAAATGATGATGAAAAAATATATATATGTTGAAAAAAAAAAAGAAAGAAGAAAATTTTGCTGAAAGAATTGATAGAGCAAAACTTTTGAAGGATGAATGATAATCTAGCAGTTTTCTATTTCCCAGGGCTTAGGTGAGCTTCAGCATAACATGTCGCCATTCTGAGAAGCAAGGGATAGATAACTAAAGATTTTTGGGTTTAGCAATGAGTGTTTAGCCTAGTTGGTGATAAGCTTGAGGCAAGGGTATACTGCATCATAAAATGGGTCATCTCATGCTCAACAGCTTATGATTGTAGGGTTGCTTTAAGTCTGAAGAACAAAAGAATAAATCCCTTAAAGTTTGTTAAAAATATCTAATAATATAGCTGGGTTGCGGTAGTTCTTAGGATTGAGATAAAGGTGGTGATTATTTGTTCAATGTTGAAAGAACTGTTTTGCTGCAGCAATGCATGGTTTTGCAGGATGCTCAGGTAAAGGTTGAAGGTAGTGTTGGATTATCTATTTTAATTGAGTTGTGCTATGATCAATGTTTTGAAATTTCTTAGGAAGTAAGTTAGTATTGCTCGGGACGCGCAATAGTTCAATTTTGGGGTATGATAACTCTCCAAAAGGGAGTTATTTGTGTCTTATTCTATGCTGATTTATATGTTATTTGTGCCAAATGGGTGTGATATTAGATGAATATAATGTGTTTTATCATAATTAAAAGAATTGATGTTTTGGAAGTTCTTTCGCAGAAAAACTAATGTTGATCGTATTGAGGGAGCAAAATCCATGATACAGCAAAGCTGTGAGCAAAACTGGCCACGTGAGCTGCACGTGATTCATTAATGAGGTGGTGTTTCCAGCAATGATCTCGGATTTAGGAAGCTTGGAGAGAGTTCCACGTGTCATATTTGGCCTAATTAGGGTTGACTTCACTCTATAAAAGGGAGTAGTCGTCTCAAGTCAAAACATTCCAAATTAATTCCATCTTTGGAGGCCGAACAGAGGAGAAATTGATAGCGAGCAGAAATGTTGCTATTTTAGTCCCAATTTATTAAGCTTTTTTGTGCTTTAATTGTGTTTTTATTGAAAATATTTCATATATTTTGTTATTTGGTCTTTAGGAGCAAACTATGGATTTTGGTGATAAAAGTGCCCAAAATGAAGCCATTCAAGCCCAATTTCCATGCTTGGGTCAAGGGGAGTCAAAAGAGGACAACTATGAAGAAAAAGCCCCAAAAGAATTGAAGTTGGCCCAAGAAAAGAAGCCCAATCTGCAGCTGGAAGTTCTGGAAAATGCCTAGCGTCGAGACGCTGTAAGGATAGCGTCGCGACGCTGTCCATTTCTTGGCCGGCAAGTCGATGACGTCACAGCGTCGCGACGCTGTGCCGTATAGCGTCGCGACGCTACCCCCTTTCCGAGCCTATAAAAGGCGCCCCTTGGTGCCTCATTTTACCATCAATCATCATTTCCTCATTTCTTCTTTTCTTTCTTTGGCTCCTTTGGAGCCTCTCTCTCAAGGCTTTCTAGCCTTTTGAGAGCTTTCTTAGTGGGAAAATTTTGGGGGAATTTTGGGGAGCATCCTAGGAGGCTCAAGGAGTTTTCGAGGGACTCCAAGCCTAGCAAAGGGGTCTTCTACGGTCAATTCCTTCCCTTTTATTATGCTCTTTATTATGCTTTCCGTTGTAATTATTGTGAATATTTTAGCTATGTATAGCTAAACCCCAATTTGGGGTCTTGAAATGAAATTATAGTTTAAATATTGTTATAATTGCCTATCTCTAGCCCTTTTGTCCTAATTATTTGTATGGATGTGCTTAATGCTTTATGCAATCTGGCCAATTGTGTACTGATCTGATTCTTAATGGAAACTCGATGGAGAGAAGTTAGGATAGATCATAATCCATGCAACTAGTTTAATTGCCCGTCGTGACAACGGGATTAGTTGATTAAACTTAGATTCCTAAAATGAATCAGAGCGTAATAATTAAAGATTTTTAATGGCGGTAAGGACACTTAGGTTGTTAAAATGAATTAATTACAATTAGGGGAGACCGACAGGAGAACCTATGTTATTAACGGAGATTCTAGGAGTATAATTAGTTGGGCGATGAGATAGGACAATTGTAGCAATTGTTTAGCTAATAATTGATTTTCAAGATCCCTCTTCCCATTAGAAAACTCTTTCTCCGCATTTTATTTTTATCGATTGATCAAAATTTCTCTCTAATTGTTTTGATTTTTAATTTTCTTTGATTGCATGACCTGGTCCCTAAATATTATTTATCCCAAGTATTTTTAGTGCTCTAGGAATCTTTGCTTGCTTAAATTTCGCTTCGCCTCCCTGTGGATTCGATACTCGGAATTCTTCCGTTTTATATTACTTGCGATACCGTGCGCTTGCGGTAGCGACCAACAGAAATCGATCGGTAGAACTTCATTGGAGTTGAAACCTATTCCAAAAAATCCAGAGTTCTAGGAGGATCCTGCTGATAAGACTGCAAGAGATTGCCCGATCAACAGAATTGCTAGAGCATCTTTTTAACAATTACAGAAGTCTTAACCAATGTTTGTTTCCAATCTGTCTTCTTTATCCGTTTACATTTCTGCTTTATCATTTCTTTTGTTCCAGCATTGATAGCGAGCAGAAATCTCGCTATTTTCGTCCCAATTTATTAGGCTTTTCTGTGCTTTAATCGTGTTTTTAATGAAAATATTTAATGAATTCCGTTATTTGGTCCCTAGGAGCGAAGTTGGTGATTTTGGGAGAAAAAGTGCAAAAAATGAAGCAAATGAAGCCCAAATCCAAGCTTGATCAAATGGGAGCCCAAAGAAGACACTCATGAAAAAATGCCCAAAAGAAATGAAGAAGAAGGCCCAAAAATCAGCCCAAAAAGAAGCTGAAAAATCTGGAATTTTAGGGCAGCGTCGAGACGCTATGTAAGCAGCGTCGCGACGCTACCCTTTTCGTGTTGCCCAAGCCGCGTGCGTTGCAGCGTCGCGACGCTGTGCAATGTAGCGTCGCGACGCTACCCCCATTCCGGGCCTATAAAAAGGCACCCTTGGGTGCCTCATTTACCATCAATCAATTCATTCTTCAATCCATTCTTTCCTTCCTTTGGCTCTTTTGGAGCCTCTCTCAAGGCTTTCTAGCCTTTTTGAGAGAATTCTTTAGTGGGAAATATTTTGGGGAATTTTGGGAGCATCTTAGGAAGCTCAAAGGAGTGTTCGGCGGAGCTCTGAGCGCCAAACGAAGGGGCTTTTCGACGGTCAATTCCTTTCCTTTTATGCTCTTAAATTATGCTTTCTATTGTAAATGCTGTGGATATTTTAGCTATGTATAGCTAAACCCCAATTTGGGGTCTTGGAATGAAATTATAGTTGAAACGTTGTTATAATTACCTGTCTCTTGCCCTTTTTCCTAATTATTTGTATGGATGTGCTTAATGCTTTATTCAATCTGGCCAATTGTGTAATGATTCGATTCTTAATGGAAACTCGACGGAGAGAAGTTAGGATAGATCATAATCCATGCAACTAGTTTAATTGCCCGTCGTGACACCGGGATTAGTTGATTAAACTTAGATTCCTAAAATGAATCAGAGCGTAATAATTAATGATTTTTAATGGCGCTAAGGACACTTAGGTTGTTAAAATGAATTAATTACAATTAGGGGAAACCGACAAGAGAACCTATGTGATTAACGGAGATTCTAGGAGTATAGTTAGTTGGGCAATGAGATAGGATAATTATAACAATTGTTTAGCTCATAATTGATTTTCAAGACCCCTCTTCCCATTAAAAGAAATCTCTTTCTCCATATTTTTTTATTTGATTGATCAAATTATTTTCCTGCTTTGAATTTTAAATTTTTCTTATTTGCATGAGTTGTTCCCTAAATATTATTTTGCCTAAGTACTTTTAGTGCTCAAGAGATTTTGTTTTTGCTTAATTTTCGCTTCGCTTCCCTGTGGATTCGATACTCGGTATTACTACCGTTTTATATTACTTGCGGCCCGTGCACTTTGCGGTCATCAAGTTTTTGGCGCCGTTGCCGGGGAAGCTTGATTCTTAAGCAAATTAATTTTTCTTGACATCGAAAAGAAAGGGATAAATAGTAATTTAGGTGTAAATATTTTTCTTTTATTATTTTGTGAATATCATTTGTTTTTGTTTTATTTTGTTTGGTTCTCTTTATTGATTGGGAGTATTGTATGCGAAGGAACAAGGTGGTTAATTTGTTTCCGTTAGATCTTGAAATTGACAGGACTCTTAGATCCATTCGAAGAGAGAAAAGATTAGCAGAAGCAATGGCCCACCAAGAGGAAGCTCCCAAGGCAATTAGAGATTTCTTACAGCCAGTTCTCCCCACCGAGAATTCTGGGATTGTCTACGCCCCAATCCAAGCTACAAATTTTGAGTTAAAGACGGGATTGATTCAGATGGCGCGCGATAA
This sequence comes from Luffa aegyptiaca, assembly GCA_017139565.1. NCBI lineage: Eukaryota > Viridiplantae > Streptophyta > Magnoliopsida > Cucurbitales > Cucurbitaceae > Luffa > Luffa aegyptiaca. Next base: position 40,630,403 of record CM029403.1, read on the forward strand.
CTCGTTTAAGGGACACCCTTCTGAGGACCCACACTCACATCTGCGATCATTCCTGGAAATTTGTGGGACGGTGAAGATGAACGGAGTTCCGGCCGACGCTATCAGATTGAGGTTATTTCCATTCTCTCTACAGGATAAAGCAAAGGATTGGCTCGAATCAGTCGAGACGGGCAGCATAAGTACATGGGATGAGCTTGCCCAGGCTTTTCTGACAAAATTTTTCCCGCCTGCCAAGACTACCAAGCTCCGGACTGAAATCGGAACATTTAGGCAGCTTGACGAGGAGCAGTTGTACGAGGCGTGGGAAAGATACAAAGAAATGCTTAGGCGGTGCCCCCAACACGGATATCCTGATTGGCTTCAAGTGCAGTTATTTTATAATGGATTGAATCCCTCCACGAAGACAGTCCTAGACACATCAGCAGGAGGAAGTTTTCTTTCCAAGACAGTGACAGAAGCCAAAGATCTGCTTGAGGAAATGGCGGCAACCAGTTATCAATGGCCAACCGAGAGGGGAGCAATTTCAAAGAAGGCTGGATTATATGAATTGGATGAGTCAAGCTCACTGAAGGCACAGCTGGCATCTCTGACCAATGCGCTAAACAAGTTGACTTCGTCTGAGGTGGTCAAGTCCATTTCCACCTTAGCTGAAGGTCATTCAAAGAAGGAAGGTCAAGATGTGGAAGAAGTCCAGTACGTAGGAAATAGACCATTTACGCAAGGAATACCGAACTTCTACCACCCCAGTCTACGCAATCACGAGAACTTCTCATACTCAAATACAAAGAATGTCTTGCAGCCACCGCCAGGTTTTGCATCATCTAGTGTGCCTGAAAAGAAGAATAACCTGGAGGAGTTGGTGGCTATGTTTGTAAAGGAACAGAAAGTTTTGAACGTCAATCTCCAGACAGCAGTCAATAACCACGACACAGCTCTGAAAAACATGGAAGTTCAAATAGGACAGATCGCTTCAGCAGTGAATGCACTTCAAAAGGGAAAATTTCCAAGCGACACTGAGCCTAACCCAAGAGAGCAGTGCAAGATGGTGACACTGAGAAGTGGTAGACAGCTGGAGAACAGTTCAGAAAAGAAGAAGGAAGAAGAAAAGAGAAGGGATGAAGATGAAAGGGCTGAGGCACAAAAAGCCTCCTCTGAAAGGTCCCAACATCCTCCTGACTCTATTGACTTAAATTGTGATTTTTCTAACAATTTTGCAGGTAGAAAAGAAGATAAAAAGCAGGATGGCAGGCACAACAAGAAACTGTACGAGGAAGAAGTGGTCCCATGCAACCACCATGACAAAGGCTCGCACATCAGCCCGCCCAGGCGAAGGGGCGAATGTCCAACCTTTGACTACAGGGAGTTACCTTTTCCTCAGCGCTTTAAGAATGTTAAATTAGATGAGCAGTTTCAAAAATTTCTAGAAATGTTTAAGAAATTGTCTGTGAATATTCCCTTAGTAGATGCCTTGTATAACATGCCTAATTATGGGAAATTCATGAAAGAAATGCTTTCTAGAAAGAAAAGTCTGAAAAAAGAAAATTTTAAATTGTCTGAAAGTAGCAGTACCATAGTATCTGGGAAGATGCCTTCTAAACAAAAAGATCCAGGGAGTTTTACTGTTCCCTGCACCATAGGAGAAGCATCTTTCGATAGGGCCTTATGTGATTTAGGAGCAAGTATAAACTTGATGCCCTATTCTGTTTACAGGAGGATTGGTTTAACAGGTATGAAGGACACCGACGTCACTCTCCAGCTTGCTGACAGATCAATTACCCAACCAATGGGTGTTGTGGAGGACGTATTGGTGAAGGTCAACAAGTTTATCTTCCCCGTAGATTTTGTGGTACTAGACATGAAGGAGGACAAGGAGGTGCCCATTATTCTAGGCAGACCTTTCCTAGCTACAGGTAAAGCTGAGATCAGTGTCCACACAAGTAAGCTTACCTTGAACATTGATGATGAAAAAGTTATGTTTAGTATTTTTGGACAAGATGAGTCTGTATGTAGTTTGCATACATGTTTTTCTATTGCTCCTGAATACTTGACTGACGATGATGAGGAGGTAGAGTTTAATCTTGGCTTAGGCTTAGGAGAAGTGCCTATGGATGATGAGGATTTTGATCACAATGCATATTTGAATAATCCTCTGTTTGAGAATGATTTAGAACTGCCTGACTTTGAAAATGAATTAGACTTGCCTGCTTGTGACAATGAAAGATCTGCAGTTGATGATTTACCTTCCTTTGAGAATGAATTAGATTTGCCTGAAATGGATAATTTTGATGATGATATAGAGTTGCCTGACATTGAGGATGAGCATGAAATGCATAAAAAAGATTACTTGGTAGATAATTTTGAGTCTGATCGTGATTACACTGAATCTATTGAGTCTGATCTTGACATTCCTGAATGCATGAACCCTGATAATGTTAATACCTTTGATTCGTGTCCTGATGATGTATATAGCATAGAAACTGACCCAGAGGAACTCGAATCTGTGCATAGTATAGAATCTGACCCTGAAGAGCTTGAATTCTTTAATTCTGATAGTGAGTCATGTGATAGCCTAGTTGAATAATTTTTTAATACTGAGTCTGAGGAATCTGAGGAGCATGTAAATGTTTTTTCTGATGAATGGTCTGGCATGATTGATAGGCCATCTTTAGATCCTAGACCGGTAGATATTATAACTCTTGATGACTCTGTTAACAATTGCTTTGTGAATAGAGACTTAGAAAAGAGATTTGATGCTGTTACATATTTTCTGCAATGTTATTATGATAATCTCTTTAGTGATGATGGGCCAGGGGAAAGTTTTTTTTCTCCCCTGTTTGCGGTATGCAACTCGGTGCGTGATTTTTTACAGGGCCCGGAGGATGATGAAAATTTTTATTTCGAGCCTCCGTAAGCGTGCCGAGCCTCGTCTAGCTAAAGACGTTAAAGAAAGCGCTGCTTGGGAGGCAACCCAAGGATTAAAGTTTAGATAGTTGTTTTTGCGGTAAATAATTTTCTTTGCTTCGTGATCCAATTTTGTTTTGCAGGATCACCTTAAGCAAACCCCAAAATTCCAAGAATCCCATTTTTCTGGATCCAAAGGAAGAGGATAAAGCGCTCCTAGCTCAGGGAAGTCTCAGTATCCCTCTTTATGCTTTACTGTTTTTAAAACATTGGGGACAATGTTTAGTTTAAGTTTGGGGGGAAGGCTTTCGCTGTGTTGAGCATATTTGAATTCTTTTGGATGCATGAATAGATAGCCATGATAGCCAGGGATGTGATTTTAGAAATTTTGGGAGAAAATAGTTTATATGTTGTGGAATCTGGGAGCACGGCAGAAATTGTGAAATTTTAAAATTTTTTGATACTTAGTTTTGATGTCTAAAGCATGCAATAGCCTTATCTAATGACGTCTTTGAAAATCTAGATTCTTATTATGATTTTTAAAGTTTGTTGTCACCCCGATAGGCTTAGTTTCTAATATTAGGAAGTTCATGCTTGATTGTTCTAAAGAGCTAGGTAGAAAAAAAAAATGTTATGCCTGCTGAGAGAAAAGCAAAAGCAACAAAAGAAAATGAGAGAAAAGAAAAATCTGTTGAAAAAAGAAAATTTTTGCTTGCACAAAAGAAAAAGCCTAGGGGTAAAAAGAGCTACCTGCGGTGTGATCAGTTAGGCCAACCAGAGAATAAAATTCGGGTTAAGGGTCCCTGCACCGTAGTGTGAAAGCTAGTACCATTAGATATCAAAATGCAAGTTTAGGGGAGTAGCAAAAGAAAAAGCAAAAGAAAGAGAAAAATCAATTGTGAGTTTTGCTCCCCCATGAAAAAGAAAATGACAGGCACCCTAGTTTTTTTTTTTTTTTTTTGCATGATAGAAGGACTCCGACCTATTAGGGGCTCTTAGCCAGTGTAGGGGGAAAACAAATGGAGAAAGCCATAAGACTAATCTAGGTAAGTAAAAGAATCAATAGATAAGTCTTGAGCATGCTATTCATTAATCTTAAGTTCAATCTAGTTTAAGATTTCTTCAAGAGTATGCGGTGCTTGCTTATTCCACTTGCATGTTTTCCATTCTATCTTAAGAATTCCAAAATCATTGAGGCTTGAGCAATTCTATTTCATGCATCTTTAGAATTTATTTTGCTCGGGACTAGCAAAAGCTTAAGTTTGGGGGTGTGATAGCGAGCAGAAATCTTGCTATTTTCGTCCCAATTTATTAGGCTTTTCTGTGCTTTAATCGTGTTTTTAATGAAAATATTTAATGAATTCCGTTATTTGGTCCCTAGGAGCGAAGTTGGTGATTTTGGGAGAAAAAGTGCAAAAAATGAAGCAAATGAAGCCCAAATCCAAGCTTGATCAAATGGGAGCCCAAAGAAGACACTCATGAAAAAATGCCCAAAAGAAATGAAGAAGAAGGCCCAAAAATCAGCCCAAAAAGAAGCTGAAAAATCTGGAATTTTAGGGCAGCGTCGAGACGCTATGTAAGCAGCGTCGCGACGCTACCCTTTTCGTGTTGCCCAAGCCGCGTGCGTTGCAGCGTCGCGACGCTGTGCAATGTAGCGTCGCGACGCTACCCCCATTCCGGGCCTATAAAAAGGCACCCTTGGGTGCCTCATTTACCATCAATCAATTCATTCTTCAATCCATTCTTTCCTTCCTTTGGCTCTTTTGGAGCCTCTCTCAAGGCTTTCTAGCCTTTTTGAGAGAATTCTTTAGTGGGAAATATTTTGGGGAATTTTGGGAGCATCTTAGGAAGCTCAAAGGAGTGTTCGGCGGAGCTCTGAGCGCCAAGCGAAGGGGTTTTTCGACGGTCAATTCCTTTCCTTTTATGCTCTTAAATTATGCTTTCTATTGTAAATGCTGTGGATATTTTAGCTATGTATAGCTAAACCCCAATTTGGGGTCTTGGAATGAAATTATAGTTGAAACGTTGTTATAATTACCTGTCTCTTGCCCTTTTTCCTAATTATTTGTATGGATGTGCTTAATGCTTTATTCAATCTGGCCAATTGTGTAATGATTCGATTCTTAATGGAAACTCGACGGAGAGAAGTTAGGATAGATCATAATCCATGCAACTAGTTTAATTGCCCGTCGTGACACCGGGATTAGTTGATTAAACTTAGATTCCTAAAATGAATCAGAGCGTAATAATTAATGATTTTTAATGGCGCTAAGGACACTTAGGTTGTTAAAATGAATTAATTACAATTAGGGGAAACCGACAAGAGAACCTATGTGATTAACGGAGATTCTAGGAGTATAGTTAGTTGGGCAATGAGATAGGATAATTATAACAATTGTTTAGCTCATAATTGATTTTCAAGACCCCTCTTCCCATTAAAAGAAATCTCTTTCTCCATATTTTTTTATTTGATTGATCAAATTATTTTCCTGCTTTGAATTTTAAATTTTTCTTATTTGCATGAGTTGTTCCCTAAATATTATTTTGCCTAAGTACTTTTAGTGCTCAAGAGATTTTGTTTTTGCTTAATTTTCGCTTCGCTTCCCTGTGGATTCGATACTCGGTATTACTACCGTTTTATATTACTTGCGGCCCGTGCACTTTGCGGTCATCAAGCATATTTCTAAAAACCCAATCAATTTATCAATCTTGAAATCACTAAAAGACTAAAACAAAATAGGTAAAGTGAGACTATTCAAGACCTCGTGGATACGATAAAATACTTATTACTTGTTGCAGATTATGTGCACTTGCATAGTATTTTGGAGTTAATTCATATCATATTTTTAACCACTCCAGAATTGCAACAGTACCTTATCTTGGTGACACTATGGATACGGCCCACTTTTTATTTGATACAAATGCAATGATCCAACGCGTTCGTGTAGGGGACATGCAAGTGGGGGTATCCTATGCAATGAGTTTGCATAAGACCGGATCGCGAAATAGTAACCACTAGCTGTAACACCGTTAACTAGTTAGATTTCTATTTCACTAGGATGACCTAGGCAACTTAGTCTGAATCCTGAGTGGATTATGGACTCCTGTTCACGAGGGATTGTCCTTTGATTTGTATGGGTGAGAGTGGCCAGTACGCTGACTTAATAAGCCTACCATTTTGGGGACAAGACCGAGTGGGGAGTTGGGAACATAATCACACAAGATGGAATTCACTCCTTCCTGACTTTTGAGGAAGTAGATGAGTGTTCCCTTAAGTGGTGTCTCCATGTCTTGAACAAAGGACCCTACCCTCTCACTGGCCCAGAGAGGTTTCTGTTTGATGGTTGGACCATTGTTGCCTTCTAGAGTGGGGTAAAAAATAGAATAAAAAGAAGCTCTAGAATACTTTGCAAGCATACACAATCCGCAGCAAATGATAAGTAATTTATTGTATCCACGGGGCTGAATAGCTCTCACTTTACCTATCTTGTGTAACTTTTTAATGGTTTCAAGGTTTGTTAAAATGATTGATTTTGATAAAATGCTGAAGCAAAAGAAATGACAGAACAGAAAGTAAACGGATAAAGCAGACAGATTGGAAACAGGCGTTGGTCAGGATTTCAGTAATTGTTTTAAAAGATGCTCTGCAATATTATTGATTAGGCAATTCTTTTGCAGTCTTATCAGCAGGATCCTCCCGGATCTCTAGATTTTTTGGAATGTGTTTCAACTCCAATGACGTGCTACCGATCAAGCACTAGGCAACTGGTTATCCCTAATTACTCAGTCACTAGCGTCCACCAACACATAATGGTCTAGTGTGATTAAATGCCACACACTTCTCAAATCATCCCTGAAACTAAGAAGTGATATTCATACCGGTTGGCCAGGCGGGCACAAAATAGAAATAGACACAACAAATAATCAAGATGCTCAAATCAACATATATTGTATAGAGTGTGAAGCACGACAATTACATAGTTCCTAACCAACACCTAAGTAAATTAAGTTCATAAGGTTCATCACAACACACGCTACAATCTGAGTATGTGCATCCATAACTACAAGAAGTTACAAGAAAAGATTAATTCCCTTGATTAGATCCGTAGTTGATGGGCTTCTTGAGTCTCCAATCTTTCCTCCTTTATTCGGCTTCCTAAGATGGAAAATGAAATGTCTTTGACTTGAGACGACTCTTTCCTTTTATAGAGTGAAGTCAAGCCCTAATTAGGTCAATCTTTAGACGTGGAGGGTTCTCCAAGCTTCCTAGATCAGAAATTAATTCAGCTAACGCCACCTCATAAAATGGATTACGAACTGCTTACGTGGCAGTTTTGCTTCCTGCTTTACTGGATCACAGAATTTGCTCCCTCAAGTCGCTCAGCATTATATTCTGCACAAAATAACTTCCAAAGCATCCATTCTTCCAAATGGGTTAAAACATATAGTATTCATCTAAAAGCAACCCTATTTAACACAAATGACACATAAAACACTATAGAAATAAGGCCTAAGTAACTCCCTTTTGGAGAGTTATCATACTTCCAAACTTGAACTATTGTGCGTCCCGAGCAATACTAACTCACCTTCCCTTGAAAATTCAAAACATTAGACATAGCATAACTTAATCAAAACAGATAATCCAACACTACCTTCAACCTTTACCTGAGCATTCTGCAAAACCAAGCACTACTGCAGCAAAGTAATTCTTTCAGCATTGAACAAATAATCACCACCTTTAATTCAATCCTAAGAACTTACCACAGCTTAACCATATTATCAGACGTATTTAAACACGTTTTTAAGGGGTTTTATTTTATTTTTTTTCTGTTCTTCAGACTTAAAGCAGCCCTACAGTCATAAACTCTTAAGCATGGGATGACCCACTTTATGGTGCAGTATACCCTTGCCTCAAACTCATCACCAACTAGGTTAAATACTCATTGCTAGCTCAAAAATCTTTAGTTATTCTATCCCTTGCTTCTTAGAATGGCGACATTTTATGATGAAGCTCACCTAAGCCTTGGGAGATAGAAAAATTGCTAGATTATCATTCATCCTTCAAAACTTTTGCTCCATGAATTTTCTCAGCAAAATCTTCACAATTTTTTCAGCAAATCATTTTTTAATATTTCCTAAATCATCTTTTGACGCAAAGACAAACTGTGGGTGTCACAAATGTCCCTGGTTACTCAACAACCTAGAAAAATAATTATGAAGGAGAGGAATGCTCGAGCAAAACAAGTGGAGTAGCAAAAAGTCCCCCAAACTTAAATTATTCATAAAGTGGGATGACCCACTTTATGGTGCAGTATACCCTTGCCTCAAACTCATCACCAACTAGGTTAAATACTCATTGCTAGCTCAAAAATCTTTAGTTATTCTATCCCTTGCTTCTTAGAATGGCGACATTTTATGATGAAGCTCACCTAAGCCTTGGGAGATAGAAAAATTGCTAGATTATCATTCATCCTTCAAAACTTTTGCTCCATGAATTTTCTCAGCAAAATCTTCACAATTTTTTCAGCAAATCATTTTTTAATATTTCCTAAATCATCTTTTGACGCAAAGACAAACTGTGGGTGTCACAAATGTCCCTGGTTACTCAACAACCTAGAAAAATAATTATGAAGGAGAGGAATGCTCGAGCAAAACAAGTGGAGTAGCAAAAAGTCCCCCAAACTTAAATTATTCATAAAGTGGGATGACCCACTTTATGGTGCAGTATACCCTTGCCTCAAACTCATCACCAACTAGGTTAAATACTCATTGCTAGCTCAAAAATCTTTAGTTATTCTATCCCTTGCTTCTTAGAATGACGACATTTTATGATGAAGCTCACCTAAGCCTTGGGAGACAGAAAAATTGCTAGATTATCATTCATCCTTCAAAACTTTTGCTCCATGAATTTTCTCAGCAAAATCTTCACAATTTTTTCAGAAAATCATTTTTTAATATTTCCTAAATCATCTTTTGACGCAAAGACAAACTGTGGGTGTCACAAATGTCCCTGGTTACTCAACAACCTAGAAAAATAATTATGAAGGAGAGGAATGCTCGAGCAAAACAAGTGGAGTAGCAAAAAGTCCCCCAAACTTAAATTATTCATAGTCCTCAATGAATTATTAACATGATAAATTATACCCCCAAACTTAAATTTTTCTATCTGAATTTTAAATTAAGCGTGGGACTAGAATTAAGCTTAAGGTGGATCAAATAAGTCAACACTACCTCAGAATCTTCTTGCCGCAGCGATGACCAAGCTAGAAGAAATGCTCAAGCAAAAGGTTTATGGAGATCAGAACACCTTGATCTAATTAAGCTAACTAGTCCAAGCTTCAAAAATTACGAAGAAAATTAGTTAAGTTAGGAATGCTCAGTGCTTAGAACAGAAACAACTTCGGAAATTTCATTAATAACAACTAAAAAGATTTACATCAGCAAATAAGTTTTGTGGCCTAGAAGCAAAAAAATAAAAACAAGAAAACAGAAAACAGAAACATCAAAAGAAACTGGGGTCAGGAATACGCGAGCAATCAAAAATATAAGAACAAAAATAATGCTCGCCCAAAGTCATCATATCCATCAATCCTCCTGACCCTGCTCATCTTCCTCCTCTTCTTCTCTTTCTACTGGCGGCGGTGGAATCTAGGGATTAAACAGGTCATCGGGGAAAACAGGGAAGGCCTGATAAGGTTTTGAAAAATTGGATTGTAGGGCCCTCCTTAGGGTGGCATCCCTCCTCTTAGCATAAGTCCAGTAGGTTTGAGCTTTCCTTTCAGCATACTCTTGCCTACTGGTTGAATGTGCCAGCTGCTCTAAAATCTGGTGGATCCCGCACACTAGCCCACCTTGGCGTGCCTCCTGTGTGTGCTGAAGTCGAGCCAAATTGGGCGTGTCTCTTTGTTGGGTTTTATGCCCTAAAACTCGTAGATAGTAAATGAAACAAATTAATCGATCTCAATAAAGTGTTATTTGAGTAATTCAGTAATTTGGTTATTGAATAATCGAGTTTGCATTAATAAACCCTAAATCCAATAAACTAAGATCCAAGGTTGTTTAAATGAAACTTGGACTAGTATGTGGGGACATACGGGGATCAGTGTCCAAGTAACAACCTAAATGGTCTATAGTATAGGGATAAGGTTGGGTACCTTATCCTGGTGACACTATGTGATACGGCCCACCTTGTATTCGATACAGATGCAATGATCCAAAGCATCCATGTAGGAGACATGCGGGTAGGGGTATCCTATGCAATGAGTTTGCATAAGACCGGACCGCGAAACAGTAACCACTAGATGTAACGCCGTTAACTAGTTTAGGTTTCTATTTCAATAGGATGACCTAGGTAACTCAATCTCAATCCTGAGTCTGTTATGAACCCCTTTCAGGAGGGACTGTCCTTAGATTTTTATGGGTGAGAGTGGCCAGTTCGCCGACTCAATAAGCCTACCATTTCAGGGGCAAGACCGAATGGGGGCTGGGAACATAACAGTAAAAGATGGAATTCACTCCTTCCCCTATTGGGGTAAGTAGATGTGTGTTCCCTTAAGGGCTGATTCTAGGGCTTGAACAAAGGGGCGCCGTCCTCTCCTAGCCTGAGAGGAACTCCTGTTTAGTGGTTGGACCCTAAACAACTTGTTCATTAGAGGAATCAGTGGTACTTAAGGAACCAGAGGTAACCCAGGGGTAAAACGGTAATTTGACCCAGCTGGTGTTACGAACACACGTGAAGGATTGACTTACTGCTTGGTCGATATCCGTGGACACAGAAATATTCTATAGTGAGAAGAGTGCAGCTGTGGGTCTTTAGTGGAGTGACCCACAGTTAACGAATGTTGACTAAACTTGGTCAATGAGTTTGGCCAATTAGTCTCGTATCGTTGGAGTTTCTAATCTGTAGGTCCATTAGGTCCCACTGGTAGCTCGTAAAGAGACTTGAGGCAATTAAGTATAAATTGTAAATTGAAAGTGTTCAATTTATTTGGGGAATCGTATAATGTATATTGATGCATTATAATATAAAGTTTATGAAACTTTATAATATAATTTTTTAATTAATTTTAAAAAAAATTAATTCTTGAGAGAAAGTATTTGAAATAGTTCAAATAAATTTAATATGAATTGGATTCATATTAATTTTAATTTTAATAAAATCCCTAAGATTAAATATATGATATTTAGTTGGGTAAATTAATTAATTATGGAATTAATTAATTATTTATTAAAATTAGAGACCTTTTCCTATTAGGAAAGAAAATATTTGAAAGAGTTCAAATAAATTTAATATGAATTGGATTCATATTAATTTTAATTTTAATAAAATCCCTAAGATTAAATATATTATATTTAATTGGGAAATTAATTAATTATGGAATTAATTATTTATTTATTAAAATTAGAGACTTTTTCCTATTAGGAAAAGGTCTCCCTTTTCCTATTAGGAAAAAGGTCTTGGTCTTTACTATATATAGGACCCCTGGGGTGGGGTGAAAGGTATCCCATTCATTTTCCTACTCTCAGAGAATTCTCCCAAAGGCTCCCACAAGTCTCCTGCCTCTAGAAGTCTCAGAGTCATACCGGTGTAGCCATAGTGGTGGTGTTCACACTAGTTCGTGATTAATTCACAAGCAGTTGGTGAATTTAATCTGAGTCGTTAACGAGAGTAAGTAATTTGTTACTTTATAAATTAGATTTAGATCTAATATTTTTGTATGCTTAGCCTTAATATATATTTAGAATAGTTCTAATATTATTGCCAATGTATTGGTATTTTAGATTAAACAAAATTAATTACGAATCGGTCTCAATCACGCTTCCGCTTTACGGAATTACGGAATTCCATTCCTTACAATTGGTATCAGAGCCGATGGTAGATCTAATTTTGTTTCTCTAAAATTTGCATTGGCTATTGGTGGGATTGATTAATACATAATGTATGTATGATTTGCATTGAACTGTTTAGGTTAATTTTATGGCCATAGATTTTACTGTTTTTATGTGATTTGATCATGTAAGGGCCCGGTGTTTCGGGTATTTTATGTAAAATCGAGTCCTATGTAAGTCCGGGTCTAGAATAGGTTTTTATGAGATAAAAATCGGAGAAATTGCGACGCTGTCACGATTACAGCACGCGCTTGAAATTCGCAACAGGACGGTTCAAGGCTGTTGGGCGGTCCGATTCATGCGGTCTGGCTGGGCTGGGACCAATTTCTTCCGGTTCAGCTGGAATTTAGCTCGGTTCGTGATTTTCGTAGCTGGTTCGAAGTGGTTCGGGTTGGTTCGGGCGGTCTAGACCAGTATTTGGAGCTGCAGAAGGACTTTAAGGATAGAATATAGCTATAATTATTGTAATTTATGCTTTATTTTATCCTAGGGGCCAAAATTAACCAGTTCAATTGCTATTTATTTGCTTTATGGATGTCATATAGCTTAAATTCCCACCATAGGTTAAGCATGTTTCATGCATATTTATGTTATAAATGTTATAATATATGATAATTATGCATGAATTTATATTTCATGAGTTATTTAGTATAATTGTTATATTAAATATATGAAATTGGAAAAGCATGATGCATGACATTAATTAGATAAATATAATTGTTATATTTTATTAATGTAGCATGCATGCTTAGCATTATTTTCATGAGAATTAATATAATTAGTTATATTATGAATGAAAATAATAAATATAAATCAATGCTTGTTTTCATGTATGATTTAATATAAAATGTTATATTAATTAAATGAAAATGGAATAGCATTGAGCATGACATTAATTAGATTAATATAAGAGTTATATTATATTAATGTCAAATTTCATGTAATTTAATTTCATGGATGTTTAATTAATATAATCGATATTAATTAAATGAAATTGAAATTGCATGAAGCATGACACCACTTTAGATTAATATAATCGTTATATTATCATTATCGGCGTCATAATAATATGGTGTTGAATAATTAGAATATGATTGTTATTTTTCCAACACCATAGAAGCATGTTATAGGGCTAATCATTAATTTTTATAATAAGTTATAAAATTGATTAGAAACCGTCAACCTATAACAAAGAGTTGCATGCAAACATAGGACCTTAGGTTAAAATGAATTAATTTTAAAATGTTTAAAATTAATTAGACCTAAGCTCATTATAATTCTAATAGGATTAGAATTATTTTCTTACTTAGAATTAAAAATAGTTTTAATTGACTAAGTAGGAAAAACATTACTATGATTATAAGGGAACTCCACCGGTTAAGTTCTGTCTAAGGCTGGGGGTACTTAAGATGACGGTTTACGGAACACCTCCTACCTGGGAACTAACCCGGAATACCGAAGTTGAATTAATCATAGTTAAATTTTAGCATGCAATATCACTAGGTTTATTAAAAGAGTTTAATTCACCTAGATCTTTAGAGTAAAGAGTTTACTTTACTATGGTTATAAGGGAACTCTCCCGATGAAGTTCTGTCTAAGGCTGGAGGTACTTAAGATGACGGTTTACGGAACACCTGCTACTTGGGAACTGACTCGGAACTAGAGTTGAATTAACCATAGTTATGTTAGCATGCAATATCACTAGGTCAATTAAAAGAGTTTAATTCACCTAGATCTTTAGAGTAAAGATTTATCATAACTATTGGTTATAAGGGAACTCTACCGGTAAAGTTCTGTCTAAGGCTGGAGGTACTTAAGATGACGGTTTACGGAACACCTGCTACCTGGGAAATGAGCCAGAACTTGAGTTGAATTAACCATAGTTATATTAGCATGCAATGTCTCTAGGTAATTAAAAGTGTTTAATCCACCTAGACATTAGAGAAAATACCTATATATATAAAAGTTATATACAGGCATAGACTTAGATAGATTCACTTAGTCGGAATTTACCTAAGTAATAGACCCTATAATTATAAAAATACTTAGTGGGAGGAAATATATCAAAACAAGATTTTCATAAATCAAGTTTTGCTCTCACGTCCTCAAAAGTTCACAACGTGAGGTTCATGCTTGGTCTCGAGTCACCCTGGGAGTGACCCCCTACGGATGGTGTTTGCATGGATCAATATCAAGGTGAATGAGGGAGTATTTTATAGTAAGTGGGAGCAGGAACGTGTCAACGTATCCTACTGTCTCCTCCATTAGGTTGCACCGTGAGATCCCAATGATCTGCCTGCGAGTCGCCCTGGGAGCGATCACCCTACGGAGGGCTTGATCATGGGAGTCGGAACAACGCAAACTCCAGAAATGGATAGGGTTTCTTAGGTCCATTTCCAACTTTGACTTTCCCTACGGTAGCATTGTTGGGGCCGGCCTCTGAAATCTGAAAAATGGAGGGTCACACTTACGGGAAATTGTTAAGGTGTTAATAATTTCCTGACCGAAAAAAAACGGTAGCTAAGAACTATTGGAATATGAGTTATTCCGGGAATAGGGATTGGCTGAGATTGTCTCAATTCAGAGGAGGAGTAGCTGACTACCCTACGGTAGCTGTTGTTCTAAACCTCTGAAGTATCGTTGCAAAATGAATGTTTATTCTATGGGTTGATCATTACTTATGATAAATTGATTGGATTAAAATAATATTTATATTTTGTGTAATGGGTTAATGTAACAATACTTATTAAGTTAGTTTGTTTGTTCTCAGCAATAAAACGTTCTTTATATTCCTCGAATAACGCCAACTACAAAACTGGTATTTCTAATACAACTAAGAAAATGAACTTAAACACTAAATGCGTGGAATTGGTCTTAACTGAGGACGGTCCTCAAGCCCATATGTCTAATTTATCCGAAATTGTTCATGATGAATATGACATAGACTGCTTAGCACATCTCAATGAAAATAAATTTGATTTATTGATCATTGAAACGTGTATAGTGGAAAATGATGACACAGCCTGGATCCTAGATTCAGGTGCCACTCATCACGTATGCTCTTCCTTTGAGGGAATGAGCTCCTGGCAACAGTTGGATGCTGGGGAAATGACTCTCAGAGTTGGGACTGGGGAGCTCATTTCAGCTAAAGCAGTGGGAGATATTAAAATGTTCTTCTCCAGGGAACGCCATATGTTATTAGATAACGTATATATAGTTCCCAGAATAAAAAGAAATTTGATTTCTATTTCTTGTTTGCTAGAACAAGGGTATTCAGTGTCCTTTTCTGTGAATGAAGCTTTCATTACTAAAAGGGGTGCTGATATATGTTCTGCAAAAATGGAGAACAATTTGTATGTCTTAAGACCAATAGAGTCTAGGGCTATTTTGAACAATGAAATGTTTAAAACAGCTGAGACTCAACCAAAAAGGCAAAAAGTTTCTCAAAGTACCTATCTTTGGCACTTGAGACTTGGCCACATAAATCTCAATAGGATTGGGAGATTGGTTAAGAACGGACTTCTAAGCCAGCTAGAAGATGGTACTTTACCTCCATGTGAGTCATGTCTCGAAGGTAAGATGACCAAACGACCTTTTACTGGAAAAGGTTATCGTGCCAAGGAGCCCTTAGAACTCGTACATACGGATCTCTGTGGTCCAATGAATGTAAGAGCTCGAGGAGGGTATGAATATTTCATCTCTTTCATAGATGATTATTCAAGGTATAGTTATTTATACCTAATGAGTCATAAGTCTGAAGCCTTTGAAAAGTTCAAGGAGTACAGGACTGAAGTTGAGAACTTGTTAGGTAAGACCATTAAAACACTTCGATCTGATCGAGGTGGAGAGTATTTGGACTTAAAATTCCAAAACTATTTGATAGAACATGGAATATCGTCCCAACTCTCAGCACCAGGTACACCTCAACAGAATGGTGTATCTGAAAGGAGAAACAGAACCTTGTTAGACATGGTTCGATCTATTATGAGCTATGCTCAGTTGCCTAGTTCTTTTTGAGGTTATGCAGTAGAGACTGCAGTTTATATTTTGAATGTTGTTCCCTCAAAGAGTGTTTCTGAAACACCATTTGAGCTTTGGAAAGGGCGTAAAGATAGTTTACGTCATTTCAGAATTTGGGGCTGCCCTGCACATGTGTTAGTAGCAAACCAAAAGAAATTGGATTCACGTTCAAAATTATGCCTATTCGAAGGCTACCCAAAAGAAACAAGAGGTGGATACTTCTTTGATCCAAAAGAAAATAAAGTGTTTGTATCGACAAATGCTACTTTCTTGGAAGAAGACCACGTTAAAGAACACATACCACGTAGTAAAATTGTGTTAAGTGAACTTTCTGGTAAAGCTACAAATAAATCAACAAGAGTTGTTGATGAGGCTGGACCTTCAACAAGAGTTGTTGATGAGCCCAGTTCAGAGGCTGGACCTTCAACAAGAGTTATTGATGAGCCCAGTACATCTGGTCAAGCCCATCCTTCTCAAGAGTTGAGAATGCCTCGACGTAGTGGGAGGGTTGTTATTCAACCTGAACGCTATCTGGGTTTAGCAGAAACTCCAACTGTCATACCTGATGATGGGGTTGAGGATCCATTGACCTTTAGACAGGCAATGAATGATGTGGTTCATGACCAGTGGGTCAAAGCTATGGACCTAGAGATGGAGTCTATGTACTTCAATCAAGTCTGGGATCTTGTAGACCTA
This sequence comes from Luffa aegyptiaca, assembly GCA_017139565.1. Classification (NCBI taxonomy): domain Eukaryota; kingdom Viridiplantae; phylum Streptophyta; class Magnoliopsida; order Cucurbitales; family Cucurbitaceae; genus Luffa; species Luffa aegyptiaca. The sequence continues at coordinate 40,646,909 of CM029403.1, forward strand.
CCTGAAGGGGTTAAACCCATAGGGTGCAAATGGATCTACAAGAGAAAACGAGACGCAGCTGGGAAAGTACAGACTTTCAAAGCTCGACTTGTGGCAAAGGGTTATACCCAAAAGGAGGGGGTGGACTATGAGGAAACCTTCTCCCCAGTTGCCATGTTAAAGTCGATAAGAATTCTCTTGTCCATTGCCACCTTTTATGATTATGAGATTTGGCAAATGGACGTCAAGACTACCTTTCTGAATGGCAATCTTGATGAGAACATCTTTATGTCTCAACCAGAGGGGTTCGTTGCTTAAGGTCAAGAGCAAAAAGTTTGCAAGCTTAGACGATCCATTTATGGGTTGAAGCAAGCTTCCAGATCTTGGAATATAAAGTTTGACACTGCTGTCAAATCTTATGGCTTTGACCAGAACGTTGATGAGCCTTGTGTTTACAAAAGAATTATCAACAGTTCAGTAGCTTTTCTGGTGTTGTATGTAGATGATATTCTTCTCATTGGAAATGATGTAGAATATCTAGCTGACATTAAAAAATGGCTATCAACTGAGTTCCAAATGAAAGATTTGGGTGAAGCTCAGTATGTTCTAGGGATTCAAATTATCAGGAATCGTAAGAACAGAACGTTAGCCCTGTCTCAAGTATCATATATAGACAAGATGTTGTCTAGATATAAGATGCAGAATTCCAAGAGGGGTTTACTACCCTTTAGGCATGGAGTTCATTTGTCTAAGGAACAGTGTCCTAAGACACCTCAAGAAATTGAGGATATGAGACACATCAATTATGCTTCAGCTGTGGGCAGTCTTATGTACGCCATGTTGTGTACTAGGCCTGACATTTGCTATGCAGTTGGGATAGTCAGCAGGTACCAGTCCAATCCAGGGTTAGACCACTGGACTGCAGTTAAAAACATCCTCAAGTATCTTCGGAGAACGAGGGGCTATCAGCTTGTGTATGGCTCTAAGGATTTGATCCTTACAGGATACACAGACTCTAACTTTCAGACTGATAAGGATTCTAGGAAATCCACATCAGGGTCAGTATTTACCCTCAACGGGGGAGCTGTAGTCTGGCGTAGCATCAAGCAAGGATGCATTGCAGACTCCACCATGGAGGCCGAATATGTCGCTGCTTGTGAAGCAGCTAAGGAGGTTGTATGGCTACGGAAGTTCTTGATGGATTTGGAAGTTGTTCCAAATATGAACTTGCCAATCACCCTTTACTGTGATAATAGTGGTGCAGTGGCAAATTCTAAAGAACCTCGCAATCATAAAAGAGGCAAGCACATAGAGCGCAAATATCATCTCATCAGAGAGATCGTGCAACGAGGGGACGTGATCGTCACGAAGGTAGCCTCTGAGCACAATATTGCTGATCCATTTACGAAGGCTCTCACGGCTAAAGTGTTCGAGGGTCATCTAGAGGGTCTAGGTCTGCGAGATATGTACATAGAATAATCTAGGGCAAGTGGGAGAAGTGTAATGGGTATTGTGAATGTCCTAGTTTATTGTATTTATCTGTATTTGTACTTTTCATGTATTATACAGTATTAATACAAACTTCTATTCCTACTTCAATGATTATTGATTCAATTTTGATTGTTGATGTACATTGCCCACTAGAGTTTTAGTTCAAGTGGGAGTTGTTGGGTTTTATGCCCTAAAACTCGTAGATAGTAAATGAAACAAATTAATCTATCTCAATAAAGTGTTATTTGAGTAATTCAGTAATTTGGTTATTGAATAATCGAGTTTGCATTAATAAACCCTAAATCCAGTAAACTAAGATCCAAGGTTGTTTAAATGAAACTTGGACTAGTATGTGGGGACATACGGGGATCAGTGTCCAAGTAACAACCTAAATGGTCTATAGTATAGGGATAAGGCTGGGTACCTTATCCTGGTGACACTATGTGATGCGGCCCACCTTGTATTCGATACAGATGCAATGATCCAAAGCATCCATGTAGGAGACATGCGGGTGGGGGTATCCTATGCAATGAGTTTGCATAAGACCGGACCGCGAAATAGTAACCACTAGATGTAACGCCGTTAACTAGTTTAGGTTTCTATTTCAATAGGATGACCTAGGTAACTCAATCTCAATCCTGAGTCTGTTATGAACCCCTTTCAGGAGGGACTGTCCTTAGATTTTTATGGGTGAGAGTGGCCAGTTCGCCGACTCAATAAGCCTACCATTTCAGGGGCAAGACCGAATGGGGGCTGGGAACATAACAGTACAAGATGGAATTCACTCCTTCCCCTATTGGGGTAAGTAGATGTGTGTTCCCTTAAGGGCTGATTCTAGGGCTTGAACAAAGGGGCGCCGTCCTCTCCTAGCCTGAGAGGAACTCCTGTTTAGTGGTTGGACCCTAAACAACTTGTTCATTAGAGGAATCAGTGGTACTTAAGGAACCAGAGGTAACCTAGGGGTAAAACGGTAATTTGACCCAGCTGGTGTTACGAACACACGTGAAGGATTGACTTACTGCTTGGTCGATATCCGTGGACACAGAAATATTCTATAGTGAGAAGAGTGCAGCTGTGGGTCTTTAGTGGAGTGACCCACAGTTAACGAATGTTGACTAAACTTGGTCAATGAGTTTGGCCAATTAGTCTCGTATCGTTGGAGCTTCTAATCTGTAGGTCCATTAGGTCCCACTGGTAGCTCGTAAAGAGACTTGAGGCAATTAAGTATAAATTGTAAATTGAAAGTGTTCAATTTATTTGGGGAATCGTATAATGTATATTGATGCATTATAATATAAAGTTTATGAAACTTTATAATATAATTTTTTAATTAATTTAAAAAAAAAATAATTCTTGAGAGAAAGTATTTGAAAGAGTTCAAATAAATTTAATATGAATTGGATTCATATTAATTTTAATTTTAATAAAATCCCTAAGATTAAATATATGATATTTAATTGGGTAAATTAATTAATTATGGAATTAATTAATTATTTATTAAAATTAGAGACCTTTTCCTATTAGGAAAGAAAATATTTGAAAGAGTTCAAATAAATTTAATATGAATTGGATTCATATTTATTTTAATTTTAATAAAATCCCTAAGATTAAATATATGATATTTAATTGGGAAATTAATTAATTATGGAATTAATTAATTATTTATTAAAATTAGAGACTTTTTCCTATTAGGAAAAGGTCTCCCTTTTCCTATTAGGAAAAAGGTCTTGGCCTTTACTATATATAGGACCCCTGGGGTGGGGTGAAAGGTATCCCATTCATTTTCCTACTCTCAGAGAATTCTCCCAAAGGCTCCCACAAGTCTCCTGCCTCTAGAAGTCTCAGAGTCATACCGGTGTAGCCATAGTGGTGGTGTTCACACTAGTTCGTGATTAATTCACAAGCAGTTGGTGAATTTAATCTGAGTCGTCAACGAGAGTAAGTAATTTGTTACTTTATAAATTAGATTTAGATCTAATATTTTTGTATGCTTAGCCTTAATATATATTTAGAATAGTTCTAATATTATTGCCAATGTATTGGTATTTTAGATTAAACAAAATTAATTACGAATCGGTCCCAATCACGCTTCCGCTTTACGGAATTACGGAATTCCATTCCTTCACTCTTATCCCCTTGTGAAGTAGAAGAACATCCTCTGGACTCGTGGGCACTCCTGCCCTGCTGCACAACATAGTAATCATGTTTCGGAAGAAAAGCTTCCCCACCTTCTTACGCCAGCAATTGTAAATTTCACTCGATATAATTTTTCCCACATCTATACTCAAAGAACGAAAAATAGCAAATACCAACAGTAATCTGTCCCGGGATACTGTCGAGTAATGGGTTGTCGGAAGCAAACGTAATTTGATGAAGCCGAACCATGTGTTAGCCTCACTCTTCAAATAAGCCGCTTGAAACGTGTGCTTTTCTATCTTCGAAAACCTCCATTGGGCCGCTTCAATACCAACCTCTCGGACAGTCGCGCTCAATTGGTCATTAGATGGTGCCACCACCATCTCATTAAATCCAGCATGCGGAAAATCTTGGAGGTTGAAGAGAGAATTTATTGCTCCTGGGCTCCAATCGACAGCTACCCCTCAGACCATGACTTGGAATCCTTCTTGATCATCTATGTTCACGTAAAATTCACGAACAATGTTCGAATTTAGTGGATCCGATTTCGCACAGAACTGACTCCACCCATGATTCTCTATTCTAGCCCTCAAGAAATGTGGTAAATCTTAACCGAAGCCTCTTTCAAATAAGAAATCCCTTTTTAGCATCTCCCTATATTTTGCTTTGGCAAGCTCATTGACGAAGCGAATGAATGGCATTCCTGATTCTTCCTCTTCTGCTTCATCCGTTGCTTCGGCAACTCCCTTGCCCTTGTCTTCTTGATGCTTCGTCAAAGCTCCTTCCTCTGCTTTCTTTTTTGTTTCTTCTCTCTCTTGGTCCTCTGCCCCTTCTTTCTCTTGTTCTTCTTCCTCAGAATTTTCTTTCTCAGATTCTGTCGTCGACAACGATGGAGTGTTTGTCCGGATCACCTTGATTCGCCCAGCCTTCTACTTGCGGCGGCGACGACATGGAACCTCCGGCACAATTTCTTCAGTTTGAACCTGCTGCTCTTGACCGTTTCCTTGTTCTTGCATATCTTCTGCTTGCTTCTCTTGCACCTCTTGCGGATTTTCCACTATCGGATCACTCTGTTCAGCATCTGTCTTTTCCTCAGGTTCCTTTGGTTCCTCTTCTTCAACTGCGTCATCAGCAATGTCCTGAATAACCTTCCTCACTACTTCCGTAACCTCAGCTCTCTGTTGTCTTCTTCGTCTCTTAGCCTCTCTCTTCGGGCGTCTTCCTTCTCTTTGCTTTTGTCTTTGGTGCCTCAGGGGTAATGGGCACTTCTTCTTCCTCAGTATCTCTCTCTTTCCTCCCTTTTGTTTTAGCCATTTCAGACTTGGAAAATTTCACAGTAATCGGAAGCAAGGGAGAGAATAAAAATGGCAAAGAATGAAGGCAAGAAGACGAAGTGAAACGAAACTTACCAAGGGTCTTGAATAAATAGGGCTTCAGCATATTAAATCCTAACCGAAAGATTCTGCCCTAATTGAATAAAAATTACCGTTTTAATTTGCATGTAATCATGGAGGATTGAATTTCAAAACGGTAAAATTTTGCCCCGTGGTAAATCTTCCTTGCGCTGGCTAACGTATATATCTTGGATCAACACTGCGTGACACGTGGAAGCACCAGATGCTTCACGCGGTTTACCTGCCCACGGAAAAATTAAATTCCAAACGGTAAAATGTTTCATTCACAACCAATTCCCTTTACAATCGGACGAAATGTTTGATCCTTCCAACAGATTGCAAAAACAAACTGATCCGCAAAGATTTTCTTCTAGAAGAATCTTTGATACGGAAAATTACTCCAATTCAAATTTAAACCGCCAAAATCAAATCTCTTCTTTTTATTTTTAGCAGAATAAATTAGGAAATTTATTATTAAAACCTCTTCTAAACAGAAATTTAAATAACGAAAATAAGATTAAATCAAATCTAAACTAATCAGATCAATTCAAATAAATTAAATTGGCGAAATTAAAAATAAATGTACTAAAAAATAAAAATCTACGAAAATAAAAAATTCCAACGAATTAAATTTAATCAGATAAAATTGAAATCAATAAAATCCAATTTAAAATAATTTAAATCAGAATCAAATAAAATCCACAAGATAAAATAAGATCGCAATAACACTGGGAGCTAAAAATATTGCAATAAGAACTGCTCCAACAAAACTCTCGCTCGCTTATTCATCGACCAATTTTAGGGAAGGATATTTCAAACGGAATTCCTCTCCCCAATAATGCTTCACTCACTCTCCATTAACTTTGAACACTCGCCCATCTTTTTCATCTCTCAAAGTAATTGCTCCATGAGGAAAAACTTCAATCACAATAAATGGCCCAGACCATTTAGATTTTAATTTTCCAGGAAACAATTTCAATCTAGAGTTATATAGCAAAACTCTCTGACCCTTAACAAATTCTTTAGATTTTATCTTCTTGTCATGCCACTGCTTAGTCTTCTCTTTATACATTTTTGCATTTTTATAAGAAAACTGGCGAAACTCCTCTAACTCATTAAGTTGCAACATTCTTATTGCCCTTGCACGACTTAGATCAAAATTCAATTTCTTCAAAGCCCAAAACATTTTATGCTCAAGGTGTAACGGTAAATGGCAAGCTTTTCCATATACTAACCTATAGGGAGACATACCTAGAGGAGTCTTATAGGTTGTCCTATAAGCCCAAAGAGCCTCATCTAACCAAAAAGACCAATCTTTCCTAGATGGATGGACTACTTTCTCTAATATAGATTTAATTTCCCTATTACTAACTTCAGCTTGACCATTTGCTTGTGGGTGATAACGGGTAGCAATCCTATGCTTAATTTCATACTTAGCCAAAAGCTTAGTTAAAACATTATTCACAAAGTGTGTACCCTTGTCACTCACTAGAGCTCTAGGTGTCCCAAACCGCGCAAAAATGTGCGATTGGAGAAACCTTGATACTGTCTTGGCATCATTCTGATGACATGCAATGGCCTCCACCCACTTGGACACATAATCAACTGCCAATAAAATAAAAACATTACCATTAGAAGGGGGAATGGCCCCATAAAATCAATACCCCATACATCGAATAATTCTAATTCCAAAATGTACATAAGAGGCATTTCATCTCTAGGCCCCAAATTTCCTCTCCTTTGGCAAGCATCACATTGCTTGTAGAACCAATGGGCATCTTTAAATAAGGAAGGCCAGAAGAATCAACATTGCAAAATCCTCATAGCTGTCCTCTGACCGCTGAAATGACCTCCATACGGCGAAGAGTGACATTGCTCCAGGACTTCCTTTGCTTCATCACCTGAAACACATCTTCGAATAATACCATCAGAGCATTGCTTATACATAAATGGCTCATCCCAATAAAAGAACTTTGCATCGTGCTTAAACCTTTTCACCTGCCTCCAATCCGTATCAATAGGAGTAACTCCTTTTACCAAAAAGTTGGCAATATCAGCATACCAAGGAATATCCTTTACTACCTTTACCTCAACAGCGAAAAGTTGCTCGTCTAGAAATGAATCTGAAATGACAGATTGCTCCAGCAAAGATGATGTTGGATCAAAACGAGACAAATGATCTGCAATAACATTCTCTGAACCCTTCTTATCCTTTATCTCCAAGTCAAATTCCTGCAATAACAAAACCCAACGAATCAATCTAGGCTTTGCATCTTTTTTAGACATTAAGTACCTTATTATTGCATGATCTGTGATAACTGTGACTTTGGATCCAACCAAATATGGGCGGAATTTCTCAAAGGCAAACACAACCGCTAACAACTCCTTCTTAGTAGTTGTATAGTTGATCTGTGCCTCATTCAAAACTCTGCTTGCATAATAAATAGGATGGATAAATTTGCCCTGCTTTTGCCCCAGCATTGCACCTACTGCAACATAACTCGCATCACACATTACCTCAAATGGCAAACTCCAGTTAGGTGCACAAAGAATGGGTGTTGAGACTAAAGTAGCCTTTAAAGTCTCAAAAGCCTTCCTACAATCTGCATTAAAGTCAAAAACACTGTCAGCACACAACAAGTTACAAAGAGGTTTACTAATTTTTGAAAAATCCTTTATGAACCTTCTATAAAATCCAGCATGACCTAAAAAACTCCGAATTCCTTTAACTGAATTCGGCGGTTCTAATCTCTCAATAACCTCTATTTTTGCTCGATCAACTTCTAGACCTTTCTTCAAAATCTTATGACCTAATACTATGCCCTCCTTCACCATGAAGTGGCATTTCTCCCAATTAAGAACTAGATGGGTATCATCTTTTTAATACCTTGCCTAAATTATACAAACAATGCTGAAAAGACCCTCCAAAAACTGAAAAATCGTCCATAAATACCTCAACAATGGACTCAACCATATCAGAAAAAATTGCTAACATACACCTCTGAAATGTTGCTGGAGCATTGCAAAGGCCAAAAGGCATTCGCCTAAAGGCAAACGTCCCGTAAGGGCAGGTGAAAGTGGTTTTTTCCTGATCCTCAGGAACAATGGTAATCTGGTTATATCTAGAATAACCATCCAAGAAACAGTAGTAGGCCTGACCAGCCAACCTATCCAACATTTGGTCAATAAATGGTAGAGGGAAATGGTCCTTACGGGTGGCTTTGTTAAGCCTCCTGTAATCCAAGCAAACCCTCCAGCCAGTTACTGTCCTGGTGAGGATCAACTCATTGTCTTTATTAGACACTACTGTGACACCTCCTTTCTTAGGAACACATTGGACAGGGCTTACCCAATTGCTATCTACAATTGGATAGATAATCCGAGCATCCAACCATTTAATCACCTCCTTCTTAACAACTTCTTTCATTACAGGGTTAAGCCTTCTCTGTTGCTCAATACTCCTAAAGGATCCCTCCTCTAGAGTGATTTTATGCATATAGAAAGACGGGCTAATTCCCTGAATGTCAGCCAATGTCCAACCTATTGCTTTGCGATATTGCTGCAGCAACTTTATTAAGGCATCTTCATCCTCCGGCATTAAATCTGATGCAACAATAATGGGCAACGTCTCACCCTCCCCAAGATACACATACTTTAGATGATCCGACAAGGGCTTCAAATCTAAAGTGGGTGCCTCAATCAGGGATGGCTTAATAGGATTTGCCTTTCTTTCATCCAAATCTAAAGACTCAAAAACATCCTCACACCTGGAAACTTCTTTTTCACTTTTTCTTTCTAAAGAACAAACTTCTAAATCCTCTACACTAATCTCTCCATGATCTTCTAAATGTTTGTTTGTCAAATCCTCCATTGCTGTCTCAACAATTGTGTTCTTCAGAATCCTAATGAAAGAACAATCTTCCACCTCGTCTGGATACTTCATGACCTTAAACACATTAAACTTTACTTCCTCATTATAAACCGTCATTGTTAATTCCCCTTTTTTAACATCTATCAATGCTCTACCAGTGGCCAAAAATGGACGACCAAGAATAATTGGGACATCTTTATCTGCCTCATAATCTAAGATAATGAAATCAACAGGAAAAATGAATTTATCTACTTTCACTAAGACATCCTCAATTTTACCCTCTAGATATGTGATAGACCTATCAGCTAGCTGGAGTGTAACTGTGGTAGGCCTAGCTTCACCAATACCTAGCTTTCGATAGACCGAAAGAGGCATAAGGTTAATGCTTGCACCTAAATCACAAAGTGCTCTACCTAACTCTTTTCCACCTATTGACACAGGAATAGTAAATGATCCTAGATCCTTAGCTTTGGTTGGTAGCCCATTCTTAAGAATAACACTACATTCCTCAATAAGAGATGCAGTTTCAAATTCACCTAACCTCTTCTTTTTAGTCAAAATATCCTTTAGAAATGTAGCATAATTAGGCATTTGCTCAATAGCTTCTACTAAAGGAATATTTATATGCAATTGCTTAAGAATCTCTAAAAACTTCTAAAATTGACCATCCTGATTCTTAAACCTTTGCCTTTGTGGAAAAGGTAGAGGTGGTACATAAGGTGGGGGCGGCACATAAGGTGGATCCACATCTGGAACAGAGCCAGATGCTCCAGCATCATTATTGCTACCTCCATCACTTTTACCAGACTCCAACTCTTTTTCAACAACATTTTATCATTACTCTTCTCTACATCCTGGGGTTTACTAGGCTCCTTTCTCTCTTCTAGTAGCTTACCACTCCTTAGAGTCACTGCCTGTACCTGCTTCTTACCTTCCCTTCTAGGGTGTTCAGTATCCGCAGGAAGTTTTCCTTGAGGTCTTGCCTTCAGCTCATTAGCTAGCTGACCCATTTGCAATTCCAAGGCTCTCATTGAAGCTTGATTACTTTGAATAACGGCATCAGTACGAGCCATATATTCTTTCATCACTGCCTCAAGAGAACTCTCCGAATTTTGCTGGGGCAAAATCTGCTTATTTTGTTGGGGCAATACCTGTGACTTAGCAAATCCTGACCGGTTCACCTTTTGTTGTGCGTGAGGGACTTGCAAATTGCTTCCTTCCCTCCCCATGCAAAGTTGGGGTGGTTGCGCCAACCTGGATTATAAAAGTTAGAATAAGGGTTATTCCTTTGATTACCTACAAAAAAACACAGAAGCTGGATTGCTAGGGCAAAACTCATAGACCACAATAAACACATGATTCCTCTGTAACTTGATTCACCACTGCAGCAGGCTCCACAGCTGGCGGCTGCTGATGACTAACCACTGTCACATTTTTAAGAGCGTTAGCTAACATTGCAATATCAGCCCTAATGGTAGACACACCATCAACCTCTAACACACTCTTAACTTTTTTATTTAAGCCTCTAACATCTGACCACTGACAACTATTGGTTGATATTCTCTCTAAAATTTCATGGGCTTCATTGAAAGTTTTTGCCAAAAGGGCCCCTCCAGCCGAGGCATCGACCATACTTTGGGTTGCTACGTTTAGCCCATTGTAAAATGTTTCCATTTGGATACAATGAGGTAAACCATGGTGGGGACATTTTCGCAAAAGCTCCTTAAACCTCTCCCAAGCCTCACTAAAAGTTTCATCTTCGAGTTGCCTAAATCCCACTATCTCACTCCTCAACTTGGCATTCCTAGTTGGTGGAAAATACTTGCTAAGAAATTTTTCCGCTAACTCATTCCATGTCCTAAATGATCCTGGAGCAAAAGAATTTAACCATGCCTTTGCTCCATCTCTAAGAGAATACGGGAACAAAGTTAATCGGAGGGCATCTCTAGACACTTCTTGAATTACAAACGAATCACTAACTCCTAGAAAAGACTTAAGATGTAAATGAGGGTCTTCAGATGACAAACCATGGAACTGACCCACGGTTTGCAACATCTGAAACATTACCGGTTTCATTTCAAAATTTTCTGCCTCAATTTGAGGACGTGCAATTCCTGGATTTAACTCATCAAACATCAGAAAAACATATGCTCGAATGGCTCTGGCCCTATCATTTGCCACTAAGATAGGGTTCTCAGCCTGATTATTTTTCTGTCCATTTTGCTCCAGCGGTGGATTAGGCTGCAGCACACGATTCTGCTGGGGATCATCTTGACCTTCTGGAACCTGCGGGAGACGCAGCACATTATCCATTGGATTTTGATTTATACGCTGCCCTTTCCTTCTTCTCCTGATTGTCCTTTCAATTTCTGGATCAAGCTCGAACCTCACCCTAGGTGGATCGCTCATGCACCAAACTCACACCTACAAAAACAAAAGAAACAATCAAAAAGTTCTAGCACCAAACCACTAAAACAAATACACAAAATAGATCAGATGAAAACTTATTCAAGTCCCTGGCAACGGCGTCAAAAACTTGTTGCCTTCTAGAGTGGGGTAGAAATAGAATAAAAATAAGCTCTAGAATACTGTGCAAGCATACACAATCCGTAGCAAGTGATAAGTAATTTATCGTATCCACGGGCTGAATAGCTCTCACTTTACCTATCTTGTGTAACTTTTTAATGGTTTCAAGGGTTGTTAAAATGATTGATTTTGATAAAATGCTGAAGCAAAAGGAATGACAGAACAGAAAGTAAACGGATAAAGCAGACAAATTGGAAACATGCGTTGGTCAGGATTTCAGTAATTGTTTTAAAAGATGCTCTAGCAATATTATTCATTAGGCAATTCTCTTGCTGTCTTATCGGCAGGATCCTCCCGGAACTCTGGATTTTTTGGAATGTGTTTCAACTCCAATGACGTGCTACCGATCAAGCACTAGGCAACTAGTTATCCCTAACTCAGTCACTGGCGTCCACCAACACATAATGGTCTAGTGTGATTAAATGTCACACACTTCTCAAATCATCCCTGAAACTAAGAAGTGATACTCATACCGGCTGGCCAGGCGGGCACAAAATAGAAATAGACACAACAAATAATCTAGATGCTCAAATCAACATATATTGCATAGAGTGTGAAGCACAACAATTACATAGTTCCTAATCAACACCTAAGTAAATTTAGTTCATAAGGTTCATCACAACACACGCTACAATCTGAGTATGTGCATCCATAACTACAAGAAATTACAAGAAAAGATTAATTCCCTTGATTATATCCGTAGTTGATGGTCTTCTTGAGTCTCCAATCTTTCCTCCTTTATTCGGCTTCCTATGATGGAAAATGAAATGTCTTTGACTTGAGACGGCTCTTTCCTTTTATAGAGTGAAGTCAAACCCTATTTAGGTCAATCTTTACACGTGGAGGGCTCTCCAAGCTTCCTAGATCCGAAATTAATTAAGCTAACGCCACCTCATAAAATGGATTACGAACTGCTTACGTGGCAGTTTTGCTCCCTGCTTTACTGGATCATAGAATTTGCTCCCTCAAGTCGCTCAACATTATATTCTGCACAAAATAACTTCCAAAGCATCCATTCTTCCAAATGGGTTAAAACATATAGTATTCATCTAAAAGCAACCCTATTTAACACAAATGACACATAACTATAGAAATAAGGCCTAAATAACTCCCTTTTGGAGAGTTATCAACCACAAACATGTTGTTCATTAGAGGAGCACTGGTACTTACAGATGTAGAGGTAACTCAGGGGTAAAACAGTAGTTTGATCCAGCTGGAATTACGAACACTCGTGAAGGACTAACTTGTTGTTATTGATCTATATCCGTGGACACATAATTATGTCTGCAGTGAGAAGAGTGCAACTGTGGGTTTTTAGTGGAGTGAACCCACAGTTAACGAAAATTGATTAATTGGTTAATGAGTTTAGCCGATTAATCTCATATCGTTGGAGCTTCTGATCTTCAGGTCCATTAGGTCTCACTGGTAGCTTGTAAAGAGACTTGAGGCAATTCAGTATTAATTAAAAGTGTTCAATTTAGGGGAATCAAATAATATAAAGTTTATGAAACTTTATATTATAATTTTGAATTAAATTCAAAATTAATTTTTGAGAGAATATATTTGAAAGAATTCAAATAATTAATATGAATTGGATTCATATTTATAATTTAATAAAATCCCTAAAATTAAATATATGGTATTTAATTGGGAAATTAATTAATTAATTATTTATTAAAGTTAGATATGAATAAGATAATAGATTTGATTAGATCTTATTCATGAACTTTTCCTATAAGGATTAGATCTTATGGCCTTTTCCTATAAATAAGACCGTTGGGGTGGGGTGAAAGGCATCTCATTCATTCTCCTACTCTCAGAGAATTCCCCTGAAGGCTCCCACCAGTCTCCTGCCTCTAGAAGTCTCAGAGTCATACCGGTGTAGCCATAGTAGTAGTGGTTGCAGTAGTTCGTGATTATTTCACAAGCAGTTGGTGAATTTAATTTGAGTCGTCAACGAGAGTAAGTAACTTGTTACTATATAAATTAGAATTAGATTCTATAGATTTTCAGCATGCTTAATCTAGATATTCATTAGACTATGAATGTATGTATGTTGCTAGTGTATTAGTATTTCATAATTCTAAATTAATTACGAACTGTTCCTAAAACCGCTTCCACTGCATCAAAACCTCGTTTCTTTCATGGTACACCTCAGCAGAATGGTATATCTGAAAGGAGAAACAGAACCTTGTTAGACATGGTTCGATTTATGATGAGCTATATGCCCAATTGCCTAATTCTTTTTGAGGATATGTAGTAGAAACTGTAGTATATATTTTGAATGTAGTTCCCTCAAAAAGTGTTTCTGAAACACCATTTGAGCTATGGAGAGGGCGTAAAGCTAGTTTACGTGATTTCAGAATTTGGGGCTGTCCTGCACATGTGCTAGTGGCAAACCTAAAGAAATTGGATTCACATTCAAAATTGTGCCTATAGGCTACCCAAAAGAAACAAGAGGTGGATACTTCTTCGATCCACAAGAAAATAAAGTGTTTGTATCGACAAATGCTACTTTCTTGGAAGAAGACCATGTTAGAGAACATAAGTCACACAGTAAAATGTTGTTAAGTGAACTTTCTGATGAAGCTACAAATACATCAACAAGAGTTGTTGATGAAGTTGGACCTTCAACAAGGGTTGTTGATGAGCCCAGTACAGAGGTTGGACCTTCAACAAGAGTTGTTGATGAGCCTAGTACATCTGGTCAAGCTCATCCTTCTCAAGAGTTGAGAATGCCTTGACATAGTGGGAGGGTTGTTATTCAACCTAAACGCTATCTGGGTTTAGTAGAAACTCCAGCTGTCATACCTGATGATCGGGTCGAGGATCCATTAATCTTTAACCAGGCAATGAATGATGTGGATAAAGACCAGTGGCTATGGACCTTGAGATGGAGTTGATGTACTTCAATCAAGTCTGGGATCTTGTAGACCAACTTGAAGGGGTAAAACCCATAGGGTGCAAATGGATCTACAAGAGAAAGCGAGACGCAGCTGGGAAAGTACAGACTTTCAAAGCTTGACTTGTGGCAAAAGGTTATACCCAAAGGGAGGGGGTGGACTATGAGGAAACCTTCTCTCTAGTTGCCATGTTAAAGTCGATAAGGATTCTCTTGTCCATTGCCACATTTTATGATTATGAAATTTGGTAAATGGATGTCAAGACTGCCTTTCTGAATGACAATCTTCGGAAGAGTATCTTTATGTCTCAACCAGAGGGGTTCATTGCTCAAGGTTAGGAGCAAAAAGTTTGCAAGCTTAAACGATCCATTTATGGGTTGAAGCAAGCTTCCAGATCTTGGAATATAAGGTTTGATACAACAATCAAATATTATGGCTTTGACCAGAATGTTGATGAGTCTTGTGTTTACAAAAGGATTATCAACATTTCTGTAACTTTTCTAGTGTTGTATGTAGATGATATTCTACTCATTGGGAATGATGTAGCATATCTTGCTGACATTAAAACCTGGCTATCGACTGAGTTCCAAATGAAAGATTTGGGTGAAGCTCAGTATGTTCTACGGATTCAAATTATAAGAAATCGTAAGAACAGAACGTTGACCCTGACTCAAGCATCCTATATAGACAAGATGTTGTCTAGATATAAGATGCAAAATTCCAAGAGGGGTTTGTTGCCCTTCAAGCATGGAGTTCATTTGTCTAAGGAACAGTGTCCTAAGACACCTCAAGAGGTGGAGGATATGAGACGGATCCCTTATGCTTCAGTTATGGGCAACCTTATGTATGCCATGTTGTGTACTAGGCTTGACATATGCTATGCAGTTGGGATAGTCAGTAGATATCAATCTAATCCAGGGTTAGACCACTGGACTGCAGTAAAAAACATCCTCAAGTATCTTTGGAGAACGAGGGACTATCAGCTTGTGTATGGCGCTAAGGATTTGATCCTTACAGAATACACAGACTCTGACTTTCAGACTGATAAGGATTCTAGGAAATCCACATCAGGGTCAGTGTTTACTCTCAACGGGGGAGCTATAGTCTGTCGTAGCATTAAACAAGGATGCATTGCAGACTCCACCATGGAGGCCGAATATGTCGCTGCTTGTGAAGCAGCTAAGGAGGCTGTACGGTGATAGCGCACATGGCGAGCTATTTTTCCCGGTTTATTTTAGTTAGTCTTTGAGTATTATTTGGTCGTTTTTATGCACTTTAATGTTTATTTTGTAGGAAATGAATTCTTGGAGGAAATGTTGAATTAGGAAGTTGATCGGGTGCTCAGGACCCAAAGAAGAGCAAAAGAAGCAAAAAGAATCAAAGTTGGAGGCTTAAGTTTGAGGCAAACCCGAGAGCTAGCGTCGACACGCTACTTTTTGGGCGTCTCGACGCTGGTTTTCGTTTTTGGCGGTAGCAGGGACAGTGTTGCGACACTATCGACAATTTTCCTATAAATACATCCTTAATTGCTACGGTCAAAGAGAGTCCATTTGGTTAGATTTTAGCCCTAATTTTGACTAGAGACCTTTGGTGGGAGTTGAAGCAAGGCCAATGAGTGGGAACCAAGCTTGAAGACGGGGAGATCGTGACAGGGACGTGTCGGTTTCAACAGATTCAAGATTTTTCCGTTCTTTTCCCTTACCTCATGTTGTTTTTATGATTTTCCTTTCAATTAGTGTTTGTAGTTTCAAGACTATGAGTTGCTAGTTGTTTGTCTTAAGGATTGATGTAGTTGTTTAGTTTGTTGGACTTATTTTTTGTTATGAATGTGTTTTTGTTTTATTCATGCAATTATGTTATAATGCATTTGATTAATTGGCCATTGATTGAATGTGATTTAGTGTTGAATCTAACTTGGGAGAGAGGATTTAGCTTAGACCCTAAATGTTGGGGTTTATGTCCTAAAACTCGTGGATAGTAAATGTGACAAAGTTAAATATAAAACGTTGTTGAAATAGTTCATTTTCTGGTTGTCGAAAGGTTAATTTAATTATGCATTTGTTAACCCAAATCCAATAAACTAGAATCCATGACTATGATATGAAACACTCGAACTATATGTAGTGACATAAAAATGGATCAAGTTCAAGTGCATAGCCTAAAACGGTCTATAGTATAGGGATAAGACTGGGTACCTTATCCTAGGAAAAACTATGTGACGAGGCCCACTTTGTTTTAATACAAACGATGTGATCCTAAATCGTTCATGTAGAGACATGTGAGTGGAGGCGTCCTATGCAAAAGAGTTTGTATAAGATCGGACCGCGAAATAAGTCACTTTCACTTTATAACGCCGTTTACTGTGAAACTGACTATTTCAAGCGATGACCTAGGTAACTCGATCTTAATCCTGAGCTAACTATGAACTCCAGTTTATTCAGGATTATCCTTTGATTTGCATGGGTGAGAGTGGTCAGAAAATTCCGCTCAACAACCTACCACTTTGGGGATAAGACCGGGTAGATAACTGGAGACATAGTCCTGCAAGATGGAATTCACTCCTACCCGTCCTTAGGGATAGTAGAGAGGTTGTTCCCTTAAGTGCTGACTCCGGAACGTGAACAAAGGCGTGCCGCCCTCTCATTGGCCCGAGAGGTTTTAGGTTTAGTGGTTGGACCGCAAACTAATTGTTCATTAGGGACTTAGTGGAGGCTTAAGGAATAAGAACTGCTATAGGGGTAAAACGGACTTTTGACCTTACTATAGTTACGAACAACCTGTGAAGGATTGACTTACTTATCACGGTTATATCGGGTGGACAGAAATATAACTACAGTGAGGGGAGTTCAGCTACGGGCTATAGTTGAGTGTCCCGTTAGTTAACGAATGTTGGTTAACTAGGATTGAAAGAGTTCAACTGGTTAATCTTGAATCGTTGGAGCCCATGATCTGTAGGTCCATTAGGTCCCCCTGCTAGCTCAAACGGATTAACCTTAGAACAGAGTGATGAAAGAATTTGAAAACTTTCAAATTCAATTAAGGGAGATATCGTTAATTATATTTGATATAATTTGACATATCGGTTTAATTGTATATTAAACAATATAGTGAGTGATTTATAATTATTTAAATTCGATTTAAATATTACACACATGAATAGGGATTCATGTTCATGAAATTGATTTTGAGAGAAGTCGGGAATGTAGTTAATTCAATATTTAATATTGAATTAAAGAATAATAATTAATTAAAAAGTTCGATCCATGTTGAGCTATGCTCAATTGCCTAGCTCGTTTTGAGGTCATGCAGTATTGACTGCAGTAGGCAACCCCAAAGGAAGCGAGAAGTGGATACTTCTTCAATCCACAAGAGAATAAAGAATTTGTATCGACAAATACTACATTCTCAGAAGAAGACCACATGTGTAATCATAAACCACAAAGGAAGGTCGGTTTAAGTGGAAAACTAATTAAGCTACAGTATCATCCACAAAAGTTGTTGATGAGGTTGGCTGTTCATCAAGAGTTGTTGATGGACCAGTGCATTTGGTCAGTCACATCCATCTCAATAGTTGAGATTGCCTCGATGTGGTGGGAGGGTTGTTTTATAACCTGAACGTTACATGGGCTTGATTTAAGCCTAGGTCGTCATACCTGATGATGGCATAGAGGATTCATTTTTTTTTAGAAAGAAAATGAATGATGTTGAGTAATATTAAAGCCATGGACCTGAAAATGAAGTCTTTTGTATTTCACTTCCATTTGGGATCTTGTAGATCTACTTGATGGGTAACACCTATTAGTTACAAGTAGATTTACAAGAGAAAATGAAACATTAAAGGTCTCAACCAGAAGGGTTCATTGAGTAAGATCAAAAGCAAAAGGGTTTGCAAGCTTAAGTAATCCATTCATGGATTGACCTAAGCATTTTGATCTTGGTATATGAGATTTGATAAAGTGACCAAATCTTTTGGCTTTAATAAAGACATTGACGAGTCTTGTGTCTACAAGATCATTGTCAATAGTTTAGTAGTTTTCTTAGTGTTGTATACTATTGATATCCTAATCATTAGGAATGATGTAGGTTATCTTACTGACATTAAAAGAGGCTAACAGCTCATTTCCAAATGAAAATTTGGGAGAAGCTGAGCTAGCCTTGTCTCAAGTGTCTTATGTCTACAAGATGTTAGTTAGATATAAGATGCAGAATTCCATGAAAGGTTCATTACCTTTCAGGCATGGAATTCTTTTGTCTAAGGAACTGTGTCCTGAGACACCTCAAGATGTTGAGGACTTGAGACATATGCCCTATGCAATAGGGTTGTCAGTAAGTCAATCAAAATCCAGGATTTGATCTCTGGAGAGCCGTTACGTTCATCCTCCAGTATCTTAGGAGAACGAGGATCTATATGCTCGTGTATGACACTAAGGATTGGATCCTTACCGGATACACTAACACACAGATGTTCACATTGTCTGTGTTCACTCTTAATGGAGGAGCTATAGTATGACATATCTGCAGTCTCGACCATATAGGCCGACAAGCAGTTGCTTATGAAGCAGCGATAGAGACTGTATGACTTAGGAAGTTCAAGACTAATTTGGAACGTGTTCCAAATATGAACTTGCCTATTGCAAGACAAGCAAACACATTGAACCTAAAGGATATATTGCTGATTCATTCACGAAAGCTCTCTCGGCTAAAGTGTATGAGGGTCATCTAGAATGTCTAGGTCTACGAGTTATGTACAAAGATGTAATCTAGGGCAAGTGGGAGAAGTGTAATGAGTATAGTGATACCATTATGTAATGGGTATAGTGATGCCCTAGTTTATTGTATTTGTACATTGTAAATACGTTTTATGTATTATACATGTATATATACACCCACTGCTGAGATAGATTATTGTACATCCCACTAAACTAGATTTTTAGTCCAAGTGGGAGTTTGTTGGATTTTATGTCCTAAAACTCGTAGATAGTGAATGTTAACGAATTATACACTTGTATCAATAAGTGTTATTGAGTTTTCTACAATAAAGTGTTATTGTTAATTTAAGTCTAAAATTGCACAATATGACCCAAATCCAATAAACTAAGATCCAAGGTTGTTGATATGTAACTTGAACTAGTATGTGGGGACATACGGGGATCGGTGTTCAAGTAACAACCTAAAAGGTCTATAGTACAGGGATAAGGCTGGGTACCTTATCCTGGTAAAACTATGTGATACGGCCCGCTTTGTATTCGATACAGACGTATTGATCCAAGGCGTCCATGTAGGAGACATGCGAGCGGGGGTATCCTATGCAATGAGTTTGCATAAGACCGGACCACGAAATAGTAAACCATTAGATGTAACACCGTTAACTAGTTAGGTTACTGTTTCAATAGGATGACCTAGGTAACTCAGTCTTAATCCTGAGTGTGTCATGAACTCCTTCTCACGAGGGATTGTCCTTTGATTAGTACGGGTGAGAGTAGCCTGCATGCCGACTCAATAAGCCTACCTTCTTGGGGACAAGACCGAGTAGGGGGCTGGGGACATGACAACACAAGATGGAATTCACTCATTCCCGCTTCTAGGAGAAGTAGATGAGTGTTCCCTTAAGTGGTGACTCCGGGTCTTGAACAAAGGGATCCCGCCCTCTCACTGGCCCGAGAGGGACTTTCTATTTATTGGTTGGACTATAAACAGGTTGTTCATTAGAGGAGCACTGGTATTTAAGGAACCAGAGGTAACACAGGGGTAAAACGGTAATTTGACCCAGCTGTAGTTACGAACACTCGTGAAGGATTGACTTACCGTTATTGGTCAATATCCGTGGACACATAAATATTCTACAGTGAGAAGAGTGCAACTGTGGGTCTTTAGTGGAGTGACCCACAGTTAATGAATATTGGTTAACTCGATTAATGAGTTTAGTCAGTTAACCTCATATCATTGGAGCTTCTGATCTGTAGGTCCATTAGGTCCCCCTGCTAGCTCGTAAAGAGTAATTGGGAACAATTTATCTTGAAAGAATTTGAATAGTTCAAATTCGATATGGGAATCAAGTTAATTGTATGAGATACAATTAATATAATGTATGGTGATGCATTATAATATAAAGTTTAATGTGTGATTAAACTTTATTATATGAGAGAATTATATATTTGAAAGAGTTCAAATATATAGCTAATTAAGTATGTGATATTTAATTAGTAAATTAATTAATTATTCAATTTAGTTTGAATTAAATGTGATTTAATTAAACTATATAATATGAGAGATTCAATTAGAATATGATTCTAATATGTAATTAATTAAATATGTGATATTTAATTAATCACAATAATTAATTAATTTTGAATTAATTAATTGTTCAATTTAATTTAGTTAAATGTGATTTAATTAAATTAATAACTATAGATTAATGTGAATACGATTCATATTAAAACTATAGGTTATAAGAGAGATGCACATTTGAATATGATTCAAATGTTTGATTAATTAAATATGTGATATTAAATTGATCGAAGAATTAATTAATTATGAATTAATTAATTGTGTGGTTTAATTAATTTAATTAAATGTGATTTAATTAAGTTTAATTAAAACTATATATTATGTGAGGGTAATGCATTTAAATATGATTTAAATGTAAATATGCTTAATTAATTAATATGATTAATTGATTAGCATATAATTAATTAATTGAATTAATTTTAATTAATTATGTTATCAGATAATCTAATAGCCATCTGATTAGATGGAGGGTCAAGATTTGATCTTGCATCTCCTCACATTAGTTACACGCATAGAAGGGGGTCTTTGCAGGAGGATTCATTCTGTAGAATGTCTCACAACTCTCTCACACTCTCATTCTCTCTCAAGAAAAACAGAGAAGTTGATTTTCTCTACTAAAAGATTTTCATCCCAAAATCCAAGATTTTAGAATTCAGTCCCACAATTGAGTTCCCAAACTCAGAGGATAGCAGGGTAATCTTGTGGTGGTGTCCCAAGATTTCAATTTTGGTCCCTGGCATTCAAGAAGGCGTTCTTGAAGAATTCGGAGTCGTCAAACGACGGTGAGTTTGCTTAGCCTTAAATTTTGTAGAATTATGAATTCTGTATTTTGCCAATGTACTAGTATTTTGTAGAACGAAATTAAATTGCGAACGGTCCAATTGCTTCCGCTGTAACGGAATTGGGAATTCCAATCCTTCACACACATCTACTTGCCCCAATAGGGGAAGGAGTGAATTTCATGTTGTACTGTTATGTTCCCACTCCCCATTCGGTCTTGCCCCTGAAATGGTAGGATTATTGAGTCGGCGAACTGGCCACTCTCACCCATACAAATCTAAGGATAATCCCTCCTGAAAAGGAGTTCATAACAGACTCAGGATTGAGATTGAGTTACCTAGGTCATCCTATTGAAATAGAAACCTAAACTAGTCAACGGCGTTACATCTAGTGGTTACTATTTCGCGGTCCGGTCTTTTTTTTTTTTTTTGAAACAAAAGAATAAACCTCTTATTACGCCACTCGAGAAAAATTGGAATGGTCTAACTCGACCCAATTACAAATCCATCTTGGAATTCTATCTACCCAAGACACACTCATTCTAGAAGAGCAAGCAAATTTGGCTACTTGATGAGCAACTATATTGTACTGCCTAGGAATATAGTGGAATGAAATAACATTGAAATTAGAAGAAAAACTCCATATGGACTCCACCAAAGCTTCCAGAGACCTCCAAACCACAGATTTTTTTGTTAAAAAATTAATAGCCAACTAGCTGTCAGATTCCACAAAGAGATGAGTGCAACCCCGCTCCTTAGCCATTTTGATGCCTTCGTGGATTGCGCTTAACTCAGCCAAAAGAACATCCATCTGGAAATCCTTGAACAACGCCGAAGAAAACAACACTTCGCCATTAGAATTTCTGCAAATCGATCCGAGACCAATTGATGGCGAAGTTCGGTCACACACCGCATCAGTATTGAGCTTCCAGACTCCTGACGGTGGAAATCTCCAACATGCATCAACTCGAGAGTTCCTAATCTGAGGTGAAGGGGATGGCAAATCTTCCTTGCGATTAGCTTGCCGGTAAGAATCAATATACTTCAGAATCCATTGACTCTTCAAATTAATGGGGGAAATATCCTCTCTGTGAACAAATTTATTTATGTCTCCCCAGATAGCCCAACTCGTAACAGCAACTAAACCAAGCTCAACCATGGACGAACTCGCATCGATCTTCGCCCAGTGATCCATGAAGCTTCCATTGAAATCCTCCTCAAGAAAAACACGATTGTAAGTAATTTTCCAGATTTCTTTAGCCCGATTGCAACTAAATAATGAATGGTCAGTATTCTCTACTCGAAAATTACACAGAGGGCAGTTACTGGAAACATCAATACCTCTATTCCTCAAATTAAAATTATTTGGTAGGGTATTATTTAGGGCTTTCCAGAGAAAGTGTTTTATTTTAGAAGGAACTTGTAATTTCCAGATATTGTTCCAAATTACATTCATAGAGGATGTACTTGATTGAATTCCATCAATTTTTAGATTCATATACAGCTTGTAACTGCTTTTCACCGAGTATTCCCCTGTTTTATAGGGGTGAGCGAAAAATACCGAAAAACCGATCCGACCGACCGAAACCGACCGAACCGACGTCGGTCGGTCGGTTTCAAGCAAGGGTCGGTCGGTGTCACTTAGGCATAAAGCTGAACCGACATGTCGGTCGGTGTCACTTAGGCATAAAGCTGAACCGACATGTCGGTCGGTCGGTTCTCGGGGAAGGTCGAGAACCGACCAAACCGACCGACAATTTAAAAAAAAAATCTATTATAGTTTTAATGTTTTATAGGCCCCAAGCCCAAGCCGCAAGCCCAACTCCCCTTCCATCTTCACCCCTTATACGCCCCAGCCCACCAACACCAGCCCAGACCCCATCAGCATCAGCCGCAGCCCTTCTCCATTCCTTTTTTTTTTTGTTTAAAAAGTTTCATTTATTTACTTATCTTCTTCTTCTTCGATAGATAATACATTTCCCTCCCTACCCATCTCAGAAAAACCCTCGCACACAGCCACGCACCACACCGCCACAGACCCCAGTCGTCGTCGCGTCGCCTCCACTCCGCAGTCGCCGTCGCTTCGCCTCCCCTACGCACTCCGCAGTCGCCTTCTTCTTCGTCTTCTTCGTGCTCGTGGACCTGTGGTCTGCAACTAACGGCGCCGTCTGTCCATCCGTTTTTCTTCTTCTTGTTCTAAATCTCGCCGCCCGCCGCCGAGTCCCCGCCAGCGGCCGAGTCACCACCGTGCTTCTTCTGCAACAAAGATATAACAAAGATTCGGTTGTAACAAAGATTTGGTTCTTCTTCGCCGCCGTTTTTCACTTTTTGTCCAAGATTCGATTGCTATTTTGGGTATTCATTCAAATTCATCATTCTCAATCTGTTTTTGTTTTAATTAGTTTAATTCATTCAATTCAATTATGGTTGGCATTTGGATTTTCTTTTCTTTTATAAATCTTGTTTTGGTTTATATGAAATGTGTTGTTTTAAATTACAAGAACTTTTAATGTGTTGTTTGAGCAATTTTTGCATATGTGAGAAACATACAATAAGATTTATTAATGCGTATGTGAGAAACATACCAAAGGAATTACAAGAACTTTTAATGTGTTGTTGTGTTTATTTTAATGTGTTGTTTTGGTTTATTTGAATCCACTGCCATTTGGATTTTCTTTCATTAGGTACCGTACCAAAATACAGAATAGGCCCCCCCCTCGCATTAGTTTTTTGAATTTTTTGGGATTGAAATACTAAATAGAAATTAGAAATTAGAAAGGGGATTGTTGGATTTATTCACTGATTTTTATTCATTGTTTCTTCAGATTAAGATCACCATTCGACATTCGTCACTTGGGATTATTGTCCATTTCTCTCATCAGATCGTCAATTCGTCACGCTGGAAAATTCTTACGAGTGAGTAAATACGGTGGATACATATTTGTTTGTACAATGTATTTGAAATTTGAATAATGTAATCACTACTTTCGCATTTTTACTTTTTATCTTGTAGGGTAAACATGGATACCGTGGGAACAAACAATTCAAAGAATGAAAATACTACAGAGACGGATACGACTACGAAGAGCAAAACTAGCAATACCATTGAGCTTGATCCACATCCACATCCAGAAGCAAAACTTGAAGGAGAGAATTCTACCATTCTAAAAAAAAAGGCGCGTACGAAACAATCTATGGTTTGGGATCATTTTGAGAGGTTGAAAGGTGATCCTAATGACCCTTATGCTAAGTGTAAATATTGTGGAGTTGTTTATGCATGCTACTCTAAGCGTAATGGTACTGGAACAATGAAAAATCATCTAGAAAATTGTAAAAAGTATCCATACCAAAGGAAGAGAGATGCATCCCAAACAACATTAGCTTTCAAACCTAAAGAAGATAATGGTGGGGAATGTAGTCTTGTATGTGAGTCATTGATGTGAAATTTTCCTACCGCAAGCGCACGGGTCAAGTAATAGTAAAGTGATTTTTGAAATCGAGTGTCGTCCTCTGGATTGGATTTTTTTAATCAAATTTAATTACCGAAAATAATCTTGTCCAATTTTATTTAGGGAGCAAAACTTAAAGATAAAGATAAATCTAAAGACAAAAAGCATAAAATAAAGGTGGAGACTCAAATGAAAAGACTCTTAGGGAATTGATTTCATTGTTGAGGTTGAGGATTAATTAATGGGATGAATTTAGCATGCAATTAATCTACCAAGTCTAGGAACCTTTTATCACAACTATCTCTCCCGAGCATAATTGATTCTCATGCATGCAACCAACTTGATATCCCTATCTAAGTTCATTAACATGCAAGGCTTTGGGTTTAGTTCTTCAAGCAACTTCTAAAGTTATTCCAAATCCCGTCACAAACTTAGAATTTCTACTTTAGTCATGCAATTAAATAAAGTAAGTCTTAGGTCAAATCCCCTCTCCCGAGCAAGATTCAACACTCGAATCATTCAACTAGTGATCAAGTAATTGAAAGCATTTAACCATAATTGCATAGGTAAAATAAATACATATTCATACCACAAAATCAATCCAACAAACTAAAACAACTACATCAATCCCTAAGACAAACAACTAGCAATTCATAGTCTTTAAACTACAAACACTAATTGAAAGAAAAGCCATAAAAACTACAAGAGTTAAGGGAAAGAGAAAGGAAAACTCTAATCCGCCGACACCGCACGTCCCTGTCACGATCTCCACGTCTTCTCCCTTGATTACCACTCCTTGGCCTTGCCTTTAGCTCCCACAAAAGGTCTCTAGTCGAAATTAGGGCTAAAATCTAACCAATTGGACTCCCTCGATCCGTAGCACAAAAGGATGAATTTATAGAAAATCTGCCGACAGCGTCGCGACGCTGTCGCGATACCGCGGATCTGGAAAATTTGTCCAGAGCGTCGCGACGCTGGTCCTAGCGTCGCGACACTATGGATTTTTTTTTTTTTTAAATCAGCTGGGCTGAATTTGACTTCTTCCAACTTGATCCTTTTTCGATCTTTTAGCCCTTATTCATGTCCCGTACACGCAATTAGCTCAAATATTTATTTCCTACAAATACAACACAAAAACGCATCATTTTGGCCAATAAATTATAAAAGACTAACTAAATTAATTAGGGAAAACTAGCTAGCTATGCTCGCTATCAGTCATTTAGTGTGGACAGATGTCGAACAGCTTTGGCTGAAATGATAATTAGAGATGAATTGCCTTTTAAGTTTGTGGAGAATGAAGGTTTTCTGAAATTTGTTGATACATTGACATGTGGGCAAGAACCTAAGTTTGTTGTTCCATCTCGATTTACTGTAGCTAGAGATGTTCTTGAGGTCTATGCTAGGTTGAGAGACCATTTGAAAGAAATGTTTGCAAGTTTGAAATGTAAAGTTTCTCTCACTACTGATTGTTGGACGTCGGGAGCAAACATGAGTTATATGGTACTGACTGCTCATTTCATTGATTCTGAATGGAAATTACATAAACGGATTCTTAGCTTTTGTCAAATTGAGAATCATAGAGGGGATACCATTGGTAAGACTATTGAGAGTAATTTAAAGAAATGGGGCATTGAAAATGTTATGACCTTGACTATTGATAATGCCAGTTCCAATGATACTGCTGTTGCTTTTCTTCTCAAAAGATTTAGTAAGGGGTTGTTGTTTAAGGGTAAATTTTTGCATGTTCGATGTTGTGCACATATACTAAATCTTATTGTATGTGATGCTTTGAAAGAACATCATGAGTGCATTGAAAGGATTCGCAATGCTGTAAGATTTGTAAGGTCTTCTCCTGCACGTCTCTTGAAATTTAAGAAGTGTGCTGAAATTGAAAAAATTTCTTGCAAGAGTTCTGTATGTCTTGATGTTACTACTAGATGGAACTCAACTTATATGAGTCTTGAGGCAGCTAGTAAGTTTGAAAAAACTTTTGACAGGTTAGAGGATGAAGATCCTATTTATAAGAATGATTCACCACCTACCAAGGATGATTGGGCAAATGCTAAGATGTTGGTTAGGTTTTTGAAAGTTTTTTATAATGTCACGTTAAAACTTTCAGGGTCTTTGTACACTACTTCTAATTTGATGTTTCATCAGATTACTACCATTCAGAATTGTATACTCTTGAATTCAAGGAGTTCAAATAGAATGCTTTCTAGTATGGCTAATGCGATGAAGGCCAAGTTTGAAAAGTATTGGGGGTTTGATGAGAGGAAGAACAATATTTTGTTGTATGTTGCTGTTGTTTTGGATCCTCGATTTAAGTTGAAGTTATTATCATATTGTTTTGACAACTTCTTTGGTCTAGAAATTTCTAAAAGAATGACATCTTCAGTAGATAATGTTTTGAGACGTCTTTTTCATGAATATAGTACTGGAGCTGCATCTGTTTGTTTTAGTAGTGGGAGTGGTGGTGGTAGTAGTAGTGCTAGTGCTAGTGCTAGTGCTAGTGCTAGTGCTAATGTTGATTTGAGATTTGATGATGAAACAATGGACCTAGATGAGGATGAAAACTACAACTATGATATAATACCTCAGTTCAAAAGTGTTGAGACCACACGTTTTGACAAGGAGTCAGAGATTGATGTATATTTGTTGGAAACTCTTGCTAAAGATAGTAGTTCTTTTGACATACTTTATTGGTGGAAGCAGAATGGTCATTGGTTTGAGGTTCTCAATCGTATGAGTAGAGATATATTGGCAATTCCAGTATCTACCGTAGCATCTGAGTCAGCATTCAGTACTGGAGGACGTGTAGTCAACACATCTCGTTGTTCTTTGACTCCAAAGACGGTGGAGGCTCTTATATGCGCTAAAAATTGGCTAGACTCTAAACCGATATCATTAGATCTTGATGATTTGATAGCCATAGCAGAAGCTTCAATGTTTGAAGATGGTATTGTATTTAATCTGTTGATTTTACTTTTTGTTTTTTTTTTTTAATTTATTTATACTTTTAAATCTTAATAATGTTGTATTTCGTTTTTCTCTCTCTTTCAAATTTTGTAGGATTCCAACCAATTGTGGATGAAGAAAAGAAACCGGATCAAGTGGAGAAGTTTGCACAATTGCATATTTCATTTTTGTACTTTTTTAAGAAAAGAATGTTATGTAATATGTATCTTGATTTTTAGCATTTGCTCTTGTATAAAAATATTAAGAGTATTTTGATTAATATGTATTTGAATCTGATGTTTAAACTTTTAATTTAGAGACTTTTATATGATAATGTTCTTTTTTTCATTTTCAATCAAACTATTATTGTTATTTTGTTGTTTGGTAATTATTGTATGTTTGGTGTTTACATTAATTTAATATGTTCAATAGTAAATAATTTGAAATTGTCAAATTAAAAAATGTCTATTAAGAACATATCATTATTTACTTATTTCTTAAAAAAATCGTTCAAACTTAATCGACACATTGAAATTAAAATTACAATTTAAATAAAATTGAAAAAGTAAAAAAAAAATCATTAAAAAAACAAAATGAAAAAGAAATAAAATCGATCCCGAATTTAATCACACATTGAAATTAAAATTACAATTTAAAAAGTAATTGGAGATCATTTCAGTAAAAGACAAAATTAAATAAAACTGTAAAACTGAAAAAGAAAATAAGAAAATTTAAAAAAAAAAACGGTCAAACCGACCGTCGGTCGGTCGGCGAAATTAACAAATTAAAAAAAATCGGTTTCCAGTTTTGGAAACCGATTACGGTCGGTTCGGCGTCGATTTGGGGCCAAAACCGACCCCAACCGACCGATGCTCACCCCTACTGTTTTATCGAAATGCCATATAATTTTATCATTCAAGTCCTTATTAATTGGAATTCCTCTGATTGTGTCACAGTTAAAGCTAACAACGGCCAATTCGGTCCGGTCTTATGCAAACTCATTGCATAGGATACCCCCACCCGCATGTCTCCTACATGGATGCTTTGGATCATTGCATCTGTATCCAATACAAGGTGGGTCGTATCACATAGTGTCACCAGGATAAGGTACCCGACCTTATCCCTATACTATAGACCATTTAGGTTGTTACTTGGACACCGATCCCCGTAAGTCCTACATATCAGTCCAAGTTTCATTTAAGCAACCTTGGATCTTAGTTTATTGGATTTAGGGTTTATTAATGCAAACTCGATTATTCAATAACCAATTACTGAATCACTCAAATAACGCTTTATTGAGATCGATTAATTTGTTTCATTTGCTATCTACGAGTTTTGGAACATAAAACCCAACAGTTTGATTATTGCTTCCGCAATATTTTTTTAACCTTTCATTTTCAATTTTCTCAACAAACTTAAATTTAATTTGATTTTTTCGTAGAGAAATACAATCTAATTTGTTTGTAAAATAACATTTTAATTAAATTCAACCCATCAATTATAACATTTAAATATAATTGTAAGAATAATTCGATTATTATATGTAACGCCCCAGGTTTAAATATTATCTAACCTAGTGACATTACTAAACTTCTATTCAAACTGACTGAGAGCTTCGAAAATTTCGGCAGCATAACGACATACATAGGACGAAACCAAAATTTTTTAATCACCTGATAAACACAAAATAACACTTCTATATTAATTCATTCCACCCCACAACTCCACAGAAACAACTTCATAATAAAATACGAGTCAGATCTCGTATCTTCAACCAACAATAGAACTACAGCCTTTCTAGTGTAAACATGCTCTTAGCTTCTAGAAACAATTCAACTTTATTAAACATTAACATATTTACAACCTAACGGAAGCATGAAATTCTACACAAGCTCAACAACTAAAAGTTAATCCAACCTAGCTACGAAATTAAAGGTTCAGCCTATCATCAATGAACAAATGACTACCCTATCTATCAAAAAGAAAATAAACAAGTAAATTGACCCATATGGTCATCCCTCGTGAACCTCCTCGTCTACATCACCGGGCACATAAAACTCGTCATTTGCATAATCTGAAAATGTCGGGGGGAAGGAAGGGGAGGGGTATCAGTACAACCACAGTACTGGTAAGTAGCTCACACCCGGTGAGCCACCAAACAACAGACATTCACATCGACATGCTATCCACACACACATCATGCTTGTAAAGCGATAAACAAACCAACAAGCTCCTAAACACAAAAACAACAATGCCAGCACATGCATCATGCAAAATGGGACGACAACATGAATCCACGCATCATGCTATGCACCCCCACATGGTTTCCGCGCCATGCCCGCACACTCACCCGTGATTTCCGCGTCACACTCAGCACTCACATCCCACACGTGATTTCCTCGTCACGCTCCACAAACCCACCCAACACATGTATTATTACGCGTGAAGGGATAAAAGCCCCACGCAGCGGAAAGTATTACCGAACCTACTCAGAGTCTTAGATTCTAATTGAAATACCAATACAATTTGCAAAATATTAAAGCAATAAATCTCTATTTAAAGGGCTGTACATAGGCTATAAACATGCTAAAAAATCAACTAGACTGATCCTAGTGATCAAGGATTTCATAGAAAACTTACTTTTGTAGAAAGCCTTAATCAATTCGCATTTTCTTGCCAATAAGATTGAAAACGCAGAACCCTCTTGTGCGAACACCACCAATCGGCTACACCAGTATATCTCTAAGACTTCTTGAAGCAGGAGACTTCTGGGAGTCTTTTGGGAGAGATCTCTGAGAGAAGGAGAGACAATGGGATGTCTTTCACCCCACCCCAGGGGTCCTATATATAGGTAAAGGCCAAGACCTTTTCCTAATAGGAAAAGGTCTCCTTTTCCCAATAGGAAAAGGTCTTTTAATAAGTTCAAATCTATTATCTGAACAATCTCTAATTTTAATAAATAATTAATTAATTCCATAATTAATTAATTACCCAATTAAATATCATATATTTAATCTTAGGGGTTTTATTAAAATTAAATTAATATGAATCCAATTCATATTAAATTTATTTGAACTCTTTCAAATATTTTCTCTCAAAAATTAATTTTTGAAATTAATTCAAAAATTATATTATAAAGTTTCATAAACTTTATATTATAATGTATCAACATACATTATATGATTCCCCAAATAAATTGAACATTTTCAATTTATAGTTTATATTTAATTGCTTCAAGTCTTTTTACGAGTTACCAATGGGACCTAATGGACCTACAGATCAGAAGCTCCAATGATACGAGACTAATCGGCTTAAACTCATTAACCAAGTTAGTCTCCATTCATTAACTGTGGGTCACTCCACTAAAGACCCACAGCTGCACTCTTCACACTGTAGAATATTTCTGTGTCCACGGATATCGACCAATACTACAAGTCAGTTCTTCACATGTGTTCGTATCCCAGCTGGGTCAAATTACCGTTTTACCCCTGGTTTACATCTTTGTCCTTAAGTCCCCAGTGTTCCTCTAATGAACAACCTGTTTGAGGTCCAACCAACAAACAGAAGTCCCTCTCGTGCCATAGAGAGGGTTGGGCACATTGTTCAAGTCCCGGAGACACCACTTAAGGGAATACACTTCTACTTACCCTAGAGTCGGGAATGAGTGAATTCCATCTTGTGTGATTATGTTCCCAGCTCCCCACTCGGTATTGTCCCCAAAATGGTAGGCTTATTGAGTCGGCGTGCTGTCCACTCTTACCCATACAAATCAAAGGACAACCCCTCGTGAATAGGAGTCCATAATCCACTCAGGATTGAGACCGAGTTGTCTAGGTCATCCTAGTGAAATAGAAACCAAGCCAACTAACGGTGTTACAGTTAGTGGTTAACTATTTCGCGCTCCAGTCTTATGCAAACTCATTGTATAAGATACCCCCACTCGCATGTCAAACACATGAATGCGTTGGATCATTGCGTTTGTATCATAATACAAAGTGGGTTGTATCCATAGTGTCACCAGGATAAGGTACCCAGCCTTATCCTTGTACTATAGACCTTTTAGGTTGTTACTTGAACATCGATCCCCGTATGTCCCCACATACTAGTTCAAGTTACATACAAACAACCTTGGATCTTAGTTTATTAGATTTGGGTCAAATAGTGCAATATTTAACAATAACATTTTATTGCAGAAACTAAATAACACTTTATTAAATACAAGTATAAAATTTGTTTACATTCACTATCTACGAGTTTTAGGGCATAAAACCCAACAACGCGCCATGCGCAGCGCCACTCACACGTGATTTTCGCGTCACGCTCCGCACTCACACCCACATGTGATTTTCGCGTCACACTCCGCACACACACCCAACACATGATTTACGCGTCATGCTCCGCCTCTCCCCAATGTACACACACTATGCAGACACGACTCACATGCAGCATAACCCACTATCAACAATACCTCATGCTTATGAATTAAACAAGCAACATGCTAATGAATCAACAGATCAATATGCTTAAGAATCCAACAAAGCATCATGCTTATTCACATAGCGAGCTACATACATAATAAACACAACATATAATAACAAAGCAAGTGAAGCAAACGGCATGTTCAAACAAACAAACAAACCCAACCAGATAGAAACTACTTACAAAGGTTAAAAAGCACTCCTAAACCAAACTATCGCTTGCTGGAAAATAACGAATTAGGCTCTAAACGGACCTACAAGCACAAAAGAGACCTTCTAAGGGTTAGGGAATAACTTGGCCCACTTGACAACACTTGAAATGAGTTCAACTAAGCCTAAAGCACGTTGGAAATCATTTAAGCTTACCGAAATAAAACTGGATGCTTGCTGGAAAATGCCGAACAACACCAAAATCCTTGTATTATTGTTGTTCCAAGCCCGAATTGATACGAAACTACGATTTAAAGAGCACCAAATGGTTATAAACTATACCGAAGCTACACTAGATAAATTCTAAAGGTTTAAGTGTGAGGAAACTAACCGATCCGCACCTAAACGACCTTGAAGCTTGCTGCCCAGTGATCGAAAAGCTCCAAGAACAGCGATCAAAAGTCGGTGAACCATGGACACTTCGATTCGAGGTCAATCGACTTGTGGGTAATCATCCAAAGCCCACTTTAGGTCCATTTGGTTGCTGGACAGCGGATAAATGAGGTTTAATCCTGCAATTTAGAAGTCGTTACTAAATGGGTATCTTGGTTTTGAAGCCGAATAAGCATGGGTAAAACATATCTAGATCATTTGGGTTATGGGTAACTCAAATTCAATGCCGATAAGGAATGGGTTAGGCTAAAACTTACTTAAATCGCCAAACAATGCTGAAAGAGGGTTGAAACCACACCCAAATCACGCTGGACAGAGACCAAATCGCGAGAGAAACGAGATCCGAGATGCTGGACGAACGGGATGCGAGCGAAACAAGAGAAAAGGAGATTAGATTGAGCTTAAAGCGGCCAAAGACGAGGGAAAGAGGAACTTACGCGTGGATCTTGTGGCGTAGGCACTGACTTCCGACGAGGAACGGTTGGAGAAGGATGGCGTGACACGGGTGATTGATTTCCGACAAAAAACAAGGATGGGGAGGGAAAAGAACACGAACCCATAGCTTCCTTGTTGCTGGAGATAGAAGAATCGAGGGAGAGGGAGACGAGACTGGCGGCAGCTGCGGCGCAAGGAGAAAACAGGGCAGGCGACGGCGGCGCGACTAACGGAAAGAAGGGATGGCGACGGCGGCGATTGTGCGTGGAGGAAGGACTGTGCGGCTGGGAGAAGAAAAAAAACGGAAGAAGAGATTGGGGGGGGTCTGATGCGTGAGGGAGAAAGAGAGAGAATAAGGGTTTTCTTTTCCCTTTTTTTTTTTAAACAATTGACTCCAAATAACTACCCATGCAACCTCTCTGAATAAACTGATCCCCACTAGCCACTTAAGCACAACAATAGAAAAAATATCTCAATAAACTTCCAAAATATCAATTAAAGGCTAAATGGAATTCTAATAATTTTTTTTCCCATCAGAATTCAATCACGATTAATCCAAAATGGCATAGTTTCGAAACGCGAGGCGTTACATTATTAGTAATCAATGACAAATGAAATTGAATAGGGACAT
Organism: Luffa aegyptiaca; assembly: GCA_017139565.1. Classification (NCBI taxonomy): domain Eukaryota; kingdom Viridiplantae; phylum Streptophyta; class Magnoliopsida; order Cucurbitales; family Cucurbitaceae; genus Luffa; species Luffa aegyptiaca. The sequence goes on from CM029403.1 coordinate 40,680,887, forward strand.
AATAGTCCAAAAAAGTTTTTTTTTTTTTTTTTACAATATGTGGGGGTGGGGGGACTTGAACCACAGACCTCTTAGTCGTTAATAGAAGAGTTGTGCCAGTTGAGTTACTCTCATGTTGGCAATAGTTGAAAAAAGTTTTTCCAAAATCTTCTATTTTTAATATATTATAGATAGATTATAAATTATAGATTATATGTTATTGATTATGAATGAGACTTGAGGTAAATATTAAACTTATGTTAAATAATTCAGCGAAAGTTAACAACAATAACTAAAGTAATATTTTTATACATAAGTTTATAGACTGAAAAATAATATATACAAAGTTAAATATTGAAATATAATAAATATATAAAAAAGATGGGAAACAAAAGTAGGATAAGATGGTCTTTTAAATAATGAAATCCTTGTAAATTACTTCAAAATATAAGTTTATAGTTATCTTCATAAGTATATATTTATAATTTTTTTCAAAGAAAAAATTTATACCGTTCACTAAAATTTAATTTTATTTTTCAAAAAAAAATTAATTTTATATATTTTTTAGAAGGTTCCTTCAAAGATCAGTCTTTTAATACATTAAATAAATTTTGGTTGGGAGACTTCAAAGTTTTCAAAAGTCTCCTCTATATTTACTCCATGTGATTCTTCAAACTTAAGAAATTGATTGATTCTCTTGAACTTTAAGCTCATTTGCACTTTTTTTTTTTGTTAACAAAAGATTTTTTTTTTTTTTTTTTTTTTGTCGCATTACAAGATTAGTCCATGAACTTTCATGTTTGTATCTAATAGGTTCCTAAATTTTAAAAAAGTATATGTAATAGGTTTTTAAACTTTCAATTTTGTATCGAATAGATTCATGAACTTTAAAAATATCAAATAAGTCCACAAATTTTCAATTTTGTGTCTCATAGATCCATGAGATATTCAATGTTTTCCTAAATTAATAAATATATTAGACATAAAATTGAATTTTGTATTCAATAGGACATTAAAATTTCAATTTTAGGTTGAATAAGTTCATGAATTTTAGAAAATATTGAGTAGATCAAGGACCTAGGAAATACAAAATTGAAAGTTAAAAGACTAGAGACTTATTAATACTTTCTAAAGTTCATGAACCAATAAAACACAAAATTGGAAGTTGAATAATTTAGGCCCCGTTTGATAACCATTTGGTTTTTGGTTTTTGGTTTTTGGTTTTTAAGCTTATAAACACCACTTCCAACTCTAAGTTTCTTTGGCTTTTCACCTACCTTCTTCCCATGTTTTCAAAAACCAAGCCAATTTTTGAAAACTAAAAAAAGTAGTTTTCAAAAACTTGTTTTTGTTTTTAGAATTTGGTTAGGGATTCAAGTATGTCTTTAACAAAAATGAAAACCATGGTGAGGAAATTTAAAGAAAACAAGCCTAATTTTCAAAAACCAAATGGTTATCAAACGGGGCCTTATTAAATACTTTTATCTAACATTTCCGACACTAAACCTGGAATATAAACTTTTTTTTTTTTTAATCAAAACACATTTTATGTGATATTGTTACAATAGGGAAAAAAAAGGTTAAGAAAAAGGAAGGAAGGATGATTTTAAAAATTAAGGTTTCCTTTGATAACCATTTCATTTTTTATTTTTGGTTTTTATAAATTATACTTCTTTTCTAGCCAAATTCAAAAAACAAAAACAAATTTTTGAAAACTCATTTTTTCTTTTCTTTTTTTTTTTTCCTTTCAAAATTTGACTTGGTTTTTGAAAACATGGGAAGGAAGTAGGTAACAAACCAAAAAAATATGAGAGTGTTTTTATAAACATAATTTTAAAAAACCAAAAATAAAAAACAAAAATATTATCAAACGGGCTTAAATGTTCGTAGCCTCCTTGGTTAAGAAAATTTTAACACTAACTTGGCACATCCATGTCAATAAACTAATGAATATATATATATATATATTGATTTTTCTTTTAAGTTTTTTTTTTTTTTTTACTCAGATGATCATGATGGAATAGAACACTTTGCTTTTGTTTCAAAATAAATTCTCCCATAAAATCATGAAGTGACTTCAAATAGATTACTCCCTTCAAAATAAAAGGCAACTTTTCTTTGTTAATATAATTCTAAATAATAAATATATGTTTTAGTTTAGTTCTTTCAATTTGGACTAAAAAGAAAAAAAAAAACAAAAAACAAAAAATGGACTTTTATATTTAACCATTTTGTAACTGATATGATTGGTTAATGATAAACATAAGACATGATACGTAGTGAATTATGAAAATTTAGAAGATGAAAAAGTCATTTAACTGAAGAAAACATGTTTATAATTTCTCTTTAAAATTTATATGAATTAATTTGGTAGAAATTTCGAGTTTTCATCTTTTAGGTGACTTAATTATTCTTTTAGATATGCACTAACTTACTAACAATCATGTCACATAGGTTTATATAAACTAGTTTTAATATTCACCCATGAAAATGGTATAATAAAAAATAGAGAAAAATACATTTTTGGTCCCTGAGTTTTGAGGAATATGTGTGTTTGGTCCCTGAGTTTTCAAAATAGACATTTTTAGTCCTACGTTTTGAGAAATAGGTTTAAAAGGTCCCTGAATTTTCAAAATAAACTTTTTTAGTCCCTAAGTTTTAAGAAATAGGTTTAAAAGGTCCATAATATTATTTTTTCGATTTTTTAAATTAATACTTTTTATTTTTTTAAATTTAAAAAACCATTCTATATTAAAAAAATAATACAAAAATATTAATTTAAAAAAGTTTAAAAAATAATGTTAGGGACTTTTTAAACCTATTTCTCAAAACTTAAGGACTAAGAAAGTCTATTTTGAAAACTCAGGGACCTTTTAAACCTATTTCTCAAAATTCAGGGACTAAAAAAGTTTATTTTGAAAACTCAGGGACCAAACACACATATTCCTCAAAACTCAAGGACCAAAAAGGTAATTTTTCCTAAAAAAATAATATAAATGATGGTAAAAGTATTTAATAATGGGGAAATTGACAAAGTTGGACCCCTTGAGTTTTTGTTTTAGAAAGTTGGGCTCTTTTTTTAAATATTGTTTTTAGGGACCTCAACTACATGTTAAATGTCCATATTACCCTCGAAACCATTTCAAACGTTTCTCCCCTTTTTTTTCTCTCGGTTTTCACTATTTTTACCGTCTCTTTGTCTTCCTCTCGATAGAAAACTCGCTCCCTCTTGGCTGAAATCTCCCTCTCAGATCGCACTTCATCTCTCAACATTTATTTAACTAAATCACGCAACTTTACCGTCTCTTTGTGTGTGTTTTGGATTTTGAAACATTATGAAATCTTTAGTAATCGTGTTTGGAAGAAAAAACGAAGAAATCTAACCTGCAGATGAAGAATCTCGGTCGAGGTCCATCAATAGGGAGAAATCGAGGGAGATTTTGGTTTCGAGTTTTGGACTGTGTTTTAGACCAAGTTTTGAACCAAAACACGATTTTGACCGAGTTTTGGACCGAAAACCACGATTTGAACCGAGATTTTTACTGTGTTTTAAAGTTTTGAACCGAAAATCACGCTTTGGACCGAGTTTCTGACCGAGTTTTCAACCAAGATCTTGACCAGGATTTCGACCAAGATCTCGACCAGGATCTCGACCAAGATTTTGGGCAGAACATTGGAAATCATGATTTGGACCAAGTTTTATGCATTTAAACCGAGTTTTAGACCGAAATTAATGAGATAAACCCAGAAAAACTAACAAAAAAAAACGTGGATTAACTCAAATACTTATGAATTCAACAAAATATTCATGAACGTAAATGCATTTAAACATAAAGGTTTAGCCATTTTAACAACAAATCTAAGTAATATATCCACAAAATCAAATGACATACGTAAGTATTCTTGGTTGGAAAAAAAAAAACTTTGTGGTAAAGATGAAAAACGTGAGTTGTGTATAATGGAAATATTGTTGAGTTATGGAATATGAATAAAATGTGGAAAAAATTAGGTTGTTTAACATTAATCCCTTCATTAAATAGGTTGGTGAACAAAATTAATGAAAGTTGGTGTAAAAATTCAAAATTTCACTAGTTTTAACAAAGAGGGTATAACTGTACTTTCAACTTCATGCTGACATCACTTTCATCAGCAAAGGGTTCTCAAAAACAATTTTCTACAGAATGGGCCTATTTTCTAAAATGAAAACTTAAAGGGTCCATAATTGTCAATTTTCCTTAATAATGTTTTTTCTAAAAGTCTTTATAGAAAAAGACTTTCATTTGTAAGCACTTTTTTCTTCCAAAACTTATCCCGAGAATTATTTTTTAATTCATTTATATTTGATACATCAATTTCTATTTAAATAGTTATAAACCGTATACTAACTAATTTTGTTTGTAATGAAAGTATTATTGATAGGTATTATCCAATCGTTATCCTATGATGTCTTTGAAAATTATTTTCAGTGAATGTTTTACTATATTGATTACTTTGAAATAGTAAATGGTTGATTGAAATAAAATTTTAAAAAATATACTAGTATTTGTAGAAAATTTAAAATTACTCCCTCCCCCTCACCAAAAAAAGAAAAAAAAAAAAAACATCATACACATCAAGTTAACTAATATTAATGATTTTTTTGAGACAATATTAATGACTTTTAGAACTGTTATATTATATTTTGTAAAAATAAAAAATAAAAACCCTACACTTATTTTAAAACTATATATTTAAAAGGTTAAATTAAAATAAAAACCCTACACTTATTTTAAAACTATATATTTAAAAGGTTAAATTACAAATGTAGTCCATGGACTTTCAAGTTTGTATCGTTTGGTTTCTAAACTTTAAAAAGTATTTAACAAATGTCTGAAGTTCCAAATTTGTATCTATATATGTAGCCCTGGAATTTTGAAAAGTGCCAATAAGTCCCTAAATTTCCAATTTTGTGTCTAATAAGTTCTTGACTTATTCTATTTTTTAAAGTTTGGGATCCTACTAGACATAAAATTCAAAATTTAAGGTTCTATAAGAAATAAAATTCAATTTTATATCTAATAGATCATTCAAATTTTAAAAGTTTAGAATTTGTTAAAAACTTATGAGACATAAAATTGAAAGTTCACAAATCTATTAGGAGACACTTTTTAAATTTTAGGACCAAATAGACACAAACTTAAAAGTTTAGGGACTAAACAAATAATTTAATCAATTTAAAAATATTTTTAAATAGTTAGGTTATTACCAACTCAATTTTTTTCTAAAAGATGCTGAACAAACTAGACAGCATTAAAAATATTTAAAAAAATATATGTATACATTCAAGAATGGAGGCATCAACTTCATCTTCCATTGACTCCATTAATTTGGTTGTCTTATATATATCTTTTCCTTTTGCGCCATAACTATATTGACAACTTGCTTTGTTTATATTATGAAAAACAACTGGCTTCTTGCCTAATGTAGTCTGCATACAATAAATTAAGAGAGTGTGGAAAATAATTCAAATTTATAATATAATACTCATGTCATGCATAATTAAACTTTTAAAACATTAATAACTTTCTTTTAGTTTGGAAATTTAAAGTCTCGCCATCGCAATTTGAAATTATATATTAAAAAAATATATATCAACCTAAATATGGTTCAACTGATATTAATGACATTTTATCTAAGGCTTTTAATATTGAAACGAAGGAAACTACTCCCAATATGAACATAAAAATCAAATCAATGCTCACAAAACAATGTTGTTCAACAAAAAAAAAAAAAAAGTGACTCAAACTAATAATTAATCGGGAGAAAACGTCTTAGCTTAAAAAGAGTAAGTTTGAAGAAATCCTTGCAGGATGTGATGTCCTAAAAGATATGAAACTTGACAAAGCTGAAACTGAGCTTGAAAGACTGCTAGAGGAAAAAGAGATATATTGGAAGTTCAGATCTAGGGAAGATTGGCTAAAATGGGGAGACCGTAACAGGAAATGGTTCCATTCCAAGGCAAGCGCGAGGAAAAAACAGAACATCATTGAAGGGATGTACAACAAAGCAAGAGTTTGGATTACTAATGAGGAGGAGATGGGAAATGAAGCCACTGACCACTTTTCTAACTTATTCTCAACGACTTCTCCCAACCAGGAAGCGATAAGGAATACGGTTGAAGGAATCCATTCGAAAATCTCGGAAACCCAAAGTAGATTCCTCAATGCTCTTTTCACTAAAGGGGAGATTGAAGTAGCTCTAAAAGGGATGAATCCTAGCAAAGCTCCAGGGGAAGATGGGGCCCATGCCCTTTTCTACCAATCCTATTGGGACATTGTGGGAACAAGGGTCACTTAAGTATGACTGGAAGTTCTGAACGAGGGTAAGGATGTAGGTCCACTGAACAGAACCAGAATTGTCCTTATCCCCAAAAAGAAGAAGCCTACAAGACTTGGGGAGTTTAGACCGATAAGTTTGTGCAATGTGATTTACAAAATCATTGCGAAAACTTTGGCCAATAGAATGAAGAGAGTTCTTGGAGATATCATATCCCCAATGCAAGCAGCCTTTGTCCCCAGTAGACTGATATCCGATAATGTGGTGGTGGGGTATGAATGCATTCACACTATAAACTGCAGGAAGAGTGGGAGAGTAAGGTTGGCAGCACAGAAGCTCGACATGAGTAAGGCATACGACAGGGTCGAGTGGACGTTTATCAGGCAGATGATGGAAGTTATGGGATTCCCTTCGATTTGGATAGAAAGGGTGATGAATTGTGTGGAGTCTGCAGCTACTCTGTGTTAATGAATGGCAATCCCCAAAAGGAATCCAAGCCCCATAGAGGGCTAAGGCAAGGAGACCCGCTATCTCCATATATATTTCTTTTGTGCGCTGAATGACTCTCAGTGCTTCTAAATAGGGAAGTATCTCTTAACCAAATTTCTGGAATTAGCATTAACAAGCATTATCCTACTCTAACTCATCTATTTTTTACAGATGACAGTCTTGTTGGGTTTTATGCCCTAAAACTCGTAGATAGTAAATGAAACAAATTAATCGATCTCAATAAAGTGTTATTTGAGTGATTCAGTAATTTAGTTATTGAATAATCGAGTTTGCATTAATAAACCCTAAATCCAATTAACTAAGATCCAAGGTTGTTTAAATGAAACTTGAACTAGTATGTGGGGACATACGGGGATCAGTGTTCAAGTAACAACCTAAAAGGTCTATAGTATAGGGATAAGGCTGGATACCTTATCCTGGTGACACTATGTGATACGACCCACCTTGTATTCGATACAGATGCAATGATCCAAAGCATCCATGTAGGAGACATGCGGGTGGGGATATCCTATGCAACGAGTTTGCATAAGACCGGACCACGAAATAGTAACCACTAGATGTAACGTCGTTAACTAGTTTAGGTTTCTATTTCAATAGGATGACCTAGGTAACTCAATCTCAATCCCGAGTCTGTTATGAACTCCTTTCAGCAGGGATTGTCCTTAGATTTGTATGGGTGAGAGTGGCCAGTTTGCCAACTAAATAATCCTACCATTTCAGGGGCAAGACCGAATGGGGGCTGAGAACATAACAGTACAAGATGGAATTCACTCCTTCCCCTATTGGGGTAAGTAGATATGTGTTCCCTTAAAGGCTGATTCCGGGGCTTGAACAAAGACGCGTCGTCCTCTCCTGGCCCGAGAGGAACTCCTGTTTAGTGGTTGGACCCTAAACAACTTGTTCATTAGAGGGATCAGTGGTACTTAAGTAGATGTGTGTTATCGACCCAACTGGTGTTACGAACACACGTGACGGATTGACTTACTGCATTGGTCGATATCCGTGGACACAAAAATATTCTACAGTGAGAAGAGTGCAGTTGTGGGTCTTTAGTGGAGTGACCCACAGTTAACGAATGTTGACTAACTTGGTTAATGAGTTTAGCAAATTAGTCTCGTATCGTTGGAGCTTCTGATCTGTAGGTCCATTAGGTCCCACTGGTAACTCGTAAAGAGACTTGAGGCAATTAAGTATAAATTGTAAATTGAAAGTGTTCAATTTATTTAGGGGAATCATATAATGTATATTAATACATTATAATATAAAGTTCATGAAACTTTATAATATAATTTTGAATTAATTTCGAAATTAATTCTTGAGAGAAAATATTTGAAAGAGTTCAAATAAGTTTAATATGAATTGGATTCATATTAATTTTAATTTTAATAAAATCCCTAAGATTAAATATATGATATTTAATTGGGTAATTAATTAATTATGGAGTTAATTAATTATTTATTAAAATTAGAGACTTTTTCCTATTCGGAAAAGGCCTTCTTTTTCCTATTAGGAAAAAGTCTTGGCCTTTACTATATATAGGACCCCTGGGGTGGGGTGAAAGGAATCCCATTCATTCTCCTACTCTCAGAGAATTCTCCCAAAGGCTCCCACCAGTCTCCTGCCTCTAGTAGTCTCAGAGTCATACCGGTGTAGCCATAGTGGTAGTGTTCACAATAGTTTGTGATTATTTCATAAGCAGTTGGTGAATTTAATCAGAGTCGTCAACGAGAGTAAGTAACTTGTTACTATATAAATTAGATTTAGATCTAATATTTTTGTATGCTTAGCCTTAATAGTTCTAAGTTTATTGTCAATGTATTGGTATTTTAGATTAAATAAAAATTAATTACGAATCGGTCCCAATCACGCTTCCGCTTTACGGAATTACGGAATTCTAATCCTTCAAGTCTGATATTCTTCAAAGCTTCTAGGGGTGAAGCTGTCAGAATCAAAGGGGGATTGACATTTATGAGAAAGCTTCAGGACCGAAGATCAATATGGAGAAATCAACGTGCATGACGAGCAAAAACGTAGGAGAAGGGAATGCAAAAGAGATAAGTGAGTTGTTCGGGGTGGGGGAATACCTGAGACTCCTCTCCCAAATGGGAAGAAACAAAAAAACAGATGTTCAACAGAGTCGGGGAGAGAGTTTGGAAGCTTTTGCAAGGGTGGAAAGGGAAACTCTTCTCTCTCAGGGGAAAGGAGATCCTCATCAAAGCAATAGCCCAAGTCATACCCAATTATACTATGAGCTGCTTTAAGCTCCCAAATAATATCTGTGAGGAGTTAAATAGGTTGTGTGCCAAATTTTGGTGGGATTCATCAAACCAAAAGAAGAAATGTCACTGGATGGGCTAGGATAAGATGTGTGAGAGCAAAGACAGAGGAGGAATGGGGTTCAAGGACATTCACCTCTTCAACAAAGCGTTCCTTGTTAAGCATAGTTGGAGGATTATTAGAAACCCACAAAGCCTTATGGCAAGAGTACTTAGGGGAAATACTTCCACGATGGGGACTTCCTCAAAGCCAAGGAGGGGAGCAATCCCTCTTTTTCTTGGAGGAGCATAATTTGGGGAAGATCGCTATTCATGGAAGGCTATAGGTGGAGGATTGGAAATGGGGAGAGAATCCTTATAAAGGAGGACCCGTGGTTGGACAGAAGAGGAGCGAGGAAGCCAGTTTGGGTGAAGGACGAGTGGAAGTACAAAAGAGTTATTGATCTCTTAAACGCCCAAGGAGAGTGGAAAGAAGAGTTCGTAAGAGAGGCCTTCCTTCTTGCAGACTCCAAGGATGTGCTGAACATGCCTAGAAGGGGGACAAATATGGAAGATACCATTATATGGAATCAGGACCCCAAAGGAGCCTTCACCGTCAAGAGTGCTTACCATCTGGCTAAAAGCTTAAACTCGAAAGACAGAGCATCGCAATCGGACATGTCAAAGAACAAGGCAGTGTGGAAATCAATGTGGAATGCTTCTTGTCTTCCTAGAGCAAAAGTCATAGCCTAGAAAATTCTCCAGGACATCATCCCTACCAAAACTAATATTTGTAAAAAGGGGGTGGACACTAATATCGTGTGTTGTGTGCGCAGGTCGCAGAGGGAAGACACGGTGCACCTATTCTGGGAGTTTGCCAAGAGAATATGGAATGAATTCTTCCCTAATTCAGCCCTTTTTCTAAACAATTGTAGGAATGGGAGGCAGCCAGTAGACATTTGGGACAACATGCGTAGGATTCTAAGTAAAGAAGACATAGAGAAAGCGATAATTGTCCTATGGACCCTATGGAACGCGAGGAACTCGAGCAATCAAAGTAAAAACTCCCCTGATTTCAGACAAACATGTTGCAATATTAACAAATTCATCGAAGACAGACCTGGGGGGGTCATCTCGAAGCAGAAGCCCTCAAAATTAAAGAGCCTCCTCAATCACCTCTAATGGGAGTCGCCGGAGCCGGAGTGCTGGAAGCTTAATGCAGATGCGTCCTGGAACAAGAAGATGGAAATAGGTGGGCTGGGATGGGCCATACGTGACTCCGAAGGATCTTTGATGGGAGCGAGCTGCAAGCGATTGGACAAAAAGTGGCCGATCAAATACATGGAGGTCAGAGCAATCCTCGAGGGGTTAGATGATTACCTGAATATGGAAGTTAGAGAGCGGATGAGATTCAAGATCGTTGTTGAATCCGACTCCAACGAAGCTATTGACACCTTGAATCGTGAGGTGGAAGACTTAACGGAGATGGCTGGGGTCGTGAACGAACTTAGAGAAAAGGGGGATAATGATTTTGTCGTCTTTGTCAAATGCCCCCGTCTCTGCAACACCCTGGCTCACGATCTTGCACGAGCAGTTACTTCCCATGGCGATTTTGTGTGGAATTGTTATTGCTCTCTTCCGTTAGTTAGGGAAGATGAAATGTTTTGGAGGGAAAATGATTTCCCCAGCTGGTTTTTTTAGGTTGTTTCGAACGTGGTTGTTGTATCTAATTTGCCTTCTTAATTAATAGCATTTATTAAAAAAAAAAAAAAAAGAGTAAACTAGATTTTTAAGTTAAAAAAGATTCCTCAAGTAATACCATGACACACTTAAATGATTCTCTATGGTAAATTCATATTCACAAGGTAAATTCATATCCTTTCCTTCTTTCACATTAAGGATAAACTAATGAACTCTTTTGCATTACTTGCAATCTTCCATCTCCCTAGCAATCTTCCAACTTAACTTCTAATCCAAATTTCCCAATTAACCATCCAAAAGTTTCCCTTTAAATACTCAATTCCCTCATTGTTTATAATGTCAACTCTTTTCTCTCCCTCATCATCTCATAGTTGATTAACAATTTCATTAATTAATTATTGAGGAAAAAAATGGTCCTTTACTATTAAGAAGCTGCCAAAACCCAAGCCCACCAATGTTGAAGAAGCTCAATAGAAATTTCAAAAAATTCAAAACCTTAATCAACAAGAGCTTCAACAAGAGCTTCAACAAGTCTCATACTTCTTCTTCTTCATCCAAACGCTACAAATTCCCTTCACTATCTCTTCCTCTTCCACCGTCTTCGCCGGAAATGTCATCACCGTTGCAACCTTTCTGGCAATCATCGGCGGCACCCGCCACCGCCACCCCGTTTCCTCAAGCACAATCCACCGTTCTTCCCGATCCTTCAAATTTCTTCGCCCCTCACCTTCTTTCCTCTCCCCTCCCCACAAATTCGTTCTTCCAGAACTTCACTGTAAAAAATGGCGATCAGCCAGAATACATTCATCCATATCTAATCAAATCCTCCCTCTCCACCGTCTCAATTTCGTACCCTTCAATGTTTTCCAACTCCGCTTTCGGTTATCAGGTCTTCAATGCCGATTGGACCATTTCTGAAAATCCCTCCTCTGTTTCTCAGAAACCCCATATCATCTCTTCGTTTAGTGATCTCAGTCTCACTCTCGATATTCCCTCCGGTAATCTCCGATTCTTCCTCGTTCGAGGAAGCCCATTTCTGACGTTCGAGGTTTTCAATAATGCCCTAATTTCAATCTCCACCATTCACGCGATTCTCTCCTTTTCGTCCAATAGTTCGTCGACTAAATTCACTGTCACTCTCAACAACAATCAGACATGGCTAATTTACTCATCGTCGCCGATCAATTTGACGCACAGTCTCTCGCAGATTACTTCTGGTGGATTTTCCGGCATCGTACGAATCGCGGTTTTGCCGGACCCACATTGCGAAACGGTTCTCGATCGGTTCTATTCTTGTTATCCTGTTTCAGGTGAGGCAAATTTTAGAAATCCTTCTTGTTTGGAGTATAAATGGGAGAAGAAGGGGTGGGGCAATTTGTTAATGTTGGCACATCCTCTTCATCTTCGTCTACTCTCCAACGAAGATTCCGCTGCCGTTGTTCTTGATGGTTTCAAGTACAAGAGCATTGACGGCGACCTGGTGGGCGTCGTCGGTGGCTCGTGGGTTTTGAATCCTGACCCTGTTTCAGTAACTTGGCATTCGATCAATGGCATTGGAGAGGAATTTCGGAGCGAAATCATCTCTGCGCTTGTGAAAGATGTTGAGGGCTTGAAATCTTCACCCATTACAACAACAGAGTCTTATTTTTATGGGAAATCAATTGCGAGAGCTGCTAGGCTCGCATTGATTGCTGAGGAAGTGAATTATCTAGAGGTGATTCCTGAAGTGAGGAAGTTCTTGAAAGGGGCGATTGAGCCATGGCTGCGTGGGACTTTTAATGGCAATGGGTTTCTTTATGATGGGAAATGGGGTGGCATTTTGACCCAACAAGGGTCTTCTGATTCTGGCAAGGATTTTGGATTTGGAGTTTATAATGATCACCATTATCATATTGGTTACTTTCTTTATGCCATTGCTGTGCTGGTGAAGATTGACCCAGCTTGGGGAAGAAAGTTTAAGTCTCAAGCTTACTCTTTAATGGCGGATTTCATGAACTTGAGTAGGAGATCCAACTCAATGTTCCCGCGTTTGAGATGTTTCGACTTGTATAAACTTCACTCTTGGGCTTCGGGGTTGACTGAATTTGCTGACGGTCGGAATCAAGAGAGCACCAGTGAGGCTGTGAATGCTTACTACTCTGCAGCTTTGATGGGTTTGGCTTATGGAGACACTCATCTTGCTTCCATTGGATCAACACTAACAGCTTTTGAGATTAAGGCAGCTCAAACATGGTGGCAAATCAAGGAAGGGGATAATCTGTATGACACTGATTTTGCAAGAGAAAACAAGGTGGTTGGAGTGTTGTGGTCCAACAAAAGGGATAGTGGCTTGTGGTTTGCTCCTCCTGATTGGAGAGAATGTAGGCTTGGGATTCAGGTGTTGCCTTTATTGCCCATCACTGAGGTTTTGTTCTCTGATGCTGGCTTTGCCAAGGAGCTTGTGGATTGGACATTGCCTTCTTTGGGAAGGGAAGGAGTTGGGGAAGGATGGAAGGGATTTGCTTATGCTTTGCAAGGCATTTTCGATAAAGATGGGGCGTTGGAGAATATCAGAAACTTGACGGGGTTCGACGACGGGAACTCGCTCTCTAATCTGTTGTGGTGGATTCATAGCAGAGGAGGAGAGGAGGAGGGTGAAGGCTTTGGCCGTGGGTGGAAACATTGGTGGTTTAGCCATTAATCTCACATCCGATAGCTGCAATGTGAAACATATTCAGTCTAATCGAATAAAACCAAACCGAATACATTTGAATTCGCCGAAAACGAAACAATCTACAGACTTATATCTTTCACTTGACACATACTGGTACATTGAAACATATAGCTTGTTTTAGGCATTACTGGTGCTGTATTTCTCTACTTTTCAGATTCATTGGAGATGGTCGCTAGAGGAAGAAAGTGCAGTGTGTTTCTTTCATGTAAATTTCTTGTGCAGTTCATCTTCTTTGGCAAGCTTGCATGTGTTTGTTTCAAGGCTGCTGTGTTTGTGCTTGATTCCCTGTTGCTGTTAATGCCACTTCCTTGTGCATTTCATATTGGTTTTATATTCAATAAAAATAAAAGGATGTCTATGTCTTCTTGTTGTGCTAGAAAAAAAAAAAAAATTAACTCTTTAGCCTCGTAGGAGTTGCTCGAAGCTAGGCTCGAGGTTGACGAGTCTCTTCGAGAATTAATGGGGTGGCCTCAGATACCAAGTTATTATAAAATTCAAAAAGAAAAAGAAAAAAAGAAGAAAAGTTTATGTTCATACTTTTTGCTTAGTTGATTCCATTGTTGTGGAATGATTTGATATGGGACTCTTTGTTTCTGTTACTTCAGATTCTCCCTTAAAAAACAAGTTTAGAAACTTGTGTTGGGGATTTGAGATGAACATTTTTAGAATATTTTGATTTTTCATAACCCGTTTCCCAAATTCCCATTTGCATGTTTTTATTCCAATGTTTTATCCAAAACAGGACAACCCAAATTTCAAGTAAAAGAAACAACCCCAAATATCCAAAATTGATTATAGTAATGAGATTGTATATCATAATTATGCAAAAAATAAGTACCTTTTTAATTAAAACAAATGAAGTTGAGAATCATGAAATCTGGTCAGATTTGATTCATAATGTTTTTTTTTTTTCATTTTGTTTGTTTGTGGTAGACGAGATAAGATCGAGTTGATGTTGAAACTGTTACTCTATAATTGACTTATTACCTACCTATGTTGTCATGACATTCAATTTTTATGGCAATCTAAGAAATTTGAGAATTGAAAATAAATTATTTTGAATATTTTTTTTAACATAATACATATGTTTAAGTTACATAAAGAAACAATTAAGTCCTTTTGTAAATAACGTAGGGTTGAAATTCCAAAATGAAAATTACGTATTAACATTAGAATAAATTAAGAGATTTAAAATGATTTTAAGAAATAACTTAGACTCTGAGAAAAAATTCAATTTTATTTTTACAGCTTGATAACTTACTTATCTACCATCTTTTCAAAAAAAAAAAAAAAAAAAAAACTTACTTATCTACCACTTTAAACACTTGTACCATTATGAATGTGGTCTATTATTGATGAGGACAAAAGAAAATTTGCTAATATTAAACTTATGTTAAATAATTCAGAGAAAGTCAACAATAACTAAAGTCATATTTTTATGTATAAGTTTATACCTATCTTAACAAGTATATATTTATAATTTTTTCAAAGAAAAATTATACCGTTCACTCAAATTTTATTTTATATATTTTTTAGAAGGTAAATTCAAAGATCAGTCTTTTAATATATTTAATAAATTTAGGTTGGGAGACTTCAAAGTTTTCAAAGTCTCCTCTATATTCTTCAAACTTAAGAAATTGATTGATTCTCTTGAACTTTAAGCAATACATGAAGCTTATTTGCGCATTTTTTGTAAATTAAAGATTTTTTTTGTCACATTACAAGTTTAATTAGTCAATGAACTTTCATATTTGTTTGTATCGAATAGGTTCCTGTTATGACAGTAATTGAAAATTCAACAAAGGAAGAATGAAAGAGAGAAGAACAACACAAATTTACGTGGTTCACTAACGGTGTGTTAGCTACATCCATGGACAGAGGGAGAGAGTAGTTTTATTAGTGAGGAGAAATCATATACAGATTACAGAGATTAGGACAGATTAGGTTAAGAGGGTTTATATACGACATCATTCTTAACCCTAACAGAAAAGACCCAAAGATAAAGTCCCAAAATGCAAATTACATATCTAATCTCTATATAAAATTTAGTAAGATCCCCGTACTTGGTCATTTGGAGCGCTAGATAACAGATTCAAGGCATATCAAAAATCTCCACCTTGACTTGAATTCTCTCACATATAACAGATGTACCAGATGTACCCAAAGAAAGTACCAGATGCAAATTCGAAAGACACCAGATGTACACAGACTCTCCCTCTGTTTCAGAATGTCCCATAAGGACCATTAACAATTCAGAATATTTAGCAAGTCCAAACAATGTTGGAACTGGCTTGGTCAACCATCAGTAGGGTTGTCACTCGTTCCAACTTTCATCACCTTAATCCTCTTCTCATTTCTCAGGAAATGATATCTAACATCTATATATTTAGTTCTCTCATGATGGACTTGATCCTTGGCTAGGCATATTGCACTCAAACTATCACAATATACAACAACTTGATCATGATATAAACCAAGGTCGCCAACTAGCCCTTTCAACCATATTGCCTTTTTAGTAGCTTCTGTTAGTGCCATATGTAGACCCCTAAACTTGTCCGATATTTTATTCTTTTAATTTATTTTGCCTTTTTTTTAAAAAAAATTATATGAAAGAAAAAAATAGTATTCTAGAATGTTTAATTAGCCAATTCAAATATGATTAAATTTATTAGAAATAATTAAGTCAAATATTTTATTTTAATTAATTGATCTGTCAAATCAAATATTAAGTTTATTTGACAAGGTTAATTAATCAAAATATTTTGTTTCCTTGGAGGATTGATTGACAATTAAAATTTTGTAAATATGGAAGGTGAAATTTGAGTATTTATTTGTTTCCTCTTTTATTTTATTAGATTTTTTTTTAATTTTATTTGATCACCTTCCTAATATGTGATGGTTGGGATTGACTATAAATTGGGAGCCCTCATCCCCTTGCATTTCACGGAGCCTTGGAAGACATCCCTACACGTTTTTACGTTTTTTTTACTAAAAATAGACTCCCCAAATCTCTCTCTTCTCAAAACCCTAGATACACTTTTCTCCTTTTCCCACCTAACTTCCTTTCTCCCACATAGATTTTTTTTCTCTCCTTTTTCTAGCCTCTCCACGTTCTCTCCCTCTCACCATCACCCTCTCCCTCAATTTCACATGACCACTTCTTCAAGTGTTGCATTCCCAACCCAATTGTCACAACTTTCTTGGTGAGTATTTTAAACCTTTGTTCTTAAAATTTTTTCCCCTATGAAATTAATTTTTCCATGTCTTTTTTCTTCTTATACAGTTAGTTTATTTATCGTTTCATTTGCTTTATTTTAGTGTGTTTTTTTACCATTTAGAAAATTATGTGAATATTCTTAGAGAGCATTTAACAATTGCATGCATATTCTCCAATTCTATTTTTTTTTTAATTTTTATTTTGGTGTAGTTAAACCTTTAGATTTGATTATTATATGTTGTTTATGTTAAATTTGTTAATTTTATTTTACAATTGAATCTTGTGTCATTATTTATATTCTAGTCATGTAATTTCACTTAAATTAATATGTAAATACTTTTTCCTAAACCACTGTTTCTTTTGTTATTTGTGTTCAAAAATAAAAAATAAAAATGTCTCTAATGATAAAATCTCAAACTTTTGGGATGCCATTGTTTGAGTTTCTTGAGGTATATGTCTTGGAATGTCGAGATTTGATTTTAATATGTTTTCATTAAAGCAATTGAATTTAATGAAATTTTATTTCTTGTATATTGTAGTTTTTCTCCTTTTTAGATATTTTCTCTCAATTATATGTTTTTTTTATATATATTTTCTTTAAGTTATGAAATTATATTTAATCCATAATTTTCTTGTAAATTTCTTTCCCTTAATTAAATAGTTTCAAAGCAAAAACCATCCAACGATGGAATCCTGAATTTTCGGGATGTCGATATTTGAGTTTCTTGAGGAAAAAAAATTAAAATCTTGGGATGCTGGGATTTGATTTTAATATTTCTTTCCTTATAAAACATAAATAAAAATTATTCATATTTTCCTTTTAAAACTTATTTTTTCAAAAGGAGGATATTTTATAAAAGACATTTTCTTTAAAAGGAATGTACTAAAAGCTCTTGCTAAAATTGTTTTATTGACTTTATTTCCAAAATAATAAATCCATTCAAATTATTTTCCATAAAAATGTCGCTTCTTTAAAAATAAAAATTAATTAAGAGATTTCTTCAAAAATAATTCTTTACTCACACAATTTTCAAAATTAATAAACCAAACGTTTTAAAAAATATATATAAACTTTCCTAGGATGGAAATTAGGAAATCAAGATATTGTCTTTCCTAATATTCTTGAGGTGTGATGAATTTAATTTGGGATGTCAAATTAAATTCATACAAATTTTGAATGGCTTTATGCCACCCATAATTATTGCTCATTATTTATTTAAGGAATAATGATAAGTAAAATATGAGACATTGAAAAATCAATAAAAAATATTCTTTAGTATTTACAATGACCAATTTCCTTAAATAACACAAGAAAAAAAATAAAATTTTGTTCTTTGAATGAGTGTTGTGGGGTGCTAATACCTTCCCCATACACAAAAGACCCTCAAATCCTAAATCTTTTATTTGCAGACCATTTTAGCATATTTTTTGGTGCCCAGTCACACCCTCCAAATCAAGACTGGTGACGACTCCATTTTCCTCCTCTCGGGAACAAAGTCGGCCGCTCCGCGTCGCAAACCCGTAGTGACACCATATACTCAGCTTCAGTAGTAGATAAAGTAATTGTAGGTGCAGAGTTACTTTCCAACTAACAACTAAAATCAAGACATATCAACCGTTCCTAAATTTTAAAACGTATATGTAATAGGCTTTTAAACTTTCAATTTTTTTACTTATAGATTCATGAACTTTAAAAATGTCAAATATGTCTACAAATTTTCAATTTTGTGTCTCATAGATCTCTGACATATTCAATGTTTTCCTAAATTAATAAATATATTAGACATAAAATTGAAATTTGTATTTAATAGGACACTAAAATTTCAATCTTATGTTGAATAAGTTTGTGAATTTTAAAAAATATTGAATAGATCAAGGACCTATGAAATATAAAATTGAAAGTTAAAAAACTTATAAGATACAAAATTGAAAGTTTAGAGACTTGTTAAATACTTTCTAAAGTTCCTGAACCATTAAAACACAAAATTGGAAGTTCAAAAATTTATTAAATACTTTTTATGTTGAATGACTTATTTGATACCAATCTAAAATTTCATACACTGAACTTGTGATATAAACTTTTTTTATCCAAACATTTTATGTAATATTGTTAAAATAGGGGAAAAAAAGGTTAAGAAAAAGGAAGGAAGGCTGATTTTAAAAATTAATGTCTCGTTTAATAACAATTTCATTTTTTATTTTTGGTTTTTGAAAATTATGTTTCTTTTCTCTCAATTTTCTTACCATAGTTTTCATCTTTATTAAGTAGACAACAAAGTTCGTAGCAAAATTCCAAAAACAAAAACAAGTTTTTGAAAACTATATATATTTTAAATTTGACTTGATTTTTGAAAACATGGAAATGATGTTTATAAGCTTCATTTTAACAAACCAAAAATGAAAATGTTATCAAACGGGACCTAAATCTTCATATTCTCCTTGGTCAAGAAAATTTTAATACTAGCTAACTTGGCACATCCCGATCAATAAACTAATGAATATATATATATATATATATATATATATATATATATATATATATATATATATATATATATAGCTTTTTGATGCGCAATTTTGCTATCGCAAGCATGGGTCAAGCAATTTTGCTATTGCCCAATTTTATTTAGAGATAACAACTTAATTATGAAAACTATGATCAAAAGGTAATGCAAATTAAAAGATGAAAATTCAATTGGAAGAATTCTTAGGGATTTGATTTCATCAATTTAGATTTAGGATTAATTAAAATGAATGAATTGTTAACGTGAAATTATTTTATAAGTCTAAGAACCTTAAATCACAAATATATCTCCCGAACACAATTGATTCTCATGCATACAATAAACTTGATATCCCTATCTAAGTTCATTAACATGCAAAGCTTTGTGAGTTTAGTTCTTTTTACAACTTCTAAAGTTATTCTAAATCTCCCGATCTTAGAATTATACCTTAGTCATGCAATTAGTAAAGTCTAAGCTAAATCCTCTCTCCCAAAAAAAATTCAACACTAAATCATTCTACTAGTGGCCAATTAATTGAAAGCATTTAACCATAATCACATGAATAAAATAAAGGCTCAAAACATCCCAATAATCAATCCATAATCTTAAAAGACTACATCAATCCTTAAGAAACACGTCTAGCTACTCATACATTTCGTTATAATTATGATATAAACTAGATATGAAAATGCCATAAAAACTAACTAGAGATAAGGAAAAGTTAAGGAAAAACTCAATTCCGCCGAAAACCGCACGTCCCCGTCACGATCTCCACACGTTCTTGAGTGATTCCCGCTCCTTGACCTTGCTTCAGCTCCCAGAGAAGGTCTCCAATCAATTTTTGGTCTAAAAACTCCCCCAAATTGAACTCCCTTCTCTCGGCCAACATCACATTCTATTTATAAGGAAATTGTCGACAACGTCGAGACGCGACGCTGTCCCTGTTACTGTCCAATTCATGTATGGAAAATAGGTAGCGTCGAGACGCTACCTCTCGGGTTTGCATCCTTTGTAAGCCTCCAATTTTGATTCTTTTTCGTTTCTTTTGCTCTTCTTTAGGTCTCGAGCACCTAATCAACTCCAATTTCTCCAATTCATTCAAAAACTCAATTTCCTACAAAATAAACAATAAAGTGCATAATTTGGCCAAATAATACTCAAAGACTAACTAAAATTGACCGAAAAAATAGCTCGTTATGCGCGTTATCACTCTCGAGAAATTAATTTAAAAAAATCAATATGATTTTTCTTCGAAGTATTTTTTTTTTGGTACAGAAGATCATGATGGAATAAGACACTTTGCTTCTGCTTCAAAATAAATTTCTCCCTTAAAATCATAACGTGACTTCAAATAGATAACGCCCTTCAAAATAAAAGAACATTTGGGGGTGGGGGGATTCAAACCTCTGACCTCATGATCAAGGGTAGATGCCAATTACCGCTAAGCTATGCTCGCTTTGGCAAATATATGTTTTAGTTTAGTTCTTTTAATTTGACATTTTTTCTAAAAAAATGACTTTTATATTTAACCATTTGCAATTATACCCTAATATGGTTGGTTAATGATAAACATAAGACATGATACATAGTGAATTTATGAAAATTTAGAAGATGAAAAAGTCATTTAATCAGAGAAAAAATGCTTATAATTTCTCATTAAAATTTATATGAATTAATTTGGTAGAAATTTCGAGTTTTCATCTTTTAGGTGACTTAATTATTCTTTTTAGATATACACTAAGGGGGTGTTTGGGGCACTGAATAGGTTATAATAACCCCCTTTATTATAACCTATTCAGTGTTTGGGGCATCAACAAAAATAAATGGTGAGGTGGGTTATTTCTACCCCCGATTATTCTATCCATTTTCTACAGTAACTCTCTCCTCTCTTCTTCCATGCGACTCCTTGACTTTTCCGACGACCGCTGGCCGCTGTCGGCCGGCGAAGTTTCCGGCGACTTTTCCGACGGCTGCCGACGACTTTTCCGACGATCGCCGACGACTTTTCCGGCCACCGATTTTTTTTTTTCTTTTTTTTTTTCATATTTCTTCTCATTTTCATTTTGAAAATTATAAAAAATGAAAATAAAGAAAGAAAAAAAACATCGAAGGTTGTCGGAAAAGTCGTTGACAACATCGAAGGTTAACCGACTTAAAAAAAAAAAAAGAACATTCAAACGAAATTCTATTTACCACACTCAAGTTTATTTCAAATGATTTTATTGATAAAAAAAAAACTAACTAATATGATTTTTGAACTAAACATTTACAATTTTTATTTTGGCAATACTAAAAGTTAACTAATATGATTTTTCTATACCAAATTCTAAACTTTTTTGTTTTGTAAAAAAAAAAAAAAATAAAAAATAACCCTAAATCAAAGTGAATCGTATATCCTAAAAAAATCTAGAAAAAGAAAACAATCAGTTTAAACCTTTGATTCAGAACCCCATCTTAAAACAGATCAGCACTCTAAACACAGGCTATTTTATCCCAGACTAAAATAATCTGCATCCCAAACCCAGATTATTTTATCCCAGACTAAAATAATTTGCACCCCAAACACAGATTATTTTATCCCAGACTATAATAATGTGCATCCCAAACACAGATTATTATAACCCCAGACTATTATAATCCCCAGATTATTATAACCACAAGATATTATAACCAATTCAGCGCCCCAAACAGCCCCTAACTCACTAACAATCATGTCACATAGGTTTATATAAACTATTTTTACTATTCCCCCATGAAAATGGTATAATAAAAAAATAATATAAAGTATGGTAAAAGTATTTAATAATGCTTATTCTAAAAGAAAAGGACTTTCATTTGAAAGCACTTTTTTCTTCAAAAACTTATCCCAATTTTTTTTTAAAGTCGTTTATATTTGATACATCAATTTCTATTTAAATAGTTATAAACCGTTTACTAACTAATTTTGTTTGTAATGAAAGTACTATTAATAGGTATTATCCAATCTTTATCATATGATGTCTTTGAAAATTATTTTTAATGAGGGGTTGTTTGGGGCACTGAGTTGGTTATAATAGCTGAGGGTTATAATAGTCTGGAGATTATAATAGTCTGGGTGTTATAATAGTCTGTGTTTGGAGTGCAGATTATTATAGTTTGAGATAAAATAGTCTGTGTTTGGGGTACAGTGTTTGGGATGCAGATTATTTTAGTATGGGTTAAAATAGCCTATGTTTGGAGTATTGATCGGTTTAACATGGGGTTCTAAATCAAATGTTCAAGCTGACTGTTTTTTTTTCCTGACTTTTTTTTTTTTGTTTATTTTCCTCATACAACTTTGTACTCCAAATATTAATAAAAAAAAATATGGGTTTAGTTGTAAAAAAATAAAGTTTTGGGTATAAGGGTTAAATTATGTGTTTAACTTAAAAGGAAACAAAAGTAACCTAAAGTAAGAGTTGATTTTCTTTGTTTTAGAGTCATGGTTTTTTCACAAAATAAGTCATTTTATGATTTCATATAGAAAAACCATATTTGTTTCATTTTTGTATTTCCAACATAAAAATGGTAAATGCTTATTCAAAACTCATTTTACCTTCATTATCAAAAGAATCAAATAAAATAGAAATCACATAAAATAAAAACTTGAGTAGTATTTTTTTAAAATTATTATTATCACGGTAAACTTAAATACGATAAGTACAATTTGGAATGAAAAATATGGTACGATGAAGGTAAACATTTATATACTTCATTATCAAAAGTAATTATGTAATAAAACTCCATATTTATATATGTACAAAGACAACCTAGTATCTAACTCTCTAGAAATTTTTCGACTTTTCCGACAACCACCAACAAATTTTTCGACGACCGAAATTTTTTCCCCCCTTTTTACCTTTTTCATTTCTTCTACCTCTTTTCTTTTTTTTTTTCTTTATGTTCGTTTTTTATATTTTTCGAAATGAAAATGAGAAGAAAGATTTTTTAAAAAAAAGGTCGCCGGAAAAGTCGTCCGTGATAGTCAGAAAGTCGACGGCGGTCGCCAGAAAAGTTGTCGGAAAAGTCGTCGGTAGAAAAGCCAATGAGTCACATAGAAGAAGAGAGAAGAGAGTTACTGTAGAGAATGGATAGAATAATTGGGTGGGTTGAATAGTGGTTACTGTAGCAACACGGAGAGGAAAAATAACCCACTTCACCCCTTATTTTTGTTGATGCCCCAAACACTGGGTGAGTTATAGTAGGCCCCACTATTATAACCAACATAGTGGGCCAAACGACCCCGGAGTGTTTTACTATATCGATTACTTTGAAATAGTAAATGGTTGATTGAAATAAAATTTAAAAAAATATACTAGTATTTCTAGAAAATTTAAAATAATTCCCTTGCCCCCTCTAAAAAAAAAATTGCCATCATACACATCAAGTTAACTAATAGGGATTTTCGTACGGATGACCCATTAAAATAGGCGAAAATGATAAATGTCTCACCTTTTCAAAACAAGGATATATGTCATTTTGCTTGCGTCAGCATCCCTAGTAAAACTACCATTTTACTCTCTATTCTAACCTCGCTCTCTCTCGCTACTCTTGCTACTCTCGCTCTAGCTTCTCGCTCTCTCTCTAGTTTCTCTCTCCAATCTCTCACCCTCTCTCCAATTTCTCTCTCCAATCTCGCTCTTGCTCCTTGCTCTCGCTCACGCTTCTTGTTTCTCGCTCTCGCTCTCCCTCTTTCCAATTACTCCCTTCTATCTCTTACTCTCTCTCTAATTTCTCTCTCCAACCTCTTGCTCTCTCTCCAATCTCGCTCTTGCTCCAACCTCTAGCTCTTAAATGCCTTAATGCGCGTTTTATAGATAGTAAAATGATAATTTTGCTAGGATGATGATGTAAGCAAAAGGGCATATATCCTTATTCTGAAAAGGTAGGACATTTTTCATTTTGGCCTCTCAAAATGGGTCATCCACGCAATTGTTTCTTAACACTAAATATTAATGACTACTACAAATTTGACCTTTATTGACGCTTGTGTAAAAAAAGCGTCAATAAACGTAATTTTTGTACTTTAAAATAAATTATTAATAGATATATTGACGGTTTTATGATATCAAGAAATTATCTGGTTTATGTTGACGGGTAAAAAACGTCAATAAATGTGATTAAAAACGTACTTTACGTAGATTTTCGTCCAACTCCGCCTTTTCACATAGTTGACGGACAAAAAACATCAATGAAAAGGGTTTTGTTGACGGTTTTTATTGACGCTTTTTAGCTGTCAATGAAAACTCCATTCATTGACGGCTAATAAGCGTCAATAAACATTGCTATATGGACGCGTAATAAACGTCAATATTAATGGGGTTTTCTTGACGGGTATTAAACGTAAAAAAAACAGGTTCTTTTTATTTTGAAAAGTGCACATTTTATTGTTTCAAAATTAGGTCATTTTGGATCAATTTTAGGTAAATTGAAGTTAAGCGAGTGGAACTAAGTTAATTAAAATTCGGGGTTCTGTTTAGGTTTCGGTGTTGTTGTCATGGGTCTCTATTTGTAACGTCCTAAATTTTAGGTAAATTAATTCTCTTTTTTTTTTTTAATTTAATTCCGGGTTAATTTCGCTCTCTTTTTGGTTCTTGAATTAAGCAATTTGAGGGAAAAATTCTCTTTAAAGTTTAATTCGAGAGGAAAATTTTTAATTGGAAAATTAGAATCAAACCTAGTTTCGTTTAATTAAGTTTCCTAATCGAAATTTAGTGGAGAAGGGGAGGTTGGAATAAGTAAATTTTAGATTTTTTTTTTCTTTTAAAAAAAGGTAAGCTTTAGAATTTATAAAAGCAAAATTGGAGCTTAATGGAAGAAAAAAAAGGAGAGAAATTAAAGAAAAAGAAAGAAATTGTTATTAAAGTTGAGTCTTCCTTTTTAGATGTGGTTCACGCAACCCTAAGAGAAAGAAATTGAAATTTTCTCCCTTCCAATGAATTTTCTCCCTCACCCTCGCTCTCTCTCTCTGTGTAAGATCATCACTGGCAGCCCGACGACGTCGCCACAGCCATGACGCCGAGTTTGCCGCCGCAGGAACGTTGTCGTTTCGCCGCACATCGCCGCAGTTGGTTGCGATTCCGAGCGTGGGTATTGTCACTGTTTTAATCGCCACTCAGTCCTTCCCCATCGTCGTCGGTGCAATCGCCATCCAGCTGCCAGCTGCCGCTGATTGTTTGTACAATAGAAAGTATCTCTATTCGCGTTGGTTTGGTCGAATCTGGTAAGATGTAATGCCTTATTGAAGTTTTAAGCAATTTCCTTAGGAATTAAAACTAACCCACATGTTCCCCATCTTGATTTTAGACTCTTGGTCATGTCCCCAATGATTGAATTCAAATATCGAGCAATCTAAGTTGCTGTCCAGCAAGAGAATTGTGATTTTGGTGAGTTTTTCTTCTCCGTTTAAGCCTCGTTAGCAATTATTTTTACTAATTAGAGTTGACCCATGATTGTTTGGATAAATTTCAGCATTTGCCATTAAATTTTGACACCGTATACACGTAGTTTCGCCCTAATGAAGTTTTGTCCAGCTACTGTCCGGATAGTTTTTAGTGAATTTCCAAGGGTAAAGGCCCTCCTTACACTAAATTGGGTTTAAATAAAATTATTGGATTAAGTTGTCTAATTTTGGAAAAGTCCTCGTGTGTACTTGTAGACATTTTTGCACAAGGACTAAGAGCATCATTGGATTAAGAATTTGAGTAAAATTCTTCTACATACTTGTAAGTGACTTTACTATTGAATTTTTATTGGGAGCTTGTATTGATCTTTTATTTGTGGGGTTTCTTTCTAGGTTTTGTTTTTTTTGTTTTTAGTTTGAGGATTTTGGAAATTTGTTCTTCAGGTTTTGGAAACAGAGGATTAGGCTTTGATGTTAGGTTTGAGTGAGGGGTTTTAATTTTGAGGGATTGAGAGTTTCTTTCTTTCAGGGTTTTGTTTGCTTGTGATTTTCTGTATGTGAATATTTTGTTTGGGGAATTGAATGGAAGACCGAGAGATATTGAAATAGAGTTAATGTTGCACAAGTTGTTTCTTTCAAATGCTAAAAAGAATATGGAAATAGTCTTCTTGTTTGATCATTTTATTTGAAGAGTATTTTTGCACGATCCCCTCCAAAATCGATGTTGGGTATTTAAGAAATTTACATTATGTAGTACACTATTAAAAATAAATTTTCAGATTGAGATAGAGCTATTTATGAAATGTTTATGTTGTGATAAATTTGACATTATATTCTTTATATATGTTTTATCACATTTTGTTAATTTTTTAAAATGATCTAATTAGGAATGTCAAAAGTTTAGGTATTTATTTAGTTGTATTGTATTTCATATGTGAGAAATGTCTAACTATATAAATAGGTGAGGACTATGTTATCTATTACCTCCTTCCTAGTTTCTCTTGTGACCTGTTCTGTTTAGTTTGGTAAGTTGAGATGACATTGTTGATATCTAAGTCATGTTTGGTTCATGGCTATGTTGGACATTTCCAAAATAAGGTTCTCAGAAATGTGTCGTGTTGTTTGTGTCGTATGGGAGAGTTTCTAGCAAGAAGAGTTAGAATGTATTCGTACCCCCCGCACCGCCAGTTTCTTCTTCACACAACCCTGTTTTCTTCTTCGCGCAAGCAACAGGAGTCGTCTCTCCATGCGACGCATGACCAACCACCGCAACGAAGCGTTTCGGCTTTTTTGGTAAGTTTAGCCTCGACCCACTCGATTTCTTCATTTTTCAGCTTATGCCCATGTAGTTTTAGACTTCAAAATTGTTCTAGATCATGACCCATGCTTATCTTTATATACATTGTATTGTCTATTTAATATTATCATCTCAGGACTTTTCTTACTCGCATGTATCCTAATGTCAGATATACTTGGGGCTAGCTCAATGCAGGGGTAATAGATAAACTAACCGAAAATGCATATACACATCTAACTGAATCTGATTTTTATGCTGAAGCGAATTTTTAAGTAGATTACTTCGTATAGGACATATGTGAAGGATTGATCTTTTAATTGTCGTAAGTGTCTAGATATATTTGGTTTTAACTTAGAAAAGGATTATATATAATCTAAGCATTACTTTTCTTTTCACTATGAGTTTGTCCATTGTGGCACAATGTCCTCATCTTCAGTGTTCGATGAGTCCAGCTAGGGTCAATAAATTGATTCTTGTATCAGTTCATATGGTTTAGTGGGTATATATGTATTATCATGTAACTAATGTGCCTGATAAGAGATTTTACCGTTTTATACTCAGGCTGCTAATTTTGAAGCTGAAGCTTTTGGAATGAATGATGGCGAATTTCAACTGACAAAGCATGATCTTTCCTCTAAAGAACATGGAAAATATAGTGGTTCTTTCTCTTCTCTTTTCTTCTCCTTATTTGATTGAACTCTGCTTTAAATATACTTATTTTCTCGTTGCAGCATGTGGTCTATGTTTGCTATAAATACATGTCAAAGTTTTCAACCAGAAGAAACTTGTGTTGGTTAAGATTTTGAAAATATAGTTTTTGTTTATTTTGACAATTATGCCAATTGAGATTTAGAAAACTATAAGATCTTGAATGATTCTTTGTCATATATATAAAAAAAAAAGATCTTGAAGGATGAGGAAAGAACCTTTGATAGTGTTTCTTTTAACCCTCTTTCTCTTTGTAGCCCTCTCTTATTGCTAAAATGCCCCTCTTTCACAATTGTAGTACGAGGATCAACCGGGGAAGTTTTTTTTTTATTTATTTATTTGTAATCTCCTTTTGTTTGGGGTTTGGCTTTCCTTTTTTTCTTTTCTTCGTAATTTCATCATATGCATGGAATTGTTTCTTCTCAGACAGATTCAGTAAATTATGTTGGGTCTTCCTAGCTCTCTATTTTCATTAACACTAAAAAGATATGGTTTCATGTCTTTTGGGTTTTTAAACTATAAGATGTGATTTTGAAAGTTTATGCTGGTTAAGTTGATAGATGCTGATTTTTACTTCTAAATCATAAATTGGTAAACTTCTTGTCTCAACAATATGTTGATTTATTACACGTGTTGAATTATATATGTAGTGTGTTCAACAATCGGGATCTACGGAGTGTGGATATTACATAGTATCCCATAGGAGCAGAGTGATTACAGATGTGGTACTAATCGATTTAGCCTTGTATTCAACTTAATCTTTTATATTTATTATAATTTTTGTAATGTAGTATGTTTACTTAATTTTTTTTTGTTTGCAGTTGACGAGAGGAAATGCATTTAGCCAATCAGAATTCGATGAGATAAGAGTTGAATTATGTGAATATGTAGCACAATACATGTGATGATTGTTTTCTAATGTTATACTTAGTTTTTTTAATTCGTTTTTTAGACAACTTGCTAGACACTGTGATATGTTCTTAGTTTAATGAAATTAATATTATGACTGACTTAAGTTGTGTTCTTAGATATCTTTTTCGTTAATGAAATCTATTATCTCATTATGATTTCACGTTTGGTTGAAATTATGATTCATTTGATTCTATATTTCTATATGAACAATAATGTGTTTGTTATGAGATCTGACTCGTACTATTTATACTTGAGTTTTGGTGTTACTTTCATATAATGTATTAAACATGTCATGTTATTGTCAAGTGAAGTGAAGGTTGTATTCTGGGTTTAGAAGTGCATATTTCTGTTCTTTTAGGTACCCAAAAATTTTTGCTTAGTTATAATTACGTCGTTATACTGTCGGATTTTTGGTAAATCAAACTTGGTTAAAGGGTAAAATTTAGTAATGCCCTCTATATTATGTTGAATTTTGGAGGCATTACAATTGGTAGCTAGCTACTATTGTGTAAATGCAGGTTGCAACGCAGGGGTAAAAACCATGTGAGTTTTTTTTTTTTTTTTTTTTTTTTTTTTTTTTTTTTTTTTTTTTTTCCAAATATGTATCGTTGACGGTTAAAAAACGTCATAACAAACACCATAATTGACATATATTAACCGTCAATGAAAATACACAATTTGACAATTTAATACGGTAACTTGATGGCTAATAAACGTTAATAAAATGATATATTGACAGCTCATAAGCGTCAATAAATATATATATTGACATTTTTGATCTTATAATTGACATTGAAAAAACGTCAACATAAGTTGATATTGACGGTTTATAAATATCAATAAATATGACAACATTGACGCTTTATGGATATCATTGACGAATAAAACGTGTCAATAATACGATTTGTTGATGGCTAGTAAACCTCAACAAAGGTGCCTACGTTGACGCTTTATGAATATCATTGACGGATAAAACGTGTCAATAATGTCTTTGTTGATGGCTTATAAACGTCAACAAAGACATCTTCATGTCCTATAAGCGTCAATGAAAACAGTAATATTGACGCTTTAGTTTTATTGATACCACTTCAGTTGACTTCTAAAAAGCGTCAATGAAAGTGATAGTTGATACTTTTTAGCCGTCAACAAATGCCAAATTTGTAGTAGTGTATATGATTTTTTTTAGACAATATTAATGACTTTTAAAACTGTTATATTATATTTTGTAAAAATAAAAAAATAAAAACCCTACACTTATAAGTAATCTTAAAACTATATATTTAAGAGGTTAAATTACAAATGTAGTCCATGAACTTTCAAGTTTGTGTCGTTTGGTTCCTGAAAAAACTTGTTACACAATTTGCTTACCGCAAGTGTACGGATCAAGTAATAATATAGTGTTTTTGTAATTAAACGAGTGTCGTCCTCTGGATTGGTTTTCTAGCAAATTAAGTATCGCGAATAATCTTGTCCAATTTTATTTAGGGAGCAAAACTTAAAGATAAAGATAAATTTAAAGACAAAAAGCATAAAATAAAGGTGGAGACTCAAATGGAAAGACTCTTAGGGAATTGATTTCACCTATTGGAGTTGTGGATTAATCGCTAGAATATGTGAACATGCAAAGATTCATAAATCTAGGACAAACTATTGTCATAGCTATCTCTCCCGAGCATAACTAATTCTTATACATGTAATAAACCTAATATCCCTATCTAAGCTCATTAACATGCAAGACCTTAAGTCTAATCCTTTAACGATTTCTAAGACTATCTCTCATCTCCTGATCTCAAGATTATCTTAGTTATGCATAACGCGATCTAAACTAAATCCCCTCTCTCGAGCAAGACTTAGAGAAAACATCATTCAATTCATGGTCAATGAATCAAAAGCATTAAGAGTAGAATATGCATAAATGAATTCAAAACAATACATAACCAAGAAATAATCCATCGATGCCCAAAGGGCTACATCAATTCCTAAGACGATCAAGCTAACTACTCATAGTCAAAGAACTACAAATAAAACTTGAAAGGAAAGCCATAAAAACAACAAGAGGTAAGTGAAAGAAAAGAAAAACTCTTGAATACGTTGAAACCGACACGTCCCTGTCACGATCTCCACGTCTTCAAGCTTGGTTCCCACTCCTTGGCCTTGCTTCAGCTCCCACAGAAGGTCTCTAGTCGAAATTAGGGCTAAAATCTAACCAAATGGACTCCCCTAATCCATAGCACAAAAGATTGTATATATAGGAAAATTGTCGGTAGCATCGCGACGCTGTCCCTGCCATCGCCAAAAACAGAAAAGGACAACCAGCGTCTTGACGCTAGCTCTCGGGTTTGCCTCAAACTTAAGCCTCCAACTTTGATTCTTTTTGTTTCTTTTGCTCTTCTTTTGGTCCCGAGCACCCGATCAACTTCCTACTTCAACATTTTCTCCAAGAATTCATTTCCTATAAAATAAACATTAAAGTGCATTAAAATGGCCAAAATTACTCAAAGACTAACTATAATATATCGGGAAACATAGCTCGTTATGCGCGCTATCAAACACCCCCAAACTTAAGCTTTTGCTAGTTCTCGAGCAAACTAAAAATTAGACATCGATTGTAGAAGGATGCAACAATACACAACTTAATCCTCAAGGCTCAAAAGTCAATAAACAAGCAATCAAGAGACTTGCACATAAGGCCCAATGAAGGAGACAAATCAGAATTTTTCCAAAATTAACTTGCACAAGAGAGATCTAACTTAATTAGATTAGACTCTACTAGCTCGGGATTGGATTATTACACTCTCAACTCATCTTCCCTCTACACTGTCACTAAGGATTTACTAATGAGTCACTAGACAAATTAGTTGGTTTTTATCCGTACCTAGGTGCTTTAAATTTAAGATTGAATCAAGCATTTATAAGTGACACTAGCTTTCACACACCTATTGTAGGGACTCATAACCCGAGTTTAACCCTTGGTTGACCTAACTAATCACAACAGGGGTAGCTCTTTTTGAACATTATTAAACATTGCATAGAGCACTCATGACATGTCATTATTTTTCTTTCAAGAGTAAAAGCAAGAATGATGTTTCTTTTCAAGCATGATAAGCATATATTCTTTTCTTTCCTCCTAGGCAAGATTAAACATGCTAATTTGCAAAAATAAACTCTTTAGCTCTTCCCTACACCTATCAAGGTGAAAATAAACATATGAACCTAATAATTCACTCCTAAGCATTCAAGTCCAATTCTAAACCAAGGAAAATACTCTACTAATGCAAGACATCTCCTAGAAAATACACCCTAAATTAAGACCGAACAATTTTTCCACAATATTAATTTAACTAAATATGTCAATCCCTGCAACGGCGCCAAAAACTTGTTACGCAATTTGCTTACCGCAAGTGTACGAGTCAAGTAATAATATAGTGTTTTCGTGATTAAACGAGTGTCGTTCTCTGGATTGGTTTTCTAGCAAATTAAGAACCGCGAATAATCTTGTCCAATTTTATTTAGGGAGCAAAACTTAATGATAAAGATAAATTTAAAGACAAAAAGATTAAAATAAAGGTGGAGACTCAAATGGAAAAATTGTTAGGGAATTGATTTCACCTATTGGAGTTGTGGATTAATCGCTAGAATATGTGAACATGCAAAGATTCATAAATCTAGGACAAACTATTGTCATAGCTATCTCTCCTGAGCATAACTTATTCTCATACATGTAATAAACCCAAAATACCTATCTAAGTTCATTAACATGCAAGGCCTTAAGTCTAATCCTTTAACGATTTCTAAGACTATCTCTCATCTCCCGATCTCAAGATTATCTTAGTTATGCATAACGCGATCTAAACTAAATCCCCTCTCTTCCGAGCAAGACTTAGAGAAAACATCATTCAATTCATGGTCAATGAATCAAAAGCATTAAGAGTAGAATATGCATAAATGAATTCAAAACAATACATAACCAAGAAATAATCCATCGACGCCCAAAGGGCTACATCAATTCCTAAAACGATCAAGCTAACTACTCATAGTCAAAGAACTAAAAATAAAACTTGAAAGGAAAGCCATAAAAACAACAAGAGGTAAGGGAAAGAAAATGAAAACTCTTGGTTCCCACTCCTTGGCATTGCTTCAGCTCCCATAGAAGGTCTCTAGTCGAAATTAGGGCTAAAATCTAATCAAATGGACTCCCCTAATCCGTAGCACAAAAGATTGTATATATAGGAAAATTGTCGGTTGCGTCGTGACGCTTGAAGGAATGGAATTCCGTAATTCCGTAAAGCGGAAGCGTGATTGAGACTGATTCGTAATTAATTTTGTTTAATCTAAAATACCAATACATTGACAATAATCTTAGGACTATTCTAAATTTATATTAAGGCTAAGCATACAAAAATATTAGATCTAAATCTAATTTATATAGTAACAAATTACTTACTCTCGTTGACGACTCAGATTAAATTCACCAACTGCTTGTGAAATAATCACGAACTACTGCGAACACCACCACTATGGCTACACCGGTATGACTCTGAGACTTCTAGAGGCAGGAGACTAGTGGGAGTCTAGAGGGTTCCTTCAGGAGAATTCTCTGAGAGTAGGAGAATGAATGAGATGCCTTTCACCCCACCCAAGGGGTCCTATTTATAGGAAAAGGCCAAGACCTTTTTCTAATAGGAAAATGTCATGAATAAGATCAAATCTATTATCTTATTCATATCTAATTTTAATAAATAATTAATTAATTCCATAATTAATTAATTACCCAATTAAATATCACATATTTAATCTTATGGATTTTATTAAATTATTTATATTAATATAAATCCAATTCATATTAATTATTTGAACTCTTTCAAATATTTTCTCTCCAGAATTAATTTTGAAATTAATTCAAAATTATATTATAAAGTTTCATAAACTTTATATTATAATGTATCAATATACATTATATGATTCCCCTAAATAAATTGAACACTTTCAATTTATAATTTATACTTAATTGTCTCAAGTCTCTTTACGAGCTACCAGTGGGACCTGATGGACCTACAGATCAGACGCTCCAATGATACAAGACTAATTGGCTAAACTCATTAACCAAGTTAGTCAACATTCGTTAACTTTGGTTCACTCCACTAAAGACCCACAACTGCACTCTTCTCACTGTAGAATATTTCTGTGTCCACGGATATCAACCAATGCAGTAAGTCAATCTTTCACGTGTGTTCGTAACACCAGCTGGGTCAAAATACCGTTTTACCCCTGGGTTACCTCTGGTTCCTTAAGTATCACTGATCCCTCTAATGAACAAGTTGTTTAGGGTCCAACCACTAAACAAGAGTTTCTCTCGGGCCAGGAGAGGACGACGCACCTTTTTTCAAGTCCCGGAATCAGCTCTTAAGGGAACACACATCTACTTACCCCAATAGGGGAAGGAGTTAATTCCATCTTGTACTATTATGTTCCCAGCCCCCATTCGGTCTTGCCCCTGAAATGGTAGGATTATTGAGTCGGCGAGCTGGCCACTCTCACCCATACAAATCTAAGGACAATCCCTCTTGAAAGGAGTTCATAACAGACTCAGGATTGAGATTGAGTTACCTAGGTCATCCTATTGAAATAGAAACCTAAACTAGTTAACGGCGTTACATCTAGTGGTTACTTTTTCGCGGTCCGGTCTTATGCAAACTCATTGCATAGGATACCCCCATGATAAGTCCAATTTATTATACACTTAGAATCTCCCAATTTTCTTATCTTAGTTAAATTCCTTGCGAAAAATGCTTTAAAATGAGTATAATATGTCT
Source organism: Luffa aegyptiaca (assembly GCA_017139565.1). NCBI lineage: Eukaryota > Viridiplantae > Streptophyta > Magnoliopsida > Cucurbitales > Cucurbitaceae > Luffa > Luffa aegyptiaca. Next base: position 40,715,232 of record CM029403.1, read on the forward strand.
ATAGGTCCTCACCGGAGCTTTGGAAGCAATTCGGGGCTAAAACGAGCGAAACCGGAGTGTAAAATGACATTTCTGCTCCTGGAGCCGTTGGAGCGTCGAGACGCTATCGTTGAAGGGTCGGGACGCTGCTCAAATAAGGAAAAGGCGTGGGCGTGAAGTTTCAGCGAGAGCGTCGCGACGCTACAGCCTTAGCGTCGCGACGCTACGAGTGATTCACAGATTTTTTCCATAATGAAGGCATAGCGCAGCGACGCTGTGTCCTAGCGTCGCGACGCTAGACAATTTTCCAGAATCGTTTTTTCCAATTTTGGCCAGAATTTTTCCTTGTTTGAAGACCCAATTCAGCACCATTCTACCACGAATTGAAGGCCAAGAAACTCTATAAATAGAGGCCTTTGGTGTAGGTTTAGAATCATCCCTTTCATCCCTCAAATCATCCCTCACTACAATTTTGTAGCCACTTTTCTCTCTAGTTTCAAAAGTTCTTTTAAGTTTTCTTAGTCCATGGATCGGTTGATCGAGCCTCGAGCTTGGAGGTGCTTGTCTTGAAGGGATAAAAGCCCCACGCAGCGGAAAGTATTACCGAGCCTACTCAGAGTCTTAGATTCTAATTGAAATACCAATACAATTTGCAAAATATTACAGCAATAAATCTCTATTTAAAGGGCTGTACATATGTTGGGTTTAATGTCCTATAAACTCGTAGTTTGTAAATCATTAAACATATTCTATTTCCAATAAAGACGTTATTTAGGTTATTCAGTAAAAGATGTTATTGAATATGTAAATTGCGAATGATTAACCTAAATCCAATAAACTAAGGGGCTGTTTGGGGCGCTGGGTTGATTATAATAGCTGGAGGTTATAATAGCTGGGGGATTATAATAGTCTGGGGGTTATAATAATCTGTGTTTGGGGTGCATATTATTATAGTCTGGGATAAAATAGTCTGTGTTTGGGGTGCAGATTATTATAGTCTGGGATAAAATAGTCTGTGTTTGGGGTGCAGTGTTTTGGGATGCAAATTATTTTAGTCTGGGTTCAAATAATCTATGTTTCAAGCTGACTGTTTTTTTTTTTCTTGACTTTTTTTTTTGTTTATTTTCCTCATACAACTTTGTACTTCAAATATTAATAATAAAAAAAAGGTTTAGTTGTAAAAAAAATAAAAGTTTTGGGTACAGGGGTTAAATTATGTGTTTAGCTTAAAAGGAAACAAAAATAACCTAAAGTAAAGGTTGATTTTCTTTGTTTTAGAGTCATGGTTTTTTCACAAAATAAGTCATTTTATGATTTCATATAGAAAAACCATATTTGTTTCATTTATGTATTTCCAACATAAAAATGGTAAATGTTTATTCAAAACTCATTTTACCTTTATTATCAAAAGAATCAAATAAAATAGAAATCACATAAAATAAAAACTTGAGTAGTATTTTTTTAAAAATTATTATTATCACGGTAAACTTAAATACGATAAGTATAATTTGGAATGAAAAATATGGTACGATGAAGATAAACATTCATATACTTCATTATCAAAAGTAATTATGTAATAAAACTCCATATTTATATATATGTACAAAGACAACCTAGTATCTAACTCTCCCTAGAAATTTTATGATTTTTCCGACGACCACCAACAAATTTTTCGGCGACCGAAAATTTTTCCCTCTTTTTTCCTTTCATTTTCTTCTACCTCTTTTTTCTTTCTTTATTTTCGTTTTTTATATTTTTCGAAATGAAAATGAGAAGAAGATTTTTTTTTTTTTTTTAAAAAAAAAGTCGCCGGAAAAGTCATCGGTGATTGCCGGAAAAGTGGCCGGAAAGTCGACGGCGGTCGTCGGAAAAGTTGTCGGTGGTCGCCGGAAAAGTCGTCGACCGGTCGTCGGTAGAAAAGTCAATGAGTCACATGGAAGAAGAGAGAAAAGAGTTACTGTAGAGAATGAATAGAATAATTGGGGTGAGTTGAATAGTGGTTACTGTAGCAACACGGAGGGGAAAAATAACCAACTCCGCCCCTTATTTTTGTTGGTGCCCCAAACACTGGGTTGGTTATAATAGCGGGGGCTATTATAACCAACACAGTGGGCCAAACGGCCCCTAAGATCCTTGGCTATAAAATGAATACTTGAACTATATGTAGGGACATATCATAGGATCAAGTTCAAGTTTATAGTCAAAATAGTCTATAGTATAAGGATAAGGTTGGGTATCTTATCCTGGAGACACTATGGACGCGGCCCACTTTGTATTAAGTACAAACGATGAGATCCTAAATCGTTCATGTGGTGACATGCGAGTGGGGGCGTCCTATGCAATGAGTTTGCATAAGACTGGACCACGAAATAAGTCACTTTCCTTTCTAACGCCGTTTACTGAAGAAACTGACTATTTCTCATAGATGACCTAGGTAACTCGTTCTTAATCCTGAGCTATCTATGAACTCCTGTTTATGCGAGATTATCCTTTGATCTGCATGGGTGAGAGTGGCCAGCATCGCCGACTCGACAAGCCTACCATTTTGGGGATAAGATCGAATAGATAGCTGGGGACATAGTTTCGCAAGACGGAATTCACTCCTACCCATTTCAGGGATAGCAGAGAGGTTGTTCTCTTAAGTACTAACTCCAGGACTTGAACAAGGGGCCCCACCCTCTCGTTGGATCGAGAGGAACTTAGGTTTGATGGTTGGACCGCAAACCGATTGTTCATTAGAGGATTAGTGGAACTTAAGGAACAAGAAGTACTATAGGGGTGTAACGGTTATTTGACCTAGCTATAGCTACGAACAACCTGTGAAGGAACGACTTACTAAACATGGTTAAATCAAGTGGACGGAAATATATCTATAGTGAGGGGAGTGCAACTATCGGGCTATAGTGGAGTGTCCCGGTAGTTAACGAATGTTGGATAACTTTGATAATGAGATTAGTCGGTTAGCCTCGAATCGTTGGAGCCCATGATCTATAGGTCCATTAGGTCCCCCTACTAGCTCATATCGGAATAAAGCTTAGAATATTTTGATAGGAAACTTTGAATCGTTCAAAAACGGGAAATAGGGTTTTATCGTAAAACATGTTCGACACAATGATTTAATTATGAATTAAATTAGGAATTGAGAGATGAGGTATTTAAAAGTGTTTTAAATACCATATATATGTATTAGGAATCATATATAATTCATGGCATTAGGTGATAAAGATTGATTGGATCAATCATATCAAAATTACTTGGAAATGTCCCAATTAATTGCCTAGAAATCAATTTCAATTTTGAATTGAATTTGAAATGAATTGAAAGCTGAAAATTCACAATTAGGATTCAATTCATAGTGGATTTAGTGGTTTTTCCACTCTTGCATAATGATACATATTGGAAAACAACACAAACATGCATTAGATGCATGTGTTGTGAAGTAGACACCTAGAATCCACTTTGAGTTGCATCTTGACCATGTGGCTAAGTGTCATGAAGCTTGTCTTTGCATGGGAAAGGTCTATAAAAGGGGCTTGAATTAGATTCAAGAAGGGTAGCAAGCTTTCATTTAGTGTTATGTTGCAAATTTTTTCCCTCAAATTCTCTCTCATTTCATCTCCTTCCAAAAGCTTGTACCATCAAGCATTCCCTTCCTATTTCTTTCTTCTATAGACTCCCACAAGTCTTTCTAGGCTCAAGAGAATAGTAGGGAAGACACTAAAGGTTGTCCAAGAGAAGTTGGAGAAAGATAATATCACAAGGAGTTCCTTAGAAGTGAGCATCAAAGAGGTTGGTACTCATTTACTCTCTTTTCTACCCTTTCTAGAACATGCATGCTTTAGGAGTAAAATTGAATGTCTTAAGTGCTTTCGATCTTCAATTGCTTCCGCATGTGTTATATGAACACCTTCAACATAGACTATAAACATGCTAAAAAAAACAACTAGATTGATCCTAGTGATCAAGGATTTCATAGAAAACTTACTTTTGTAGAAAGCCTTGATCAATTCCCTTTTTCTTGCCAATAAGATTGAAAATGCAGCAACCCTCTTGTGCGAACACCACCAATCGGCTACACCGGTATATCTCTAAGACTTCTTGAAGCAGGAGACTTGTGGGAGTCTTTTGGGAGAGATCTCTGAGAGAAGAAGAGACAATGGGATGCCTTTCACCCCACCCCAGGGGTCCTATATATAGGTAAAGGCCAAGACCTTTTCCTATTAGGAAAAGGTCTAGGAATAAGTTCAAATCTATTATCTGAACAATATCTAATTTTAATAATTAATTAATTACCCAATTAAATATCCATATTTAATCTTAGGGATTTTATTAAAATTAAAATTAATATGAATCCAATTCATATTAAATTTATTTGAACTTTTCAAATATTTTCTCTCATTAATTTTTGAAATTAATTCAAAAATTATATTATAAAGTTTCATAAACTTTATATTATAATGCATCAATGTACATTATATGATTCTCCAAATAAATTGAACACTTTCAATTTACAATTTATATTTATTTGCTTCAAGTCTTTTTACGAGCTACCAGTGGGACCTAATGGACCTACAGATCAGAAGCTCCAATGATACGAGACTAATCGGCTTAAACTCATTAACCAAGTTAGTCTCCATTCGTTAACTGTGGGTCACTCCACTAAAGACCCACAGCTGCACTCTTCTCACTGCATAATATTTCTGTGTCCATGGATATCGACCAATACTACAAGTCAGTCCTTCACGTGTGTTCGTATCCCAGCTGGGTCAAATTACCGTTTTACCCCTGGTTTACATCTTTGTCCTCAAGTTTCCAGTGCTCCTCTAATGAACAACGTGTTTGAGGTCCAACCAACAAACAGAAGTCCCTCTCGTGCCATAGAGAGGGTTGGGCCCTTTGTTCAAGTCCCGGAGACACTACTTAAGGGAACACACCTCTACTTACCCTAGAGTCGGGAAGGAGTGAATTCCATCTTGTGTGATTATGTTCCCAGCTCCCCACTTGGAATTGTCCCCAAAATGGTAGGCTTATTGAGTCGGTGTGCTGGCCACTCTCACCCATACAAATCAAAGGACAACCCCTCGTGAACAAGAGTCCATAATCCACTCAGGATTGAGACCGAGTTGTCTAGGTCATCCTAGTGAAATAGAAACCAAGCCAACTAACGGTGTTACAGTTAGTGGTTAACTATTTCGCGGTCCGGTCTTATGCAAACTCATTGCATAGGATACCCCCACTCGCATGTCAAACACATGAACGCGTTGGATCATTGCGTTTGTATCATAATACAAAGTGGGCCGTATCCATAGTGTCACCAGGATAAGGTACCCAGCCTTATCCCTATACTATAGACCTTTTAGGTTGTTACTTGAACATCGATCCTCGTATGTCTCCACATACTAGTTCAAGTTACATACAAACAACCTTGGATCTTAGTTGATTGGATTTGGGTCAAATAGTGCAATATTTAACAATAACATTTTATTGCAGAAACTAAATAACACTTTATAAAAGTATAAAATTTATTTACATTCACTATCTACGAGTTTTAGGGCATAAAACCCAACATGTCTATGGCCAACTAAGCTCAGATCGTTGTAATTGAGACCTCGGTTTGTAAGTTTGATTCAATTTTATGAGATTTCCATTCTTAATTACTTAGTTAATTGTCTTTGTGATTTTAGTTCTTTGCATACAAGTTTAGATTGTGGTAGGAAAGATTGACCACCTTGACCGCGCCCTGTCTAAATTTACTTGCTAAATCTAAGTAGCAAATAGGCTAACGTTATGATATTACGCATGCGTCCCTTGAACTAAATGATTTAATCAATTGTAATTGTGGTTTGTTGCCCGTTGCATGTGAATTAATTCGGCTAGATCCCAATGCGGTTTAGATTAGTTAATAGGCCAATTAATTAATTCAAACTAGAATCAAACTTAGCGTTTGCATGTTTGTGATAGTTGGATCATGGCTCTAGGTTTGTTGCCGGAGTACGCCGAACTTAGATAGTTAATTGAATATCAATTGATAATCGATGAATGAAATTCATCAAACTTAACATCGAGTTCAACCCCGATTACAGTGATCCTCGTGGTAAGATCAACTAACCCCGCCTTTACTTTCCTTGCATTGCATTTAATTTTCCTTATTTATTTTTCCGCCTTTACTTTATGTCTTAATCTTTTTATCCATAAACCCCCCTTTTTGGTTACCTCAAAGACACAAAAGAAATAATAAATAAACCGATTGTTCCCTATGATCGACCCCGACCACTACTTCTACAAGTTAGCTTTAGGAATCGTGGATTATAAATTTATTTGACAAGAGACCGCGACAATCTCTTCCGTCACCCCACCCGCATGTCTCCTACATGGATGCTTTGGATCATTGCATCTGTATCGAATACAAGGTGGGCCATATCACATAGTGTCACCAAGATAAGGTACCCAGCCTTATCCCTATACTATAGACCTTTTAGGTTGTTACTTGGACTCCGATCCTCGTATGTCCCCACATACTAGTCCAAGTTTCATTTAGACAACCTTGGATCTTAGTTTATTGGATTTAGGGTTTATTAATGCAAACTCGATTATTCAATAACCAAATTACTTAATCACTCAAATAACGCTTTATCGAGATCGATTAATTTGTTTCATTTACTATCTACGAGTTTTAGGGCATAAAACCCAACAACTCCCACTTGAACTAAAACTCTAGTGGGCAATGTCCATCAACAATCAAAATTGAATGAATAATCATTAAAGTAGGAAGAATGGTTTGTATTAATATTGTATAATACATGAAAAGTACAAATACAGATAAATACAATAAACTAGGGCATTCACAATACCCATTACACTTCTCCCACTTGCCCTAGATTATTCTATGTATATATCTCTGTTGGGTTCCTAGAGTGAGTAAAAATGCGATATAAAAATGCTCTAGAACACTGTGCAAGTATACACAGTCCGCAGCAAGTAATAAGTATTATCAATCCAAGGCCTGAACTAGCTTCCACTTTATCTATTTTGTATAACTTTTTAATGGTTTCAAAGATGGTAAAAATGATTGGTTTTTATAAGAATAATGCTGAATCAAAATAAATGACAGAACAAAGAATAAACAAATAGGCAGACAGATTAGAAACAGGCGCTGGTCAGGATTTAGTAATTGTTTTTAAAAGATGCTCTAGCAATATTATTGATCATGCAAACTCTCGCAGTATTATTAGCGGATTCCTCCCGGAACTCCGGATTTTTTGGAATGTGTTTCAACCCCAATGAAGTACGACCGATCAAGCACTAGGCAACTGGCTATCCCTAGCTCAGTCACTGGCGTTCACCAATACACAATGATCGTAGTGTGATTAATCGCCACACACTCTCTAAATCATCCCTGAAACTAGAGAGAGGTATTCATACCGGCTGGCCAAGCGGGCATAAAATAGAAACAAGCACAACAATTAACCAAGATGCAATAATCAATAAATATTACTAAAGTTAAGCACGGCAATAACATTGTTCCTAACCAACGCCTAAGCTACTTAGTTCATAATATGCATGGAAACACACGTTACAATCTGAGTAGGCATGCCCATAATTACAAGATAATAAAAGGAAATACTAATCTCCTCGATCAGCTTGCAATGATGGTCTTCTAGGTGGTCTCCAATCTCTCTCCTCTATTCGGCTCCCAAAGGTGGAAGGAACTTCCCAAGAATGGAATGTTTTCTCCCAAAAGTGGAATGATTTTGACTTGGGCGGCTTTCTCCTTTTATAGAGGTGGTAGGAGGCTTGAATTAGGTCAACATGGACACGTGTAGGGCTCTCCTTGCTCCTTTATCCCGAAAATAATTCAACAGAAGTTGGTTCATGAAGTTGGCTAACGAGCTGTGACGTGGCAGTTCTGCTCCCAGTTTTGCTGCAGCACAAAATTTGCTCCTTCCAGTCGCCCAGCAACAGATTCTGCACAAAATAGTTTCCAATGCTTCCATTCTTCCAAATGGGTTAAAACATATAATATACATCTAAAACCAACCCCATTAAGCACAAAAGACACACAAATCAATATAGAAATGAGGCCTAAATAACTACCTTTTGGGCAGTTATCAATCTCGCAGACCAAGACCCTCTAGATGACCCTCGAACACTTTAGCCGTGAGAGCCTTCGTAAATGGATCAGCAATATTGTGCTCAGATGCTACCTTCGTGACAATCACGTCCCCTCGTTGCACGATCTCTCTGATGAGATGATATTTGCGCTCTATGTGCTTGCCTCTTTTGTGACTGTGATGTTCTTTAGAATTTGCCACTGCACCACTATTATCACAGTAAAGGGTGACTGGCAAGTTCAAATTTAGAACAACTTCCAAATCCATCAAGAACTTTCGTAGCCATACAACCTCCTTAGCTCCTTCACAAGCAGCGACATATTCGACCTCCATGGTGGAGTCTGCAATGCATCCTTGCTTGATGCTACGCCAGACTACAGGTCCCCCGTTGAGGGTAAATACTGACCCTGATGTGGATTTCCTAGAATCCTTATCAGTCTGAAAGTCAGAGTCTATGTATCTTGTAAGGATTGATAAGTCCAATTTATTATACACTTAGAATCTCCCAATTTGCTTATCTTAGTTGAATTCCTTGCGAAAAATGCTTTAAAATGAGTATAATATGTCTATAGGTCCTCGCCAGAGCTTTGGAAGCGATTCGGGGCTTAAACGAGCAAAACCGGAGCGTAAAAGGACCAAACTGCCCCTGGAGCCGTAGCAGCGTCGAGACGCTGCCGTTGAAGGGTCGGGACGCTGTTCAAATAAGGAAAATTCGTGGGAGCCAAGTTCCAGCGAGAGCGTCGCGACGCTCCAGCCTTAGCGTCGCGACGCTACGAGTAATCCGAAGATTTTTCATATTGAAGGGCCTAGCGTCGCGACGCTAGGCAGTTTCCAGAATCAAAATTTTTCCAATTTTGGCTGAAATTTTCTTTGTTTGGAGACTCAACTCAGCACCATTCTACCATGAATTGAAGGCCAAAAATCCCTATAAATAGAGGCATTTGGTGTAGGTTTAGAATCATCCCTCAACACACAATTCACTACAACATTGTAGTCCATCTCTCTCCCCCTTTTCCACCATTCGTCTTAGTTTTAGTTTTTAATTTTTTCTTTGATGTATTCCATGAAGAAGCAAGCTTGCTCTTATTCCACGAGAGGCTAAGCTCTTCACTCATGTAACCGAGAAGTCAAGAGTAAGTTCATGTTCTTTTAATGAAATTTCTTGTTTGAATTATCAAAGCATGTTTATGTGATTTTAGTTCTTTGTCTATAAATTTAGTTTGTGGTAGGAAAGATTGACAACCTTGACCGCGCCCTCTCTAAATTTACTTGCTAAATCTTAGTAGCATATAGGTAAACGTTATGTTTATACGCATGCGTCCCTTGAACTAAATGATTTAATTAATTGTAATTGTGGTTTGTTGCCCGTTGCATGTAAATTAACTCGGCTAGATCCCATTGCGGTTTAGGTTAATTAATCGGCCAATTAACTAAGTTTAAACTAGAATCAAACTTAGCGTTTGCATGTTTGTGATAGTGGATCATGATTCTCGGTTTGTTGCCGGAATACGCCGGGCTTAAACTTGTTTTGACTTATTAGTGAAATTGATGATTTAATTGAATTGAACTTACCATGACTAACCCGGTTGCATGATTTCTTTAAGGTATTAATTTCTTCCCTTAATTTGATTTTCTTACTTTCCTTTTACAACATTTTCCTTAATTGATTTTCTTTCCATATTTACTTTCCTTCCATAAAAACCCCCCTTTTTAGTTACCTAAAACAGATAAGGAAATTAAGATTTGTTTGCATAGACTCCCTGTGATCGACCCCGACCGCTACTGCTGCAAGTTAGCTTTAGAGGTTGAGGATTATATATTTATTTGATAAGAGACCTCGACAATCTCTTCCATCAAATTTCAAATCCTTAGAGCCATACACAAGCTGATAGTCCCTCGTTCTCCGAAGATACTTGAGAATGTTTTTAACTGCAGTCTAGTGGTTTAACCCTGGATTGGACTGGTACGTGCTGACTATCCCAACTGCATAACAAATGTCAGGCCTAATACACAACATGACATACATAAGACTGCCCAGAGTTGAAGCATAAGGGATCCGTCTCATATCCTCAATTTCTTGAGGTGTCTTAGGACACTGTTCCTTAGACAAATGAACTCCATGCCTGAAGGGTAGTAAACCCCTCTTGGAATTCTGCATCTTATATCTAGACAACATCTTGTCTATATATGATGCTTGAGACATGGCTAACGTTCTGTTCTTACGATTCATGATAATTTGAATCCCTAGAACATACTGAGTTTCACCCAAATCTTTCATTTGGAACTCAGTCGATAGCCATTTTTGAATGTCAGCTAGATATTCTACATCATTCCCAATGAGAAGAATATCATCTACATACAACACCAGAAAAGCTACTGAATTGTTGATAATCCTTTCTCATCAACGTTCTGGTCAAAGCCATAAGATTTGACAGTAGTGTCAAACCTTATATTCCAAGATCTGGAAGCTTGCTTCAACCCATAAATGGATCGTCTAAGCTTGCAAACTTTTTGCTCCTGACCTTGAGCAATGAACCCCTCTAGTTGAGACATAAAGATGTTCTCATCAAGATTCACATTCAGAAAGGCAGTCTTGACGTCCATTTTCCAAATCTCATAATCATAAAACGTGGCAATGGACAAAAGAATCCTTATCGACTTTAACATGGCAACTGGGGAGAAGGTTTCCTCATAGTCCACCCCCTCCTTTTGGGTATAACCCTTTGCCACAAGTCGAGCTTTGAAAGTCTGTACTTTCCCAGCTGCATCTCGTTTTCTCTTGTAGATCCATTTGCACCCTATGGGTTTAACCTCTCCAGGTACGTCTACAAGATCCCAGACTTGATTGAAGTACATAGACTCCATCTCTAGGTCCATAGCTTTGACCCATTGGTCATGGTCCACATCATTCATTGCCAGTCTAATGGTCAATGGATCCTCAACTCCATCATCAGGTATAACAGCTGGATTTTCTGCTAAACCCAGATAGCGTTCAGGTTGAGTAACAACCCTCCCACTACGTCGAGGCATTCTCAACTGTTGAGAAGGATGGGCTTAACCAGATGTACTGGGCTCATCTACAACTCTTGTTGAAGGTCCAGTTTGCGTACTGGGCTCATCAACAACCCTTGTTGAAGGTCCAGCCTCATCAACAACTCTTGTTGATTCATTTGTAGCTTCACCAGAAAGTTCACTTAACACCATTTTACTGCGTGGCTTGTGTTCTCGAACGTGGTCTTCTTCTAAGAAAGTAGCATTTGTCGAAACAAACACTTTATTTTCTTGTGGATCGAAGAAGTATCCACCTCTTGTTTCTTTTGGGTAGCCTACGAATAGGCATAATTTTGAACGTGAATCCAATTTCTTTGGGTTTGCTACTAGCACATGTGCAGGGCAGCCCCAAATTCTGAAATGACGTAAACTAGCTTTACGCTCTCTTCAGAGCTTAAATGGTGTTTCAGAAACACTCTTTGAGGGAACTACATTCAAAATATAAACTGCAGTCTCTACTGCATAACCCCAAAAAGAACTAGGCAGTTGAGCATAGCTCATCATAGATCGAACCATGTCCAACAAGGTTCTGTTTCTCCTTTCAGATACACCATTCTGTTGAGGTCTACCTGGTGTTGAGAGTTGAGACGAGATTCCATGTTCTATCAAATAGTTCTGGAATTTTAAGTCCAAATACTCTCCACCTCGATCAGATCAAAGTGTTTTAATGGTCTTACCTAACAAGTTCTCAACTTCAGTCATGTACTCCTTGAACTTTTCAAGGGCTTCAGACTTATGACTCATTAGGTATAAATAACCATACCTTGAATAATCATCTATGAAAGAGATGAAATATTCATACCCTCCTCGAGCTCTTACATTCATTGGACCACAGAGATCCGTATGTACGAGTTCTAAGGGCTCCTTGGCACGATAACCTTTTCCAGTAAAAGGTCGTTTGGTCATTTTACCTTCGAGACATGACTCACATGGAGGTAAAGTACCATCTTCTAACTGGCTTAGAAGTCCATTCTTAACCAATCTCCCAATCCTATTGAGATTTATGTGGCCAAGTCTCAAGTGCCAAAGATAGGTACTTTGAGAAACTTTATGCTTTTTTGGTTGAGTCTCAGCTGTTTTAAACATTTCATTGTTCAAAATAGCCCTAGACTCTATTGGTCTTAAAACATACAAATTGTTCTCCATTTTTGCAGAACAAATATCAGTACCCCTTTTAGTAATGAAAGCTTCATTCACAGAAAAGGACACTGAATATCCTTGTTCTAGCAAACAAGAAACAGAAATAAAATTTCTTTTTATTTTGGGAACTATATATACATTATCTAATAACATATAGTGTTCCCTGGAGAAGAACATTTTAATATCTCTCACTGCTTTAGTTGAAATGAGCTCCCCAGTCCCAACTCTGAGAGTCATTTCCCCAGCATCCAACTGTTGCCAAGAGCTCATTCCCTCAAAGGAAGAGCATACGTGATGAGTGGCACCTGAATCAAGGATCCAAGTTGTATCATCATTTTCCACTATACACGTTTCAATGACCAATAAATCAAATTTATTTTCATTGAGATGTGCTAAGCAGTCTTTGTCATATTCATCATGAACAATTTCAGATGAATTAGACATGTGGGCTTGAGGACCGTCCTTAGTTAAGACCAATTCCACGCAATTCATGTTTAAGTTCATTTTCTTAGTTGTATTAGAAATACCAGTTTTGTAATTGGCGTTATTCGAGGCTTACAAATAACGTTTCATGCTGAGAACAAACAAATTAACTTAATAAGTGATGTTGCATTAACCCATTACACAAAATAATAGTATTATTTTAATCCAATCAATTTAGCAAAAGTAATGCTCGACCCATAGAGTAAACATTCATTTTGCAACGAAACTTCAGAGGTTTAGAACAACAGCTACCGTAGGGCAGTCAACTACTCCTCCTCTGAATTGAGACAATCTCAGCCAATCCCTATTCCCAAAATAACTAATATTTCAATAGTTCTTAGCTACCGTTTTTTTTAGTCAGGAAATTATTAACACATTAACAATTTCTCGTAAGTGTGACCCTCCATTTTTCAGATCTCAGAGGTCGGCCCCAACAATGCTACTGTAGGGAAAGTCAAAGTTGGAAATGGACCTAAGAAACCCTATCCATTTCTGGAGTTTGCGTTGTTCCGACTCCCATGATCAAGCCCTCCGTAGGGTGATCGCTCCCAGGGCGACTCGCAGGCAGATCATGGGGATCTCACGGTGCAACCTAATGGAGGAGACCGCAGGATACGTTGACACTTGTCCTGCTCCCACTTACTAGAAAATATTCCCTTATTCATCTTGATATTGATCCATGCAAACACCATCCGTAGGGGGTCACTCCCAGGGTGACTCGAGGCCAAGCATGGACCTCACGTTGTGAACTTTTGAGGACGTGAGAGCAAAACTTGATTTATGAAAATCTTGTTTTTATATATTTCCTCCCACTAAGTATTTTTATAATTATAGGGTCTATTACTTAGGTAAATTCTAGCTAAATGAATTTATCTAAGTCTGCCTTATATAACTCTTATATGGAGGTCTTTAATCTAATGTCTTAGGTGAATTAAACTCTTTCAATTAACCTGGCAACATTGCATGCTAACATAAATATGGTTAATTCAACTCAAGTTCCGGGTCAGTTCCCAGGTAGCAGGTGTTCCGTAAACCGTCATCTTAAGTACCTCCAGCCTTAGACAAAACTTCATCGGGAGAGTTCCCTTATAACCATAGTAATGTAAACTATTTACTCTAAAGATCTAGGTGAATTAAACTCTTTAAAAAACCTAGTGACATTGCATGCTAACTGATATCTTGCGAAAAGCAAGATTATTTATCCTCTAAACTTAAGCTAAAAGAAGGATACAAGACCCTCAGATGCGTTATCTTAGCGCATAAAGAAAGAAAAAAGTGATTGTTATAAGCGGCAAGCTATATTTGTGTATGCGATAAAGAAATTATAAACTAGAGCGCTAACGCAGCTAATTTAGTTGTTTCAAGTTCCTTCTTAGCGCAGGCACACTCCCCTAGATGATCAAGAGACAGAAAAGATAAATGAAAAGACAAGATCTGACGCAAACGGCGCAGCCAGCACAAGTGGGAGAAAAATAAGGCCGAAATATTGCAAGTTGACTAATGATTTGAACAAGGCAAGTTGCAATCACTTAGTAAAATCACTTTCCCTCTTCTATAAATAGAAGCTCAAAATACAGAAGAAGGGAGCTTGGGGCAGGGAGATTCATATCTCTGCTCAATAGGGAGAAGAAAGGCGATCAGCAAAAGAATCACAAAGAGAGCTGTGATTATAAGAGAACTTGCGTGTGAAATGTTTTATTCTATGATATCTTGTTGTGCGCGCATGAGCTAACTTTCCTCTTCAAGGCTTAGCACAAGCACCTCATGCGGTGATAAGTTCATCTTGTAAGCGCATATTTTGATTTAAATGAAACATTGATTGCTTTCTGCTTAGTTGCGATAATCTTTTCATTACTAATCCCCGCTTGGCCAGCTGGATGCAGTAGCAGTATGCTTAATCCTTGACAGGTAACGCATATGGATCTCTCTAAGTAGAACAAGTTAGTGCATGACATGTAGTCTTGGTAGTATTAAAAAAAATACTACCGCTAAAGGATATTGCATGCTTGAACTTTGATTGCGTTATGACCAACTCAGTCCCTTGTAAGTATTAAGAGAACTGAGCTTTACGCATAAACTAGTCAAATAATCAATTGATAGTTTATTGCCAAACGCATAAGGAATACCGGAAGGGAAACTTAGTGATTTTTTCTCACTTAGGCATCAATGGATCAATTTATCAAAGCTAGCGCAACAAGATTCTTATAAACGCATGAGGCTGCAACCGCAAAAGCCTTGATACTGCTCGCATTGTGAATTCTCCTTTAACTCTCATTACTTGTTTTCTTTTATGCAATTAATTACTGTTCAAATTATACCAACCCTCATTTTTATTCCTTTTAAGAAATATTACATGTTTTAAGTTTTAAATCAGTAAACATTATTAAGAAACTTCTGTACCCTTTCCCTGTGGATTCGACCCTGGACTCACCAGGTATTACTTGATTTTGTCAGTTTACACTTGGATTGATTAAAATCTACGACTACTAAATTAAACACTCTGACAATCGATCAAGTTTTTGGCGAACTATGATTAATTCAACTCCGGAATTTCAGGTTAGTTCCCAGGTAAGAGGTGTTCCGTAAACCGTCATCTTAAGTACCCCCAACCTTAGACAGAACTTAACCGGTGGAGTTCCCTTATAATCATAGTAATGTTTTTCCTACTTAGTCAATTAAAACTATTTTTTAATTCTAAGTAAGAATAATTCTAATCCTATTAGAAATATATGATCTTAAGTCTAATTAATTTTAAACATTTTAAAATTAATCTAATTATCCTAAGATCCTATGTTTGCATACAATTCTTTGTTATAGGTTAACGGATTCTAAATTTTATAACACTTATAAAATTTTAATGAATTAATCCTATAACTTGCTACTATGGTGACTTAAATTAACAATCGAATTCAAATTAATTTATAACCATACAATAGCATTTATGACATACATTAATATAACAATTATATTAAACTAAGGTAACGTCATGCTCAATGCATTTTAACTTTCATCCATTTAATATAACACTTTATATTAAACATCTATGAAAATAAAATTCATACATATTTCATACATTATAACATTTATAATAATAAATATCCATGAATATGCTTAACCTAAGGTGGGAATTTAAG
This sequence comes from Luffa aegyptiaca, assembly GCA_017139565.1. NCBI lineage: Eukaryota > Viridiplantae > Streptophyta > Magnoliopsida > Cucurbitales > Cucurbitaceae > Luffa > Luffa aegyptiaca. Next base: position 40,731,130 of record CM029403.1, read on the forward strand.
CTATATGACCATAAAGCAAATAAATAGCAATTGAACCGGTTAATTTTGGCCCCTAGGATAAAATAAAGCATAAATTACAATAATTATAGCTAAATTCTATCCTAAAAGTCCTTTTGCAGCTGAAAATACTGGTCTAGACCGCCCGAACTGACCCGAACCTCTTCAAACCAGCCACGAAAACCACGAACCGAGCCAAATTACAGCTGAACCGGACCAAATCGGTCCCAGCCCAGATGGACCGTGCGAACCAAACCGCCAGCTACCTTGAACCGCCTGAAACACGTCCTTGCAAAACCCTAACGCGTGCCGCACATCGTGACAGCGTCACGACACTTGCATTGCAGCGCCGCGACGCTGCGGCTTCTTCTTGCCATCTGCGTCTGCGAATCGAGACAGCGTCGCGACGCTGTTGCATCTGCAGCACTTTCTGGGCAAAAAACAACGTCTGTTCTTCGTCTTTTTCTTCGATTTCAGCCGTGAATTCAACGTTTTTGATCTAAAAAAAAAACTTAATCTAGACCTGGACTTACAAAGGACTCGATTTTACATAAAATACCCGAAACACCGGACCCTTACATGATCAAATCACATAAAAAACGGTAAAATCTTGTTGGGATTGGTGCCCTAAAACTCGTAGATAATGAATGTTAAAAAAAATTATATACTTGTTCGATAAAGTCGTTATCGAGATTAATTCAGTAAAGTCATTACTGAATAAGTAAATTGCACATTAGATAACCCAAATCCAATAAACTAAGATCCATGGCTATAGGATGAACACTGGAGCTTTATGTAGAGACATAAAAGTGGATCAAGCTCGAGTAATAGCCAAAACGGTCTATAGTATAGGGATAGGGCTAGGTATCTTATTCTGGGGACACTATGAGACGCGACCCACTTTATAGATAGTATAGATGATGTGATCCTAAATCGTCCATGTAGAGACATGCGAGTGGGGGCGTCCTATGCAATGAGTTTGCATAAGACCAAGACCGAGAAATAAGTCGCTCTCGCTTTATAACACCGTTTACTGACGAGACTGACTATTTCATGTGATGACCTAGGTAACTCGATCTTAATCCTGAGCTAACTATGAACTCCTGTTTATTCGGGCTTATCCTTAGATCTGCATAGGTAAGAGTGGCTCAGTATTGCCGACTCAATAAGCCTCCCATTTCAGGGATAGGAACGGGTAGATAGCTGGGGACATAGTCGTGCGAGAAGGAATTCACTCCTACCCAAATTAGGGATAGTAGAGAGGTTGTTCCCTTAAGTGTTGACTCCGGGGCTTGAACAAAGGGATCCCGCCCTCTCATTGGCCTGAGAGGGACTCGGTTTATTGGTTGGACCATAAACCAATTGTTCATTAGAGGATCAGTGGGACTTAAGGAACTAGAAGTACTATATGGGTAAAACGGTCATTTAACCTAGCTATAACTACGAACAACCTGTGAATGATCGACTTACTAAACATGGTTATATCAAGTGGACGGAAATATATCTACGGTGAGGGGAGTGCAGCTACTAGGCTATAGTGGAGTGTCCCGGTAGTTAACGAATGTTGGTTAGCTTGGTTAATGAGATTAGTCGGTTAACCTTGAATCGTTGGAGCCCATGATCTGTAGGTCCATTAGGTCCCCCTGCTAGCTCATATCGGAATAAAGCTTAGAACAATAAGATAGGAAAGTTTGAATCGTTCAAAATCGGGAAAGGGAATTATAATGTCAATTACATATTTGATATTATTGACATAATAATTTGATTCTGAATTAAATTATTAATTGAGAGATAGAAGTATTTAAATATGTGTTAAACACTATATACATGAATAAGGATTCATGATTAGTGGATTACTTTAGGTAAGATTGATTAATTTGATTAATCACATGAAATTGATTGTAAATTGGTTTCAAATCAATTACTAAGTTAAACTCAATTTTGAATTGAATTTAAATTCAATTACAAGACAAATTGGTAATCTTGCATCAAGATGAGATAGTGGATTTTGTTGGAATCCCACTCTTGCATGGTGATTCAAAGTGGAAAAACAACTCATCCATGCATTCTTGCATGTAATATTACATGAACACCTAGAATCCACTGTTGCTTGACTCTCCACCATGTGTCCTTCATCTTGAGACTCCAAGGTGCATGAATTTGCTCTATAAGTAGATGCAAAATCAGATTAAGAGTTAAGAGAGCCATTTCCATATTGTTATGCTGCTGGATTTTGGTCTCAAACTCACTCATCTCCATATATCTCTCTAGTGCTTGAACCTTCAAGCATTCCCTTCCCATTCCCTATCTCTATAGACTCCCACAATTCGTTCTTGGCTCGGAGAATAGTAGGGAAGATACTAGAGGTGGTCCACACACCGTTCGTGATCAAAGGAATCAAAGGGAGTTGTTGAATCGGTCTCCAAAATGGTTGGTACAAATTCTGCTCTCTGTTTACGGTATTTGGACAACATGTTTTCATTTTCTAAAATTGATGTAGTTAAGTGCCTCCGATCCTAAAATTGCTTCCGCATGTGTTATATGAACACCTTCAAATCTATGGCCATGAAATTAACCTAAACAGTCCAATGCAAACCATACATACATTATGCATTAATCAATCCCACCAATAGCCAATGCAAATTTTAGAGAAACAAAATTAGATCTACGATCGGCTCTGATACAAATTGAAGGAATGGAATTCCGTAATTCCATAAAGCGGAAGCTTGATTAGGACTGATTCGTAATTAATTTTGTTTAATCTAAAATACCAATACATTGGCAATAATCTTAGAACTATTCTAAATTTATATTAAGGCTAAACATACAAAAATATTAGATCTAAATCTAATTTACATAGTAACAAATTACTTACTCCAGTTGACGACTCAGATTAAATTCACCAACTGCTTGTGAAATAATCACGAACTACTGCGAACACCACCACTATGGCTACATCGGTATGACTCTGAGACTTCTAGTGGCAGGAGACTGGTGGAAATCTAGAGGGTTCCTTCAGGGGAATTCTCTGAGAGTAGGAGAATGAATAAGATGTCTTTCACCCCACCCCAGGGGTCCTATTTATAGGAAAAGTCCAAGACCTTTTCCTAATAGGAAAAGGTCATGAATAAGATCAAATCTATTATCTTATTCATATCTAATTTTAATAAATAATTAATTAATTCCATAATTAATTAATTACCCAATTAAATATCACATATTTAATCTTAGAGATTTTATTAAATTATTTATATTAATATGAATCCAATTCATATTAATTATTTGAACTCTTTCAAATATTTTCTCTCCATAATTAATTTTGAAATTAATTCAAAATTATATTATAAAGTTTCATAAAATTTATATTATAATGTATCAATATACATTATATGATTCCCATAAATAAATTGAAAACTTCCAATTTACAATTTATACTTAATTGCCTCAAGTCTCTTTATGAGCTACCAGTGGGACCTAATGGACCTACAGATTAGAAGCTTAAACGATACGAGACTAATTGGTTAAACTCATTAACCAAGTTAGTCAACATTCATTAACTGTGGGTCACTCCACTAAAGACCCACAGCTGCACTCTTCTCACTGTAGAATATTTCTGTGTCCACGGATATCGACCAATGCAGTAAGTCAATCTTTCACGTGTGTTCGTAACACCAGCTGGGTCAAATTATCGTTTTACCCCTGGGTTACCTCTGGTTCCTTAAGTACCACTGATCCCTCTAATGAACAAGTTGTTTAGGGTCCAACATTAAACAGGAGTTTCTCTCGGGCCAGGAGAGGACAGCGCACCTTTTTTCAAGCCCTGGAATCAGCCCTTAAGGCAACACACATCTACTTACCCCAATAGGGGAAGAAGTGAATTTCATCTTGTACTGTTATGTTCCCAGCCCCCATTCGGTCTTGCCCCTGAAATGGTAGGATTATTGAGTCGCACACTGGCCACTCTCACCCATACAAATTTAAGGACAATCCCTCCTGAAAGGAGTTCATAACAGACTCAGGATTGAGATTGAGTTACCTAGGTCATCCTATTGAAATAGAAACCTAAACTAGTTAACGGTGTTACATCTAGTGGTTACTATTTCACGGTTCGGTCTTATGCAAACTCATTGCATAGGATACCCCCACCCGCTTGTCTCCTACATGGATGCTTTGGATCATTGCATCTATATCGAATACAAGGTGGGCCGTATCACATAGTGTCACCAGGATAAGGTACCCAGCCTTATCCCTATACTATAGACCTTTTAGGTTGTTACTTGGACACCAATCCCTGTAAGTCCCGACATATCAGTCCAAGTTTCATTTAAACAACCTTGGATCTTAGTTTATTGGATTTAGGGTTTATTAATGCAAACTCGATTATTCAATAACCAACTTACTGAATCACTCAAATAACGCTTTATCGAGATCGGTTAATTTGTTTCATTTACTATCTACGAGTTTTAGGACATAAAACCCAACAACGCTGTCCCTGCCATCGCCAAAAACAGAAAAGGAAAACTAGCATCGAGACGCCCAAAAAGCAGCGTCTCAACGCTAGCTCTCAGGTTTGGCTCAAACTTAAGCCTCCAACTTTGATTCTTTTTGTTTCTTTTGCTCTTCTTTTGGTCCCGAGCACCCGATCAACTTCCTAATTCAACATGTCCTCCATGAATTCATTTCCTACAAAATAAACTTTAAAGTGTATTAAAAGGGCCAAAATTACTCAATGACTAACTATAATATATCGGGAAACATAGCTCGCTATGCGCGCTATCAAACTTTAAAAAATATTTAACAAAGCTTTGAAGTTCCAAATTTGTATCTATGTATGTAATGGCCCACGTTTTTCAAACCACTAGCCTAGCGACGCTACTTCAACCCCTAATCACTTACCACGACTCTAAGCCATTTAAACCGAGTGCATCGAAAATTTCAGCAGCATAACGGCGTAAAACTGGGTAACCCAAAATTTTAAACACCAAACACTTCTAAACATTCAAAAACCAAACTCTACCAAACTACAAAGTAAATTTCACAACCTAACTTCACTATACGAGTCAGGTCTCGTAGCAACATGCGTTGAATTAAAACTAGACAACAGAACATAAGCCAAACTTTTATTAAGACTAACAAATTATCTAGCAACATACTAGGTAATTCAAATCATTCCCCATAATGAAAGCTAACCACAACGCTAGACCACAAGTTATCACAACATAAACATCACAGGTGAATCTCTCACCATAACCGAAACAACAATTCAACCAAACCAAAACTAGCTTATTCAAAGCATAGCAAAAGAAAACTCAAGCATCCTAGGATTCCTCCTTGTAGTTCTCCTCCTCACCACCAAAGTCCAACTCATCGTCCAAACTTGCAACATCTAAAATGTTGGGGGGAGATAGGAAGGGGGTATCTGTAGGAGTTAATATTAAACATGCGGAAGCAATTTCAGATATTAGGCACACAATTTCATTAATTTGATCCTAGAAGACATGTTGTTCATAAGAACAAAAACAGAGTAATAAGGTACCTACCTCTTGAAGCTCCCAATTCGTGTAATCTGAGACTTTTAAATTCACACCAACTACTTTTGGACAACCACTTAGATCTTCTCTACTATCCTTAGGTCTTGGAACGGATTGTGGGATCCTCTATTGATAGGAATTGGAAAGGAAAGCTTAGAACTCAAGCTTGAAGAGAGGGTTTGAGAGTTGAGAGAATTTGGAGAAAATTCAGCAGCATTTCAGTATGTTCCAGCCACCCTTTCTCAATCATCCAACCATGTATATATAGAAGAAATCATGCAAAGAAGATTCAGCCAAGATTGACAGCATTTTGGAGATTAATTAGATGTCTAAAGAAGGGCTTAATACACTTGATTAGTCAAAACCCACCACCTCAAAAAATTAGGTATTTTTGAATTTCCAAAATTCAAAATTCTAATTTTGTTTTAATTTAAATAATCTGAATTTCTCCACTTTCTTTATTTAAATTTAAATTTTATTTTTATTTTAATTAAAATAAAACTTATTTAATTAAAATAATAATTAAATTAATTAATTTAATATCTTATATTAAATTAATATTATATGTCCAATCCTGGTTTTTCTCCCAACGAATTTTCTCGAACATGAATCCCTATTCACGTGTTTAATATTTAAATCATATTTAAATATATCCAACTCTCATTTTAAGTTTAATTCGTAATTAAACTAATATGTTGATAAATATCGTATATGACCGACTTTTGTATCCTTTTCTGAATTTGAACGTTTAAAATGTTATCCTATCATATTGTTCCAAGTTTTATTCCTATTGAGCTAGTAGAGGGACCTAATGGACGTACAGATCATGGGCTCCAATGATATGATGATAACCGGTTAAACTCATTAACCTAGTCATTCATCGTTCGTTAGCTTCCGAGACACTCCACTATAACCCGTAGCTGCACTCCCCTCACTGTAGATACATTTATTGTCCACTTGAGATAACCATGATTAGTAAGTCGACCCTTCATCGGTTATTCGTAACTAAAGCTGGATCAAATGTCCGTTTTACCCCTATAGTTACATCTTGTTCCTTAAGTTCCACTGATCCTCTAATGAACAATTAGTTCGTGATACAATCACTGAACCAAGTCCCTCTCAAAGTTATGAAAGGGCGGGGCCCCCTTGTTCAAGACTCGGAGTCAGTACTTAAGGGAACAACCTTTTTACTAACCCTAAAACGGGTAGCAGTGAATTCCGTCTTGCAAAGCTATGTCCCCAGCTATCTATTTAGTCTTATCCCCAAAATGGTAGGCTTATTGAGTCGGGGTGTTTGGCCACTCTCACCCATGCAAATCAAAAGACAATCCTAAATAAATAGGAGTTCATAGTTAGCTCAGGATTAAGATCGAGTTACCTAGGTTATTTGTATGAGATGTTCAGTTTCAACAGTAAACGGTGTTGTAAAGTGAAAGTGACTTATCTCCTGGTCTGATCTCTATACAAACTCTTTATATAGGACGCCCTCACTCACATGTCTTATACATGAACGATTAGGATCACATCGTCTGTCTTTTAGAGAACAAAGCGAGCCAAGCCCATAGTGTCCCCAGAATTAAGGTACCCAACCCTATCCATATATTATAGATCGTTTAGCTATTTACTTGAACTTGATCCATACTTATGTCACACATAAACTTCAAGTATACATAATGTTGGGTTTTATGCCCTAAAACTCGTAGATAGTAAATGAAACAAATTAATCGATCCCAATAAAGCGTTATTTGAGTGATTCAGTAATTTAGTTATTGAATAATCGAGTTTGCATTAATAAACCCTAAATCCAATAAACTAAGATCCAAGGTTGTTTAAATGAAACTTGGACTAGTATGTGGGGACATAAGGGGATCGGTGTCCAAGTAACAACCTAAAAGGTCTATAGTATAGGGATAAGGCTAGGTACCTTATCCTGGTGACACTATGTGATACGACCCACCTAGTATTCGATACAGATGCAATGATCCAAAGCATCCATGTAGGAGACATGCGGGTGGGGGTATCCTATGCAATGAGTTTGCATAAGACCGGACCACGAAATAGTAACCATTAGATGTAACGTCGTTAACTAGTTTAGGTTTCTATTTCAATAGGATGACCTAGGTAACTCAATCTCAATCCTGAGTATGTTATGAACCCCTTTCAGGAGGAATTGTCGTTAGATTTGTATGGGTGAGAGTGGCCAGTTCGCCAACTCAATAATCCTACCATTTCAAGGGCAAGACCGAATAGGGGCTGGGAACATAACAGTACAAGATGGAATTCACTTCTTCCCCTATTGGGGTAAGTAGATGTGTGTTCCCTTAAGGGTTGATTCCGGGGCTTGAACAAAGGCGCGTCGTCCTCTCCTGGCCTGAGAGGAACTCCTGTTTAGTGGTTGGACCCTAAACAACTTGTTCATTAGAGGGATCAGTGGTACTTAAGGCACCAGAGGTAACCCAGGGGTAAAACGGTAATTTTACCCAGCTCGTGTTACGAACACACGTGAAGGATTGACTTACTGCATTGGTTGATATCCATGGACACAGAAATATTCTGCAGTGAGAAGAGTGCAGCTGTGGGTCTTTAGTGGAGTGACCCACAGTTAACGAATGTTGACTAACTTGGTTAATGAGTTTAGCCAATTAGTCTCGTATCGTTGAAGCTTGTGATCTGTAGGTCCATTAGGTCCCACTGGTAGCTCGTAAAAAGACTTGAGACAATTAAGTATAAATTGTAAATTGAAAGTGTTCAATTTATTTAGGGGAATCATATAATGTATATTGATACATTATAATATAAAGTTTATGAAACTTTATAATATAATTTTGAATTAATTTCAAAATTAATTCTTAAGAGAAAATATTTGAAAGAGTTCAAATAAATTTAATATGAATTGGATTCATATTAATTTTAATTTTAATAAAATCCCTAAGATTAAATATGTGATATTTAATTTGGTAATTATTTATTTATGGAATTAATTAATTATTTATTAAAATTAGATATTGTTCAGATAATAGATTTGAACTTATTCATAGACCTTTACCTATATATAGGACCCCTGGGGTGGGGTGAAAGGCATCCCATTCATTCTCCTACTCTCAGAGAATTCCCCTGAAGGCTCCCTCTAGACTCCCACCAGTCTCCTGCCTCTAGAAGTCTCAGAGTCATACCGATGTAGCCATAGTGGTGGTGTTCACAGTAGTTCGTGATTATTTCACAAGCAGTTGGTGAATTTAATCTGAGTCGTCAACGATAATAAGTAATTTGTTACTAATAAATTAGATTTAGATCTAATATTTTTGTATGCTCAGTTGCCTAACTCGTTTTGGGGATATGCAGTAGAAACTGCGGTTTATATCTTGAACGTAGTTCCATCAAAGAGTGTTTCTGAAACACCGTTTGAGCTCTGGAAAGGTCGTAAAGCTAGTTTACGACATTTCAGAATTTGGGGATGCCCTGCATACGTGCTAGATGCAAACCCAAAGAAATTGGAGCCTCGTTCCAGATTTTGCCTATTTGTAGGCTATCCCAAAGAAACGAGAGGTGGATACTTCTTCGACCCAGAGGAAAATAAAGTACTTGTATCGACAAATGCTACATTCCTAGAAGAAGACCACCTCAGAGATCACAAGCCACGAAGTAAAGTCGTTTTAAGTGAACTATCAAACGAAGCTACAGAAACATCAACAAGAGTTGTTGATGATGCTGGCACCTCGAGTCAATCGCGTCCTTCTCAAGAAATAAGAGAACCTCGACGTAGTGGGAGGGTTGTTAGACAACCTGATCGCTATTTGGGTTTAACTGAAACTCCAGTCGTCATACCTGATGACGGAATCGAGGATCCATTAACCTTTAAACAGGCAATGGATGATGTTGAAAAGAACGAGTGGATTAAAGCCATGGACTTGGAAATCGAGTCCATGCATTTTAATTCAGTATGGGATCTTGTAGATCAACCTGAAGGGGTTAGACCCATAGGGTGTAAATGGATCTACAAGAGAAAACGAGACGCTGCTGGAAAGGTACAGACCTTTAAGGCACGACTTGTGGCAAAGGGTTTTACCCAGCGGGAGGGGATTGACTATGAAGAAACCTTGTCCCCTGTTGCCATGTTAAAGTCGATCCGGATACTTTTGTCCATTGCCACGTTTTACGATTATGAAATTTGGCAAATGGATGTCAAGACTGCCTTTCTGAACGGTAATCTTGAAGAAAGTATCTACATGTCTCAGCCAGAGGGGTTCATAGCTCAGGATCAAGAGCAAAAAGTTTGCAAGCTTAAACGATCCATTTATGGATTGAAACAAGCATCTAGATCCTGGAATATGAGATTTGATACTGCGATCAAATCTTATGGCTTTGAACAAAACGTTGATGAGCCTTGTGTTTACAAAAGGATCATTAACAACTCCGTAGCTTTCTTAGTACTGTATGTAGATGATATCCTACTCATCGGGAATGATGTAGGTTATCTAACTGACATTAAACTATGGCTAGCAACTCAATTCCAAATGAAAGATTTGGGTGAGGCACAATTTGTTCTAGGGATCCAAATTGTTCGAAACCGAAAGAACAAAACGCTAGCCCTGTCTCAAGCGTCTTATATCGACAAATTGTTAGTTAGATATAAAATGCAAAATTCCAAGAAAGGACTATTACCTTTCAGGCACGGAATTAACTTGTCTAAGGAACAGTGTCCTCAGACACCTCAAGAAGTTGAGGACATGAGACGTTTTCCCTATGCCTCTGCAGTAGGTAGCCTAATGTATGCCATGTTGTGTACAAGGCCTGACATTTGTTATGCAGTAGGGATTGTCAGTAGATATCAATCCAATCCAGGATTCGATCACTGGACAGCCGTTAAAAATATCCTCAAGTATCTAAGGAGAACGAGGGACTATATGCTCGTGTATGGTTCGAAGGATTTGATTCTTACAGGATACACTGATTCTGATTTTCAAACCGACAAAGATTCGAGGAAATCTACATCGGGGTCAGTATTCACTCTAAATGGAGGAGCAATAGTATGGCGTAGCATCAAGCAAGGATGCATTGCAGACTCGACCATGGAGGCCGAATATGTAGCCGCTTGCGAAGCAGCAAAAGAGGCAGTATGGCTCAGGAAGTTCCTAACTGACTTGGAAGTCATTCCGAATATGCATCTGCCTATCACCTTGTATTGTGATAATAGCGGAGCAGTTGCAAACTCAAAGGAACCTCGCAGCCATAAGAGAGGCAAGCACATCGAAAGGAAATACCATCTCATTAGGGAGATTGTGCACCGAGGAGACGTGATCGTCACGAAGATAGCATCGGAGCACAACATTGCTGATCCATTCACAAAGGCTCTCACGGCTAAAGTGTTCGAGAGTCATCTAGAAGGTCTAGGTCTGCGAGATATGTACGAGAAATAATCTAGGTCAAGTGGGAGATTTGTAACCGGTATTTTGATACCTTTGCATACTGGGTATTTAGATGCCCTAGTTTATTGTATTTTTACTCTGTTATTAATACAAGTATTTATTCACCCACGGTTGTTATAGATTATAGTACATCCCACTAAACTAAGAGTTTTAGTTCAAGTGGGAGATTGTTGGGATAGGTGTCCTAAAACTCGTAGATAGTGAATGATAAACGAATTTTATACTTATTCGATAAAGGCGTTATCGAGACTAATTCAGTAAAGTTATTACTGAATAAAGTAAATTGCACATATAATTATCCAAATCCAATAAACTAAGATCCATGGCTATAGGATGAACTCTTGAGCTTTATGTAGAGACATAAAAGTGGATCAAGCTTGAGTAATAGCCAAAAGGGTCTATAGTATAGGAATAGGGTTGGGTACCTTATTCTGGGGACACTATGAGACGCGGCCCACTTTATAGATGGTACAGACGATGTGATCCTAAATCGTCCATGTAGAGACATGCGAGTGGGGGCGTCCTATGCAATGAGTTTGCATAAGACCAGGACCAAGAAATAAGTCACTCTCGCTTTATAACACCGTTTACTGACGAGACTGACTATTTCATGTGATGACCTAGGTAACTCGATCTTAATCCTGAGCTAACTATGAACTCCTGTTTATTCGGACTTATCCTTAGATCTGCATAGGTGAGAGTGGCTCAGTATCGCCGACTCAATAAGCCTCCCATTTCAGGGATAGGAACGGGTAGATAGCTGGGGACATAGTCGTGCAAGAAGGAATTCACTCCTACCCGAATTAGGGATAGTAGAGAGGTTGTTCCCTTAAGTGCTGACTCCGGGGCTTGAACAAAGGGATCCCGCCCTCTCATTGGCCCGAGAGGGACTCGGTTTATTGGTTGGACCATAAACCAATTGTTCATTAGAGGATCAGTGGGACTTAAGGAACTAGAGTACTATAGGGGTAAAACGGCTTATTGACCTAGCTATAGCTACGAACAACCTGTGAAGGATCGACTTACTAATCATGGTTAAATCAAGTGGACAGAAATATATCTATAGTGAGAGGAGTGCAACTATCGGGCTAAAGTGGAGTGCCCCGGTAGTTAACGAATGTTGGCTATCTTGGATAATGAGATTAGTCGGTTAGCCTCAAATCGTTGGAGCCCATGATCTATAGGTCCATTAGGTCCCCCTACTAGCTCATATCGGAATTAAGCCTAGAACAAAAGATAGGAAGCTTTGAATCGTTCAAAAATCGGGAAAAAGGATATTATCGTAAATTGTGTTTGACACAATAATTTAATTATGAATTAAATTAGAAAATGAGAGATGGAGTATTTAAAAGTGTTTTGAATACCATATATATGTATTAGGAATCATATATGATTTATTGCACAAGATTAGAATGATTAATTGGATTAATCATAAGAAATCATTTTGTAATGCCTCAAAATCAATTACCTAATGTTAAATTCAATTTGGAATTGAAATGAACATTAAATTGCAAGCTTGAAATTAGATTTCAATTTGTATTTGGTGGATTTAGTTGGAAATCCACTTATGCATGAACATTCAAAGTGGAAAGACAACTCACTCATGCATTGTTGCATGTCTTGTGAGATGTACACCTAGAATCCACTTGAACTTGCAAATACACCATGTGTCTTGTGTCTTGAGGCTTGGCTTTGCATGAAGAATGTCTTTAAAAGGAGCTTGAATCAGATTCAAAGCGATGAGAGCCATTTTTTTCCTTAATGTTATGCTGCTGGAATTTGGACTCAAAGTTCTCTCATCTCTCATTCTTCTCCATTGCTTGATGCTTCAAGCATTCCCTTCCCATTCCCTATCTTATATAGACTCCCACAAGTCGTTCTTGGCCCGGAGTATAGTAGGGAAGACTCTAGAGGTTGTCCAAGGAGCATAGGAGAGGCAAACACCACAAGGAGTTCAACATAAGTGAGCTACAAAGGTTGGTGTTTTCTAAACTCTCTATTCTGTCTTTTCTAGAACATGCATGCTTTAGGAGTAAAATTGAATGTCTTAAGTGCTTTCGATCTTCAATTGCTTCCGCATGTGTAATATGTACACCTTCATTTGGATAACAATTTTTGTATATATATTTTGTGGAAACAAGAAAAACATAGATATTTAATAACGAAAGATGGCTCAGCTAAAGTACTAAAGAGATATGCAAGGGATATGAAGAACAATTTCAATAAAGAAACAAATAAAGTTTTTTTTTTAAAAAAATTGTTTTATTTACTTTAGATAATATTATGCTCATCAGCATTCAATACCACATTAAAAAGGACAAGATATTTAATTTTTGTTTTCAAAATTTTTAGTTATTTCAACCCTCGAAATTCTTTTTTCTTTTTTAGTGTTATTATTTGTATTATTATTTTGGAAAAACTTTAGATTATACATATCAAGGTGATTTTCATCTCAAACTTTCAATTTCATCCAATCAAACTCCAGATTTGGATAAGTGTTACAATTTCTACCATCGGTTTAATTTTTGCTAGTTCACTAACTAATTTTAACAAAAAGAAAAAAAAACAATAGAAAAATATTTGTAAACTCACTAATTCCAATAACATCTTTCATTATTAAATATCTCCTTTTTTGTTCCACAAAATATATATACAAAAATTGTTATCCAAATATATTAAAATGCGAAGGTAAAACAAATTTACCATCATTAAAAAATTGGAAAATAAAAAATATAAATGAGAAAGTGCAATTTTTTTTTTTAAAAAGAAAGTGTAAAAATTAGAATATAAAAATTTAAAAATTTGAAACGGCAGAATTAGAAAATAATAAAAATGAGAAATTGCAAAAATAAGAAAATATAAGAAAAGAAAAAAAAATATTTTCGCTTGTCTCACACAAAAATTAGAAAATATAATAATTAAAAAAGAAAAATAAAAATAAATAAAAATAAAAGATGGCAGAATCTGTGGGTTCTACCCACGGAACTTCATAAAGACAAGAAAAGAACCCGTTTTTCCCAATTTGTTTCAAATCCATCTGTATTACTCAAATATTTTTTAAAATTATAATATTTATCTCATTTACCCTTAAATGAGGGTAGATATAATCATTTAAAATTTTCCTTGATATAAGTTATAGGCATAATTGTGAATATATGTGATGTAAAAAAAAATTGTGAATATATATACGCATACTAGCTAGAAATTATCTAGGGTATCATTTTGTATGTGAGCTAGTGTTATTGATTTCATGTTAAATATATGGAGATGTATATACCCATATACTCATATTTGAATTTACTTTTAAGTAGTTATAGGTGTAATTGTAAAACTGTTTTCACAAGTCTCTATACATATTATAGTCGTTGATACTTATAATTAGCAATTAATTCGAAATTTCTAGTCTATTTAATGTAACAAATTAGTTATTTGAATCAATTTAACATATTAGTCATTTGAATTAATTTAACGTATTTCTCTTCCTTAATATATTACCTTTTTTAAGCTAGTTTTTTTAGGGGAATTAAAAGTGTAAACCTCTATTGAAGTATATGTTAATAATCATCGAAGTAATTCATGAATGAACAAATCAAGTGAAGAGTAAAATATTAGCATGCTCTTGTTCATAACTATATGAATTCTATTAACCACTAATTGAGGAAGAAGAGTTGTTAACAGGTGATTTACAGAGATATATCGTATTACATATATATATACACATCAAATAATAGGAGAAGCATATGTATGTCTCATAAATTCGACCAACTTCAAAGTACTACACGGGCTTTATTTTGACATAAAAATTAAAATAGTTAGAACATCATCTGGAAAAGGAAGATGATAACCACGTGCCTTATTCTCCTTATTGGGAAATTGTGCTGGATGACTAGAATAAATAAGTTGTTCAGTTTTTTGGCTAAAAAACTTCCGTTTTCTCGAACGTGGCTACCGAGAATCAAGGGACGCGCAAATGGGTGGTGATTTTCCATTTTTACCCCTAGGTATATCCGCGTATATACAGACGCCGTCTATGTTGTCGTTACATGCCCAAGATCTTTTTTCTCCATAATTTGTGGGATTCTCGTTGGTTTCCCCCAGATCCCGTTTTTTTCTCCTTCCAACAGTCAAAATCGGTTTTTGTTTATATATAGCTTAATCCAGGTCTTTTTCATTCCCACGGTTGGAATACTCTCTGGTATTTTTTTTTATTGAATTTTACCATTAACACGAAATGGCTCAACAACAAATCACGATTTTGTTCAGCGGTGTTTGGGATGTGGCAAGAATCTACAGTGATTTTAAGTCCGGTGTTGTGACGGTTCCTTGTGATGCTAATCTCTCTCAACTTAAGGTATGTGTTGGTAACTACCTCAACTTGGCTGACAGTAATAGTATCTTCCGGCTGACACTCTTCAGGAACTAGTCAAACAACCCGATAATAAACATAGTCCTTTCAGAAGATAGAGATGTTTTTTTATGGTAAACGTGTAACGACCCGACTAAAAAGGGAATAAAAACATACAAAGGGGTCGCTACTATTGGGTTTTATGCCCTAAAACTCGTAGATAGTGAATGTAAACAAATTGTATACTTGTTTTCAATAAAGTGTTATTGAGTTTCTACAATAAAGTGTTATTGTTAAATATTGCACAATTTGACCCAAATCCAATAAACTAAGATCCAAGGTTGTTTACATGTGACTTGAACTAGTATGTGGGGACATATAGGGATCGGTGTTCAAGTAACAACCTAAAAGGTCTATAGTACAAGGATAAGGTTGGGTACCTTATCCTGGTAACACTATTTGATACGGCTCGCTTTGTATTTGATACAGACGTATTGATCCAAAGCGTCCATGTAGTAGACATGCGAGCGGGGGTATACTATGCAATGAGTTTGCATAAGACCGGACCATGAAATGGTAAACCACTAGATATAACACCGTTAACTAGTTAGGTTACTGTTTCAATAGGATGACGTAGGTAACTCAGTCTTAATCCTGAGTGTGTCATGAACTCCTTCTCATGAGGGATTATCCTTTGATTAGCATGGGTGAGAATGGCCAATACGCCGACTCAATATGCCTTCCTTTTTGGGGACAAGACCGAGTGGGAGGCTGGGAACATGACAACACAAGAAGGAATTCACTCCTTCCCACTTCTAGGAGAAGTAGATGAGTGTTCCCTTAACTGGTGACTCCGGGACTTGAACAAAGGGATCCCGCCCTCTCACTGGCCCGAGAGGGACTTTCTGTTTAATGGTTGGACCATAAACAGGTTGTTCATTAGAGGAGCGCTGGTACTTAAGGAGACAGATGTAACATAGGGGTAAAACGGTAATTTGACCCAGCCGTGATTACGAACACTCGTGAAGGATTGACTTACCGGTATAGGTCTATATCCGTGGACACAGAAATGTTCTACAGTGAGAAGAGTTCAGCTATGGGTCTTTAGTGGAATGACCCACAGTTAATGAATATTGGTTAACCTGATTAATGAGTTTAATCGGTTAACCTCATATCATTGGAGCTTCTGATCTGTAGGTCCATTAGGTCCCCCTGCTAGCTCGTAAAGAGTAATTAGGAACAATTATATCTTGAGAGAATTTGAATAGTTCAAATTCATATTGGGAATTAAGTTAATTGTATGAGATACAAATTAATATAATGTATAATGATACATTAAAATATAAAGTCTAATTTGAAATTAAACTTTATTATTATGAGAGAAATAAATATTTGAAGAAGTTCAAATATCAATATGAATTTAATTCATATTAAATTTATAGGATATAAGAGAATTGGAAGGAGTTCCAATTTTAATATGAATTTGATTCATATTATAGAATTAATTAATTGAAGGCCTGAAATTAAATATATGATATTTAATTGGGTAATTAATTAATTAACTAATAGAAGGTCTGAAATTAAATATATGATATTTAATTGGTGATTAATTAATTTAAAGAATTAATTAATTGGAAATTAATCAATTATGAAAATGGTTAATTACTTATGGAAGTAATTAATCATTTATGGAAATGATTTAGTCACTTATGGAAGTGATCAATCATTTATGGAAAAGATTAATCAATTATGGAATTGATTGGTTATGGAATTGATTAATTATGGAAAAGATTAAATCAATTATGGAAATAATTGATTTTAAATGAATATTTTATTTATGGCATTTCTCCTATAAATAGAACACTAACCCTAGGGTTTATGTGATACAACATATGGCCACCATAAGGCCCTCTCATATTCTCTCAACTCAAGAACTCTAGGGAGAATTTTCTCTCTAGAGTTTTTCCCATTCAAGATTAGGTAGTCCCACAACTACGTTCCTAATCTCAGAGTTATAGCGGGGAAGATCAAATGGTGGTGTTCTTCGTTGTTGCAGAACAATCAAGAATCATCCGTTGAAGTATTTAGAGTCGTCAACAGAGGTATGTTTTTCACCGCTTAACCTTTTGCCAATGTATTGGTATTTTGTAGAACAAAATTAATTTACGAACGGTCCAATTGCTTCCGCTGTAACGGAATTGGGAATTCCAATCCTTCAGCTACTACATGCATGAAAACGTAAAACTTTTAAAACTTTAAGGGCAGAAGAGACCATAGATAAAAAATCTTTTATTTAATAAACTAGGCCCAAATCATAAATCAGTTTACAATAACAGAATAGTCGAAACATGATAGGCAATTTTCATAAAGTTGAAAACTAATAACATCCGAAAGCATGAAACTAGGAAACTCGATCCTAGACTTCTAGAGACATGATTTGCAGCTGCATCCCATAGCCTAGCCAAGCCACTGCTCTCGCCACTCGCCTGATGTCGTCAAGTACCACTTGAAAAGGGAAGTCATGTAGCATGGGTGAGTATATAAGAATATACTCAGTAAGTAGCCCACTTAAGGGCTGAAACTGAAAGCATGAGATCTGATAACATGAAATCTATTAGCATGAAACTTGATTCTGGGTCTTATCATCATAGGGACCTAACTGAAATCATTCATTCGAGTTTCTAACCCTAGGGCCATAACTGAGTACATGAGACGTTCTGCCTAGGGTGTTTACCTATCCCCAACCTGTGCCAACTAGAGCGTTGTGTGGGTCAGTCGGTTAAGGCAAGTAAACTAGAGGCTAGCTGGCAACCTCTAGCAGAACTACACCTATCCCAACACAACACCCCTGATATATGAACATAAAATACGGTGGAGCAACTGACGCATGAAAACATGTCTGGTGCCATCTGGCGCACGAATAACGTGCCTTATCATAAGCTCAACACCGTTCTGAACTGAGAGAGCGCACGATAACGTGCCTGAAGCTGGGCTCTAACAGTCAACTGATAGAACGCACAATAACGTGCCTGTCAAACTGAGTTCTACCAGCCCTGAGATGGGGAAGGAAAGACACTATAGCTAACATAAGACTTAAGGATCTTTTAAGTCCATATGAGGCCCTAATCGAGTCTAGGGTCCCTACACTAAGATCAGTCCTAATCAGTCACACTTGAAACTGAATTTCTGAATTTCTGGGTCTTAACGACATAGGGACCTAACTGGAATAAACATTTGGGTTTCTAACCCTAGGGCCACAACTGATCACATAAATATGCTCTGTCTAGGGTGATGACCTGTCCACAACCTGTGCCAACTAGAGTGTTGTGTGGGTCAGTCGGGTAAGGCAAGTAAACTAGAGACTAGCTGGCCACCTCTAGCAGAACTATACCTATCCCATCACAACACCCCTGAAATATAAACATAGAATACGGTGGAGTAACTGACGCATGTAAACATGCCTGGTGCCAACTGGCGCACAAACAATGTGCCTGATCATAACTCAACACCGTCCTGAGATAGGGGAGGAACACACTCTAGCTACGGAAGACTTAAGGAATTTAGTAAGTCTACCTGAGGCCCTAAAACGTAGTTGAGATCCCTATTCTGAGCCTTCCCTCGAAGACAATTATGGTCCCTAAACCACTATGATGCTACCGAAAATTCGGCAGCATAATGGGATACATATAAGGAACCCAAAATTTTTCTAGCTGGAAACAGGAATGAAGCACTTCTATGGACACAACGAGTCAGATCTCACATCCAAACTTCAATCACAACTCCAATAAACATTCAGCCCATCCTCCAGTATCATAAACAAAATCCAGAAACAGTCATGCAAGAATCATTCCAAACATACTTAGTAGTGAATCAGAAGACGTCACAGAAAACTAAGAGGTCCTCATATCGTTGTCATGCTTCACAAACTCAACACAACATACCACACTTATTTAATTCTACAAGCATAACAACACTTAAGTCATGTCCAAGTAAGCAACACTTAAATCATGTTCAAGCATACAACATACCAAGGAGAATTAGACCCAAGCATGAAAACTCATCCAAGACTTCATTTCACTACCATTAAGCATACAACGGTTCCAAAAGCAACTATGTCATGTCCAAAAGCTACTTACATAGCTAATCAAGTAGCTTAACCAAACAATCCAACTTCTTTGCTTTCAAGCCCCTAAACAGCAATCAAAAAGGGAAAAACCAACTCAAACTCATAGACCTTTAAGATCGAGAGGGCATAAGAAGACAATTAAACTTGGAAGAGATTTAACTCCCAAGAACTTACCCAAACAGCAGTCACGCTTGCTGTCCAAGCTCCCTATCACGCTCCAAGACGGCAATTAGAACACCAAAAGCTATGGGTACCTCGAAAACAAAAGCCAAAACCAATGGGTATCCTTCTAACATAAACAAAACACCCAAAACTTGACTAAACTAACTTACCCAAAGGTGAAAACGCCCAAAGGTGCCGAAATTGAAACGCTACTGCTCGAACCGTCGAAAAATGAAGGGAAAGCTTGTTGAACGAAGGTAAAAACAAGTGGGTAATCGATTAAATACTACAACCAACCAAAACAAGCCTCACTCCAACTTACCTACACCGGAAACTCACCTAAAAGCACTGGGAAATACAGAAAACGCCCTTGAAAAGCTGTTGTCTGCGCCTATCTGATTGCTCGCTGGAAAACGCCACTAAACCCGACCACACCTACGCTGAAACAGCACTGCTGGCCGAAGAACAGAACACGCCGCCGACCTGCTGCGATGGAGGGACGCCGCCACGACACGAGCTTCGCCGAATGGTACCTGTCGTCGGCGTCGAAGCTGCGGGATGAAGGCTGGCCGAAACGAAGAAGGACAGGGCTGGAGGCTGGTCGAATGATGTAGAAAATGCAGAGGGCTGCTGGGAGGTGATTCACGCGTGAAGGAGGAAGAAGATTGATTTAGGGCTAACTCCACTTTAGTTTATTTACAAAAATGCCCCTCAGCTTAACCCAAATAATAAAATCCATCAATTGGAACATACATTCACCAAAACCCTCGACTTAAACCCAATATACTCAAAATTAGAACAAAGAATCGAGTTTCACCTCAGTTTGCCGACATTACAAAACGGTTTTCAGAATGGCACGTACATGGATTGTTGCGGACGTCTAGGGGGTAGATACTGACTGCTATACACAACGAAGGGGCAGTCGCAAACTCATCCCGGGGGTAATCATATGTTTATCTGTACTGCTAAAAGAATTTGATGTTTATTTTTTTTTTCCAGAAGCCAGTTTGTTATTCATTTTTAGCTAGATGATAGATTTTGTCGTAGAGAATTCAAATTGGGTTGTTAGGTGGTTTCAATTATGTATTTCTCTCTCTTCCTCATAAATCTCCTACCTTTTAATTTTGTTTTTTTAAATACCCCAGCTTCAATATTCAATGAAGTTGGAAGTTCAGTTTATCTAATTTCTTGTAACTACCGTACTGGGGGAGTGTTTGTTATCATTTATGGGTGTGTAATTAGAGGTACTCATTTTTTCAGTTTTTTTTTTTTTTTTTTTTTTTTTTTTTTTTTGGTGAATCGTATGTGTTCACAGCAGGTGGTGTAACTCCGTGTAAATACGATACGGGGGGATTGTTTTTTGTCAGCTATGGGTTTGTAATTGGGGTAATCATTCTTCATTTTTTTTGTGTTTTTCGTGAATCATATGTTTATCTTTAACTAGGGGTAATCATATGTTTATCTGTACTGCTAAAAGAATTTGATGTTTATTTTTTTTTCCAGAAGCCAGCTTCTTATTCATTTTTAGCTAGATGATAGATTTTGTTGTAGAGAATTCAAATTAGGTTGTTAGGTGGTTTCAATTATGTATTTCTCTCTGTTCCTCATAAATCTCCTACATTTTAATTGCATTTCTCTCCTAATATTTCATTTTTAGCTAGATGATAGATTTTTCCGTAGAGAATTCAAATTAGGTTGTTAGGTGGTTTCAATTATGTATTTCTCTCTATTCCTCATAAATCTCCTACCTTTTAGTTGCATTTCTCTCTCCTAATATTTGATCTAAACGGTAGGAAATTCTTAGACATGTTGTTAGGGGTAATTTTGTCTTCTTCAATTAGAAAGTTATTAATTAAAATCACGTATTTTTCAAGTCCCACCTATTTATTTTAGTTATATATCTCGTTGTCCCATAATGTTTTGTTATGTTGTATTTTATTCAAGCCCAGTGTATTTTGGGCCTTGTTGAGATCATTATTTGGGTCCAGTAGGGTTTTCTTCAGCTTGCCTTTTACATCTTATTTATTGTATTTAAAGGCTTACCCATCAAATATCAAAGGCACGTTTTCACCCTCAAAGTGTGTGCATCTCCTCTTTGACCTAATTTATTTCTAAAATGAACCGTATAATATAGGGGTGGTTGTAACAATAGCAAAAGGGGAATTTCTATTTGCAAGCGTGGCTTCACTTTTTGAGGTTTGCAATTATGACAAAAAAATTCAGCCCAGCCCAAAACGTGAATAGAAAAAGTCAAAAATACCCTTTCCAAAATTTTCCCGTGTTTTACTGTTATGAAGTATATCAGTGGTATATCAAATATACGGTTGATATACTCCTGATATACCTAAAATGAAATACATCAGATATACTGTTGATATACTACTAATATACTTAAAATGAATTATATCTGATATACAACCGGTATACTCTACTATGGTATATTAGTGGAATGATATTCCTAATATGAAGTATATTAATAGTATATCGTTATTTTATACTACATATACTACTAATATACTCTGATATATATTAGTGAAATGTTATTCCTAGTATGAATTATATATCAACAGTATATATTCAATATAAGAAATATACTTAAAATAAAGTATGTCACTAATAATTAAAAATATATTAATGATTTTTTTTTTTACAAAATAAAGTCTATCATTGATATATATTCAGTCATAATCAAGTATATCAATGTTATTAATTATTTGAGTAGTATAACAAAAGAGGTATATCAATGGTATATCAATGTTCATAACAAGTATATAAGAAAAACATTTTATGTTATAAAAACAAACATTCCGTTTAAAATACGTAAATAACACAACGCAATTCAATAAAGAGAAAATGAAACATATAAAATATAAGTAAGGAAAAGTAACATTTCATATATCAGGTATATCATTCTTATATCAATACTCAGGTATATCATAGGTTACACTTATCAAATCAAGTATATATTGGATATATAATTGTATTCATCCGAGTATATCAAATTTGGCATATCAGTTAACTGATACACTTTATATTTGGTATATCAATAAATATAAAGTATATCGTCTGATATACTACTAATATATCAGTTGATATACCAATAAGGGTAAAACTGGAATAATAAAAAAAGCGAAAATCAGATTTTAAAATTTTTGCTATATTTGCAAATCTCAAAAAACATAGCTAAATTTGCAAATGTCCTAATATTTTTTGCTACCCATTACAATTTCCCTATAATATAAAGTTTACCAGTATTGTCCTAAACCACCATATATATTTCATTTTTTCTCATTTTTCTCTTAAGTTGCAACTCCATTGCATTTAATTTCATTATTTGATTCTTCTTTCTTCTCCTTCTCTTCCTTCTCTTTCTCTATCATTTTTGCAGCTTCAGCTTCTTCCTCAGCTTTCTTCTTCTCGGCTGCCATTTTTGCACTTTCAAGAGCTTCCATCAATCTCTTGAAACAATCATCTACCTCTTCAACCTCTGATTTTGGCATCAAATTCTCAGCCACGTCCGCTGGACTCATGTCGACATCCTCTAACAACTGACGAATTTTCTCATATGAATCATGCCATTCGACGTCCAAGTAATTTATCGCAAGAACCTTAAAAGCTTCGAAACCACAATACGACATCTCTATGTGTTTGTCCATTCTTCCTCTTCTAATCAAAGCTTCATCAAGCTTTTCCTTGTGATTGGTCGTGAAGATAATCAGCCTCTCTCCGCCGCACGCCGACCAAATTCCATCGATGAAATTCAACAACCCAGAAAGTGTCACCTTGCTCGGTTTCTTCTCTTCTTCGTCGGCCTTCTTAACAGGGTCTTTCTTCTCCTCTTTATCTTCCTCCTCATCTTCTTTCTTCTTCTTTCGTTGGCCAGTGAGATCGAGAGAGCAATCAATATCTTCAACCACAATAATCGATTTGCTCGAAATCTCAATAAGTAATTTTTTCAACTCGGTATTATCCTTAACCGATGTGAGCTCAAGATCATAAACATCATATTCCATGAAGTTGGCTATGGCGGCGATCATGGTGGACTTTCCAGTACCCGGCGGACCGTAGAGAAGATACCCACGTTTCCACGCCTTGCCCACCTTCACGTAGTACTCTTTTCCGTTCTTAAACTTCACTAGATCGTTGATAATCTCTTGCTTCTTCATGGGATCCATAGCCAGAGTTCGAAAGCTCGAAGGATGCTCAAAAGGGACATGTCTCCAACTACTTTTACGCCACCATTCGTTAACGTTGGAGTTATTCATGTAAAGCTTCCGCTGCCGGTTTTTCAGCTCCACCGCCTTCCCTTCTTCCATGATGTGGTGAACAAAAGAGTGAAGAATGATCTCCCGATGCCGGCGGTGGAAAGTGAGATTATAGAACCGTCTCTCTTCGGAAGTAGGGTAAAAAGAAAAAGACCGAGTTTTGGGAATATTTTTGCTGGAAGTCCACCAAATTTTGATGCCTTGATATTCGTCAAGAACTTCCTCGTTATCATCCATGCTGAGAACCAAAGATTTGCTGTCTTTCACGGCTTCTGCTCTCAGGCGATTGGCCCGAAGGGAGCTTCTGGAACCAAGGTAATTTTGAATGGCAGTAAAAGCTTCGCTCTTCCGGAGACGCTCGCCGGTGTATTCGGGGAAGGTGATTGTGATGTAAGGATAGAAAAAACCGATCAGTTTGTGAACGTACCTCTCGATATGGCCACGGAGTTGGTAAGGGAAATATTGCTGAACGATTGCCCAAAGGAACATGGCGGTCGCCATTACAGACCCTACGTGAGTCCAGAGCTCCGCCATGGCCATCGCGCTGCTGCGTTTGGAAGGAAAAAAGGACTGATTGAAAAGTGTTAATAGAGAATTGAGGAATGATTGATTGTTTTTTTAAGACGACGGCGAGCTCAGCATTTTTGTCACGGCATGATTTTTCAACACCTTATTGTTATTCTTTAATATTAAGAGAGAGTGCTTTTCTCTGAGTTTTTTATTTTTTGGTATGAAAATTCAAATTTTCATGTGGCCAACTTCCATTAAAGAAATGGAAAGAACGAATGCTGTCAAAACAAAGTGAGGCAACCCATTTTTTTTTTGTGTGTTCTCTTTAGATTGTTTATTTTAGTTTGGAGTAGTACATGGCCTATACCCACAGCTTTATAGGATATCCATTATTGTTTTGTTTATATTGTATTTATTAATTGGTTATGAGAGGGGGATTCCGATCTCCAATCTTGCCTTAACCAATGAAATTATATTTTCGTTTGTTAAATTATGTGTTTAGTCCTTGAACTTTCAGGATTGTGTCAATTTAATCTTTGAATTTTAAAAAATTTCAACGGAAAAATATACTTTTGGTCACTGAAGTTTGAGTTAGGTTTCATTTTGGTCCTTGAGTTTTCAAACTCGACAATTCGGCTCCTGAGGTTTGAATTTCGTTACACTTTTAGTCCTTCCGTCAATTTTTTGAGTCAAATACTAACAAATTACTGACGTGGCATTAAATTTTATTAAAAAATATTTTATTTTTATTAATTTCTTAAAATAAAAAAATATTAAATACTTTTTTATTATTTCTCTTTTTCTTTTTTCTTTTTTTCTTTTTCTTTTTCTTCTTCCATTTTCTTCCATCTTCTTCTTTACACCCTTCTCTAACCCTAGACTCAATTGACAGCCTCTGTCGTCGGACCATCGCCACTGCCGCTGCCGCTGAACCACCGTCGTCGTCGCCGTCCACTGCCGCCTTCTTCTTCTTCTTTTCCTTCTTCAGACCAGTGTCGGAGCCACCGCAAACCACTACCAGAGCCGCCGCAGACCACTGTCGGAGCTACTGCCCTTCTTCAGACCACTGTCGGAGCCGCCGCCGGAACCCACATGACCGCACGAAGTTAACCCACACAGTCGAAGCCGTCGTTGAACCCGCACAACCGCACGAAGTAAACCCAAATAGCTAGAGCTGCCACCGGTACCTCACGCGAACTCAGAAGAAGAAGAAGACCCACACCAACTCAGAAGAAGAAGTCGCGCGCCAGATCTGGAAAACTCGAGAACTTAGATCTAGAAAACCCACACGAACTCAGATCTGGAAAACCCATCTTGCGAGAAAAGTGTAACGAAAAGAAGAGAAAAGAAAATGAGAAGAAGGGAAAGGGAAGGCGATTCTGCCAGCTGTACGGGTTTCGACGGCAACGTCGTCAGCGACACGAACCCAGATCTGGGCACCCACGACGATCTTCTCCTCCTCCCTCTTTCGGTCAGTGTAATGAAAAAAAGGGAAAAGAAATCGAGAAGAAGGGAAAGGGAAGACGATTCCGACGACTGTACGGGTTCTGGCGGCATCTCCGACGACGGTAGGCAACTTCATCGACGGCAGACAGCGGGTCCGACGGTGGTCTGATGAAGAAGAAGAAGAAAGGATGAGGGATAAATGAAATAATAAAAATATATAATATTTTAATTAATTTATTATTATTTTATTTTTAAAAATTAACAAAAAAGTAATTTTTAATAAAAAAAATGGTGTCACATCAGCAATCTGTTAGGATTTAACGTAAAATTAGACGGAATGACAAAAAGTGTAACGAAATCCAAACCTCAGCGGTAAAAATGTTGAGTTTGAAAACTTAGGGACCAAAATGAAACCTAGCTCAAACCTCAGGGACCAAAAGTGTATTTTTCCCAAGTTTCAAATACATCCTCAAACTTTCAATTTTGTTTCCAATAGGTCCCTAAACTTAAAAAAAAATATCCAATAGGTCCTTAAGCCTTCACTTTTGTGTCCAATAGTAGGGTTGTGTAAAAACCGAGTCGAACCGACTGGTTCGGTTCATTTTTTTTTTAAAAAAATAAATTTCTCAGTTCGATAGTAAAGAAAACCGAGGGTTTCGATTTGGTTTTCGGTTCATTATTCTAAAACACCAAAGAAAACCGAACTGAACCGTTATAATATAATATATATATTACACATATTTCTACTACTCAATTTAGCCCAATATCATCTAGCCCATGATGTCTTTCCTTCAGCCCAAAACTACATGGCCCATCTTTTATTTTCTTTGGGCTTAGTAATTCAATTAAGCCATTTAAAGTTACAACCCATCTTTTTTTATTAGTTTATTTTCCATCATGGCTACAACTGCTAACATCCTCTTCACTCCATCTGATCATCAACATCAAACCCTCTTTAATCTCACCTTCCCTTCCCATTTGCCCTAATTTACAACCATCTTTTAGTTTTTCTCTTCAAACTCTCACTCCCTCTCCCAAGACGTCACCACTCAATGCCACCAAATCGACGCCGTCGAGCACTCAACGTTGCTAATCGACGCTGCTAGAACCACGATCCAGTCTCCAAGTTCCATTTTTATTCTTTTTGTGAAACTCTTCAAGTTCCATTTTTTTTTTAATGAAACTCTCTAAGTTCTATTTTAGTTTCTCTCCTTTGCTTTCCAAATATCTAAGGTTAGTAGTTTTCATTTGTAGGTTTTAAATCTAATAGATCGGTTATAACCGATCTCAAACTCACTTATTCCTCCTCTTTTTTTTTTTTAAATGATAAAAAGGAAGAAAAAAAATCGATTATAACTGAGCGGACGAAGTTCGGTCCAGTTCAAAACCAAAATCGAGGGAGCATTCGGTTTAGTCAGTTCAGCATGAGTAAGAACCGGTATGTTCGGTTCGGTTATTGGTTCTATCCAAAATCGAACTCAACCAAACCGTGACACTCTTATCCAATAGGTCTCTCAACTTTTAAATTTTTGTCTAATAAGACCTTGACCTATTCAACATTTTTTTTAATTTCACAAGTCTACTAGATAAAAAAAAATTGGAAGTTTAGAGTCTCAATAGGCATAATTTCAATTTTATATATAGTAGATGTTGGGGTTTATGTCCTAGAACTCAAGTTTTGATTATCCTTTTCTAATATAGATGTTATTCAGTGAAATTGTTTATTCTATATCTTAAATCCAATAGAAACATCCATGGTTATAATATCAAATGCTCGAACTATATCGTGGATATAGACAGGGATCAAGTTTGAGTATATAACCTAAATGGTCTATAGTAAATGAATAAGGCTGGGTACCTTATCCTGGCAACACTATGGATGTTGCCTACTTTGCGAATGAGACAAACGACGTGATCCTGGATCGTTCATGTAGAGACATGCGAGTAGGGGCATCCTGTGTAAAATATGTTTACACAAGACAGGACTGAGAAATAAGTCACTCTTACTTTATAACATCGTTTACTGTTAAGACTGACTGTTTCATGCGATGACCTAGGTAACTCGATCTTAATCCTGAGCTTGCTGTTCATTTAGGATTATCCTTTGATCTGCATGGGTGAGAGTGGTACAATAGTACCATTCAATAATCCTACCATTTTGGGGATAAGACTAGATGGATAGTTGGGGACACAGTAAAGCAAGACCAAATTCACTCCTACCCAATTCAGGGATAGTAGAGAGGTTGTTCCCTTAAGTGCTGAATCCAAGGCTTGAACAAGGGGCCCCACCCTCTCATTGGCCTGAGAGGGAATTTGTTTAGTGGTTGGACCATAAACAAATTGTTCATTAAAGGACCAGTGGACTTAAGGAACTAAAATGTACTATAGGGGTAAAACGGACATTTGACCTAGCTATAGTAACGAACGACCTGTGAAGGATTGACTTACTAATCATGGTTATATCGAGTGGACGAAAATATATCTACAGTGAGGGGAGTTCAACTACTAGGCTATAGTGGAGTGTCCCGGTAGTTAACGGATGTTGGTTAGCTAGGTTAAAAGGGTTTGACCAGTTAAACCTCATACCGTTGGAGCTCATGATCTGTAGGTCCATTAGGTCCCCTTGCTAGCTCGAGACTAACCTTTGGAACAATATGATGGATAGAATATGAATTCCTTTGTATTTAGTTTAGGGAAATAATTAGAGGTGGTTAACGTTGTCGATACGTCGGGTTTTGTGAAAATCGGGTTTGTGTGAAATTTACTATTTAAATATAATTTAAATATTGAAAACATGAATAGGGATTCATGATTGAAAAATAACATTTCGGAAATGTTCGGGATTGATGACAAAATATTAATATAATATTAGATATTAAATTAATTAATAATTATTTTAAATTAATTTTGAATTAATTTAAAATTGAAAAATTGAAATTTGATTTTTCATTTTTCAGATTATTGAAAATTAAATAATTATCTAATTAATTCAAGATAATTATTGAATTAATTAAAATCAAAAAGCTTGATTTTTTGGAGGTGAAGTGCATGGTGACTAAACCCATGCACTCCCCTCTCTTAAGCCACACCATTTCCCACTAAATTGGTGGCTGAATTGGTGTCAATCTCAGGGACTTTTCTTCATCTTTGATCTCTCTATAAAAGGGAAGAAGAAGGCTGAAAAATCAGAGCTTGAAAGATGGTGAATTGCTGCCAAAATACTCACACACCAAACCCACCTCCATAAGCTTGTTATTCAAGCTTTTCTCTTCAAATTTCATCACTCGAGGATCCCACAATCCGTTCCAAAGGCTTGAGGATAGCAAGGAAGATCCAGTGGTAGTTCGTGATAGATTGGTGAAGAAAAACAACAAAAGACTCCAACCAATTTCTCCATTTAAAAGAGGTTGGTGTCTCTGTTTTTCTTCTCATGAACAACATGCAATGAATGATCAAATTGAGCTTATTATGTGTCTAAGATCTGAAATTGTTTCCGTAATTTAGATATTAACACTTTCAGTAGATTGGTTAATTTTTAAAAATATCAAATATATCATGAACTTATTAGACACAAACTTGAAAGTTTAGGGACATATTAGACATTTTTAAAGTTGAGGGACTTATTAGAAACAAAATTGAAAATTTAGGGACCTAGCTATTAGAAACTTTTTAAAGTTCAGGGACCTAATTGATACAACTCTGAAAGTTCAGGGACTAAACTTGTAATAAAACCTATTTTCACATTAACATTTGTATTGTATTTAATAGCTCATGGATCCCATTAAAAATTTTTACTACTAAAATTGCACCAAATTAGAAAGTCAATAAGGATGCGTTTGGTTGGTGATCTGAAAACAAAGTTGTATCAATTAGAAAAGTTAACGTCAATGACCTATTTTCAACGAACTTGTAATAAAACCTATTTTCAACGAAAACAAAGTTGTATTTCATGTTTTCATATATGTGATATAATTTCTAATACATTATATTGTACATATTTTAATTTAACAAAAATAAAATTGAGTTTATAACATGAAATACTATACTTATAAAAGTTTGTTTTTTTAATATATTTTTGAATTTAATTATGTATTTTAAAATTTCAAATTCAAAATCTAGATCATTAAAAACATAAAAGTTGTTTTCAAAATTTTCACTATTTGGATCGCGAAATTTGAAAATGGTTTTAAAAAACACATCTGCCAAATGCATGTTCATTGAATTCGGTGAATCCAAAAACATGAAGCAGAATGTGGATTAGCTAACAAACAAACCCATACTCAATAGTATTATATATGTGTAAGCATCAAGTATGTATTAATCTTTAGGAAAAATTATCGTTTTTAAGAATAGGTGTGCTTGGTGCTTGAGATTTTAAAATGTATTTGGTCAGATGAAAGAGAGGAGAGAGATACATGAAAGTGGGAGCTAGGAGTTTTATTTTATTTACTATTTTAATTTTTTTATTTTCCACTTCAGGATTAAAAATAATAAAAAAAATTACTTTTGGTAATAGAAAAGTTAACGTCAATGACCTTTTAAACCTACTATTTAAAAGACACGTGCAATATACGTGGTTAAAAATTTCTAAAACACAAATTTTTATGGTGAAATTTAAATGTTGAATGAATATATTTTTCATTTAGTTTAAATAGTAAATATTTTATTTATAATTTTTTCAGTAATAAAAGATATACACTGAACCTTTTTTTTTCTCTACCGACCATGAAATTCTAATTTCAACATTTATGTGAATATTTAATGAAACTTAATAGTTTTTTTTTAAAAAAAAAAAACTTGGTACTTAATATTATTTTTTTAATAATTTTTATTCTTATTTTTTTTTTAAATGAATTTGTAATGTACTTAAAACTTTTAAAAAGTTCCCCTCAAAACATTTTTTTTTCAAAAAGATTGGTTTAAAATTTTTTGAAAAAAACTTCATCTATGGAAATTTGGAGAAGGTAATTTATTTTTCAAAGATTTTGTAGAATCTGTATTTTGAAATTAATAATTTAAATTTTTTTTATTTACTTAACATATATCTTAGTTTAATTCTAAATAAATGTCGATCCAATGCTTCCATTGTGGGGTAAAGATCAAAATTAACCATACAAATGGTTTTATCAATTGAATGGCTCCATCTCTTGACTTCATGTGGCAAACTTGTTTTCTTCTTAAATTTATGGAAAAGAAATTTTGTTTCCACGTGTGAAAATGACTTGTATTCATATTGAGGAATTAAAAGAAACTTGGTCTACACGGCGTTTACCATTTCTTTTTGGGAAAAAATCAATTTTGACCCCTGAATTTTGTAGGTTGTATCAATTTTAATCATAAACTTTCAATTTCATCAAATTGAACCCTAAACTTAAAAAATTGTATCAATTTGAACCTCAAACTTGCATAAATGCTGCAATGTAGGCATTTGGTCAACTTTTCATTTCAATTGCTATTAAAACATGTAATTGACAATTTCCTTTTCCTTTTTTTAATTCACATTGCACCTGAGTTAGTGTTTAGTTAATTCAAATTCTTAACTGCTTGTACATAGAAAATCAAATGAGCTACCATGTCTATTTCATTTTGATAGCTCTCTTTTAGAAATTTTTAATGAAAATGACATAAGCACGTCTTTTATTTATTTATGGAAAAAATACCTTTTTGGTCCCTGAATTTTAAGGAATAGGTATGTTTGGTTCATGAATTTTCAAAATAGACCTTTTAAGTCCTTGAGTTTTGAGAAATAGGTTTAAAACGTCCCTAAGTTTTTAAAATGGAGTTTTTTAGGGCCCGTTTGATAACCATTTCGTTTTCTGTTTTCTGTTTTTATTTTTCATTTTTAAAAAACAGAGGTGTTTGATAACCATTTCTGTTTTCTGTTTTCTGTTTTTTAAAAACGTTTTTGAAATTATAAGTAAATTTCAAAAACCAAAAAAAGTAGTTTTTAAAAACAGATTTCTGTTTTTCAAAAACTCATTTTTCTTCTAATGCTTACTTTTCTCCTCTTTTATCTCTCTCCAACAAATTTCTTTCTCTATCTAAAATTTATTTTTCTCTCTCTAAAATTTTCTCTCTCAAAACTTTTTTTTTCTCTATAACTTGTCTATTTCTAAAAACTTGTCAATACATTTTCTCTCCTCAATAAACATGTTCTGATTTTTCTTTTGAAAAAAAAAGTCACCAAAATTTTCTATCGCTACAACTTTTCTTTATTTTTCTAATTTATCGTTAGTTCTTTAACATATCTTTTACTCTTAACTTTACTATCTCTCTAAATTTTCTTTTTTTATTTAATTTTTTTAATCTAAAATTTATCGCTTTTACTCTAACTTGTTTTCTATTTTTGCTCTAATTAATATCTTTTCTCGAGTCTAACTAATATTCTTTCTCTAAACATTTTCTTTCATCTCTCTAAATTTTCTATGTTTAACTTTTCTCTCGTCTTTTCAAAAAAAAAAAATTCTCTTGAAAACATTTATATTTGTGTCTCTCAATTTTTGTTTCAACGTCTTTACACATTTTTCTCTCTCTAAAATATCTTTTTATCTTTCTAATTTTTAAAAAAACTGAAAACCAAAAACAGTTATCAAACAAGGCTGGTTTTCTGTTTTTTAAAAACAGAAAAGAAAAAACAGTTATCAAACATATGTGGTTTTTGTTTTTAAAAAACAGGAAACCAAAAACCAAAAACCAAAAATAGAAAAACCAAAAACCAAAAACTGAAATGGTTATCAAACGGGCCCTTAGTCTTTGAATTTTGAGAAATAGGTTTGAAAGATCCCTCATGTTATTTTTTCTACTTTTTAAAATTAATATTTATTTTTTTTAATATTGAATGGTTTTTTAAAGTAAAAAAATTTTAAAAATTTAAAAAAATACGAGGGACCTTTTAAACCAAAATTTCAAAACTTAGGAACTAAAAAGGTCCATTTTGAAAACTTAGGGGTCTTTTAAACCTATTTCTCAAAACTCACGGATTAAAAAGGTCCATTTTGAAAACTCAGGGACCAGATGCACCTATTCCTCAAAACTCAATGATCAAAAAGGTAAATTTTCCCTTTATTTATCTTATGGACTCATCTACCTAAATAAAAAATGTTTGAATACAAATATATATCAAATGTTGACAACATGAACATAGCTCAAGTAGCATAAAACTTATACTAACGATCGAGAGGTTAGTGATTTGAATCCTCCCACCTCAAATTATCAAAATATGTATATATATGTACACACACGAGGTGTTGGGTATTTGAAATTGATCTTAATTATTTTTTCAAAAACTTAATTGAGCAAGAACAAAAATTTTGTGGAAACAATCTTCATTAAATTATGAAACTAATACTTCCTTTGTGTTTATCCCTATATGTTTTTTTGTTACCTAAATTTTAATTGATATATAAATTCTAGAAGCTGATTTTTTTTTTATATAATATTTATATTACAAATGAATAGGAGATTTACAGTTACAATCCCATAAAAAAAAACATATATTTGATCAATTTAACTATAATTAATCAAGTTGCCAACAAGAGCTTAGCTCAACTGGCATAAAGTTGTATTGATAACCACAAGGTTTGTGATTCGAATCCCCCTTTCCACATATTGTCAAAAAAGAAAAAAAAAAAACTAGAATCAAGTCAGTGAAATTTGGATTCATATAAATTTTTTTTGACAGGAGGCTCAAACACTCTGCTGTGCATAATTTTTTTTAATCGAACCATTAGGTTCACAATTTAAAGTTCCACAACAAAGAACACCTTTCTTGTGGTTAATTGCTCTTAAAAGAGTAAAAGAGAAATATGAAAGTAGAAAGAAGAGAAGATTAAAATGTATTTAGGGTAAGAATTTTAAATCTAGATATTTAATTAACTAAATAATTAAAAATGTTAAAACTAAAACTCTTTAACCAGATATATTCTCTCATTTAAAAGAAAAAACCTTTTAAAGTTAACATAAAAAAAGTAAAACTCATTTAAAATTCAATTAAATATTAAAATGTCACAACAGTCAACAACCAATATATTACATTGAAAATGCCAAGAAGCATAGTTCAACTGACATAAAGTTGTACTGATATCCACGAGGTCTGTGATTCGAATCTCCACTTCCATATATTGTCAAAATATATATATATATATATATATATATATATATATATATACCAAATGGTCAAACAATTGAACAACTTTTTCTCTTGAGATGTGACATGTTTGTTTTCTTCTAAAATCTATGGAAAGTTTCTTGTGTTCCCACACGTGAAAATGGGGTTTTTTGGAAACATAACATAAAAAATAAAAAAAATTAGAAAAAACAAGTACTTTTGAAACTAATTGGAGAAATCAAGTGTCACGCCTCTTGACATACTTTTTTTTAATATATTTTTTATTTTTATATTACTTTGTCAAATCAATCGGTTTTCAACCCATTTTTAAAATTTATTTTATTTTATTTAGTGATTTTATAAATTCTTAATCATAACATAATGATTATGTTTTTAATTTTAAAATTTGCAATTTTTTTTAATTAACCTTCTATAATTCTTTTAAATATAATTTTTTACATTTTCACATTTTCTAAATTTAAGAAAGTTATGAGGGGTTGGTTCGTCTTGCCTTTGATTAAACAAGCATTCTTTTTCAATTTCTAATATATTATATATATCCAAACCTTTTATTTTCATATATATTATGAACTATTAATTATACATTAATGTTAATCAATAACTAAATAAATCATATCATTTTACTATTAATTCTTATCTTTACCTTCTGAATTTGATGTTTATACTAATTTATCAAGTATATGTGTGTGTATTATATACATTAAAAAAAACAAATTTTAATGGCTAAATTAAAAATGAGAATTATTTTTAAAAAAATTAAAGATGAGAATAAAATGTAGGTGCTACATGTTTATTTTAATAAGAAATAACAAAAAAGAGAATCTTATTAATGTTTTTTTTTAAGAAATTTTTTCTTTCAAACATGATTGCATTAATAGTAAGTATTATAATTATAAGACATCAAAACTAAATAAACTTTAACTATATGCTACCATTGAAACTATAGTAAATTGACACGTCTTTCTTGCTAGGGACATCCAACAATATATATTCATTATATATATTATTGAAAGCTTACTCAATTAATATCAAGTTATTCGTTAAAAAAATATTCTGTATCCTCTTTTGGATAGAAATATTCTCAATTCAACTTTTTTTTTTTAAAAAAAAGAAGTAAACTTCAAAATTGAAATTTCACATTTCAGTTTTAAAAAACAAAAGAAAAAATTATTGTTATTAAGGAGCTGAACACAGTTGAGATATTTTATACGCCTCGGAGTAAAGACATGAGGGCGGATAGATTAGCGAAAGAGGCTCTTTATAAAAGATCGTCTGGTTGTCAAATTTCCCGTTGTGGTTAGTGTCGATAGGTACTGAGACCCATTGCAAGTGTTTATCAAATTGTAATTGTTATTAGTTGAATGAAAGCATTTTCTTCTAAAAAAACAAAAAGAAATTTAATTTTAAAATTACTCAGTGGGTAAATGAAAACTGGTTATATATCAATAAAAAAATAAAAAATATAAATAAATAAATAATAGTTTAAAAAATAAAAATAAAAATAAAAAAGCTGAAAATGGGGGTTTTTTGTAACAGTAGAAAGAAAAATTAAAAAAAAATTTAAAAAACAAGTACTTTTAAAATAATAATTTAAAAAATAAAAATAAAAATAAAAAAGCTGAAAATGGTTCTCAGCCACCCCCAAAAGATTCATCAACAAAAAGTCAAGCATAAAAAGCTGGTTATTTAAAACGCCGTTCAAGGAAAAAAATAAATAAATAAAAACAGTAGAAGTGACAGCTTTTCGCAAGTCGCGCCTCTTCAAGAGGCGCGACCCAACGCCGTCAAACGGCCTCCTCGATTTTCGCATTCCGTCTGATTCCATCCCATCTCTGAACGTGTCGCGCCTCTTCAAGAGGCGCGACACATGTTTTTTCGAAATAATTTTAAAAGTACTTGTTTTTTAAAATTTTTGTAATTTTTCTTTCTACTGTTACAAAAAGCTCCGTGAAAATGACTTGTGGTTCTTCACACCTTGTATCTAATGGTCAGTTTCCTGAAGAAAATTCAGCTGTGGAATAAAAGTAACTTGGTCTACATACATAAACGTCTTCTGGACTTGTCGTGGCCGAGGTTCTAAAACTTATTTATCAAGTTTCCTAGACTTGTAAAAAGAAACTTTCTAGAAATTTAGCCAAGTTTGGTCATCATTTCGTTTATTTATTTATTTATTTATTTATTATTTACCTTTTATAAATGTTTTCAAAATTCAAACAAGTTTTGAAAATTAAAAATAGTACTTTTCTAAAACTGTTCTTATTTTTTGAATTTGTCTCAGAATTTAGATTTTTTTTAAGGAAAAGAAATTGTGAAAAAACAAACCAAATGTTTATAAACCAAGCCTATATTATTAGTTCAATTTTACTTAAAATGCATCATTTATTAACAAAATTAACAAAACTCAAATTCATAAATACATAAAGAAAAACAATTGATGTCTATGAACTTTCACGTTCTCATCCCATTTAATGTTGAAAAGTATTAAAACGTCATATTTTAATCCTTAAACTTGTATAGTTTTCACTTCACTAGTCCTAGATTTAATGGTTTTGCTCATAAGATGGTCCGTGTAGGCCTTTCTTCTTTAACGCCACTTTTGTGGCTAGGAAACTATCCTGATTGGATGGTTAGTTTATCGCTCCAAGAGCGAGATCTGTTTGTATCCCCCGGAGTTCTGTTGATTCTTAATGAAATTTCCTTATTATCAAAAAAAAAAAAAAAAAAAAAAACTCACTATAGTTCCTATTATTATTCTGTAAAACCCATTTACCCCTATTTGGATTAAATAAAAGAAAAAAAAAACAATTAAATAGGTTTACACGGCCGCAATCTTGAAGGAAGATGCGGGGGCATGTGTATTCTGTGAAGGTAGGGGTAGGTGTTATTAAGTTAAAATGTTGATGTCCAAACAAATTTTGAAGTCTCAATTTTATGGAAATATTGACAAAATATTAATGTCGATGAATATCTTAAATAAATTTTAAAAATATTTAATTAATAGATAAAATTTTTTACATTTTTAAGTTAAAATACTTATTAAAAATATTAGAGAAAAATACCTTTTTAGTTTGAGTTTGCAGGAGGAGGTACATTTGGTCCCTAGGTTTTCAAAATATACCCTTTTAGTCCCCAAGTTTTTAAGAATAGGTTTAAAAGGTCCTCACCATTAACAAAACCGTTAAAAACAAACAGAAAGATGAATAGACCATTTAACTGCACATGTGGCTTGCTGACTAGGCCAAAATAACTTGCTGACTAGGCTTTACACTAATTACAATTTTTTTTTATAAAAAAAAACCCTAAAATTGATTAAACCACCCCTTTAGAAAAAGAAAAAACAATCGATTAGATGTGGCTTGCGTCTGAAGAGGAGACCTGCAGAGGTTTCTTGTACGTGTATGAACTCCAACGTCGAAGGATTTGTAACGATCCGACTTCTAATATGGATCTAATCAGGATCGCTACCACATGCATGTGTTATGGAGGCCTTTTAAAACAAAATATTTTGTTAGCATAAACTCGCATTTTCAGTAAAACCTCAATAAAAAAAAAAACCACTTTTATTCGGGATCCCAAATTTAAAGAACAAAAGATTCTCAAATAAATTCAAACTATGGTTTTACATGGCCTCAAAGAAAAAGTCCTCAACAACTTAATGAATGAAATAAAAGAATAAAACATAGTTCTTAAAAAGAGGAAGAAAATTAAGAAAATCCATGAGTCCTGGTCTCCCCATGGCCGACCACCTAACAGATCCATCATCCATCGCCATCACATGCTCTTGCGTTTACCTGAGAAAAAAAAAAACATTCATGGAAAGAATGAGTATTTAAAATACTCAGTAAGTAACCCCACTACTGAGGTCAGGACATGCAAACACACATACAACATGCTTCATGCTTTACTAGTGGGACCCTATTTCCTTTTCCTTTTAACTGTAAGTTCCTTTTAAGGCCTTAACATGGACAATTATCTTTCCTCTGGTTCCTCTTCCAACTAAGAGATAGACATCCTCTAAAGATTTTTCCACATCTAATAGTCAGTTGGCACCTAATTAGTGGGGTCGATTCTCGCCTACAGTATCTCAGGTTCCTCTAGATGTACATCAATTTCCTCTAAGGTAATTGCCATGGACATAGTTCTTTTATTTTCCTGAAACATACATATATGCATAGGGTCCCATATCAAACATCATAATTCATGAATATGCACATAAAGTCCTCAATCATGTATGACCCAAAATCTCATAGTTTAACATGATTTATTTAACAAACAAGTTCATGGTACTTGTGCCATCTAATCATGCATCACATAGCAAACACACATGAAAATCTATCCTAACAGCACACAAGTTCCTAACCTAGCGTTTCCAGTAGTAAAGCCACTTACCTTGGCTTAAACACTCATGATCTAAAATTCCAATTAACTCCAACAACGCCAACCACGACCTTAATCAAACGGTTATTTTCTACACATAAACAATACACAATTTCAGCCCAAGCAATCTTACTAATTTTCCAATTCGTCTTAACAACCACAAAGGCCAAATCAATATCGAGGCTTACCCAAAACAAACTTATGCTTGCTGAACACGCTTCAAATTACTTCAAGATTCGACAATTTGGCTCCAAATCGCTTGAGACACCAAAGATTCAAAGACCAACATCAATGGGCATTCATGACTAAATAACAAATTAGCCAAAAATCACCCCAAATATCACTTACCCACTCCAACCTTATTAGCCAAAAATCACCCCAAATATCACTTACCCACTCCAACCTTACTGAAATTCAGAGACTCATACCGCCAAACAAGTCGACACGAATAGCCACCGCCGAACTCGCCTGAAACACCCAAAAATGCAGCTGCTCGTGCCCCAAATCGCCACTGCACACCAAACCCACGAGCGAAGTGCTGCAACGACGCTGAGAAAAACAAAAACTCCTGGTGGCTCGTGGATGGTTGTTGCAGTAGTGCTAACGCTGATGCAAGAGAGAGGAAAACAAGAGAGATCGGGTGAGAAGACGAAACCAAAGAGGGAAAACACAAAACCCACGCCGAAAGTCTTACTGAAACGCATTGGAGACGCCCGCTGGAGTTGCACGGCGTCGCCGCTCGAGGACGCCAATAGAGACCAGCTGCTCACCGCCGGGGTTGGTGCCACGAAGGATGAAGGAGACCCACCAGACTTCAAGCTGAAAATCGTGAGGGAGAAGAGAAGGATAAGGAGGAAAAAGATGATGGCTCACTTGGGGGACCTCGGGTTGCGTGCGGTTGATATAAGAGGGAAAAAAATTAGGGTTGGCTTGGCTGAAACATCCATCTAATTACCAAACTGCCACTCCAGCTTTATAAAATAAAAATCCCTCCAATTACCACCCATTTAAATCTCCTTTTTTTTTTTTTTTTTTTTTTTTTTTTTTTGAAACATAAAAAAAAAAAAAAAAAAAAAAAAAAATCTCCTTTTTAACTCCAAATTGGTAAAATTAAATCAAATTAACCCTCAATTAGAGAAATTGAGTTTTTACCTTGAATTGGCGACGTTACAAGATTGATTCCACCGGCAAGGCACGAAGAAACGTTAGACACTTGCGTACGAATTACAACGGCAAGATGATTTTTCCTTGTAACTCGATTCTACCAGCGAGCATTCGAACATTTTAGTGATTTTTTCCTTGAAACTGGATTCCACCGGTGAGGTTTCAAACCCTGAAGTTCCATGTGAGTATAAAATATTTCCCCTCATTTATTCTTTGATTTGTTTTTCAATTTAATGTCATTCTCTAGTGTTGAAATCCTCATTGTAATGTTCATCTGAGAACATTCTTTTATGTTTATGTTTGGATTTTAAAATGAGAGTTTTTTTTTCTTGGTGTGATGCAAAGATTCTATTTATGTTTGGATTTTAAAATGATAGTCCCTCTTTCCTTCTTGCTGGAATTGTTTTGGGATATACAATTGAAGGTTTGGAATTCCCTAATTCCGTTAGCGGAAACGAATTGGGACCGATTCGTAGTTAATTTTATTTCTACCAAACTACCAATACATTGACAAAATTTAGAAAACTATTCTAAATCAATTATTAAGGCTAAGCATACAACCTTAGAACTAATCTAAAGGGGAGAAGCATACATACCGTCGTTGTCGTCTCTGAAATATCAAGAACGCCTTTCTTGATTTCATAGGGACCAAGCGTCAACAATTGGGACACCACCAATTTGATCTTCCCCGCTATGACTCTAAGATTAAGAATGCAGTTGTGGGACTACTAATCTTGAATGGGAAAAACTCTAGAGAGAAAATTCTTCCTAGAGTTCTTGAGTTGAGAGAATATGAGAGGGAGACAAGAATAAGACCTTTGGCCTTATGGTGGCCATAAGGTTAGAGTTCTCATAACCTTTCTATTTATAAGCAAGGAAACCCTAATGTGAGGTTAGGAAGCAATCTTGACCGTTAGATCAAATTCAATTAATTAATTAATTTAAAGGTTAATTAATTAATCTCATGCACATTTAAATCTTATTTAAATGTTATTCCCTCACATAATATATAGTTTAATTAAACTTAATTAAATCACATTTAATTAATTCAATTAAACTAATCAATTAATTAATTCCAATAATTAATTAATTAAACATCTCCCATATTTAATTAATTACATATTAGAATCATATTCTAATAATCCTCTCCTATACTATAGTTTAATTAAATCACATTTAATTTAAACTAGATTGAATAATTAATTAATTCATCTTCTAATTAAATATCATATATTTAATTAGACATATATTTGAACTCTTTCAAATGTACCATTCTCTCAATATAATAAAGTTTAATCTCAAATTAGACTTTATATTTTAATGTATCATTATACATTATATTAATTTGTATCTCATATAATTAACTTAATTTCCAATATGAATTTGAACAATTCAAATTCTCTCAAGATATAATTGTTCCTAATTACTCTTTACGAGCTAGCAGGTGGACCTAATAGACCTACAGATCAGAAGCTCCAATGATATGAGATTAACTAATTAAACTCATTAACCAGGTTAACCAATATTCATTAACTGTGGGTCATTCCACTAAAGACCCACAACTGAACTCTTCTCACTGTAGAACATTTCTGTGTCTTCGGATATAGACCTATACCAGTAAGTCAATCCTTCACGAGTGTCCATAATCACAGTTGGGTCAAATTACCGTTTTACCCATGTGTTACATCTATCTCCTTAAGTACAGTGCTCCTCTACTGAACAACCTGTTTATGGTTCAACCATTAAACAGAAAGTCCCTCTCAGGCCAGTGAGAGGGCGGGATCTCTTTGTTCAAGTCCCGGAGTCACCACTTAAGGAAACACTCATCTACTTCTCCTAGAAGTGGGAAGGAGTGAATTCCTTCTTGTGTTGTCATGTCCCCAGCCTCCCACTCGGTCTTGTCCCCAAAGAGGAAGGCTTATTGAGTCGGCATACAGGCCACTCTCACCCATGCTAATCAAAGGACAATCCCTCGTGAGAAGGAGTTCATGACACACTCAGGATTAAGACCGAGTTACCAAGGTCATCCTATTGAAACAGTAACCTAACTAGTTAACGGTGTTATATCTAGTGGTTTACTATTTCATGGTCCGGTCTTATGCAAACTCATTGCATAGGATACCTCCGCTTACATGTCTACTACATGGACGCTTTGGATCAATACGTCTGTATCAAATACAAAACGGGTCGTATCTCATAGTGTTACCAAGATAAGGTACCCAGCCTTATCCTTGTATTATAGACCTTTTAGGTTGTTACTTGAACATCGATCCCCATATGTCCCCACATACTAGTTCAAGTTACATACAAACAATCTTGGATCTTAGTTTATTGGATTTGGGTCGATTTGTACAATATTTAACAATAACACTTTATTGTAAAAACTCAATAACACTTTATTGAAACAAGTATACAATTTGTTTACATCTCACTATCTACGAGTTTTAGGGCATAAAACCCAACAACAATGGGTGTTGACAATCATGAAGAATCAAGGTCATCTCTTTGCCAGTAAAGAAGTTCTGCTAGTTGTACGTGAAGAGGGATCTCCAAAACTAATGCAAAGATGAGAGATTTGTCAAATTGTCTAGGGAAATGCACCGAACACAGCTTGTATGCCCCTTGTCCATTCCAACTAATATAAGAGACGATTTGTGCTTGAGTTTTCTTTTTGGATTTCTTGGAGTAGAACATTAAAATAGGGAGAGTTTATAATGGTAGAGATTGATGCATTTTTCCAAAATTTGCTGGGTATCCTTTGTAGGAATACGTCATATATGAGCAAAACTTTTCAAGATGAGATTGTAAGAGAATTAC
The DNA here is from genome assembly GCA_017139565.1 of Luffa aegyptiaca. Lineage (NCBI taxonomy): Eukaryota > Viridiplantae > Streptophyta > Magnoliopsida > Cucurbitales > Cucurbitaceae > Luffa > Luffa aegyptiaca. The sequence continues at coordinate 40,773,424 of CM029403.1, forward strand.
TGGGATATATTAGGAATATTATTAGGATGTTAGTAAAGTCATAATGCTAATTTGTTAGGGACTTGTTGGATTATAAGTGCGTGTGCTATGTTGTTGTTTTGAGCATGGTGATATATACGCAAAGCAAGAATGAGAATCCCTACTGTAATTGTCCCTGACTTAACTACTCTGTTAGAATGATGTACTTTGCATCTTCAAAATTCTGGAGATTTGATTCTATTTATTATGTTTACCATCACCATCATCACATTTGATTCTATTTATTTTGTTTACTCCACCATCCTTTGTTTGAATTCAGACCTTACCAACACAACAACTAATATACACTACAAGCATGGTAAGTTTTTGTGGATATAATCAATTTTCATTCTTTGAGTTTTTAATTGTTCTCTCTCTTTTTTCCAGCTTTCAAAAGATGGAGGGTAAATATATTGAAGAGGATAAGCTCAAAGTGGTGCTCAGAAATCGTGCATCAAATGATGGGGTGTTTTCATCTAGGATTCCAATAAGTAAGATATCAAAATGGACCATCAAACGAGGGGATGGCCCATGAGGCTTCAAGATTCCAAGTTGATTTTATCGCATTGAAAAGGGCAGACCATTGAAGCTTTAAAACCATCTTGTTAAAATGGAGCATTGAAGAGAGCAAACCATTTAAGCTTCAAGATTCCAAGTTGATATTTTGTATTCCTTTTTTACAGTAGTTGTAAAGCTTGTGTGACCAGAGATAATAATGATTATTGTAAAGTTGGTTATTTTGTGATGTATTGAATTATAATATTTCAGTCATGAAATGGAAGTTGTGATATTTTAGCCATTTTTTAGCCATTTGCAGGAACATATCTTTTAGCATCAATTTGACAGCGAATTAAAAACATCATAAAATGTGGGAGTTAACGCAAACACAACCTATCATTTCAATACTTTATAAAGTTGAAACATTTGTAGGACCGTATCTTTTGCGAGAACATATATATATATATATATATATATAACATGGACTCCACAACCTGCCATTTCAATATTCTAAACATAAACAAAGAATATTTGAATAAGATAAAGTGAGCTATGTTCATCATTTCCAAAAAATTATTTGTCATTTCTAAATAAAATAGTGAGTTGTTCATTATTTCCAACAAAAGATCACAATTGTACCAATAAAGTAACTGTGTTACAACTAAATTTATGGCCATATATATTGGGCACTATCAAACTGCTATACAAAAACAGAGTTTCCAAAAAGTTATCATATGCACACAAAAAAATCTGCATATTTTCCCTAGATCTAAATCTATACAAAAACAAAGTTTCCAGATGACTATGGTTGATTTGTAGATTGATGGGTTCCAATATTTCCTTCTTCACTCTGTCTTTCACCTTCATTGTTTTGTCTGCCACTTTCAAGCGTTGTTCCCTCAATAGTAGCTCCAGTTTCAACCCCCTGCAAACACAAATGATTTAGTCTAACACAAGATGAATGAAAACAAGGTAAATGAACACAAGATGAAGTAACACTTACAGTAATAGGAATGCTCTCCTAATTCTTGTTGAACTTTGTGCTATTGACCCCTTACAAGATCTAACATTATGTCATGTACCTTTACATCGGCTACACTTGGTAATAACCTGAATGTGTTGCTTCCCATGCGACAATGTGGCTTCGTCAACATCTCTTCTTCTCTGCCTTTTTGGTCTACTAGGAGGCCTTCGGATCTTGGGTGGTAGCAAAGGTTGAAATGTGGTTCTTGGCCATAATGAGTGACCATTGACCAGTTTGATGAAGGAGTAAATGTTCATCAATGTCTGCTTATGGTAAGATTCATGTACAAACTCCTCAGGTTTTTTTTAATGGAATAGATACTTAGTACAACATGAATACAAGGTATGGTCGTTAAATCCCATGATCGACAACTACAAGTTTTTCCATCTAAGTCCACTTTATTTTGTGAAATACCTCTTTCTACCTCAAACATCATGTCTCTAGCCCATGTTGGTGTGCAGTTTCTAGACCGAATCTTACATTTATCCAATTTTTTCTGCATTCTAGGCCCTAGTTCTCCTTCCAACCCACTATAAAGCTCTTATTTCTTTGACAATCTAGACATAACAAGTTTTCGAATAGTCTCAAGCATTTGGATTATTGGTTTATCCCTTGCTTGCAAAATATAGGCACAAGACATAATGTTAGACATTTAATTTGTGTAACACATAAAGTGCATAGTCCTTTATAGCATATTTTAAGATTTTAGAACTACTAAATTTCATACCAACACAAAATCGAATATGATTTATATTAGTCTCAACCCTGAACTCTGATGCTCCATCCACCTCATCCTCTTCAGAAAAATGTGGATTATTTAGGACATCCTCTGACCCATAAACCGACTCAACTTCCCCTTCAATATCAACATGCACATCTAATTCTAAATTGCGTGAAGTTGGTCTTTCATCATCATCGTCTGACTTTTCACCTCTTTCCACATCCTCAGAAACATCATTAGAGTTATGATACCAATCAATCGAGTAAATTCTCGCTTATGTTGGGTTTTATGCCCTAAAACTCGTAGATAGTAAATGTAACATTTGACCGAACATTAATAAAATGATTTATCTTGTTTGTATTGAGTAGATTTTGTCTTATTAACCCCAATCCAATAAACTAAACATCCTAGGCTGTTAGTATGAGGCTTGAACTATGGACTTCTGTTCACGAGGGATTGTTCTTTGATTTGTATGGGTGAGAGTGGCCTGCACACTAACTCAAAAAGCCTACCATTTTGGAGACAATACCAAGTGGGGAGCTGGGAACAAAATCACACAAGATGGAATTCACTCCTTCCCGACTCTAGGGTAAGTAGAGGTGTGTTTCCTTAAGTGGTGTCTCCGGGTCTTGAACAATGGGCCCTACCCCCTCTATGGCACGAGAGGGACTTCTGTTTGTTGGTTGGACCTCAAACAGGTTGTTCATTAGAGGAGCACTGGGGACTTAAGGACAAAAATGTAACCCAGAGGTAAAACGGTAATTTGACCCAGTTGGGGTGCGAACACACATGAAGGACTGACTTGTCGTTATTGGTCGATATTTTCTGCAGTAAGAAGAGTGCAGATGTGGGTCTTTAGTCCACAGTTAACGAATGATGACTAACTTGGTTAATGAGTTTAGCCAATTAGTCTCGTATCGTTGGAGCTTCTGATCTGTAGGTCCATTAGGTCCCACTGGTAGCTCGTAAAGAGACTTGAGGCAATTAAGTATAAATTGTAAATTGAAAGTGTTCAATTTATTTAGGGGAATCATATAATGTATGTTGATACATTATATTATAAAGTTTATGAAACTTTATAATATAAATTTTGAATTAATTTCAAAATTAATTCTTGAGAGAAAATATTTGAAAGGAGTTCAAATAAATAATGTGAATTGGATTCATATTAATATAAATAATTTAATAAAATCCCTAAGATTAAATATGTGATATTTAATTAATTATTGAATTAATTAATTATTTATTAAATTAAATATGAATAAGATAGTATATTTGATCTTATTCATAACCTTTTCCTATTAGGAAAAGGTCTTGGCCTTTACCTATAAATAGGACCCCTGGGGTGGGGTGAAGGGTATCTCATTCATTCTACTTCTCTCAGAGATCTCTCCTAAAAGACTCCCACCAGTCTCTTGCCTCCAGTAGTCTCAGAGATATACCGGTGTAACCAATTGGTGGTGTTCGCACAAGAAGGTTGTTGCGTTTTCAATCTCACAAGCAAGAAAAGGCGAATCGATCAAGGCTTCCTACGAAAGTAAGTTTTCTTTGTAAACCTTGACCACTAGGATCATCTAGATTAGATCTAGATTATTATTAAGCATGTTTATAACTGTTTTACAGCACTTTAAATATAGTTTTATTGTTGTATTCTTTTGCAAATTGTATTGGTATTTCAATTAGAATCAAAGACTCTGAGTAGGTCCTGTGATATTTTTTCCGCTGCGTAGGGCTCTTATTCCCTTCAGCTTTACCATTAAGTTGTTCAATGTTGAAGGCTACTTCATTTGAATTATGTTCGTTCGGAATTAAAGAAACCATCTCTACACGAAATAAAGATTGATATTAAGTCTAGTGTGTTACACAAATTTAAATGTCAACAAGAAGGTGCAAAGGAAATCAATTTATATACAATCGAATCTTGCTAATATAATTTTTACAAACTCAACGTAAATTTTTTTTAGAACCAAGTAAAACTAGACTCAAATGACAATTTAACCCTAATTAAATAACACAAAAAAAAAACCTTCAAATGGGCTAGGGAAAGAGAGATGCAGATGTAGCCGCAAACATTTATATAATAAAAAAGGGAAAAGAAACTAACAGATATGCAAGTAGAAATCTTGAGTTTTCCCATCTTCCTACTTTTACATTGTCTTTCAATTGTTAGGCATCTAATATACTGGTTTCCATCAAATACTTTTGTGATTATCCATATATAATTGGTACGAACCATCCTTTGACTAACCACTATCATGAGTGCTCAAGATGGATGGTCCATCTACAAACTCAACGTAAATGCAAAAAGGAAACTCATGAGTGGAACCCAATCTCAAGGAAAAAATCACAAAAATATATGAATGCTCATTGGAAAAATCGAGTTTCAAAGAAAAAATACAAGTGTCTAACGCTTCTTCATGCCCCACCAGTGGAATCGAAGCCTCACTGTCGTACACAAGAAAGAAACCTTTGCACTGCTCTCTGCTGCACGTTAGTTTAAGCAATTGTGTTTTCTTTTTGAAAAGGATGGTTTAATTGAGATTTTAGGGCTAATTCTTTTTTTTCAATTTCATAATTACTTTAAATAAAAGTCCAGTCAGCAAGTTATTTAGGCCTAGTCAACAAGCCACGTGAGCAGTTAAATGATCTATTCAGCTTTTCGTTTGTTTCTAATGGTTCTGTTAGTGGTGAGGACCTTTTAAACCTATTTTGAAAAACTTAGGGATGAAATGTACCTACCCCTTAAAACTTAGGGACAAAATGCACCAACCCTTTAAAACTCAGGGACTCAAAAGGTATTTTTTCCAAAATATTATATCCACACATTAGTTACAATTTGTTGTTGTTCAGTTTATATTTTATTTACAGTATAATGGAAATATCGATTCACCTCGATATCGAACCAATGAACATGTGGAAATGTCAACAAAATTTTAATACATTGGTGTTGGCAGATGGCAATGTGATTTTGTAAAAAGAAAAAAAAAAGAAGGAAAATTAAAAGAAGATTTGGGGAAAGAGAAAGAGAGAGTGAAGGGGGAAGTTGTACAGAAGAGAAATTTGAGGAGGGGGAGATTAAGTTGGGAGATTTGAGGTTGGAGTTCAAGCAAGGTGATTTATACAACTCAATTGCTAAGTAACCTACATGTGAGACATGAAAAAAAAAATGGAAGAGTAAGGGGGAATAAATGAGTTTTTCTTCCTAGAGTTACTCACTTTAGTTGTCTTAGGGTAAAAAGAGTATGAAATTAGGAGAGGGGAGAGGTGGTGAGGAAAATGAAAAAATATTAGAGAGGAAAATTTTGCCAAAATTGTGGATTTGGAGGGAAGTAAAAAAAAAAATTGTAAAAAAGAAAAGAGGAAATGAGGTAGGGCTCCTAAGGTTGAAAATAAGAGAGAGGGGGTATTTTTGGATTGAAGAAATTTGGAATTGAAAATAATGTTAAACTATTTTCAACTATAGCAAAACCTACCAATCAATCCGTATAAATGACTAAAAGTCCATAAAACATGCTATCACTGATAGAAGCCTATCAACAATGACTATTTGTGAGAATCACTAATAGAAGTCTATAAGCGACTATTAGTGATAGAATTCTATTAGCTAAACATTTGTAATGTTCAAATTGAACTAAATTTGTGTTGAAGTTTTTTAATGACTTATAGACTCGATACAAAAAAAAAAAAAAAAAAAAATAGTTTGAGCATTACTAATGTTTAGCTAATAGACTATCATTCTGAGTGAAATCTATTAGTGATAGAAACCTATTGCTAATAGACTTTAATAGCAATTTCAATTATCATTGATTAAAGTCTATCACTGATAAGTGATAACTCATTGATAGACTTGCAATGCTATCAATGATAGTCACCGATATATTTCAATTCAAATAGAATTCTATATGCGATAGTCATTGATAGATTTCAATACAGAAAATTTAGTTCAATTTAAGCATTTCAATTTCCTTTCATTTGGATTCCTCTTACATTGCATTTTTCATCGATGACCATAACAAAAAATGGATAAAATTCTAATAAATGATATCAGTCTATCAGTGACTATGATTGATAGAATAAAACGCAAAACAGAAATAATAAAAATTCATTTGACAGATTTGCCATATTTTCAATTTTACTATATTTACAAATAGGATCAGAAAACATAAATTGATGTTCATTACAATAGCCCTAGAAGATTTGTCACATCAAAGGTTTAGTTTTATTTAAAAGAATATTTATTATAATGAATAGTACAAGAGTAATTATTTAGGATAATGTGAGAAAATGACATTTTGGATTACCTTTATCACGTGAGAAACTTGTGGGAAGAGAGTTATATTAGTGGAAAAAAAGAACAAAATACTACTTAAAAGGAAAAAATTGGAAATAATGGAATGGTTTGTGTAAGATGTTATTTAGAGTGATGATTAAATATGATAAATATTCATATGTTGGCTAAATTAATATTTCAGATCAAGTGACCAACATGATCATAGCTCAACTAACATAAAAATTTTATTGATGATCAAAAAGTTTGTGGTTCAAATTCTCCACCCCACATGGTGTCAAAAAAAAAGATCAAATGAAGACCGGTACGATTCAAAGGAAAATACATGTTGGGGCTCTTCTGTTTTTCATACCTAGCAACACAAAGTCTACTTGCTTTGTTGGCATTTGGTTGAATTTACTCTTTTTAAGTCTCAGTTTTGAACCTTGGACAAGAATATATTATCCTTTTAATTCTCTTTACGTATTATTTTAATTATGAGTATGCTCGGAACCATACGAACCTCACAAAAGAAAAAAAAAACCCCAGAACTGTAAGAATTTAGTTTATTTTTCAAATTTTCTCACATTGCAAATATTTTTCGATCATACTAATTTAGAAAAATTAACTGCATAAAAACATAATTATGTTTTTTAAAAAAGATTGATAATATTTCAGATTTTGTTCTTTGTCCAGTAGTAGAGCGTCGAGTGTCAAGGCAAGAAGCTCAATTAGAATCAACAAAGGCTTTCCATTGAAATGTAGAAGTAGGCCGAAGTAAAATTCCTTGATCAGGGGTTGACAAATACCTCAGCAAGTAATGAGCAGTATGTTGGGTTTTGTGTCTTAAAACTCATAGTTTGTAATCTTTATGCATATCTTTTGTTTGCTATAAAGACACTGTCATATTATTCAGTGAATCATTTGTTTATATAACCTAAATCCAATAGATTGAAAGATCATTGGTGATAACATGAATACTTGAACTATATGGGCGAACATAAACATGGATCAAGTTCTAGTATATAACCTAAAGGTCTATAGTATATGGATAAGGTTGGGTACCTTATCCTGGGGACACTATGGATGTGGCCTACTTTGCATTTAAAGGCAAACGATGTGATCCTGAATCGTTCATGTAAAGACATGCGAGTAGGGGCATCCTGTGCAATGAGTTTACACAAGGCCGGACCGAGAAATGAGTCCCGCTCTTACTTTATAACACCGTTTACTGATAAGACTGACTATTTCATACGATGACCTAGGTAACTCGATCTTAATCATGAGCTAACTATGAACTCCTGTTTGTTCAAGATTATCTTTTGATTTGTACGGGTGAGAGTGGCTCAACATCGCTGACTCAATAAGCTTACCATTTTGGGGATAAGACTGGAGGAATAGCTGGGGACATAGTCTTGCAAGATGGAATTCATTCATACCCGTATTAGGGATAGTAGAAATGTTGTTCTCTTAAGTACTGAGTCTGGGACTTGAACAAGGGGCCCCACCCTCTCATTGGCCCGAGAGGGACTCGGTTTGATGATTCCATCACAAACCAATTGTTCATTAGAGGATCAGTGGGACTTAAGAAATAAAGAAGTGTTATAGGGGTAGAACGGACAATTTGACCAAGCTGTAGTTACGAACAACCTATGAAGGGTCGACTTGCTAATCATGGTTATATCGAGTGGACAGAAACATATCTAAAGTGATGGGAGTGCAACTACTAGGCTATAGTGGAATGACCCAGTAGTTAACGAATGTTGGTTAACTAGGTTAATGAGTTTAACCTGTTAAACCTCGAATCGTTGGAGCCCATGATCTGTAGATCCATTAGGTCCCCTTGCTAGCTTAAAGAACAAACTTTGGAACAATATGATGGAAAGAATTAGAATTGTTCAAATTCAATTTAGGGACTATATCGGTCATATTGGATATTACCGACACGTTGGTTTAATTCCTAGTTAAACCTAATTTTGAGAGTTAAACATATTTAAATGTGATTTAAATATCGAGCACGTGAATAGGGATTCATGTTTGAGAAATTGCATTTCGGAAAAGGTCGGGTTGGTTGCAAAATACTAATTTAATATTTGATATTAAATTAATATATATTAATTACTAATTATTTTTAATTAATTATGAATTAATTTAAAATTGAAATTCAAAATTAAATTAGAATTTCACATTATTAATTATATTAATTAACTAAAATTAATTTCCATTTGAATTAGGAAATTCAAAAAAGAAATCAATTTTAGGAGGTGGAGTGCATGGTTTAGTCACCATGCACTCCACCTCCTAAAATTGATTTCATGGTGATAGGCTATGTTTGGGAGTGATGATTGAACTATTGATTTTGGAAAAAGAGATTTTATAAAATTGATTTTATAAAATTGATTCTTATACAATCATATTTATGTTTGGTTCCAAACTTTTAAAAGTGATTTTCATGTATTTAAAAATGATTTTGAAATATTATGTTTGGTTTCGAAAGTGATTTTAGAATTATCAAATTACTAAAACGGACATTTTACATTCAATAAATTATTTAACTAAATAATTATGATAAATATCTATTTTTACTATTTTTTTTTAACTTTTGTATTGTTAAGCTTTTATAAAATATGTTAGATAAGAAAAATGTGTATAATACATATCAAAATAAAAATTTGAAAGTTATATCTCATCCAATCTAGAAATGTTCTATCGTAGAAAAATCTCTATACGTCGTTATGCAGTCAAATATCTGTACTATTATGTCAAAGTGGACATAGCTTAGTGATAATTGACATGTACCCTTGACCACGAGGTCAGAGGTTTGAATCCCCCTACCTCAAATGTTGTTGAACTAAAAAAAAGTATTGTTCTATTATATATGTTCGTTTTCTCTAGTACTAATTGTGATTAGATCATTGAGAAATTAACTTTAGTTGAAATATATTATATATCTAATCTAAAAGTCAATTTGAATGTCAACTAGAATTATAAAGAAAAAAAAAATTAGAGAAAGTATAAGACCGAATGTGTTTTCTAGTTAATACATTAAATAACTTAAAATATGTAAAAATTGAATATCAAAATTAACGTAGTAGCACTAATAATTTACCAATAATTGATATATACTTTTGACTAAAAGGTCGAAATTGAATGTTAAAGTGAGACGTTGAAATCTTTTTTTCTTCTAATGTTATTCAAGTTTTTTTTTTTTTTTAATACCAATGTTATTCAATAAAAAAAGTAAAATAAAAGAATGTGTGGTGTTCCAAGAAAAGAAAAATAAGAAAAATATTTTGGAAAAGAAAATAAAATAAGTAAAATAAAGACTGCAGCTATTAGTACATGGGAAAGAGAGTTGGACCCAATAGCTTCATACCATTCTGATGGCCAAATAAAGTCTAAAATTGTGGGGGTGATTCCCGGTCAATCACCTCCCAACTAATTCTTCATAAATCAATTTATATTGATTCTAGATTATTTAAAAATCAATTAATCTATTTGCCAAACATGTTCATTTTAGAGAAAATTGATTTTGACAATAGTAAAATTGATTTTGACCATGCCAAAATCACTCCCAAACATAGCCTAAACCATGCACTCCTCCTCAATTAGCCAACAAATCCCACTTAATTAACCATTGTCTTGTTGTCTAATTTTGGGGCTTCAAGAGTGCATGAACTCTTCTTTAAATAGAGGAGGATTTGCTGAAGAAACACACTTGAATTACATGTTATTATGCTGCCAATTTCTCCTCTCAAACTCATAAGCTCAAAACTCTCAAAAGCTTGAAACTCAAGCTCATTCTCTTTCAAATTCCATCACTAGAGGATCCCACAATCCGTTCCAAAGCCTTGAGAATAGCAAGGAAGATCTTGTGGTAGTTCATGATCAGTTGGTGAAGAAAAACAACACAACAATCGATCCAATTTCGAGCTACAAGAGGCAAGTGTTTTGAACTCTGTTTTTGTAGCTTTGGACTGCATGCTTTGAAGGATCAAATTGATGTTATTATATGCCTAAGTTCCAAAATTGCTTCCGCATGTTAGATATTAACACCTCCACAGCAGACAAATGTGATTTACATGGCTATGAAACATACTGAGTTTATTAACGGTGAAAGCAATATCAGGTCTAAAAATAGTCAAATATAGCAATCGACCAATAATCCTTCTATAAGAAGAAGGGTCATCAACTAAATGAACATCAGATTGTTGCAACTTTAAACGAGGATCCATAGCAACCGTTTCCAGTTCAGCACCAATAAAACTTGCACCCTCAATGAGCTGAAGAGTGTAATGACGCTGAGATAAATATATCCCCTCGGAAGAACGAGCAAGTTCTAAACCAAGAAAATATTTCAAATGGCCCAAGTCTTTGAGTTTGAACTTGTCATGTAGAAGAAGTTTCGAACGATCAAGCATGGAAGAGTTTGCCACGATTAATATAATGTCATCAACATACACCAGTAAAGCAACAAAATCAGAACCAGACCCTCGAACAAATAGGGAATAATCTGCTTTGGATTGAAGAAAACCAAGAGAAAGTTAAGTGTCCGAAAATTTGGCAAACCACTGACGAGAAGCCTGTTTTAGACCATAAATCGGTTTATTTAGGCGACATACAAGACGCTCCCCTTACTAGGAACAGGGACATTGGGTTGATACCCCAAAGGTAAATCCATATAGACTTCCTCAACCAAATCACCATGGAGGAAAACAATATTAACATCAAGTTGTATCAAAGGCCACTGATAGAAGACAACCATGGTAAGCAATACACAAACAGTGACTAATTTAGCAACCAGAGAGAAAGGTTCAATAAAATCCAACCTCTCTTGTTGGGTATAACCCTTTGCCACCAAATGAGATTTGTAATGTTCGATATTGCCATCAGCCTTATGTTTAATTTTGTAAATCCATTTTCATCCAATAGAGTTTGTTTGGAGGAAGAGAAACAACATTCCAAGTATGATTGGTTCCCATAGCCTTTTTCCAATGATCAAAGGGTAGGACTTGGTTGAAAAATTGGGGCTCATAATGGGTAGAAATATTAAGAGACAAGGATCGATGAGAGGGGGTAAGTTTGGTATAGGAAATATATTGGTGTAAAGGATATTTGGTGGAGTGAGTCGGAAAAGGTGAATCAATAAGGAGGAAACAATGATAGTCTTTGAGATAAGTGAGCAATTTAGTTGGCCTTGAGGGGTGCCTAGGTGATGAGACATGAGAAGATGTGTTCGAAATATTAATGAATGAGGAATCAGTTTTTGAAGAAGGTATAGAATTCATGTCTGGGGAGGTAGGATCAATATGTATAGATGTAGGGATGGTTGGAGGATCGGTCTCAGAGGAAAAATTATCAACATCAAATGATCGAGGTAGAACTATGTGGGAAAACTAGTCAGGCTGATCATTGGAGAGAGTTATTGTATGAAATGGAAACACATACTAATGAAAGACCACATCTCGAGAAATGAAAAATCGACGACTTTCTATATCAAACAGTTTGTAGGCTTCCATACTAGGTGGATATCCCATAAAAACAACAGGTATAGCTCGACGAGCAAACTTAGATCGATTAGAAGATAGAGTGGATACAAAGCAGAGACATCCAAGGACTTTCATCAACGAATAATCAGGCAAAGAACCATTCAAGACAACGTAAGGAGTTTGTCATTTCAAAACATGTGATGGAGTTTGATTAATGAAATATACAGTAGTCAATATGAATTCACTCTAGAAATGTAAAGGAACACGAGACTGGAAAAATAGTGATCTAGCCACATTTGATATATGTTGATGCTTTTGTTCAACAACCGAATTTTGCTTAGGTCTCGCCACACAAGAAAACTGATGAAGGACTCCCTTTTCAAGAAAAAAAACTTTTCAAATAACAATTATGGAGCGTTATCAGACCGAAAAGTTTTAATACATTACCCATACTGAGTTTGAACAAGTTGAAAAAATTGAGGGACTATAGTAAGAACATCAGATTTACGTCGCAACATATAGACCCAAGTATAACGTGTACAGTCATCAACAAGAGTAAGGAAATATGTATAACTAGCATACGAAGGAGTGGAAAATGGGTCCCAAATATCAGCATGTACCAAATCAAAAGGTGCAGAAGCAAGTTTATTATTAGAAACAAATTATAGTTTTCTCTATTGAGCCAAGGGACAAATATCACAAGGAATAGAGGAATCACATCGAGATGGTTCAATATGCAAAATATCGTTCAAAACATGTAAACGAAGAAATGAGAGATGGCCAAGCCTGGAATGCCATAAATTGGATGATAGTTTCTGTGTGGCAGACACACAAACAGCTGAAGTAAAGGCAGTGTTACTGTCATCAAGCATATAAAGACCATCACGTAAACTACCCCTACCAATCGTCTTCAAAGTGGACCTTTCCTGAATTTCACAACAAGCAATAGAGAAACTTACCAGAATGGATTTATCAAAGGTCAAAGCACTGATGGAGATCAAGTTGTACTTAAATTCAAGTACAAACAAAACTCGATGAAGACATATTGAACCAAGTAAAACCACAGAACCAACATATATATAATTAACAGAGATACGTGTATTATCTAGTAGAACCACAGAGGTTGTCACACGAAATAGAGTAGAAAATGATGCTTTGTCAAAACAAATATGAGTTGATGCGCCCAAATCGATTATCCAAGGACTATGAGAAGTGGAAGTCGGATAGGTACCTACTAAATAAGATGTAGCAACATCTAAACCATTCTTAGCAGCAGTTAACTTGGACCGAAGCATAGCAAGAAGGTTATTGATGTGCAAAATGCTTTCTGCAAGTGTACGGGTCAAGTAATAATATAATGATATGAAAATCGAATGTCGTCCTCTGGATTGGTTTTCTAGTTAAACTAATTACCGTGAATACTTTTGCCCAATCTTATTTAGAGATAAAAAAGGAATGAAATATTGAATCAAAGGCGATGCAAATTAAAGGTTGGAAATTCAATTAGAAGAATTCTTAGGGAATTGATTTCATCAATTTAGATTAGGATTAATTAAAGGGAATGAATTGTAGCGTGCAATTATTTTATAAGTCTAAGAACCATAAATCACAACTATCTCTCCCGAGCATAATTGATTCTCATGTATACAATTAATTTGATATCCCTTTCTAAGCTCATTAGCATGCAAGGCCTTGAGTTTAGTTCTTTTAACAACTTCAAAGCTATTCTAAATCTCCCGATCTTAGAATTCTACTTTAGTCATGCAATTAGTAAAGTCTACGTTAAATCCCCTCTCCCGAGCAAGATTCAACACTTAGATCATTCAACTAGTGGTCAATTAATTGAAAGCATTTAAACATAATTGCATAAATAGAATAAAAGCACAAAACATCCCAATAATCATATATCCCTCATATAACCAATTAATTCTCGCCTTGAAGGCTCATGACCAATTGATTTCAATAGAGGAGGAGGAAGAAAAGGCCAATCAAATAAATATCAGTCAACCTTTTTATGCAAACAGAGGACGTTGTAGGGGAAGAGGAAGAAATTTCTCTTCCAAAGGTAGAGGATTTTATCACAGTCTGAAATCAAAAGAGCAAAACAATGCACAAAAAGGTATGCAACAAGGTAATTTTTCTGCGTCATATAAACAGAATCTGAATTCACAGAATAACAACACGTCAGATCACGAGGAAGAATTTTTTCCCTTTAATAAAAACATAACTAACAACTCTACGAAGAGTACTCCCTCACCTGTTGTCAGCTCCTTTTCAGGTGAAATTGAAGAAGACAAAAATGACTTGAACAAATCTGCCACTGCTACAATACTGCCAAAATTGATTTTAATGTTGTGAAGGACCTATTGCTGCCAACCACAGTGAAGGAAAGAACTACAACAACTACTACACATGCAATATCTCAAAGACCAAGATACGATGAACCAATGGAGAGTCAATCATTACAAGGTGAAGTGAACACAACAATACCTACGGTGGATCAACTCCAAATGCTCCCAACAACAGTCCACCACATGAGAGAGCAATCAATTCCCACCAATTCAAGTCCAAATATCACTAAGTCATTTTCCACTACTGAACCAACTGTGGAAGCAATAGTTGCAGTAGACCAAGATCAATCCAGTGAATCACATACAACTACTGATGCAGAACAACTAAGCACTCCTAATGAACTAGATTTGCTCTCTTCTACTTCTACTCATACTAATTTCAATTGTCTTTCAGATATCAGTAACAATTTATTCATTGACTTAAATATGTCACCTGCTGGTACAACCTCGAGTGATCAAAATTGTCAACCTAACCTGTTGGGTTTTATGCCCTAAAACTCGTAGATAGTGAATGTAAAAAAATTGTATACTTGTTTCCATAAAGTGTTATTGAGTTTCTACAATAAAGTGTTATTGTTAAATATTGCACAATTTGACCCAAATCCAATAAACTAAGATTCAAGGTTGTTTACATGTGACTTGAACTAGTATGTGGGGACATACGAGGATCGGTGTTCAAGTAACAACCTAAAAGGTCTATAGTACAGGGATAAGGTTGGGTACCTTATCCTGGTAACACTATGTGATACGACCCACTTTGTATTCGATACAGACGTACTGATCCAAGGTGTCCATTTAGGAGACATGCGAGCAGGGGTATCCTATGCAATGAGTTTGCATAAGACCAAACCACGAAATAGTAAACCACTAGATGTAACACCGTTAACTAGTTAGGTTACTGTTTCGATAGGATGACCTAGGTAACTCAGTCTTAATCCTGAGTGTGTCATGAACTTCTTCTCACGAGGGATTGTCCTTTGATTAGTATGGGTGAGAGTGGCCTGCACGCCGACTCAATAAGCCTACCTTCTTGGGGACAAGACCGAGTGGGGGGCTAGGGACATGACAACGCAAGATGGAATTCACTCATTCCCACTTCTAGGAGAAGTAGATGAGTGTTCCCTTAAGTGGTGACTCCGGGTCTTGAACAAAGGGATCCCGCCCTCTAACTGGTCCGAGAGGGACTTTCTGTTTACTGGTTTGACCATAAACAGGTTGTTCATTAGAGGAGCACTGGTACTTAAGGAGCCAGAGGTAACACAAGGGTAAAACGGTAATTTGACCAGCTGTAGTTACGAACGCTCGTGAAGGATTGACTTACCGATATAGGTTTATATCCATGGACACAAAAATGTTCTACAGTGAGAAGAGTTCAGTTGTGGGTCTTTAGTGGTATGACCCACAGTTAATGAATATTGGTTAACATGATTAATGAGTTTAATCAGTTAACCTCATATCATTGGAGCTTCTGATCTGTAGGTCCATTAGGTCCCCCTGCTAGCTCGTAAAGAGTAATTAGGAACAATTATATCTTGAGAGAATTTGAATAGTTCAAATTCATATTGGGAATTAAGTTAATTGTATGAGATGCAAATTAATACAATGTATAGTGATGCATTAAAAGATAAAGTCTAATTTGAGTTAAACTTTATTAAATTGAGAGATTAATATATTTGAAAGAGTTCAAATATATGTCTAATTAAATATATGGTATTTAATTAGAAGATGAATTAATTAATTATTCAATTTAGTTTAAATTAAATGAGATTTAATTAAACTATAGTTTATGAGGGAATTATTAGAATATGATTCTAATGAGTAATTAATTAAATATGGGTGATATTTAATTATGAAATTAATTAATTATTGGAATTAATTAATTAGTTTGATTGAATTAATTAAATGTGATTTAATTAAGTTAATTAAACTATATATTATGTGAGAAAATTACATTTAAATAAGATTTAAATGTGCATGAGATTAATTAATTAATATGATTAATTAATTAACATTTAATTAATTGATTTAATCAATTAATTAATTGATCTTGATCTAATGGTCAAGATTGTTTCCTAACCTCACATTAGGGTTTCCTCTCTTATAAAAGGAGAGGTTATGAGAACCCTAACCCTAAGGTCTCATTCTAGCCTCCCTCTCATATTCCCTCAACTCAAGAACTCTAGAGAATTTTTCTCTCTAAGAGTTTTTCCCATTCAAGATTAGGTAGTCCCACAACTACGTTCCTCTTCTCAGAGTTATAGTGGGGAAGCCCTTGTGGTGATGTCCGTTGAAGAATTCAGAGTCGTCAGACGGAGGTATGTTTTTCACTGCTTAACTTTTTGCCAATGTATTGGTATTTTGTAGAACAAAATTAATTTATGAACGGTCCAATTGCTTCCGCTGAAACGGAATTGGGAATTCCAATCCTTCATAACCAACCCACTACCTCTTCCACTCATCAAATGGTTACAAGGAGAAAACTAGCTAGCAATCCCTCACTTGATCCCAACTTAGCCCACGAAGTTAACAACCTAAAAACTAGGAAACATCATCACACCTATCTAGCCACAAACTCACAACTTGAACCGAAGAACTATAAAACTGTCCTAGCACAACCTCAGTGGAAAAATGCAATGGACGAGGAAATGAAAGCCCTTCTACAAAATCACACATGGACCCTTGTCCCTAAGCCTCATGACTCTAATATAGTAGGGTCCAAATGGGTTTTTAAAGTAAAATTGAAGGATGATGGTTCCCTTGATCGTTATAAGACTCGCCTCGTAGCCCAAGGTTACTCTCAAATAGAAGGGTTAGATTATGGCGAAATATATAGCCTACTAATTAAACCCACTACAATAAGATTAATTCTAGCCTCAGCTACTAGTGCAAATTGGCCTATATGACACTGGATGTCAAGACTGCTTTCCTCCATGGACATCTCAAAGAAAAAGTTTACATGGCACAACCTCCAGGTTTTATCGATCCCCTATACCCTACTCATGTGTGTAAGCTAGAAAAATCTATTTATGGATTGAAACAAGCTCCAAGAGCTTGGTTTGACCACTTAGCTAACTTCCTTCTCCATACAGGCTTCACATGTAGCAGATCTGATCCCTCTCTTTTCATTTGGAAAAATGATTCTACGCTAAATCTTATGTTGATCTATGTTGATGACATCATCCTCACAGGGAATGACACCTCACACATTCAACGATTAATACAAATTCTAAGCTCTGAATTTTCATTAAAAGATTTGGGCACATTACACTACTTTCTTGGCATTGAGGTCAAGCCCACTTAGAAAGGAATCACTTTGTGCCAGGAAAAATATGCGCGTGATCTTCTCTACAAGTCGAAGATGTTTGGAGCATCCTCCATAAGTACACCCATGGGCACATCAACACAAGTGCTACCCAATGATGAACAACCCACTGATGTTAAACAATATCGGAGCATTGTTGGATCACTCCAATACCTCACTCTCACTCATCTTAACATAGTACATGTTGTGAATCGCGTGTGTCAACGACTACAAAATCCCACCATCAAGGACTTTAAGGCCGTAAAGAGGATCCTTCGCTACATACAAGGAACAATAGACTATGGTATTACCCTCTATAAACACAGTACAACTAACTTATATGGTTTTTGTGATGCACATTGGGGAGGATGCCCCCTAACAAGACGGAGCACTACAGGTTACTGCATTTTTCTTGGTTCCAATTTGTAACGCCCCGCATTTTCAGGTACGAATAACTCTATTAAATTATAATTTAATTCGAAGTTTTAGTTCCTGTTTGGCTGCTTTAAGTTATTTATTTTTGGTGGTTGCTTGGAGTGGGTTAATTTTATTTGAGTCAAGAAATTCTTTTTCCTTCGAGAAATAAATTTAAAATTTGGCCTAAATCCTTATAGATAATCTAAGATTTGATTTGGGTTTTTAGAGACCTTAATTGAGTCTTTAAATATGAGGCTTAGGTCATTTATTTTTATTAAAAGAAAAGGAAGAAAAGAAAAGAAGCCCTAAGTTTTTTTTTCATCTCACCTTCTTCCCCTCTCTTTTCGTGATAGCTGCCAGACCCCCCTTCTTCGTGCGTGTCTAGCCGCAAGCCACTCCTTCCCGTTTTTCTTCTCCTTCATCTGCCCGGTCAAGCTTCCCCGAAGACCCATCTTCGACGTCTCTCTCTCTCTCGTTCTCCCTCGTGCTCACCGGCGTCTCCCTCTCTCCCGTGAGCCGTCGCCGCCAGCAGCTGACCCACGCCACCGTTTCTCCTCGCGTGCAACAGTGGCGTCTGTCTCAATCGTTCTCCCTCTCGTGTTGTTCGAGCGCCGACAGTGAGACCCACGAAGTCGTCTCCCTTGCTCCCTCTCTTCGCGTGCGCGTCGGCCGACCATCAACGAACCTGCAGTTTCAAGTCGTTTCTCCTCTTTCTGAGAGCAGCTCGTCCATAAGGTTCGCAGTTCAGTTTCCCTTTTCGTTGTTTCGTGCGTAAGTAGTTTCCTCTCCCTTTGTATCGTTGATTTTAGCGAGTGGCAAGATTAATATTTCTCCCTCTCGTGTTCTGTTTCGCAGAGAACCGCTCCTTCATTGCATTCTGCTTCTGTGAATTTCGATTCGTGGTTTCCAGCATCTCCAACAACATTGTTCGACGTTCCTGGTAAGGTTTAACTTGTACCCATGTGTATTTGGACTCAAATTCTGATTACCCACTCTTGTTCGATGTTTAAACTGGGTTTTAGGATTGATTTCTTGATTTTCCAGGGTTGCGCAGTGCCGTCTTGGACTCGAAATCATCCTTGTCTTGTGACCCATCATCCATTTGGCCTTAAGCTTGAACACCCATTGTCTTGGGACTTTAAACAAGTGGTTTCAAATCACTTAGTTCGTTGGACAACAAGTGTTTGGGGCCATTTGGACGCTGAACGGTAAATTCCAGCACCTTTCGTTTCCTTAGTCTATTAGGTGCTTTAAACTAATTCCTAACTCTTAGAAGGTTGTTGCTTGTGGTTCGAGCTCTTTAGGCTCTTCCTGTTGGTTCTATTGATCTTTTAGGATCACTTAGGAGCGCTATTTATGTAAGTAGTTCTTATCTGATGAAGTCTGTTTGACTGCATGATGCATGCTGATTGTTTACTCTCTTTATAACTGTTCTCTTGTTTCTCTGAATATATATGTATATATATGAAATCTTTGAAAAGAATGAACTGTTGTTGCGTGATGATTGGTTGTAAAGCATGTTGGTTTTGCTATGCATTCATGAGTTAAGCATGAGTCGAGAGCATGTTGTTGTATGTATATGCTTGGTGGGCAGAGCACATGAGTCTAGGAGCATGTTGTAGGGCATATGCATTCTAGATAGATGTGAGATAGAGGTCAGGGACCTAAATGTGAAAGAAAGGAAAGATGGGTGAATGTCAGTGCACCTCGGGTACAAATGGTCGAGAGATGGCATGTCACCATTGGTTTTAAGAGGAGCATCGAGACCTTGGGTACAAATGGTCAAGGGTTGGTGTG
Source organism: Luffa aegyptiaca (assembly GCA_017139565.1). NCBI lineage: Eukaryota > Viridiplantae > Streptophyta > Magnoliopsida > Cucurbitales > Cucurbitaceae > Luffa > Luffa aegyptiaca. The sequence goes on from CM029403.1 coordinate 40,793,307, forward strand.
ATGAGTCTAGAACGCAGGTATTGGGCGCCTGGGGAAGGGCCAATAGTTTGCTAAGTCATCAGTGCACCTTGGGTACAAATGGTCGAGGGGCAATGCACAGTTCGAGGCTTTGGGTACAAATGGTCAAGGGTCGAACGCCGAGCTCTGTAGAGAGCATTGTGGCCCTGGGTACAAATGGCCAGGGGACAGTGCGACTCGAAGGATCAGTCTTGGAGAGCCATGTGAGGGCTAAATATGAGCGTTAAGTGAGCTTGTGGAGCTTGAGTGGTTAGCGAGTTGCATAGAGAGATGCATGAGTTATGGCTTAGGAGAGTCATTCACTTTACTAGCTTTTGAGCATGTCGTTGTGTTTACCGCTTTAAGAAACATGTTCTTTGCGCATGAAAAGCATGTTGTTTGCTTGGTTGCTGTTTGATGGCTTCTCAGGTAGGGGCTACTTACCAGTACCTTAGTGTACTGACCCCCTCCTCTCTCTCTCCCCCCAACTACCAGATTTTGCAGGTTATGAGGACTGCGTGGACCATGGTGATGCAGAGGAGGCATATGAGGAAGGACCATAGCTAGTCTGCGTTGTTTTCCATTTTATTTTCATGTTGGATAGTTTGTTGCTTAACTTGGTTGGACAGTTGTTGTCCTGTTAGGTTCAGTTCTGATCATTCTTGTTAAACTCTAGGTCTAGTTGTGTTTGTTTTAAAGAACTCTATCTATTATCTATTCATTTAGTTATTAATAATTAAGTTTGTTTCGAATGAACTAATGTTATAAGCTTTGATCTGTGGAGTTTTGTTGTGTTGTAGTATGGTGGTGCAGATGAATATGTTGTATAGAAGTGTAGTTTTTGTTCTAGCAGGTGTTTAAAATTTTTGGATTAGTCCGTTGTATGTCGTTATGCTGCCGAAATTTTCGGAGCACCCTGTTAGTTTGTCAAGTTGTGGTTAGTAGTGTCGCTAGGTTAATAAGGTTATAAAAACCTGGGGCGTTACACAATTGCATCTCTTGGTCTTCAAAGAAACAACCAACTGTGGCTCGATCAAGCTCGGAAGCAAAATATCGAGCTATGGCAAGTTCAACTGGAGAATTAAAATGAATTTGCTTCATCCTTAGGGACATTGGCATTCCGTTTCCTAATACCCCACAATTATATTGCGACAACATGAGCGCTCTCCACATGTCCATCAACCCCGTATTTCATGCTCGAACCAAACATATTGAGATGAACTATCATTTTGTTCGAGAAAAGGTCGCCCTTGGATCTCCCATCACCAAGTATGTTGCATCTGTGCAACAAATTGCTGATATTCTCACAAAACCCCCCATGCCAAAGCTGCTTTTAAAAGGTTACGAAGCAAACTCGACGTTCATTCAACCACTACCTTGAGTTTGAGAAACGATGATAAACAAGTGACTTGTCCATACCTCACCAGAACAGTAAGCAATGGCATCAAATCATCCATAACAACAGTCGAAAATCATGCCACCACATCAGCCGCAACTTAATTACCGTAATCTTCTGATTGAGGCAAGAGGACAACAAAATATATGATTTCAAACTTCCCATCACTGAAATATGTTACCGTTGCAGCCATTGCAATTTTCTCCATAAATTTCCTTCTTTTCTGTATACCTTTTTTGGTTCTTTTTTGGTTCCTTTTTTATGCCTTTCTAGTGCCTATTTATTCCCTTTTCCACAATTTGTATATTATCTCTTGAGAAACGAGTTTTATTCTCAGATTTGGTTTAGTGCAATTTTCTATACAAATGAGTAGGGGTGAGGGCGGCTGGAAAAAAAGAATGGGGGGGGGGGGGTCGTGGATGGTTTTCATGAAGATGAAAAAAGGGAGAGAAAAATAAATGAAATTAGGGCATTCATCTTAAAATCTTTCCATTTTTCTTTTTCTTTGAATCCACATTTTTTCTTTTCTTCCATGAATAAATAGTCTAAAAATAATAGAGAGGAAAACCTTAATTTGAATCCAAATTTTAAACTCATTTAAAGCTCCTAAATAATTGGGTAATCACATAAATAAAAAAGCATTTGAATTTCTTTTGAAATTAGAGATACAGTCTAAAACTAAATTTCTAAATTATCGGGATTTAACTCATCGGTCTGGGAACTGAATTAAAATCTAATTTTCCAAATTAGAATGTTTAGAGAATAAGCATAATTATTCCAAAAAGAATTAATTTTTGAACCGTGGGGTGTCACAAATAGATACATTATTTATTTTAAAAAATGTCCAATAGAACCTATTATACACAAAATTAAGCGAAAAATTATGCTTTTGGTCATTAGGTTTCAGTTAGGTTGCATTTAGGTCATCGAGTTTTCAAACTCAACAATTTTACCCCTGAGTTTTGAATTTGGTTTCAATTTGTTCCCTCCATCCAATTTTCTGTTAATAACTAACAGAAATATAACATGACACTTTTTTTTTCTTTTTAATAAAAAAAATTTATTATTTTTTTTCTATTTTTAATAAAAATTTTTTTTTTTTTTCTTTTGGAAAATTGCATTTGGTAACAAAAAAAATATTAAGATATTTGCAAATCTGGAATTGGTTTTTGAGATTTGCAAATTAAGCAAAAAAAATTTAATTATGAGTTATGTTTTTTAATTCGTCCAATTTTATCCTTGTTGGTGTATCAACTAATATATCAGTAGTGTATCTGATATACTTTATATTTACTGATATACGAAATATAAAGTATATCAGTTAATTGATATATACCAATTTTGGTGTACTTGAAATTTCCCTAATCTATACGAAAAGTCCAAAAAGCCCTTATTCAAGTATGATATAGTCCAAATACTATCAAAATGATATACTTATGTTTTACTTCGAATGAATATTGATTATGCATGATATATTAATAACATACTCAAAATATTATTAAAACAATACACATGTTTTACCTTAAATGAATATAATGATTTATGTAATGTTATAGGTAATTTTGGACCACTCCGATATGCAAGAAGCTGACGAAGACAGCGCGATACCAGCCTAAGGAGGCAGCCAGGAAACGGGATCTGAAGGAAGAACAGGACAGAGGGTCGGGCCAAAGCCGAAGGGATCGGGCTTTTGGCCCGACCCCCTGCTCGGCCTCGGCCGACCACTCGGCCCGCTTGCGCGGGCCGAGTTCTTCCACCTCCGTTCGATCCACCGGTGCCCCCAGCTGCCTCGGTTCCACTCGGTTCAGTCCAAATCGCCTCCGAATACCTAAAACCCTAGGAGCATGAGCAGGTATTTAAACCCCTCTTCGTCACTGAAGAAGGGGGGCCGAAAACTCACTCTTCTCTTCCTTTTGCTCTCTAGTTTTGTTCATATTCCCTCCGATTACTGACTTAAGCATCGGAGGAGGTGTGGCAAGCACCACACCGGTGTGCAGGTTTCCCTTGTTTTGCAGGCCACGTCTTCCCCGGATTCAAACAAATTCACTATTGGTGTCACGTGAAGGTCAGGTGAGCGCTTGGCCGGATTTTGGCATCAACATGTAATATACTAATGATATACTTGAAATATATACTTGATTTCATATACCTAATTATGAGTATTGATATATATGAAAGATATACCTGATATGAATGTTGATATACCAATAATGTACTTGATATTATTGTTACTTCTCTTTGCTTATATTTGTTATGTTTAATCTTCTCTAATTGAATTATGCTATATTATTTAGATATTTTAAACGAAATGTTTGTCTTTTATAGCCTAAATGTTTGTATTCTGTATCTGTTGTGAATGTTGATATACCATCGGTATATCACATTTGTTATATTAATTAACAAATTAATAACATGATATATCTGATTATGAGTAGGTAGGTACATCAATGATAACTTGCTAAAGTTCATTGATATGTGTTTTTAATTGTTGGTGTATTATGAAGGTCGTTGAATGAAAAATTTGTTATAAGTATATTAATAAGATGCAATTTCAAGTATAACATCGGTTTATCGGTAGTATATTAGTACTCACTAAAAATATAATTTCCAATATATCATTAAAACAATATATAGTATATTGATGTTGTATATACCAACATGAGAATAATTCAACTAGCATAAGACATACACATCGAACCCAAATGTTAAAGGTTTGATCCCCCACTATACATATTATCCCAAAAAAAAAAAAAAAAAAACTAAATATACATATGATATACTATATATTTAGTACATCAGTTAACTGATATACCAAATTAAAAGTAGATCAGTTGACCAAAACACCAAATATTGAGTATATCACTCACACTAAACAAATAAATGATATACCTAATATATGGTATATCAATAACACCATTGATATACTTTTTAAACATTCGACTTCTCGTGAGTTTTTAGGGGTTTTTTGGAATTTTCAACTTCAATGCTTGGGCTAGGCCCATTTTTTTTTTTCTATATGGTACAATATTAAAAACTGAAGACATTGTTGCAAATTTCATTTCCAGTTTTGCCATTCTTGTAATTAGTCCTTTTCTTTTTCTTTTACTCTTTCTTCTTCATGTTTCTTCTCCCTCTCTTCCCTCTTCTTCCTCCCTCTTTCTTCCATGGTTGTTCACCGTTGCCTCTACCTTCTCCTTCCTCCCTCATCTTCTTCCTTTTTGTGCTTCCCCTCTTTCTCTCTGACACTGAAAAATAGGAGGGGACACATGAGTGAACCGAGATCACATCCGAATATGAGAAATCCTGAAGACATGAAAGTATGGTCAAGATAAGTTTAAAAGAATTTAGATTATAAACTCTTCATTTCCTTTTTAATGTTAAAAAAAAAAATGAGGCCATTGATTTAACCTAGTAAAATTTGGCTACGTGGCTTTCTTTTTCTTTCTTTATTATTATTATTATTATTTTGAATAATTATTTCTTTCTTTATTTTTAAACCATACATTATTTTAACTGATAATGTTTAAATCCACAATAGACTTACCTATTAAGGGATAATGAATAAAAGATCAAAAATGGATCGAGCCTTATCCATCCATTGACTGACATGTCTCTTTCCTCATTCCTTCTCATTGTGTTTTCTTTCACATTAATATGACTAATTTGAAAAAACAAAAAAAAAAAAGATAAAAATTCAACTTCCAATTTCTCTCTATCACATATTTAAATTTTGCACTCGTGTATTCTTTTCAATCATATAAACTAATTCACGAAAAATTAGAGTTGGTTGGGTAATGATTTTGGATCCATAAAAATCATTTTTGTCATGTCAACTTTCACTAAAAAAAAAAACATAATAAAAGTGATTTTGGTCATTCTAAAATAACTTCCAAACATATGCTTAGACCAGGTAAAAAGTAGTGCAATAATAATACTCAACCACCTAAACTATCAATACATTAATTTTGTTAGGTTCAAAATTGAAGAGAAAAATGATTAATGTCTATTAGAGGAAAGTGCAAATAAGATGACAAAAATGATACATTATTTTATATTTTTAATATTGAAAAGGAAAAAGAGAGAGATGGGAAAATTTTTATTTAATTTATTTATTCTTAGTATTTAGGCTGGAAAAAAATTATAATTTGAAAGTTTAGACACATTGAAAATTATAATTTCATTAATAGTTGATAATTTTACTATTACAACTGCCCTCATCATAATTCTTCTTTGCAAAGTATGGATTAATCTTGTTAATTTCAAGTCAAACGCATACAACGTTATCTTTATAGGAATTGGTTTTCTTGGATCTATGGATCATGTTTGTTAAATTTGATATTAATATTATATTCTGTTATATTTTTTACTTGACTGAGCTGTTAACTTAAATTCTGTTTACTATCTGTTACTTTAAAGTCAACACGTGCATTAGATGAGGTAGTTTTATTGTTACGTTAGATAAGATACCTTCCTACACACCACCGTAAAAATGTTGACAATTAAAAAAAGATAAAAAATAGTTTTTCTATCTCTTTCTTTTGGTAGACACTAAATTCAAAATTTAGAGTGTATTAAACATTTTGTAAACATTTTAAAGATGTACGAGTTACAAAATTATATACACTAGGTAGATTGTACCTATTAGGATACAAGTTGTAATTTACCTGCAAAATTTCTAAAATTGATCTTTTATGTAGACAAATTATTCAATAATGTTGTCACAAAATTTCTCGTAAAACTATAATTTTTCCTCCTTTTGTCAAAGTGAGCATAGCTCAGCAGACCCAATGGTTGAACTAAAAAAAAAAATATCTTCCTTTTGACTACTTTGACACGGTGGGCCATTCTTTTAATGTAGATTCTCTGCTCCTCGTGGTCTTTAGAGAGAGAGAGAAAACAAAAAAAAAACTTCAACTTCACAAATGATAACAAACCTCCTTCCTCTGTTCTTTAAATCCATCTCTGTCCTTCCTCACTCCTCAACTAAAATCTTTTCCATTAGCTAGTTTTCTGTTTCCTTTTCTTCCCAACTTTTCAATTAGCTATCCACTTGAATTGATGGCAACGGGGGAACTGTGGACTCAGGTTGGATCTTTAATGGCGACTCTCATGTTTGTTTGGGCGATTGTTCAGCAATATTTCCCTTACCAACTCCGTGCCTATATCGAGAGATATGTCCAAAAAGCGATCGGTTTTCATTATCCTTACATCACAATCACCTTCCCTGAGTACACTGGCCAGGGTCTCCAGAAAAGTGAAGCTTTTACCGCCATTCAAAACTACCTCGGATCCAGAACCTCCATTCGAGCCAAGCGGCTGCGAGCTGAAGCGCTCAAAGACAGCAAATCTTTGGTACTCAGTATGGATGATAACGAAGAAGTTGTTGACGAATATCAAGGCCTCAAAATTTGGTGGACTTTCAGCAAATCTACGCCCAACACTCGAAGCTTCTCCTATTATCCTTATTCCTCTGATGAGAAACGATTCTATAAGCTCACTTTCCACTGGCGCCATCGCGACATCATTCTTGGGTCTTTTGTTAACCACATCATCGAAGAAGGGAAGGCGGTGGGGCTCAAAAATCGGCGGCGGAAGCTTTATATGAACAGCTCCAACACTAACGAATGGTGGCGTAAAAGTGGTTGGAAACATGTCCCTTTTGAGCATCCTTCGAGTTTCAGGACTCTGGCTATGGATCCCAAGAAGAAGCAGGAGATTATCAACGATCTAGTGAAGTTTAAGAACGGAAAAGAGTATTATGTGAAGGTGGGAAAGGCGTGGAAACGTGGGTATCTTCTCTACGGTCCGCCGGGTACTGGAAAGTCCACCATGATCGCCGCCATGGCCAACTTCATGGAATATGATGTTTATGATCTTGAGCTCACTTCCGTTAAGGATAATACTGAGTTGAAACAGTTACTGATCGAGATTTCGAGCAAATCGATTATTGTGATTGAAGATATTGACTGCTCTCTTGATCTTACTACCCAACGGAAGAAGAAGAAAGCAGATGAGGAGGAAGATAAAGAGGAGAAGAAAGACCCTGTTAAGAAGGCTGAAGAAGAAGAGAAGAAACCGAGCAAGGTGACACTTTCTGGATTGTTGAATTTCATCGACGGAATTTGGTCGGCGTGCGGTGGAGAGAGGCTGATTGTTTTCACGACCAATCACAAGGAGAAGCTCGATGAAGCTTTGATTAGAAGAGGAAGAATGGACAAACATATAGAGATGTCATACTGTGGTTTCGAAGCCTTCAAAGTTCTTGCGATGAATTATTTGGACGTTGAATGGCATGATTCCTACGACAAAATTTGTCAATTGTTCGAGGAGACTAACATGACTCCTGCAGATGTGGCTGAGAATTTGATGCCGAAATTTGAGGGTGAGGAAACGGATGATTGTTTCAAGAGATTGATCGAAGCTCTCGAGAATATCAAAGAGGTAGATGAGAAGAAGAAAACTAAGGAAGAAGCTGAAGCTGTGAAAAAGGAAGACGAAGACAAGGAGAAGAAAAAGTGTGATAACAAAGAAGAACAATCTCAAGATAAAAGAAACAACGAAATGAAATGCAATGGAGTAATTGAAGCCAAGGAAGCAAGGGAGAATGGTGAGAAAAATAAGAACAATAATTGAAACATGGCAATATTATTGGACAATGCACATGTAAACTTTACAAGTATGTGTGAGCATTTTCATGTCAAAATAAAAGTTATGTAGTACTTTGAAGGTGCAGTGATTAATTAGGGTTAGTTGAATTAATGAGACACGTAATACATTATCACTTGTTGACAACAACCGCTCTTCATTACTCTAGCATTAGGAGGGAAAACTATTAGGTGTTCTCGGTGCAATATTGAGGCCTCTTTTTTAAAATCGTCTGATGTAAATTTCAAATTTGTCTGTCCTTAACAACTGTTGGATACAAAATCAAGGTGCTTTTGCTATTTCTCTCTCTTACATCCAATCGTGCAAAACTTCAGATCTCATTGTACTAGAACACCTAAAAATTTCTCCATTAGTAGATAATTAACTTCTTTTTATCTTTGTAATTAAGTATTTTTTACTCTCTTACGTCAATGTACTCAACTTCTTTGGTTGGAACTACGGGACATTTGGAGACAATTTTCTACCAGTTATAATCAATAGAAATCAAACAAGTTCTGAATGTCATTTTCAATCCAGAATAGTTATTTCCATATTTAAGAAGAAATTTAACATTTTCATAAAAAAGAGACAACCTAGTGGTAGATTGACACACGATAATCTTGATAATCCCGGTGTTTGTCCTAAATCATAAGCTCAAACAACCCAGGAAAATAAAAATCAAAAAATAAAGTCAAGAAAAATAATTTTTAAAAGAAATCAAATTTCAACGAAAAATAATTTTCCAAAATTTTCTTGCATATAAAATAAAATTTCAAAATAAAAACAAAATAAAAAAGAATAGTGATGTGGGACAAAAGAAATAAAGAGGGAGGTGTAAGTCGGAGCTAGACTAAGCTAGCAAACTGCCGGCAAGAAATCTGATTATTTCAGGCAATATTGTCTCAGTTACAAAATTCATCCAAAAAACTGACCTACTTCTCTAAAGCAAACCACTTAAAAGAAACAGAAATTATGTCTAATGACCATCTTCAAGCCCCATTTTACAAATTTGTCCAAGATAGGGAAATTTTTCTGATTTGGAATTTTCATATTTTTCGTGACAAATTTGCCCTTTTTGGCTTTCTCTCTCATCCTTAAATTTCCTCCATATTATCTCTCCTCCTTGATTATTATCCCCGAATTTTCTCGCTTTTGATGCATTATGGGCGTTTTTAATAAATTCTTGTATCTGTTTCCTTTTTTATTTTGTTTTGAGAATCGTTCACTTTATTTCCTGCCTTTTTGCCTTCTATTCTTTGAACTGTTGATATTCCGACGCCATCATATTTCCCATAATGTTATTACCCTAAAAAGTAAAAAAACCATCTTCTGTTCGACAACCATCTTCTTCCAAGCTTGTATTCCGACGACATTCTGCTGCCGACAGTAGTCTGCTATTTATCTTTCTATTCTCGTTCGACAGCAATTTAATCATCATCGTTGTCAGCCTTCCCGTCTGTTCATCGTCATACCGATCTTCTGTTGTGATTTTCGTCATCACTATCTTCATCCGTCAACCTTTCAGTCGGCTAATGGGTATTTATGATATATATATTCATATAATTTTATTATTTCCGTGTGCTTCAATATCCGATGTTATATTAGCATATTCTCTAGAACATAAAATATCTGTCGTTGGTTTCCTTCTGCATATTCTTGTATACATATGTCATAATTACGTAGTATATATACGTTCATTTTAGTTTTTCATAATGTTGTTCCCAGTATGTTCATGTATAGTATTCGTAATTTCCCTATGTTTGTAATATATTTATATATTTAATTCCTCCCTTTGCATATTTTTGTTTTAAAATGCACTATCGATATTTATATGGAATATATCCGTGTATGACTTCTTTACATTTTCCAGTTTAGTCTATTGTATTTAATTATATATTATTCATTCCGTAGTATTTATCAAAATAATATTTTATTATATAGGTACATCTGCTATTCCAATGCTACATGACGAAATTTGGAACGATCTTGATAATTATGTTGGTTTCCAAGTATCTGAGATATCTTTGCATTATGAAATGAGTTTTTTAGAATTACAACAATCAATAATGGAAAAGCTTGGCATGACTGGTAATTCGGATGCCCCTGATATATTCCTTTCTTTAGGATCTAAAAATTTAATTAAAAAGGATGCAAAGATTTCTGAGGATAAGGATGTTAGATGGTTAATTGCATTGATGTGTCCTAATTGTGGTTATGAACAATACTGTGCTTTAGTTGTTGATTCAAAAAATATCCTATCAGTTATTGTTGACAATGTACCCCGTATATGTTCTAGTAGTGCAAATCAGTTTAAGCAAGGACGTTTTTTCCACACAATTGATGTAGCAAAGTTGTCTCCCAACTTCAACATACAGTTGGACGACATATTTTCTGCCAAACGTGTATTACAAAATGCCCTTCAAGCTATAGCTATTAGAGATAACTTTCAATTCAAGACCGTTAAATCGAACAATGATTTACTGGTTGTTCAATGTATTGTCGAAAATTGTGAATGGTTTCTACGAGCATGTCGTTATGGTGAAGTTGGCAGTGACTCATGGGTTATTACCAGATTTGATGACGACCATACATGTTCTCTGGACATTGTCTTAAATGATCATAAACAAGCGACGTATAATGTTATTAAGGAGTTCATTAAGAGGATGATTAGTATTGACGGTAGTCAATTGCCGACTCCAAAGGATATTATCTCATTAGTTCGTTCTGAGCATGGGATAAGAATTAGTTATTCTAAAGCATGGCGTGCTCGCGAAGCTGCACTGAATGAAATAAGAGGATCACCAGAAGAATCGTATCAGAAACTTGCATCTTTTGCTCATATGCTGAATTTACAAAACCCAGGTATTTATACGTTGTCAATATATTTGTATAATTTTGAAATTCATTCTTGAGTATATTATCTATATCTTACTGACTATATCGAATACTATTTACAATTATATTTTGTGTATAGGATCAATTACTAGTCTTAAAGTAGACGATGATGGAAGGTTTCGTTATTTCTTCATGGCTTTATCAGCATGTATATCAGGTTGGCAACACTGTCGTCCAATTATCTCTGTTGATGGGACAAGTTTGAAGAACAAATATGCTGGCACCCTTATTACTGCTTCTACACCCGATGCAAATGACCAGATTTTTCCATTAGCCTTTTGCGTGGTTGATTCAGAGAATGACATGTCGTGGCAGTGGTTTTTCACGCAACTGCAGCGGATTGTTGGTAACCGTAAAGATGTTGTTATTGTGTCTGACAGGCACAAAAGTATTGCAAAAGCAATTCAGATTGTTCTTCCTGATATTTCCCACTGCATATGCATGTTACATCTGATGAGGAACTTGAAGTTGAAATACAAAGACAAGCTTATTGATTCCATATTTTTTCAATGTGCCAGAGCTTACAATGTTCTAGATTTTGAATTTCAGATGTGTCAGTTGGAGCTAGATGCTCGAGGTATACGTAAGGAGTTGCAAACTATAGGCTTTTCCAAGTGGTCTCGTGCTTATTCTACCCGACGTCGATATAAGATAATGACCACGAACATATCTGAGTCTTTAAATGCTTGCATGAAGGAAGCAAGAGAGTTACCTATTTCATCTATGTTGGAAGTTTTACGAATGATGCTACAAAGATGGTTCTTTGAAAGACGGAATGAAGCATCTTTTCAAGCAACAGATTTTACTAAATCTACTGAGAAACATCTAAGAGAAGAAATAGAGAAGGGTCGAACAATGCAGGTTAGGTTGTTTATATACAATTGTATATTATTCACTTTTTATTAATACGCTAATATATACCCTATTATATCAGGTAAACCCTGTTGACAATATGCAATTTCAAGTGATCGATGGGACAAGTCAATATGATGTTCACTTAACAACCAAGAGGTGTAGTTGTCGGATGTGGGACATCTTGGAAATTCCGTGTTCTCATGCATGCGCTGTGATGACAACTAAGCATGTATCCAACAAGGAGTATACATCAAACTTCTACCTTAGCAAGACTCTATCTTCTATATACAGTAGCTTAATTCATCCATTAGGACATGAGTGTAGCTGGATTATTCCCGAAGAGGTAAAGAACATCAAAATTTTTCCACCCAATGTGAAGCGTTCTGCTGGAAGGCCGAAGAAGATCAGGATCCCTTCCCAAATGGAATTCAAGAGGCATGTGAAATGTGGTCGTTGTGGACGATTTGGGCACAATCGAAAATCTTGCAAATTTTCCCTTATCCAATGATTTCCCTCTATGTTCTCAAGTTTATTTGCAGTATTTTAATTATGTTATGAATGTTATTTGCAGACAATTTTTTTGGAACTTTATTATGTGATGACGTCCATTTTCAGACTATTTTCATTATTTTTATGAAGTTTATTATGTTCTGATGTTTATTTCTTATATTCGATTGTATATTTTTTTGTTCTTATTAAGACTGTAACTATATGTTCTGAAGTTTATTTCCAATATTTTAATTATGTTATGAAGTTTGTTGGCATAATTTTATTTTGGAACTTCATTATGTTATGACATCCATTTCCAGACTATTTCATTATATAAAAAAAATGAAGTTTATGATGTTCTGAAGTTTATTTCTTATATTTTTTTTATATTGTCGTCAACATCTATTGTGCATTCAACTCCCTGATATCTACCATTATATTCGATTATATATTTTTTTTATACAATTATATATATGATTCTTATTATATATATATTTATTAATTCATTTATGTGTATTAATATTTAATCATTATATAAAAGTTATCAATGTTTTTGTCCTACTATTTGATTCATATACAATTCGATATATGTATATATATATACATCTTCATATAATATATATATACATTCATTTAATAACAGAATATTTATATTTCAGTTATAATGATTAAACATGTTCAGCAAATGAATGTGCAGATAAAACTACCCCATCTATTGATAACTAACCAAAAAAAAAAAAAAAAATACTTCAGAGTTCAGACCACTATCAATCTAACCTAATGGTATTCAACATCCATATCAAGCAATATTTAAATAATACCACAAAACGAAGTCTTATAGTCTTAAGCATCAATCCATCCGAAAACGAAGTCTAAAATAGAAAATATGAAATCAACATAGTTTTCTTGTCTTCAGATTCGCAGTCACGGTTGAGAAAGGAGATTAAAACTGGGAGCATTGAAATCTTGTGTTGTAAGTATTTTGTCTGGCCGTTTCTTTTCTTCCGCAGACCCAAACTTTGTTGTGAAGGGCGACTTCATTAGTTTCGATGGTATGATCTTCCTTCGTTCCCTCCTTAAATAAGTCTGACTGTCTGCAAACGGTCCCGTTCCTTTCATCTGCAATTGAAAATTATATTATAAACATTCGTTTATTTAATATATAATCATATTTTTTATGATTAATGATTAAGATCATATACATACAGCATGACAATATACCCCCTCGAACACATTTTCTTTTCTTCTCGTCTGAAGCTTTTTTCTCTACATCCCAGACCATCAATTAATAAATCCATAACAAAATGAATAAAAAAGTTTACAATTAAAACCTCTTACATTATGAATATTCGATATTGCAGCCTTCTCAATTTTTTCCACCTCCACTAAGAAACTATTGGTGACAATATCTTCATCTACCTCTTCCATCGTGTTATCCTATATTACAAACATTACATATATTCAGACTGAACAAAATATTCAACGGTTGATATTCATATATACCTTACATGTACCTTATTGTTGTTCTCATTTCCTTCGCCCTCAGTGTTATCATCTTTTTGCCCTCCTTCATTTTCTTGAGTCCTATTTTCATTATCAGCCCCTTTTCCAGCATTCCCCCCCATGTTGTCCCTTTCGTTATCGTCATCATTCTCATTATTGTCGACATAATTTCCCCCCGATTGCTTTGTCGCCAACATTTTCTTCATTTCAGCAATTTCTCGGAAGAGCTGGGACATTTTCATATTCAATTCCTCCAAGCTGGTAAGAATCATGTCCTTAACGTCTTCCAAGTTAGTTGGCTCATCTGTGTCCATTTCTTTCGAGCGTGACGTCGATGCATCCTCACGTCGTGGCTCTTGTAGCTGCTGAATTTCTTTTGAGCGTGACGTTCTTTTTTCGGGAACATCCTCATCAATCATCTCATATATTTGAAACTGGACATATTAAAAAATGTTAAAAATTATAAACCAGAGTATGTTTCATATTTAATGTAATCGTTCTATATAATATAACTTACATTTTTGTGTTCAAAGACTTTCATAGCCACGTCTTTCCATTCTGGATGTACGTCTGCCACCCAGTTGTTCATCTTCGGCATCCCATTTGAAATCTTTTGTGCGCAGACTATTGTTGGTCCAGATAGCATAGGTATGCATTCATATGCCCACACAAGTAATGCGTGTGGGAATCCAGCAATCCCAACCACCAATGCATCAGGATTCTTTATAACATTTTTTATTGAGTTGATGGTGGTGGTATATGCTATCCTACCCCAGGGGTACTTTTCAAATTGTTCATCATCATCAAGCAGTGTGATATGATCTATATCTACCCCCGTGCTTACTTGTTTTCCCAACAAAAAACTAGATAGGAAATATAACTTGGCCAATCTAACTTTGTCCTTCTTTTTCACTCCATCCATTTTCATGAAAAGATCAGAAACATTTGATCTCTTTATTGGTTTCTCAGCATCGAAATACTTCTTAAGAAATCTACCTGGAAGTTTATTCATATCCATTGCCGGGAAATCTCCATAGTTAAGTCCAGTAATTTTTTCAAAATCTTTCATACAGAATTTTACAACTTTCCCCTCAAAGTTAAACCACAATTCATCCCCCTTCGTTAGGCTACACTGCCTCCTGATCATATGGTATAGAAGTTGGCTAGGAAACTTATTGATTTGAATGTCAAGAAATTTTCCAAAACAATTGGCCCTAAATCTGTCCAAGTGTTTTTTTCTTAACCTATCCTTAATGTTTGTTATAACTTCATATCTTGAATGGATGTTAAGTTTTTGAACACTGGACCACTTTTCCCGTGGTAGCAACAAAGGTGCAGCCTGTTTTAATATAACAGTTTCATTAGGAAGTATGAAATTAACCTATATACGTATGATATAATCTATAATTCCATAGCATATTCCCCATATACCCATTTATATAGAATATATTTTTAACACATACAACAATATATATAATCATCGATATGCGTTCATCTTTTTAAACGTTACCTCATACAAATCCTCTTTGGTAATTCCAAGTACCGATCCTCTTGAGAATCGTTCCATCTTCATCGCCTTGTTTGAAGTTTCACTCTTTCGGACAATCTAATTACAACAAAAAACAAACAAGAAATCAGCATATATTTATAATTCTATGATGTTTTATTTATCGTATTTATTATACCTTTCTCTTTTTTGTTTGTCGAACATCTTGTTGTTTTTGTCCTTTATCCATTTGTTTTTTTCCCGCAGAACTCGTATTCCTTGTAATCTGAAAAATTAAAAACACCAATCATCGTTTATGAACTAAAAGTTCATTTGTTGAAACTAAATATACATTTTCATATTAAATTTATTCTTACTCTTTTAGAGGATGTTGCCTCTGTGGTTTTCTTTGCCTTTGATTTCTCAAAATAGAAAGATTATTAAATGTTCGTGTATACAACACATAATTGAATTATATTTATAATATACCTTTACAACTTTTACAGTCCTTTTCCTTTTCTCCCTCCCAACTTCTTCCCTAGCTGCCGTATCGTCCAGAGCAATAACATCCTCCTGCAATCAACAAAATTCACACATATACGTATTTGTAATATATTCATATATCCCACATTTCAGCTTCATCATTCACCTCCGATTCATTTTCTTGTACCTTTGTTCGTAATCCCCAATAAGATCAAATTGTGCTCCCTTACAGTGGATGTAGGCCTCTAGTTGCCGAACCACTTAAGTCACTTGTGTCGATCATTCCCCTGCTCTCTGTCTTTCGATTGTCTGCTTCTGTAAATCTGTCTTTGTCTTTCTTCTTCTTGTTGTTTTTACTTGATTCTTCCTCTTCAAAGTTCTTCGAGTGTTTGGAGGTCTTGGTTTGTGAATTGCATGCTACAGTGGTGAGTATTTCGGTGTTTACCTAAAAGATTAGTGGAGTATCCGCAACGTGTAATCGCAACAGTGGTATCAGAGCCTACCAATTACAATCAAGAACCTGAATCTTGGAGGAGGAATGGCTGTGGCAAGGTTTGATATTGATAAATTTGATGGGAAAGGAGACTTTGATCTCTGGAAGGCTAAGATAAAGGCCATTCTTAGACAGCAAAAGGCCTTACATGCTCTGACTGACCCAACAAAATTACCCACCACAGTGAATGAAGGAGATCTGGAAAATATGAACATGACAACATATGAGACAATCATTTTGAATCTTAGTAACAGTGTTTTGAGGCAGGTGATTGATGAAGAGACGCCTCAGAAGATATGGAAGAAGCTTAATGATCTCTATCAAACTAAAGACACCCGCAACATGATGTTCATGAGGGAGAAGTTCTTTACTTTCAAGATGGATCCATCCAAGCCTCTTTCTGAAAATCTTGATGAATTTAAGAAGATGACATCAGAATTCAAGAACCAAGGGGAGAAAATCGGTGATGAAAATGAAGCTTTTGTTCTCCTCAATTCACTTCCTGAAGCCTACAAAGAAGTGAAAACTGCTCTAAAATATGGAAGGGTATCAATCACAACGGATGCAATCATCTCTGCAATCCGAACTAAGGAGTTAGAACTGATGTCTCTTAAGAAGGAAGCAAGTGAAAGTCTTTTCGTTAAAGGAAAGCCCAAAAACAGGGAAGGGAAGCAACAATCAGATGACAAAGGGAAGGCCAAAGTGAGGTGTAATTACTGTCACAAAGAGGGCCATATCAAGAGGGATTGCTATTCCTTAAAACGAAAGAATCAAAACCAGAAGTTTAAAAGGAATAAGCAACCCGAAGCAGCAGTGGGTGAGAATTCTATAACCTACTCAAATGCTTTGGCAACTTCAGATAAAATCTGTGAACAACAAGAACCATTGAAGCACGACTGGGTAATTGACTCGGGCTGCTCCTTCCACATGACACCAACTAAAGGTTGGTTTAGTACATACAGAGAGTGGGATGGAGGGATAGTGTATATGGGTAATAATAACACTTGCAGAGTCATTGGTATTGGTTCAGTTTCACTAAGACTTAAAGATGGATCTGTAAAACTCTTGAGAAATGTGAGGCATGTGCCGAATTTAAAGAGGAACCTAATATCCTTGGGGATGCTTGATGCCATTGGGTGTACTTATGGTGGAAGTGGAGGATCAATAGAGATAAAAAAAGGACTCCAAAACAGTCCTTGTCGGTGAAAAGATAAATGGCCTTTATGTTGTCAAAGATGTGGAAATGTTACAAACAGCCCTAGTGATTACTGAAGACAGTCCTACAGAGAGTGATATTTGGCACAAAAGGTTGTCACATATAAGTATTAAAGGACTTCAAGTCCTTGCAAAACAAGGCATCCTTCCACATGACATAGGAGACAACCTGAGTTTCTGTGAGCATTGTGTTACTGGAAAAGCTAAGAGGCAAAGCTTTTCAAAGGCTCAACAGATTTCTAAAGGCATTCTCGAGTATGTCCACTCAGATTTATGGGGGCCAGCCTCAACCAACTCACTAAGCAATTCAAGGTACTTCTTAACCTTCATTGATGACTACTCACGTAAAAGCTGGATATTTTTCTTGAAAACTAAAGACCAGGCCTTTGAAAAATTCAGAGAATGGAAGGTTATGATTGAAAAACAGACTAGTAAAACCTTGAAATGCCTTAGGACCGACAATGGTCTAGAGTTTTGTAATGAAATATTCAATGATTATTGCAAAACACATGGAATCCTAAGGCATAGAACAGTGAGAAACACTCCCCAACAGAATGGAGTGACTGAGAGACTAAATAGGACCATCATGGAAAGGGTTAGGTGTCAACTAGCTGATGCCATGTTACCGGAGAAATTTTGGGCAGAGGCAGCTTGCTATACAGTTCACACCCTAAATAGATGTCCGCATACTTCAATAAACCTCTTGACACCAGAAGAAAGATGGTCTGGAAAGCCCCCAAAACTCCAACACCTAAAGGTATTTGGCTGTGTTGGATTTGTACATCAGAATCTGGGAAAGCTTAAGCCAAGGGCAGTTAAGTGTATGTTTCTAGGATTTACAAAAGGAGTGAAAGGTTTCAAGCTTTGGAATCCTGTTGAGAGAAGATGTATAAACAGCAGGGATGTTGTTTTTCGAGAGCATGAGATGTTCATGCTACAAGATAAAACAGAAACAGCTACCTCAAAAGAATCTAATACAGAAATTGAGGTGGAGCACAATTCCTCTCCTCCAATGCCAGTTAATGAAACAGAGGAGGAACAAGAGGAAAATGTGCCTCAAGCTGAGGAAGAAGAAGAAGAAACTACACAAGAACAGGAAGATCTGAGAAACTATTCCTTAGCAAGGGATAGAAGAAGAAGAAACATTGTCCCACCAGCAAAGTTTAGTGAGGCTGACTGCATCTCTCTAGCCTTAAGTGTTGTAGATTCTTTAAACCTTGATGAACCAACTAGTTTTGAAGAAGCTACAAGCAGTCCTAATGCTCGAAAATGGATAGAAGCTATGAATGGTGAGATAAAGTCCTTAGAAGATAATGAAACCTAGACTTTGAAACCTCTTCCTAAGGGGTATAAGCCTATCTCATCGAAGTGGATCTATAAGATCAAAGAAGTAGTAACAGGAACAATGTTGCCAAGGTTTAAAGCCCGTTTAGTAGCCAAAGGCTACACTCAAAGAGAAGGAATAGACTATACAGAGGTTTTTCCCCTGTGGTTAAACTTACTTCTATTCGAATGCTTCTTTCTATTATTGTACAAGACAATTTGGAACTGGATCAATTAGATGTGAAAACTGCATTTTTGCATGGGTACTTGTCTGAAACTATCTATATGAGGCAGCCTAAAGGGTATGAAAGGAAAGGAAAGGAAGACCTATATTGTCTGTTAAACAAAAGTATATATGGTCTTAAACAATCCCCAAGATGTTGGTACCAAAGATTTGATGACTACATTCTAAAGATAGGCTTCCTAAAGAGCCCATTCGACAACTGTGTTTATGTAAAAAGTAAGTCTTTCAAACATCATGTCTTTCTTTTGCTTTATGTAGATGACATGTTATTGGCAGGAAAATCAAAGGAAGACCTATATAAAGTCAAATCCTTGTTGAAAAAGGAATTTGACATGAAAGACCTAGGAGAGTCAAAGAGAATCCTAGGGGTAGAGATTAAAAGAAGAAGAGATGAATCTATGCTTGAGATAACACAATCAAGCTACAGTGAGAAAATTTTGAAACGATTCAAGCTAGCTGATGCTAAAGCAGTGGCAACTCCTTTAGCACACCATTTCAAACTCTCTGCCATGGACTCTCCCAAGGAGGATGAAGAAGAACATCAAACATACATGTCAAAGATACCCTACTCACAAGCTGTAGGGAGCTTGATGTACTTGATGGTATCAACCAGGCCAGATTTATCCTATGCTACCAGTCTTGTAAGCAGATACATGGCAAAACCTGGAAAAAGGCACTGGGAAGCAGTAAAATGGGTGCTAAGATACCTAAAAGGAACTCCTCAAGCTAGACTTCAGTACAAAAAGAATGATCAACCAAATAATGAGATTTATGGATATGTAGATGCTGACTACGCAGGGGACTTAGACAAAAGACGATCCCTATCTAGATATTTTTTCCTAATTGGTCAGAATATTCTAAGTTGGAAGGCCACTCTTCAGCCAGTTGTGGCATTATTCACAACTGAAGCTGAATTTATAGCTCTCTCAGAAGCTATCAAAGAAGGCATATGGCTTAAAGGGCTATTAAGGGATTTTGGACAGATACAAACAACAGTCAGAATCTATTGCGATAATCAGAGCACAATTCATTTGACAAAGAATCCTCAGTTTCACAATCAGACAAAACATATAGATATCAAATTTCATTTTGTCAGGGAAGAAATCGAGAAAGGAGAAATTGAAGTTCTGAAAGTTCATACCACAGAGAATGCTGCTGACATTTTGACTAAGTCGTTACCCCAATTGAAATTCCAACAATGTTTGGAAATGGTAGGTTTTCACCTACCAGAGAAAGGGTAGTTGAAATTAATCAAAGGGGGAGCATTCGAGCTCAGATCTTATGTTTACAAAGGTGGAGAATTGTTAGAAACTCTTACCGGTTTCTGAGTTGTTGCAAACACAAGATCAATTTCAGCTTCTCATTCTGTCATAACAGAAAATTAACTAACTCTTAGTAGTATAAATGAAGCATTAGAGTTAGAAAGAAAGTGGTGTGAATTCTGTAATTGAGAGAGATCTTGTACCTTTGTTCGTAATCCCCAATAAGATCAAATTGTGCTCCCTACAGTGGATGTAGGCCTCTGGTTGCCGAACCACTTAAATCACTTGTGTCGATCATTCCCCTGCTCTCTGTCTTTCGATTGTCTGCTTCTGTAAATTTGTCTTTGTCTTTCTTCTTCTTGTTGTTTTTACTTGATTCTTCCTCTTCAAAGTTCTTCGAGTGTTTGGAGGTCTTGGTTTGTGAATTGCATGCTATAGTGGTGAGTATTTCGGTGTTTACCTGAAAGATTAGTGGAGTATCCGCAACGTGTAATCGCAACAAAAGAGAAAGGAAGAGATCACACAAAAATTTTTGTAGTGGTTTGACAATGTCTACTCCACTACCAAAATGCTTTTTCGGTATCTCACTGCAATAGCCTCTTACGCATGTGAAAGCTAAACAAATCGACAATGCTTTTTTTTTTTGGCTAGAGAGAAACCCTCCTCATCCTTTTTGCTAATTCAAGTTCTAACTAATTAATTTTTCATACAACTCAATGTTGGGAGAAAAATGTGAAATAACAAACAATTATATTATGACAGAAATCACAATAATATAATTATATCTTCCATTCCACAGGTTAAGCAAGAAAAAAAAAAATAATAATAGCCATGAAAATAATAAAAGAGACAGGAAAAAGAGAATGACACCGTAAGCTATACTGGTTTGCCCCAAGCTCGGAGCTACGTCCAGTCTTTTGTAACTTCAGGTTCAACTATTATTTTGGAGATTACAAGAAAGCCCTCGATAGAGCCACAAACTATCGTCCCTCAATAGCCCAACAAAAGCTAACTTCTAAGTATTACAACCCGATTGCTTGGGATAAACAATAAATAAAGCCTCAACCCAAAAAATGAGAAATAACACTCATTTCTTCAAAAATTCCTCACTACCACAATAAACTTTAGAATGAAAATCGTCTCTGTCACACACATGAAAGGCTACACGAATTTCTTCTTACAATTTTCAGCCGCAAGGTCACACCAACAAAAAACTTGAGCTCTCAAATGAATATATATCTGTGGCTGCCACATGTGAAGACCTAATGAAACATTGGGCTTGGGTTGTGGGCTTCAAAAGAAAAAGGACTTGAGCTTCTTTAAATTTTGGCTCTACCAAAAACTTAAGAATCTCCCACTTGGAGACAAAATACAGTCTTGTCTCCCACTGCAACAAAATTTTGATCAAACTCCAAGAATCTACTCCTATTAGAACCATCATCTTTGATTTTTTTTGGTAACTTCAAGATTCAAAATACCTAAAAACAACAAACACACAAAACATGCAAACATCAGAATATATAATTGTAGCTCATTTATGCTCACCTCGAGGTATGGGCTAACTACGTGGACTTGTCTCCCAGATGAAAAAGACAAACATGTACTTCCACTTTAGCTAAGTGGTGACACTTGACATCTTCTTCCAACATGAATAACTTTTCTTGAAGAGATACACTTTGTAAATGACTTGAATTATCTATTTGAACCTATTGTCAAGCTAGAGACTTGACCTTTGACCTTAGCAACTTCTCCGAGCTTCCACTTTGATGCCATGACTTGCCTAAGCGACTTCTTCAATTTTTTCGATCATCTGACAATTGGGGGTTCATGATAGCTATAAACTCTCTCCTAGACTTTCTAATTGTTTCTAAATTGAAGGATCTTAATTTGACTAATCAAAATTGACTATTATTGTTGCTGGCTCAACTGTATCTCTATATTCAACTGGCCATCCACTGTCTCTTCGTGAGGGAGTTAATATGAAAAATATGGAAGTAATTTTGGATCTTAGGTATATAATTTCATCAATTTGATCATACAAAGCATGTTGTTCATAAGGCCAAAAACAGAATTTAGAGTACCAACCTTTATGTAGCTCAAAATTGATCCACTCCGTGAAATGTTTTTCTTCTCCAATTGATCACAAACCACCAAAAGATTCTTCCTTGCTATATTTTCAGGCCTTGGAACGGATTATGAGATCCTTAGTGATGAGAATTGGAAAGGTAAAAGGTTGTGGGTTCAAGCCAATTTGAAAGGTTGTGTTCGTGCTCTTGGGTCACAATTTTTTTAACAGTCGGCTCATAAATTAAAAAAAAAGTTTAATTTATTTTAATGTTTTCCAAAAAAATCTTTGATTTGAATTTATTTCCTTTTCGAATTAGGAGATAAATTTGATCTATACTTTTCATTTTTAAAAAAACGAAAATCTTTTAGGGTTTTAATTAGGGTTCTTTTTAAAAGTCCTTTTCTTTAGCCCTAATTCTTTTTATGCTTTGAATCGAGAGAGAGAGAGAGAGAGAAGAGCGCATTTTGCACTTTCCTTCCAAGAGAAAAAGTAGTAAGTTTTTCTTCGTTTCTATGTTTTTCTTTTGTTTTCTTTTCTTTTTAAAAAGTTTTAGTATGAAGTTTTATTTGTCCTATTTGGGATGAAATTGGTTTTCAAACCTTTTGCCCTAAAGAGTTTTAGGTTTCTGTTTTGACCTAAATTTTTATCAAAGTTTTTCCTCTTAGAGTTTTTGTTTGAAAATCAAAAAGTCGTTGATGAAAAGGAATTTTTCTAGAATTTTCTAGCCTTGAATTTCTTTGATTTTGGGATTGTTTTTGTGTTTAAATTGGATTCTTTTTGTTCAAAAAGTTTGTCATATGATTGCTAAATTGAAGTGCGATTTAAGGTTTTGATTTCTTCATGAGAAGGGAATGTTTTTACTGTTTTTGCAGCAGTTTTTTGGTTTTTTTTAGATCTGGTTTTTGTATTAAAAGTAGCCAATATTGATTTGTTTTAGTGTTAAAAGCTTGGAAAATCCTTATTTTTGTTGTAGAAATTTTCTGGGTTATTTATCCCAATTTTAAGATAGTTTTGAAGGTTTTAAAGATTGAGGAATTGAAATCTTGTTTTGTATTTAAATGGTATTGAAAGGTATTTGTTTTACTGATTTTTGGTATGAAAAAGTTGAATTTTAAAGTGAAATTTTCCAGATTTTCAATGTTGTTTTTGGCACCCAATGAGTCTATTTTCCCAACTTTTTATGAAGAGAATTTGGTTTAAGTAGGGAAATTGGTAGTATAAGTTGTATGTCATTTGGGTTGTTCATTGGACTTTTAAGATGAATTTGTTGGTTTCTAATCAGAGAAGTATTGGATATATTTAGGAAATTGTTGGATTCAAGGAATCAAAAATTTGATTTGCTTTGGACTTAATATTTGTAGGTTCTGATCGAGGTAAGTAATTTCCACATCCCTTCCAAAATAGAAATTTTGGTTAAAATTGTTTGTTTTAAATTGAAATTGATTTGATCGAAATTGATATTGTTTCAATTGTTTTGTTAAATGAAAGCATGTTTTACTGTTTTGAATGTTTTAAAAGTATTTTGACTTGAATCGATAGTGCTATCCGGATATGCCAAATTTTGTTTTGGGGATTGTATGCTATGTAGTAGCCATATTGGATTTGACGGTTATATGTTCTGAATGAAACTTATTTGTGGGAAGGCACTTATGTGGTTTGACATTCCTTTGGAATGTAGATTCATGTGTGTGTTTCACTCATGTGGCCTCTTAGTATTTGTATGAAATGTTCTGACTGTAACTTATTTGTGAGAAGACACTTATGTGGTTTGACGTTCCTTTGGAATGTAGATTCATGTGTGTGTTTCACTCACATGGCCTCACACTTAAGTATTTGATTTGAAATGTTTCGGTGGTTTTAACCGACAATTCTGTATGAATGTCTGATTGGTGTTACCGACGGGTAACCACTTCTGTTCTGGGCTACTCCATTAGTAATAGAGTGTTACTTTTGCATATATTGTTTTTGGGTTTATTTATAAGTTTTATGGGTTTTCTTTTCTGTTTTATTATAACCTATGTATAGCCTACACGTGGTGGTCATTATTTGTATTTAGGTCTTCTCATTTTAGGTTTGTATTATTCAGACTATTTTCATCATCTTTTCTAATATACAGAACAACTTTCCTCTGCTTTTATGGTATCAGAGCCCTAGGCTCATTCTTCTTCTTCTTCAGCAATGGCGTCAGACTCCTCGTCGTCTTCTTCTTCTTCTAGCACAGTACCTACTCCGGTTGTTTCACCATCCACGCCGATTACTACACCTATCGTCGATCCTATTCTCCAAACAACTCAATCTCCATTACAGCCGCCGGTGCAGCCGCCTATCCAGTCACCGGTGCGAACTCGACCTCTGCAAACTCAACCTCAGTCAAATCCCTACCAATCACAATCGTTTTACCCTTCTAATCCCTCCCCTTTTCAACCGTATTATCCACCCTCGTTTCCGCGACCTCAGTTTTTCCCTCCCCAACGTTTTCTCAGTCGTATCCTTAACCTTCTTCTCCAAATCCGTTTCCCCAAATCCCTATCCTACCTTACCCCAACCACTTACAGTCAAACGGAAGGACAATAATTTTCTTTTGTGGAAGAATCAACTCTTAAATGCAGTTCTTGCAAATGGCCTTCAAGGCTTCCTTGATGGATCAGTTCCAGCCCCTCCCAGATTTCTTGATGAACAACAACAACAACCAAATCCTGAGTTCTCACATGGGAAAGGTATAATCGTTTTATTATGTGCTGGATGTACTCCTCTCTATCTGAAGAAAAAATGGGTGAAATAGTTAGTTTAGAGATCGCCTCTGAAATATGGACCTCTCTGAAAAGCGCTTATGATTCTAAAACAACTGCTAGAATTACGGGATTAAAAACTCAGTTGCAAAGGATTAAGAAAGATGATTTGTCTGTGAGTCAATACTTATCTCAGATTAAAGAAGTTGCTGATAAATTTTCTGCCATTGGAGAGCCTATCTCCTATAGGGATCACTTAGCTCATATTTTGGATGGCCTTGGGAGTGAATATAATGCCTTTGTTACCATTATTCAAAATCGTTCTGATAACCCTGCTTTAGAAGATGTCCGCAGTTTGTTATTGGCATATGAGGCTCGTCTTGAGAAACAAAATGTTGTAGAGCAACTTAATCTTGCCCAAGCCAACCTTAGTAGCCTTCAACTTACACATAACAGTCGTCAGAATTCTCCTAAACCTTCTTCTAATCCCTTTTCTAGACCTCCCTTCAATCCATCCATGTTTTCTCCTCATTCTTCTTCCTCACAGAATGTTAGTCCTAGTATCCTTGGCAAACCTCAATCTCAACCCATCCAAAAATGGCCTTCTCGACCCAATCCCAATCGTCCTCAATGTCAAATTTGTGGTAAGTTTGGGCATGCCGCCCTTATTTGTCACCATAGAACTAACTTAGCTTATCAAACCCCTCCACCCCAAGCTATGTTACACATAGTTGCCCCTCCTGTCTCCTCTACACCTTCCTTTCCTGATGCTATGTCTACTGCTTCTACTGAGTCCTATCATCCTGATGAAAACTGGTTCCTTGATTCTGGGGCCACTCATCATATGACACCTGACGCCTCTACTCTTTGCAATCCAATACCCTACTATGGTGGTGAACAAGTAACGGTTGGTAATGGTAAGAAAATCCCTATCTCTCATGTCGGTTCCTCTTATGTTAATTCTCTTCATAAACCTATTTTGCTTGATTCTATTCTTTATACTCCGACTATTTCAAAAAAGC
Source organism: Luffa aegyptiaca (assembly GCA_017139565.1). Classification (NCBI taxonomy): domain Eukaryota; kingdom Viridiplantae; phylum Streptophyta; class Magnoliopsida; order Cucurbitales; family Cucurbitaceae; genus Luffa; species Luffa aegyptiaca. The sequence goes on from CM029403.1 coordinate 40,819,412, forward strand.
TTATTAGTGTTGCTCGTTTGTGTCAAGATAATAAGGCTTTTGTTGAATTTTACTCTTCTTTTTTTCTTGTTAAGGATCTTCAATCCAAGCAAGTTCTTCTCCAGGGCACTCTTGAAGATGGGCTATATAAATTGACTCCTGCCCTTGGTGTTTCCTCTTCGTCTGGCTCCAAAACCAAATGTTCTGCTGCCGTTTTTTGTCCTCTGTTGCTGCACCAATTTGGCATTTCAGGTTGGGGCATCCTCCAGTCTCCACGTTGCAGCAGGTTTTGTCTTCAATTAATGTGTCTTGTTCTAATGTTTCAGAATTTTGTAATTCATGTCAGTTAGCCAAGAGTCATAGGTTGCCTTTTTCTTTATCCGAGTCCAAGTCGTGTAAACCTTTTCAGCTTTTTTCATTCCGATGTATGGGGTCCTTCCCCCCAAACTTCTGTTAATGGAGCACGTTATTTCTTGTTATTTGTGGATGATTTCACTCGTTTCTCTTGGCTCTATTTACTTAAAACAAAAGATCAAACTCTTCCGTGTTTTTTTTCATTTTAAGAAACTTGTTGAGACACAATTTGATTGTCATATTAAGAGCTTGCAAACAGATTGGGGTGGTGAATATCGCCAAGTATCTTCCTTTTTATATTCTCATGGGATTATTCATCGTGTGGCTTGTCCTTATACACCCCAACAAAATGGGCGAGTAGAGCGTAAAAATCGTCATGTGGTTGAAATTGGTTTATCCCTTCTTGCTCATTCACATTTGCCTTTGACATTTTGGAGTTATGCCTTTCAAACGGCTATATACCTTATCAATAGGTTGCCTACTCCCGTTCTTAAAGGCAAAAGTCCATATCAAGCTCTTTATAATCGATCCCCCGATTATTCTATTCTTAGGTGTTTTGGTTGTGCTGGTTTTCCCTTTTTACGTCCTTATAATTCTCATAAGCTTCTTTTTCGTTCCAAAGAGTGTATCTTTGTAGGGTATAATTCTAATCATAAAGGTTACTTGTGTCTTGATCTGTTATCTGGTCGTCTCTATGTATCTCGTCATGTGGTGTTCAATGAAAATGTGTTTCCTTGTTCTCGGGTTGATTTTCAGTTTGGTCATGTTAAAAGCCCACCCCCTGATCACTTTTTATTTTCTTCATCACCTTTTTCAGGTCTTCCCCCTTTATCCTCCAAGCTTACTTCAAGTCCTTCTTCGTTATCCCATCCCCCTGGTTTTGCTTCCCAACCGCCAGCTACTGTTCACCATCACAGTGAGTCTTCCTCTCTGCCTTCAGCCACGACTTCTCCTTCTCCTTCGGTCTCCCAACCTTTGTCCCTTGCGTTACCGCCAGCTTGTATCTCTAATAATTCTCTTGTCTCTCCCGATTCCTCCTGTTCCTCGTCTTCCATTCCATCACCTTCTGCCTCCCCGTCTTTGTCTTCAGCTCCCTCACCTTGTTCTCCAACTCCTTTCGCTTCTCTTCCAGCACTGTTGCAATTCTGAAGTGGTTAAAAATATAGATAGAATTCACTTCAAAACACTGTGCAAGTATACACAATCTAGCAGCAAGTGATAAGTATTTATCGTATCCACAGGGTCTTGAATTACCTACCTCTATTGATTTAATTTGCCTTTTTAGTGATTTCAAAAGGTTGGTTAAATTGATTGGGTTTTTAAAATGCTGAAACAAAAGAAATACAGAAGCAGTAAATGATTACGACTAGAGAAAACAGAATGGAAACAGATACAGGTTAAGACTTCTGTAATTGTTTATAAAAATGATCTAGCGATTCTTTTGATCAGTCAATCTCATGCAGTATTATCACCGGGATCCTCCCGAAACTCCGGATTTTTTGGAATATGTTTCAACTCCAATGAAGCTCTACTGATCAAGCGTTAGGCAATTGACTATCCCTAGTTCAACTGCTAGCGTTCACCAACACATAATGGTCTAACGTGAATTATCGTCACACAACTCCTAAATCATCCCTTAAACTAGGAGAAGCTATACATACCGGCTAGCTAGGCAGGCACATAATGAAATTAAAGAACAACGATAACTCAAGATGATCATAATCAAATAGAATTTCCAGATTTTATAAATATAACAATCACATCATTCTTAACCCATGCCTACAAAGATATTAGTTCATGATTGAAAACATAAAACACGTTACAATCTCAATAAGCACATCCATAATACGAAATACACAAGAAATACTAATCCTTTTCAGCAAATGGGGATGAAACGGCTGCTCCAAACCACCAAGAACATGGAAGAACTTCGTCTTCTTGAGTTGAATCGCAAATGGTCTTCTTAGATCTCCATTCTGCCGTCAATTCGGCCTACAGCCGATTGATTCAGTCTCCCAATCGTGAATGCTTGTATCTTTGATGGCTCCTCCTTTTATAAGATGAGGTTTAACCTAATTAGGTTAAATTGGACACATGGCAGGCTCTCCAAGCTTCTTAGATCCGAAAATAATACAGCTAACGCCACTTTATTAAAATGGATTACGAGCTGTTACGTGGCAGTTTTGCTCCCAGCTTTGCTGGATCATGGAAATTGCTCCCTCAAGTCGCTCAGCAATATATTCTGCACAAAATAACTTCCAAAGCATCCATTCTTCCAAATAGGTTAAAACACATTATATTCATCTAATATCACACCCAAATGGCACAATTAAGATATAAATCATCATAGAATAAGGTTTAAATAACTCCCTTTTGGAGAGTTATCAGGCACCCACTACAAATATCCACCCGATGAGTACTCGTTCAAAGGCCGGCATTTCCAAACCAAAATTTTGGCTTTCGGTCTCTCCTTCTTCTTCACTTATTCCTTCTGAACCAACTAGTTTTAAGATTGTTGTTAAGTGTGTTGAATGGCGTGAGGCTATGGACAAAGAATATGCTGCTTTGGTTAAAAATAATACTTGGGTTCTTGTTCCACCATCCCCAGATTATAAGGTCATTAGTTGCAAATGGGTTTATAAGATAAAACTTAAACCAAGTGGTGAGGTTGAACGATATAAGGCGAGACTTGTGGCTCGTGGTTTTGATCAAGCCTATGGAATAGATTATTTTGAGACTTTTAGTCCTGTTATTAAACCAGCTACTATTCGGATCATTTTGTCTCTTGCTGTGCAGTTTAACTGGGTTATTAAACAGTTAGATGTTCATAATGCGTTCCTTAATGGTGACCTTCATGAGGATGTCTATATGATCCAACCACCTGGATTTATTGATGTGCAACGACCCGATTATGTTTGTAAGTTGCAAAAGGCTTTGTATGGCTTAAAGCAGAGTCCTCGAGAGTGGTTCATGAAGTTAAGCTCTTGTCTTTTGCAATGGGGATTTCAAGCCTCTAAATCTGATACGTCTATGTTTATCTTCAGTAAAGGTTTTGTTTTGGTCATTTTTTTGGTGTATGTTGATGATATTATAGTCACCGGCAACTGTTCTTCGTCTATTCAGCAGTTTTTTACGTCTCTTAATGGTCTTTTTGCGCTTAAGGATCTTGGTGATTTGTCTTATTTCCTGGGCATTGAGGTTCGTCGTGATGCAAATTCTTTACATATGTGTCAGAGTAAATATGTTCTTGATATTCTTCAGCGAGCGGACATGCAGGATTGTAAGTCGGTGGCTACTCCTATGGCCAGTGGTACTACTTTATCTATACATGATGGTGAGTTGTTGCCTGATCCAAAGAAATATCGTAGTCTAGTAGGTGCTCTTCAGTATTGTACTTTAACTCGACCTGATTTGAGTTTTGCGGTTAACAAGGTTTGTCAGTTTCTTCATGCTCCCACTAGTGTGCATTGAAATTCTGTTAAACGAATACTTCGTTACTTGAAGACCACTATTTCTCTTGGTATTTCTTTTACGAATTCTAGACATCAATCTTTGACATGTTATACTGATGCTGATTGGGCAAATTGCCCTGATGATCGTCGAAGTACTAGTGGGTTTTGTGTTTTTCTTGGAGATAATTTGATATCTTGGTCATCAGCCAAACAAAAAGTTGTCTCTCGCTCTAGTCTTGAATCTGAGTACAGAGGAATGTCGAATGCTACAACAGAGTTAGTGTGGATTCAGTCTGTTCTCTCTGAAGTTTGTTTTTCTCCCTCATCTACTCCTCTACTATTGTGTGATAATGTTAGTGCCACTTATTTAGCGGCAAATCCAGTTTTACACAATAGATCGAAGCATATAGAGATTGATCATCACTTCATTCGAGAACGAGTTTCGCGTAAACAACTTTTAGTTCGGTTTGTACATTCTGAAGATCAGCTTGCTGACATTATGACTAAGTCGTTACCTATAGCTCGTTTTCAGAATCTTCGCACCAAGCTCACAGTCCACAGTTGTACAGCTTTGCTTGCGGAGGGATAATAGAGTGTTACTTTTGCATATATTGTTTTTGGGTTTATTTATCAGTTTTATGGGTTTTCTTTTCTGTTTTATTATAACCTATGTATAGCCTACACGTGGTGGTCATTATTTGTATTTAGTTCTTCTCGTTTTAGGTCTGTATCATTCAGACTATTTTCATCCTCTTTTCTAATATACAGAACAACTTTCCTCTACTTGTAATTAGTGCGTCGTTCCCAATATGTTCTGAAATTATTGTTTGACTAAAAGTTTGTTTGACTGAAAGAATTATTTCGTTTCGAATATTGAAATATTTTATTACCTGAAATCTTATGTTTTGTTTAGAAAGAAAATGAATTGTGAAGTTGATGTGGAAGTTGCTTATTGAGTATTTTTGTACTCATTTTGTTTTTTTTTAAATGTTTTCAGATGATGGAGCAAGTGATAGTTTTGACAGATATTAGGCTAGCGTTCTGACATGACTGATGAAGACTTATGATCTGTAGGATTTTGTAGGCTTCTATAGAATTTGTTGTTTTTGGTATTGTTTAGTTTTTTTTTTTTTATTTGTTTTGATGTTGGACTTGACTTTGGTTGTAAGTCTTGGTTTCTGAATATTAGGTTGTGTTTTCCGTTTTGTTAAATCGCTTCCGCAATATTTGAAAGTTTGATCGTATTGAAAAATACGGGCGGTTACAATTTTGGGAGCATAAAAGATGAGATTCAAGCTTGCTTTCTTCAGCAATTCATCCTCTATTTATAGAGGAATACTTCATGCATTCTAAATCCCCCAAAATTTGACATCAAATTAGTGACTAATTTGAGCTTGGGATTAGGTGTTGCCAAAAGGATTAGTGCATGAAGGTGCCACCTCCAAAAATTAATTTGATTTTTATTTTCATAAAATTCAAAAAATTTGATTTTAATTTTGAATTTTAATTAAATATAATTCTTAATTATATTTAATTAATTAAATCATGATTTAATTACATATATTATATTAATTTAATATCTAATATTAAATTAATATTTTGCACCCGATCCCGATTTTCCTCTAAATGAAATTTCTGAAACATGAATTCCTATTCACATGTTCAATATTTAAATCATATTTAAATATATCCAACTCTCAAATTTTAGTTTAATTCGAAATTAAACTAATATGTTGTTAATATCATATATAACCGACATTCGTACCCTATTTCGAATTTGAACAATTCAAACACTCCCATCACACTGTTTTAAGGTTTATTCCTATATGAGCTAGCAAGGAGACCTAATGGACCTACAGATCATGGGCTCCAACGATCCGAGAATAACCGACTAAACTCATTAACATAGTTATTCAATATTCGTTAACTACAGAGACACTCCACTATAGCCAAGTAGCTGCACTCCCCTCACTGTAGATATATTTTCGTCCACTCGATATAACCATGATTAGTAAGTCGACCCTTCATCAGTTTTTAAATTTCAGTAAATTATTTTTTTAAAAAAAAATGAATAACATGAAACAAATGTATAATTCTTGTAAAAGAGAGAAAACAAAATCTAACTTGTTATTTCCATAATCATTCTTTTTCTTTTATATTTATATTGAAAATTCTTTGAACAAAAATTTAACCTAAGCTAAAGCTACAATACTTTTTAATGTGAAGGTGTAAATTGCAACATTAATCCAAGTTCAATGTGCAATTGAATAACATTGGATGTTTCAGATAAAAACCAAAACATTTTACCAATTTTAGGGTTAAACTTGATATTTTTCTTTTTTTTTTTTTTCTATATAGCCCCCCTGACATGAAGTTCTGAATCCGCCACTAGACGAAAAATACTTGGTTGCCTATCGGTACCACCATTAAAATATTTTTAAACTTTAAAAATCTAATTGTTAGAAAATTAAAACTCCAATGGCTCGTTGGTTACTCTCTAAAGTCCAGCTATCGTTTTAATAACAAGTTATAATTTAGCCCCCAAACAAAATTCGGTTGGTTTTTTCTATAGGAAAATTCTAAAATTTCTAAAATTTGTTCTTTAGTTCGATTTTCCAAAAGATCAGCATTTTATATACACACAAATTTCCACATTGACTACTTCAACGTGGTAGGCCAACCTTGCTCTTAACTTGGAGAAAAGAGCAACCTTAATATTAGACGGAAAATACTTGACTGCATATAGATACCACCATTAAAATATTTTTAAACTTTAAAATCTAGTTGTTACAAATTTAAAATTTCAATGACTTGTTGGTTACTCTCTACATTTCAGCTATTCGTTGATAACGAGTTATAATTTAACCCACAAAACACAAAAGAAAAAAGTCAGTTAGTTTTTCTATAGAAAAATTCTAAAATTTGTTGTTTAGTGCGATTTTCCAAAAGACTAGCATCTTATACACACAAATTTCCACACACTCCTTTTTTACTTTAAAACGTTGACAACTAGAAGAGATAAAAAAGCTCTCATTTTCTATCTTCCACTTTCTTAATTGTCAAGATTTTAATATCCCTACGTAGCTTTTTGACGTCTTCTTTAAAAAAAAAAAGAAGACTTTAATTCCTTCTTCAGTTCTTTAAAAACTCCTCTGTCCTTCACTTCTCTACTAAAAACTTTCCAATTAGCTCTCCACTTGAATTGGAGGGTTTTTACAGACAAACATGACACCGATGGTAATGGGCGAGCTATGGACTCAAGTTGGGTCTCTAATGGCGACCATCATGTTTGTTTGGGCAATTGTTCAACAATATTTCCCTTACCAACTCCGTGCCCATATCGAAAGATATGTTCACAAAGCGATGGGTTTTCTTTACCCTTATATCACAATCACCTTTCCTGAATACGCCGGCGAGCGTCTCAGGAAAAGTGAAGCTTTTACTGCCATTCAAAACTATCTCGCTTCCAAAAGCTCGATTCGAGCCAAGCGGCTGAGAGCAGAAGCGGTGAAAGACAGCAAATCTTTGGTTCTCAGCATGGATGATAACGAGGAAGTTATCGACGAATATCAAGGCATCAAAATTTGGTGGACTTCCAGCAAAAATATTCCCAAAACTCAGTCTTTTTCTTTTTACCCTTCTTCCGATGAGAGACGATTCTATAAGCTCACTTTCCACCGGCGCCACCGGGAGACCATTGTTGAGTCTTTTATTAACCACATCATGGAAGAAGGGAAGGCAGTAGAGCTGAAAAATCGGCAGCGGAAGCTTTACATGAACAACTCCGACACCAAATGGTGGCATAAAAGCAGCTGGAGGCATGTCCCTTTGGAGCACCCTTCAACTTTTCGAACTCTGGCCATGGATCCCAAGAAGAAGCAGGAGATTATAAATGAACTAGTCAAGTTTAAGAATGGAAAAGAGTATTACGAGAAGGTGGGCAAGGCGTGGAAACGTGGGTATCTTCTCTACGGTCCGCCGGGTACTGGAAAGTCCACCATGATTGCAACCATGGCTAATTTTATGGAATATGATATTTATGATCTGGAGCTGACATCGGTTAAGGATAATACAGAGTTAAAGAAGTTGTTGATTGAGATTTCGAATAGAGCGATTATTGTGATTGAGGATATTGATTGCTCTCTTGATCTTACTAGCCAAAGGAAGAAGAAGAAGAAAACAGATGTGGAAGAAGATAAAGAGGAGAAGAAAGACCCTGTTAAGAAGGCTGAAGAAGAAGACAAGAAAGAGAGCAAGGTGACGCTTTCTGGGTTGTTGAATTTCATCGATGGAATTTGGTCAGCGTGCGGTGGAGAGAGGCTGATTATCTTCACGACCAATCACAAGGAAAAGCTTGATGAAGCTTTGATTAGAAGAGGAAGAATGGACAAACACATAGAGATGTTGTATTGTGGTTTTGAAGCTTTTAAAGTTCTTGCGATGAATTACTTGGACGTTGAATGGCATGATTCGTTTGACAAAATTCGCCAGTTGTTGGAGGAGACTGAAATGACTCCGGCATACGTGGCTGAGAATTTGATGCCCAAATATGAGGGTGAAGAAGTAGATGGTTGTTTCGAGAGATTGGTTGAAGCTCTTGAGAGTGCCAAAGAGGCAGCCGAAAAGAAGAAGGCCGAGGAAGAAGCAGAAGCTGCAAAACAGGCAGAAAAAGAGAAAGATAAGGAGAAGAAAGAAGAGGGTGGTAACAAAGAAGAATCATCTGATCAGAACAACACCAAAGTTAATGAAGTTAAATGCAATGGAAGCTGCAACACTAAAGAAGCAAATTAGGAGAAGAAGAATACTTGGCTTATGTAAGGATTTCCCGACAACTAAGAAAGATAAAGATAGAAAATTAGAATTTTTTCTTCTCTCCTAATTGTTAACATTTTAATTGTGGTATGTGAGACCGGTATGTAATCAAGTATTTTCCTTAGGAGAATTGTCATATAGAGAAAAATAAATTATATATATGTATGTGCATTTTAATTTAGTATGAAAATAAAAGCTTTGTGTCAATTTGAAGTCGTAGTGTTAGCTAGTCAATTCTATGGGACATATATATGCTTGTTGTATTAGACATATGCTTGTCGTAGTAATTGATGGAACATAATCTATATCTACTCTTTCTTGTACTGAAATGGCCAAAATCCACCTAAATGACAATAACTCTTCCCCACCATTTGGGCAAATTATTGGGTGATCCCGCCACAATATATAAAATCCCTCCTCATTTTGTGACATGTGACATGCTTACCAATGTGGGTTAACCAACGTGGTTAACTTTTTTTTTTTTATGCCCTTCTCTTTCTTCTAAGCATGCATCTTCCTTTTGTCTCAAGATTTTTCCACTTCTTTCTTCCTTTCTATTTTTTTTTTTCCTTTTTTTCATTTAAGATTTTCATGTGGGCTAAAAATTGGTTTTTCTCCTCACGTTTGGTAAGCCATTTTTTGTTTTAGATTGAGAAATAATATGGTCGTTATTAAACTAATTTCAATGTTGTTTTTCAAATCATTTTTCATACATTGTCTAGTTAAAATTTAAGGAATAAAATGTTATGTCTACCAAGAATAATATTTAGTAGATTATTTAGTTGTCAAAAATCAAATATTACAATAATCTAGAATGACATTTAAAATTTTAGATAGAGCAAGAATATTATCTACAACAATAATTTACTATTGTAATACTTCATAAAAACAAATAGAAATAACTGTTGTGATCCAACAAGGTGAAAATATATATAAAAAAAAAAAAAAAATGAAACAAACAATGGCTAGCAAGTTTCAATTTAAGAAAGAAAAAATTTTCCTTTGAAAATTAATCAACATTACTATAAATTAAAAAAATTAATAATGTAATAAATTCAAAGTTAATTAAATTAATCATGAAAGTATTTAGGATAAAAAAAATTTAATTCTATATAAATAGAAAAAATAGAACTAAGGATTCATATCTTTGAAATGTCCATGTTCAACATCATTTTCAAGATTACATAAACCGATTGAATTTAAATCCTACATAATGGAAAAAAATAGTTGAAATTAATATGTAAAATAGTAAAGGTCATAATATTAATTATTAAATAAAATATTTTTGCATACATCATTTACATGAGACAAATTTACATTGGCATTATCGTTTGCTCGAAGTACTTCCAATCAAAAGTATTATATAACTAGTTGTAACGACTAGACTAAAAGGAAGCTAAAAACATGCTGAGGGTTGCTACTACATGCATGAAAACGTAAAACTTTTGAATCTTTAAAGCGGAAAAGACCATAAGTAAAAATCTTTTATTTAATAAAACTATGCCCAAAGCATAAGTCATTTTACAATAATTGAATAGTAAAAAATGTGATAGACAATTTTCATAAAATTGAAGGTTGAAAACATTTGAAAACATGAAACTAGGAAACTCGATCTTAGACTTCTAGGGACATGGTCTGAAGCTGCATCCCATAGCCTAGTCATGTCACTGCCCTCATCACTCGCTTGGTGTCGTCAAGTACCACCTGAAAAGGAAAGTCATGTAGCATGAGTGAGTATATATATAAGAATATACTCAGTAAGTAGCTTACTTAAGGGTTGAAACTGATAATATGAAAACTGATAACATGAAACTTTACTTTTAGGTCTTAACATCATAAGGGCCTAACTGAAAGAATCATTTGGGTTTCTAACCCTAGGGCCATAACTGGGTACATGAAATGTTCTGTCTAGAGTAATGACCTATCCCCAACCTGAGCCAACTAGAGTATTGTGTGGGTCAGTCTTGTAAGGCAAGTAAATTAAAGACTAGCTGACAACCCTCTAGCAAAACTACACCTCTCCCAACACAATACCCCTGAAACATGAACATGGGACTCTATAACGACCCAACTAAATAGGAAACTAAAAACATACTGAGGGTCGCTACTACAACATGAACACAAAGGGGAAAACACTCTTACAAATTCCACTTTTACAACAATTACCAACTAGGGTTGATGAGTGCCAAAAATTATATGTATTTTCCCCCTCTTAGCTTTTTTCTTGTTAAACCTTGTATGTTTTGAGTCAAGTTACCTTATATATCCCGAGCCTAAAAAGTACTATAGTTGGTAAGAGGAGTCTTAGGGAGTCATATTTGTCAAATCATGCTTATTTGTGCTTAAATGAACTAATTTTATATGAATTTGATCCATTTTTACATACTGCAAGAAAACAGAGAAAAAATAGAGGAAGTGTAGAAATGCGACCGCATTTCTACCAAGGTAAAATGAAATGCGACCGCATTTTTTGGTAGAAACAGAATTCTCGAATCTACGCGAGTCAGCATTGAACAAGCTTTCCACGCACCTACCCGACGATTTTGACTCTGATACTGACTGAGCTACCTGCTAGCACAAATTTCGTGACTCTTCAACAACTTCTCACTCTATAAAAGATCGACAAACATGAAGAAATCCAAGCATAACTCACTAGGAAGATATGGGTGGTGACAAAACCTAGCTCATACCCATGAGTCGTGATGCCCGCGATCCCTTCTAGAAGACCAAATTCTAACCTTAGTTAGACATCAAACCTTGTGTTTGTAGAGATTTCACCCTTTTCCCACCTTGTAAAAGGAAGATTAGAGTGTTGTGAGAACTCTTGAGGGATTGGAGAAAAACCCTAGATTAGATACTGCACTTTATTTTCCAGCATCTAGAAAATAAAGAGCAAGTGGGAAGCAAAAGAGCACGCTAGACCCGAGAGGGTAGCATTGAGACGCTATCCTCAAGCGTCTCAACTACGCTACGGATTCAGCAAGAAGAATGCATCATCGCCTAGCGTCGAGACGCTGGCCTTAGCATTTCGACACTAGACCGAAAACACGTGTTCTTTTGGAGCCAGAAGGTGCAGCGTCTCGACGCTGTACCTAGCGTCTCGACGCTGCTTCGCATATTCAAGTTCTGTTTTTCCGCCGCTAGGTCATATATTCAGTTGTTTTCTCCTGTTTCAGTGTTGTTCTTCTTCGATTCTTCTTTGTTTCTTGTATTTCTTTAGTTTAGATTAGTTTTAGGGAGGTTAATCGAGTCTTGGGGCTTAGATTAGGCTCGTCTATGGTCGTCTAAGCACCGTTCGCTGTACTTGGAACCTCGGATTTGTAAGTACATTTGATTTTTATGAGATTTCTAAGCTTTACCGTGTTCGTTGAATGATTTTGCTGCTGTTGTGATTTTGGATTCCTATTCATATTATTAGCATGCACAGTAGGTTAGATTGACACCCTAACTCGCAGCTTGCATGTTAGTAATCCGCTAAAGAATTAATTTTCACGTAGCTAATGGAATTTAATTCATAGTTAGCAATAGACCGATTCATGGGCACGGGTCCCAAGAGCATTTCTCTGATATCATAGTTTGCATGATAAGTTTAGGGTCTAAATCGATATTCGTAATTAAATTAAGTTTTTTCCTCTTTAATTGTGGGTATTCTAGCCTAGAGCAACAATCAATTAATTTATTAATCACTGTAGGGTTAATTTGTTAATGTTGGGTTTTATGCCCTAAAACTCGTAGATAGTGAATGTAAACAAATTGTATACTTGTTTCAATAAAGTGTTATTGAGTTTCTACAATAAAATGTTGTTGTTAATTATTGCACAATATAACCCAAATCCAATAAACTTAGATCCAAGGTTGTTTGTATGTAACTTGAACTAGTATGTGGGGACATACGGGGATCACTGTTCAAGTAACAACCTAAAAGGTCTATAGTATAGGGATAAAGCTGGGTACTTTATCCTGGTGACACTATGAATACGACCCACTTTGTATTTGATACAAACACAATGATCCAATGCGTTCGTGTAGGAGACATGCGAGTGGGGGTATCCTAAGCAATGAGTTTGTATAAGATCGAACCTTGAAATAGTAATTGCTAGCTGTAACACTGTTAACTAGTTAGATTTCTATCTCACTAGGATGACCTAGGCAACTTAGTCCAAATCTTGTATGGGTGAGAGTGGCCAGTACGCCGATTTAATAAGCCTACCATTTTGGGGACAAGACCGAGTGAGGAGTTGGGAACATAATCACACAAGATGGAATTCACTCTTTCCCGACTTTTGAGGAAGCAGATGAGTGTTCCCTTAAGTGGTGTCTCTGGGTCTTGAACAAAGGGTCCTACCTTCTCATTGGCCCGAGAGGGGTTTCTGTTTGGTGGTTGGACCACAAACAGGTTGTTCATTAGAGGAGCACTGGTACTTAAGGAGATAGAGGTAACTCAGGGGTAAAATGGTAATTTGATCCAGCTGGAGTTACGAATAATCGTGAAAGACTAACTTTCTGTTATTGGTCTATATCTGTGGACACAGAATTATGTCTGCAATGAGAAGAGTGCAACTGTGGATCTTTAGTGGAGTGAACCCACAGTTAACGAAAATTGATTAATTGGTTAATGAGTTTAGCTAATTAAATCTCATATCGTTGGAGCTTCTGATCTGCAGGTCCATTAGATCCCACCGGTAGCTCATAAAGAGACTTGAGGCAAATTAAGTATTAATTGTAAATTGAAAGTGTTCAATTTAATCAGGGGAATCATATAATGTATGTTGATGCATTATAATATAAAGTTTATTAAACTTTATAATATGATTTTGAATTAATTTCAAAATTAATTTATGAGAGAAAATATTTCAAAGAGTTCAAATAATTAATATGAATTGGATTCATATTAATGAAATAAATAATTTAATAAAATCCCTAAAATTAAATATATGATATTTAATTGGATAATTAATTAATTATGGAATTAATTATTTATTTATTAAAATTAGATATGAATAAGATAATAAATTTGATTAGATCTTATTCCTAACCTTTTCCTATAAGGATTAGATCTTATGGCATCCCGTTCATTCTCCTACTCTCAAAGAATTCCCCTAAAGGCTCTCTAGACTCCTGATAACTCTCTAAAAGGGAGTTATTTAGGCCTTAGTTCTATAGTGTTTTGTGTGTCATTTGTGCTAAATAGGGTTGCTTTTAGATGAATACTATATGTTTTAACCCATTTGGAAGAATGGATGCTTTGGAAGTTATTTTGTGCAGAATATATTGCTGAGTGACTTGAGGGAGCAAAATCTGTGATCCAGCAAAGCAGGGAGCAAAACTGCCACGTAAAAGCTCGTAATCCATTTTAATGAGACGAAGTTAGTTGAGTTATTTTCGGATCTAAGAAGCTTGGATAGCCTTCCACGTGTACAATTTGACCTAATTAGGGCTTGCTATCACTCTATAAAAGGAGAAGCCGTCTCAAGTCAAAAACATTCCACTTTTGGAGAAGGGCACTTCCCATTTCCATCTTTGGGAGCCGAATAGAGGAGGAAAGATTGGAGACTTCAAGAAGACCATCAACTACGAATTTGATCAAGGGAATTAACCTTTTCTTGCAATTTCTTGTAGTTATGGATGCACATACTCAGATTGTAGTGTGTGTTGTTATGAACCTTATGAGCTAAATTTACTTAGGTGTTGGTTAGGAATTATGTAATTGTCGTGCTTTATTCTCTATGCAATATAGGTTGATTTGAGCATCTTGATTAATTGTTGTGCATATTTCTATTTTGTGCCCGCCTGGCTTGCCGGTATGAATACCACTTCTTAGTTTCAGGGATGATTTGACAAGTGTGTGGCATTTAATCACACTAGATCATTATGTATTGGTGAACGCCAGTGATTGAGTTAGGGATAACCAATTGCCTAGTGCTTGATCGGTAGCACGTCATTGGAGTTGAAACACATTCCAAAAAATCCAGAGTTTCGGGAGGATCCTGCTGATATGACTGCAAGAGAATTGCCTAATCAATAATATTGCTAGAGCATCCTTTTAAACAATTACTGAAATCCTGACCAACGCCTGTTTCCAATCTGTCTGCTTTATTTGTTTACTTTTTGTTCTGTCATTTCTTTTGCTTCAGCATTCTATCAAAATCAATCATTTTAACCACTTTTGAAACCATTAAAAAGTTATACAAAATAGATAAAGTGAGAGCTATTCAGCCCCGTGGATACGATAAATTACTTATCACTTGTTGCGGATTGTGTATGCTTGCACAGTGTTCTAGAGTCTATTTTTACCATATTTTTACCCCACTCTTGAAACCCAACAAGTTTTTGGCGTTGTTGCTGGGGAAGTGAATAAGTTTTTATCTGATATGTTTTGTGTATGTGTTTTAGTGGTTTGGTGCTAGAACTTTTTGATTGTTTCTTTTGTTTTTGCAGGTGTGAGCTTGGTGCATGAGCGATCCGCCTGGGGTAAGGTTCGAGCTTGATCCAGAAATTGAAAGGACATTCAGGAGAAGAAGGAGAGAGTAGCGTAGAAATCAAAATCCAATGGATAACGTGCCGCGTCTCTCGGAAGTTCCAGAAGATCCAATTGATCCCCAGTAGAATCGTGTGCTGCAGCCTAATCCGCCACTGGAGCAAAATGGACAGCAAAATAATCAGACTGAGAATCCTATCTTAGTGGCAAATGATAGGGCCAGAGCCATTCGAGCGTATGCTTTTCCAGTGTTTGATGAGTTAAATCCAGGAATTGCGCGTCCTCAAATTGAGACAGCAAATTTTGAAATGAAACCAGTAATGTTTCAGATGTTGCAAACAATGGGTCAGTTCCATGGTTTGTCATCTGAAGATCCCCATTTACATCTTAAGTCTTTTCTAGGAGTTAGTGATTCATTTGTAATTCAAGGAGTGTCTAGAGATGTCCTTAGATTAACTTTGTTCCTGTATTCTCTTAGAGATGGAGCAAAGGCATGGTTAAATTCTTTTGCTCCAGGATCAATTAGGACATGGAATGAGTTAGCGGAAAAATTTCTTAGTAAATATTTTCCACCAACTAGGAATGCCAAGTTGAGGAGTGAGATAGTGGGATTTAGGCAACTCGAAGATGAAACTTTTAGTGAGGCTTGGGAGAGGTTTAAGGAGTTTTTGCGAAAGTGTCCCCACCATGGTTTACCTCATTGTATCCAAATGGAAACATTTTACAATGGTTTAAACATGGCAACCCAAAGTATGGTCGATGCCTCTGCGGGAGGGACCCTTTTGACAAAAACTTTTAATGAAGCCCATGAAATTTTAGAAAGAATATCAACCAATAGTTGTCAGTGGTCAGATGTTAGAGGCTCAAATAAAAAAGTTAAGAGTGTGTTAGAGGTTGATGGTGTGTCTACCATTAGGGCTGATATTGCAATGTTAGCTAACGCTCTTAAAAATGTGACAGTGGTTATTCATCAGCAGCCGCCAGCTGTGGAGCCTGTTGCGGTGGTGAACCAAGTTGCAGAGGAATCATGTGTCTATTGTGGTGAAGAGCATGGTGCGGCGTGTGAACTGAATGGATGGATGTGAGATAAGATGATAAGTGAAATAATAAAGAAATATTCAGCCAACACTTAAGTGCAAGTATACACTGTCACACATAGTAATAAAAAACCTTAGAAAGTATTCCAAGGGTATCGATCCCATGAGGACTAAATTGGAAATTCAGATTTGAATAAGAAACTGCTCAAATGATTGCTTTTGAAAAGGTAACCAAAGAAAATAAGTTGATTGATTGGGTTTTTGAAAAGATAAATAAAACAAGTAATAAAATAATAAAGAATAACAATAATAAACAAACGAGACATTCAACATGGATTCATCCCTAAGGTAACAACCATACTTGACGGAAGAGATTGTCAAGATCTCTTATCAAATAAATTTATAATCCACGATTCCTAAAGCTAACTTGTAGCAGTAGTGGTCGGGGTCGAACACAGGGAGCACGATTATAACTTGCTTATCTTAGATTTATTGTGACGACTGGACTAATGGGGGGTTTTGATATTTGAAAAGAAAGTAAACAAGGAAAGAAAACTAATTATGGAAAATATTGCAAAAGGAAAGTAAAAGAATCAAATTAAGGAAAGAAATCAATACCTTAAAAATCATGCAACCGGGTTAGTCATGGTAAGTTCAGTTCAATTAAATCATCAATTTCACTAATAAGTCAAAACAAGTTTAAGCCCGGCGTATTCCAGCAACAAACCGAGAATCATGATCCACTATCACAAACATGCAAACGCTAAGTTTGATTCTAGTTTAAATTAATTAATATGCCTATTAACTAATCTAAACCGCATTGGGATGTAGCCGAATTAACTCACATGCAACGGGCAACAAACCACAATTACAATTGATTAAATCATTTAGTTCTAGGGACGCATGCGTATAATCATAACGTTAACCTATTTGCTACTTAGATTTAGCAAGTAAATTTAGAAAGGGCACGGTCAAGGTTGTCAATCTTTCCTACCACGATCTAAACTTATAAAAAAAGAACTAAAATTACATAAACATGCTTTGATAATTCAAACAAGAAATTTCATTAAAAGAATATGAACTTACTCTTGACAACCCGGTTACATGAATGAAGAACTTAGCCTCTTATGGAACAAGTACAAGCTTGATACATAAAGAAAAGCAAGAAAGAACTAAGAAGAATGGTGGAAAGGGGGAGAGAGATGGACTACAAAGTTGTAGTGAATTGTGTGTTGAGGGATGATTCTAAACCTACACCAAAGGCCTCTATTTATAGGGATTCTTGGCCTTCAATTCGTAGAAGAATGGTGCTGAATTGGGTCTTCAAACATGGAAAAATTCCAGCCAAATTTGGAAAATTACAATTCTGGAAAACTGCCTAGCGTCGAGACGCTAGGCCTTCAGATATGGAATGCATCTCTCGGATTGACCTAGCGTTGAGACGCTAGGGGTGCAGCGTTGAGACGCTACTGCTTCAGCTTGCCGCCCACGGAATTTTCCTTATTTGAGCAGCGTCCCGACCCTTGTACAACAGCGTCTCGACGCTGTGACAGCTCCAGGGGCAAAATGGTCTGTTTACGTTCCAGTTTCGCTCGTTTAAGCCCTGAATAGCTTCCAAAGCTCCGACGAGGACCTATAGACATATTATACTCATTTTAAAGCATTTTTCGCAAGGAATTCAACTAAGATAAGAAAATTGGGAGATTCTAAGTGTATAATAAATTGGACCTATCAATACTCATGCAATATTTAACTTAAGCATATTCAATGCATTGGGTCAGATTTAACTTCCTTTTGGTACTTGTTCCCAAGAACCGTAAAAAGGCTAAGCGAGTACCGTTATGCCCATTTCTGGGACTCGACTCCAACATAGATAATTCACGAATGCAACCTATAACCCTATAGTCGATATAGAGTGCCTTAGGCAGCTTGCTCTATACCGCCGAACAATCTCTTTCGAGCTTTTTCTCCTATATCACCTTTATGAGAACCGATATTGTTTGTCCCTTTCGAGATCAAACTCACATAGCATGCAAAGTCTAAGTGATCAAGTTAAACTCAGCAAGATTAGAGTGATAATCAATAAAGAATGACACGCATTAAACACAACTTAAGCAAATAAAACACTTTCAAGCCATTAAACCATAAGGGAATTCACCACATTGAACCCCTCAACGGGATTTAGCTACTCATGATGGGATAAAAAGAAAATGAACACATTTTCATTGAAATAAGAATGTAAATAATACAAAGCAATGAAAAGAATCAAGAGCTGGAATTAAAGGAGATAGCTAAATATTATGGGTTTTTTGTTTACACAATCCTTCTAGAGTTCGCTAAGACACTCCACTCTCTCACTTTTACAAGATGGGAATGGGTGAAACTCTCTACAAACCACAAGGTTTGATGTCTAACTCTCTCTCGGGTTAGAATTTGGTCATCTAAGAAGGACCTCGGGCATCCTTACTCATTGGCGTCGAGCCAGGGTTCTGTCACCACCCTTTTCTTCCAAGTGAGTTCTGCTTGGATTTGACTTCGAATCTCGAGCTTATATAGTGTAGAAAGTGGTTGAAGAGCTGCGAAATAGGTCCTGGAAGGTTGCCCAGTCAGTTTCGGGGTCAAAACAGCCAGTTAGGTGCGAAGAAGACTCGTCAACAACGACCCGCGTGCGACTCAGAACGACCTAAACATACAACATTTGACCAAGAAATGAGCTAAGAATAAGGGCAAAATAGGTATATTTTTTACCCTTATCAGAGCACAACTACGAGTTTTGCCCCAGCAATCCAGCTTCTGTGTTTTTTTGTAGGTAATCAGAGGAATAACCCTTATTCTAACTTTTATAATCCAGGTTGGCGCAACCACCCCAACTTTGCATGGGGAGGGCAAGGAAGCAATTTGCAAGCCCCTCAAGCACAGCAGAAGTTGAACCAGTCAGGATTTGCTAAATCACAGGTATTGCCCCAGCAAAATAAGCAGGTTTTGCCCCAGCAAAGTTCGGAGAGTTCTCTTGAGGCAATGATGAAAGAATATATGGCTCGTACAGATGCCGCAATTCAAAGTAATCAAGCTTCAATGAGAGCCCTGAAATTGCAAGTGGGCCAGCAGCTAATGAGCTGAAGGCAAGGCCTCAAGGGAAACTTCCCGCAGATACTGGCGGACGTTTTTCATTCTTCACCCGGAACACCCTAGAAGGGAAGGTAAGGAGCAGGTACAGGCAGTGACTCTAAGGAGTGGTAAGCCACTAGAAGAGATAAAAGAGCCTAGTAAAACCCAGGATATAGAGAAGAGTGATGATAAAAATGTTGTTGTTGAAAAAGAGTCGGAGTTTGGTAAAGGTGCTGGAGGCAGCGATAATGTTGCTGGAGCATCTGGTTCTGTTCTGGATGTGGAACCACCTTATGTGCCGCCCCCACCTTATGTACCACCTCTACCTTTTCCACAAAGGCAAAGGCCTAAGCATCATGATGGTCAATTTAAGAAGTTTTTAGAGATTCTTAAGCAATTGCATATAAATATCCCTTTAGTAGAAGCCATTGAGCAAATGCCAAATTATGCTAAGTTTCTTAAGGATATTTTAACTAAAAAGAAGAGGTTAGGTGAATTTGAAACTGTAGCTCTTACTGAGGAATGTAGTGCTATTCTTAAGAATGGACTACCAACAGAGGCTAAGAATCCACGATCATGAAGGTGTACATATTACACATGCGGAAGCAATTGAAGATCGAAAGCACTTAAGACATTCAATTTTACTCCTAAAGCATGCATGTTCTAGAAAAGGCAGAAAAGGGAGTTAGAGAACACCAACCTTTGTAGCTCTCTTATATGGAACTCCTTGTGGTGTTATCCTCTCCAATGCTCCTTGGACAACCTCTAGAGTCTTCTCTACTATTCTCCTTGCTTAGAATGACTTGTGGGAGTCTTATAGAGATAAGGAATGGGAAGGGAATGCTTGAAGGGTCAAGCTATTGAAAGAACTAAGGAAGAGTGTGTCTTTGAGAGGAAAAAACCAGCAGCATAACAGTAGGTAAAAGCTCTCTCTCCTTTGAATCTGATTCAAGCTCCTTATAAAGACCTCCTCCATGCAAAGACAAGCTTCATGACACTAGACACATGGTGAAAATGCAACTCAAAGTGGATTCTAGGTGTTTAATTCACAACACATGCAACTAGTGCATGGTTGTGTTGTTTTCCACTATGCATCAACATGCAAGAGTGGGAATGCCACTAAATCCACTAAATTGAACCTTCATACTTGAATTTTCAGCTTGCAATTTTCCTTAATTCAATTTGAAATTGAATTTGATTTCTAGGTTATAAATTGGGACATTTCCAAGTTAATATATCATGATTAATCTAATTAATCATTCTTACCTAGTGCCATTAATAGTATATGATTCCTAATACATATACATGGTATTTAAAACACTTTTAAATACCTTATCTCTCAATTCCTTATTTAATTCATAATTAAAAATTGTGTCAAACACATTTTTACGATAAAGCCCTATTTCCCGTTTTTGAACGATTCAAAAAATCCTATCATTATGATCTAAGCATTAATACAATATGAGCTAGTAGAGGGACCTAATGGACCTATAGATCATGGGCTCCAACGATTCGAGGCTAACCGACTAATCTCATAATCTAAGTTAGCCAACATTCGTTAACTACCGGGACACTCCACTATAGCCCGATAGTTGCACTCCCCTCACTATAGATATATTTCCGTCCACTTGATTTAACCATGATTAGTAAGTCGTTCCTTCACAGGTTGTTCGTAGCTATAGCTAGGTCAAATAACCGTTTCACCCCTATAGTACTTCTTGTTCCTTAAGTTCCACTAATCCTCTAATGAACAATCGGTTTGCGGTCCAACCATCAAACCTAAGTTCCTCTCGATCCAACGAGAGGGTGGGGCCCCTTGTTCAAGTCCCGGAGTTAGTACTTAAGAGAACAACCTCTCTACTATCCCTGAAAAAGGTAGGAGTGAATTCCGTCTTGCGAAACTATGTCCCCAGCTATCTATTCGATCTTATCCCCAAAATGGTAGGCTTGTTGAGTCGGCGATGCTGGCCACTCTCACCCATGCAGATCAAAGGATAATCTCGTATAAACAGGAGTTCATAGTTAGCTCAGGATTAAGAACGAGTTACCTAGGTCATCTATGAGAAATAGCCAGTTTCTTCAGTAAACGGCGTTATAAAGAGAAAGTGACTTATTTCGTGGTCCAGTCTTATGCAAACTCATTGCATAGGACGCCCCCACTCTCATGTCACCACATGAACGATTTAGGATCTCATCGTTTGTACTTAATACAAAGTGCGTCGCGTCCATAGTGTCACCAGGATAAGGCACCCAACCGTATCCTTATACTATAGACTATTTTGACTATAAACTTGAACTTGATCCTACGATATGTCCCTACATATAGTTCGAGTATTCATTTTATAGTCAAGGATCTTAGTTTATTGGATTTAGGTTAATCATTCGCAATTTACATATTCAATAACATCTTTTACTGAATAACCTCAATAACGTCTTTATTGAAAATAGAATATATTTAATGATTTACAAACTACGAGTTTATAGGACATTAAACCCAACAGATCATATACTATTCCTGTCTCTATAGGTGTACAAGAGTTGGGTAGAGCACTTTGTGATTTAGGCGCAATCATTAACCTTCTGCCTCTTTCGATCTATCAAAAGCTAGGTATTGGTGAAGCTAGGCCTACCACAGTCACACTCCAACTAGATGATAGGTTTATCACTTATCTAGAGGGTAAAATTGAGGATGTCTTAGTGAAAGCAGATAAATTCATATTTCCTGTTGATTTCATTATCTTAGATTATGAGGCATATAAAGATGTCCCAATTATTCTTGGTCGTCCATTTTTGGCTACTGGTAGGGCATTGATAGATGTTCAAAAAGGGGAATTAACAATGAGGGTTTATAATGAGGAAGTAAAGTTTAATGTTTTTAAGGCCATGAAGTATCCAGACGAAGTGGAAAATTGTTCTTTCATTAGGATTCTGGAGAACACAATTGTTGAGGCAACAATGGAGGATTTGGCAAACAAGCATTTGGAAGAGTATGGAGAGATTAGTGTAGAGGATTTAGAGGTTTGTTCTTTAGAAAGAAAAAGTGAAAAAGAAGTTTCTAGGTGTGAGGATGTTTTTGAGTCTTTAGATTTGGATGAAAGGAAGGCTCCCCCTATTAAGCCATTCCTGATTGAGGCACCCACTTTACATTTGAAGCCCCTGACGGATCATCTAAAGTATGTGTATCTCGGGGAGGGTGAGACGTTGCCTATTATTGTTGCATCAGATTTAATGTCGAAGGATGAAGAGGCCTTAATAAAGTTGCTTCAGCAATATCGCAAAGCAATAGGTTCGACATTGGCTGACATTCAGGGAATTAGCCCGTCTTTCTGTATGCATAAAATCACTCTAGAAGAGGGATCCTTTAGGAGTATTGAGCAACAGAGAAGGCTTAACCCTGTAATGAAAGAGGTTGTTAAGAAGGAGGTGATCAAATGGTTGGATGTTGAGATTATCTATCCAATTGCAGATAGCAATTGGGTAAGCCTTGTCCAATGTGTTCTTAAGAAAGGAGGTGTCACGGTAGTGACTAATAAGGACAATGAGTTGATCCCAATCAGGACAGTAACTGGCTGGAGGGTTTGCATGGATTACAGGAGGCTTAACAAAGCCACCCGTATGGACCACTTTCCTCTACCATTTATTGACTAGATGTTGGATAGATTGGCTGGTCAGTGATAGCGAGCATGGCTAGCTAGTTTTCCCTAATTAATTTAGCTAGTCTTTTATAATTAATTGGCCAAAATGATGCGTTTTTGTGTTGTATTTGTAGGAAATAAATATTTGAGCTAATTGCGTGTTCGGGACATGAAAAAATGGCTAAAAGATCGAAAAAGGATCAAGTTGGAAGAAGTCAAATTCAACCCAGCTGATTAAAAAAAAAAAAATTCATAGCGTCGCGACGCTAGGACCAGCGTCGCGACGCTCTCGGCAAATTTTCCAGATTCGCGATATCGCGACAGCGTCGCGACGCTGTCCATAGCGTCTCGACGCTATCGGCAGATTTTCTATAAATTCATCATTTTGTGCTACGGATTGGGGGAGTCAAATTGGTTAGATTTTAGCCCTAATTTCGACTAGAGACCTTTTGTGGGAGCTAAAGGTAAGGCCAAGGAGCGGGAATCAAGCGAGAAGACGTGGAGATCGTGACGGGGACGTGCGGTGTCGACGGATTCGAGTTTTCCTTTCTCTTTCCCTTAACTCTTGTAGTTTTTATGGCTTTTCTTTCAATTAGTGTTTGTAGTTTAAAGACTATGAATTGCTAGTTGTTTGTCTTAGGGATTGATGTAGTTGTTTTAGTTTGTTGGATTGATTTTGTTGTATGAATATGCATTTATTTTACCTATGCAATTATGGTTAAATGCTTTCAATTACTTGATCACTAGTTGAATGATTCGAGTGTTGAATCTTGCTCGGGAGAGGGGATTTGGCCTAAAACTTACTTTATTTAATTGCATGACTAAAGTAGAAATTCTAAGTTTGTGACGGGATTTGGAATAACTTTAGAAGTTGCTTGAAGAACTAAACCCAAAGCCTTGCATGTTAATGAACTTAGATAGGGATATCAAGTTGGTTGCATGCATGAGAATCAATTATGCTCGGGAGAGATAGTTGTGATAAAAGGTTCCTAGACTTGGTAGAATAATTGCATGCTAAATTCATCCCATTAATTAATCCTCAACCTCAAAAATGAAATCAATTCCCTAAGAGTCTTTCCCTTTGAGTCTCCACCTTTATTTTATGCTTTTTGTCTTTAGATTTATCTTTATCTTTAAGTTTTGCTCCCTAAATAAAATTGGACAAGATTATTCACGGTACTTAATTTGCTAGAAAACCAATCCGGAGGACGACACTCGTTTAATCACAAAAACACTATATTATTACTTGACCCGTACACTTGCGATAAGAAATTTGCACATCAGTCAGGTCTACTACTGTTTCTTAGATGGTTATTCTGGGTATAACCAGATTACCATTGCTCCTGAGGATCAGGAAAAAACCACTTTCACCTGCCCTTATGGGACGTTTGCCTTTAGGCGAATGCCTTTTGGCCTTTGCAATGCTCCAACAACATTTCAGCAGTGTATGTTAGCAATTTTCTCTGATATGATTGAGTCCACTGTTGAGGTATTTATGGATGATTTTTCAGTTTTTGGAGGGTCTTTTCAGCTTTGTTTGGATAATTTAGGTAAGGTGTTAAAGAGATGTGAGGATACCCATCTAGTTCTTAATTGGGAGAAATGTCAGTTTATGGTGAAGGAGGGCATAGTGTTAGGTCATAAGATTTCAAAGAAAGGTCTAGAAGTTGATCAAGCAAAAATAGAGGTTATTGAGAGATTAGAACCACCGAGTACAGTTAAAGGGATTCAGAGTTTTTTAGGTCATGCTTGATTTTATAGAAGGTTCATAAAGGATTTTTCCAAAATTAGTAAACCTTTTTGTAACTTATTGTGTGTTGATAGTGTTTTTGACTTTAATGCAGATTGTAGGAAGGCTTTTGAGACTTTAAATACTGCATTAATCTCAGCACCCATTCTATGTGCACCTAATTGGAGCTTACCATTTGAGGTCATGTGTGATGCGAGTGATGTTGCAGTAGGTGCAATGCTGGGGCAAAAGCAGGACAAATTTATCCATCCTATTTATTATGCAAGCAGGGTTTTGAATGAGGCACATATCAACTATACAACTACTGAAAAGGAGTTGTTAGCGATTGTGTTTTCCTTTGAGAAATTTTGCCCATATTTGGTTGGGTCCAAAGTCACGGTTTTCACAGATCATGCAGTAATAAGGTACTTAATGTCTAAAAAAGATACAAAGCCTAGACTAATTCGTTGGGTTTTATTATTGCAGAAATTTGACTTGGAGATAAAGGACAAGAAGGGATCAGAAAATGTCATTGTAGATCATTTGTCTCGTCTTGATCCAACATCATCTTTGCCGGAGCAATCTGTCATTTCAGACTCTTTTCCAGATGAACAACTTTTTTCTGTTAATGTAAAGGTAGTCAAGGATATTCCTTGGTATGCTGATATAGCCAACTTTTTGGTGAAAGGAGTCACTCCTATTGACATGGATTGGAAGTAGACGAAAAAGTTTAAGCATGATGCGAAATTTTTCTATTGGGATGAGCCATTTATGAATAAGCAATGCTCTGATGGTATTATTCATAGATGTGTTTCAGGTGATGAAGCAAAGGAAATCCTGGAGCAATGTCACTCTTCGCCGTATGGAGGTCATTTCAGCGGTCAGAGGACAATTATGAGGATTTTGCAATGTGGATTCTTCTGGCCTTCCTTATTTAAGGATGCCCATTGGTTCTACAAGCAATGTGATGCTTGCCAAAGGAGAGGAGATTTAGGACCTAGAGATGAAATGCCTCTTACTTACATTTTAGAATTAGAATTATTCGATGTATGGGGTATTGATTTTATGGGGCCATTTCTCCCTTCTAATGGTAATGTTTTTATCTTATTGGCAGTTGATTACGTGTCCAAGTGGGTGGAGGCCATTGCATTGAAGGGATAAAAGCCCTGCACAGCGGAAGGAATCACCGAACCTACTCAGAGTCTTAGATTCTAATTGAAATACCAATACAATTTGTGAAATATTACAGCAGTAAATCTATATTTAATGGGTTGTACATAGGCTATAAACATGCTAAAAGATCAACTAGATTGATCCTAGTGATCAAGGATTTCATAGAAAACTTACTTTTGTAGAAAGCCTTGATCAATTCTCCTTTTCTTGCCAATAAGATTGAAAACGCAGCAACCTGTTGTGCGAACACCACCAATCGGCTACACCGGTATATCTCTAAGACTTCTTGAAGCAGGAGACTTGTGGGAGTCTTTTGGGAGAGATCTCTGAGAGAACGAGAGACAATGGGATGCCTTTCACCCCACCCCAGGGGTCCTATATATAGGTAAAGGCCAAGACCTTTTCCTAATAGGAAAAGGTCTATTAATAAGTTCCAATCTATTATCTGAACAATATCTAATTTTAATAAATAAATAATTAATTCCATAATTAATTAATTACCCAATTAAATATCATATATTTAATCTTAGGGATTTTATTAAAATTAAAATTAATATGAATCCAATTCATATTAAATTTATTTGAACTCTTTCAAATATTTTCTCTCAAGAATTAATTTTTGAATTTAATTAAAAAATTATATTATAAAGTTTCATAAACTTTATATTATAATGTATCAACATACATTATATAATTCCCCAAATAAATTGAACATTTTCAATTTACAGTTTATATTTAATGGCTTCAAGTCTTTTTACGAGCTACCAGTGGGACCTAATGGACCTACAGATCAGAAGCTCCAACGATACGAGACTAATTGGCTTAACCTCATTAACCAAGTTAGTTTCCATTCGTTAACTCTGGGTCACTCTACTAAAGACCCACAGCTGCACTCTTCTCACTGCAGAATATTTCTGTGTCCACGGATATCGACCATTACTACAAGTCAGTCCTTCACGTGTGTTCGTATCCCAGCTGGGTCAAATTACCGTTTTACCCCTGGTCTACATCTTTGTCCTTAAGTCCCCAGTGCTCCTCTAATGAACAACCTGTTTGAGGTCCAACCAGCAAACAGAAGTCCCTCTCGTGCCATAGAGAGGGTTGGGCCCATTGTTCAAGTCCCGGAGACACCACTTAAGGGAACACACCTCTACTTACCCTAGAGTCGGGAAGAAGTGAATTCCATCTTGTGTGATTATGTTCCCAGCTCCCCACTCGGTATTGTCCCCAAAATGGTAGGCTTACCTAGAGCTCTAGTGAGCGATGAGAGTACACACTTTGTAAATAATGTTTTAACTAAGCTTTTAGCTAAGTATGGAATTAAGCATAGGATAGCTACCCCTTATCACCCACAAGCAAATGGTCAAGCTGAAATTAGTAATAGGGAAATCAAATCTATTCTAGAGAAAGTAGTCCATCCATCTAGGAAGGATTGGTCTTTTTGGTTAGATGAGGCTCTGTGGGGTTATAGGACAACCTATAAGACTCCTCTAGGTATGTCTCCCTATTGGTTAGTGTATGGAAAAGCTTGCCATTTACCGCTAGAGCTTGAACATAAAACGTTTTGGGCTTTAAAGAAATTAAATTTTGATTTAAGTCGTGCAGGTGCAATAAGAATGCTGCAGCTTAATGAATTAGAGGAATTTCGTCAGTTTTCTTATGAAAATGAGAAAATTTATAAAGAAAAGACTAAGCAGTGGCATGATAAGAAAATAAAACCTAAAGAGTTTGTTAAGGGTCAGAGAGTCTTGCTTTATAATTCTAGATTAAAATTGTTTCCTGGAAAATTAAAATCTAAATGGTCTGGGCCATTTGTTGTGATTGAAGTTTTTCTTCATGGAGCAATTACTTTGAGAGATGAAAAGGATGGGCGAGTGTTCAAGGTTAATGGACAGCGAGTGAAGCATTATTGGGGTGAGGAATTCCAGTCGAAATATCCTTCCCTAAAAATTGGTTGATGAATAAGCGAGCAAGAGTTTTACGGGAGCATTTTATATAGCAATATTTTTGAGCTCCCAGTGTTTGTTGCGATTTTGTTTTTCGCTGATTGAGTTTGATTTTAATTTGAATTATTTTGAATTAGATTTGGTTTATTTAAATCTTATCTGATTTATTTTAATTCATTGTTGTTTTTAAAATTTCGTAGATTTTATTTTCGGGGTATTTATTTTTATTTTTGCCAGTTTAATTTATTTGAGTTAATCTGATTAGTTTAGATTAGATTTAATCTTAGTTTGTATTTTCGTTATTTAAATTTATGTTTAGATTAGGTTAGTATATAATTTCCTGATTTATTCGGCTAAAAATAAGACATGATTTGATTTTAGTGGTTTGAATTTGATTTGAATTTTCCCGTGTGAAAAGATTCTTCTAGAAGGAAATCTTGTTGCTCAGTTTGTTTTTGCAATCTTTTGGTTAGAGCAACCATATCATCAGAATAATACGGATGTGGTTAATAATTAAATATTTTACCGTTGGGATTTAAATTTTCTGTGGGCAGGTAAAACGCATGGGCATCTGGTGTTTCCACGTGTCGCGCAGGGGAGATCTAACGGTCTAGCCGTTGGACAGCACATCAAACATTTATCTGGCAATGTATTTTTTACCATTTTTGGAAATTAATCTCTCATGATTACTTGCAGATAAATGGTAACATTTCGATTAATGAAGGGATTTAATTCGGCCAGGATTTTAAATGCTGGAGCTCCATTTAAATCAAAGAACTGGTACGTTTCTCTTTTCATTTTTCTTCTTCCTATCGTGCTTTCTTTCTGCTCCCTTCTTGTTCTTGCAAGTGCACAGAAATTTTCTATTCTAAATGGCAAATACGAGAGGAAAGAAAGAGAGAGCAGTGGAGGAGAATGTGCCGACTACGCCAAAAGTTTCTAAGAAGAAAGAGAAGAAGAAAAGAACGCCTGTAGAAAGGGAAGTCAAACGGCTTAAAAGGCTTCAAGAGGCTGAGGTTTCCAAAGTACTAGAGACGGTAATAGAGGACATTGCTGAAGAGGTTATCGCTGAGGAAGAACCAAAAGATTCTGAAAATGGAAAAGATTCTGAGAAGATTGATGGAACAGAGCAAGAGAGTCAAGAAAAGTCAGCAACAGATTTGCAAGGGCAAGGTACTAATAAAACAGTAGAGCAGGAGATTCTGGAAGAGATAGTAAAGGATCCACCACGCCGCCGTCGTAAGCAGAAAGGAGGGCGAGTAAAAAGGATCCGGACCAACACTCCATCTCCTCCTTCGACTGACTCAGAGAAAGAAGAATCTGAAAATCAAGAAGAGATTGGGAAAAAGATTACAGAAGATGAAACCGAGAAGAAAAATGGTGAGGATAAGGGCAAAGGTTTTGCAGGAGCCGATGTTGAAACGGAAGTGGCTCGCCCAGAAGAAAGGGGGTTGCCTTATGAACGCTTTGTCAATCATTTTGCTAGGGCAAAATATATTGACATGTTGAAGAGAGATTTCCTGTTCGAGAGAGGGTTCAGTGGTGATCTTCCGCATTTTTCGAGGGCTGGCATCACAAACCATGGCTGGGAGTTATTCTGTTCCAAGCCAGATCCTGTGAATTCACAAGTGGTGCGAGAATTCTACGAAAACATTGACGAGAACGAGGGTTTCCAAGTTATTGTTCGTGGAGTAGCTGTCGACTGGAGTCCTGGTGCTATCAATTAGCTGTACAACCTTCAAGATTTCCCGCATGCTGGTTATAATGAGATGGCAGTAGCACCATCTAACGAGCAATTAAATGCTGCTGCTCGGGAAGTTGGAATAGAAGGTGCACAGTGGCGACTGTCAAAAATTGAAAAAAGGACTTTTCAGGTTGCGTATTTAAAGAAGGAAGCCAATACTTGGATGGGGTTCATCAAACAAAGGCTGCTTCCAACGACTCATGACTCCACGGTCTCTTGGGAAAGAGTTCTTCTAGCTTTTGCAATACACCTGTCCCTTAGCATCGATGTGTTGGGATTGGTGCCATAAAACTCGTAGATAGTGAATGTTAAACAAAAATTATATACTTGTTCGATAAAGTCGTTATCGAGATTAATTCAGTAAAGTCATAACTGAATAAGTAAATTGCACATTAGATAACCGAAATCCAATAAACTAAGGTCCATGGCTATAGGAAGAAAACTTGAGCTTTATGTAGAGACATAAAAGTGGATCAAGCTAGAGTAATAGCCAAAACGGTCTATAGTATAGGGATAGGGCTGGGTACCTAATTTTGGGGACACTATGAGACTCGACCCACTTTAAAGATAGTATAGACGATGTGATCCTAAATTGTCCATGTAGAGACATGCGAGTGGGGGCGTCCTATGCAATGAGTTTGCATAAGACCCGGACCGAGAAATAAGTTGCTCTCGCTTTATAACACCGTTTACTGACGAGACTGACTATTTCATGTGATGACCTAGGTAACTCGATCTTAATCCTGAGCTAACTATGAACTCCTGTTTATTCGGGCTTATCCTTAGATCTGCATAGGTGAGAGTGGCTCCGTATCGCCGACTCAATAAGCCTCCCATTTCAGGGATAGGAACGGGTAGATAGCTGGGGACATAGTCGTGCGAGAAGGAATTCACTCCTATCCAAATTATGGATAGTAGAGAGGTTGTTCCCTTAAGTGCTGACTCCGGGGCTTGAACAAAGGGATCTCGCCCTCTCATTGGCCCGAGAGGGACTCGGTTTATTGGTTGGACCATAAACCAATTGTTCATTAGAGGATCAGTGGGACTTAAGGAACAAGAAGTACTATAGGGGTAAAACGGACATTTGACCCAGCTATAGTTACGAACAACCTGTGAAGGATCGACTTACTAATCATGGTTAAATCAAGTGGACGGAAATATATCTATAGTGAGGGGAGTGCAACTATCGGGCTATAGTGGAGTGTCCCGGTAGTTAACGAATGTTGGCTAGCTTAGATAATGAGATTAGTCGGTTAGCCTCGAATCGTTTGAGCCCATGATCTATAGGTCCATTAGGTCCCCCTACTAGCTCATATCGGATTAAAGCCTAGAACATATTGATAGGAATCTTTGAATCGTTCAAAAACGGGAAATAGGGTATTTTTCGTAAAACGTGTTTGATACAATGATTTAATTATGAGTTAAATTAGAAATTGAGAGATAAGGTATTTAAAAGTGTTTTAAATACAATATATATGTATTAGGAATCATATATAATGGATTGCACAAGGTAACAATGATTAATTGGATTAATCATATCAAATGATTTGGAAATTTCCCAAATTAATTACCAAGAAATCAATTTCAATTTAGAATTGAAATTAGGGTAAATTGCAAGCTGAAAATTCAGATTATGAATTCCATTTAGTGGATTTAGTTGGATTCCCACTTATGCATGTTGATACAAAGTGGAAAACAACACATTCATGCACTAGTTGCATGTGTTGTGAGTTGAACACCTAGAATCCACTTATGGTTTCAATTCTACCATGTGTCTTGTGTCATGAGGCTTCTCCTTGCATGGAAGATGTCTATATAAGGAGCATGAATCAGATTCAAAGCCAAAGAGAGTGAATTACTTACTGTTATGCTGCTGGTTTTTACTCTCAAACTCACTCACCTCCATAGATCTCTCAAGAGCTTGTACCTTCAAGCATTCCCTTTCCATTCCCTATCTCTATAAGACTCCCACAAGTCGTTCTTGGCCCGGAGAATAGTAGGGAAGACTCTAGAGGTTGTCCAAGGAGGATTGGAGAAGAAAACACCACAAGGAGTTCCATACAAGTGAGCTACAAAAGGTTGGTGCTCTTTAACTCTCTATTCTGTTTTCTCTAGAACCAGCATGCTTTAGGAGTAAAATTAATAGAGTTAAGTGCTTTCGATCTTCAATTGCATCCGCATGTGTTATATGAACACCTCCACGATGTGGGTAAAATTATCGCTGGTGAGATTTTTGGATGTTGGAGAAAGAAGGTTGGAAAATTGTTCTTTCCAAACACAATCTCAATGCTTTGTAAGAGAGCAGGGGTTCCAGAGAGCACAGAAGACCTGATCCTACTGGATAAGGGAATAATAGACACGCCTAATTTGGCACGGCTTCAGCGGACACAAGAAGCACGTCAAGGGGGGCTAGTCTGTAGCATTCACCAGATCTTAGAACAACTCGCACTTTCAGCCAACAGGCAAGAGTTCGCCGAAAGGCAGGCTCATACCTTCTGGAATTATGTTAAAAGACGTGATGCCGCATTGAGGAAGGCACTTCAAGCTAATTTTTCCAAGCCTTATCCAGCCTTCCCCTTATTCCCTGATGATTTGTTGAACCCTTGGATCCCACCACCACCCGTTGAGAGAGAGGAGGAAGATGATGATGCTGATCAGGAGGACTAGATAAAAATTGCCAAGCCAGCTTTTCTTTTGTCTGATCATTGTTGTTGCTCACATATTTTCCTGACCATGTTTTCTGTTTTTAATGTTTTGTGTCTTTTTAATTTTCTGGCATGTCAAAAATATGATCTGATCATGTAAATTTTTCTGTTTTTAATGATATTTCCAAGCATTTATGTTTTATAGCACTGAGCATTCCTAACTTAACTAATTTTCTTATGAATTTTTGAAGCTTGGACTAGTTAGCTTAATTAGATCAAGGTGTTATGATCTCTAGAAACCTTTTGCTTGAGCATTTCTTCTAGCCTGGTCGTCGCTACGGCAAGAAGATTATGAGGTAGTGTTGATTTATTTGATCCACCTTAAGCTTAATTCTAGTCCCACACTTAAGTTTAAAATTCAGATAGAAAAATTTAAGTTTGGCTGTATAATTTATCATGTTAATGATTCATTGGGGACAATGAAAAATTTAAGTTTGGGGGACTTTTAGCTACTCCAATTGTTTTGCTTGAGCATTCCTCTCCTTCATAAATTATTTTTCTAGGTTGTTGAAGAACCAGGGACATTTGTGACACCCACAGTTTGTCTTTGCGTCAAAAGATCACCTAGGAAATGTTGAAAAATTGAAAAAAAAATGATTTTTGAAAAAAATTTTTGTGAAAATTTTGCTAAGAAAATTCACGGAGCAAAAGTTTTGAAGGATGAATGATAATCTAGCAGTTTTCTGTCTCCCAGGGCTTAGGTGAGCTTCATCATAAAATGTCGCCATTCTAAGAAGCAAAGGATAGAATAACTAAAGATTTTTGAGCTAGCAATGAGTATTTAGCCTAGTTGGTGATGAGTTTGAGGCAAGAGTATACTGCACCATAAAGTGGGTCATCCCATGCTTAAGAGCTTATGACTGTAGGGCTGCTTTAAGTCTGAAGAACAAAAATATAAACCCCTTAAAAATGTGTTTTAATATGTCTGATAATAGAGCTAGGTTGTGGCAAGTTCTTAGGATTGAGTTAAAGGTGGTGATTATTTGCCTATGCCGGAAGAATTATTTTGCTGCAGTAGTGCTTGGTTTTGCAGAATGCTCAGGTAAAGGTTGAAGGTAGTGTTGGATTATCTGTTTTGGTTAAGTTATGCTTTGTCTAATGTTTTGAATTCTCAAGGGAAGGTTAGTTAGTATTGCTCGGGACGCGCAATAGTTCAAGTTTGGGGGTATGATAACTCTCCAAAAGGGAGTTATTTAGGCTTTAGTTCTATAGTGTTTTGTGTGTCATTTGTGCTAAATAGGGTTGCTTTTAGATGAATATTATATGTTTTAACCCATTTGGAAGAATGGATGCTTTGGAAGTTATTTTGTGCAGAATATATTGATGAGCGACTTGAGGGAGCAAAATCTGTGATCTAGCAAAGCAGGGAGCAAAACTGCCACGTAAAAGCTCGTAATCCATTTTAATAAGCCGAAGTTAGTTGAGTTATTTTCGGATCTAAGAAGCTTGGAGAGCCTTCCACGTGTACAATTTGACCTAATTAGGGCTTGCTATCACTCTATAAAAGGAGAAGCCGTCTCAAGTAAAAAACATTCCACTTTTGGAGAAAGGCACTTCCCATTTCCATCTTTAGGAGCCGAATAGAGGAGGAAAGATTGGAGACTTCAAGAAGACCATCAACTATGAATTTGCTCAAGGGAATTAACCTTTTCTTGTAATTTCTTGTAGTTATGGATGCACATACTCAGATTGTAGTGTGTGTGTTGTTATGAACCTTATGAGCTAAATTTACTTAGGTGTTGGTTAGGAATCATGTAATTGTCGTGCTTCATTCTCTATGCAATATATGTTGATTTGAGCATTTTGATTAATTGTTGTGCATATTTCTATTTTGTGCCCGCCTGGCCAGCCGTTATGAATACCACTTCTTAGTTTCGGGGATGATTTGACAAGTGTGGCATTTAATCACACTAGATCATTATGTATTGGTGAACGCCAGTGATTGAGTTAGGGATAACCAGTTGCCTAGTGCTTGATCGATAGCACGTCATTGGAGTTGAAACACATTCCAAAAAATCCAGAGTTCCGGGAGGATCCTGCAGATAAGACTGCAAGAGAATTGCCTAATCAATAATATTGCTAGAGCATCCTTTTAAACAATTACTGAAATCCTGACCAACGTCTGTTTCCAATCTGTCTGCTTTATTTGTTTACTTTTTGTTCTGTCATTTCTTTTGCTTCAGCATTCTATCAAAATCAATCATTTTAACCACTTTTGAAACCATTAAAAAGTTATACAAAATACAAAATAGATAAAGTGAGAGCTATTCAGCCCCGTGGATACGATAAATTACTTATCACTTGTTGCGGATTGTGTATGCTTGCACAGTGTTCTAGAGTCTATTTTTACCATATTTTTACCCCACTCTGGAAACCCAACAACTCCCACCATTCTCCTGCCTCTAGAAGTCTTAGAGTCATACTGGTGTAGAGTGGTGGTGTCCGAATTGTTGACACTTGGTCCCTATGAAATCAAGAAAGGCGTTCTAGATATTTCAGAGACGACAACGATGGTATGTATGCTTCTCCCTTTTAGATTAGATCTAAGGTTGTATGCTTAGCCTTATTAAATATAAATCTAGAATCGTTTTATGTTTATTGGCAATGTATTGGTATTTTAGATTAAACAAAATTAACTGCGAATCGGTCCCAATTCGCTTTCGCTTAACGGAATTAGGGAATTCAAATCCAACAATTGGTATGAGAGCCGATCGTAGATCTAATTTTGTTTTCTAGAAATTTGCATTGGCTATTGGTGGGTACCTTTATGCATTTGATGAATGAAAGGTTTGCTAGTAGATATTTTGAGTTTTTGGCATTAGATTTTGCAATTTTTCATTGATTTGATCATGTAAGGGCCTGGTGTTTTGGGCATTTAATTGTAAATCAAGTCTGTAAGTCCGTGTCGTTCGTGTTTTGATGATTTGTGGCAAAGAATTGAAGAAAATTGGCCAAAAATCAAAGAAAATAGAGGCTGAAAGAAGGGAAATCTCGGAAGAACAGAGGCTGCAATCAAAAAAAAAAATCTGGCAGCGTTGATGTGAGCATTCCGTATAAGACGAAATAACTGATGTCAGCCCTACACAGCACGTGGCTCAGCTCGGTTTGGGGCAGTTCGGCACAATCCAGTCGGTTCTTTGCGGTTCGGCGCTGGTCGACGCTGTTCGGCACGGTTCGTCAACGGTTCATCTTTTTTTGACCGGTTCATGAGAAAAGCATGAATGACCGGTTCGGCACGGTTCTTTGCGGTTCGGCGCTGGTCGACGTGCAATCCCTGGATTCAACTCATCAAACATTGGAAAAGCATATGCTCGAATGGCTCTGGTCCTATCGTTTGCTACCAAGATAGGATTCTCAGCCTGATTATTTTGCTGCTCATTTTGCTCCAGCGGCGGGTTTTGCTGCAGTAAACGATTGTGCTGGGGGTTCGCGAGATCTTCAGGACCCTGCGGGAGACGCGGCACGTCAGCCATTGAATTCTGGTTTCTACGCTGCTCTCTCCTTCTTCTCCTGAATGTCCTCTCGATTTCTGGATATAGCTCGAACCTTACCCCAGGCGGATCGCTCATGCACCAAACTCACATCTGCAAAAACAAAAGAAACAATCAAAAAGTTATAGCACCAAACCACTAAAACACATACACAAAATAGATCAAACAAAAACTTATTCAGTGTCCCCGGCAACGGCGCCAAAAACTTGTCGGGTTCCTAGCGTGAGTAAAAATAAGATGTAAATTGACTCTAGACTCTGTGCAAGTATACACAGTCCCAGCAAGCAATAAGTATTATCAATCCAAGGCCTGAATTAGCTTCCATTTTATCTATCTCGTGTAACTCTCTAATGGTTTCAAAGATGGTAAAAATGATTGGTTTTTATAAGAATAATGCTGAATCAAAATAAATGACAGAACAAAGAATAAACAAATAGGCAGACAGATTAGAAACAGGCGCTGGTCAGGATTTAGTAATTGTTTTAAAAGATGCTCTAGCAATATTATTGATCATGCAAACTCTCGCAGTATTATTAGCGGATTCCTCCCGGAACTCCGGATTTTTTGGAATGTGTTTCAACCCCAATGAAGTACGACCGGTCAAGCACTAGGCAACTGGCTAT
The DNA here is from genome assembly GCA_017139565.1 of Luffa aegyptiaca. Classification (NCBI taxonomy): domain Eukaryota; kingdom Viridiplantae; phylum Streptophyta; class Magnoliopsida; order Cucurbitales; family Cucurbitaceae; genus Luffa; species Luffa aegyptiaca. Next base: position 40,855,678 of record CM029403.1, read on the forward strand.
CCCTAGCTCAGTCACTGGCATTCACCAATACACAATGATCGTAGTGTGATTAACCGCCACACACTCTCTAAATCATCCCTGAAACTAGAGAGAGGTAGTCATACCGGCTGGCCAGGCGGGCATAAAATAGAAACAAGTACAACAATTAACCAAGATGCAGTAATCAATTTATATTACTAAAGTTAAGCACGACAATCACATTGTTCCTAACCAACGCCTAAGCTACTTAGTTCATAATATGCATGGAAACGCACGCTACAATCTGAGTAGGCATGTCCATAATTACAAGATAATAAAAGGAAATACTAATCCCCTCGATCAGCTTGCAAGTGATGGTCTTCTAGGTGGTCTCCAATCTCTCTCCTCTATTCGGCTCCCAAAAGTGGAAATGAGAGTGAACTCGTTCCCCAAAAGTGGAATGACTTTGACTTGGGCGGCTACTTCCTTTTATAGAGTTGAGGAAGGCTTGAATTAGGTTGACTTAGACACGTGGATGGCTCTCCTTGCTCCTTTATCCAGAAAATAACTCAACAGAATTCGGTTCATTAAATTGGCTAACGAGCTGTGACGTGGCAGTTTTGCTCCCAGCTTTGCTGTAGCACAGAATTTGCTCCCTCAAGTCGCCCCGCAACAGATTCTGCACAAAATGATTTCCAAAGCTTCCATTCTTCCAAATGGGTTAAAACATGTAATATATATCTAAAACCAACCCTATTAAGCACAAAAGACACACAAATCAATATAGAAATGAAGCCTAAATAACTACCTTTTGGGCAGTTATCACACCCCCAAACTTGAACTATTGCGCGTCCCGAGCAATACTAACCAACCTTTCCTTAAGAATTCAAAACATTAGACAAAGAATAGCTTAATCAAACCAGACAATTCAACACTACCTTCAACCTTTACCTGAGCATTCCGCAAAACCAAGCTCTGTTGCAGCAATTTAATTCTTCCGGCATGGACAAATAATCACCACTTTTAACTCAATTCTAAGAACTTGCCACAGCCTAGCTCTATTATCAGACATATTAAAACACATTTTTAAGGGGTTTATATTTTCTGTTTTTCATACTTAAAGCAGCCCTACAGTCATAAGCTCTTAAGCCTGGGATGACCCATTTTATGGTGCAGTATACCCTTGCCTCGAACTCATCACCAACTAGGCTAAATACTCTTTGTAAAGCTCAAAAATCCTTAGTTATTCTATCTCTTACTCCTTAGAATGACAACATTTTATGATGAAGCTCACCTAAGTTCTGGGAGACAGAAAAACTGCTGGATTATCATTCATCCTTCAAAACTTTTGCTCCATGAATTTTTCTCAACAAAATTTTCAAAAATGTTTCTTTTCAGCAAATAATTTTTCATAATTTTCACATTTCCTAGGTCACCTTTTGACACGAAGACAAACTGTGGGTATCACAAATGTCCCCGGTTACTCAACAACCTAACAAATTATTTAATGAAGGAGAGGAATGCTCGAGCAAAACAATAGGAGTAGTAAAAAGTCCCCCAAACTTCAATTATTCATTGTCCCCAATGAATCATTAAAGTTTTAAATGACACCCCCAAACTTAAATTTTTCTATCTGAATTTCAAAACTAAGCGCGGGACTAGACCTAAGCTTAAAGTGGATCATATAAGTCAACACTACCTCCAGAGTTTTCTTTGCCGCAGCAATGACCAGGCCAGAGAAAATGCTCAAGCAAAAGGTTTCTGGAGATCAGAATACCTTGATCTAATTAAGCTTAGCCAGTCCAAGCTTCAAAAATTCAGAAAGAAAATACGTTAAGTTAGAGTTACTCAACGCTTATGGGATAGAAATAACTTCGAAAATTTCATTAAAAGCATAGCAAAAGAAATTACATAAGCAGATATATTTTTTTTAGCATGAGAAAAATTAAAAAGAAACAGAACAAATGAAGCAAACATAGAAAAAGATGTGGTTAGAAATGCTCGAGCAACAAAATTAATTCATCAAAAAGTTTGCTCGTCAAATTTCCCTTCTTCAATCCTCCTGACCAAGATCTTCTTGTCCATCTCCTTCTCTCTCGATAGGCGGTGGCGGAATCCAGGGGTTCAATAAATCTTCAGGGAATGCTGGAAGGGCTGGAAATGGTTTGGAAAAATTCTCCTGTAGTGCCTTCTTCAGATTGGCATCACGACTTCTAACATAGTTCCAAAAGGTTAAAGCTTGCCTCTCGACAAACTCCTGCCTGCTGGCCGAAAGTGCGAGTTGTTCTAAAATCGTGTTGATGCCGTAGACCAGCACACCCTGACGTGCCTCTTGCGTACGCTGAAGCCGCGCCAAGTTAGGCGTGTCAATGATTCCCTTGTCAAATAATATCACATCTCCTTCATTCTCTAGAACCCCTGCTCACTTGCAAAGCATGGTAATGGTATTCGGGAAAAACAACTTCCCCACTTTCTTCTTCCAACATCCAGATATTTCATCAGCAATAATTTTTCCCACATCAATACTGAGAGACCTCAAAATAGCGAAAGCCAGAAACACTCGTTCCCTAGAAACCGTCGAGTCATGAGTCGTTGGAAGCAACCTTTGTTTGATAAATCCCATCCAAGTATTTGCTTCCCTCTTCAAATAGGCTGATTGGAACGTCCTCTTCTCTATTTTCGAAAGCCGCCACTGCGCCCCTTCAATACCAACTTCCCTCACAACCTCACTCAGCTGCTCATTGGATGGCGCTATAGCCATCTCATTATATGCTGCATGGGGGAAAGTTCGAAGGTTATACAGTGCGTTAATAGCACTAAGACTCCAGTCTACCTCGACTCCTCGAACAATTACCTGGAAACCTTCTTCTTTGTCAATATTTGCATAAAACTCGCGCACCACCTGCGCATTCACAGATTCAGGCTTTGAACAAAACCGTTCCCACCCGTGGTCTGCAATATCGGTCCTCAGAAAATGTGGAAGATCGCCACTAAATCCCCTTTCAAACAGGAAGTCTCTTTTCAGCAACTCTGCATATTTTGCTCTGGCAAGATTGTTGACAAAGCGATCATACGGCAATTGTGACTCCTCTATTTCATCAGGTTCCTCTGATGCCGCAGCAACACTCTTGCCCCTGTTTGCCCTTTGCTTGCACAATCTTTCTTCTTCAGCCTTTTTCTCTGCTTCCTTTCTTGCTTTATCCTCAGCCTCCTTCTTCTCACGCTCTTCTTTCTCAGCATTCTCTCTCTCAGAATCAGTAGTTGGAGGTGAGGGGGAATCAGTTCGGACTACCTTAACACGGCCCGCTTTTCGCTTTATACGGCGGCGTTTGGGCACTTCCGGCATGATTACCTCCACACGAGCCTCCTGTTCTTGCTCATCAACTTCTTCAGGTGCAACCTCTGCCTGTTCTTCTTGCACATCCTCGGCCTGCTTTTCTTGAACTTCCTCTGTATTTTCTTCTCGAACCATCTCTGTATTTTCTTCTCGAACTTCTTCTGCATTTTCTTCTCAAACTTCTTCTGTATTCGCAACTCCTAGCTCAGACTGCTCTTGATTCCGCCCTTCTGGTTCTTTCGGATCTTCTTCCACAATAACATCCTCCGCCGCTTTCTGAACAGCTTCTTGATCTTCAGCCCTCTGCTGTCTTCTTCTTCTTTTAGCTTCTTTTTTTTCTGGTGTCCTCTTCTTCTTTGCCTTTACTTTCGGTGCTTCGGGGGTCACGGGTACCTCCTCTTCCTCATTATCTCTCTCTTTTCTTGCTCTCGTTTTAGCCATTGAACACTCAAAGGAATTTTTACAGCACACAGAAAAAGAAAAAGAATACAAATGGCAAGGGACGAACAAGAAGATGAAATGAGAAGAACTTACCGAAAGCTTTTAATAAATAGGGCTTCAGCAAATCAAATCATAATTGAAAGATCTTGCCCTCATTAAATGGAATTACCGTTCAAATCTCATGCAAATCTGAAAATTAAATCCATCAACGGTAAAATCTTGAATTCCAATCGCCCATGGTAAATAATTGTGTGCTGTCAAACGGCTAAACCGTTGGATTATCCCTGCGCGACACGTGGCAGTATCCATGCAATTTACCTGCCCACAGAAAATTCAAAATCAAACGGTAAAAGTAATTAATTTACAACCAACCCTTTCCGTCCGGACGGAAGATTTGCTTCAGCCATAACTTTGCCGCAACAACCCTCTGAACACAAGATTATTTTCCAGAAAAATCTCGGATACAAGATCAAATCAGGAAATTCAAATTTCTTAGACATCAAATACCTTATTGCTGCATGATCCGTGAACACCGTGACTTTGGATCCAACCAAATATAGGCGGAATTTCTCAAAGACAAACACAACAGCTAACAACTCCTTTTCAGTAGTTGGATAGTTGACTTGTGCCCCATTTAAAACCCTGCTTGCATAATATATAGGATGAATAAATTTGCCCTGTTTTTGTCCCAGCATTGCACCTACTGCAGCATCACTCGCATCACACATTACCTCAAATGGTAAACTCCAATTAGGTGCACAAAGAATGGGTGTTGAGATTAAAGCAGCCTTCAATGCTTCAAAAGCCTTCCTACAATCTGCATCAAAGTAAAAAACATGATCAGTACACAATAAGTTACAAAGAGGTTTACTGATTTTTGAAAAATCCTTTAAGAACCTTCTATAAAATCCAGCATGACCTAAAAAACTCCGAATCCCCTTCACTGAATTCGGTGGTTCTAATCTTTCAATAACCTCAACTTTTGCTCTATCAACTTCTAGACCATTCTTAGAAATCCTATGACCTAACACTATGCCCTCCTTCACCATGAAGTGGCATTTCTCCCAATTAAGAACTAGATGGGTATCCTCACATCTTTTTAATACCTGACCTAAATTATCTAAACAACTCTGAAAAGACCCTCCAAAAACTGAAAAATCGTCCATGAATACCTCAACAGTGGACTCAATCATATCAGAAAAAATTGCTAGCATACACCGCTGAAATGTTGCTGGAGCATTGCAAAGGCCAAAAGGCATTCGCCTAAAAGCAAACGTCCCATAAGGGCATGTGAAAGTGGTTTTTTCCTGATCCTCAGGAGCAATAGTAATCTTGTTATACCCAGAATAACCATCTAAGAAACAATAGTAGGCCTGACCAGCCAATCTATCCAATATCTGGTCAATAAATGGTAGAGGGAAGTGGTCCTTACGGGTGGCTTTATTAAGCCTCCTGTAATCCATGCAAACCCTCCAGCCAGTTACAGTCCTAGTTGGGATCAATTCATTGTCTTTATTGCTCACCACAGTGACACCTCCTTTCTTAGGAACACATTGGACAGGGCTTACCCAATTGCTGTCCGCAATTGGATAAATGATGTCAGCATCCAACCATTTAATCACCTCCTTTTTAACCACTTCTTTCATTGCAGGGTTAAGCCTTCTTTGTTGCTCAATACTCCTAAAGAATCCCTCCTCTAGAGTGATTTTGTGCATACAAAAAGATGGGCTAATTCCCTGAATGTCAGCCAATGTCCAACCAATAGCCTTGCGGTATTGCTGCAGCAATTTTATTAAGGCCTCTTCATGCTCCGGCATTAAATCTGATGCAACAATAATGGGCAACGTCTCACCCTCCCCAAGATACACATACTTTAGATGATTCGGCAAGGGCTTCAAATCTAAAGTAGGTGCCTCAATCAGGGATGGCTTAATCGGGGGAGCCTTTCTTTGATCTAAATCTAAAGACTCAAAAACCTCCTCACACCTAAACAATTCTTTTTTATTTTTTCTTTCTAAAGGACAAACCTCTAAATCTTCTACACTAACCTCTCCATGATTTTCCAAATGCTTATTTGCCGAATCCCGAATTGCTGTCTCAACAATTGTGTTCTCCAGAATCCTAATGAAAGAGCAATCTTCCATTTCGTCTGGATACTTCATGGCTTTAAACACATTAAATTTTACTTCCTCATTACAGACTCTCATTGTTAATTCCCCTTTTTGAACATCTATTAACGCCCTACCAGTAGCCAAGAATGGTCGTCCTAAAATTATTGGGACATCTTTATCAGCCTCATAGTCTAAAATAATGAAATCAACAGGGAATATGAATTTATCTACTTTCACTAAGACATCCTCAATTTTACCATTTGGATATGTGATAGACCTATCAGCTAATTGGAGTGTGACTGTGGTAGGCCTAGCTTCACCAATACCTAGCTTTCGATAGACCGAAAGAGGCATAAGGTTAATGCTCGCACCTAAATCACAAAGTGCTCTACCTAACTCTTTTCCACCTATAGACACAGGTATGGTAAATGATCCTGGATCCTTAGCCTTAGGTAGTAGCCCATTCTTAAGAATGGCACTACATTCCTCAGTAAGAGATACAGTTTCAAACTCTCCTAACCTCTTCTTTTTAGTTAAAATATCCTTAAGAAATTTAGCATAATTAGGCATTTGCTCTATAGCTTCTACTAAGGGGATATTTATATGCAATTGCTTAAGAATCTCTAAAAACTTTTTAAATTGACCATCCTGATTCTTAGGCTTTTGCCATTGTGGAAAAGGTAGAGGTGGTACATAAGGTGGGGGCGGCACATAAGGTGGTTCCACATCTGGAACAGAGCCAGATGCTCCAGCATCTTTATTGCTGCCTCCAGCACCCTGACCAGTCTCCAACTCTTTCTCAACAACAACATTTCTATCACAATTATCATCTATATCCTGGGTTTTACTAGGCTCTTTTCTTTCTTCTAGTGGCTTACCACTCCTAAGAGTCACTGCCTTTACCTGCTCCTTACCTTCCCTTCTAGGGTGTTCAGTATCTGAGGGAAGTTTCCCTTGAGGCCTTGCCTTCAGCTCATTGGCTAGCTGACCCACTTGCAATTCTAGGGCTCTCATTGTAGCTTGATTACTTTGAATTGTGGCGTCTGTACGAGCCATAAACTCTTTCATCATTGCCTCGAGAGAATTCCCCGAATTTTGCTGGGGCAAAGCCTGCTTATTTTGCTGGGGCAATACCTGCGCTTTAGCAAATCCCGGCTGGTTCACCTTTTGCTGTGTTTGCACATTACTCCCTTGTCCTCCCCACGCGAAGTTGGGGTGGTTGCGCCAACCTGGATTATAAAAGTTAGAATAAGGGTTATTCCTCTGATTACCTACGAAAAACACAGAAGCTGGATTGTTGGGGCAAAACTCGTAGTTGTGATCTTCACCACAATAGACACAAGCTTCCTCTGCAACTTGGTTCACCACTGCAGCAGGCTCCACAACTGGCGGCTGCTGATGACTAATCACTGTCACATTCTTAAGAGCGTTAGCAATCATTGCAAGATCAGCCCTAATGGTGGACACACCATCAACTTCTAATACACTCTTAACCTTTTTATTTGTGCCTCTAACATCCGACCACTGACAACTATTAGTAGATATTCTTTCTAAAATTTCATAGGCTTCGTTAAAAGTTTTTGCCAAAAGGGCCCCTCCAGCCGAAGCATCAACCATACCTTGAGTTACCGCGTTAAATCCATTGTAAAATGTTTCCATTTGGATACAATGTGGTAAGCCATGGTGGGGACACTTTCGCAAAAGCTCCTTAAACCTCTCCCAAGCCTCACTAAAAGTCTCATCTTCAAGTTGCCTAAACCCTACTATTTCACTCCTTAATTTAGCATTTCTATTAGGCGGGAAATATTTAATCAAAAATTTTTTAGCTAACTCATCCCATGTCCTAATTGATCCTGGAGCAAAAGAATTTAACCACGCCTTCGCTCCATCCCTAAGGGAATACGGGAACAAGGTTAATCTCAGAGCATCTCTAGACTCTCCTTGAATTACAAAAGAATCACTAACTCCTAGAAAAGACTTAAGATGTAAATGAGGGTCTTCAGATGACAAACCATGGAATTGACCTACGGTTTGCAACATCTGAAACATTACCGGTTTCATTTCAAAATTTGCCGCTTGAATTTGAGGACGTGCAATCCCTGGATTCAACTCATCAAACATTGGAAAAGCATATGCTCGAATGGCTCTGGTCCTATCGTTTGCTACCAAGATAGGATTCTCAGCCTGATTATTTTGCTGCTCATTTTGCTCCAGCGGCGGGTTTTGCTGCAGCAAACGATTGTGCTGGGGGTTCGCGGGATCTTCAGGACCCTGCGGGAGACGCGGCACGTCAGCCATTGAATTCTGGTTTCTACGCTGCTTTCTCCTTCTTCTCCTGAATGTCCTCTCGATTTCTGGATCAAGCTCGAACCTTACCCCAGGCGGATCGCTCATGCACCAAACTCACATCTGCAAAAACAAAAGAAACAATCAAAAAGTTCTAGCACCAAACCACTAAAACACATACACAAAACAGATCAAACAAAAACTTATTCAGTGTCCCCGGCAACGGCGCCAAAAACTTGTCGGGTTCCTAGAGTGAGTAAAAATAAGATGTAAATTGACTCTAGACTCTGTGCAAGTATACACAGTCCGCAGCAAGTAATAAGTATTATCAATCCAAGGCCTGAATTAGCTTCCACTTTATCTATCTTGTGTAACTCTCTAATGGTTTCAAAGATGGTAAAAATGATTGGTTTTTATAAGAATAATGTTGAATCAAAATAAATGACAGAACAAAGAATAAACAAATAGGCAGACAGATTAGAAACAGGCGCTGGTCAGGATTTAGTAATTGTTTTAAAAGATGCTCTAGCAATATTATTGATCATGCAAACTCTCACAGTATTATTAGCGGATTCCTCCCGGAACTCCGGATTTTTTGGAATGTGTTTCAACCCCAATGAAGTACGACCGATCAAGCACTAGGCAACTGGCTATCCCTAGCTCAGTCACTGGCGTTCACCAATACACAATGATCGTAGTGTGATTAACCGCCACACACTCTCTAAATCATCCCTGAAACTAGAGAAAGGTATTCATACCGGCTGGCCAGGCGGGCATAAAATAGAAACAAGTACAACAATTAACCAAGATGCAGTAATCAATTTATATTACTAAAGTTAAGCACGGCAATCACATTGTTCCTAACCAACGCCTAAGCTACTTAGTTCATAATATGCATGGAAACGCACGCTACAATCTGAGTAGGCATGTCCATAATTACAAGATAATAAAAGGAAATACTAATCCCCTCGATCAGCTTGCAAGTGATGGTCTTCTAGGTGGTCTCCAATCTCTCTCCTCTATTCGGCTCCCAAAAGTGGAAATGAGAGTGAACTCGTTCCCCAAAAGTGGAATGACTTTGACTTAGGCGGCTACTTCCTTTTATAGAGTTGAGGAAGGCTTGAATTAGGTTGACTTAGACACGTGGATGGCTCTCCTTGCTCCTTTATCCCGAAAATAACTCAACAGAATTCGGTTCATTAAATTGGCTAACGAGCTGTGACGTGACAGTTTTGCTCCCATCTTTGCTGCAGCACAGAATTTGCTCCCTCAAGTCGCCCAAAAACAGATTCTGCACAAAATGATTTCCAAAGCTTCCATTCTTCCAAATGGGTTAAAACACGTAATATATATCTAAAACCAACCCTATTAAGCACAAAAGACACACAAATCAATATAGAAATGAAGCCTAAATAACTACCTTTTGGGCAGTTATCAGTTCCCGATATAAAAAGGAACTTAATTTCTATCTCTTGTTTGATTGAACATGAATACCAAGTATCTTTTGATATTAATAAAGTGTTTGTTAACAAAAGAGGTATGCATATATGTTCTGCAAAACTTGAAATCAACTTATACGTGTTAAGGCCAATTCAAGTTAAAGCTATTTTTAATACGGAGATGTTTAAAGTAGCGGAAACTCAAAACAAAAGGCGAAAAGTTTCTCCTAATACCTATCTTTGGCCCTTGAGATTAGGCCACATAAATCGCAATAGGATTGAAAGATTGGTAAAGAGTGGACTACTAAACCAGTTAGAAGATGACTCGTTACCACCATGTGAGTCCTGCCTCGAGCGAAAAATGACCAAACGACCTTTTTCAGAAAAAGGTTATAGGGCCAAAGAACCTTTAGAACTCGTGCATTCGGATCTCTGTGGTCATATGAATGTCAAAGCACGAGGAGGGTATGAATATTTCGTCAGCTTCATTGATGATTATTCAAGGTATGGCTACCTTTACCTAATGCATCACAAGTCTGAAGCCCGTGAAAAGTTCAAAGAGTACAAGACCGAGGTTGAGAACCACTTAGGTAAAATGATTAAAACACTACGATCAGATCGAGGTGGAGAATATATGGACCTGCAATTCCAAGACTATTTGATAGAACATGGAATTACGTCCCAACTCTCAGCCCCTGCTACACCACAACAAAATGGTGTATCAGAGAGGAGAAACCGAACTTTGTTAGACATGGTTCGATCAATGATGAGCTATGCTCAATTGCCTGATTCGTTCTGGGGATATGCAGTTGAGACTGCCGTATAAATTTTGAACATGGTTCCCTCTAAAAGTGTTTCTGAAACACCCTATAAGCTATGGAAAGGGCGTAAATGTAGTTTACGTCACTTCAGAATTTGGGGATGCCCGGCACATGTGTTGGTGCAAAACCCAAAGAAATTGGAACGACGTTCAAAACTGTGCCTATTTGTAGGATATCCTAAAGAAACGAAAGGTGGTCTATTTTACGATCCTCAGGATAATAAAGTGATTGTATCAACAAACGCTACTTTCCTTGAGGAAGATCACATAAAAGATCATCGACCTCGCAGTAAACTAGTATTAGATGAGATTTCAAGAAAAACTACAAAAGAATATACAAAAGTTGTAGATCAAGCTGGTCCATCAAAAGTTGTTGAACAAACACATCCATCTCAAATAGTGAGAGAGCCTCGACGTAGTGGGAGGGTTATAACACAACCTGACCGCTACATGGGTTTAACAGAAACTCAAACCATCATATCTGATGATGGTATAGAGGATCCATTGTCCTTTAATCAGGCAATGAATGATATTGATAAGGACCAGTGGATCAAAGCCATGGATCTCGAAATGGAGTCAATGTACTTCAATTCGGTCTGGAAACTTGTAGATCAGCCGGATGGGGTAAAACCTATTGGTTACAAATGGATCTACAAAAGAAAACGAGACCAAGCCGGTAAGGTTCAAACCTTTAAGGCTCGACTTGTGGCAAAGGGTTTTACCCAACGGGAAGGAGTGGATTTTGAAGAAACTTTTTCCCTTGTTGCCATGCTTAAGTCGATTAGAATACTCTTATCCATTGCCACATATTATGATTATGAAATATGGCAAATGGATGTCAAGACAGCCTTTTTGAACGGCAATCTTGAAGAGGCTATCTATATGGCTCAACCAGAGGGATTCATAGTCCAGGGTGATGAGCAAAAGGTTTGCAAACTTAAACGATCCATTTATGGATTAAAACAAGCATCAAGATCCGGGAATATACGTTTTGACACTGCGATCAAAACATATGGCTTTGAGCAGAATGTTGACGAACCTTGTGTTTACAAGAAAATCGTCAAATCCACTGTAGCTTTTCTAGTTCTATACGTAGATGATATCCTACTTATTGGGAATAATGTAGGATTCCTGACTGACGTAAAACAATGGCTAGTGACTCAATTCCAAATGAAAGATTTGGGTGAGGCTCAATTTGTTCTGGGCATTCAAATCATTAGAAATAGAAAGAACAAAACGCTAGCACTGTCTCAAGCATCATATATCGACAAAATGTTGATACGATATTCGATGCAGAACTCCAAGAAAGGGTTATTACCTTTTAGGCACGGGGTTCACCTGTCAAAGGAACAAAGTCCTAAGACACCTCAAGAGGTTGAGGAAATGAGACGTATTCCCTATGCATCAGCAGTTGGTAGTTTGATGTATGCCATGCTGTCTACCAGACCCGACATTTGCTATGCCGTAGGAATTGTCAACAGATATCAGTCCAATCCTGGACATGCGCATTGGACTGCCGTTAAAAACATCCTTAAGTATCTAAGGAGAACTAGGGATTATACGCTCGTGTATGGAGCTAAGGATCTGATCCTTACAGGATACACTGACTCAGATTTTTAGACCGATATAGATTCAAGAAAATCAACATCGGGATCTGTGTTTACTCTAAATGGAGGAGCAATAGTATGGAGGAGTATTAAGCAAGGTTGCATTGCTGACTCTACCATGGAAGCAGAGTACGTAGCCGCCTGTGAAGCAGCAAAAGAGGCAGTATGGTTAAGAAAATTCCTAACAGAGTTGGAAATTGTTCCAAATATGCAACTGCCTATCACCCTCTATTGTTATAACAGTGGAGCAGTTGCAAACTCTAAGGAACCTCGAAGTCACAAGCGAGGAAAGCATATTGAGCGCAAATATCATCTCATCAGGGAGATCGTGCAATGAGGAGATGTGAGCGTCACGCAGATTGCTTCGGAGCACAACATGGCTGATCCGTTTACAAAACCCCTCACGACTAAAGTTTTTGAGGGTCACCTAGTTAATCTAGGATTACGAGCTTTGTTAGACTAGGGCAAGTGGGATAAATGTAAGGGTATGGATGATGCCCTAGTTTATTGTCTTTATACTTCTCTCACACCTAACTTCATGTACCCCACTAGAGTTTCTAGTCCAAGTGGGAGTTTGTTGGGTTTAATGTCCTATAAACTCGTAGTTTGTAAATTATTAAACATATTCTATTTTCAATAAAGACGTTATTGAGGTTATTCAGTAAAAGATGTTATTGAATATGTAAATTGCGAATGATTAACCTAAATCCAATAAACTAAGATCCTTGACTATAAAATGAATACTCGAACTATATGTAGGGACATATCGTAGGATCGAGTTCAAGTTTATAGTCAAAATAGTCTATAGTATAAGGATACGGTTGGGTGCCTTATCCTGGTGACACTATGGACGCGGCCCACTTTGTATTAAGTACAAACGATGAGATCCTAAGTCGTTCATGTGGAGACATGCGAGTGGGGACGTCCTATGCAATGAGTTTGCATAAGACAGGACCACGAAATAAGTCACTTTCTTTTTATAACGCCGTTTACTGAAGAAACTGACTATTTCTCATAGATGACCTAGGTAACTCGTTCTTAATCCTGAGCTAACTATGAACTCCTGTTTATACGAGATTATCCTTTGATCTGCATGGGTGAGAGTGGCCAGCATCGCCGACTCAACAAGCCTACCATTTTGGAGATGAGATCGAATAGATAGCTGAGGACATAGTTTTGCAAGACGGAATTCACTCCTACCCATTTCAGGGATAGCAGAGAGGTTGTTCTCTTAGGTACTAACTCCAGGACTTGAACAAGGGGCCCCACCCTCTCGTTGGATCGAGAGGGACTTAGGTTTGATGGTTGGACCACAAACCGATTGTTCATTAGAGGATTAGTGGAACTTAAGGAACAAGAAGTACTATAGGGGTAAAACGGTTATTTGACCTAGCTATAGCTACGAACAACCTGTGAAGGAACGACTTACTGAACATGGTTAAATCAAGTGGACGGAAATATATCTATAGTGAGGGGAGTGCAACTATCGGGCTATAGTGGAGTGTCCCGGTAGTTAACGAATGTTGGCTAGCTTAGATAATGAGATTAGTCGGTTAGCCTCGAATCGTTGGAGCCCATGATCTATAGGTCCATTAGGTCCCTCTACTAGCTCATATCGGATTAAAGCTTAGAACATAATGATAGGAATCTTTGAATCATTCAAAAACGGGAAATAGGGCATTATCGTAAAAAGTGTTTGACACAATGATTTCATTATGAATTAAATTAGAAATTGAGAGATAAGATATTTAAAAGTGTTTTAAATACCATATATATGTATTAGGAATCATATATAATTCATGGCACTAGGTGATAATGATTAATTTGATTAATCATGCCAAAATTACTTGGAATTGTCCCAATTAATTGCCCAAAAATCAATTTCAATTTTGAATTGAAATTGGAATGAATTGCAAGCTGAAAATTCAGAATTAAGATTCAAATTTTAGTGGATTTAGTGGCATTCCCACTCTTGCATGATGATGCATAGTGGAAAACAACACAACCATGCACTAGTTGCATGTGTTGTGAGTTAAACACCTAGAATCCACTTTGAGTTGCATTTTCACCATGTGTCTAGTGTCATGAAGCTTGTCTTTGCATGAAAGAGGTCTATTTAAGAGCTTGAATCAGATTCAAAGGCCAAGAGAGGGATTTACCTACTGTTATGCTGCTGGAATTTCCTCTCAATCAAACACACCTCCATAGATCTCTCAAGAGCTTGATCCTTCAAGCATTCCCTTCCCTTTCCTTATCACTATAGACTCCCACAAGTCTTTCTAGGCCCGGAGAATAGTAGAGAAGACTCTAGAGGTTGTCCAAGGAGCATAGGAGAAGAAAACATCACAAGGAGTTCCTCATTAGTGAGCTACAAAGGTTGGTGTTCTCTAAACTCTCTATTCTGTCTTTTCTAGAACATGCATGCTTTAGGAGCAAAATTGAATGTCTTAAGTGCTTTCGATCTTCAATTGCTTCCGCATGTGTTATATGAACACCTTCAGGGATGAGTTAAGTGTGTTAAACAAATCCTTGACCGAACAACGGTGGCTAATGTCTATAGGAATATGAGTTACTCTGGAATTAGAATTAGATGAGAAGTGTCTCATTTTAGAGGAGGAGTAGCTGATCACCCTTCAGTGGCTGTTGCTCTAAACATTTTAAGCATCGTTGCAAAACTAAATCAATAGTTTTTAAGGTTCTTTGATTGCTTGTTTTGCTGAACTGATTGGATTGTATGCAATTGTATGTATTGCTCGTGTGATGGGTTAGTGCGATAAATAATCAAGTAATTTGTTATATCAGCAATTCAATAATTAAATATGTGCAGTGTCTTACGCCTATTTAACAAATAACGGTGATTATACAACAAACTTAAACGTTTAATTTGTAGTGAATGATTTAAGATTAGTCTTAACAGAGGAATGTCCTCATGCCCCAAATGTCTAATTCATTAAGAAATGTTCCTAATGAATATGACATTGGACCTTGCTCAGCCAAAGAAGACTTGTCCAAAGACAGTAAATTTGATTTACTAGTCTTGGAAGCGTGTTTTGTGAAGAATGGTGATTTTGCCTGAATACATGATTCAGGGGTCACAAATCACGTTTGTTAATTCTTCTTATTAAAATGAATAAGTTCCTGGCAACAGCTTGATGCTTGTTATATAACTCTCAAAGTTGAATCTAGAGAAGTTATCTTGGTTGTGGCAGTAGGGAACATCAAGTTATTTTTCCGAGTGGGAGCAAATACATATTATTAGATAATGTGTATGTATTTCCTAAGATTAACGAAAATTTGATTTCTGTATCTTATAAGCTGGAACAATGTTACTCTGTACCTTTCCCTGCTAACGCAGTTCATTTCAAGAAAGGGAGTTAACTTTTACAGGAAAAATAACCTATATGTTTTAAGACTGATCGAGAGTAAAACATTGATGAACACGTTTTAAGACTACTGCTACTCAAAGTAATAAGAGGAAAAGGATTTCTCGTGAACGAAAATACCTTTCTTTGGCACTTATGGTTAGACCATATTGACCTCAATATGATTGAGAGCTTGGTCAAGAGTAAACTTCTAAGCGAGTTAGAAGATGACTTTCTACTACCTTGTAGGTCATGCCCTAAGGCAAGATGACAAATAGGTCTTTTACTGAAAAGAACTATAGAGCCAAAAAGCCCTTGGAGTTTATACATTTGGATCCTTATGGTCCAATATGTTAAAGCAACGGGAGGGCATGAAGAATTCATCTATATTATAGATAATGATTCAAGGTATAATTGTCTCTACTTAATGCAACATCAAATTGCATCCCAACTCGCAAACCCCTGGAACACCTTAGTAGAACGGTGTATCAGATAGGAGAAATAGAACCTTATTAGATATGGTTCGATTCATTATGAGCTATGCTCATTTGCTTGACTCGTTTTGGGGTCATGCAGTGTTGACTGTAGTACATATTTTGAACAACGTTCCGTCGAAAGAGTTTCTGAAACATCTTTTGAGTTGTGGATAAGGTGTAAAGATGGTTTACGTTATTTCAATTTTTTGGGGGTGTCCAATACACGTGCTTGTGACTAACCCAAAAGAAAATTGTACACCGTTCAAAATTATGCCTTCTTTGTAGGCTACCCCAAGGAAACGAGAAGTTGATACTTCTTCAATCCACAAGAGAATAAAGAATTTGTATCGACAAATGCTACATTCTCAGAAGACCACATGAGAAATAATAAGCCATAAAATAAGGTCGTTTTAAGTAAATTAATTGATAAAGCTACAGAAACATCAACAGGAGTTGTTGATAAATCAACAAGGGTTGTTGATGAGGTTGGACCTTCAACAAGAGTTGTTGATAGGGCCGATACAACTGGTTAGTTACATCTATCTCAAGAGTTGAGAGTGCCTCGATGTAGTGGGAGGGTTGTTCTACAACCTGACCGTTACATGGGCTTAACTGAAGCCCAGATCATCATACCTAATGATGGTATTGAGGATCCATTGTCTTAAAGCAAGCCAATGAATGATGTTAACAAGGACCAATGGATTAAAGCCATGGACCTGGAATTAAAGTCTGTGCATTTCAATTCCATCTGGGATCTTGTAGATCTATCTAATGGGGTAACACCTATAGGTTGCAAATGAATCTACAAGAGGAAACGAGACGTAACCTTAAGCTGTCGACTTGTTCAGCAAGAAAAGTTGCGGATCTTCTCCTATAAATAGCCCCTTTCCCAATGGTTCAAATCATCCCATTTTGGGGAGTTCTCCCCTAGCTCAATAGAGAGAAAAAGTGAGAAGAATTGTGAGGAAAAATGTGGAATTGATCGAGTTTCCAAGGCTCGGGATTCGAGATGATCGTGACGGGAGCTTGGGATCAACACAATGGTTATTTCTTCATTATGACTTTGTAATTCCTTATTATAGATTGAGTTAGAACCATGTATCAAGATCATTGTGCCAAAATTATTCCCATTTGTGAGTAGATCTTGAGACTTAGGGTTGTTAACTTAGTTAATTGGATATAGTAGCTTAATTTCTTGGATATTGTAACGAAATTCTTCATATTTCATCTATGCAATTCATGCTTAATGCTTTTAATCCCTTGATGACAGATTGATTGTTATGTTGGTCTAAATTGATACTCGACGAAGAGAAGTTAGATTAGATCCAAATTGCATGGCTAACGATTTCTTGGAACACGAGAGTGAAAGAGAATTGTTAGAAATTGATAATGAAGTTACTTAATGCCATACTATGATTAACTAAGGAAATGGGCACATAAATTAGTTATGTTAGTATGAGATGTGGAGGAACTTGAAAGAGAAATCCGCTTAAAATTACTTCTAGATTTATGAAATTGAAGTTTAGTAGTTACATGCATCCATTTAATTGAGCTACATATCCAAAAAGCTAATTAACACCCTAGGTCAAGTCCCCTTAATAGGATATTTCCATTTAATTGCATGATTTCTTTAGTTTCTTGTTTGTTCTTTATTCATTAAAGTTGAAATTCTAAATAAAATTAAACATGACGATTCTTGGTAATTAATGGAATCAATTCAAATTCCCTGAGGATTCGATACTCGGTATACCTACCGTTTTATATTACTTGGGCAACCGTAAGCTTGTGGTATAGTGCAACAAGTTTTTGGCGCCGTTGCCGGGTGTCGGGTTTCCAGAGTGAGTAAAAATAAGTGAAAATAGACTCTAGAACTCTGTGCAAGTATACACAGTCTGTAGCAAGTAATAAGTATTTATCGAATCCAGGGTCTGAATTAGTTCTCACTTTATCTATCGTGTACAACTCTTTAATGGTTTCAAAAGGTGGTTAAATTGATTGGTTTTGATATAATGCTGAAGCAAAAGAAATGACAGAACGGTAAGTAAACAAATAAGCAGATAGATTGGAAACAGGCGCTGGTCAGGATTTAGTTATTGTTTTAAATGATGCTCTAGCAATATTATTGATCATGCAAAACTCTTGCAGTCTTATTAGCGGATTCCTCCCGGAACTTCGAATTTTTTAGAATGTGTTTCAACTCCAATGACACACTACCGATCAAGCATTAGGCAACTGGCTATCCCTAGCTCAGTCACTGGTGTTCACCAATACACAATGATCTAGTGTGATTAAATGCCACACACTCCCTAAATCATCCCTGAAACTAGGAAGTGATATTCATACCGGCTGCCCAAGCGGGCACAAAATATAAATAAGCACATCAAATCAACGTAGATTGCATAGAGATTAAGCACGACAATTACATTTGTCCTAACCAACACCTAAGTGAATTTAGTTCATAGAGCTCATGGCAACACACGTTACAATCTGAGTAAGTGTATCCATAATTACAAAATAATACAAGAAAATACTAATTCCCTTGATTAACTTCGTAATTGATGGTCTTCTTGAAGTCTCCAATCTTCCTCCTTTATTTGGCTCCCAATGATGGAAATGAGAAATGATCTCTTCCCCAAAAGTGGAATGAACTTAACTTGAACGACTCTTCCCTTTTATAGAGTGAAGACGCGCTTGAATTGGGTTGACCTAGACACGTGGGCAGCTCTCCTTGCTCCTCAAATCCGAGAATAGCTTAACTAACTTCAGTTCATTAAAATGGATATTGAGCTGTGACGTGGCAGTTTTGCTCCCTGCTTTGCTGGATCACAGATTTATCTCCCTCAAGTCGCTCAGCAACATATTCTGCACAAAATAACTTCCAAAGCATCCATTCTTTCAAATGGGTCAAAACATATAATATTCATATAAAAGCAACCCTATTTAGCACTAATGACACACAAATCACTATAAAACTAAGGCCTAAATAACTCCCTTTTGGAGAGTTATCACACCCCCAAACTTGAACTATTGCACGTCCCGAGCAATACTAACCAACCTTCCCTTAAGAATTCAAAACCTTAGACAAAGCATAGCTTAATCAAAACAAATAATCCACCACTACCTTCAACCTTTACCTGAGCATTCTGCAAAACCAAGGACTGCTGCATGTTGGGATTGGTGCTCTAAAACTCGTAGATAGTGAATGTTAAACGAATTATATACTTGATCGATAAAGTCGTTGTCCATAGAATACGACCCTAATCGAAATGCATACATGAGATTCATTCAGTAAAGTCGTTACTAAATAAGTAAATTGCACGTTAAATAACCCAAATCCAATAAACTAAGATCCCTGGCTATAGGACGAACACTTGAGCTTTATGTAGAGACATAAAAGTGGATCGAGCTCGAGTAATAGCCAAAACGGTCTATAGTATAGGGATAGGGTTGGGTACCTTATTCTGGGGACACTATGAGACGCAGCCCACTTTATAGATAGTATAGACGATGTGATCCTAAATCGTCCATGTAGAGACGTGCGAGTGGGGGAGTCCTATGCAATGAGTTTGCATAAGACCAGGACCGAGAAATAGTCGCTCTCGCTTTATAACACCGTTTACCGACGAGACTGACTATTTCATGTGATGACTTAGGTAACTTGATCTTAATCCTGAGCTAACTATGAACTCCTGTTTATTCGGGCTTATCCTTAGATCTGCATAGGTGAGAGTGGCTCAGTATCGCCGACTCAATAAGCCTCCCATTTCAGGGATAGGAACGAGTAGATAGTTGGGGACATAGTCGTGCGAGAAGGAATTCACTCCTACCCAAATTAGGGATAGTAGAGAGGTTGTTCTCTTAAGTGCTGACTCCAGGGCTTGAACAAAGGGATCTCGCCCTCTCATTGGCCCGAGAGGGACTCGGTTTATTGGTTGGACCATAAACCAATTGTTCATTAGAGGATTAGTGGGACTTAAGGAACTAGAAGTACTATAGGGGTAAAACGGTCATTTAACCTAGCCAGCGGTGGAGCTACAGTAGGCCCAGGGGGGGCTCAAGCCCCCTCTGAACTTTACTGTATATTAGATTAATATTAAAAAGTTCACCTATTTTGTAAACATTCTTTTTTGGCTCGTTGGCAATACGCTTCTAGCCCCCCCTCACCGCACCCCTTGTGTCCGAGTTCGAGACCTCCAAAACGCGTGTTTTTTGTTTTTTTCGTTTTAAGCCCCCTTGGCCCTTACCACGCCCCCAGTGACCGAGTTCGAAGCCGACAAAATGTATGTATTTTGGTTTTTCGTTTGAAGTCCGTTTTTTTTTATTAAAAACTGTTTTCTTTTTCATTTTTAATAACTTTTTTGATTTTGTTTTCTTATAAAGCTTCCTGAGCCCTCCAAAATGTATGTTCTTTTGTTTTTTTGTTTTTTTTTTTTTTTTTGCTTTAAGTCATTTTTTTATTAAAAATATATTAAAAACTGTTTTCTTTTTCCTTTTTTAATGACTTTTTTGTTTTCGCTTTCTTATAAAACTTTCATGAGTATGTATATGATTAAAAAAAGTACTACTCTCGTTGATTTAATATGTAGAAAACTATACTTTTCATGGAAATAAAAATAAAATCAGACCTGTAATATTTTTAAATGCTAGTAGGTTGTTTTTTATTAATTAATTCTATTTGAAAAACTATAATTATTATTTTCTTTTTTATATATTCTTATTAAAAATAACTAAATGATATCATTTTCATCTGTTATTTTGAGATTTATTTTATTTTAGTCCTTGTGTTTACAAATGTCCAAATTTAGTCCTTCTATTTTAAGTAAATTTTACGTATTCTTAGTATATTGTTTTTCTAAGAATACGTAGACTAAATTTGGACATTTAAAAGTTGACTAAAATGAAATGAGACAAGTACATCGACCAAAATGATATTTTAACCTAAAAAATGTCAATAATATTTTCTATTGAATAAACTAATTTCAAAATATATCAAGCCCCCCCTAACATAAAGTTCTGGATCCGCCACTGAACCTAGCTATAGCTACGAACAACCTGTGAAGGATCGACTTACTGAACATGGTTAAATCAAGTGGACGAAAATATATCTATAGTGATGGGAGTGCAACTACCGGGCTATAGTGGAGTGTCCCGGTAGTTAACGAATGTTGGTTAAGCTCGGTTAATGAGATTAGTCGGTTAGCCTCGAATCGTTGGAGCCCATGATCTATAGGTCCATTAGGTCCCCCTACTAGCTCATATCGGAATAAAGCCTAGAACAATAAGATAGGATTCTTTGAATTGTTCAAAATCGAGAAAAAGGGCATTTTCGTAAATTGTGTTTGACACAATATTTAATTATGAATTAAATTGGAAAATGAGAGATTATGTTTTTAAAAGTGTTTTAAATGCTATATATGAATTAGGAATCATATATAATTAGATTGCACAAGGTGTCAATGATTAATTAGATTAATCATAACAAATTAATTGGAAATGTTTCTAATTAATTGCCATGAAATCAATTTCAACTTGGAATTGGAATTTGAATTAGAATGCAAGCAAAATCTGATTGAGGATCAAACTTAGTGGATTTAGATGGATTTCCACTCTTGCATGTTGATACAAAGTGGAATACAACACATCCATGCACTTGTTGCATGTGTTGTGACTTCAACACCTAGAATCCACTTTGGCTTGCATTACCACCATGTATCTTGCATCTTGAGGCCTTTCCTTGCATGGACTATCTCTATAAGTAGATGCAAAATCAGATTAAGAGAAAAGAGAGTCATTTCCATATTGTTATGCTGCTGGATTTTGGTCTCAAACTCACTCATCTCCATATATCTCTCTAGTGCTTGAACCTTCAAGCATTCCCTTCCCATTCCCTATCTCTATAGACTCCCACAAGTCGTTCTTGGCCAGGAGAATAGTAGGGAAGACACTAGAGGTGGTCCACACACCGTTCGTGATCAAAGGAATCAAAGGGTGTTGTTGAATCGGTCTCCAAAAAGGTTGGTACAAATTCTGCTCTCTGTTTACGGTATTTGGACAGCATGTTTTCATTTTCTAAAATTGATGTAGTTAAGTGCCTCCGATCCTAAAATTGCTTCCGCGTGTGTTATATGAACACCTTCACTGCAGCAATATAATTCCTCCGACATGGACAAATAATCACCACTTTTAACTTAATTCTAAGAACTTGCCACAACCTAGCTCTATTATCAGACTTATTAAAACACATTTTCAAGGGGTTCATATTTTTGTTTATTTTTATTCTTCAGACTTTAAGCAGCCCTACAGTCATAAGCTCTTAAGCACGGGATGACCCACTTTATGGTGCAGTATACCCTTGCCTCAAACTCATCACCAACTAGGCTAGATACTCATTGCTAAGCTCAAAAATCCTTATTTATCCTATCCCTTGCTCCTCAGAATGGCAACATTTTATGATGAAGCTCACCTAAGTCCTGGGAAACAGAAAAACTGCCAGATTATCATTCATCCTTCAAAACTTTTGCTCCATGAATTTTCTCAGCAAAATTTTCAACAATCAATTTTTTCAGCAAATAAATTTTTCTCATTTTTCATATTTCCTTGGTTATCTTTTGACGCAAAGACAAACTGTGGATATCACAAATGTCCCTGGTTACTCAACAACCTAGCAAATTATTTATCAAAGGAGAGGAATGCTTGAGCAAAACTAGTGGAGTAGCAAAAAGTCCCCCAAACTTGAATTATTCATTGTCCCCAATGAATCATTACAATTTTGAATGACACCCCCAAACTTAAACATTTCTATCTGAATTTTTTTAAACTAAGCACTGGACTAGACCTAAGCTTAAAGTGGATCATATAAGTCAACACTACCTCAAAATCTTCTTGCCGCAGCAACGACCAGGCCAGAAGAAATGCTCAAGCAAAAGGTTTCTGGAGAACAGAATACCTTGATCTAATTAAGCTTAATCAGTCCAAGCTTCAAAAATTCAGAAGAAACTAGTTAAGTTAGAATTACTCAGTGCCATAGAACAGAAACAACTATTGGAAATTTCATTAAAGATAAAAGATAGAAATTACATAAGCAGATATATTTTTCAGAAGCAGAAAATTAAAAAGAAGCAACAAAAAGCAAAAGTAGAAAAAGATGTGGTCAGAATTGCGCGAGCAACAAAAATAATTCATCAAAAAGATTGCGCGCCCAAAATTTCCTTCTTCAATCCTCCTGACCAGGATCTTCTTCTTCATCCCCTTCTCTCTCAACAGGCGGCGGCGGAATCCAAGGGTTCAGCAGGTCATCAGGGAATATGGGTAGAGCCGGATATGGTTTAGAAAAATTTGATTGCAAGGCTACCCTCAACGCGACATCCCTTCTCTTCACATAATTCCAGAAGGTCTGGAATTGCCTCTCGGCAAACTCCATCCTACTGGAATGCATCTGTAGTTGCTCCTGCAATTGATGAATGTCGCACACCAAACCTCCTTGGCATGCCTCTTGTGTCCTCTGAAGCCTAGCCAGGTTCGGTGTGTCGATTATCCCCTTGTCTATTAGAGTTACATCACCATCATTCTCTGGAACCCCTGCCATCTGGCATAACATCGTGATAGTGTTCGGGAAAAACAGTTTCCCTACCTTCTTCCGCCAGCAATCATAAATCTCAGAAGAAATTATTTTGCCCACATCAATACTCATTGAACGAAGAATAGCAAAGGAAAGCAGTACCCGATCTCGAGACACCGTCGAATCGTGAGTCGTTGAAAGTAAGCGCAGCTTGATGAAGCCCATCCATGTATTGGCTTCGCTCTTTAGATAAGCAGCCTGAAATGTGCGCTTTTCTGTTTTCGACAGTCTCCAATGAGCCCCCTCGATGCCAACCTCTCGGATAGCCGCATTTAACTGATCATTTGATGGCGCCACCACCATCTCATTGAAGCATGCGTGCGGAAAGTCCCGGAGGTGGAATAAGGAATTGATCGCTCCTGGGCTCCAGTCAACAGGTACTCCTCGAACGATAGCCTGAAATCCCTCTTGATCATCAATATTTGCATAAAACTCTCGAACAATGTTGGAATTGACCGGCTCCGGCTTTGCACAAAAATGACTCCAGTCATGGTTCGCTATTCCAGTCCTTAAGAACCATGGCAGATCCTCGCCAAAACCTCGTTCAAATAGGAAATCCCTCTTTAGCATCTCAATATACTTTGCTTGAGTAAGGTTGTTGATGAAGCGGTTATACGGCAAACGTGGCTCCTCTGTTTCGATATCTTCAGCCTCAACCGATGCTTCAGCAATGCCTTTGCCCTTGTCTTCCTTCTGCTTGGGCAAAACTTCCTCCTCTGCCTTTTTCTCTGCTTCCTCTCTTGCTTTGTCTTCAGCCTCCTTCTTCTCTTGTTCTTCTCTCTCTGCATTCTCCTTCTCAGAATTCGTTGTCGGAGGTGATGGAGTATCAGCCCGGACCACCTTGACGCGACCGGCTTTCTGCTTCCGACGGCGACGACGGGGTACCTCCAGCATGATAACCTCAACACGAGCCTCTTGCACCTCCTGCTCATTACCTTTTTCTGGCACAACCTCTGTCTGTTTTTCTTGAACTTCTTGCGTATCCTCAACTATCGGGTCAGTCTGTTCAGGGTTTTGTCCTTCAGGGTCCTTCGGATTATCTTCCTCAATTACCTCAGTAGCAATATCTTCCACTACCTTTTGCACAACTTCTTAATCCTCAGCCCTCTACTGTCTTCTCCTTCTTTTAGCTTCCTTTTCCTCCGGCGTTTTCTTTTTCTTTGCTTTCGTTTTCGATGCTTCCGGCGTAACCGGCACCTCTTCTTCCTCATTGTCTCTTTCCTTTCTTCCTCTCGTTTTCGCCATTGGAGACTCAGAGGTGTTTACAGTAAACAGAAGCAAAAAGGAAAAATAACAATGGCAAGAGATGAAAGCGATGAGATGAAGTGGAAAGAACTTACTGAAGGCCTTGAATAAATAGGGTTGCAGCAAAATAAAATCTCAACCGAAAGATTTTGCTCTCATTAATTGAAATTATCGTTTCAAATCGCATGCAATTGATAGAATTAAACCATCAAACAGTAAAATCTGAATTTCAATCGGCCCATGGTAAATGATTATGCTCTGTCTAACGGCTAAACCCTTGGATTGTCCTTGCGCGACACGTGACAGCATCAGATTTCTTCATGCAATTTACCTGCCCACGAAAAATTCAAAATCAAACTGTAAAAATAATTAATCCACAACGAAACCCTTCCTATTCGGATGAAATATTTGATTCGGCCATAAAATTGCCGCAACAACCTTCTGAACAAAGATTACCTCCTAGAAGAATCTTGGATATGGAAAAATTCAAATTCAAATCAAATCAGGAAATTTAAATTAACCGCTTAAATCAAATCAAATCTCTTTTACTTCTATTCGAAGCCAAATAAATCATGAAAAACTTTACCTATAACCTAAACAAAAATTTAAATAACCGAAAATACAAACTGAAATAAAATCTAACTAACTTTAATCGGAATAGATAAAAACTAAACTTGGCAAAAATAATAAAAATACTCAAAAATAAAATCTACTAAATTAAAAATAACAACGAATTAAAATAAATCATGCAAGATTTAAACAAACCAAATCTAAAATAATTCAAATTAAAATCAAACCAAAACAGCGAGAAATAAAATCAAAACAACTAGTGGGAGCTCGAAATATTGCTCTGTGTAATGCTCCCGCAAATATCTCGCTCTCTCAATCATCAACCAGCTTTAGGGAAGGATATTTCGACTGGAACTCCTCTCCCCAATAATGTTTCACACGCTGTCCATTAACTTTGAACACTCTCCCATCTTTTTCATCCTGCAAAGTAATTGCTCCATGGGGAAAAACTTCAATCACAATAAATGGCCCTGACCATTTAGATTTTAGTTTCCTAGGAAACAATTTTAATCTAGAATTGTAAAGCAAAACTCTCTGACCTTTGACAAACTCTTTAGGTTTAATTTTCTTATCATGCCACTGCTTCGTCTTTTCTTTATACATCTTCGAATTTTCATAAGAAAATTGGCGAAATTCTTCCAATTCATTAAGCTGCAACATTCTTATTTCCCCTGCACGACTCAGATCAAAATTTAATTTTTCAAAGCCCAAAACGTTTTATGCTCAAGCTCTAATGGTAAATGACAAGCTTTCCCATAAACTAACCTATAGGGAGACATACCTAAAGGAGTCTTATAGGCTATCCTATAAGCCCAAAGAGCCTCATCTAACTGAAAAGACCAATCTTTCCTAGATGGATGGACTACTTTCTCTAAGATTGATTTGATTTTCCTATTGCTAATTTCAGCTTGACCATTTGCTTGTGGGTGATAAGGGGTAGCTATCCTATGCTTAATCCCATACTTAGCTAAAAGCTTAGTTAGAACATTATTAACAAAATGTGTACCCTCATCACTCACTAGTGCCCTAGGTGTCCCAAATCGCACAAAAATGTGCGATTGAAGAAACCTTGACACTTGGCATCATTCTGATGGCATGCAATGGCCTCCACCCACTTGGACACGTAATCAACTGCCAATAAGATAAAAACATTACCATTAGAAGGGGAAATGGCCCCATAAAATCAATACCCCACACGTCGAATAACTCCATTTCCAAAACGTAAGTTAGAGGCATTTCATCTCTAGGTCCTAAATTTCCTCTCCTTTGGCAAGCATCACATTGCTTGTAGAACCAATGGGCATCCTTGAATAAGGAAGGCCAGAAAAATCCACATGGCAAAGTTCTAATAGTTGTCCTCTGTCCACTGAAATGGCCTCCATACGGCGAAGAGTGACATTGCTCCAGGATTTCCTTTGTTTCATCACCTGAAACACACCTACGAATAATACCATCAGAGCATTGCTTATACATAAATGGCTCATCCCAATAGAAAAATTTTGCATCATGCTTAAACTTTTTCATCTGCCTCCAATCCATGTCAATAGGAATGACCCCTTTCACCAAAAAGTTGGCAATATCAGCATACTAAGGAATATCCTTGACTACCTTTACCTCAACAGCAAAGAGCTGCTCATATGGAAAATAACCTGAAATGGCAGATTGCTTCAGCAAAGATGATGTTGGATCAAGACGAGATAAATGATCTGCAATGACATCCTCCGATCCCTTCTTATCCTTTAGCTCCAAGTCGAATTCCTGCAATAATAAAACACAACGAATTAGTCTAGGCTTAGCATCTTTCTTAGACACTAAATACCTTATTGCTGCATGATCTGTAAAAATCGTGACTTTGGATCCAACCAAATATGGGCGAAACTTCTCAAAAGCAAATACAACCGCTAACAACTCTTTTTCAGTAGTTGTGTAGTTGATTTGTGCCTCATTCAAAACCCTGCTCGCATAATATATAGGATGGATAAATTTGCCCTGCTTTTGCCCCAGCATGGCACCTACTGCAACATCACTTGCATGACACATTACCTCAAATGGTAAATTCCAATTAGGTGCACAAAGAATAGGTGTTGAGATTAAAGCAGTCTTTAAAGTCTCAAAAGCCTTCCTACAATTTGCATTGAAGTAAAAAACATGATCAGTACACAATAAGTTAAAAAGAGGTTTACTAATTTTTTAGAAATCCTTTATGAACCTTCTATAAAATCCAGCATGACCTAAAAAACTCCAAATCCCCTTAACTGAACTCAGTGGTTCTAATCTCTCAATAACCTCAATTTTTGCTCGATCAACCTCTAGACCTTTCTTTGAAATCTTATGACCTAACACTATGCCCTCTTTCACCATGAAGTGGCATTTCTCCTAATTAAGAACTAGATGGGTATCCTCACATCTCTTTAACATCTTCCCTAAATTATCCAAACAACTCTGAAAAGACCCTCCAAAAACTGAAAAATCGTCCATAAATACCTCAACAGTGGACTCAATCATATCAGAAAAAATTGCTAGCATACACCTCTAGAATGTTGCTGGAGCATTGCAAAGGCCAAAAGGCATTCGCCTGAAAGCAAACGTCCCATAAGGGCAGGTGAAAGTGGTTTTTTCCTGATCCTCAAGAGCAATGGTAATCTGGTTATACCAAGAATAACCATCTAAAAAACAGTAGTAGGCCTGACCAGCCAATCTATCCAACATTTGGTCAATAAATGGTAGAAGGAAATGGTCCTTACGGGTGGCTTTCTTGAGCCTCTTGTAATCCATGCAAACCCTCCAGCTAGTTACTGTCCTGGTTGGGATCAATTCATTATCTTTATTAGTTACCATTGTGACACCTCCTTTCTTAGGAACACATTGGACAGGACTTACCCATTTGCTATCTGCAGTTGGATAGATAATCCCTGCATCCAACTATTTAATCACCTCCTTTTTAACAACCTCTTTCATTGCAGGGTTAAGCCTTCTTTGTTGCTCAATACTCCTAAAGGATCCCTCATCTAGAGTAATTTTATGCATACAGAAAGATGGGCTAATTCCCTGAATGTCAGCCAATGTCCAACCTATTGTTTTACGATATTGCTGCAACAACTTTATTAAGGCCTCTTCATGCTCCGGCATTAAATCTGATGCAACAATAATGGGCAACGTCTCACCCTCCCTAAGATACACATACTTTAGATGATCTGACAAGAGCTTCAAATCTAAAGTGGGTGCCTCAATCAGGGATGACTTAATAGGAGGAGCTTTTCTTTCATCCAAATCTAAAGACTCAAAAACATCCTCACACCTAGACACTTCTTTTTCACTTTTTCTCTCTAAAGAACAAACTTCTAAATCCTCTATACTAACCTCTCCATGATCTTCCAAATGCTTGTTTGACAAATCCTGCATTGCTGTCTCAACAATTGTGTTCTCCAGAATCCTAATGAAAGAACAATCTTCCACTTCGTCTGGATACTTCATGGCCTTAAAAACATTAAACTTCACTTCCTCATTATAAACCCTCATTGTTAATTCCCCTTTTTGAACATCTATCAATGCCCTACCAGTAGCCAAAAATGGACGACCAAGAATAATTGGGATATCTTTATCCGCCTCATAATCTAAAATAATAAAATCAACAGGAAATATGAATTTATCTACTTTCCCCAAGACATCCTCAATTTTACCCTCTGGATATGTGATAGACCTATCAGCTAATTGGAGTGTGACTGTGGTAGGCCAAGCTTCACCAATACCTAGCTTTCGATAGACCAAAAGAGGCATAAGGTTAATGCTTGCTCCTAAGTCACAAAGTGCTCTACCTAACTCTTTCCCACCTATTGACACAGGTATAGTAAATGACCCTGGATCCTTAGCCTTGGTTGGTAGCCCATTCTTAAGAATAGCACTACATTCCTCAGTAAGAGATACAGTTTCAAACTCACCTAACCTCTTCTTTTTAGTTAAAATATCCTTAAGAAATTTAGCATAATTAGGCATTTGCTCTATAGCTTCTACTAAAGGGATATTTATATGCAATTGCTTAAGAATCTCTAAAAACTTCTTAAATTAACCGTCCTGATTCTTAGGCCTTTGCCTTTGTGGAAAAGGTAGAGGTGGTACATAAGAATGGGGCGGCACATAAGGTGGTTCCACCTCTGGAACAAAACCAGATGCTCCAACATCATTATTGCTGCCTCCAGCACCCTGACCAGACTCCAACTCTTTCTCAACAACAACATTTTTATCACAATTATTTCCTACATTATGGGGTTTACTAGGCTCTTTTCTCTCTTCTAGTGGCTTACCACTCCTTAGAGTCACTGCCTTTACACGCTCCTTGCCTTCCCTTCTAGTGTGTTCAGTATCTGAAGGAAGTTTCCCTTGATGCCTTGCCTTCAGCTCATTAGCTAGCTGGCCCACTTGCAATTCTAGGGCTCTCATTGAAGCTTGATTACTTTGAATTGCGGCATCTGTACGAGCCATATATTCTTTCATCATTGCCTCAAGAGAACTCTCTGAATTTTGCTGGGTCAAAGCCTACTTATTTTGCTGGGGCAATACCTGCGCTTTAGCAAATCCCGATTGGTTCACCTTTTGTTGTGCTTACACATTACTTCCTTGTCCTCCCCATGCGAAGTTGGGGTGGTTGCGCCAACCTAGATTATAAAAGTTAGAATAAGGGTTATTCCTCTGATTACCTACGAAAAACACAGAAGCTGGATTGTTGGGGCAAAACTCGTAGTTGTGATCTTCACCACAATAGACACAAGCTTCCTCTGCAACTTGGTTCACCACTGCAGCAGGCTCCACAGCTGGCGGCAGCTGATGACTAACCACTGTCACATTTTTAAGAGCGTTAGCTAACATTGCAATATCAGCCCTAATGGTAGACACACCATCCACACTCTTAACTTTTTTATTTGAGCCTCTAACATCCGACCACTGACAACTATTGGTTGATATTCTCTCTAAAATTTCATGAGCTTCATTAAAAGTTTTTCCCAAAAGGGCCCTTCCAGCCGAAGCATCAACCATACCTTGGGTTACCGCGTTTAGCCCATTGTAAAATGTTTCCATTTGGATACAATGAGGTAAAGCATGGTGGGGACACTTTCGCAAAAGTTCCTTAAACCTCTCCCAAGCCTCACTAAAAGTCTCATCTTCAAGTTGCCTAAACCCTACTATTTCACTCCTCAATTTAGCATTCCTAGTTGGTTGAAAATATTTACTAAGGAATTTTTCCGCTAACTCATTCCATGTCCTAATTGATCCTGGAGCAAAAGAATTCAACCACGCCTTTGCTCCGTCTTTAAGAGAATACAGGAACAAAGTTAATCTAAGGGCATCTCTAGACACTCCCTGAATAACAAACGAATCACTAACTCCTAGAAAAGACTTAAGATGTAAATGGGGGTCTTCAGATGACAAACCATGGAACTGACCCACAGTTTGCAACATCTGAAACATTACCGGTTTCATTTCAAATTTGCTGCCTCAATTTGAGGACGTGCAATCCCTGGACTTAGCTCATCAAACATTGGAAAGGCATACGCTCGAATGGCTCTGGCCCTATCATTCGCTACCAAGATAGGATTCTCAGCCTGATTATTTTGCTGTCCATTTTGCTCCAGCGGCGGATTTTGCTGCAGCAAACGTTTCTGCTGAGGGTTCACTGGATCTTCTGGACCCTGCGGGAGATGCGGCACGTAAGCCATTGAATTTTGGTTTCTACGTTGCTCTCTGATAGCGAGCATAGCTAGCTAGTTTTCCCTAATTAATTTAGCTAGTCTTTTATAATTTATTGGCCAAAATGATGCGTTTATGTGTTGAATTTGTAGGAAATAAATATCGGAGCTAATTGCGTGTTCGGGACATGAATAGGGGCTAAAGATCGAAAAAGGATCAAGTTGGAAGAAGTCAAATTCAGCCCAGCCGAGAGCAGCATTGGGACGCTGCTCGCTAAAAAAAAAAGTCATAGCGTCGTGACGCTCTCGGTTTTTCCAAATCAGATTAGGCGGTATCGCGACGCTGTCGACAGATTTTCTATAAATTCATCCTTTTCTTGCACGGCCAAGGGTAGTCCAATTGGTTAGATTTTAGCCCTAATTTCGACTAGAGACCTTTGGTGGGAGCTGAAGCAAGGCCAAGAAGCGGGAATCAAGCGAGAATACGTGGAGATCGTGACGGGGACGTGCCGGTTTCGACGGATTCGAGTTTTCCTTTCTCTTTCCCTTACCTCTTGTAGTTTTTATGGCTTTTCTTGCAATTAGTGTTTGTGGTTTAAAGACTATGAATTTCTAGTTGTTTGTCTTAGGGTTTGATGTAGTTGTTTTAGTTGTTAGATTGATTTTTGGTATGAATGTGTTGTTATTTTATGCATGCAATTTTGTGTAATGCTTTCAATTACTTGATCACTAATTGAATGATGTAAGTGTTGAATCTAACTCGGGAGAGAGGATTTGGCTTAAGACTTACCTTGTTTAATTGCATGACTAGAGTAGAAATTCTAAGTTTGTGATGGGATTTGGAATATCTCTAGAAGTATAACAAGGACTAAACCGAATAATACCTTGCATGTTAATGAACTTAGATAGGGATATCAAGTTAGTTACATGCATGAGAGTCAATTATACTCGGGAGAGGTAATCGTGATAAAAGTTTCCTTGGCTTGTAGAATAATTGCACGATCAATTCATTCTTATCAATCAATCCTCAATCTTAAATAATGAAATCAATTCCCTAAGAGTCTTTCCATTTGAGTCTCCACCCTTTATTTTATGCTTTCTGTTTTTAGATTTATCTTTTTCATTAAGTTTTGCTCCCTAAATAAAATTGGACAAAAGTATTCACGGTACTTAATTTGCTAGAAAACCAATCCAGAGGACGACACTCGTTTTACACGAAAACACTATATTATTACTTGACCCGTACACTTGCGGTAAGCAAATTGCGCATCACTCTCTCCTCTTCTCCTAAATGTCCTTTCAATTTCTGAATCAAGCTCAAACCTTACCCCAGGCGGATCGCTCATGCACCAAACTCACACCTGCAAAAACAAAAGAAACAATCAAAAAGTTCTAGCACCAAACCACTAAAACACATACACAAAACAGATCAAATAAAAACTTATTCAGTCCCCGGCAACGGCGCCAAAAACTTGTCGGGTTTCCAGAGTGACTAAAAATAAGTGAAAATAGACTCTAGAACTCTGTGCAAGTATACACAGTCTGCAGCAAGTAATAAGTATTTATCGAATCCATGGTCTGAATTAGTTCTCACTTTATCTATCGTGTACAACTCTTTAATGGTTTCAAAAGGTGGTTAAATTGATTGGTTTTGATATAATGCTGAAGCAAAAAAAAATGACAGAACGGTAAGTAAACAAATAAGCAGATAGATTGGAAACAGGCGCTGGTCAGGATTTAGTAATTGTTTTAAATGATCATGCTAAACTCTTGCAGTCTTATTAGCGGATTCCTCCCGGAACTTCGAATTTTTTAGAATGTGTTTCAACTCCAATGACGCACTACCGATCAAGCACTAGGCAACTGGCTATCCCTAGCTCAGTCACTGGCGTTCACCAATACACAATGATCTAGTGTGATTAAATGCCACACACTCCCTAAATCATCCCTGAAACTAGGAAGTGATATTCATACCGGCTGCCCAAGCGGACACAAAATATAAATAAGCACAACAAATAATCAAGATGCATCAAATCAACGTATATTGCATAGAGATTAAGCACGACAATTACATTTGTCATAACCAACACCTTAGTGAATTTAGTTCATAGAGCTCATGGCAACACACGTTACAATCTGAGTAAGTGTATCCATAATTACAAAATAATACAAGAAAATACTAATTCCCTTGATCAACTTCGTAATTGATGGTCTTCTTGAAGTCTCCAATCTTCCTCCTTTATTTGGCTCCCAATGATGGAAATGAGAAATGATCTCTTCCCCAAAAGTGGAATGAACTTAACTTGAACGACTCTTCCCTTTTATAGAGTGAAGACACGCTTGAATTGGGTTGACCTAGACATGTGGATGGCTCTCCTTGCTCCTCAAATCCGAGAATAGCTTAACTAACTTCAGCTCATTAAAATGGATAACGAGCTGTGACATGGCAGTTTTGCTCCCTGCTTTGCTGGATCACAGATTTTGCTCCCTCAAGTCGCTCAGCAACATATTCTGCACAAAATAACTTCCAAAGCATCCATTCTTTCAAATGGGTTAATGTTGGGTTTTATGCCCTAAAACTCGTAGATAGTGAATGTAAACAAATTTTATACTTGTATTTAATAAAGTGTTATTTAGTTTCTGCAATAAAATGTTATTGTTTAATATTGCACTATTTGACCCAAAATCCAATAAACTAAGATCCAAGGTTGTTTGCATGTAACTTGAACTAGTATGTGGGGACATACGGGGATCGATGTTCAAGTAACAACCTAAAAGGTCTATAGTACAAGGATAAGGCTGGGTACCTTATCCTGGTGACACTATGGATACGGCCCACTTTGTATTATGATACAAACGCAATGATCCAACGCGTTCATGTGTTTGACATGCGAGTGGGGGTATCCTATGCAATGAGATTGCATAAGACCGGACCGCGAAATAGTTAACCACTAACTGTAAAACCGTTAGTTGGCTTGGTTTCTATTTCACTAGGATGACCTAGACAACTAGGTCTCAATCCTAAGTGGATTATGGACTCCTGTTCACGAGGGGTTGTCCTTTGATTTGTATGGGTGAGAGTGGCCAGCACGCCGACTCAATAAGCCTACCATTTTGGGGACAATACCGAGTGGGGAGCTGGGAACATAATCACACAAGATGGAATTCACTCCTTCCCGACTCTAGGGTAAGTAGAGGTGTGTTCCCTTAAGTGGTGTCTCCGGGACTTAAATAATGGGCCCAACTCTCTCTATGGCACGAGAGGAACTTCTGTTTGCTGGTTGGATCTCAAACAGGTTGTTCATTAGAGGAGCACTGGGGACTTAAGGACAAAGATGTAGACCAGGGGTAAAACGGTAATTTGACCCAGTTGGGATACGAACACACGTGAAGGACTGACTTGTAGTATTGGTCGATATCCGTGGACACAGAAATATTCTGCAGTGAGAAGAGTGCAGCTGTAGGTCTTTAGTGGAGTGACCCACAGTTAACGAATGGAGACTAACTTGGTTAAAGAGTTTAAGTCGATCTGTAGGTCCATTAGGTCCCACTGGTAGCTCGTAAAGTGACTTGAAGCAATTAAATATAAATTGAAAATGTTCAATTTATTTGGGGAATCGAATAATGTATGTTGATGCATTATAATATAAAGTTTATGAAACTTTATAATATAATTTTTGAATTAATTTCAAAAATTAATTCTTGAGAGAAAATATTTGAAAGAGTTCAAATAAATTTTAATATGAATTGGATTCATATTAATTTTAATTTTAATAAAATCCCTAAGATTAAATATATGATATTCAATTGGGTAATTAATTAATTATGGAATTAATTAATCATTTATTAAAATTAGATATTGTTCAGATAATAGATTTGAACTTATTAATAGACCTTTTCCTATTGGGAAAATGTGACCTTTTCCTATTGGGAAAATGTGACCTTTTCCTATTAGGAAAAGGTCTTGGCCTTTACCTATATATAGGACCCCTGGGGTGGGGTGAAAGACATCTCATTGTCTCTCCTTCTCTCAGAGATCTCTCCCAAAAGACTCCCACAAGTCTCCTGCTTCAAGAAGTCTTAGAGATATACCGATGTAGCCGATAGGTGGTGTTCGCACAAGAGGGTTGCTGCGTTTTCAATCTTATTGGCAAGAAAAAGGGAATTGATCAAGGCTTTCTACAAAAGTAAGTTTTCTATGAAATCCTTGATCACTAGAATAAATCTAGTTGATCTTTTAGCATGTTTATAGCCTATGTACAGCCCATTAAATATAGATTTATTGCTGTAATATTTTGCAAATTGTATTGGTATTTCAATTAGTATCTAAGACTCTGAGTAGGTTCGGTAATACTTTCCGCTGCGTGGGGCTTTTATCCCTTCAGTTAAAATATATAATATTCATATAAAAGCAACCCTATTTAACATTAATGACACACAAATCACAATAAAACTAAGACCTAAATAACTCCCTTTTGGAGAGTGATCACCGGGGAATTTGTAATTTTTTTTTTCATTAATATTGAGAATTAAGTGTTTGATTTTAATTTAGAAATTTATTTTCTGCATATTAATTTTTTTTTAAGTTTAAAAAGTTGTGAAAAAAAAATTTGGAGTTATAAGGTGGATAATTTGTTTCTTGAGAATTAATCATGGCAGATCAAGACAAAGCAATTTGAGATTATTTCTTGCCTGAATTTCCATTGAATTACTCTGGAATAGCTTATGAGCCGATCGTTGCTAATAATTTTGAGCTCAAGGCTAGTCTCATTCAAATGGTAAGAGAAAGTGCTTTCAAAGGCTATCTATCAGAGGATCCACACAATCACCTGAGATCATTTTTGGATATCTGTGGAACGGTAAAGATAGGAGGAGTAAGCCCTAACGCTATTCATTTACAGTTGTTTCCATTTTCTTTACAAGATAGGACTAGAGATTGGTTAGACTCGTTAACCTCAAATAGCATCCTTAGTTGGAATGATTTGGTTAAAGCTTTCCTTACAAAATTTTTCCCATTAGCTAAAATTACCAAGCTTAGGACTGAAATTGGAATGTTTAAACAATTATAAGAAGAGCAACTGTATGAACCCTAGTAGAAGAGTTGACCTTGACAAGGTACCAATGGCAGTCTGAGCAACCAGAGTCCAAACCTAAGGAGAAACCATGTGAGAATGATGAGATGAGTGCTTTAAAATTGCAAGTAAAAGCTCTAACCAAGGATCTAAACAAGCTCACAGGATCAGAAATTCCAATTTTACCTAAAGTTGAAGTAAAAGTGGAGCCTAAACCTTAGGAAATAATTCAAGAAAAGAAAAACCCTTTGGAAGAAATGTTAGAAAACTTCATAAATGAAACTAGGAATTTGACTGAAAATGTTCAAGGAGCAGTATCAACAATGCAAGCTAGGGTGGAAAAACAAGATATTTTCATTAGTAAGATGGAAGCAAAAATAGATCAGATGACAATATTCATGAAGGAGATCCAGTAAGGAAAATTATCTAATGTCTTCGCCATGGACCCACAAGAGCAATGTCCTGCCATATCTCTCAGAAGTGGGAAACAATTGAAAGAAGTTGAAAGAAAAGAAGAAACAAAGCCCAACACTAGGAAGATAGTGGACGAGGATGATGATCAGAACATTATAGAGGAAGAAACAGCACCACCAGTGCCAGATAAGTCTTCTGACTTGATTCCCTTAGTTCTTAATCAGATTCCTTACCCTCAAAGGTTTCAAAAGAAAAAGTTGGATGCTGAGTTTTCTAAATTTCTTGATATTTTTAAAAAGCTCCATATTAACATTCCTTTTGTTAATGCTTTGGAACAGATGCCACACTATGCCAAGTTTATGAAGGAAATCTTATCAAGGAAAAGGAAGTTTGAAAATCATGAGACGGTGAATATGACTGCCGAGTGTAGTGCCATAATTCAGAAACATCTACCACCGAAATTGAAAGATCCAGGGAGTTTCACTCTTCCTTGTACTGTTGGTAGTTTGTTTATTAAAAAAGCTTTGTGTGACTTAGGGGCAAGTATTAACCTAATGCCTTTCAGTGTTTACAGGAAACTTGGTTTGGGGGAATTGAAGTCAACCACAATTGCTCTGCAATTGGCAGATCGTTCGATTACATACCCTAAAGGTGTGTTAGAGGATGTTCTGGTTAACGTCGACAAATTCATATTCCCTGTAGACTTTGTAGTGTTAGACATGGAAGAAGACCCCGAAGTCCCAATCATTCTTGGAAGACCATTTTTGGCAACCACTCACGCACTGATAGAGGTACAAAAAGGAACCGTGACTCTCAGAGTAGAAGACGACGAGGTAGTATTCAACCTTTTTAACTCATTAAAACACCCAGAGAAGGTTAGTTCTTGCTTTGCAATTGATTTGGTTGACACTATTATCGATGCATGTGTAGAGTCAGAGTCTCCTGTAGATCATTATGAAATAAGCATGCCTGATGTGTTTGGAGATGAATTGATAGATGTTAATCAGGAGAGTGCTTTTATTGATAATGAAATTGATAAATCTTTAGGAAGGGAGGAAAAATTATCATTAGATATTTGTGCTCAAGTTGATACACCTTCCCCTGAATTGAAACAACTGCCTGCTCACCTACGTTATGCTTTCTTAGGAGAATCTTCTACTTTTCCTATTATCATTTCTACTGATTTAAATAAAGTAGAAGAGAAAAAATTGTTGGATGTTTTGAAAAAGCATAAATCTGCCTTAGGTTGGTCTATTAGTGATATTAAGGGTATTAGTCTTCTATTGTAATTCACAAAATTTTAATGGAAGATACCTTTAATCCCACAGTAGAACACCAAAGAAGATTAAATCCAGCAATGAAGGAAGTGGTAAAAGTCAAGGTGTTAAAATTGTTAAATGCATGAATAATATATGCTATATCTGACAGCCCTTGGGTAGTCCTGTTCAAGTAGTGCCTAAGAAAGGGGGGATGACTGTGATTAAAAATGAGAAAAATGAGTCGTTATCTACTAGGACAGTCACTGGTTGGCGTGTGTGTATTGATTATAGGAAGTTAAATAAAGCCACTAGAAAAGATCACTTCCCTCTCCCTTTTATTGACCAAATGCTTGATAGGCTAGCTGGGTATCCATATTATTGTTTTCTGGATGGTTATTCGGTCTATAATCAAATTGCGATTGTGCCTGAGGACCAGGAGAAAACAACATTCACGTGTCCTTATGGTACTTATGCTTTCCGGCATATGCCATTTGGACTGTGTAATGCCCCAACCACCTTTCAGCATTGTATGATGGCCATTTTTTCAGACTTTGTAGAAGAGATTATGGAGGTTTTTATGGATGATTTTTCTGTTTTCGGTTCATTATTTGATAACTATTTGCATAATCTCTCTCGTGTTTTACAAAGATGCCAAGAGACTAACCTTGTTCTAAACTGGGAAAAATGTCATTTTATGGTAAAAGAGGGTATAGTTTTAGGCCACAAGGTGTCTGAAAAAGGTTTGGAGGTGGATAGAGCAAAAAATTCAGCCATAGAACAACTTCCTCCACCTATTAATGTTAAGGGAGTTCGTAGTTTCTTAGGTCACGCAGGGTTTTATAGGCGTTTCATAAAAGATTTTTCAAAAATAGCTAAACCCTTGTGTAATTTGCTTGAAAAGGATGCTCCTTTTCTGTTTTCTAAAGAATGTTTGCTAGCATTTGAATTACTAAAAGAAAAGTTGATTTCTGCCCCTATCATTGTTGTGCCAGATTGGAGTCAACCCTTTGAGATTATGTGTGATACTAGTGATTATGCTTTAGGAGCTGTTTTAGGGCAATGTCGAGATAAGTTCTTTAGGGCTATATATTATGCAAGTAGGACTCTAGATAGTGCTCAGCAGAATTACACCACTACAAAAAAAGAGATGCTTGCTGTTGTGTTTGCTTTTGATAAATTTAGGCCCTATTTGCTTGGTACAAAGGTTAGAGTGCACATTGACCACGTTGCTATTCGATATTTGAGTAGTAAGAAGGATTCCAAACCCAGACTTATAAGATGGATTCTTTTATTGCAAGAGTTTGATTATGAGATCAAGGATATAAAAGGTTGTGAGAACGTGGTTGCAAACCACTTGTCAAGAATAGAGCATGAAAAGAATGTCGCAACCTTCCCTATTAAAGAAGCTTTTCCTGATGAAAGATTATATTCAGTTAAAACTTCTTTTCCTTAGTACTCTGATTTTGTTAATTTTCTTGCAGGAAAAGAAATGTCACCTGACTTAAATGCTCAGAAAAGAAAGAAGTTTCTCCATGATGTGAAATCCTACCTGTGGAATGACCCATTTCTCTTTAAGGTATGTTCTGATCAAATCATTCGAAGGTGCATTCCAGCAGAGGAAGTAGGTAAGATGATACATGATTGCCATGCCTCTCCTTATGGTGGTCATTTTGGACCAACTCGTACTGCAGCAAAGGTACTTCAATCAGGTTTTTATTGGCCTACTTTATTTAAAGAATGCTATACCTTTGTAAAAACATGCGATAGATGCCAGAGGACCTAGACGCCATGAAATGCCCAAACCCCTATTCTTGAAGTTGAACTTTTTGATGTGTGGGGCATAGATTTTATGGGCCCTTTTCCCTCTTCCAATGGATACTCGTACATCTTAGTTGCTGTTGATTATGTATCTAAATGGGTAGAGGCAATAGCTACTAAAACTAATGATGCACGTGTTGTTTTGCGTTTTCTGCACAAAAACATTTTCACTAGATTCGGCACACCACGAGCTATAATTAGTGATGAGGGGTCCCATTTTTGTAATAAATTGTTTGAGGCATTACTTAGAAAATATGGTGTCAAGCATAAGACTTCTCTTGCTTATCATCCCCAAACTAACGGTCAAGTTGAGATTTCTAATAGGGAGATTAAGCAAATTCTGGAGAAAACAGTTCGCATCAACAGGAAGGACTGGGCATTCAAGTTGGACGATGCTTTGTGGGCCTATCGGACAGCTTTCAAAACTCCGATCGGTACATCCTCGTATCGACTGGTGTATGGTAAGGCTTGTCATCTGCCTGTGGAGCTCGAGCACAAGGCATACTGGGCTATCAAGAAGTTGAACTTTGACGCAGAGAAGGCTGGGGAACATCGGCTTCTGCAGCTCAACGAATTAGAAGAATTTAGAAGCCAGACGTATGAAAACGCTAAGCTTTACAAGGAAAGAACGGCAAGATGGCATGATCGTTTAGTTCAAAAACGTTCTTTTGAGCCATGGCAGCAGGTTCTTCTTTTCAATTCTCGTCTGCGATTGTTCCCAGGAAAATTAAAGTCACGATGGTCGGGCCCATTCATGATCAAGGAGGTGTCCCCGTATGGTTCAATTGAGCTGATGGATAGCAGCGGGTTAACTTTTAAAGTCAATGCTCAGCGTGTGAAGTGATGCGCAATTTGCTAACCGCAAGTGTACGGGTCAAGTAATAATATAGTGTTTTCGTGATAAAACGAGTGTCGTCCTCTGGATTGGTTTTCTAGCAAATTAAGTACCGTGAATACTTTTGTCCAATTTTATTTAGGGAGCAAAACTTCATGAAAAAGATAAATCTAAAGACAAAAAGCATAAAATAAAGGGTGGAGACTCAAATGGAAAGACTCTTAGGGAATTGATTTCGTTGATTAAGATTGAGGATTGATTAATAGGAATGTATTGACCGTGCAATTATTCTACAAGCCAAGGAAACATTTATCACGATTACCTCTCCCGAGTATAATTGATTCTCATGCATATAACTAACTTGATATCCCTATCTAAGTTCATTAACATGCAAGGCATTATTCTGTTCGGTCCTTGTTATACTTCTAGAGATATTCTAAATCCCGTCACAAACTTGGAATTTCTACTCTAGTCATGCAATTGAACAAAGTAATTGAAAGCATTACACATAAATGCATGCATAGAATAAGAACACATTCATACCCAAAATTCAATCCAACAATTTAAACAACTACATCAAACCCTAAGACAAACAACTAGCAATTCATAGTCTTTAAACCACAAACACTAATTGAAAGAAAAGCCATAAAAACTACAAGAGTTAAGGGAAAGAGAAAGGAAAACTCGAATCCGCCGACACCGCACGTCCCCGTCACGATCTCCACGTCTTCTCCCTTGATTCCCGCTCCTTGGCCTTGCTTTAGCTCCCACCAAAGGTCTCTAGTCGAAATTAGGGCTAAAATCTAACCAATTGGACTCCCCCTTGGCCGTAGCATGAAAAGATGAATTTATAGAAAATCTGGCGACAGCGTCGAGACGCTGTCGCGATACCGCATTTTTGGAAATTTTCCTATAGCGTCGCGACGCTATGAATTTTTTTTTTTTTTTTTTTTTTTTTTTTAGATTTGAACTCCATTTGACTCCAATTGCTGAATTAAGCTTCAAACACATACTGCCTACAAATAAAACATAAAAATGCATAAATTTGGGCAAATAATTGTAAAAGACTAGCTTAATTAATCAGAGAAAAATAGCTAGCTATGCTCGCTATCAAATACCCCCAAACTTAAGCTTATGCTAGTCCTCGAGCAAACTAAAAATCAAGCATACAGTGGAAGAATGGATGCAACAAACATGACTCAATCCTCAAGGCTCAAAAGTCAATAGTCAAGCAATCAAGAGACATGCACATAAAGACCAATGAGGGAGACAAATCAAAAGTTTTCCAAAATTAACTTGCACAAGCGAGATCTAACTCAACTAGATCAGACTCTACTAGCCCGGGATTGGATTATTAAACTCTCAACTCATCTTCCCTCTACACTGGCACTAAGGATTCACTAACGAGTCAATGGAACAAATTAGTTTGTTTTCATCCATACTTAGGTGCTTATAATTGAAAATTTAATCAAGCATTTATATGTGGCACTAGCTTTCACACACCTATTGTAGGGACCCTTAACCTGAGTTTTCTCTGGTTGGCCTAACTGATCACAACAGGGGTAGCTCTTTTTGCCTAAATCTTTATTACTCATTGCTTTCATGATCATGATAAGCATGTATTCTTTTATTTCCTCCTAAGCAAGATCAAACATGCTAATTTGCAAAAAAAATTAACCCTTTAGCTCTTCCCTACACCTATCGAGGTGACAACAAGTATATGAACCTAATAATTCGCTCCTAAGCATTCAAATCCAAATCTAGCCAAGACAAATATTCTACTCATGCAAGACATCTCCTAGAAAAAGTTTAAAAAGTCTCCCTTTTTGGGCACTCATGCTTACACTCATCGAAAGCTTGAAAATTGACAAGAAAGCCTATCCTAGGAAATCATAGTCATGCAAAAATAGCATCCAGAAAACAACCATATGCTCAATTCAAAGAAAGCTCAAAACTATAGCCCGAACTCAGATGCTCAAGGGCTCCACAAACATGCTATTCCACCCCCAAACTTAAAACATGCATTGTCCTCAATGTATAAATCAATAAAGCATACATAAGCATGAGAACAAGAAAAGAATGGAAGGGGTGAACAATACTGCCCTGGAATGATGACCTTTTCATAAATGCTTGGCAAAGGCGAGAACACGGGAACACCTACAAAACAAAAACAACAAAAAGATCAAAGACATAAAAGAGAAAAAACAAACTAACTTGGGTTGCCTCCCATAAGCGCTTGTTTAACGTCTTTAGCTCGACGTGCTCGTGCAGTCTGTCAAGGCACATAAAAATTCTCGTATTTCTTTGGACCCTTCTTTCTTGAATCGATAACACCAACGATCGCTAGCAAACTTACTAGCTTCTCATGGGCCCCTGAAATAGGATTATTTTTTGAATTTTTGAACAAAATAAGCATAAAAGGAGAAATATCAAAATAAAGAGACTCTGACTCTATAACTGACTCGTGAGAATAGAAAAAAGAACAATCAAAATCTACAAAGGATGAAGAAGATAAAACAGGCGAAAGCTTTTCAACCTCAAACTCTACCTCCTGAACTTCCTCTGTCACTGCAAGCTCATTTTCTTTTTCTTCCTCACAAACATGCTCTTGATAGGTGCTACAACTCT
This sequence comes from Luffa aegyptiaca, assembly GCA_017139565.1. NCBI lineage: Eukaryota > Viridiplantae > Streptophyta > Magnoliopsida > Cucurbitales > Cucurbitaceae > Luffa > Luffa aegyptiaca. The sequence continues at coordinate 40,898,655 of CM029403.1, forward strand.
CCAATTCTTCCCCACTATTCATGCAACTCACCCCTAAATGCTCAACCATAGCAAAATCGAAAGAATTATGCTCCTGGATAGGTGCCAATGAATCATCGGCCACATGACTCACTAGACATCCTATGGAAGTGGATCCCACCTCACTAACTTCCTTTGGGGTCTGAAGTCCTTTTATAATTTCATCAAATTTTAGACTCCTCGCTCTAGACTCCTCAATATAATTTTGAATTATGCTTTCTAAGGAAGAATTTTCTTTTAAAGGGGTAAAACTTGAAGATGAAAAATTGGAATATGGTGTTGAATAAAAAGCCATTCAATTAAAGCATCAATGATAATTAGGCTTCCAATCAAATAATAACCCAACAAGAACAAAGGACTAAGACTCAAACAAAAAAGGAAAGAAAGAAAAAAATAAATAAAAAAAAAACAAAAGCAAATAAGGGAAAGACAAATAAGGGAAAAAAATCAAACAAGTAAGGAAAGAACTAAAATAGGAAACTAACAAATATGGAAAGAAAACAAATAAGGAAAAAGAAAAGCAATCTATCTACAAAATAAAAATAAGGAATGCAAAAACAAATATGGCAAAAACAAATAAGGAAACTAGCAAATAAGGAAAAACTATACTAAAAAGGAAAAAACTAAAAAGAAAAATTCTATCTATGGAAAACTCAAACAAATATGGAAAAATCTAAATATGGAAAACAAACCAACAAAGGAAAAAAATGCAATCTACCTAAAAACAAAACTAACAAAAATAACAAAAAATAAAATACACCCTAAACTAAGACCGAACAATTTTTCCACAATATTAATTTAACTAAATATACCAATCCCCGGCAACGGCGCCAAAAACTTGATGCGCAATTTGCTAACCGCAAGTGTACGGGTCAAGTAATAATATAGTGTTTTCGTGATAAAACGAGTGTCGTCCTCTGGATTGGTTTTCTAGCAAATTAAGTACCGTGAATACTTTTGTCCAATTTTATTTAGGGAGCAAAACTTCATGAAAAAGATAAATCTAAAGACAAAAAGCATAAAATAAAGGGTGGAGACTCAAATGGAAAGACTCTTAGGGAATTGATTTCGTTGATTAAGATTGAGGATTGATTAATAGGAATGTATTGACCGTGCAATTATTCTACAAGCCAAGGAAACATTTATCACGATTACCTCTCCCGAGTATAATTGATTCTCATGCATATAACTAACTTGATATCCCTATCTAAGTTCATTAACATGCAAGGCATTATTCTGTTCGGTCCTTGTTATACTTCTAGAGATATTCTAAATCCCGTCACAAACTTGGAATTTCTACTCTAGTCATGCAATTGAACAAAGTAATTGAAAGCATTACACATAAATGCATGCATAGAATAAGAACACATTCATACCCAAAATTCAATCCAACAATTTAAACAACTACATCAAACCCTAAGACAAACAACTAGCAATTCATAGTCTTTAAACCACAAACACTAATTGAAAGAAAAGCCATAAAAACTACAAGAGTTAAGGGAAAGAGAAAGGAAAACTCGAATCCGCCGACACCGCACGTCCCCGTCACGATCTCCACGTCTTCTCCCTTGATTCCCGCTCCTTGGCCTTGCTTTAGCTCCCACCAAAGGTCTCTAGTCGAAATTAGGGCTAAAATCTAACCAATTGGACTCCCCCTTGGCCGTAGCATGAAAAGATGAATTTATAGAAAATCTGGCGACAGCGTCGAGACGCTGTCGCGATACCGCATTTTTGGAAATTTTCCTATAGCGTCGCGACGCTATGAATTTTTTTTTTTTTTTTTTTTTTTTTTTTTTAGATTTGAACTCCATTTGACTCCAATTGCTGAATTAAGCTTCAAACACATACTGCCTACAAATAAAACATAAAAATGCATAAATTTGGGCAAATAATTGTAAAAGACTAGCTTAATTAATCAGAGAAAAATAGCTAGCTATGCTCGCTATCAAATACCCCCAAACTTAAGCTTTTGCTAGTCCTCGAGCAAACTAAAAATCAAGCATACAGTGGAAGAATGGATGCAACAAACATGACTCAATCCTCAAGGCTCAAAAGTCAATAGTCAAGCAATCAAGAGACATGCACATAAAGACCAATGAGGGAGACAAATCAAAAGTTTTCCAAAATTAACTTGCACAAGCGAGATCTAACTCAACTAGATCAGACTCTACTAGCCCGGGATTGGATTATTAAACTCTCAACTCATCTTCCCTCTACACTGGCACTAAGGATTCACTAACGAGTCAATGGAACAAATTAGTTTGTTTTCATCCATACTTAGGTGCTTATAATTGAAAATTTAATCAAGCATTTATATGTGGCACTAGCTTTCACACACCTATTGTAGGGACCCTTAACCTGAGTTTTCTCTGGTTGGCCTAACTGATCACAACAGGGGTAGCTCTTTTTGCCTAAATCTTTATTACTCATTGCTTTCATGATCATGATAAGCATGTATTCTTTTATTTCCTCCTAAGCAAGATCAAACATGCTAATTTGCAAAAAAAATTAACCCTTTAGCTCTTCCCTACACCTATCGAGGTGACAACAAGTATATGAACCTAATAATTCGCTCCTAAGCATTCAAATCCAAATCTAGCCAAGACAAATATTCTACTCATGCAAGACATCTCCTAGAAAAAGTTTAAAAAGTCTCCCTTTTTGGGCACTCATGCTTACACTCATCGAAAGCTTGAAAATTGACAAGAAAGCCTATCCTAGGAAATCATAGTCATGCAAAAATAGCATCCAGAAAACAACCATATGCTCAATTCAAAGAAAGCTCAAAACTATAGCCCGAACTCAGATGCTCAAGGGCTCCACAAACATGCTATTCCACCCCCAAACTTAAAACATGCATTGTCCTCAATGTATAAATCAATAAAGCATACATAAGCATGAGAACAAGAAAAGAATGGAAGGGGTGAACAATACTGCCCTGGAATGATGACCTTTTCATAAATGCTTGGCAAAGGCGAGAACACGGGAACACCTACAAAACAAAAACAACAAAAAGATCAAAGACATAAAAGAGAAAAAACAAACTAACTTGGGTTGCCTCCCATAAGCGCTTGTTTAACGTCTTTAGCTCGACGTGCTCGTGCAGTCTGTCAAGGCACATAAAAATTCTCGTATTTCTTTGGACCCTTCTTTCTTGAATCGATAACACCAACGATCGCTAGCAAACTTACTAGCTTCTCATGGGCCCCTGAAATAGGATTATTTTTTGAATTTTTGAACAAAATAAGCATAAAAGGAGAAATATCAAAATAAAGAGACTCTGACTCTATAACTGACTCGTGAGAATAGAAAAAAGAACAATCAAAATCTACAAAGGATGAAGAAGATAAAACAGGCGAAAGCTTTTCAACCTCAAACTCTACCTCCTGAACTTCCTCTGTCACTGCAAGCTCATTTTCTTTTTCTTCCTCACAAACATGCTCTTGATAGGTGCTACAACTCTCCAATTCTTCCCCACTATTCATGCAACTCACCCCTAAATGCTCAACCATAGCAAAATCGAAAGAATTATGCTCCTGGATAGGTGCCAATGAATCATCGGCCACATGACTCACTAGACATCCTATGGAAGTGGATCCCACCTCACTAACTTCCTTTGGGGTCTGAAGTCCTTTTATAATTTCATCAAATTTTAGACTCCTCGCTCTAGACTCCTCAATATAATTTTGAATTATGCTTTCTAAGGAAGAATTTTCTTTTAAAGGGGTAAAACTTGAAGATGAAAAATTGGAATATGGTGTTGAATAAAAAGCCATTCAATTAAAGCATCAATGATAATTAGGCTTCCAATCAAATAATAACCCAACAAGAACAAAGGACTAAGACTCAAACAAAAAAGGAAAGAAAGAAAAAAATAAATAAAAAAAAAACAAAAGCAAATAAGGGAAAGACAAATAAGGGAAAAAAATCAAACAAGTAAGGAAAGAACTAAAATAGGAAACTAACAAATATGGAAAGAAAACAAATAAGGAAAAAGAAAAGCAATCTATCTACAAAATAAAAATAAGGAATGCAAAAACAAATATGGCAAAAACAAATAAGGAAACTAGCAAATAAGGAAAAACTATACTAAAAAGGAAAAAACTAAAAAGAAAAATTCTATCTATGGAAAACTCAAACAAATATGGAAAAATCTAAATATGGAAAACAAACCAACAAAGGAAAAAAATGCAATCTACCTAAAAACAAAACTAACAAAAATAACAAAAAATAAAATACACCCTAAACTAAGACCGAACAATTTTTCCACAATATTAATTTAACTAAATATACCAATCCCCGGCAACGGCGCCAAAAACTTGATGCGCAATTTGCTAACCGCAAGTGTACGGGTCAAGTAATAATATAGTGTTTTCGTGATAAAACGAGTGTCGTCCTCTGGATTGGTTTTCTAGCAAATTAAGTACCGTGAATACTTTTGTCCAATTTTATTTAGGGAGCAAAACTTCATGAAAAAGATAAATCTAAAGACAAAAAGCATAAAATAAAGGGTGGAGACTCAAATGGAAAGACTCTTAGGGAATTGATTTCGTTGATTAAGATTGAGGATTGATTAATAGGAATGTATTGACCGTGCAATTATTCTACAAGCCAAGGAAACATTTATCACGATTACCTCTCCCGAGTATAATTGATTCTCATGCATATAACTAACTTGATATCCCTATCTAAGTTCATTAACATGCAAGGCATTATTCTGTTCGGTCCTTGTTATACTTCTAGAGATATTCTAAATCCCGTCACAAACTTAGAATTTCTACTCTAGTCATGCAATTGAACAAAGCAAGTCTTAGGCCAAATCCTCTCTCCCGAGTTAGATTCAACACTTAAATCATTCAATTAGTGATCAAGTAATTGAAAGCATTACACATAAAATTGCATGCATAGAATAAGAACACATTCATACCCAAAATTCAATCCAACAATTTAAACAACTACATCAAACCCTAAGACAAACAACTAGCAATTCATAGTCTTTAAACCACAAACACTAATTGAAAGAAAAGCCATAAAAACTACAAGAGTTAAGGGAAAGAGAAAGGAAAACTCGAATCCGCCGACACCGCACGTCCCCGTCACGATCTCCACGTCTTCTCCCTTGATTCCCGCTCCTTGGCCTTGCTTTAGCTCCCACCAAAGGTCTCTAGTCGAAATTAGGGCTAAAATCTAACCAATTGGACTCCCCCTTGGCCGTAGCATGAAAAGATGAATTTATAGAAAATCTGGCGACAGCGTCGAGACGCTGTCGCGATACCGCATTTTTGGAAATTTTCCTATCGCGTCGCGACGCTATGAATTTTTTTTTTTTTTTTTTTTTTTTTTTTTTTTTAGATTTGAAGACTCCATTTGACTCCAATTGCTGAATTAAGCTTCAAACACATACTTCCTACAAATAAAACATAAAAATGCATAAATTTGGGCAAATAATTGTAAAAGACTAGCTTAATTAATCAGAGAAAAATAGCTAGCTATGCTCGCTATCATGAAGCACTATTGTGGATTCGAAGAGCGGAAGGTCGAAAAAATGATTTTGACGGATCCAGGGTGACCGAGCCCCGTCTAACTCAGGACGTTAAACAAGCGCTTCTTGGGAGGCAACCCAAGTGTTTAAAGGTTTTAGATTTCAATTTAGTTTTTGTGTGTTGATCCTAATCCTCCCGTGTGATCGATCCTTGTGCAGGAAGCTCGTGAATTCATGCCTAGCTTCTCATTCTCTCCTCGGACGACAATTCAAGACGTTTCCGATTCTCTCGCTTTTTCAGGGCAGTATCGATCTCTCTTTATCTGATTTAATGTTCATACATTGGGGACGATGTATATTTTAAGTTTGGGGGGGAGATTTGCTCTGCTTAGGTTTTGCTTTAGTAATGCTATGATGATCTAATGCATGTTGATGATAATGACGTCTGATGATTTGCTTTTAGCCATGAGTCTCTCTTGTTGTGACAAATATAAAAGCAGAAAGCATGTCTAAATTCAAGAAATTTTTTTTTTCTTTGATTCAAGAAATTTTTTTTTCTTTGATTCCCTTGCAAAGTATGACGATTCACTTGTTTTATTATGATTTTGAAAGCCTAGATGAAAGTTATATGCTTTAGAAGTTCGTTGTCACTCCGGTAGGTGTAAAGTTTGTCTAGATAGCTTTCTTGCGTAATAGTAAGTAATACTGAGCTTTGGGAAAAAGATATGCTTTGATTTGCCCAAAAAAAAAAAACTAGCTTTCTGTGTGAAAAGATAAGTCAGCTTGCAATATGCTTAAAAATCTAAGGCAAAAAGAGCTACATCTACTGTGATCAGTTAGGCCATCCAAGAATAAAATTTGGGATATGGGTCCCTGCAGGAGATGTGTGAAAGCTAGTGCCTGTAAAAAAACAATGCAAGTTTGGGGGACACCCCAAGAATAATGGGCACCTCAGTTAGGTAGTGCTTACTAGATAAGTGAGATGGCTAAAAGGGCGAGCTTTAGTGCCAGTGTAGAGGGAAGATGAATGGAGGAGTGTGTAAATGATTCCAGGCTAGTAAAAATTGTGATAAAGCAGATGATGATTCGTTTTTGCAAGGGAGGATAGGATTAAATTTTTAAACATCTTGATGGTTGACTGTGCTTGCTTATGTGTTTCAATAGTTTGCATTCATGGCTAGAAGCATTGAGGATAGAGTTGTTAGCATGCAAGTTATGATTCATATGCATTACTTTATTTTGCTCGGGACTAGCAAAACTTTAAGTTTGGGGGTATTTGATAGCATGCAAATATGCTATCTTTTTCCTATATATTTTGGCTAGTTTTATGCGTTAATTGTGAGCTTTAATGTCTTTTTATGTTGATTTTGTAGAAAACCGAGTTCGAGATGCAAAACCAAGAATTTTACTAATTTTTGGATCAAAAAGAAGTCTTTCGACCATAAAAAGAGAAAAGAAAAGAGGACATTTGAAGTGGAGACCCAAAAGCCCAAAAGAAATGAAGATGGAGGGCCAAATCCGCGTGTTTAGCTTCTAGAAGGCCTAGCGTCGCGACGCTAAGGCTAAAGCGTCTCGACGCTTGGTAAGCTCCGAAGAAAATTCCTGAATCGCGACAGCGTCGCGACGCTGTCCGTGTAGCATTGCGACGCTGCACCAACTTGAGCGGCAAGAAATGGGTGACGTCACAGCGTCGCGACGCTGTCGACTTGTTCAGCAAGAAAAGTTGCGGATCTTCTCCTATAAATAGCCCCTTTCCCAATGGTTCAAATCATCCCATTTTGGGGAGTTCTCCCCTAGCTCAATAGAGAGAAAAAGTGAGAAGAATTGTGAGGAAAAAGGTGGAATTGATCAAGATTCCAAGGCTTGGGATTCGAGATGATCGTGACGGGAGCTTGGGATCAACACAATGGTTATTTATTCCTTATGTCTTTGTAATTCCTTATTATAGATTGAGTTAGAACCATGTATCAAGATTATTGGGCCAAAATTATTCCCATTTGTGAGTAGATCTTGAGACTTAGGGTCGTTAACTTAGTTAATTGGATATTGTAGCTTAATTTCTTGGATATTGTAACGAAATTCTTCTTATTTCATCTATGCAATTCATGCTTAATGCTTTTAATCCCTTGATCACGGATTGATTGTTATGTTGGTCTAAATGGATACTCGACAGAGAGAAGTTAGATTAGATCCAAATGGCATGGCTAACGATTGCTTGGAACACGAGAGTGAAAGAGAATTGTTAGAAATTGATAATGAAGTTGCTTAATGCCATACTATGATTAACTAAGGAAATGGGCACATAAATTAGTTATGTTAGTATGAGATGTGGAGGAACTTGAAAGAGAAATCCGCATAAAATTACTTCTAGATTTATGAAATTGAAGTTTAGTAGTTACATGCATCCATTTAATTGAGCTACATATCCAAAAAGCTAATTAACACCCTAGGTCAAGTCCCCTTAATAGGATATTTCCATTTAATTGCATGATTTCTTTAGTTTCTTGTTTGTTCTTTATTCATTAAAGTTGAAATTCTAAATAAAATTAAACATGACGATTCTTGGTAATTAATGGAATCAATTCAAAATCCCTGAGGATTCGATACTCGCTATACCTACCGTTTTATATTACTTGGGCAACCGTACACTTGCGGTATAGTGCAACAGTGAGCTGCTGTTTTGAGTTCTTTTGGGTAAAGTTTGTGTTGAATTTTTTGAAACTTATAACGTGTTGGTGCTAGGAGAATGTTAAAGTTCCATTCTGCTCTATTCCATATTTTTGTGCACTCTTGTTAGCTGGTTTGTTGTTGTTGGGTGCTGATAAATTGTGTTTGTGATGGAACGGGCGATAAGTGTTAAAGTGGTGGATTGTGTTAAGTTAAGTTTTTAGAGGATACCCATTCTAGTTTAGAGTGTTTCTGCTTTCTCTTTTTAGTGGGTAGATTTTGTTGAGCCTCTAGTTTCATATTCCCTTTTCAACCATGAGTGCTAAAGAGATCTAGGAAAGCCACCACCTCTTCTTCCTCTACTACAGCCTTCGATAGACAAAAGTTTGTTAGTAGGGAAGCGGAGGTGGCTTTTCACTCCTATGTGGTTAAGAAAAATATAATAGCTGAGAAAGGTTTGCAACCCAATGCTTCCTCCCAACCAGACCTCACCCATAGCATAATTGAGAGGGGTTGGGGTAGGTTAGCAAACCATCCCGAAGCGTAGGTTAGCAAACATCCCGAAGCTGTTGTTGTGCCCATCGTTAGAGAGTTCTACGCCAACATGGTTGAGGGCTCTACCTCATCCTTCGTTAGGGGACAAACTACCCCTTTCGACTCTGTCTCGATTAACCAATTCTATGGTCTTCCAAACTTCGATAGAGATGGGTATAGCGAGTATGCTAGTGAGCATTTTGATGCCCATCAGATCATTGAGGATCTTTGTAAGCTTGTGAGGGGACTTGTCGAAGGTCCGAGCCAAATAAATTTATAATCCACGACACTACAACTATTTTGTAGAAATAGTGGTCGAGGTCGAACACAGGGAAGGGGATCTAGCAGATGCAGAATTTTGTGTTCACACAACAGGGCGTGGGAATGGATAGGTGTAGCAGAAAGTAAAGTACTGAATGTAAATAAGGCAAAACAGGAAAACATACGATAGAAAGAAATAAGATAGAATTCAATATTGAACAGGGATCGCTGGATTGGGATTTCCTATGCTTGAATATTATGCTACTTGTGTAGGATTGGAATTTCTGAATTCCATAAAGCGGAAGCGTAATTGGGACCGATTTGTAGTTAATTTTGTTTAATCTTAAAATACCAATACATTGGCAATAAAATTAGAATTATTTTAGATTTATATTTAATCTAAAGGCTAAGCATACAACCTTAGATCTAATCTAAAGGGGATAAGCATACATACCGTCGTCTGACGACTCTGATGGATCAAGAACACCTTTCTTGATTTCTTAGGGACCAAGCGTCAACAATTCATGGGACACCACCACTATGGCTACACCGGTATGACTCTGAGACTTCTAGAGGCAAGAGATTGGTGGGAGTCTAGGAAGCCTTCAAGGAGAATCTTTGAGAGCACGAGAATGAATGGGATACCTTCCACCCCACCCCAGGGGTCCTATTTATAGGAAAAGGCCATAAGATCTAATCCTTATAGGAAAAGGACATGAATTAAGATCTAATCAAATCTATTATCTTATTCCTATCTAATTTTAATAAATAATTTATTAATTCCATAATTAATTAATTACCCAATTAAATATCATATATTTAATTTTAGGGATTTTATTAAATTATTAATATGAATCAAATTCATATTAATTATTTGAACTCTTTCAAATATTTTCTCTCAAAATTAATTTTGAAATTAATTCAAAATTATATTATAAAGTTTCATAAACTTTATATTATAATGTATCAATATACATTATATGATTCCTCTAATTAAATTGAACACTTTCAATTTACAATTAATACTTAATTGCCTCAAGTCTCTTTACGAGCTACCAGTGGGACCTAATAGACCTGCAGATCAGAAGCTCCAACGATATGAAATTAATTGGCTAAACTCATTAACCAATTAATCAATTTTCCTTAACTGTGGGTTCACTCCACTAAAGACCCACAGTTGCACTCTTCTCACTGCAGACATAATTCTGTGTCCACGGATATAGACCAGTAACAACAAGTTAGTCCTTCACGAGTGTTCGTAACTCCAGTTGAGTCAAATTACTGTTTTACCCCTGAGTTACCTCTATCTCCTTAAGTACCAGTGCTCCTCTAATGAACAACCTGTTTGTGGTCCAACCATCAAACAGAAAACCCCTCTCAGGCCAGTGAGAGGGTAGGGCCCTTTGTTCAAGACCCAGAGACACCACTTAAGGAAACACTCATCTACTTCCTCAAAAGTCGGGAATAAGTTAATTCCATCTTGTGTGATTATGTTCCTAGCTCCCCATTCGGCCTTGTCCCCAAAATGGTAGGCTTATGGAGTCGGCGTACTGGTCACTCTCACCCATACAAATCAAAGGACAATCCCTCGTGAATAGGAGTTCATAATCCACTCAGGATTCAGACTAAGTTGCCTAGGTCATCCTAGTGAAATAGAAACCTAACTAGTTAACGGTGTTATAGCTAGCGGTTACTATTTCGCGATCCGGTCTTATGCAAACCCATTACATAGGATACCCCCACTCGCATGTCCCCTACACGAACGCGTTGGATCATTGCATTTGTATCAAATACAAAGTGGGTCGTATCCATAGTGTCACCATGATAAGATACCCAACTTTATCCCTATACTATAGACCTTTTAGGTTGTTACTTGAACAGTGATCCCTGTATGTCCCCACATACTAGTTCAAGTTACATACAAACAACCTTGGATCTTAGTTTATTGGATTTGGGTCAAATTGTGCAATATTTAACAATAACACTTTATTGTAGAAACTCAATAACACTTTATTGTAGAAACTCAATAACACTTTATTGAAACAAGTATACAATTTGTTTACATTCACTATCTACGAGTTTTAGGGCATAAAACCCAACAACTTGGCTTCCTAGTTTTCTCTAATAATCATTCAATGCTACCTATTATGAATCTGGTTAGCTTTTTGGTTACTCGAAGGACCCCCCTACATTAACCTGTGTTTAATTAATCAATTAACCCATAACCTTGCAGTTAACATAATTAATTAAATTAGCTTGATCGTCTGCCACCCCTCATGCATAACACAATGACCATCTGAAACCTCGCAATGACCACTAAGCTATGTCTAACTAATCTAAAATAAACAATCTGAAACCTCGCAATTGCTTACATAAATTAGCCGCTTTAAACTTGTGGGTCTGGAATTGCATTAACTAAATATAAATGAAATTTAGATCTAATTAACGCAACCTTTAACATGCATCTTAGGCTTATCAAGAATCTACACTCAATAGTGATGGACTTGCCTCGGCCTAGTGCCTATCTAAAAATAATTGATTGAATGCACGAAAAGTAATCTCCTAGGGTTGTCAATTCTAAGAAATCAATCTCATGCATTGGTTTAAACGAGAGTACATGTAAAACTCATAAAGGACAACAAAGAATAGAATATACAACCTAGAGAACTCAGCCAAATGTCATAACATTCAAAGCATAAACTCAATCCAACGATTCCAAGAAGTTTAACTACTCATATGCAATAGAAAACAACAAGTAAATGTAAAGGAATACATAAAAATTGACCTAAAAAGGTCTACACAACAGATAGAAACTTAAATGGGCGAAAACAATCGTAAAAGGACCAAAATTCTAACCTAACGGCGGACTAACCCGAAGCCCTATATTTATAGAAAACGACGCAGCGTCGAGACGCTAGGCTCGGCGTCTCGATGCTAGGCTCGGCGTCTCGATGCAACGAACTTTAATCTCTGTGTTGAGTTCACGTCGGCGTCGAGATGCAACGTCTCGACGGCGTCCCCAATCCGAGCCTTGCTGCCTTTTTTCTCGATTTTGTCTCTGTATTTCTCGGTATGGGGCTTCAACCTTCGATTCTTGGTGTAGTTCTTCAGGCCCGCTTCGATCCACTTGGGTCTTTTCACCTTCTCGCCGTTCAAGAACATCGAGATGGCTCCAAAACTCCATAATTGGCCCAAATTAACACCAAATTGTGTGGTTGGCTCCCGACATCACCTATGCTCGAAGTATCTATAAATAAGACAAATAAAACATAAAATCCCTCTAACAAGTTTAGATTAGAGGTAATAAAATAGGATTAATTTGATCTTATCAGCCTGGGGCAGAGTGAGTCATAAAAAGGGGAGAGGTAGTGAATTTTAGGTCCTCTAATCTCATAGTATATAACAGAGCATGACACAATTTTATCTGTGCCAAGCTTATGCTCGTGTCACATTTGAGTGATGTGACTAAGAAAAGGGCAACTTTTTTGTTTGCTATAGCGACCTGTTGCTCAGTGGATGTGGGGAAAGTTACTTATCATTCCATGCACCGAATTCGTCGAGGTACCACTACTATAGGGCTTAGGCACCCTTCCCTTATTACAGCCCTATGTAGGAATGTCGGGGTAGAGTGGGGCCCTTGTGAGGAATTGAGTCACCCTAGAGTTGTAATAGATAAGAGCTTCATCTTGACTAGGTATAGGGAGTCAGGACCTCGAGTTGCCCAGCCACACCCTCCACCACCACAACAGAAGATCAGCCAGAGCTGCACCACCTCAAGCATCCACCTCTCACACTCGAGGCACTAGAGAAACGGATGGAACAAATGAGACTTGAGCAGCTACACCAGCAGCGTAGGGAGGAAAGACATTTTAGACGCTCTAAGGCAGTGGCCACCCATTATTATCAGTGCTTGGCCGCCTCAAAGTTTGTACAGCCACTGCCACCTCCTCTACCACCCTACGAGTCGCTCGAGGATGAGTGATGAGCTTTCTACCTGGCTTTTCGCGGTTTATTCTACCCTTTTTTTTCTCTTTTTACTTTATTTATTTGCTTTGTTTTTTCTTGGTTTATTTGTTTTTGTTCTCGTAGGTTTTGGCATTTTTAGGAATAGAGGGAGATCATCTTGGAGCATCCAACCATCTTCCAATGACCGTCCGTACACCATTCAAGGGAGTTTTTCTGTTCCCCTTTCATTTTGTCATCTTTTTTTATCATGTTATATACATTGAGGAGAATGTAAATTTTAGGTTGGGGGTGGGGTGCTTCTTATGTTTTGATTGTTTTGGTTGAGTCTTGATGCATTTGAGCATCAAACTACTTATTGTGCATGCTTTGTTTTATTGCTCTGTTTTGACTGTACTGAGGCCATGCATCTAAGCATTGAACCCATTTTTGAGCAATTTTTCAAAATTTTGAACATGAATGTTTGGATGATATTGTTGTTTTTCATTGAACTATGAAAATTGATGATATGCCCTTTTTGACTATTTCATTGCTTTCGATGAGTTGTAAGCACATTGTCCCAAAATTGAGCTTTTTAAAACTTTTCTAGGATTTTCTTGCAAAAGTGAACCTTAGCATGCCTAGGATTAGTTTGAAAGCTTAGGAAATAATTATATGATCCATATGTTTGTTGTCACCTCGGTAGGTGTAGGGATGAGCTAAAGAGTAAAATTTTTTGCAAATTAGCATGTCATATATTGCCTAGGAGAAAAGAAAGAAAATATGCCTATTGAAAGAAAAAGAGTGGTAAAATAAGTGAGTGAGTGCGAGCTTAATGAAAAATTATTGGCTCATCTTCCTTGTTTTATTTTTATGAAAAAGCATGCCTTGCAACGCTCATGACTGTTAAGGGGTAAAAAGAGCTACCTACAGTGTGTTCAGTTAGGCCAACCAAGGGTTAAACTCGGGTTATGGGTCCCTGTATCGTAGTGTGAAAGCTAGTGCCCTGCCTAAAAAGAATGCAAAGAGAAAGAAAAAGTTGTTTATTTTTCAGGCACATAGGTAATGAGAAAAGCAATCTAATTTGTTTTGTTAGCTCATTGGTTAGTTTCTAGTGCCAGTGTAGAGGGAAGATAGGTTCAGGGTTATATAATTTGATCCCGGGTTAGTAGAATTAGTTTTAGGTTGGCTAAGTGTGAGCTTGAGCAAGAACGAACTTTCATGAAAAAATTTAATTTGTCTATTTATTGGGCTATGTGTGCATGTCTCTTGATTGCAATGATTGTGGCACTCTTGGCATTCAAATTCGAGTTTAAGAAATAACAACTTTTGAATCCTGTCTTTGGTTTGTTTGTCTTACTCGAGGACTAGCAAGATTCAGGTTGGGGGTATTTGATAACACCTAAATAGTGTTATTTTATTGTCTTTAATTTAAGCTTTTTAGAGTCAGTTTTATGGTTTATTTATCTATTTTGTAGGTCATTTGCGCATTGTAGGCACTGGGAGCGGATCACACGATTTGGTGCTAAATCGAGCGACTTAGAGTGCTTTCGAGCTAACTCAAAGTCCACGGATGATGAAGAGGTGAAAAGACTTGAGCGGATCATGGCGAGCCCGAGGAATTGTGCCGAGGAGTCAAAGGTTCGAGTCCCAACCCGAGCAAGCAAAGGAAAACCGAAGAAAAAGAAGAAGCATGCTGGACGCTGGCCCAATTTTTACACTCTCGGACAAAAGAACAAATCCAGACTCGTCAACCTGAAACTCTATCACCTAAATTTCCTTGCAATCTGGTTCAGACTCTTCTTTAACCTCACATGATCGATCGTGAGATGGCAATGGACACTCAATTTCTTCATCATCAACCTTTGCAGCGAAGGGAACTTCTGTTGTAAGGATTGTCTCTTGGGTCAGTTGTGCTTGTTGCTCTACATGCTTCTCCAGTTTTCTCACATATGTTTCTATCTTATCAATATTATTAGACATGCCTTTCAACTCAGCTCGAGTACTTTCCTAAAACTGAAGAGTATTTTTAGCAAGCTCATAAATTTGATCCTCAAGAGACTTACCTGAATTGGAAGGTCGATAGTGCTGATGTGACTGTTTGATTTGATATCCCTGCACTAATTACTCGCATAAAGAAGTTAGTATTGATAGTTTATTGTCGAGCAATCCTACCTCCACTAATTGAGCTTCTTTTTCCCTCAGTGAATGGTATGCCATCGAAAATCGACTCAAATAAAAACAAATAAATAAACAAAATTAAAAGAAGATATCACAATAAACCTATGATAAACAAATTAAACTTGGCTCCCCAGAAACGGCGCCAATTTAATAAACGACTTGTCGAAGGTCGTATCAAATAAATTTGTAATCCACAACCTCTAAAGCTAACTTATAGCAGTAGTGGTCGGGGTCGAACACAGGGAGCACGATTATAACTTGTTTATCTTAGATTTATTCTGATGATCAGACTAATGGGGGGTTTTTTATATTTGGAAAGAATTAATAATGGAAAGAAAGCAGCTAATTATGAAAAATAATAGAAAAGGAAAGTAAGAGCAAGAAATAGAAAGAATGAAATCATTACCTCCAAGATCATGTAACCAGGATTGTCATGGTAAGTTAAATTCAATTAAATCATTAATCTCACTAATTAGTCAAAACAAGTTTAAGTCCGGTGTACTCCGGCAATAAACCGAGAGCCATGATCCTACTATCACAAACATGCAAACGCTAAGTTTGATTCTAATTTAAATTAATTAATATGCCTATTAACTAATTTAAATCGCATTGGGATCTAGCCGAATTAATTCACATGCAACGGGCAACAAACCACAATTACAATTGATTAAATGATTTAGTTCTAGGGACGCATGCATGTAATCATAACGTTAACCTATTTGCTACTAAGATTTAGCAAGTAAATTTAGAGAGGGCGCAGTCAAGGTTGTCAATCTTTCCTACCACATTCTAAACTTATAGACAAAGAACTAAAATCACATGAACATGCTTTGAGAATTCATACAAGAGATTTCATTAAAAGAACTTGAACTTACACTTTGACGCCCCGATTACATGAATGAAGAGTTTAGCCTCTCATGGAGCAAGAGCAAGCTTGAATCTTCATTGAATACATAAAGGAAAGCAAGAAAGACTAGAACTAAGAAGAATGGTGGAAAAGGGGGACAGAGATGGACTACAATGTTGTAGTGAATTGTGTGTTGATGGATGATTCTAAACCTACACCAAGGCCCTCTATTTATAGTGATTCTTGGCCTTCAATTCGTGGTCATTTGGTGTTGAATTGGGTCTTCAAACAAGGAAATTTTCCAACCAAAATAGGAAAAATTCGATTCTGGAAAACTGCTTAGCGTCGAGACGCTAGGACACAGCGTCGCGACACTAGGCCTTCAGCTATGGAAAATATTCTGCGGATCAACACAGCGTCGAGACCCTATAGTGGCCGGGTCGAGATGCTGTTACTTCATCTTCACGCCCAAGTCTTTTCCTTATTTGAACAGCGTCCCGACGCTAGGATGACAGGGTCTCAACGCTACAACGGCTCCAAGGGTAGAAAAGTCATTTTACGCTCCGGTTTCGCTCGTTTAAGCCCCGAATCACTTCCAAAGCTCTGGTGAGGACCTATAGACATATTATACTCATTTTAAAGCATTTTTCGCAAGGAATTCAACTAAGATAAGCAAATTTGGAGATTCTAAGTGTATAACAAATTAGACCGATCAAGGTCATTTGTGCATTGTGGGCACTAGGAGTGGATCACACGATTTGGTGCTAAATTGAGCGACTTAGAGTGTTTTCGAGCTAACTCAAAGTCCACGGATGATGAGGAGGTGAGAAGACTTGAGCGGATCATGGCGAGCTCGAGGAATTGCGCCGAGGAGTCAAAGGTTCGAGTCTCAACCCGAGCAAGCAAAGGAAAACCGAAGAAAAAGAAGAAGCATGTTGGACGCTGGCCCAATTTTTACACTCTCGGACAAAAGGTGTAGCTTCAAGACGCTACACCCAACATCTCGACACTACAACAATTATTAGTATAAAACCCTCTATTTTAATTAGCATCGTAGGTTAGATTTTCGGTTCTTTCTCTCTCGTTCTCTGTATTTTACATTTCAAAACTGCTATTGTATGTTTCTTAGTTAATTTAGATTGTATTTTCATATTTTATTGTACCTTGTATCTAGATTTAGTCGGTTTTATCGTTGGCTAAAACCGTTGATGCCAATTAGGTGATTTTTTGGTGTTTGAATTGTTTAGTTTGTGAGATTCTGTACTGAATGTGATTCAATTTCTTTGGTATTATATTTTGGATTCAGTTTGTATTATGAGCATGCATAGTAGGTTAGATTGACGCCCTAACTCACAGCTTCCATGTTTATAAATTTCTGGATTCGTAGTACATAAACCGGTTCATGGGCACGAGTCCCAAGAGCAATTCTCTAACTTTGTAGTTTGCATGATAGGTTTAGGATTCAAAATAGCGTTGGAAATAATTTAGGCCTAACTGTTTCTGACATCCTAATCAATCCACTAGACTTAGTGCAATTGGTTAATTGAGTAATTTGATGGGTTAATCGAATTAATTAATTAATCAATTAGGTGTTAATTTGATGGACGGTGTATGATCGAATTAGCTATCTTAGGTGGGCTTAGGGTCTTTCCTTGGTTCAGGTTAGATCGATTGGGTGATTAACAATGAATTTAGCCTTTCAATTGGAAGCAAATCGATGATCAAACTAACCAATCAACCCCAAAATCTCCCTAATCGGTGTCGCTTAGTAGAATTAGATTTTCCTGCATTTTTATGTTTCATGCAATTTACATTCCCGTCTTTTAATTTCTTGCCATTTAATTTTCTCGTAGTTCCTTCCATGCAAAGCCCCCCGTTTATTGCTTTCTGCTCGAAATAACTAGGAAATAATTACCAACCGCCACTCCCTGTGGACGACCCAACCACTACTACTGCAAGTAGTTCAGTGTTCGGAGTTTATAAATTTTATTTGAGTTCTACCCTCGACAAGTCGTCCCTTCAATCCTTCAACCTGAAGTGCTTCTTCATTAAAACGTGTAATGTAGTCACGAAAACTCTCACCTGGCTGTTGCTTGACAGTTAGAAGATTAATGTGAGGCTTGCGCTGTTCTCTGGCTCCCATGAACTGTGACATGAATGCCTGGGCTAGTTCCTTGAAGGAACTAATTGTTGGCTTTTTTGCCTTTAATTCAAATTAATTAATTTTAATTAATTAATTAATCAATGTTTTGATGATAACAAACTTAATTTTATTTATTAACAATTTTAGTATTTTAAAGTATCCATAGTTTAGAGCTCGAAACAACGATTCCACGCCTTTTGAATCACTCAAATCGGAGCTCAAATGAAGAAGTTATGGGTAAAACAAAATTGATGGAGAAAATCCTATGTGGCAATGACACATGGCACTATGCTGACGTGGCATCCGACGTGGCGACTGACGTGGACAGTCAATAGTCAAAATGATGACGTGTCAGATGACGTGGCATATCCAACTGTCAAATTTCCTGACGTGGCACCTCAAACGGTCGAAAATGCTAACGTGGCAAATGACGTGGTGAACATGGTCCAATTATATTGCGACACGTGGCAGTTGGATTTTAAAATGATATATTGGTCAAACGGTCAAAATTTTAAATTATAATATTATTTTATTATTAATTTTTATATTTTTTATTGCAGCCAATCAGAGACTGACACATGGCAGCCAACGGCTAGTTTAGCCATTTTTGGTCTATTTAAGGCCAAAAAAAAATTCAAAAAAATGGGGGAAAAATTCTGAAAAATACTACTCATCTTGGAGAGCATTCCTACCATTTTTAAGAAATTTTTGAGCTTCAACTTTTCATTTTTTCATAGCCATTTGAGGGTTTTAGTGTAAGAAATCCTTTCTTACAAGATTGTGAGCTTTGATTTTTGTATCCACTCGTTGAGAGAGTTTCTTCCTCTTGTTCTTCATCTTCTAAATCCATTGTAAGGGTTTCTCTTGATCCCAAAAAAGAGAGTTTGTAACAGTTTGATCCTGAACCGTGGAAAGGATCAGGTTTGTTCTTGCTCCCGAAAAAGGAACGTTGTAGCGGTTGGACTCTGACCGTGGAAAGAGTCAGTTTTTCTTGTGGAATACCCAAGAGGAGCTTGGGGAGTGGAGTAGGCCGGGTTGTGTCGAACCTTATCTTATTTTAATTTTTGTTGTTAATTGTGCTTATTGGATTAATTAGTTTGATAGAATTATATTTTTCATATCTCTTATCAACTTTCATATTTAAATTAAATAGGATACTTGAATTTGTTAATTTTAATTTTCTTGCTTAAATTGAGTTGAAATTATTTGTATGAATTTCTTGTTTAAATTTCTTGCATGAAAAAGTTTGTAAATTTGTTTAATTGGGCCCACTTTAGCAAAAAGTATATATAATTTCAAGAAACCCTATTCACCCCCCCCTCTAGGGTTGCCATACCGATCCAACACTAATGGACCTTCTTTGCAGTCTCTAAAATCATTTATTTGTTGACCCTGTTAAAGTGAAAGAGAAGGCAAGACACCTGATTGAATCTGAAATTCCATGGAAGTCCATCCACATCCTGTAGGTGTCGAGGTGCTCCACTGGGTCCTTCTTGCCATCATATAGCTTGAATGTGGATACTTTAAACTTCTGGGGCATCCCGACTTTCATGACTTCATCAGTGAAAGGTGGATAAACCTGGTCGATCAGGTCTTCCAAATCTTGTCTTTCACAATCTTTTGATTTGTGCAGGTCCCCTTGGAAATTTCCAAGTTCATTCAGTGTGTTCAGAAGCTCTGTCTTCCAAGGGGGTTGCCTTCTTGGCCTCAGAAGTCCTGGCCATTCTGCAATTTTCCTCAATTAGGTTCCTCAGGTATGTTCTGCAGCTGATACTCGACGTTGAAACAGTGTGGTCATGCTCCTTATACGTGTTTGGTTCTGGGCTTCTCAGAATTGTGCAATCTTCAGGTTTTAGCCCCCCGACCTTGCTAGTCGCATTGTTAGTCTTCTTTTCTTTCGATCCTATCTTTGACTCTACAATGTGTTTTATTGGCTCATTCCCCTTCCTCGGATCCCTAATCAACCCCTCCTCATGGATTTTGGTGTTAGGACCTAGTTTATCCAAGATATGAAGTATTCTGGACAAACTCCGATACATTCCACTCACCTTATCCTCAAGGACGACAATTTTGACATCAGTCTGCCTCTCTCGAGATGAAAGCCGAAGAGGCTGAAGCTGAGGAGATCGGGTCCGAGGCCAACCTCAACTTTCTTCTCGTGATCTCCGTGGTTGGCGGTCACCGTCTGGATGTTCTGCGTCCAGATCCTGGTTTCTCTTCTCCATCCTCTTACTCGTCAGATAACCGATGTGCAAATCTCACTAGCAAGCTTTCTTCCCCACAGACGGCGCCAACTGTTGATGCTAAAATTCGGACAAGGAAAACGCATTTGACTTTCACGTGACACTAATGATAAATTTGTTTAAAGAGGGGAAAGACGTGGCCTGCAAGACAAGAAAACCTGCACACCGGTGTGGTGCTTGCCACACCGCCGCTAATGCTAAGTTAGCAAGAAGATAGATGAGAAGCAAGTGGAGAGCAAGAGTAAGAGAAAAGAGGGTTCAGATAATGAGTTTTTGGATCCCTTCTTCAAGGTTGAAGAAGGGTTTATATACCTTCTCATGTGTTTAGGGTTTCTCCTGCCTTCGAACACGATTCAGGATTATATTCAGTCAAACTGAGCTCAGCCTAAACTCCAGGGACCAAGAATAAGTGGGATTGGGTCAAACTCGGGCACCCTTTGGCTTGGTCGGTGATAGGACCAAAATAGTCCTATTTTATCACCTCTAATCTAAGCTTGTTAGGGGAATTGTACGCTTTACTTGTCTTACTTACAGGTTCTTTGAGCTTAGGCGATGTCGGGAGCCAACCACGGTAAATTGGTGTTAATTCGGGCCAATTATGGGGTTTTGGAGCCATCTCGGTGTTCTTGGACGGCGAGGAGGTGAAAAGACCCAAGTGTATTGAAGCGGGCCTGAAGAACGACACCAAGAATCGAAGGTTGAAGCCCCATACCGAGAATTAACGAGACAAAACCGAGAAAAAAGATAGCAAGACTCGGATTAGGGATGGTGTCGAACACGGAGATCAAAGTCCGTGGTGTCGAGACGCCGAGCCTGACGTCTCGACACTGCAATGTTTTCTATAAATATAAGGCTTCGGTTTAGTTCGCCGTGAGGTTAGAATTTTGGCCCTTTTTCGATTAGTTTCGTTTCTTTTCCTTTCCAGTTTCTGTATAGACCTTTCTAGGTCATATTTTACGCATTCTTTTGTATTTGTTTATGGTTTTTCTTCGTTTATGAGTAGCGTTGGGACTATGCTCTGAATGTTATTGAATCTTGGCTCAATTTTCTTGTATTTATGTTCTGTTCTTGCTGTATTTTTATTGAGTTTTGCATGTAATCCCGTTTGAACCAATGCATGAGATTAGTTTCTTAGGCTTGACGACCCTAGGAGATTTTTATTCGTGTATTCTATTAGTTATTTTTAGATAGCCACTAGGCTGAGGCAAGACAATCTGTACAGAGTGACGACCCTTGATAGGCCTAGGATGCATGCTAAAGGTTGTATTAATTAGATTTAAATTAAATTTATGTTTAGTTAATACAATTCCAAGCCCATGAACCTAAAGCGGCTAGTTTAAGTAGGTAATTGCGAGGTTTCGGATTACTTATTTTAGATTAGTTAGACATAATTTAGTAGTCATTGCGAGGTTTCAGATGGTTGCTATTTATGCATGAGGGGCGGCGGTCGATAATGATAATTTAATTAATCATGTTAATTGCAAGGTTCTAGGTTAACGGGTTAATTAAACACAGGTTAGTGTAGGGGGGTCCTCCGAGTAACCAAGAAGCCAACCGGACTAATAAAATCGGCATAGAATAATTTTTAGGGAAAACTAGGAAGCCAAGTGAAATACCATTCAGGCATAAGAAATCCCAATCCAGCGATCCCTTTTATGATATTGATTTTCATCTTATTTTTCACTATTGCATGCTTTATTTTGTTTCCTTTACGTCTAGTATTTTATTTCATTGCATCCTGTTTTTTCAAAAACCCCCTGTTGCATAAATACAAAATCTCTGCATCTGCTAGAATCCCCTTCCCTGTGTTCGACCCCGGCCACTATTTCTACGAAATAGTTATAGTGTCGTGGATTATAAATTTATTTGGCTCGGACCTTCGACAAGTCCCGTCAGTCGGTCTAGTCAGTCTCGACCTCGGTGGCTAGGGATTGGGCTTCGGTCCAATTGCCTCGGGCCTCTGTTTCCCCGGTGGTTGAGCTCTTGGTTGCGTTTTAGGTTGATGTTGCGTTGGCTCTATCAGTTCCTCTATTTTGATAGTCGTCTAGAATAACCTATAACAATATTAATTGATGTAACATAATCTATGTAATGGCCAAAATCTACCTGTTGATATTAGCTCTTTCCCATTATCTATGTTCTTGGGTAGAATAAAAGAAAGGCCAATTGCAAGAATAACACAAATAGAAATGAAATTTGCAACCATGACTTCAGTTTTTTAATGTTGCAGATATAGCAAAAAAATTAAAATAAAAAAAAATTGGGCCTAGCCCAAACATTAAAGTTGAAAAATCGAAAAAACCCCTAAAAACACGTTGGAAGTCAGAAGTTTAAGAAGTATATCAATGTGTCATATATCAGGTAATCATTCATTTGTTTAGTGTAACTGATAGACTTGATATTTGGTATATCGATCAGCTGATCTACTTGAAATTTGGTATATCAGTCAATTGATAAACTAAATAGTATGTCATATGTATATTTAGCTTTTTCCTTTTTTTTCCTCTCTGGACAATATGCGTGGTGGGAGATTCAAACCTCTAACATTTTGGTAAAATGTGTATGTCTTAAGCTAGTTGAGTTACACTCATGTTGGCAAATATATCATCGATATACTATATCATTTTAGTGATATACTTGAAATTATATTTTTAGTGAGTACTAATATACTACTAATACACCAATCTTATACTTGAAATTGCATCTCATTAATATACTTTTTTTAAAAGAAAAAAATACATTAAGTCTCTGTTAGCATTCCCCCAATAAATTTTGAAAATATGTTTAGAGACATGAGGCTTCTGGTAAAGAATTCATTAAAATAAAACTTCATTTTTTGCTCAATTTGAGATCTTTGGATATGAAATAATCTCTTACATTTGGTTTTCAGTGTTCTCAATTCTGCCTAGCTAAATATATAAAATCAATGGTCGAGGACCAAGTGAGACAACTATTATCAACCAGTGAGTTAATGTTACTCATTAATTAGTACACGTATTTGTATAATACAACAAGCATTGTCCCACAGAATGGACTTTTATAACCCTACTCATTACAAATCCAAATTTATACAAATCTTTTATTTTAACATAATCAATTAAAATGCACACACAGAAATATATATAAAGTTCACATGAATGGTTATATATCGCTAATGTTTTAATTGTTCTGATGATGATCTTTCTCTACGTGACCATTCTCCTTTGCTTCTTTCGCTGCAACTCCGTTGCATTTAATTTTATTATTTTTGGTGTTGTTCTCAGATGGTTCTTCTTTCTTCTCCTTTCTCTTCCTTCTCCTTTTCTATCCTTTTTGCAGCTTCAGCTTCTTCCTCGGCTTTCTTCTTTTCAGCTGCCTCTTTGGCACTCTCAAGAGCTTCAATCAATCTCTTGAAACAATCATCAATTTCTTCACCCTCATATTTTGGCATCAAATTCTCAGCCACGTCCGCAGGAGTCATCTCCGTCGTCTCTAACATCTGCCCAATTTTTTCATAAGAATCATGCCATTCAACATCCAAGTAATTCATCGCAAGAACTTTGAATGCTTCAAACCCACAATACGACATCTCTATGTGTTTGTCCATTCTTCCTCTTCTGATCAAAGCTTCATCAAGCTTTTCCTTGTGATTGGTCGTGAAAATAATCAGCCTCTCTCCACCGCAAGCCGACCAAATTCCATCGATGAAATTCAACAACCCAGAAAGCGTCACCTTGCTCTCTTTCTTATCTTCATCTTCAGCCTTTTTAACAGGATCTTTCTTCTCCTCTTTATCTTCTTCCCCATCTGTTTTCTTCTTCTTCTTCCGTTGGCCAGTAAGATCAAGAGAGCAATCAATATCCTCAATCACAATAATCGCTTTGTTCGAAATCTCAATCAGTAATTTTTTCAACTCAGTATTATCCTTAACGGAAGTGAGCTCAAGATCATAAACATCATACTCCATGAAGTTGGCCATGGCGGCGATCATGGTGGACTTTCCGGTACCCGGCGGACCGTAGAGAAGATACCCACGTTTCCACGCCTTACCCACCTTCTCATAATACTCTTTTCCATTCTTAAACTTCACCAGATCATTAATAATCTCCTGCTTCTTCTTGGGATCCATGGCCAGAGTTCGGAAAGTTGAAGGGTGCTCCAAAGGGACATGTCTCCAGCTGCTCTTATGCCACCAATTGGTGTTGGAGTTGTTCATGTAAAGCTTCCGCTGCCGGTTTTTCAGCTCCACCGCCTTCCCTTCTTCCATGATATGGTTAACAAAAGACTGAAGAATGATCTCCCGATGCCGCCGGTGGAAAGTGAGCTTATAGTACCGTCTCTCATCAGAAGCAGGGTAATAAGAGATGCTCTGAGTTTTGGGTATAATTTTGCTGGAAGTCCACCAAATTTTGACGCCTTGAAATTCGTCAACAACTTCTTCGTTATCATCCATGCTGAGTACCAAAGATTTGCTGTCTTTCACGGCTTCTGCTCTCAGGCGCTTGGCCCGAATGGAGCTTCTGGAGCCAAGGTAATTTTGGATGGCGGTAAAGGCTTCACTTTTCCGGAGACGCTCGCCGGTGTATTCGGGGAAGGTGATTGTGATGTAAGGATAAAGAAAACCGATGAGTTTGTGAACATATCTCTCGATATGGCCGCGGAGTTGGTAAGGGAAATATTGCTGAACGATTGCCCAAACGAACATGAGGGTCGCCATTAGAGACCCGACGTGAGTCCAGAGCTCGCCCATCTTCATCGGCGTCATGTTGATTGAAAGTTTGGAAGAGAAAGGGAAAATTGGAAAGGTTTTCAGTAGAGAACTGAGGAAGATAGATTTGGGGTTTATAAAGAACTGACGAGGGAGGTTAGTTGCAGAGTTGAAGTCTTTATTTAAGAAGACGACGACCAGAGCATCTTTGTCGCTGCTTGACTTTTCAACACGCACGCTTTGTTTTTTTTCTTTGTTTTGTTTTTTCTGAGTTTTCTTTTAATTTCATGGCGGCTAACCTTCGTTAAAGAAATGGAAAGGCAGGAACCTGGGCGGCCCTGATGTTTGACTGTATGAGAATGTAGTTTCAAAAAGTGTGAGAAATTTTGTGGGTTTTTTTTTTTTAATTATATTTTATGAACCATATTTGGCTGTATGGAAGTATGTAGGGATCTTTATTAAAATCTTGACAACTGGCGTAGAAAATGAGAAAACTTTTTTTATCTATCTTAATTGTCAACATTTTTAATGGTGGTATGTAGGGAGATTTCTAGTTAAGTTTGTTTCGTAGATTTTATTCATGAACTCTTACCCTTTATTTGGATTCGAGAAATAATGAGAAAACTTTTTTATCTGTCAGATTTCTATTGGTGTGCAGCAAGTTTTTGTTTAAATATTTATTTATTTTCTAATTTCTAAAGTTTAAAATAAAATAAATATTAGTACTTTAATAAATAAATAATATATTTTGGAACGATGAGCATTAATGTGTTGATGTGGGTATATTGAAATAACATATGATGAGGCGAATATTAAGTGAACGGCTGTTCGGGACTGTTTAGAAGAAGAATAAAATTTAAAGAAGAAGGCTACAACGGAATCGCTCGTGATGTGCTTCAACGAGCCCTATTTCATCATTTTTCTTTTCTACTTAACTGTGGTTCAATTATGAAGTTTAATTGCTAAAATGAACCTAGCTGGCATAACACTTGTACTAATGATCAAGAGATCTGTGATTTGAATCCCACCTTTCACATATTCTTAAAAAAAAAAACATATATATGAATTTAATTCACATCAAGTTTTGTGTAGACTAGTTATGAGCTATACTTATTATGGCTTGAACGGCTGGCTACAAGTGAACTATATGTTGATTTAGATGTCATGCGCTCTATTTCTTAATTACTTGATTATTATATTTCTTAGGTCTTATTTTGTAACTATTTGGTTTTTCAAAATTATATGTTTGTCTTCTCCCAATTTTTTTACCATGGTTTTCATTTTTATTACACATGAATTCTTAGACAAATTCTAAGAACAAAAACAAGTTTTTGAAAACTACTTTTTTTAGTTTCCAAAATTTGGTTTCGATTTTGAAAATGCTTGTATAAAGTAGATAAGAAAACAAACAAATCTATAAGTAGTAGTGTTTAGCAGTTTAATTTTCAAAAACCAAAAACTAAAAACTAAAGGTTATCAAACGGGACCACTCTTGAGTACGTTTGACCAACCTTGTTAAAGAGACTAGGTAATTTTAATACTAAAAGGGTTAGGACTAAATGGAAATAAGATAGAAGGTAAGTAGAGAATGTTTTGAGTTCAAAGAAAGACCATAGACATATGGCTTTCACTCACTAAACTGTAAGACTTATTCTAGAGGCTTAAACCAGGCCTAGATGTATTCAGAGTTAATAAATTATCAGAATTAATGAGTCTCAATTAATGTACTTTTTTTTTTCTTTTGAAATAATCAGATGTATCATTAAGTGATTATTTAACTGTATATCTTTATCTTAGCATAATTAAGCTGGAACATTTGGGCACAACATTAAGGGTGAATAGCATAGGGGATCTTTATGAGCTTCTTTTCTCTCAATTTCCTTAGAATGGCTTTCGTCTTTGTTAAGAACACATTTGCATTCCTAGCCAAATTCAAAAAACAAAACACAAGTTTTTGAAAACTGCAGTCCCGTTTGATAACCATTTGGTTTTTTGTTTTTGGTTTTTGAAAATTATACTTGTTTTTTCCTAAATTCCCTACCATGACTTTCATCCTTGTTAAGGATCCATTTGAATTCCTAGCCAAATTTTAAAAACAAAAAAAAAGTTTTTGAAAACTACTTTTTTTTTTTTTTTTCAAAATTTGAGTTGGTTTTTGAAAACATGGAAAGAAGATAGATAACAATACAAAGAAACTTAAAAGAGGTAGTAGTGTTTCTAGGCTTAATTTCAAAAACTAAAAACCAAAAACCAAATGGTTATCAAACGGGCATACTCTTTTTTTAGTTTTCAAAACTTGAATTGGTTTTTGAAAACATGAGAAGAAGATAGATAATTCAAAGAAACTTATAGGCAGAAGTAGTACTGTTTGTAGGTTTAATTTTCAAAAACCAAATAGTTATCCATCGGAGCTTTAATTAAAGTGTTTCCCTCTCCCTCACGTGAGATTCAAGTGGATTTTTGATCTGTAAAGTGCTTTGACAAAGCCACACTCCTTTAGCAACATTCTATACTTGCAGCTCCAAAATCTGCTAAAGTTTTATTTTAACAATTTCTTTGCTAAAATGATGACTCAGCAATTCCTCTACTAAAATAATATTTCAAAAATTTCTCCGTTAAAGTAATGCTTCAACAATTTATCTGATTCCCCAAAATATGAGCATAGCTGTGATCAACTCAGCTGAAAATTTGTTAAGTGCTCAACTAAAGGCTCATCATGTTCAATTACATAACATGCAACCAATGAAGGGATTTTCATCACAATTCAGCATAAAAACACACTCAAATATAACTGATTTTTCGTTAGGAATCTCTAAGAATAACTCTTATTCTAAGAGTTATCACGGGTCAATCCTAACTACCAATAAAAGCTGGGAATTATACCTTAAAAAGAACATCTATTCAAGTCTCCGTGGGTTTGATATGTTTATTACTTTACTATATTACTTGGTGAGGTTTGTGCCTTACGATTACGGTAGTCGTTTGTGGTCAAATTTTAATATTTTCACTTCATATTAAGACAGAGGGTGAATAAGATTTGCATATGAAATCCATTGATCAAGGGCTGAATATATACCCAAGGGAAATACAGTGAGGATACAAAAATAGATAACAAAAAGTAGAAAAAGAAGAAAAAGGTTATGATATACAACAGAATGTAACAAGAATAAAAACTAATTAGTAAACTAATTTACTAACTAATTACTAAGATTCTAATACTCCCCCTCAAGATGGATGTAAAACATTAAGAACACCCATCTTGTCAATTAAAAGCTGAAACACAGATAAAGGCAAGGCCTTTGTAAAAATGTCAGCTAGTTGGAGATTCGAGCGAATAGGCATGAGCTTAATATCACCACGAACAATCTTGTCTCGAATAAAGTGACAATCGACCTCAATATGCTTTGTACGTTCATGAAAAATAGGATTGGAAGCAATGTGAATGGTCGACTGATTATCACAAAAAATTAAAGCTGGTGATGGACGAGAAACTTGCAAATCACGTAACAGTTGAAGTAACCAAACCAACTCGCTAGTAGTAGCAGCAAGTGCTCGATACTCAGCTTCTGCTGATGATCGAGAAACGGTGGTTTGTTTCTTAGCCTTCCAGGAAACAAGTGAATCACCAAGGAATATACAAAAACCGGACGTTGATTTGCGGGTGTCTAAGCAAGAAGCCCAATCTGCATCAGCAAATGCTTTCAACTGAAAAGAACAAGAAGTAGAGAGAAAAATCCCTTGACCGGGACTGCCCTTCAAATAACGTAATAAATAATGAGCAGTGGATAAATGAGGTTGTCGTGGTTGGGCAACAAACTGACTGAGCTTGTGAACAGCAAACGTTATATCAGGGCGAGAAATGGTCAAGTATAAGAGACGACCAAGAAGACGCCGATAAACAGTAGGATCTTTTAGCAAAGTCCCTTTGTCAGATTGAAGCTTAATATTCGGGTCCATGGGCACAGAACATGGCTTAGAAGCGAGAAAACCACTGTCCTCAAGAAGTTGAAGAGTGTATTGCCTTTGAGACAGTAAGAGACCTTTAGAAGATCGAGCTAACTCTAAGTCCAAAAAATATCGCAAGGCCCCCAGATCCTTGAGTTTAAAAACAGTATTGAGATGCACCTTAAGATCGTCAACAACACGAGAGGATGCACCAGTGATGATTATATCATCCACGTAAACAAGTAAGGCAATAAACGAAGAACCAGAACCACGGATAAACAAAGAGTAGTCTGACTTTGACTGAGTAAACCCAAGTAGCAGCAAAGCATGAGAGAATTTATCAAACCATTGCCTGGAGGCTTGTTTAAGGCCATAAATGGACTTATGAAGTTTACAAACTAAACGACGCTCCCCCTTAGATGCAACCACATTATGCTTATAGCCAAGTGACAAATCCATATAAACCTCTTCATTCAAATCTCCATGAAGGAATGCGTTATTTACGTCAAGCTGAATCAGAGACCAATTTAGGGATACAGCAAGGGAGAGGAGTACCTTGACAGTCACAAATTTTGCCACTGGTGAAAAAGTTTCAATATAATCGAGTCCCTCTTGTTGAGTATACCCTTTTGCCACCAACCGAGCCTTAAAACGTTCAATTGAGCCATCGGATTTATGCTTGACTTTATATACCCACTTGCAACCAATAGAGTGATGTCCCTTTGGAAGAGGAACAACTGACCAAGTCTGATTATTTTCCGTCGCCTGAAGTTCAACACGCATGGCCTCTCGCCAATGAGAAAATGAGACTGACTGATGATAGAACTGTGGTTCAAACACAGAGGAAACATTTAGAACAAAATTCTTATAAATAGGATTCAATTTTTCATAAGACAGTACACTGCTCAGTGGATACTTGGATGAAGTGGCTGGCGGTATATTGGTTGAAAGAAGACTACAATGATAGTCCTGCAGATATGTAGGCACTTTACACGATCGACTAGACCGTCGTAAGGGAGGCTGAGATGCAACAACATCAACCTGTATGTTATCAACATGTTGGGAAGCAGTAGAATCAGGTGTAACAACATCATGCTGAGAAGCATCAACAATAGATTCAGGAGGATTGGCATTAGACGACGATGTTGTGTCAAAAGAAGCACTGTTATGCAAAATAGAAGACTCAGGGACATGATCTAGCGGGAAGCCTGAGAAGCCAAAAGCAGTAGGAAGAACCAAATCTGGAAAAGAATCAACAGCATCTTCTTGAAGCATAACAGTATGGAAAGGAAATATGTCTTCATAAAAGACAACATCGCGCGACACCAAAAATTTCTTGTTTGCAATATCATATAAGCGATAACCCTTCATCTCAGGAGGGTAGCCAAGAAAAACCGCAGGCAAAGCACGAGGATGAAACTTAGACCGCTGTGAAGACAATGTGGAAGCAAAACATAGGCAGCCAAAAACACGAATATTAGAATAATCAGCATACTGTCCATTCAAGCGATAATAGGGTGTTTACCAATCCAATAATGGTGATGGTGTGCGATTAATGAGAAAGAAAGCAGTGAGAATGCATTCACCTCAGAACTGAATAGGAACTCGTGACTGGAAAAGTAAGGAACGAGCAACATTCAACAAGTGTTGATGCTTTCTCTCAACAACAGAATTCTGTTCGGGACAACCAACACACGAAAACTGATGCACAACACCCTTAGATAAGAAAAAGTCAGTAAATGCTAGCTCTGGCGCATTGTCAGAACGAAACTGCTTAATTGAGGCATTATATTGTGTTTCAACCATTGTGAAGAACCGTGGCACAATGAGTAAAGCATCAGACTTTTGTTTCATTAAGAAGACCCAAGTATAACGAGAAAAATCATCTACAAGGGTGAGAAAATAACGACAACCAGCATGAGTTGGAGACTGATACGGACCCCATACATCACAATGCAACAAATCAAACTTGAGGTTAGACAAACGATTATTAGATTGAAAAGACAAACGTCGCTGTTTAGCGAGAGGACAAATAAGACAAGGCTTAGCATGGAAAGACTGATGAGAGCCAAAATGCAAAACATCTTTTAAGGCAGACAAGTGTTTTGGGGAGGGATGACCAAGTCTATCATGCCATGTGTGAAAAGAAATAGACTGACAAACAGTATGAACAAGCAAACAATCAGAGCCCTTGGATGGTGCAGCTTGAAAAAGATATAATCCTTGCCAAGAATCAGCCTTCCCAATCGTCTTCGAAGAGGATTTGTCCTGAATAATACAAGAAGTGCCAACAAATTGTACAGTAAAAGACTGATCTTTGGTTAATGCACTGATAGAAATCAGATTAAAGCAGAATGATGGTATAAACATCACGTTGCGTAGAGTAATGTGTGGAGTAAGTTGTATATCACCAATGAATTCGACGACAATGCGTGTTTGATTAGGCAAAGAAACAGTCATTCCAGAGACAGGCACGAGAGTGGTAAACAAGTCTCTCAAATAACATATGTGAGTTGATGCACCAGAATCAAGAACCCAGGAGCCGAAAGAAGGACCAGGAATATGAGAAGAGTGAATAGTACCTGCT
The DNA here is from genome assembly GCA_017139565.1 of Luffa aegyptiaca. Lineage (NCBI taxonomy): Eukaryota > Viridiplantae > Streptophyta > Magnoliopsida > Cucurbitales > Cucurbitaceae > Luffa > Luffa aegyptiaca. The sequence continues at coordinate 40,930,192 of CM029403.1, forward strand.
ACGTGGGAGGTCGTCGACGTAGTTTCAGGAGTGACTTTTGCCTTGGCCAAATGAGATTGAAGCATGGTCAACAGGCCCTGACATTGTTCAGTGCTCAGCGAAGAAAGAGGATCAGAATTTCCAGTAGTTGGATCAGCAGGTTTGGAAGTATGCTTTTGGTTGTTACGGTATCCAGAAGGATAACCATGAAGCTTATAGCACCGATCGACTGTATGTCCTTGTACGCCACAATGAGTACAAATTGGACGCTCCTTCTTCTTATTCAAATTAGCATTCTTCGGATTAGCAGCAGGTGGAGAAGAATTACGTACCAGTAGAGCTGCAGGAGAAGAATTAAGAGGTGTAGTGGCATTGACCAAAGGAATCGCTCGTTGTTCGTCTTCTTGAGCCACAAGAGCAAAGGCTCGATTGATAGTTGGCTCAGGCTCCATTAATAGTAATTGAGTACGGAGTGGAGCAAACGTCTCATTCAATCCCATAAGGAAGGTCATGACAAATTCAGTCTGGAAGTAATCAATTAATTTCTTGACACCACCACAAGAACATTTGCCACAAGAACAAGTAGGGCGATATGAATCCAATTCATTCCAAAGCGTCTTCAATTTGGTAAAATACGTCATGACTGATTGTTGATCTTGAGTAAGATTTGCCAAATCACGTCGAAGCTGGAATATGCGAGGTCGATTCTTACGCTGGTAGCGTTCTTGAAGATCCAGCCAAATATCTCGAGCAGAAGCGGAATAAAGGACACTGGCAGAAATCTCCCTAGAAAGCGAATTAAGGATCCACGCAGTAACAACTCCATTGCAGATAATCCTCGAGTTTTGTAGTTCTCCAGTCGGTCGCAGCAAAGTCCCATCAACAAAGCCAATTTTGTTCTTATAGGTGAGTGCGATGATCATCGAATGGCTCCAAGAAGTGTAATTAGACTCTGTCAATAAATCAGAGACTAAAACAAGGCTGGTGTTGTCAAAATGGTAAAGATAATACGGATTGATATAGTGATCAATGGCAGGAACACCCATGGGCTGAATAGTCGAAGAAGACGTAGACTTTTCAGTAGAAGGTGTAGCCTTCGTCATTGGATGATCGGCCATGATTGCAGAAAAGAAGAGAAGAAAAAAAAAATGATGCAAGAAAAGCCCTCAACAAAAACCTCAAAAAGAGAAAGTAACTTCTGATACCATATTAAGACTGAGGGTGAATAAGATTTGCATATGAAATCCATTGATCAAGGACTGAATATATACCCAAGGGAAATACAGTGAGGATACAAAAATAGATAACAAAAAGTAGAAAAAGAAGGAAAAGGTTATGATATACAACAGAATGTAACAAGAATAAAAACTAATTAGTAAACTAATTTACTAACTAATTACTAAGATTCTAATACTTCAAAAGAATAAATAAAAAGAAAAAATATATACAAATTTTGAAAACTCTATTACCAATTTTTTTAATTTCTTTCATAAAAAACAAAAGAAAAATAATAATTGGCTAGCAATCTCCATTGAAATACCTAACAAAAATTAAAAGAGATTTGAGGTAGAATTAGAACTTGCGAAATGTAAAGTTGTTGTTGGTATGTTATTGCCAGCATGTTTTTAAGTCATTAATCCATGTGGAATTTTGACCAAGCCATCTGTACTCTTGTTGCCACGGTGGATCATTAAATAAGCTATTGTAATAACCAATTTGATGTGTTATTTGGAGTCCCGTTTTTCAGCTGTAACAGGGTTATTCTCTTGGGTCAGATAGGAATCGGGTCACGTGTATTGCCAACAGAATTCGTTATTCGTACAGAGAGGGAGTGAGCTGATTTATGGTGGATTACCTTACCGTGAAGGCTGCAGAGTGCTCTTGAGAGATTTTCATCACCAATTGTTGTCATCTTCTTCTTGCAACTGAGAGATTTCTTCAGGAAAGGAGAAGGGAGCTGGTTTTGTACTCAATTGAAGAGGATTTCGATTAGAGCTGAAGTGAAATTTCGGGGAGTGAAGTCGATAGTCTTTACGATGTATTTCCTTGCTGAATTGAGTGAGTTTTAGAGAGTATTGTGTTCATATATTCTCTGTTTGTGGTGAAATCTTGTAAAGACGTATATAGCCCATTGATTAACAGTAAGAGAACCTAAAGTGGATGTAGATCCCTCATTGGGATTGAACCACTATACAACTCTGTGTCTTATCTTCTCTTCTCTCTTCTTTTATCATTACCGTTCTTATTGAATATTTGTGGTTACAATTATCTGAGGTTATCTGTGTTGCTGCTGGACTTTGTTGTTCTTGGGAACTCTCTATATCAGTTAATTGTTGGTTGTTTGAGGGTTGTGGGATAACAATTTGGTATCAGAGCCTAACATTTCTGCTTGCAATCCGATTGACTAGGGGTTAGTTTACAGTATTATATCTAATCCAAATGTCTACTAAATTTGAAGTTGAAAGGTTTGATGGTAAGGGAGACTTTTCTCTATGGAAGAAGAAAATGAGAGCTCTCTTAGTGCAACAAAAGGTATCTAAAGCCTTAGACGTTAAGCTTGTGTTTCCAGCTACAATGGCTGAGGATGAGAAAACAGAAATGAAGGAGATAGCGTTTAGCACTATAATTTTATACCTTGCGGATAATGTGTTGAGGCAAGTACATAGTGCTAAGACAGCCTTGGAGTTGTGGACAAAGTTAGATAGTATTTACCTAACTAAGTCCCTAACCAACAAACTTTATATAAAGGAAAAGTTCTTTGGATTTAAAATGGATTCTTCCAAAGACCTAGAGCAGAATTTAGATGAGTTCAATAAGGTTGTCCTTGATCTAAGTAATATAGGAAAAGAAATGAGTGATGAGAATAAGGCAATTATATTACTCAATTCTCTCCCCAATTCCTATAATGAAATTAGGAATGCTATCAAATATGGAAGGGACGGTTTGACCTTAGATGTTGTACTAAGTGCATTAAGATCTAGAGATCTTGAGATGAGAAAGAACAAAGGAAAAGAGAGTGAAGCATTAGTAGCTCGTGGAAGAACAGAGAAGAAGAATTATAGAGGGAATAGTCGAGGGAGATTTAAGTCTCAAGGTAAGACTAAGAGATGTTACCATTGCCACAAGGAAGGACACTTAAGAAGAAACTGTTATGAGCTTAAAAACAAGAGGAAAAATGGAAATAAAAAGGAGGAAGATGATCATCCTACCAATGTCACAGAGAACTTTGAAACAGCAGAAGTATTGACAGTTTCTGAGGGAAATTTCAGCACCGAATGGATCCTTGACTCTGGGTGCTCATTTCATATGACACCACACAAGGATTGGCTCCAAAAATTTCAAGAAATAGAAGGAGGAAAGGTACTGTTAGGGAACCACCAAGAATGTAGCGTGAAAGGTGTGGGATCTGTTCACTTGAAAATGTTTGATGGACAGATCAGTGAGCTTACATCAGTGAGGTTTGTTCCTGATCTTAAGAGAAACCTACTTTCCTTGGGAGTCTTTGTCAAAGCAGGCTATGTATGCAAGCTTTAGAATGAGACCATGAAGATTATTAAGGGAGCAATGGTTAAAGCAAGAGGCAGACTTGATAATGGGTTGTATATCTTGGAAGGAAACACAGTAGTTGGAGCTTCTGCAGTAGTTTCTTAAAAAGATCAGCAGGCGTCAAGACTTTGGCATTAAGGTTGGGTCACATCAGTGAAGCTAGCCTTAAGGAATTAAGTAAACAAGGTTTACTTGGAAAGACTCAAGTTGGTACCTTAGATGTGTGTGAGCAATGCATCTATGGAAAGGCTACAAGAGTAAGTTTTGGGAAAGGCAAGCATTTCTCTAAAAGAATACTTGAGTATGTTCATGTTGACCTTTGGGGACCAGAGAGAAATCCAACTATGGGAGGAGCAAAGTACTTCATGTGTATTGTAGATGATTACTTGATAGCGAGCATAGCTAGCTAGTTTTCCCTAATTAATTTAGCTAGTCTTTTATAATTTATTGGCCAAAATGATGCGTTTTTGTGTTGTTTTTGTAGAAAATAAATATTTGAGCTAATTGCGTGTTCGGGACATGAAAAAGGGCTAAAAGATCGAAAAAGGATCAAGTTGGAAGAAGTCAAATTCAGCCCAGCTGATTTAAAAAAAAAAAAAAAAAAAAAAAAAAAAAAAAAAAAAAACTTCATAGTGTCGCGACGCTCTCGACAAATTTTCCAAATCCGCAGTATCGCGACAGCGTCGCGACGCTGTCCATAGCGTCTCGACGCTGTCGGCAGATTTTCTATAAATTCATCATTTTGTGCTACGGATTGGGGGAGTCCAATTGGTGAGATTTTAGCCCTAATTTCGACTAGAGACCTTTGGTGGGAGCTGAAGCAAGGCCAAGGAGCAGGAATCAAGCGAGAAGATGTGGAGATCGTGACGGGGACGTGCCGGTTTCGACGGATTCGAGTTTTCCTTTCTCTTTCCCTTAACTCTTGTAGCTTTTATGGCTTTTCTTACAATTAGTGTTTGTGGTTTAAAGACTATGAATTTCTAGTTGTTTGTCTTAGGGATTGATGTAGTTGTTTTAGTTGTTGGATTGATTTTTGGTATGAATGTGCTTTTATTTTATGCATGCAATTTTGTGTAATGCTTTCAATTACTTGATCACTAATTGAATGATTTAAGTGTTGAATCTAACTCGGGAGAGAGGATTTGGCCTAAGACTTACCTTGTTTAATTGCATGACTAGAGTAGAAATTCTAAGTTTGTGACGGGATTTGGAATATCTCTAGAAGTATAACAAGGATTAAACCGAATAATGCCTTGCATGTTAATGAACTTAGATAGGGATATCAAGTTAGTTATATGCATGAGAATCAATTATACTCGGGAGAGGTAATCGTGATAAAAGTTTCCTTGGCTTGTAGAATAATTGCACGATCAATTCATTCCTATTAATCAATCCTCAATCTTAAATAATGAAATCAATTTCCTAAGAGTCTTTCCCTTTGAGTCTCCACTTTTATTTTTATGCTTTTAGTCTTTACTTTTATCTTTATCATTGAGTTTTGCTCCCTAAATAAAATTGGACAAAAGTATTCACAATACTTGATTTAGCTTAAACATCCAATCCAGAGGACGACACTCGTTTATACGAACACTTTATTATTACTTGACCCGTGCGCTTGCGGTAAGGAAAATTTCACATCATTACTCACGAATGGTGTGGACTTTTTTGTTAAAAACAAAGGAACAGACATTTCAAAAGTTTGTCCAGTGGAAGACCTTTGTGGAAAAACAATCAGAGAAGAAACTGAAGACATTAAGGACTGATAATGGGCTCAAATTCCTTAGCAATGAGTTTAAGGAGTATTGCAGCAAGGAAGGTATACAGAGACACTTAACTGTGAAAGGTACACCTCAACAAAACGGTTTAACTGAAAGAATGAACCGTACTTTGTTGGAAAGGATTAGATGTTTACTATCAAGTGCAAATTTACCTAAAGACATTTGGGGGGAGGCTTTGATGACAGCAACTTATCTAATCAACCGTAGTCCTTCATCAGGGATTCAGTTCAAAAAACCAATAGAGAAGTGGTCAGGGCATGTACCAGATTTGAGTAATCTCAGGGTCTTTAGATGTGTTGCCTATGCACATTCTAAAGAAGGTAAGCTGGACAATAAAGCAAAGAAGTGCCTCTTTTTAGGGTATCCTACAGGAGTTAAGGGATATCGACTTTGGTGTGTTGAAAAGGATGAAGAAAAATGTATTATAAGTCGAGATGTTACATTTGATGAGTCAAAGATTGCACTGCAGAGAATAGAGGACAGTATAGGTGCTGATAACTCACAGATTGCTACCCTTGAAATGAATGTGAACACACCATCATCCAGTAACAATAAAGGTTCTGGAAGTGCTCAAGTAGAGGCAAAACCTGAGCATACAGAGAGCACAGGCACAGAGGAACAAGGGGAATGTCTACAGGATTATAATCTTGCAAGAGACAAATAGAGAAGACAAATAAGACCACCAGCCCGATATGCTTCAGCAGACTTAGTTCATTATGCGTTACGAGTAGAGTTTCAAGCTGTTGATAGTGAATCACTGACTTACACTGAAGCAATCAATTCTCCAAATAGCAAGTCTTAGATAACAGCCATGGAAGAAGAGATGGAATCTCTCTTGAAAAATAAGACTTGGGAGTTGGTGGAGAGACCTAAAAATCAGAAATTAGTGGGTTGCAAGTGGATATTTAAACTCAAGAAGTCACCTAATTCTGATATGCCTCCTCGTTTTAAAGCAAGGTTGGTAGCAAAAGGATTTTCTCAAAAACAAGGAGTCGATTATGAGGAGATATTCTCTCCAGTAGTAAGGCACTCATCTATAAGAGTCCTTCTATCACTTGTAACAGCCTATGATATGGAGTTGCAACAATTAGACGTCAAGACAACTTTCCTTCTTGGTGACTTGACAGAAACAATTTATATGCATCAGCCATTGGGATTTGTAGACAAAGGTATGGAGAACAAGGTATGTCTTCTTAAGAAATCTCTATACGGATTAAAACAAGCTCCTAGACAATGGTACCTAAAGTTTGACTCATTTATGCTGTCTTGTAATTTCATAAGGAGTAAACTTGACCATTGTGTGTATTTCAAGCATTTTAAACATAAACCATCTTATACTTGCTATTGTATGTAGATGATATGTTGTTAGCTTTTCAAGATAGTGCAGCTATCGAAGATTTGAAGTTGAAACTCATAAGAGAGTTTGATATGAAGGAGCTTGGTGAAGCCAGACAAATATTGGGCATTGACATAATAAGGGACAGAAAGAATGGCCTTATGAAGCTTTCTCAGCAAGACTACACGTCTAAAATGCTCAAGAAATTCGATATGGTAAGCTGTAAACCAGTTAATATACCTATTGCTAATCATTTTAAAGTTTCAGGGCAGTAATCACCACAAACACCAAAAGAGAAGAAGAAGATGGACAGTATTCCTTATGCAAACGCAGTGGGCAGTTTGATGTACCTCATGGTGTGTACAAGGCCTGATCTTGTGCATGGATTGAGTGTGGTGAGTAGGTATATGGCAAATCCCAGAAAAGAACACTGGTTGGTAGTCAAATGGTTGATGAGGTATGTAAAAGGTACTGTATCCTATGGTCTTTTAAATACAAATAATCATTTGCAAGATGCAAAAGTGTTAGGGTATGTTGATGTTGATTATGCAACTGATAGAGATAGGAGGAGATCATTAACTGGCATGGCTTTTACTGTTTTTGGAAACACAGTAAGTTGGAAGTCCTCCTTACAATCTGTTGTTGCTTTGTCAACAACAGAGGCTGAGTATATGGTTGTTATAGAAGGTTTTAAAGAGGCTTTGTGGTTATATGAACTAGCTGAGGAACTTGGTGAAAATATGGAAAATCAGTTAGTTGTGTTTTGTGATAGTCAAAGTGCTGTTTTTCTTTCTAAAAATCAAACCTACCATGAAAGAACCAAACATATAGATGTTAGGTTTCATTTTATAAGAGATATTATAGCAGAAGGTAAAGTTAAATTAGAGAAAATAGCTTCTGTTGAAAATGCAATTGATGCTTTGACAAAGTCCTTGCCTCTTGGAAAGCTTGAGAGTTGTTTAAAGACTCTCAAAGTAGTCTCTGTGTAGTAGACTGGTTTTATAAGGTTCTCTTATGTTTTATGGGCTTGTTGATCAGTATAAATATGCTGTCAAGGTGGAGAATTGTTGGTATATGTTATTGCCGGCATGTTTTTAAGTCATTAATCCATGTGGAATTTTGACCAAGCCATCTGTACTCTTGCTGCCACGGTGGATCATTAAATCAGCTATTGTAATAACCAATTTGATGTGTTATTTGGAGCCCTGTTTTGCAGCTGTAACAGGGTTATTCTCTCGGGTCGGATAGGAATCGGGTCACGTGTGTTGCCAACAGAATTCGTTATTCGTACAGAGAGGGAGTGAGCTGATTTATGGTGGATTCCCTTACCGTGAAGGCTGCAGAGTGTTCTTGAGAGATTTTCATCACCAATTGTTGTCATCTTCTTCTTACAACTGAGAGGTTTCTTCAGGAAAGGAAAAGGGAGCCGGTTTTCTACTCAATTGAAGAGGATTTCGATTAGAGCTGAAGTGAACTTCCGGGGAGTGAAGTCGATAGTCTCTGTGATGTATTTCCTTGCTGAATTGAGTGAGTTTTAGAGAGTATTGTGTTCATATATTCTCTGTTTGTGGTGAAATCTTGTAAAGACATTTATAGCCCATTGATTAACAGTAAGAGAACCTAAAGTGGATGTAGATCCCTCATTGGGATTGAACCACTATAAAACTTTGTGTCTTATCTTCTCTTCTCTCTTCTTTTATCATTACCGTTCTTGTTGAATGTTTGTGGTTACTATTATCTGAGGTTATCTGTGCTGCTGCTCGACTTTGTTGTTCTTGGGAACTCTCTGTATCAGTTAATTGTTGGTTGTTTGAGGGCTGTGGGATAACAGTTATTATTAGGGGGATTTGCACAAATAGCAAAAACCGCCAAAAGTATTGCAAAAATAGCAAAAAAATAAAATTATTTGCGGAAATAGCAAAAAATACGTTTAATTACGAAAATACCCTTAGTAACTCCAATAGTCTATCAGTGCCTATTATTGATAGTCACTGATAGACTTCGATTAATCGGAGTCTATCAGTGATAAATACTGATAGACTTTGATGATAAACTTCAATTAATCAGAGTCTATTAGTGATAGACACTAATAGACTTTGATTAATCGGAGTCTATCAGTGTCTATCACTGATAGACTCTAATAATCATAATCTATCCGTTTTTATCGTGTTTAATTCAAGCCTATCAGTGATAGCCACTGATAGAAAACAATTTAATTCAAAGGCTATTAGTTCAATTTAATTCAAGGCTATCAGTTTCTATCCATCAGTTTAATTTAAGTCTATCAGTGATAATCACTAATAGAAAACCGTTTAATTCAAGGTTGTCAGTTTCTATCACTTATAGAAATCACTTTAATTCAAGACTATTAGTTTCTATTACGGATAGAAACCAATTTAATTGAAGTTTATCAGTTTCTATCAAAAATCAATTTAATTGAAAATTTTGTTCTGCTTCATCGCTGGTTTTTGCATATCAGAGGCGTTTTTTGCTTATTTAGTGTTTGTTTGTTTTCTATCTGTGTCTATCAGCTTCGATAATTGAAATTTTTTGTTATGCTCATTGCTGGTTTTTGCATATCAGAGGCGTTTTTTTGCGTATTTAGTGTTTGTTTGTTTTCTATGAGTGTCTATCATCTTTGATAATTAAAAATTTTATTATGCTTCATTGTTGATTTTTGCATATTAGAGGCGTTTTTTGCTTATTTAGTGTTTGTTTGTTTTCTATCGGTGTCTATCAGCTTCGATAATTGAAAATTTTGTTATGCTTCATTGCTGGTTTTTGCATATCAGAGGCATTTTTTCTTATTTAGTGTTTCTTTGTTTTTTATCGATGTCTATCAGCTTCGATAACTGAAAATTTTGTTATGCTTCATTGCTAGTTTTTTCTTATCAGAGGTTTTTTTTTTTTTGCTTATTTAGTGTCTGTTTGTTTTCTATCAGTGTCTATCACTCATAGACTTTGATTAATCAAAGTCTATTAGTGATAGACACTGATAGACTACTATTAATCGAAGTCTATAAGTGACTATCACGAATAGATTTTGATTAATTAAAGTCTATCAGTGGTAGTCACTCGAAGTCTATCAGTGATAGTCTCTCATAGATTTCGATTAATCATAGTCTATCAACAATAGACACTGATAGATTATGAATAATCTAAGTCTACTTTATTCTATTTAATATTTTTTTTTTCTATATGAATTTAGTTTTCTGTAACTCCATTTTTGTCATCAAATGAAGAAATAAAATCAGAGAGCTTCACCTACTTTGTGGAGCTATCACTGAAAGAGATAGAGATGGAAAAAGAGGAGGTTGGAAATGAGGAAAAAATTGAAGGAGATGAAAAAAATGTTGGAAGAAAAGAAAATACAATTAGACGCAATATATCTTCTTTACAAGAAGATGTTGTAGAACTCAAAAAATGTCAAAAAGAGATTCTAAGCTTGTTAGAAGAATCTCATCAATAGGAAGCAAAGACACTAAAATCCCATGAAGAAGAACTCCATAACAAGCCGGAAAACATCAAACACGCAAGGAAAATAAACGAGAGCAAGAAAGAGAAAGTTACAATTGGGAAATCGAGAGGATTGCGACGAGTAAGCTTCTCTTCCTCGGGGGCCATTCGAACCACCTGCCTTTCCATTCTTCTTCTTCCAATTATCAAATTAGAAGTCGAAATTGGCATGTTTGGGAAAGAGCACCTGCAGATACCAAAACAGCAACTATGGCTCGTAGATGATGAAGATATGGGTAGGTATGCCGCCGAAGGTAATGCTAGGGTTTTAGAGCTGAACAAGCATATAGACGCCACGATCTTTCTCTTCCCCTGTGGTGTTTCCTCCTACTTGAGTCGGGTTTTACTGAATCTCCCGATGGTTGATTCCACCAAAATCCAATGTTTTTTGTGTGGGGCGAAAGAGGAGAAAGAGGACTTCGCGGGAATAATATTTCGAAAAACAATAAGAGTAAAACGGGAATTTAAAAATGTATTCTAATTTTTTTGCCATATTTGCAATTCTTTTTACTTGGTGCTAAATCTGCTATTATAGATAATTAATTTGCCACCCACTGCAATTACTCTTATTATTATTATTTTTCTTTCAACAAGTAAGATGGAGGATTTGAACCTTTGTGATCCTCTTATGAAGGATACAAGTTTTATGTTAGTTGAGCAATACTAAGTTATTTAAACTCTATGTTTTATTGTTTTTAATGTGTTTGGTAGCATATTTAAGAATTTGAAACTTTTGAAAAACTAGTAAATGATGTTTTCAGATTTGGTCACATATAATCCAAATACAATTCAAATACAATTTTTAGTAATAAACCTTCCAAGCATAAATTTAATTCAATGAATCTAAAACACAACAAATTGAATCTCAGATAATATACTAAGTACTTAGGGTGTGTGTTTTGATTAGGGATTTAAAAATAGAAGTTTTAAAACAAACAATTTAGTATGATACAAAGGTTGTATTCCATGTTTTATTTGTTTTTAAATATTTTTTTATTCTAGATTTAAATTTTGAAAACACTAAAAACATGTCAATTTTTTTTTTAAAATCACTTTCTAGGTCACAAAATTTAAATACAATCCAAATCCCATTTTTAGAAATAAACTCACAAAAAATTACTAAAATTATTTAAAAGTTGATGAATTTGAAAAGAAAATAAATTAAATCTAGATACTATACCAAACGAAGACCTTATTTTTATATCAATACTCAACAAAGGCGCATGATTTAGACTTTAATTTGAAAACTAGAATTTGCACATAATATCTTCTTAAGTTATCTTCAAAATTTATATTATTTTATCCTCACTCAGATGCTTTGTAAGAGAATTTTATTGAAAGTTACATGATTTAGAATTGATCCGATTCAAACATACGAGAACTAGGTGACAAATAAATGGACTACAAGAGATAAAAGAAAGAATGGACTTTACAGGCACAAAGTAATATAACTAGTCCTTTCATTTCAGTTCATGTAATTTTGTTTGAAAGTTGCTCTTTTGAAGAGTAGACAAAATTAATGTGGTGATTTCATTGCAATTTATTATAAACTACTTTTACACGGGGCAGTTGTATAGGTGGCAAATTGAACCAAATTAATAGCAAATATAGCACAGTTGCAAACTAATTGCATATATAGCAAAATTAATTGTACAAGACCAAAAAGTTGTCGTCAGATTCCATCCGTGTCTATCACTGATAGACTCTGATTATTCAAAGTCTATCAGTGTCTATCGCTGATAGACTCTGATTAATCAAAACCTATTTGTCACGACAGAAAACTAAATCAACGAACAAGAACGAAAAGGCGTGAAGGAGAAACAACACACGGATTTACGTGGTTCACTAACGGTGTGTTAGCTACGTCCACGAGCAGAGGGAGAGAACGATCTTATTGAGGAGTAAAACGTATTCTTGGGTTACAAAGAATATGTTTTCGTCTTCTGTTGCAATTACAACTTAGGTTAAGAGGGGTGATAACTTGCAAAAAGCAAGTTATTTATCCTTTAAACTTAAGCTAAAACAAGGCCAAAAAGATCCAATGATGCGTTAATTTAGCGCAAAAAGAAAGGAAAATGTGATAGTTTTATGCGGCGAGCAATATTCATGTATGCGGTAAGAAATTATAAAATATAAGGCGCTAACGCAACTAATTCAGTTGTTTTCCAAAGTTTTTCTCAGCGCAGGCACACATCCCAAGATGATCAAGAGACAGATAAGATGGTGAAAAGACAAGTGCTGACACAACTGATACAGCTAACGCAAGTGGGCGGAAAAAGGGCTGAAAAGTTGAGCAAGTTGCCTAATGATGATTAACACAAGTTGCTAATTACTTGGAGAAGTCATCTTCCTTTACCTATAAATAGAAGCCACATACTCGGATGGAAAAAAGGAATTCATTCATTTTTTGGGGGGATCAAGAGAGAAGAAGGAAGATCAACTGAGAAATCACAGAGAGCTGTGATTAGGAGCAAACTTGCGTTTGTAACATTTTATTTCATGATGTCTTGTTTTGCTCGCATGAGCTAATTTCTTTTTCAAGGCTTAGCGCAAGCACCTCATGCGGTGATAAGTATATTTTGTAAGCGCATATTTTGAGTTAAATGAAACATTAATTGCTTTCTACTTAGTGGCGATACTATTTTCATTATTAACTCCCGCTTGGCCAGCCGGATGCAATAGCAGTATGCTAAATCCCTGACAGGTAACACATGCGGACATCTCTAAGTAGAGCAAGCTAGCGCATGTCATGTAGTCTTGGTAGCATTAAAACACTACCGCTAAAAGATAGTGCATGCATGAGCTTAGACTGCGTTGTGACTAACGCAATTCCTTGTAAGTTTTAGAGAACTACACCTAACGCATGAACTAGCCAAATAACCTCTTGATAGTTTTATGCCAAACACGAAGGAGTACCGGAAGGGAAACTTATGATTTTTTCTCACTTAGGCATTAATGGATCAATTAATCAAAGTATGCGCTACAAGGTTCTTATAAACGCATGAGGTTGCAACCGCAACAACCTTGATACTAATCTCCTTAAATACCTTTTACTTTCGCTCTTGTCGCATGTTTTGTTTTCTACAAGTTCTTCAAATCTTACCAACTCGATTATTTAATCTTTTATATAATATCACACGTCTTAGAGTTTAGTTCAGTAAATATTGTTAAAAGCTTTGCAAATATCCCTTCCCTGTGGATTCGACCCTGGACTCACCAGGTATTACTTGATTGTGTCAATTTATGCTTGGATTGATTAGTATCTACGACTATATTTCTGAACAGACCGAAAAGCCAATCAAGTTTTTGGCATCGTTGTCGGGGAAGGGCAACAAAAAAAAAATTCTGATCTAACACTCCGTTTGATATTATTTTCTATGTTCCCTGTTGAGTACTTTTTCTCCAGGTAACCAGAGGTTGTATGCGTGCTGCTCGATGAATCGATTTCGAAGTTGATCCCGAAATTGATAGAACATATCATAGAAGAAGAAGAAATCGAAGGGCCCAAAGACAATCAAGAGAAATGGCAGCACCTAACCAACCAAACAGACCATTGAATCTCATCCAAATGGCCGATGATAGGGCCAGAGGGATTAGAGACTATGCAGACCCTACAAATTGCAACTTTAATCCAGGGATAGTTCAGCCCACTCTAGAAACAGAAAGGTTTGAGTTAAAACCCGTTATGTTTCAAATGCTGACAGCTGCAGGACAATTTGGAGGAAGCCCAGCAGAAGACCCTCACTCTCATCTAAAGTCATTTTTGGATATTTGTAATAAATTTATTATCCCAGGAGTAACGCACGAGCAATTGCAAGTTATCCTATTTCCGTACTCATTAAGAGATGTGGCGAAAGTATGGCTCAATCAGCAGCCAGCTAATTCCATCGCAACATGGAATGATCTGGCTAAGAAGTTTCTAGAAAAATACTTTCCACCCACCGCAAACTCTAGACTGAGAAAGGAGATAATGACTTTCACGCAAATGGAAGATGAAACATTGAGTGAGGCGTGGGAGCGTTTCAAGAGCTTACTACAAAGGTGTCCGCACCATGGACTACCATTATGCATTCAATTAGAGACCTTCTATGTAGGTCTTAATAAGAACTCACAAGTCTTGGTGGACTCGTCTGCAAATGGTGCACTACTCAAAAAGACGTATGACGAAGCCCACACAATCCTTGATCGGATTGCACGCAACAACTATGAGTGGGGCACTGCGGAAGATAGAAGAAGGAGACCCATCAAAACTAGTTCGGGAAATTTTGAAGTTGATCCTATAACCTCAGTAAACGCAAAGATTGATGCGTTGACCTCGAAAATGGATGCGCTCACGGCTAGCACAGCACCTTTGATCGCGCAACTCAACGCAGTTGGGTGCGGGATCTGCGGTGAAGGACACACGCATGACCAGTGTCCCTCAAACCCAGAGTCAGTCTTCTATGTTGGACCGCAAGGAGCTGCGCGCAACAACCTATTTTCAAACACGTATAATCCAGGATGGAGAAATCACCCGAACTTTTCATGGAATTGTGGAGCAAATAAACAGCCACAACAAGGTAACGTAAACCCTGCGCCCAAATTATTTAATTCTAACAACGATCAATCCTCGCAGGGACATTTTCAGCGCAACCCAGACGGAGGAAACCAAAGAGCATGATCCTCGAATGCGTTGGAAACTATGATGAAGGAATCTATCGCTGATAAACTCTGATAATCGAAGTCTATCAGGATAGATTCTAATTAATCAGAGTCTAACAGTGTCTATCAGTAATATACTCTGATAGATTTTGCTACATTTGCAATTTTTTTTACATTGTGCTAACTTGCAATTATATAATTCTTATTTGCCACCCACTGCAAATTCTCTTTTATAGTCCAAATTTTAAAGAAATTATTTTTATATGATATAAACAATGCACCGACAGTTGGAAGATAAGGTATGAAAGATAATATCAAAAAAAAAAACGTATGAAAGAGAAATTAACTTTTTTTTTTTAATTATTATAAAATATTAGGCACTTTTGACTCTGCTAAACAATAACGTAACCTTTTCGAGATGCATTAGGTATGAAATTGGAAGAAAAGACAATGAGAGGAAAGAGGCATGCTTAAGATTGCATGTGGCACAGACTTGACCCCTTTTTTCTTTGGTCTTTTTTAAATATATTTATAGTATGTTTGGTAAAGGTTTTTAAAGGAAACAAAATTTCACAAAATCATTTATAAGCATTTTGGAAATTTAAATTAAAGCACTGTGTTCAATATATATGACGAAAAATACATTTTAAATTTTACTAAATGAAAAATACTTTGAAAAATTTAGATTAGTTATAAAACTTTTTTGAAGAAACACACAAGAGACGAGTATTCAAAAATTTTACTTTAAAGTGGTTGACTAAAAATCTTGAAAATATGTACTAAGAAAAAACTAAACATGTTTTTAATTACTAGAATCATTTCTAAATTTGGCGAAACCAAACAAAATTTGTTACTAAAAGAAATTTTTGAAAAAAACATAGGAATAAAAAGTATTTTTGTTAAAACTATTTCAAGAATAGTTTTTTTTTTTTTTTTTTGAGTTTTCAAGCAAATGTGTCGTTTAAACTATAAATATATCAAACTCGCCTTTAATTAATAAAAGTGTGATGCCCGAAGATAGGAAGAGTATATGAATGAACCGAGATCACATCCAAATGAGAGAAATCCTAAGGACATGAAAGTATGGTTAAAATAAATTTAAAATAATATATATACCAATAAGGTGCACTTTTTTTTCGGTCACTAAATCATAGGAACTTTGAAGTTAAGCGTGCTTGGCATAAAAAAGTTCTATTGTTGTAGGGTGACCTCCTGGGAATTTTCCTAGGAAGCATGTGGGTGAAGATAAAACATGCTATAAAAATAACCCGTGTTGGTTTGTGGGGACAATCTTCAATCTTAGAAGCAGTTTCAAATAAACATGGTGATGTGGCCAAGTCACGAGAGATGTAGGGAAATGTTGAGACCATCAGGTGTCGAATCTAGATTCTAAATCCTAGACCCGAGACATTACAAAAAGTCTGTCGTGCCTTTTAGATAACTAGTTAAAATAACCCATTAAAATATTATAAAGTGAAAAAAAGAAAAAGTTAAAATAATGTAGCCAACATAAACATACTCAATTGGCAGCCAAGAAAGGTAGATGGCCAAATTTAACTTTAATTGCATTTTTTGAATTTAAAAAGAAGAGAAGAAGAAATGAAGTAAAAATTGTGATGTCATGAGGATGATGTCATGCACAAAGAGTAAGCCATAGATACCTTATTATAAACTTTATTTTATGTTTTGATCCTTAAAATTTTGTATTTATTTCATCTAGTTTATTTATTTAAATTCTATTTTGGTAAGTTAAAAAAAAAAAAAAAAAAAAAAAAAAAAAAAAAAAAAAAACTAATTTGGTTCTTGTTTTTATAATTATTGAATTAGTTTTGATCCACCTACTTACAAAACATCCACTTTGATCTTTTTATTTTTGGTTTTGGTTCATTTTGATTTCTATACTTCTAAAAAGTCGTTAACTTAATCTCTGTTTGTAAAATTTAAACATAAATTTTACCTACAATGGAAATTGTTTACTGCAAAAAAAAAATAATATATATATATATATATATTTATGACTATATTTCAAGAAATTTAGTAAGTGAAAAGTCATGCCAAAATTATGAATAAAAAAAAAGGGAGAAAAACGCAAATAAAGGGACCAAATTGGTCATTTTCTTAAAAGTATAGGGACAAAAATGAACTTTTTGAGTACAAGAACTAAAAGGGATGTTTTGTAATGATAGAGACCAAAATAACAAAAGCCAAAAGTATAAGGACCAAAATAGTATTTATTTTTTTTTTTTTAATAACATGTGAGAGTGCAAATTCAAATTTATGAACTTTTTGTAGAAATGGTAATATTTTAACCAACTTAGTTATGTTGAGTTTAGTTATTTCATTTTATCATACCTTCAAATATTTTGTTTTAATTTTTCAACTTTTAAATGTTTTGTTTAGTCCTTAAATTGTTTCTTAATTTTTTTTTTTTTTTAATTTCTACTGTGTCAATCTTTCATTAATCTTTAGACAGAAAAATTGGATCCATCTGAAAATACTGTACTCGACCTAATAAATATATATTTAAACACATTTGGTTTACGTAGACAAATTCATGAGATAAATAAATAAAAGATTTTCTTATTTCAAATTTTTATTAAAAACGTTCTTTAAAAGCTATCGGAAATAATTTTTTTTTATGAAAAATAAAGGATTAAAATGGAATATTTTAATAATCTCAAGATTAAAATACATTAACTCAGTATGAGTAGTTCAATCGACATAAACTACATACGAAATTCGAATCTCCAACTCTCTAATCTGAACACTATCTTTACCTGATGAACTAAAATGATAATAATAATAATAATAATAATAATAAAACAAATTAAACAATAAGCAAGAAAGTTCATTCGATCATATTTTTTTTATGCATTTAGAATTTTTAATTCATTAAAAATTATTCAGTTAAATTTTAATTATCTAAAACTTAATAAACAAGTAAATGTCGTGTAGACCAAGTTTCTTTGAATTCTTCGGTGTGAACACAATAGTCAATTTTCGGGAAAAAGAAACGTCACTTCTACACGTGGGAACAAAATTTATTCTTCATAAATTTAAGAAAACAAGCATGCCACATGATGTCTCAAGAAATGGAGTCGTTGAATTTATGGCCTGGGTGATCATCAGTCGGTCGGTATCGGTTTTGGACTCAAACCGACGCCGACCACCGACACGTCGGTTTTAGTCGATCGGTGGATGTCGGTGTTCACACGTAACTTCGAAGATGGAGACACGTGGAATAAATATATATTTGTATTGATATAATATGCATATGGATATACAATCTCTAACTTTAATCCTCTGATTCTCTCTCTTGCGTGTGATTGTGTTTCACTCGAGGGCTGTAGCGCTTGTTCTCGAGTCTGAAACTTCAATTGATTCTTTGAGCTTTTGATGTCTTGGGATTTTGAAGTCTTGAAGTCTTGAAGAGTCTTTAGTCTTCAAGGATTGTTGAAGTCTTCTAGCCTTGAAGGGTCTTCAGTCTTCAAGAAGTCTTAAAGAGTCTTTGGTCTTCAAGGATTGTTGAAGTCTTCTAGACTTGAAGGGTCTTTCAAGAAGTCTTGGAGTCTTGGAGTCTTGTAGAGTTTTTGGTCTTCAAGGATTGTTGAAGTCTTCTAGTCTTGAAGGGTCTTCAGTCTTCAAGAAGTCTTGGTGGAATTTTCTGAATTTTCTGACTCTGGCTGAGAGCTTCCCACTTCTCATCTTCAGCGTTTTGTAAGAGGCTTGGAGCTTCAATCTTCAAGTCCTTCAGCGTTTTGTAGGAGGCTTGGAGCTTCAATCTTCAAGTCTTGTAGGAGGATCAGACCTTCAATCTTCAGAGCCTTCTGAGAGCTTCAGTCTTTCTCTTCTCCCTCTCTTTCTGCTCTCCCCCCCCCCCCCCTCAAATGAGTCAAGACCTACTATTTATAGAGTTTTCCAGAGGCCTTTGAGGGCTCGGGCTTAAATTGGGCTTGGGCCCAACTATTTGGTTTTGGGTCTGGTTTATATTTGACCCAAAAACCACATAACCCAAATATTTAAAAGATCAAATTTGATCCAATTAATTAGTATTTTTTTAATTAATTGGTCAAATTAATTAATTTGATCAAAATAATTTATTTTTAATTAATTGATCAAATGGACATTTGGCTCTAAAAATTTATAATTGGTCAACTTTGTCTTCAAATTAAATTTGGGACACATGTCAATTTATAATTGGTCCCAAATTTAATTATTTGTAATTTCGTCATTAATTTTAAATAATGACGTGACAATTTGTGATTGGCCAAAATTTCTCCTTCAACAAATGCCCCTTTTCGAGATGTAGGCACAAGCTATGTGTGAGTGAATCTCGAAAAACATATTTTGGAATCAAAATGCAAGGTATTTGTTCTTGATTTTGACTCCGTTTGATGTGTCAATTTAATCAAAGCATGAATTTTGTTCAAAATCTTGATTATTTTTTTTTTTATTTGACACACTTTTATTGCCAATTAATCAAAATTTGAAGTTTGGTCAAAATTTTGATTTTCCTTATTTGGCAGCAAACTTTGACATGAACTTAAGTTTGGGTAAAATCTGGATTATGCCAAAATTTTGATTTGAGGTAAAATTCTATCCAATTTTAGTTTGCATTTGGAGTAGAATTTAGGTTTGCACTTTGGTCCATTTGGGATAAAATTTGGATTATGTCAAACTTTTGACTTGAGGTAAAATTCTATCCAATTTTAACTTGCATTTGGAATAGAATTCGAGTTTGGGACTTTGGTTGATTTTGGGTTTGACAAGATTTGGATTGAGAATAATCTGAGTTGACTGAATAGCATATATGTGTATATTAATACAAGCGAATGTTAATCAAAAGTCTTGCATGGTCTCTTGGTTTAATAGCCAAGCTAGATACTTATCATGAGTTTGAGTCTCAAAACTGTCAATCTTAATTTTTTAGATACATATTTCCCAATGCAGCATAGCAACAGAGCAGATAGAGAAGGAGGTGTGAGAGAGAAACTGTAGCCAAGCAGTGTGAGAACATCTGTGTGAGAACCTTCGAAACTTGGACAAATGTAAGTAGCCAAGCAGTGTGAGAACCTTCGAAACAAACACAAACACTGTAGTGTGAGAACCTTCAAACTTGGAGAGAAGGAACTGCAACGAAGCAGTGTGAGAACCTTCGAACTTGGAGAGAATGAACGGAGAAGGAACTGCAGCGAAGCAGTGTGGGAACCTTCGAACTTGGAGAGAATGAACGGAGAAGGAACTGCAGCGAAGCAGTGTGAGAACCTTCGAACTTGGAGAGAAGGAACGGAGAAGGAACTGCAGCGAAGTAGTGTGGGAACTTCGAACTTGGAGAGAAGGAACTACAACCTTCGAACTTGGAGAGAAGGAACGGAGAAGGAACTACAACGAAGCAGTGTGAGAACCTTCGAACGTGGAGAGAAGGAACAAACACAAACAGCAACCTTCGAACTTGGAGAGAAGGAACTGCAGTGAAGCAGTGTGAGAACCTTCGAACTTGGAGAGAAGGAACAAACACAAACAGCAACCTTCGAACTTGGAGAGAAGGAACAAACACAAACAGCAACCTTCGAACTTGGAGAGAAGGAACAAACACAAACAGCAACCTTCGAACTTGGAGAGAAGGATACAAACACAAACAACAACCTTCGAACTTAGAGAGCAGTGTGAGAACTTTCGAACTTGGAAAGAAGGAACTGCAACGAAGCAGTGTGAGAACCTTCGAACTTGGAGAGAAGGAACAAACACAAACAACAACCTTCGAACTTGGAGAGAAGGAACTGCAGCGAAGCAGTGTGAGAACCTTCGAACTTGGAGAGAAGGAACAAACACAAACAGCAACCTTCGAACTTGGAGAGAAGGAATTGCAGCGAAGCAGTGTGAGAACCACCTTCGAACTTGGAGAGAAGGAACTGCGAAGCTTGGAGAGAAGGAACTATAGCGCCAAGCAGTGTGAGAACCTTCGAACTTGGAGAGAATGAACAAGCAGCGAAGCAATGAGAACCTTCGAACTTTGGAGAGAAAGCAGCGTAGCAACGCAGCGTAAGCACCTTTGAACTTGGAGAAAAGGAACTACAGCGAGCGGGAAACCTTCGAACTTGGAGAAGGAGAACCACAACGGAGCAGTGAAGAACCTTCGAACTTGGAGAAGGGAGAACCACAGCAGAACAACAGAAGACCTTCAAACTTGAAGAAGAGAGAACAACGAACTTAAGACGAGTGGAACACCGAACTTGAGGCGAGTGAGACATCGAATTTAGAGGAATGAAGTCTTCTTTTATTCATCCAACTCATAGCTTCACGTTCACAATGGTGCACAACTTCAATTTTTTTTTTTTTTTTTTTTTTGTGTTGCCCCCAGTAGTGATGAGTTTCTTCAATTTGTATTGTCATGCTTCAATATTTGTTGCAGCTTCTTTTTTTTGTTTGCAGAGACTGAACTTAAAGTTTTCTTTAAGCTGCCTACGTACCCTTTGAAGAAAATGGATCAAGTCATAACGTAGTTCAAATTTTTTTACACTTACCTTTTAAGCTCGTGTGGGCTAGGAGCATCAAGCAGTTTAGACTCCTATGATAAGGAGTGTTTACATTTTAAAAGCTCTTATCTTCATCATGGTCTGGATCAGATCCTTTGCTTGTAAGATTGGTCAGGATAATGAGATTTGGTTTCATCTTCAAGGAACCTTCTGTATTTATGAGAACAGAAAACTTCCTTTTCATATGTGATGGGACAATACTTTGAAGCTTCTTGTCACTGCTTACTTCATCGAACAGTTTCACCTCTAAGTTATCTATTTTTCTTTGAGGTTGATCATCTGTTACTTTGAGGCGATCAAAGACAGATATTGAAGATCGAATTTTCTTCGATGTGGAAATACTTAGCCTTTGGAAAGCTAAAGGTCGAGTGGAGGGGACACTGAACATTGATTTTCTTCTTCTGTTGCGGCCATACTCATTCTTTGGAATACTGAAGAACGAGTAGTTGAAGGCTTGATGCGATCGAAGACGGAAGTCCTTTGTTCACCCTTCTCAGAATTGTCAACTTCCTCTACGTCGATGCAATAAGAAGTTGCAAAGTTTTCTTTCTCCTTTTTGTGGAAAGTTTTGGTGAAAAATTCATTCAAAGTCACTGGATGTTGAGGTTGAGAAAACTTTTTACTTCTCTTCCTCTTAGGTTGAGGTTTCTTAGGATTCTTCTTTCTTTGATGTTTGTTCTTTCCTTTGATTGTAGCAAGATTTGATTGGGCTACTTCATCAAGACCGAGCTCAATTTTTCCTTCCTTAGCTAGCTTTAGAATTAAGTCCTTTAGGACGAAGCATCTTTCCACTGGATGACCAATTACTCGATGATACTTGCAATACTTGGGATCATCGACTTTCTCCTTCTCTTCTGGTCGTTTACACTTAGGAAGCCCTATCATTTGTGCTTCCAGTAGTTGTTCCAGCATGTCAGAGATGTCAGAATCAGGGAAAGGATAGATTTTCTTCTGTCTTTCCTTTAAGGTTAAGCGACGTGTTCCATTTTCATGTCGTTTTTCTTTTGAAGACGACTTGAGAAGGGTTGTATTTACAACCATAGATTCTTCTATAGTCTCTTTGTCGTTCCTTCCTTCTTTCCTCATGTTAGGGAGTAAAAGGTCTTGGTTTTCTCGACTAGCAATACTTAGCTCCATATCGTGGCCGCGAGTTGCTAGTTCTTCAAAGGTGCGAGGCTTTATACCTTGAAGGATGTAGAGGAGTTCCCAGTGCATGCCTTGAATGCACATCTCAACAGCAGAGAGTTTAGTGAGGCGATCTTTGCAATCTAGACTCATGGCTCTCCAACGATTTATGTAGTTAACAACGAGTTCACCTTTTCGTTGTTTAGTGTTGGTGAGCTCGAACATACTAACAGTTCGTCTGGTGCTGTAGAAGCGATTCAAGAATTCTCTTTTGAATTGCTCCCAACCGTCTATTGACTCAGGTTCTAGATCAGTGTACCAGTCGAAGGCATTTCCTTTAAGTGTTCGAACGAACTGCTTGACTAGTAGGTCCCCTCGAGTACCAGCATTCTCGCATGTCTCGACAAAATGGGCAATGTGTTGTTTAGGGTTGCCTTTCCCGTCAAACTGTTGAAACTTTGGTGGTTGATACCCAATAGGCATTCTCAAGTTATCAATCCTCTTAGCATATGGTTTGGAATACAAGAGGGAGCCTTGAGTAGGTCCATCGTATTGAGCTCTAATACAATTTGTGATCATATCTTGGAGCTGTTGGATGGATAGTGAAGCGACTGAAGCGGAACATTGTGGTTGATCGTCTTGCACTATAGTCTTCCCTTTGTTATGATTTTTTATGACTTGGGTTTGACTTGATTCGGCGATATGTTGTTTTCAATCTGACTCTTTAGGTGCTCAATTTGAGAATCTATTTCTTCAATCACCTTCATCAAGGTGTTGATGTGCTCCTGCATCTCAGCCATTCTTTCTTCCATAGTTCTTGTCTCAGTCATCATAACAGTCACCACGTCAGAATCAGGTTCAAACAAAGGGTTATACTTAACAAGAAACTTGTCATTGGTACATGTCCCCTGCAATGTTGTTTCTTCGCTTGCAATGATAGAAGCTTTATCTTATTGCAACCCCAGTTCATTGTAGCAACAATGGGCAGTAGAACCCATGTAAGACTTGTTCCTGACAGCGGCCATCGAAGAAGTCTTGAATGACATGTTTACACTTATGTTTTTTAGATAAGAGAGAGAGATGAGAGGTAGAGATTGTCCCACCAGGCGTTCCAATTTGTTCACACGTAACTTCGAAGATGGAGACACGTGGAATAAATATATATTTGTATTGATATGCGTATGGATATACAATCTCTAACTTTAATCCTCTTATTCTCTCTCTTGCGTGTGATTGTGTTTCACTCGAGGGTTGTAGCGCTTGTTCTTGAGTCTGAAGCTTCAATTGATTCTTTGAACTTTTGAAGTCTTGGAGTCTTGAAGAGTCTTTGATCTTCAAGGATTGTTGAAGTCTTCTAGTCTTGAAGGATTGAAGGATTGGAATTCCCAATTCCGTTACAGCAGAAGCAATTGGACCGTTCGTAAATTAATTTTGTTCTACAAAATACCAATACATTGGCAAAAAGTTAAGCGATGAGAAACATACCTCCGTTTGACGACTCTGAATTCTTCAACGGACACCACCACAAGGGCTTCCCCACTATAACTCTGAGATTAGGAACGTAGTTGTGGGACTACCTAATCTTGATTGGGAAAAACTCTTAGAGAGAAAAATTCTCTCTAGAGTGCTTGAGTTTTTTTTTTTGACAATATATGGGGAAGGGGGATTCGAACCACAAACCTTGTGGTTATGGGTACAACTTTATGCCAGTTGAGCTAAGCTCTTGTTGGCGAGTGCTTGAGTTGAGAGAATATGAGAGAGAGGCTAGAATGAGACCTTAGGGTTAGGGTTCTCATAACCTTTCCTTTTATAAGAGAGGAAACCCTAATGTGAGGTTAGGAAACAATCTTGACCATTAGATCGAGATCAATTAATTAATTGATTAAATCAATTAATTAAATGTTAATTAATTAATCATATTAATTAATTAATCTCATGCACATTTAAATCTTATTTAAATGTAATTTCCTCACATAATATATAGTTTAATTAAACTTAATTAAATCGCATTTAATTAATTCAATTAAACTAATCAATTAATTAAATCCATAATTAAATATCACCCATATTTAATTAATTACACATTAGAATCATATTCTAATAATTCCCTCATAGACTATAGTTTAATTAAATCTCATTTAATTTAAACTAAATTGAATAATTAATTAATTCATAATTAATTAATTCATCTTCTAATTAAATATCATATATTTAATTAGACATATATTTGAACTCTTTCAAATATATTAATCTCTCAATTTAATAAAGTTTAACTCAAATTAGACTTTATATTTTAATGCATCACTATACATTGTATTAATTTGTATCTCATACAATTAACTTAATTCCCAATATGAATTTGAACTATTCAAATTCTCTCAAGTTATAACTGTTACTAATTACTCTTTACGAGCTAGCAGGGGGACCTAATAGACCTACAGATTAGAAGCTCCAATAATATGAGGTTAATTGATTAAACTCATTAATTAGGTTAACTAATATTCATTAACTGTGGGTCATTCCACTAAAGACCCACAGCTGAACTCTTCTCACTGTAGAACATTTTTGTGTCCACGGATATAAACCTATATCGGTAAGTCAATCATTCATGAGTGTTCGTAATCACGACTGGGTCAAATTACCATTTTACCCCTGTGTTACATCTGTCTCCTTAAGTACCAGCGCTCCTCTAATGAACAACCTGTTTATGGTCCAACCATTAAACAGAAAGTCCCTCTCGGGCCAGTGAGAGGGTGGGATCCCTTTGTTCAAGTCCCGGAGTCACCACTTAAAGGAACACTCATCTACTTCTCCTAGAAGTGGGAAGGAGTGAATTTCATCTTGTGTTGTCATGTCCCCAGCCCCCCACTCGGTCTCGTCCCCAAGAAGGTAGGCTTATTGAGTCGGCGTGCAGGCCACTCTCACTCATACTAATCAGAGGACAATCCCTCGTGAGAAGGAGTTCATGACACACTCAGGATTAAGACTGAGTTACCTAGGTTATCCTATTGAAGCAGTAACCTAACTAGTTAACGGTGTTACATCTAGTGGTTTACTATTTCGTGGTCTGGTCTTATGCAAACTCATTGCATAGGATACCCCCGCTCGCATGTCTCTACATGGACGCCTTGGATCAATACGTCTGTATCGAATACAAAGTGGGTCGTATCACATAGTGTTACCAGGATAAGGTACCCAGCCTTATCCCTGTACTATAGACCTTTTAGGTTGTTACTTGAACACCGATCCCCGTATGTTCCCACATACTAGTTCAAGTCACATGTAAACAACCTTGGATCTTAGTTTATTGGATTTGGGTCAAATTGTACAATATTTAACAATAACGTTTTATTGTAGAAACTCAACACTTTATTGAAACAAGTATACAATTTGTTTACATTCACTATCTACGAGTTTTAGGGCATAAAACCCAACAAACTCCCACTTGAACTAAAACTCTAGTTTAGTGGGATGTACAATAATCTATACAGCAGCAGGTGTATAAATACATGTATAAAACATATACAATGTACAAATACAATAAACTAGGGCATCACTATACCCATTACATAATGGTATCACTATACCCATTACATTTCTCCCACTTGCCCTAGATTTCATCTTTGTACATTACTCGTAGATCTAGACCTTCTCGATGACCCTCAAACACTTTAGCCGAGAGAGTCTTTGTAAATGAATCAACAATATTTCATTCAATTTAATGTGCCTGCATGTCTTGGGCTGCGATGTTCTTTTGAATTTGCCACAACACCACTATATCACTATAAAGTGTGATGGGCAAGTTCACATTTGGAACACATTCCAAATCAATGAAGAACTTCCTAAGTCATACAGTCTCTATCGTTGCTTCACAAGCAGCTATGTCTTCGGCCTATATGGTCAAGACTGTAACTATGCCATACTATAGCTCCATCGTAAAGAGTGACCACAGATACTGATGTAGATTTCCTCAAATCCTTATCAGTCTTAAAATCCGTGTCAGTGTATCCTGTAAGGATCAAATCCTTAGTCTCATACACGAGCATATAGTTCCTTTTTCTCCTCAGATACTTGAGGATATTCTTAACCGTTTTCCAGTGATCAAATCTTGGATTAGATTGATACTTACTGACAATCCCTACTGCATAGGGCATTCATCTCATGCCCTCAACCTCTTGAGGTGTCTTAGAAAACAATTTCTTAGACAAAAGAATTCCATGTCTGAAAGGTAGAGAACCCTTATTGGAATTCTGCATCTTATATCTAACTAACATTTTGTAGATATAAGATATTTGAGACAAGACTAGCTTTTTGTTCTTACGGTTCCTAACAATTTGGATCCTAAGAACAAACTCAGCTTCTCCCAAATTTTCATTTGGAAATTAAGCTGCTAGCTCCTTTTACTAGTCAGTAAGATAACCTACATCATTCCCAATGATTAGGATATCAATCATTTACATCACTAATAAAGCTATTGAACTATTGACGATATTCTTATTAAGACAAGATTCATCAATGTTCTTATCAAAGCCAAAAGATTTGATCACAGTATCAAATCTTATATTCCAAGATCGAATTGCTTAGGTCAATCCATGAATGGATCATTTAAGCTTGTAAACCCTTTTGCTTTTGATCTTGATAAATGAACCATTCTGGTTGAGACATGTAGATACTCTTAACGTCTCGTTTTCTCTTGTAGATCCATTTGCAACCTATAGGTTTTACCCTTTAAGGTTGATCTACAAGGTCCCAGATAGAATTGAAACACATAAATTTCATTTCCAGGTGCATGGCTTTAATCCACTGGTCCTAGTTAACATCATTCATTGCCTTGCTTTAAGACAATGGATCCTCAATGCCATCATCAGGTATGATGATCTGGGCTTCTGTTAAGCCCATGTAACGGTCAGGTTGTAGAACAACTCTCCCACTACAACGAGGCACTCTCAACTCTTGAGATAGATGTAACCAACCAATTGTATTGACCCTATCAACAACTCTTGTTAAAGGTTCAGCATCATCAACAACCTTTGTTGACTTATCAACAACTCTTGTTAATATTTATGTAGCTTCATCAGTTAATTTACTTAAAACGACCTTACTTTGTGGCTTATTATTTCTCATGTGGTATCTTCTGAGAATGTAGACCACAAAACGAGTCAGGCAAATGATCATAGCTCATAATGAATCGAACCATATCTAATAGGGTTCTATTTCTCCTATCTGATACACCGTTCTCCTAAGGTGTTCCAGGGGTTGAGAGTTGGGATGTAATTCCATGTTCTATTAAATAGTCTTGGAATCTCAAGTCCCACATACTCTACACCTCGATCAGATCGAAGTGTTTTTATCATCTCATCTAACAAGTTTCCAACTTTAGTTCCAAGCCCCTTCGAATTTCTCAAGAGCTTTAGACTTAAGTTGCATGACCTTGAATAATTATCTATAATATAGATGAATTATTCATGCCCTCCCACTGCTTTAACATATTGAACCACAAGGATCCAAATGTACAAGCTCCAAGGGCTCTTTGGCTCTTAGATCTTTTCCAGTAAAAAACCTATCAGTCAATTGCCCACAAGGCATGACTTGCAAGGTAGTAGAGAGTCATCTTCTAACTCGCTTAGAAGTTCACTCTTGACCAATCTCCCAATCAAATTGAGATTAATATGGTCTACCTTAAAACAAAAAAAAAATGTATTTTCCTTTAGGAGAAATCCTTTGCCTCTTTTCACATTGAGTAGTAGCAGTCTTAAACAACTCAGTGTTCATGACTACTTTACTATTGATTAGTCTTAAAACCTTTAGGTTACTTTCCAATAAAGCTAAACAAATGTCAACTCCCTTTCTTGAAACAAAACTGCGTTAGCAGAGAAAGGTAAAGAGTAACATTGTTCCAGCAAATAAGATACAGAAATCAAATTTCTTTTTATCTTAGGAATTACATACACATTATCTATTAATATGTATTTTCTCCCACTGAGAAAAATAACTTAATGTTCTCCACTGATATAGCCAAAATAACCTCTCTAATTCTAACTTTGAGAGTTATTACACAAGCAGCAAGCTCTTGCCAGGAACTTATTCCTTTAAACGAAGAACACAAGTATTCAGGGAGAATCACAATTATTCACTAATCACGTTTTCAAGACAGGTAAATGAAAATTACGGTCTTGAACAAGTTCTCTTTTTGCTAAGCAGGGTTTTATGTCATATTCACCAAGAACAATTCTTAATGAATTAAACATATGGGGCATGAGGACATTCCTCAGTTAAGAATAATCCTAGACTTATTTACCACAATTTGTCGCTTAAGCTTGTTGTATTACCGTTATTTATAAAATGACGTAAGACAATACACATAAAATTATTATATAATTGCTGAAGTAACAAATTACTTGTATTTTTAATTGCACTAACCCATTACAAATAATCCAATCAAATTCTGCAAAAACAAATAAGTAATCTAAGAAACCGTATAAAACTATTGATTTAGTTTTTGCAACGATACTTCAAAGGTTTAGAACAACAGCCACCGAAGGGTGGTCAGCTACTCCTCCTCTGAATTGAGACAATCTCAACCAAACTCTAACACCAGAATAACTCATATTCCGTTAGCGTTTAGTTACCGTTGTTTGGTCAATGGTTAGTTAACACATTTAACTCATCCCCGTAAGTGTAACCCTCCCACTTTCAGATCTTAGAGGCACGCACCAACAGGCTACCAAAGGGAAAGACAACTGTTGGTGATTAGCCTAAGTGACCCTCTCCTATTCAGGAGTTCACGGTGTTCTGAATCCTATGATTAGGCCCTCCGAAGGGATGGTTGCGCCAGGACAACCTGCAGGCAGATCATAGGACTCTCACGGTGCGAACTAGGGGCGGAGACCGAGGGATATGTTGACACGTGTCCCGCTCCCACTTACTCTAGACACTTTCCCCATTGACCCTGATATTGACCCATGCAAACACTTTCCGAAGGGAGGCCGCTCCTAAGGCGACTCGAAGCCGAGCATGAACCTCACGTTGTGAATATAGGGACGTAGGAGCAAAACTTGATTTAAATCTCGTTTTGTAATTTTCCTCCCACTGAAAATGTCCTAAGGTTAATGTAGGGTTGTTTAACTTAGATAAAATTCGGCTAAGTCAATCTATCTAAGTCTGATCCTATTATAACAATTATGGAAAGGATTCAACCACAATATTTTAGGTGAATTAAACTTCTTTTAATAAACCCAACATTGCAAGTCAACATTACTATGGTAAATTCAACTCAAGGTTCGGGTCAGTTCCCAGGTAGGAGGTGTTCCGTAAACCGTCATCTTAAGTACCCCCAGCCTTAGACAGAACTTTACCGAGAGAGTTCCCTTATAACCACAGTAATGTAAGGTCTTTACTCTAAAGATCTAGGTGTATTAAACTCTTTTAATAAACCTAGTGACATTGCATGCTAACATTTAGCTATGATTAATTCAACTCCGGTATTCCGGGTCAGTTCCCAGGTAGGAGGTGTTCCGTAAACCGTCAGCTTAAATACCCTCAGCCTTAGACAGAACTTAACCAGTGGAGTTCCCTTATAATCATAGTAATGTTTTTCCTACTTAGTCAATTAAAACTAATTTTAATTCTAAGTAAGAATAATTCTAATCGTATTAGAAATGTGATCTTAGGTCTAATTAATTTTAAA
Organism: Luffa aegyptiaca; assembly: GCA_017139565.1. NCBI lineage: Eukaryota > Viridiplantae > Streptophyta > Magnoliopsida > Cucurbitales > Cucurbitaceae > Luffa > Luffa aegyptiaca. The sequence goes on from CM029403.1 coordinate 40,960,336, forward strand.
CATTTTAAAATTAATTCATTTATCCTAAGATCCTATGTTTGCATGCAATTCTTTATTATAGGTTAATGGTTTCTATTCATTTATTTTATAACTATTATAAATTTTAATGAACTAACCCTATAACATGCTACTATGGTGAATAAATTAACAATCAAATTCTAATTAATTTATAAAACCAAAAATATATGACATACCAAAAATATAACAATTATACTAATCTAAGGTAATGTCATGCTCAATGCAATTTAATTTCCTTTTAATGATTGGAGTCTCAAGATGAAGGACACATGGTGGAGAGTCAAGCAATAGTGGATTCTAGGTGTTCATGTAATATTGCATGCAAGAGTGCATGGATGAGTTGTTTTTCCACTTTGAATCACCATGCAAAAGTGGGATTCCAACAAAATCCACTATCTCATCTTGATGCAAGATTACAAATTTGTCTTGTAATTTTATTTAAATTCAATTCAAAATTGAGTTTAACTTAGTAATTGATTTGAAACCAATCAATTTCATGTGATTAATCAAATTAATCAATCTTACCTAAAGTAATCCACTAATCATGAATCCTTATTCATGTATATAGTATTTAACACATATTTAAATACTTCTTTCTCTCAATTAATAATTTAATTCATAATTAAATTATTATGTCAATAATATCAAATATGTAATTGACATTATAATTCTCTTTCCCGATTTTGAACGATTCAAACTTTCATATCTTATTGTTCTAAGCTTTATTCCGATATGAGCTAGAAGGGAGATCTAATGGACCTACAGATCATGGGCTCCAACGATTCAAGGTTAACCGACTAATCTCATTAACCAAGCTAACCAACATTCGTTAACTACCGGGACACTCCACTATAGCCCAGTAGTTGCACTCCCCTTACCGTAGATATATTTCCGTCCACTTGATATAACCATGTTCAGTAAGTCGATCCTTCACAAGTTGTTCGTAGCTATAGTCGGGTCAAATGTCCGTTTTACCCCTATAGTACGTCTTGTTCCTTAAGCTCCACTAATCCTCTAATGAACAATCGGTTTGTGGTCCAACCATCAAACCTGAGTCCCTCCCGGGCCAAGGAGAGGGTGGGGCCCCTTGTTCAAGTCCTGGAGTTAGTACTTAAGGGAACAACCTCTCTACTATCCCTGAAATGGGTAGGAGCGAATTCCGTCTTGCGAGACTATGTTCCCAGCTATCTATCCGATCTTATCCCCAAAATGGTAGGCTTGTTGAGTCGGCGATGTCTGGTCACTCTCACCCATGCAGATCAAAGGATAATCTCGTATAAACAGGAGTTCATAGTTAGCTCAGGATTAAGATCGAGTTACCTAGGTCATCTTGTGAAATAGTCAGTTTCTACAGTAAACGGCGTTATAAAGAGAAAGTGACTAATTCCGCGATCCTGTCTTATGCAAACTCATTGCATAGGACGCCCCCACTCACATGTCTCTACACAAACGATTTAGGATCTCATCGTTTGTACTTAATACAAAGTGGGTCGCGTCCATAGTGTCCCCAGGATAAGGTACCCAACCCTTTCCTTATACTATAGACAGTTTTGGCTATATACTTGAACTTGATCCTATGATATGTCTCTACATATAGTTCGAGTATTCATGTTATAGCCAAGGATCTTAGTTTATTGAATTTAGGTTAAATATTTGCAACTTACATATTCAATAACATCTTTTACTAAATAACCTCAATAACATCTTTATTGGAAATAGAATATGTTTAATGATTTACAAAACTACGAGTTTATAGGACATTAAACCCAACAGTTAGATTCTTTTTCTGTTCAATTGCAAGGCTAGGCAATTCAAAACTTTTGGTGTGGGATGCATCATGCTCTCCGCCAAAAGTCACATGTGCAGTGGCTTTCTTTAGAGGATTGTAACTCATTTTTCTTCCATATATCCGTAAAGGGTAGAGTGAATCGTGATGGCATTTTCTCCTTCTTGATTAGCCAGGTTAGCATTTATCCTCTCATTCTAATATTTTGTCCGCTGTAGTAGATTTTTTTGGATCGATTTTAGGGTCGCAATCTATTGGGTATCGTAATCTTTTTCGTTTATGACTGAGATTGTGTGGTTTTCCAGGTTGGAGATATGTGAGTTTGATTTGTGTCATCCTTTCTCAAAGGATGAGGTAAAAAATGTGTTTTTCTCAATTAGTGGAAAAGTTCTTGGCCCTAATGGATTCTCTGTTGGCTTTTTAAAGGTTGCTTGGAGCAACGTAGGGATGATTTATGTGATGTTGATTTGGATTTTTCTTATACCTTTTACCTCCCTATTGATATTAATGCTACAACTATTACTTTGGTTTCGAAGAAGTCTAACCCTCTTCGCCTGGGTGATTATCAACCTATTTCATGTTGTAATGTGAGGTTCAAATGCATATATAAGTTGTTGGTGAATAAATTTAAAGTTTTGTTCCCTTGTTTCATTAGTCCTAACCAGTCGACTTTTGTGTAGGATAAAAGCATTGTTTATAATATTTTATTATATCAAGAGTTAATAGGGGTTATCATAGAAATAAGGGGAGATCCCGTTGTGTTAAAGGTTGATCTCCATAAGGTCTATGATTTTATTCACTGGGACTTCGTCTTTGGGACTCTTTTAGCTATTGGTACCCCAAAAAAGTTTGTAATTTGGATTCGTGCTTGTATCATGTCCCTTATGTTCTTAGTGCTAGTTAATGGCTCGTTGGAGGGTTTTTTCCAAGTCGTAGGGGTTTAAGGCAAGGTGATCCATTGTCTCCCTATTTTTTTGTGATTGTTATGGAGGTTCTTTCTCGTTTGTTGGATTTTCCTCCTCCTAGTTTTGGATTTCATCACCGTTGTGATCGCATTCGACTCACTCATCTATGTTTCACTAATGATTTGATGATTTTTAGGTCGGGTCTTAGGAAATCTTTAAGATTTATTTAGGCTTCTCCTTGAAAATTTCATGTCCTATCAGGTCTTGTAGCTAATGGTGGGATGAGTTCTATGTTTTGTGTTGATTTAAATTCTAGTGAGGCTGAAGGACTTGCAACTTTTATGGGATTTTCGTTGGATTCCCTTCCAGTTCGTTATTTGGGTTTTCTTCTCATATCCCATAAACTTTTGTATTTGGATTGTAAACCTATGTTGGCTCGAGTTACTGCCTGTGTGAGGAGAAAGAGCCTTTTTTATGTTGGGCATCTTCAACTTACTCACTTTGTCCTTCAGAGTTTCCAGGTTTATTAGGTTAGTGTATTTGTTCTTCCTTCTCGTGTTGTTCATGAGTTAGATCGTATGCACCGATCTTATCTTTGAAAGGGGGAGCTTCTTAGTATGGATGGTGTGAAGGTTTTTTGGTCAGAGATTGGCCTTCCTTATTATAAAGGGGTTTAGGAATTCATCACATTCCATCTTGGGATGCAATAGCAATCATGAAGCTTTTATGGCTTGTTCTTATACGTTCAAGTTCTTTGTGTGTTGCTTGGGGTTGAGGCGTATATTTTGCAGAGCTTAGTATTTGGGCTATTCACCCGTCAAGCAATGTTTCTTGGTGCTGGAGAGTTACCCGTTAGAGATAGTTTATGTCATTTAATGCATTTTTTGGTTTATGTCATTGTTCTATTTGGTTTGATCCTTGGTTACGAGAGGGCCCTATCCTTCAGTATTTCAGAACAATTATCATTTTAAAGATTGGTAGTTCTTTACATGCAAAGGTTTATAGTGCCTTGGTTTCGACTCTTGTGGTTTGACAAGAACATTCCTAGGCACTCTTTTATAGGGTTGCTGCCATTCGAGATAGACTCTATACAAATGGAATTCGTAGGTGGAATTCTTCTATTTTTCTATTTTGTCCTGTGCAAAAGGGCAATTGAGTCTCATAATCATTTGTCCTTTGAGTGTTCGTTTAGTAATCTAGTGTGGAGTGATATGCTCCATTGGGGCAGATCTTCCCATCGAATTGCTTCTTGGTCTACGGAGCTTGCCTAGATTTGTCATTATAATGTAGTTCAATCTCTGTACAGTTTGGACAGTGGCCTGGTGGTTATTTACCATCTGTGAAAGGATCGTATCCTTCGTGTTCATGGTTTCCCTTCTCGATCTTCTCAAGCTTTGATACAAGTGGGTCAAGATCCTACCAAATAAAATAGTAATAAAATAAAATTACATTTATTATTATTTTAATTAAAAAGTTGTATTTACATATTATTTAGGGCCGGTTGCAATTATAGCAAACCGGCCCAAAATAATTGCAGATTTAGCGGCCCGCGAAACATTTTGCAAAAATGGCAAAATTTCAAGGTCTGGAACGTGAATTTACTAAAATACCCTTTTTAACTGATAGAATTCTATCAGTTCTATCACTGATTGAATTCTATCAGTGATAGACCTGATAGAATCTATCGGTGATAGAATCTATCAGTGATAGAATTCTATCACCGATAGATTCTATCAGGTCTATCACTGATAGAATTCTATCATTTCTATCGGTGATAGAATTCTATCATTTCTATCGTTGATAGAACTCTATCACTGATAGATAGATTCTATCACTAGAGTAACAAAATTCTATCAGATAGAATTCTATCGCTGATAAATAGATTCTATCACTAGAGTAACAAAATTCTATCGGATAGAATTCTATCGCTGATAGATAGATTCTATCACTTGAGTAACAGAATTCTATCGGATAGAACTCTATCACTGATAGATAGATTCTATCACTAGAGTAACAGAATTCTATCGGATAGAATTCTATCGCTGATAGAACTCTATCACTTATAGAAAGACTTTCTATCAGTGATAGAAGATTTCTATCAATTAAAAAAAAAAAAAAAAAAACTGACGGTGAAGAAGAAGATGCGCGCGCCAATCACAGGGGCAATTTAGGAATATAAAAAATTAATTCAAAAATTTTGCCATATTTGCAAATATTTTTAAAAATTGCTATATTTGCCATTATTTACCCTCATGTTGCCACCCATTACAATTATCCTATTATTTAACCATTTTAATTAGTTAAATAAAAAAATATTTTCTTAAAAAATCAAATTAAAAATATTTTAAAATATTCTAATTTTCTTCCCACCAATTTTTTCTCTCTTAATTTTTTTCTTCCTAATTTTTTTTTCTCCAATTTTGTCCCTCATACCATTATTATCTTTAAATTTTTTTCTCTCTATTTCTCTCTGATCTATAACTCTTCCATTATACAATCTTTTGGGTTCACTGTTGCCCTCATCGAACTTTTCCACCCCCTCGCTCCGATTGGGCTCTCCTTCTCTGGCGGCTATATCTCTTCGGGATTTATAGCTTTGACCATTTTTCCTCCATTTTTCTATTCATATTCCACCGTCCCCCTCTACCCCTTCTAGGTTGCTTTCTTCCTTTCTCTGTTCTTCCTTTCCAAGATGGTCTTGCTATTCCGTTGAATCTCAAACTTGGATCGTATTGCATCTCCCCGAATTTTTCAAGTAATTTCTCCTCGCACTCACTTGTAACATGGTCTACTCTCCCACATCCGTAACAAAAGTCCGACAATTTCTCGTAAACCACCAGTATCCAAGTATCTACTTCTGATGACCTTATTGTGAGTTTTGTTCCCCTTTTCATCTGTTTCTTTACATCAACTTTGCCTAACTCTTCAACCTCCACTTCTAAAAATTTTCCTATTACATTTCATTCTCTTGTTCTGACAAGCTAAAGGTATGTCGAAAAATGAACCCAAAAGTTCACATACCTAAACTCCAATTTCGATATCTAACTTCTTCCTTTCGATTCTTCGAAGATTAAAAGGGCTTTGTCATAGTGCCAAGGTTCCCTAAAAATTTCATCCCTCTATATTTCATATCCTAGGCATTAGCAATTTGAACACTTCCCATTTATGTTATTTTCCATTAGCAGTTCATATCAGAGTACCTTGTAGCTCCTTATGTTATTTTCCATTAGGAGTTTGCGTATCAGACCTAAGAACCCATGTGTTCTGTTGTTATACAGAAATTATAGCAGGTGGGTCAAATTGATCACCAAATTTCACAAATGTCCTTAATAATCAAAATTATTATGAATAGGTTTTTACACATTAATTGGGTTAATTTTGTTACCAAAATGCCCTTTCATTTAATGGATGAAATAAATTTAATTTAATAATATATTAGAATATATAATTTAGTGAATAAAATATAATTACGACTTTTTTCCTTGAATTACGTCCCAAAGATTCTCCTAAAAATTAGGGAAATTTTTATGCTGAATCTGGGATAATTTTATGCATAGTCAAAAATCAAATTTGCAATTTATTATTATAGATTTTTTATTCTTAGGTTTCCTTATTCATTTTCAGCTTATCAGCACAATAGAGTTTTTTTTCAAAATTCTTTTTCCTTTTCAATTTTCCATGATCAATTTTCACAGTTTGAACGAGCTTTTCACAATTTTCTTTTTTTTGTTCCCCACCTTCAATTTTGTCATGGTTAAATTGCATCTCTTTCATCTATCAATTTGCGTAATAGATCGTAACAGTTTGTTTTTTCGGTTGTGTAGATGGGTATGATTCTATTTTGTGTTATTTCCAGTTTGTTAAATTTATGTTGCAATATTTTTAAATTTCAACACCACATTTCCGATTAAATTATAGAGTTTATATTATAATGTATTCCATTTCATTTTCAATCTAAACGACGGTATATTAGATATATCTTTGTGTAGGTCATTAATCATACCGTTATACATATAATATCTTTCATTTCTGGTTTTTTTAACACAGTTAACACATGCATTTCAAATATAGCATTACACATTGTTTAAATAGTATTTTTTTTTTTAAAATATTTGATATTTACCAGTCTGGTATTTACTGAATATACCTTATATTTTCACTTTTTTAGGTACCAACTTCTTTTTTAGGGACCAACTTTATTCCTGTACGCATGTTATTTGGTGGCAATTGGAATCAGAGGAACAATTATGTTGACTTCAACGTTTCAGAGATTATGATGCAATCGAGAATTTTGTTCCAGAATTTGATTGGACATTGTAATGTTATGGTTAGAAATTTAAGGTAATATATACCTCTAAATCGATTGTCAATACTTCTATTTCATTTGCCTTTTTATTCGGATTCTTATTGGAAGATCCCTCCTTTCCATGTTCGCAATTTCTTTTATCTTCACCATCTTGATGCTAAGAACCACGAAAAATAAATTCGTGGTATATATATTTAATCGACCTGTATATATGTATGTCTGTATATATATATATATATTCAAACGGGGGTATTTAATCCATCATCCCAAACATGATATATATATATCCAAGAATCATCTTACCAATTGAAGTATATATTCTATGTCTTAAGCACCAATTACATGATTGTCAAAAAAAAAAAAAAAAACCAATTATTAATGTTAAAATACCTAAAGATGCTAACAGAACAGGAGGAGAAGAAGAAGAAAACAAAATTAACAGACCAAACACATAATTCAATTTATTCCCAAAAACATAGTATATATATTTTCATACTCCCCAAATATGCAATAAATACTACTAAATAGTTGGTATATATTATATGTATCAACAAAACCACACCAACTATATATGCATCAACAAAAACACACCAACAACACCAACAGAATATGTATCAAAAATAGAAATTTGTTTCCTACAGAAATTTCTTTGCTCACTAAATACTAATAAACTGTTTATTTTTGAAAAATATCAAATTGGAGTTCTCATGTAACAAAACCCACAAAAAAATTCATAAAACCCTACTGCATTTTTCAATTTATTCCCACAAAACAGAGGAGTTTGTTTTACTTACCCGCGTAGGATGAGAAACAAACAATAAAACCCAGTAGACAAAATACAGAGCATACTGCAAATTAAAAAAAAAAACAGAGCAAACCAATTGGATCTGAGAACTATAAAAGACAAGCATCATAAAACAGAGAAATTGGGATGAATTTAAGAACCTTAGAGACTTCTGATGTCACTTTGTGAAAATTAAATTGGTTTTTTCTGAAGCCATTAACCATTTCATCGAAAAGGAGGAAGAAAACAAACATGAAAGAGCCGTCAACAATGGTGCCTAGACTGCCAAGGATCATGAGAAACCAGTCGTATTTGTCTACAAAAGAGAAAATGAAAAAATTGGGAAGATGAAGCAATTTTCACGGTAAATGAGCACGTTTTAATTCCTTTTGTTTCCTTTTTGGTTTTATTTTATTCTTTATATGTTTAGTTGTTGTCTGTAAGGGTAATCACGTAAATGGACTTAAGAATGTTGAAAAATCGTGGACATGATTGTAAAAAATGGTTTTCAAAGACACTATTGATAAATGGGTCTCTAATAAGGCTCATTTGTGTTATTATCCCATTGTTATAATAGTCATAACTTCTTTGCTAATTGACAAAAATAACCCCCTAAGTTTATGTTTTTATTAAAAAATGACCTGTTTTTTTGGACCCCATGATGAGAAGATATGTAAGCATGCACTTGAAATTTTGTACCTCATGCTTAACTCTAATCACTTTTAAAAACAAAGATTAATTATTTTAAAACACTGGAAATTAAATAAAAAATCAAGTGTGACAGAAAAGAAAAAATATTAATTAAACTCATCACTGGTTAAACTACCATTACAGTGACATGGGTGGACAAAATCTTTTCCAAACATCCTTAATTTCACCTCGATCATATGTTTAGAATTTCTTTTTTAATTTAAAATGGCCAAATTCATTTCCAAACATCTTTACTTTCACCGTTCATATGCAGTTAGTTTCAATTTTGTTCCGATATAGGATGGTAGTTTCAACTTTAACTTTCCAGACTATTTGGATCTTGATGGGTAGGGTATTATTTGCTGAGATTAGAGTAACGAATTTCAAATTTTGTACCTCATGCTATGAATGCTACATTGTTCCATTTCTTTAAGATACTTCACAATTTATGGTTAGAACAAATTTAGAAGCCCAGCGTACTCAGTTTGATCCTCAAAATACCAGAAATAGTTGCTGAATGGCTTCTTAGAGAGCAAAATCAAAACTAGTGTTATTACAAAAAACCAAAGGAACTAAGAGTTAACTTCGTAATTTCAAAAAAACCAAAGGATTAATCAAAAGCTTGGGCTCAGAATATGAATATTCATTCTCATCGACTTTTCTTTCCGAGAAAAGAACAATCTCTGAAGTCTGACATGTGAATTTTATTCATAATTCATCACAGCAGAAGCAAAAAATCCACTAAATAATTTCCACAAAGGCAAGACGAAAACAGCGAAAAGTAATTATAGAAAACACAAAAATAGTACTATAGCAGAAGCTCTCATTTCCTTTCAATAGATCTCCACACAATATTGTATTTCAGAATAGCGTATATTGCCCGATAAGGCATGTAATCACAGAGCAACCGCTACAGAAAGAGTCATTTGAAGTAGAAATTAAAATCGGAGAGCAAAACAGGTTGAAGAAAAGGAGATCAGAGGTAAATTAGGAGTTGAAACAGTCACGGTTAAATCAGAAACACGGACCAATATAAAATCCTCATCAAATCTCCAGAATCAAATAATCAAGTCCGTAAATAAACAAATTAACAAAAAAAAAAAAAAAAAGAAAAATCATCAGAGACTTAAATACCACGAATCATGGATATGGAATTGCTTCCATTCATATTGTTGCAGTTTTTTTCTCATCACTTGACTCACGAACGAAACAATGACGAATACACGGAGAGAAACAATAGAGCAAGAGCATCAAAGAGAGATTTTGAGAAGAAAAGAGAAACAGAGATTTTAACAGGAAAAATTGGAATGTAAAGGCAGAGACTGTGGAAGAGGAACCTGGAGGCGCATATTTATAGGTCTAATTTCAAACCCTAGACAGAATCGGAACGAAGGGTTCAGCCCTTTCGGCGTAAATTTTGAGAAATTGAAATGGTGGGCCGACGAAGGGCCTAAGCTCTATTGGCCCAATACTACATTGCAAAAGTTGCTGAAGTTGTGTTACATAGTTTTTTTGGGAAATTGTACCAATGACTACAAATACTGTGTGGAAAAGGTTAAAAAACACTTTTTGATCTAGTGCGTTTTAATGCATGTTTGAGGGTGATTTTGAAATTACTAAAATCACTTTTGTTATGTTTGAAATCACTACAAAAAATGCCGTTAATTATTCAAAATCAATTTCATGTTTGATTTTACACTTTTAATCGTGATTTTCGTATCACCAAAATTGATTTTGAATCATGAAAAACATGTTTTGGAGTGATTTTGAATATAAAAAAAGTTATTTTAACCATTTTAAAATCACTCTCTAACAGTTAGTGATCTGAAAACATAAATTTGAAATAAGGGATTCAATGAAAACAGAGTGTATTTTGTTTTCAGATATGAGTTTGGTAGCAGATTCAAAAATTGTATCCCAATTAAAAAGAGAAATTTTGGTGGATGGGCTAATTTGAAATCCTATTTTCAAATTTGTAAAAGGACTTGAAAATTTACAATATTAGATTTTCGTGTGATTTTTCTTACCATATTACCCTTATTCTGATTTTTTCCCCATAATCAAATTCAACCCTGAAAATATTTTGTCAATTATTTTTCCTAATTAAAATTCAATCCATATATATATCAATCTTCTTAATTCTCTCCAAATTTCACAATTTTAGCAATTTGATTAAATTCTATTTGTTGATTTCTCAATTTCATCTTCTTCTTCTCTCTATAATAAATTCATTGATTTTGTTTATTCCATTTTCTATATTATACTTATACTTAATAATTAAATGTTTTAAATTTGATTTCAAAATTTTAATCTTTTTTTCATTATAATCTCACATTTTTTGCATTGATTTTGTATAACACGATTTTTTTTCATGATTTTTTCATTTTACAAAAAAAAAAAACGTCGATATTTGTTTATAATTTCATATATACCTTATATAATTTGATATATAATTGGGTAAAATACCCTTTTGGTCCCTCATGTTTCGGGTTCGTTTCCAATAGGTCCCTAGGTTTCAAAATCGAACAATCAAGTCCCCACTGTTTCGAAAATAGTTCAATTTAGTCCCTCCACCGTTAATTTTTTTAACGGTGCTGACGTGGCAAACGTTTAATAATAAAATAATAATTTTTAAAATTAAAATAATAATATATTAATATAATAATAATAATAATAAAACTTTCTCTCTCTCCCTTACACGAAAACCCTTTCCCTCTCTTCCCCTTCTCGCCGGCGATAATCCGCCACCGTCGCTGCCGATGACCTCCGCCGCTGCTGCCGTTGACCTCCGCCGCCGCTGCCGATGACCCCCGTCGCCGCCCTTCTTCTTCTTCTTCTTCTTCACTCAAACAAACCCACTTCTTCTTCACCCAAAGAAACCCCCAAACATCTCAAACCCACCGCCGCAATAATCGCCTTCGATGGCCACCGCCGCATCCTTACACGAAAACCCTTCCCCTCCCTTCTCGCCGGCGATAGCCCACCGCCGACGCTGCCGATGACCTGCAGCCGCCGCCCTTCTTTTTCTTCTTCTTCAAAACCCTAAACTATACCTACCCCCTTCCTTTTCTTCTTCTTCTTCAAAACCAAATTCACTCCATCACCCCTTATTTTTCTTCTTCTTTTTCCCAATCGTAACCACCTCTTTTATTTTCTTCTTCAAAACCGAATCCATCATCCTATCCTCTCCTTCTCTCTCTCCAAAACAATACCCACCCTTATATTCTTCTTCCTCTTCAAAACGACAACCCACCCCACCCCCTTCTTCTTCAAATCTAAACCCCAAAAAAACAGATCCAACCACCCACCCCCTTTTTCTTCAAAAACCCAACCCTCCATGCCCTTTTTCTTCTTCAAATCTAAACCCAAAAAACAAAATTTCATAACCCACCCCACTTGAAAATCGGAAAACAATAAAAATTCAGAAGAAGAAGCCGGTGGAAGCCGCCGCACACCACCATCATCGTTGGCAAGGGAAAGGAGGGGGAAAGAAGGGGGAAAGGAAAGGGAATGGAGGCTTCGGGCCTGGGGAGGGAGGAGAAAGGGATTCTTTTTCTTTTTCTTTTTTGAATAATAATAATAATATTATTATTATTATTATTTTATATTAATATATTATTATTTTAATTTTAAAAATTATTATTTTATTATTAAACGTTTGCCACGTCAGCACCGTTAAAAAAATTAACAGTGGAGGGACTAAATTGAACTATTTTCGAAACAGTGGGGACTTGATTGTTCGATTTTGAAACCTAGGGACCTATTGGAAACGAACCCGAAACATGAGGGACCAAAAGGGTATTTTACCCTATATAATTTATATATACCATGTATGTGTGTATATATATACAATACGTTTATCTTAAATGTCTCGTAATCTTAGCATTGATTTTGTATCATATACTTTTTTTTCCAGATCTTTGCATTTTGCAGAACATTATATTCATATATACCAGTTTATATATACTATGTACATAAGTTTTTATTTTTTTTTAACCATTATTGTAGCTACATATACCTGAGTTTTTTTTTTTTTTTGTCATAACTATAGTATTAAATATAAATTTGTTATATTCGGTTACTTGCTAAGATATATATATATATATACTCTTATACTTTTTTAAAAAGAAAATATAAAAGTATAAGAGTATATATATAAATATAATTTAAATAATAATAAAAAATCTTCTCCTATTATGGATTTCATCAAATACACTCGATATATATTCCATTATTTGCAAATATATACTCCATATATTTGTTCATCACCACTAATTTGCATAAATATATACACAGATATACAGTGGCGGATCCAGAAATTTTGTTCAGGGGAGCTTTACTTAAATTCAGTAAATATAATTTACAAGTAAGAAATTCCAAAAATTAATCAAAATTCATAAATGGACTGAAAATGTTAATTTCATACATCACAATTGTCCTCTACGAGATTTCATATTATGAAATCGTTGCATAATAACTTCATTGTCTATCTTATCAAATAAATCTTTCTCAATATATGTTATAAGACTATCATTCATCCATTGGTCTCTCATCCGATTACGCAACTGAGTCATTACAATAGTCATAGTAGAAAATGTCCTCTCTACGATAGTTGTTGCAACTGGTAAGATCAATGTTAAAGTGAGCAACCGATAAACTAACAGGTAGACTTTATCTATAGCTGTCAACACCATTTTTAGTGCAAGATCACCAATACTTGTTAGCTCTACAAACTTGTTATCTGAACGCACATCAATGATGTAATTTTGAAGTTGATCTTGAAGAACAACAAGTTTAGTAGTTGAAAAATCTCTGGGATAAAATTGGGCAAGACGGATAAGCTTTTGTCTGTCAAAAGTAGCAAATGAATTGCTTGGATTGAGGCATGCCACACACAAAAGCAGTTCAGTACTTGTTTCAGTAAAACAATTATTCAACTCTTGAAGTTGCATATCAATAACCGTATAAGAAACCTCAACACGGTAATGATGCATATTTGTGATTTCTTGAGATCTTCGTCTTTGCCTCCCTCGAATTGAAAACATATCATCCATCTTAAGAATTAGAATATCATACTTATCACAAAAATTTTCAACTTGATCCAACAATGAATCCCAACCTGATTCTCTCATTAATTGTAATCTTTCTTTACAAATTTTGACCAAATTCATTGCATTCACAATATCTTGATCTTTTCTCTGCAATGCTTGAGACAAATCATTTGTAATTCCCAAGATAGCTTTCATAAGATGCATATGAAAAATAAAGTCAAATGACTGAATTGAATTTATTAGAACTTTTGCTTTGTATTTTTGTTTAGAATTTGACCCATCATCTACAATTGTCTCAAGTACGTCACAAATTGATGAGAATATTGAGATAAACCTCACTAGAGTGTTACAATGTGATCCCCATCGTGTATCTTGTGGACGTTTGACCATTGTTTCTTGGTTCAATCCTCGCCCACTTGACAATTCACCATTATTCAAAGCTTCAACAGTTATAGCATTGTGTTTTTCTCTTAAAATATCTCGACGTTTTGCCGATGCTCCAATAACATTCACTACATTTGCAACTTAAAAAAAAGACTAGCGATCTCTACATGATTTTTTGCAATAGCTACCAAAGCTAATTGAAGCTGATGAGAAAAACAGTGAATGTAAAAAACACATTCGTTTTCTCTCAAAATCAATGTGTTTCAATCCATTGAATTCTCCCTGCATATTGCTTGCTCCATCATATCCTTGTCCTCGCAAACTAGCAATGCTTAATCCATGTTTAGAAAAGAATCAATCAATAGCTTCTTTGAGCGATAGAGAACTTGTATTAGTAACATGTATAATACCTTCAAATCGTTCAATCACGTGTTCTTTGTCCACATATCTCAACACAATTGCCATTTGCTCCTTTGAAGATATGCCCTTCGATTCATCAATCAAAATTGAAAATAACTTATCACCAATATCTCTTATAATTGTATCAACAATTTCTACTGCAAAACAATTTACAACATCTTTTTGGATATCTGGTGCAGTCAATTTCAGGTTTTCAAGAGCATTTCTTAAGGCAACAGCTTCAATGTCCTTATTATGATTACATAAACATCATACGAGTTCAAGAAAATTACCTTGGTTTCTTGAATCTTCAGTTTCATCGTGTCCACGAAATGGAAGACCTTGTCGTAAAAAATATCGAGCACAATCAATTGTTGCACCTAATCGAATTCGATATTCACTTTTTGCTTGGTCAGACATCTTATTGAAAAATGTTTCAATTTGTTGGTTTTGCTTCAAAAGAGCTTCACATTTACCCAAGCTCGGTTATGTGCACTATTTGGTTCTCCAACATGAATTTGTAATTTCTTTTTTTTTCTTCCAATTTGAAAATCATTCACCAACAAATTAAAATGGTCACTTCCTGATTGTTCTCCAACTTCTGGTTTGAATAAATAACAACATAAACAAAAGGCAAGCATCTTTTGAAATACTATATTCCAACCAATTAGGATATTCAGTGAACCAGACCGATATCACGATTAAATTGTCTTGACTATGAACCAAATTTCTTCAATGGAAAAGTATGATGTTGAGGCTGGTAAGGTCCTTTCTGTAAATATGTTCTACGAACTTGGTCTCAAATATTACAATTGTAATAAAAAATTCTAATTCTTAAACCAGGATCTGTGGGTAACTCTTCTAAATTTACTTTTGTGAAATTTCTATCCAAGCTATTATTACTTTTCTTCAACGGAAATGATGACCCAATCAATTTTCTTTTATAAAATCTCTCCATTAGATTTCAAATTAGATCTACAATACATTAATAAAAATAAATAAAATAAAGAAACTAAAACCTAAAAATAAGAATGATAAAAACTAAATGTATAAAAAATAATAGAAACATGACAACTAAATGTTTAAAAGTAATGGAAACATGAAAATTAAATGCATACAAGTAATTGAAATACGAAAAGTAATTGTACCTTATAAAATTAATCTCAAAATTCTTGACTTCTTGAAATTGTTGGCAACAATTTGACTTGAAAGGAGTTTCTTTTAGGTTCAAAACAATATGTGGTGGCTACACCTTGATTAGTGAAGAACAATGAATGTATAGAAAATTAGGGTTTGAATTGAAAATTAGGATATGATTCCAACATAAAAAGAAAAAAAAAATTGAATATATTATATTTAAAGAAATTTATAATTAACAATGTAATTCTCTTTTTTTTCTTCCTTTTTTATTAAAGCCAAGCGTGATTGTGTGGAAGGGAAGTGAAACAACACACGCTGCATTGGGGGAAGTGAAATGGGAAAAGGAAAAAAAAAATTCAAAAGCACGCAATATCAGGCTCAAACTTGGGGCATGAAGAGGGGCCTAGGACACGTTAAACCACGCTGGCAACCGAAGTTGTTATATGAAGTGTTAAAAATATTATTAATATATATAAATAAAAAAATTGATGGGGGGGGGGGGGCTCGGGCCTTAACTAAATCCACCGCTAGATATATATCATTTACATAAAAAAAAGTTATATACAAAATATATCCCTCATATTATTAAATATACTACTACATTAGGAAATATATACATAGTATGAATAAAATATACAACTATATATATAGAAAAAAACCATGGTATGAAATAAGTATATAACTATAAATATAAAAAAAAAAAACTTTACTATTTTGTAAAAACTCTCTTCTCTAACAACTATGTGACTTCTCATTGAGCTCCTCCCTGTAGTGGCATCGACAATAAATTGAGGAAGGCGGTTGACGAGCTTGCAGCGTCCATTGATGTGCAAGTTCTGGTTCGAGTTTGCAATGACGGTGGCACCTCCGATGGTGGTTGGTCGTCAACGACAAGCAACAAAGAGAAGGAGAGGAGATCGAAGATGAAGAGGGAGAGGGAAGCCGAGAGAAAGGGAGAGAGACCATGAGGGAGGGAGGGAGAGAGGAAGGAGCCATGTGAGAAAGATGGGGAGTAGTTTTAGGGATTTTTTTTTTTTTTTTTGAAAGATGGGGAGTGATTTTAGGGATCCTTCCAAAATTTGAGAGTGAATTAATGGGTTGGATTTTTTTAATAGGAAAGAATAAAATATTAGTTTTTTTTCTTTTATGATTTTTGTTGTATTTTAAACACAAAAATTATGAAAGAGGGCATAAATATAATTGAATAATAACTTATATGTAAAAACTCTAGGCTCTTAGACTATTTGGGGTTTGAACAAAAACGAAATATAGGGTCTCCTATTTGGTGGTGTCCTGTTTGTTGGGATCTTACTGTTTGTGGACTAATTCGTGGGAAATTTGTGCTGTGTAGATCGGTCTACATCCATGTAAGTAAATTGAATTCCCTCTATAGAAGCATGCTAAATCGTAGATAAAATTATAGAATCGTTCTTTAATTTTTCTGTTTGTCAATGTATTAGTTTTTCAAAACGAATTTAATTACGAGACGGTCTGATATGTTTTTGCTGCCAAGGATTTTCATTTCTTCACCTATTGTAAGAGAGATGCAGGAGGGAGTTATAACTCTCTCACACATTGCCACACCCTGCAAAAACGCAAGCAGTGGTAAATATCTCTGCTGTTAGGATCGATTGATTGTGCTCCACTTTGTTCCTGAATGACCAAATACTCCACATGACAGTTAGACCTTTAGCAATTTCTTCATGATTAAGGTTGTCCACCATCCATCCCCAATAGTCTTTAGGGGACCAATCCTTCCTGCACCAATTTAGCATAGTTAGAGAGTTTGGGATAAACTTCCCCCACATGAGTTTAGAAAATTTGCACTCCCATATAATATGAGAGGTGGTTTCACAGAATTTATGACAAAAAGGACATTGGGGGTTTAGATTAACTCCCTTTGTGACGCCCCGTGTCTTTCAGTGTATTTAAATTCCATGAATATAGTCAAGAGGAATATAATTGTTATTTCGGCTTGTACTTAGGGATTTAAATTTTAATACCAATGCATTGGGAAATTATTCAGGGAATATGAGCGTTATGTTCATTAAATTCTCTCCCTAAAGCTCGTTAGTTGAAGTCAACATTGGTTAAGAGTAGTGGAAGCGTTAAGAAATTTATGCTGAGTGGTGGGGAAGTTCTATTCTTGGGCTTCTATTTTTGGGTTGTGGATATTTGGTGAATTAAAAGAAAAGAAAAGGAATTAAGAAAAAATAAGAAAAGAGAAAAAAAGAAAGAAACCCTCAAGCCCTCAAACTCTCTCTCTTTCTTCCTCCATCGTGCAGCCCCATCTCCTTCTTCTTCTTGCTTTAGCTGCCGCTCAACTCAACCTTGCTGGAGTTGAGTCACCACCGTCGCCGTCGCAGCAAGCCCGCCGCCGTCGTCGTGGGTGTTCTCTCTCTCCGTCTCTTTGCCGTCTCTCTCTCCCCTTCGTGTTGGGTCGTCTCCGTGAAGCAGTCGGCGCCGTCGTGGTCAGCTCGAAGCACCACCCTTCGCGCGAGTTCTCTCCCCGCGCCATCGTCGGTGACTGAGTCGCACCGCCTCTGCGTAGCCCCGAGCGCCGCCGCGATCCTTGTGCGATTTCCCTCCCCTTTCGTGGTTCAGATCTCTCTGCCTCCACGTTTTTTAGCCTTAACTCGTGGGTAAGTCTCTTTTCCTCTCGTTATAGGTTGATTAAGACCCGATCTAAGAGTCCCTTGCGTTGTTTTGGTTAGATCTTGCGCAGGCAGCAGTTCGGGGCCCGTCTTTCGCATTTTAGTCTCTATCCAGCGAGTAGTTTGGCCTTAGATCGCTCCGTTCGGTAAGTTTATGCCTTACCCATTGTTGATGGGTGCTTAAATTTAAATACTCATTGCTCTATGTGCTGGAAAATCTAAGTTAGCCTCGACTTTCTGTTCTACAGCGCCGTCTTTGCTCAAATCGTGGGTGTCTCGGTGTTGTTTAAGAAATTCCGGTAAGTCTAGGCATTTACCCATGTTTGGAGGGTGTTTAAATTAATTTACTCATGCTTGGATGGTGTTTAGATTAATTTACCCATTTGTTTAAGTGTTGGAAATTAAGTTTGGTGTTGGATTTTCTGTTCTGCAGCGCCGTCTAAGTGTTTGATTGAGTTCGAAGCACTTCAACTCGATTACCGACTACCCAAGGAGCATTCTAACACGCTGTTCGATGTTAGGATAACCCGTCTAGGGTGGAATCGGGTCCATTTGGGTAAGATTCATTGTTGTTTTTAGTTTAATAGCGTTATGGATTGATGCCCATTAGGTGTGTTAGCCTTAAGAGCATTTTTAATCGTTGCCCATTAGTTGTTTAGGCCTTACAAGTGTTGCCCAACCGTTATAGGTCCTAGAATATGCATTCAAATGGGTTATCGTGGCTGTTTTGGGTAAAGAGCATGTAGTTCATCAATGCCCATTTAGTCTCGCCGCCTTTATAGTTTTACCCGGCCCTTATAGGTTCTTAAAGCATGGTTTAATGAGTTTATGTGGCTGTCCATAGCTTAAAAAGCATGCTAAGTCAAGTCTCATTAATTATCTAAGCCTTGTCACATTACCCAAGCTTTAGGAGTTCTTAGAATGTCATTCGTGTGACTTTTTACTTGCTGTCCAGCGGCTGAAAAGCCTTGAATATGGTCATTCAGCGAATACCCATTGTCCGTTGAGCCTTAGACATGGTTGCCCATGGTCTAAAGGTTTTGGGTTTTAATTTGGGGAATTTTGAGTGGTTGTCCAGCAAGAAAATAGGTCTTTCCTTAGTTGAATTAGGCCTGTTAGGAATGTTTAGGGTCGCTTTAAGTTGGTTCTAATTCAGTACGATTTATCCTTGTTGTTTAGGGCTTTATTGGACTGCCTTGGATTATTGGAGTTGCTTAGGAGCGCTATAGGTAAGTAGTTTCTACTTACTAAGCTTGTTTGATTGCATGAAATATGATTGTTTGTTACCTGTTTTACTCGTATTTGTGCTATGTATGAATTGTCAAATATGAATTGTTGTGTTGTGATCGTTAAAGTGCTTGTATGAAGCATGAAATGTATCTTCTGTGTTGCTTGAGATGTGTACGCTTAAGGAGTTTAAACGTGATGAGTGTTTGTCTTAAGCATGTTGAGTGTTTGGGTGTTAAGCATGATGAGATGTCGTGTTGAGCACGTTTGAGTCTGGCTTGCATGTTGCATGGGGTTGTGTAGCATGAGTTGGGTGTGAGGCGCAGCACATGGCGCATAATTCATGTGTAGCGGAGCGTGACGCGAAAATCACGTAAGAGTGGCGCAACACATGGCGTGGAATTCATGTGGGGTAGGTGCGGAACATGACGCAGAAATCATGTAATTAGCGGAGCATGACTCGAAAATCATGTAATTAGCAGAGCATGACGCGGAAATCATGTATTAGCGGAGCATGACACAAAAATCATGTGTATTGTGGAGCATGACGCGTAAATCATGTATTAGCGGAGCATGACGCGGAAATCATGTGGAGTCTAGTGCGTGCGTTGCATAGCATGTGATGCATTTGCATGAGTTTGTTGTTTTTAAGCATGTTGTTAGTTTATAGCTTAAAAGCGTGTTGCTTGTTTGTGGTTGTGTAACCCTGATGGATGCGTGTGCTAAGCATGTTGGTTGTATTGGTTGATTGTTTGTGGCTTGGTAAGTGTGAGCTGCTTACCAGTACCACGGTTGTACTGATACCCCCTTCCTCATCTTCTCCCCAACATTTTAGGTGTTGCAGGTTTAAACAACGAGCTGGATCTTGGTGAGGAAGAGGAGAACTTCGAGGAGAAACCCTTGGGAGTTTGAGTTTTGTTTCCTATGTTTTGATAGGCTAGAGTGGATTTAGTTGGTTATAGTTTCATTTTGCTATGCTTTGAGTAGGCTAGCTTTGGTTTTGTTATTTGATGATTCTGTTAGGGTGAGAGATTCACCTGAGATGTTTAGCTTTTATTAACTTGTGGTTTAGCTTTGTTGTCAGTCTGATTAAAAGAAATAAAATTGTTTAACTAGCATTCTTTTGAGATGAGTTGCTAGTGTTCAATAAAAGTTGAGTGAATAACGTGTTCTGTTGCATGATTGGCTTAATGAATGTTGTTACGAGGTTTGACTCGTATAGTGAAGTAGGTTGTGAATCTGATTTGTAGTTTGGTGGAGTTGGGTTGAATGTTTAGAAGTGTTTTATTGTTTATCAGGTGTTGTAAAATTTTGGTTCAGGCCATTTTACGCTGTTATGCTGCCAAAATTTTCGGTACATTCGGTTTAAAGTGGTTCAGTTCCGTGGTTAAGAGTTTAAGGTTGTAGTAGCGTCTCTAGGCTAGAGGTTGGAAAACCCAGGGTGTTACACCCTTTTTGAGGATATTGGCCTTGCTTGGGATCACATCGTTGATGATCTTCCAAGAGCATATTTTGGCTCTTGGAAAGACCTGAGCTTCCCAGATCTTCTTCCAATAGGGAACCAATTTGCTCTTATCCGATTGGGAAGCTTCCTTGGAGTCTTTAGAATTAATTGCAAGGTGATATGCACTCTTGACTGAGAAGGCTCCTTTTTTATCTGGACTCCAAAAGATTTCGTCAGTCAAATCTTTGTCTCCTGTAGGGATGTTGAGGATATCCTCCACAACTTGCGGATCGAAAGCTTGCCTAATGATATCTTCCCTCCACTGGTTATTACCATCAAGCAACTTGCTGACCTTGTGGCCTTTTAGGCTTGCATTCGCAAGATCCGACCTTGGGGAATAGATCTGAGGACCCAAGGGTCTTCCTCAATATAGATTTTGGTCCCATTTCCAACTCTCCACCTATATCCCTTCTCCAAAAGCTCCCTCCCCCAACAAATGCTTCTCCAAGTCAAAGATGGGGATTGGCCTACCGGAGCGCCTAGAAAGTTCCCATCTAGGAAGTATCTTCCCTTCAGCACCTTGAAAAGCAAGCTATGAGGGTTCTTTATGATTCTCCAGCTATTTTTAGCGAGCATAGCTTGGATGAAGGCTGACAATTATCTGAAGCCCAACCCTCCATGATCCTTAGCTACACACATCTTCCTCCAGCTCATCCAATGATTATTGTTTCTATCCCCCACGACTCCCCATCAGAACCTAGCGCATAACCTACCAATTTCATTGCAGATAGAGTTGGGGAGGCAAAAACAACTCATAGTATATATAGAGATTGCTTGAGCCACCGATTTGATGAGCCCTTCTTTCCCTCCTAGCGAAAAGAGTTTCTCTTTCCACCCTTGAGGGATTTTCTCCATTCTATCTCTAATTTTCATAAACACAGCTCTTTTGTTCCTCCCTACTTGGGAAGACATCCCTAGGTATTGCCCTAAAGATTCAATTGTTTTTATCCCAAGCTTTTTCTCACATGCAGTTTCTATACTTTTTTCCCCTATCCCATGGTTGAGTTCTAATATTTTATTTTAATTTGTTCTTTAGATTTAAGCCTAATTTCGATTAGTGGATTGTATTAGGATTAGGACAAAATATGTTGATCTCTCAAGCGAGTGGTAAAACACAAAATATAGTCCACTTTTGAAATTTAACTAAATTATGTAGGGGTGTAAATTTTGCGGGTCGGGTCGGTTGTACGGACAAACCGACCCGACCCGACCCGAAGTCGGTTGTACGGAAAAACTGAACCGACCCCGACCCGACCCGTTCAGAGTTGACCCGATCCGGGTCGGGTCGGGCCGGGTCAGCTGTTTTTTTTCAAACAACAAAACTGGAAAATACTGGAGGAGGAGAAAGACAGTGCCTAAAAAATCTCAATCCCTTGAAGTAGAACTGAAGAGGAAAAACAGATCATGGAGAAGAGAAACCCAGAAATCGATTGCAAACACAACTAATAGAAAAAATCCCTAAATCAAACTAATAGAAAAAAAACCCAAAAATACATACAAAGCTCGATAATGCTCAAGAAGTTCACTGGAAGACATTCCGTCATGTTAGTGTCATTTCTCGAAACACACATCAATTTCAAACAGGAAACAAAGAAAACCAACTTAGAATCACTCTTGTATATTTCTAATTACGAATTACTACAACTTCCATGAAATGTACATTATCTCAAGTCCACCTTAATTAGCCCAGAAACAAAGAAGACCCCACGAAATTTTTCAAAACGAAAAACCAACCACAGCATAGACGCACAGAAATGGGAAAAAAAATGAAGAGAAGAAATTACAGTCGCCGAGCCTGTTGGGCACCGTAATGGAAGCTTTGACACAGGTTTCAAGAGGGCCAACCGACATGGAAATAGAGAGAGCTCGTCTGGGTCCAGAGCGCCTGAAGCACAAAGAGGAATGGTGAAGAACAAATGGCGAAGGAACTGATGACGGCGACTTAAACCCAGAAAGAAGCAAGAACTGACGACGGCGGCAAGCGAGGATAGCGACAGGTGAGGCGTAACAGCAAGCACCAGCGAAGAGTAAGTAAATCTGAACGAGAACGATGCGATTAGCGAGAAGGAGAAGAGGCGAGGCGAGGCGTTGCGACTAGCGAGAAGGAGAAGAGGCGAGACGATGGAACCCTAAGTCTGAACATTTAGTATTTATATCGGTTTAGGGAAAAGGGGCGAGGACCGAACCGAAACCTATCGGTTCGGTTCGATTCTGTAAGAATTAAAGTTGAAACCGAACCGAACCGACCCGAATTGAATCGGTTCGGTTCGGTTCACCGGTTTGGTTCGGTTACTCACACCCCTAAAATTATGAGAACTAAATTAAAACTAAACTAAGAAAGTGAAAATCCGTAAAAAGATATTAAATTTAAACTATACTCAACCAAAGTTTCTTTTTCTTCCTCAAAGATGTTTTTGAAATTAAAATAAGATTTATTCATATAAATCACAACATAACTAACACAAACCAAGGCGATCCACAATCACGCTCGTGGTTCGACATGCCATCACGCAACCCAGTTCTCTTCTCTCGCCGCCGCATCGCCGCCGCCCCAACCCGCCGGGCAGAACGTGATAACAAATTCCTTCGCCGAGCAACTGGCCAACGGCGGCGGCGAATCGAACGCAAAGCTGTAGTACGACGGGCAAGCCTCCTTAAACATCCTCGAATACAAACTCGGCTTGCAAGTCTCCGGCGATCCGTACTCATTTCTGCAGCAGAACGAGTCCAATCCAAACGCCAAACAAGCGCTTCTACAAGCCACGACTTCACCGTTCCCATTCAGAACCTTCAATTCGTCGGGGCAAATTTCATTCAGATTCTTCTCGCAGCTTCCAATCGCGCATTTGGGGGAAATGGGCTGCTTGGAATTGACTGAAATCGGGAGGTTGAATCCATCGACGAGGCTTATGTCGTAGAAATTGGGCTTTGATCTGTCTTCTTGGAGGGTGATTTCGACGAGTGTCGCCGGTGGAGTTCCGATTAGCCCCTTGCAGGCGAGTTTGCCGCCGCAGTCTCCGGTTTCGCAAGCGGGTTGTTGTTGGTTCGGGCCGAATTTGCAGCCGGTTCTCGCCCAGAACCGGCCGGTCCAGGATGCTGGTGCTACTACGCGCTGTGTCTGGCCGGAGAGGAGAGTGAACCCGCCGTCGGCGATTATGGGCTGGCCGGCGTTTGGCGCCGTCGCTGGCCATATTGTGAATGGGCATTTGTTACGGAAGTAAAACGCCACCGTGTGCGCCTTGCCCTGCCCTGCATTAACAAATTAAGAAATTTCTCACATTGTAAATCTAAATAAAAAATAAATAAATAAATTGAAAATTTGGACTCCAATATTAACTTTATCACAATAACTTTGTTAAGGATCTCACATTGAAAAGATAAGTGGAGGTTTGACAAATTACAAAATATATGGATTACTTCATTCATTGTCAATTGATTTTGAGATGAAACCTTATATTATGTAATATGATATCACAACTAGTGAAACTCAAATGGGTATTCGGTTCAAGAAAAAAAAAAAAGGATCCGATCCCACAAGTAGATGAATTACTCTCCTTATTATCAATTGGTTTTAGTTTCAAAAAACACAAAAAAAAAAAAAAAAAAAAAATAATAATAATAATAATAATAAACAATTGGTTTTATGGAGGAAAAAGTGTTGTAAAATTTTTAGGCCAGAGTTTAAGATTTTTTTTAAAGAAAAAATATTTTAATCTCCTGCATTGATTTTAAAATTATGAAATCATGTTCCTTTGTCCAGTTTGGTTAAACAAAATATACAAAAATCATATTCCAACATGTAATTTTAGTCAAATTTTCAGTTGACATGTTATCTTATCTAAAATTAAAATATTTCTCTAAATATTTGCAAACAGTAGTTTACTCATCGAAATGTGATTAAAATATATAATACTAATAAAGGAATCCCCCTTCTATGATAGTAGGACATTAAATTAAATTTTTAACAAATCAATACAACGATTGAACTCAATACACTTCTTAATATTATTTTATTTTATTATTTTTTCTTAGTTCAACACCCTTCTTATTATAATATCATATTAAATATACATATGTATATCAACTTAAAAAAAAAATAAATAAATATATAGAAAATTCGAGCTCACCACCTTCTACTTCGATAGCATATATCTTTTAACGATCAAATTAGATAAGACAAACAAAGAAAGAGATTCGGTTGTTGAATTACCAAAGGAAAGGGAAATGATAGAGATGATGAAGATCAAGAAAACAACGAAACGATTTGGGAACTCCATTGGAAGAGATTGGGAGAAAGATAAAGGAATTGAATAGTGAGAGTGTTATTTATAGAAAGGGGGAGTGTGATGAGATGCCATTGAAGCAGCTTGAATTCTACTTCAAGATTTGAAATGTTGAGAAGCTTTATGTGGAAGAAATAAAGAGGCATGATTGTGTTGGCAAAGCTTTAAGCATTATCATTAGTTATAAATTAAAAGCCCAAATGCATGCCCAGTGGCAACTTTTTGAAAATTTTGGATATGAACTCTTTGTTTGCTTCAAGCAATGGAAATCACCTTTGTTAGGATTGTTTAATTGCAATTTGAATTTACTATATATGTAGGTTTAAAATTATTTTTAGTAATTTACTCTTTTGTTCAATTTTTCGGTTCGGTTCCTTATACCCCTAATTTTTAGTTCATTCTTTCTCTTATCGGGTTGAGGGTTTTTTCTTTGTTGTTTATCCCAAGTTACCGGTTTATGATACTTGGAAGTCAATAGCTATTGTTAGGCTATTGAGGGTCAGTTTGTGACGCTATTTTGAAGGCTTCTTGTAATCTCCCAATTTCTAGTAGAACCTGCAGTTGCAGAAGACTGGATGTAGTCCCGAGTTTGGGGCGAACCAGTATAACTTTCGGTGTCGGTTTCTTTTTCCCTATCTTTTTATTATTTTCGTGACTATTATTATCGACTGTTTGACTTAACCACTGGAAGGGGAGATTGCTATAATATTACTGATTGTTGTCATAATATTATATTATTGTTGTGTATTCCACATCACATTTTTTCTCCCAACAAATGGATCCCTAAATCTCATCATTTGGTACTTGTGTGGTTCACTTTTTTAGTGTTGAACTTTTAAAGTATCAATTTTAATATATCAGGCTCCGTTTCATAATCATTTAGGTCTCGTTTGATAACCATTTGGTTTTTGGTTTTTGGTTTTTGGTTTTTGAAAACTATGCTTGTTTTCTCTCAACTTCCTTACAATGGTTTTCATTTTTGTTAAGTAGTTATTTGAGTTCTTAGTCAAATTCCAAAAACAAAAACTACTTTTTTTTTGTTTTCAAAATTTGACATGGTTTTTGAAAACAAAGGAAGAATGTAGATAACAAAACAAAGAAAGTTGTGGATGGAAGTAGTGTTTATAAGCTTAATTTTCAAAAACCAAATGGTTATCAAACGAGACCTTAGTTTTTTGTTTTTGAAAATTATGTTTGTTTTCTCCACTACTACAAAAAAAGACTTTTAATGACGGGCATTGCTCTTCATTAAAGATTTTAATGTCGGGCGGTGTACGTCATCTATGTGGGTGACATTGTATCTTTTAATGTCGGTCGGCTTTTAATGACGGGCATTGCCCGTCATTAAAAGCCGACCGACATTAAAGGGTACAATGATGGATGACTTTAATGACGGACAATGCCCGTCATTAAAAGGCATCTGACATCAAATGTCTGTCATTGAAAGGGTATTTTCCAACCAAATGTCCGTCATTAAAGGTGTCCGTCATTAAAAGTTCGTCGTTAAATATCTTTTTTAATGACAGGCATTGCTCGTCATCATTTTGTTCATAATTTAATAAAAAAAAATTGTTGGTTGCCTGGTGGCATACCAACAATATTTTCTTTATTTGTCAACTTGTAAAGAAAGTAATCTTAGTTGTGTTATATGAAAAGCCTTCAAATCACCCAAGTATGCTTTAAATCACACTTTGAACACACAATTGACTTGGAATCACAATATAAGAACATGTAATAGGCTTAAAAACACATTTTCGGGCTTCAAACTTCGAATTTCGACTAAATGTTTCGTTTTCAAGTAAGAGCGAATCAGTAAATTCAAGAAGAGAATGAAGAAATGACAATGTAAAGAGTAGAATATTGGAATCTCTAGCTCAAATACAACATATGCCTAATGAAGGGAATGAACTGGACAGTTGAGTTATTTACTAACTAAAAGTACAAGATAATTAATAGAAAGTGCTAAAAAGACAGCTTTTACAGATGAAGTGCATGTGCCTAATTACTAGAACAACTCATTGCCAAGCTTTCACAGATTGGTCACTAAAATGCTTCAAAACCCCTATTAAATGCTCAAACAGTAAAAAAGAAAATCGAGCAGGTGGGCAGGGGGAAGGGGGACCTTGTTTTGAAGAAACGAGCTGGCCGATGATGATTCGATCGAAACCCACGCGAAAAGCAAGCGGATAGTGAGGGAAACAAGCAGACGAAGTTGAGATTCGGTCAAATAACAGAGATGGTCGAAACCTGTTCACACGAGATTTGGACAGGGAAATTTAATTCGTGGAAATGAACTTGATTTTATTGAATTTGATGTAGAAAGTGTTACAATCTCTAATATTTATCCCCTGATTCTTTCTCACAAATATATAAACTTTGGCCTCTAGCTTATTGATCTTCTTGGGCCGGTTTGTTGAGCTTCTTGGATGATCGACCTGCTAGGTTGATGATCTCTTGGATCGACCTGTTGGCTTGATGATCTCTTGGATCGACCTGTTGGCTTAATGATCTCTTGGATCGGCTTGTTGGCTTGTTGATCTTCTTGGATGATCGGCCTACTGGCTTAATGATCTCTTGGATCGGTCTGTTGACTTGTTGATCTTTTTGGATGATCGGCCTACTGGCTTAAGGATCCCTTGGATCGGCCTGTTGACTTGTTGATTTTTTTGGATGATCGGCCTACTGGCTTGATGTTCTTTTGGATTGGCCTGTTGGCTTGATGATCTGTTGGATCGGCTTGTTAGCTTATTGATCCTCTTGGATGATCGGTCTGCTGACTTGTTGATCTTCTTGATCGGTTGATTGGTTTGTTGATCTCTTCTTAAAGTCTTCTAGTCTTCAAACCTTCTGAGTCTTGAATCCTTTGAATTCTGAATCTCGGATATCCTTCTGAATTCTCTGGACTCGTTGGCTTCTGACGACTCTGGACTTTGGGAGAATGCTCTGGACTCTGTCCTCTCTGACTCTGTCTGAATCTGAATCTGAATCTGAGTCTGAGTCTCCAAAATGAATGGTGACCTCCTCTATTCATAGAGTTTGATGGACCTCATATAGGCTTTGGACTTGGGTTCAACCTTTGGGCTTTAATCCAATCATTTTTTTTAATAAGGTTGGATTATTTTAATTTAGCCCAATTTCTTCAATGACCTCGGGTTACATTAGTCTCGGGTCCAATTGCCACGTGGCCTAATTTGATTGGACTCGGCTTATGTCATCTGATGGATCAATAATAGACAAGTGGCATAGTTTGATTTGCCGAATTTTAATGTCTATTAATTTAATTTAGGGACACATGTAAATTTTTAATTGGTCCCAAATTTATTTTATCATTAATTTAAATTAATTACGTGGTAATTTGTGATTGGCCGAAATTTCTCATTCAACAAAACCCATGTGAGAAACAGGCTTCAAAGTGCCCTTCAGAGTTACTGATGGTGAGGGGCTGCGATCCGGTCGAAACCCAAGCGAGAAATGGGCTTCAAATCGCCGTCCAGTCATCGATTGTGAGGGAAGGAAGCTCAGAAATGTTGCCGTCCAGTCGCCACCTCTGAGGATCCAGCTGCCGTTGGTGAGGTCTGGTCGTCGTCGAGGGTTAGAAGGTTGAAGAAGACAAGGGTTTTGGGGAGAGAGACAACAACTGTGGAAACTATCGGGGAGAGAAAAAAGCTGTATTTTATTTTTACCATTTTTTTAAATTAAAAAAAAACCCTTTAATGTCGGGCATAGCCCGACATTAAAAGTCCGAATTTTCAGAAAAACGCGCGTCCGACATTAAAAGTGGCGCGCATTTTTCGTTTGTCATTAAAGGGTCTGCACCCCTTTTTCTGTCCGTCATTAAAGCCCGTTTTTATAGTAGTGCTCCCACATTCCTTACTATGGTTTTCATCCTTGTTAAAGACACATTTGAATTCCTAACAAAATTCCCAAAACAAAAACAAGTTTTTGAAAACTATGGGCATGTTTAATAATTATTTTGTTTTTGGTTTTTGAAAATTATGCTTGTTTCCTCTCAATTTCCTTAGAATGATTTTCATCTTTATTAAAGAGACATTTGAATTCTTAGCCAAATTCCAAAAACAAAAACAAGTTTTTAAAAACTACTTTTTTAGGGCCCGTTTGATAACCATTTCAGTTTTTGGTTTTTGGTTTTTCTGTTTTTGGATTTTGGTTTTTGGTTTTCTGTTTTTTAAAAACAAAAACCATATATGTTTGAAAACTGTTTTTTGTTTTCTGTTTTTAAAAAACAGAAAACCAACCTTGTTTGATAACTGTTTTTGGTTTTCAGTTTTTAAAAATTAGAAAGATGAAAGGATATTTTAGAGAGAGAAAAATGTGTAAAGACGTTGAAACAAAAATTTAGAGACACAAATATAAATGTTTTCAAGAGATTTTTTTTTTTTTTTTGAAAAGACGAGAGAAAAGTTAAACATAGATATTTAGAGAAAGTGTTTAGAGAAAGAATATTAGTTAGACTCGAGAAAAGATATTAGTTAGAGAAAAAAATAGAAAACAAGTTAGAGTAAAAACGATAAATTTTAGATTAAAAAAATTAAATAAAAAAAGAAAATTTAGAGAGATAGTAGGGTTAAGAGTAAAAGATATGCTAAAGAAATAACGATAAATTAGAAAAATAAAGAAAAGTTGTAGCGATAGAAAATTTTGGTGACTTTTTTTTTTCAAAAGAAAAATTAGAACATGTTTATTGAGGAGAGAAAAGGTATTGACAAGTTTTTAGAAATAGACAAGTTATAGAGAAAAAAAAAAGTTTTGAGAGAGAAAAATAAATTTTAGAGAGAGAAAAAAAAAGAGAAAGGAATTTGTTGGAGAGAGAGAGGTAAAAGAGGAGAAAAGTAAGCATTAGAAGAAAAATGAGTTTTTGAAAAACAGAAATCTGTTTTTAAAAACTACTTTTTTTGGTTTTTGAAATTTACTTATAATTTCAAAAACGTTTTTAAAAAACAGAAAACAGAAAACAGAAATGGTTATCAAACACCCCTGTTTTTTAAAAATGAAAAACAAAAACAGAAAACAGAAAACGAAATGGTTATCAAACGGACCCTTAGTTTTCATAACTTGGTTTGGTTTTTGAAAATATGGGAAGAATATGAGTAACATAATAAGGAAACTTATAGGTGAAAGTTGTGTTTATAAGCTTACTTTTCAAAAAAGACCAAAACCCAAAAACCAAATGATTATCAAACAGGACCTATTCTTTTTAGTTTTAAAAAATTGGCTTGGTTTTTGAAAACATGGAAAAAGGTAGATAAAGAAAACAAAGAAACTTATAGGTGGAAGTAGTGTTTATAAGCTTAATTTTCAAAAACCAAAAAGAAAAAATCAAATGGTTATCAAATGAGTCTTAACTTTCAAGTTTTGTTTTATTTAGGTTCTCAGACTTTTAAATTGTCTATTTTATTCCTTAATAACTTTTAAAAAGTAATCACTTTGGACTCTTGTGTTGTTAATTGTCATTAAATGTTTAACAAATTAAATAATATGGTTTCAAATATGTGCATTAGCATACTGAAATGTGTATGTATTAAAGTTATATAAATTGACTAATGTGGATTGTGAAGACATTTACCTGAGATATCAGTTGTAATCAATCAACTCTGTCTCTGTACTAACAGAAAAAACAAACTCTCAGCAGTATAAATACACTTAAAGCTCATAAGCAAAGCAGGAGAGAAATTGTTCAGTGAGAGTGAGGTACCTTGTGTAAAATCTCTGTAATTCTGACCTTGAAATAAACAGCTCCCTTCCTAGAGTGGATGTAGGCCTTGTTGCCGAACCACTATACATCTTGTCTTCATTTTTCCTTCTTCTTTGCATCTAATTTCTCTGTGTATGTGTGTGTTTGTATCTTCTTCTTCTTCACGAGTGTCTGAGAGAGCATTTGGTGAAGGTTCTTTGATTGATCTGGTGTGGGTCGAAGGTTGCATGCCTGAAGTGCATTTTCTTCTTAGTTGGATCCACGTGTTAAACCTGGGGGAAGCAACGTGTATTACTTACAGTGGTATCAGAGCTTCAGTGAAATCAATCAAGATTGGACGTTCTTGAAACAAGAATGGCTGTTGCAAGGTACGACATAGAGAAGTTTGATGGGAAGGGGGATTTCGATTTATGGAAAGCCAAAATCAAAGCCATTTTAGGCCAGCAAAAGGCCTTATGAGCACTTGAAGATCCCTCCAAGTTACCAGCGAGTATGACAGAAGATGAAAAGGAGAGTGTGAATACAGTAGCCTACGGTACAATCATCCTAAACCTAAGCAACAGTGTGTTGAGACAGGTTATAGATGAAGACACACCTTTAAAGATCTGGACAAAGTTGAATCAACTATATGAAACTAAAGATGTTCATAACAAAATGTATATGAGAGAAAGATTTTTCACCTTCAAGATGGATGCAAGCAAGTCTCTATCTGAGAATCTTGATGGATTCAAGAAGATGACTTCAGAATTCAAGAACCTAGGTGAGAAAATAGGCGATGAAAATGAGGCCTTTGTACTACTAAATTCCCTTCCCGAAGCCTATAAAGAGGTAAAGACAGCCTTGAAGTATGGAAGAGTGTCCATCACAACAGATGGAATAATTTCAGCTATCAGAACAAAGGAGCTTGAAATTCTAGCTCAGAAAAAGGAAACATCAGAGGGTTTGTACGTTAAAGGGAAGCCAAAAGGGAAAGATAACAGAAACCAGCAAGAAGAAAAACCTAAGTCCAAAATTAAGTGCAACTACTGCCACAAAGAAGGACATATTAAGAGGGACTGCTACTCTCTTAAAAGAAGAAATCAGAATCAGAAATTCAAGAAAAATAAGCAGCCGGAAGCATCTGTTGGTGAGAATTCGGTTACATACTCAGATGCCTTAGCTACATTAGACCAAAGTCACGATAAGCAAGGTCCTTCAGAGCTCCACGATTGGGTCATTGACTCTGGATGTTCTTTTCACATGACACCAGAGAGAGGTTGGTTCAGTACATACCGCAATTGGGATGGAGGAACTGTTTACATGGGTAATAACAATACATGTAAGGTAATTGGGATTGGATCTGTATCCTTAAAATTGAAGGATGGGTCAATCAAATTACTAAGGAACGTGAGACATGTTCCAAACCTAAAGAGGAATCTCATCTCATTGGGTATGTTAGACTCAATTGGATGCACCTATGGGGGCAGTGGAGGAACAATTGAAATAAAGAAGGACAACAAGACTGTACTAGTTGGTGAAAAAATAAATGGGCTGTATGTGTTGAAGAATGTAGAAATGGTGCAGTCAGCTTTGGTAGTTACAACAGATAGTCCTACAGATTGTGAGCTGTGGCATAAAAGGTTGTCTCACATTAGTGTAAAGGGACTACAAGTCCTAGCTAAACAGGGAATTTTACCTCACGGTACCGGAGACAGTTTAAGATTTTGTGAGTATTGTGTAGTGGGAAAAGCAAAAAGACACAGCTTCACTACAACTCACCATAACTCAAAGGAAATCTTAGACTACGTGCATTTTGATCTCTGGGGGCCAGCATCCACTGATTCCCTGAGCGGTTCGAGGTATTTTCTTACTTTTACTGATGATTTCTCTAGAAAGAGTTGGATCTACTTCTTAAAAACAAAGGATAAGGTATTTGAAAAGTTTAAGGAGTGGAAGATCATGATTGAAAAACAAACTAAAAAGCTATCAAATGCCTAAGAACAGATAATGGTTTAGAGTTTTGTAATGAACCATTTAATGTTTTTTGTAAAACTAATGGCATTTTGAGACATAGAACTGTGAGGTATACTCCTCAACAGAATGGAGTAGCTGAGAGATTGAACAGGACAATCATGGAAAGGGTGAGATGTCAACTTGCAGATGCTATGCTCCCTGAAAGATACTGGGCCGAGGCAGCCTCCTACACGGTGTACACACTCAATAGATGCCCTCATACGTCTATTGAGTTCAAAACTCCTGAAGAAAAGTGGACAGGAAAAGCACAAAAAATACAACACCTTAAAGTATTTGGTTGTATTGGGTTTGTACACCAAAATCAGGGCAAACTCAAACCGAGGGCTGTCAAATGCATGTTTTTGGGCTTCACAGAAGGAGTAAAAGGATATAGGCTCTGACATCCAACAGAAAAAAGGTGTATTAACAGTCGAGATGTAACATTCAGGGAGCAAGAGATGTTCATGCTCCAAAATAAATCAGAAACAGAGAAGAAAGCATCTGAAGAAACAGAAATTGAGGTGGAACATGACTTGCTTCCTACTTCTTCCAGAGTAAACCTTGAAGAGATTCAGGAAGAAGATGAATCTCCAGATGAAGAAGAAACTACTGAAGCACCTCAAGAACAAACAAACCTTCAGAATTATTCATTGGCCAGGGATAGACAAAGAAGAAACATTGTGCCTCCAGCCAGATTCAATGAGGCAGACTGTATATCCCTAGCTCTCAATGTGGCTGACTCTCTGAACTTTGAGGAACCTAACAGTTTTGAAGAGGCAGTAAATGGACCAGATGCAAGGAGTTGGATAGAAGCCATGAATGAGGAAATGAGGTCCCTGGAAGAAAACAGTACATGGACTCTGAAACCTCTTCCAAAAGGCTACAAACCTATAGCTTGCAAGTGGATATTCAAAATTAAAGAGGGAATATCAGGAGTTCTCAAGCCTAGGTTTAAAGCACGCCTTGTAGCCAAAGGATACACACAGAAAGAGGGCATAGACTATACTGAAGTTTTTTCCCCAGTGGTCAAACTCACCTCAATCCGGATGCTATTGTCATTTGTTGTTCAGAATGACTTGGAGCTTGACCAGCTGGATGTAAAAACTGCCTTCTTACATGGCTACTTAACAGAAACCATATACATGAAACAACCTATGGGGTATGAGAAGAAGGGAAAAGAAGATCTCTATTGTTTACTTAATAAGTCCATTTATGGACTGAAACAATCCCCTAGGTGTTGGTATCAGAGATTCGATGAATATATCTCTCAGATTGGGTTTGTGAAAAGCTCATATGACAACTATGTGTATACCAACTCAAGGTCATTTAAACACTGTGTTCATCTACTCTTATACGTAGATGACATGCTTCTGGCCGGCAAAACTAAAGAGGATTTGGAAAAGGTTAAAATTCTTCTCAAGAAAGAGTTTGATATGAAGGATTTAGGTGAGTCCAAGAGAATATTAGGAGTGGAAATTAGCAGAAAGAGAGATGTCTCCACACTCCTAATTAGTCAACAAGACTACTGTGGCAAGGTATTGAGAAAGTTTAAGCTTGATGATGCTAAGTCTGTCTCAACCCCTATGGCACATCATTTTAAACTTTCAGCCTCAAACTCACCTACAGAGGATGAACCAGAACATCAGACCTACATGTCAACAGTTCCCTACTCACAAGCAGTAGGAAGTTTAATGTACCTTATGATATCAACAAGACCCGATCTGTCCTATGCCACAAGCCTAGTAAGTAGATACATGGCTAATCCGGGTAAAAGGCATTGGGAGGCGGTCAAATGGATATTAAGATATCTAAAAGGTACAAAGGGAGCTACACTGTGCTATCAAAGAAATAACCAAGTTACTAATGAAGTCTATGGTTTTGTAGACTCTGACTTTGCAGGAGACCTCGACAGAAGGAGGTCACTCACGGGTTATTTCTTCTTACTCGGCAAGAACTTGCTCAGTTGGAAAGCTTCACTACAATCAGTAGTAGCTCTTTCAACAACCGAGGCCGAGTTCATAGCTCTTTCAGAGGCAATTAAAGAAGGAATATGGCTTAAGGGTTTGTTAGAAGATTTTGGAGTAAAGCAACCTAAAATCAAGATCTACTGTGATAATCAGAGCACCATATTCCTATCAAAGAATCCTCAATTTCATAACAGGACAAAACATATTGATATCAAATATCATTTTGTTCGAGAGGAAATCGAGAAAGGGGAAAGCGAAGTTATTAAAGTTCATACCTCTGACAACGCCGCTGACATTCTGACGAAGCCGCTGTCTCAGCTGAAATTTCAGCATTGCCTTGAAATGGTAAGGTTTTTCCTACCAGAGAAGGGATGAACAGAAATCAAAGGAAGGAAGGGAGATATCGTTTCAGAGTTGTTCAATTACAAAGGTGGAGAATTGTGAAGACATTTACCTGAGATATCAGTTGTAATCAATCAACTCTGTCTCTGTACTAACAGAAAAAACAAACTCTCAGCAGTATAAATACACTTAAAGCTCATAAGCAAAGCAGGAGAGAAATTGTTCAGTGAGAGTGAGGTACCTTGTGTAAAATCTCTGTAATTCTAACCTTGAAATAAACAGCTCCCTTCCTAGAGTGGATGTAGGCCTTGTTGCCGAACCACTATACATCTTGTCTTCATTTTTCCTTCTTCTTTGCATCTAATTTCTCTGTGTTTGTGTGTGTTTGTATCTTCTTCTTCTTCACGAGTGTCTGAGAGAGCATTTGGTGAAGGTTCTTTGATTGATCTGGTGTGGGTCGAAGGTTGCATGCCTGAAGTGCATTTTCTTCTTAGTTGGATCCACGTGTTAAACCTGGGGGAAGCAACGTGTATTACTTACATGGATATTGAGTGGAGTAAAAAACCTAACAGTTTTGAAGCCAAAATGTCTAAAACCTCGGTGACCAAAATAGGATTTAAACTTTTTTTTTTCAAATATAATGTGTCCTTTGAGAAGATAAAAACAGTTAAAATTGTCCTTTGAGTGATTTTATTCCTTTACAAAACATTCTCCTATTTGTCAATTACACAAATGTTTAAGTCAACCTATGAATTTAGAATTTGATGGTATTGAGAAGCCAACAAGAGCATAGCTTAACTGGCACAAAGTTGTACTGATGACCACAAGGTCAGTGGTTCGAATCCCTCATCCCACATATTCTCAAAAAAAAAAAAAAAAAAAAAAAATTGATGGTATTGAGAAGAGTCCCTTACCTCCATTATTCATCTATCTAAGTATGGAGAGAAGAGATGTAGTTGTAAATTCTAAGTTTTATAGGGTATGTTTGGCGTAATTTTTCAAATGTTTATTTTTTTTTTTAAAAAAATTGTTTTGGAAAAAAAAATTCTAGTGTTTGACAACCACTAAAAATGACTTATTGAAAAATAAACCATTTTGAGAGAAACACTTGAAAGTAGATTTTTTAAAAAGAGATTTCAAGTATATAATAACTTGTGTATAAAAACACTTATGAGGAAATGTAACCAAACATATGAGTGTTTAAATTCTAAACCATTTTTATACAAAATGTTTAAAATAAAATGCATTCTTGAAAAACACTTGGGGGTCGTTTAGGGCATTGGGTTGAGTTGTGTTGGGTGGGCTATTATAACCCACTAAACGTTTGGAACGCTGGTTTAATTAAACGGGGGGTTGGGTTATTTTACCCCCCGTTTTGTTACAGTACTCCCATTTTGCTATAATAACCAACTCACGTTCTTTCAGCCCCATTGTCATCGCCAACCACCTCCGGCGAGCATTCTGGTGATCGTCGCCGATGTCGACGACAATTCCGACAAATTAAAATTTTCGGCGATCACCACCGGCGATTGGAATTTTTTTCTTTCTTTTTTTATACCTCTTTTCTTCTATTTCTTTCTAATTTTGTTTTTTAGTTTTTCAAAATGAAAATAAGAAGAAAGAAGAAAAAAATGAAACAAAAAAATTCAATCATCGGTGGCGACGGCGGTTCCAAGTTACTCCTACTCTTATGTACCTAAGAAGAGTCTTGCTTTGTATAGGTTGTGCGGTTATATTCTTTTGACATTTTGATTGGAAATATATGATTTGTTTGCTAAATAATAGACACTTTGTTGTGAACAACCCATGGATTATGTACTTTTTTTTTTTTTTGTTCAGTTACATGTAGGATTTGTCATGTACTTTTTTTCTTAAGGTCGAAAGTTCAAATTTTCATACTCTATATTTGTTGTATTAAAAAATGTTAATGAATGTTGCATTTCTTGCTTTTTTATTGGATTTGTTTTAGAGGTTAAACATCGGGAAATTTTGAAAATTTTATTTAATGGGCTATTTTTTTTAGGTTTTTTTTTAGTACATCAACATTTGGGGGTGGGGGGATTCGAACCTCTGACCTCATAGTCGAGACTACATGCCAATTACCGTTGAGCTAAGCTCGCTTTGGCAGCTATTTTTTTTTAGTTGGAGTTAAAATAAGATATCTTACTTTATGTGTTAGCATTTATTGATTTTTTTTTTAAATTAGTACATTTTAGGAGTTGTTTTTTTTTTTTAAAAAAATTAGATTAGATAACAAAGTTGATTGTCATATTTACCATTCTCATCACAAAAATAATCATAATAATAAAAGAAATAAAACAATTATAACCCCGACTATTATAATCAACTCTGCACCCCAAATACAAATTTTCTGAACCCAGACTAAAATACTCTGCACCAGACTAAAATACTCTGCACCCCAAAGATAGACTATTGAACTCCATAAACTATTATATAACCCCAAGACTATAATAACCGTGAACTATTATAACCAACTTTGTATCCCAAACAGCCCATTAAACTAAAAGGTATTCTAAACGGACACTTAATATAGTGTAAAGAATATATAAATATCGTGCTCTGGATTGAGTTTTTAGTCACACAAATACTGCAAATATTATTGTTTGATTTTATTTAAAGAGAAAAATGTGATGAAAGAATTACTTAAAAATATAAAAAAATTAACTAGTGAGAAAAATCTATGGGAAACATATCTTAGAGAATTGTTTACATCAATATTGGATTTATTAATTAATTAAACTAAATGCAAAAACAAGATATGCAACATTCCCAAAATCAAGGACTCTAAGGTCATAATTGTCTCTCCCGAGCACAATTAATTCTATATTCCTATCTAGATTCATTAACATTGCAAGGCCTTAAGTAATCCCTTTTTAACAAACATATAAAGCAATCATAAATCTCCTAATCTTAGAACTACCTTAGTCATGCATTTAAGTTCTAATCTAAGTTTCCTCTCTTGAACGCTAGATTAGAACAATCACATTTTATGGACAATAGATTAAAAGCATTAAACAAATAAATACATGAATGGAAAACAATAAAAAAAAAAACATTCAATTAATCAATCTATAAGGACCAAAGACTACATCAATCCCTAAAAAAAAGGTTTAGTTATGCATGTTCAAATAACAATGATACAATTTCACTCTAAAATCCATAACATAGATACAAAGAAATGGGAAAGAAGACAAATCAGGTCTGACAAAGTGTCGATATCCCTTTTCTAGCCTATCTAGCCTATCTCCATGATCTCGAGCTTCAAAAATCCCTCTTCCTGGTTCCAAAATCGTCCTCTAAACTCTCCAATTCATAACTTTGCTTTTTGGTACAAAAAATCTCAAAGAGAATCTCCAAAAACGACTCCAAAATGATATACATTTATAGAAAAATATGGGACAATATCTCAACGCTACCGATGGAACACAAGAAAAATGGATATGCACACGCCTTTTTCTTAGCAAAAAAGGCGTTGATGAAATTTTCTTATTGTCAAGACTATTAGAACATCGTCTCGATGTTATCTGTGCGGAGAGTCGATTGTGAAGAGTAGCACTTTGGTGCTGCCTCATTTTTTATTTTATTATTATTTTTTTTCATTTTGCTTTTCTTCTTAATTCTTCTTATCTTTTCTTGATTTCTTCTATCCTCTAATTGTCTATATTTGGGAAAATTACCTTTTTGGTCCCTGAGTTTTGAGGAATATGTGTGTTTGGTCCTTGAATTTTCAAAATAGACATTTTTAGTCCCTGAGTTTTAAGAAATAGGTTTAAAAGGTCTCTAAGTTTTCAAAATGGACATTTTTAGTCCCTCAGTTTTGAGAAATAGGTTTAAAAGGTCCCTAATATTATTTTTTCAACTTTTTTTAATTAATATTTTTGTATTATTTTTTAATATTGAATGGTTTTTTAAATTAAAAAAGTAAAAAATATTAATTTAAAATTTTGAAAAAAAATAATATTAGGGACCTTTTAAACCTATTTCTCAAAATTTAGGGACTAAAAGGGTCAATTTTGAAAAATTAGAGACCTTTTAAACCTATTTCTCAAAACTCGAGGACTAAAAAGGTTTATTTAGAAAACTTAGGGACCAAACTCACCTATTGCTTAAAATCCAGGGACCAAAAAGGTATTTTTTCCTAAATATTTTAAATTCTCTATTTTTACTCCATTTTCTCAATTTCTATAAAATAAACCAAGGTGGTGCCACTAGCATCCAAGAACACGTGGGTTCAAATCTTGCCTAAAACATGTTTTTTTCTTTTCTTTTTTTTTTTTTTTCCTTTGCCTCTCTTTTTTATCTTCATTTATTTTTTTTTCTTTCCCTTTCATTTTCTTTTCAAAAAATGAAATAACCTACTTCTTTTTTTCCTCTTTCGTTTTTTTTATAAATCAAATAGAGTAATTCCCCTCTCTTTTTTTCTTTTATTTGTTTTTTTTAATTTCATTACCGTTACTCATACATTTATTTCTTGATTTCATTTTACTTTTTAACATAACTTCAATTAAAGAAATTAGAAAAAAAATTAATCGAAGAAATTAAGGAAATTAGGAAAAAAGAGAGAGAAGAATTAAATTTCAATTGAAGAAATTTAAAGAAATTTAAAAAAATTGAATTGAACAAATTAAAGAAATTAGAATAAAAGAGAGGGAAAAAATGAATTTCAATGGAAGAAATTGAAAAAATTAGAAAATAGGAGCATATGAGTGGACTTACCCTAAGAATACTTATGACATTTAGCGAATAGTAAGTTCACTCATATGCTTTCATTTTTTTTTTTCAATTTCTTCAATTGAAATTCAAACAAATAAACTGCAATTAACATTAAATTGTGAAAAAAGAAAAAAATTATAGTAATTAACACTTAATTAAATTTTAATTTCTTTAACAAAACATAATAAATTGCAATATAAATTTAGGGGAAAATACACTTTTAGTCCCTGAGATTTGAGTTAGGTTTCATTTTTGGTCCCTGAGTTTTCAAACTCAACAATTTAGTCCCTGAGGATTGAGATAAGGAGCAATTTGGTCCCCGCCATCCATTTTACCATTAAATCTAATCAGCTGCTGACGTGGCACTATTATTTTAATTTAAAAAATCAATTTTTAATTTTTTAAAATAAAAATATATTAAAATAATTAAAATATTATTATTTTTAATTTATTTTATTTATTTCCTCCCTATCTCTCCCCTCCTTCTTCCTTCCACCTAATCCTTCTCCCACCAACTCTTTCTTCTTCAACCATTCTCCGGCGGCTGTCAACACCGGCCGACGACGTCGATAATTATTATTATTTTTTTATTTTTTTTTCTTCTCTTTCTTTCTTCTCTTCTCTCCTCACCTCTATTTTCTTTTTTTAAAAAAATAAAAAACAGAGAAACGGATGAGGGAGGAGGAACTCCCTCCTCCCCGTTTCCGGCGCCGAAACGGGGATGAGAGAGCTCCTCCTCCCTCCCCCGTTTCAGAGGAGGGAGTTCCTCCTCCCTCCTCCGTTTCTCTATTTTTTTTTTAAAAAAAATAGAGGTGAGAAGAGAAGAAAGAAAAAACAGAAAAAAAATAACGTCGGCGGCGATCGCCATCTCGGCAGCTGCCGCCGCTGGCCGGTGTTAACAGCCGCCGGAGAATGGTTGAAGAAGAAATAGTTGGTGGGAGAAAGAAAGAAGAAGGGATTGGGTGGAAGGAAGAAGAAGAAGAGAGGGAGGGAGGAAATATATAAAATAAATTAAAAATAATAATATTTTAATTATTTTAATATATTTTTATTTTAAAAAATTAAAAATTAATTTTTTTAATTAAAATAATAGTGACACGTCAGCAGCCGATTAGATTTAACGGTAAAATGGATGGCAGGGACCAAATTGCTCCTTATCTCAAACCTCAGGGACTAAATTGTTGAATTTGAAAACTCAGAGACCAAAATGAAACCTAACTCAAACCTCAGGGACGAAACGTGTATTTTTCCATAATATTTAATATGTGTTTAAAGCATTAAACAAAAGAAAAATGTAACTAATTTATTTGATTTCAAAAAACAAATAAAAGAAAAAAAAGGAATTTCTTTATTTGATTTTAAAAAAATAAAAAGGGGAAAAAAAGTAGGTCATTTCATTTTTTGAAAAGAAAATGAAAGGAAAACAAAATTAAAAATGAAGATAAAAAAGAGAGAGGCAAAGGGGAAAAAAAAAAAAAGGAAAAACAATAAGTTTCAAGCTAGGCAAAATTTGAACCCACGCGCACTCTTGGATGCTAGCAGCGTCACCTTGTCATTGTGTCAAATCCAAAATTACAAATTATTTGTGTGCAGGTCAAGAGACAACCTGTTTTGCTGCCATTTTTTTTTTTAAAAAAAATTGTTTGTAGGTCGTCTCTTGAAGAGATGACCTACCAAAAAAATTATTTTTTTTTAAGAAATGAACCGAAAGCTGACATGTGGATAAAAGACGACCCAGAATCAACCCTTAAGGGAATACACATCTACTTGCACCAATAAGGGCATGAGTGAATTCCGTCTTGTACTGCTATGTTTCCAGCCCCCACTCGGTCTTACCCTTGAAATGGTAGGCTTATTGAGTCGGCGAACCGGCCACTCTCACCCATACAAATCTAAGGACAATCCCTCATGAAAAGGGGTTCATAACAAACTCAAGATTCAGATTGAGTTACCTAGGTCATTCTATTGAAAGAGAAACCTAAACTAGTCAATGACGTTACATCTAGTGGTTACTATTTCACGGTCCGATCTTATGCAAACTCATTGCATAGGATATCTCTACTCGCATGTCTCTTACATGGATGCGTTTTGGATCAATGCATCTGTATCGAATACAAAGCGGGTCGTATTACATAGTGTCACCAGGATAAGGTACCCAACCTTATTTCTATACTATAGACCATTTAGGTTGTTACTTGAACACTGATCCCCGTATGTCCCCACATACTAGTCCAAGTTTCTGTAACGCCCCCAAAATTCGATCTAAACTAGGGAACATTACTAAACTATTACACTAATGCCAACTTGATGCCCCGAAAATTTCGACAGCATAACAACGTAACTTTAACTAACCAAAAATTTTAAACACTTGAAAACAAGAAAGACACTTCTGATTCATATAACAACTTCAACTTCACTTGACAACATACATCCCAAACATACTCAGTAACATAAAAACTAACTCCAACTCTCAAGCAGATATATTACGAGTCAAATCTCGTAACAAGAGCCCACAAAATAATCGATAAC
Source organism: Luffa aegyptiaca (assembly GCA_017139565.1). Taxonomy (NCBI): domain Eukaryota; kingdom Viridiplantae; phylum Streptophyta; class Magnoliopsida; order Cucurbitales; family Cucurbitaceae; genus Luffa; species Luffa aegyptiaca. The sequence continues at coordinate 41,002,744 of CM029403.1, forward strand.
TACTTCAGTTTTCGGTATGACAAAACCCAACCAAACTCTAAGCACGAAAGTAAATCAACGAAACGAGCTAACTAATGATCTTTCCTTCAAGCCTCCTCTTCATCACCAAGTCTGAATGTGCTCATCACCTGCAAAATCTGGTGGTGGGTCAGTACAAAAGCCACGGTACTGAGTAAGTGGCTTACACCTGCAGAGCCATCAATCACATATGCATACAAGGCAGATCTCTCGTGTTATCCACACACAAGCTCAACATACATGGAAAATAATTAACACATACACCATGCATCAAACCATACATCAAGCTGTTGGGTTTTATGCCCTAAAACTCGTAGATAGTAAATGTACATTTGACCAAACATTAATAAAAGTGATGTATTATTCAATGTTTGTATTATATCTTGTCTTATTAACCCTAATCCAATAAACTAAACATCCAAGGCTAATAGAATGAGGCTTGAACTAGTATGTAGGGACATACGGGGATCGATGTTCAAGTTTTAGCCTAAAGGGTCTGTAGAATAGGGATAAGGCTGGGTACCTTATCCTGGTGACACTATGGATACGACCCGCTTTGTATTTTGATACAAACTCAATGATCCATCGCGTTCGTGTAGTTGACATGCGAGTGGGGGTATCCTGTGCAATGAGTTTGCACAAAGGCCGGACCGCGAAATAGTTAACCACTAACTGTAACACCGTTAGTTAGCTCGGTTTCTACTTCACTAGGATGATCTAGGCAACTTGGTCTTAATCCTGAGTGGATTATGGACTCCTGTCCATGAGGGATTGTCCTTTGATTTGTACGCGTGAGAGTGGCCTGCACGCCGACTCAATAAGCCTACCATTTTGGGGACAATACCGAGTGGGGAGTTGGGAACATAGTTTTACAAGATGGAATTCACTCCTTCCCAGCTTTAGGGTAAGTAGAGGTGTGTTCCCTTAAGTGGTGTCTCCGGGTCTTGAACAATGGGCCCTACCCTCTCTATGGCATGAGAGGGACTTCTGTTTGCTGGTTGGACCTCAAACAGGTTGTTCATTAGAGGAGCACTGGTACTTAAGGACAAAGAGGTAGCTAATAACTCTCCAAAAGGGAGTTATTTAGGCCTTATTTCTATCATGATTTGTGTGTCTTTTGTGCTTAATAGGGTTGCTTTTAGAGAGATATTATATGTTTTAACCCATTTGGAAGAATGGAAGCTTTGGAGATTATTTTGTGCAGAATATGTTGCTGGGCGACCTGAGGGAGCAAACTCTGTGCTGGAGCAAAGCTGGGAGCGAAAACTGCCACGTCACAGCTCGTTAGCCAATTTACCAAACTGAATTCTGTTAAGCTAATCTCGGGATAAAGGAGCAAGGAGAGTCATCCACGTGTCTAGGTCAACCTAATTCAAGCTTTTCTCAACTCTATAAAAGGAGATAGCCACCCAAGTCAAATTCATTCCACTTTTGGGGAACGAGTTCACTCTCATTTCCACTTTTGGGAGCCGAGTAGAGGAGAGAGATTGGAGACCATCAAGAAGACCATCACTTGCAAGCTGATCAAGGAGATTAATATTTTCTTTTATTATCTTGTGATTATGGATATGCTTACTCAGATTGTAACGTGCGTTTCCATGCATCTTATGAACTAAGTAGCTTAGGAGTTGGTTAGGAAACAATGTGATTGTCGTGCTTAATTTCTAGTAATAAATATTGATTAATGCATCTTGATTAATTGTTGTGCTCATCTACATTTTGTGCCCGCCTGGCCAGCCGGTATGAATACCTCTCTCTAGTTTCAGGGATGATTTAGGGAGTGTGTGGCGGTTAATCACACTAGATCATTGTGTATTGGTGAACGCCAGTGACTGAGCTAGGGATAGCCAGTTGCCTAGTGCTTGATCGGTAGTACTTCATTGGGATTGAAACACATTCCAAAAGATCCGGAGTTCCGGGAGGAATCTGCTAATAAGACTGCGAGAGTTTTGCATGATCAATAATATTGCTAGAGCATCTTTTAAAGCAATTACTAAAACCTGACCAGGGCCTGTTTCTAATCTGTCTGTCTATCCGTTTACTTACTGTTCTGTCATTTCTTTTGCTTCAGCATTATTCTTATAAAAACCAATCATTTTTACCATCTTTGAAACCATTAAAGAGTTATACAAAATAGATAAAGTGGAAGCTAGTTCAGGCCTTGGATTGATAATACTTATTACTTGCTGTCGACTGTGTATACTTGCACAGAGTTCTAGAGTCCTTTTATACCATATTTTTACTCACTCTAGGAACCCAACGAGCTTTTGGCGCCGTTGCCGGGGACTTGAATAAGTTTTTATCTGATCTATTTTGTGTATGTGTTTTAGTGGTTTGGTGCTAGAACTTTTTGATTGTTTCTTTTGTTTTTGCAGGTGTGAGTTTGGTGCATGAGCGATCCGCCTGGGGTAAGGCTCGAGCTTGATCCAGAAATCGAGAGGATATTCAGGAGAAGAAGGAGAGAGCATCGTAGAAACCAGAATTCAATGGCTGACGTGTCGCGTCTCCCGTAGGGTCCTGAAGATCCAGCGAACCCCCAGCACAATCGTTTGCTGCAGCAAAACCCGCCGCTGGAGCAAAATGAGCAGCAAAATAATCAGGCTGAGAATCCTATCTTGGTAGCGAACGATAGGACCAGAGCCATTCGAGCATATGCTTTTCCAATGTTTGATGAGTTGAATCCAGGGATTGCACGTCCTGAAATTCAAGTGGCAAATTTTGAAATGAAACCGGTAATGTTTCAGATGTTGCAAACCGTAGGTCAATTCCATGGTTTGTCATCTGAAGACCCTCATTTACATCTTAAGTCTTTTCTAGGAGTTAGTGATTCTTTTGTAATTCAAGGAGTGCCTAGAGATGCTCTTAGATTAACTTTGTTCCCGTATTCTCTTAGGGATGGAGCGAAGGCGTGGTTAAATTCTTTTGGTCCAGGATCAATTAGGACATGGGATGAGTTAGCTGAAAAATTTTTGAGTAAATATTTCCCACCTAATAGAAATGCTAAATTAAGGAGTGAAATAGTAGGGTTTAGGCAACTTGAAGATGAGACTTTTAGTGAGGCTTGGGAGAGGTTTAAGGAGCTTTTGCGAAAGTGTCCCCACCATGGCTTACCACATTGTATCCAAATGGAAACATTTTACAATGGATTGAACGCGGTAACTCAAGGTATGGTCGATGCTTCGGCTGGAGGGGTCCTTTTGGCAAAAACTTTTAACGAAGCCTATGAAATTTTAGAAAGAATATCTACTAATAGTTGTCAGTGGTCGGATGTTAGAGGCATAAATAAAAAGGTTAAGAGTGTATTAGAAGTTGATGGTGTGTCCACCATTAGGGCTGATCTTGCAATGATTGCTAACGCTCTTAAGAATGTGACAGTGGTTAGTCATCAACAGCCCCTAGCTGTGGAGCCTGCTGCAGTGGTGAATCAAGTTGCAGCGGAGGCATGTGTCTATTGTGGTGAAGAGCACAACTACGAGTTTTGCCCCAGCAATCCAGCTTCTGTGTTTTTTGTAGGTAATCAGAGGAACAACCCGTATTCTAACTTTTATAATCCAGGTTGGCACAACCACCCCAACTTCGCGTGGGGAGGACAAGGGAGTAATGTGCAAACACAGCAAAAGGTGAACCAGCCGGGATTTGCTAAAGCGCAGGTATTGCCCCAGCAAAATAAGCAGGCTTTGCCCCAGCAAAATTCGGGGAGTTCTTTTGAGACGATGATGAAAGAATATATGGCTCGCACAGATTCCGCTATTCAAAGTAATCAAGCTTCAATGAGAGCCCTGGAATTGAAAATGGGCCAGCTAGCTAATGAGCTGAAGGCAAGGCCTCAAGGGAAGCTACCTTCAGATACTGAACACCCTAAAAGGGAAGGGAAGGTAAGGAGCAGGTAAAGGCAGTGACTCTTAGGAGTGGTAAGCCACTGGAAGAAAGAGTAGAGCCTAGTAAAACCCAAGCTGTAGAAAAAAATGGTGATAAAAATGTTGTTGTTGAGAAAGAGTTGGAGACTGGTCAGGGTGTTGGAGGCAGCAATAAAGATCCTGGAGCATCTGGTTCTATTCCAGATGTGGAACCACCTTACGTGCCGCCCCCACCTTATGTACCACCTCTACCTTTTCCACAAAGGCAAAAGCCTAAGAATCAGGATGGTCAATTTAAAAAGTTTTTAGAGATTCTTAAGCAATTGTATATAAATATCCCCTTAGTAGAAGCTATAGAGCAAATGCCTAATTATGCTAAATTTCTTAAGGATATTTTAACTAAAAAGAAGAGGTTAGGTGAGTTTGAAACTGTATCTCTTACTGAGGAATGTAGTGCTATTCTTAAGAATGGGCTACCACCCAAGGCTAAGGATCTAGGATCATTTACTATACCTGTGTCTATAGGGGGAAAAGAGTTAGGTAGAGCACTCTGTGATTTAGGTGCAAACATTAACCTTATGCCTCTTTCAGTCTATCGGAAGCTAGGTATTGGTGAAGCTAGACCTACCACAGTCACACTCCAACTAGCTGATAGGTCTATCACATATCCAGAGGGTAAAATTGAGGATGTCTTAGTGAAAGTGGATAAATTCATATTTCCTGTTGATTTCATTATTTTAGACTATGAGGCTGACAAAGATGTCCGAATTATTCTAGGACGTCCATTTTTGGCTACTGGTAGGGCGTTAATAGATGTTCAAAAAGGGGAATTAACAATGAGAGTCTGTAATGAGGAAGTAAAATTTAATGTGTTTAAGGCCATGAAGTATCCAGACGAGATGGAAGATTGCTCTTTCATTAGGATTCTGGAGAGCACAATTGTTGAGACAGCAATTCGGGATTCGGAAAATAAGCATTTGGAAAATCATGGAGAGGTTAGTGTAGAAGATTTAGAGGTTTGTCCTTTAGAAAGAAAAAATGAAAAAGAATTGTTTAGGTGTGAGGATGTTTTTGAGTCTTTAGATTTAGATCAAAGAAAGGCTCCCCCGATTAAGCCATCCCTGATTGAGGCACCTACTTTAGATTTGAAGCCCTTGCCGGATCATCTAAAGTATGTGTATCTTGGGGAAGGTGAGACGTTGCCTATTATTGTTGCATCAGATTTAATGCCGGAGCATGAGGAGGCCTTAATAAAATTGCTGCAGCAATACCGCAAGGCTATTGGTTGGACATGGGCTGACATTCAGGGGATTAGCCCATCTTTTTGTATGCACAAAATCACTCTAGAGGAGGGATCCTTTAGGAGTATTGAGCAACAAAGAAGGCTTAACCCTGCAATGAAAGAAGTGGTTAAAAAGGAGGTGATTAAATGGTTGGATGCTGGCATCATTTATCCAATTGCAGACAGCAATTGGGTAAGCCCTGTCCAATGTGTTCCTAAGAAAGGAGGTGTCGCTGTGGTGAGCAATAAAGACAATGAGTTGATCCCAACTAGGACAGTAACTGACTGGAGGGTTTGCATGGATTACAGGAGGCTTAATAAAGCCACCCGTAAGGACCACTTCCCTCTGCCATTTATTGACCAGATGTTGGATAGGTTGGCTGGTCAGGCCTACTACTGTTTCTTAGATGGTTATTCTGGGTATAACCAGATTACTATTGCTCCTGAGGATCAGGAAAAAACCACTTTCACCTGCCCTTATGGGACGTTTGCTTTCAGGCGAATGCCTTTTGGCCTTTGCAAAGCTCCAGCAACATTTCAGCGATGTATGTTAGCAATTTTTTCTGATATGATTGAGTCCACTGTTGAGGTATTCATGGACGATTTTTCAGTTTTTGGAGGGTCTTTTCAGAGTTGTTTAGATAATTTAGGTCAGGTGTTAAAAAGATGTGAGGATATCCATCTAGTTCTCAATTGGGAGAAATGCCACTTCATGGTGAAGGAGGGCATAGTGTTAGGTCATAGGATTTCTAAGAATGGTCTAGAAGTTGATAGAGCAAAAGTTGAGGTTATTGAAAGATTAGAACCACCGAATTCAGTGAAGGGGATTCGGAGTTTTTTAGGTCATGTTGGATTTTATAGAAGGTTCATAAAGGATTTTTCAAAAATCAGTAAACCTCTTTGTAACTTATTGTGTACTGATCATGTTTTTGACTTCGATGCAGATTGTAGGAAGGCTTTTGAAGCATTGAAGGCTGCTTTAATCTCAGCACCCATTCTTTGTGCACCTAATTGGAATTTACCATTTGAGGTAATGTGCGATGCGAGTGATGCTGCGGTAGGTGCTATGCTGGGGCAAAAGCAGGGCAAACTTGTTCATCCTATATATTATGCAAGCAAGGTTTTAAATGAGGCACAAGTCAACTACACAACTACTGAAAAGGAGTTGTTAGCTGTGGTGTTTGCCTTTGAGAAATTCCGGCCATATTTGGTTGGACCCAAAGTCACGGTGTTCACGGATCATGCAGCAATAAGGTATTTAATGACTAAGAAAGATGCAAAGCCTAGACTAATTCGTTGGGTTTTATTATTGCAGGAGTTCGACTTGGAGATAAAGGATAAGAAGGGATCAGAGAATGTCATTGCAGATCATTTGTCTCGTCTTGATCCATCATCATCTTTGCTGAAGCAATCTGCCATTTTAGATGATTTTCCGGATGAATAGCTCTTTGCTGTTCAGGTAAAGGTAGTCAGGGATGTCCCTTAGTATGCTGATATTGCCAACTTTTTGGTGAAGGGAGTCACTCCTATTGACATGGATTGGAGGCAGAAGAAAAAGTTGAAGCATGATGCAAAATTTTTCTATTGGGATGAGTCATTTATGTATAAGCAATGCTCTGATGGTATTATTCGTAGGTGTGTTTCAGGTGATGAAGCAAAGGAAATCCTGGAGCAATGTCACTCTTCGCCGTATGGAGGCCATTTCAGCGGTCAGAGGACAGCTATGAGGATTTTGCATTGTGGATTCTTCTGGCCTACCTTGTTTAAGGATGCCCATTGGTTCTACAAGCAATGTGATGCTTGCCAAAGGAGAGGAAACTTAGGGCCCAGAGATGAAATGCCTCTTACTTACATTTTGGAAGTGGAGTTATTCGATGTGTGGGGTATTGATTTTATGGGGCCGTTTCCCCCTTCTAATGGTAATATTTTTATCTTATTGGCAGTTGATTACGTGTCCAAGTGGGTGGAGGCCATTGCATGCCATTAGAGTGATGCCAAGACGGTTTAAAGGTTTCTCCAATCGCACATCTTTGTGCGGTTTGGGACACCTAGAGCTATAGTAAGTGATGAGGGTACACATTTTGTTAATAATATCTTAACTAAGGTTTTAGCTAAGTATGGAATCAAGCATAGGATAGCTACCCCCTATCATCCACAGGCTAATGGTCAAGCTGAAATAAGTAATAGGGAAATTAAATCAATTCTAGAAAAAGTAGTCCATCCATCTAGGAAGGATTGGTCTTTTAGGTTGGATGAGGCTCTTTGGGCTTATAGGACAGCCTATAAGACTCCTCTAGGTATGTCTCCCTATCGGTTAGTATATGGGAAAACTTGTCATTTACCATTAGAGCTAGAGCATAAAACGTTTTGGGCTTTGAAGAAATTAAACTTTGATCTGAGTCGTGCAGGAGCAATTAGAATGATGCAGCTTAACGAATTGGAGGAATTCTGCCAATTTTCTTATGAGAATGCGAAAATGTATAAAGAAAAGACTAAGTTGTGGCATGACAAGAAAATTAAGCCTAAAGAATTTGTCAAAGGTCAAAAAGTTTTGCTTTATAATTCTAGATTGAAATTGTTTCCTGGGAAACTAAAATCCAAATGGTCAGGTCCGTTTGTGGTGATTGAGGTTTTCCCCCATGGAGCAATTACTTTGCAAGGTGGAAAAGATGGAAGAGTATTCAAAGTGAATGGACAGCGTGTCAAGCATTATTGGGTAGAGGAGTTTCAGTCGAAATATCCTTCCCTAGAGCTGGTTGATGATTGAGTGAGCATGATTTTTGCGGGAGCAGTTTGCAGAGCAAAATTTTGAGCTCCCAGAATTTGTTGTGATTTTATTTTCGCTGTTATGATTTGGTTTAATTTTAATTCTAATTGTAGTGGATTTGATCGCTTTAAATTCTGCAAGATTTATCTCTATTTGTAGTTATTTTTAATTCCGTAGATTTTATTTTATTTTCGCTAGATATTTTATTTGTTTTGATTAGTTTAGATTCGAGTTGGTTGAGTTTTATTTTCTGATTAGATTTAATTATATTTTAAATTCTGTATTTATTTTCAGTTATTTGAATTTCTGTTCAGGTTTAGATTTAATAAAGATTTTCTTGATTTATTTGGCTTCAAATAAAAATAAAAGATAAGATTTGATTTGAGCGGTTAAATTTGAATTTCCTGGTTTTGTATCCGGGATTTTTCTGGAAAATAATCTTGTGTTTAGAAGGTTGTTGCGGCAAAGTTATGGCTGAAGCAAATCTTTCGTCCGGATGGAAAGGATTTTATTGTGAATTAATTATTTTTACCGTTTGATTTTGAATTTCTGTGGGCAGGTAAATTGCATGGATGCTGCCACGTGTCGCGCAGGGATAATCCAACGGTTTAGCCGTTGACAGCACGCAGTTATTTACCATGGGCGATTGAAATTCAAGTTTTTACCGTTAGTGGATTTGATTTGCAAATTAAATGTGAACGGTAAATCCATTTAATACAGGGCAAAATCTTTCGGTTACGATTTGATTTGCTGCAGCTCTATTTATTCCTAAGCCTTCGGTAAGTTCTTCTCACTTCAATTTCTTGTTCATCCCTTGCCATTTGCATTCTTCTTTCTTTCTCTGTGTGCGACAGAAATTACTTTGAGTCTTCCATGGCCAAAACGAGAGCAAGAAAAGAGAGAGATAATGAGGAAGAAGAGGTACCCGTGACCCCCGAAGCACCGAAAGTAAAGGCGAAGAAGAAGAAGACACCAGAAGAAAAAGAAGCTAAAAGAAGAAGAAGACACCAGAAGAAAAAGAAGCTAAAAGAAGAAGAAGACTGCAGAGGGCTGAGGATCAAGAAGTTGTAGAGAAGATGGTGGAAGATGTCGCTGCCACGGTGGTTGAAGAGGATCCGAAAGAACAAGAAGAACAAAACCCAGAGCAGACTGAGCCAGGTGTTGCGGATACCGAGGAAGTTCGAGGGGAAAATACAGAGGAAGTTCGAGAAGAAATTACAGAGGAAGTTCAAGAAAAGCGGGCCGTGTTAAGGTAGTCCGAACTGATACCCCCTCGCCTCCAACTACTGATTCTGAAAGAGAGAATGCAGAAAGAGAAGAGCGTGAGAAGAAGGAGGCCGAGGATAAAGCAAGAGAGGAAGCAGAGAAGAAGGCTGGAGAAGAAAGATTGCGCAAGCAAAGGGCAGACAGGGGCAAGAGTGTTGCTGCAACATCGGAGGAACCTGATGAAATAGAAGAGTCACAATTGCCGTATGATCGCTTTGTCAACAATCTTGCCAGAGCAAAGTATGCAGAGTTGCTGAAAAGAGACTTCCTGTTTGAAAGAGGATTTAGTGGTGATCTTCCACATTTTCTGAGGACCGGTATTGCAGACCACGGTTGGGAACGGTTTTGTTCAAAGCCTGAATCTGTGAACGCACAGTTAGTGCGTGAATTCTATGCAAATATCGACAAAGAAGAATGGTTCCTGGTGATTGTTCGAGGTATTGAGGTTCACTGGAGTCCTGGTGCTATCAACGCACTGTACAACCTTCGAACTTTTCCCCACGCAGCATATAATGAGATGGCTGTAGCGCCATCCAATGAGCAGCTAAGTGACGCTGTGAGGGAAGTTGGTATTGAAGGGGCGCAGTGGCGGCTTTCGAAAACAGAGAAAAGGACGTTCCAGTCAGCCTATTTAAAGAGGGAAGCAAATGCTTGGATGGGATTTATCAAACAAAGGCTGCTTCCAACGACTCATGACTCGACGGTTTCTAGGGAACGAGTGCTTCTGGCTTTCGCTATTTTGAGGTCTCTCAGTATTGATGTGGGAAAAATTATTGCTGATGAAATATCTGGTTGTTGGAAGAAGAAAGTGGGGAAGCTGTTTTTCCCGAATACCATTACCATGCTTTGCAAGCGAGCAGGGGTTCCAGAGAATGAAGGAGATGTGATATTATTTGACAAGGGAATCATTGACACGAATAACTTGGTGCGGCTTCAGCGTACGCAAGAGGCACGTCAGGGTGGGCTGGTCTACGGCATCAACACGATTTTAGAACAACTCGCACTTTCGGCCAGCAGGCAGGAGTTTGCCGAGCGGCAAGCTTTAACCTTCTGGAACTATGTTAGAAATCGTGATGCCAATCTGAAGAAGGCGCTACAGGAGAATTTTTCCAAACCATTTCCAGCCCTTCCAGCATTCCCTGAAGATTTATTGAACCCCTGGATTCCGCCACCGCCTGTCGAGAGAGAAGGAGATGGAGAAGAATATCCTGGTCAGGAGGATTGAAGAAGGGAAATTTGGGCGAGCAAACTTTTTGATGAATTAATTTTGTTGCTCGAGCATTTCTGACCACATCTTTTTCTATGTTTGCTTGTTTTGTTCTGTTTCTTTTTAATTTTTCTGATGCTAAAAAAGTATATCTGCTTATGTAATTTCTTTTTCTATGCTTTTAATGAAATTTCCAAAGTTATTTCTGTTCCATAAGCGTTGAAGTAACTCTAACTTAACTAATTCTCTTTCTGAATTTTTGAAGCTTGGACTGGCTAGGCTTAATTAGATCAAGGTATTCTGATCTCCAGAAACCTTTTGCTTGGGCATTTTCTCTGGCCTGGTCGTTGCTGCGGCAAAGAAAATTCTGGAGGTAGTGTTGACTTATGTGTTCCACTTTAAGCTTAGGTCTAGTCCCACGCTTAGTTTTAAAATTCAGATAGAAAAATTTAAGTTTGGGGGTTGTCATTTAAAATTTTAATGATTCATTGGGGACAATGAATAATTCAAGTTTGGGGGACTTTTTGCTACTCCAATTGTTTTGCTCGAGCATTCCTCTCCTTCATTAAATAATTTGTTAGGTTATTGAGTAACCGGGGACATTTATGATACCCACAGTTTGTCTTCGCGTCAAAAGGTGACCTAGGAAATGTGAAAAATTGTGAAAAATTATTTGCTGAAAAAGTGATTGTTGAAAATTTTGCTGAGAACATTCATGGAGCAAAAGTTTTGAAGGATGAATGATAGTCCAGCAGTTTTTCTGTCTCCCAGGACTTAGGTGAGCTTCATCATAAAATGTTGCCATTCTGAGGGGCATGAGATGGAATAACTAAGGATTTTTGAGCTTTACAATGAGTATTGAGCCTAGTTGGTGATAAGTTTGAGGCAAGGGTATACTGCACCATAAAGTGGGTCGTCCCATGCTTAAGAGCTTATGATTGTAGGGCTGCTTTAAGTCTGAAAAACAAAAATATAAACCCCTTGAAAATGTGTTTTAATATGTCTGATAATAGAGCTAGGTTGTGGCAAGTTCTTAGAATTGAGTTAAAAGTGGTGATTATTTGTCCATGCCGGAGGAATTATTTTGCTGCAGCAAAGCTTGGTTTTGCAGAGTGCTCAGGTAAAGGTTGAAGGTAGTGATGGATTATCTGTTTTGATTAAGCTATGCTTTGTCTAACGTTTTGAATTCTTGAAGGGAAGGTTGGTTAGTATTGCTCGGGACGCTCAATAGTTCAAGTTTGGGGGTGTGATAACTCTCCAAAAGGGAGTTATTTGGGCCTTATTTCTATCATGATTTGTGTGTCTTTTGTGCTTAATAGGGTTGCTTTTAGAGAGATATTATATGTTTTAACCCATCTGGAAGAATGGAAGCTTTGGAGATTATTTTGTGAAGAATATGTTGCTGGGCGACCTGAGGGAGCAAACTCTGTGCTGGAGCAAAGCTGGGAGCGAAAACTGCAACGTCACAGCTTGTTAGCCAATTTACCAAACTGAATTCTGTTAAGCTAATCTCGGGATAAAGGAGCAAGGACAGCCATCCACATGTCTAGGTCAACCTAATTCAAGTTTTCCTCAACTCTATAAAAGGAGATAGCCGCCCAAGTCAAATTCATTCCACTTTTGGGGAACGAGTTCACTCTCATTTCCACTTTTGGGAGCCGAGTAGAGGAGAGAGATTGGAGACCATCAAGAAGACCATCACTTGCAAGCTGATCAAGGAGATTAATATTTTCTTTTATTATCTTGTGATTATGGATATGCTTACTCAGATTGTAACGTGCGTTTCCATGCATCTTATGAACTAAGTAGCTTAGGCGTTGGTTAGGAAACAATGTGATTGTCGTGCTTAATTTCTAGTAATAAATATTGATTAATGCATCTTGATTAATTGTTGTGCTCATCTACATTTTGTGCCTGCCTGGCCAGCCGGTATGAATACCTCTCTCTAGTTTCAGGGATGATTTAGGGAGTGTGTGGCGGTTAATCACACTAAATCATTGTGTATTGGTGAACGCCAGTGACTGAGCTAGGGATAGCCAGTTGCCTAGTGCTTGATCAGTAGTACTTCATTGGGGTTGAAACACATTCCAAAAGATCCGGAGTTCCGGGAGGAATCTGCTAATAAGATTGCGAGAGTTTTGCATGATCAATAATATTGCTAGAGCATCTTTTAAAGCAATTACTAAAACCTGACCAGCGCCTGTTTCTAATCTGTCTGTCTATCCGTTTACTTACTGTTCTGTCATTTCTTTTGCTTCAACATTATTCTTATAAAAACCAATCATTTTTACCATCTTTGAAACCATTAAAGAGTTATACAAAATAGATAAAGTGGAAGCTAGTTCAGGCCTTGGATTGATAATACTTATTACTTGCTGCGGACTGTGTATACTTGCACAGAGTTGTAGAGTCCTTTTATACCATACTTTTACTCACTATAGGAACCCAACAGTAGCCCAAGGGTAAAACGGTAATTTGACCTAGCTGGGGTACGAACACACGTGAAGGGCTAACTTGCTGTTGATGGTCGATATCCGTGGACACAGAAATATATCTGCAGTGAAAAGAGTGCAGCTGTGGTTCTTTAGTGGAGTGAACCACAGTTAACGAATATTGATTAACTTGGTTAATGAGTTTAGCCAATTAATCTCACATCGTTGGAGCTTCTGATCTGTAGGTCCATTAGGTCCCACCGGTAACTCTATCAGGGTGATGAGGTAAATTTCTAAGGGAGAATTAAATATTCGAAGGGGTTCGAATATTAAGTTAAAATATGAATTTGATTCATATTAAAACTATAGGTTATAATTAATGCACATTTGATGTACTTTAATAGTCTATTTGAGAGAAATATAATTAAATATATGATATTTAATTATAAGATTAATTAATTCGTGAATTAATTAATTTTATTGTTTTTAATTTAATTTGATTAAATTTGATTTAATTGAATTACATTAAAACTATAGGTTATGTGGGAATGTTATGTAAATATGATTTACATTAATAATAATAATTAGTTTAATTGTTAAATTAATTATATTATTAATAATGAATATTAATTTATTTATTAATTAATATTATATTTAATGATCAATCAGTTAAAGTAACCGATTGATCAATTCAACCCCACTAACCTAGTTGTTATCACGTTAAGGGAGTTATTTTAGGATGATTAGGTTTTCATCCGTTATAAGTTTTTTTTTCTTTTTTCACGATAATCACTCTCCTCCTGGTGTGACACACTCTCTCTCAATCTCCAAGCTCTCTGCGTTTTTTCTCTCAAGGAAAACAGAGAAGAAAATTCTCTTTGCCTTAGAAATCTTGCTCCCACAAGCACCTTCATCTATTACCCCAAGAGGATACCAGTGTTTCCTATTTTGGTAGTGTTCGTGAGCAATTTGCAGCATTAAAGGAAGGTTTTTGCTGCTGGAATTTTCTGCAACCCGAAGGGAATTAGGCGAAACGATCAAGAACTTCATCTACGGTAGGTGTTTCTTGATCTAGGATCATTAGGATCCAATTTAGATTAGATCTAAAGGTTTTTCCTTTTAATTATAGCATATTTTATAAACTGTTACAGCATGTTAAATTTTGTTTATTGCTGTGTTTTTTATTCCAACGTATTGGTATTTTAATTCGAATTAAAACTGAGTTAAGTTTCTGAACGTTTCCGCTGCGAAAGGGCTTTTATCCCTTCACAAGTAACATACTCATGCGACATACATCCATAACCACTAACTCAAGCTCTATCTAACTCCTCTGAGTCCTCTCAACTCGACTCCTCTGAGTCCTTTCAACTCATCTGAGTTCTCAGAAGCTCTCCAAGACTGATCCTTCGAGTCACACTGATCCCTAACCATTTGTACCCAGGACCTCAGGCTTCTCTACGGAGCTCAATGTTCGACCCTTGACCATCTGTACCCAAGGCCTCAAACTGTTGCATCACCCCTTGGCCATATTACCCAAGGCACCCGATGACTTCAAACATCTCGTAGCCCTCACAAAACTCTCCAAGACTAACCCTTCGAGTCGCACTGTCCCCTGACTATTTGTACCTAGGACCACAATGCTCTCTATGGAGCTCGACATTCGACCCTTGACCATTTGTACCCAAGGCCTCAAACTGTTGCATCGCCCCTTGGCCATATTACCCACGACACCCGATGACTTTCACAACATACAGACTCATCACATCACCCCTTGGCCATATTACCCAAGGCACCCGATGCTCCTCTTAAACCATTGGTGACATACCACCCCTTGACCATTTGTACCCGAGGCACCTGATATTCACTTTACTTTCCTTTAACACATACAAGGTCTTTTGAGCTCTATCACATACAAGGTCCTCTGACCATTCTTGCACTAGATAGGTTCACAACCCACAATGCACAACCTAAACATGCTCTTCTAGCTCATGTCATACTTTTAGTCCATGCAACAACCAAAAGTACAATACATGTTCACAACATTAAAATCATGCTCTATAACCAATCACAACAAAATAACAACATGCTTATCACAGCCAGATCGCATCACAACAACTTAACATACATCAGTACAACAGTTCGATATATCAGATCAACATGCTCAAATTCGTCATTAACATAACATATAAATATATCCACATATCGAAACTAAACAAATAAAACACACAACATGCTAGCACACAAGCAAACAGACTCAACAGGTAGAATTCCATTCACAATTGCTAAAATGCTCTTAAGCAAACCAAACAAGCTCCTACAATAATAAAGGAAGGTTTCAAGGCTAGGAATCTATTCAGAACCTCAATTAAGAGCAAAATGGTATTCAAGAGAATGCTCTTACCCAACACAACTCTAATGGCTATTCGAAAACTTCAAACTATAACCCAAGAGTTATTAGAGATTAGAATTTGATCTAAAGCACTATAACTAATTCAAAGGATCTGAAAAATGCTTATGCAACTAAAACTCACTGAAACAGACTTGGGTCCTTGCTATAAATATTCAAATGAGTCCGAACCTACAAGCGGGAAACTTCCAAGCATTAGGGATCAATTTATCAGACCTTAAAATACTTTTAATGAGTTCAAACGAGTATAAAGCATGTTGAAACTTACTGAACTACCCAAAACGAGCTCGAACTAATGCTGATTGATAATCATTGGAGTTCGAGATCACTGTTGGGTTCCTAGAGTGAGTAAAAATAAGATGTAAATTGACTCTAGACTCTGTGCAAGTATACACAGTCCGCAGCAAGTAATAAGTATTATCAATCCAAGGCCTGAACTAGCTTCCACTTTATCTATTTTGTATAACTCTTTAATGGTTTCAAGTATGGTAAAAATGATTGGTTTTTTTAAGAATAATGCTGAAGCAAAAGAAATGACAGAACAGTAAGTAAACGGATAGTCAGACATATTAGAAACAGGCGCTGGTCAGGATTTAGTAATTGTTTTAAAAGATGCTCTAGCAATACTATTGATCATGCAAAACTCTCGCAGTCTTATAAGCAGATGCCTCCCAGAACTCCGGATCTTTTGGAATGTGTTTCAACCCCAATGAAGTACTACCGATCAAGCACTAGGCAACTGGCTATCCCTAGCTCAGTCACTGGCGTTCACCAATACACAATGATCTAGTGTGATTAATCGCCACACACTCCCTAAATCATCCCTGAAACTAGAGAGAGATATTCATACCGGCTGGCCAGGCGGGCATAAAATAGAAATGAACACAACAATTAATCAAGATGCATAGAATTAATATTTATTACTAGAAATTAAGCACAACAATCACATTGTTTCCTAACCAACGCTTAAGCTACTTAGTTCATAAGATGCATGGAAACGCACGTTACAATCTGAGTAAGCATATCCATAATCACAAGATAATAAAAGAAAATATTAATCTCCTCGATCAGCTTGCAAGTGATGGTCTTCTTGATGGTCTCCAATCTCTCTCCTCTATTCGGCTCCCAAAAGTGGAAATGAGAGTGAACTCGTCCCCAAAAGTGGAATGAATTTGACTTGGGCGGCTATCTCCTTTTAAGGGGTTTATATTTTTGTTTTTCAGACTTAAAGCAGCCCTACGGTCATAAGCTCTTAAGCATGGGATGACCCACTTTATGGTGCAGTATACCCTTGCCTCAAACTCATCACCAATTAGGCTAAATACTCTTTGTAGAGCTCAAAAAATCCTTAGTTATTCCATCTCTTGCCCCTCAGAATGGCAACATTTTATGATGAAGCTCACCTAAGTTCTGGGAGACAGAAAAACTGCTGGATTATCATTCATCCTTCAAAACTTTTGCTCCATGAATTTTCTCAGCAAAATTTTCAACAATCACTTTTTTCAGCAAATAATTTTCATCATCTTTCACATTTCCTAGGTTACCTTTTGACGCGAAGACAAACTGTGGGTATCACAAATGTCCCCGGTTACTCAATAACCTAACAAATTATTTAATGAAGGAGAGGAATGCTCGAGCAAAACAATTGGAGTAGCAAAAAGTCCCCCAAACTTGAATTATTCATTGTCCCCAATGAATCATTAAAATTTTAAACGACACCCCCAAACTTAAATTTTTCTATCTGAATTTCAAAACTAAGCGCGGGACTAGACCTAAGCTTAAAGTGGATCACATAAGTCAACACTACCTCCAGAATTTTCTTTGCCGCAGCAACGACCAGGCCAGAGAAAATGCTCAAGTAAAAGGTTTCTGGAGATCAGAATACCTTGATCTAATTAAGCTTAGCCAGTCCAAGCTTCAAAATTCAGAAGAAAATTAATTAAGTAAGAAATACTCAGTGCTCATAGAACAGAAACGACTTCGGAAATTTCATTAAAAACATAGAATTACATAAGCAGATATATTTTTTAGCATCAGAAAAATTAAAAAGAAGCAGAACAAAACAAGCAAACATAGAAAAAGATGTGGTCAGAAATGCCCGAGCAACAAAATTAATTCATCAAAAAGTTTGCTCCAATTTCCCTTCTTCAATCCTCCTGACCAGGATCTTCTTCTCCATCTCCTTCTCTCTCGACAGGCGGTGGCGGAATCCAGGGGTTCAATAAATCTTTAGGGAATGCTGGAAGGGCTAGAAATGGTTTGGAAAAATTCTCCTGTAGCGCCTTCTTCAGATTGGCATCACGAGTTCTAACATAATTCCAGAAGGTTAAAGCTTGTCTCTCGGCAAACTCCTGCCTGCTGGCTGAAAGTGCGAGTTGTTCTAAAATCGTGTTGATGCCGTAGACAAGTCCACCCTGACGTGCCTCTTGCGTACGCTGAAGCTGCGCCAAGTTAGGCGTGTCAATGATTCCCTTGTCAAATAATATCACATCTCCTTCATTCTCTGGAACCCCTGCTCGCTTGCAAAGCATGGTAATGGTATTCGGGAAAAACAGCTTCCCCACTTTCTCCTTCCAACAACCAGATATTTCATCAGCAATAGCTTTTCCCACATCAACACTGAGAGACCTCAAAATAGCGAAAGCCAGAAGCACTCGTTCCCTAGAAACCGTCGAGTCATGAGTCGTTGGAAGCAACCTTTGTTTGATAAATCCCATCCAAGTATTTGCTTCCCTCTTCAAATAGGCTGACTGGAACGTCCTCTTCTCTATTTTCGAAAGCCGCCACTGCGCCCCTTCAATACCAACTTTCCTCACAGCGTCACTCAGCTGCTCATTGGATGGCGCTACAGCCATCTCATTATATGCTGCGTGGGGGAAAGTTTGAAGGTTATACAGTGCATTAATAGCACTAGGACTCCAGTCGACCTCAATACCTTGAACAATCGCCAGGAAACCTTCTTCTTTGTCAATATTTGTATAAAACTCGCGCACCAATTGCGCGTTCACAGATTCAGGCTCTGAACAAAACCGTTCCCAACCGTGGTCTGCAATACCGGTCCTCAGAAAATGTGGAAGATCACCACTAAATCCCCTTTCAAACAGGAAGTCTCTTTTCAGCAACTCTGCATATTTTGCTCTGGCAAGATTGTTGACAAAGCGATCATACGGCAATTGTGACTCTTCTATTTCATCAGGTTTTTCCGATGCCACAGCAACACTCTGCCTTTTGCTTGTGCAATCTTTCTTCTTCAGCCTTTTTCTCTGCTTCCTCTCTTGCTTTATCCTCGGCCTCCTTCTCACGCTCTTCTTTCTCAGCATTCTCTCTTTCAGAATCCGTAGTTGGAGGCGAGGGGGTATTAGTTCGGACTACATTAACACGACCCGCTTTTCACTTAATACGGCGGCGTTTTGGCACTTCCGGCATGATCACCTCCACCCGAGCCTCTTGTTCTTGCTCATTAACTTCTTCAGGTACAACCTCTGCCTGTTCTTCTTGCACATCTTCTGCCTGTTTTTCTTGAACTTCCTCTGTATTTTCTTCTCGAACTTCCTCTGTATTTTCTTCTCGAACCTCCTCTGTATCCGCAACTCCTGGCTCAGACTGCTCTTGATTCCGTCCTTCTGGTTCTTTCGGATCTTCTTCCGCAATAACATCCTCCGCCGCTTTCTGAGCAACTTCTTGATCTTCAGTCCTCTGCTGTTTTCTTCTTCTTTTAGCTTTTTTTTCTTCTGGTGTCTTCTTCTTCTTTGCCTTTACTTTTGGTGCTTCGGGGGTCACGGGTACCTCCTCTTCCTCATTATCTCTCTCTTTTCTTGCTCTCGTTTTGGCCATGGAAGACTCAAAGTAATTTCTATCGCACACAGAGAAAGAAAGAAGAATGCAAATAGCAAGGGACGACAAGAAATTGAAGAAGAACTTACCGAAGGCTTAGGAATAAATAGGGCTACAGCAAATCAAATCATAACCGAAAGATTTTGCCCCGTATTAAATGGATTTACCGTTCACATTTAATTTGCAAATCAAATCCACTAACGGTAAAAACTTGAATTTCAATCGCCCATGGTAAATAACTGCATGCTGTCAACGGCTAAACCGTTGGATTATCCCTGCGCGACACGTGGCAGCATCCATGCAATTTACCTGCCCACAGAAAATTCAGAATCAAACGGTAAAATAATTAATTCACAACAAACCCTTTCCATCCGGACGGAAGATTTGCTTCAGCCATAATTTTGCCGCAACATCCTTCTGAACACAAGATTATTTTCCAGAGAAATCTCGGATACAAAATCAAATCAGGAAATTCAAATTTAACCGCTCAAATCAAATCTTATCTTTTATTTTTGTTCGAAACCGAATAAATCAAGAAAATCTTTATTAAATCTAAACCTGAACAGAAATTCAAATAACTGAAAATAAATATAGAATTTAAAATATAATTGCTCTTTAGGCTTAATTTTCTTGTCATGCCACAACTTAGTCTTTTCTTTATACATTTTCGCATTCTCATAAGAAAATTGGCGAAATTCCTCCGATTCGTTAAGTTGCAGCATTCTAATTGCTCCTGCACGACTCAGATCAAAGTTTAATTTCTTCAAAGCCCAAAACGTTTTATGCTCTAGCTCTAATGGTAAATGACAAGCTTTCCCATATACTAACCGATAGGGAGACATACCTAGAGGAGTCTTATAGGCTGTCCTATAAGCCCAAAGAGCCTCATC
The DNA here is from genome assembly GCA_017139565.1 of Luffa aegyptiaca. Classification (NCBI taxonomy): domain Eukaryota; kingdom Viridiplantae; phylum Streptophyta; class Magnoliopsida; order Cucurbitales; family Cucurbitaceae; genus Luffa; species Luffa aegyptiaca. The sequence continues at coordinate 41,022,704 of CM029403.1, forward strand.
CAACCTAAAAGACCAATCCTTCCTAGATGGATGGACTACTTTTTCTAGAATTGATTTAATTTCCCTATTACTTATTTCAGCTTGACCATTAGCCTGTGGGTGATAGGGGGTAGCTATCCTATGCTTGATTCCATACTTAGCTAAAAGCTTAATTAAGATATTATTAACAAAATGTGTACCCTCATCACTTACTAAAGCTTTAGGTGTCCCAAACCGCGCAAAGATGTGTGATTGGAGAAACCTTGAAACCGTCTTGGCATCATTCTGATGGCATGCAATGACCTCCACCCACTTGGACACATAATCTACTGCCAATAAGATAAAAACATTGCCATTAGAAGGGGGAAACGACCCCATAAAATCAATACCCCATACATCGAATAATTCAACTTCCAAAATGTAAGTAAGAGGCATTTCATCTCTAGGCCCTAAGTTTCCTCTCCTTTGGCAAGCATCACATTGCTTGTAGAACCAATGGGCATCCTTAAATAAGGAAGGCCAAAAGAATCCGCAATGCAAAATCCTCATAGCTGTCCTCTGACCGCTGAAATGGCCTCCATACGGCGAAGAGTGACATTGCTCCAGGATTTCTTTTGCTTCATCACCTGAAACACACCTACGAATAATACCATCAGAGCATTGCTTATACATAAATGGCTCATCCCAATAGAAAAACTTTGCATCATGCTTAAACTTTTTCTTCTGCCTCCAATCCATATCAATAGGAGTGACTCCCTTGACCAAAAAGTTGGCAATATCAGCATACCAAGGGATCTCCTTGACTATCTTTACCTCAACAGCAAAAAGCTGCTCATCTGGAAAAGAATCTGAGATGGCAGATTGCTTCAGCGAAGATGATGATGGATCAAGACGAGACAAGTGATCTGCGATGACATTCTCTGATCCCTTCTTGTCCTTTATCTCCAAGTCGAATTCCTGCAATAATAAAACCCAACGAATTAGTCTAGGTTTAGCATATTTTTTAGACATCAAATACCTTATTGCTGCATGATCCGTGAAAACCGTGACTTTGGATCCAACCAAATATGGGCGGAATTTCTCAAAGGCAAACACAACAGCTAACAACTCCTTTTCAGTAGTTGTATAGTTGACTTGTGCCTCATTTAAAACCCTACTTGCATAATGTATATGATGAATAAATTTGCCCTGCTTTTGCCCCAGCATTGCACCTACTGCAGCATCACTCGCATCACACCTTACCTCAAATGGTAAATTCCAATTAGGTGCACAAAGAATGGGTGCTGAGATTAAAGCAGCCTTTAAAGTCTCAAAAGCTTTCCTACAATCTGCATTAAAGTCAAAAATATGATCAGCGCACAATAAGTTACAAAGAGGTTTACTGATTTTTGAGAAATCCTTTATGAACCTTCTATAAAATCCAGCATGACCTAAAAAACTCCGAATCCCCTTCACTGAATTCGGTGGTTCTAGTCTCTCAATAACCTCAATTTTTGCTCTATCAACTTCTAAACCATTCTTAGAAATCCTATGTCCTAACACAATGCCCTCCTTCACCATGAAGTGGCATTTCTCCCAATTAAGAACTAGATGGGTATCCTCACATCTTTTTAATACCTTACCTAAATTATCTAAACAACTTTGAAAAGACCCTCCAAAAACTGAAAAATCATCCATAAATACCTCAACCGTAGATTCAATCATATCAGAAAAAATTGCTAGCATACACCGCTGAAATGTTGCTGGAGCATTATAGAGGCCAAAAGGCATTCGCCTAAAAGCAAACGTCCCATAAGGGCAGGTGAAAGTGGTTTTTTCCTGATCCTCAGGAGCAATAGTAATCTGGTTATACCCAGAATAACCATCCAAGAAACAATAGTAGGCCTAACCAGCCAATCTATCCAACATTTGGTCAATAAATGGTAGAGGGAAGTGGTCCTTACGGGTGGCTTTGTTAAGCCTCCTGTAATCCATGCAAACCCTCCAGCCCGTTACTGTCCTGGTTGGAATCAACTCATTATCTTTATTACTCACTACCGTGACACCTCCTTTCTTAGGAACACATTGGACAGGGCTTACCCAATTGCTATCTGCAATTGGATAAATAATGCCAGCATCCAACCATTTAATCACCTCTTTTTTAATAACCTCTTTCATTGCAGGGTTAAGCCTTCTTTGTTGCTCAATACTCCTAAAGGATCCCTCTTCTAAAGTGATTTTATGCATACAAAAAGATGGGTGATAGCGAGCAGAAATGTCGCTATTTTAGTCCCAATTTATTAGGCTTTTCTGTGCTTTAATCGTGTTTTTAATGAAAATATTTAATGAATTCCGTTATTTGGTCCTTAGGAGCAAAGTTGGTGATTTTGGGAGAAAAAGTGCAAAAAATGAAGCAAATGAAGCCCAAATCCAAGCATGGATCAAAAGGGGATCCAATGAAACCAATCATGATGAAAATGCCCAAAAGAAGTGAAGAGAAGGCCCAAAAATCAGCCCAAAACCGAAGCTGGAAATTCTGAAAATTGGGGCAGCGTCGAGACGCTATGCAAGGCAGCGTCGCGACGCTACCCATTTCTTGGGCAACAAGACGCGTGCGTTGCAGCGTCGCGACGCTGTGCAATGTAGCGTCGCGACGCTACCCCCATTCCGGGCCTATAAAAAGGCACCCTTGGGTGCCTCATTTACCATCAATCAATTCATTCTTCAATCCATTCTTTCCTTCCTTTGGCTCCTTTGGAGCCTCTCTCAAGGCTTTCTAGCCTTTTTGAGAGAATTCTTTAGTGGGAAATATTTTGGGGAATTTTGGGAGCATCCTAGGAAGCTCAAAGGAGTGTTCGGCAGAGCTCTGAGCACCAAGCAAAAGGGGTTTTTCGACGATCAATTCCTTTCCTTTTATGCTCTTAAATTATGCTTTCTATTGTAAATGTTGTGGATATTTTAGCTATGTATAGCTAAACCCCAATTTGGGGTCTTGGAATGAAATTATAGTTGAAACGTTGTTATAATTACCTGTCTCTTGCCCTTTTTCCTAATTATTTGTATGGATGTGATTAATGCTTTATTCAATCTGGCCAATTGTGTAATGATTCGATCCTTAATGGAAACTCGACGGAGAGAAGTTAGGATAGATCATAATCCATGCAACTAGTTTAATTGCCCGTCGTGACACCGGGATTAGTTGATTAAACTTAGATTCCTAAAATGAATCAGAGCGTAATAATTAATGATTTTAATGGCGCTAAGGACACTTAGGTTGTTAAAATGAATTAATTACAATTAGGGGAAACCGACAGGAGAACCTATGTGATTAACGGAGATTCTAGGAGTATAGTTAGTTGGGCAATGAGATAGGATAATTATAACCATTGTTTAGCTCATAATTGATTTTCAAGACCCCTCTTCCCATTAAAAGAAAACTCTTTCTCCATATTTTTTTTATTTGATTGATCAAATTATTTTCCTGCTTTGAATTTTAAATTTCTCTTATTTGCATGAGCTGTTCCCTAAATATTATTTTGCCTAAGTACTTTTAGTGCTCAAGAGATTTTATTTTTGCTTAATTTTCGCTTCGCTTCCCTGTGGATTCGATACTCGGTATTACTACCGTTTTATATTACTTGTGCGACCCGTGCGCTTGCGGTAGCAAACAGCAAACAAGTTTTTGGCGCCGTTGCCGGGGAAGCCTGATTTTTAAGCAAATTAATTTTTCTTGACATCGAAAAGAAAGGGATAAATAGTAATTTAGGTGTAAATATTTTTCTTTTATTATTTTGTGAATATCATTTGTTTTTGTTTTATTTTGTTTGGTTCTCTTGATTGATTGGGAGTATTGTATGCGAAGGAACAAGGTGGTTAATTTGTTTCCGTTAGATCTTGAAATTGACAGGACTCTTAGATCCATTCGAAGAGAGAAAAGATTAGCAGAAGCAATGGCCCACCAAGAGGAAGCTCCCAAGGCAATTAGAGATTTCTTACAGCCAGTTCTCCCCACCGAGAATTCTGGGATTGTCTACGCCCCAATCCAAGCTACAAATTTTTAGTTAAAGACGGGATTGATTCAGATGGCGCGCGATAACTCGTTTAAGGGACACCCTTCTGAGGACCCACACTCACATCTGCGATCATTCCTGGAAATTTGTGGGACGGTGAAGATGAACGGAGTTCCGGCCGACGCTATCAGATTGAGGTTATTTCCATTCTCTCTACAGGATAAAGCAAAGGATTGGCTCGAATCAGTCGAGACGGGCAGCATAAGTACATGGGATGAGCTTGCCCAGGCTTTTCTGACAAAATTTTTCCCGCCTGCCAAGACTACCAAGCTCCGGACTGAAATCGGAACATTTAGGCAGCTTGACGAGGAGCAGTTGTACGAAGCGTGGGAAAGATACAAAGAAATGCTTAGGCGGTGCCCCCAACACGGATATCCTGATTGGCTTCAAGTACAGTTATTTTATAATGGATTGAATCCCTCCACGAAGACAGTCCTAGACACATCAGCAGGAGGAAGTTTTCTTTCAAAAACAGTGACAGAAGCCAAAGATCTGCTTGAGGAAATGGCAGCAACCAGTTATCAATGGCCAACCGAGAGAGGAGCAATTTCAAAGAAGGCTGGATTATATGAATTGGATGAGTCAAGTTCACTGAAGGCACAACTGGCATCTCTGACCAATGCGCTGAACAAGTTGACTTCGTCTGAGGTGGTCAAGTCCATTTCCACCTTAGCTGAAGGTCATTCAAAGAAGGAAGGTCAAGATGTGGAAGAAGTCCAGTACGTAGGAAATAGACCATTTACGCAAGGAATACCGAACTTCTACCACCCCAGTCTACGCAATCACGAGAACTTCTCATACTCAAATACAAAGAATGTTTTGCAGCCACCGCCAGGTTTTGCATCATCCAGTGCGCCTGAAAAGAAGAATAACCTGGAGGAGTTGGTGGCTATGTTTGTAAAGGAACAGAAAGTTTTGAACGTCAATCTCCAGACATCAGTCAATAACCACGACACAACTCTGAAAAACATGGAAGTTCAAATAGGACAGATCGCTTCAGCAGTGAATGCCCTTCAGAAGGGAAAATTTCCAAGCGACACTGAGCCTAACCCAAGAGAGCAGTGCAAGATGGTGACACTGAGAAGTGGTAGACAGCTGGAGAACAGTTCAGAAAAGAAGAAGGAAGAAGAAAAGAGAAGGGATGAAGATGAAAGGGCTGAGGCACAAAAAGCCTCCTTTGAAAGGTCCCAACATCCTCCTGACTCTATTGACTTAAATTGTGATTTTTCTAACAATTTTGCAGGTAGAAAAGAAGATAAAAAGCAGGATGGCAGGCACAGCAAGAAACTGTACGAGGAAGAAGTGGTCCCATGCAACCACCATGACAAAGGCTCGCACATTAGCCCGCCCAGGCGGAGGGGCGAATGTCCAACCTTTGACTACAGGGAGTTACCTTTTCCTCAGCGCTTTAAGAATGTTAAATTAGATGAGCAGTTTCAAAAGTTTCTAGAAATGTTTAAGAAATTGTCTGTGAATATTCCCTTAGTAGATGCCTTGTATAACATGCCTAATTATGGGAAATTCATGAAAGAAATGCTTTCTAGAAAGAAAAGTCTGAAAAAAGAAATTTTTAAATTGTCTGAGAGTAGCAGTACCATAGTATCTGGGAAGATGCCTTCTAAACAAAAAGATCCAGGGAGTTTTACGGTTCCCTGCACCATAGGAGAAGCATCTTTCGATAGGGCCTTATGTGATTTAGGAGCAAGTATAAACTTGATGCCCTATTCTGTTTACAGGAGGATTGGTTTAACAGGTATGAAGGACATCGACGTCACTCTCCAGCTTGCTGACAGATCAATTACCCAACCAATGGGTGTTGTGGAGGACGTACTGGTGAAGGTCAACAAGTTTATCTTCCCCGTAGATTTTGTGGTACTAGACATGAAGGAGGACAAGGAGGTGCCCATTATTCTAGGCAGACCTTTCCTAGCTACAGGTAAAGCTGAGATCAGTGTCCACACAGGTAAGCTTACCTTGAACATTGATGATGAAAAAGTTGTGTTTAGTATTTTTGGACAAGATGAGTCTGTATGTAGTTTGCATACATGTTTTTCTATTGGTCCTGAATACTTGACTGACGATGATGAGGAGGTAGAGTTTAATCTTGGCTTAGGCTTAGGAGAAGTGCCTATGGATGATGAGGATTTTGATCACAATGCATATTTGAATAATCCTCTGTTTGAGAATGATTTAGAACTTCCTGACTTTGAAAATGAATTAGACTTGCCTGTTTGTGACAATGAAAGATCTGCAGTTGATGATTTACCTTCCTTTGAGAATGAATTAGATTTGCCTGAAATGGATAATTTTGATGATGATATAGAGTTGCCTGACATTGAGGATGAGCATGAAATGCATAAAAAAGATTACTTGGTAGATAATTTTGAGTCTGATCGTGATTACACTGAATCTATTAAGTCTGATCTTGACATTCCTGAATGCATGAACCCTGATAATGTTAATACCTTTGATTCGTGTCCTGATGATGTATATAGCATAGAAACTGACCCAGAGGAACTCGAATCTGTGCATAGTATAGAATCTGACCCTGAAGAGCTTGAATTCTTTACTTCTGATAGTGAGTCATGTGATAGCCTAGTTGAATCATTTTTTAATACTGAGTCTGAGGAATCTGAGGAGCATGTAAATGTTTTTTCTGATGAATGGTCTGGCATGATTAGATCCTAGACCGGTAGATATTATAACGCTTGATGACTCTGTTAACAATTGCTTTGTGAATAGAGACTTAGAAAAGAGATTTGATGCTGTTACATATTTTCTGCAATGTTATTATGATAATCTCTTTAGTGATGATGGGCCAGGGGAAAGTTTTTTTTCTCCCCTGTTTGCGGTATGCAACTTGGTGCGTGATTTTTTGCAGGGCCCGGAGGATGATGAAAATTTTTATTTCGAGCCTCCGTAAGCGTGTCGAGCCTCGTCTAGCTAAAGACGTTAAAGAAAGCGCTGCTTGGGAGGCAACCCAAGGATTAAAGTTTAGATAGTTGTTTTTGCAGTAAATAATTTTCTTTGCTTCGTGATCCAATTTTGTTTTGCAGGATCACCTTAAGCAAATCCCAAAATTCCAAGAATCCCATTTTTCTGGATCGAAAGGAAGAGGATAAAGCGCTCCTAGCTCAGGGAAGTCTCAGTATCCCTCTTTATGCTTTACTGTTTTAAAAACATTGGGGACAATGTTTAATTTAAGTTTGGGGGGGAGGCTTCCGCTGTGTTGAGCATATTTGAATTCTTTTGGATGCATGAATAGATAGCCATGATAGCCAAGGATGTGATTTTAGAAATTTTGGGAGAAAATAGTTAATATGTTGTGGAATCTGGGAGCACGGCAGAAATTATGAAATTTTAAAATTTTTTGATACTTAGTTTTGATGTCTAAAGCATGCAATAGCCTTATCTAATGACGTCTTTGAAAATCTAGATTCTTACTATGATTTTTAAAGTTTGTTGTCACCCCGATAGGCTTAGTTTCTAATATTAGGAAGTTCATGCTTGATTGTTCTAAAGAGCTAGGTAGAAAAAAAAAAATGTTATGCCTGCTGAGAGAAAAGCAAAAGCAACAAAAGAAAATGAGAGAAAAGAAAAATCTGTTGAAAAAAGAAAATTTTTGCTTGCACAAAAGAAAAAGCCTAGGGGTAAAAAGAGCTACCTGCGGTGTGATCAGTTAGGCCAACCAGAGAATAAAATTCGGGTTAAGGGTCCCTGCACCGTAGTGTGAAAGCTAGTACCATTAGATATCAAAATGCAGGTTTGGGGGAGTAGCAAAAGAAAGAGAAAAATCAATTGTGAGTTTTGCTCCCCCATGAAAAAGAAAATGACAGGCACCCTAGTTTCTTTTTTTTTTTTTTTTTGCATGATAGAAGGACTCCGACCTATTAGGGGCTCTTAGCCAGTGTAGGGGGAAAACAAATGGAGAAAGCCATAAGACTAATCTAGGTTAGTAAAAGAATCAATAGATAAGTCTTGAGCATGCTATTCATTAATCTTAAGTTCAATCTAGTTTAAGATTTCTTCAAGAGTATGCGGTGCTTGCTTATTCCACTTGCATGTTTTCCATTCTATCTTAAGAATTCCAAAATCATTGAGGCTTGAGCAATTCTATTTCATGCATCTTTAGAATTTATTTTGCTCGGGACTAGCAAAAGCTTAAGTTTGGGGGTGTGATAGCGAGCAAAAATGTCGCTATTTTAGTCCCAATTTATTAGGCTTTTCTGTGCTTTAATCGTGTTTTTAATGAAAATATTTAATGAATTCCGTTATTTGGTCCTTAGGAGCAAAGTTGGTGATTTTGGGAGAAAAAGTGCAAAAAATGAAGCAAATGAAGCCCAAATCCAAGCATGGATCAAAAGGGGATCCAATGAAACCAATCATGATGAAAATGCCAAAAAGAAGTGAAGAGAAGGCCCAAAAATCAGCCCAAAACCGAAGCTGGAAATTCTGAAAATTGGGGCAGCGTCGAGACGCTATGCAAGGCAGCGTCGCGACGCTACCCATTTCTTGGGCAACAAGACGCGTGCGTTGCAGCGTCGCGACGCTGTGCAATGTAGCGTCGCGACGCTACCCCCATTCCGGGCCTATAAAAAGGCACCCTTGGGTGCCTCATTTACCATCAATCAATTCATTCTTCAATCCATTCTTTCCTTCCTTTGGCTCCTTTGGAGCCTCTCTCAAGGCTTTCTAGCCTTTTTGAGAGAATTCTTTAGTGGGAAATATTTTGGGGAATTTTGGGAGCATCCTAGGAAGCTCAAAGGAGTGTTCGGCGGAGCTCTGAGCACCAAGCAAAAGGGGTTTTTCGACGGTCAATTCCTTTCCTTTTATGCTCTTAAATTATGCTTTCTATTGTAAATGTTGTGGATATTTTAGCTATGTATAGCTAAACCCCAATTTGGGGTCTTGGAATGAAATTATAGTTGAAACGTTGTTATAATTACCTGTCTCTTGCCCATTTTCCTAATTATTTGTATGGATGTGATTAATGCTTTATTCAATCTGGCCAATTGTGTAATGATTCGATCTTTAATGGAAACTCGACGGAGAGAAGTTAGGATAGATCATAATCCATGCAACTAGTTTAATTTCCCGTCGTGACACCGGGATTAGTTGATTAAACTTAGATTCCTAAAATGAATCAGAGCGTAATAATTAATGATTTTAATGGCGCTAAGGACACTTAGGTTGTTAAAATGAATTAATTACAATTAGGGGAAACCGACAGGAGAACCTATGTGATTAACGGAGATTCTAGGAGTATAGTTAGTTGGGCAATGAGATAGGATAATTATAACCATTGTTTAGCTCATAATTGATTTTCAAGACCCCTCTTCCCATTAAAAGAAAACTCTTTCTCCATATTTTTTTTATTTGATTGATCAAATTATTTTCCTGCTTTGAATTTTAAATTTCTCTTATTTGCATGAGCTGTTCCCTAAATATTATTTTGCCTAAGTACTTTTAGTGCTCAAGAGATTTTATTTTTGCTTAATTTTCGCTTCGCTTCCCTGTGGATTCGATACTCGGTATTACTACCGTTTTATATTACTTGTGAGACCCGTGCGCTTGCGGTAGCAAACAGCAGACAATGGGCTAATTCCCTGAATGTCAGCCAATGTCCAACCTATTGCCTTGCGGTATTGCTGCAGCAACTTTATTAAGGCATCTTCATGCTCCGGCATTAAATCTGATGCAACAATAATGGGCAACGTCTCACCTTCCCCAAGATACACATATTTTAGATGATCCGACAAGGGCTTCAAATCTAAAGTGGGTGCCTCAATTAGGGATGACTTAATAGGAGGAGCTTTTCTTTGACCTAAATCTAAAGACTCAAAAACTTCCTCACACCTAAACACTTCTTTTTCATTTTTTCTCTCTAAAGAACAAACTTCTAAATCCTCTACACTAACCTCTCCATGATCTTCCAAATGTTTGCTAGCCGAATCCTGCATTGCTGTCTCAATAATTGTGTTCTCCAGAATCCTAATGAAAGAGCAATCTTCCATTTCGTCTGGATACTTCATGGCTTTAAACACATTAAATTTTACTTCCTCATTACAAACCCTCATTGTTAATTCCCCTTTTTGAACATCTATCAATGCCCTACCAGTAGCCAAAAATGGACGACCTAGAATAATTGGGACGTCTTTATCCGCCTCATAGTCTAAGATAATAAAATCAACAGGAAATATGAACTTATCTACCTTTACTAAGACATCCTCAATTTTACCCTCTGGATATGTGATAGACCTATCAGCTATTTGGAGTGTGAATGTGGTAGGCCTAGCTTCACCAATACCTAGCTTTCGATAGACCGAAAGAGGCATAAGGTTAATGCTTGCACCTAAATCACAGAGTGCTCTACCTACCTCTTTTCCACCTATTGACACAGGTATAGTGAATGATCCTGGATCCTTAGCCTTGGTTGGTAGCCCATTCTTAAGAATAGCACTACATTCCTCAGTAAGAGATATAGTTTCAAACTCACCTAACCTCTTCTTTTTAGTTAAAATATCCTTAAGATATTTAGCATAATTAGGCATTTGCTCAATAACTTCTACTAACGGGATATTTATATGCAATTGCTTAAGAATCTCTAAAAACCTTTTAAATTGACCATCCTGATTCTTAGGCCTTTGCCTTTGTGGAAAAGGTAGAGGTGGTACATAAGGTGGGGGTGGCACATAAGGTGGTTCCACATCTGGAACAGAACCAGATGCTCCAGCATTATTATTGCTGCCTCCAGCACCCTGACCAGACTCCAACTCTTTTTCAACAACAACATTTTTATCACAATTTTTCTCTACATTCTGGGTTTTACTAGGCTCTCTTCTCTCCTCTAGTGGCTTACCACTCCTTAGAGTTACTGCCTTTACCTACTCCTTACCTTCCCTTTTAGGGTGTTCAGTATCTGAAGGAAGTTTCCCTTGAGTCCTTGCCTTCAGCTCATTAGCTAGCTGGCCCATTTGCAATTCCAAGGCTCTCATTGAAGCTTGATTACTTTGAATAGCGGCATATGTGCGAGCCATATATTCTTTCATCATCGTCTCAAGAGAACTCTCTGAATTTTGCTGGGGCAAAGCCTGCTTATTTTGTTGGGGCAATACCTGTGCTTTAGCAAATCCTGACTGGTTCACCTTTTGCTGTGCTTGCACATTGCTTCCTTGTCCTCCCCATGCAAAGTTGGGGTGGTTGCGCCAACCTGGATTATAAAAGTTAGAATACGGGTTGTTCCTCTGATTACCTACAAAAAACACAGAAGCTGGATTGCTGGGGCAAAACTCGTAGTTGTGCTCTTCACCACAATAGACACATGCCTCCGCTGCAACTTGGTTCACCACTGCAGCAGGCTCTACAGCTGGTGGCTGTTGATGATTAACCACTGTCATATTTTTAAGAGCGTTAGCTAACATTGCAATATCAGCCCTAATGGTAGACACACCATCTACCTCTAACACACTCTTAACCTTTTTATTTGTGCCTCTAACATCTGACCACTGACAACTATTAGTTGATATTCTTTCTAAAATTTCATGGGCTTCATTAAAAGTTTTTGCCAAAAGGGCCCCTCCAGCCGAAGCATCAACCATTCCTTGGGTTGCTCCATTTAACCCATTGTAAAATGTTTCCATTTGGATACAATGTGGTAGACCATGGTGGGGACACTTTTGCAAAAGCTCCTTAAACCTCTCCCAAGCCTCACTAAAAGTCTCATCTTCAAGTTGCCTAAACCCTACTATTTCACTCCTCAATTTAGCATTTCTATTGGGTGGGAAATATTTACTCAAAAATTTTTCTGCTAACTCATTCCATGTCCTAATTGATCCTGGAGCAAAAGAGTTTAACCATGTCTTTGCTCCATCTCTAAGAGAATACGGGAACAAAGTTAATCTAAGGGCATCTCTAGGCACTCTTTGAATTACAAAAGAATCACTAACTCCTAGAAAAGACTTAAGATGTAAATGAGGGTCTTCAGATGACAAACCATGGAACTGACCCACGGTTTGCAACATCTGAAACATTACCGGTTTCATTTCAAAATTTGCTGCCTCAATGTGAGGACGTGCAATCCCTGGATTTAACTCATCAAACATTGGAAAAGCATACGCTCGAATGGCTCTGGCCCTATCGTTCGCTACCAAGATAGGATTCTCAGCCTATTATTTTGCTGTCTATTTTGCTCCAGGGGCTGGTTTTGCTACAGCACACGATTCTGCTGGGGATCAACTGGATTTTGTGGACCCTGCGGGAGACGCGGCATGTCAGCCATTTGATTTTGCTGTCTACACTGCTCTCTCCTTCTTATCCTGAATGTTCTCTCGATTTCTGGATCAAGCTCGAACCTCACCCCAGGCGGATCGTTCTTGCACCAAACTCACGCCTGCAAAAACAAAAGAAACAATCAAAAAGTTCTAGCACCAAACCACTAAAACACATACACAAAACAGATCAGATAAAAACTTATTCAAGTTCCCCGGCAACGGCGCCAAAAACTTGTTGGGTTCCTAGAGTGAGTAAAAATAAGATGTAAATTGACTCTAGACTCTGTGCAAGTATACACAGTCCGCAGCAAGTAATAAGTATTATCAATCCAAGGCCTGAACTAGCTTCCACTTTATCTATTTTGTATAACTCTTTAATGGTTTCAAGTATGGTAAAAATGATTGGTTTTTTTAAGAATAATGCTGAAGCAAAAGAAATGACAGAACAGTAAGTAAACGGATAGTCAGACAGATTAGAAACAGGCGCTGGTCAAGATTTAGTAATTGTTTTAAAAGATGCTCTAGCAATACTATTGATCATGCAAAACTCTCGCAGTCTTATTAGCAGATTCCTCCCGGAACTCCGGATCTTTTGGAATGTGTTTCAATCCCAATGAAGTACTACCGATCAAGCACTAGGCAACTGGCTATCCCTAGCTCAGTCACTGGCGTTCACCAATACACAATGATCTAGTGTGATTAATCGCGACACACTCCCTAAATCATCCCTGAAACTAGAGAGAGATATTCATACCGGCTGGCCAGGCGGGCATAAAATAGAAATGAACACAACAATTAATCAAGATCCATAGAATCAATATTTATTACTAGAAATTAAGCACGACAATCACATTGTTTCCTAGCCAACGCTTAAGCTACTTAGTTCATAAGATGCATGGAAACGCACGTTACAATCTGAGTAAGCATATCCATAATCACAAGATAATAAAAGAAAATATTAATCTCCTCGATCAGCTTGCAAGTGATGGTCTTCTTGATGGTCTCCAATCTCTCTCCTCTATTCGGCTCCCAAAAGTGGAAATGAGAGTGAACTCGTCCCCAAAAGTGGAATGAATTTGACTTGGGCGGCTATCTCCTTTTATAGAGTTGAGGAAAGCTTGAATTAGGTTGACCTAGACACGTGGATGGCTCTCCTTGCTCCTTTATCCCGAGATTAGCTTAACAGAATTCAGTTTGGTAAATTGGCTAACGAGCTGTGACGTGGCAGTTTTCGCTCCCAGCTTTTCTCCAGCACAGGGTTTGCTCCCTCAAGTCGCCCAGCAACATATTCTGCACAAAATAATTTCCAAAGCTTCCATTCTTCCAAATGGGTTAAAACATATAATATCTATCTAAAAGCAACCCTATTAAGCACAAAAGACACACAAATCATGATAGAAATAAGGCCTAAATAACTCCCTTTTGGAGAGTTATCAATCACCAAACAAGAGTTATTGCACTATGGGCAATCTGAATCAACATTGTTCAGCTTGTGGGTAATTTTCGAACACTAGATTCGAGCCCAAAAGCTCGTTGGTTGGTGTTCGAAGAAGCTTAAACCTGCAAATTAGAAGTCGTTAAGGAGTGGGTATCTTGATTTGAAGTCGAATAAGCATGGGTAAACCATATTAGAGCCATTTGGGTTATGGGTAACTCAAATTCGAAGTCTAAAGAGTATGGGTTCAAGCGAAAACTTACCGGAACGTCGAACAAACGACATAGGAGGGTTGAAAATAGCGTGAGACTCGTTGGACCGAGAGAGAGAGCGGCTAAACTGCGTGAAAGCATCTGGGCTTCGCAGATCGACCACTAGAAACCCACAATCTCGTGGATCTCTTGCTGCTCGTGCTAAAAAAAGAAGAACGAGAGTGAGGAGATTCACGTGGGTCTGCTCACACACAAGGAGAGAGAACTTTCGCCTGCCGGACTTACGTCGTGGGTCTCAGGGAAGAAGGAAGACTCGACGCCGCTCACACACAAGGAAGGCTAGTCGGAGAAGAATTGCCCGCCGGACTTACTGGTCGCGTGGGTCTCGTCGGAGGAAGAGAAAACAGGAGAGAGAGAGAGATGGCGGCGCCGACGAACATGAGAGAGAGAGAGGCTGAGAGACGCTTTGGGTGGCTCTGCTCGAAGAAGACAAACACGCTGGAGGGGGCTAGAGTGGCGGCTACACACGACAAAGAGAGGGAAAAAGAAGTTTTTAGAGCTTTCTTCTATTATTTCTTTCTTTATTTCATTTTCTTTTCTTTTAAAATACACCAAAGAATAGAAAATTCCAATTAAAATAAGGAGATCTTATTTAGAATTCTAATTAAAATCCCAAACTTAAACTCCTAAAAGATTTAGGAAAGATAATAGCCCAATTGATTTGGGATTTGGGTCATTTGAAATTAATATCAAATATTAAACCTCCAAACTTTAGGAAATTAAAGATTTAATTTAAAATCTCTTTTTTCCTAAATTATAGAAATTTAATTTAACGACCCAAGGCTAAGCTTAAATTCTAATTTTTCAAATTAGAACAAGAATGCTCAACAAATCCCAAAATGATTTGATTTCGAAACGCGAGGCGTTATAGTTTCATTAAAACAACCTTGGATCTTAGTTTATTGGATTTAGGGTTAATTAATGCAAAACTCAATTATTCAATAACAAATCAAAGGAAAATTCGTCGTGAACAGGAGTCCATAATCGACTAAGGATTGAGACTAAGTTGCCTAGGTCATCCTAGTGAAATAGAAACCTAACTAGTCAACGGTGTTACATCTAGCGATTATTATTTCGCAGTCCGGTCTTATTCAAACTCATTGCATAGGATACCTCCACTCGCATGTCACCTACACGAATGCGTTGGATCATTGTGTTTGTATCAAATAAAAGGTGGGTCGTATCCATATAGTGTCACCAGGATAAGGTACTCAACCTTATCCCTTATCCCTATACTATAGACCCTTTAGGCTATATCTTGAACAGTGATCCCTGTATGTCTCCACATACAGTTCAAGACTCATACAACAGCCTAGGATGTTAGTTTATTGGATTAGGGTTATTTAGGCAAGATATATAAAAAATGAACAATAACTCTTTATTGAAATAAACATCAATAACACTTTATTAATGAACAGTCAAATGTTACATTTACTATCTACAAGTTTTAGGGCATAAAACCCAACAACTATACCCTTCAAGTACAACTGGATATCTCGTATAATGTAAACCATAATTTTGAGTATATTTTAAATATCCCAAAACTTTTAAAAGCTCTTTCCAGTGATCTGAACTTGGATTATTTGTATATCGACTCAAGATACTTATTGTGTATGCTATATTAGGTCTTGTAAAATTCATAATATACATTAAACTTCCAATTATACGAGAATACTCTAATTGAGACATACCATCACTCGTATTTGAAGACAATTGATGACTAGCATCCAAATGTGTTTTTACTAGTTTTATATCAAATTTCTTGAACTTTTCAAGAATTGTTTCGATATAATGTGACTGGGAGAGTGTTAAACCTTCAGATGTTCTATGAATCTTGATTCCCAAGATAACATCTGCGACACCCATATCTTTCATTTCAAACTTTGTTCTTTTTTTTTTTTTTTTTTTTTGAGAAAATATCTCAAACTTTCTAGTTAATATTTGTTTTGTAGCTAATGTATAGTTTTACTGCTACCAATTATTAACATATCATCCACATATAAGCATACAATTACAAACTCCATTTGAATTCCTTTAATGTAGACACATTTGTCACATTCATTGATTTGAATCCATTTGTTATCATGACATGATCAAAATTTTCATGTCATTGCTTAGACGCCTGTTTCAAACCATAAAGAGATTTGACCAATTTGCATACTTTCTTCTCTTGACCAGGAACAACAAAACCATATGGTTGTTCTATATATATTTCTTCCTCTAATTCGCCATTTAAGAAAGTCATTTTTACATCCATTTGATGTATTTCAAGGTTGTATAAAGCTGCTAAGGCTATTAACATACGAATAGATATAATTCGAGTAACGAGTGAATATGTATCAAAATAATCCAACCCTTCTTTTTGTTTATAGCCTTTTGCTACAAGATGAGCTACTTATCAATTGTTCCATCTGCTTTCATTTTCCTCTTAAAAATCCATTTACAACCTAATGGTTTAGTACCAGGAGGAAGATCAATTAATTCCCATGTATGGTTTTGTATAATAGAATCAATTTTGCTTTTTATAGCTACTTTCTAATATGGTGCTTCTGGAGAAAAAATAGCTTCAGCAAACGTTTGAGGTTCATTTTCTAACAAATATGTCAGAAAATCTAGCCCAAAAGTTTTTCAACTCTTGTTCGTTTACTACGTCTCAGCTCTTGGATCTCATTCGAATTTCCTTGATTGGATGATGATGATGATTCATGTGTCATTTTCCTTATATTTGGCTCATTTTTCATATTATAAGGAAACACGTTTTCAAAGAATGATGCACTCATTGACTGGATAATTATATTTGCATGTATGTCAGGAATTTCTAACTTATGTACAAGAAACCGATATGCACTGCTATTAATTGCATATCCAAGAAATACACAGTCAACCGTTTTTTGCCCTATTTTAACCATTTTCGGTTTAGGAATAGCCACTTTTGCCAAACACCCCCATACTTTCATAAATTTATAAGTCGGTTTTCAACCTTTCCATAATTCATATGGAATTTTGTGTGTTTTCTTTTATGGAGTTCAATTCAGGATATAATTTGCTGTAAGCAACGCTTCCCCCCACAAATTTTGTGGTAATCCCAAACTAATCAACATAGCATTCACCATTTCTTTCAATGTTCGATTTTTTTTGTTCTGCTATGTCATTTGATTGAGGAGAATAAGGGGTAGTAGTTTGACGTATAATTCCATTTTCTAAACAAAAACCTTCAAAAGTTGATTCATATTCTCCCCCTTGATCACTTCGAAACATTTTTATCTTTTTGCCTAGTTGATTTTCCACTTCAGCTTTGTAGTGTTTAAACACTTCAATAGCTTCATCTTTACTTTTTAACAAGTATATATAACATTACCTTGTACTATCATAAATAAATGTTATAAAGTACTTTTTACCTCCCATTGTTGGCAAAAATTTCAAATCACATCTATCATTGGGAAATAATTCAAGAGGTTCAGTTTCACTTTCTGCTGGATGAAATGGAGGTTTTGTCATCTTTGATTCAACACATTATTTCACATTTTTTATTATGATCAAATGTGAAATTAGGTATTAATTCCATATTACACAACTTCTTTAAAGTTTTGTAATTAACCTGATCTAATCTTTCATGCCAAATATTAGAAGAGTCAATCAAGTAAACAGAAGAAACATTCTTATTATTAATAGTAGGGGACTTGGGTACAACAGTCATTACATTCATCTTGAACAAGCCATCACTTAAATAACCATTCCCCACATACACATCACGCTTACTAAGTACATACTTATCCGATACAAAGACAAGTCTAAACCAATTTTTTCTAAGTAGAGAGCCATACACTAGATTCTTGCGAATGTCAGGAACATGAAGTACATCATCAAGTGTCAGTTCTTTGCCAGAAGTCATTTTCAGCACCACTTTTCCTCATCCCTCGACTTTGGAACTTGAAGAATTACATATGTAGAGTTGTTCTCCATTTCCTACTGGTATATAAGTAGAGAACATCCACTTATTGGCACAGATATGACGAGTGGTTCCAGTGTCTACCCACCATTCCTTGGTATTTCCAACCAAATTGCATTCAGACAGTACATCAGATAAATCAATGTCAGCAACTCCATCAGAAAGAGTATCCATTTCTGCTACATGTGCTTGAGCATTTGATTTCTTCTTTCGAGAAGACTTTGGCTTCTGGCAATCCTTGGATCGATGTCCAAGCTGACTTGGACCAGCCCCACAAAACTTCCTCTTCTTATTATTGGCCTTGAAAAGTCTTTCTACAACATTGACTTTTGAGGTCATAAAATCATTGCCTCCATTTTTCATTTCTCGTTTACGGTTGTCCTCCTTAATTCTCAACCGAACAATTAGTTCTTCAAGTTTAATCTCTTTGCGCTTATGCTTGAGATAATTTTTGAAGTCTCTCCATGATGGCGATAACTTCTCAATTATCGAAGCAACCTGGAAAGATTCACTGACACACATTTTTTCAGCATGAATCTCATGTAAAAGAACCTTGAAGTTCTTGAACCTGGCTTATGACGGTTCTGGAATCAACCATTTTATAGTCTAGACATTTTTTTACTATACATTTCTTTGCTCCAACATTCTCCATCTTATATTTCTTTTCCAGTGATTCCCAAAGACCTTTTGCCGAATCAACCCCACTATAAACATTGTACAGTGTGTTGTCCAACTCGTTCAAAATATAGTTCTTGCACAAATATTCTGGATGTTTTCATGCCTCAAGTGCACGCAACTTTTCTTTGTCGGTCTCTCCTTCATCTAGAATAGGAGCATCTTCTTTGAGAAATCTTGCCAGACTCAATGTTGTGAGATAGAATAATATCTTTTGTTGTCAACGTTTGAAGTCGCTGTCATTGAACTTCTCAGGCTTTTCCCCATGATTTCCACCACCATGTGGTATAGGACTCGATATCTTCAATATCATTGAAGACATTTCTGTGAATTGATTACAATAATACTTTTGCTTAATTTTATTATTCAAAATTAATAAGTAACTAACTTCAATAAACAAATCATCACAAAAATAATTAATGATACAATAACATAACTTGAATTAACTAAAACTATGATATCATAAACATAAACACTAAACTAAGTGCAATAATAAAACAAAACATCATAGGAAGATCAAATATTAAACAAACAATTTGAACATATATACTGAATAAAAAAACAACAACAACAAAATCATTAAGAGAATTAATCGATAACACATCTGAGTAAGCAGCAAAATCATTAATTCAGTAGTTTTGCAAAAACTAATAGTCATAAGGCAAAAACAGAAATTCTAAAGGAAAAAGAACTATTTTATACAGTATAAACTTAACCTTGGAAAGCTGAAAGCAATCAAAACAGAGTATGAAATTAAGTAAAAGAACTAGACAATAATGACAATGATGATGGAAACATAAGTGACTAAAATTTTAATTAAAACGAATGAAAAATATGTGTCAATATAAAGTAGAGCCATAAGATTTAAAAAAAAAAAAACATGGAAACCCTTAACAATAGTGAGTAAAAATCAATCAAAATTATTGATAGGAAATTAAAGGTATAAGAACAAGGATGGAACCAAATAGCACCACTGGACAAAAACAAAAGAGAAAAATACAATTTTAGTCCCTAAAGTTTGAGTTAGGTTTCATTTTGGTCCTTGAGTTTTCAAACCCAACAAATTAGCCTCTGAGGTTTGGTTTTTAGTTTCATTTTAGTCCCTCCATCCATTTTTCTGTTAAATGTTAACGGATTGCTGACGTGACGATATTTTTTATTAAAAAAAACTATTTTTCATTTTTTAAAATAAAAATATTAATTTTTTAATATATTTTTATTTCTTTTTTTATTCTTCATCTTCAACCCCATCATCATCATCAACCTCCTCCCTCTTCTTCAACATCCCCACCAAACCTCCAGTCGCCGCCGTCGGTCACTACCGTCGCCAGCGGCCGTCCACCGTCACCAGCATTTTTTTTCTCTTTTTTTCTTCTTTCTTTCTCTCTCGTCGAGCGGCTGCTCCACTTTTAAAATTAAAAAAAAAAACGGAGGGGGGGGGTTTCCCCCTTCGAAACCATCCCTTCATTCCAGCTGGTTTCGAAGGGGAAACCCCCTTCTCCTTTTTTTTTAAAAAAAAACAGTGGGCGCGAAAAGAACGAGATCTGGCGCGGGCGAGCATGTCGACAGCAGGTCTATGAACGATGGGCGAGCATTTCGACGACGGGGCTATGAACAGCGAGCGCGAAACGAACGACGCAAAGCAAATGAGATCTGAGTATGGCACGAAACGAACGAGACCTGCTCACGAACTGACCTCATCGCGGACGCTGCTCGCTGCCGACGGATTGCTCGTATAGACGCTGCTCGCGAACTGACCTCACCGTGGATCTGCTGTCAACGGACTACTCGCCGCGGATCTTGCTACGAAGGTTGAAGAACAAGTGATTTTCCATAGATGAGTTTCAGATCTGGGTTCCTTATTTTTTTAAAAAAAAAAGTAAAAAACAGAAAGAAATGAAGAAGAAAGGAAAAAAAAAAGAAGGAGAAGAAGAAAAGGAAGGAAGGGGAAAGAAAAAATAAAGTCGGTGGCTAGTGCCGCCGCAGGCTGTTAGAGGGATGGTGGGTGGGTGGGTGGTAGGTGGATGGTGAAGAAGAAGGAGGAATAAGAGAGAAAGAAATAAAATATTAAAAAAAAATAATTTTATATTGATTTAATATTATTTTTATTTTAAAAATTAAAAAATTGTTTTTTTAAATAAAAAAAATAGGTGCCACCTCAACAATCTGCTAGTTATTAACGGAAAAAAGGATGGAGGGACCAAAATGAAACTAAATCCAAACCTTATGGACTAAATTGTCGAGTTTGAAAACTCAGGGACCAAAATGAAACTTAACCCAAACCTCAGGGACCAAAAGTGTATTTTTCCCAATACAAAATAAACTTACAAAATTGTCTTAAGATTGTATGCACACTATGCATAAACACTTAAGGAAACACAAAAAACAAAAATCAATCTGAACCCAACGATAGCGTTGTTTCCTTAAGACAATTTTGTTCCCTTTATGGTGCTCAAGGTATCACGAACAATTGTCTCCTAGGATAGGACGGATTACCCACCTATGAATGTAGCACTCCAATCACAGAACTCTCAAACATTGGTATTTAAGTAATCGTATAGAGAAATAGGAGAAGAGTTTTTTAGGGAAAAGTTTTCTGTTTTTAAAACTCAAAATGAATCACATATTTATAGACTATTTTTTGTCATTCAAATAGTCACATCTTTACATATAAGGGTTGTGTTTTTTTGATAAATGGACACATCAATTCACATAGGGTTGTGTCCTTTACAAAAGATGCACCCTTTTGCAAAAAGTTGTGATTATTTATTTTATTAAAATAATTTTATTCATAAATCCAACAACAAAATCTGAAGCAAGGGGAACACAATTAGATTCCCTTGAATATTCCTCAGCCTTCCCTTTCTGTGTTAACTTCAGTCCTTCCAAAATAGCCCTTGTCTCAAGTTGTCATGGCATCTAGCAACATGTCAACCCTTCTCAACATAGCATCAAACATGTTCTCTTTCTCCTTGTAAGGATTATTAATTAAAATATTACCATTTCCAATCAATTCAAAAATAGTTCATTCAGTCAGTCAATGATATATCTATTACCTTTATTAAACATAAAGGTTTGATTTCTATCTCTATATATGTTGAAATTAAGAAGAAATAGCAATTTTTATCATAATAAAGATGCAAATCTCTCACATGAAAAGACCAAGTAATTAGTAGCTGGTTTAAAGTAATAAAATAAAAACTATAGTTGATAAACACAATTCTCAAGACATTCAAAATTGTAAAGAAAATGTCATAATTAATATATATATATATATATATATATATATATATATATATATATATATAATTAGTCAACATATGAAATTCTCAAGACATATTATCTTTTTGAAATAATAAATTTTACCTATATTTAATTAATTATTATTTATATTTTAAAATTTTACTGCCAATAATTTCTTTATAACTTTAAAAAGTATGATCTCCTCAAAAAAAAAAAAAAAAAAAAAAAAAAAAAAAAAAAAACCTTTAAAAAGTATGTCGATATTTTTAGAAAAACATTTAAAATAGAAAATTAAAAATATATATATTTAAATTAATAAATAAATATTTTATAATTTTAAAATAAATTAATATACTTATTATTAATATTATTTCTCTTAATTATTAGTTACATTCCGTAACTATTTTCTTTATATTTTATCGATCTTTTTATTGTATAATTGAAATGTCGATCCATCTTTTATGTCGATGTTGAACTTGTAGATATGTGAAAATATTGACGTATCGATGAAAATTTCAACCTACCTGCATTTTTCTTTTTTCCTTTTGGAGTTCAACAACCCCCACCTGCTATTTACGATCATATCCAAAAGCATTGGAAACAATTGTGTATTGTTTTATATATCTTATGGGCTATTTTGTTTTTTCCTTTTTTTATATGAAACACGATTTAAAAGTTCAATGTTGTGTCGCTATTAATGCCCATCTTTTTCAAATCCTTCTAATTTTTCAGCATTTGATTTTTTTTCTTTTTGTCACTTTAAAATGATAAACGACATCGTGTTAGCCACCACTTCAACAATGGAAGGGAGCATCTATGACCTAGGTCACCACGAAACCTTGGCAAATTGGCGACCTAAACAAAGTTGTAGATTTCTTCAAGTTGCTTTTTTTCCATATTTGTTAGTATTGATTTTAATTTAATTAGTTGACAAATTTATGTGTGATTGAGTAATAAATTCAGTCTTAGGCCCTATGATAGTTATGTTTATTTGATTTTAAGATTCAATTATAGGTTTAGTTCCTTAACTTTTCAGGGTGTTTCAATTTGGTTCTTGAACTTTAAAAACTGTCAAATAGGTCTTCAAACTTTCAATTTTGTATCAAATTGGTAACTTTTAAAAAGTTTCCAGTAGGTCTTTAAACTTTCACTTTTGTGTCCAATAGGTCCTTAACTTTCAATTTTGTGTCTAATAAGTCTTTGACCTATTCAATTTTTTTTTAAATTCACAAGTCTAGTAGATACAAAATTGAAAGTTTGGACTCCCAATAGACAAAAAATTCAATTTTATATCTCATAGATTGGTTATTTTTTAAAAATTTTGAATATGTCAATGGCCTATTAGACACAAAATTTGAACTTCAAGAATCTACTCAACATTTTTAAAGTTTAGGAATCTATATAGACACTTTTTAAAGTTCACAGACCAAATTAACACAATTTTGATAGTTCAGGGACTAAACTTGTAATTTAACTTTTTTTTTTTATTTTACATATCTAAACTTTCGATTTTGACAGTAATTACTCACATGTTAACATAAATTACATTTACATAATGTTCTAATTAAATTAATACGCGATGATTCGATACAATATTACACTAGGTATAACTAAATTGATAAATAAGGCCAGAAGTGAAAGAAAAAATCAATCTAAAACCTATTTTGTCTACTTACACAGTATCAAACTTGTTTTCCTTTGTGCCCTTAATTTATCTAATTGGTTTAGTCGTGTCAAACTTCAAATATTATGTTTATCTATGAATTTTTCATTAGAAAAATTGTAATCTTTTTCATTAATTTTATTGTAAAACATTGAATTGAAATGAATTTAAACATATTTAAAAAAAAAAACAAAGAAACTTAATCTAACACATATTTTTTATCCTAATTGTTGATGGTCAAATTTCGCTTAGGAAATTGCCCTTCGCTCCATGTGGCCGTCAATAGTGAATTTGTAAACGAGCGGGAAAGACGTGACCTGCAAGACGAGCAAACGCTGCACATCGGTGTGGTGTAGACCACACACACTCCGATGCTTAAGTTAGCTTTTGCCGGAAAACACGTAGAGTATATTTAGGGATTGACTTTTTGCATACCTGAATGTGTGTGTGGTTTTCCTTTTAATAGGCTCCCCTTAGGGTTTTCGCCGCTGCCGGACTTCAAGTGATCACCGGGCCTTTGGCCCGGGTCGGCCTCGGCAATGGGTCGAGGCCGACCTCATCCTTGACCTCTCCCTTGGGCTGAGGCCAAGGATCATGGCTTCGGGTCGGAAGGAGCTCCGGCCCTTTGCTTTGTCAGCTTGGCTTCTTTCGTCCTCGGGCCCGACTAGTTTGGGCCTATCCTGCATGACATGTAATTGGCTAATTTTGCTCATAACATTAAGCCCCCACTCTCTATTGGAGTTCATGGGCCTTTTTTGGTTTCAAATGGAGAGTACAAAATTAGAAAGTTTACCTGCAATAAAGGTGCATAAAACAAAAAGATTCTTTTGCATCCCACCATCAGACAAGTAACCATTTGGTTATGACTTTGTGGGGCATGAAAGTTGAGTTATTGCCATAGGCTTTAAAAAGAAACTTTCCAGTTGGTTAGGAACCAACCTCGGAATTAGGAATATTAGAATCCGATTGGAATCTTATTAGCAAACAAGACAAAATGGAAGAGGACAAAAAGGGGGGTTGACCGAGGCGGTCAGCCCCCTTCTGCCACGCCAGGCGCATGCCTGGCGCGGCAGGTACGCTCGGCCTCGGCCTGCCGTGGCAGGCTTAGCGTTGCCTTGTCCCATCTTTCTCTTTTTTTTTTCTTTTGAATTTCGAATTTGAAATTCCTTCCAACTTTCCCTCCACTTAGGCTCTATAAATAGCCCTTTCATTTTCCCCATTATACTCACCAACTTTCTCTCCTCTCCTCCAAATTCTCTCCAAGGTAGCAGATTTTTCCTCTTTTCTATCCATTTTGAATCGTTTTTCCCTTGTCATGGCAAGTGAGGAGTCCGTTCATACCGAGTTTTATTCTGAAAGTGGTTCGAGTTTTTATGACGAGTCTCCCTACTCGGAGGGGGAGGAAGATGCTGAGGAAGCTGAGGACACCGGGCCTTCTGCACCTCCTTCGGTTACGGCATCCTCGGTGACCGAGGCTCAACTGGAGCGCCTTCGGTACGAGTATGGCATTCCTGACGACGTGCATATGAGGGTTCCGGATCCAAATGAAAGCTTCTCCCACCCTCCTGTGGGCGAGGTAGCTTTTTATAGGGCCATGTTCAAATTTGGAGTTTGCCTACCTCTTCCCTTACTTCTTCAACACTTTCTGACGATCACTGGGTTAGCTCCTGCCCAGATTGTACCCAATGGATGGGCTCACATTATTGGTTGCATTCTACTATGGGCATACAGCAACCCATATGCAACTATGGATCCAGACATTTTCTTTTCTTTACACTCTATTAGTCGAAGTCCCAACCTAGGGCACTTATTTTATTATATTAGCGCCAAAAAGGGAATCATTATGTCAATACTCCCACGTCTGTGAAAAATTGGAGGAATGGATGGTTTTTTGTTAGGGGAAATTGGTTAGAACGAAATCCGGATGGTAGCCATTATGTCGTTTCTACAATTTTTCGAGAGTATGGTGAGTATTTACGCACTTATTGCTTTGACTAATTTCTCTAACTCACCTCTATATTCTTTTTTTCCCAGTACCCCAGAAAGCTCGCCGCACTGCTGAAGCTCGCTTGTTTGCTGAAGTTGTACAACAGATCCCACTTTGTCATCACTTTGGTCTCGATCTTGTTAACCAGGAAAATCTTGTGTTCCTCAGGCTCGCTCGCCCTCTCTCCAGTAAGTTTTCTCTTTGTTGCCTAGCTAAATGCTTTTCTTTCTTTTCTCCAATTTTGCTGTGTCATTAACTTTGTCTCTTCTTTCCTTGTGCTCAGCAATGCCTCCCCGCCTAATCTTTAACGAAAGCCGCAAGTCTAAGAAAAACAAGGGCGTGGCTGGAACCTCCCAGGCGAACGTCACTGACCTTACCGAGGATGAGTCTGATGCGCCTTTTGTCGTTGCCCGATCTACCACTACAGGCCTGAGGAGATCATCTCGCAACCGCCCACCTGCTGCCCCTACCCCTATCAGAGAGGAGGGAACTTCTCTCCCTGTTTGTGTCCTCCCAGAAGATTATTCTGGCACAGGGAATCAAGTGGACATGTTGGCTCATGACCTCCGCTGCTGGCAAGGTTTGCAGTCCCACAAGCCTGAGGGAGAGCTGGGCTACGATGATCCAGCAGAGAGCTTCCAGTCCGTCCATCGCCACCTTCGCGAGGTAGGTTATTCACACTTACCTTTTACTTGGTTATCTTTCTTCTCTTGGAACAATTCCTCACCAAGCCCCGCTTCTTTTGTAGGCTTTTACCAAGGTCACTATTTCTGCCATCAGCTTAACAAATAAAATAAATGAACTACAGTCAAATAGCGTCCCGAGGCAGGAGTTAGTCCAAGCTCAAAACAGTCTTGACCGCGCCAACCGTCTACTCGAAGAGGTAAAGGCTGACCTTGAATTTCACAAGACGGGATGGGATAAAACCAAAGCTCGGGCCCATCTCTCTGACGCCAAATACCTTGCTGAACTATATCGAAAGACGGATGATTACATCACTACCAACAATCAAATGTGGGAAGACGGGGCGAAGTGGGTTGTCCGGCGCATGCGGAAGCACTCTCCTGACCTTAATCATTCCATCATGCAGACCGAGATTTCAGCTATGGTTGTCGACCCCAGTACTTATCCAGCCTCAGAGAGCTCGTCGAGTGGACGCAAAGACATGGACTTCTCTGGGGATGACCGCAACTAGATAACTCGGATGCTTTACTGATTTCTCTGATTTTATGCATTTTCAATTCTGCTTTCTCGAATTTTGTTTCTATGATTTCTGCAATGCACTTTCTTTCCATGTACTTGTACTTTCCCTTTTAATCAATGAGAAAACAAGCTCTCTATCTTTTAACAATTCTTTCGCCACGCCTCATGCGATTCCGATATTATATGAGAATCTCTATTAACACAGGAGAGACCATATCCATGAAAAAAGTTTTATCATAATTTATGAAGCAATCTTATCTTGGATAAGCAAGGAAAAAAGGGGCAAAGCCATGCAAAAATCATGCAAGCAGTCACCATGATGAAAAGAAAATCGAGCAATAGGATGGAATGGCCTTAACCTATCTCTATTCCCAGCCCCCACTCAAAATGTGCATTCAACATTCAAAGCCCCCACTCAAAATGTGCATTCAACATTCAAGAGTTGCATTTTTTGAGTAAGAAAAGCTAATCTCGTACCTGGTCTTTCGACGACAAAATTCAGCCTCTGAGTTGGGGCAGTCGGCCTCGGCCTTAGCATGAGGCGGAGCCATGCTTTTACACCACCTGCTTGTTTGCTTCATGGTTGGACTCGTGTGCCGATTCACTTTCATGGTTGAACATTTCCTTGCTGCCTTGAATACTTCGGTTGTGCCAAAGAATGAAGTGACTACCAATCTCGACGCAGTCGAGCCTCATTGTGTGCCTAACGGTCGGCCTCGGAGTTGGAATCCTCGGCCTCGGCCTTGGCATGAGGCCGAGCATTTTTCATGCGTTGCTTGTTAATTTTCTTTGCCGTTTTCATTCCCGAGGGTGCAGATACTCAGTCTGGGGAAGAGCTTGGGGAGGCTGAAAAAGTTCCCGGGCCTCTCTTCAAGCACTGTGGTCATCCCAGGGGTGCGTACACTGTTCTGGGGAAAAGCTTGGGGAGGCTGAGGAAGTTCCCGGGCCTCTCTTCAAGCACTGTGGTCATCCCAGGGGTGCGTACACTCTTCTGGGGAAAAGCTTGGGGAGGCTGAGGAAATTCCCGGGCCTCTCTTCAAGCATTGTGGTCATCCCAGAGGTGCGTACACTCTTTTGGGGAAAAGCTTGGGGAGGCTGAGGAAATTCCTGGGCCTCTCTTCAAGCACTGTAAAAGGAATTTTTGAAGCGAAATTCAAAGTACTTTATTTCCAATCAATTGATTACATTCCTTTGTAACATGCTGTTGAAATAAAAGAAAGCCAAACAAGGTTTTAACAAACTTGAGACTAAAAAACATAAGAGACGGAAGTCAATGTTCCATTGGAAGGGGATAGCTTGATCCCTCAAAGGCTCGGCCTCAGCCATCTCCCGAGGCCGATGTTGCTTGAACTTTTCTGTCGATGTTTCTAAGCGCCATAAAGTAGCACTTCCTTGACATCTTCTACTCGCCGCTCACTGCCCCTACACCTTCTTCAGTTGGAAATTTCAGGACTTGGTGATAAGTGGAAGCTATTGCCTTCAGCCCATGCAGGGTTGGTCGTCCCAAGATAGCATAATATGCCGGCACACAGTCCACCACCAGGAAATTGACTAGCCTTGTGATCGTCTGTTGTCCCTCACCAAAGGTTACCGGCAGCTCGATGCACCCTTGTGGACCTTCCCTTTCTCCACCAAAGCCCACCAATGGTGTGAGGCTTGGCTTTAGGCAATCCCTTCCTAGCTTCATCGCATCGAACGCAGTGGTTGAGAGAACATCCGCAAAACTCCCTCCATCAATGAGAATTCGGTGAACCTTTGCGTTGGCAATCGTTAGGGTGACTACCAACGCGTCATTGTGCGGGTGGTGTATCCCCACGGCCTCTTTCTCTGTAAACTCCAATTTGAGTGAGTTTTCATCAAGCAGGAGTGAGTACATACCTTGCTCTCCCGGTTCTAGCTGTGCTTCTCGAATCGCGACCTTTCGCTTCTTGCCTGACTCTCCACCAGTTGGTCCTCCTAAAATTGTTCGTATCTCGAGCGGTGGGTTATTGCTTCCCTTGCCTGGCTCTGTCTGCACCGGCCTCTTCCCTCTGTCATGCCCCACGAATTCCTTCAGGTAGCCATCTCGGATTAGGGTTTCTATTTCGTCCCGTAACTGGATGCACTCTTGGGTTGTATGGTCGTGGTCTCCATGGAACATGCAATATTTGTTTCTGTTCCTCCTATCTGGGTCTGATCTCAGCTTTTCTGGGCATTTCAACAGATTTGTATCCTGTATTGCGGCCAAGACCTGTTCAAGCGGAGCTGTTAGTGGTGTATACCTATCAAATCTGGCTTTCGGTTCCGCACGTCCCCGCGGCTCCCTGGCCTCTAGTCGGCCTCGGCCATTGGCCGAGGAGTGCTCATGTCGGCTTCGACCTCTTTCCTCGATCCGGCGCCCTTTCCCTCTGTCTTCTCGATGCCAGTTAGATATAGAAACTCCCCGGCTCTCTCTCTCTTCCTGTTTGGATTTCAGCAGCTCCTCGGCGTTTATGTACCTTTGTGCTCCGGTCATGAATTCCATATATGTTCGTGGCTGGCTTTCACCGATCGAGTTAAGCAATCTTTCATCCTATAGACCTGAAATCACAGCGGTCAAGGCAACTCCATCGTCATAGCCTTCTACCTGCAAAACTTCGTTACTAAATCTGTTAATATAATCTTTCAGACTTTTCCGGGGCCCCTGTTTCACTGTCAGTAGGTTGATCTGGGGTTTCTGTCGGCTCCGTGCCCCTAAGAATTGCGTAACAAACGCTCGTGCCAGCTCCTTAAATGACCCGATTGATTTTCGTGGTATCTTGCTAAACCATTGTCTTGCCAAACCTGTAAGTGTTAACGCGAATGCTCGGCACCTTGTTGCTTCATTCGCCCCATGAAAATCCATCCAGGTCAGGTATGCGTCTAAATGCTGCTTCGGGTCTTTCTTTCCGTCATACTGTGGGAAGTTTGGTATCTTGAACTTATGCGGCACCTCCCCTCCCATTATCTCATCAGTGAAGGGTGGTTCCATCTGCCCAATCAGCCCTTCTATGTCTTCATTCTCAGTCCTCCTTTGGGAGTCGTGATAGCTGTCTTCCTCTTTCAACCATTTGGATAGCTTCTGCTCTCGCCTCTTTTGGCCCTGCTTGGCCTTGGACCCTTGATAACTCTCCAAAAGGGAGTTATTTATGCCTTAATTCTATAGGAATATGTGTGTCTTTTGTGCTAAATAGGGTTGCTTTTAGATAGATATTATATATTTTAACCCATTTGGAAGAATGGAAGCTTTGGAAATTATTTTGTGCAGAATATGTTGCTGGGCGACTTGAGGGAGTAAATTCTGTGCTGCAGCAAAGCTGGGAGCAAAACTGCCACGTCACAGCTCGTTAGCCAATTTAACAAACTGAATTATGTTAAGCTATTCTCGGGATAAAGGAGCAAGGAGAGTCATCCACGTGTCTAGGTCAACCTAATTCAAGCTTTCCTCAACTCTATAAAAGGAGATAGCCGCCCAAGTCAAATGCACTCCACTTTTGGGGAAGAGATCATTCCCATTTCTACATTTGGGAGCCGAATAGAGGAGAGAGATTGGAGACCATCAAGGAAACCATCATTTGCAAGCTGATCAAGGGAATTAATATTTTCTTGTA
Source organism: Luffa aegyptiaca (assembly GCA_017139565.1). NCBI lineage: Eukaryota > Viridiplantae > Streptophyta > Magnoliopsida > Cucurbitales > Cucurbitaceae > Luffa > Luffa aegyptiaca. The sequence continues at coordinate 41,053,037 of CM029403.1, forward strand.
TTATTTTGTGAATATGGATATGCTTACTCAGATTGTAACGTGTGTTTCCATGCATTTTATGAACTAAGTAGCTTTAGGCGTTGGTTAGGGAACATGTAATTGTCGTGCTTAATCTCTAGTAATAAATATTGATTTGATGCATCTTGATTAATTGTTGTGTACATTTCTATTTTATGCCCGCCCGGCCAGCCGGTATGAATACCTCTCTCTAGTTTCAGGGATGATTTAGGGAGTGTGTGGCGGTTAATCACACTAGATCATTGTGTATTGGTGAACGCCAGTGACTGAGCTAGGGATAGCCAGTTGCCTAGTGCTTGATCGGTAGAGCTTCATTGGAGTTGAAACATATTCTATAAAATCCGGAGTTCCGGGAGGAATCTGCTAATAAGACTGCGAGAGTTTTGCATGATCAATAATATTGCTAGAGCATCTTTCAAAACAATTACTAAATCCTGACCAGCGCCTGTTTCTAATCTGTCTGCCTATTTGTTTACTTTCTGTTATGTCATTTCTTTTGCTTCAGCATACTATAAAAACCAATCATTTTAACCACCTTTGAAACCATTAAAAATATAAACAAAATAGATAAAGTGGAAGCTAATTCAGACCTTGGATTCGATAAATACTTATTACTTGCTGCGGGCTGTGTATACTTGCACAGAGTTCTAGAGTCTTTTTATATCTTATATTTACTCACTCTGGAAACCCAACAACCCTGCTCGAGCCTCCAACTTTTTCCTACCATTATTCTCTGTATACATACCTGGCACTGGCTTCGGCGGTGAATTTCTGCGGGACTTTTTGCGACTTGGTCCAGCTTCCTTCTAGGTCTGATCATCCCTTGAATGGTGCATTCGGCTAGTTACACTCTCTGAATCCCCTACCTCCTCACCTGTTATTCCTTTACTCTTCTGGGGATCTCGGCGCAAACACTCTTCCCCGTGCCTTACAGACTCGGGTTTCTTCAACAGACTGAGGATTTCAGTAGAGTTCTGCCCCATCTCATTCATCCTCCCCTTAATCACTGCAATCTCGGTTTCCTGGGCTTGGAGTCGAACTAGGGGATTCGGCTCGTTCGTGATCGGTTGATTTTTGTGCTCCATCGCCACTGCGCTTACTTGCTGCACACAACGTTTACTTATCCGCGTCTTCCCCACAGACGGCGCCAACTGTTGATGGTCGAATTTCGCTTAGGAATTTGCCCTTCGCTCCACGTGGCCATCAACAGTGAATTTGTAAACGAGCGGGAAAGACATGACCTACAAGACGAGCAAAATAATATAATAAATTATTTAATTAGATTAAATAATAATTTTTCAAGAATTTCAAAAATTTTTTAAGCAAATACTTAGTCCAAGTTTATTAAAGGGATGTAATTACATATTTACTAAAATTATAATTAATTAGTTAACATTATAAAAAATATATTGAATTATCGAATTAAAATTATTTAAATGAATTTAGTATAAAAAATTATTTTTCAATAATTATAATTAATTACTTATTGATTATTTATAATCAATTAATTATTTTTTTTGGATTTCCTTATAATAAATAAATAATCATATTATTGTTAAAATATTTATCTAATTAATTTTTATGGATACAAATATATTAAATTATTGTAGTTAAAGATATTTATTAAAAAAATTAATTAAATAATTTTAATTAGTTAAATTAACATAGTTTATCCCATTTTATCTCAAAAAAAACATAGTTTATCCCATTAAAATTATTTCATGATTATTAATTCATTAATTTTTTATTAATAATTTGAATTAATTTTGATTATTTTATTGATTAATTTATTAAAATTACATAAAGTTTACCTGATTAATTCTAAAAAAGAAATACAGACATAATTCCTTCTCATAAAATCCTGATGACATTCTCATGCACAACCAAACACAGTTATCTTTGGTTCCCAACAATCTTATTCCCAGGCATAGTATTCCCAGGCATCTATAAAACCTTAAACAAAACGGCCCCTAAGGAAGCAATGACTCTTCTAATAGCCTCTAAAAACCTAAGGAAGCACCACAAGAGAACTCTTGGAAAACCCTTGGAGCGAATGGAAAATGGAATGTCTCATTGAATTCAAAATGGAAAATGGAAGGTCTCTTTACTTCCTTCAAGTAAGGTGAGCCGTCTAATCAGATTCCATTTTCTTCTAAAAATATATTTTTTATTTGCATGCAATGATGTTGTTTAATTTTTATTTGAAACTTATAGAATTTGATTTTCGATTACCAGAAGTCTCTATATCCAAAGTTATATGCAAATTTCATTGAGTTGGTATACAATTTGGGATTTTCCATATGAGGTATTTTTCCCTTACTTATATGCTCAGATTTTTTATATTTTAATTGTTTCAAAGTTTGCACTTTTTAGAGTTTGAAAATGAATAAGATAATATTTTTATTTATCTAGGTAATTCCATTATTTCTAAAATTCTTTTGTACTTCTTTCAGGGGATTGATCGGCAAGTCCTATTTTAAGGAAATTTCAAATAGATTTTGTTTAATTGATTTGAATCCAAGATTTCGTTTAACTACCATGTAATCCTAATTGTTCATTTGTATTTTTTTCATTAAAGGGTATTTTAGTAAATTTTTTATTTTGATTTTTTAATTCAGAAAATTAATTTGGCCATTTATCTAAATAATAGGGTCAGTTTCTATATTTCAAAACCAATTTTTTATTTTATCTATTCTCGCAATTAACCCTTGTTTTATAGATTATTGAGATTTTGAAATTATAGGTTGTAGTTTTAGAATTTTTTTTTTTTTTTTTTTTCAGATTTTTGCTTCTTGATAGCAAACTTTTGGGCATTCTGTTTTCGTAACTTATCTTGCATAATTAATTATAGTGTATAATTATCTCGTGCTCAATCTTTGGTTTCATACTTTTAAGTGTATGCTTTGGGCGTGTTATGGGAAAATTTTGCCAATAATATTTTATTCAGAAAGGCTCAAGCTCGTCAGGCCCGAAGACAAAAGAAGGAGCTTAGAATCAACCAAAAAAAGGGTCGGAATTCTTTCCGGCCCAAAAGCCTCACCCATGCCTCGGCCCAAGGGAGAAGCCGAGGACGAGTGTCGGCCTCGGCATAAGCCCTGAAGCCCGATTACGGAGAGGCGGCGATAAAAACCCTACGGGAAAAAATATATAAAAGGACTGAAACCACGACACACACGGGTATCGAATCATATCCCTACAAAATATTCGTTGATTTCTCTGTTCAAGGCTAACTTAAGCATCGAAGTGTGTGTGGTCTACACCACACCGGTGTGCAGTGTTTGCTCGTCTTGTTCGTCACGTCTTTCCCGCTCTTCTACAAATTCACTATTGATTGTCATGTGGAGCAGGGGAAATTCTCGAAGTGAAATTTGACCATCAAAAGTTGGCGTCGTCTGTGGGGAAAAAGCTTACTAGCAAACGTTGTGTGCAGTAGGTAAACGTAGCAGCAATGGAGCACGAAAATCAACCAGTCACAGACGAGGCGAAGCCCTTGGTTCGACTCCAAGCCCAAGAGACTGAGATCACAGCAATTAAAGGGAGGATGAACGAGATGGGGCAGAACTTGACAGAAATCCTTAGTTTGCTGAAGAAGCCCGAATCCGTGAGGCACGAGGAAGAGCATCTACGCAGAGATCCCAGGAAAGGAAAAGGAATAGCAGATGAGGAGGTAGGAGATTCAGAGAGTGTAACCAGCCGGATGCCTCATCCAAAGGATGATCAGACCCGAAAGGATACTGGACCTAGCCACGAAAAGGTCTGCAGGAATTCACCAACAAAACCGGCATCAGGTATGCACATGAAAAATAATGACAGGGGAAGGTTGGAGGCTCGAGCATGGTCCAGGGCCGAGCATGGCCAAAAGGGGCGAGAACGAGAACTGCTTAAGTGGCTGAAAGAAGAGGACAGCCACCGCGACTCCCAAAGAAAAACTGAGAACGAGGACATAGAGGGGCTAATCAAACAGATGGAGCCACCCTTCACTGACGATATCATGGGGGGAGAGGTATTGCAAAAATTCAAGGTACCAACCTTCCCGCAGTACGATGGAAAGAAGGATCCAGTGCAGCACCTAGACGCATACCTTACTTGGATGGATTTTCACGGGGCAAATGAAGCAACTAGGTGCCGAGCTTTTGCACTAACATTAACAGGTTTGGCAAGACAGTGGTTTAGCAAGATACCATGGAGATCAATCGGTTCGTTCAAAGAATTAGCACGGGCGTTTGTTACTCAATTCTTAGGAGCTCGGAATCGACAGAAACCCCAGATCAATTTGTTAACAGTAAAACAAAGGTCGAGGGAGAGTCTGAAAGATTACATCAATAGGTTTAGTAACGAGGTATTGCAGGTAGAAGGTTATGACGATGGAGTTGCATTGACCGCTGTGATTTCAGATTTGCAAGATGAAAGGTTGCTCAACTCGATCGGTGAAAGCCAGCAGTGGACATATGTAGAATTTATGACCCGAGCACAGAAGTATATAAGCACCGAAAAATTGTTGAAATCCAAGCGAGAGGAGAGAGAAAGCCGGGGAATCCCAGTTTCTGACCGGCAAAGAGAAGAAGGAGGAAGAAGGCGCCGGGCAGACAAGGGTAGCCGAAGCCGACAGGAACATTCCTCAAGCCGAGGCCGACCAAAGATGAAGGAGCAGCGAAGACAGTGAGAACCAAAGGCAAAATTTGAAAGGTACACTCCATTGTCCGCTCCCCTGGAACAGGTCCTGGCTGCAATACAAGATACAAATTTGTTGAAACACCCAGAAAAGTTAAAGACAGATCCAGACAGGAGAAACAGGAACAAGTATTGCATGTTTCACGGAGATCATGGCCATACCACTAGAGAATGAGTTCAATTGAGGGATGAGATAGAAGCCTTAATCAGGGAAGGCTACCTTAAGGAGTTTGTGGGGAACGACAGAGGTAAAAGGCCATTACAAACAGAGCAGGGCAAGGGATGCAACAACCCACTACTCGAGATACGGACCATCTTGTGCGGACCAGCAGGAGGAGAGTCAAGTAGGAAGCGAAAAGCAGCAGTTCGGGAGGCCCAACTAGAGCCGGGAGAGCAAGGTATGTACTCTCTCCTACTTGACCAAAATGTGCTGAGTTTGGAGTTTTCAGAGAAAGAAGCTGCAGGGATACACCATCCACACAATGATGCGTTGGTGGTAGCCCTAACAATTGCTAACGCCAGAGTCCATCGAATCTTAATTGATGGAGGGAGTTCCGTTGATGTGTCCTCTCAACTGCCGCGTTCGATGCCATGAAACTAGGAAAGGACCGCCTAAGGCCGAGAAAAAGTGAGTCCCCAGGTGATAAGGGTAAAAAATATACCTATTTTACCCTTATATTTAGCTCATTTCTTGGTCAAATATTGAGTGTTGAGGTCAATTTACTATTCCCGAGCTCAAATTATGCTTCATTTGATAAATTAAGGTGTTGAGAATTACTTTTGTCAAATTTAACTCATTTGTGCTTAAAAAAAACTTGATTTTAAGAGAATTTGACTTAGTTTGTTGCTGTGCAGAAAAACAGAGGAAAAGCTAGAATTCCCCAAAAATGTGGAAGGCAAAAATGAAATGCGACCGCATTTTTGGAAAAATAGAGGTCGTTCCGAGTCACACGCGGGTCGTTGTTGACGAGTCTTCTTCGCACCTAATCGGTTGTTTTGACCCCGAAACTGACTAGGCAACCTTCCAGCACCAATTTCGCAGCTCCTCAACCAATTTCTACACTATATAAGCTCGAGATTCGAAGTCAAATCCAAACAGAACTCACTTGGAAGAAAAGGGTGGTGACAGAACCCTGGCTCGACGCCAATGAGTAAGGATGCCCGAGGTCCTTCTTAGATGACCAAATTCTAACCCGAGAGAGAGTTAGACATCAAACCTTGTGGTTTGTAGAGAGTTTCACCCATTCCCACCTTGTAAAAGTGAGAGAGCGGAGTGTCTTAGCGAACTCTAGAAGGATTGAGTAAACAAAAAACTCATAATATTTAACTATCTCCTTTATTTCCAACTCTTGAATCTTTTCATTATTCTGTATTCTTTTCATTATTATTTCAATGAAAATGTGTTCATTTGCTTTTTATCCCATCATGAGTAGCTAAATCCCGTTGAGGGGTTCAATGTGGTGAATTCCCTTATGGTTTAATGGCTTGAAAGTGTCTTATTTGCTTAAGTTGTGTTAAATGCATGTCATTCTTTATTGATTATCACTCTAATCTTGCTGAGTTTAATTTGATCACTTCGACTTTGCATGCTATGTGAGTTTGATCTCGAAAGGGACAAACGATATCAGTTCTCATAAAGGTGATATAGGAGAAAAAGCTCGAAAGGGATTGTTCGGCGGTATAGGGCAAGCTGCCTAAGGCACCCTATATCGACTATAGGGTTATAGGTTGCATTCGTGAATTATCTATGTCGAAGTCGAGTCCCAGAAATGGGCATAACGGTACTCGCTTAGCCTTCTAACGGTTTTTGGAAACAAGGGCCAAATAGAAGTTAAATCTGACCCAATGCATTGAATGCACTTAAGTTAGATATTGCATAAGTATGGTTGTTACCTTAGGGATGAATCCATGTTGAATACCTCGTTTTATCTTATTGTTATTCTTTATTGTTTTATTTTCATGTTTTGTTTATCTTTTAATAAACCAAATCAATCAACTTATTTTCTTTGGTTACCTTTTTCAAAAGCAGTCATTTGAGCAGTTTCTTCATCAAATCTAAATTTCCAATTTAGTCCTCGTGGGATCGATACCCTTGGAATACTTCTGAGGTTTTTTTATTACTACGTGCGACAGTGTATACTTGCACTTAAGTGTTGGCTGAATTATTCTTTATTATTTCATTTATCATCTTAACTCACATCCATCTATTCAGCTGACGACGCACCACCAGGGGAGCATCGAGCTACCAGTAACCTTTGGGGAAGGGCAGCAGTCAGTCACAAGATTAGTCAACTTTCTGGTGGTGGACTGTGTCCCAGCGAACAATGCCAACCTGGGACGACCAACCTTGCATGGACTCAAGGCAGTAGCCTCAACTTATAATCAAGTCCTGAAGTTTCCAACAGAAAGAGGTGTAGGAACGGTGCGCGGTGAGCAAAAGATGTCAAGAAAATGTTACTTCATGGCGCTCAAGAATGCTGAGAAGAAAACCCAACCAGCCCCTGTCCCGGTAAATGGCCGAGGTCGAGCATTTGAGGGGCCAGACCAGACCATTCCCATGGAGCATTAGTTTTCTACTGTTTTGTTTTCCATTCATTGTTATGTTAGGACCATGTTTGAATTTTTATTTGGTAGCAATTTGAGCAAGAGATGTAATTAGCTCATTTATTTGAAATAAAAATGATTTGAGTTTCATTTCAAAAACTTACTCTTGCAGAGAGGTTGACGTATCTCCTCAACCTCCCTAAGTCTCCAATTGAGTGTACGCACCCTTGGGATGAAAACAATTCTTGAAGAGAGGATTGACGTATCTCCTCAACCTCCCCATGTCCCCAATTGAGTGTACGCACCCTTGGGATGAAAACAATTCTTGAAGAGAGGTTGACGTATCTCCTCAACCTCCCCAAGTCCCCAATTGAGTGTACGCACCCTTGGGATGAAAACAATTCTTGAAGAAAGGTTGACGTATCTCCTCACAAAAACTTGTTGGGGTCCTAGAGTGAGTAAAATTATGATCTGAAAAGACTCTAGAATTCCTGTGCAAGTATACACAGTCTGCAGCAAGTAATAAGTATTTGTCAATCCAAGGCCTGAACTAGCTTCCACTCTATCTATTTTGTATGAATCTTTTAATGGTTTCAAGGTAATAAAAATGATTGGGTTTTATAAGAATTATGCTGAAGCAAAGTAAATGACAGAACAACAAGTAAACAAATAGGCAGACAGATTAGAGGCAGGCGCTGGTTAGGTTTAGTAATTGTTTTAAAAGATGCTCTAGCAATATTATTGATCATGCAACTCTCGCAGTATTATTAGCGGATTCCTCCCGGAACTCCGAATCTTTTGGAATGTGTTTCAACCCCAATGAAGTACGACCGATCAAGCACTACGCAACTGGCTATCCCTAGCTCAGTTACTGGCGTTCACCAATACACAATGATCGTAGTGTGATTAATCGCCACACACTCTCTAAATCATCCCTGAAACTAGAGAGAGGTATTCACACCGGCTGGCCAGGCGGGCATAAAATAAGAGTAAGCACAACAATTAATCAAGTTGCAATAATCAATATATTATTAGAGATGAAGCACGACAACTACATATTACTTAACCAACGCCTAAAGCTACTTAGTTCATAATAAGCATGGAAACACGAATTACAATCTGAGTAGGCATGTCCATAATCTCAAGATAATAAAGAAAATAACAATATCCTTAATCAGCTTGCAGATGATGGTCTTCTAGTGGTCTCCAATCTCTCTATACTATTCGGCTTCCAAGGGAAATTGGAATGAATTTGACTTGGGCGGCTTTCTCCTTTTATAGAGGTGGTAGGAGGCTTGAATTAGGTCAACCTAGACACGTGTATGGCTATCCTTGCTCCTTTATCCCGAAAATAACTCAACAGAAGTCGGTTCATGAAGTTGGCTAACGAGCTGTGACGTGGCAGCTTTGCTCCCAGTTTTGCTGCAGCACAGAATTTGCTCCCTCAAGTCGCCCAGCAACATATTCTGCATAAAATAATTTCCAAAGCTTCCATTCTTCCAAATGGGTTAAAACATATAATATCTATCTGAAACCAACCCTATTAGGCACAAAAGACACAAATTCCTATAGAAATGAGGCCTAAATAACTACCTTTTGGACAGTTATCACATCCCCAAACTTGAACTATTGCGCGTCCCGAGCAATACTAACCAACCTTCCCTTCAAGAATTCAAAACATTAGACAAAGCACAGCTTAATCAAACTAGACAATCCAACACTACCTTCAACCTTTACCTGAGCACTCTGCAAAACCAAGCTCTGCTGCAACAAAATAATTCTTCCGACATGGACAAATAATCACCACTTTTAACTCAATTCTAAGAACTTGCCACAGCTTAGCTCTATTATCAGATATATCAAAACATATTTTCAAGGGGTTTAAATTTTTGTTCTTCAGACTTAAAGCAGCCTTACAGTCATAAGCTCTTAAGCACGGGATGACCCACTTTATGGTGCAGTATACCCTTGCCTCAAACTTATCACCAATTAGGCTCAATACTCTTTATAAAGCTCAAAAATCCTTAGTTATTCCATCTCTTGCCCCTCAGAATGGCAACATTTTATGATGAAGCTCACCTAAGTTCTGGGAGACAGAAAACTGCTAGACTATCATTCATCCTTCAAAACTTTTGCTCCATGAATTTTCTCAGCAAAATTTTCAACAATCACTTTTTTCAGCAAATAATTTTTCATCATTCTTCACATTTCCTAGGTCACCTTTTGACGCGAAGACAAACTGTGGGTATCACAAATGTCCCCGGTTACTCAATAACCTAACAAATTATTTAATGAAGGAGAGGAATGCTCGAGCAAAACAATTGGAGTAGCGAAAAGTCCCCCAAACTTGAATTATTCATTGTCCCCAATGAATCATGAAAATCTTAAATGACACCCCCAAACTTAAATTTTTCTATCTGAATTTTAAAACTAAGCGCGGGACTAGACCTAAGCTTAAAGCGGATCACATAAGTCAATACTACCTCCAGAATTTTCTTTGCCGCAGCACCGACCAGGTCAGAGAAAATGCTCAAGCAAAAGGTGTCTGGAGATCAGAATACCTTGATTTAATTAAGCTTAGCCAGTCCAAGCTTCAAAAATTCAGAAGAAAATTAGTTAAGTCAGAGTTACTCAGTGCTCATAGAACAGAAACATCTAGGAAATTTCATTAAAAACATGAAAAGAAATTACATAAGCAGAGATATATTTTTCCTTTTTTTTTTTTCAGAACAAAAAGAAACAAGCAAACAGAACAGTAAACAGGGTCAAACATGCGCGAGCAAACAAAAAGATAGGAACAAAAGAAATGCTCGCTGAAGATCATCTCATCCATCAATCTTCCTGACCCTGCTCTTCATCAACTTCCTCTCGTTCAACAGGTGGGGGTGGGATCCAGGGGTTCAGTAGGTCGTCAGGGAATACGGGCAAAGCCGGATATGGCTTGGAAAAATTCGACTGCAAGGCTACCCTCAACGCGGCATCCCTCCTTTTCACATAGCTCCAGAAAGTCTGCAATTGTCTTTCAACAAATTCCATCCTGCTGGAATGCAGCTGTAATTGCTCCTGCATTTGGTGGATGCTGCACACCAAACCTCCTTGGCGTGCTTCCTGCGTCCTCTGAAGCCTAGCCAGATTTGGTGTGTCAATTATCCCCTTGTCTATTAACGGCACATCATCCTCATCTTCTGGCATCCCTGCCCTTCGGCATAGCATCCTGATAGTGTTGGGGAAAAACAGCTTCCCCACCTTTTTCCTCCAGCAATCCAGAATCTCAGAAGAAATTATCTTACCCACATCAATACTCATGGAACGAAGAATAGCAAAGGCAAGCAAAACCCGGTCTCGAGATACCGTTGAGTTGTGAGTTGTCGGCATTAAGCGCAGCTTGATGAAACCCATCCATGCATTGGCCTCGCTTTTCAAATAAGCAGCCTGAAATGTGCGCTTTTCCGTCTTCGACAGTCTCCACTAGGCCCCCTCAATGCCAACCTCTCGGACAGCCGCATTTAATTGGTCGTTAGATGGTGCGACCACCATCTCATTAAAGGCCGCATGCGGAAAATCCTAGAGATTGAACAAATCATTAATGGCTTCTGGGCTCCAGTCCACGGGCATTCCTCGAACTATAACCTGAAATTCTTCCTGATCGTCAAGATTTGCGTAAAACTCCCGAACAATGTTGGAATTAACAGGCTCCGGCTTCGCACAAAATTGACTCCAGCCGAGGTTCACTATTCCAGTCCTCAAGAACCGCGGCAGATCATCACCAAATCCTCGTTCAAACAGGAAATCCCTTCTCATCATCTCAACATACTTTGCCCGAGCAAGGTTATTGACGAAGCGATTGTACGGAAATCTCGATTCCTCAATCTCGTCAGGTTCTTCTGATGCTTCCGCCACGCTTTTGCCTTTTTCCGCCCTTCGCTTGAGCAAAATCTCCTCTTCTGCTTTCTTCGCGTCTTCTTCTCTTGCCTTGTCCTCAGCTTCCTTCTTTTCACGCTCTACTCTCTCTGCATTCTCTCTTTCAGAATCCGTGGTCAGAGGCGAAGGAGTATCAGTTCGGACAACCCTAGCGCGGCCTGCTTTCCTCTTAACGCGCCGACGCTTTGGCACCTCCGGCATGATCACCTCTACTTGAGCGTCCTGCACTGGCTCATTATCCGGTACCTGAACCTCTTCTGCCTGTTGCATTTGAACATCCTCGGCCTGCTGTTCTTGAACTTCCTCTGTAAGTTCTTCTTGAACTTCCTCGGTCCGATCTTCTTGCACCTCTTCTGTTCGTTCTTCCTTTGTATCCGTGACCCTTTGCTCGGTATTTTCCTCGGTATTTTCCTCTGGTTGTTTCGGGCTTTCTTCTTCTACTGTGGCAGTAACAGTCGCAACCTCTGTTGCCTTTTCTTGTTCCTCAGCCCTCTGTTGCTTTCTCCTCCTTTTCGCTTCTTTCTCCTCTGGCGTTCTCTTTTCGTTTACAGAGAATGAAAACGAAAAAGAAAGCAAAATATCGCACAAGAAGGATGAAGTAAGAGAAACGTACCGTGGGTTGCCAATAAATAAAGCTTCAGCTCAAGAAATCCTAACAGAAAGATCTTGCTCCATTAATTACATCACCGCTTTAAATCGCATGCAACCGGTAGAATTAAACCATCCAACGGTAAAATCTGGAATTTCAAACGCCCATGGTAAATAATTATGCGCTGTCAAATAGCCAGACCGTTGGATCATTCCTGCATGACACGTGGCAGCATCCATGCACTCTACCTGCCCATAGAAAATTCAAAATCCAACGGTAAAAATAATTACTCCAACAAACCCCTTCTTATTCGGACGATTCGCTTCAACCCTAATTTTGCCGCAACAACTTTCTGAACCTGAAGAGTCCTGGATACGTAATTCGAATTTCAAAGCAGGAAAATCAAATCTTTTAAATTCAAGTTTAAATTTAACCGATCAAATCAAATCTAATCCCCTTTTTTTTTATTTATTTAAAGCCGAATTAATTAGAGGAAAATCTTCATTAAACCTACACTAATTAAAATGCAAATCTAAACTAAAATCTAATAACCCCGAATTTAAGATAATTCAACTGAATAAATAAATAATCTGAAAATAGAATCCAACAAAATCAAATAAAATTCAAATAGACATAGATAAAATCCAAAATAAATTCTACGGAATTAAAAATAACAACAGAAAATAAATCATTAAACGAACTAAATCTAGAATACTCGAAATTAAAAATAAACCAGCGAAAAATTAAATTAAAACAAAGACTGGGAGATCAAAATATTGCTTTGTAAAATGCTCCCGCAAACATCTTGCTCTCTCAATCATCAACCAACTTTAGGGAAGGATATTTCATCTGGAACTCCTCTCCCCAATAATGTTTGACACGCTGTCCATTCACTTTGAACATTCTCCCATCCTTCTCGTCTTGCAAAGTCACTGCTCCATGGGGGAAAACCTCAATCACCACAAACGGACCTGACCATTTGGACTTTAGTTTCCCAGGAAACAATTTTAATCTAAAATTATAAAGCAAAACTTTTTGACCTTTGACAAACTCTTTAGGCTTAATTTTCTTGTCATGCCACAACTTAGTTTTTTCTTTATATATTTTCGCATTCTCATAAGAAAATTGGCGAAATTCTTCCAATTCGTTAAGCTGCAGCATTCTCATTGCTCCTGCACGACTCAGATCAAAATTTAACTTTTTCAAAGCCCAAAACGTTTTATGCTCTAGCTCTAATGGTAAATGACAAGCTTTCCCATATACTAACCGATAGGGAGACATACCTAGAGGAGTCTTATAGGCTATCCTATAAGCCCAAAGAGCCTCATCCAACCTAAAAGACCAATCCTTTCTAGATGGATGGACTACTTTTTCTAGAATTGATTTAATTTCCCTATTACTTATTTCAGCTTGACAGTTAGCCTGTGGGTGATAGGGGGTAGCTATCCTATGCTTGATTCCATACTTAGCTAAAAGCTTAGTTAAGATATTATTAACAAAATGTGTATCCTCATCACTTACTAAAGCTCTAGGTGTCCCAAACCGCGCAAAAATGTGTGATTGGAGAAACATTGAAACCGTCTTGGCATCACTTCGATGGCATGCAATGGCCTCCACCCACTTGGACACGTAATCTACTGCCAATAAGATAAAAACATTGCCATTAGAAGGGGGAAAAAAACTTGATGCGCAAATTGCTTACCGCAAGTGTACGGGTCAAGTTATAATATAGTGAATGTAAATTCGAATGTCGTCCTCTGGATTGGTGTCTAGTCAATTTTAATTACCGAAAATACTTTTGACCAATTTTATTTAGGGAATCGAATTGAATGAGAATATAATTGATTCAAACACAAAACTAAAGCAAAAAGTGACAATCTAATGGGAAGAATTGGTCTTAGGGATTTGATTTCACCAATTGGAGTTATGGATTAATAAACGGATCAACACATACTATGATTCATAAATCTTGGCAACTAAAATCACACATATCTCTCCCGAGCATACATGATTCTCCCATATGTAATTGAACCCGATATCCCTATCTAAATCCAATAAACATACAAGGCAATAAGGCTAACCTTTATAACAATTTCTAGAATTAACCTTAATCTCCCGATTTTTAGCTAAATTCTAGTTATGCATATTGATTTCTAATTTAAATCCTCTCTCCCGAGTTAGATTCAAGCATAAACATCAATCAATTTATGGCCGGTAAATTGAAAGCATTAAGGACACACATATGCATAAATGACATCAATAGCATAAAAACCGTAAATCAATCCATAACGTGCCCAACGGCTACATCAATCCCTAAGAATTAAAGCCTAGCTACTCATACACAACGTTACAATATAGCCATAGTCTAAAACATAAAAACTAACTAAAGTGAGGGAAAGAGGAATTAAACTCGTTGTAGGCCGAGACCGAACGTCCCCGTCACGATCCCCACGAACAATGGGTTGATTTCCAACTTGCTCCCTTTGCTTCAGCTCCAAAATGCTCTGTTTTTCCTCTGTTGTCGGCTCCAAAAAGTCCCAAAACAAAGTCCCCAAAAACCTAGCCGAAATTTCCTTATATTCTGATTTTTTCGTCGTAGCGTCGAGACGCTATGGACAGCGTCGCGACGCTGTCGCGATACCGCGAATCTGGAAATTTTGCCTAGAGCGTCGCGACGCTGGTCCTAGTGTCGCAACGCTATGAAGTTTTTGTTTTTTTTTTTTTTAATCAGCTGGGCTGAATTTGACTTCTTCCAACTTTATCCTTTTTCGATCTTTTAGCCCTTTTTCATGTCCCGAACACCCAATTGACTCCAAAATCACGTTTTAGCTCCAATCAACAATTTCCTACAAAATAAACATTAAGTGCAATAAAATGGCCAATAAATCATAAAAGACTAGCTAAATTGATAAGGGATAACTAGCTAGCTATGCTCGCTATCAATGGCCCCATAAAATCGATACCCCATACATCGAATAATTCGACTTCTAAAATGTAAGTAAGAGGCATTTCATCTCTAGGCCCTAAGTTTCCTCTCCTTTGGCAAGCATCACATTGCTTGTAGAACCAGTGGGCATCCTTAAACAAGGTAGGCCAAAAGAATCCACAATGCAAAATCCTCATAGCTGTCCTCTATCCGCTGAAATGGCCTCCATACGGCGAAGAGTGACATTGCTCCAGGATTTCCTTTGCTTCATCACCTGAAACACACCTACGAATGATACCGTCAGAGCATTGCTTATACATAAATGGCTCATCCCAATAAAAAAATTTTGCATCATGCTTAAACTTTTTCTTCTGCCTCCAATCCATGTCAATAGGGGTGACTCCCTTCACTAAAAAGTTGGCAATATCAGCATACCAAGGGACATCCCTGACTACCTTTACCTGAACAGCAAAAAGCTGTTCATCTGGAAAAGAATCGGAAATAGCAGATTGCTCCGGCAAAGATGATGATGGATCAAGACGAGACAAATGATCTGCAATGACATTCTCTGATCCTTTCTTATCCTTTATCTCCAAGTCGAACTCCTGCAATAATAAAATCCAACGAATTAGTCTAGGCTTTGCATCTTTCTTTGACATTAAATACCTTATTGCTGCATGAACCGTGAACACCGTGACTTTGGATCCAACCAAATATGGCCGAAATTTCTCAAAGGCAAACACGACAGCTAACAACTCCTTTTCAGTAGTTGTGTAGTTGACTTGTGCCTCATTTAAAATCCTGCTTGCATAATATATAGGATGGATAAATTTGCCCTGCTTTTGCCCCAGCATTGCACCTACTGCAACATCACTCGCATCGCACATTACCTCAAACGGTAAATTCCAATTAGGTGCACAAAGAATGGGTGCTGAGATTAAAGCAGCCTTCAATGTCTCAAAAGCCTTCCTACATTCTGCATCAAAGTCAAAAACATGATCAGTGCACAATAAGTTACAAAGAGGTTTACTGATTTTGGAAAAATCCTTTATGAACCTTCTATAAAATCCAGCATGTCCTAAAAAACTCCGAATCCCCTTCACTGAATTCGGTGGTTCTAATCTCTCAATAACGTCAACTTTCGCTCTATCAACTTCTAGACCATTCTTAGAAATCCTATGACCTAACACTATGCCCTCCTTCACCATGAAGTGACATTTTTCCCAATTAAGAACTAGATGGGTATCCTCACATCTTTTTAATACCTGACCTAAATTATCCAAACAACTCTGAAAAGACCCTCCAAAAACTGAAAAATCGTCCATAAAGACCTCAACAGTGGACTCAATCATATCAGAAAAAATTGCTAACATACACCGCTGAAATGTTGCTGGAGCATTGCAAAGGCCAAAAGGCATTCGCCTGAAAGCAAACGTCCCATACGGGCAGGTGAAAGTGGTTTTTTCCTGATCCTCAGGAGCAATAGTAATTTGGTTATACCCAGAATAACCATCCAAGAAACAGTAGTAGGTCTGACCAGCCAACCTATCCAACATCTGGTCAATAAATGGTAGAGGGAAGTGGTCCTTACGGGTGGCTTTATTAAGCCTCCTGTAATCCATGCAAACCCTCCAACCAGTTACTGTCCTAGTTGGGATCAACTCATTGTCTTTATTGCTCACCACAGTGACACCTCCTTTTTTGGGAACACATTGGACAGGGCTCACCCAATTGCTGTCTGCAATTGGATAAATAATGTCAGCATCCAACCATTTAATCACCTCCTTTTTAACCACTTCTTTCATTGCAGGGTTAAGTCTTCTTTGTTGCTCAATACTCCTAAAGGATCCCTCCTCTAGAGTGATTTTGTGCATACAAAAAGATGGGCTAATCCCCTGAATGTCAGCCAATGTCCAACCAATAGCCCTGCGGTATTGCTGCAGCAATTTTATTAAGGCCTCCTCATGCTCCGGCATTAAATCTGTTGCAACAATAATGGGCAACGTCTCACCTTCCCCAAGATACACATACTTTAGATGATCCGGCAAGGGCTTCAAATCTAAAGTAGGTGCCTCAATCAGGGATGGCTTAATCGGGGGAGCCTTTCTTTGATCTAAATCTAAAGACTCAAAAACATCCTCACACCTAAACAATTCTTTTTCGTTTTTTCTTTCTAAAGAACAAGCTTCTAAATCCTCTACACTAACCTCTCCATGATTTTCCAAATGCTTATTTGCCGAATCCTGAATTGCTGTCTCAACAATTGTGTTCTCCAGAATCCTAATGAAAGAGCAATCTTCCATCTCGTCTGGATACTTCATGGCCTTAAACACATTAAATTTTACTTCCTCATTACAGACTCTCATTGTTAATTCCCCTTTTTGAACATCTATTAACCCCCTACCAGTAGCCAAAAATGGACGACCTAGAATAATTGGGACATCTTTATCAGCCTCATAGTCTAAAATAATAAAATCAACAAGAAATATGAATTTATCTACTTTTACTAAGACATCCTCAATTTTCCCCTCTGGATATGTGATAGACCTATCAGCTAGTTGGAGTGTGACTGTGGTAGGTCTAGCTTCACCAATACCTAGCTTTCGATAGACCGAAAGAGGCATAAGGTTAATGCTTGCACCTAAATCACAGAGTGCTCTACCTAACTCTCTTCCACCTATAGACACAGGTATAGTAAATGATCCTGGATCCTTAGCCTTGGTTGGTAGCCCATTTTTAAGAATAGCACTACATTCCTCAGTAAGAGATACAGTTTCAAACTCACCTAACCTCTTCTTTTTAGTTAAAATATCCTTAAGAAATTTAGCATAATTAGGCATTTGCTCTATAGCTTCTACTAAGGGGATATTTATATGCAATTGCTTAAGAATCTCTAAAAACTTTTTAAACTGACCATCCTGATTCTTAGGCTTTTGCCTTTGTGGAAAAGGTAGAGGTGGTACATAAGGTGGGGGCGGCACATAAGGTGGTTCCACATCTGGAACAGAACCAGATGCTCCAGCATCGTTATTGCTGCCTCCAGCACCCTGACCAGACTCCAACTCTTTCTCGACAACAACATTTCTATCACCATTATCATCTATATCCTGGGTTTTACTAGGCTCTTTTCTTTCTTCTAGGGGCTTACCACTCCTAAGAGTCACTGCCTTTACCTGCTCCTTACCTTCCCTTCTAGGGTGTTCAGTATCTGAGGGAAGTTTCCCTTGAGGCCTTGCCTTCAGCTCATTGGCTAGCTGACCCACTTGCAATTTCAGGGCTCTCATTGAAGCTTGATTACTTTGAATTGAGGCGTCTGTACGAGCCATAAATTCTTTCATCATTACCTCGAGAGAATTCCCCGAATTTTGCTAGGGCAAAGCCTGC
This sequence comes from Luffa aegyptiaca, assembly GCA_017139565.1. NCBI lineage: Eukaryota > Viridiplantae > Streptophyta > Magnoliopsida > Cucurbitales > Cucurbitaceae > Luffa > Luffa aegyptiaca. Next base: position 41,071,090 of record CM029403.1, read on the forward strand.
TTATTTTGTTGGGGCAATACCTGCGCTTTAGCAAATCCCGGCTGGTTCACCTTTTGCTGTGCTTGCACATTACTCCCTTGTCCTCCCCACGCGAAGTTGGGGTGGTTGCGCCAACCTGGATTATAAAAGTTAGAATACGGGTTGTTCCTCTGATTACCTACAAAAAACACAGAAGCTGGATTGCTGGGGCAAAACTCGTAGTTGTGATTTTCACCACAATAGACACATGCTTCCTCTGTGACTTGGTTCACCACTGCAGCAGGCTCCACAACTGGCGGCTGCTGATGACTAATCACTGTCACATTTTTAAGAGCGTTAGCAATCATTGCAAGATCAGCCCTAATGGTGGACACACCATCAACTTCTAATACACTCTTAACCTTTTTATTTGTGCCTCTAACATCCGACCACTGACAACTATTAATAGATATTCTTTCTAAAATTTCATAGGCGTTAAAAGTTTTTGCCAAAAGGGCCCCTCCAGCCGAAGCATCAACCATACCTTGAGTTACTGCATTCAATCCATTGTAAAATGTTTCCATTTGAATACAATGTGGTAGGCCATGGTGGGGACACTTTCGCAAAAGCTCCTTAAACCTCTCCCAAGCCTCACTAAAAGTCTCATCTTCAAGTTGCCTAAACCCTACTATTTCACTCCTTAATTTAGCATTTCTATTAGGTGGGAAATATTTACTCAAAAAATTTTCAGCTAACTCATCCCATGTCCTAATTGATCCTGGAGCAAAAGAATTTAACCACGCCTTCGCTCCATCCCTAAGGGAATACGGGAACAAAGTTAATCTAAGAGCATCTCTAGGCACACCTTGAATTACAAAAGAATCACTAACTCCTAGAAAAGACTTAAGATGTAAATGAGGGTCTTCAGATGACAAACCATGGAATTGACCTACGGTTTGTAACATTTGAAACATTACCGGTTTCATTTCAAAATTTGCCGCTTGAATTTGAGGACGCGCAATCCCTGGATTCAACTCATCAAACATTGGAAAAGCATAAGCTCGAATGGCTCTGGTCCTATCGTTCGCTACCAAGATAGGATTCTCAGCCTGATTATTTTGCTGCTCATTTTGCTCCAACGGCGGGTTTTGCTGCAGCACACGATTCTGCTGGGGGTTCGCTGGACCTTCAGGACCTTGCGGTAGATGCGATACGTCAGCCATTTGATTCTGCTGTCTACGCTGCTCTCTCCTTCTTATCCTGAATGTCCTCTCAATTTCTGGATCAAGCTCGAACCTTACCCCAGGCGGATCGCTCATGCACCAAACTCACGCCTGCAAAAACAAAAGAAACAATCAAAAAGTTCTAGCACCAAACCACCAAAACACATACACAAAACAGATCAGATAAAAACTTATTCAGGTCCCCGGCAACGGCGCCAAAAACTTGTTGGGGTCCTAGAGTGAGTAAAATTATGATCTGAAAAGACTCTAGAATTCCTGTGCAAGTATACACAGTCTGTAGCAAGTAATAAGTATTTGTCAATCCAAGGCCTGAACTAGCTTCCACTCTATCTATTTTGTATGAATCTTTTAATGGTTTCAAGGTAATAAAAATGATTGGGTTTTATAAGAATTATGCTGAAGCAAAGTAAATGACAGAACAACAAGTAAACAAATAGGCAGACAGATTAGAGGCAGGCGCTGGTTAGGTTTAGTAATTGTTTTAAAAGATGCTCTAGCAATATTATTGATCATGCAACTCTCGCAGTATTATTAGCGGATTCCTCCCGGAACTCCGAATCTTTTGGAATGTGTTTCAACCCCAATGAAGTACGACCGATCAAGCACTAGGCAACTGGCTATCCCTAGCTCAGTTACTGGCGTTCACCAATACACAATGATCGTAGTGTGATTAATCGCCACACACTCTCTAAATCATCCCTGAAACTAGAGAGAAGTATTCACACCGGCTGGCCAGGCGGGCATAAAATAAGAGTAAGCACAACAATTAATCAAGTTGCAATAATCAATATATTATTAGAGATGAAGCACGACAACTACATATTACTTAACCAACGCCTAAAGCTACTTAGTTCATAATAAGCATGGAAACACGAATTACAATCTGAGTAGGCATGTCCATAATCTCAAGATAATAAAGAAAATAACAATATCCTTAATCAGCTTGCAGATGATGGTCTTCTAGTGGTCTCCAATCTCTCTATACTATTCGGCTTCCAAGGGAAATTGGAATGAATTTGACTTGGGCGGCTTTCTCCTTTTATAGAGGTGGTAGGAGGCTTGAATTAGGTCAACCTAGACACGTGTATGGCTATCCTTGCTCCTTTATCCCGAAAATAACTCAACAGAAGTCGGTTCATGAAGTTGGCTAACGAGCTGTGACGTGGCAGCTTTGCTCCCAGTTTTGCTGCAGCACAGAATTTGCTCCCTCAAGTCGCCCAGCAACATATTCTGCATAAAATAATTTCCAAAGCTTCCATTCTTCCAAATGGGTTAAAACATATAATATCTATCTGAAACCAACCCTATTAGGCACAAAAGACACACAAATTCCTATAGAAATGAGGCCTAAATAACTACCTTTTGGACAGTTATCACTCCTCAACCTCCCCAAGTCCCCAATCGAGTGTACGCACCCTTGGGATGAAAGCGATTCTTGCAGAGAGGTTGACGTATCTCCTCAACCTCCCTAAGTCCCCAATTGAGTGTACGCACCCTTGGGATGAAAATGATTCTTGCAGAAAGGTTGGCGTATCTCCTCAACCTCCCCAAGTCCCCAACTGAGTGCATGCACCCTTGGGATGGAAATAGCACCTGCGAACAGGTTGGTGCACCGGTTCAATCTTATCACTTCCAAGTAAGACTAAAGCCTTCAAAGCCACATTGAGATGCTCCAGGTGGGACCAAGCATATCCACACATGAGTCCGACCATGAAGCAAGCGAGCGAATAACACAGAAGATGGGCCTCGGCCTCATGCCGAGGCCGAGGCCGACCGTTTAAAGGGCCAGGTATGAAGCTAGTTTTTCTTACTCAAAACGCGATTCCTAGATGATGAATGCACATTTTTTAGTGGGGGTCTGGGAGTAAGGATAAGTTAAGTCCATTCTCTTATGCATAATCATTATTGTGACTATATTGCATGATTTTGACCCCTCCCTTCATACTTATCTGAGTTGTGATTATTTCATGTATAGTGATGAAACTATTTCAACCTTATGGTTTTGGTTTCCCTTACGTTTTAGTTAAGCATTCCACCTAGTACCTAAGTTGCATGAAACATGGCAAAAAGGGTTTTTGGAGCATAAAGTGCATGATTCATTGAAGAAAAAGTACAGCTACATGAAAGGAAAAACATAACTGGAATCATAGAAGAGGTACATAGTGAAAAACAAAGAGTCGGATAAAGCAAAGAAGCATTAGAGGCCATTTAATGGTTGTCATCTTCAGAAGGGATCTCCATGTCCTCCCTCCCACTCGAGGAGCCATCAGACACCGGGTAGGCGCTAGGATCATCACGCATACCAAAGATCTCACCGTGAACAACAGAAGGGTCAAAGGAGGCGTCATGCTTCCTAACACATTTCAGTGCCCACTTGGCCCCATCAGTCCAAATCTCGTTCTGCAAGTTGATGTATTCGTCTGTCCTCTTATATGCCTCAGCAAGATAACTCGCGTCAGCCAGATGAGCCTTCGCCTCGGCTAGTTGAACTTTGGTCCTGCTAAGTTCAGCCTTGTTAAGCTCCAGATCAACTTTCACCTCTTCAAGGAGCCTGTTAGCATGGTCAAGGCTCTCTTGGGCTTGAGCGAGTTCGCGGCGGGGTACACTGTGCCTTTGCAGATCATTGATCTTGTTAGCCAAACTGATGGATGAGGCAGTGACCAGGGAAAAAACCTGTTTGGGAAGAAAAAAATTCAGAGATCAGTAGTTGTTTTAGAAGAAAGTAGAAAAACACATTAGTGAACCCATGTACCAACCTCGCGAAGTTGACGCTGAGCCACTAGAATTCCTCGGACTGGATCATTATAGCCAATCTCACCGTCAGGTTGGTGGGATTGCAGCCCTTGCCAGCATATGAAATCTTGAGTCAGAATGTCAACTTCACTCCCGGTCCCGGAGTAGCCTTCCGGCAAGGCAAACACTGGAACCCCGAATTCCCTCCCTCTAGTGGCGGAAGGAGTGGGAGGATGGCGATTGCGGGAAGACCTTAGGAGACCAGCTGTGGAAAATCGTGGAGCGACAAAGGGAGCGTCCGACTCATCTTCGGTGACGATAGTGACATCAGGGTGGGACGTCCCAGCTTCGTTAGAAACTTTCTTCCCTTTCTTGCGTTCGCTGAAAATGGAACGGGGTGCCATAACTGCAACAACAAAAGAAGAGATTCAGAGATCGAAAATATCAAGGAATTAAATAAAACAGAAACTGTGAGGAGCTGAGGGGTTTGCCTGATTGGGGGCAAGCAAGGCCAATCGACAGCAGGTTTTCCTGCTTAACAAGATCAGGACCCTAGCGGTGAGCGAGCTCAATCTGTTGGATGATTTCTGAAAACTCACGAGCTTCAGCAGAACGTCGCGCCCTCCTTTGAACTGCACAAAAGGCAACAAAGAAAAGTGAGTTAGAAGAATTAGAAGAAACCTTTAAATAAGCAACTCAACTCACCATACTCCCCAAAAATTGTTGAAACATCAAAAGGATTATAATTCGGACCGCATTCCCGCCAATTTCCACTCACAAAAAACCAACTTTTTCTCCAATTTTTAACAGAAGTAGGGTTATGAACTATGATCCCTTTTCTAGCGCTTATATAATAAAACAAATGTCCTAGATTAGGACTGCGATTAATTGAATGAAGGAAAAAGAAAAGGTCGGTAGACATAGAAGCCTCATGGTTACACCAAGCCCATAAAACAATACATCCAATGAGGTGGCTCCACCCATTAGGCACTATTTGGGTCGGGGATAAACTCGTGAGCACTAAAAAATGTTGGAGAATGAGAGGGAGCGGAAGGCGAACGCCAAATTTGAACATAGCAGTGTAGAAAGCAACTTCACCCTCTGGAGGATGAGCGAAACTTTCGTGAGGACTGGGGACCCTTAAATGCACATCTTCGGGAATATCATATTCATACCGCAAACGCTCAAGCTGAGTTGCGGTCACTGAAGATGATAAAACCAAAGGATGCGCGGAAGGCCCAAAATCACCATCTTCTGAAGAAGAAGAATCGTCATCATGGTCGGAGCTATAGGACGCCTCTTCGAGGTAGAACTCATCCGGAGAGGTAACGGATTCGTCGCTATCCATAATGAAAGTATGAAGGAGGATAAATGAAGAACTACCTTAAAATGGAAGCTAAAGAGAAGATATGGTGATGGAAATGAGGTGAGAATGGGGGCTATTTATAGAGCAAAATGGAGGGAAATCTGAAGAAATTTGAATTCAAAAAAAAAAAGGAAAAGAAAGCAGATGGGACGAGCCAAGCTAGGCCTGCTACGGCAGGCCTAGCCTGAATGGCCGAGGGCGAGCGTACCTGCTGCCACTGCCACGCCAGGCATGCACCTGGCGTGACAGACAGAGGCTGGGTGCCTCGGCCCAGCCTCCCTTTTTGTCTTTTTCCCGCTTGTCTTTTATGCCAACCAGATTCCCCCCCTTCCTAGTTCCAAGGCAAGTTCCCAATCAACTAGGAAGTTTCTTTCATGAAACTTGTAATCAGAACTTTGTCTTTTGTGCCCCACAAAATCACAACTACATGGTTGTGTCATTAATTCCAAACCAAGTGGATAGTTATTTGATGGAAGGAGACAACAAAGATTTTTTGTTTCTTATGCATCCTTTATTGTTGGAAAACTTTTTTAATTGATTATTACTCTCTATTGAAAGCCAAGGAAAGCCCATGAACTCCAATAGAGAGTGGGGGCTTAATGTTATGGGCAAATTTTGCCAATAATATTTTATTCAGGAAGGCCCAAGCTCGTCAGGCCCGAAGACAGAAGAAGGAGCTCAGAATCAACCAAAAAAAGGGTCGAAATTCTTTCCGGCCCAAAAGCCTCACCCTCGGCCTCGGCCCAAGGGAGAAGCCGAGGACGAGGGCTAAAAGCCCGAAGCCCGATTACGGAGAGGCGGCGATAGAAACCCCACAGGGAAAAATCTATAAAAGGACTGAAACCACGACACACACGGGTATCGAATCATATCCCTACAAAATATTCGTTGATTTCTCCGTTCAAGGCTAACTTAAGCATCGGAGTGTGTGTGGTCTACACCACACCGGTGTGCAGCGTTTGCTCGTCTTGCAGGTCAAGTCTTTCCCGCTCTTCTACAAATTCACTGTTGATTGTCACGTGGAGCAAGGGAAATTCTCGAAGTGAAATTTGACCATCAACAGGGTGCATACCTTTTATACACCTAAAGCAGATTGATTATATAGTTTTTTGAGTCTAAGACATCATAAGTGAAGTATTATTGCTAACATGAGTATAGTTCAATTTGTTAATTTAAATTGTTTACATTTGAATCTTGTATCATTATTTATAATCTAGTAATGTAATTTCACTTAAATTAATATGTAAATACTTTTGTCTAAACCAATGTTTCTTTTGTTATTTGTGTTAAAAAAAAAAAAAAAGTCTCCAATGATAAAATCTCAAATTTTTGGGATGCCAATGTTTGAGTTTTCTTGAGGTATATATATGTCTTGGAATGTCGAGATTTGATATGTTTTCATTAAAGCAAATGAATTTAATAAAATTTTATTTCTTGTATATTGTAGTTTTTCTCCCTTTTAGATATTTTCTTTCAATTATATGTTTTTTTTTATATATATTTTCTCTAAGTCATGATCTTATATTTAATCCATAATTTTCTTGTAAATTTCTTTCCCTTAATTAAATAGTTTCAAAGCAAAGATCTTCCAACGATGGAATCTTGAATTTTCGGAATGCCGATATTTGAGTTTCTTGAGGAAAAAATTAAAATCTTGGGATGTCGGGATTTGATTTTAATATTTCTTTCCTTATAAAGCATAAATAAAGATTATTCACATTTTCCTTTTAAAACTTTTTTTAAGGAAACATATTTCATAAAAAATACATTTTTTCTTAAAAGGAATGTTTTGAGAGATTTGCTAAAATTATTCAATTGGCCTTATTTTAAAATAAAAAATCAATTCAAAAAACTATTTTCCATAAAAGGTCACTTCTTTAAAAATAAAACTAATTAAGAGTTTTTCATAAAAAATCTTCTTTACTCACACAATTTTCAAAATTAATAACCCAAACGTTTTTTTAAAATATATATATAAACTTTCCTATGACGAAAATTAGGAAATCAAGATATTGACTTTCCTAATATTCTTGAGGTGTGATGAATTTAATTTGGGATGCCAAATTAAATTCATACAAATTTTGAATGGCTTTATGCCACCCATAATTATTGCTCATTATTTATTTAAGGAATAATGAGAAATAAAATATGGGACATTTCAATAAAAAAAAAAATCTTCTTTAGTATTTACAATGGTCAATTTCCTTAAATAACACAAGAAAAATAAAATTCGTTCTTTGAACGAGTGTTGTGGGGTGCTAATACCTTCCCCATACACAAAAGACCCCTGAACCTTAAATCTTTTATTTGCATACCATTTTAGCATATTTTTGGGTGTCCAATCACACCCTCTAAATCAAGACTGGTGGCGACTCCATTTTCCTCCTTTTGGGAACAAAGTCGGTCGCTCCGAGTCCCAAACCCGTAACGACAATGTGCTTAACAAAGGGAAGAAACGCGTCGGAAAATCTTTTGTCGACGCATTTTCCTACTTCTGCCAACTACATTGAGCATCGACAAAAGGGTAAATTTTTGTAGTGTGTTTTTTTAAAATCCAAGCAAATTTTGAAAGCTTAAAAAAAAAAAACAAAAACAAAAAACAAAAGTAGCTTTTAATTGAAAACTTGTTTTGTTTTTGGATTTTTTTTAGAAATACTTTTGTTTTTGGAATTTGACTAAGAATTCAAATGTTTTCTTATTAGAGATGAAAATCATTACAATTTTTTTTTATAAAACAAGTACTATTTTAAAAAACTAAATGGTTATCAAACGAAGTCTCTTAAAGTTTTTTTTAACTACCTTTTTTCTTCCTAAACTCATTTGCCTATCTTCGTAGGTCAGTTATGTATGTCATTGTTGGGTTTTATGCCCTAAAACTCGTAGATAGTAAATGAAACAAATTAATTAACCTCAATAAAGTGTTATTTGAGTGATTCAGTAATTCGTTATTGAATGTTCGAGTTTTGCATTAATTAACCTTAAATCCAATAAACTAAGTGATGCGCAATTTGCTTACCGCAAGTGTACGGGTCAAGTAATAATATAGTGTTTTCGTGTAAAACGAGTGTTGTCCTCTGGATTGGTTTTCTAACAAATTAAGTACCGTGAATACTTTTGTCCAATTTTATTTAGGGAGCCAAACTGAATGAAAAAGATAAATCTAAAGACAAAAAGCATAAAATAAAGGTGGAGACTCAAAGGGAAAGACTCTTAGGGAATTGATTTCATTATTTAAGATTGAGGATTAATTAATGGGATGAATTTGGCATGCAATTATTCTACCAAGTCTAGGAACCTTTTATCACAACTATCTCTCCCGAGCATAATTGATTCTCATGCATGCAACCAACTTGATATCACTGTCTAAGTTCATTAACATGCAAGGCTTTGGGTTTAGTTCTTCAAGCAACTTCTAAAGTTATTCCAAATCCCTTCACAAACTTAGAATTTCTACTTTAGTCATGCAATTAAATAAAGTAAGTCTTAGGCCAAATCCCCTCTCCCGAGCGAGATTCAACACTTGAATCATTCAACTAGTGATCAAGTAATTGAAAGCATTTAACCATAATTGCATAGGTAAAATAAATGCATATTCATACCACAAAATCAATCCAACAAACTAAAACAACTACATCAATCCCTAAGACAAACAACTAGCAATTCATAGTCTTTAAACTACAAACACTAATTGAAAGAAAAGTCATAAAAACTACAAGAGGTAAGGGAAAGAGAAAGGAAAACTCGAATCCGTCGAAACCGGCACGTCTCCGTCACGATCTCCATGTCTCCTCGATTGATTCCCGCTCCTTGGCCTTGCTTTAGCTCCCACCAAAGGTCTCTAGTCGAAATTAGGGCTAAAATCTAACCAATTGGACTCCCCTTGGCCGTGCAAGAAAAGGATGAATGTATAGAAAATCTGCCGACAGTGTCGCAACGCTATGGGCAGCGTCGAGACGGTATCCCAGTTTGCCGCCATTCTGTTTAGGAAAATATCGATAGCGTCGAGAAGCTCTTGTCACAGCGTCGAGACGCTATAGTCAGCGTCGAGACGCTCTAGGGCAGCGTCGCGACGCTACGCCAAATTCCAGCATACTGCCTTCTCGAATTGGACAGCTTCTAATTCCTTTCTAATTAATTTCCTTTGCCTCCTTTTAGCATTCCGAGCACCCGATTAACTCCAATTTCACGTTTTAGCTCCAATAAACCAGTTTCTACAAAATAAACATTAAAGTGCATTAAAATGGCCACAAATTACTCAAAGACTAACTAAAATGTACCGGGAAACATAGCTAGTTATGCGCGCTATCAAATACCCCCAAACTTAAGCTTTTGCTAGTCCTCGAGCAAACTAAAAATCAAGCATACAATGGAAGAATGGATGCAACAAACATGACTCAATCCTCAAAGCTCAAAAGTCAATACTCAAGCAATCAAGAGACATGCACATAAGGACCAATGAGGGAGACAAATCAAAAGTTTTCCAAAATTAACTTGCACAAGCGAGATCTAACTTAACGAGATCAGACTTTACTAGCCCGGGATTGGATTACTAAACTCTCAACTCATCTTCCCTCTACACTGGCACTAAGGATTCACTAACGAGTCAATGGAACAAATTAGTTTGTTTTCCTCCATACTTAGGTGCTTATAATTGAAAATTACAACATGCATTTTTATGTGGCACTAGCTTTCACACACCTATTGCAGGGACCCTTAACCCGAGTTTTACCCTTTGGTTGGCCTAACTGATCACAACAGGGGTAGCTCTTTTTGCCAAAACTTTATTAAGCATTGCATTGCACGCATAAGTCATGACTTTCTTTTTTTTTTTTCTTTTTCTTTCAAATTGTGACAACAAGAATGATTTTTCTTTATGAGCATAATAAGCATATATTCTTTTCTTTCCTCCTAAGCAAGATCAAACATGCTAATTTGCAAAAAATTAACTCTTTAGCTCTTCCCTACACCTATCGATGTGACAACAAGCATATGAACCTAATAATTCGCTCATAAGCATTCAAATCCAAATCTAGCCAAGATAAATACTCTACTCATGCAAGACATCTCCTAGAAAAAGTTTAAAAAGTCTCCCTTTTTGGGCACTCATGCTTACAACTCATCGAAAGCTTGAAAATTGACAAGAAAGCCTATCCTAGGAAATCATAGTCATGCAAAAATAGAATCCAGAAAACAACCATATGCTCAATTCAAAGAAAGCTCAAAACTATAGCCCGAACTCAGATGCTCAAGGGCTCCACAAACATGATATTCCACCCCTAAACTTAAAACATGCATTGTCCTCAATGTATAAATCAATAAAGCATAGTCAAGCATGAGAACAAATAAAGAATGGAAGGGGTGAACAATACTGCCCTGGAATGATGACCTTTTCATGAATGCTTGGCATAGACAAGAGCACGGGAACTCCTACAAAACAAAAACAACAAGACATAAAAAACAATAACAAAGTAACTTGGGTTGCCTCCCATAAGCGCTTGTTTATCGTCTTTAGCTCGACGTGCTCGTGCAGTCTGTCAAGGCACATAAAAATTCTCATATTTCTTTGGGCCCTTCTTCCTTGAATCAATATAACCAACGATCGCTAGCAAACTTACTAGCTTCTCATGGGCCCCTGAAACAGAATTATCTTTGGTATTTTTGAATAAAAGAAGCATAAAAGGAGAAATATCAAAATAAAGAGACTCTGACTCTAAAACTGACTCGTGAGAATAGAAAAAAGAACAATCAAAATCTACAAAGGATGGAGAAGATAAAACAGACGAAGGCTTTTCAACCTCAAACTCTACCTCCTGAACTTCCTCTGACACTAGAAGCTCATTTTCTTTTTCTTCCTCACAAACATGTTCTTGATAGGTGCTAAAACTCTCCAATTCTTCCCCACTATTCATGCAACTCACCCCTAACTGCTCATCCTTAGCAAGATCGAAAGAACTAAGCTCATGAATGGGTGCCAATGAATCATCGGCCACATGACTCACTAGACAACCTATGGAAGTGGATCCCACCTCACTAACTTCCTTTGGGGTTTGAAGTCCTTTTATAATTTCATAAAATTTTAGACTCCTCGCTCTAGACTCCTCAATATAATTTTGAACTATGCTTTCTAAGGAAGAATTTTCTTTTAAAGGGGTAAAACTTGAAGATGAAAAATTGGAATATGGTGTTGAATAAAAAGCCATTCAATTAAAGCAACAATGATAATTAGGCTTCCAATCAAATAATAACCCAACAAGAACAAAGGGCAAAGACTCAAACAAAAAAGGAAAGAAAAAGAACAAAGAACCCAAAATAGAAAAGGAATCAACAAAACTAAAAAAGGAAAAGATAAAAGGAAAACAAAATCAAATAAGGAAAAGACAATAAAGGAAAAAAAATATGGAAAAAAAAACAAATAAGGAAAAATGCAACCTACCTAAAAAAAAAATAAAATACACCCTAAATTAAGACCGAACAATTTTTTCACAATATTAATTTAACTAAATATGTCAATCCCCGGCAACGGCGCCAAAAACTTGATGCGCAATTTGCTTACCGCAAGTGTACAGGTCAAGTAATAATATAGTGTTTTCGTGTAAAACGAGTGTTGTCCTCTGGATTGGTTTTCTAGCAAATTAAGTACCGTGAATACTTTTGTCCAATTTTATTTAGGAAGCCAAACTGAATGAAAAAGATAAATCTAAAGACAAAAAGCATAAAATAAAGGTGGAGACTCAAAGGGAAAGACTCTTAGGGAATTGATTTCATTATTTAAGATTGAGGATTAATTAATGGGATGAATTTAGCATGCAATTATTCTACCAAGTCTAGGAACCTTTTATCACAACTATCTCCCCCGAGCATAATTGATTCTCATGCATGCAACCAACTTGATATCCCTATCTAAGTTCATTAGCATGCAAGGCTTTGGGTTTAGTTCTTCAAGCAACTTCTAAAGTTATTCCAAATCCCGTCACAAACTTAGAATTTCTACTTTAGTCATGCAATTAAATAAAGTAAGTCTTAGGCCAAATCCCCTCTCCCGAGCGAGATTCAACACTTGAATCATTCAACTAGTGATCAAGTAATTGAAAGCATTTAACCATAATTGCATAGGTAAAATAAATGCATATTCATACCACAAAATCAATCCAACAAACTAAAACAACTACATCAATCCCTAAGACAAACAACTAGCAATTCATAGTCTTTAAACTACAAACACTAATTGAAAGAAAAGCCATAAAAACTACAAGAGGTAAGGGAAAGAGAAAGGAAAACTCGAATCCGTCGAAACCGGCACGTTTCCGTCACGATCTCCACGTCTCCTCGCTTGATTCCCGCTCCTTGGTCTTGCTTTAGCTCCCACCAAAGGTCTCTAGTCGAAATTAGGGCTAAAATCTAACCAATTGGACTCCCCTTGGCCGTGCAAGAAAAGGATGAATTTATAGAAAATCTACCGACAGCGTCGAGACGCTATGGGCAGTGTTGAGACGCTATCCCAGTTTGCCGCCATTCTGTTTAGGAAAATATCGATAGCGTCGAGAAGCTCTTGTCACAGCGTCGAGACGCTACAGTCAGCGTCGAGACGCTCTAGGGCAGCGTCGCGACACTACGCCAAACTCCTTCAAATATTTAATTTATGGGAGAATTAAATATTTGAAGGAGTTCAAATATTAAATTTAATATGAATTAGATTCATATTAAAACTATAGGTTATAATTAATGCGCATTGGATGCACATTAAAACTATAGGTTATATGAGAGAAAGATAATTGAATATGATTCAATTATAGGGTTAAATTAAATATCAAAATTAAATATGTGATATTTAATTTAATGATTAATTGATTGGAGAATTAATTAATAAATAAATTTAATTTGATTTGATTTAATTAAAACTGATGGAATTAAAACTATGGGTTATATGAGGGATATTCATTTAAATATGATTTAAATGAATTGATTAATTAAATTTGATTTAATTAATTAATAATAATTATTATTATTATTAATTAATTTAAATTTATTTTATTAAATTTAAATTATTATCAGTTATTGTAATTGATAGGATACATGTTGCTTTCACGTTAGTCTCCCCTCTCTAACCGAATGGCCCTGCACGATAGGGAGGTTTCTTCTCTCTTTGATTGGGGCGTGTGAGGATACCAGAGATGGAGGTTCTCAGTTTTTCCTATCCTCTGTAATTTTCTCTACACAGAGATAGTTCTCCCAGAAAGATATTCCTTTTTACCAAAAATATAGGATCCCACCATGCTTCCTCATAGATCCCTTTGAGATATACCGGTGAAGGCTTTTGTGGTGGTGTCATTGTGGTGTTCGTTGGATTCATAATTCATGATTATTGTGAACGTGAGATAACAAAGGGGAGCATTGTGCTGTGGAATTCTTCTACAACAAGTAAGTTTCTCGTATTCTAAATAGTTAGAATTCAAATTAGCATGCTTAACCAGTAGTTAAATCTAAATAATTGTTCTGTAATTTTAACTTTGTCAACGTACTGGTTTTTCATGATCGTACTTCCGCTGTGGGATTTCAACCCCTTTAGTCATATCATTAAGGGGCAATTGTAGGGTTAGCAAAAAGCTTTTGGCTAATTGCAAGCATGTCACTCATTTTTTAGGATTGCAATTATGACAAAAAATTCAACCCAACCCAAAACACAAATAGAAAAAGTCAAAAATAGCTCTCCCAACATTTTCACGTGTTTTATTATTACTAGTTTTTTAGCACGTGCGATGCACGTTTATATTTCAAATTATGTATATTTTTTCTTATAATTAATAAAATAACTTTGTGCAAGATACAGACAATTGATTAATTACTAATATAATATGATATAATTTATAATTTTATTAATAATTTAATTTTTTCTAAAAAAAATAATAATAAAGCATGTACAAACATTTTAAATAAAAAAAAATATATATGATAATAAAAATATATTAAAAATAAAAAAAACTATAATAAGTATAAAATAAAAATTAAAAATAGTTAAAAAAAAAAAAATCAAACCTCACTCTATACACATTCTTGAAAATTGCTTGCTAGTTTTTTTTTTAAAAAAAAATTACATCATCAAATTGGAATTAGAACCTTCCAAGTTCCAAACTGCAAATTGGGATGCATATTTGATATATGCATCCCATCAACTTATATATGGTATTTTTATATTTGATTTTAATATTAGAGGAGACTCCTGGGAGGAAGGGAATTAGAGATAACTAAAAATAAAGAAAAAAAAATGGAGCTCATAACATTGTTGAAAAAATGAAGGAATAATTTTTTTAAAAAAAGTGTTACAAATCTTTTAGAATTCCAAACTTTTGAAATTCTATTATTCATTATTTTTAGTCAAAATTATTAAATTTTTGAGAAATAAATGAAAACATTTTTTTTTTAGTGTATTCTAACCTTTTAGATTCCATAGATTTATTATTGTTTTTTTTTTTTTTTTTTTGAACAAATTTATTATTGTTTTTTAGTAGTATATAATTATTATGGTTGATGATTATTTATTTATTATTGATAAATATTTTAATAATTAACAATTTGTAATTAAGCTAGGAGAGAGATTTTATGGAGGTAGTGGGAGAGATTTTATGGAAATGTGAGATGTGAGTGAAAAATTTATTAGAATAATTTATTAATAGTTTTGTGGTTATGGTTTCCTTTATTTTATTTCTTTATTTTTATATGCTTCCAAGTAAAAACAAATTATGGAACTCAAAAAAAATATAATAATAATAATAACAAATTATGGAAATCATTTCTTACATAAGATAGTGAAAACATTTTTTTAATTAATTTATTATTGTTATAGTAGTTAATTACAAATTTCTTGAGACATTAGGTTAGATGATTATTTTCTTAATAAATTAAAAGAAACATAAGTTTGCAATTAATCAATAAACTTTTATTTTTCAACACATATTGTAAAAAAAAAATAATAATACACTTACTTATAAAAGAACAATAAAAAAAAATAAACAGTAAAAAAGAATTCAAGATCTTCATTATAATTATAAAAAAAAAAATAGAATAAACAGTAAAAAAAATTCAACATCTTAGCTATACACTAATTTCTTCAAATAGACTTCTCACTTGTGATAGACAAACTTCATCAAAGTTGAGTTGTAATATTGCAAGCCTAGGGTCTAGAATAGATACACATGCATCCCTTCCCTTGCTCCTTGAATGTAACACCAACATCTTGAGATCTTTTGAAGATTGAGGAGCGTTTGAAAGCATTAAGGGAACACCAATAAGAATAAAGAAAAAATGAAACTCTAGGTGTTGGTGAAAAAATGGTGAAAGAAAACTCATTTTTATAGTGGTAGAATGTGAGAAGTTACAAAACCTTTTGAATTCTAAAACTTTTAGATTTTCTTTTTGAATTAAATTAAAGAAATAAAATATTTTAAGTTGTAGGAAAACCCTTTTACATTCCAACCTTTAAGATTCTATATACTTATTATTGATAATTAATTATTAATTAATTAATTTTATTTTTATAATTTATTATCAATGGCATATTTTGTAAATAGGAAAACCCTTTCGCATTCCAACCTTTAAAATTCTATATAATTATTAGTTTAAAAAAATTCTATATACTTATTATTGATAATTAATTATTAATTAATTAATTTTATTTGTATAATTTATTATCAATGGCATATTTTGTAAATTAGAAAGTTAAAGAAGGGACAAATATGTCCAAAAATGTTTTTCCAACATCCTCACTTTTTAATATAGTATAGATGAAGTATATCAGTAGTATATCAAATATATTTTCGATATACTAAAGATATACCTAAAATGAAATACATCAGATATACTGTTAATATACTATTGATATACCTAAAATGAGATATATCAATGGTGTTATTGATATATTGTATATCAGGTACATCATTCGTTTATTTAGTGTGACTGATATACTATTTGGTATATCAATTATCAACTGATATATTAAATATACAATATATCAGATTATGTATATTTCGTGAATATAATATACTTCATTCATGAAGTATACACATGAGTTTTCATTAGTTTAGATATCTTTGATATACTTCATTGATAAAAAATTAGATATATTAGCTTGGGACAATGTGTGTGGTAGGAGATTTAAACCCTCTAACCTCTTGATTGAATGTTTATGTCTTATGCTAGTTGAGTTATGCTCATGTTGGCAAAAATATCATCGATATACTATATATCATCTTAATAATATACTACTGATACACTAATGATGTACTTGAAATTACATGTTTAGTAAGTACTGATATACTACTAATACACCAATGATATACTTAAAATTGCATCTTCTTGATATACTTATAACAAATTTTGCATTCCACAACCTTCATAATACACCAACAATTAAAAATATATATCAATGATTTTTTTTTTAAATAATAAGAATTCAATCATACTCATAATCAGGTATATCAATGTTATTAATTAATTATTTGAGTAATATATAACAAATTAAGTATATTGATGGTATATCAACATTCATAACAGGTATAGAGGACAAACATTTATGTTATAAAAGACAAACATTTCATTTAAAATATGTAAATAACACAACACAATTCCATAAAGAGAAAATGAAACATAACAAATATAAATAAAGAAAAGTAACATATCAAGAATATCAATGGTATATCAACATTCATATATTAATACTCATAATCAAGTATATCAAATGTTACACTAATCAAATTAGGTACATATTAGGTATATCATTATATTCATTCGAGTATATCAAATTTGGTATATCAATTTGATATACTTTATATTTCGTATATCAATAAATATAAAGTATATCAGATGTACTACTAATATATCAGTTGATATACCAACAAGGGTAAAACTAGAATAATAAAAAAAATCGAAAATCAGATTTTAAAAATTTTGTTATATTCGCAAATCTCAAAAATCATAGCTAGATTTACAAATATACTAATATTTTAAGCTACCAATTGCAATTTCCCTATCATTAAATTTAAGCAAAGCAAATTGTCAAACAATTTTTGAATTATGGTGATTGTGTAACAACTAGATACTAATTTTTAATTATAAATATTAACCCTTCAAACATTGTGAAAATATATATATATATATATATACCTGTAAACTTTGAACTTCGACAAATGGAAAAATGGGTCCTTTTTCGCTATCTTTTTCTCACATTTCTTTTCCTTTCTCTATTTTCTCTCCCCTTTAGAGAAATCGATAGAGGAAAATAGGAAATTGTCACAATATAGTGGATATAGTTTTACGTCGTTTGATGTATGAGAAAGAAATTACAACAATTTCGAATCTATCTCAAATAATTATGAGAGACATACAAATTTCAAATCTATTATATTCAAAAGTATTATTATTAGAGTCAAAGTGAGCATAGTTTAACGGTGATTGACATGTATCCTCACCAAGAGGTTAGAAGTTCAAATCCCCACCTCCAAATGTTATTGTACTAAAAAGAGGATTATTATTAAAGAGATGGTGGGGGTCACACCTGGGAAAATTTCTAGTACGACAGTAGTAGTATGGAAAATTTTCCATACTACATCCTCCATTCATTGTTTGCCATGAATGAAGTATTTAAGAATTGTGTGGGACCCATGAAATAAAATATTATATCATTAAATGCTCATTAAATGACGTGTTAAATGCTGAATGAAGAGAATATATACTACGTCTTGGTCACACCCAATAATTCTTTCGTCCTCCGTAGTTTTTCCTTGGGGAGGGAAAAAGAACGACTCTTCACACCCAAGAGAGAGGAAAGAGGCCAAAGTGAGCTTAGCTCAACAGTAATTGGCATGTTTCCTCGACCATGAGGTCAAAGTTCGAATCCCCCCACCCATGAATGTTGATGTACTCAAAAAAAAAAAAAAAAAAGAGGAAAGAGGACAAATCTCTTCGCACCCACCAGCAGCCAATGCTCCAATTTTATTTTATTTTATCTTTTCAAAGTTGATTTTCCAAAGCGTACAAAGTTAACAAACAACAACATAGAAAGATCGGTGACTCCTAGGACGATTTGTCGGCTTCTTAGATCTCGGCGCCACCTCTTTGGTCTCTTAAGCCAAACGACTTGTCGTTTTCATAACTTCTGCTCTCCTTCCTTATATATGTATTCATAATTCTACCTCTAAAAACAAAGCTACTCCCTTAAACTACCTACCATAAAACTCTTCCAATGGTGGAAGCTAACGATCAGCAGCGTCCAATGAGCCACAAGACCTTTCCGACGATCGACAAATGTTCGTCCATCGGTCGGGAGAAGCAAACCGTCGTTGCTGACATGGATGGTACATTGCTATGTGGGCGTAGCTCTTTCCCTTACTTCGCCCTCGTCGCGTTTGAAGCCGGTGGAGTCTTGAGGCTTTTGTTTTTGTTGTTAGCCTCTCCGATCGCTGGGATTTTGTACTACTTCATCTCCGAATCTGCTGGAATTCGTGTGCTGATATTCGCAACTTTTGCAGGAATGAAGGTGAGTCAAAGTGCCATACTAGACTCTCAATAACTTAATTGAATAGATTACAATCAATTTTGTCTCATTTGATAATCATTTTGGTTTGAAAGTTAAAGTTTATGAAAGAACAATATTTGGCTGCATAACGGTATGTAGGGATCTTCCTACATACTTCGTCAAAATTTTGACAACTAAGAAAAAGAAAAAATGAGAAAACATTTTTAATTTCTCTTAATTGTCAACATTTTAATTGGTGGGGGTATGCAGCCAAGTATTTTCCTTTACGAAATACACTAATGTCAAATTTTAATCCAGATTTTTTTAATGAAATTTGACTAAAATTCAAATATGTATTTAGAAAAAGGTGAAAAGCTTGTAAAAGAAGTTGTAAGAAAGTGAAGACAACTTTAAGAAGGAAAATACTTCTTTAATTGGGTCCTATATATTAAGTTCTTGTTTACCTTTTTAAAAATAAAAGTTTCACTATTCTCTGTTCATTTTCGTAAAAACTCGTGGTAGACAATCATAAATTTTCATGAACAATACTTGGCTGCGTATCTATATATAGAGAATCGGGATCTCCCTACATATATACTCCATTAAAATCTTGACAATCATGAAAGAAAAACGTAGAAAATGAGAAAAATTTATCTTTTTTTTTTATTTTGAAAATATGAGAAATTTTTTTTATCTTTTCTAGCTGTCAACATTTTAATGGTGGTATGTAAAAAGATTCCTACATGCTGATATCCAATCAAGTTTTTTCCAATTTTTTTGTCCGATCAAGAGAGAAGTATTGTTCCTTTTTTAAATAAAAAATTAAAAACGAAATTATTATATTTTAATATTTTATCTATGTTAGTTAAATTATTGCTAAATTCAAAAGCTTAAATTTACGATGTCCTGCCATCTTAAGGTTTCGGACATCGAATCCGTGGCGAGGGCAGTTTTACCAAACTTTTATGCACATGATTTGCACGTGGAGACATGGAGGGTATTCTCATCATGTGGAAAACGGTGCGTTTTAACCGCAAACCCAAGAATCATGGTGGAGCCATTCCTCAAGGAGTTTCTAGGCGCCGACGTGGTTATTGGAACTGAAATCCACATAATCGGCCGGCGAGCCACCGGCTTAATCCAGAGCCCCGGAATCATAGTCGGTAAAAACAAGGCTGCGGCGGTCGGAAAAATTCCGGAGCCGGACATTGGGATCGGTGACCGGAAAACGGATTACCCGTTTATGAAGCTGTGTAAAGAGGGGTATGTGGTTCCGGCGAAGCAGGAGGTTAAGCCGGTGACCGTGGATAAATTGCCGAAGCCGATTGTGTTTCACGACGGGCGGCTGGTTCAGAAACCGACGCCGTTTATGGCGATGGTTTTGATTCTGTGGATTCCGGTGGGATTTGTTCTTGCTTGCTTGCGGATTGCTGCCGGCGCTCTTCTTCCGATGCCGTTTGTGTATTATGCCTTTTGGGCTCTTGGCGTTCGGGTTAAAATCAGAGGTAACCTTCAATCACTCGATGGTATTTTTATGTTTTATCGCTATTAATTATTTCGGAGATATTGATTAATTCCAACTTCAATTTTTTTTACTCTCTCTCAGAATAATTTTGTTTAGGTTAAAAAACACTTTTTGTGTTTGTAGGGAAGTAACAATTGAGGTCCGTTTGAAATACATTTTAATTTAAATGTTTTTCAAGAATGCATTTTTTAAAAAACATTTTGTATAAAAATGGTTTAGAATTTAAAGTCTCATATGTTTGGTTGCATTTCGTCATAGGTGTTTTTATAACAAGTTATTGCTAAACACTCTTTTTTTAAAAGTTGGTTTTGAGAGTTTCTTACAAAATGGTTTATTTATCAATCTCATTTTCTAACTAGTCATTTTTAGTGGTTGTCAAACACTATAATTTTTTTCAAAATGATTTTATTTTATTTTTCAAAATTAAACACTTGAAAAGTTAAACCAAACACACCCTTAGTTTTTGAACTTTTGTTGCTAACAAATTTAGCACATTAACTTACAATTTTGTAACAATTTAGTCTACATACTTTAATATATAGCAATTTAGTCAGCTGTATTTTAAAATTTGTAACGAATCCCTGCTAAGAAAAAAATCATCAAAATTAAGTATAAATTTTTATTTATAATGACTTAATATTTGTAGTTTACAAATACACATTGTTCTAATTAAATTATCAATCATTATGAATAAGAAATTCCTTTAGATCTTAATAATATTTTTCATGATAAGGATTAAATCGTTACAAATTTGAAAATTTAAAGACTATTACATATTGAAGTTTAGAGACTAAATTGTTCCAAATTGATAGCATAGGGACGAAAACGTTACAAATTAAATTTTTGGGACTAAATTATTGAAAGTTCAAGGACCAAATATGTTTTTTAACCAATTCTTTTAGTACTATTCTCACTTTTGGGAGAAAATATTTGATGAGACCAGTACAATGAGATTGATAGCTTTGATGTAAGGGAGAAAAATTGTAAAAGTACTTTGATTTTGTATCCGTTAATAGAGACAGACAAATTTGAATGAACAATACTTTGCTGTAAACGGGTATATGTAGAAATCTCTCGACATATTCCATTAAAGTCTCGAGAATTAAGAAAAAGAAAGGTAGAGAATGAGAAAACTTTTTTATTTCTTTTAATATTGTCAACATTTTAATGATAGTAGGTAAAGAGATTCTTATGTACTATATGCAACCAAAGTATTTTTCAATTTGAATATCACTGTTGTGACAGTTTTATTGAATAATTTGTCCGCCCTTGACGACTAAAATCGGGAACTTATCAATTGATAAGTGATGATAGATTTAATCATTCATCCCTCTGGTATTAAAATTTTGACAGGTACACCACCACCTCCGGTAAAGAAATCCACCGGCCAAAGCGGCGTCCTCTTCATCTGTTCTCACCGAACCCTCCTCGATCCAATCTTCCTCTCAGCCGCTCTCGGCCGTCCGATCCCAGCCGTGACATACTCCATCTCCCGCCTCTCAGAGCTCATTTCTCCGATCAAAACCGTCCGCCTCAGCCGCGACCGAGCCGCCGACGCCTCCATGATCAAGAGCCTCCTCCAGCAAGGCGACTTAGCGATATGCCCCGAAGGGACGACATGTCGGGAGCCATTCCTCCTCCGGTTCTCGGCCCTCTTCGCCGAGCTGACCGACGAGATCGTTCCAGTGGCGATGTCGAACCGGATGAGCATGTTCCACGGGACCACGGCGAGAGGGTGGAAAGGGATGGACCCGTTTTACTTCTTCATGAACCCAAGTCCGCTGTACGAAGTGACGTTTTTGAACAAGTTGCCGTACGAACTCACCTGCGGCGGCGGCGGAAAGTCGAGCCACGAGGTGGCGAATTACATCCAGAGGATGATCGCTGCGACGCTGTCGTATAAGTGCACGAACTTTACCAGAAAAGATAAGTACAGAGCTCTTGCTGGAAACGATGGCGTCGTCGTTGAGAAATCCAAGGTCGCGTCTGGAAAGATAATGGGCTGCTAGAGAATTACAGAATTGTGTGAAAAATATACAAAATTACTGAAAAGTTTTTTTTTTTTACTTTTTTTTTTTTTCTAATTTTACAAATTGTAAAATTAGCCACCTGGTGACGTTTTTTTTCTTTTAATGTTGCATTAGACTAATTAGGGTACAATAGTAATATGGTTCGAATGTACGAGGGAAAATTACACAAACCATACCTAAACTATAGGATTTGGTTGCAATCACACTCTTAAATTTTTAATTTGATCAATCAATCCCTATATTTTACCTGTTGCAATTACATCTATGAATTTTTAATTTGATCAATCAATCTCCCGTACTTTGTTAACTGTTGCGATCAATTTTTTTTTTTAAATATATAACTAATAAAAGGAGCTTATTAATCAAATTAAAAATTTGATTACCACACTTAACAAAATACATAGTTAAAAAGTTTTTTTTTTTTTTTTTTTTTTGAGTACATCAACATTTGGGAGTGGGAGGCTTCGAACCGCTGACCTTTTGGTCGAGAGTGCATGCCAATTACCGCTAAGCTAAGCTCGCTTTGGCACATAGTTAAAAAGTTTTGCATGTTATTTAGATGAGTACCTCTGGGACTAACCTTTTGATCAATTCATTCCATACAATTTTTTTCTTTTGCTTGTACAGGTTGATTGATCCCCTTTATGGTATGGAAGAAATTTTTTTGAAGCTTAGGGCCCGTTTGGTAACGTTCTCGTTTCTTGTTTCCGTTTCTTCATTTTTAATAAAGAAAAATAGAATTTCATGACCCTAACACCTATACATTCAATAATAATAAACCTATATTCTTATTTATGTTTGGAAAAAATTGGAAACAAGAACAAAAAAGGAGAAACTAGTTTTAGTTGTTCCCAAAAGTTCTATACAAATTTTGTGAGTATTTCTAAAAAATGAGAAACAAGAAACATACATAGTTATTAAATGCTTAGATTTCTTAATAAAATTGGAAACAAGAAACAAGAAATAAGAACGTTACCAAACGGGCCCTTAGCTTCTATTTATCATTCAATTGACCACTGTAGAAACACGCCTCTAGCCATTCAAAACTTTTCATTAGATGTCAAGTTTTTTTTTTTTGTTTGAGTACATCAACATTTGGGGGTGGGGGGTTCGAATCTCTGATCTCTTGGTCGAGGGTACATATCGATTACCGTTGAGCTAAGCTCGCTTTGGCATTAGATTGTCAAGTTTTATTTTACCAATTGTCCTATGAAATCCATAAATTTTACCGTTGATCAAGAATCTTGGGCCAGAGGATCACCTCGCAAGACAATTGTTGGGAGTATGACCAAAGTCTCACATTAAACTAGATAAGAGGGAGAATCGTGAAAGGGGAGAACG
Source organism: Luffa aegyptiaca (assembly GCA_017139565.1). Classification (NCBI taxonomy): domain Eukaryota; kingdom Viridiplantae; phylum Streptophyta; class Magnoliopsida; order Cucurbitales; family Cucurbitaceae; genus Luffa; species Luffa aegyptiaca. The sequence continues at coordinate 41,094,794 of CM029403.1, forward strand.
AGTATTTTCATTGATATGAGGGCTTTTGGAATAGATCCAAAACAAAGTCAATCCAAAACAAAGTCATGAGGGCTTATGCTCAAAGTGGATAATATATATATATATCATACCATTACAAAGTAAACCTTAACAATTGTGAGAGGAAATTTTTCATAGATGTGTTTTTATTTAGGGTTAGTGTGTTCATTTGATGTATTTACCTGGTAAACATTAAACTACTGGGTGAAGGTTTCTAATTTTGTTCAAAAATTCATTTATGGTCATGTAACTTAGTTTTTTTTTTTTAATTTAAATAATTGAATCATCTTTACCGTAGAAACAACTTGGTTTTTTTTTATTTTTTTTTTTCAAAAACTAATTGTTAAATACAGGAAGATGCTAGGGTTTCCCGTAAGATTCAAATTCGGTTGTTCGTTTGTTGCAAATATGAATTTTTCTTTCTTCCTGATATAATGTCCCAGCATCTTAGATTTTATTTCTCTCCCAAACTCTAAACTAAACGTTATTTAATATCGGTAATTAAAACCTACAATAACAGTCAAAAAGATGTCGAATGCATGTCCGACATCTTTTCCTTTTAATATTTTTTTTGACCGACATTAAAAATCAAATTTGTTCTAGTGGATAGGGATCATGACTCAGCCATTTGCATGCACAAAAAGCTCATATTTATTTGGTGCTTTGCCTAGTAAATGTGAGATGTTGGCAATGCAACTATTCAAGCAACAGAAGCATGCAACCCTAGCCAGGCTAATCACTGAGCTGTTTGCTCAATGCCGACGGATGGACTCGAACCCCTCCAGTTGTCAAGGTGACACCAATTGAGTTACACATGAGCCTTGGCCAGGTTTCGGTGCATGCATCTCCAAAGACTTCCAATTGAGAATGGAGTTTTAGATCATTTCTAATATTTAGAGGTTTATTTAACGCAATTTTCAAAATTCATGGACCAAACTTGTAATTTGACTAAGTTATAATTACTTTAAAATGAATGGTGTTAAGGGTGCGTTTGAGATTGCAATGGGAACACGTAAAATCCATTATTATGAAATAATCCTAACCGTTTTAGGTGTTTGGTAATACAAATTCTTTTAAAATTTATAGAAAATCACTTTTTAAATCCTTTTATTTCTAAAATCTCCTTCGTAGTAGCATTTGATTTTAGCTTTCCAAATAATGGCGTCTTTTTTTTAACGATTTCTCAAAACGCCCACTACATCTTTCCGCAATTTCTATTCAATTCCTCTTTTAACGTATCGAAGCTTCTCCACTATATATATATGTATATTTTTTCAATCTCTAGCATTGTCACGTATCAATAATTTGAACTATAAAAATTCGAAATAATTAACTTATTACAATTCATATTGAATATCAACATATATCAATAATAGAAATAATGTCTACTTTGGTCATAGAAATAATTATTTTCACATTCAAGAATCGTATGCTCTAAGATACAATACAACTACAAGTTTCATGAGACTAAAAAAATAGATGATATTATTTTTATTTTTATCTTACATTTTGTTCGTACTTAAATTAGAATAACATTTGTTCATTATAATAGAAAACAACTATTCTCTTTAGCCTTTTATCGTATAATTTAAAGTAATAAAAAAATATAATTTGTAATTAAAACTATAAAAATTCTAAATAATTAACTTATTAAAATTCATATACTGAAAATCAACATATAAATAACTAAAATAATATGTCTCCTTTGGTCATTATAACTAAATCACAACAATTTCGTTTGAATTTACCGGCCAAACGCTATGAACTGTTTTTTTATGTTTAAAATTGAAATTCACCAAACGCTAATCTGCAATTCGTATAACAGTAGATTTTCCTACAAGCATAGTTGCCAACAATTATTTTAAAAGTTATAGCAATCGCAAACAGAGTCTAAATCTTTGCTTAGAGTATAAAGAGAGATCAAATATGTATTTTAACCACCAATTAATAATATTGTCGCTAAAAATAGTTAAATTACAAGTTTAGTTTTTGAACTTCCAATTTATAATCTAATATATATCATTGAACTTTGCACTAAAAAATTATTGAACTTAAAAATGTCTAACAAGTCTACGAACTTTTAATTTTATGTTCGATACGTTATTTTAAAATGAAGTGTCTAATATGTCTTTGAACTTTAATGAATAAAACAAAGGGTCCTTGATCTATCAATTTTATGTCTAATAGATCTTAGTCATATTTGACATTTTTTTTTAAAAAAAAAAAACTCATACTATACTTAAAATTGAAACACCATGAGTTTTTTTCTTCTTCTTCTTTTTCTTTCTTCTGACAATGTGGGATGGAAAATTCAAACATTTGACTTTTTTTTTAATTCAATGGCACTCGGGAATGAGGGTACAAACTTTATGCCAGATTTCTATAAGACACAATCTCATATCTTATAGGTTCATGAATTAAACAATTTTCTAAGGTTAGAAACATGATACAAATAAAAATGAAATGTTTAGAACAACTAATAAAACACTTTTACACAATATTTATTAACCAAAAAATGGAAAGTTATCAATTAAACACTTTCTAAAGCTGATGTGATTATTGGGTAAAGTTGAACTAAATTTGTAAATTTAACTCGTTTTAAAATGTCGATGTTGATAGATATTTCTAGAAAAATTATAAAAAAAAAAATTAATAAATAAACAATTTACACTTTTTAAATAAGTTAAAATACTTATGATATATTCACATTAGTGACATTTTCTTTCTATTTTTTTTTATGTTTCAACGATTGTTTTTTTTTTCTTGAGAAAATTCAACAATTGTTTTTTTGATATAATAGAAATTTGGATGTGGAATTCATGGATATGTAAAAATATGAATGGAAATGTCAAGGTATTGATGAACATTTAATACCATGCATACAACCAACCATTGCAATGAAAATTATTGCAAAAATGGATTTATTAATGTGAATATTAAAAATAGCCATTCCTTTATAATATTCCCTCAAAAAGGGAGCCGAGATTTTTGAGAGACAATCAATTCAAAGCAATTTCCCGCTGGAAGAAGCTTCCATTTCCATGGTTGTATTTGGAAACAGCGGTTTTGCAGCAGGTCCTCTTCTGGAAATGCCATTAATTTTCATTCTTAAATGTGTAAGAACCAGAAAAATCGAAGCCATAGCTTCCTCAGGCTTCTCCATTTTTGTTCATTGCTTTGATTTCTCATCCTTTTCCATTTTACATATATCTATGCATCTCGCTTTTCTCTCTTGAATTTCTTGGTTTCAGAGCTCGAGTTTCGATATGGGTTGTCGATTTTTTCTCGCATTTTCTCTCTGTTTCCTTTGCTTTTTCCCTCTCTTTTCTCGCTCCGCCAATCGCTTGCCGAAATTGCTCTTAGACAACAAGAACATGTAATACTTCCTTGCTTTCTGTTTTTCTTTTCTCTGTTTCTGTTTCTGTTTCTCCCCATTCATACGGCATTTGAAAATTTGACCTAATTGATATGAATTTCACAGGGGACAATCTGTTATTAGGATGAAAACGGACGGTTCCTCCATTTCAATCGATCCCAGTCGCGTTACTCAGCTTTTATTACAACCCAGGTCTTTAACCTTCTTATTTTCTCTCTGGATTTTCCCTGTTAGGTTGAGAACGTGCACATTTTGGACAATTCGTTTCGATTTTTTTCACTCAATCAGATGAAAATTTTACAGGGCTTTCTTATATAAGGGATTTTTGTCTGCAGAGGAGTGCCATCATCTTATCAATTTGGTATGGTAAACTTCTCATTCTTCATTTTCCTTGAGAAAATTGATCACAGGACTTCATTGTGCGTAACTGTTATATATATATATATATATATATATATATATATATATTTATGTATAAGTAGGCGAAGGATAAGCTACAGAAATCGTTGGTGACCGATGATGCAACGGGGGCAAGTGTTGCGAGTGAAGAACGGACGAGTACTGGCATGTTTCTTCATAGGGCTCAGGTATTTTACTTCAATGTTAACAAAAATTCATGTATACACAATGTTACTTGCTGGTGATCTGCTCAAATTATCTGTTAGTTTCTGAAGTTTACATTCCTTTTTTCCAATTTGGTTATCAAATGGGCTTGTAAAATTCACATAAGGTATAACATGAAAGAGACGGTTGGGCATAATGTTATCTTAAGGTGCTGGAAGAATCAACTGTCTTGTTCTTGTCTATCTTTGGCAGTGGCGAGTCTGACCTTGACTGTTTTTTTCTCATCATTGGTTGTGAGAAGGCTGTCTTTCAATTGCCTTTTCATGTCTTTTATTTGGGGTTATTAGACTGAAGATCAATCCAAAAGCTATGTAGTATGTTTGAATTCTTGCCCTTGTTTAAATTGAATGAAAGTGCTATTAGTAATCAGTCAAAATGTAAATTCACATTGACACGATTTTGTTCTTTGGCTCTGTAGTTTTATATACCAAACTGACAAACTCAATAATCCCTACTGTTAATGTTGAGTGTAATAAAAATTTGACTTGGTGCTGATGTAGATTGGCGTAAGGTTGATGTGGTCAACAGCATTTTAATATCTATGAGTAGGGATTGTCGAAGTTAACAAATTAGAAAAAGTACAAGGACAAAATGGACGCGAACATAATAATACAATGCTAGAGGTAAAATTTAACTAAAGAAAAATAAAGGGAAAACAAAAGAGCTATCTTAGAATTTTTCGATCAAACTATTTGTTGTTAAATGTTGGAACTTGGAACCTTTTGGATAACAAGAATGAGAATTATCAAACATGAGATGCCATATGCCTTTTATTTTTTCTGGCATTTGCATGTCAAAGGACTTTATAGATGTAGGTTATGTATTGGTAGATGTTGAGTTGTGTCAAAGTGTGACACCTTGTATTGTATTTTTAGTTTTGCATATTCCTTAAATATAAAACAAGTGCAGCTTGATTCTGTGGTCCCCTTCCCCTCTCCAGGATGAAATAGTTGCTGGCATTGAGTCAAGGATTGCTGCGTGGACCTTCCTTCCCATTGGTAAACTACTTATATATCTTTTGATGTTTTATCTTTTATTTATTTATGGATTGAAGCTTGTAAAATCTCAAACTTCTTGTTCTGTTCAGATAATGGGGAGCCTATTCAAGTATTAAGGTATGAGAACGGTCAAAAATACGAGCCACATTATGATTTTTTTCAAGACCCAGTTAATATAGCTATTGGTGGTCATCGGATCGCCACAATCTTGATGTATTTGTCTGATGTTGAAAAGGGTGGAGAAACAATCTTTCCTGATTCTCCGGTATTACTTTCTCCAAACAATAACCGCTCTCATTCAGGAATGTTTGTAATTCTTTTTGAGTTGTTGAATTTTGGAACTTGTTTAAGAATCGTTCCAATTTCAAATCTCTCTCTGGCAGGTTAAATTATCTGAGCAGGAGAGGGAAAACTTGTCCGATTGTGCTAAGAATGGTTACGGAGGTATTGATTTTTTTCTTCGAAAATCTATTATCAGAGGCTGAGTCAACTCTGAGTTAATGATGAAATATGAGAATTCATCATTCTTTAAATGTCCTCTGATTCATGGTAACCATTTCTAGTTTATTTCCTAGTATTCTTCTCTGTTAACGTTTGGACAATGACTTGGAGATCTGTTTATTGGTAAAATTCACTTCAAAATAAAAGCCAGCTGAGAAACTTGTTCATCCAAAGGACTGGCTCTCTTCTTTCCGACTCAACTCGTTTTCTACATCACGTGCAGTTTACTTGGCTTGCTTCTTCTTCTAGTTCAATTCTTGCATTAGAATACAATACTTTCGATGATTTTCAATTTTTTTCATACAACACTAATCACAAAAACATTATGAAATGATCATGACATGAAGTATATCAAGTATAAAGTGGTTAAATAATGAACTCTCGAATTTTTGAAGCTGTGATGAGAAAATTTTCACCATCTTATCTGTTACTGTAGCATCCAAAATCCGATCAATTTTCTATGATTCAAAAGAGTGTGTTTGTTTATGGCTGCAGTAAAACCAAAGAAGGGTGATGCTTTACTGTTCTTCAGTCTCCATCCAAATGCGACGCCAGACACGACCAGCTTTCATGGGAGCTGCCCGGTGATAAAGGGCGAGAAGTGGTCTGCAACAAAATGGATTCACATGCTTTCACTCAATGAAATTTGGAGAAATAAAGCTTGTGTGGATGAGAGTGAGTACTGTCAGGCATGGGCAAAGGCAGGTGAGTGTGAAAAGAATCCTACTTATATGGTGGGTTCTAAGGATGATCTTGGATATTGTAGGAAGAGTTGCAAAGTGTGCTCTGCCCCCTCTTAAAAATTGCTTCTCATAACCAAGCCACATGCCTCTTTTACTTTTACACAAATCAGAGGTAAGAGTTCTTTCTTTCTTACACATGTACACATGTAAATGACTTTGAGAGGTCTCACTTGATACTATATATATAGAGATATTGAATATATATCACAAGGACTCTCTCTTCTCTCTCTCAATGTTTATGTTAGGAAGGGAAGAAAAGGGTAGTGTACACTGGTAGTTTGTTAGCACAGTATGTATTTTGTATAGTCAGTAATTGTTGCTCTGAATTTGGAGTAAGCTGTATTTTGTGGAGTATTTTGATAGGAAACTAGCTAGCCTTCCTTGATTAGCTCAGCTCGTGTAGGTATGGCGTGCAACCTTTAGCTTGCTGATCGTAAATGAATTTTGAATCATGATCATTTATATATCTTTTGAGCGAGAAAGAGAGAAATTATGCTTGTGATGGTAATTGGTAACATGATTGGAAAATAGTACCTTTAAAAGGGGGAGTATTTTGCTTCACATAATTCTTTGCATAATCATTCTTCAATTTTGTTTTTTGTTTTTTGTTTTTTTTTTTTTTTTGAGTACATCAACATTTAGGAGTGGGGGAATTTGAACCTTTAACCTCTTGGTCGAGGGTACATGTCAATTACCTCTGAGCTAAGCTCACTTTGGCATCATTCTTCAATTTCTTTTTTTCTCTAATGGTGTTGAAAACATACTTTCACTTGTTGGCATGTACTCCTTCCCTTGAGGTCATAGGTTCGAATCTCTATATCTTCATTTGCTGTACTAAAATAAATATACTTTAATTTTCTAATAATGTCTAAACTTAGAAGGTAACTAATGAAATCAAGTTTTGAATCAAATATTAAAGTAGATTTGGGCGCATGATCCCATTAACGGCAATAGTATTAAGCCAATCGCAATATTGATGTGCTAGGACATCTCTGAGGCACACAAAAGGAAAGGTGATAAAATATGAAATAATTTTAAAATAACTACTTTATTTTACAAATTCAATGTGTTATACCAAAACATTTGAATAAAAATTAAAACCAAATAAACGTTTTCTATACGACTCGAGGTCTTAAAATAAATTTAGTTTTTTTTTTTTTTTTTTTTTTTTTTTTTTTTTTTTTTTTTTAAAAAAAAAAAGTTCAATATCTTTTCACTCCAAAACTCGGTTGTTTTTATGTTGATTAAATAATTTTAAACAATCAATACTTAGATTCAAGTCCCCAATAAGTATCTGACATAGTGTTTTATACACTAAACTAATTTGTCATTGTTTCCTTTTCATCCTTAGAAAGTTAGAAAAACCATTTACCATTTTTTGATTTGCCATTAAGTCCATAATCAAAGAATCACCCACTTTGAGTTTCAATGAAATGCACTTGGGGCCAATCTCATGAGAGAGAGAGAAAAGAGAGATGAAATCAATCATGCAGTAATGGTTAATTGGAGCCAAGTTTCCATGCATTTCTTGCCTTGAGATCACTTCTTAAACATTCACTTTCTCTTCTTAAAAAAATGTTCTGAAAGCCTAGCTTCCAATTGCATCACCATTACATAATAACTTTTAACCTCAATCCCTCTCTCTCTCTCTCTCATCACCATTGTTGCAAGATGGGAAAACCTCCTTGTTGTGATAAGTCCAATGTTAAAAGAGGCCTTTGGACTGCAGAAGAAGATGCCAAAATCCTTGCTTATGTTTCCAGCCATGGAGTTGGCAATTGGACTCTGGTTCCCAAGAAAGCAGGTCAGTCTCTTTTCCTTCTTTCTTTCTTTCTTTTTCTTTTTCTTTTGTAGTTTAACAATGAAAGGCATTTTAATATACAAACCATTTTGGCTTTTGTTTTTTCAACAGGGTTGAATAGATGTGGTAAGAGTTGCAGGCTGAGATGGACTAATTACCTTAGGCCTGATCTTAGGCATGACAGCTTCACTCCTCAAGAAGAAGACCTCATTATCAAACTCCATCAAGCCATTGGAAGCAGGTCCTTACTCCCTTCCCTTTGCTCGTCGTTCTCGTCCCTTCTTTTCCTTTACTACTCTCTTGTTTCATTCTAACTCGAAGTCCTTTAAGGATGTTTGACTTATGAGTTGGATTTGTATAACATTGGCTTATGAAGACAAGTTTACGATGTTTAGTAGGAACTTTTTGCGGATTTTCCTAGCTTAGCATTTAGCTTTACTAATTACATACTATAAAAACCTACATTACCTTAACCGACCTCTCAAACTATAAACTCGTTTTCACATATCACAAATCCACTATTAGGACAATGAATCACTTTATATCTCTGCAACGATATGATACTATTCTCTTTAGCTTAAACCCATGTGATTTATACATTTAAACTCTACCCGAAAGGTCTCGTACTATCAACCGTGTGACCTTCGGGAATGTCCCAAGGGTGACTTCTTCAGTTGGGTCATTGTCTTGTGGGGAAGAGACTTTTCCTTTTTTATCTTCTCCCCTTCTATCAAGAAAGAGAGAGAGTTAATGGTGTAGTTGAAAAACTTGTTATCTTTGATGTTGATTCAAAACAAGAAAAAGTAAATGTTTCGTACTAATCAAGATGTTGTCCTTACTTATATATCGAGGATCTATCCCAACTCTAAATAACACGTGACTCTCGAGTCTACATCCGCATTCTTGACGCCTATATTCAAACATAGATTACAAAAATCCGAGCTTCTCTATACAATAAAAAAATGAGCTACACAAAACTTCCCAGCTCCAACCTATACAAAGGAACATCCTCTTTATCTTCAAGACAAAAATGGCAATCCAATCTAGCTCTATACGAAAGAAACATACCATGTCATTGAGTAGTTGAAGATGAATAACTCTCTGTTTCTCTCTCCATTGATGTAGTGCAGGTGGTCTCTGATAGCAAAGCAACTCCCAGGAAGAACAGACAATGATGTGAAGAATTACTGGAACACAAAGCTAAGGAAAAAGCTTTCAAAAATGGGAATTGACCCAATAACTCACAAGCCCTTCTCTCAAATCCTCTTTGACTATGGATCCATAAGCAGCCTCTCAACCACACCAAAACCCCTAACAGGCCCTTTCAGCAAGACCTTAACCCCAACAACAATGGCCAAAAGCCAGCAGCCATTTGCTTCAGGGGCCCTTTTGGGGCAGCAGTTTCAGAGCCCAAAAAAGCCACACTTTTCCAATGAACAACCAGCCTCCTCTTCTTCTTCTTCTTCCATCAATGGCGGTGAGGTTTTGTTCCATTTTGCTGGCTCTTCGTCTTCTTGTTTGGAGCAGAGCAATGGGTCTTCTTCTGATTCGTCTTTCAATTCCTTTGTGGACGCTTTGTTGGAGCAGGATTTTGAGATTAGGGCTTCCTTTCCGGAGATTTTGGAGGGCTGTCTTGATTATTGAGGAATTTGGGTTTTTTTTTATGTTTTTGTCATGAGTTTTCTATTTTTTCTTTCTTTTGAATTTTCTTTTCACAACATCGGGTGAGAATTTGAACTTCTACTCTCATGGGAAGGAATAAACGTCTTAAATGTCTTAAATGTTAATCTATGTTCAGGTTGATTATGAGTTTTGAATAATTTGTAGCTACAAATTTGAAAAAAAAATATTAAGTATTTAGTGTTGTTTGAAGTTGAGAGCGATAGACTGTACTTTGGTTAAAGAATACTTTTAGTCCTGAACATTCGATTTTATAATAATTTAATCCTTTAAATTTATTGTATAAGAGTTTAGGGGCCGTTTGATAACCATTTTGTTTTCTATTTTCTGTTTTCTGTTTCTTTTTTGTTTTTTAAAAACGTTTTTGAAATTATAAGCCAATTTCAAAAACCAAAAAAAATAGTTTTTAAAAACAGATTTTTGTTTTTAAAAAACTCATTTTTCTTCTAATATTTATCTTTTTTCCTCTTTTACCTATCTCTCTCCAACAAATTCTTTTTTTTTTCTCTTTCTCTAAAACATTTTTCTCTCTCAAAACTTTTTTTCCTCTATAACTTATCTATTTCTACAAACTTATCCATAACTTTTCTCTTCTTAATAAACATATTCTAACTTTTCTTTTGAAAAAAAAAATTGCCAAATTTTTTTTCTTGTTACAACTTTTCTTTATTTTTCTAATTTATCGTTATTTCTTTAACATATCTTTTACTTTTAACCTTACTATCTCTCTAAAATTTCTCTTTTTATTTAATTTTTCTATCTAAAATTTATGTCTTCCACTCGAACTTTTTTTCTTTTTTCTCTAACTAATATCTTTTATGGAGTCTAACTAACATTTTCTCTCTAAACATTTTCTTTCACGTCTCTAAATTTTCTATGTTTAACTTTTCTCTCGAAAATATATATATTTGTGTCTCTAAATTTTTGTTTCAATGTCTACACATTTTCCTCTCTCTAAAACATATTTTCATCCTTCTAATTTTTTTTTTAAGAAAAAAAAAAAACAGTTATCAAACAAGTTTGGTTTTCTTTTTTTTTTAAAAAAATAGAAAACAAAAAACAGTTATCAAACATATATGGTTTTTGTTTTTTAAAAAGCAGAAAACCAAAAACAAAAACCAAAAACCAAAAACTGAAATGGTTATCGAACGGGGCCTAGACTTTCAATTTCAATTTAGTTTATGGTGAAAAATATTATTAAGATCTAATGAGATTTCTTACCATTGTAGACTGATAAATTGTGTATTCATGAACTACAAAGTCTAAGTTGCTATATAATAAAAATTGACGCTTAATTTTGATTGGGTTTTTCATGTTAGGAGTTAGATTGTTACAAATTCTTATTACATTTTATGGACTAAATTGTTACAAATTAAAAACTACAAGGATTAAATTGTTACTTTTTTTTTTTTTGAGAGATTAAATTGTTACTTTTATAAAAGTTTAGAGACCAAAAGTATTATTTAATTATGGTACTTTTTACTTCTATTTCTTTTGATAAAAATTCTTCTTATATTACTTTCAAAAAAAAAAAAAAAAACAAAAAAACAAATCCTTCTTACATTCAAGCATAGCTCGTAAAATAATATGCCTTTGAGGTTGTAGGTCCAATTCTCTATTTCACAATTATTGAACCAAAAGTAAGATCGAGAGTGATTTTAGCATGACTGAAATCACTTTATCGTTGACAAAATTACTTTCGTTTTAAAACAGACCATACTTGACTATAGCAATGTGTTGAAACCTCCCCATAATTTTTTTTTTTTTTTAGACAAACCTCCCCATAATTAAGATGTTGACGATAATTTTTTTTTTCTCATTTTCTCATTTTCTCTGTTTTAGTTGTCAAGATTTTAATGTGGTAGGTAGGAAGGCATGCACAAAGATCTTGTTAAGTCAAGTATTATCTATAATATATTAAAAAGTGAGGATGTTGGAAAAACATTTTTGGACACCTTTGTCCTTCCTTCGATTTACTAAATTACAAGATATGCCATTAACAATTAATTATAAATAGTATATTAATTAATAAATAATTATCAATAATAAATTTATAGTATCTTAAAGTTGGAATGCTAAAAGTTTTTCCTACCACTTAAATGACTTTAATTTAGAATTCAAAAGGTTGGAATGCTAAAGGTTTTTCCTACCATTTAAATGAGTTTTAGAATTGAAAAGGTTTTATAACCCTCACATTCTACTACTATAAAAATGGGTTTTCTTCACCATTTTTTCATCACACACCTACAACTTTGTTCTTTCTTTCTTTATTTTTGTTCTCTCATTGTCTTAACTGTCAATAGCTCTCCAAGTTTCAGAACATCTCAAGATATGTTGGTGTTACATCCAAGATGCAAATGATGAGTGTGTCTTTATCTATATATCATACCCTCGAAGTTGCAACATTACAACTCAAGTTTGAGTAGTGTATTTGTCTATCCATTGTGATCAAGTCAGCAAATCTATTCGAAGAAATGAATGTATAGCTAAGATCTTGATTTTTTTATTGTTTATTTTGTTATTTCTCTCTTATATTCCATGTACTTTTTTTTTTTTTTTTTTGTATTTGAAATGTTTGTTGAAAAAATAAGAACTTAATTGATTCAATTACAAAGTATGTTTCTTTTGTTGAGAAAATAGTCATGTACCTAATGTCACGCAAATTTTCTAATTAATTATAAACAATACATTAATTAATTATCAATAATAAATTAAGAATTATTTATCCACAATAATTTATATGGAATATGAAGGATTGGAATACAAAAAGTGTCCATTCTCAAAAAAATTAAATATTTTTTCTTTGATTATAATTATAATATGAAATCAAATTAGTAAATTAATTTTATCTTTATTAAGATTGAAAAAAAAAAAAAAAAAACAGTACATAACAAAAAGTTAGCATTGGAGTATTTAGAATTTTTAATAAAAAAAAAACAAGGTAATTAAAATAGTCCAAATTAGGTAAAACAACTTTTTCAAAATTAAAAAAAAAATCCTATATATTTTTTAATTCATATATTAAAAAAAATAAAATGTAACCTAAAGTTGATTAAGATTGTTGTATATGAGGTAAAGCAATTTAAATGCACCCATAGAAATTAAATGCACATATGGAATGTGAAAAGGTAGAAGGTAAAATTTTCCTCTATAATTAAATATAATTAGATAAAAATATTAATTTTAGAATTTAACTTATCTACATGGAGGAAATTTTTTTTAGATAAATTAAATTCTAAAATTAATATTTTTATCTAATTATATTTAATTATAGAATATAAAATTTTTGGAAGATCAAAAGTTTTATAATTATTTCATTTATTTCAACTCTAAAGTTGTCTCTCCTACTCATTTTCACAACATCTTGAAAGTTCAAATTTAAGAAAATTAATAATACAATTTTTTTTTAAAAACAAATTAAGAATACAATTACGAAACATTAAAAAAATATATATTGGTAATCCTTAATAATAATTCTAAAAAATAATAATAATTAAGAATATGATTAATATTTTGATGGAGTGAATATTAAAATATTGACGAATAAGAAATATATAAGTTAATTTTGATATCATTTATCATTGTAAAAGAAAAATCACAACTATATAAAAACCACCATTAACTTGATTTTATTGTTAATAATAATTTATTTTAATCTTTATTATTTTTACAATTATACTAACATTCAATAATAAAATAAATTTATCTATTTGTAAAATAGAATGAACTTATGACAACTTTTTAAAAATTTAAAATTAAAACACATGCTAATTTTGTTATATATATTTTTTTACTCCATATAATTATTTTTTTTTTATATAAAATGAAGCATGTTAAAAAAAACATTTTTGGATTAATTTGTTCCTACCTTTATTTCTAACTTTACAACCATGCCATCAACCTAAACCCTAAACCTTAAATATTAATTAATGAAAATATGTGAATTTTTATGATTGCAATTTTTCTTTAACAATTGAATTTAGTACATTGTCAAAAAAAAAAAAAAAAATTGATTTTAGCACAAATATTTTTTTTCTTTACAATATTAACTTTGCCTTTTTAGTGCAATACTTAAACTATAAACTATCCTTAAAGTAAAATTTTAAAATTAAAAAAATTTTTGACTCCCTTGAGTTGGAGGAGTACTAGAGTCCACAAATTTGTGGATTGAAATACTATTATTTAACTTTAATTTTTTTTCACAATCTTCGCTAAAAAATGGTCCCATAAATTGTTTTTCCTTGGAAAAAAAAAAGAAAGAACAGTAACCACAAAAACATTAAAGTCATTCTAAATTTTCCAGTCTCATTCTCACCACCTCCCTAAAATCTCTCCCACTCGATTAAATATAAATCGTTAATTATTTAAATAATGATAAGTAAATCATTATCAACCATAATAAATAAATAATGGCTAAAAAAACTCATAATAAATATAGGAATTTAAAAAGTTAGAATATGAAAGGGTGGTATTACTTATTCCTCAAATAATAAATAAAAAGGTGGTATTATTTGTAGTTCTTAGTAAGAGATATATCTATTTTTCCTTTACTATCGTTATTATTTGAATTATTTTATTATTAATTTTTAGATTTCTATATTTTGTAATTCAAATGCTAATTAAAATTTTATATTTTATTTTTAAATTTTCTCAATTCAACTTTTATTATTATTTTTATTTATTTTTTGGGTTAGATCATATGCACTTTTTTTTTAATCTACAAGGATTATACACATTTAATTTTTGGCAAAACATCAACATTTTATTTCAAACCAAAAATACATCAATTAATATATATTTGAATAAAATATAAATTACATCATATTAATTAATGATTAACGTGATCCATATTTTATATTTATATGTAAGTTATTCAAATGATGGTAAAAATTTTGTCTACCACAAAATAAATTAATCATTTGTAATACATAAATTTGAAAACTATTAGTGAACAAAAATGAGAGACTAGATTAAAATTTTGTAAATATTAAGATAAAATTTAATAAATAAAAAAGCATAAACGTGCATCGCACGTAGTGAAAAACTAGTTTTTTTAAAATATGGATGTTTGCCAATAATTTATGAGAGGTTTAGGAAAAATCTATGATTCCCAATCAATGTTAGTTTTTGAAATAGCTATTGCTGTAAATATCAAAATTGTCCTCTCTATGTGCTGTTTTGTTTTTTTTTTTACTTTTTTTTGTTTTTAAATTTCTGATTTTTTCCGTAAATTTTTTAAATTAGAAAATAAAAGGTGAGAATTAAAAAAAAAGAAATTATAAAATAAAACAAAAAAGTAAAAAGAAAGAAATTGGAAAATAAAAAAAAAATTTAAGAACAGAAATTAAAAAATAAAAAAAGAAAAAAAATGAAATTTGAAAATAAAAAGGAAAAGATTTAAAAAAAAAAAAACAGAAATTCCAAAAGACAACCATCAAAAAATGAAGACAAAAGGTAGAAAAGAAAACAGAAATTAAATAAAAAAAAGTTTACGAAAAAACAATTTAAAAAAATTGAACCCGCCTCAATCACACAATCAATCTGAGCTCATTCTTTTAACTTTTTTTTTTCTTTTTTATTTAAAGGGTAAATAAAAAAAAAAATTACATTTGCATTGAGATGTTATCCCTACCTACATTAATTCTCCAACCAACTTCATAAAGTTTCAATTTATTTGAACAATACTCATTTCAAAAACAAACTTATCAATCAAACCAACCCATACCATTTAGATTGGACATTAATCGAGTTTTTCGAACACCCATATGACTCGATTGCGACTTAACTATCATTTTTTCACCATTCTAAAAAAAAAAAAAATTTAAAACTATTTTTGGATACAATGTGAAAATTCTTTGGTGGTTGGTTGATTAGTCATAGTCCATTAGTTGTTTAGATGGGTGATGAGGAGGCCAATTCAATGTAGAGGACACATTGAACTTGGATCCACATTTCCTATTCAATCCAATTAATTTTCTGATTGCAATGCCCGGAAAATCAGTCCAAGAATATTTAATGAGAAAATCAATGGAAAATTCCTTCTTGGTCCCATTAATTACTCTAATTGAGATATTCCTTTTTTATTATTATTAGTTTCATTCTAAGCCCAATTTTTCCTTGTTGCCTTTTATATTATAACCACCACTCCTAGCTTTCCTTATACTATGTAAGATTTTTTTAAACCATTCTTTCTTTTGTTGCTTTCTATTATTTATTGTGATTCTATTATTATTATTATGTTGTGAAATTGAGGAGCACAACCGGAACACGGAAATGGAGAAAATATAATATAATAATAATAATTATAATATAAATAAAAGAAATAAAAAGCATGAAATGAGAAAATATATGGAAGTGGAGAAAATATGGAAGTTGAGATTTTCACCAATTGCTCTATGATTTTAACCCCACAAAATGCCACTATTTATAGGCAATTTGGCGAGTAGGATGTGGCTTGAAATGGACACCAAGCATCTATGGTTACTAGACACATGGACAACATGAAAATGGTCATATGGTTTTTAGGACACTAAGCACTATTGGGCATCTATATTGTTTATAATATTTATAATACTCTCCCTTAGATGTCCATATATTAAATATGCCTCGTTAAAAACCTTACTAGGAAAAAAAATCAATGGAAAAAATGTTGGGTTTTATGCCCTAAAACTCGTAGATAGTAAATGTAACAATTGACCGAAGATTAATAAAATG
Source organism: Luffa aegyptiaca (assembly GCA_017139565.1). Classification (NCBI taxonomy): domain Eukaryota; kingdom Viridiplantae; phylum Streptophyta; class Magnoliopsida; order Cucurbitales; family Cucurbitaceae; genus Luffa; species Luffa aegyptiaca. The sequence continues at coordinate 41,111,249 of CM029403.1, forward strand.
ATATTGATGTATTATTCAATAAAGTATTATTGTTTGTATTATCTTTGTCTTGCCTAAATAACCCTAATCCAATAAACTAACATCCTAGGCTGTTGAATGAGTCTTGCATTGTATGTGGGGACATACAGAGATCACTGTTCAAGATACAACCTAAAGAGTCTATAGTATAGGGATAAGGCTGGGTACCTTATCCTGGTGACACTATGGATACGACCAGCTTTGTATTTGATACAAACACAATGATCCAACGCGTTTGTGTAGGGGATATGCGAGTGAGGGTATCCTATGCAATGAGTTTGCATAAGACCGAACCGTGAAATAGTAATCGCTAGCTTTAACACCGTTGACTAGTTAGGTTTCTATTTCACTGGGATGACCTAGGCAACTTGGTCTCAATCCTGAGTGAGTTATGGACTTTTGTTCACGAGGTCTCAATCCTGAGTGAGTGGGATGACCTAGGCAACTAACATCCTAGTATCCTCGTGAACAGAAGTCCATAACTCACTCAGGATTGTCCTTTGTTTTTTGTGGGTGAGAGTGGTCTGCCGACTCAATAAGCCTACCATTTTGGGGACAAGACCGAGTGGGGAGTTGGGAACATAATCACACAAGATGGAATTCACTCCTTCCCGACTTTAGGGTAAGTAGATGAGTGTTCCCTTAAGTGGTGTCTTCGAGTTTTGAACAAAGGGCCATACCCTAGCCCAAGAGGGGTTTCTGTTTGATGGTTGGACCTCAAACAGATTGTTCATTAGAGGAACACTGGTACTTAAGGATGTAGAGGTAACCCAAGAGTAAAACAGTACTTTGACCTTACTAGCGTTACGAACACTCGTGAATGACTAACTTGCTGTTATTGGTTAATATCCGTGGACATAGAAATATATCTACAGTGAGAAGAGTTCAACTGTGGGTCGATAGTGGAGTGTACCCACAGTTAACGAATATTGATTAACTTGGTTAATGAGTTTAGCCAATTAATCTCATATCGTTGAAACTTCTGATCTGTAGGTCCATTAGGTCCCACCAATAGCTCATAAAAGGTATTGAGGTAATTAAAGTAATTTGAAATGTTCAAATTTACAGGGAAATAATATAATGTATAGTGATACATTATAATATAAAGTTTATATTTTTATTAAACTTTATAATATAAATTTATTTCGAATATTGATTCAAAATTAATTTATGGGAGAGTGAAATATTTGAAGGAGTTCAAATATTAAATTTAATATGACTTGGATTCATATTAAAAACCATAGGTTAAAATTAATGTACATTAGATGCACATTAAAATTATATATAGAATATGAGAGAAAGATAATTGAATATGATTCAATTATAGGAAAAAATTAAATATATGGAATTTAATTTAATGATTAATTAATTGTTTAATTTAATTTAATTTGATTTAATTAAATGAGTTGAATTAAAACTATAGGTTAGATGGGAGACGTTCATTAAATATGACTTTCAAATAATTGATTAAAGGGAAAAATACACTTTTGGTCCCTGAGGTTTGGGTTAGGTTTCATTTTAGTCCCTAAGTTTTCAAACTCGACAATTTAGTACCTAAGGTTTGAATTTTGTTTCATTTTTGTCCCTCTATCCATTTTTCTATTAGATTTTAACGAAATCCTAATGTGACATCTATTTTTTATTTTAAAAAATATATTTTTTTAATTTTTAAAATAAAAAATAATATTAAATTAATAAAAAAAATTATTTTTTTCTTTTTCTTTTTCTTCTTCCATCTTCTTCCTTGATCTTCTTCTTCTCCATCATTAACCCTAATCTCTCAGCTCGCAAATACAGCCACGATCACCGTCGACCACCGCTCGCCGCCAACCGGCGGCTACTTCGTCTTCGAATTCGTCTTCTTCGTTCGTGTGGATGCCGTCTGGGCTATTCGCTGCTATCTTCTTCGTTCGCGTGGATCTGCATTTCATTGTACTACCATGTGGGGATCTGTTCGCTGCCATCTTCTTTGTTTGCGTGGGTGTCGTCTTCTTTGTTTACGTGGGTTTTTCGTGTGGGTGTCGTCTTCTTCGTTCGCATGGGTTTGTCACCTTTCCATTTGAAACTAACGGAAAAATGGATGAAGGGACTAAAATGAAACAAAATTCAAACCTCAGAGACTAAACTGTTGAGTTTGAAAAATCAGGGACCAAAATGAAACCTAATCCAAACCTTAGAGACCAAAAGTGTATTTTTTCCTTGATTAAATATTGATTTAATTAATTCATTAATTAGTTATTTTTAATTAATTAAATAAAATAAATTTAATTTAATTTATTTAAATTTTATGATAATCGATATCAGTTATCAGGAGTGGAAGTTGTCCACGATCAATCTTCTCTCTCCATAACCAACACCTCACGCCTAGGAAGGTTATCTAGCTTTTCTCATTTTGGCTTGAAAGGGGCAATCACTGAATAGACTTCTCTCTCGTTGTTCTCTGAAAATTCTCTATAGAGAAAAACTCACCCTGCCAAAATTCCCTACCAAAGAAAAAGGATCCCATCATCCTTCTCAACCCATCCCTTGGAGAATATACTAGTGGCTCTTTCGTGGTGGTGTCTTGTTGCTGAATTTGCTGAGAAGAAATTCAAGAATTTTTGGTGAAACCGGTCAAGTCGTCAACGTAGGTTTGTTCTTGAAAATCTTTCTCCTTTGTATGTAAATTAGATTAGATCTTAATTTACATAATCTGTTCAAGCATGCTTAGCCTTAGATTTACAATTTATACTTTTTATGCTTACTGTAAATTTTATCCAACGTATTGTCATTTTATTTCGTGATTAAAAACTGAGTTAATGGTCTGGTAAATTTCCGTTGCGCAAGGCTTTTCATCCCAACAAAAAAATCCTAGTGAAGGAAAATAATACATATTTCATATAATTTAATAATCCTAGAATAATAAAATATATTTTCTCTCCCTCATAGAAACATCATTTGAGATCTCTGAGTCGTCGCATTCCAATGTTGTGTACCAATTTCTCAAAGGTTGCAGTAGGTAATGACTTTGTAAGTAAGTCTGCCAGGTTATCCTTCGAACAAATTTGTTGTGCCGTGACGTCACCATTTTCTTCAAGATCATGAGTGTAGAAAGGCTTGGGTGAAATATGCTTCGTTCTATCTCCTTTAATACATCCTCCTTTGATTTGCTATGCAAGCTGTGTTATCTTAATATTGTTGGAAGAATTTTCCTTGAAGACAAACCACACATTCCATGAATGTGCTGAGTTATTGATCTTAGCCATACACATTCTCGACTTGCCTCATGAATTGCAAGAATCTCAACATGATTTGAGGAAGTAGCCGTTATGGTCTGTTTCACTGATCTCCATGATATAGCAGATCCTCCACATGTGAATAGATAACCTGTTTGAGATCTAGCTTTGTGTGGATCAGATAAACATCCTGAATATGCATAACCAACTAGATCAAAATTTTATTTATTTGAATAAAATAAACCCATATCAATCGTTCCTTAGAGATAATGAAGTATATGCTTAGTTTCATTCCAATGTCTTATCTTTGGAGAAGAACTATATCTAGCTAATAAATTTACTGAAAATGCAATATCTGGTCTTGTATTATTAGGAAAAATCATAAGTGCACCAATTGCACTAAGATATGATACTTCAGGACCAAGTAGTTCTTCATTATCATCTCGAGGGTGTGTTAGCATGCATAAAAGCTAACATTTTATCCCTAGATTTAAGTGTTTTTGTTTGGTTTTATCGTGGATTTAATGTCTAATTATGTTAATTTCAGCAATTATGTCCTGAAGGAGCTTTGTGTTGAATTTTGGAGAAAAAGATGGAATTATGGCCCAAATAATGAAGATATGGGTCAAAGAAGCAAAGCAAGGACAATAAAGTGAAGACCAAAGGACAAAAATTTGGAGAAAAAGGCCCAAGACCAGCCCACAAACCGAGAGATGGAAGTCCAAAAGGAGGGGCGACGTTGAGACACCACCCTCGGCGTCTTGACACTGAGGCGACTTGGAGAACACGAATGTGACGTCGCGGCGTCGAGACGCTGTGACGTTAGCGTCTCGACACTAGGCCGGCTGGAGCACTATAAATAGAGAATTTTGGCCTCGAGTTTCAGCATCAAGCAATCATTTGGAGTGTCTTTCAAAGGCTCCTAGAGCCTCTTAGAGGGAGGGATTGAGAGAATTGTTTTAGAGAGTTTTGTTAGCATTTTTGGGTTGATTCGGGCTTGTGACGGGGCTCTAATCGAGGCCTTCCTACGGCAGATCAAGGCATAAGCAAGGGTTCGACGTCGGGATAAGTTCTATACCCTTTATCTTATTCATATTACTGTTTACACATGTATATGCTGGAAGTTTTGTTTGTTCATATGACGATGTATAGCTAAATCCCGGCATTCGGGTCTTGAATGAGAATATATAATTGAAGGATATTTTGACTACTATTATTGTGTCCAACTACTGATTATTTGATTGAATGGTCGTAATGCTTTATGAATTCTGGCCAAATTTATAATGATTTGTTACTACGAAACTCGACGGAGAGAAACTAAGTTAGGACATAGCTCAATTGACTAGACTTAACTGCTCGTAGTGATAGCGAGAGTAGTTGGTTAGGCCTAGAGATCTAAAATGAATTAGGACTTAAGACTTAACCCAATTAATAGCGCTAAGGACACTTAGGTTATTAATCTGAGTTAACGATAATTAGGGGAAACCGACAGGAGAACCTTTGTTAATAAGTAGATTCTAGATCTATAATTGACAGACATAATAATTAGTCAAATATCTAGTAGATTATATATTGGATTTCAAGACCCAAACTCTCATCCTATCTGTGAACCCTTAGTGTGTTTTAGTCTCTGCTTGATCATTTATTGTTTTAATATTTCGTTTGTTTTGATCTGTCTTCTTTTTGCACTGGATTACCTAGATAATGTCCATTCTTAACAATTTTAGTGGTTAGAATCTTTCCTTGTCTAAGTCACGCTACTCCCTGTGGAATACGATATTCGGTTTATGATAGCGAGCAGAAATGTCGCTATTTTAGTCCCAATTTATTAGGTTTTTTTGTGCTTTAATTGTGTTTTTATTGAAAATATTTCATATATTTTGTTATTTGGTCTTTAGGACAAAGTTGTGGATTTTGTGGAAAAAGTGCCCAAAATGAAGCCATTCAAGCCCAATTTCCATGCTTGGGTCAAGGGGAGTCAAAAGAGGACATCCATGAAGAAAAAGCCCAAAAAGAATTGAAGTTGGCCCAAGCAAAGAAGCCCAATCCGCAGCTGGAAAGTCTGGAAAATGCCTAGCGTCGAGACGCTGTCCATTTCTTGGCCGGCAAGTCGATGACGTCACAGCGTCGCGACGCTGTGCCATGTAGCGTCGCGACGCTACCCCATTTCCGAGCCTATAAAAGGCGCCCCTTGGTGCCTCATTTTACCATCAATCATCATTTCCTCATTCCTTTCTTTCTTTCTTTGGCTCCTTTGGAGCCTCTCTCAAGGCTTTCTAGCCTTTTGAGAGCTTTCTTAGTGGGAAAATTTTGGGGAATTTTGGGGAGCATCCTAGGAGGCTTAAGGAGTTTTCGGAGGGACTCCAAGCGTAGCAAAGGGGTCTTCTACGGTCAATTCCTTCCCTTTTATTATGCTCTTTATTATGCTTTCCGTTGTAATTATTGTGAATATTTTAGCTATGAATAGCTAAACCCCCATTTGGGGTCTTGAAATGAAATTATAGTTCAAATGTTGTTATAATTGCCTATCTCTAGCCCTTTGTCCTGATTACTTATATGGATGTGCTTAATGCTTTATGCAATCTGGCCAATTGTGTACTGATCTGATTCTTAATGGAAACTCGACGGAGAGAAGTTAGGATAGATCGTAATCCATGCAACTAGTTTAATTGCCCGTCGTGACAACGTGATTAGTTGATTAAACTTAGATTCCTAAAATGAATCAGAGCGTAATAATTAATGATTTTTAATGGCGCTAAGGACACTTAGGTTGTTAAAATGAATTAATTACAATTAGGGGAGATCGACAGGAGAACCTATGTTATTAACGGAGATTCTAAGAGTATGATTAGTTGGGCGACGAGATAGGACAATTGTAGCAATTGTTTAGCTAATAATTGATTTTCAAGACCCCTCTTCCCATTAGAAAACTCTTTCTCCGCATTTTATTTTTATCGATTGATCAAATTTTCTCTCTAATTGTTTTGATTTTTAATTTTCTTGATTGCATGATCTGGTCCCTAAATATTGTTTATCCCAAGTATTTTTAGTGCTCTAGGAATCTTTGCTTGCTTAAATTTCGCTTCGCCTCCCTGTGGATTCGATACTCGGAATTCTTCCGTTTTATATTACTTGCGATACCGTGCGCTTGCGGTAGCGACCAACAAGTTTTTGGCGCCGTTGTCGGGGAGGCTTGATTTTTAAGCAAACCAATTTTTCTTGACATAAAAAAGAAAGGGATAAATAGTAATTTAGGTGTAAATATTTTTCTTTTATTATTTTGTGAATATCGTTTTATTTTTATTTTTGTTATTTTTTGGTTCTTTTGATTGATTGGGAGTATTGTATGCGAAGCAACAAGGTGGTTAATTTGTTTCCGCTAGATCTCGAAATTGACAGGACTCTTAGAACCATTCGTAGAGAAAAAAGATTAGCAGAAGCAATGGCCCAACAAGAAGCTCCCAAGGCGATCAGAGACTTTTTACAGCCAGTTCTCCCGACCGAAAATTCAGGAATCGTTTACGCCCCGATACAAGCTACAAATTTTGAATTAAAGACGGGATTGATTCAGATGGCACGTGATAATTCTTTTAAGGGACATCCTTCTGAGGATCCACACTCACATCTGAGATCATTCTTGGAAATATGCGGGACAGTAAAGATGAATGGAGTTCCGGCAGACGCTATAAGATTGAGGTTATTTCCATATTCTCTGCAAGACAAAGCTAAGGATTGGCTCGAATCAGTCGAGACGAGCAGTATTAGTACATGGGATGAGCTTGCCCAAGCTTTTCTAACTAAATTTTTCCCGCCTGCCAAAACTACGAAGCTCCGGACTGAGATCGGAACGTTTAGGCAGCTAGACGAGAAACAGTTGTACGAGGCATGGGAAAGATATAAGGAGATGCTCAGGCGATGCCCACAACATGGATATCCGGATTGGCTCCAAGTGCAGTTATTTTACAATGGTCTGAATTCCTCCACCAAGACAGTTTTAGACACATCAGCAGGTGGAAGTTTTTTTTCCAAGACAGTGACAGAAGCCAAAGATCTGTTAGAGAAAATGGTAGCAACCAGTTATCAGTGGCCGACCGAGAGGGGAGTAATTTCTAAGAAGGCTGGAATGTATGAATTAGATGAGTCGAGTTCATTGAAGGCACAGATGGCATCTCTGACCAATGCCCTGAACAAGCTGACTTCATCTGAGGTGGTCAAATCCATTTCCACCTTAGTTGAGGGGTATTCGAAGAAGGAAGGTCAAGATGTGGAAGAAGTTCAATACATGGGGAACAAACCATTTACTCAAATACCGAACTTCTACCACCCTAATCTGCGCAATCACGAGAACTTCTCGTACTCAAACACAAAGAATGTTTTGCAGCCACCGCCAGGTTTTGCATCATCCAGTACGTCTGAAAAGAAGAATAACCTTGAGGAGATGGTGGCTATGTTTATCAAAGAACAAAAAGTGCTGAATGTCAATCTCCAGACGACAGTCAATAACCACGACACTACTTTGAAAAATATGGAAGTTCAAATAGGTCAGATAGCTTCTGTAGTGAATGCCCTTCAGAAGGGGAAGTTCCCAAGCGACACTGAACCTAACCCAAGAGAGCAGTGCAAGATGGTGACACTAAGAAGTGGTAGGAAGCTGGAGATCAGTTCAGAAAAGAAGAAGGAAGAAGAAAAGAGCAAGGATGAAGATGAAAGGGCTGAGGCACAAAAAGCCTCCTCTGAAAGGTCCCAACATCCTCCTAACTCTGTTAATTTGAATTGTGGTTTTTCTAATTCTTTTGCAGGAAAAGAAAAAGAAGAAAGGCAAGAGGAGAATCTGTACGAGGAAGAAGTGGTTCCATGCAACCACCATGACAAAGGCTCGCACATTAGCCCGCCCAGGCGGAGGGGCGAATGTCCAACCTTTGATTACAGAGAGTTACCTTTCCTCAGCGCTTCAAAAATGTTAAATTAGATGAGCAGTTTCAGAAATTCCTTGAAATGTTTAAAAAATTGTCTGTGAATATTCCCTTGGTAGATGCTTTGTATAACAAGCCTAATTATGGGAAATTCATGAAAGAAATGCTTTCTAGGAAGAAAAGTTTGAAAAAAGAAATTTTTAAATTGTCTGAAAGTAGTAGTACCATAGTTTCTGGAAAGATGCCTTCTAAACAGAAAGATCCAGGGAGTTTTACCATTCCCTGCACCATAGGAGAAGTATCTTTCAATAGGGCCTTGTGTGATCTTGGTGCTAGTATAAATTTAATGCCCTATTCTGTTTACATGAAGATTGGTTTAACAGGAATGAAGGACACCGACGTCACTCTCCAGCTTGCTGATAGATCAATTACCCACCCGATGGGTGTTGTGGAGGACGTGTTGGTGAAGGTCAATAAATTTATCTTCCCTGTAGACTTTGTGGTGCTCGACATGCAGGAGGACAGAGAGGTACCCATTATTCTAGGCAGACCTTTCTTAGCAACTGGTAAGGCCGAAATTAGTGTGCATACAGGTAAGCTTACCTTGAACATTGATGATGAAAAAGTTGTGTTTAGTATTTTTGGCCAAGATGAGTCTGTATGTAGTCTGCATACTTGTTTTTCTATTGGTCCTGAATACTTGACTGACGATGATGAGGAGGTAGAATATAATCTTGGCCTAGGCTTAGGAGAAGTGCTTATGGATGATGGGGATTTCGATCATAATGCTTTATTAGATGACCCTCTGTTTGAGAATGAGTTGAATGATTTAGATTTGCCTGACTTTGAAAATGAATTGGAATTGCCTGCTTATGAGAATGAAATATCTGCAGTTGATGATTTACCTTCTTTTGAAAATGAGTTAGATTTGCCTGAGATTGATAATTTTGATGATGATATTGAATTGCCTGACATTGAGAATGAGCATGTTTTGCATAAAAAGGATTGCTTGATAGATAATTTTGAGTTTGATCATGATAATGCTGAATCTATTAAGTCTGATCTTGATATTCCTGAGTGCATGAAACCTGACAATGTTAATAACTTTGATTCGTGCCCTAATGATGTATATAGCATAGAATTTGACCCAGAGGAACTCGAATCTGTGCATAGTATAGAATTTGACCTTGAAGAGCTTGAATTCTTTAATTCTGATAGTGAGTCATATGATAGCCTAGTCGAATCATTTTTTAATTCTGAGTCTGAGGAATCTTCTGAGCATATAGATATTGAATCTGATGAATGGACTGGCATGATTGATAGGCCATCTTTAGATCCCAGACCAGTAGATATCATAACGCATGATGACTCTATTAACAATTGTTTTGAGAATAGAGATCTAGAAAAGAGATTTGATGCTGTTGCATATTTTCTGAAATGTTATTATGATAATCTCTTTAGCGAAGATGGGCCAGGGGAAAGTTTTTTTCCTCCCCTGTTTGCAGTGTGCAATTCGATGCGCGATTTCTTGCAGGGTCCGGAGGATGATGAAAACTTTTATTTCGAGCCTCCGTAAGCGTGCCGTGCCTCGTCTAGCTAAAGACGTTAAAGAAAGTGCTGCTTGGGAGGAAACCCAAGGATTTAAGTTTTAGTAGTTGTTTTTGCGGTAAATAATTTTCTTTGCTTCGTGGTCCAATTTTGTTTTGCAGGATCACCTTAGCAAATCCCAAAGCTCCAAAAATCCCATTTTTTTGAATCCAACGGAAGATGATGAAGCGCTCCTAGCTCAGGGAAGTCTCAGTATCCCTCTATTTGCTTTATTGTTTTTAAAACATTGGGGACAATGTTTAGTTTAAGTTTGGGGGGGAGGCTTTCGCTGTGTTGAGCATATTTGAATTCTGTTGGATGCATGAATAGATAGCCATGATAGCCAAGGATGTGATTTTAGAAGTTTTGGGAGAAAATGGTTTATATGTTGTGGAATCTGGGAGCACGACAGAAATTGTGAAATTTTAAAATTTTTTGATACTTAGTTTTGATGTCTAAAGCATGCAATAGTCTTATCTAATGACTTCTTTGAAAATCTAGATTCTTATTATGATTTTTAAAGTTTGTTGTCACCCCGATAGGCTTAGTTTCTAATACTAGGAAGTTCATGCTTGATTGTTCTAAAGAGCTAGGTAGAAAAAATTGCTATGCCTGCTGAGAGAAAAGCAAAAGCAACAAAAGAAAATGAGAGAAAAGAAAAATCTGTTGAAAAAAGATTTTTTTTGCTTGCACAAAAGAAAAAGCCTAGGGGTAAAAAGAGCTACCTGCGGTGTGATCAGTTAGGCCAACCAGAGAATAAAATTCGGGTTAAGGGTCCCTGCACCGTAGTGTGAAAGCTAGTACCATTAAATATCAAAATGCAAGTTTGGGGGAGTAGCAAAAGAAAAAGAAAAAGAAAGTGAAAAATCAATTGAGAGTTTTGCTCCCCCATGAACAAGAAAAAAATATCAGGCACCCTAGTTTCTTTTTTTTGCATGATAGAAGAACTCCAACCTATTAGGGGCTCTTAGCCAGGGTAGGGGGAAAACAAATGGAGAAAGCCATAAGACTAATCTAGGTTAGTAAAAGAATCAATAGATAAGTCTTGAGCATGCTATTCATTAATCTTAAGTTCAAACTAGTTTAAGATTTCTTCATGAGTATGCGGTGCTTGCTTATTCCACTTGCATGTTTTCCATTCTATTTTAAGAATTCCAAAATCATTGAGGCTTGAGCGATTCTATTTCATGCATCTTTAGAATTTATTTTGCTCGGGACTAGCAAAAGCTTAGTTTGGGGGTGTGATAGCGAGCATAAATGTCGCTATTTTAGTCCCAATTTATTAGGCTTTTTTGTGCTTTAATTGTGTTTTTATTGAAAATATTTCATATATTTTGTTATTTGGTCTTTAGAAGCAAAGTTGTGGATTTTGTGGAAAAAGTGCCCAAAATGAAGCCATTCAAGCCCAATTTCCATGCTTCGGTCAAGGGGATTCAAAAGAGGACATCCATGAAGAAAAAGCCCAAAAAGAATTGAAGTTGGCCCAAGCAAAGAAGCCCAATCCGCAGCTGGAAAGTCTGGAAAATGCCTAGCATCGAGACGCTGTAAGGACAGTGTCGCGACGCTGTCCATTTCTTGGCCGGCAAGTCGATGATGTCACAGCGTCACGACGCTGTGCCATGTAGCGTCGCGACGCTACCCCATTTCCGAGCCTATAAAAGGCGCCCCTTGGTGCCTCATTTTACCATCAATCATCATTTCCTCATTCCTTTCTTTCTTTCTTTGGCTCCTTTGGAGCCTCTCTCAAGGCTTTCTAGCCTTTTGAGAGCTTTCTTAGTGGGAAAATTTTGGGGAATTTTGGGGAGCATCCTAGGAGGCTCAAGGAATTTTCGGAGGGACTCCAAGCGTAGCAAAGGGGTCTTCTACGGTCAATTCCTTCCCTTTTATTATGCTCTTTATTATGCTTTCCGTTGTAATTATTGTGAATATTTTAGCTATGAATAGCTAAACTCCCATTTGGGGTCTTGAAATGAAATTATAGTTCAAATGTTGTTATAATTACCTATTTCTAGCCCTTTGTCCTGATTATTTGTATGGATGTGCTTAATGCTTTATGCAATCTGGCCAATTGTGTACTGATCTGATTCTTAATGGAAACTCGACGGAGAGAAGTTAGGATAGATCGTAATCCATGCAACTAGTTTAATTGCCCGTCGTGACAACGGGATTAGTTGATTAAACTTAGATTCCTAAAATGAATCAGAGCGTAATAATTAATGATTTTTAATGGCGCTAAGGACACTTAGGTTGTTAAAATGAATTAATTACAATTAGGGGAGATCGACAGGAGAACCTATGTTATTAACGGAGATTCTAGGAGTATGATTAGTTGGGCGACGAGATAGGACAATTGTAGCAATTGTTTAGCTAATAATTGATTTTCAAGACCCCTCTTCCCATTAGAAAACTCTTTCTCCGCATTTTATTTTTATCGATTGATCAAATTTTCTCTCTAATTGTTTTGATTTTTAATTTTCTTGATTGCATGATCTGGTCCCTAAATATTGTTTATCCCAAGTATTTTTAGTGCTCTAGGAATCTTTGCTTGCTTAAATTTCGCTTCGCCTCCCTGTGGATTCGATACTCGGAATTCTTCCGTTTTATATTACTGGCGATACCGTGCGCTTGCGGTAGCGACCAACAGGTTTACTTACCGTCTTTATTACTTGCGACCCGTGCGCTTGCGGATCGACCTCAGGGCGAAATATATCTTTCTTCACATCTATTGAACGAACTTTCGTTGGAATGTTTAATAGATGTGCTTTGTCCATATAGAATCTTTTTAAATTTTTTCTTATATAAGTTGATTGATGAACAAATATCCCATTTGCTAAATGCTCAATTTGCAAGCCAAGACAAAATTTTGTTTTCCCAAGATCTTTCATCTCAAATTCTTTATTGAGATATTCTATTGCCTTTGAAAGCTCTTCAGAAGTTCCAATTATATTTAAGTCGTCAACATATACAGTTATGATAGGAAATCCTGATTGTTTTGATATTCTTCTTCCAACAAATATCCACTCAAGCGATTGTACCATATTCGTCCTGATTGTTTCAATCCATATAATGATCTCTGCAACTTTATTGAACATAATTCTCTAGAATTTGATTTATATGTTTCAGGTACCTTAAATCCTTCTAGGATTCTCATATAAATATTATTATCAAGAGATCCATATAAGTGTGTTGTGACAACATCCATAAAATGCATGTCCAGACTTTCATACACAATCAGACCAATTAAAAGTCTAAGTGTAATTGCATCCACCACTAGAGAATACGTCTCCTCATAATCAATACCAGACCTTCGTGAAAAACCTTGTGCAACTAATCTTGCTTTATATCTTGTGATTGGTGCGGCAGTGGCCGAAGTGTAGAGGTTAGAAAAGATGGTAGATAATAAATAATAATAATTCAGCCAACCTAGTGCAAGTATACACTATCGTACGTAGTAATAAAAACCTTAGAAGTATTCCAAGGGTATCGATCCCACAAGGACTAAATTGGAAACACAGATTTGAATAAGAAACTGCTCAAAGATTGCTTGAAATAAGTAACAAAAGAAATAGTTGATGATGATTTTTGGAAAAATAAACAAAACAAATAAGAAAAGAAATAACAATGATAAATAAAACGAGGTGTTCAATATAGTTTCATCCCAAAGGCAAATAACTCTAATCATAACTTATTCAACTTAAGTCTATTCAATGCATTGAGTCAGATTTAACTTCTATTTGGCCTTGCTCCCAAGAACCGTTAGAAGGCTTAGCGAGTACCGTTATGCACATTTCTGTGACTCGACTCCGACATAGATAAAGCAAGCATGCAATCTATAACCCTATAGTTGTTATAGGGTGCCTTAGACAGCCTCGCCTTATAACACCGAATACACTCTTTCGAGCCTTTTCTCCTATATCACCTTTATGAGAACCGATATCGTTCGTCCCTTTCGAGATCAAACTCACATAGCATGCAAAGTCTAAGTGATCAATTTAAACTCAGCAAGATTCAGAATGATAATCAATAAAGAATGACATGCATTGAATAAAACTTAAGCAAATAAACACTTTCAAGCTATTGAACCATAAGGGAATTCACTATATTGAACCCCTCAACGGGATTTAGCTACGCATGATGGAATAATGGGGTTAATTGGAAAAAAATAGATTTAAAAAAAATTGGCCAAATAAAGGTGTTTTCAAAAAAATTTGCAAAAACATGTTGTTTTTTTTTTTTTGTTTTTATTGGGTTCCGTGGCTTCAACCAATGGAACACTCTTCACGCAAGTCAGATTCAATTCAATTTTTTTTTTTTTTTTTTTTTTTTTTTTTTTTTTTTTTTTTTTTTTTTTTTAAATAAAAGCTTCCTTGCATTGTTTTCCAATGATGATCACATTATTTCTTCTTCTTTTTTTTATTTATTTTTATTTATATTTTCTGGTTGATGGATGTTATGATTTTTTATTTATTTATTTTTTTAATTTTCAATTGCATGCAATTTTCGAATCATGTATCAATTTATTTTTTCAAACAAATTTAATTTGAATAAATATATTCAAAATAGAGTTTAAACAATTAAAGATAAAATTAAAGTAATGTTTCAATTCCAAATATTAGAGATAAATTCTTATGTTTGCTTAATTTCTTAAAAAAAAATTAGTTAGTAAAAATTATGAATTAAAATGTGAAGTGATTGAAAATATAACTGGCTTTGGTGCAACAATTAAATATTAAATACAATAAAATATTAAACTATTTACGGTTGAAAGTGGATTCAGGAACCAATGCACTAAATTTTATGCTACTTGTTCCTTTTCATTTTCATTTTTTTTTCCAAAATGGTTAATAATTAATTTCCTTTGCTGACTGATCCTTGCGTAAGCTTTGTTGGTTTGTATTATAAATTTGAACATTTGAAATTATATATATATTTTTTAAATGAAACATTATACCTTTTGGTTTTTGAGATTTAACTTAATGTTTCATTTTAAAAATTTATATGAATTTTGAATCTACATGGTTTGTGATTGGCCTACTCAACAATGTATTGATCATTAATTATTCGACATGTAATAAATCTTAGAGCATTAATTATATAATAAAGAAATTACATTACGTGCTTTAGAATATGTATCAGATGATTTTTTTTACAACATATGAGGTGAGAGATTCGAATCTCTGACCTCTTCGTCGAGAGTATCAAATGATTATTATGAGTATTATAATTTTTTTAATCGTGGGTTGAAGCCACGGAACCCAATATTTAATCGAGTATTATAATTTTAAAATGAAACATTGATTTTATTGTATTTAATATTTAATCATCACACCAAAGCCATCGATATTTTCAATTCATAATTTTTACTAACTAATTTTTTTTAAGAAATTAAGCTAATATAAGAATTTATCTCTAACATTTGGAATTGAAACATTACTTTAATTTTATATTTAATTGTTTAAACTCTATTTTTAATATATTTATTCAAATTAAATTTGTTTGAAAAAAATAAATTGATACATGATTCGAAAATTGCATGCAAATGAAAATTTAAAAAAAAATTTAAAAAAATCATAACATCCATCAACCAGAAAATAAAAAAAAAAAAAAAAAGAAGAAGAAATAATGTGCTCATCATTGGAAAACAATGCAAAGAAGCTAAATAAAAAAAAAAAAATTAAATAAAAAATGATTTGAATAGAGTGTTCCGTGGGTTGAAGCCTCAGAATCCAATAAAAACAAAAAAAACAACCCGTTTTTGGCAATTTTTTTGAAAACACCTTGATTTGGCCAATTTTTTTTTTAAATCTATTTTTTTTTCCAATTAACCCTGGAATAATGTGCAAATGAAAAACTTTCCATTGAAATAAGAATAAAGAATACAAATGAATAAGAAAGTAACAAGTGCTGAAAATAAGGTGCAGTAGCTAAAACTAGGGTTTTTTCTTTTATCCAATCCTTCTAGAGTTCGCTCGACACTCTACTCTCCTTTACAAATGGGAATAGGGTGAAAATTCCTACAAACACTAAGGTTTATGTCTAACTAAAGTTAGAATTTAGTCATCTAAGAAAGACTTCGAGCATCCCTACTCATGAGCGTCTACTAGGGTTCAGTCATCTAAGAAAGACTTCGAGCATCCCTACTCATGGGTGTCTACTAGGGTTCTGTTACCACCCTCTTCTTCCCAGTGAGTTATGCTTGAATTTCTTTTCAAATCACGAGCTTATATAGTGTGGGGAGTGGTTGAGGAGCCACGAAATAGGTGCTGGTAGGTAGCTCAATCATTTTTGGGGTCAAAACGGCCGGTTAGGTGTGCAAAACTCTCGTTCAAAACGACCCGCGACGGACTCGGAACGACCTCTGTCTGCCCAGAAATGTGGTCGCATTTCATTTTTGCCTTCCCAGAAATGCGGCGCATTTCTGGGGTTTTCCAAATTCCTTCTGTTTTTCTACACAACACCAAATTGAGTCAAATTCATACCAAAATAGATCTTTTTAAGCACTTAAGCATAATTTGACAAATGTGACTCTCAACTCCCTAATTCATCAACTTTAACATATTTTGAGCTCGGGAATAGTAAAATTGATCTAAACATGCAATTTTGACAAGAAAAATAGCTAAATATAAGGCTTATCATACCTCCAAACTTAACTCATTGCTTTTCCTCAAGCAATAGCCAATCGAAATGTTAGAGATCAACTTTTTAATTGCCAATCAGAATGTGAGAGCTCAATAATAATTGCAAACCAAAATGTTATGGATCATATGTAATTGTCAATCATGGTACTAACATCAATTTTAATTGCAAATCAAAGTGACATGGAATCAAGTAAACATGTTTCTCAAGATCGTTTTCTAAAAAGTTTGCCTTTCAGGAGAGGGTTCTACTTTTGTGCCAGTCACAACGTCTAAGTTTCCTAGGCATGAAGATTTCTTTTGTTCTTTTTCAAAGAAAAACTCTCCCTAGTCCATCATAACCAATATGTTTAAACTACCTAACTACTACTCATTGAGCCTAGTGTAGTCCTTTTAGTTAAGAAAAACAAGACTTGAGGTTCCTTGAGCATACATGAGTTACTAGACCTTTTTCTATCTCCCCCAAACTTATTTGACTGTTGGTGCTCATTTTATTCAACTTCTTTTTCTCCCAAGAGAATCCTTGCTGTCACCTTTACCTTCGTTCTAGCTTATCGACACTTTGTGGTGAAGATATCTAGCTACGAGCAAAGTTCACAAGCTTGGATTAGTACTCACTTCCCTAAGTAAACCTTTCATGCAGTGGCAAACCATGGGTGTCATGAATGCCCCTGGTTACTTAGTAAACTCTAGGAAGGAGGAGTAACTCTCGTTTTTTTTGGATGATATATACTAAGCACATACTTCTTTTCCAGCGGTACGAATTTACAAAATATATATATATATATATATATATATATATATATATATATATATACAAAGTAAAGTAAAGCACCCCCCCAAACTTAAGATAGACAATGTCCTCATTGACTTTGTTTTCGAGGCATGGGCTTCCATGAGGCTTTTTGTTTTTCAAAACATCAAGGCTAAACTCTCCTAGTGTGTTAGAGAGGTTAAACATGAGGAAGTTTAGACTTAAGAAAATTCTGTAAAGAAAAAGACTAATGGAAAGCCTATGACTAGAAAACAATTCGGTTGTGACGGTGGCACTTTTGAGATATAACTAAGCTCTAGTTATCATCATCAAGGGCTTAAAAGAAAACTCAAATGAAGACATGTTTTTCCAAAATATTTTTCAAGCATAAATTTTCCATAAAGTTGATTTTTTTCAAAGAGATTCATAGGTTTGACATTAAAATCAACAAGCAGAATTTTCAGAAAAGTTTCAAAAACCCAAGTTTATCTAACTAATCTAACAGCAAGCTATCTAAAAACTACCCTATGAACATGACTATCAACAAACAAATTATTTAAAGCAATAAAAACAACAATCAAACAATTAAAAACAGAACTAAGCATGCTAAAAAAAAAAAAAACAGCAACTAACTAATCACAGAAAATAGTAAAATATGAACAGTAAATAAAAGGGGATCAGAAAACTCCCATATTCCTCATCCGAGGAACTCTCTCTTTCATCTTCATCTTCATCTTCATCTTCATTAGATTCTTTCTCTTCTTGAGGCAGCAACAATTGAGGGAAGTCAGGAAAGACAGGAGCAATACTCGGGGCGATAGAGAGGTAGAACTCTCTAATGGCTTCATCTCTCTCCTTGGCATAAGCCCAATAAGTCCTCGGGTTATCCCTGATTTGGTCTAGCTGTTGATAGGAAATTTCTAGGGCCTCAGATGATGGTGAGGGCCCTGAAAAAGGAGTGTGTTGAGGTGGTGAAGCCGAATTCAGCCCCGGTGATGGAGTGGCTTGAGATGTGGAAGCTTTGTCCTTCCTTTGGGCATTGTTCTGTTGGAGCTTCCCAATTAGAGGTAAACCGATGGTAGGCTTGAAGAAGTGGTGCTCTTCATCCTTTCCAAGAACTATCTTTACCCTCTGGCATAATTGGGTGATAAGTGACCCAAAGAAGAGCTTCCCTGCTTTCTTCCTTCCACATGAAAGGATCTCCTCCCTGATGATGCTCCCAATATTTATTTCCAACCCCTTCATGATATTGTAGTGGAGCATAACTCTCTCTACGGAAATGGTGCTATCATGGGTTGTTGGCATCAACCTGTTCTTTATAAAGTGAAGCCACACTGTCGATTCTGGCTTGAGATCTCTTGGCACTAATGTCTTCACTTTTGTCTGGGACTCCTTCCATTGAACTCCCTTGTTGGCCACTAATTTCAGCGCTTCTTTCATTTGTTAGGCCGAGGGGTTCTTAATGGCATCGTTCCCTCTTGGATGCAAGGGTGCCTTGATTCTGTACACCCTGTTGATGTCAACAGAAGAGAAGCTGACCATCTTACCTCTCACCTCTGCCACGCTCATGCTCTCTTCCCTTAGTCCAGCGTAGAATTCTCGAACTAAAGGCACCACAACCTCCTGAGGGTGAGCACATAACTCCTGTCACTTGTACTGGGAAATGACTTTGGTCACAAAATTTGGCAAGGTTCCTGCTCTGTTGGAGAATCCCTTCTCGTTCAAGAAGTCTCTTTTACTCTTAATCTCCATCTTTTCCTGAAAAATTGATATCCCTGAAGACTTTAGGAAACAAATTCTTTGGAGCTTTAGGTGATTTGATCTTTGGCTTGACAGGTGAGACGGTTGGAGGAGGTGTAGGAGAGGCATCCATGGACCTTGTCCTCGGCCTCTTGGCAAAAATCGGATCATTTTTGTTCTTGGTCTTCCTCTTGGCCCTAAGTTCTCTTCTTCTTTTCTTCCTCAATGCTGCAGAGATAGGAATTTGGTCGTCATCCAATTCCTTGATCTCAAAATCTGACTTAGTCTCTGAATTACTGGAGGTCTTGGCCTCTTCAATTTCAACTTCCTCTTCATCCTTCTTCTCTCCCGAAGAGGTGCTGTCAGCTTGTCTTGTGTAAACATCTTTTACACAGGATGCCCCTACTCGCATGTCATTACACGAACGAACCAGGATCACATCGTTTGCCTTATTCGCAAAACAAGCCGCATCCATAGTGTTACAAAACAAAGTACCCAACCTTATTCATTTACTATAGACTATTTAGGTTATATACTCGAACTTGATCCCTGTCTATATTCATGATATAGTTTAAGTATCTCATGTTATAACCATGGATGTTTCTATTGGATTATAAGATATAAATAAACATTTTTCACTAAATAACATCTTTATTTATATAAAGGATAACAAAGCTTGAGTTCTAGGACATAAGCCCTAACATGATAATCCTGAATAAACAGGAGTTCATAGTTAGCTCAGGATTAAGATCGAGTTACCTAGGTCATCGCTTGAAATAGTCAGTTTCACAGTAAACGACGTTGTAAAGTGAAAGTGACTTATTTCGCGGTCCGGTCTTATACAAACTCTTTTGCATAGGACGCCCCCACTCACATGTCTCTACATGAACGATTTAGGATCACATCGTTTGTATTAAAACAAAGTGGGCCGCATCACATAGTTTTTCCTAGGATAAGGTACCCAGTCTTATCCCTATACTATAGACCGTTTTAGGCTATGACTCAAACTTGATCCACATTTATGTCACTACATAAGTTCGAGTGTTTCATATCATATGAAGGTGTTCATATAACACATGCGGAAACAATTTTAGGATCGGAGGCACTTAACTACATCAATTTTAGAAAATGAAAGCATGCTGTCCAAATACCGTAAACAGAGAGCAAAATTTGTACCAACCTTTTTGGAGACCGATTCAGCATCTCCCTTTGATTCCTTTGATCACAAACGGTGTGTGGACTACCTCTACAGTCTTCCCTACTATTCTCCGGGCCAAGAACGACTTGTGGGAGTCTATAGAGATAGGGAATGGGAAGGGAATGCTTGAAGGATCAAGCTCTAGAGAGATCTTTGAAGGTGAGTGTGTTTGAGACACAATTCCAACAACATAACAATATGGAAATGGCTCTCTTGACCCTTAATCTGATTTTGCATCTACTTATAGAGAAAATCCATGCACCTTGGAGTCTCAAGATGAAGGACACATGGTGGAGCGTCAAGCAATAGTGGATTCTAGGTGTTCATGTAATATTACATGCAAGAGTGCATGGATGAGTTGTTTTTCCACTTTGAATCACCATGCAAGAGTGGGATTCCAACAAAATTCACTATCTCATCTTGATGCAAGATTACAAATTTGTCTTGTAATTTAATTTAAATTGAATTCAAAATTGAGTTTAACTTAGTAATTGATTTGAAACCAATTTACAATCAATTTCATGTGATTAATCAAATTAATCAATCTTACCTAAAGTAATCCACTAATCATGAATCCTTATTCATGTGTATAGTATTTAACACATATTTAAATACTTCCATCTCTCAATTAATAATTTAATTCATAATTAAATTATTATGTCAATAATATCAAATATGTAATTGACATTATAATTCCCTTTCCCGATTTTGAACGATTCAAACTTTCCTATCTTATTGTTTTAAGCTTTATTCCGATATGAGCTAGCAGGGGGACCTAATGAACCTACAGATCATGGGCTCCAACGATTCAAGGTTAATCGACTAATCTCATTAACCAAGCTAACCAACATTCGTGAACTACCGGGACACTCCACTATAACCTAGTAGTTGCACTCCCCTTACCGTAGATATATTTCCGTCCACTTGATATAACCATGTTCAGTAAGTCGATCCTTCACAAGTTGTTCGTAGCTATAACCGGGTCAAATGTTCGTTTTACCCCTATAGTACGTCTTGTTCCTTAAGTTCCACTAATCCTCTAATGAACAATAGGTTTGTGGTCCAACCATCAAACCTGAGTCCCTCTCGGGCCAAGGAGAGGGTGGGGCCCCTTGTTCAAGTCATAGAGTTAGTACTTAAGGGAACAACCTCTCTATTATCCCTGAAATGGGTAGGAGCGAATTCCGTCTTGCAAGACTATGTCCCTAGCTATCTATCCGATCTTATCTCCAAAATGGTAGGCTTGTTGAGTCGGCGATGTCTGGCCACTCTCACCCATGCAGATCAAAGGATAATCTCGTATAAACAGGAGTTCATAGTTAGCTCAAGATTAAGATTGAGATACCTAGGTCATCTTGTGAAATAGCTAGTTTCTGCAGTAAACGGCGTTATAAAGAGAAAGTGACTAATTTTCGCGGTCTTGTCTTATGCAAACTCATTGCATAGGACGCCCCCACTCACATGTCTCTACACGAACGATTTAGGATCTCATCCTTTGTACTTAATACAAAGTGGGCCGCGTCCATAGTGTCCCCAGGATAAGGTACCCAACCCTATCCTTATACTATAGACAGTTTTGGCTATATACTTGAACTTGATCCTATGATATGTCTCTACATATAGTTCGAGTATTCATGTTATAGCCAAGGATCTTAGTTTATTGGATTTAGGTTAAATATTTGCAACTTACATATTCAATAACATTTTTTACTGAATAACCTCAATAACGTCTTTATTGGAAATAGAATATGTTTAATGATTTACAAAACTACGAGTTTATAGGACATTAAACCCAACATCATAGCCATGGATTCTAGTTTATTGGATTTGGGTTAATTAATACATAGATAAACTAATCTTTCAACAACCATAAAATAAACTATTCCAATAACGTTTTATATATAACTTTGTTACATTTACTATCCACGAGTTTTAGGACATAAACCCCAACACGAGAGGGACTTTCTGCTTATTCGTTGGACCATAAACAAGTTGTTCATTAGAGGAGCACTGGTACTTAAGGAGACATATGTAACACAGGGGTAAAATGGTAATTTGACCCAGCTGTGATTACGGACACTCGTGAAGGATTGACTTACCGGTATGGTCCATATCCGTGGACACAAAAATGTTCTACAGTGAGAAGAGTTCATCTGTGGGTTGTTGGGTTCCTAGAGTGAGTAAAAATAAGGTGAAATTAAACTCTAGAACACTTGTGCAAGCATACACAATTTGCAGCAAGTAATAAGTATTTATCGAATCCAAGGTCTGAATTAGCTCTCACTTTATCTATTTTGTGTAACTCTTTAATGGGTTCAAAAGTAGTTAAAATGATTGATTTTTATAGAATGCTAAGGCAAAAGAAATGACAGAACAGAAAGTAAACAAATAAGCAGACAGATTAGGAACAGACGTTGGTCCGGATTTAGTAATTGTTTTAAAAGATGCTCTAGCAATATTATTGATTATGCAAAACTCTTGCAGTCTTATTAGCAGATTCCTCCCGGAACTCCAAATTTTTTAGAATGTGTTTCAACTCCAATGACGCACTACTGATCAAGCACTAGGCAACTGGCTATCCCTAGCTCAGTCACTGGCGTTCTCCAATACACAATGATCTAGTGTGATTAAATGCCACACACTCCCCAAATTATCACTGAAACCAGGAAGTGATATTCATACCGGCTGGCCAAGCGGGCACAAAATATAAATAAGCACAACAAATAATCAAGATGCATCAAATCAACATATATTGTATAGAGATTAAGCACAACAATTACATGACTCCTAACCAACACCTAGAGTTACTTAGTTCATAAAGTGCATAGTAACACACGTTACAATCTGAGTAAGTGCATCCATAATTACAAAATATTATAAGAAAATACTAATTCCCTTAATAAACTTCGCAATTGATGGTCTTCTGAAGGTCTCCAATCTTTCTCCTCTATTCGGCTTCCAACGATGGAAATGAGAAATGATCTCTTCCCCAAGAGTGGAATGAGTTTGACTTGAACGACTCTTCCCTTTTATAGAATGAAGACACGCTTGAATTAGGTTGACCTAGACACGTGGATGGCTCTCCTTGCTTCTTAATTCTGAGAATAGCTTAACTAACTTCAGTTCATTAAAATGGCTAACGAGCTGTGACGTGGCAGTTTTGCTCCCTGCTTTTTTGCAGCACAGATTTTGCTCCCTCAAGTTGCTCAGCAATATATTCTGCACAAAATAACTTCCAAAGCATCCATTCTTCCAAATGGGTTATATAATATATATCTAAAAGCAACCCTATTTAGCACAAATGACACACAAATCATTATAAAACTAAGGCCTAAATAACTCCCTTTTGGAGAGTTATCATGGGTCTTTAGTGGAATGACCCACAGTAAATGAATATTGGTTAACCTGATTAATGAGTTTAATTAGTTAACCTCATATCATTGGAGCTTCTGATCTGTAGGTCCATTAGGTCCCCGTGCTAGCTTGTAAAGAGTAATTAGGAACAATTATATCTTGAGAGGATTTGAGTAGTTCAAATTCATATTGGGAATTAAGTTAATTGTATGAGATACAAATTAATATACTGTATAGTGATACATTAAAATGTAAAGTCTAATTTGAAATTAAACTTTATTATTATGAGAGAAATAAATATGTGAAGAAGTTCAAATATTAATATGAATTTGA
Organism: Luffa aegyptiaca; assembly: GCA_017139565.1. Taxonomy (NCBI): domain Eukaryota; kingdom Viridiplantae; phylum Streptophyta; class Magnoliopsida; order Cucurbitales; family Cucurbitaceae; genus Luffa; species Luffa aegyptiaca. Next base: position 41,134,996 of record CM029403.1, read on the forward strand.
TTCATATTAAATTTATAGGATATAAGAGAATTTGAAGGAGTTCAAATTTTAATATGAATTTGATTCATATTATAGAATTAATTAATTGAAGACCTGAAATTAAATATATGATATTTAATTGGGTAATTAATTAATTAACTAATAGAAGGTCTGAAATTAAATATATTATATTTAATTGGTGATTAATTAATTAAAGAATTAATTAATTGCAAATTAATCAATTATGGAAATGATTAATCAATTATGAAAGTAATTAATCATTTATGGAAATGATTTAATCACTTATGGAAGTGATCAATCATTTATGGAAAAGATTAATCAATTATGGAATTGATTGGTTATGCAACTGATTAATTATGGAAAAGATTAAATCAGTTCTGGAAATAATTGATTTAAAATAAATATTTTATTCATGGTCTTTCTTCTATAAATAGAACACTAAACCTAGGGTTTAGGAACTACAACAAATGGCCACCATAAGGCCAAAGGTCTCATTCTTGCCTCCCTCTCATACTTTCTCTACTCAAGAACTCTTGGGAGAATTTTCTCTCTAGAGTTTTTCCCATTCAAGATTAGGTAGTCCCACAACTATGTTCCTAATCTCAGAGTCATAGCAGAGAAGATCAAATTGGTGGTGTCCCAATTGTTGACGCAAATCAAGAAAGGCGTTCTTGATATTTCAGAGACGACAACGACGGTATGTATGCTTCTCCCATTTAGATTAGTTCTAAGGTAGTATGCTTAGCCTTAATAATTGATTTAGAATAGTTTTCTAAATTTTTGTCAATGTATTGGTATTTTGGTAGAAACAAAATTAACTACGAATCGATCCCAATTCGCTTATGCTAACGAAATTAGGGAATTCCAATCCTACAACACCGACTCTGACTTTCAATCTGACAAGGATTCTAGGAAATCCACGTCAGGGTCAGTGTTCACCCTTAACGATGGAGCTGTAGTTTGGCGAAGCATCAAGCAAGGATGCATAGCAGACTCAACCATGGAGGCTGAGTATGTTGCTGTTTGTGAAGCAACTAAGGAAGCAGTTTGGCTCAGGAAGTTTCTGACAGATTTGGAAGTTGTTTCAAATATGGACTTGCCCATAACATTATACTGTGACAACAGTGGGGCTGTAGCCAATTCTAGAGAACCTCGCAACCATAAACGAGGAAAACACATAGAGATGAAGTATCACCTAATAAGGGAGATTGTGCAACGAAGAGATGTGATCGTCACCAAGATCGCTTCGGAGCACAATATAGCTGATCCGAAGGCTCTCTCGGCTAAAGTGTTTGAGGGTCATCTAGAAGGTCTAGGTCTACGAGATATGTATGTTGTATAATCTAGGGCAAGTGGGAGATGTGTACTGGGTATAAGGATGCCCTAGTTTATTGTATTACTTGTATATTTACTTTTCACGTAATATACAATGGACATTACATTCCCAGCTTTAGATTATTGCATTTACTTCCCATTGACTAGAATTTTAGTTCAAGTGGGAGTTTGTTGGGTTTTATACCCTAAAACTCGTAGATAGTAAATGTAACGATTGATCGAACATAAATAAAGTATTGTTTGATGATTTTTCAATAAAGAGTTATTGTCTATATTATGTACATCTTGCCTAAATAACCCTAATCCAATAAACTAAACATCCTAGGTTGTGGGATGAGTCTTGAACTGTATGTGGAGACATATGGGGATCACTGTTCAAGAAACAGCCTGAAGGGTCTATAGTATAGGGATATGGTTGGGTACCTTATCTTGGCGATACTATGGATACTTCCCACTTTGTATTTGATACAAACACAATGATCCAACGCGTTCGTGTAGGAGACATGCGAGTGAGAGTATCCTATGCAATGAGTTTGCATAAGACCGGACCGCGAAATAGTAACTACTAGCTGTAACACCGTTAACTAGTTAGGTTTCTATTTCACTAGGATGACCTAGGCAACTTAGTCTGAATCCTAAGTGGATTCTGGACTCCTGTTCACGAGGGATTGTCCTTTGATTTGTATGGGTGAGAGTGGCTAGTACGCCGACTCAATAAGCCTACGATTTTGGGGATAAGACCGAGTGGGGAGCTGGGAACATAATCACACAAGATGGAATTCATTCCTTCTCGACTTTTGAGGAAGTAGGTGAGTGTTCCCTTAAGTGGTGTCTTCGGGTCTTGAACAAAGGACCCTACCCTCTCATTAGCCCGAGAGAGGTTTCTCTTTGATGGTTGGACCACAAATAGGTTGTTCATTAGAGGAGCAATGATACTTAAGGATGTAGAGGTAACTCAGGGGTAAAACAATAATTTGACCCAGCTGGAGTTACGAACACTCGTGAAGGACTAACTTGTTGTTATTGGTCTATATCCGTGGACACAGAATCATGTCTGCAGTGAGAAGAGTGCAACTGTGGGTCTTTAGTGGAGTGAACCCAAAGTTAACAAAAATTGATTAATTGGTTAATGAGTTTAGTCGATTAAATCTCATATCGTTGGAGCTTCTGATCTGCAGGTCCATTAGGTCCCACTGGTAACTCGTAAAGAGACTTGAGGCAATTACATATAAATTGTAAATTGAAAGTGTTCAATTTATTTAGGGGAATCATATAATGTATGCTGATACATTATAGTATAAAGTTTATGAAACTTTATAATATAATTTTTTGAATTAATTTCAAAAAATTAATTTTGAGAGAATATTTGAAAGTGTTCAAATAATTGATATGAATTGGATTCATATTAATATAAATAATTTAAGGGAAAAATACACTTTTAGTCCCTGAGGTTTGGATTAGGTTTCATTTTAGTTCCTGAGTTTTCAAACTCAACAATTTAGTCCCTGGGGTTTGGATTTCGTTTCATTTTGGTCCCTCCATCCACTTTTCTGTTAAATCTTAACAGTTGGCTGACGTGGCATCATTTTTTTATTAAAAAAATTATTTTCTTAATTTTTAATTAAAAAATATATTTTTTTAAACAATTATTTCTCTCCCATTTTTCCCTATCTTTTTCCCCTCTCTCTTTCTTCTCTTTATTCTTCTTCCTCACCATCACCACCCACCACCCTTCTTCCTCACCATCACCACCCACCACCCTTCTTCCTCACCATCACCACCACCTTGCCACTATCGCCGTCCCACCGCCACCGGCGCCGGCGCTGACGACTATTTTTTCTCCGTTTCTTTTTTCTCTTCTCCTTTCTGTAAATTTTTTCTCTTCTCCACTTCTCCCTTTCTTTTTCTCTTCTCCTCCCCCTCGGTTTCTTTTTCACGCTGCAACCCCGAGCCGTCTCCTCCATCGTGAGCGTTCTTCTTCACGCCACAAGCCGTTGTCTTCTTTCATGTGCGCGTAGCAAACCCACACTAACACAACCTTCGATTTCTTCATATTCTCTATCGTTTTTTGCGTTTTCTGAGAGCTTCTATGGCGGCGACAACCCACGAATGGCCGTCCAGATCTGCAACTCCGATTCGAAACCCATGAGCTTCTGTGGTGGCGACAACCCACGAATGGTCGTCCAGATCTGCAACCCGATTCGAAACCCCCGAGCTTCTGTGGTTGCAACCCGATTCGAAACCCACGAGCTTCTGTGGTTGCAACCCGATTCGACAACCCACGAACGTTGCAACCCAATTCCTAATCGCCGGCGAATCCTTCCAGATCTGCAACCCGATTTGACAACCCACACAATCCACGAACGCTGCAACTCGATTCAAAACTCCGGCGAATCCGTCCAGATATGGGCAGTATTTTTTGACCATTGAAACTTTTTTTTTATGTGAGAAAAGAAGGGAAAGGAGAAAAAAGAAAGGAAGAGGAAAAAAAAAGAAAAAAAAATCCGGCGACGGTCGGTCACCGGCGGCGGCGGTGGCCGGCGGTAGGTGGTCACCGGCGACTGAGGGAGGTGGCTGGAATTGAAGAGGGAGAAGAAGAAGGGAGGAAAAATAAAATGAAATAAAAGAAATATTATAAAAAAATAATATTTTTATTATTTTAATATATTTATATTTAAAAAAATAAAAAATAATTTTTTTAATAAAAAATTAGTGCCACGTCATCATTCTGTTAACTATTAATGGAAAATTGGATCGAGGGACCAAAATCAAACTAAAACCAAACCTTAGGGACTAAATTGTTGAGTTTGAAAACTCAGGGACCAAAATGAAACCTAACCCAAACCTCAGGGACTAAAAGTGTATTTTTCCTATAATTTAATAAAATCCCTAAGATTAAATATATGATATTTAATTGGGTAATTAATTAATTATGGAATTAATTAATTATTTATTAAAATTAGATATGAATAAGATAATAGATTTGATCTTATTCATGATCTTTTCCTTATAGGAAAAGGTCTTGGCCTTTTTCCTATAAATAGGACCCCTAGGGTGGGGTGAAAGGCATCTCATTCATTCTCCTACTCTCAGAGAATTCTTCTGAAAGCTCCCACCAGTATCTTGCCTCTAGTAGTCTCAAAGTCATACCAGTGTAGCCATAGTGGTAGTGTTCGCAGTAGTTCGTGATTATTTTGACAAGCAGTTGGTGAATTTAATCTGAATCGTCAACGAGAGTAAGTAACTTGTTACTATATAAATTAGATTTAGATCTAATATTTTTGTATGCTTAGCCTTGATATAAATCTAGAATAATTCTAAGTTTATTGCCAATGTGTTGGTATTTTAGATTAAACAAAATTAACTACGAATCAGTCCCAATCACGCTTCTGCTTTACGGAATTACGGAATTCCAATCCCTTCAGTTAGATGGCGATGCTGCCATCTCATTATACCCAGCGTGGGGGAAGTCCTGCAGGTTGAATAGAGAATTTATTTCTCATGGGCTCCAATCTACTGCTACACCACGAACAATCGCCTAAAAGCCTTCTTCCTCATCAATATTTGTGTAAAACTCGCGAACCATCTACGAGTTAACAGGCTTATTTGTGATCCCAACTCTTAAGAAGTGTGGCAGATTTTCGCCGAACCCCTTCTCGAAAAGGAAATCCCGCTTCAGCATCTCTCGGTATTTTGCTCTCGCAATATTATTGACGAAGCGTTCATATGTCAGACGTTATTCTTCAGCCTCTTCTTCCGCTGTTTCCTCCACTCCCTTTCCTCTATCCTCTCGTTGTTTTGCCATGGCCTCATCCTCTTCAGTTTTCTTATCAGTTTCTTCCTCCTCTCGGACCTCTGTTTCCGTGCTCTCCTTCTCAGACTCAGTAGTGGGCGGAGATGGGGTATCCGTCCGGATTCTTTGATTCGTCCTGCCTTTTGCTTGCGACGGCGATGATGTGGTGGCTGAACCGGTGTTGCAAGTTCGGAGTGGTTAAAAATATGATAAAAGTTGACTCTAGAATATTATGCAAGTGCACATAATCCGCAGCAAGTGATAAGTAATTTATCGTATCCACAAGGTCTTGAACAGTCTCACTTTACCTATTTTGTTTAGTCTTTTTAGTGATTTCAATGTTGTTAAAATGATTGGGTTTTGAAATAATGCTGGAACAAAAAAAAAAATAACAGAGCAGAAATGTAAACGGATAAAGAAGACAGATTGAAAATAGGCGTTGGTTAAGACTTCTGTAATTGTAAAAAGATGCTCTAGCAATTGTATTGATAAGGCAAACTCTCGCAGTCTTATCAGCAGAATCCTCTCGGAACTCTGGATTTTTTGGAATGTGTTTCAACTCCAATGACGCTCTACCAATCGAGCACTAGGCAACTGGTTATCCCTTAAATCATCCCTAAAACTAAGAGAAGTTATTCATACCACCTGGCCAGGCGGGCACAAAATAGAATTAAAACAACAAGTAATCAAGATGCTCAAAATCAATATCAATTGCTAGATTGTTAAAGAAATGACAATTACATAATCCTAACCAACACCTAAATGCATGTTTGGGAGTGATTTCAAAATGGCTAAAATCACTTTTTTCATGTTCAAAATCATATCGAAACATACTTTTAATTATTCAAAATCAATTTCATGTTTGATTTTACACTTTTAAATGTGATTTTTATATCGTTAAAATTGATTTTTAATTATTAAAGATATGTTTCTGAGTGATTTTGAATAAGCTAAAAGTGATTTTAACCATTTTAAAATCACTCCCAAACATGCACTAAAGTAATTTAGTTCATGGAATTGGAAACAACACACGCTACAATCTGTTCACGTGCATCCATAACTACAAACTTTTACAAGAAAGAATAAATTCCCTTGAAGAAATCTGTAGTTGATGGTCTTCTTAGGTCTCCAATCGTTCCTCCTCTATTCGGCTCCAAAGATGGAAAGAATTAGACTTTCCTCCTTGAATGATTTTACTTGAGACGACTATTTCCTTTTATAGAGTGGAGTCAACCCTAATTAGGTCAAAGATTACACGTGGAATGCTCTCCAAGCTTCCTAGATTCGAGATTGCTTCTAAAAACGCCACCTCATTAATGAATCACGTGCAACTCACGTGGCCAGTTTTGCTCTCAACTTTGCTGGATCATGGAATTTTCTCCCTCAAGTCGCTAAGCATTATTTTCTCTGCAAAAGAACTTCCAAAGCATCAATTCTTCTAAATAGGATAAAACACATTATATTCATCTAATAACACACCTATTTGGCACAAATGACATATAAATCATCATAGAATAAGACCTAAATAACTTCTGTTTGGAGAGTTATCATACCCCCAAACTTGAACTATTGCGCGTCCCGAGCAATACTAACTCACTTTCCCTTGAAAATTCAAAACATTGATCATAACACAACTCAATCAAAACAGATATTCCAACACTACCTTCAACCTTTACCTGAGCATCCTGCAAAACCAAGCATTGCTGCAGCAAAACAGTTCTTTCAGCATTGAACAAATAATCACCACTTTTAACTCAATCCTAAGAACTTACCACATCTCAGCTATATTATCAGATATTTTTGACAAACTTTCAGGGGGTTCATTCTTTTGTTCTTCAGACTTAAAGCAGCCCTACAGTCATAAGCTCTTAAGCATGAGATGACCCATTTTATGATGCAGTATACCCTTGCCTCAAGCTTATCACCAACTAGGCTAAACACTCATTGCTAAACCCAAAAATCTTTAGTTATCTATCCCTTGCTTCTCAGAATGGTGACATGTTATGATGAAGCTCACCTAAGCCCTGAGAGATAGAAAACTGGCAGATTACCATTCATCCTTCAAAAGTTATGCTCTATCAATTTTCGCAGCAAAATTTTTGTTGGGTTTTATGCCCTAGAACTCGTAGATAGTGAATGTAAACAAATTTTATACTTGTGTTTAATAAAGTGTTATTTAGTTTCTGCAATAAAATGTTATTGTTCAATATTGCACTATTTGACCCAAATCCAATAAACTAAGATCCAAGGTTGTTTGTATGTAACTTGAACTAGTATGTGGGGACATACGGGGATTGATGTTTAAGTAACAACCTAAAAGGTCTATAGTACAAGGATAAGGCTGGGTACCTTATCCTGGTAACACTATGTGATACGGCCCGCTTTGTATTTGATACAGACGTATTGATCCAAAGCGTCCATGTAGTAGACATGCGAGTTGGGGTATCCTATGCAATGAGTTTGCATAAGACCGAACCGCGAAATAGTAACCGCTAGCTATAACACCGTTAACTAATTAGGTTTCATTTTCACTAGGATGACCTAGGCAACTTAGTTTGAATCCTGAGTGGATTATGGACTCCTGTTCACGAGGGATTGTCCTTTCATTTGTATGGGTGAGAGTGGCCAATACGCCGACTCAATAAGCCTACGATTTTGGGGACACGACCGAGTGGGGAGCTGGAAACATAATGACACAAGATGGAAGTTACTCCTTCCCGACTTTTGAGGAAGTAGATGAATGTTCCCTTAAGTGGTGTCTCTGGGTCTTGAACAAAGGGCCCTACCCTCTCACTGGCCCGAGAGGAATTTCTGTTTGATGGTTGGACCACAAACAGGTTGTTCATTAGAGGAGCACTTGTACTTAAGGAGGTAGAGGTAACTCAGGGGTAAAACGGTAATTTGACCCAACCGGAATTAAGAACACTCGTGAAGGACTAACTTGCCGTTATTGGTCGATATCCGTGGACACATAAATATTCTGCAGTGAGAAGAGTGTAACTGTGGGTCTTTAGTGGAGTGACCCACAGTTAACGAATGGAGACTAACGGCTACTAACTTGGTTAATGAGTTTAAGCCGTTAGTCTCGTATTGTTGGAGCTTCTGATCTGTAGGTCCATTAGGTCCCACTGGTAGCTCGTAAAAAGACTTGAAGCAATTAAATATAAGTTGAAAATGTTCAATTTATCTGGGGAATCGAATAATGTATGCTGATGCATTATAATATAAAGTTTATGGAACTTTATAATATAATTTTTGAATTAATTTCAAAAGTTAATTCTTGAGAGAAATATTTGAAAGAGTTCAAATAAATTTTAATATGAATTGGATTCATATTAATTTTAATCATAATAAAATCCCTAAGATTAAATATATGATATTTAATTGGGTAATTAATTAATTATGGAATTAATTATTTATTTATTAAAATTAGATATTGTTCAGATAATAGATTTGAACTTATTAATAGACCTTTTCCTATTAAGAAAAGGAGACCTTTTCCTATTAGGAAAAGGTCTTAGCCTTTACCTATATATAGGACCCCTGGGATGGGGTGAAAGGCATCCCATTGTCTCTCCTTCTCTCAGAGATCTCTCCCAAAAGACTCCCACAAGTCTTCTGCTTCAAGAAGTCTTAGAGATATACCGATGTAGCCGATTGGTGGTGTTCGCACAAGAAGGTTGCTGCGTTTTCGATCTCATTAGCAAGAAAAGGCGAGTCGATCAAGGCTTTCTACAAAAGTAAGTTTTCTATGAAATCCTTGATCACTAGGATTAATCTAGTTAATCATTTAGCATGTTTATAGCCTACATACAACCCATTAAATATAGATTTATTGCTGTAATATTTTGCAAATTGTATCGGTATTTCAATTAGAATCTAAGACTCTGAGTAGGTTCGGTTATTCCTTCCGCTGCGCAGGGCTTTTATCCCTTCAATTGGTATCAGAGCCAACTCAGTTGTTCTTGATTTTAAATTGAAATTTGCAATTTGTTATTGGTGGGATTTATGCATTGTGAATGTTATGGTTTGCGTATAAATGGTTTCGATTAATTTGGCCATAGATTTACGTTTTCTTGAATGGTTCAATGTAAAGGCCCCTGCGTTTTTGGGCATATTTTGTAAATCTATTATCCTCTGTAAGTCCGAGTCTAGAATAGGGTGTTCGATGATGAAGATCGTTGAAATTTACATAAAAAAATGAGGCCAAATGCGAGAAACAGCCGCTGGAATGCCCAGATTCTGCTTCCAGACGCAGAAGCGTCGCGACGTTGTTCATAGAGCGTTGCGACGTTGTCGCGATTTCGCGAGGCGGAGGTCTACGATCGCGTAAGCGTCGAGCGTCGCGACGCTATCACGATTTCTTGCGGCATGCTTCTAGGTTTTGTGAGGCGCGGCTGAAGGCGATCCGGTTCAGTGATTTGGGGCTGGTCTGGGGTTGGTTTGGCCCGATCCAGCCCAATTCAAGCTTGGTTTGGCATTTTGGGGTCCGGTTCGAAGCAGTTCGGGTCGGTTCGTGCAGTCTAGTCCGGTTCTAAAGCTGCAGAAGGATGTTTTATAGGATAAAATAGCTTAAATTATTGTAATTTATGTGCTTTATTTTATCCTAGGGGCCAATTAATCGGTTTATACGCTATTTAAATGCTTTATGGATGTCATTTAGATTTAAAATCCCACATTAGGTTATAAAGCGTGCTCATGCATTTTATATATATTATAATTAGTAATAATGTATGGATTGAAGTGTATGGTTTATTTTCATGAGTTGTTTAATATATAGTTGAGCTATATTAAAATCATGAAAAATGGAATAGCATGATGCATGAAATTACTTAATTAAATATAAAGAGTTATATTTAATAAGTTGTTTGCAGCATGCTACTTTGATTTACCTTCATTGGCAATATTATAATTGTTATAATTATTTAATAAGGAAATCAAAGTTGTATTGAGCATGAAACATCCATAGCATAATATAATTGTTATATTAAAATTCATGCAATGCAAGACAATATATATAGTTTTATTACATTAACTTGAATATGATTGTTAATTATTTTAAAACTATAGTTTGCATGATTATAGGGCTAATCATTAAAATTTTGAATAGTTTAAAATTGATGATTAGAAACCGTCAACCTATAATAAAGATTGCATGCAAACATAGGATCATAGGTAAATGAATTAATTTTAAATTGTTTAAAATTAATTAGACTTAAGATCGCGTTAATTCTAATAGGATTAGAATTAAGTCTTGCTTAGTTTTTTAAAATAGTTTTAACCTACTAAGTAGGACAAACACTACTATGATTATAAGGGAACTCTACCGGTAAAGTTCTGTCTAAGGTTGGGGGTACTTAAGTTGACGGTTTACGGAACACCTCCTACCTGGGAACTGACCCAGAATACCGGAGTTGAATTAATCATGGTTAAATGTTAGCATGCAATGTCACTAGGTTTATTAAAAGAGTTTAATACACCTAGATCTTTAGAGTAAAGACTTTACATTACTATGGTTAAAAGGGAACTCTCCCGATTACGTTCTGTCTAAGGCTGGAGGTATTTAAGCTGACGGTTTACGGAACACCTGCTACCTGGGAACAAACTTGGAACCTGAGTTGAAATAACCATAGTCATGTTAGCATACGGTGTTGCTAGGTTTGTTAAAAGAGTTTAATTCACCTAGAACATTACAATTCTCATTATAATAGTTATAATAGGATTAGACTTAGATAAATTGAATTAGCTGGATTTATCTAGGTTAATAAACCCTAAAATGTACGATAGGTCACTTTAGTGGGAGGTAAATTTTTTACTCCTACGTCCCTATATTTACAACGTGAGATCCATGCTCGGCTTTGTGTCGTTTTAGCGCGACCTCCCTTCGGAAAGTGTTTGCATGGGTCAATAACAAGGTGAATGGGGAAAGTGCCCATAGTATGTGGGAGCGGGACACGTGTCAACGTATCTCTCGGTCTCCACCCATAGGTCACACCGTGAGAGTCTTATGATCCGCCTGCGTGTTGTCCTGGAGCAACCATCCCTTCGGAGGGCCTGATCATAGGATTCGTAACACCGTGAACTCCTGAAAAGGATAGGGTCACTTAGGCTAATTACCAACAGTTGCCTTTCCCTTCGGTAGCCTGTTGGTGCGTGCCTCTGGGATCTAAAAGTGGGAGGGTTACACTTACGAGGATGAGTTAAGTGTGCTAACGAATCCTTGACCAAATAACGGTGTCTAATGCCTATAGGAATATGAGTTATTCCGGAATTAGAATTAGCTGATAAGTATCTCATTTAAAAGGAGAAGTAGCTGATCACCTTTCGGTGGCTGTTACTCTAAACCTCTGAAACATTGTTGCAAATTAGAGACCTTTTCCTATTAGGAAAAGACCTTCCTTTTCCTATTAGGAAAAAGTCTTGGCCTGTACCTATAAATCGGACCCCTGGGGTGGGGTGAAAGGTATCCCATTCATTCTCCTACTCTTAGAGAATTCCCCTCAAGGCTCCCTCTAGACTCCCACCAGTCTCCTGCCTCTAGAAGTCTCAAAGTCATACCGGTGTAGCCATAGTGGTGGTGTTCGCACTAGTTCGTGATTATTTCACAAGCAATTGGTGAATTTAATCTGAGTCGTCAACGAGAGTAAGTAATTTGTTACTATATAAATTAGATTTAAATCTAATATTTTTGTATGCTTAGCCTTAATATAAATCTAGAATAGTTCTAAGTTTATTGCCAATGTATTGGTATTTTAGATTAAACAAAAATTAATTACGAATCGGTCCCAATCACGCTTCCGCTTTATGGAATTATGGAATTCCAATCCTTCAATTGTTAATTCCCCTTTCTAAACATCTATCAATGCCCTACCAATAGCCAAAAATGGACGATCAAGAATAATTGAGATATCTTTATCTGCCTCATAATCTAAGATAATGAAATCCACAGGAAATATGAATTTATCTACTTTAACTAAGACATCCTCAATCTTACCCTCAAGATATGTAATAGACCTATCAACTAGTTGAAGTGTGACTGTGGTAGGCCTAGCTTCACCAATACCTAGCTTTCGATAGACCGAAAGAGGCATAACGTTAATGCTCGCACCTAAATCACAAAGTGCTCTACCCAACTCTTTTCCACCTATAGAGACAGGAATTGTAAAGGACCCTAGATCCTTAGCCTTGGTTGGTAGCCCATTCTATGGAATAGCAATATATTCCTCAGTAAGAGATACATTTTCAAACTCTCCTAACCTCTTCTTTTTAGTCAAGATATCCTTAAGAAATTTTGCATAATTTGGCATTTGCTCTATACCCTCTACTAAGGGGATATTTATATGCAACTGCTTAAGAATCTCTAAAAACTTCTTAAATTGACCATCCTGGTTCTTAGGATTCTGCCTTTGTGGAAAAGGTAGAGGTGGTACATAAGGTGGGGGACAGTACATAAGGTGGTTCTACATCTGGAACAGAACTAGTTGCTCCAGCAATTTTATTGCTGCCTCCATCAACTTTACCAAACTCCAACTCTTTTTCAACAACATCATCTTTATCACTACTCTTCTCTACATCCTAGGGTTTACTTGACTATCTTCTCTCTTCTAGTGGCTTACCACTCCTTAGAGTCACTGGCTGCACCTGGTCCTTACCTTCCCTTCTAGGGTGCTCAGTATTCGAAGGAAGTTTCCCTTGAGGCCGTGCCTTCAGCTCATTAGCTAGCTGACCCACTTGCAATTCCAGGGCTCTCAATGAAGCTTGATTACTTTGAACTGCGGCATCATTACGAGCCATATATTCTTTCATCAACGACTCTAGAGAACTCTTTGAATTTTGTTGGGGCAATGCCTGCTTATTTTGCTCCAGCATTCCTTGTGATTTAGCAAATCCTGACTGGTTCGCCACCTTTTGTTGTGCTTGGGGGGCTTGCGAATTGCTTCGTTTCCCTCCCCACGCAAAGTTAGGGTGGTTACGCCAACCTGGATTATAAAAATTTGAATAAGGGTTATTCCTCTGATTACCTACAAAAAAAGACATAAGCTGGATTACTGGGGCAAAACTCATAATTATGTTCTTCACCACAATAGACACAAGATTCTTCTGTAACTTGATTTACAACTGCAGCAGGGTCCACCACTGGTGGCTGCTGAACATGGCTAACTACAGTTACGTTCTTAAGAGCATTAGCTAACATTGCAATATCGGCCCTAATGGTAGACACGCCATCAACTTCTATCACACTCTTAACTTTCTTACTAAAGCCTCTAACATCTGACCACTAACGACTATTGGTTGATATTCTCTCTAAAATCTCATGGGCTTCATTAAAGGTTTTTGCCAAAAGGGCCCCTCCCGCAGAAGCATCGACCATACCTAGGGTTGCTACGTTTAGCCCATTGTAAAATGTTTCCATTTGGATACAATGCGGTAAACCATGGTGGGGACACTTATGCAAAAGTTCCTTAAACCTTTTCCAAGCCTCACTAAAAGTTTCATCTTCGAGTTGCCTAAATCCCACTATCTCACTCCTTAACTTGGCATTCCTAGTTGGTGGAAAATACTTGCTAAGAAATTTTTCCGCTAACTCATTCCAAGGGCTAATTGATCCTGGAGCAAAAGAATTTAATCACGCCTTTGCTCCATCTCTAAGGGAATACGGGAACAAAGTTAATCTACGACCATCTGGTGCGTGGCTAGCTGAATGGATGGAATGTGAGATAAGATGGATAATAATAAGAAAGAAATATCCAGCCAACACTTAAGTGCAAGTATACACTGTCGCACGTAGTAATAAAAAAAACCTTAGAAAGTATTCCAAGGGTATCGATCCCACGAGGACTAAATTGGAAATTCAAATTTGATGAAGAAACTGCTCAAATGATTGCTTTTGAAAAAGGTAACCAAAGAAAATAATAAGTTGATTGGTTGGGTTTTTCGAAAAGATAAATAAAACAAGCAATAGAATAATAAAGAATAACAATAAGATAAAACGAGGTATTCAACATGGATTCATCCTTAGGGTAACAACCATACTTATGCAATATCTAACTTAAGAGTGTTTAATGCATTGGGTCAGATTTAACTTCCTTTTGGCCCTTGTTTCCAAAAACAGTAAGAAGGCTAAGCGAGTACCGTTATGCCCATTTCTGGGACTCGACTTCGACATAGGTAATTCACGAATGCAACCTATAACCCTATAGTCGATATAGGGTGCCTTAGGCAGCTTGCCCTATACCGTCGAACAATCTCTTTCGAGCTTTTTCTCCTATATCACCTTTATGAGAACCGATATCGTTTGTCCCTTTCGAGATCAAACTCACATAGCATGCAAAGTCTAAGTGATCAAATTAAACTTAGCAAGATTAGAATGATATTCAATAAAGAATGACATGCATTAAATCCTACTTAAGCAAATAAAACACTTTCAAGCCATTAAACCCTAAGGGAATTCACCACATTGAACCCCTCAGCGGGATTTAGCTACTCATGATGGGATAAAAAGCAAATGAACACATTTTCATTGAAACAATGATGAAAAGAATACAAAGTAATGAAAAAGATTCAAGAGCTGGAATTAAAAGAGATAGCTAAATATTATGGGTTTTTTGTTTACACAATCCTTCTAGAGTGCGCTAAGACACTCCACTCTCTCACTTTTACAAGATGGGAATGGGTGAAACTCTCTACAAACCACAAGGTTTGATGTCTAACTCTCTCTCGGGTTAGAATTTGTCATCTAAGAAGGACCTCAGGCATCCCTACTCATTGGCGTCGAGCCAGGGTTCTGTCACCACCCTTTTCTTCCAAGTGAGTTTTGCTTGAATTTGACTTCGAATCCCAAGCTTATATAGTGTAGAAATTGGTTGAGGAGCTGCGAAATAGGTGCTGGAAGGTTGCCTAGTCAGTTTCGGGGTCAAAATAACCGGTTAGGTGCGAAGAAGACTCGTCAACAACGACCCGCGTGCGACTCGGAACGACCTCTGTTTTTCCAGAAATGCAGTCGCATTTCCATTTTGCCTTTCGCATTTCTGGGGAATTCCTGCTTCAACTCTGTTTTTCTGCACAACAACAAACTAAGTCAAATTTGCTTCAAATCAAGTCTTTTTAGGCATAATTAAGCATAATTCAACAAAAGTGACTCTCAACACCCTAACTTATCAAATTAACATATTTTGAGCTCGGAAATAGTAAAATTAACCTAAACACTCAATATTTGACCAAGAAATGAGCTAAGAATAAGGGTAAAATAGGTATATTTTTGACCCTTATCACCATCTCTCGACACTCCCTGAATCACAAACGAATCACTAACTCCTAGAAAAGACTTAAGAGTTAAATGGGGGTCCTCAGATGGTAAACCATGGAATTGACCCACGGTTTGTAACATCTGAAACATTACCGGTTTCATTTCAAAATTTGCTGCCTCAATTTGAGGACGCACAATTCCTGGATTTAACTCATCAAACATCGGAAAAGCATACACTCGAATGGCTGTGGCCCTATCATTCGCCACAAGAATAGGGTTCTCAGCCTGGTTATTTTGCTGTCCATTTTGCTCCAACGGTGGATTTTGTTGCAGCTCACGATTTCGCTGGGGATCAACTTGATCTTCTGGAATATTTGGAAGACACGGAAGGTTATCCATCGGATTGATATTTCTTTGCTGCTCTCTGCTCCTCCTTCTGAATGTTCGCTCAATCTCTGGATCAAGTTCGAATCTCACCCCTGGAGGATCGCTCATACAACAATCTCACACCTACAAAACAAAAAGAAACAATCAAAAAGTTCACGCACCAAATCACTAAAGCACACGCACAAAACAGATCAGATAAAACTAATTCAAGTCCCCGGCAACGGCGCCAAAAACTTGTCGCAATTCCGGAGTGGTTAAAAATATGATATAAATTGACTCTAGAATACTATTCAAGTCCAAATAATCCACAGCAAGTGATAAGTAATTTATCGTATCCACGAGTTCTTGAAAAATCTCACTTTACCTATATTGTTTAGTCTTTTTAGTGAGTTCAATGTTGTTAAAATGATTGGATTTTGAAATAATGCTGGAATAAAAGAAATAACAAAGCAGAAATGTAAACGGATAAAGAAGACAAATTGGAAACAGGCGTTGGTTAAGACTTCTGTAATTGTAAAAAGATGCTTTAGCAATTGTATTGATAAGGCAAACTCTCGCAGTCTTATCAGCAGGATCCTCCCGGAACTCTTGATTTTTTGGAATCTGTTTCAACTCCAATGACGCTCTACCGATCGAGCACTTACAACTGGCTATCCCTAACTCAGTCACTAGTGTTCACCAACATATAATGGTCTAGTGTGATTACAAGCCACACATCCCTTAAATCATCCCTGAAACTAAGAGAAGTTATTCATACCAACTGGCCAGACGGGCACAAAATAGAATTAAAACAACAAGTAATCAAGATGCTCAAAATCAATATCAATTTCTAGATTGTAAAGAAATGACAATTACATAATCCTAACCAACACCTAAAGTAATTTAGTTCATCGAATTGGAAACAACACACGCTACAATCTGTTCACGTGCATCCATAACTACAAACTTTAATAAGAAAGAATAAATTCCCTTGAAGAAATTCGTAGTTGATGGTCTTCTTAGGTCTCCAATCGTTCCTCCTCTATTCGGCTCCAAAGATGGAAAGAATTTGACTTTCCTCCTTGAATAATTTGACTTGAGACGACTATTTCCTTTTATAGAGTGGAGTCAACCCTAATTAGGTCAAAGATTACACGTGGAATGCTCTCCAAGCTTCCTAGATTCGAGATTGCTTCTAAAAACGCCACCTCATTAATGAATCACGTGCAGCTCACGTGGCCAGTTTTGCTCTCAGCTTTGCTGGATTATGGAATTTGCTCCCTCAAGTCGCTCAACATTATTTTCTCTACAAAAGAACTTTCAAAGCATCAATTCTTCTAAATAGAATAAAACACATTATATTCATCTAATAACACACCTATTTGGCACAAATGACATATAAATCATCATAGAATAAGGCCTAAATAACTCCCATTTGGAGAGTTATCAACCGACACTACCTCTTCCTGAACCACTTCCTGACGTTCTTGAACCTCTTGTTGATCCTCAGTTTGTTGATCACTCTACTCTAGCACCTTTTCTGCTTCAGGAGTTTTTTGTTGCTCTTCTTGCACAACTTCATCAGCAATTTCTTCAATAACCTGCTGAAGGACCTCTGTAACCGACGAATCTTCCTGCCTTTTCATCCTACAAGCCTCCTTCTCTTTCAGAGTCTTTTTCTTTTTCGTCTTCTTCTTTGGTGCATCTGGTGTAATTGGCACCTCTTCCACTTCAACCTCCCTTTCTCTCTTACCTCTTGTTTTTGCCATTTCAGAACTCAAAGAAATTTTGCACACATAGAAAGAAATTTGAAGATGAAAGACGAAATGAGAAGAAAAACAACCAGAGTTTACGTTTAAATAGGGGGCTCCAGCATTTAAAATCCTAATCGAAAAGATATGCCCCTTATTAAATAAAATTACCGTTTAATTCTGCATGTAATCATGAAGATTAAATCCCAACAAACAGTAAAAATTTCCTCGTGGTAAATGCCCTCTGTGTTGGTTGACAGATAGATAGTTGGATATACACTGCATGACACGTGGAAGCACTAGATGTTCCATGCCTTTTACCTACCCACAGAAAAATTAAATTCTAACATTAAAAGTAATTAAATCGCAACCACCCCGTTAGAATCTGATGAAAATATTTGGTCTAACCAAAAGATTGCAAAAAAAAAAAAAAAAAAAAACTCAGCAAAATATATTCTTCTAGAAGGATCTTTTATCCGGAAAATTCAAAATTTCCAAAAATCAAATCAAACCAAATCTTTATTTTGTCGAATAAATTTAAAAATACATTATTAAAATGTACATCCAACAGAAATTAACATCAAAATACAATTAAATGAAAACATAAATTAATTTTTGCGCACGTTTTTGCGCGGTTTGGGACACTTGAGGCTCTTGTCAGTGATGAGGGTACACACTTTGTGAATAATGTATTAGCTAAGATTTTAGCTAAATATGGAGTGAAGCATAGGATAGCTACACCTTATCACCTGCAAGCACATGGTCAAGCTGAAGTTAGTAATAGGGAAATTAAATCTATATTGGAAAAAGTAATCCATCCATCTAGGAAAGATTGGTCTTTTCGGTTAGATGAGGCTCTTTGGGCTTATAGGAGAGTCTATAAGACTCCATTAGGTATGTCTCCCTATAGGTTATATGGAAAGGCTTGCCATTTACCGTTGGAGCTTGAGCATAAAACGTTTTGGGCTCTAAAAAAGTTGAATTTTGATTTAAGTCGTGTAGGAGCAATTAGAATGCTACAGCTTAAGGAGTAAGAGTAGTTTCGACAATTTTCTTATGAAAATGCGAAAATGTATAAAGAGAAGACAAAGCGATGACATGATAAGAAGTTAAAACCTAAGAAATTTGTAAAAGGTCAACAAGTCTTCTTGTACAACTCTAGATTAAAATTGTTTCCCGGAAAATTAAAATCTAAATGGTCTGGACCATTTGTTGTGATTCATTTGTTGTGATTGAAGTTTTTCCTCATGGAGTAATTACTTTGAGAGATGAAAAGGATGGGTGAGTGTTTAAGGTTAATGGATAGTGAGTGAAACATTACTCGGGAGAGGAATTTCGTTCAAAATATCCTTCCTTGAAATTGGTTGAAGAATGAGCGAGTAAAGGTTTTGCGGGAGCATTTCTTCTTGCAATATTTTTAGAAGCTCCTAGTAGTTGTGCGATTCTGTTTTGTTTGATTTCGTGAGATTCGATTTTATTGTTGGTTTGAATTATTTTGAATTAGAATTAATTTATTTTTATCTGTTTCATTTTAATTTGTGGGTATTTTTAATTTTCGTTATAGATGGATTTTATTTATTTATTTTTTTGGTTATTTTGAATTTTAGCTGCTTTATTTTTCGTTGATTCTGTTGATGGAGAAATTTTGACCAATCACGAGTTGCCACGTCATTTCATAAAATCAATGACGGAATTAAAATTAATTAAATTTAGGACCAATTATAAATTGACATGTGTCCCAAATTTAATTTGAAGACAAAGTTGGCCAATTATAAATTTATAGGGCCAAATTTCTATTTGATCAATTAATTAAAATTAAATTATTTTGATCAAATTAATTAATTTGACCCATTAATTAAAAATAATAATTATTTGGATCAAATTTGGGTCTTTTAAATGTTTGGGTCATATGGTTTTGGGTCAAATATGAACCAAACCCAAGACTAAATGGTTGAGCCCAAAACCAATTAAGCCCAAGCCCAAGTTGGTAGGCCCAAAAGTCTCCAGGGCCCATCCAGCGAGAACTCTATAAATAGAGGAGTTCTCCACCATTTCAAGGGTTCAAAAATTCTACACTCTGACAAAGACAAGAGTTCAGAGTTTCAAAGCTCTCAAGCAGAACCAGAGAATTCAGAGAGACTCCACCAAGTTTGAAGTCCGAAGACTCTCTACAATCCATAAATTCAAGTGTTGAACACCTCTTGAAGACCAAACACTCTTCAAGACTTCAACATTCCTTGAAGATCAAAGACTCTTCAGGACTCGATACTTCTGGAAGACTGAAGACTCCTTCAAGACTGGAAGACTTCAAGCTTCAAGAATCCATTAAAGCTTCTGACTCGAGATCAAGCATTCCAGCCCTCGAGTGAAACAAATTCACACACAAGAGAGAGAATCAGAGGATTAACATTAGAGATTGTACACCCACACGCATACAACATTAATACAAATATATATTGTTTATTCCACGTGTCTCCATCTTTGAATTTACGTGTGAACAAATTGGCACGCCCAGTGGGACAATCTCTACCTCTCATCTCTCTCTCTTATCTCAAAACACAAGTGTAAACATGTCGTTCAAGACTTCCTCAATGGTCGCTGTCATGAACAAGTCTTACATCGGTTCTATTGCCCATTGTTGCTTCAATGAACTGACGTTGCAAGAAGATACAACTTCTAGCGTTGCAGGCCAAGAAACAACCTTGCAGGGGGCATATACTAATGACAAGTTTCTTGTTAAGTATAACCCTTTGTTTGAACCTGATTCTGACATAGTGACTGTCATGATGAATGAGACAAGAACTATGGAAGAAAGAATGGCTGAGATGCTGGAGCACATCAACACCTTGATGTTGATGAAGGCGATTGAAGAAAAGGATTCTCAAATTGAGCGCCTAAAGAGTCAAATTGAGAACCAACATATCGTCGAATCAAGTCAAACCCAAGTCATAAAAAATCATGACAAAGGAAATACTATAGTGCAAGATGATCAGCCACAGTGTTCTGCTTCGGTCGCTTCACTATCCATCCAACAGCTCCAAGATATGATCACAAACTGTATCAGAGCTCAGTACGGTGGACCTACTCAAGATTCCCTCTTGTATTCCAAACCTTATACTAAGAGGATTGATAACTTGAATGCCAATCGGGTATCAGCCACCAAAATTTCAACAGTTTGATGGAAAGGGAAATCCTAAACAACATATTGCCCACTTCGTTGAGACATGCGATAACGCTGGTACTCGAGGGGACCTACTAGTCAAGCAGTTCGTTCGAACACTTAAGGGAAATGCTTTTGACTGGTACACTGATCTAGAACCTGAGTCAATAGATAGTTGGGAGGAATGCGAAAAAGAATTTTTGAATCGCTTCTACAGCACTAGATGAACCGTTAGCATATTTGAGCTCACCAACACTAAACAACGAAAAGGTGAACTCGTTGTTAACTACATAAATCGTTGGAGAGCCATGAGTCTAGATTGCAAAGATCGCCTCACTGAACTCTCTGACGTTGAGATGTGCATTCAAGGCATGCACTGGGAACTCCTCTACATCCTTAAAGGTATAAAGCCTCGCACCTTTGAAGAACTAGCAACTCGCGCCCACGGTATGGAGCTAAGTATTGCTAGTCGAGAAAACCAAGACCTTCTACTCCCTAACATGAGGAAAGAAGGAAGGAACGACGAAGAGACTATAGAAGAATCTATGGTTGTAAACACAACCCTTCCCAAGTCATCTTCAAAAGAAAAGCGACAAACAAATGGAACACATCACTTAACTTTAGAGGAAAGACAGAAGAAAATCTATCCTTTCCCTGAGGCCGACATCCCTGACATGTTGGAACAACTACTGGAAGCGCAACTGATAGAGCTTCCTAAGTGTAAACGACCAGAAGAGATTGAGAAAGTCGATGATCCCAAGTATTGCAAGTATCATCGAGTTATTGGTCATCCAGTGGAAAGATGTTTCGTCCTAAAGGACTTAATTCTAAAGCTAGCTATGGAAGGAAAAATTGAGCTCGACCTTGATGAAGCAGCTCAATCAAATCTTGCTACAATCAAAGAAAAGAGCAAGCATCAAAGAAAGAAGGATCTAAAGAAACTTCAACCCAAGAGGCAGAGAAGTAAAGAGTTTTGTCAACC
This sequence comes from Luffa aegyptiaca, assembly GCA_017139565.1. Lineage (NCBI taxonomy): Eukaryota > Viridiplantae > Streptophyta > Magnoliopsida > Cucurbitales > Cucurbitaceae > Luffa > Luffa aegyptiaca. The sequence goes on from CM029403.1 coordinate 41,156,629, forward strand.
TCGACAACCGGTGACTGTGAAGGAACTCTTCTCCAAAACTTTCCACAAAAAGGAAAAAGAAAACTTTGCAACTTCCTACTGCACCAACGTAGAATAAGTTGACAATTCCAAGAAGGGTGAACAAAGGACTTCCATCTTCGATTGCACTAAGCCTTCAACTACTCGACCTTCGGTATTCCAAAGAATGAGTATGGCCACGACAGAAGAAGAAAATCAATGTGTGGTGTCCACCTCCACTCGACCTTCAGCTTTCCAAAGACTAAGTGTCTCCACATCGAAGAAAAGTCGATCTTCAACATCTGTCTTTGATCGCCTCAAAGTAACAAACGATCAACCTCGAAGAAAGATAGATAACTTAGATGTTAAATTGTTCAATGAAGTATGCAGTGACAAGAAGCTTCAAAGTAGCATCCCGTCACGTATGAAGAAGAAGTTCTCCGTTCTCATAACTACAGAAGTTTCTTTGAAGGTGAAACCAAATCTCATTATCTTGACCAATCGTACAAGTCAAGGATCTGATCAAGACCATGATGAAGATAAGGGCTTTTAAAATGTAAAAACTCCTTATCGTAAGAGTCTAAACTGCATGATGCTCCTAGCCCACATGAGCTTAAAAGGTGAGTGCAAAAAAAATTGAACTACGTTATGACTTGATCCCTTTCTTCAAAAGGTACATAGGCAGCTTAAAGAGAACTTTAAGTTCAGTCTCTGCAAACAAAAAAAAAAAAAAATGAAAGTGCAACAAATATTGAAGCACGACAAAACAAATTGAAGAAACTCATCACTACTGGGGGCAACACAACAAATTGAAGTTGTGCACCGTAATGAATGTGAAGCTACGAGTTGGATGAATAAAAAAAAAACTTCATTCCTCCAAATTCAATGTCTCGCTAGCCTCAAGTTTGGTGTTCCAATCACCCTAAGTTTGTTGCTCCCTCTTCTCTCCAAGTTCGAGGGTTCTTATGATGTACGCAACTACGTTGTTCCCTCTTCTTCAAGTTCCCGAAGGTTCATACGGCGCTGCCTTGTTGTTCCTTCTCCAAGTTCGAAGGTTCTCAAGTTGTGTTGCTTCCTTCTCCAAGTTCGAAGGTTTTCATGCTACGCTAGGCTGCGCTATTGCACTACTTCCTTCTTTAAGTTCGAAGGTTCCCACATTGCGCTGTTGTGCTGCTTCATTCTCCAAGTTCGAAAGTTCACATGCTGTGGTGTTGCCCGCTGCTTCATTCTCCCTCCAAGTTCGAAGGTTCTGACGTTGCACTACTTCCTTCACCAAGTTCGAAGGTTCTCACGTTTCGCTGCATCCTTCACCAAGTTCGAAGGTTCGCATGTTATTCGCTGCTTCGCTGCTGTTCCCTTTTCAAGTTTGAAGGTTCACTTGGCGTTGCTTCGCTGTTCATTCTCCAAGTTCGAAGGTTCTGATTCTACTCTGCTTTCTTTTCCACGTTCGAAAGTTCTCGTGCTACGCTGCTTTGCTTTTCCTTCTCCAAGTACGAAGGTTCTGCTTTGCTGAAAGACGTGGCAGCGGCAAAAGTCCAAGGAACATGTCCTTGCACTCATGCTGAAAGACGTGGCAGTGGCAAAAGTCCAAGGAACATGTCCCTGCACTGATGCTGGAAGGCGTGGCGGCGACAAAAGTCCAAGGAACATGTCCTTGCACTCATGCTGGAAGGCGTGGCGGCGACAAAAGTCGAAGGAACATGTCCTTGCACTCATGCTGGAAGGCGTGGCGGCAGCAAAAGTCCAAAGAACATGTCCAAAGTCCAAGGAACATGTCCAAAGTCCAAGGAACATGTCCTTGCACTCATGTTGAAAGGCGTGGCGGTGGCAAAAGTCCAAGGAACATGTCCAAAGTCCAAGGAACATGTCCTTGCACTCATGCTGGAAGGCGTGGCGGCAACAAAAGTACAAGGAACATGTCCAAATAAACTCATTCTTTCTTCTTGTTTTTCTTCTTTGAATTTGGCACTAGGAGAGGTTTTTTTGAACATTTTGCTGCTGCGTTGGACCGTTAAACGAAAAAAATAAACTAAGGTAGCGGCGCTAGAATTATTCACGGTGTAGGTGACTGACGGCGGCCGGAGCGAAGGAGGGGAGAGTGAATGAGACGAGAGGGAAACGATCTGTTTTTTTTTTCTGCGTCGGGCTGCTGCTTACCGAAACACGGCGGCGGCGGGTCTTTTTGCGGCGGCGAAGGCGAGAGGGACGCCGGCGTTATTGCGGCGTGGTGGGTCTTTTTGCTGCGACGACGGCGTGAGGAAGAAGAAAGAGTTAGAGAGAGAGAAAAGGGCTGTGGGAATAAGAGAGAGAATGGTGGGAGAGAGAAAAAAAAAGGAGAACATCGTGCGTTTTTTTCTTCTTTTTTTTTTGAAAAAAACGTGTACCCCTTTTTTTTACTTTACTTTCTTTAAAAAAAATTTTATCTTTTAACTTTTTTTAACTTTTGCAGACTTTCGTGCTTTCTTCTTTTTTTTTTTAATAATAATAATAATTTTTTTCACTTCCTTTTTTTTAACAAACTTACAAATTTTTTTTCCCTTCTTTTTTTAACTTTCTTTTCTTTTCTTTTCTTTTTAATTTATCTTTTTCATTCCTTTTCTTTTGTAGGGACAATTTTCATAAACCTTGCTTATAGTCCATAAAGGTAAATTTTCAAAATAACCCGATGTTGACTATTTTCAATTTTCCATAAGCTTCCAACATCCTTTATTTAATTTGATTTGATGTTTTTTTTTCTTTGCCCCCTTTTTTTAAGGAAAGAAGCTTTGACTTGGAGACTTGGAGAATATATATATACTTTGACTGCCTTTTTGCCTCAATTCGAGAGACAAACTCTAAGTAATCCTCCTTTTCTTTTTTATATATTTTTTTAACATTCATTTTTTTTTTAATTAACACCACATCGTCAATATTCCAATTGCAGGAACAAAGTATCAATTCACCAAAAGATAAATTAGGTGAACATTTTTTTTCTATTTTTTTTTCGTTTTTTTTTGTAGTGTTGTTTTTTTATTTGCAGGCACAACGTCTTTCAACATGAGTACAGGGACATGTTCCTCGAACTTTTGCTGTTGCCACGTCTTTCAGCATGAGTACAGGGACATGTTCCTTGGACTTTTGCCGCTGCCACGTCTTTCAGCATGAGTATAGGGACATGTTCCTTGGACTTTGGGATATGTTCCTTGGACTTTTGCCGCCACCACGTCTTTCAGCATGAGTACAGGGACATGTTCCTCGAACTTTTGCTGTTGCCACGTCTTTCAGCATGAGTACAGGAACATGTTCCTTGGACTTTTGCCGCTGCCACGTCTTTCAGCATGAGTATAGGGACATGTTCCTTGAACTTTGGGACATGCTCCTTCGACTTTTGTCGTCGCCTAGCCTTCCAGCATGAGTGCAAGGACATGTTCCTTGTACTTTTGTCGCCGCCACGCCTTCCAGCATGAGTGCAAGGACGTGTTCCTTGGACTTTGGACATGTTCCTTGGACTTTTGCCGCCGCCACGCCTTTCGGCATGAGTGCAACGACATATTCCTTGGACTTTGGACATGTTCCTTGGACTTTTGCCGCCGCCACGCCTTCCAACATGAGTGCAAGGACATGTTCCTTGGACTTTTGTCGCCGCCACGCCTTTCAGCATGAGTGCAAGGACATGTTCCTTGGACTTTGGACATGCTCCTTGGACTTTTGTCGTCGCCACGCCTTCCAACATGAGTGCAAGGACATGTTCCTTGGACTTTGGACATGTTCCTTGTACTTTTGTCGCCGCCACGCCTTCCAACATGAGTGCAAGGACATGTTCCTTGGACTTTGGACATGTTCCTTGGACTTTTGCCGCCGTCACGCCTTTCGGCGTGAGTTCAAGAACATGTTCCTTGGACTTTTGCCGCCACCATGCCTTCCAGCATGAGTTCAAGGACATGTTCCTTGGACTTTTGTCGCCGTCACGCCTTCCAGCATGAGTGCAAGCACATGTTCCTTGGTCTTTTTCCGCTGCCACATCTTTCAACAAAGCAGAACCTTCGAACTTGGAGAAGGAAAAGCAAAGCAGCGTAGCACGAGAACTTTCGAACGTGGAAAAGAAAGCAGCGTAGAATCAGAACCTTCAAACTTGGAGAATGAACAACGAAGCAACGCCACGTGAATCTTCAAACTTGAAAAGGGAACAACAGCGAAGCAGCGAACAACATGCGAACCTTCGAACTTGGTGAAGGATGCAGCGAAACGTGAGAACCTTCGAACTTGGTGAAGGAAGCAGCGCAACGTCAGAACCTTCGAACTTGGAGGGAGAAGGAAGCAGCGGGCAACAGCACAACATGCGAACTTTCGAACTTGGAGAATGAAGCAGCACAATAGCGCAATGTGGGAACCTTCGAACTTAAAGAAGGAAGTAGTGCAATAGCGCAACCTAGCGTAGCATGAAAACCTTCGAACTTGGAGAAGGAAGGAACACAACGTGAAAACCTTTGAACTTGGAGAAGGAACAACGAGGCAGCGCCGTATGAACCTTCGAAATTGAAGAAGGAACAATAGTGAAGCAACATGAGAACCTTCGAACTTGGAGAAGGTACAGCGAAACAGCGTTGCGTGAGAATCTTCGAACTTGGTGAAGGAAGCAGCGCAACGTCAGAACCTCCGAGCTTGGAGAAGGAAGCAGCACAACAGCGCAATGTGGGAACCTTCGAACTTAAAGAAGGAAGTAGCGCAACAGCGCAGCCTAGTGTAGCATGAGAACCTTCGAACTTGGAGAAGGAAGCAACACAGCGTGAGAACCTTCGAACATGGAAAAGGAACGGCGAAGCAGCGAAGCGTGAGAACCTTCGAACTTGGTGAAGGAAGCAGCGCAGCGTCAGAACCTTCGAAATTGGAGAAGGAACAGCGTTACAGCGCAACGTGAGAACCTTCGAACTTTAAGAAGGAACTCCAATGAAGCGTGTGAGAACCTTCGAGAACTTGAAGAAGAGGGAACAACGCAGTAGCGTACATCATAAGAACCCTCGAACTTGGAGAGAAGAGGGAGCAACAAACTTAGGGTGAATGGAACACCGAACTTGAGGCTAGCGAGACATTGAATTTGGAGGAATGAAGTTTTTTTTTATTCATCCAACTCGTAGCTTCACATTCATTACGGTGCACAACTTCAATTTGTTGTGTTGCCCCCAGTAGTGATGAGTTTCTTCAATTTGTTTTGTCGTGCTTCAATATTTGTTGCACTTTCATTTTTTTTTTTTGCAGAGACTGAACTTAAAGTTCTCTTTCAGCTGCCTACGTACCTTTTGAAGAAAAGGGATCAAATCATAACGTAGTTCAATTTTTTTTGCACTCACCTTTTAAGCTCATGTGGGCTAGAATCATCATGCAGTTTAGACTCTTACGATAAGGAGTTTTTACATTTTAAAAGCCCTTATCTACATCATGGTCTTGATCAGATCCTTGACTTGTAGGATTGATCAAGATAATGAGATTTGGTTTCACCTTCAAAGAAACTTCTGTAGTTATGAGAACGGAGAACTTCTTCTTCATACGTGACGGGATGCTACTTTGAAGCTTCTTGTCACTGCATACTTCATTGAACAATTTCACATCTAAGTTATCTATCTTTCTTCGAGGTTGATCGTTTGTTACTTTGAGGCGATCAAAGACAGATGTTGAAGATCGACTTTTCTTCGATGTGGAGACACTTAGTCTTTGGAAAGCTGAAGGTCGAGTGGAGGTGGACACCACACATTGATTTTCTTCTTCTGTCGTGGCCATACTCATTCTTTGGAATACCGAAGGTCGAGTAGTTGAAGGCTTAGTGCGATCGAAGACGGAAGTCCTTTGTTCACCCTTCTTGGAATTGTCAACTTATTCTACGTTGGTGCAGAAGGAAGTTGCAAAGTTTTCTTTTTCCTTTTTGTGGAAAGTTTTGGAGAAGAGTTCCTTCACAGTCACCGGTTGTCGAGGTTGACAAAACTCTTTACTTCTCTGCCTCTTGGGTTGAAGTTTCTTTAGATCCTTCTTTCTTTGATGCTTGCTCTTTTCTTTGATTGTAGCAAGATTTGATTGAGCTGCTTCATCAGGGTCGAGCTCAATTTTTCCTTCCATAGCTAGCTTTAGAATTAAGTCCTTTAGGATGAAACATCTTTCCACTCTATGATACTTGCAATACTTGGGATCATCGACTTTCTCAATCTCTTCTGGTCATTTACACTTAGGAAGCTCTATCAGTTGTGCTTCCAGTAGTTGTTCCAACATGTCAGGGATGCCGACCTCAGGGAAAGGATAGATTTTCTTCTGTCTTTCCTTTAAAGTTAAGTGATGCGTTCCATTTGTTTGTCGCTTTTCTTTTGAAGACGACTTGGGAAGGGTTGTGTTTACAACCATAGATTCTTCTATAGTCTCTTCATCGTTCCTTCCTTCTTTCCTCATGTTAGGGAGTAGAAGGTCTTGGTTTTCTCGACTAGCAATACTTAGCTCCATATCGTGGGCGCGAGTTGCTAGTTCTTCAAAGGTGCGAGGCCTTATACCTTTAAGGATGTAGAGGAGTGCTCAGTGCATGCCTTGAATGCACATCTCAACGTCAGAGAGTTCAGTGAGGCGATCTTTGCAATCTAGACTCATGGCTCTCCAACGATTTATGTAGTTAACAACGAGTTCACCTTTTCGTTGTTTAGTGTTGGTGAGCTCAAACATGCTAACGGTTCGTCTAGTGCTGTAGAAGCGATTCAAAAATTCTTTTTCGCATTCCTCCCAACTATCTATTGACTCAGGTTCTAGATCAGTGTACCAGTCAAAAGCATTTCCCTTAAGTGTTCGAACGAACTGCTTGACTAGTAGGTCCCCTCGAGTACCAGCGTTCTCGCATGTCTCAACGAAGTGGGCAATATGTTGTTTAGGACTTCCCTTTCCATCAAACTGTTGAAATTTTGGTGGCTGATACCCGATTGGCATTCTCAAGTTATCAATCCTCTTAGTATAAGGTTTGGAATACAAGAGGGAATCTTGAGTAGGTCCACCGTAATGAGCTCTGATACAGTTTGTGATCATATCTTGGAGCTGTTGGATGGATAGTGAAACGACCGAAGCAGAACACTGTGGCTGATCATCTTGCACTATAGTCTTTCCTTTGTTATGATTTCTTATGACTTGGGTTTGACTTGATTCGACGATATGTTGGTTCTCAATTTGACTCTTTAGGCGCTCAATTTGAGAATCCTTTTCTTCAATCGCCTTCATCAACATCAAGGTGTTGATGTGCTCCTGCATCTCAGCCATTCTTTCTTCCATAGTTCTTGTCTCAGTCATCATGACAGTCACTATGTCAGAATCAGGTTCAAACAAAGGGTTATACTTAACAAGAAACTTGTCATTAGTATATGCCCCCTACAAGGTTGTTTCTTGGCCTGCAACGATAGAAGTTGTATCTTCTTGCAACATCAGTTCATTGAAGCAACAATGGGCAATAGAACCGATGTAAGACTTGTTCATGACAGCGACCATTGAGGAAGTCTTGAACGACATGTTTACACTTGTGTTTTGAGATAAGAGAGAGAGATGAGAGGTAGAGATTGTCCCACTGGGCGTGTCAATTTGTTCACACGTAAATTCAAAGATGGAGACACGTGGAATAAACAATATATATTTGTATTAATGTTGTATGCGTGTGGGTGTACAATCTCTAATGTTAATCCTCTGATTCTCTCTCTTGTGTGTGAATTTGTTTCACTCGAGGGCTGGAACGCTTGATCTCGAGTCAGAAGCTTTAATGGATTCTTGAAGCTTGAAGTCTTCCAGTCTTGAAGGAGTCTTTAGTCTTCCAGAAGTATTGAGTCCTGAAGAGTCTTTGATCTTCAAGGAATGTTGAAGTCTTGAAGAGTGTTTGGTCTTCAAGAGGTGTTCAACACTTGAATTTATGGATTGCAGAGAGTCTTCGGTCTTCAGACTTGGTGGAGTCTCTCTGAATTCTTTTGTTCTGCTTGAGAGCTTTGAAACTCTGAACTCTTGTCTTTGTTAGAGTGTAGAATTTCTGAACCCTTGAAATGGTGGAGAACTCCTCTATTTATAGAGTTCTCGCTGGATGGGTCCTGGAGACTTTTGGGCCTACCAACTTGGGCTTGGGCTTAATTGGTTTTGGGCTCAACCATTTAGTCTTGGGTTTGGTTCATATTTGACCCAAAACCATATGACCCAAACATTTAAAAGACCCAAATTTGATCCAAATAATTATTATTTTTAATTAATGGGTCAAATTAATTAATTTGATCAAAATAATTTAATTTTAATTAATTGATCAAATAGAAATTTGGCCCTATAAATTTATAATTGGCCAACTTTGTCTTCAAATTATATTTGGGACACATGTCAATTTATAATTGGTCCCAAATTTAATTAATTTTAATTCCGTCATTGATTTTATGAAATGACGTGGCAACTCGTGATTGGTCAAAATTTCTCCATCAACAGAATCAACGAAAAATAAATCAGCTAAAATTCAAAATAACCAAAAAAAAAAATCCATCTGAAACGAAAATTAAAAATACCCACAAATTAAAATGAAACAGATAAAAATAAATAAATTCTAATTCAAAATAATTCAAACGAACAATAAAATCGAATCTCACGAAATCAAACAAAACAGAATCGCACAACTACTAGGAGTTTCTAAAAATATTGCAAGAAGAAATGCTCCTGCAAAACCTTTACTCGCTCATTCTTCAACCAATTTCAAGGAAGGATATTTTGAACGAAATTCCTCTCCCGAGTAATGTTTCACTCACTTTCCATTAACCTTAAACACTCGCCCATCCTTTTCATCTCTCAAAGTAATTGCTCCATGAGGAAAAACTTCAATCACAACAAATGAATCACAATAAATGGTCCAGACCATTTAGATTTTAATTTTTCGGGAAACAATTTTAATCTAGAGTTGTACAACAAGACTTGTTGACCTTTTACAAATACCTTAGGTTTTAACTTCTTATCATGTCATAGGTTTTAACTTCTTATCATGTCATCGCTTTGTCTTCTCTTTATACATTTTCGCATTTTCATAAGAAAATTGTCGAAACTACTCTTACTCCTTAAGCTGTAGCATTCTAATTGCTCCTACACGACTTAAATCAAAATTCAACTTTTTTAGAGCCCAAAACGTTTTATTCTCAAGCTCCAACGGTAAATGGCAAGTCTTTCCATATACTAACCTATAGGGAGACATACCTAATGGAGTCTTATAGGCTCTCCTATAAGCCCAAAGAGCCTCATCTAACCGAAAAGACCAATCTTTCCTAGATGGATGGATTACTTTTTCCAATATAGATTTAATTTCCCTATTACTAACTTCAGCTTGACCATTTGCTTGCAGATGATAAGGTGTAGCTATCCTATGCTTCACTCCATATTTAGCTAAAATCTTAGCTAATACATTATTCACAAAGTGTGTACCCTCATCACTCAAAAGAATGTCAGCTAATGTTCAACTAATTGCTTTGCGGTATTGCTGCAACAAATTTACTAAGGCCTCTTCATCCTCCGACACTAAATCTGATGCAACAATAATGGGCAGCGTCTCACCTTCCCCAAGATACACATACTTTAGATGATCTGGTAAAGGCTTCAAATCTAAAGTAGGTGCCTCAATTAGGGATGACTTAATAGGAGGAGCCTTCCTCTCATCCAAATATCATGACTCAAAAGCATCCTCACACCTAGACACTTCTTTTTCATTTTTTCTTTCTAAAGTATAAACTGCTTAATCTTCCATACTAATTTCTCCATAATCCTCAAAATGTTGATCGGTCAAATCCTCCATTGTTGTCTCAACAATTTTGTTCTTCATAATCCGAATGAAAGAGCAATCTTCCACTTCATCTGGATACTTCATGGCCTTAAAAACATTAAATTTCACTTCCTCATTATAAACCCTCATCGTTAACTCCCCTTTCTAAATATCTATCAATGCCCTACCAGTAGCCAAAAATGGACGACCAAGAATAATTGGGACATCTTTATCTGTCTCATAATCTAAGATAATGAAATCAACAGGAAATATGAATTTATCTACTTTAACTAAGACATCCTCAATCTTACCCTCAGAATATGTGATAGACCTATCAGCTAGTTGGAGTGTGACCATGGTAGGCCTAGCTTCACCAATACCTAGCTTTCGATAGACCGAAAGAGGCATAAGGTTAATGCTCGCGCCTAAATCACAAAGTGTTCTACCCAACTTTTTTCCACCTATAGAGACATGAATGGTAAATGACCCTTGATCCTTAGCCTTGGTTGGTATAAATTTTCCACAACAAGTAATCAAGATGCTCAAAATCAATATAAATTTCTAGATTATTAAAGAAATGACAATTACATTATCCTAACCAACACCTAAAGAAAATTAGTTCATGAAATTGGAAACAACACATGTTACAATATGTTCATGTGCATCCATAACTACAAACTTTTACAAGAAAGAATAACTCTCCTTGAAGAAATCCGTAGATGATGGTCTTCTTGGATCTTCAATTGTTTTCTCCTCTATTTGGCCTCCAAAGATGGAATTATCTTCGAATCATTTGGAATTGCTTTGACTTGAGACGGCTACTTCCTTTTATAGAGTGGAGTCAACCCTAATTTTGTCAAAGATTACGCGTGGAATGCTCTCCAAGCTTCCTGGATCCGAGATTGCTTCTAAAAATGCCACGTCATTAATGAATCACGTGCAGCTCACGTGGCCAGTTTTGCTCTCAGCTTTGCTTGATCAGGGAATTTGCTCCCACAAGTCGTTCAACATTAATTTCTTTGCAAAAGAACTTCCAAAGTATCAATTCTTATAAATAGGATAAAACACCTAATATTCAACTAATAACACACCTATTTGGCACAAATGTCATATAAATCATCATAGAATAAGGCCTAAATAACTCCCTTTTGGAGATTTATCAAATGCTTTCTTATCTTTAGATTTCTGAGCTTAAAGCATGTTTACTTGTTGTTTGTGGCTTTAGATTCCTGCTTTTATAATTAGCATGTGCAGTAGGTTAGATTGACGCCCTAACTCGTAGCTCGTATGTTAATAAATTGCTAAAGAACTAATTTACAAGTAGCTAATGGTTAGCACCTAGATCGATTCGTGAGCACGGGTCCCAAGAGCAGTTCTCTGACTTTGTTGTTTGACACGATAGGTCTAGGGTCTAAGTCAATATTTGTAATTAAATTAGATTTCTCCTAATTAATTATGGGTATTCTAGTCTAGAGCAACAATTAGTTAATTTATTAATCGTGGCCAGGTTAATTAATTAATCAATTGCATGTTGGTTCAACAGGTTCGTTGGGTTAGCGCTCTAGGGGTATCTTGATCTTAATGCAGTTACCTAATTGATTGACTTCGACGGGTTCGTGGGGTTAATTAATTAGTAATTAGTAATTGAGTCGATGGATGGTGGGATCGAGTCAATTGATTTAGAGTACCAATTAGACAAGCATGCATGTAAATCACCATCTACTAATCGGTGAGTAAAAAGTAAATGTACTGAACCCGAGTGTCCCCAGCTACAGTGAGGGCAAGGTGAGATTAGCCAACCCCCTATATACTTTTCTGTCATTTAATTTCTCGCCATTTACTTTCTTGCAATTTTATCTTTTCCCTGCAAGTTGATCCTTATTTCTTGAAACCCCCCTTTCTGTTACCGAACACAAAAGAGATTAGAAGTAAGCCAGTTGTTCCCTGTGATCGACCCCGACCACTACTACTGCAAGTACTTTAATGATCGGTGATTATAAATTTGTTTTGATCCGAGCCCCGACAAACTCGTCCGATCAAGAAGCATGTTTACTTGATTTCATATGGTTTATTTCCAGCATTCTGATTTGCAATGATATTTGATCTCTAATGTTCTAAATAGCTATTGTTTGAGGACAAGCAATGAGTTAAGTTTGGGGGTATGATATGTGCTAAAAATATACCTATTTTGCCCCTTATATTTAGCTTATTCCTTGTAAAACTTGTATGTTTTTTTTTATCAAATTTACTCTTTCCGAGCTCAAAAGGTGTGAAAATTGATAAGTTAGGTCTTTGAGAGTCATGTGTGTCAAATTATACATATTTGTGCTTAAAAGAACTCATTTTGATGAGAATTTGACTTAGTTTTATGTGCTGCAGAAAAACAGAGGAAAAGGGGCAAGGCAGCAGAAATGCAACCACATATCTGGGCAAAAATAGAAAAGTTTGAGTTTGTCGCGGGTCATTTTGAACGAGCTTTTCACGCACCTAACTGGTTTCTTAGACTCCGAAACTGAATGGGCTACCTGCTAGCACCATTTTCGTGACTCCTCAACCACTCCCCATGCTATAAAAGGCCATGAATCGAAGGCAAATGCAAGCAGAACTCACTAGGAAGAAGAGGGTAGTGATAGAACCCTAGTAGACGCCCATGAGTCGTGATGACCGAGGTCCTTGCTAGAAGACGAAATTCTAACCTTAGTTAGACATCAAACCTTTGTGTTTGTATAGATTTCACCCTATTCCCACCTAGTAAAAGGAGAGTAGAGTGTCGTGAGAACTCTAGAAAGTTATTTCTTTCTATTATTTCTTGTACTTCTCATTTATTTATTCAATAGAAAGTTATTTGTTTGCACTATTATCCATCATGCTTAGCTAAATTCCATTGAGGTGTTCAGTTTAGTGAATTCCCTTATGGATTAAATAGCTTGAAAGTTGTTTATTTACCTAAGTTCTATTTTAAGCATGTCATCCTTTATTGATTGTCATTCCAATCTTGTTGAGTTTAACTTGATCACTTAGACTTAGCATGCTATGTGAGTTTGGTACCGAAAGGATCAAACAACATCGGTTCTCATAAGGTGATATAGGAGAAAGGGCTCAAAAGAGTGTATTCGCTGTTATAGGGGATGGTCGCTGATAACAACTATAAGGTTATTGATAGGACCAATTTAGTCCTATTTATTTAGTCTTAATCTTGCTAGTTTTATATCTAATTGTGTTCATAATAGTATTATTTTGTATGTATTTGGTGTTAAAGCTTCTCGGGAGCCGATATTCCAAATTGACATTAATTCAAAGAAATTAACGTGGTTTTGATCCAACTTGAAGTCCACAAGATGTCAAGGAGGTGAAAAGACCAAAGCGGAGCACTCAAGACTCAAAAATAATATCAAATGGAGCAAAATTGAAGCAGTCAATTTGGAAGACCTGAGAGGTAGTTGTTGCCTTCTAGAGTGGGGTAAAAATATGGTAAAATAAGCTCTAGAATATTGTGCAAGTATACACAATCTGCAGCAAGTGATAAGTAATTTATCGTATCCACGAGGTTTTGAATAACTCTCACTTTACCTATCTTGTGTAACTTTTTAATGGTTTCAAGATTGTTAAAATGATTGATTTTGATAAAATGCTGAAGCAAAAGAAATGACAGAACAGAAAGTAAACGAATAAAGCAGACAGATTGGAACAGGCGTTGGTCAGGATTTCTGTAATTGTTTTAAAGGATGCTCTAGCAATAATATTGATTAGGCAATTCTCTTGCAGTCTTATTAGCAGGATCCTCCCGGAACTCTAGATTTTCTAGAATGTGTTTCAACTCCAATGACGTGCTACCAATCAAGCACTAGGCAACTGGTTATCCCTAACTCAGTCACTGGTGTCCACCAACACATAATGGTCTAGTGTGATTAAATGCCACACACCTCTCAAATCATCCCTGAAACTCAGAGGTGATATTTATACCGGCTGGCCAGGCGGGCACAAAATAGAAATAGACACAACAAATAATCAAGATGCTCAAATCAACATATATTGCATAGAGAATGAAGTACGGCAATTACATAGATACTAACTAAGTAAATTTAGTTCATGGAGTACAAGGTAACACATGCTACAATATGAGTATGTGCATCCATAACTACAAGAAATTACAAGAAAAGGTTAATTCCCTTGGAAAGATTCGTAGCTAATGGTCTTCTTGAGGTCTTCAATCGTTCCTCCTCTATTCGGCTTCCAAAGATGGAAAGTAAGCCTCCACGAATGAAATGAGACTTTCCTTTCTCCAAATTGGAATGTTTTGGACTTGAGATGGCTACTTCCTTTTATAGAGTGGAGTCAACCCTAATTAGGTCAAATTTTACACGTGGAGGGCTCTCCAAGGTTCCTAGATCCGAGATTAATCCAGCTAACGCCACCTCATTTAATGAATCACGTGCGGCTCACGTGGCAGTTTTACTCATTGCTTTGCTGGATCATAGATTTTGCTCCCTCAAGTTGCTCAGCATTATTTTCTCTGCAAAATAACTTCCAAAGCATCCATTCTTCTAAATGGGTTAAAATAAATTTAACACAAATGACACACAAATCACTATAGAAATAAGGCCTAAATAACTCCTTTTTGGAGAGTTATCAGTAGTGTCGAGAAGCTACCTCACGACGCTTCGACGCTACGAATACGATAGACCGGCCAAATCACCGTCAACGTTTCGACGCTGCCTCGTTATATAAATGTAGATTTTCGTGTTTTAGGTAAATAGCAGCAATCGTTTTCTTTGCTCTCTCGGTTTTCTCTTCGTTTTCTCCATTCTCCATCTGTATTTTCATAGTTTTAGGTTGGTTTCTCAAGCCTTGGGCTCAGATTAGGCTTGTCTATGGTCGTCTAAGCGTCGTTTTCTGTAGTTGGAACCTCGATATTGTAAGTACATTATGATTTTTTATGAGATTCTTTGAGTTTTCTGTGCTGATTGCATTATCCTCTTGAGTTCTCTGAGCGTTATTGACGGAAGAGATTGTCGCGGTCTCTTGTTAAATAAATTTATAATCCACGATTCCTGAAGCTAACTTGTAGCAGTAGTGGTTGGGGTCGATCACAGGGAACAATCGGTTTATTTCTAAATTCTTTTGTGTCTTTGAGGTAACCAAAAATGGGGTTTATTTATAAAAGATCAAGACATAAAGTATAAGCGGGAAAATAAATAAGGAAAATTAAATGCAAGGAAAGTAAAGGTGGGGTTAGTTGATCTTACCACGAGGATCATTGTAATCGGGGTTGAACTCGGTGTTAAGTTTGATTAATTTCATTCATCGATTATCAATTGATATTTGATTAACTATCTAAGTCTAGCGTGCTCCGGCAATAAACCGAGAGCCATGATCCTACTATCACAAACATGCAAACGCTAAGTTTGATTCTAGTTTAAATTAATTAATTGGCCTATTAACTAATCTAAACCGCATTGGGATCTAGCCGAATTAATTCACATGCAACGGGCAACAAACCACAATTACAATTGATTAAATCATTTAGTTCAAGGGACGCATGCTTAAAATCATAACGTTAGCCTATTGGCTACTTAGACTTAGCAAGTAAATTTATACAGGGCGCGGTCAAGGTTGTCAATATTTCCTACCACAATCTAAACTTGTATGCAAAGAACTAAAATCACAATGACAATCAACTAAGTAATGAAGAATATAAATCTCATAAAATTGAATCAAACTTACAAACTGAGGTCCCGATTACAACGATCCGAGCTTAGTTGGCCATAGACAAGCACCTCCAAGCTCGAGGCTCGATCAACCGACCCATGAACTAAGAAAACTTAAAAGAACTCTAGAAAAGTAAAGAGAAAGGTGGCTACAATATTGTATTGAGGAATTCAAGGGATGATTCTAAACCTACACCAAGGCCCTCTATTTATAGTGTTTCTTGGCCTTCAATTCGTGGTAGAATGGTGCTGAATTGGGTCTTCAAACAAGGAAAAATTCCAGCCAAATTAGGAAAAAATCGATTCTGGAAAACTGCCTAGCGTCGCGACGCTGTCCTTTCAATTTTGGAAAATATCTCTCAGATTGCCCTAGCGTCGCGACGCTGTGGGCAAGCGTCTCAAATCTGATGACGAACGTCTCGACGCTGATGAGGCTCCAGGGGCAGAATGGTCATTTTACGCTCCGGTTTCGCTCGTTTAAGCCCTGAATTGCTTCCAAAGCTCTGGTGATGAACTATAGACATATTATACTCATTTTAAAGCATTTTTCGCAAGGAATTCAACTAAGATAAGCAAATTGGGAGATTCTAAGTGTATAACAAATTAGATCGATCAGTTATGTATGATTTGATTGTTGTTTTGTGATTTAGAATCCCGTTTATATTACTTGCATGAACAGTAGGTTAGATTGACGCCCTAACTCGCAGCTTGCATGTTAGTAACTCGCTAAGAAATTGAATTCTACGTAGCTAATGGAACTTTAATTGTAGTTAGCATGTAGACCGAGTCATGGGCATGGGTCCCAAGTGTTGGGTTTTATGCCCTAAAACTTGTAGATAATGAATGTTGACAAGTTGTTTACTTGTCTCAATAAGTTGTTCTTGAGATTTATACAATAAAGAGTTGTTGTTACTAAAATTTCACAATTTGACCCAAATCCAATGAACTAAGTTCCAAGGTTGTTTATATGAAACTTGAACAAGTATGTGGGGACATACGGGGATCAATGTTCAAGAACCAACCTAAAAGGTCTATAGTACAGGGATAAGTCTGGGTACCTTATCTTAGTAACACAATGTGATACAACCCGGTTTGTATTTGATACAGATGCATTGATCCAAGGCATCCATGTAGTAGACATACGAGTGGGGGTATCCTATGCAATGAGTTTGCATAAGACTGGACCGCGAAATAGTAACCACTAGATCTAACGTCGTTAACTAGTTTAGGTTTCTATTTCAATAGGATGACCTAGGTAACTCAATCTAAATCCTAAGCATGTTATGAACCCCTTTTCCAAGAGGGATTGTCCTTAGATTTGTATGGGTGAGAGTGTCTAGTTCGCTGACTCAATAAGCCTACCATTTCAGAATTAAGACCGAGTGGGGGCTAGAAACATAACATTACAAGATGGAATTCACTCCTTCCCCTATTTGGGTAAGCAAATGTGTGTTCCCTTAAGGGCTGATTCCGGGTCTTCAACAAGGGTGTCCTTCCTCTCCTGGCCCGAGAGGAACTATAGTTTAATGGTTGGACCATAAATAGATTGTTCATTAGAGGAATCAGTGGTACTTAAGGATCTGGAGGTATCCTAGGAGTAAAATGGTAATTTGACCCAGCTAGCGTTATGAACACACGTGAAAAATTGACTTACTCGTATTGGTCAATATCTGTGGACACAGAAATATTCTACAGTGAGAAGAGTGTTGTTGTGGGTCTTTAGTGGAATGACCCACAGTTAAAGAAAGTTGATTAACTTGGTTAATGAGTTTAGCCAGTTAATCTCGTATCGTTGGAGCTTCTGATCTGTAAGTCGATTAGGTCCACCTGCTAGCTCGTAAAGGGTTCTGAGATTAATTAAATCTTGAATAGAATTTGAAGAGTTCAAATTCATTAAGGGAACTTTAGTTAATTGTATACGATACATTTAATATAATGTATGGAGATACATTATAACATAAGTTTAATTATTGAATTAAACTTTATAATAAAATTAATTTTGGATGTGATTCAAAATTAATTTATGAGAGAATTAAATATTTGAAGGAGTTCAAATATAAAATATGAATTAGATTCATATGAAAACTATAGGTTAAACTTAATGTGAATGAGATTCATATTAAAATTATAGGTTATGAGAGTGATATGCATTTGAATATGATTCAAATGTGAAATTAATTAAATATGTAATATTTAATTAATTTAGTAATTAATTAATTAGAGTATTAATTAATTAATTCAATTTAATTTAATTATATATGATTTAATTAAATTAATACTATAGTTTATAAATAATGTTTATTTGATGCACATTAAAACTATAGGCTAAAAGAGAGAGACACATTTGAATATGATTCAATTGTGAAATTAATTGAATATGTGATATTTAATTACTATAGGAAACAATTAATTATTGAATTAATTGGTTGACTCAAATTAATTCAATTAAATAAGATTTAATTGAATTGGTTAGTTGAAAACTATATAGTAAAATTAATTTAGTTAAATTACAATTTAATTAAATTAATTTTGCATACTATATGGTTTTGGTTTTAATTATTAGTTAATAATAATAATTAAGTCCCAATTGTTGGGATGATGCCAGGTGGGGAGTTAGAGATCGTGTAACTCCCCCCTCCCATTTGGTGAATAAGTGATGCAGTAGTTCTGCAGAATAATATACTCTCTCAAGAGAACTCTCAGTATGCCATCTCTCTCCCAAATCAATATCAAGAAAAGACAACAACCATTCTTGCTGTCATTTCCCTTTTCAAGGCAAGATGAGATTCCACAGTCACAATCTCAAGAATTCAGAGAATAGTGGATGTTCTTTGATGGTGGTGTTCTTGGAGAGTTCGACGACGAATCGTTCGTGTTTTTTGGAGCATAGTGCTGAGACACTTTGTTCATCAACAAGTAAGTTTCTCAAATTCTAAATCGTTTAGAATACAGAATTGCATGCTTAATCATTTTAGATTATAGAATTGTTTTGTAATTTTAAGGTCAATGTATCTGTGTTTTCGTTTTAACCAAATTAACAACGAATCGATCTGATACATGCTTCTGCTGCCACAAATTTTGATTCCTTCAATTGGTATCAGAGCCGATCGTTGCTTTAATTTCGTTTCTATGAAACTTGCATTGATTTTTGGTGGGTTAGTTCTACATATTGGACTGTTTAGGTATTTTGGCCCTAGATTTACAATTTCTTTGATTTGATCAATGTAAATGCCTTTTTATTTGGGGCAAATTGTTGTAAATCATGTCATATAAGTCCGTATCTAGAAATTAGGCTTCAATTTGTTGATTGCTACTCGAATCGGGACGAATTTGGGCGTTTACGACTGCTGGAAACGTAAAACAAAGGACAAACCCGAGGTGTAGCGTCGAGACCCTGCTCAACGACGTCTCGACACTGAAGAACACACCTTGAAAAATCGAGCCAATGTCGAACGCCGCCATCAGCTAGACGCTGGCGGATGCAGAGCGAGAGTAAGTTTTGGGCCAGCATCAGCAGTTCGTGGATCATGAACATGAAGCGAGACGTGGGCGGTTTGGGTGTTTCGCGGTCCGGTTCAAGCAGTTATTTGTCTGGTTCGTGAGGGTTCGATCCGGTTCAGGGAGTTGATAGTCCGGTTCTGGTGATTCTGACATGGTTCGGACCGGTTCTGAGCGGTTCGAAAGGGTTCGAGGCGGTTCAAACCAGTTACATAGCGGTTTAGGGCTAGAATTTGTCAAATTAATGTAATTTTTCATTAATGTTTGCCCTAAGGTGTCAAAATATCGGTCTATTTAGCTATTTAATGCTTTATGAATGTCATATAGATTAAAATCTCACCATAGGTTAAGCATGAATCATGCATAATAGTATGTTATAATAGTTATAATGTATTGTGTTTATGTATGATTAAATTTCATGAGTAATTTAGTATAAGAGTTATATTAATAATGTTGGGATTGGTGCCCTAAAACTCGTAGATAGTGAATGTTAAACAAACTATATACTTGATTGATAAAGTCGTTACCGAGATTCATTCAGGAAAGTCATTACTGAATAAGTAAATTGCACATTAGATAACCCAAATCCAATAAACTAAGTGTTGGGTTTTATGCCCTAAAACTCGTAGATAGTAAATGAAACAAATTCATCGATTTCAATAAAGCGTTATTTGAGTAATTCAGTAATTTGGTTATTGAATAATCGAGTTTGCATTAATAAACCCTAAATCCAATAAACTAAGATCCAAGGTTGTTTAAATGAAACTTGGACTAGTATGTGGGGACATACGGGGATCAGTGTCCAAGTAACAACCTAAAAGGTCTATAGTATAGGGATAAGGTTGGGTACCTTATCCTGGTGATACTATGTGATATGACCCACCTTGTATTCGACACAGATGCAATGATCCAAAGCATCCATGTAGGAGACATGCGTGTGGGGGTATCCTATGCAATGAGTTTGCATAAGACCGGACCGCAAAATAGTAACCACTAGATGTAACACCGTTAACTAGTTTAGGTTTCTATTTCAATAGGATGACCTAGGTAACTCAATCTCAATCCTGAGTCTGTTATGAACCCCTTTCAGGAGGGATTTGTTGGTGACCGCAAGCGTACGGGTCGTCACAAGTAATATAAAACGGAAAGAATTCCGAGTATCGAATCCACTAGGAGGCGAAGCGAAATTTAAGCAAGCAAAAATCTCTTGAGCACTAAAAATAATTAGGAGAAATAATATTTAGGGGGCAGTTCATGTAGTTAAAAAGATTCCAAAAATCAAAGTAGTTAAAGAAAATAATTTTTGATCAATCGATAGAAATAAAATGTGGAGAAAGAGTTTTCTTAATGGGAAGAGGGGTCTTGAAAATCAATTATTAGCCAAACAATTGTTATAATTATCCTATCTCATTGCCCAACTAATTATAATCCTAGAATCTCCGTTAATCACATAGGTTCTCCTGTCGGTTTCCCCTAATTGTAATTAATTAATTTTAACAACCTAAGTGTCCTTAGCGCTATTAAAAATCATTAATTATTACGCTCTGATTCATTTTAGGAATCTAAGTTTAATCAACTAATCCCGGTGTCACGACGGGCAATTAAACTAGTTGCATGGATTATGATCTATCCTAACTTCTCTCCGTTGAGTTTCCATTAAGAATCGAATCATTACACAATTGGCCAAATTGAATAAAGCATTAAGCACATCCATACAAATAATTAGGAAAAAAGGGCAAGAGACAGGTAATTATAACAACATTTCAACTATAATTTCATTCCAAGACCCCAAATTGGGGTTTAGCTGTACATAGCTAAAATATCCACAACATTTACAATAGAAAGCATAATTAAGAGCATAAAAGGAAAGGAATTGACCGTCGAAGAACCCCTTCGCTGACGCTCAGAGCTCCACCGAACACTCCTTGAGCCTCCTAGGATGCTCCCCAAAATTCCCCAAATATTTCCCACTAAGAAATCTCTCAAAAAGGCTAGAAAGCCTTGAGAGAGGCTCCAAAGGAAGGAAAGAAAGGATGGATTCAAGAATGATTTGATTGATGCAAAATGAGGCACCAAGAGGTGCCTTTTATAGGCCCGGATTGGGGGTAGCGTCGCGACGCTACATTGCACAGCGTCGTGACGCTGCAACGCACGCGTCTTGTTGCCCAAGAAATGGGTAGCGTCGCGACGCTACCTTCACAGCGTCTCGACGCTGACCCAATTTCCAGAATTTCCCAGCTTCGGTTTGGGCTTATTTTTGGGCCTTCTCTTCACTTATTTTTGGGATTTTCTATCATGATTGGCTTCTTTGACTCCCCTATTTATCCAAGCTTGGATTTGGGCTTGATTGGCTTCATTTTGGGCACTTTTTTCCCAAAATCCACAACTTTGCTCCTAAGGACCAAATAACGAAATACATTAAATATTTTCATTAAAAACACGATTAAAGCACAGAAAAGCTTAATAAATTGGGACTAAAATAGCGACATTTTTGCTCGCTATCAGGATTGTCCTTAGATTTGTATGGGTGAGAGTGGCCAGTTCGCCGATTCAATAATCCTATCATTTTAGGGGCAAGACCAAATGGGGGTTGGGAACATAACAGTACAAGATGGAATTCACTCCTTCCCCTATTGGGGTAAGTAGATGTGTGTTCCCTTAAGGGATGATTCCGGGGCTTGAACAAAGGTGCGCCGTCCTCCCCTGGCCCGAGAGAAACTTCTGTTTAGTGGTTGGACCCTAAACAACTTGTTCATTAGATGAATCAGTGGTACTTAAGGAACCAGAGGTAACCCAAGGGTAAAACGGTAATTTGACCCAACTGGTGTTACGAACACACGTGAAGGATTGACTTACTGCTTGGTCGATATCCGTGGACACAGAAATATTCTACAGTGAGAAGAGTGCAGCTGTGGGTCTTTAGTGGAGTGACCCACAGTTAACGCATGTTGACTAAACTTGGTTAATGAGTTTGGCCAATTAGTCTCGTATCGTTGGAGCTTCTGATCTGTAGGTCCATTAGGTCCCACTGGTAGCTCGTAAAAGAGACTTGAGGCAATTAAGTATAATTTGTAAATTGAAAGTGTTCAATTTATTTGGGGAATCGTATAATGTATATTGATGCATTATAATATAAAGTTTATGAAACTTTATAATATAATTTTTGAATTAATTTAAAAAATTAATTCTTGAGAGAAAATATTTGAAAGAGTTCAAATAAATTTAATATGAATTGGATTCATATTAATTTTAATTTTAATAAAATCCCTAAGATTAAATATATGATATTTAATTGGGTAAATTAATTAATTATGAAATTAATTAATTATATATTAAAATTAGAAACATTTTCCTATTAGGAAAGAAAATATTTGAAAGAGTTCAAATAAATTTAATATGAATTGGATTCATATTAATTTTAATTTTAATAAAATCCCTAAGATTAAATATATGATATTTAATTAGGGAAATTAATTAATTATGGAATTAATTAATTATTTATTAAAATTAGAGACCTTTTTCCTATTAGGAAAAGGTCTTCCTTTTCCTATTAGGAAAAAGGTCTTGGCCTTTACCTATAAATAGGACCCCTGGGGTGGGGTGAAAGGCATCCCAATTCATTCTCCTACTCTCAGAGAATTCTCCCTCTAGACTCCCACAAGTCTCATGCCTCTAGAAGTCTCAGAGTCATACCGGTGTAACCATAGTGGTGGTGTTCGCACTGGTTCGTGATTATTTCACAAGCAGTTGGTGAATTTAATCTGAGTCGTCAACGAGAGTAAGTAATTTGTTACTATATAAATTAGATTTAGATCTAATTTTTTTTATGCTTAACCTTAATATAAATTAGAATAGTTCTAATATTATTGCCAATGTATTGGTATTTTAGATTAAACAAAATTAATTACGAATTAGTCCTAATTACGCTTCCGCTTTACGGAATTACGGAATTTCAATCCTTCACTAAGATCTCTGGCTATAGGATGAACACTTGAGCTTTATGTAGAGACATAAAAGTGGATCAGGCTCGAGTTATAGCCAAAACGGTCTATAGTATTGGGATAGGGCTGGGTACCTTATTCTGGGGACACTATGAGACGCGACCCACTTTGTAGATAGTACAGACGATGTGATCCTGAATCGTCCATGTGGAGACATGCAAGTGGGGGCGTCCTATGTAATGAGTTTGCATAAGACCAGGACAAAGAAATAAGTCACTCTTGCTTTATAACGCCGTTTACTGACAAGACTGACTATTTCATGCGATGACTTAGATAACTCGATCTTAATCCTGAACTAACTATGAACTCCTGTTTATTCGGGCTTATCCTTAGATCTGCATGGGTAAGAGTGGCTCAGCATTGCCGATTCAATCAGGCTCCCATTTCAGGGATAGGAACGGGTAGATAGCTGGGGACATAGTCCAGCAAGAAGAAATTCACTCCTATCCGAATTAGGGATAGTAGAGAGGTTGTTCCCTTAAGTGTTGACTCCGAGGCTTGAACAAAGGGATCTCACCCTCTCATTGGCCCGAGAGGGACTCGATTTGTTGGTTGGACCATAAACCAATTGTTCATTAGAGGATCAGTGGGACTTAAGGAACAAGAAGTACTATAGGGGTAAAACAGACATTTGACCCAACTATAGTTACGAACAACCTGTGAATGATCGACTTACTAATCATGGTTATATCATATGGACAAAAATATATCTACGGTGAGGGGAGTGCAGCTACTGGGCTATAGTGGAGTGTCCCGGTAGTTAACGAATGTTGGTTAGCTAGGTTAATGAGATTAGTCAGTTAACCTCGGATCGTTGGAACCCATGATTTGTAGGTCCATTAGGTCCCCCTACTAGCTCATATGGATGATACCTTAGAACATAGTGATAGGAAAGTTTGAATCGTTCAAAATTCAGTTTAGAGAATTAGTGTCGATTATATACGATATTATCAACACAATAGTTTAATTATGGATTAAACTATTAATTGAGAGAGTAAAGTATTTAAATATGATTTAAATACAATATATATGAATAGGGATTCATATTAGGTGCATAGTATTAATTTGATATATGATATTAAATTAATATTACATAATTGATTAAATTGTTTAATTAATTATTGTTTTTAATTGAAAAATGATTATGAATTGTTTTTTAATTAAAATTGAGATAGAAATTTCAATCTTGAGTTTATGGAAATTCAAGATTAGTGGATTGAATTAGGTGATATGAATTAATTTGATTAATGTCATATGATTAATTGAAATTGTTCAATTAATTGATAATTTGAAAGGCAATTGAGAATTGCATTTTAAATTAAATCCAAGAGTAGAAATTCACTTTTGCATGGATGGAGATAGTGGAGTTACACATCTAATTCCACTCTTGCATGGATGAAGAAAGTGTAATAACACCTCCCACATGCAATCTTGCATGAAAGCTCCATAGAACACCTAGAATCAACTAAGGTCATTCTCCTCTCCATGTGTCTTACATTGGTGAATCTAAGATGCATGAAAATCCTCTATAAGTAGGGGATAAGAAGATGGAGAAGTATGAATTTT
Source organism: Luffa aegyptiaca (assembly GCA_017139565.1). Taxonomy (NCBI): domain Eukaryota; kingdom Viridiplantae; phylum Streptophyta; class Magnoliopsida; order Cucurbitales; family Cucurbitaceae; genus Luffa; species Luffa aegyptiaca. The sequence goes on from CM029403.1 coordinate 41,181,156, forward strand.
TTGGAGTAAGGTCATGCTGCCAAAATTTCTACTCAAACTCACTCTCTCAATACTCTCTAGAGCTTAAACCTTCAAGCACATCCCTTCCAATGCCTATCACCATAGACTCCCACAAGTCGTTCTAAGGCCGGAGGATAGCGGGGAAGACACTAGAGGTGATCCACACACCGTTCGTGATCCAAGGAAACAAAAGGAGTTGCTCAATTGGTCTTCAAAAGGTTGGTTACAATTCTGCTCTCTGTTTTAGTTTAAAAGACAACATGTTTTCATTTTCTAAAATTGATGTAGTTAAGTGCCTCCGATCCTAAAATTGCTTCCGCATTTGCCATATGAACACCTACAAATAATATATGAAATTGGAGAAGCATGATGCATGACATTAATTTAGTTAAATATAAGAGTTATATTTAATTAATGTAGCATGCATACTTATTTTTATTTTCATCAGTTCAAATATAAGTGTTATGTTATGGATGAAAATAATGTCAATGCATGATTTTCATGATTAATTAGTATAAGTGTTTTATTAATAAAATGAAAATGGGAAAGCATTGAGCATGACATTAATTTAGATTAATATAAGGGTTATATGAAATTAATGTCAATGTATATACAATTTAATGGAGGATTAATTAGTATATTTGATATGTTAATTAATGGAAATTGGATTGCATGTAGCATGACACCACTTAGATTAATATAATAGTTATATTAATTGGATGTCATGTACGCTTAGAATATGGTGGAAAATAATTAGAATATGATTGTTATTTTATTCAACACCATATAAGCATGTTATAGGGCTACTCATTAAAACTTGGAATAGTTATAAAATGATTGGAAACTGTCAACCTATAACAAAGAGTTGCATGCAAACATAGGATCTTAGGTTAAAATTGAATTAATTTTAAAATGTTTAAAATTAATTAGACCTAAGCTCACCAGAATTCTAATAGGATTAGAATTATTTTCTTACTTAGTATTAAAATAGTTTTAATAAACTAAGTAGGAAAAACATTACTATGGTTATAAGGGAACTCTCCCGATGAAGTTCTGTCTAGGCTGGGGTACTTAAGTTGAAGGTTTACGGAACACCTCGTACCTGGGAACAGACTCGGAACCTAAGTTGAACTAATCATAGTTTAATGTTAGCATGCAATGTCACTAGGTAATTAAATGAGTTTAATTCACCTAGATATTAGAATAAAGACTTATATATAAGAGTTATATAAAGGAAGACTTAGATAGATTCACTTAGCCGAAATTTACCTAAGTAATTAGACCCTAAAATTATAAAAATACTTAGTTGGAGGTAATATGACAAAACAAGATTTTCATCAATCAAGTTTTGCTCTCACGTCCTCGAGAGTTCACAACATGAGATCTATGGTTGGCCTCGAGTCACCCTGGGAGTGACCCCTACGGATGGTGTTTGCATGGATCAATAGTAAGGTGAATGAGGGAGTATTTTATAGTAAGTGGGAGCAGGACACGAGTCAACGTATCCTACGGTCTCCTCTATTAGGTTGCACCATGAGATTCCCATGATCTGCCTGCAAGTCGCCCTAGGAGCGATCACCCTACGGAGGGATTGATCATGGGAGTTGGAACAACACAAACTCCAAAAATGGATAGGGTTTCTTAGGTCCATTTCCAACTTTGACTTTCCCTACGATAACATTATTGGGGCTGACCTCTGAGATCTGAGAATAGAGGGTCACACTTACGAGAAATTGTTAAGGTGTTAATGATTTCCTGACCGAAAAACGGTAGCTAATAACTATTGGAATATGAGTTATTCCGGTAATAGAGATTGGCTGAGATTGTCTCAATTCAGGGGAGGAGCAGCTGACTGCCCTACAATAGCTGTTGCTCTAAACCTCTGGAGTATCGTTGCAAATATGTATCATTTATTATATTTGGGTCTATGATTACTTTTGCAAAATTGATTGGATAATTTGTAATGGGGTTAGTACGGTTAGCTAATACAAGTAATTTGTTTTTCCAACGATATATATAATAATTTCTATGTGCATTGTATTGCGCCAATTTATTAATAACGGTTATGATACAACTAGCTTAAACGACAGTCCTATGGTAAGTGATTTAAGATTAGTCTTTAGTGAGGAATGTCCTCAGGCCCAAATGTCTAGTTCCTCTCGAATCGTTCATGATGAATATGACATTAACTGCCTAGCCAATACCAATGACAATAAATGTGATTTATTGGTCATTGAAACGTGCATAGTTGAAAACGAGGATACTGTTGGGTTTTATGCCCTAAAACTCGTAGATTGTGAATGGTGACAAATTGTTCACTTGTCTCAATATGTTGTTATTGAGGTTTGTACAATAAAGAGTTATTGTCACTAAAATTGCACAATTTGACCCAAATCCAATAAACTAAGATCCTAGGTTGTTTAGATGAAACTTGGACTAGTATGTGGGGACATACGGGGATCAATGTTCAAGTAACAACCTAAATGGTCTATAGTATAGGGATAAGGCTGGGTACCTTATCCTGGTAACACTATGTGATACGGCCCACTTTGTATTTGATACAGATGCAATGATCCAAAGCATCCATGTAGGAGACATGCGAGTGGGGGTATCCTGTGCAATGAGTTTGCATAAGACCGGACCGCGAAATAGTAACCACTAGATGTAACACCGTTAACTAGTTTAGGTTTCTATTTCAATAGGATGACCTAGGTAACTCAATCTAAATCCTGAGTGTGTTATGAACCCCTTTCAGGAGGGATTGTCCTTAGATTTGTATGGGTGAGAGTGGCCAGTTCGCCGACTCAATAAGCCTATCATTTCAGGGGCAAGACCGAGTGGGGGCTGGGAACATAACATTACAAGATGGAATTCACTCCTTCCCCTATTGGGGTAAGCAGATGTGTGTTCCTTTAAGAGCTGATTCCGGGTCTTGAACAAGGGCGCCCATCCTCTCCTGGCCCGAGAGGAACTGCTGTTTATTGATTGGATCATAAACAGATTGTTCATTAGAGGAATCAGTGGTACTTAAGGATCCAGAGGTAACCCAGGGGTAAAACGGTAATTTGACCCAGCTGGCGTTACGAACACTCATGAAGGATTGACTTACTGTTATTGGTCAATATCCGTGGACACAGAAATATTCTACAGTGAGAAGAGTGCAGCTGTGGGTCTTTAGTGGAGTGAACCATAGTTAACGAATGTTGACTAATTTGGTTAATGAGTTTAGCCAATTAGTCTTGTATCGTTGGAGCTTCTGATCTGTAGGTCCATTAGGTCCACCTGCTAGCTCGTAAAGGGTTCTGAGGTTAAATCGTCTTGAATAGAATTTGAAGTATGTTCAAATTCGTTAAGGGAATTTTATTGTATTTGATACAATTAAAATAATGTATAAAGATACATTATAATATAAGTTTAATTGATGAATTAAACTTTATATTATACAATTAATTTTGGATGTGATTCAAAATTAATTAATGAGAGAATTAAATATTTGAAAGAGTTCAAATATTAAATATGAATTAGATTCATATTGAAACTATAGGTTAAATTTAATGTGAATGAGATTCATATTAAAACTATAGTATATGAGAGAATTATTTGAATAATGATTCAAATAGTAAATTAATTAAATATATGATATTTAATTAATGAATTAATTAATTGGAGAATTAATTAATTTAATTTAATTTAATACGATTTAATTAAATTAATTCTATAGTTAATATTAATGTACATTATGATGCACATTAAAACTATAGGTTAAATGAGAGAGATTAAAATTGAATATGATTCAATTGTAATATTAATTAAATATTGGATATTTAATTAATGTGGATTCAATTAATGAGATTAATTGAATGGCCAAATTAATTCAATTTAATATGATTCAGATTGAATTAAAATACCTTATGTTATAATTGATTTAATTAATATTTTTTTAATTAAATTAATTATAATTAATTAATTAATTAAATGATTATTATTATTTAATTAATAGACGGCCAAGATCGTTTGGATTAGATCCAACGATTGAGATCTAGTAGGGTAATAACTCCCTCCCCACTTATCGTACAGGGGAGAGGGAGTTCCCCAACGAAGGCTCATTCTCTCCCATTCTCACAAAAAAAAGATAGAGAGAAAATTCTCTCTCAACTCTCTCACTCTCTCAACCAAAAACACAGCAATCTTCCTTGCTGTGATTCCCTTCTAAGATGGTTTTGGTTCCCACAAACCAAACCTCATGAATTCAGAGGATAGCGGGTGCTCTTTGATGGTTGTGTTCAATAGATCGTGACGAAGTGTTCGTTGAGGAGCATAGTGCTGTGAAGAACGGTCTTCAACATGTAAGTTTCATGTATCTAAAATTATTTTAGATCTGTACAGCATGCTTAGCGTTAGAAAATAGTTTTCTGTTTTGCCCAACGTATCGGTATTCGAAATAATTGAAATTAAATCACGCTCGATTAATTTCGCTTCCGCTGAGGATTCAATTCCTTCAGATACAACCTGGATCCTTGATTCAGGTGCCACTCATCACGTTTGCTTCCCATTTTCAAAGAATAAGCTCATGGCAACAGTTGTAAGCTGGTGAGATGACTTTCAGCCTTTGATCTGGAGAGTTTGTCTCGTCTGTGGCAGTGGGGAACACTAAGATTTTTTTTCCAGTGGGAGCAAATACATATTATTAGATAATGTGTATGTATTTCCTAAAGATTAACAGAAATTTGATTTCTATATCTTATATGCTGGAACGATGTTACTCTACACCTTTCTCTGCTTACACAGTTTTATTTCAAGAAAGGGAGTTGACATTTGTTTAGCTTTACTGGAAAATAACCTATATGTTTTAAGACTAATCGAGAGTAAAATAGTCATGAGCACTGAGTTGTTTAAGACTGCTTATACTCAGAGCAATAGAGGCAAAGGATATCTCCTAAAGGAAAATATCATTCTTTGGTTCTTAAGGTTAGGCCATATTGATCTCAATATGATTGGGAGCTTGGTCAAGAGTATACTTCTAAGCGAGTTAGAAGAAGACTTTTTACTACCTTGTAGGTCATGCCTTAAAGGCAGTATGACTAATAGGTCTTTTACTGGAAAATAACTAAAGAACCAAAGATCCTTTGGAGCTTGTACATTTGGATCGTTGTGGTCCAATATGTTAAAGCAGTGAGAAGGCGTGAATAATTCATCTCTTTTATAGATGATTATTCAAAGTTATGAGTATCTTTACCTAATGCAACTTAAGTCTGAACCTCTTGAGATATTCGAAGGGGCTTAGGACTGAAGTTGAAAACTTGTTAGGTGAGATGATAAAAACACTTCGATTTGATCAAAGTGTTGAGTATAGGGACTTGTGATTCTAGGACTATTTGATAGTACATGGAATCACATCCTAAATCTCAGTTAGGAGAAATAAAACCTTATTGGATATGGTTCAATCCATGTTAAACTATGCTCAATTGCCTAACTCGCTTTGGGGTCATGCAGTGTTGACTGCAGTGTGTATTTTGAACAACGTTCCATAAAAAATGTTTCTGAAACATCTTTTGATTTGTGGATAAGGCGTAAAGGTAGTTTGCATCTAACCCAAAAGAAACTGGAACACCGTTCAAAATTATGTCTATTTGTAGGTTTACACATGGAAACGAGAGATGGATACTTCTTCGATCCACGAGAGAATAAAGAATTTGTGTCGACAAATGCTACATTCTCAAAAGAAGACCACATGAGAAAACATAAGCCACAAAGTAAGGACGTCTTAAGTGAATTGACTAATGGAGCTACAGAAACATCAACAAGATTTGTTTATGAGTCAACAATAGTTGTTAATAAGACTGTTCGTTCAACAAGAGTTGTTGATAAGGTCAGTTCACCTGGTCAGTTACATTTATCTCAAGAGTTGAGAGTGCTTCGATGTCGTGGGAGGGTTGTTTTACAGCCTGACCGTTGCATGGGCTTATCTGAAGCTCAGGTCGTCATGCTTGATGATGACATAGAGGATTGATTATCTTTTACAAAAAAAATGAATGATGTTGACAACGATCAGAGGATTAAAGCCATTTACCTGGTGATGAAGTCTTTGCATTTCAATTCCACTGGGATCTTGTAGATTTGCTTGATGAGGTAGCACCTATAGACTGCAAATGGATCTACAAGAGGAAACGAGACGTAACCTTTTGGTTAGACTTGTGGCAAAGAGTTATACCCAGAGATGGGGGACTCTAAGGGAACCTTATCTTCTGTTGCCATGCTGAAGTCTGCTAGAACTCTTAACCATTTCGAATGGATGTCAAGACTACCCTTTTGAATGGTAATCTTGAGAAGAGTATCTACTTGTCCCAACCAGAAAGGTTCATATAGCAAGATTAAAAGCAAAAGGTTTGCTAGCTTAATCGATCCATTCATGGATTGACCTAAGCATCTCGATCTTGGAATTTAAGATTTGATACAGTGATCAGATCTTTTGGCTTTAATCAGGACATCGATGAGTCTTGTGTCTACAAGAAGGTCATCAATAGTTCAGTAGCTTTCTTAGTGGTGATGTGATTGATATCCTACTCATTGGGAATGAAGTAGGTTAACTTACTGACATTAAAAGTGACTAACAGCTCATTTCCAAATGAAGATAAGGGAGAAGCTCAATTTATTCTTGGGATCTAAATTGTTTATAACAGTAAGAACAAAATGCTAGCCATGTCTCAAGCGTCTTATATCTACAAAATGTTGGTTAGATATAAGATGCATAATTACAAGAAGGGTTCACAGCCTTTCATGGATGAAATTCTTTTGTCTAAGGAATCATGTCCTGAGACACCTCAAGGAGTTGAGGACATGAGACACATGCCCTATGCAATAGGGATTGTCAGTAAGTGTCAATCTATTCTAGGATTTGATCACTAGAGAGCCGTTAAGTATATCCTCAAATATCTTTGGAGAACGAGGAACTATATGCTCGTGTATGGTGCAAAGGATTTGATCCTTACAGGATACACTGACACAAATTTTTCAAACTGATAAGGATTTAAGGAAATCTACATCAGTATATGTCTTCACTCTTAAACAAAGGAGATATAGTATGACATCGCATCAAGCTAGGATACATTGCGGCCTCGACCATATCGGCCAAAAACTAAGCTACTTGTGAAGCAGCGATCGAGGCTGTAAGGCTTGGAAAGTTCTTGACTGATTTGGAAAGTGTTCCAAATATGAACTTACCTATTGCAAGACAAGCAAGCACATCGAATAGAATGGAAGTATTGCTAATTCATTCACGAAGGCTCTCTCGGCTAAAGTGTATGAGGGTCATCTTGATGGTCTAGGTCTACGAGATATGTACAAAGATGTAATCTAGGGCAAGTGGGAGAAATGTAATGGGTATAATGATGCCCTAGTTTATTGTATTTGTACATTGTATATATGCATTTTATGTATTATACATGTATCTATACACCCATTGTCATGATAGATTATTGTACATCCCACTAAACTAGACTTTTAATTCAAGTGGGAGTTGTTGGGTTTTATGCCCTAAAACTCGTAGGTAGTGAATGTTAACAAATTGTTTACTTGTCCCAATAAGTCGTTATTGAGATTTATACAATAAAGAGTTATTGTTACTAAAATTGCACAATTTGACTCAAATCTAGTAAACTAAGTTCCAAGGTTGTTTATATGAAACTTGAACAAGTATGTGGCGACATACGAGGATCAGTGTTCAAGCAACAACCTAAAAGGTCTATACTACAAGAATAAGGTTGGCTACCTTATCCTGGTAACACTATGTGATACGTCCCGCTTTGTATTTGATACAAATGCATTGATCCAAAGCATTCATGTAGTAGACATGCGAGTGGAGGTATCCTATGCAATGAGTTTGTATAAGACCGGACCGTGAAATACTAACCACTAGATGTAACACCGTTAACTAGTTTAGGTTTCTATTTCAATAGCATGACATAGGTAACTCAATCTAAATCCTAAGTATGTTATGAACCCCTTTTCAAGAGGGATTGTCCTTAGATTTGTATGAGTGAGAGTGGCCAGTTTGCCAACTCCATAAGCCTACCATTTCAGGGGCAAGACCGAGTGGGCTGGGAACACAAGATGGAATTCACTTCTTCCCTTATTTGGGTAAGCAGATGTGTGTTCCCTTAAGGGCTGATTCCAAGTCTTGAACAAGGGCGTTCGTCCTCTCTTGGCCCAAGATGAACTATTGTTTAATGGTTGGACCATAAAAAGATTGTTCATTAGAGGAATCAGTGGTACTTAAGGATCTATAGGTACCCTAGGGGGAAAACGGTAATTTGACCCAACTGGCGTTATGAACACTCGTGAACCATTGACTTACCGGTATTGGTCAATATCTGTGGACACAAAAATATTCTACAGTGAGAAGAATTAACGAATGTTGATTAACTTGGTTAATGAGTTTAGCCAGTTAATCTCGTATCGTTGGAGCTTCTAATCTGTAGGTCCATTAGGTCCACCTACTAGCTCATAAAGGGTTCTGAGATTAATTAAGTCTTGAATAGAATTTGAAGAGTTAAAATTCATTAAGGGAATTTTAGTTAATTGTATATGATACAATTAATATAATGTATGGAGATACATTATAACATAAGTTTAATTATTGAATTAAAATTTATAATAAAATTAATTTTTGATGTGATTCAAAATTACTTTATGAGAGAATTAAATATTTGAAGGAGTTCAAATATTAAATATGAATTAGATTCATATGAAAATTATAGGTTAAATTTAATGTGAATGAGATTCATATTAAAACTATAATAGGTTATGAGAGGGATATGCATTTGAATATGATTCAAATGTGAAATTAATTAAATATGTGGTTTTTAATTAATTTAGTAATTAATTGATTAGAGTATTAATTAATTAATTCAATTTAATTTAATTAGATATGATTTAATTAGATTAATACTATAGTTTATAAATCATGTACATTTGATGCACATTAAAACTACAGGTTAAAAGAGAGACACATTTGAATATGATTCAATTGTGAAATTAATTAAATATGTGATATTTATGGAGTGTACGAGACACTAGCGGAAGCGATTCAGATCGAAACACTCTAATTTCCTTTAATTTTAGTTAAGAAAAACATGCCCAATATGAACCGAAAACAAAGTTTGTGTAACCAACCTCTTGGAAGCTCGATTCCTCTAGGTTTGATGGATGAATTTGAACACGAACACGTCTGGGACAACCACCGTGATCTTTCCCACTAATCTCCGGCCTTAGAACGAGTTGTGGGACTCGAATTTGTGATGAATTTGGGTGCCAAAAGCTCAAGAACTCAAAAAGAAAATAAGTTTTACAACAATTGTTTTTTAGAGAGATTTTCTAAACAAATTGCATGAGAATTCAGCCAAGTTGATCATTCAGCAAGAAGACAACTTCAGCATATATATATATGTGAAGCACATATGAAAGTGGGATTCAATTAGTCATTGCCCAATGTGGCAAGACATGAAATTATGCATTTCATGCATAATTGAATTAATTTCAAATTAAATGAAAATTATTTTTCACTTATTAAAATTAAATTATTTAATTCCAAATAAATTAATAAATAATTTTAATTAATTTTATTTATTTAATTTAATATCTAATATCAAATTAAATAAATGTTCCAACCCCACTTTATCTCAAATCTGGTTTCTAATATGAATCCCTTATCCACATCCAAACCGAAATATTGTATCGAATATATAATTCTAATATTTAAACCTTATTTAAATATTCTCGACTCTCTTTAATGTAGTTTAATTCGTAATTAAACTTTAACGTTAAATTTATCAAACATAATTTAACGTTAACTCCCAATAATGAATTTGAATGTTTCAAACTTCCTCATCACGTATGTTCTAAGGTTTATTCCGTATGAACTAGTAGGAGGACCTAATGGACCTACAGATCATGGGCTCCAACGATCCGAGATTTAACCGGCTAAACTCTTTTAACCTAGTTAACCAACATTCGTTAACTATCGGGACACTCCACTATAGCCCGATAGTTGAACTCCCCTCACTGTAGATATATTTTCGTCCACCCGATATAACCATGATTAGTATGTCGACCCTTCACAGGTTGTTCGTAACTAGAGCTGGGTCAAATGTCCGTTTTACTCCTGAAGTTACATCTTGTTCCTTAAGTTCCCACTGAGTCCCTAATGAACAATTGGTTTGTGGTCCCACCACGAAACCTAAAACCTCTCGAACCAATGAGAGGGCGGGATCCCTTTGTTCACGTCCTAGAGTTAGCACTTAAGGGAACAACCTCTCTACTATTCCTAAATTGGGTAGGAGTGAATTCCGTCTTGCAAGACTATGTCCCCAGCTATCTACCCATTCTTATCTCCAAAATGGTAGGCTTATTGAGTCGGCGATGTTGAGCCACTCTCACCCATGCAAATCAAAGGATAATCCCGAATAAACCGGAGTTCATAGTTAGCTCAGGATTAAGATCGAGTTACCTAGGTCATCACAGTGAAACAGTCAGTCTTGTCAGTAAACGGCGTTATAAAGCAAGAGTGATTTATTTCTCGGTCCTGGTCTTATGCAAACTCTTTTACATAGGACGCCCCCACTCGCATGTCTCTACATGAACGATTCAGGATCACCTCGTTTGTTCTAAAACAAAGTGGGCTGCGTCACATAGTTTTCCTAGGATCAAGGTACCCAGTCTTATCCCTATACTATAGACCGTTTAGGCTATTACTTGAACTTGATCCACTTTTATGTCACTACATATAGTTCAAGTATTCATATCATAGCCAAGGATACTAGTTTATTGGATTTGGGATATTTAAAAGGTGCAATTCACTCATTTAATAACTTGAGTGAACAAAAACTCAATAGCGACTTTATCGAACAAGTATATAACTATTTGTTTCATTCACTATCTACGAGTTTTAGGGCACCAACCCCAACAATTTAATTACTATTGGGACAATTAATTGTTGAATTAATTGGTTGACTCAAATTAATTCAATTAAATAAGATTTAATTGAATTGGTTAGTTGAAAACTATATAGTAAAATTAGTTTAGTTAAATTACGATTTAATTAAATTAATTTTGCATAATATATGGTTTTGGTTTTAATTATGAGTTAATAATAATAATTAAGTCCCAATTGTTGGGATGATGTCAGGTGAGGAGTAAGAGATCGTGTTACTCCCCCTCCCATTTGATGAATAAGTAATGTAGTAATTTTGTAGAATAATATACTCTCTCAAGAAAACTCTCGGTATGTCATCTCTCTCCCAAATGAATCTCAAGAAAAGACAACAACCATTCTTGCTGTCATTTCCCTTTTCAAGGCAAGATGTGATCCCACAATCACAATCTCAAGAATTCAAAGAATAGTGAGTGTTCTTTGATGGTGGTTTTCTTGAAGAGTTCAATGATGAATCGTTTGTGTTTTTTTTAGCATAGTATTGAGACGCTTTCTTCATCAACAAGTAAGTTTCTCAAATTCTAAATTGTTTAGAATACAGAATTGCATGCTTAATCTGTTTAAATTATAGAATTTTTCTGTAATTTTAAGGCCAATGTATCGGTGTTTTCGTTTTAACCCAATTAACAACGAATCAATTCGATACACACTTCCATTCCCAAGGATTTTGATTCCTTCACCAAGAGTAGTTCTCTGACTTTGTAGTTTGCATGATAGGTCTAGAGTCTAAATCGATATTCATAATTAAATTAAGCTTTCCGTAATTAATTGTGGGTATTCTAGCCTATAGCAACAATTAATTGGTTTATTTATCACGATAGGGTTAATTAATTAATTGATTGGATGTTGGTTCGATGGGCTAGTCAGGTTAGCGCTCTAGGGGTATCTTGATCGTAATGCAGTTATTCAATTAGTTAATCTCGACGGATTAGTAGGGGTTAATCAATTAGTAACTAGTAATTGAATCGATGTACGATGGGATCGAGTCAATTGATTTAGAGTACCACTTAGGCAAAAAAAATGCATTTAAATCATTTTTTGCTAATCAATGAGTAAAAACTAATGTACTGAATCTGAGTGTCTCCAACTACAGTGATCGCCAAGGTGAGATTAACCAACCGTCCTTTACTTTTCTATCATTTAATTTTCTACCCTTTACTTTTTCGCAATTTATATTTCCTGCAATTATTCTCTCTTCTTCTACCCCCCTTCTGTTACCAACAAGCATAAAAGCGATTAGAGATAAACCCGTTGTTCTCTGCGATCGACCCCGACCACTACTACTGCAAGTAGTTTAGTAATCGGTGAATTTACAAATTTATTTGATGCGACCCTCGACAAGTTGCTTCGTCAAATTGGCGTCGTTATCGGGGAACACGGTGCTTTATTTCTAATTACTTTTGTGTTTTTCACCTTTTTCTTGTTTCTTGTGTATTAGTTTTTTTCTTTTAGGATCCAGTGACAAATCTTTACGAGAGCAAACCCCATTCCTACCAAGAAGCAAGAAGAAGAGTAATTGAGCTTCATGGATATCTAGCAGACTCTCGACCCACTATCCGCTACGATAGAAAGGGTCAAGCGTGCAGTGCAAGTCTTCTTTTCAGCTCCAAAATATCCACCACCTCCATGCATTGTTAATCCCAAAGAAGGTAATTTTGCGCCCCTATCTGATTTATTTTCTTAGTTCCTTCCTTTTTTGGTGAACCAGGAGCAGGAGCTTACTTTCATGTATCTGAGTTCTATTCGAGCTGTTCCGAGAGGAAACCCCCAGAGATGTCAGAAGATCAGTGTAAGTTAAGGGTGTTTCCATATTCACTACATGATGGAGCTAGGAAGTGGATTTTCTCACTTCCTTCAGGATTGGTATCTTCTTGGAGCGAGATGAGAACTATTTTCCTAAAGTAGTTCGACCGCTCTGTTGATTGAAGCCACGGGAAGAATTGTCAATGTCACGCAAGCACCTGAGGAGATGTTCCATAACTTCTTGGACCGCTTCGGTGGATATTGCATGGTTCCTCACACCTCACTATTCGAGGAGTATTTGATAGAAAGCTTCTACGAAGGTTGACGCCTGACGATAGAAGTAAGCTTGACTCAGCTAGTGGTGGTGATGTGTTTGCTACGACACCCAATAGCATGGGAGTGTTGGGTTTTATGTCCTACAACTCGTAGAGCAATCTTTGCTTCCAAGAACACGACCATCACAGAACACCCACTATGACTCTGGGATCTTGAGATCTTGTGATTGTGGGATCACCAATTATCTTGAAAAGGAATGTGGAATCACAACAAGATGATGCTGTGATTTCTCTTTGGTGAGATTGAGGGAGATTGATAGCAATTGAGGGAGAGAGAGATTTTCACACACTGTTCTTCAACAACCCTCTGTGTGAACTCACGCTGGTTGAAAAGAAGGGAGTGAGGGGGAGTTACACGATCCCCTTACACCTGGCAACTCCCCATTCCCCAACATAACTGTTGGGGAATAATAATTATTAATTAATCTCATTAATTTAATAACTATTAATACTATATGTTATATACCTAATTAATTTAAACAAATTAATATAAGTTAAATTAATTAATAACATATAGTTTTAAAATTCAATTAAATCATATTTAACTGAATTAATTCAACCAACTAATTAAAGATCATATATCTAATTAATACTATATTTGATTTAAACTCAAATATGTCTCTCTCACTTAACCCTATAGTTTTAATGTGCATCCAATGTACATTAATTATGAACTATAGAATTAATTTAATTTAATTCAATTAATTAATTCATTAATTAAATATCATATATTTAATTAATTTACTATTTGAATCATATTCAAATAATTCTCTCATAAACTATAGTTTTAATATGAATCTTATTCACATTAAATATAACCTATAGTTCCAATATGAATCTAATTCATATTTAATATTTGAACCCCTTCAAATATTTAACTCTCTCAAAAATTAATTTTGAATCACATTCAAAATTAACTTTATATTATAAAGTTTAATTCACTAATTAAACTTATATTACAATGTATCTACATACATTGTATTAATTGCATCAAATACAATCAAATAAAATTCCCTTAACGAATTCGAACACAGTTCAAATTCGATTCAAGACTATTTAACCTCAGAACCCTTTACGAGCTAGCAGGTGGACCTAATGGACCTACAGATCAGAAGCTCCAACGATACGAGACTAATTGGCTAAACTCATTAACCAAGTTAGTCAACATTTGTTAACTGTGGGTCACTCCACTAAAGATCCACGGCTGTACTCTTATCACTGTAGAATATTTCTGTATCCACGGATATCGACCAATAACGGTAAGTCAATCCTTCACGAGTGTTCGTAACGCCAGCTGGGTCAAATTACCGTTTTACCCCTGGTTAACTCTAGATCCTTAAGTACCACTGATTCCTCTAATGAACAATCTGTTTATGATCCAATCAATAAACAGCAGTTCCTCTCAGGTCAGGAGAGGATGAGTGCCCTTGTTCAAGACCCGGAATCAACTCTTAAGGGAACACAAATCTTCTTACCCCAATAGGGGAAGGAGTGAATTCCATCTTGTAATGTTATGTTTCCAGCCCCCACTCGGTCTTGCCCCTGAAATGGTAGGCTTATTGAGTCGGCGAACTGGCCACTCTCACCCATACAAATCTAAGGACAATTCCTCCTGAAAAGGAGTTCATAACATACTCAGGATTTAGATTGAGTTACCTAGGTCATCCTATTGAAATAGAAACCTAAACTAGTTAACGGTGTTACATCTAGTGGTTACTATTTCGCGGTCCGGTCTTATGCAAACTCATTGCATAGGATACCCCCACTCGCATGTATCCTACATGGATGCTTTAGAGATCATTGCATTTTTATCGAATACAAAGTGGGCCATATCACATAGTGTCACCAGGTTAAAGTACCCAGCCTTATCCCTATACTATAGACCACTTAGGTTGTTACTTGAACACTGATCGCCGTATGTCCCCACATACAAGTCCAAGTTTCATCTAAACAACCTAGGATCTTAGTTTATTGGATTTGGGTCAAATTGTGCAATTTTAGTAACAATAACTCTTTATTGTATAAATTTCAATAACAACGTATTGAGACAAGTAAACAATTTGTCACCATTCACTATCTACGAGTTTTAGGGCATAAAACCCAACAACTCCCACTTGAACTAAAACTCTAGTTTAGTGGGATGTACTATAATCTATCATGGCAATGGGTGTATAGATACATGTATAATACATAAAACGTATATATACAATGTACAAATACAATAAACTAGGGCATCCACTATACCCATTACATTTCTCCCACTTGCCCTAGATTACATCTTTGTACTTATTTCGTAGACCTAGACCATCTAGATGACCCTCATACACTTTAGCTGAGAGAGCCTTCGTGAATGAATCAGCAATATTTCCATTCTATTCGATGTGCATGCTTGTCTTGCAGTACGAGAGTTCACATTTGGAACACTTTCCAAATCAGTTAAGAACTTCCCAAGCCTTACAGCCTCAATCGCTGCTTCACAAGCAACGTAGTTTTCGGCCTATATGGTCGAGGCTGCAATGCATCCTAGCTTAATGTGATGTCATACTATATCTCCTCTGTTTAAGAGTGAAGACAGATACTGATGTAGATTTCCTCAAATCCTTATCAGTTTGAAAAATCTGTGTCAGTGTATCCTGTAAGGATCAAACCCTTAGTGCCATACATGAGCATTTTGTTCCTCATTCTCCAAAGATACTTGATGATATAATTAACGGCTCTCCAGTGATCATATCCTGGATTAGATTGATACTCACTGACAATTCCTATTACATAGGGCATGTATCTCTTGTCCTCAACTCCTTGAGGTGTCTCAGGACATAGTTCTTGAGACAAAAGAATTTCATCCTTGAAAGGCCGTGAACCCTTTTTGGAATTCTACATCTCATATCTAATGAACATTTGTAGATATAAGACGCTTGAGACATGACTAGCATTTTGTTCTTACTGTTCTAAACAATTTAGAACCTAAGAACAAACTAAGCTTCTCCCAACTTTTAATTTGGAAATGAGCTGCTAGTCACCTTTAATGTCAATAAGTTAACCTGCTTCATTTCCAATGAGTAGGATATCAATCACATACAACATGAAGAAAGCTACTGAACTACTGACGATCTTCTTGTAGATACAAGACTCATCAATGTCCTTATTAAAGCCAAAAGATCTAATCACCGTATCAAATCTTACATTCCAAGATCAAAATGCTTAGGTCAATCCATGAATGGATCACTTAAGCTTGCAAACCCTTTTGCTTTTGATCTTGCTGTATAAACACTTCTGGCTAAGACCTTAATGTCTCATTTCCTCTTGTATATCCACTTGTAACCAGTAGGTTTTACCCATCAAGTAGATGTACAGGATCCCAGATGGAATTGAAATACAAAGATTTCATTTCTAAGTAAATGGCTTTAATCCTCTGATCGTTATCAACACCATTCATTTCTTTTGTAAAAGACAATGAATCCTCTATGTCATCATCAAGAACGACGACTTAACGACTTGAGCTTCAGATAAGCCCATGTAACGGTCAGGTTGTAAAACAACCCTCCCACCTGAAGGGAATAAAAGTCCCCACGCAGCGGAAGCGCATCGATTGGACCTTACGCCGTATATTAATTAACATTAAAATACCGTTACGAAAACTCAATCAAACTTTAAACTCCTTTTAAAGTTGTTGGAAATTCAGTTTAAACATGCCTAAAAATAAATCTAAATTTATTTTCATGCTTTTCTAAAGAAAAGAGGAAGAACCGTTACAAACCTCCGTTGTAGACTTGACCGTTCTTCGCCAACGATGCTCCAACGAACGAAAACGCAGCAGCCTCCTCGCCTCTTAATCGCTGGAATTTTCTTCTTGATTGACACAATAACCACAAAGGTTACACCGGTATGTCTCTAAGTCTAGGAGGCAAAAGACTTGTGGGAGTCTTTCTCTAAGAGGGAGGCTAGAGAGAATTCTAGGTCTTGTCTTTGAGAGTCCAAGAGCAAGAGCAAGAATGTCAAGTGTCCTAGACCAATTAGGTCTAGTGTTCTATTTATAGAAGAGAGGCCATGAATAAAATATTCAATTAAATCAATCTTTTCCAAAATTGATTCAATCTTATTCCTTAATTAATCAATCATGATCCATCAATTCCACAATTGATTAATCTTTTCCACAAATGACTAATTACTTCCATAAGTGATTAGATCATTTCCATAAATGATTAATCACTTCCTTAAGTGATTAATTATTTCCATAATTGATTAATTCCCACCAATTAAATATCAGATATTTAATTTCCGGCCTAGAATTAATTAATTTGCCCAAACACATTTTAGGCCTTAAATTAATTAATTCATCATTTGAACTCTTTCAAACTTCCATAAATTTATATTTGAATTTCTTCAAATATTAATTTCTCTCATAATAATATATCAATATATATTATATTTGTTTCCCTTAGTAAATTGAACATTTTCAATTTACATTTATTACTTAGTTGCCTCAAATTACTTTATGAGCTACCAGTGGGACCTAATGGACCTGCAGATCAGAAGCTCCAACGATGTGAGATTAATTGGTCAAACTCATTAACCACATTAATCAATATTCGTTAACTGTGTGTTCATTCCACTATAGACTCACAGTTGCACTCTTCTCACTGCAGACATATTTTCTGTGTCCACGGATATAGACCAATATCGACTAGTTAGTCCTTCACGAGTGTCCGTAACACCAGCTGGGTCAAATTACCGTTTTACCCCTAGGTTACCTCTATTTTCTTAAGTACCAATTCTCCTCTAATGAACAACCTGTTTGTGGTCCAACCATCAAACAGAAAACCCTCTCGTGCCATTGAGAGGGTAGGGCCCTTTGTTCAAGACTCGGAGTAACCACTTAAGGGAACACTCATCTGCTTCCCTAAAGTCGGGAAGGAGTGAATTCCATCTTGTACGATTATGTTTCCAGCTCCCCATTCGGTCTTGTCCCCAAAGTGGTAGGCTTATTGAGTCGGCGTATTGGCCACTCTCACCCATACAAATCAAAGGAAAATCTCTCATGAGCAGGAGTCCATAATCAACTCAGGATTAAGACTAAGTTGTCTAGGTCGTCCTAGTGAAATAGAAAACCAACTAGTTAACGGTGTTATAACCAGTGGTTACTATTTCGCGGTCCGGTCTTATGCAAACTCATTGCATAGGATACCCCCACTCGCATGTCTCCTACACGAACGCGTTGGATCGCAGCGTTTGTATCAAATACAAAGTGGGCCGTATCCATAGTGTCACCAGGATAAGGCACCCAGTCTTATCCCTATACTATAGACCCTTTAGGCTGTTTCTTGAACAATGATCCCATATGTCGCTACATATAGTTCAAGACTCATATTACAACCTTGGATGTCTAGTTTATTGGATTAGGGTTATTATTAGGCAAAGACAAATATAAAATAACTAATAACAATTAATGGAAAAATATATCAATATTATTTCATTAATATCCGGTCAACAGTTACATTCACTATCTACGAGTTTTAGGGCATAAAACCCAACAAACTCCCACTTGAACTAAAACACTAGTTAGTGGGATGTAAATGCAATAATCTAAAGCTGGAAATGTCATGTATATAATACAATGAAATAGGGCATCCTTATACCCATTATACATTTCTCCCACTTGCCCTAGATTAGATGGCATACATATCTCGTAGACCTAGACCCTCTAGATGACCCTCAAACACTTTAGCCGTGAGAGCCTTCGTAAATGGACCAGCGATGTTGTGCTCCGAGGCGATCTTAGTGACGATCACATCTCCTCGTTGCACAATCTCCCGTATCAGGTGATACTTCCTCTCGATGTGTTTACCCCGTTTGTGGCTTCGAGGTTCTTTTGAGTTGGCTACAGCCCCACTGTTGTCACAGTATAGTGTTATGGGCACGTTCATATTCGGAACCACTTCCAAATCAGTCAAGAACTTTCTAAGCCATACTGCCTCCTTAGCTGCTTCGCAAGCTGCTACATACTCAGCCTCCATGGTTGAGTCTGCTATGCATCCTTGTTTGATGCTTCTCCACACTACTGCTCCTCCATTGAGGGTGAATACTGACCCTGATGTGGATTTCCTTGAATCCTTATCAGCTTGAAAGTCAGAGTCAGTGTATCCAGTAAGAATCAAATCCTTAGATCCATACACAAGCATGTAGTCCCTCGTTCTCCGAAGATACTTGAGGATATTCTTAACCGCTCCCCAGTGGTCCAACCCTGGATTAGACTGATACCTACTGACTACTCCCACTGCATAACATATGTCAGGCCTAGTGCAGAGCATAGCATACATTAAGCTGCCCACAGCTGAGGCGTAGGGAATGTGTCTCATGTTCTCAACTTCTTGAGGTGTCTTAGGAGATTGTTCCTTAGACAGGTGTACCCCATGTCTGAAGGGTAGTAGTCCCTTCTTGGAGTTTTGCATCGAATATCGAGACAACATCTTGTCAATATACGTTGCTTGAGACAAAGCTAGCGTTTTGTTCTTACGATCCCTAATGATTTGGATTCCCAGAACATATTGAGCCTCTCCCAGATCTTTCATTTGGAATTGGGCTGCTAGCCATTTCTTAATGTCAGTGAGGTATCCTACATCATTCCCAATGAGTAGGATATCATCTACATAAAGTATTAGAAAAGCTACTTTCCTTTTGTTGACTTTCTTGTATACGCAAGGCTCATCAACGTTTTGGTCAAAGCCAAAAGATTTGATTGCAGTATCAAATCTAATGTTCCATGATCTGGACGCTTGTTTCAATCCATAAATGGATCGATTGAGCTTACAAACCTTTTGTTCCTGACCTTGGGCTATGAACCCTTCGGGTTGAGACATGAAGATATTCTCTTCAAGATTACCATTCAGAAAGGCAGTCTTGACGTCCATTTGCCATATTTCATAGTCATAATATGTGGCTATGGATAAGAGAATTCTTATGGACTTTAACATGGCTACAGGAGAAAAGGTTTCCTCACAGTCAACCCCTTCCTTTTGGGTATAACCCTTTGCCACTAGTCTAGTTTTGAAGGTCTGTACCTTTCCAGCTGCATCTCTTTTTCTCTTATAGATCCATTTGCACCCTATGGGTTTTACCCCATTTGGTAGATCTGTAAGTTCCCATACAGAATTGGAGTGCATTGACTCTATTTCCAGGTTCATGGCTTTGACCCATTCATCCGTATCTTTGTCATTCATTGTTTGTCGATAGGACAATGGATCCTCAATGCCATCATTAGGTATGACAACCTGAGTTTCAGTTAAACCCAAGTAGCGGTCAGGTTGTAATACAACCCTCCCACTGCGTCGAGGCATTCCCAACGTTTGAGATGGACGGGATGGATCTGAAGAACTAGTTCCTTCATCAACCCTTGTTGAAGGTCCAACTTCATCAACAACTCTTGATGATTCTTCAGTAGCTTCTCCTAATATTATTTTGCTGCGTGGTTTATGATCTCTCATGTGGTTTTCCTCTAAGAAAGTGGCGTTTGTCGATACAATCACCTTATTTTCTTGTGGGTCGTAGAAATAACCACCTCTCGTTTCTTTAGGGTAACCAACAAATTGGCACAGTTTTGAACAAGGTTCCAGTTTCTTAGGATTTGTCACAAGCACGTGTGCTGGACAACCCCAGATGCGAAAGTGATGCAAACTAGGTTTACGCCCCTTCCATAATTCGAAAGGTGTTTCAGAAACACTTTTCGAGGGAACATTGTTCAAGATGTATACTGCAGTCTCCACTGCATACCCCCAAAACGAGCTAGGCAATTGAGCATAGCTCATCATTGATCGAACCATGTCTAACAAGGTTCTATTTCTCCTTTCTGACACACCATTCTGCTGAGGTGTACCAGGGGCTGAGAGTTGAGATTGGATTCCATGTTCTATCATATAATCCTGGAATCTTTGATCCATATACTCCCCTCCTCGATCAGATCGAAGTACTTTAATAGATTTACCTAATAGGTTTTCAACTTCAGCCTTAAACTCCTTAAACTTTTCAAGGGCTTCAGACTTATGTCCCATTAGGTACAAGTAACCATATCTTGAATAATCATCTATAAATGAGATGAAATATTCGTACCCTCCTCGAGCTTTTACATTCATTGGACCACATAGATCCGAATGTATTAACTCTAAGGGTTCTTTGGCTCTGTAACCTTTTCCAGTAAAAGGTCTCTTTGTCATTTTTCCCTCGAGACAAGATTCACAAGGTGGTAGTGAATCATCTTCTAACTTACTTAGAAGTCCATTCTTTACCAAACGACCGATCCTATCGATGTTTATATGACCAAGTCTAAGATGCCGAAGATGAGTATTGTTACTTGTTGGAGAAATCTTTTGCCTTTTCCTTTGAGTTTCAGCAGTTTTAAATAATTCGTGATTTAAAAGTGCTTTGTTTTCGGTTGGTCTTAAAACATACAAGTTATTTTCCAATTTGGCTGAACAAATAAGTACACCATTTTTATAAATGAACGCTTCATTCATATCAAAAGTAACTGTATACGATTGTTCAATCAAACATGAAATAGAAATTAAGTTCCTCTTAATCTTGGGAACAATTAACAAACTTTCTAAAAGTAAGAATCTATTTCTAAAAAATAACTTCGCAGCTCCCACTGCTTTAGCTGAAATGACTTCTCCAATTCCGACCCTGAGTGTCATTTCTCCATCGTTCAACTGCCGAAAGGAACTATTTTCCTGAAAAGAAGAGCAAACATGATTAGTTGCTCCTGAATCAAGTATCCAGGTAAACTCATCATGTTCTACCAGGCATGTTTCTAAAACAAGTAAATCAAATTTACCTTCCTTTTCCTTCTTTTTCTCAGCAAGGTACTTTGGGCAGTTTCTCTTCCAATGTCCATCTACATTGCAGTGGAAACACTTGCCCTTATCTGCCATAGCTTTGGCTTTTCCCTTGCTTTTAGCAGCAGTACTGGGAGCTTTCCCCTTGTTTCCTTTCTTCTTCTGAGTTTTCTTTGAAGAAGTGGCTACAGATTTAGTTCCAGAGGATGAACCCTTCTCGAACTTTCTTTTAGAGTGAACAACGTTTGCCTCTCCTTCTATCTATCCCTTGTTCTTAAGAAGAGACTGATAGAGTTGTAGCTCATTCAGGAGGCTAGTCAGGTTGAATGTTATTTTATTCATCATTGCATTGCTTCGAAACTGCAGAAAACTCTTCGGAAGAGATTCTAAGATGAATGCAACCTGACTACGCTCATCTATGACCGCCCCGTTTGCTTCTGCCACGTTGAATTGGACCATCATATCCAGGACATGCTCCCGAACAGACGTGCCCTCTTTCATGCGACAGCTATAAACGTATTTGAGAGCGTCATGGTGGAGTTGGTAGGACGGTTGTCCAAACATCTCCTGGAGAGAGTTCATAATCTCCCTCGCTGTTACCATGCCCTCATGCCTTTTAGCCAAAACTTCAGATAAGCTGGCTAGGACATAGACGCGAGTCTTATCATTGGCCTTTGTCCAGCGGTCATAAGCATCCTTAACTGCTTGGGATGCATTACGAGCAGGGGCTGGAGGACAATCCTCCGTTAAGACGAACCGCAGATCATCGACAACAAGAATCGTATTCAGGTTCGACTTCCACGTAGCATAATTTTCGCCGGTTAATTTCTCATTTTTAAGCAGAGAGACAATTGAGGAAGACATTGCTGAAATTTAAACAAACAATGACCGTATTAGTTATCTTTGCCTTAACCCATCATACAAGCAAACAATTGCACACAATCCAATCAATTTAGCAAAACAGACAATCACAGAACCCTAAAACTATTGATTTAGTTTTGCAACGATGTTTCAGAGGTTTAGAATATCAGCCACCGAAGGGTGATCAGGCACTCCTCCTTTGAAATGAGACACCTCTCAGCTAATTCTAATTCCAGAATAACTCATATTCCTATAGACATTAGCCACCGTTGTTCGGTCAAGGATTTGTTAACACTTTTAACTCATCCTCGTAAGTGTAACCCTCCCACTTTCAGATCTCAGAGGCACGCACCAACAGGCTACCGAAGGGAAAGAAAACTGTTGGTGATTAGCCTAAGAGCTCCTATCCTATTCAGGAGTTCACGGTGTTCCGAATCCTATGATCAGGCCCTCCGAAGGGATGGTTGCGCCAGGACAACCTGCAGGCGGATCATAGTACTCTCACGGTGTGAACTATGGGCGGAGACCGAGGGATACGTTGACACGTGTCCCGCTCCCACTTACTTTAGACATTTTTCCCATTCACCCTGATATTGATTCACGCAAACACTTTTCGAAGGGAGGCCGCTCCTAAGGCGACTCGAAGCCGAGCATGAACCTCACGTTGTGAATATAGGGACGTAGGAGCAAAACTTGATTTAAATCTCGTTTTGTAATTTTTCTCCCACTGAAAATGTCATACGGTTAATATAGGGTTGTTTAACTTAGATAGTATTCGGCTAAGTCAATCTATCTAAGTCTGATCATATTTTAACAATTATGGAAAGGATTCAACTGCAATCTTTTGGGTGAATTAAACCTCTTTTAATAAACCCAACATTGCAAGTCAACATTACTATGGTTAATTCAACTCAATGTTCGGGTCAGTTCCCAGGTAGGAGGTGTTCCGTAAACCGTCAACTTAAATACCCCCAACCTTAGACAGAACTTTACCGAGAGAGTTCCCTTATAACCTCAGTAA
The DNA here is from genome assembly GCA_017139565.1 of Luffa aegyptiaca. NCBI lineage: Eukaryota > Viridiplantae > Streptophyta > Magnoliopsida > Cucurbitales > Cucurbitaceae > Luffa > Luffa aegyptiaca. The sequence goes on from CM029403.1 coordinate 41,204,928, forward strand.
TGTAGGGTCTTTACTCTAAAGATCTAGGTGCATTAAACACTTTTAATAAACCTAGTGACATTGCATGCTAACATTTAACTATGATTAATTCAACTCCGGTATTCCAGGTCAGTTCCCAGGTAGGAGGTGTTCCGTAAACCGTCAACTTAAATACCCCCAGCCTTAGACAGAACATTACCGGTGGAGTTCCCTTATAATCACAGCAATGATTTTCCTACTTAGTCAATTAAAACTATTTTTAATTCTAAGTAAGAAAAGATTCTAATCCTATTAGAAACTGATCTAGGTCTAATTAATTTTAAACAATTTAAAATTAATCCAATTTATCCTATGATCTTATGTTTGCATGCAAATCTTGATTATAGATTGACGGTTTCTAATCATTAATATTAAAGAACTATTTCAAATTTTAATGATTAATCCTATAATCAAGAATCTAGGGTTTAATTCACTTAACAATCTCATTCAAATTAAATAATTAAACCACACTTATTGCATGAATAATATAACTATTATATTATTAACTATGGATGTTTCATGCTTCATGCAATATTGATTTTCAATTATAAGCCAATCAAGAAAATCAATCAAGCATGCTTCATTCATCACATTAAACATAACTATTTATATTTAATTTAAGTAATGACATGCTTCATGCTTTCCAAATTTTTCATATAATCAATATACACTTATATTAAAAATATGAAAACAATTCCATGCATCTAAACATACATTATAACTATTTATAATATATATAAAAAAATGCATGAGCATGTTTATAACCTAAGGTGGGATTAAATATTCTATATGACATCCATAAAGCATATAAATAGCAATTGAACCGGTTAATTTTGGCCCCTAGGATAAAATAAAGCATTAAATTACAATAATTGTAGCTAAATTCTATCCTAAAATCCCTCTGCAGCTCCCAAAATTGGTCTAGACAGCACGAACCGCCCCGAACCACCTCGAACCGGCTTCCAAAATCACGAACCATGCCAAAAATTGGCTGAACCGAACCAAATAGGTCCCAGCCCAGCCGAACCGGTCTGAACCGGACCGCCCACAGCTTGAACCGCGCCTGTTGAAGCCCTAATGCGCGCCGCCATCGTGACAGCGTCTCGACGCTGTGTTGATAGCGTCTCGATGCTGTGCGCTTTCCATATCTGGCGCCTGCGGTATCGAGACAGCGTCGAGACGCTGTTGAGGTAGCGTCCCGACGCTGTTGCGTCTGGAGGCAGAATCTGGGCAAAACAGCAGTGTTTTCTTCGGTTTTGGCCTCGATTTCAGCGGCGATTGCTTCGATTTTCATCTCATAAAAACCTATTCTAGACCCGGACTTACATAGGACTCGATTTTACATAAAATACCCGAAACACCGGGCCTTACATGATCAAAATCACATAAAAATAAAATCTATGGCCATAAAATTAACCTAAACAGTTCAACGCAAACCGAACATACATTATGCATAAATCCCACCTATTAGAGCCTATCGCAACTTTTAATATTAATTAATAGGGACAGTGATGGCTCTGATGCCGATTGAAGGGAATAAAAGTTCCCACGCAGCGGAAGCGCATCGATTGGACCTTACGCCGTATATTAATTAACATTAAAATACCGTAACGAAAACTCAATCAAACTTTAAACTCCTTTTAAAGTTGCTGGAAATTCAGTTTAAACATGCTTAAAAATAAATCTAAATTTATTTTCATGCTTTTCTAAAGAAAAGAGGAAGAACCGTTACAAACCTCCGTTGTAGACTTGACCGTTCTTCGCCAACGATGCTCCAACGAACGGAAACGCAGCAGCCTCCTCGCCTCTTAATCGCTGGAATTTTCTTCTTGATTGACACAATAACCACAAAGGTTACACCGGTATGTCTCTAAGTCTAGGAGGCAAAAGACTTGTGGGAGTCTTTCTCTAAGAGGGAAGCTAGAGAGAATTCTAGGTCTTATCTTTGAGAGTCCAAGAGCAAGAGCAAGAATGTCAAGTGTCCTAGACCAATTAGGTCTAGTGTTCTATTTATAGAAGAGAGGCCATGAATAAAATATTCAATTAAATCAATCTTTTCCAAAATTGATTCAATCTTATTCCTTAATTAATCAATCATGATCCATCAATTCCACAATTGATTAATCTTTTCCACAAATGACTAATTACTTCCATAAGTGATTAGATCATTTCCATAAATGATTAATCACTTCCTTAAGTGATTAATTATTTCCATAATTGATTAATTCCCACCAATTAAATATCACATATTTAATTTCCGGCCTAGAATTAATTAATTTGCCCAAACACATTTTAGGCCTTAAATTAATTAATTCATCATTTGAACTCTTTCAAACTTCCATAAATTTATATTTGAATTTCTTCAAATATTAATTTCTCTCATAATAATATATCAATATATATTATATTTGTTTCCCTTAGTAAATTGAACATTTTCAATTTACATTTATTACTTAGTTGCCTCAAATTACTTTATGAGCTACCAGTGGGACCTAATGGACCTGCAGATCAGAAGCTCCAACGATGTGAGATTAATTGGTCAAACTCATTAACCACATTAATCAATACTCGTTAACTGTGTGTTCATTCCACTATAGACTCACAGTTGCACTCTTCTCACTGCAGACATATTTTCTGTGTCCACGGATATAGACCAATATCGACTAGTTAGTCCTTCACGAGTGTCCGTAACACCAGCTGGGTCAAATTACCGTTTTACCCCTGGGTTACCTCTATTTCCTTAAGTACCAATTCTCCTCTAATGAACAACCTGTTTGTGGTCCAACCATCAAACAGAAAACCCTCTCGTGCCATTGAGAGGGTAGGGCCCTTTGTTCAAGACTCGGAGTAACCACTTCAGGGAACACTCATCTGCTTCCCTAAAGTCGGGAAGGAGTGAATTCCATCTTGTACGATTATGTTTCCAGCTCCCCATTCGGTCTTGTCCCCAAAGTGGTAGGCTTATTGAGTCGGCGTATTGGCCACTCTCACCCATACAAATCAAAGGACAATCTCTCATGAGCAGGAGTCCATAATCAACTCAGGATTAAGACTAAGTTGTCTAGGTCGTCCTAGTGAAATAGAAAACCAACTAGTTAACGGTGTTATAACCAGTGGTTACTATTTCGCGGTCCGGTCTTATGCAAACTCATTGCATAGGATACCCCCACTCGCATGTCTCCTACACGAACGCGTTGGATCGCAGCGTTTGTATCAAATACAAAGTGGGTCGTATCCATAGTGTCACCAGGATAAGGCACCCAGTCTTATCCCTATACTATAGACCCTTTAGGCTGTTTCTTGAACAATGATCCCATATGTCGCTACATATAGTTCAAGACTCATATTACAACCTTGGATGTCTAGTTTATTGGATTAGGGTTATTATTAGGCAAAGACAAATATAAAACAACTAATAACAATTAATGGAAAAATATATCAATATTATTTCATTAATATCCGGTCAACAGTTACATTCACTATCTACGAGTTTTAGGGCATAAAACCCAACACCACCTACATCGAGGCACTCTCAACTTTTGAGATAAATATAACTGACCAGGGGAACTAACCTTATCAACAACTCTCGTTGAACAAGCAGTCTTATCAACAACTCTTGTTGACACCTCAACAACTCTTGTTGAATTTTTCTGTAGCTTCATTAGTTAATGCACTCAAACTGACTTTACTTTGTGGCTTATGATTGCTCATGTGGTCTTCTTCTGAGAATGTAGCATTTGTCAACACAAAATCTTTATTCTCTTGTAGATTGAAGAAATATCCACTCCTCGTTTCCTTTGGGGTAACCTACAAAGTATGCAATGCAGTCAACACTGCATGACCCCAAAACGAGCCAGGCAATTGAGAATAGCTCAATATGGATTGAACCATATCCAATAGGGTTCTATTACTCTTAACTGAGGTTTAGGATGTGATCCCATGAACCATCAAATAGTCTTAGAATCTCAAGTCATTATTCTCAACACATTGATCAGATCAAAGTGTTTTTAGTATCTCACTTAACAAGTTTTCAACTTCAGTCTTAAGCCCCTTCGAATATTTCAAGAGCTTCAGCCTTAAATTGCATTAGGTAGAGATAATCATACCTTTGAATAATCATCTATAAACGAGATGAATTATTCATACCCTCCCATTGCTTTAACATACTGAACCACAAGGATCCAAATGTACAAGCTCTAAGGGCTCTTTGGCTCTTTAGTTCTTTTCCAATAAAAGATCTATCAGTCATATTGCTCATAAGGCATGACCTAATTGGTATTAGAGAGTCTTCTTCTAACTAACTTAGAAGTATACTCTAGACTAAGCTCCCAATCATATTGAGATCAAAATAGCCTAACCTTAAGAACCAAAGAAAGGTATTTCCTTTAGGAGATATCCTTTGCCTTCATTTCTCTGAGTATAAGCAATCTTAAACAACTCAGTGCTCATGACTTGCTTTACTCTCAATTAGTAGTAAAACACATAGATTATTTTCCAGTAAAGCTGAACAAATGTCAACTCCCTTTCTTAAAATAAAATTGCGTTAGCAGAGAAAGGTATAGAGTATCATTGTTCCAGCATGTAAGATACAGAAATCAAATTTCTGTTAATCTTTCGAAAATTCATACACATTATTTAATAATGTGTATTTTCTCCCACTAGGTAAAATAACTTAATGTTCCCCTCTGCCATAGCCAAGACATACTATCCAGATCAAAATCTGAGAGTCATCTCACCTACTTGCAACTGTTGCCATGAGCTTATTCCTTGAAAGGAAAAGCAAACGTGATAAGTGACACCTGAATTAAGGATTCAGGCTGTATCCCCATTTTCCACTATGCACGTTTCAATGATCAATAAATCACATTTATTGACATTGGTATTGGCTAGGCAGTTAATGTCATAATCATCATGAACAATTCGAGATGAATTAGACATTTGGGCATGAGAACATTCCTCACAAAAGACTAATCTAAAATCACTTACCAAAAGTTTGTCGTTTAAGCAAGTTGTATCTAAAACTGTTATTAATAAATTGGTGTAAGGCAATGCACATAAAAATTATTATACATATCGCTAAAACAACAAATTACTTGTATAAGCCAATTGCACTAAACCCATTACACAAAACAATATTGTTTTAATCCAATCAATTTAGCAAAAGTAATCATCGACCCAAATATATGATACATATTTGCAACGATACTTCAGAGGTTTAGAGCAGTAGCTACCGTAGGGCAGTCAACCACACCTCCTCTGAATTGAGACAATCTCAGCCAATCCCTATTACTAGAATAACTCATATTCCAATAGTTCTTAGCTACCGTTTTTTCGGTCAGGAAATCATTAACACCTTAACGATTTCCCGTAAGTGTGACCCTCCATTTTCAGATTCCAGAGGTCGGCCCCAACAATGCTACTGTAGGGAAAGTCAAAGTTGGAAATGGACCTAAGAAACCCTATCCATTTATGGAGTTTGCGTTGTTTCGAAACCCATGATCAAGCCCTCCGTAGGGTGATCGCTCCCAGGGCGACTCGCAGGCAGATCATAGGAATCTCACGGTGCAACCTGATGGAGGAGACCGTAGGATACGTTGACACGTGTCCTGCTCCCACTTACTATAAAATACTCCCTCATTCACCTTGATATTGATCCATGCAAACACCATCCGTAGGGGGTCACTCCCAGGGTGACTCGAGGCCAAGCATGGACCTCACGTTGTGAACTCTTGAGGACATGAGAGAAAAACTTGATTTATGAAATCTTGTTTTGTCATATTTCCTCCCACTAAGTATTTTTAGAATTTTAGGGTTTATTACTTAGGTAAATTCCGGCTAAATGAATCTATCTAAGTCTATGCCTTTATATAACTCTTATATATAGGTCTTTACTCTAATGTCTAGGTGACTTAAACTCATTTAATTACCTAGTGACATTGCATGCTAACATTAGACTATGATTAATTCAACTCAGGTTCCGGGTGTATTCCCAGGTAGGAGGTGTTCCGTAAACCGTCAACTTAAATACCCCCAGTCTAGACAGAACTTCATTGGGAGAGTTCCCTTATAACCATAGTAATGTTTTTCCTGTTTAGTTCATTAAAATAATTCAGGTGAGCTTAGGTCTAATTAATTTTAAACATTTTAAAGTTAATTAAATTTTAACCTAAGGTCCTATGTTTGCATGCAACTCTTCGTTATAGGTTGACGATTTCTAATCCTTTTGAAACTATTCCAAGTTATAATGATTAGCCCTATAACATGCTTCTATGGTGTTGAATAAAATAACAATCTAACTCAAGTTATACTTAAACACCATAATTTCATGACGCCCATTATGATTAATTAATATAACGATTATATTAATCTAAAGTGGTGTCATGCTTCATGCAATTTCAATTTCCATTTAATCAATATCGAATATACTAATTAAACATCCACGAAATTAAATTACCTGATTATTGACATTAATATAATATAACTCTTATATTAGTCTAATTAATGTCATGCTCAATGTTATTCCATTTTTATTTAATTAATATAACAATTTATATTAAGAAAAAATGAAAATCATGCATTGAATTTAATTATTTCCATCCATAATATAACCAATTACATCATTGCTCATGAAAATAATTTAAGCATATATGCTACATTAATTAAATATAACTCTTATATTTAACTAAATTAATGTCATGCATCATGTTTCACCAATTTCATATATTTAATATAACAATTATACTAAATCACCCATGAAATTAAATAATACATATTTATCATTTATTATAACAATTATAACATAAATATGCATGATACATGCTTAACCTATGGTGGGATTTTAAATACTATATGACATTCATAAAGCAAATAAATAGCTAAGTAGACGGGTTTTGGCATCTTAGGACTCAAAAAATTAGAAAAATTACATTAATTAATCTAATAAGGCCCTATCTTGCTGTGAACCAACCTAAAACTACCTCGAACCGCGTCCTGACTCCTCGAACCGACACGAAAATGGGCTGAGCCGCACGAAACCAGCTCCAAAATAGCTTGAACCAAGCTAAATCGGGTCAAAACCCCCTTGAACCAGTTTATTTGAAGCTGAATCGATCCAAAAAAATGCCAAAACCTGTCCAGACCGCGTGAACCCATCAAGAATCGGGTCAAATTTCCTCAAAACGGTCAACAATCGCTTGAACCGAGCGTAACCTCCGAAAACCGGTCAAACCTTCTTGAACCGAGTCGAACCACGCCTCAACTGCCCAGACCGGACCGACCACAACCGTTGAATGAAACCGCACGCTACAATGGCCCACGAAGAAACCAACTGACCCACGTTCATGTTCATTAACGACCCACGACCCAGATGCAACCGCACGCAAGAAATGACCCACGAACTGCCAACTGCAAGCACTCCACACGGAAAAGAAAAAAATCGCTCAAACTACCCACGTCCAACCTCGAACCGCTGCCCTCACGCGTGGTAGAATGAAATTAATTTATAATTATTTGCCAATGTATTGGTATTTTGTAGAATGAAATTAAGTTACGAACGGTCTAATTGCTTCTGCTGTAACGGAATTGGGAATTCCATTCCTTCAGGGAGATCATTGCAAAACTGGCAGAAATCACTCGATTTCATGCCACCTCCCTTTATGTGCTAGAATGCCGAATCTCAGAGCAACAGCAAGAAGGTAAGTTAGAAGAAAATTCCATCGAGGTTAGTGAGTTTGAGCTTAATTCTTCCATTCATTTTGAACCTGATTCATGTAGTACTTCGTGCATGTTAGGAGAAATAGAAATTAGAGATGTTGAGCTAAATTCATATCATTGCATGCCTATTTCTTTTTCTCCTGAGATCTCTAGTTCTAAAATGCATGATTTAGGCTTAGTGATTCAAGTGGCTGACCAATTTAGGCATATATGGCTTGGGATTAACATGTACAGGATGGTTGAGGATAATTTGTTCAAAATTTCTTACGATGTGCACTCTATGTGCAAGTTGAGTTTTTCTATCCAGGAGCTGATAAAGAAAAAGAAGAAAGATCCTCTGAGGATAAAAGAAGTGGATTTCGATTGAAGACTGCAAATCCCATCGAGCAATCGATGTTAAAAATTTGCGCTTCTGGGAGCCAGCCCAGCAATAAATATAATTTTTATCCCTTCTCTTCATTATTAGTTATTTTTCTTTTTAGTCTTTATTTATGTTTGTTTTCTTTCTTTTGTTTTATAGGATTCTATGACCTATATCTGTGAAAAAACAACCTTTTGAGGCGTTGTGGATCGTCACCCTCCAACATAACGCTTAAATTCAGGGGAGGTTTTCTGTTCCCTTTAGATTTTCATGTTTTCATACATTGAGGACAATGTAGGATTTTAGGTTGGGGGTGGAGTGTGTTGCATGCTTGATTTTTGTTGAGTCTTGATGCACCTGAGCATCAGACTGTTTTATTATGCGTGCTTTATTTTATTGCTCTATGCTTATTATTTTTATTAAGGTCATACATCTGAGCATTGGACCTATATTTTTTAGCAATTTTTAAAGTTTTTTGAGCATGAATGTTAGGATGGTTTAGTTGTTTTTCCTATGATCATGAGAATCAACGATGTGCGCCAAAGCGAGCTTAGCTCAGCGGTAATTGGCATGTACCCTCGACCATGAGGTCAAAGGTTTGAATCCCCCCACTCCCAATTGTTGATGTTCTCAAAAAAAAAATGAGAATCAACGATGTGCCATTCTGCCTATTTTTATTGCTTTTGATGAGTTGTAAACGTGTTGCCCAAAATTGATCCTTTTTAAAAATTTTCTACAAATTTTCTTGCAAGAGTGAATCTTAGTGTGCTTAGGATTAGATTTGAAAGCTTAAGAGAGAATTATTTGACCCATATGATTGTTGTCACCTCGATAGGTTGTAGGGATTTGTTATCTAGTAATCTAGAACTTAATGGCTTGTTTGCTTAGGAATGATAAAAGAAAATATGCCTGCTATGCTTAAAAGAAAAATCATTCTTGATATTGAAAAAGAAAGAAAAAAAAATGAAAGAAGGAAAGAAAAAGACTAGTCTCATGTGCACCTTGCATTGACTAAAAATGTTAAGGCAAAAAGAGCTATCCCTGTTGTGATCAGTTAGGCCAACCAAGGGTTAAACTCGAGTTATGGGTCCCTGCAATAGGTGTGTGAAAGCTAGTGCCATCCTTTTTAAATGCAAAATATAATGTGTTTCTATTTTCAGGTGCCTAGTAACGTATTACCTAGATTGTTCAAATTGCTTGAATGCTTGTTCCTAGTGCCAGTGTAGAAGGAAGATAGGTTGGGGGTTTTATAATCCAATATCCCGGGTAAGTAAAATTGGTTCTAGGTAGACTAAGTGTGAGCTTGAGCAAGAGATTTCATGAAAAATTTTGATTTGTCTCTTTATTGGGCTATATGTGCATGACTCTTGATTGCAATATTTTAGGCATTTTAGGCATTGAGATTGGAGTTATAGAATTGCAACTATTGAATCCTATGCTTTTATTTTATATGCTTGCTCGAGCACTAGCAAGGTTTAGGTTGGGGGTATTTGATAGGACCAATTTAGTCCTATTTATTTAGTCTTAATTTTCCTAGTTTTATGTCTAATCGTGTGCTTAATAGTATTATTTTGTAGGTATTTGGCGTTAAAGCTTTTCGGGAGCTGATATTCCAAATTGATGTTAATTCAAGGAAATTAACGTGGTTTTGATCCAACTTGAAGTCCACGAGATGTCAAGGAGGTGAAAAGACCAAAGCGAAGCACTCAATACTAAAAAACAATGTCAAATGGAGCAAAATTAAAGCAATCAATTTGGAAGACCCAAGAGGTAGCGTCTCGACGCTACCTCACGGCATCTCGACGCTACGAATATGATAGACCGACCAAATCACCGTCAGCGTCTCGACGCTGCCTCGTTATATAAATGCAGATTTTCGCGTTTTAGATCAATAGCAGCAACCATTTTTCCTTTTCTCTCTCTGTTTTCTCTCCGATTCTCCATTCTCCCTCTGTATTTCATAGTTTTAGATTAGTTTAGGTTGGTTTCTCAAGCCTTGGGCTTAGATTAGGCTTTTCTATGGCCGTCTAAGCGCCATTCGCTGTAGTTGGAACCTCGGTATTGCAAGTACATTATGATTTTTATGAGATTCTTTGAGTTTTCTGTGCTGATTGCATTATCCTCTTGAGTTTTCTGAGCTTTATGTATGATTTTCTTGTTGTTTTGTGATTTAGATTTCCGTTTATATTACTTGCATGCACAGTAGGTTAGATTGATGTCCTAACTCGCAGCTTGCATGTTAGTAACTCGCTAAGAAATTGAATTCCACGAAGCTAATGGAACTTTAATTGTAGTTAGCATGTAGATTGAGTCATGGGCACGGGTCCCAAGAGCAGTTCTCTGACTTTGTAGTCTGCATGATAGGTCTAGGGTCTAAATCAATATTCGTAATTAAATTAGGTTTTCCCTAATTAATTGTGGGTATTCTAGCGTAGAGCAACAATTAATGGTTTATTGATCACGATAGGGTTAGTTAATTAATTGATTGGGTGTTGGTTTGATGGGCTAGTTGGGTTAGCGCTCTAGGGGTATCTGTTCGGACGACGACTATTCACCGTTTTACGACTTTCACACCGCAAGCGCACGGGTCGTCACAAGTAATATAAAACGGTAGGTATACCGAGTATCGAATCCACAAGGAGGCGAAACGAAATTTAAGCAAGCAAAGATTCCTTGAGCACTAAAAATACTTGGGCGAAATAATATTTAGGGACCAGATCATGCAATCAAAGAAAATTAAAAATCAAAACAATTAAAGAGAAGATTTGATCAATCGATAAAAATAAAATACGGAGAAAGAGTTTTCTAATGGGAAGAGGGGTCTTGAAAATCAATTATTAGCTAAACAATTGCTACAATTGTCCTATCTCATCGCCCAACTAATTATACTCCTAGAATCTCCGTTAATAACATAGGTTCTCCTGTCGGTCTCCCCTAATTGTAATTAATTCATTTTAACAACCTAAGTGTCCTTAGCGCCATTAAAAATCATTAATTATTACGCTCTGATTCATTTTAGGAATCTAAGTTTAATCAACTAATCCCGTTGTCACGACGGGCAATTAAACTAGTTGCATGGATTATGATCTATCCTAACTTCTCTCCGTCGAGTTTCCATTAAGAATCAGATCAGTACACAATTAGCCAGATTGCATAAAGCATTAAGCACATCCATACAAATAATTAGGACAAAAGGGCTAGAGATAGGCAATTATAACAACATTTGAACTATAATTTCATTTCAAGACCCCAAATTGGGGTTTAGCTATACATAGCTAAAATATTCACAATAATTACAATGGAAAGCATAATTAAGAGCATAACAAAAGGGAAGGAATTGACCGTTGAAGACCCCCTTGCTGACGCTTGGAGTCCCTCCTAACACTCCTTGAGCCTCCTAGAATGCTCCCCAAAATTCCCCAAAAGTTTCCCACTAAAGAAACTCTCAAAAAGGCTTGAAAGCCTTGAGAGAGGCTCCCAAAGGAGCCATGAAAGCAAGAAAGGAATGGAAGAATATGATGATTGATGGTAAAATGAGGCACCAAGCGACGCTGTAAAGACAGCGTCGCGACACTGTCCTTACAGCGTCTCGACGCTAGGCGTTTTCCAGATCTTTCAGCTACGGATTTGGGCTTCAATTTGGGCCTCTCCACATTTCTTTTTGGACCTTTTCCTTCATAGCTGATCTCTTTTGATTCCCCTTGACCCAAGCATGGAAATTGGGCTTGAATGGCTTCATTTTTGGTACTTTTATCACCAAAATCCATAATTTGCTCCTAAAGACCAATTAACAAAATACATCAAATATTTTCAATAAAAACACAATTAAAGCACAAAAAAGCCTAATAAATTGGGACTAAAATAGCGACATTTCTGCTCGCTATCACACCCCCAAACTTAAGCTTTTGTTAGTCCCGAGCAAAATAAATTCTAAAGATGCATGAAATAGAATCGCTCAAGCCTCAATGATTTTGGAATTCTTAAGATAGAATGGAAAACATGCAAGTGGAATAAGCAAGCACCGCATACTCATAAAGAAATCTTAAACTAGTTTGAACTTAAGATTAATGTATAGCATGCTCAAGACTTATCTATTGATTCTTTTACTAACCTAGATTAGTCTTATGGCTTTCTCCATTTGTTTTCCCCCTACACTGGCTAAGAGCCCCTAATAGGTCGGAGTTCTTCTATCATGAAACAAAAAGAAACTAGGGTGCCTGATATCTTTTCTTTTTCATGGGGGAGCAAAACTCTCAATTGATTTTTCACTTTCTTTTTCTTTTTCTTTTGCTACTCCCCCAAACTTGCATTTTGATATCTAATGGTACTAGCTTTCACACTACGGTGCAGGGACCCTTAACCCGAATTTTATTCTTTGGTTGGCCTAATTGATCACACCGCAGGTAACTCTTTTTACCCCTAGGCTTTTTTCTTTTGTGCAAGCAAAAATTTTCTTTTTCAACAGATTTTTCTTTTCTCTCATTTTCTTTTGTTGCTTTTGCTTTTCTCTCAGCAAGCATAGCATTTTTTTTCTACCTAGCTCTTTAGAACAATCAAGCATGCACTTCCTAGTATTAGAAACTAAGCCTATCGGGGTGACAACAAACTTTAAAAATCATAATAAGAATCTAGATTTTCGAAGACGTCATTAGATAAGACTATTGCATGCTTTAGACATCAAAACTAAGTATCAAAAAAATTTTTAAAATTTCACAATTTCTGCCGTGCTCCCAGATTCCACAACATATAAACCATTTTCTCCCAAAACTTCTAAAACCACATCCTTGGCTATCATGCCTATCTATTCATGCATCCAACAGAATTCAAATATGCTCAACACAGCGAAAGCCTCCCCCCCAAACTTAAACTAAACATTGTCCCCAATGTTTTAAAAACAATAAAGCAAATAGAGGGATACTGAGACTTCCCTGAGCTAGGAGCGCTACATCCTCTTCCTTTTGGATTCAAAAAATGGGATTTTTGGAGCTTTTGGGATTTGCTAAGGTGATCCTGCAAAACAAAATTGGATCACGAAGCAAAGAAAATTATTTACCACAAAAACAACTACTTAAACTTTAATCCTTGGGTTGCCTCCCAAGTAGCGCTTTCTTTAACGTCTTTAGCTAGACGAGGCTCGGCACGCTTAAGGAGGCTCGAAATAAAAGTTTTCATCATCCTCCAGGCCCTACAAAAAATCGCGCACCGAATAGCACACTGCAAACAAGGGAGAAAAAAAACTTTCCCCTGGCCCATCTTCGCTAAAGAGATTATCATAATAACATTTCAGAAAATATGCAACAGTGTCGAATCTCTTTTCTAAATCTCTATTCACAAAACAATTGTTAACAGAGTCATCAAGCATTATGATATCAACCGGTCTGGGATCTAAAGGTGGCCTATCAATCATGCCAGTCCATTCATCAGATTCAATATCTATATGCTCAGAAGATTCCTCAGACTCAGAATTAAAAAATGATTCGACTAGGCTATCATATGACTCACTATCAGAATTAAAGAATTCAAGCTCTTCAGGGTCAGATTCTATACTATGCACAGATTCGAGTTCCTCTGGGTCAGATTCTATGCTATATACATCGTCAGGACACGAATCAAAGTTATTAACATTGTCAGGATTCATGCACTCAGGAATATCAAGATCAGACTCAATAGATTCAACATTATCATGATCAAACTCAAAATTATTTATCAAGTAATCCTTTTTATGCAAATCATGCTCATTCTCAATGTCAGGCAAATCAATATCATCATCAAAATCATCAATCTCAGGCAAATCCAACTCATTTTCAAAAGAAGGTAAATCATCAACTGCAGATATTTCATGCTCATAAGCAGGCAAGTCTAATTCATTTTCAAAGTCAGGCAATTCTAAATCATTCAGCTCATTCTCAAACAGAGGGTCATCTAAAAAAGCATTATGATTGAAATCCCCATCATTCATAAGCACTTCTCCTAAGCCTAGGCCAAGATTATACTCTACCTCCTCATCATCGTCAGTCTGCATTATGATTGAAATCCCCATCATTCATAAGCACTTCTCCTAAGCCTAGGCCAAGATTATACTCTACCTCCTCATCGTTGTCAGTCAAGTATTCAGGACCAATAGAAAAACAAGTATGCAGACTACATACAGACTCATCCTGGCCAAAAATACTAAACATGACTTTTTCATCATCAATGTTCAAGGTAAGCTTTCCTGTATGCACACTAATTTCGGCCTTACCAGTTGCTAAGAAAGGTCTGCCTAGAATAATGGGTACCTCTCTGTCCTCTTGCATGTCGAGTACCACAAAGTCTACAGGGAAGATAAATTTATTGACCTTCACCAACACGTCCTCCACAACACCCATCGGGTGGGTAATTGATCTATCAGCAAGCTGGAGAGTGACGTCAGTGTCCTTCATTCCTGTTAAACCAATCTTCCTGTATACAGAATAGGGCATTAAATTTATACTAGCACCTAGATCACACAAGGCCCTATTGAAAGATACTTCTCCTATGGTGCAGGGAATGGTAAAACTCCCTGGATCTTTTTGTTTAGAAGGCATCTTTCCAGAAACTATGGTACTACTACTTTCAGACAATTTAAAAACTTCTCTTTTCAAACTTTTCTTCCTAGAAAGCATTTCTTTCATGAATTTCTCATAATTAGGCATGTTATATAAAGCATCTACCAAAGGAATATTCACAGACAATTTTTTAAACATTTCAAGGAATTTCTGAAACTGCTCATCTAATTTAACATTTTTAAAGCGTTGAGGAAAAGGTAACTCCCTGTAGTCAAAGGTTGGACACTTGCCCCTCCGCTTGGGCGGGTTGATGTGCGAACCTTTGTCATGGTGGTTGCATGGAACCACTTCTTCCTCGTTCAGTTTCTTCTCTTGCCTTTCTTCTTTTTCTTTTCCTGCAAAAGAGTTAGAAAAACCACAATTCAAATTAACAGAGTTAGGAGGATGTTGGGACCTTTCAGAGGAGGCTTTTTGTGCCTCAGCCCTTTCATCTTCATCCTTGCTCTTTTCTTCATCCTTCTTCTTTTCTGAACTGATCTCCAACTTCCTACCACTTCTTAGTGTCACCATCTTGCACTGTTCTCTTGGGTTAGGTTCAGTGTCGCTTGGAAATTTCCCCTTCTGAAGGGCATTCACTGCTGAAGCTATCTGACCTATTTGAACTTCCATATTTTTCAAAGCAGTGTCGTGGTTATTGACTGTCGTCTGGAGATTGACATTCAGCACTTTTTGTTCTTTGATAAACATAGCCACCATCTCCTCTAGGTTATTCTTCTTTTCAGGCGCACTGGATGATGCAAAACCTGGCGGTGGCTGCAAAACATTCTTTATGTTTGAGTACGAGAAGTTCTCGTGATTGTGCAGACTAGGGTGGTAGAACTTCGGTATTTGAGTAAATGGTCTGTTCCCCACGTATTGAACTTCTTCCACATCTTGACCTTCCTTCTTCGAATACCCTTCAGCTAAGGTGGAAATGGATTTGACCACCTCAGATGAAGTCAGCTTGTTCAGGGCATTGATCAGAGATGCCATCTGTGCTTTCAATGAACTCGACTCATCTAATTCATAAATTCCAGCCTTCTTAAAAATTGTTCCTCTCTCGGTCGGCCACTGATAACTAGTTGCTGCCATTTCCTCTAACAGATCTTTGGCTTCCGTTACTGTTTTGGAAAGAAAACTTCCTCCTGCTGATGTGTCTAGAACTGTCTTAGTGGAGGGATTCAATCCATTGTAAAATAACTGCACCTGAAGCCAATCCGGATATCCATGCTGGGGGCACCGCCTGAGCATCTCCTTATATCTCTCCCATGCCTCGTACAACTGCTCCTCGTCAAGTTGTCTAAACGTTCCAATCTCAGTCCGGAGCTTCGTAGTTTTGGCAGGTGGGAAAAATTTAGTTAGGAAAGCCTGGGCAAGCTCATCCATGTACTAATACTGTCCGTCTCGACTGATTCGAGCCAATCCTTAGCTTTGTCTTGCAGAGAAAATGGAAATAACCTCAATCTTATAGCGTCTGCCGGAACTCCGTTCATCTTCACCGTCCTGCATATTTCCAAGAATGATCGCAGATGTGAGTGTGGATCCTCAGAAGGATGTCCCTTAAAAGAATTATCGTGTGCCATCTGAATCAATCCCGTCTTTAACTCAAAATTTGTAGCTTGTATCGGGGCGTAAACGATTCCTGAATTTTCGGTCGGGAGAACTGGCTGTAAAAAGTCTCTGATCACCTTGGGAGCTTCTTCTTGGGCCATTGCTTCTGCTAATCTTTTTTCTCTACGAATGGTTCTAAGAGTCCTGTCAATTTCGAGATCTAGCAGAAACAAATTAACCACCTTGTTGCTTCGCATACAATACTCCCAATCAATCAAAAGAACCAGACAAAAATAAAACAAAATGATATGATATTCACAAGACAATAAAAGAAAAATATTTACACCTAAATTACTAATTATCCCTTTCTTTTTCGTGTCAAGAAAAATTGGTTTGCTTAAAAATCAAGCCTCCCCGGCAACGGCGCCAAAAACTTGTTCGGACGACGACTATTCGCCGTTTTATGACTTTCACACCGCAAGCGCACGGGTCGTCACAAGTAATATAAAACGGTAGGTAGACCGAGTATCGAGTCCACAGGGAGGCGAAACGAAATTTAAGCAAGCAGAGATTCCTTGAGCACTAAAAATACTTGGGCGAAATAATATTTAGGGACCAGATCATGCAATCAAAGAAAATTTAAAATCAAAACAATTAAAGAGAAGATTTGATCAATCGATAAAAACAAAATACGGAGAAAGAGTTTTCTAATTGGAAGAGGGGTCTTGAAAATCAATTATTAGCTAAACAATTGCTACAATTGTCCTATCTCATCGCCCAACTAATTATACTCCTAGAATCTCCGTTAATAACATAGGTTCTCCTGTCTGTCTCCCCTAATTGTAATTAATTCATTTTAACAACCTAAGTGTCCTTAGCGCCATTAAAAATCATTAATTATTACGCTCTGATTCATTTTAGGAATCTAAGTTTAATCAACTAATCCCGTTGTCACGACGGGCAATTAAACTAGTTGCATGGATTATGATCTATCCTAACTTCTCTCCGTCGAGTTTCCATTAAGAATCAGATCAGTACACAATTGGCCAGATTGCATAAAGCATTAAGCACATTCATACAAAAAATTAGGACAAAAGGGCTAGAGATAGGCAATTATAACAACATTTGAACTATAATTTTATTTCAAGACCCCAAATTGGGGTTTAGCTATACATAGCTAAAATATTCACAATAATTACAATGGAAAGCATAATTAAGAGCATAACAAAAGGGAAGGAATTGACCGTTGAAGACCCCCTTGCTGACGCTTGGAGTCCCTCCGAACACTCCTTGAGCCTCCTAGAATGTTCCCCAAAATTCTCCAAAAGTTTCCCACTAAAGAAACTCTCAAAAAGGCTTGAAAGCCTTGAGAGAGGCTCCCAAAGGAGCCAAGAAAGCAAGAAAGGAATGGAAGAATATGATGATTGATGGTAAAATGAGGCACCAAGGGGCGCCTTATATAGGCTCGGAAAGGGGGTAGTGTCGCGACGCTGTGACGTCATCGACTTGCCAGCCAAGAAATGGACAGCGTCGCGACGCTAGGCGTTTTCCAGATCTTTCAGCTACGGATTTGTGCTTCAATTTGGGCCTCTCCACATTTCTTTTTGGACCTTTTCCTTCATAGCTGATCTCTTTTGATTCCCCTTGACCCAAGCATGGAAATTGGGCTTGAATGGCTTCATTTTGGGCAGTTTTATCACCAAAATCCATAATTTGCTCCTAAAGACCAATTAACAAAATACATCAAATATTTTCAATAAAAACACAATTAAAGCACAAAAAAGCCTAATAAATTGGGACTAAAATAGCGACATTTATGCTCGCTATCAGTATCTTGATTGTAATGCAGTTATTCAATTAGTTAATCTCGACAGATTAGTAGGGGTTAATCAATTAGTAACTACTTAATTGAATCGATGTACGATGGGATCTAGTCAATTGATTTAGAGTACCAATTAGGCAAAAAAAATGCATTTAAATCATTATTTGCTAATCAATGAGTAAAAACTAATTTACTGAATCTGAGTGTCTCCAGTTACAGTGATCGCCAAGGTGAGATTAACCAACCTGATAGCGAGCAGAAATGTTGCTATTTTAGTCCCAATTTATTAGGTCTTTTGTGCTTTAATTGTGTTTTTATTGAAAATATTTCATATATTTTGTTATTTGGTCTTTAGGAGCAAAGTTGTAGATTTTGTGGAAAAAGTGCCCAAAATGAAGCCATTCAAGCCCAATTTCCATGCTTGGGTCAAGGGGAGTCAAAAGAGGACATCCATGAAGAAAAAGCCCAAAAAGAATTGAAGTTGGCCCAAGCAAAGAAGCCCAAATCCGCAGCTGCAAAGTCTGGAAAATGCCTAGCGTCGAGACGCTGTCCATTTCTTGGCCGGCAAGTCGATGACGTCATAGCGTCGCGACGCTGTGCCATGTAGCGTCGCGACGCTACCCCATTTCCGAGCCTATAAAAGGCGCCCCTTGGTGCCTCATTTTACCATCAATCATCATTTCCTCATTCCTTTCTTTCTTTCTTTGGCTCCTTTGGAGCCTCTCTCAAGGCTTTCTAGCCTTTTGAGAGCTTTCTTAGTGGGAAAATTTTGGGGAATTTTGGGGAGCATCCTAGGAGGCTCAAGGAGTTTTCAGAGGGACTCCAAGTGTAGCAAAGGGTCTTCTACGGTCAATTCCTTTCCTTTTATTATGCTCTTTATTATGCTTTCCATTGTAATTATTGTGAATACTTTAGCTATGAATAGCTAAACCCCCATTTGGGGTCTTGAAATGAAATTATAGTTCAAATGTTGTTATAATTGCCTATCTCTAGCCCTTTGTCCTGATTATTTGTATGGATGTGCTTAATGCTTTATGCAATCTGGCCAATTGTGTACTAATCTGATTCTTAATGGAAACTCGACGGAGAGAAGTTAGGATAGATCGTAATCCATGCAACTAGTTTAATTGCCCGTCGTGACAACGGGATTAGTTGATTAAACTTAGATTCCTAAAATGAATCAGAGCGTAATAATTAATGATTTTTAATGGCGCTAAGGACACTTAGGTTGTTAAAATGAATTAATTACAATTAGGGGAGACCGACAAGAGAACCTATGTTATTAACGGAGATTCTAGGAGTATAGTTAGTTGGGCGACGAGATAGGACAATTGTAGCAATTGTTTAGCTAATAATTGATTTTCAAGACCCCTCTTCCCATTAGAAAACTCTTTCTCCGCATTTTATTTTTATCAATTGATCAAATTTTCTCTCTAATTGTTTTGATTTTTAATTTTCTTGATTACATGATCTGGTCCCTAAATATTGTTTATCCCAAGTATTTTTAGTGCTCTAGGAATATTTGCTTGCTTAAATTTCGCTTCGCCTCCCTGTGGATTCGATACTCGGAATTCTTCCGTTTTATATTACTTGCGATACCGTGCGCTTGCGGTAGCGACCAACACAACCGCCCTTTACTTTTTTGTCATTTAATTTTCTGCCCTTTACTTTTTCGCAATTTATATTTCCTGCAATTATTCTCTCTTCTTCAACCCCTCTTCTGTTACCAACAAGCACAAAAGCAATTAGAGATAAACTAGTTGTTCCCCACGATCGACCCCGGCCACTACTACTGTAAGTAGTTTAGTAATCGGTGAATTTACAAATTTATTTAACGCGACCCTCGACAAGTCGCTTCATCAGTTATAGGTTGCATGCATGAATAATCTATGTCGAAGTCGAGTCACAGAAATGTGCATAACGGTACTCGCTTAGTCTTCTAACGGTTCTTGGGAGCAAGGCCAAATAGGAGTTAAACCTGACCCAATGCATATCTTGACTTAGGTTACATAAGCCTAGAGTTATTTGCCTTAGAGTTGAAGCTTAAAATGAATACCTCGCTTTTTGTTATTGTTTGATATTCCTTTACTTGTTTGCTTTATTTACTTTCTAAAAACCCCATCATCAATTATTTTACTTAGTTACATTTTTAACAGCAGTTTCTTCTTCAATTCTGTGTTTAAATTAGTCCCTGTGGGATCGATACTTTCGGAATACTTCAGAAGTTTTTACTGCATGCGATAATGTATACTTGCACTTAGCTTGACTGAATTCATGTTTAATCATTATTTTCCATCTTATTCCAGCATCCACCTTCAGTCTATATCGCATCAGTTACCTCCAAAACAATGGCGTATTAGGTCCTCTAATGCACGTTACCGTAGATGAAAAGGGAAAGTTTAATTTTAAGCATTAAAACGACGTCGTTTTGTGCACTTTCCATGTCGGTTCTAAACCGTTAACGAAGCCCAAATTTAATGATGGGCCTTAACCGTCGTCTAACCCAGCCCATTATTTTAATCAAAATGACGTCGTTTTGTGCACTTTCCATGTCAGTTCGAAACCGTTATCGAAGCCCAACTTCATTGACGGGCCATAATTGTCATCTAACTCATTTCAAGCCCACAATTATGTACTGGGCCACAACCGACATTGAAGACCCTCTTTTAGGACGATTGAGAACCGTCATCGTTGCTAAAATTTTTCGAAAAATTTCGTCACTCCAAAAAATGGCACCTTTTTTAAATTTTGTTTAATGATGGTTGATAACCGTCATTGAAGGCCCTCTTTAATGACGGTTGCGAATCGTCATTGTTGCTATAATTTTGCGACCATTTTAAAATAAGTTATAATGACGGCTTTGAACTGTTATCTTATGGTTCGTACATACGCCATTTATTTTAAAACTTTCCATGACAAGCATCACCCGTCATTGTACAGTACCCCAAATCTTCGAAAAACTTCGTTTTTTTCCGTTTTTTTCATAATCCGTTGTCTAGGAGTCAACCCATCATTGTTTAAAAAATACATTTCGACATAGTAGCCTCAAATTGTTGTAGTACGTGTTGACCACGTGTTGTGAAATTGAGGAGCACAACGAGAACACGAAAACGGAGAAAATATAATATAATAATAATTATTATAATATAAATAAAAGAAATAAAAAGCATGAAATTAGAAAATATATGGAAGTGGAGAAAATATGGAAGTTGAGAATTTCACCAATTTCTCTATGATTTTAACTCCACCAAATGCTACTATTTATAGGCAATTTGGCAAGTAGGATGTAATGCCCCAAATTTTCC
Organism: Luffa aegyptiaca; assembly: GCA_017139565.1. NCBI lineage: Eukaryota > Viridiplantae > Streptophyta > Magnoliopsida > Cucurbitales > Cucurbitaceae > Luffa > Luffa aegyptiaca. The sequence continues at coordinate 41,226,264 of CM029403.1, forward strand.
GGTGAAATTCTTTTCAAGTCTTAAGTTAATTTCAAGTCTTCTTATTTTTTTATTCATAAAAAAATATATGGAATTTTCCCCAGCCCGAGAAATTATCTTCTTTCATGAATTCTCGAATTTAGGAAATCGAGAGAGGAGCGTTGAATTTTAGTGTTCAAGCTTAGGTTTTGGAATCAATTTAGTGCTTATCTTTATTTATGGAAACCCTAATTAAATAAATGAGTAAATAAATAAAGAAATAAGTAAATAAAGAAAAGAAAGAAAAAAGGGATTTAATCTTCTCCTTCTTCTCAGTCAGCCCTTCACGATATCCCCTCTCCCTTCACTCTCGCTTTTCCTCTCTCCTTCGGTCGTCTCTCCCTCTCTCTCTCTCGCCTTCAGTCACCAAGCTCGCCAGCGTGATTCTTCAACTTTAGTGGGTTGCCAGAGTAGAGCCGCGCCGCCACCGCCATTCACTCCTAGCCACGAATCAGTCGCGAACACCGTCTGTCGCCGTCTGCTCCGTTCTTCGCGTGTTGGTGGGAGTTGCAACAGTTTCAAGCTTCGTTTGCATCAAGCTTGGGTAAGTTCTGGTGAGTTTTGGTTCGTTGGGTGTTAGATTGAGGTTGAGGTGGAGACTTTGTTTTGGTTTAAACTAATCCTAAGCATTTTCACCTTGGTTCCAGCCTCACCCACTCGATTCCGACGACTATACTTGAGTTTTCAACGATTCGGGTTGCTGTCCAGCGAAGTGGTTCATCGATTTTGGGTGAGTTTCTTTCCTATTAAGCTTTCCTTGTTGTGGGTTTTGGGTAATCAAAGTTGACCCATTCTTTATTGAACCGTTTTAGCGTTACCCACTTGATTTCAAGTTCATATTTGCAGAGTTCTATTTGTTTGAAATGTCCCCCAACAAGTGTTGGGTCATTTTTTTGAGTGAGTCTTGGTGGGTAACCTTATCCTTGAATTTCCTTATTGTGTGATCTGAGGTTTAGAATTTAATTTCCCAAGGATTTGGAATTTTAGGTAAAGTGTGATTGATTTTGGCTAAAGTCAAGGAGAGGATTTGAAGGAAGGATATTTTGTTTGAAAGTTTGGGCGTTTGGTTAATTTGGTTGCTAAGCCAGGTAAGTGAGTCTTACTATTGAAACGCTTAGGCTAGGTTGGGAACTATGTGCTGATAGCATAGGTTGCTGGTGTGAATTTTTCATGTATGTGATCTATGTTATAGAAATCATAATGTGCTTATGAATATATGAATTGGTTGAGAAAGACCTATGTTATTATGATGCTTTTGCATGAATGAGGATAATGTACATGGGAGGAAAAATGATTTATGATGCATTCATGAACATGTGATGAATTGTTGTGGGACCTCGTGCATATGTATGATTTCATGAACCATAGAAGTTTGCATGAAAATTACCCTTAGAGGAAATCGATGTACATCTAGAGGAACTTAAGGTACTTGTAGGCGAGACTTGACTCCTACTAACTGGGTGCCAACTAACCGTTAGATGTGCACAGTCTCTAGAGGATGCCTATTATAACTTCTAGTTTGGAGAGGAATAGAGGAAATTGGGGTAATTGTTTATGTATGGTCATAGAGGAAATGCAATATTTAAAAGGAAAAAGATTAGGTCCCACTAGGAATGTATGATTCATGATTACTTGAGAAATATGAACCATGATGTATGTGTTTGCATATCCTGACCTCGGTAGTGGGGTTACTTACTGAGTATTTTAAATACTCATTCTTTCCAAAAAAAAAAATATTTTTTTCAGGTAAAGGCAAAGACGTCCAGGGCGATTGACTGAGTTTGTCGAATAGCCATGGGAGACAACAGACCATGGATTTTGTTTACTTTAAATTTCCGCTTTAAGACTCATTTTCTACCCCTTGAGGTTTTTTGTTGTTTTAAGAACTAGTAGAGGCCATGGATGTTTTGGTAAGTTTTTGTTTTTTGAGAATTTTTTATTTCTTTAAATGTGGGATCTCGAATTAAAGACTTGTTTTCCGTTGAGGTTTATTAAATTCTATCGTTATGATTTGAATTGTTTTGGATTTTAAGGCCTCCATAGCATGCATGTAGTTACGATCCTTAGTAAGAATCATTATAGAAGTCAGGTTGTTACATAGGATGTGGCTTGAAATGGACACCAAACATCTATGTTTACTAGACACATCGACAACATGAAAATGGACATACTATTTTTAGGACACTGAGCACTAATGGGCATCTATATTATTTATAATATTTATAATATATTATTATTTATTGTGATTTGAGATGGTTGATTACTCTTTTCATGGAAATTTGGAAAGTTCGAAGGTAATTTTAAGTTATTTTCGTAGAGGAAAGAAACTTTTGTTTCAAATTTAGTCCAACTTTTAAAAATTCTTGTTGGAGGAGAAATTTCGACCGATAGTCAATTGCCACGTTGTTGTTCAAAATTAATGACACAATTTCAAATAATTTAATTTGAACCAATTATAAATTGACAAGTGCTCCAAATTTGATTTATAGACAAAATTGGTTAATTATAAAATGTTAAGGCCAAATGTCCATTTGATCAATTAATTAAAAATTAATTTAATCAAATTTGAGTTTTTTAATATTTGGGTCATATGGTTTTTGGGTCGGATATAAACCAAGACCAAAACCGAATAATTGAGCCAAAGGCCAATAAAGCCAAAGTCCAAGTTGTTAGGTCCAAAAGTCACCAAAGCCAATCCATTGAGAATTATATAAATAGATTGGTTCTTCTCCATTTCAAATGTTCAAATATTTTAAACTACCACCCAAGACAAGAGAGTTCAAAGAGATTCTAGAGGATAAAACTAGAAGACTCCTTGACATCCTCAAGTCATTGAGTGTTGAACACCTCTTGAAGACCAAACACTCTTCAAAACCTAAACACTCCTTAAAGACCAAAGACTCTTCAAAACTCCAAGACTTCAAGACTTCAAGACTCTAAGATTCGAAGGCTTCATGACTTCTAGGAATCAATTAAAGCTTCAAACTTGAGAACAAATGTTCCAGCTTTCGAGTGAAACACACTCACACACAAGAGAGAGAATTAAGTTAGAGATTGTACACTCACATGCATACAAATTTAATAATTTATTCCATGTGTTCTATCTCCTTGAATGTACGTGTGAACAATTCTATTTTAGTTCATGAACTTTGAAGAAAGAACAAGATAGATATAATTAGATTAAATATTTCAAAAGTAGCTCTCGAAAATAATAGCTAATATAGCAAAATTAAGAATACAACTAAATCAATAGATTATCCCTTAATCCTATTGTTATTTTTAAATTTTCTTTTTGGTTCAAAAAATATGAAATGGGAGTCAAATCTTGAATTTAGATACAGATAATTCACATTTGTTTCTGTTATGACAAAAACCGTAAATCAACGAAATAAGAATGAAAGGGCGAGCAAAACAACACACAGATTTACGTGGTTCACTAACGGTGTGTTAGCTACGTCCACGGGCAGAGGGAGAGAACAATCTTATTAGTGAGGATTAAAACGTATGTAGATTACAGAGATTAGGGCAAATTAAGTTAAGAGGGTTTATATATGACACCATTCTTAACCCTAACATAATAGGCCCAACATAAAAGCCCAAAATGGGAAAAACAAATTTAATCTCTATACATAATTTAGCGCTTCATATCAGATTCAAGGTATATCAACATTTTCCACCAAATTATGTTTGGATTGACAACCTAAGTTTAGGTAATTATTGTTAATCAATATAGACATTAATAAAAGATTGTTGTAATTATAACAAAGGACGAAAATATTGATGTTAATACTTAATAGTGGTACCTCAAACTTATGGATATATTGAATGAATATTTTTGAAAAATCACAAATATCACATAAATTTATTGAAATTTTGTAAACCCTTTCCAGAAAACTTTAACAAAAAGCTTATTTTATTTATTTATTTATTTTGAGAAGAACAAAAAGTTTATTTAATCATAAACTACTATTTTACACATGTACACTGACTTAAAATTAATACACAAATAAATAATAAAATAATGAAAGCCAATAAATGAACACAACTTTGATTTCCATTGACAAATAGACATGTCAATGCAAATAAATAAATTATGCTAAAGTGAGCATAGTTCAGCGGTAATTGACATTTAACTTCGACAAGGAGTCTGAAATTCGAATCCCCATCCTAAATGTTGTTGAATTCAAAAAAGAAAAACATTATTTAACTTGAATGGTAGACTGTAATGCCCCCTAAATTCAATTTAAACTGGGAACATTGTTAAGCTTTATATCCTAACACCAACTTAATGTCCCGAAAATTTCGGCAACATAACGACATAACTTTAGAACAAAAAATTTTAGTCACTTGAAAAACGAGAATACACACTTCTAATCCAGATCACAACTCTACTTCACTTGACAACATCCCAACATACTCAATGAATTAAGAACTAACTCCACATCTCAAGCAAATAAAAGACGAGTCAGATCTCGTAACAAGTGCAATTAATAAAACTGACAAATTCGAGATAAAAGAAACTACAATCTTGTCTATTACAACTACAAAACAATTAACCACAACCACTTTGGTTTAACAAAATCCAAGTATTTAAACACCAAGGTACATATAATAACTACTATCTAATGGTCTCTTCCTTCAAGTCTCATCTTCATCACCAAGTTCGAGTATGATCTCATCACCTGCAAAACCTGGTGGTGGGTCAGTACAAAACCACGGTACTGAGTAAGTGGCTCACCTGAAGAGCCATCAAACAACATACAACATACAGGGAAAACATCATGCTTTTCGATCACAATAACATGCTTTACATACGAGGTGAACAACATACACATTGTAACATACTCAACTAATTCAATCGTGCAACAACCATGCACCTAACACATGAATTCTCGCATCATGTCGTGCACACTCTGTTTCCACTCAAGCTCCACGAGCTCACTCAACACTCATAGCTCTTACAAAACTCTCTGATACTGACTTCTACGAGTCACGTCGACCCCTGACCATATTACCCAGGGCCTCGATGTTTCTCTACGGCGTTCAGCGTTCAACCCTTGACCATATTACCCAAGGCCTTGAACTGTGCATCTCCCCTTGGGCATATTACCCAAGGCACCAGATGACTTCACAATCAAACTGTACATCGCTCTTGGCCATATTACCCAAGGCACTCGATGCTCCTCTTAATCCATTGGTGACATACCACCCCTCGACCATTTTTACCCGAGGCACCTAGTATTCACCTAACTTTCCTTTTTAATCACACAAGGCCCTCTGGCCTCACAATCTTACTAGAATGTATGAATCCTACACATCATGCTTCTAGACCATGTACCATGCCAATGACATACTCATAAATCCAAAATGCACATTCCATACATGCTCTTGAACTCATATCATGCTTTTAGTCCATACAGTCAAACAACATGCTCTCAACATTAGATTCATGTTTTTCAGACAATCACCATGAACAACAAGATTATCGCACAAGGCCAAACCACGTTACAATAGCATACTACACATCACAAACCAACATCAACACCCGATACAATGCCAGATCATAGATTAACATAATTCAGCAAGCTCAAAATTCACAATAATTCATGAACATCAATACGTCAGCAGATCACATAGTAAAACTAAATCGATATAACACACAGCATGCTAGTACACAACAAATAGACTCAAAAGGTAAAAATCCACTTACAAAAAGCTAAAGCACTCCTAAGTGAATCTAACGAGCTTCATTCACTTGCTAAACCTAAAACTAAGACGAAAGGCTGCTTAGAAGAGATTTCTTACCCAACAAGAGGCTTACGTTAGGATTTCAGCAATCTAAGGCCAAACTGAAACTACAAGCAAGATTTCCAAAGGTTAGAAACTAGTTCATAGAATATAAAACTAGGTTGAAAAGGTTTAAACAAAGTCTTGCTACCTAATCCTTACCAAAAAGACTTGGGTCTTGGCCAGAAGTGATCAAATGAGTCCAAACCTACAAATAGGGAGCTTCCAAGCATTAGGGATCAATCTAACAAACATTAAAATACTTTTAATGAGTTCGAAAGGTCTAAAACATGCTGGAAATTGCTAAACCTTACCCAAAAGACTTGAACACTTGTTGGGCAGTGATCGAAAGGCTCGAAAAATGTTGATCTGAAGTTGCAGGGCTATGGGCAGTCTGATCTAAGACCTTCGGGCTATGGGTAAACACCAAAAGTCGGATTCGAACCTAAAAGCTTGTTGGAAATTGATTCAAATGGCCTAATCCTGCAAATCTAGAGTCGTTAGAGAGTGGGTAATTCATATGAATGCTATTTGAGATATGGGTAATCTGATTCAAAGCTTAACAGAATGTGGGTAAGAGTTAAGCCTCACCAAAAGAGGAAAAACGTTGATGTTTGTCCGCTAGAACACAAAATTGAGCACGGCCATAGGAAGCATTCATGCCGATAGAACCAAAACGTGCACCAAGTCTTCACGTTCGCTGCGAGTGCTGCGTTCCTATCTTTCGATCACAACTCTGGGCGAGATAGAAGATGTTTGAGGAGGAAGGCGTTGTCGATTTTGTGTGAGGACCTCATCTTGACTCGCCTAGCCATGGGTGCTTGCGGATTCCCACACAGAGAAAAGAATGGAAAGGGAAAAATTGAGCAGTTTGCCCCGTGCAAGGAAGAAGACGACGGCTGAGTTCGAGTTTGGTACTGGAATCGAGTGGAGGCCGCTACGTAGACATGTTGGCCACGATTTGAAGTTACTAGTCGTCGAAGGAAAGAAGACGAAGGTTTGCGTTGTGGGTCATCGCAGGCTAACTGAGAGAGAACGAGACGACGTCGACGCGTGGTCGTGCAACCCATCGGAGGAAGAAGAAGAACGAAAAGGAAGGGGTTGGAGTCGCGTTCGTTTGAGGTTGTTGTCGAACAAAGAAGAAGACTCGAGGGGCTAAACGACGACAACACAAGAAGAGAGGAAAGGATTTTGGACTAGGGTTTCTTTTCTTTCAGTACCCCAATTAGAAAATTCTAAGAAATAGAATAGAGAAAAGACTTGGGGATTATAATTTTACAAAATGAATCCAATCAATTTAGGAAAGGAAAACTATACGGCTTTCTAAATTTCCAATTTTGAAAACCCGCCATAAGGAATCTAAGGATTTAGGACAAAATCTAATTAGAAGGAAAGATGGGTTACTCTTTGAACTTAGGGAGATTATATGAAAATAAAATTCCAAAATTAGAGAATTAAAGACTTAATAAAAATCTTTTTTCCCTAAATTTCAAGAAATTTAATTTATCAACTTAACAACTAGCATTAAATTCTAGATACAAACTTTAGAGAATAGACCCAATTGATCGAGAATTAGCTAAATTTTTTTTTAAAACCGCAGGGCGTTACAGACAATCATTAATATATCAATGAATAAATATATAAGAAATAAAATGAATGAAAGGTCAAACAAAGATTTTAAAAATGATTTGCGTCCGATTTGTTGTCTTTAGATTTTTATTCATGTTTTAATACAATAATTTGGATGTAATTTTATTGCTTATAAATTTTATCTTTTGTCTGACGTATTAAATAGGGTTATCTTAATCATTTTGTCATGGTTAATGGGGTTTTTTGGAAAAGTAGGAAAAAAATTTTAAAAAATTAGAGAAAGGGGAGGGTTTTGAAAGAATTTAGAGATTTAAGGCGTCGCGTCTCTTCAAAAGACGCGACACATGTGTGTGGGTGTAGGTCGCGTCTCTACAAGAGACGCGACCAGATAGCCTTTTTTTTTTAAACGCCGGTTGAAAAAACTCAAAAAATTAAAAAAAAAAAAACCCCTCTTTCATATAATAATAAATTAATAATATCCAAAGTAATTTCCATTTTATTTTCCCCAAATTTACCATCACTTTCCCCCAGATTTCCCATCAATTTCCCTTCAGATTCCCGAGGAAAAGAAAAAAAATTCAAAACCAAAATTCTCTCTCCTTCTTCTTCTTTACCCAAATTTTCTCCCAAATTTACCATAACTTTTCCCCAGATTTCCCATCAATTTCCCTTCAGATTCCGAGGAAAAGAAAAAAAAATCAAAACCAAAATTCTCTCTCCTTCTTCTTCTTTACCCAAATTTTCTTATGTCTGCCATTGTTGCTCTGCTCCAAAGCTTGGAGTTTCTTCCTCACACGCAACCGGAAGTGGATTTTGCTCGTTCTTCTTCTTCCTCAAATTTGGGTTCCGGTGGGCGGCGATGGATTTCAGCCGGCGGAGGGCGGCGGCAAGGATTTCATCCGTCCACCTCAAGATTTCTTCGTCACTTATCCATTTTTTTTCGTTCGTGTTGCGTCTCTTGTAGAGACGCGACTCAACTGCTCCTCCTTCCCGTCCAGTTCGTCTGGTCCCCGTCTGGTCGTCGTCTCCTTCGTCTGGTTAAGTTTGGCTGCTGCGATGTCGCGTCTGTTTGACAGACGCGACCTTACATGTCGCGTAGGTAGAACCTACGCGACACCTTAAATCCCCAATATCTTTCAAAACACCCCATTTTTTCTAATTTTTTTTAGTTTCTTTCCTACTTTTCCAAAAAACCCTGGTTAATGACATGACATTTTGAGGTTTCATTAAGAGCTATCTAAAGCCTTGCAATTAAATTGCTTTGGACAGGTTATAATAAATTCAATTTTAACATTTGTGCTTTTCGTTTCAAATTTAGTCTAGAATTTTTAAAATTTTTGCAATTAGTTTCTTGAGTTGCCAACATTCAAGTTGGATTGTGATAGCACCTAACTTGTGCTATCTTATTATCGCTAATCTAAACTTGTTAGATTTATTTTGATGGTTTAATGACCTATTTTATAGAGAACTTTTGAGCCAACTTGAAGTATGTGGATGAAGAGGAGGTGAAAAAATCCAAGCAGATCGCCACAATCCCGAAAGGCTGTGCCAAGGAGTCAAAATGATCAGCCCACATGCCAAGAATCCCGAGAGATTAGCATCTCAATGCTAAGAAAAAGTGCATCACGTTGAAATAAAGTTACATGGCGTCTCGACACTACCCTGATAGCCTGCGAAGAGTGCTGGACAAAGGCCTGAGCGTCTCGACGCTCCGATTATAATTTAAATATTGGGTTCAGTTTTCAGCGCCGATTAGGTTAGAATTTCGATTGTAGTTTCGTTTTAGTTCGTTTTTCTCTGTCCTTTTCAATTCTCTTAGGATTCTAGACCATTTAAGCATGTATTTTCTTGGATTGATTTCGTTGTTTTCTTACATTATGCGTAGCTAAACTCATTGTATCGTTGGATTTGGTTGACTACTGAACTAATTTTGTATCTTGGCTGAATTTGATGGTTTTTAATATGAATTTCATGGAGTTGATTTGATGCTTCTGACGATTCTTGTTTAAATCAATGTATTTTATGTTTTTCCTTTTTGTGTGACCGACATAAAAACCCAAATATAATAAGAAAACACCCCTTCCCAGTGGACGACCCGACCACTTCTACTACAGAGTAGTTAGGAGCCGATTATAAATTTTATTTTGGTCGAGAGGCCTCGACGACCTCTCCATCACTTATTCTTCTTTCTTTTCTTTTTTCCTTTTTTTTCCATACATTAATTGTTATTCATAGCAAATACTTGAGGCGAGTAAAAAATATATGCTATCTATTACCTAAAAAGCATGGAAGACTATCCATATTATGATACAAAAAAGGGAAAATTACACCTTTAAAAATGGGCAAGCAAACTTTTCCCAATACCCCAAAAATACTTTTGGGTAAAGGGCAAATCCAAGACAACAACCATACTCAAGAACAAGTAAGCTCAAACCCAAAATTTTACAAAGCAAAGAACATACAACAACCATACTAAAGAACAAGTTCACAAAGTGAGATCAAACCCAAAATTTTACAAACAAAGAGAATAACATACAACAACCATACTCAACAACAAGTTCACAAACTGAGCTCAAACCCAAAATTTTACAAACAAAGCAAAGAACATACAATAACCATACTCAACAACAAGTTCACAAAGTGAGCTCAAACCCCCAAATTTTACAAATAAAGCAAAGAGCATACAACAACCATACTCAAGAACAAGTTCACACAGTGAGCTCAAACCCAAAATTTTACAAACAAAGCAAAGAACATACAACAACCATAGTCAAGAACAAGTTCACAAAGTGAGCTCAAATCCAAAATTTTACAAACAAAGCAAAGAACATACCACAACCATACTCAACAATAAGTTCACAAAGTGACTACCAAAACTGCAGGATAGCCACATACACATAAATTAACCATGTCAAGTCACTTTAACCTACCCTAAATTACTTTAGGCATCAAGTGGCTACCATAATTGCTGGATAGTCACATACACACAAATCAATTATAGTCATGCACTTGAACCTAAATTAAGTATAGTACATAAATCACGTAAACTCAGTACATACCTAAAGGTTTGAAGACCCTCCTCCCTGTTGTTTGCCCACGAATTGTTGGAATTGAGCCCACCTTTCTTCCCATATCTCCTCTTGCTGCTTGAAGAATGTTTTAAGCTTCTCGTTCAATTTCTTGAGCATATCCATCTCAGATTGCATCATCTCTACTTTCTTCTCAAGCTCTCTTTCACGAGGGGTTGAAGACGTGACACTGATAGACGAGCTAGGGTTTGGATCCCAACCAAGACCTTTCTCGGACCCTTCTTCTGGTGATGCTTTCACTAGCTCGTCCATTTCCAACTAGTCATCATATAATAGGGTCAAACGAAATATACAAAGAACAGACACTCATTACTAAGAAATATAACTTACGTATACATCTCTCATAGTGTTGTTGATGCATCCTTTCTTCTCAGTAAAATGACTATCATGGAACAAATCCACTGGCCCAATGTCACGACCATGTAGTATTTTCTTTAAGTCCAAAACACACACCAGTAGTCATAATAAAGAGATAAGGAATATAAGGAAAAAACCAAAAAGAAAAAAGTCTTTGCCTTACCAATCCACTTTGGTTCTGAACAAAAGACTTACATCCAGTTCGATGGTTGTAGGAGAGCTGTGAGCGACTCCTCTTATTCTGCTCTTCTTTTTTCTATAAAAAAATTAATGATTAGTATTTTTTTTTGTAAATGTCTTACGCATAACTAGAAGTAAAACAAGAAAACGTACCTTCCATTCGGGAGTCTCCCATCTATTGCATAGCATATTCCAATCGTTCGGGTCTCTAATCCTTTTTGGTGGATTTTCACGAGCAACTTTAGGGTCCTCATATTCCTTGTAGTGCCTATGCAACTCCTCATCAATATGAATGGGTATCCTATCGGGTGTAGCCACATATCGGTTAATTTTGATGTTTCGACTATGCTCTCTCAGTTGTCTTCCTCGTAATGAGCTAGATCCTGAAACAAGGAAGAAGTTGTTAGATAATGAAATAACCTTTAAAAATATAAGTTTGTATGATATGATTATTACCTGAAGCTCGTGCAGTCTCCTGCTCAGTCGAGGAACCAACCACTGCATGGTCTGCAACCTCTTCATACACGGAAGATGCATTGTGCTCTCGACTTTGACCCAACATGGTCCTACAATCTTAGACAACATGGAAAAAATGACTTACGAAAACTATAATGCATTCTATTATATATTAATTATGAAATTCAAATGCATAGATTATTACACTTATTCACTATCCTGGTCATCAGAATCTAAATATTCAAGTGAGTTCGAACTATTTTCAATAGATGCATCGACATTTTCAAGTTCATTATTTATGAAATTGTCATTGAATGATGGTACACTTTTATTACTCAACTGTTTATTCAAATCTTGAGGTGGAACGAAAATAGGGTCAACATCATCTCTACAAAATGTGGCTTCCTAAGTGGTCTCATCAACCTCAATAGCGTTGGATACTTCTAATAACTCCACTTCGTCGTTTTCAATGTCTCCAGCTTCTGGAATGTCCCACACTTGTCTATTTTTGACAATTTGCACAATTTTCCAATTATTACCAAGTTTGTAGTCGTTGATGTAGAAAACGTGTTTGGCTTGAGCTGCGAGAATGAAAGGTTCGTCCGAATACCAATAGTGAGATGTGTTGATTGATGTAAACTCTAAATCGACGCAAACTTTATTCTTCTTAGCATTGGTGTCAAACCATTTACATATAAATATGACCACACGTCTTCTTTTAGAATACTTCAAGTCCAAAACCTCATGCAATACACCATAGAAATTTATTTCATCCCCTTTGCTTTCTCTGGACACCATGACACCACTATTCTGAGTAGCTCGACGATTGTCGCGCTCTAAACAGTGGAAACAAACTCCATTGACGATGCAACCATTGTAAGAGTGGACTTCATTAGACTGCCTCAATGCTAGCGAGCAAAGATCATCAGATGTTTCTCCTATTTCACGTAATGAGTAAATCTGACAATATCTAGTTATGAGTTTAAACTCACTCACAAAGATCAATCTTCAAACTAAGGAAATTTACTTACATGATCTTTGAACCAGTTAGGAAATTGTTGTTCATGCTTTCTGTATACGTCTAATATGCTCTTTGCTCTAGCACGAATCAATCTCAAATGTTGCCTTTTTTGAAATGATAACAAATAGAAAGGAAGAAAAGTTCAACCTTAGGAATATACTTCAAACTTGTTTACTAAGAACACTAAATAAGTATAATATTCAATATATACCAACGCGTACCTACGATAAGACTGTATCTTAGAACAGTTCTTCAAAATATACCAATGTGTCATTCATTTCTCAGATTCAAATAGGCTTCACATAGTAAACCCTCACAGCCCTCGTGCACTTTACTTGAACACTTCGAAATCCCCACAATACACGCCATCGGGAATTAAATCATTATTACATGCATCTCTATTGAACCTCGTTTCTATGCCAGTTAGATATAAAGAACAGAAAGTTAATGATCCATTCATGATGAATGCTTCTGCTATGGAACCCTCGAGACAAGCTTTGTTTCATACATATTGTTTCAAGTTTCGTAAGCTTCTCTCGATAGGGTACATTCAACTATAGCTAACTAGACCAATGACCTTCGTTTCATATGGCAAATGAACTGCAAGATGCACCATTACATCAAAAAAGGTCGGTGGAAAGATTTTTTCAAACTTACAAACTATGAGTACAATATCTGCTTCCAACCTCTCCAAATCACTAACACGTGCTATTTTCACACATATATTACATAATTCGTTGGAGCAAAATGTGAGAGTCGTGAGTCTTCAATCTACCCTCTCACTTGCAGTTAATGTATATGCAGCATGTGGTTTCACAACTTTAGTTTCTTACTTTTGTAAGTGTAAGTCCTTTCTTATATCCATATCTTCAAGATCCAAACGGGCATTAGTCATATCTTTTTTTTTTCCCTCAATGTTCAACAAAGTTCCTGTTGGGTTTTATGCCCTAAAACTCGTAGCTTGTGAATGTAACAAATTATATACTAGTTCAATAAAGTTGTTATCGAGGTTTATTCAATAAAGTTGTTATTCAATAATAAATTGCACGTTAAATAACCCAAATCCAATAAACTAAGATCCCAGGCTATAGTATGTACACTTGAGCTTTATGTGGAGACATAAAAGTGGATCAGACTCGAGTAATAGCCAAAACGGTCTATAGTATAGGGATAAGGCTAGATACCTTATCCTAGGGACACTATGAGACGCGACCCACTTTGTATTTAGTACAGACGATGTGATCTTGAATCATTCATGTGGAGACATGCAAGTGGGGGCGTCCTATGCAATGAGTTTGCATAAGACCTGGATTGAGAAATAAGTCACTTTCACTTTATAATGTTGTTTACCGATGAGACTAACTAATTTCATATGATGACCTCGGTAACTCAATTTTAATCTTGAGCTAACTATGAGCTCCTATTTATTCGGAATTATCCTTGGATTTGCATGGGCGAGAGTGGCTCAACATCGCCAACTCAATAAGCCTACCATTTTGGAGATAAAACCAGGTAGATAGCTGGGGACATATTCCTGCAAGACAGAATTCACTCCTACCTGAATCAGGGATAGTGGAGAGGTTGTTCCCTTAAGTGCTGACTCCGGGTCTTAAATAAAGGGATCCTGCCCTCTCATTGGCCCGAGAGAGACTCGATTTAATGGTTGGACCACAAACCAATTATTCATTAGAAGATCAGTGGGACTTAAGGAGTAAGAGGTAACTTCAAGGGTAAAATGAACATTTGACCCAGCTGTAGTTACGAACAACATGTGAAGGATCGACTGGTTATATCGGGTGGACAAAAATAATATATCTACAATGAGCGGAGTGCAACTATTGGTTAACTAGGCTAAAGAGTTTAGCCGATTAATCTCCGATCATTGGAGCCCATGATATGTAGGTCCATTAGGTCCCCTACTAGCTCATACAGACTAAACCTTAGAACTGTGTGATGAGAGAATTTCAAACGTTCAAATTTGGTTTAGGGAGTTGCCATGAATTATATACGATATACTTAACGCGTTATGTTTAATTATGAATTAAAATATAATTAGAGAGAGTTAGAAATATTTAAATATATGATTTAAATATTATACATATGAATAGGGATTCATATTTGATAAAGATCGGTTTTGAGAGAGATTGGGATTGGTGGAAATATTTAATTTTATATTTGATATTAAATTTTAATTAATTAAAATGTTTAAGTAATTATTTGAAATTAATTATTTGAATTAATTTTAATTAAAGAAATTCTTATAATTGTAAATTTTGAATTTCTTTAAAAATTAAAAAATCAAGAGGTGGTGGTTATGCTTGTCATTTCATGCACAAAGCCATGACAAGCCACCTCAATTTGCACCTCATTGCCCCATTAATCGTTGTCTTCTTATCCTTGCATAAAGATGCATGATTCCCTCTCCAAATAGAGGAAGAAGAGGTGGGAAAAACGGGCTAAGATCTGGGAAAATGTTGCTGTGTTTTTTGACTCTCAAAACATCCACTCCAACTCTCAGCTCACTCTTTTTTTCCCCCTAAATTCATCACTATTTTGGTTCCCACAAGCCGTTCTAAGGCCGAAGGATAGCGGGGAAGACACTCGTGATCGTCCAAAATTCGTTCGTGATTCAAATTACCCTACGGAGTGATCCAATTCGGCTCCAAAAGGTTGATGTTCTCGAACCCCTATTTGCGGTTAGTAAGAATGCATGTTTTTCTTTGTAATAGCGGATAATTGTTGGACGACGACTTCAACAGATGGTTAGGTCATGTGTTGTTCACAGATGCTTCAAATATGATCTAATGACCTACCAAATAGCGGATAATTGTTGGACGACGACTTCAAGTAACTTGTAAAGACCCACAACCACCCCCATTGGGATGGTCTTTGGCTTCTTCCAAATATTTAAGCATCTAAACTCAACAAAAAACACAAAAGAGGAAAAGCCTCCATGTTTCAATAATCATTCAAAAGGTTTATTTGCAAACTTTTCATCCCGACATATTTGTGAGGAATATATGGGATTGAAAAGATAATAAGGTCTCTTTTGAAACTTTCCAACAAATAATGACGTGATTTAGAATGCTTAAGACCAACAACTAATCCCGACCTGATTTAGACATCAAATTCTTATTGAATCTCTTGCTCTTTAAAGCTATATACGTTGATTTTGAGAATCAATGCGTATAAATAACATTACAATCTAGAATTAAAACTTCAGAACTGGTTTTTTTTACCATCTTAAATAAGAAAGTTTTCACAGGGTCTGTTCCATCTGAACTTATCCAATTCACAGGATTATCAACTCTTTTCCAGACCTTGGCTCCCAGTAATAGACTAATTAAGCCAAAACGAAGGTTTTTTTTTTCCTCCAAAATCAATATAATTAAATTCATAAATCTTGAAGAGCACATTCATGTCTCTGCTCTGCCATCGACTCCAAACCAAATTAAACATATAAAAGAATTCCAACCATGCTTATAATTACATTCTTAACTTGAGTTTTGCTCTTATGAAAAACTATATACGTTGATTTTGAAGTCAATAAATGAAATCCCAAATCACAAAAACCCATAAAACTTAATATTCTCAATTCAAACATGGAGAATCAAAAACTAATACTCTAATATGAAGATGGGACATTCGTTTTCATCAGTTTCAGATTAAAAAAATGCAGAAAGGAAAGAACAACAGCTCCAAAACCCAACAGAACAAACACAATTAGTTGATTCTCAAGTCAGTATAAGAAATCCCAAATCACAAAAACCCATAAAACACAATCAGAAAAATGGAAACTCGCCCAAAACTGAAATTCCTAGGTTGAACTAAAACTAAATCCCAAAGAAAACCATAAAAAATTTACCTAACCTCAAAAGCCCGGCAAGAAAATCGAAGAAAATGCACCCTTTTTCAGTGTTGGAGGCGAGAAAACGAAGGAGAATCAACTTTGCGGCACAAAGGACTGATCTTTAGAAGGGAACGAGGGATTTTATTAAAAAGGTCTATGCCAACACACAATTGCGTCGGCGTAGACCAATCTTTGTGTCGCCGTAGACCATATTCATGCAAAGTATCTAGACGTTGGAGTTTATAAATTTTATTTAGTTGAGAGACCTCAACAAACCTCTCCATCAGATTGATCAACTTATCTCGTAGAATGTTTGAATCTTTGACAAAGAACTTGTTCTTTCTTTGTCTCGAGATCTTTGATCTAAAAGTAATCTACTCTAAATCTTAGAGTTGAAATCGAATATATTTGAGAGTTTTAGTTTTGCGAATTAGGGATTCATATATCACAAATGGCATTCCTAGTTCCAATTTACTGGGGTTTACATATCACTTTAACTAACCAAAAATTAAAATGAAAAAAGAAAACTCATGACAAAACTTTTAGAGGTGAGAAAATTAAAATTATGTATTGGTGGTAGCTAGAGAAGAAAAGTTATAAAATATCAAAGATATTAGCTGAAAATTTGGAAAGTAATAACAAAATATGGATAAATATCGTGGACATTCTAACAATCCATGATCAACAAAAAAAAAAAAAAGAAGATTATCAACAAAATATCAACAAATATAATGTTAACGCGAAAAGGGAGAGAATGCAAAAAGACAATAATTCAAAGTACTAACTAAAATACCTATTTTTTTTTTTTTTTGGAAATACTAAAATACCTACCTGTTTACTAATAAAAAGTAAATCAAATAACACCCAAATAACTTAATCTGAAACAAACCTAATTCAAATGACAATTTTAAACTAAACTAAAATCTACTTTGAATAACAGAATCTAACATCCCAGTCTCAAGCTCATGATATTCTAAATCGTAAGTTTGGTATGGTTGGAAATGGGAGATTCAAACATCTGACCTTTTAGTCGAGGGTACACTTATCTGTAAATTGTGAGTTCTCCACTTATCTTTTTCAATGTGGGATATCCTCAATATATGCCCCCTTAAGATGGTGCTTCTTTGGGTTCACCATTTTTAGATCGGATCCCAATTTTTTTCTTAGACCGAATATGTAATGGCCCACGTTTCAAAATTATGCCATTTTGGATTAATCAATGTTTAAATTCTAGTTTGACAAAAATTGGAATTTAAGTTTTATTTGTAATCAATATTTTTTTAACCAATTGGGATATTTTATTTTCCCTCTTCCGTGTGTTGGTGCTAAGTGGTTATTGGTCAGTTAATTTTAGCAGGTTAGTGGGGAAGGAAGTTTGCATCTTTTTCTCTGATTAGTGGGTTATTGGAATTAAGGAATTAAAAAAAAAAAGGAAAAAGAAAGACCCCAACAAGCCCTAACCTTCACTCTCCCCTTCCTCTCTCCCTCGCACATTCGACCCCCCCTAAAATTTCTTCTCCTCCTGCAGCTCTCTCTCTCTCTCTCCCCTTCGCGTGACCATCTCCAGCAGCCTCTCTCTCTTCTTGCGCCGCCGCCGTCTCTCTCGTCGCCGTCCTCATCACCTCGCGCTACCCCCATTCCTTCTCAATTCGTTTCGCCGCCAGCAGACCCACGAAACCCACGCGTCGCGCCGCCTTTTCCCGTTGGTTCTTTGCCGGAAATCGAAGTCCCGTGCGTTACGCTATCCCCTCTCCGTACGTTCCTTGCTGGAAGTTAGTACCCCCACCACAAGACTCATCAGATCTCTCTCTCCTTCGCGTTTCAAGTCACGGGCAGCAAAGGCTTCACGCATTCGGCATGGGTCCAGCCTCCTTTGACGTTGATTTGGTAATCCATTAAGGTTTGGCTTAAGACCCACGTTATTTTCATAAGTTTCAGCATTTACCCACTTGATTTCAGACACTAAATCATGTATAAATCGTGACCTCTGCTCAATCGAGCTTTGTTCTGATTTACCCAATCCTTATCAACTATGGATTTCAGGTTTAAGCCTTCTTCGGGTGCTAACCAGTGAGCGTTTGGGCTTGGAATTGACTTACAACAATTACCCACAACCATGAACGACTTTAAATCAGAGTGCCCATAACCCGACGGTTCGAGATTTGCATTTTTGGGGCATTTTCGATTAGCAACCAGCTCATGTTCAAGTCTTTTGTTAAGATTTAACATTTTCCCATGCTTATTCGGCTTCAAAATCAAGATACCCATTTAGTAACGACTTCTAAATTGCAGGATTAAGCCTCATTTATCTGCTGTTCAGCAACCAAATGGACCTAAAGTGGGCTTTGGATGATTACCCACAAGTCGATTGACCTCGAATCGAAGTGCCCATGGTTCACCGACTTTAGATCGTTGTTCTTGGAGCTTTTCGATCACTGGGCAGCAAGCTTCAAGGTCGTTTAGGTGCGGAATGGTTAGTTTCCTCACCCTTGAACCTTTAGAATTTATCTAGAGTAGCTTTAGAATAGCTTTTAACCTTTGGGTGTCCTTTAGTTTCAGTTTGGTATCAATTCGGGCTTCGAACAACACTTGTATAAGGTATTTCAGTGCTGATTGGTAATTTCCAGCAAGGTTCCCGCCCCTGTTCGGTAAGTTTCAGCACCTTTCAGCACGCTTTAGGTCCCTTTTAATTTATGTTAGGTGTTGGAAAGGTTGTTAGGCTATTCTCTAACCTTTAGAAGGTCTCTATTGTACTCGTAGGTCTGCTTAGAGCCTAATCCGATATTTTCCAGCAAGGGATAGCTTGGTTTAGGAGTGCTTTCTAACTTGTGTAAGTAGTTTCTACCTGAATGAGTCTGATTGTTTGTTGAGCATGCTGCTTGTGTTACTTGTTTTGTTTTATGCGTTGTGTGTGCTATATATATAACTTGAAATGTGATAAGCATGTTGCTTCGTTTATTTCTTAAGCGTGAGACATTGTTGTGTGATAACTATGCTGCATAAGAGTCGTGTCTGCATAGTGTGTGATCATTGGGGAGAGGCAGAGCATGACGCGTAAATCATGTGTTGGGTGTGTGTGCGGAGTGTGACGCGGAAATCACGTGTGGGTGTGAGTGCGGAGCGTGATGCGGAAATCACATGTGAGTGGCGCTGCGCATGGCGCGTAATAATACATGTGTTGGGTGGGTTTGCGAAGCGGGACGCGGAAATCACGTGTGGGTTGTGAGTGCGGAGTGTGACGCAGAAATCACGTATGAGTGGGCAGGCATGGCGCAGAAACCATGTGGGGGTGCATAGCATGATGCATGGATTCATGTTGTCATCCCATTTTTGCATGAGGCATGTGTTGGCATTGTTGTTTTCGTGTTTAAGAATTGTTTATCACTTTACAAGCATGATGTGTATGGATAGCATGTTGTTGTGGTTGTTTGTTGGTTGGTGGCTTACCGAGTGTGAGCTACTTACCAGTATTGTGGTTGTACTGATACCCCTCCCCTTTCTTCCCCCCAACATTTTCAGTTTATGCAGATGTTGGCGAGTTTTATGTGCCCGTTGATGTTGAGGAGGAGGCTCACGAGGAATGACCCTAGTAGCTGAGTTTGTTTTATTTTCTTGCCTATTGAGATAGGACTTTAGTTGTGGTTCTTAGTCAGTTAGGTGGATTTAGTCTGATGACTCTTTTGTAATATGTTTAAGTTCTAAATTAGTTAACCATCTTCTCGCTTCCAGTTGTGCATAGTTTAATAAAGTTGAGTTGCTCCTCGGAAGTTAAGTGTTTTGCTTTTAGTTAAGGAAGTCGTGGTTTGTCATTAGTTGTGAATACGAGACCTGACTCGTATTGTGGTTGTGAAATTGGTTTCTGATGTGCTAAGCAAAAGTGGAGTAGAATGGATGGTTATAGAAGTGTGTGGTTTGGTGTTTAACAGGTGTTAAAAATTTTGGTTTCATCCTATGTATGTCGTTATGCTGCCGAAATTTTCAGAGCTCTCGGTTAGTTTGAATAAGAGTTTAGTAATGTCACTAGGTTAGTTAATAATAAAACATGGGGCGTTACAGAATACTCATTTGGGTTTCATGGGCTTTGATACCATATTAGATAATATAAGGTTCCATCTCAAAACCAATTGACAATGAGTGGAATAACCTATACATCTTATAAATTGTGAGTTCTCCACTTATCTTTTCAATGTGAGATCTTCAACACTATATATAGTCCTAACTTGAGGTGAACCAATATAGATTTTATGTTATGTATTTTCTCTTTCTCATTTCAAATATTTTTATGTCTGTTTATGTGGCTTTTTATTATAGGGTTCATTATTGTACCACATCATGCTGTGTACAATACAACTAAGATTATGGAGGATGGTGATCAGAGACTCAACCTAATATGTATTGGATTTTTTTATTGTTGACGTGTTCTATTAATTAAATGTTTAGTAAGTTTGTTATCACTTACAACTCTGGATTGATTCATTAATAAGATGAGGTGGTTAAGTTACTCTACTGTCAAAATCCCCTTAAGTTACTCTACTGTCAAAATCCCCTTAAGTTACTCTACTGTCAAAATCCTTCGGGGCATGGGATTGGAATGAAATGGATTGGATTGGGATGAGATTCCAATGTTTGTTGGACTGGATTAGATTGGAATGGAATCACTTTTTGGATTCCAATGTGAATCTGTAGAATAGAAGGGTTGGAATCCACAATTCTCTCCCCATTTTTCTTCATAATTTTGATGGGTCCCACCATTATTATCTTTGTTTTCTCATAATTTATTTCTTCATTAATATATATTTAATTAACAATAGTAGAATATTCTAAAAAAAATAAAAAATTAGCAATAGTAGAATATTATATAAAATTTTGTAATTTTAAGATAAGGAAAGTATATTTTAGATGATGGTTAAAATATCATATTGATCCCTATATTTTCGGTTGTGTTTCCTTTTAGTCCCTATATTTTCAAATGCCTAATTTTGGTCCTTGTACTCTCAATAAAGCTTAAAATTTCGCCCTATAATGAGTTGATTGTTAAGGGCCCGTTTCATAACCATTTCGTTTTCTGTTTTCTGTTTTTGTTTTTCATTTTTAAAAAACAAGGGTGTTTGATAACCATTTCTGTTTTCTGTTTTCTGTTTTCTGTTTTTTAAAAACGTTTTTGAAATTATAAGTAAATTTCAAAAACCAAAAAAAAGTAGTTTTTAAAAACAGATTTCTGTTTTTCAAAAACTCATTTTTCTTCTATTGCTTATTTTTCTCCTCTTTTACCTCTCTCTCCAACAAATTTATTTCTCTATTTTTTTTTTGTCTCTAAAATTTATTTTTCTCTCTCTAAAATTTTCTCTCTCAAAACTTTTTTTTTCTCTATAATTTGTCTATTTCTAAAAACTTGTCAATACATTTTCTCTCCTCAATAAACATGTTCTAATTTTTCTTTTGGAAAAAAAGTCACCAAAATTTTCTATCGCTACAACTTTTCTTTATTTTTCTAATTCATCGTTAGTTATTTAGCATATCTTTTACTCTTAACTTTACTATCTCTCTAAATTTTCTTTGTTTATTTAATTTTTTTAATCTAAAATTTATCGCTTTTACTCTAACTTGTTTTCTATTTTTTCTCTAACTAATATCTTTTCTCGAGTCTAACTAATATTCTTTCTCTAAACATTTTCTTTCATCTCTCTAAATTTTCTATGTTTAACTTTTCTCTCGTCTTTTCAAAAAAAAAAAAATCTCTTAAAAACATTTATATTTGTGTCTCTAAATTTTTGTTTCAACGTCTTTACACATTTTTCTCTCTCTAAAATATCTTTTCATCTTTCTAATTTTTAAAAAACTGAAAACCAAAAACAGTTATCAAACAAGGTTGGTTTTCTGTTTTTTAAAAACAGAAAACAAAAAACAGTTATCAAACATATGTGGTTTTTGTTTTTAAAAAACAGGAAACCAAAAACCAAAAACCAAAAATAGAAAAACAAAAAACCAAAAATTGAAATGGTTATCAAACGGGCTCTAAATTTTCTTAAAAAAAGTAGTCTTTATGGCTGACGAGCAAGAATGAGACCTAATATGTAGACATTTATCACTAATACATCGTATCATCGATAAATGTTTATTAATCTATTAGTAAGGGACCTAATATGTTAACACATAAGTAATAAAAAAATTACATAAAATATCCACGTAAAGTTATAAACGTGCCAGAACTAATTTTGTTATCCTTTAACGATTTTTGTGCCTGATTTTATTGAAATTAATGAGTTTATGAAAATTTTTACATTACTTTTTGTTTAAGCTAATAGATGAATCGATGGAAATTAAACCAAAACATTTATATAAGTTTAGAATCTAATTTAAGGATTAATAAGAAAGTTAAAAGCATTAAAAAAAAATAGAGAAAAGAAAGAGTGAAAGAAAATAATTTGAATAGAGTAATATGTCTCTCGAAGAGACACAACTCTGTCCTTAGTGAGTTGCGGAAAAATAGGCTTACTAAAATAGGTGGAAAAATAACTGAGTATATTTACAAAACAAAAAAAGAAAAAAGAAAAAAGAAAAAGAAAAAAATAGCTTAAAAAACAGCCAACTAAAAAACAACCAATACGATTCCAGCCCAAATCCGACCATGCACTCCAAACATAGGCTTTAAATCCATACCAAATACAGTGCACAAACATCAACATTCCCAGGAATCCAGATTCCAAAAAATGATTCCCATGGGAATCAAATTCCTAGGAATCTAGATTCCGTTCTGAAGCCCCAAACGCCCCCTTATGGTATAGAGCAAAATTGACAAATGTCATTCTCTCTCTCCACGTGCTGCATCCTGGTATTTTTTTTTCTTCACCTTGTTTCACTACAAGAAATTTGGCCTTTAGGGACGAAAATTAATCTTTGCTAAAAGTAAAAATTTGATGCAAAATATCTTTAGGGACAAAAAACAAGACGTCGCAAAAACTTAGTCTCGGCCAAGATTTTCAGCAATGATTTTGAATTATTAGTTGCAACTTGCGATGAAAAAGAAAAATCGTTGCAAGGTGCGACGAAATGGCTCATTCATCATATGGCAACTTGCGACAAAATGGTCGCTCTTGTCGCATGGAAACTTAATTGTGATGAATGGCTAAATTTGTCGCAATGTTTGCGATGAAAATAGCTACGTTCGTTGCAAGACTAGCGACGAGATTGTCCAATTTCGTCGCAAGATGTGCGATGAAACACTACAAGAAAGAGGACTTTTATAGCATTTGAATGTAGCCTTTTTCAATACTAGTTTTTTACCACGTGCGATGCACGTTTATATATATCAAATTATGCATTGTTTTCTTATGACTAATAAAATAATTTTGAGTAAAATATAAATAATAGATTAACAACCAAGAGGTCTCTGGTTCACATCCCCTATCCCCACATGTTGTAAAAAAAAAACATTTTTTTTAATTACTAATATAATATGAATATCATTTATAACTTTATAAATAGTTTAAATTAAAAAATCATATTTTATAATTTCATTTATTATGTTTATAATAAGTTATATTTCAGAGTTAAAAAATATTTATTAAAATTTTCATTAAAATAAAAGTTATTATATTGGAAGTTACAAATTTTATCGTAGTTTGTTAGAAAATCTAATGGACTTGCCATTTAAAAAAAAAAATGTATGCCTTTCATTTTGAGCTAAATAATTTGTATAAAATATTCTCAAATATTATGTACTTTTAAAAAAAGTAATTAACATAGTATATATGAATTATTGTAATAAAAAAGAGCAAGTTTAATTATTATGCTAAATTTCTTATACAATTTGAATCTAGTTAGAATATCGTAAGTTATCAAATTCAAATTAAAGTAGTCACCTTGAGCATAGCTCAATTGGTTAAGGTATTCAAGAATTACTTTTAATATTAGAGAGAATTTGACAATAAGAAAATTGAAAATAAAGAAAAAAGGAAACTTATAGTGTTGGTGGAAAAATGATGGATTTTTTTTTTAATCAAATAAATAGTAGTAAATGTTGAAAATGTTACAAAATCCTTTGGAATTTTGAACTTTTGAAATTCTATTATTCATCATTATTAGCCAAAATCATTAAATTATTGATAAATAAATGAAAACACTTTTTTTTTTTGGTATTCTAACTTTGGTAGATTTCATATATATATATATATATATATATATTTATTATCAGGGTCTTTTCAGTACTATAGATTTATTATGGTTGATAATCAATTATTTATTATTGATAATTATTCTAACAATTAACCATTTATATTTAAGTTAGGGAGAGAGATTTTATGGAGATAGTAGGAGAGATTTCAGGGAGGTGGTGGTGAGAGATCAGAGTGAAAAAATTGTTAGAATTATTTTAATAGTTCTGTGTTTATGGTTCCTTTTCTTTTCTTTCTCATGTCACTTTCTTAATGAACTTTAGGTTACATTTTTATTGTTTTTAATATATCAATTAAAAAATATATAGGTGTTTTTATTTTGAAAAAATTATTTTACCTAATTTAGACCAATTATGTTTTTAATTACCTTGTTTTTTTATTAGATATTTAAATATTTCCAAACTAACTTTTTGTTATATACTAAACTTTTCAACCTTAATAGAGATAAAATTAGTTTACTAATTTGATTTCATGATCAATAATTATAATTATAATTAAAGTTTTTTTAATTGCTTGGAGAATGAAATGACAAAACTTTTTGTATTTCAATTCTTCAAATTTCATACAAATTATTGTTCATAGATAATTTTTTTTTATTATTAATAATTAAATAATTTATTTTTTACAGTTAATTAAAAACTTTATGAAGCACTTGATTACATTATTATTTTCTCGAAAAAATAAAAGGAACATAAACTTATAATTGATTAATAAGTTTTTTTCCAACAAATACTTTAAATAAAAATAACAATATACTAACTTATACAAGGACAAATAAAAAATAATCGGTAACAAAAAAAAATCAAAATCTTAATTATACACTAATTTCTTCAAATAGATTTTGCTTACTTGACAATGATATACAAATACTCTTAACTAACCTTCTCCAAAAAAAAAAAAAAAAACTTAAGAAGTTAATTTGCAAAGTTGAAAGCTTGGGGTCAGGATAGATACGACGACTCATGCATCCCTTGCAACTTGAACACCAACATCTTGAGATGTTTTGAAGATTGAATAATCTTTGAGAACAATGCATTGAGAGAACAACAATATAGAAGGAATAAAACTCTAGGCTTTGGTGAAAATGGTGAAGAAAACTCATTTTTATAGTAGTAGAATGTGAGAAGTTACAAAACCTTTTTGAATTCTATAACATTTAAAATTTCATTTTGAATTAAATTATATAAAAAAAATCTTAAGTTGTAGAAAAACCTTTTACATTCCACCCTTTAGATTCTATGCACTTATTATTGATAATTGATTATTAATTAAGTAATTAAGTATTTATAATTAATTATAAGTGACATATTTGTAAATTAGTAAGTTAAAGAAGGGACAAAAGTGTGCAAAAATGTTTTTCCAACTTTTTCACTTTTTAATATAATATTTAATATTAATATTTATATATATATATAAATAATAATAATAATAATAACAACAATAATATAGAAGAGAGAGAGGAAAAATGGAATAAAGAAATTTAAACTCACTAATTTTCAAAATTAATTTGTAGAAATGAAGGAAAATCTTTTAATAAATTCAAGTCTTTTAAATTGGTGCGTGATGCGTGAAATTGAGAGTTTTTATATTATTAAATAAAAAGTAATTAAATAAATGACCATTTATTACTCCGGCTTATAAATTTGTTGTTGAAAATCTTTTTACATTCCACCATTTTAATAGATAATTAATTATATTAATCGTTAATGACACATCTCGTAAATTAATAAATCAAAGAAAGGACAAAATTGTCCAAAAAAGTTTTTCCAACATTCTCACATTTTAATATACTAGTGTGTTACCACGTGCATTGCACGTGTATTTTTTTTTAACTTTAATTATTAACGATTTCAGTAAAATGATATTAAGTATAACTATTTTTTTAATTAATTAAGATTAATTATTATATCTTTTTTTTTTAGTACGATTTTTATATTTATTTGTTTCATAATAACACCTGTTTGTTTGAGATATACAACTCATAGAAATTTGGTAAAATAATGTATTTGGAGTCTATATGGGGATAGTTAATGTATTATAGAATTTATATGAAAAAATTTATTTATTCGTAGGTGATTTTTTTTTTCTTTTTTTACATATATATAGTAGAGGAAGTTAGTATCTTGCTTAGAAAGATGAAATTATTAAATTTATAATTAGATAAATATAAAATCACATAAGCCTATTAAAAAAAAAAAAGAGGAAAAACGATCATATAAGCCAAATTGAGCACAAAATTGACTAATACATGTATTAACTTAAAATTTTGTTGATTAATTATATCAATAACATTCTTTATAGATTTTTTTTGTTTAATTACAACTTTTTTTAGTTTGGTTTATTTACTAACTCCTTCTAAGAAATCAATTTCTTTACTACCTATTTAGCATTAGAGATAGATCCAAAATTTTAGGTTAGAGACACAAATTTGCAACGGTTTGTTATCAAGGATTGACAATAACATTGGTTGCCTTTTAACTTATATTTATATAACTATTTCATAGTTCTTTTTTTTTAGTGTTTATCTATTTTATAGTTCCTATATAATTAAATATTGTGGGTGAAGTAGAAATATATCTGATCGACTTTTGATTTTTTTTTATAAGAGCAGTTTCAACAGTGTAAACTTGGTCATGTATTGTGATGATCCATTCAAAATAAATAATAGCATTTAAAGATGATATTATATTATTTTAAATTATTATTAATAGACGTAATTTTACTTTGAAATTATTTGAATAATTAATTGGAAATAAAGTTTATGAGTGTATAAACATGGAAATTTTAAGCATTTATAAACGTTTAAAATATCAAAAATAATAATTTTAAGATTAATTATAAAATAATCCAATGATAGTAAAGGAAGAATAGATTTACCTCTCACCAATATTTGAAATCATTAAACAACATTGCTCTATAAAACTTTTTTAACCACACACCTTTGTGGTTATGAGTACAACTTGATGCCAGTTGAGCTAAGCGTTGGCATCTATAAAACTTTCAAAAAACTACAAAAGCTAGTATTTTAGTATAAATTAACTTTAGAAACCCAACAGATCAAATGTAAGGAGAGAGAGAAAAGAAGTTTAAATTATTATAGATTATGAGAGGAAGATATCATTTTGTATCTTAAGGAGACGGGGGAATTACAAAACTTTTAATACTCTATAACTATAATTAAACATAATTACTCCTAAAAAAAAAAACATAATTAGCAATAATAACAACAAAACGTTTGAATTATATATTTTTATATTAAAAAATCATGTAGTATTAATTTATTTTTCTAAATATAATTAAAATTAGAACTATAAAATGCAAAGGCTTAGCATGAAAAATTTTAGTAATTAAGAACCTTAATTTTAGAATTCATTTCGGATAATGATGGCTAATTTTTTCATATTTCTTCATTTATCACCTTTATGAATGTACTTAAATTTTATTTATCTAAATTAACTTTTCAACGTGTCTAATTTGTTTATTGAAAATATTTATAAACTTTAAAATAATTTGACATTTATTAAAAGGAAAACTAATTTTAATATCTCATTCTATAAATGTATAATTAAGGGCCCGTTTGATAACCATTTCAGTTTTTGGTTTTTGGTTTTTTTGTTTTTGGTTTTTGGTTTTTGGTTTCCTGTTTTTTAAAAACAAAAACCACATATGTTTGATAACTGTTTTTTGTTTTCTGTTTTTAAAAAACAAAAAACCAACCTTGTTTGATAACTGTTTTTGGTTTTCAGTTTTTTAAAAATTAGAAAGATGAAAAGATATTTTAGAGAGAGAAAAATGTGTAAAGACGTTGAAACAAAAATTTAGAGACACAAATATAAATGTTTTCAAGAGATTTTTTTTTTTGAAAAGACGAGATAAAAGTTAAACATAGAAAATTTAGAGAGATGAAAGAAAATGTTTAGAGAAAGAATATTAGTTAGACTCGAGAAAAGATACTAGTTAGAGAAAAAATAGAAAACAAGTTAGAGTAAAAGCGATAAATTTTAGATTAAAAAAATTAAATAAAAAAGAAAATTTAGAGAGATAGTAAAGTTAAGAGTAAAATATATGGTAAAGAACTAACGATAAATTAGAAAAATAAAGAAAAGTTGTAGCGATAGAAAATTTTGGTAACTTTTTTTTTCCAAAAGAAAAATTAGAACATGTTTATTGAGGAGAGAAAAAGTATTGACAAGTTTTTAGAAATAGACAAGTTATAGAGAAAAAAGAATTTTTGAGAGAGAAAATTTTAGAGAGAGAAAGAAATTTGTTGGAGAGAGAGGTAAAAGAGGAGAAAAGTAAGCATCAGAAGAAAAATGAGTTTTTGAAAAACAAAAATCTGTTTTTAAAAAACTACTTTTTTTTGTTTTTGAAATTTACTTATAATTTCAAAAACGTTTTTAAAAAACACAAAACAGAAAACAAAAATGTTTATCAAACACCCCTGTTTTTTAAAAATGAAAAACAAAAACAGAAAACAGAAAACGAAATGGTTATCAAACGGGCCCTAAGTTGTCATGCTTTCATTTTCCAAAGATTATTTTGCTAGTTTTGGCCTATATTATATTTTTTTGCTAATTAAAATTTACCCTTTTCATTATCATTATAAAAATAATGCTTCAACTATTTTTTTTTTTGAAAGAATAATGGCATTCCACTCAGCAAAATTACAGAGAGACAGAGTCAAGAAGTAAAAGGTTCTCTGCACATGCAGGAACTTCCTCAATCCAAACAAAATCAAACAGCCCATTCAACGCCAACTTTGCCAAGTGATGAGCTAAACGGTTCCCTTCACGGAACGAGAAGACAAACTCAATTGGCCATGATTTCGGCCAAGCTTCCAGAGCATCAGAAACTAAAGAATTCAAGTCAGAAAATTCCACCCTTTCGCCTCTCATAATCTCACATACTCGCTTAGAATCAGACTCAATCATCACGGGGAAGAAACCCAGTTCAGTCGCCAACTTCAGTCCATCCACCATAGCCCAACCCTCCGCCAAATCAGAGTCCCGAACAAACTCATGACATCTCACCGCCGACGCCATTACCTCCCCATTCCCGTTACGCACACACGAACCCGACCCAGCGAGAGCTCTTTCCCTATCAAACGCGGCATCAACATTAATCTTATACCAGTTCCCTGGCGGTGCCACCCACTTCACTGCTTCACGGCTCGAACCCATCCTCCTCTCTACCCGATGCATCACGTTCGTCCATCTAAACGACTCCAGCAAACCAGCCGTCCAAACCGGCAATTCCCATGACAGGCCTTCCCCCTTGAACTTCACACGATTTCTACATCCCCAAATGCCCCATAGCAAAACTACAAGAGATTCAAATCGATCCCAACCCAACTCATCTTTTGCATCCCTCAACAACAAGAAGAGATTATCCGAACGAAGCCTGCCCACAAGAGGGCCAAAACCAGCGTCATAAATAATATTCCTAGAAAATTTGCAAAGCCAAAAAACATGCAAAGATGATTCTCCTTGGCAGCCACAAAAGGAACAAAAGTTCGCCATATGAACCCCCCGCTTAAGCAAATTATCTATAGACGGGAGGCGATCCAAACACAAGCGCCAAAAGAAAATTTTTACCTTACTTGGGATTGCCATTTTCCAACATTCGTTCCACCAACCAAGCAAAGAGGCTGAAGAGGATGAAGGGCTTTGCTCCAAATAATGCATCTGGCCTACACGATATCCACTCTTAACAGTATATATGCCAGTTTTCTCAAAATGCCAAATAACAGAGTCCTCTACAATTGACCGTCTAATAGGAATAGATAAGATAAGACTTACCTCGTGTGGGCTAAAATGCTGGTGTAACAAGTCCACATTCCATTGCCTAGACTCTGAAAATAACTCAGCAACTCGAGCGTCAAGCCCCAAAGAGGGTGGGGATATGACTCTCAGAGATGTATCACAAGGCAACCAGTTGGACCCATAGATCCTAGCTCGCTCACCATTACCAATCTGCCACCTAGCACCCTTTTGTAGCAGTTCTCTGCCCCACAATAAGCTTCTCCAAATGAAAGACGGTCTGGACCCAACTGAGGCATCCATCAACTCAACAGAGGGAAAATACCTCCCTTTTAAAACACGGGCAAGTAGTGAATCCGGGCATTTCAAGATTCTCCAGCACTGCTTAGCAAGCAATGCCTGGTTGAAAGTCTTTAAATCTCTAAAGCCCAGCCCACCAAGACCTTTAGGTTTACAAAGATCCTTCCATGCTACCCAATGAATTTTCCTATCATCTTCAACTTCACTCCACCAAAAACGTGAAACCATCCGGTTAATTTCACCCACCAGCTTCTTTGGGACTCTAAAACAGTGCATAGTATAGCACGAAATAGCCTGCACAACTGACTTAAGGAAAACCTCTCTCCCGCCTACTGAAAAAAGCTTCCCCTTCCACCCCTGAATCTTCCTCCATACTCTATCCTTCACAAACCTCAGGGAACTCGGTCTGCTATGAGGCATGAAAGCTGGGAGCCCCAAGTACTGATGATGGCAAGGAGTGGTCCTCACCTGGAGGACGCCACTCACGCTCTCTTGCACCTGGACCTCAGTATTTGGACTGAACGCAATCGTGGACTTATCAAAATTCACTGTCTGACCTGAAGCTTTCTCATAAGCCTGGAGGATATCCTGAACGACCAGAGCTTCTCCCACCTTAGCACGAAAAAATAGGAGGCTATCATCAGCGAAAAACAGATGAGACAGAGGAGGCCCATACCTGGAGATTTTCAGGCCTGATATAGCACGGGAAGCCTCTGCCTCATGCAACATGGCAGACAAGCCCTCAGCACATAACAAAAAGAGATACGGGGACAGGGGATCCCCCTGCCTCAGCCCTCGGCTCGGTACCACATCACCACAACGAATTCCATTGATATTGAAAGAAAACCTGACAGACGAGATACACCTGCCAATCAGCTCCACCCAAACAGGGTCAAATCCCATTTTCAGCATGATTTGTTCCAGAAACTTCCACTCTACTCGATCATATGCCTTGCTCATATCTAACTTGAGCGAGGCCCAACCCACTTTCCCCTTCCCCTTTGTTCTCAGTGCGTGAATGCACTCAAAGCCAACTATGGCATTATCCACCACACACCGGCCAGGAATGAAAGCACTCTGGTTCTGCGAGATCAACTTAGACAGCACACCCTTCATTCTGTTCACCAGGACCTTGGATATCAGCTTATAGGACACATTACACAAGGAGATAGGGCGAAAATCAGCAACCCGCCTCGGATTTCTCACCTTCGGGATCAGCACAATCATAGTCTCATTTAGCGCCTCAGGTGACTCCTTGTCATTCAAGATCCTCAAACAACATCTAATTACATCCTCTCCAACAATCTCCCATGACTGTCTATAGAAAGCACCTGACATCCCATCAGGACCAGGGGCTTTATTTAGATGGATCTGACCCAAAGCCACAACTATGTCCTCTCGAGTAAAAGGTCTGAGCAATTGCCCATTCATAACATCTGTCACTGAAGCTTGCACATTCCCCAAAGCTCTATCAATCTCATCTGCCGAAGGGTTGCATGACGAGTAGATATGAGAGAAGTACTCTGAAATCAACCTCAGGATGTCCCGAGGATCCTGCTGCCACGACCCCGAGGCATCCTCAATGCCACAAATCATATTCCTCCTCTTCCTCTTGGATGCATGATTATGGAACCAGCGGGTATTTCTATCCCCCCATCTCAACCAGTGCTCACGAGACCTTTGCTTCCAGTAGACCTCTTCCTCAACTAGTACTGACTCAAGTTTAGCTTCAGCTTCCTGGAGCTCCAACCTGGAACCAGCTCTACTCAGAGAACTCATAGCAGTCTGTACCTGGGCTGAAGCTTCCCTGATGCGCTCGCCATACCTTCCCACCTTACCTTTGCCCCATGTGGACAGAGAGGCAAGGCACTGATCAGTAGCTCTCACCAACCCCCATGTTGAGGCATCAGCTGCACCTGACTGCCAAGCATCCTTCACCACACTCTAGAAGTCGGGATACATTAGCCAGGCATCCTCAAACCGCCGAATTCTCTGCCCACGAGCCTCCCTCAGTTGGGAGGAAGCAAGGACCGAAAGTAAGACCGGCCGGTGATCCGATCTGCTAAAGTCTAGATGAGTCACTTCCTGCTGGGGAAACAGATCCTGCCAGGCCATATTGCCAAGACATCTATCAATCCTCTCCCAGACATTCTCAGCCCCAGGGCGCCCGTTACACCAAGTGAACTTCTCCCCCCTGAAACCCAGATCAACCAAACTGCATGTATCAACTGCCTCTCGAAAACCATTCAGTTCAGCCTCAGGCTTGTCTCTTCCTCCATCTTTCTCATGATGAAATAGGATAGCATTAAAATCCCCTCCTACAACCCATGGCGTAGACGGATCACCACGCAGATGTTTCAGGAGGGACCAAGTTCTCGCTTTCAACTCCGCTTGGGGGTACCCATATATGCCAGTCAACCGCCACCTGATCAAGTTCCATTCCACCCATCCATCAATGTGGTTAGGGGAGAAGGAAATAAGGCTGAAACTGATCGATGCATCCCAAAATAAGGCCAAGCCACCACTCCTGCCAATACTGTCAACACTAAAGCAGCCATCATAGCCTAACTTAACTTTAATCAACTCAAAACGTGAAGAATGTACCTTTGTTTCTGATAGGAACACCAAAAGAGGTCGATACTGTTGCACTAATTTATGCAACCTACGGAATGCGCGATCCGACCCCATGCCTCGCGCATTCCAAAAAAGCATACTCGTGGCGATAGGCGGGGCTGGTCCCCAGCCACCGCCACACGATCAACAATCAACGTCCCAGAGAGAGACTCCACACCCAAACCACTACTTCCTTCAGAGATACTCTCACTTCTAGCCTTCTTGCTCCCCTGTATACCAGAAGAAACTGTGGGAGCTTTCCGCTTGGGACCCAAACCCTCAGCACTCTCAACTGTATTTGTGACATCTATCAAGACACTCCGGGCCCTCCTCTTCCACCCCTTCCCTTTCTGCACCTTCCCTAAATCAGACACCCCTTCAAGTAGATCACCCACTAACCCATCGACTTCCATTGCTCCCTCACCCATACCCACCTCCACTGTCCCACCCAACCCAACCTTCTCCTTCCCCTTCCCATCGGCCTGAGCCACCGACCCTCCCACTTCGACAGCCACCGTCTCAGGTTGGCCCTCCTCCCCAGAATTAACCCCCCCACTGGATGTCTCACCCTTCTCGCCCTCACTTGCCTTTTGCCTCTCAACGTTAAGAACTTCTCTTTTCTCATCCCCCCATTTCTTTCCCAACTCCCCCACCCACATTCCCGCCCTCATCCACTCTCCATACTGCTCCGTATCCCCATGCGCATCCTCTGCTACTTCATGTTCACATTCCCTCCTCGAGTGACCTACGCGTCCACAGTTATAGCAGTAGTCAGGAAGCCTCTCATAAAGAATCGGACACCAAATCTCCTCCCCCTCACTGTTTTGGAGTTTGAAGCCACGTCGGAGAGGTCGGTCTAGGCTCAAACCAACTCGGAGCCTCAAAACCGGTCCAGTCCATTCATTATCTTCTGGCCCATGCACCTCTTCCAGACCCCCTATTTTGTTCCCCAGCAGGACCGCCATCTTCCTTGTTTGCCACTGCATAGGCACATTATGAATCTGCACCTAGAAAAAACAAACTTTAAACTCAACAGAAGCAACTGAAAGTGCCCCAACAGGTTCCTTCATCACAATCAACGATCGGTCAAAGGCCCACGGACCCGAGGCCATGACATGAAGCTTCTCCCCTTTCGAACGGAACTGGATAGCAAAAACGTTGTCCCCCGCCAGCTCAATCCTTGTCGCCCCATGAACCCTCCATACGGATTTCATCACTGACCGAAACGCATCAAGGTTAATCTTCTTTGACGACAAGACCTTACTGTAAACACACAAGTCAATGGAATCCGCTGGAAGAACACCCGGGATCGCGTCGGCCTTGACCACCTCCGCTTCATCTTCCGTCAGTCTCAGCGACTTCCACTTCTGCACCAGACCATCCATAACCCAACCCCGAAACCAGCCCACACGATAGGAACTCTCACCACCCTACACCCAGCCCCTCTCCCACCGCCAACCGTAACACCGTCTGCCCCCACCGCTCACACACCCTCGCACCAAGATAGCTAAACCCCTCGCCACAAGCAACCGAGAAACAACCCTCTCCCACCGACAGTCAACTCCGTCAGCCACGATCCACACTCACACACTCACACCAAACTATCGAACCCACACTGCAAAACCAGAACCCCTATCCCACCGACGATCTGACCTCTGCCGGTAACAAACCCTCACCCTCACTCACCCGCTCCGCCACACCGACCCAAATCACTCCCGCAGACCCTTGCGCCGGCAGCCGTAACCCTTGAACGCAGACAGCAAACCCTAGGCAAACCCTAAAAAAGCCCTAATCCTCATAGCGAGGCGAAACTCTCATAATGAGAGAAAACTCTCATAACGAGAGAAAAGTCCTTTTCTTCCAACTATTGAATAATATTTTATTTTACCATAGTTTCAAAATTCAAAATAATGAATTCAAAGATATGGTCGACATTTCTAATAACAAACGATGCACTAATTATCAAATGACAATAAAAAAAAAGTAGTAAAATATCCAATAAGGTGGTACACACACATGCTTTAAAATAGATATACTCACTTGGTAATTGCAATGCCATTATTTGACTTCATCAAAGTGGAACTTTAGCATCCTAAGCGAATTCTAACGTTCTATATATATGTTCATCACATGCATCTCATGCGACTTGAATCTACCAAGTAACAAATAGAGTTGATTTCAAGATTTGAAGAGACTTTGAGTAAAGAATTGAGGGGTTTTTTTATTAATATTATTTATTTAAATACTTATTATTAATATATTATTGTTTTGAAACTTATTAGGAAAATATTGTTGTTTTAATTCGCCGTTTGTAGGTCGTCTCTTCAAGAGACGACCTACGCCCACGTGGTTGCATATCGTCTCTTGAGAGACGATATGCAATCGTGGCTCTTGTTTAAAAAAAAAATCCGCGTGTAGGTCGTCTCTTGAAGAGACGACCTACACGCGGAATTACACGGAATCGTTTTTTTTTACCCGCTCGTAGGTCGTCTCTTGAAGAGACGACCCAGCGGTTGTGGTAAGAGACGACCCACATGGGAAATTTACCCTGGTGCTTCATCTGCCGTAATAAAGGCAGCAGTAGGTCGTCTCTTGAAGAGACGACCCACTGTAAAATTTTTAAACTTCCCCTTTCTTCTTTTCATTCTCACCGTAACCGAGCCCCACTTCTCTTTTCTCTCTATTTTCGGCCGTTTGATGCGTTTTCAGCCCCACATTTTCCAAATATCTATCCCACATTTGATTTCTTTATCACAATAGAAGTCAAAAAGTGAGTTTTTGTCCCATTTTGATAGGAAAACGCCAAAAAATCCAAGGACTGTAAGTAAAGTTTCTTCATTTTTTATTATGGTTTTTTTTGTTCTTTTGTTGTGTTTGTTTCTAAATCTAATGATTGAATGTGTTTTATTTGTATTATTAGATTAACCCCAAACGATCGAAAACTTTCGGAACCATCAAATATCCAACCCATCAAGTATGTAAGTATTTTTGTTTTGTTGTGTTTGTTTTATTTGTGATTTTTTGTTGTTTTAGTAGTTGGATTTTTTGTTGGTTTATTGTGAAAACTTTTGGAATTATTAAGTTAGAATTTAGAATTTAGTTGGTTTAGTTTCTCAATTAGATTATTTGTAAATAAATTATGAAAAAAATTAATTGTAGTGTAATTATACTTAATTCAATTAAATAAATTATTGTTTGAGTTGAATTACTATAACTTATTGTTTGAAGTTAATTAGATAACTAAAGTATATTAATTTTTTTATTTCATCATAGAAAATGGAAGATAAGTGTCTGGCATTTGTTCTGCATACAAATGGTACCATGATTGATGGTGTTAATGGGATTGAATATGACCAACCAGCCTGTGGAGGTTTTACTGTGAATGTGAATAGTGGGATTGTGTTTACCAGTTTATTGAAATGATAGGGATGTCTCTTGGTATAGATGTAAGGGCCAATCAGTTAGAGATAGTGTATAGACACCCTGAGGTAACAATATCAGGATCTGTAAGGTATATGCCAATATCAATTCCTAACGACCAGACAATGAAGTTTATGTTCTCAATTGCGTTGCCTACCCCAAATTTAGTGCATTTATATGTTACTATAAGGAGAGTGGACATGGATTCACAAAATTTAGGAGAAGACCCTAGCCAATGTGTTGACCCTAGCCAATGTGTTGACCTGAGTCAATGTCTTGATCCTGAGCCTGAATCAATGGTGCCTCCACATGATGGTGAAGATGTGGTGGTAGATAATACTTTTAAAGAGTTGAGGACAGAGACAGATGATGAATTTGAAAATTTAGACTTCGATGGTCGTGAACATATTATCCCATCAGAAACATTCAATCAATTGGATATGGTTAAATGGGCAACAAGATCCAGTAAGCACGAGGTGCTGTCATATGATCGAGTTACCGATGTATTCCACGTGAAGACAGGACTTCATTATTACAATGCTAAAGGAGGAAATATTCAAACTATGAAGCTAAGTGGAAAGAATGGGTGTTGCTCCTGTAACAAGTGGCAAACGTTTGGAATTCCATGCTCCCATTTTATGGCAGTTTGCTCACAAATACACTTGAACTACGAAGATTATATTGAGGATTATTATAAGCTTTCAAACTATACTGCATGTTACTCTCCTCAATTTCAACCTATTCCACACGAAGATTATTGGATCACCCCTCCTAACTTTCCTGTCTTATATGCGGACCCACGATTGTTGAGAGCAGCGAGTAGACCAAAAAGTTCCCGTTACCATAATGAGATGGATTGGAGGGAGTCAAGCACTCAACAACGGTGCGGATTGTGTAATCAACTCGGTCATAATAGAAGGAGTTGTCCTTCGAGACAAAGAGAAGCACCTTTGTAACCAAATTTTTTTCTTTTATGAGTTTCTTGATTGTAATGACGTTTGATATGTAATTTTTTATTTAGATGCAATGCAATATTTTTTAGCGATGTTATGTCCAATTCTAATTTTTTTTGCTATTATTTTTATTTGTTTGTTTAATCTATAAATACTATAGTTAATAAATATGTTTTCACGTTGTCATTTTGTAGATCATGGATATAAATCCAGGACCACTCGATGCGTCTATCTTATATGATCAGGTGTCACATCGTTCAGAGCTCGTGTGGAATGACGGGAACTTGGAAGAGCTACATTGTAGACGCCGAGAGGCAGTTCTACAGCATAATATCCCATTACATCGACTGATATTGCCAGCATTGCGTGCTGCTGGTTTCTATGGAGTGGCCAGATTGGGCTTCATTCAACTTGACTGGCACTTTATTACAGCACTCGTAGAGAGGTGGAGACCAAAGACACATACGTTTCACGTGCTCGGGGGGAGTGTACTGTGACTCTCCAGGATGTAGAGGTGCTGATGGGTTTACCAGTAGAGGGCGAGCCCGTCACTGGAATGTTGCATGTGGACTAGAAACGAACGTGTCAGTTGCTACTTGGGGTGACGCCAGACAATAATGCAATTAAAGGTTCTAGATTAAGCTTGCCTTGGTTGGCAACTCAGTTCCAACGATTGGATGACGACGCAGATGAAGCGACTGTGGCGAGGTATGCTCGTGCATACATCTTACAGCTGATTGGTGGGAGCTTGTTCTCGGATAAATCAGGAGACAAGGTACATCTGATGTTCCTACCATTATTAGAGAATTTTGAGGTTGTTGGGAGGTATTCTTGGGGTGGAGCATGTTTGGCGTGGATGTATAGACAGTTATGTAAGGCCACGAAGCTAGATGCTCGTGAAATTGCCGGGCCCATAATTCTCTTACAGTTATGGGATTGGGAGCGGTTCCCTACAATAGCCCCTCAGCGTTGTCACATTAATGACAACGAGTTAGCCGGACGACCGTGTGGATCTCGGTACGTTCATTCATTTATTATAAATTTTGTATTATGAATATATTATTATTGTTGTGATAAGTTATTTAAAATTTAATATTTATAGGTGGAGGGATTAGTTTTGTGTCACTGGGTCAGCTACGCACGTACTGATCCAATACAGATATATGTTTGATCTGTTGCGACCTACTTTGGTACGTTATTAGCAACGTTGCTTTATTATAACCATTAGTTGCTTTAGTTCACTTATAATTAATCTTTTACATTTTTTGTGTTTTAGGTGATATGGGAGCCATATCGAAATGTTTTGCCTACTTTACCTACATATTGTAGGAATGACACTGACATTTGGCGTTCAGTATGCCCCCTTATATGCTTCCATATTATGGAATGACATTTACCGAACAGAGTTTTACGACAATTTGGCATGGTACAATCTATTCCAGTTGTGTGCGACACGGAACCAACACTACATGAACTTGATCTTCGATATAGTGATTGGTCAAACAAGCTTCTACCATACATAAATCGGTGGCACTCACGTTGAAATTTCATCGCAGCCAACTCTATGGTGGATGCTAATGGAGACACAACTCCAGATTATATGGGATGGTATCATAATATTACTACACGCTTCATCACTCGAGAGGGGGCCTCATATGGTCACGCGGTAAAGTTTTACTTCGAGTTGTTAAATCTTATTATTTCATGTTTATGTTTAATCTTATTTTATTCATTATTTCTTAGAGGTCATGTTTTCAACAAATCCGTGATATAAGTGAAGATTTAGACGTTCTTAATCTGTGTACTAGTGGTGAGGCGAGTATGGAACAACTTCAGCATATGTACCGCATACCTATGCCTCCTCCAGGTCCTAGGCGTAGACGACATGCTCGAGAGGAGGACATTCCGGTTGTGCATGATGAAGTGCACCATAATGTTGAAGATGTACCTCCTCTCACTCAGACACAAGATGGTGGTACTCCTTCCACTCCACTTGTTTTGATCCCAACTCCTGGTATGCAGTATTTTCAAACTCCGATTCCACCATACTATGAGGCTGGTCCATCATCATCACATGAGGCAGGTCCCTCATTGTCATATGCTCATAGAGAGCAACCAGAAGAACGAGAGGAACATGAGGTACAAGAGGAGCAAGAGGTACAAGGTGAACAAGATCAGGCACTAAGGGGACGTCGTCGTCAACCACCTCGTAACCGGCGACGTCCACCTTGTGGAACTCATTAGTATTTTTGCATTTTTCTTGTGTTTAAGTGAACTCATTAGCCTTTTATTATGGTCATGTGAATTGTTGAACATTTTATTTTATGAACTGGATTTTAATTTTTAATTTCTGTGTCACTAATTTTTTTGCAAAATTTTGAATGAAATTACTTATTCTCTAAATAATTTTTTAAAAATACTGTTAGAAAAAACTTAATGACATTCAAACTTTAAAAAACTTCAATAAATGTCTATAAAAAAATATCCCGAAAAGCACCGGTATCTAAACCCCTAATAGACATTTTGTGAAAATAAAATATGTTTATGAAATTTGAAAAAAAAAAAAAAAATCCTGCATGAGACGACCTACACGCGGGATTTTTTTTTTTTAAATCGACGACCACGTTTGCATTTCGTCTCTTCAAGAGACGACATGCAACCACGTGGGTGTAGGTCGTCTCTTCAAGAGACGACCTACAACCGGCGATTTAAAACCACAATATTTCTCTAATAAGTTTCATAATAACAATAAATGACTAATAAGTTTACAAAAATCCTATTTTAATAAAAATAGTCCAAGAATTGAGAGGACTTGATGAAAAAATGGTAGAAGAATACCTCATTTTATAGTGATAGAAAATTAAAGGTTACAAAACATTTTAAATTCTAATATTAATAATAATTAATTAATGAGGAAACCGTTTGTATTCTAACTTTCCACATTACACATGGTTATATTATTGATAATTAATCAATAATAATGATTAATAAATGAATTTACTATTTAAAATGAGTTTTATGTGGCATATTCTTTAAATAAAGAAATTAAAGAAGAAAGACATCATCTCACGATTTAAATATTTCATATTTCAAATTATCAAATTATATTTTTTTAATGATAATTTTCATGCACTATGCTACTAATTTAAAAATAAAAAATATTAAAAAAAACTAAACTTATTAATTTTCAATTTAATTTGATTTCATTTTTTGAA
Organism: Luffa aegyptiaca; assembly: GCA_017139565.1. NCBI lineage: Eukaryota > Viridiplantae > Streptophyta > Magnoliopsida > Cucurbitales > Cucurbitaceae > Luffa > Luffa aegyptiaca. Next base: position 41,267,046 of record CM029403.1, read on the forward strand.
ATAAAATTTCATTCATTTATTAAATAATATTTAAAAATCATTATATTAATTTACATAAATTTGTAATTAATTAGAGAAGAATTTCCTTTTAATTAGCATATAATAAATAAATAATTCATTCCTTATTAATAACTAATGAAAATGGCAAAGTCGTAAATATATCAAGTAAATTAGGGATATAATTGTCGAATTCTTTTTTTTCAAAAATGGTAGTTTTTTTTTATCACCACTTGCCATTGCACTAAATTTAAAGTTATTAAAAATTTCATAATGGCAAGATTAGTAAATCTAAAATAAATCAAGGGGTACTTTTGTCCAAAAATGTTTTTCAAAGTTAGTAGCATTTTAATATAGTAAATATTATAGATTATAGATTATAGATTATAGATTGGTTTCTTTTTTTTAAGGAGTTTTTTCAATATAGGTTATGGAATAAACAAAAACAAAGATTATAGGAATTAGATCGTTTCAGAATCAATATTTCACAAATGTTCAGTTAGAAAAAAAAAATTCAGCTTTGTCTCGGCTCAAGATTTTCTAACTAAATCTTCTTTATTTTTCCCTTCAAAATTATGCACGTTAAAATTTGGTTTGTATTGATTCTTTCCCTAATAAAAACTATCGTTAAGATTTATCAATACTCAACCCTAACCCTAAATACATTTTGGGAAATTTGTACGGATGACCCATTCTGGAGGGCCCTAATGAAATTTGCCCTACCTTTTCAGAATAATGGAGAATGTCCTTTTGCTGATGTCACCTCGCCCACATTATGACCGTCTTGCCCCTCCAGCACAGCCTTATGGATTCCTGCTCCCGATACGCGAACGATTCGGTACAAGCTCTCGCCTCTCGGTAGTCTTCCCTTCCTTTTTTTAATCTCTTGTAATCGGTTCAAGGTCCGCGATCACGATACGCACTCCAGTTCTCGCTCTCGCTCTCGCTCTCGCTTCTCAGACCTCGTTGATTTCAAACCATCGTCTATTTAAACGACGAAAACCCCTCACATATCTATCCTTGCTGAAGCTTGTGGGCTTCGTCTCTCACTTCTTCCTCTACACCGACGATTCTCTCTCTCCCTAACTTTGGGTTACCTAAAGGACCATCTCACTTATCTCTCTTCCCCGAAAAGAGGGAAGTCGTCGCCGGTGCTGTTCCATTTGCTCGACCTGCCAGACGCGGGTTAATGCCCGTTTCTGGTTTCATTGGCTTCGTCTATCCTCCCCACCCTTTCGTTTTGGTATTTTCCACGTATGGGATGGTTACGGAGATCGTTGTGTCCGAGTGGTTTGATTCCTCCTCACGTCCCTCGTTGCCGATAGCATGAGCGAGAACAACCTTGAAGGAATGTTGTACGGATGCTTCACAGACGCCAGCTTAGGCGTCTCGCTGGTGATGCGAGGAAGGTGAAAAGGAAAATCGTAAAGAAGACTTTTGTTCCTTGTGGGTTACGAGCAATAACAGCCTTATAAAAATGGGGATTGTTGATCCATTTGCATAAGAGTGTTCTTGCTTGTGACCCACAAGGAATTGAAGTCATTTTCCACGAAACCCTTCCTCCCAATTCCAATGAAGCGACTTGCAAATTCCCTGATGAAACTCGCCGGAATCATCCAGAAGCAAAGAGGGAGGTCGTCGCTGGTGCCCTTCCATTTGCAGCCAAGTTTGGGGTCTGGTATATGTATATGTATTGGTTTTGGTTTTGGGTGTCGTCTTGAGATCCAAAATTGGCATTCTCCTACATTTTGTAGAACCAAGAATGTGTCATCCTTACAAATTTCTCGATGTGATATATAGGTTGTGTTATTGTAATCTGATTTATGAGTTTGTTGTTTGAATTCGAATTGAACCAGGCGTAGACTTCTCCTTCCGTTTCCATATCTTCCAATTAAACTCTCCAAAGGGAAATGTGTTGTTCATTATGTTCTCATGTATGTAATCATCATTCCCATTTTAATATGATCAAAGTCATCGTTAATACGGAAGTATTTTAACTATGTGTTCAATTCTTGGTAGCTAGAGAGAGAACGAGATTGATTGATCCAGGTTCGTGAATCCAGAATCGAACCCGACACTTGCATTTTGTGGTCAGGGGAAGAAAAATGGCAAGTTTGATGTTAGTCGAGATTGAGAGCAAGATTGATTGATCGAGGTGCATGAAGCGACGGTTAATTAAACGACGCTCTTAGTTGTCTCTTCACTTTAATGCCTCGGTTACTTAAACGTCGCTCTTAGATGTCTTTTCATTGTAATTCCTTAGAGGAATTTGTACAATCTATTCTCGGCTCATGTTCTTGCTAATTTCGTTATCGCTCTCGATTGGCCGCACACGTCTCCTCTTCGCGATTTAATTCCTCGGTTACGTAAATAGCCGTCTGAGAAGTCTCTTCAATCTAATGTCTCGGTTAGTTAAACGGTACTCTTAGACGTCTTTTGACTTCAATTCATCAATTACTTAAACGCACTTGGTTCTCTGCTTTAAATAAGCAGGTACTTACATCGCCATCTCACATATCGATATGCATATTTGCTCCCTCTCTCACTCCCTCCATCACCGGTGATTTTCATTTTCGTGCGCCCTGCTCTGATGTTTTCTTTGCAGCAGCCGACGGTGTTTTGTTGAGAGCACGAGCAAGAACAACCTTGAAGGAATGGGGATTCGAGCACATAATGTTGATGGTGTGTTAGCGGTAAACTCCCAGTACTACACACCGGCCGTGTTGATCATTTGGAGATCCATCAGGAAGCTTCAGACTTGCTTCATTTGAGTGAAGAGAACTTGTGTTTGAACGACCTTGAAGAAGTGGGGTGTGGGAAATCTCATTTGTTCAAGGTCGTTATTGCTCATTACCTGCACAAACACAAGTTTTCTTTATTTGTCTGTGATGGATTCCTCCAGTCATCGGTGGGACGACGTTGATTGCTCCTCTGATACACACCTTGGTTGTTGCCCATGGTGACACGACCATCAATTTCCCATACACACCGACCGTGTTCAGCATTTTCCTGTCCATATTGGAGCCGAAGCCATCGAGAAGCTTCGGACTTCATGTTCTTCACCAACTACTAAGCATCGTTCTTTTTATTTATTTTTCTTTTTTATATAATATGTATGAATGCGTAAGTAATGTTCTATCCATTCGATGTAATTTGAGATAAGAGAACAAATTAATTTAAGACAGCTGGTTACTGTAATCTGGATGTGTTGTAGCTTTAATTCTTCCGCTAACAAAAAATAAGAGTTCTAGATAAGAGTTTTCATGAATGACCATCGATTCATGAATCTCGCTTCTCGTTTCGTTGGATTCTTGTTTCAAGGTCTCGTGTGGGGATTTTTATTCACGTTCCGATTATCGATCCTCGGTTACTTAAACGGAGCTGTCAGTTGTCTCTTCAGGTTACTGCCTCGGTTACTTAAACGTCGCTCTTTGATGTCTTTTCACTTTAATTCATCGGTTACTTAAACATAACTCACTCCATTCTATTCTATTCAAATCAGTGGTTATTGTAGACGAAATAATAGTACTTGTGTTTAATCCAAGAATCCGGACGATCGAGAGCAAGAACGAGATAGTTGATGTTCGTGATTCGATAATCGGACAGTTGATTTTGTAAACAGACAAACACCGTAATTTGTGTAATCATATATATATATATATATATATATACAGTAAACTAATTTACATCAATAATACGACTTACCTTCCCATAATTGACATGCGTACTGGCGTCTATACTCACCCATCCTTTCCTGAGTAATACATCGTCGGTCGCAACAAGTAATCAAACATTCCAATAGTTTGGCGGAGAATATACCACAGTCCAGCTACTTTTTATGAATGTCATTCTTCATGGGACAAGTGATTCGCCATGGATGGTCAAGATCGTCAGGTAGGTCAGGCTTTGACATGTGGACGTCACAGAACCTGACAAGCGATGGCACCGTGTATGACATCGGCTCCAACAACTCGACCAGCCTCCGGTCAGTGATGTATGACGACATGGAATTGAAGACGACCAGTCGACCTCTATTCATGTCGATCGCCACAACGAATCAATGATCATGGTGGGACCGTGGAATGTAGACAATGTCCACGTCCGACCATGCTGGTCCATAGCCAATTGCTTTACCCTTCAGATAGTTTTGCACTTTGTCCTCTTCAGTCCACTGGAGGGCATGCTCAAGACAACTCTTGCCCTTGATCCTGCTGTAGATCCCCTCCAGTTCATTTAGATAATCCTGCGGCACATTAATAAATAATTAAATTTAACCCCAACAATTGGAAGTATAACGAACGTACGGATTGTTTATGCGTCTGGTGGAACAAATACTTACGCCCATACCCGATGACAAAATGGCGAACCTATGGCCGCATAACTCTGGCCGACTTGACATCTTGTTGAAGATGAACTCGAACAGGGTGTTCATGGGCTGTGGGAATACATATGTTAGTGACATACCAGAGTTATATACAACCAAAAAATTATAAAATAGCTTACGTCGTCTCCAACCCATTTGCTGTTCTTCAAGAGTTCCTGGAAGAACTTTTTCGAAAGGCCAACACTAGCTACCCTCGGGCTCGGCCGCAAGTTGTCGTCGATGGTTGGATTCTTTATCCACGCCCTTAACCACCTGAACACGTCCTGAGGGTAGGCGTGGGCTGGATTATATGCTTCCCGAGGTGCCAACCGACCGTCAATTATCAGACCTGGATTTAGATAGTTCAAACTCATATCCAATAGTTTGGCGGCTTCTTCGGTTTATCAGGCAGCGGCTCCTTCGATTTGTCGGGCAACGATGGCGATTTCTTCCTATTGCCGAACTGTCGGCTTCTTCGTCGGCTGAGACACATTCGGGGTGTATTTGGAAGAGGTCTTCCTCGTTCTAATGCCCATACGGGTGCGTGGAGGCTCCACAACCTGCACAGAATTTAAAAAGGAGGTTAGTACCAAGAGCGGACATGAGTAATCCGTTACTTTCCTATAAGTACATCTTTACCTAGGTCGATCCCTTCGGTATCCAGATAGCGTCGGTACTTTGGGAAGGGGAGGTGTTGAACTGCTCTGGTTCTGGTTGTCGGGGTGAGGGTCGTGACGGTGAGACATGCACGAAGGAGGCATCGGTGATGATGGGTTGGTCGGTGGTATGTGGTTGTTGTGGGGGGGACCTTGGAGCCGATACCGAAGTCTGAGTGGGTAACGAATTGATGTGGTGGGGGAGAACGAGTGGGTGACACACGTCCGGGGGAGTCATCGAGGATGATGGGGGTGGTTAGTCTGTTGTTGATGGGTGGGGACCTTGGATCCAGTACCAGAGTCCGGGTGGGCCACAGATTGATGTGGTGGGTGTGAGGTGGGTGAGACACGCCCGGGGGAGTCATCGGGGATGATGGGGTGGTCGGTCTATTGTTGTTGTTGGGTGGGGACCTTGGATCTGATACTGGAGTCCGGGTGGGCAACGGAGTGATGTGGTGGGTTTGGGGTTGTAACGACCCGATTTCTAAAGTGAACCTATTCGGGACTGTTACCACATGCATGCTATGGAGGCCTTTCTAACTAGAACATTTTTAAACATAAAATCAAATTTAAGCAAAATCTCAAATCAAAACCTTTATTTGGGATCCCTAAATTTTAAAGACACAAAAAAATTCTCAAATAACTTGAAAACCAAAGTCAAACATGGCCTCTAACAAGTTCGCAAAACAAGTTCATAAACTGAATTAATGAAAACACATAGTTCGTAAAGCGGAAGGAAAACATGAAACCCATCTCCCATGGTTGCCTAACAGTTCTCATCAATCGTCCTTCACACGCCCCTGCCTTTACCTGAAAAAAACATTTATGGAAAGAATGAGTATTTAAAATACTCAGTAAGTGACTCTACTGTTGAGATTGGGTCACGCTTATTCATGTTTCTAAAATCAATAACAGTCATGTTTTGGTGGCTCTAAATTCTATCTTAAACTTATTAATTACTGGGATATACATCAATTTGATGCATATCCTAGACACATCAATTTCATGTGTCGCCAATGGAGGAACATCAATTTCACGAACCTCGACTTAGGTACATCAATTTCATGTCCCTAAGTTCTGAGTAGGCATATTTTAAAGTACATCAATTTCATGTACCCCTCCAAAATTTAAGAAACTCAAATGTCATTTAAACTCATATATATTATAAATTTTTCGAGAGACCACCAACTCAAAAAATTTCACTCAACATTTGCAAGCATTCATAATAAATTTTATACTTTAACAATTTTTCACAAACATATACATATTCAAACAACTCATAAAACACATAAATTTTGGGAAATCAAGCATGCACTCCCAATTAAAAACTTCAACAATAAAGCCACCTACCTTGGCTTATGAATCCTCAATTTAAAACTCCAATTTAATTCTAGCAAAGCCGACCTCGACCTTGATTAATCGCTCTCTACATAAAAATAATTTCATAATTCAGATGAAATTATTTTACAAATTCCTTTAACGAATTTAACATCCAACAAAGTCAAACCGAGATCAAGGCCTACCCAAAGCAGGAATTATACTTACTAGCAGGGAACTAATTTTGCCCCTAATTCAAAGAGTCAAACTCCAATTCCAACGAGTACCTACATTCAAGGCCAAATTCTCATGCGTATATCATTAGAAGATAAAATTGACTCATAATCCATGGAACTTGTTGTATAATGCTTACCCAAAATCGAACCTATGAACTTGCTGGACAACACTTAAAGTCGACGATTCAACTCCAAATGCTACGGGTACCTTGAATCCAATAGATAAAATCAATGGGTATTCGATTAAACTTCAAAATCAACCTCAAACCTTGCTGAAAATTACTTACCCAGTGCCAAAATCACTGGAAATCAAATGAACTTAAAGACCCACTGCTCAATCTCGCCGGAAACACTAAAAAATGACCCAAAACACTGCTATTCGCGTTGATCGGACTGCTGCTCGCCGGAAAACACCCACCCACGCCTGCGAAACCTTGCTGAAAATTAGTTACCCAGTGCCAATATAGAATTTATGCTTAAAATGTCCAAAAAGAGATAGCTTTTGCAAGAATTTATCCAAAGTTGATGTTTCCGTGCAAAGCGTTTTGCAAGGGAAATGTGCCCGCAATTGGAGAGAAATAGTGTCAAGGCAATGCATAGAAGATTTTGCGCTCAACTTTGCAGCTGCAACTGGGCTTTCCAACAGAATTTTGAGATTCACAGGATCTTCAAAAAACCATATGAAATTCCCAAATCTCGCATCAAATCTCCAAGGATCATGAATTTTTACCTTCTAAGGCACTCTCACACTGATCTCGCAACATCCAATGCTACCTCCCAAAGTCTATAAAAGGCGACCAAGGTCAAGAAGCAAAAAGGGCTTAGAAATTCGTCCTTAGGATAGTTTTTAGTTTTTCTTTCTTCTCATCTTGTAACCACTCCGAGTTCCAGATCTTCCAGTCTCTATCGGCTCTTCCATTTGAAAGAAGAAGAAGAGAAAGACTTGTCTCCCCTTGAAAAAGGTTAAGAGTAGGCTAGATAGAGAGGGAAAATCCTTAGTTGAGTCTTGCATTTTACTTTTTGTTTAGTCTTTTAATTCAGCTGACGTATGATAGCATCCAGAAATGCCGCTATTTTATCCCTAAATTAATAGGTTTTTGTATGCTTTTATGGTATTTTCATATTGAATATTTAATAAAATTCATTATTTTGTCCCTAGGAGTAAATTGTGGAAATATGGAGAAAAATAGCCCAAATTTGAGGTATTCAAGCCATAATTTCCAAGATGGGTCAAGAAGGAAGACCATTACTTATCATTTTAAGTGTTGATCCAAAAGAAGTGGAGAAAGCCCAAGAGAATAGCCTAAATCCATGCTGAAGCTTCTGGAATTGACCTAGCGTCGTGACGCTGTCCATTTCTTACCGCACAAGTCGAAGTGACGTCACAGTGTCGCGACGCTGTGACGTCAGCGTCGCGACACTGCTCCGATTCCAGGCCTATAAAAGGCGCCTCTTGCTCCCCATTTTGGCATCAATCAACCATCAATCATCCTTCCTTTTCCTCTCATTTAGTCTCCTTTCAAGGCTCTTAATGCCTTTTTGAGGGTCGAGTGTGAGATTTTTGTGGGAAACATTGTAACGAGCATTTTAGGAGGCTCAGGAGCGTGGTTCGAAGGGACTCCGTAGCGAAAGCAAGGGGTTCTCGAAGGGTCACTTTCCTTACTCTTATTTTGCTCTATTTTATGCTTTATATCATGTACATTTGGGAAATTTTGACCATGTATAGTTAATCCCAATTGGGGGTCTTGGAATGAAAGCTTAGAGATAGTTATTATTCATAATTGCCTATCTCTTGTCCAATTACTAATTATTTGTATGGATGTTCGTAATGCTTTATATAATCTGGCCGATTGTATATTGATTTGATTCCTAATGGAAACTCGACGAAGAGAAGTTAGGATAGATCATAATCCATGCAACTGAGTTTAACTGCTCATAGTGACAGCGAGAGTAGTTGGTTAGACTTAGAGACTGAAAATGAATCAAAGCTTATTAACTAACGAATTTAATAGCGCTAAGGACACTTAGGTTATTAATATGAGTTAATTACAATTAGGGAAAACCGAAAGGAGAACCTATGTGCTAAACGGAGATTCTAGGTTTATAATTAGTCGGGCATGAGATAGGACAATTAGAATAATGGATTAGCTATAATCTGATTTTCAAGACCCCGTCTCTCATTCGATTCTTTCTTTGCATTTTATTTCGATTGATCGCTTGAATTAGTTATTGCTTTATTTTTTTTATTTGTTTTAGCATGAAGTGTTGGCGCCTAAATAATATTTCATCTTAGTATTTTTAGTGCTCACTTAATTATCTTGCTTAAATACTGTTCTTCCTCCCTGTGGATTCGATACTCGGAATACTTTCCGTTTTATTATTATTTGCGGCCCATGCACTTTGCGGTCATCACTGTACCTTTCTATTTTCCTTTACTTTTCAGTTGTAAGTTCGTTATTATTGTACTCATTCCATTTAATTAATATGAATTTAGTTTTGTTGGGGTTTATGTCCTAGAACTCAAATTTTGTCATCCTTTCTATAATAAAGATGTTATTCAGTGAAATTGTTTATTTTATATTTTAAATCCAATAGAAACATCCATGATTATAAAATGAAATACTCGAACTATATCGTGCATATAGACAGGGATCAAGTTTGAGTATATAACCTAAATGGTCTATAGTAAATGGATAAGGTTGGGTATGTTATCCTGACAACACTATGGATGCGGCCTACTTTGCGAATGAGGCAAATGACGTGATCCTGGATCGTTCATGTAGAGACATGCGAGTAGGGGCATTCTGTGTAAACGATGTTTACACAAGATAGGACCGAGAAATAAGTCACTCTTACTTTATAACGTCGTTTACTGTTAAGACTGACTGTTTCATGTGATGACCTAGGTAACTCTATCTTAATCCTGAGCTTGCTATGAACTCCTGTTCATTTAGGATTATCCTTTGATCTGCATGGGTGAGAGGGGTCCAATAGTACCATTCAATAATCCTACCATTTTGGGGATAAGACTAAATGGATAGCTGGGGACATAGTAAAGCAAGACGGAATTCACTCCTACCCAATTCAGGGATAGTAGAGAGGTTGTTCCCTTAAGTGTTGAATCCAAGGCTTGAACAAGGGGCTCCACCCTCTCATTGGCCTGAGAGGGACTTTGTTTAGTGGTTGGACCATAAACAAATTGTTCATTAGAGAACCAGTGGACTTAAGGAACTAAGATGTGCTATAGGGGTAAAACAGACATTTGACCTAGCTATAGTAACGAACGACCTGTGAAGAATTTGTTGGGTTTTATGTCCTAAAACTCGTAGATAGTGAATGATTAACGAATTATACACTTGTATCAATAAAGTGTTATTAAGGTTTATGCAATAAAGTGTTATTGTCATATTAAGTCTAGAATTGCACAATATGACCCAAATCCAATAAACTAAGATCCAAGGTTGTTTACATGTAACTTGAACTAGTATGTGGGGACATACGGGGATTGGTGTTCAAGTAACAACCTAAAAAGTCTATAGTGATAAGGCTGGATACCTTATCCTGGTAACACTATGTGATACGGCCCGCTTTGTATTCGATACAGACGTATTGATCCAAGGCATCCATGTAGGAGACATGCGAGCGGGGGTATCCTATGCAATGAGTTTGCATAAGACCAGACCACGAAATAGTAAACCACTAGATGTAACACCGTTAACTAGTTAGGTTACTGTTTCAATAGGATGACCTAGGTAACTCAGTCTTAATCCTGAGTGTGTCATGAACTCCTTCTCACGAGGGATTGTCCTTTGATTAGTACGGGTGAGAGTGGCCTGCACGCCGACTCAATAAGCCTACCTTCTTGAGGACAAGACTGAGTGGGGGGTTGGGGACATGACAATACAAGATGGAATTCACTACTTCCCCTATTGGGGCAAGTAGATGTGTGTTCCCTTAAGGGCTGATTCCGGGGCTTGAACAAAGGCGCACCGTCCTCTCCTGGCCTGAGAGGAACTCTTGTTTAGAGGTTGGACCCTAAACAACTTGTTCATTAGAGGGATCAGTGGTACTTAAGGAACCAGAGGTAACCCAGGGGTAAAACGGTAATTTGACCCAGCTGGTGTTACGAACACACGTGAAGGATTGACTTACTGCATTGGTCGATATCCGTGGACACAGAAATATTCTACAGTGAGAAGAGTGCAGCTGTGGGTCTTTAGTAGAGTGACCCACAGTTAATGAATGTTGATTGACTCGGTTAATGAGTTTAGCTGATCAATCTCGTATCGTTGGAGCTTCTGATATGTAGGTCCATTAGGTCCACCTGCTAGCTCATAACGGGTTCTGAGATAATATAGTCTTGAATATTAAAAGAGAATTTAAGTTAATTGTATTTTGATGCAATTAATATAATGTATGGAGATACATTATAGCATAACTTTAATTAATGAATTGAACTTTATAATAAAATTAATTTTGGATATGATTCAAAATTAATTAATGAGAGAATTATGAATTTAATTAAATATGTGATATTTTATTAATTCATGAATTGATTAATTGGGGAATTAATTAATTTTAATTTGGTTAAATGTGATTTAATCAAATTAATACTATAGTTTATATTAATGTACATTTTGATGCACATTAATACTATAGGTTAAATGAGAGAGATAAAATTGAATATGATTCAATTATAAAATCAATTAAATATTTGATATTTAATTAATGTGGATTCAATTAATAGAATTAATTGAATGGCCAATTTAATTCAATTGAATTAAATACTTTATATTATAATTCATTTAGTTAATATTGATTTAATTAAATAAATTATAATTAATTAATTAATTAAATCTTTATTATTTAATTAGTTAATGGCCGAGATCGTTTTGATTAAGATCTAACGGTCTAGATCTAGTAGGGTAATAACTTCCTCCCCACTTATCGTACAGGGGAGAGGGAGTTCTCTAACTGATCCTCATTCTCTCATTCTCACGCAAAAACAGAGAGGGAGATCTCTCAGTTTTTCTCTCTAGTTTTCTCTCAATTCCAGCAATCACCTTGCTGATTTTTTCCCTTCCAAGACAAGATTTGGATCCCACCATCCCTATCTCAGTGATCCAAGAGATATAGCGGGTGTTCGCTATTGGTGGTGTCGATTGGAAGATCAAGAACAAGAAACTTGGAGCATCGTGCTGTGTTCTTCGAAAATCCATGTAAGTTTCTTGATCTAAAATCAATTTACAGCATCCTTAATCGTTTTTATTTAGAAATTGTTTATGAATTTTGTTGCCCAACGTATTGGTTTTCTTTAATTGAAATTAAATCATGAACGGTGAAAACCGCTTCTGCTAGAGGATTCAATTCCTTTAAGATTGACTTACTAATCATGGTTATATCGAGTGGACAGAAATATATCTACTGTGAGGGGAGTTCAACTACTAGGCTATAGTGGAGTGTCCCGGTAGTTAACGGATGTTGGTTAGCTAGGTTAAAAGGGTTTAGCCAGTTAAACCTCGTACCGTTGGAGCCCATGATCTGTAGGTCCATTAGGTCCCCTTGCTAGCTTGAGACTAACCCTTGGAACAATATGATGGATAGAATATGAATTACTTTTTATTCAGTTTAGGGAAATGATTAGAGGTGGTTAACGTTGCCGATACGTCGGGTTTTGTGAAAACTGGGTTTGTGTGATATTTAATATTTAAATATGATTTAAATATTGAAAACTTGAATAGAGATTCATGATTGAAAAATAACATTTCGAAAATGTTCGGGATTGATGGCAAAATATTAATTTAATATTAGATATTAAATTAATTAATAATTATTTAATTAACAATTATTTTAAATTAATTTTGAATTAATTTAAAATTGAAAAATTGAAATTTGATTTTTCATTTTTCAGATTATTGAAAATTAAATAATTATCTAATTAATTCAAGATAATTATTGAATTAATTAAAAAAAAAAACTTGATTTTTTGGGGGTGGAGTGCATGGTGACCAAACCCATGCACTCCCCTCTCTTAAGCCACATCATTTCCCACTAAATTGGTGGTTGAATTGGTGTCAAACTCAGAGGCTTTTCTTCATCTTTGATCTCTCTATAAAAGGGAAAAAGAAGGCTGAAAAATGAGAGCTTGTAAGATGGTGAATTGCTGCCAAAATAATCACACAACAAACTCACCTCTATAAGCTTGTTCTTTAAGCTTTTCTCTTCAAATTCCATCACTTGAGGATCCCGCAATCCGTTCCAAAGGCTTGAGGATAGAAAGGAAGATCCAGTGGTAGTTCGTGATTGATTGGTGAAGAAAGACAACAAAAGACTCCAACCAATTTCTCCATTTAAAAGAGGTTGGTAAATTGTCTCTGTTTTTCTTCTCATGAACAACATGCAATGATTGATCAAATTGAGCTTCTTAAGTGTCTAAGATCCAAAATTGCTTCCGTAATTTAGATATTAACACTTTCAAGTTTATTCATTTACTTTGTGCACTCTTTAATTTATGACTTGCATTTAAATTTCCTCGATGAGCTAAGCTTCTCCTCGGAGATTCAAATATGTGGATACCTTGCTTCCTCTTAGCATTGTGTTTTTCTTAAGTTTAAGTTTCATTGTTAGCTTAAACTAATCACTTAAGTTAGCATAGTTTTTGTTCAGCTGATGGCCGAAAGGTCGGAGTTGAATGTGCGGGTTTGCAAAAACAATAGTGGAAAATATCCTAGAAATAGGATTTTGTTTTCTTGCATCCTAAAAATAGGACTGGAACCACTAGAGTTTTGCGAGTCGTGTGCAATAATCATCTAAGTTTCAGCTAGCCTTTGAAATAGATGTCTAGTTGGCTTAGTCTTCTAAAGGCACTTACAGCGAAGCTGAATAGAAGTAGGACTTAACTCATAGTCTAGTTGTCAGGATATTTGCGAGCGCAAACTGGAGGAATCTATCTGCACCATGTCTATGTGGGCACTATAGATGGCATTCTTCAACCGTTTGCAATGCTTGAGTGAGCTGTTAGTGCAAAGGTAGGCGCAACCTAAAGCTTTTGGTTAATGCTATTTGAATTTCCCCGCTTATCTCATATATCTTTACCGCTTTCATTTGCTTGATTTATTTTATCTTTTGTCTTCAAATCACAAAACCCCAATCAAATTATTTCTTTGGTTACCATCCTTGGTTGCAAATTTAGAGGAGGTTCTTGTTTTGCAGAATCCAGTGTTTTTCAACTAGTCACTGTCTCCCTTGGGTAAGATATCCGGAGTACTCTCCACTTTATTACTTGACTTGATAGTGTATACTTGCAATGTTAGCTAGTCACAGCACACACACGTTAGCTAGTGGTCGAAAGGTTGGAGTTGAATGTGCGGGTTCGCAAAAACAATAGTGGAAAAGATCCTAAAAATAGGACTTTGTTTTCTTGCATTCTATAAATAGGATTGGAACCACTAGAGTTTTGGGAGTCGTGTGCAATAATTATCTAAGTTTCAGCTAGCCCTAGAAATAGATGTCTAGATGGCTTAGTTTTCTAAAGGCACCTACAGCGGAGCTGAATAGGAGTAGGACTTAACTCACAATCTAGTTGTCAGGGTATTTGCAGGTGCAAACTGGTAGCAATCTATCTGCACCATGTCTATGTGGGCAGTAATAGATAGTACTCTCCAGCCGTGTGCATTGCCTAAGTGAGTTGCTAGCGCAAAGGTGGGCACATTTTAATGCTCTTGGTTTATGCTTATTTGAATTCCCCTCTTATCTCATATATCTTTAATCACTTTATTTACTTGCTTTCTTTTATCTTATTGTCTTCAATCACAAAAATCTTCATCAAACTATTTCTTTGGTTACCATCCTTAGTTGCAAGCTTAGAGGAGGTTCTTCTTTTATTGAACTGTTTAAAGTGTTTTGCAACTAGTCACCATCTCCCTTGGGTACGATATCCGGAGTACTCTCCACTTTATTTACTTGATAGTGTATACTTGGACTCGAGCAGTTACGACACACTCGTATCAGGTACGCAACCTTATCCCTATACTATAAATCCCTTAGGTTGTATCTTGAACACTAATAATGCCCGTATGCCTCCACATATAGTTTAAGACTCATACAATAGCCTATGATGTTAGTTTATTTGATTAGGGTTATTTAGGCAAGACTAATATAAAATAACCAATAACACTTTATTGAAATAACATCAATAATTCTTTATTAATAAACAATCAAATGTTACATTTACTATCTACGAGTTTTAGGGCATAAAACCCAACAAGAAGATTGGAAACGTAAGACAAATTTATATCGACCAAGACCCCTTGTTATGCAAGAGTGGGAGTGGCTTCCAGACTCCTTTATGGGTAAAAGAAGATTTAAGGGGTAGAAGGGTTAAAGTTTTGATATATGAAGATGGTGGTTGGAAAGAAGAGATTTTTGTAGCCTTTCTTCCTAATGATGTTGAAGCCATTTTGAGCATGCCATGAAGCAAAATCAAATCTAACAATGAGATAATTTGGAATAGTGATTTGAAGGGAATATTCTCAATGAAAAGTGCATTCCATTTGGCAATACAAATTGAGTCCAAAGACGAAGCCTCCAGTTCGGATGATACTCAAACAAAATCTCTGTGAAAATCAATTTGGAGCTTAAAATGTTATCATAGAGCTAAAATTGTAGTTTGGAAGATAGTCAATGATATCCTCCCCATTCGTTGCAATATCTGGAAAAAGGTGTTGTTTTCTAGCTTGTTTTGTTTGTTGTGCAGGTCGAGAGAAGAATTGACATAGCATGTTTTCTGGAAATACAAGTTTTCTAAAAAAGGTTTAGGCTGAGTTTCTTCCAAACTTACACAGTTTTTTGGTGAATTGAAGGGAATTTTGGAAGCCAATAGACTTTTGGGGTGGTCTGTTGAGGATCCTAAATAAACTAGAGATAAATTATGTAACTATGATTTTGTGGAATCTTTGAAACATTAGAAACAAATGTTTACACAATGGGCAGAGACCAGATTATCAACAGATTTGCAGATCAATCCTAAGAAATCTAGAAGAACTCAACAAAGAGGAGGGCAGGGCAAACCTGAAGTCAGTCATGATGGAGAACCAAGCGAGTCACCCTCAATGGAGGCCACCAGAGAGTAACTAGTGGAAGCTAAATGTCGATGCATCCTAGAGCGAGAAATCCAAAAAAGGCGGGGCGGGTTGGGTCATTTGTGACTCCACTAGGTCTCTAATCGGGGCGGTTTGCAAGCAAATCCACAGGAAATGGGCAATAAAATATCTAGAAGCCGGAGTTATCCTTGAAGGTCTGGCAGCATATTCTCATTCTACTGATTTCAAGGGAGGTAGGTTTAATTTGGGCTACCTCTTATTGTTGAATTAGACTTAATCGAAGTCGTCAAGGCTCTATACCACAAGATCAAAGTCCTTTCCAAAATGTCTTTGATCATTAAAGAAATTGAGGAGTTGACTCCAATCGTGCGAGTCGTCTTCTTCTCTAAGTGTCTGAGGGTGGGCAATGCAATGGTGCAACAGGCTCCCATGGTGATTTTGTTTATTTTTTTGGCTAAATTTTAAAAAATACTTCTGAACTATCGGGTTTGTTTCAAAAATACCCTTACCGTTAAGTTTTGGATGAAAACTACTAAAGTTTTAGTTTAATTAATACCCTTGAACTTTCAAAAAAGAAAAATATTCAAAAGTACCCTTACTGAAAAACATCTCTTCCTTTTTCTTCCTCGATCTACAAATTCTTTCTCCATGAAAATTGGTTAGAAACTTTACTTATTTGCCAAGTATTCATAGACCAGGAGTTTTTCTTCTCTTTCAACACATCGTCCCAAAAGTTTGACTAGATTCTTGTGTTGAAATTTCAAGATGACTTATGCTTCATTCTTGAATTCTTCATGTCCTTGATATAATTTTGTTAATAGGCTTTTCAATGTTATTTCCTCACCAACCACTATCCATTAGTTATCCCTATATTAGTTTTAGGAAAAATAAATGAAAATATTATCATATAGTGGTTCTTACACTTTTTAAATATTAATAAAAACAAAATCATATATAAAGCTTTTGATTAGTTAATCGTGTAAACTTAACCAAACCATCAATCTTCTAACACTTGTACTTATCACTAATATACACAAACAAAGAGAACAAAAAGAAAACAAATTATGTTTTTTTCTTCCACTCATCATCTTTACACGTTTAAAAAGAGAAAACTTGATTTCAAAATCTATTTTCATATAGTGTTGTGTTGCACCTAGCTTTTATAAACAAAATTTTGTATTAATTTTTATAGAGGAAGAATTTAGTGAGGGAGAAAAAAATAAGCATTTTCCAATAAAGGTATTTTTGAATTTTTTTTAAAATTCAAGGGCATTAATGAAACTGAAACTTTAACAGTTTCCATCCAAACTTTACGGTAAGGGTATTTTTTAACATTTTTTAAAATTCAGAGATATTTTTTAAACTTTTAAAATTCAGGGATATTTTTGAAGAAAACCTCATAGTTCAAAGGTATTATTTTTTTAATATAATTTAACCTATTTTTTTGGGTGCTCTTCTTCCTCCGTTCTGGAAGAGGAAGCATTTGGAAGGGATGTTGTTTTCCCTGCATGATTTTCCTTGGCTCTAATCGAGGATTCGGGTGTACAAAACTCCATTTGTTTTTAATACATTTGTAACTATTTATCTATTGCGTTTAAAAAAAAACTATTGATTTATTGCAATTTACTCTTTATTTAACTACCCAAATTTTCCTTTGCGGAAAAAAAGTATTTATCTTTTCAAAAGAAAATTGACCATTTTTTATGTCTATCAGTGAAGACATCAATGAAATACATCTATCACTAATAAACTATATTGATAAATGTAAATAAGTGATAAATGTGAAAAATTGAGATAAGTTGATGGGTCATCTCTGTTATGGGAATTAGTTATTTTAGATCTTTTTGGTTATTCTAAGATCTTTTCCCTTTATTTTCTAAGTTTGTTGTACTTTATTTGTTACTTTGTTTTGTTAGACGGTTATACTTTTGTGTATAAATAGGGCTATTTGCCTGCCATTATTTATCAAGGAAATCAACATCATCTTTTCATATTGAAAAGTTTCATGGTATCAGAGTAGTGAGTGACACACGTTAATTTCCTTTCCACGCTTTCTCTTTTTTAGCTGAAATGGCGTCTATCGATAAAGACACTCACTCACCTATTTTCTTACTCTCCAACATTTGTAATATGATCTCTCTAAACTTGATTCAATGAATTTCGTTCTCTGGAAATTACAATTGCAGTCAATTTTGAAAGCCAACAAATTATTTGGGTTCATTGATGGATCTACAGTATGTCCTCCAAAGATGATTTCATCATCTGCTTCGTCTTCCTCAACCTCTGTTGATGCTGCAGCTGATACACCTCTTACTCCTATTGTTTCTCAAATTAATCCCCTCTATGAAGATTGTGTTGCAAAAGACCAAGCCTTAATGACGCTGATCAACGCCACACTCTCACCGGCAGCGTTGGCCTATGCTGTTGGTTGTACATCATCCAAACAAGCTTGGGAAGTCTTGGAGAAGCACTATTCCTCGAGTTCAAGAACCAACATCGTCAATCTACAATCCGATCTTCAATCTATCTCTAAGAAACCGAGTGAGTCCATTGATGACTATGTTAAACGAATTAAGGAGCTTAAGGACAAATTAGCTAATGTCTCTGTTATTATGGATGAAGAGGATATTCAAATTTATACCCTAAATGGCTTACCCTCTGATTTTAATACATTTCGTACGCCTATGAGAACCCGTTCACAGTCTGTTACTTTCGATGAGTTATATGTTTTATTGAAGACCGAAGAAGTTGCCATTGAAAAACAGACGAAACATGATGATGCCCTAACTCAACCAACAACTATGTTTGCATCGCAATCAACTCCTAACTCTTCTCAACGTTCAAATCCGTCTGGAAATTTTGGTAGAGGAAGATCATCTGGTCGTGGGCGAAATCAAAACCATGGTGGTCGTGGTGTCAATCCATCTGGGCGAGGAAATTTCAATCAAGGCAGAGGATCCTTTTATTCTCCACAATCATCTGATGGACAGGGTCGTGTCTCCTGCCAAATCTGTCAACGCCCTGGACATAGTGCCATCGATTGCTACAATAGAATGAATTACCATTTCCAAGGGCGTCATCCACCCACACAATTGGCTGCCATGGTTGCTTCTCAAAATGTAGCCTACTGTAACTCAGCGCTTGGTAGTATGCATAATGGTGCTTCTGGTTCATCTTCTACTAGGTTAACCGACTCAGGTTGTAATGTCTATCTTACTTCAGATCTCAATAATTTAACTATTGCTTCAGAGTATGCAGGTGGTGATCAAGTCTCAGTAGGCAGTGGACAATCCCTCCCAATCTCTCATAATGGTCCAGGTTCCCTTCATACTTCCTCCTCTTCTTCCTTTAAGCTTAATAATCTCCTTTATGTTTTTAATATCGCTACAAATCTCTTATCTGTTCACCAACTCTGTGTTGATAAAAAATGTGTCATCATTTTTTACTCTCATCAATTTGTTGTTCAGGACAAATCTACGGGCAAGGTTTTGTTCCAAGGTCCTAGTATCAATGGACTCTATCCTTTATCACCCATTCATTCATCTACTGCTCCATCATGTTACGTTGCTCATGTTGCTACAAATAAATCTTATTCTCTATGGCATAATTGTTTAGGACATCCTGGCCACTCTGTTCTTAATTGTGTTCTTCGTTGTTTAGGTTTATCTACTTTTCCTATTTCTTCTTGCATATGTGAGCATTGTGCTAGTGGAAAAATGACTAGGCTCCCTTTTTCCCGTTCTTTTACTGTCTCTGCTTTTCCTTTACAGCTTGTACACAGTGATGTTTGGGGTCCTGCTCCTAAAACTTCTGTTGATGGCTTTAATTATTATGTCTCTTTTATTGATGATCACTCTAAGTTTACTTGGTTGTATCCCATTGCTCGCAAGTCTGATGTCCCTACTGTTTTTCAACGCTTCAAACCTCTTGTTGAGAATTTATTTTCCACTCGAATTAAAACACTTCGAACAGACGGTGGGGGTGAATATATAAATAAGAACCTTTCTAATTATCTTTCTAGTAATGGCATTCTTCACCAAAAGTCATGTGCTTACACCCCAGAACAAAATGGCGTTGTCGAACGGAAACACCGCCATATTGTTCAAGTTGCC
Source organism: Luffa aegyptiaca (assembly GCA_017139565.1). Taxonomy (NCBI): domain Eukaryota; kingdom Viridiplantae; phylum Streptophyta; class Magnoliopsida; order Cucurbitales; family Cucurbitaceae; genus Luffa; species Luffa aegyptiaca. Next base: position 41,286,828 of record CM029403.1, read on the forward strand.
TTATCTCTAATGTCTCAAGCCTCTATTCCTATGAAATTTTGGTCTTATGCATTCAGTGCTGCCATTCATCTCATAAATCGTCTCCCTTCCTCCACTTTACACAATAAATCACCATATGAATGTTTATTTCAAAAGCCTCCTAACTATTCTCATTTAAAAACCTTTGGTTGTGCTTGTTACCCTTTACTTACCCCTTATAATTCCAACAAACTTCAACCTAAATCCACTCAATGTGTCTTTCTCGGTTATCCCTTAGATTATAAAGGTTATGTTTGTTACAACATGAGCAATGGAAAATTCTATACTTCTCGTCATGTTCTCTTTGATGAAACATTGTTTCCTTTCTCCTTACCTGAATCATCCTCTACTTCTCCCCAATCTTCTCCCACTACTAATCCTATTATTCTACTTCTTTTATCTTCATGTGACCCTTCCCCATCTTCTCCTTCTCTGCCTATTGTTCCTTGTCCATTACCTGCTACTAATGACATTAGTTCTTCTCCAATGGCTGCACCATCTGACCAGGGTCATAATATTAATGTTGTCACTGATACCGCTATTGTCGATACTAATGCTTCTGCTCCTAATATTTCTGATATTTTGCCTCTAAGTGAATCTTTACCAGCTCCTGATGTTGATTCGGTTCCTCGAGTTCAGAATGCTCATTCAATGCAAACTCGTGGAAAATCAGGGATTTCTAAGGGGAAGGTGTTCCTTGCTACAACTTCTGGACCTCCTGATTCTGAGATTCAACCGAGTTCCTTTACCGCTGCCTCTAAATTTCCTGTTTGGCGGCAAGCTATGAGTTCAGAATTTGAAGCTTTAACACGTCAAGGTACTTGGCAGCTTACCCCTCTTCCTCCTGGCAAGAGTGCCATCAGTTGTAAATGGGTTTATCGTGTGAAGCGCAATCCAGATGGTTCTATCGCTCGCTACAAGGCTCGTCTTGTTGCTAAGGGATATCATCAACAGGAGGGAATTGACTATGATGAAACATTCAGTCCGGTAATTAAAAAGCCCACTGTGCGAATCATTCTTTCCTTGGCAGCTCATTTTGGTTGGCATCTTTGCCAACTCGATGTTAAGAACGCCTTCCTACACGGTGATTTACATGAGGAGGTGTATATGCAACAACCTCAAGGGTTTATTGACTCAACTAGACCAACACATGTTTGCAAATTACTTAAATCCCTTTACGGCCTCAAGCAAGCTCCTCGGGCGTGGTTTGAATGTTTTACTTCTTTCTTACTCACACTTGCTTTTTGTGCATCACAAGCCAATTCTTCCTTATTTGTGTTGAAGCTGAATGGTGATTTTATATACCTTCTTCTGTATGTCGATGATATCATCATCACAGGCACTAATAATGCTTTGAATAACTCCTTAATCTCTCAATTACAAACTAAATTTGATATGTCTGACCTTGGACATCTCAAATTTTTTCTTGGGCTTGAGGTTCATAAGTCTTCTTTAGGAATTCATGTTTCCCAGGAAAAATATGCTCGGGATGTTCTTCATCGCTTCAGAATGTCCAATGCAAAGCCCTGCTCTTCTCCAATATCTCTCAAACCTACTACTGATGTTGGTTCTCTGTGTTTGGCTGAGGATGTTCAAACTTTTCGAGCTCTTGTTGGTGCCTTACACTACCTCACGTTTTCACGCCCGAATATTACATTTTCTGTCAGTTGGCTATCCCAATTCATGCAGTCTCCTCATCATGCTCATTTGGTGGCTGCCAAACGGGTTCTTCGGTATATTTTTGGTACTTTATCGTCTGGTCTTCTCTTCCGGAAAGGCTCCTCCTGCACCTCACAGCCTTCTCTTATTCTGACTGGGCTGGTAGTTCACTTGATCGGCATTCCACCACTGGCTTTGTTATTTTCTTGGGGCCAAATCCAGTTTCTTGGGGTGCTAAAAAGCAGTCCACAGTATCTCGAAGTTCAACAGAGGCCAAGTGTCGTGCTCTAGCTTCCACTGCTGCCGAGTTGTTTTGGCTTCGTCAACTTCTATGTGATCTCAGAATTTTTGGCTCTTCTCCTCCTACTATGTTGTGTGATAATCAATCAGCTATTCAACTAGCCCGGAATCCTGTTTTTCACGGAAGAACCAAGCACATTGAGGTTGATTTTCACTTTATTCGTGAACGTGTTGCTCGGAAGGATATTACACTACAATTTGTTCCTACTTCAGCCCAACTAGCGGACCTATTCACAAAGCCTCTCACTAGCCATCGTTTATGCTCTCTCCGCTCCAAACTCATGCCTCGATAGTCTTTCGTTTGCGGGGGGATGTTATGGGAATTAGTTATTTTAGATCTTTTTGGTTATTCTAAGATCTTTTCCCTTTATTATCTAAGTTTGTTGTACTTTGTTTGTTATTTTTTTTTTGTAATACAGTTATACTTTTGTGTATAAATAGGGCTATTTGCCTGCCATTATTCATCAAGGAAATCAACATCATCTTTTCATATTGAAAAGTTTCAATCTCGACTTTTCAAACATTTTTATTTGGATGAACTTAAAATTAGGCAGATTTACAAATCTTTTTATCTTGCGAATAGATTTACTATTAGTTTGGGTCAAATTTATTTACAATGACCCTTTTTCTTTACCATTTATCTAATGCAGCTATTTTGGTAAAAATCTTTTCTAGAAAGTATAAAATTGTATTTGTTTATGACTCTAAATTCTAAAGATTACAAAGAACCTACATATTATTAGCATTATGAATTGTAAAGCTTTAAAACAAACTAACAAATGAACTCCAAAATATAAATAAATAAACAAACAAACAAATAAAAGGGAAATTGTAATGGGTAGCAAAAAATATTAGGATATATATTTACAAATTTAGCTATGCTTTTTGTGATTTGCAAATATAGCAAAATTTTTAAAATCTGATTTTCGTTTTTTTTATTATTCCAGTTTTAGCCCGTTGATATATCAACTAGTATATTAGTAGTATATCTTATATACTTTATGTTTATTGATATACGAAATATAAAGTATATCAGTTAACTAATATACCAAATTTGATATACTCGGATGAATACAATGATATACCTAATATATACTTAATTTGATAAGTGAAATCTTTGATATACGTGTTTATGAGTATTGATATAAGAATGATATACCTGATATATGAATGTTGATATACTTGATATGTTACTTTCCTTTACTTATATTTGTTATGTTTCATTTTCTCTCTTATTGAATTGTGTTGTGTTATTTACATATTTTAAATGAAATATTTGTCTTTTATAACATAAAATGTTCGTCTTATATAATTGTTATGAACATTGATATACAATTGATATACCTCATTTGTCATGTTACTCAAATAATTAATAACACTGATGTATCTGATTATGAGTGGCTAAATACATCAATGATAGACTTGTTATTTTTTTTAAAAAAATCATTGATATATATTTTTAATTATCAAATATACTTTATTTTAAGTATGTTTTTTTATATTAAATATGAAGTGCTGATATATTGTTGATATATATTTCATATTAGGAATATCATTTCACTCATATATCATAGTATATTACTAGTATATCAGTGATGTACTTCAATTTAGGTATATCTGATATACTGAATATAAAATAATGATATACTGTTAATATACTTTATACTAGGCATATCATTCTACTAATATACCACGACAGTATATCATATATATTTCATTTTAGCTATATCAGTAGTATATCAAAACATGCGAAAATACTGGAAAGAGTATTTTCGACGTTTTCTATTTGTGTTTTGGGTTGGGCTGAACTTTTTTGCCATAATTGCAATCCTCAAAAAGTGGAGGCGCACTTGCAATTGAGGATTTCCCTTTTGCTACTGCTACAACCACCCCAAATAAAACTATGAAAGGGAAATGGAAATTTCCATCGATCCAAAGATTAATGGGCAATCCTTGTAAATGACAAAAAAAAAAAAAAAAAACGATTTAGAAATATAAACAAGAAAAAAACAGGTGAAAAATGGTCAAAACGTGGGACTCACGTCACCTTTTTTGCACCATACTTCTATTTTTACCCTCAATTGATCATTCAACCACTTTCTTCCCTAAAAGTATGGAATGTGTATCTAAAGAATTTTGTTTTCCTAATTTAAGTTTAAAAATTAGAGAATTTGTAGTAGGTGGCAAATAAAAATTATATAATTGCAAATATAGCACAATGTAAAAAAAAATTGTAAATATAGCAAAATCTATCAGAATATATTACTGATAAACATTGATAGACTCTGGTTAATTAGAATCTATCTGATAGACTTCGATTATCAGATTTTATCAGCGATAGACTCTGATTAATCAGAATTTATCATTCTACTGATAGACTCCGATTATTCAAAGTCTATCAGTGTCTATCACTAATAGACTCCGGTTAATCGAAATCTATCAGTGGCTATCATTGATAGACTTTGATTAATCAAAGTCTATCAATGATAGTCATTGATAGATTTGGATTAATCGGAGTCTATCAGCGATAGACACTGATAGACTTTGAATAATCAGAGTCTATTAGTGATAGACACGAACAGAATCTGACGACAGCTTTTTGGTCTTGTACAATTAATTTTGCTATATATGCAATTAGTTTGCAACTGTGTTATATTTGCTATTAATTTGGTCCAATTTTCCATCTATGCAACTGCCCCTAAAAATTATTTGGATAGCTTCAACTCTTTCTTCCTAAAAAGAAGGAAGGTGTATCTAAAGAATTTTGATCTCCTAATTTAATTTTAAAAATTATTCAAATGGATCTTTTTTTCCTCTAGATTATGTTGTTAATAACAAGATTTTATTTTCATTGGAGTTAGTACCATGAGCTCTCTCTCGTTGATCACTTTTGTAGTTTCTTAATCTTCTTGGGTATGTTTTTCGATTTTTGTAATGTTCAACGTAACGGAAAGCTCTGGAGAGCTCGTTTCGAGATAGGTTGTTTAGGTAGGTTGTTGTAATTGACTTTGTTGTTTTCTTCTACCTTGTGAAAAACCTTTTTTTTTTATTATGCTTTCTATTTGACCAATTTGCACTGCCAGTGACGTTCTAGTGAAGGCTAATTACTGTAGGGATTGGATCGACCTCTCTAGTGGCCGTCGATACAAATTTTGCCGGCGTTACGAGCTTTCTACTGGATTTATCGTCGAAAAATAGTCAATGTTTGAGACTGGACGTCGTTTATCCAATTACAGGGTACAGTCGGTGCTTTGATTTGGTCAGTAAGTTCTTCTGAAACATACAAAAAAGAGAAGATCTAATCTCTTCTCTTCAAAATCTGGTGATAAATTAATTAATTGTCAAACGAAAAATATATCCTACACTTATATGAATTTAGTTTGATTTTGGATTTTGGATTTGTAATGGTTGATAATTAATGTAGTTAGAATTGATGGTTATAGCTGGTTGATTTTAGGATTCAATTTTGGTGACCAAATGAATTTAGTTTGATTTTGGATTTTTGTTTAACTACTCCGTAATTTAAGACTTGATTTGAATTTTAATATTTTGTTTATTTGATTTAAATCATAAATTCTGTCTAACTACCCTATAATCCCAAATATTCGAATATATTTGTGCATAAGGGTATTTCTGTAAGTTGATAATTCAGATTTTAAAATTCACAAAATTGATTTGGTCATTTATCTAAAGAATAATGACCCTTGTCATTTTTCAAAACGGATTTTTTCTTTTAGTCATTCATCCAGTTAACCCAAGATTAATAAGAAATTATGGTGTATGGGCTCATTTAACCCTTTAATATGTCTAAATCTTTTAATTATATCAATTGTAAGATTTCATGCATTAATTCAGATTTTATTCTTCCCCAAATGCCCTTATTTAATTTGCAGATATTATAATTAATTTTGAATTTTTGTTCCTTCAACTGCCATTATTCTGTGATTTTATTAATAATGGAATTTTTTGCCTAAATCATGCCATTTTCGGTTCCATTACCTTCTTTACCGTATTCCTTGAGATAATATCTCGTTGCTATGTGCTATGAAATATCCTCCATGCAGTGGCTAAATTACCACTTTTCCCGTACATGTCCAAGAGTGAGTTAGTTATTAATACATTATCAATTATTGAATTTTTAATCGCATATCCTCCACGTCTCCTTCTTCATCTTCATTTTGCCACAACGCTCAATTTCCGCTTGTTACATTTACTATATATGTTGTGGGTGATTTTGAACCATTCCGAAATGTACGGAGACGACGGGGCAGCGCAACACCGATCCAGAAACATAACGAAGAATCAGACACTGGAAGAGGGATAGGTCGGAGGAACCGGGCCAAGGCTGGATGGATCGGCCTTGGCCCGATCCCATGCTTGGCCTCGACCCACTTAGGTGGGCCAAGTCGGTTCTCATTCTGCCAGCACCCCATGCCCCGATTGGACCCGATTTCAACCCAAAACGGCTCTAAAAACGAGAGAAAACCCTAGCAGGCAACATAGGTATAAATTCAATCCTTCACACCTGGACAATGGTTTGAAAAAACTGGAATTACACACATATTTTACTGTTTATCTGACTTAGGCATCGAAGTGAAAGTGGCCTACACCACACCGGTGTGTAAGGGTTTTTACTGGTTTTGCAGGTCACGTCTTCCCCAGCTTCTACGAATTCATTGTTGGTGTCACGTGAAGGTCAGGTGAGTCTTTTGCCCGGATTTGGGCATCAACAGTTGGCGTCATCTGTGGGGAAGACTGATTGCTAGTACGAATCGCATGTTGGTTGTGGTTCATAGAATTGGGCAAATGCAGGGACCATTTGAAGATTTCTGATGTGGGCAGAAATCGTCGAGTTTGGCTGAGGGCGACCCTGGTAGGGTGGAGGTCGACCGTAACCTCGAGTATCAGCAAGAGGTCCCGCGCATCCCTAATACCTTCGGAAGTGACCCGAGGGGGCAACCCACGGAAGAGCTAGAGTCAGTGTCGTTAACATCTGAGGAGAGGAGAGTAACATCGGCACCAAACTGAGGGCTGAGAAAAAGGAGAGGCTAATCAGTTTTCTGAGGGCTAATGCAGATTTTGTTCTCATGGTCGCACGAGGATACGCCGGGAATTAATCTAGAGGTAATGGTTTATCGATTGAATGTGGATAGGGACTACAAGCCAGTGAAGTAGAAACAACGAGCATTCAATTCGAAAAGGAACAAGATCATAGCTAGCCAAGTGGACGACTTGCTCAAAGTCGGATTCATCAGGGAAGTCCATTACACCCAGTGGCTATCCAATGTAGTATTGGTAAAGAAGGCGAACGGGAAGTGGTGAATGTGTATTGATATTGCAGATCTGAACAAGGCATGCCCTAAAGACAGTTACCGTTTACCTATGATCGATCAGTTGATCGATGCAACGGCAGGGCACGAGATGCTGAGTTTTATGGATGCTTATTCGGGATACACCCAAATCAAGATGCATGAGCCAAATTAGGAGAAAACCTCCTTTATCACCAGCCGAGGGTTGTATTGCTATAAAGTCATGCCATTCGATCTAAAGAATGTCGAGGCTACGTATCAACGAATGGTAAACCACATGTTTGCTCCCTTACTAAGGAAAAACATGGAGGTATATGTAGATGATATGCTAGTGAAAAGTGTGAAGTCTCAATGTCACGAATCTGGCTTCAATGAAGCCTTTCAGATACTTCGAAAGTACCAAATGAAACTGAATCCAAGTAAGTGTGCTTTCGGAGTAACTTCAGGAAAGTTCTTAGGATTCAAGTGCATCAGAGAGAGATAGAAACAAATCCAGAAAAGATAAGAGCAATCATCCAGATGTCCTCTCTGTCCAATCTTAAACAACTCCAAAGTTTGAATGGAAGAATCGCAGCATTGAACAGATTTGTTAGCAGATCAACTGACAGGTGCTTACCTTTCTTTAAAATTCTGAGATAGAGATCACGTTTTGAATGGACTGAAGAGTGCGAGAAAACTTTTCGGGAGCTGAAGGCATATTTGAGTTCTGCCCCACTCCTGGCTAAGTCACTCCCTGGTGACGAATTGTTGCTTTATGTGGCAGCCTCGGATACGACTGTAAGTTCAGCACTGATCAAAAAAGAAGGTAAACTTCAACGACCTGTATATTACACCAGTAAATCTATGGTCGGAGCAGAAACAAGGTACCCCCAAGTGGAGAAACTCGCCCTTGCCTTATTACATCAACCAGGAGGTTGCGTATAATACCTATTTCTATGTGTAATAATAATAATAATAATAATAATAATAATAATGATGATGATGATGATAATAAATAAATAAAAGACATTGGATAAAAAAAAAGGTTGGAAGGAAGCTTCTGTTGGAAGCTTTAAATTAAAAAAAATAAAAAAATAAAAAAGAAGAAAAAGACTAAAGCTTCCAGCGGAAGCTTTAGTTAACAAAAAAAAAAATAGAAATGAAACTAAAGCTTCTGTGGGAAGCTTTAGTAAAAGAAAAAAAAAAGAAAATAAGAAAAGGAGAAGGAGAAGTCAGATTCGGGGAGTGAAAAGAAAGGAAGAAAAAAAGAAGAGAAAACAGAGAGAAGAACGAAAGGGATGGAGAACAAAACCTAGGGCATTCTTGAACTATTTTTGGAAGGGAAAAACAAATCAAGAAGCACACAACCTTGGATTCAAGCTTTGGGTAAGTTTTCTTGTTCTTGGGTTGAGTTTTTGCACGAGTTAAGAAGCTAAAGAATGAGTTTGATTTATGGGTTTTTCTTCTTTGACTTGGATACTCCATGAATTAGTTGAAAACTAAAAGGGACAACATGGGTTGAGTTCAAAGAGAGGAAAACTTGATAAAAACCCATAGTTTAAGCCAACGAGAAATTTATGATGGTTATTCATAGGTTGTTGGTTTGATAGCTTTTAAAGGGTAATATTCATGGAGAACAAATAGATAATGGTTGTGGGGAGAAAGAGAAAGAATAAAAAGAATCAAGTTTAATATGGAGACGGGCATAACGGAGTTATTGGAAACTTTATTCGGAAAATGTGGTCATAGCTACAAGGTATTTAGAGTTTAACTCCATGGGAATTATGGGCTAACTCAAGTGTTAAGTAAATATTGCGCGTTTATGTAATTTAGAGGTTTTGTGTTCAAATTTGGAGAGGTAAGCATTACTAATGCTTGGAAAAATAATTTGTTTCAGGTCAAGCGGAGATCGGGAAGGCCTACGACCCGAGTTTCTCTTGCCAGTAGTACTGTGAGTGGTTATTTTACGAATTAATTGATTTCCACATTTACAAAAAAAAAAAATGATTCGGTTTTATCCAAATGATTTTACAAGTTAGAAGCGTGAGTTTTGGAGAGATTCATGATTATGTATTATGTTGGATTTTATGGTTGGATTCGAAATTAACGGAATTTGAGAAGCCTCTTGATTTAGTTCCTCGTTTATGTAATTGATGGAGAGAATTGCTCAAGGGGTAGCGGTAGGGATTCGAAAGCTCAGGAATGATCCTAAGAAAAATTTTAGAATTGAGCGGCTAAAGGCGTTAGGCGCAACTACGTTTTCTGGGATAGCGGACCCAACTGATGCTGAACTGTGGATGGAAATATTAGAGAAATGTTTCAATGTGATGGGATGTCCTGAAGATAGAAAAGTAAGGCTAGCTACCTTCTTACTCCAAGAGGGGGCAGATGACTGGTGGAAATCATTGAGAAATAGACGACCAGAATCAGAAGTAATTGAATGGAAGGAGTTCAAGAAGGCCTTTTATGATGAATACTATCCCCGCTCTTATAGGGATGCAAAACGAAGCGAATTCTTGAAATTAGTGCAAGGATCAATGACTGTGGCAGAGTATCAAAAGAAGTATGTTGAGCTTTTGAAGTATGCTACGACTATTATCGAAGATGAGATTGATAAGTGCAAGAGGTTTGAAGATGGCCTAAGAGAAGAGATTCGAAGTTCCACCACTACAGTGGAATGGAAGGAATTCGGAAAGTTGGTAGAAGTAGCTTTGAGGGTTGAGAAAAGCAAATCTGAAAGTAAGAGTCAAAGAGAGCCCTCAAAGAATGTACGTGGCTTTTCAGGAGGCACTACTAATGCCTCTGGTGATAGACAATTTCGAAGTGGTAATAGAGGGTTTACCCCTGGAGTGGCAAATCGAGGAGGTTTTAAACCCAGACATCGAGGACCGTCGGGCTTCAGATCTAATTTGAGTGCAACTGCGCAAGCGTTGAATAGTTCGACCCATTCTTTTAGATCCCCAGGAGGCCAGCGCACTTGGCAACAAGATAATTCTGGTTATGGTCACACTAAATTTCCACTATGCCAGCAATGTGGGAAGTTACATCAGGGTCAGTGCCTGAAAAATGCGAATATTTGTTATAATTGTGGTCAGGTGGACCACATGAGGAGAGAATGTCCATCATTATTACAGAGGACTAGTGGTTCACAAGGGTCATTCTTTCAGCAAAATCAAATCAGGGGACAGGCTAGTCAAGGACAGATTGATTTGCAAGCAAGATCTGCTGCAACGAGTAGTGAAGGTCAATCAAACACTACAAACTCTAGTGGGACAAAGTCAAAGGGCCAAGCTGGAAGGCCACGCAACCAAGGAAAAGTATTTGCCATGACTCAATAGGAAGCTCATGAATCGTCTGATGTTGTTATGGGTACGTTACTTATTGCTGGTAAAAATGCTCGTACTTTAATAGATCCTGGTGCTACGCATTATTTCATTTCTCCTATATTTTCTGTTGGAATTAATAAGATGTCAGAATCCTTACTTAATGATTTAGTAGTAGCTACTCCAGTTGGAAAGTCCTTGTTGGCAAATAGTGTTTATCGAAATTGTATGGTCATAGTTGGTGATAGGGAGATGAATGTCGATTTGATACCCTTAGATATTCATGACTTTGATGTAATCTTGGGGATGGATTTCTTATTTGCACATCATGCCTCAGTGGATTGCTTCTGAAAGGAAGTTGTGTTTAAACTACCCAGAGAAATTGAAGTAATTTTTAAGGGCGAGAGGAGAATCATGCCACCAAGTGTAATATCATCATTGAAGGCTAGTAAACTACTTAGGAAAGGTTGTTTGGCGTACTTGGCTCATATAGTTGACACTGAGGTGAATAAATCGAAGCTCGAAGATACACCCATAGTAAGGGAATTTTCAGATGTGTTTCCAGAAGAACTGCCGGGGTTACCACCTGATATAGAAGTAGAATTCGTGATTGATTTGATACCAGGTACGACTCCTATTTCGCAAGCACCATATCGAATGGTCCCAACAGAATTGAAGGAATTGAAGTTGTAGTTACAGAAGTTAGTTGATAAAGGTTTTGTTAGACCAAGTTCATCTCCATGGGGTGCACCGGTGTTGTTTGTGAAGAAAAAAGATGGTACCATGAGATTATGTATCGATTATAGGCAATTGAATAAGGTGACGATACGCAATAAGTACCCTCTACCAGGAATAGATGACTTGTTTGATCAGCTTAAAGGTGCCTCTATGTTTTCTAAAATTGATTTACGATCAGGGTATCATCAACTTAAGGTTAGAGAAATTGATGTGCCAAAGACTGCTTTCAGAACTCGATATGGGCATTATGAGTTTTTAGTCATGCCGTTTGGGTTGACTAATGCCCCTGCAACCTTTATGGATCTCATGAACAGGGTGTTCCATTCTTACTTAGACAAATTTGTGATTGTTTTCATTGATGACATATTGGTATATTCCAGAAGTAGAGAAGAGCATGGAGAACATCTCAAAATTGTATTGCAGACATTGCGAGATAAGGAGTTGTATGCTAAATTTAGCAAGTGTGAATTCTGGCTAAATCAAGTTGTGTTTTTGGGCCATGTAATCTCTGCAGAAGATATTTGTTGATCCTCAAAAGATTGAGGAAGTAGTTAAGTGGGAGCGACCTACATCCGTTACGAAGGTTAGTAGCTTCCTTGGACTAGCTGGGTATTATCGTCGCTTTGTTGAAGGATTCTCCAAGCTAGCACTCCCATTGACTAGTTTGACTAGAAAGAATTCAAAGTTTGTTTGGACAGACAAATGCAAGCAAAGTTTCCATGAACTGAAGAAGAGGTTAGTTTCTGCTCCAATACTTACACTTCGAACGCCCGGTGAGGAGTTTATTATTTACAGTGATGCTTCTCATCAAGGTTTGGGGTGTGTGTTAATGCAAAATGGGAAGGTAATAACCTATGCTTCTAGGCAGTTGAAGAAGCACGAGCACAATTATCCAACTCATGATCTTGAGCTAGCTGCAGTAGTGTTAGCTTTAAAGGTTTGACGACATTATTTATATGGGGAGAAGTGTCATATTTATACAGATCATAAAAGTTTAAAGTACATCTTCAATCAAAAGGAGTTGAATTTGCGTCAGAGAAGATGGCTTGAGCTACTGAAGGATTATGATTGTACCATTAATTATTACCCAGGGAAGGCTAATGTGGTTGCAGACGCCTTAAGTAGAAAAGGACATGGTCCAGTAACCTCATCTAATGCCATGAGTTTCTCCTTGGTTGGTGAATTCAATAACTTGAATGCAGAATTATCAGTGATGAGCTAGGAGCATTAATTGCAAGTTTCCGGGTAAGGCCTGTTTTGATTGACAAGATTTTAATGGCTCAATGTGATGATCCAACTCTTGATAAGCTTAAGGAAGAAGTGAAAAATGATCAACGACCGGATTATGTGTTGAGAGACGATGGAGCACTAACCAAGTTTGATAGGTTATGTGTACCAAACGATCCAAACTTAAAGAAGGAAATACTTGACGAAGCTCATAGTTCAGCTTATGCTATGCATCCCGGTAGTACAAAAATGTATCGAACATTGAAGGAGCATTATTGGTGGCAAGGAATGAAAAGAGAAATAGCGGAATATGTTTCTAGATGCTTAATTTGCCAACAAGTGAAACCAGAACGCCAAAAAGTGGCAGGACTTTTGAATTCTTTGCCAATTCCATAATGGAAGTGGGAACATATTACGATGGATTTCCTATTTGGTCTTCCTCGCGCACAGAGTGGTTATGATGGTATTTGGGTGATTGTGGATAGACTAACAAAAACTGCAAGGTTTTTGCCAATCAAGATCACTTATTCTTTAGATAAACTGGCAAAGTTGTATGTGGATGAGATAATAAGTTTGTATGGAGCACCAGTTTTGATAGATTCTGATAGAGACTCGAGGTTCACTTCTAAATTTTGGCCTAGTTTACAACAAGCATTGGGTACTAAGCTACATTTTAGTACAACCTTTCATCCTCAAACAGATGGACAATCAAAAGGGACTATACAAACCTTGGAAGACATGTTAAGAGCTTGTGTTTTGCAACTTAAAGGAAGTTGGGATACTCACTTGTCACTGATGGAATTTGCGTATAACAATAGTTACCATTTGAGGCATTGTATGGTAGGAAGTGTATAACTCCAGTTTGTTGGGATGAAGTTGGTGAGAGGAAATTGATGAGTCCTGAACTTGTGCAAATCATTGCAGAAAAGGTGAAGGTAATACAAAAAATTTGAAAGGGGCACAAGACCGACAAAAGAGCTATGCAGATAAGAGTCGGAGAGATTTAGAATTTGAGGTTGGCGATAAAGTTTTTCTCAAGCTATCTCCTTGGAAGGGTGTATTGAGGTTTGGTAAGAAAGGAAAATCGAGCCCTAGATATATCGTTCCCTACGAAATTCTTGAACGTATTGGACCAGTGGCATATCATTTGGCTCTACCAATGGAACTCTCTCGAATTCATAATGTATTCCATGTTTCAATGTTACGTAAGTACATCTCAGATCCATCACATGTCCTTGAGACTCAACCGGTGCAATTGAAAGAAAACATATCGTATGAAGAAAGGCCTGTGCGAGTCTTAGACAAAAAGGAACAAGTGTTACGAAATAAGACTATTCCCTTGGTTAAGGTCTTATGCAGGAATCATGCAATGGAGGAGGCAACTTGGGAAAGTGAGGAGCATATGCGTATCAAATACCCCAGCTTTTTGCTTGATGGACGTGACTGAATTTCGAGGACGAAATTTCAAAAAAGAGGGTAATATTTGTAATACCTATTTCTATGTGTAATAATAATAATAATAATAATAATAATAATAATAATAATAATAATAATAATAATAATGATAATAAATAAATAAAAGACATTGGATAAAAAAAAAAGGTTGGAAGGAAGCTTCTGTTGGAAGCTTTAAATTAAAAAAAAATAAAAAAATAAAAAAGAAGAAAAAGACTAAAGCTTCCAGCGGAAGCTTTAGTTAACAAAAAAAAAATAGAAATGAAATTAAAGCTTCTGTGGGAAGCTTTAGTAAAAGAAAAAAAAATAAGAAAATAAGAAAAGGAGAAGGAGAAGTCAGATTCGGGGAGTGAAAAGAAAAGGAAAAAAAAAAAAAAAGAAAGAAAACAGAGAGAAGAACGAAAGGGATGGAGAACAAAACCTAGGGCATTCTTGAACTATTTTTGGAAGGGAAAAACAAATCAAGAAGCACACAACCTTGGATTCAAGCTTTGGGTAAGTTTTCTTGTTCTTGGGTTGAGTTTTTGCACGAGTTAAGAAGCTAAAGAATGAGTTTGATTTATGGGTTTTTCTTCTTTGACTTGGATACTCCATGAATTAGTTGAAAACTAAAAGGGACAACATGGGTTGAGTTCAAAGAGAGGAAAACTTGATAAAAACCCATAGTTTAAGCCAAAGAGAAATTTATGATGGTTATTCATAGGTTGTTGGTTTGCAAGCTTTTAAAGGGTAATATTCATGAAGAACAAATAGATAATGGTTGTGGGGAGAAAGAGAAAGAATAAAAAGAATCAAGTTTATTATGGAGACGGGCATAACGGAGTTATTGGAAACTTTATTCGGAAAATGTGGTCATAGCTACAAGGTATTTAGAGTTTAACTCCATGGGAATTATGGGCTAACTCAAGTGTTAAGTAAATATTGCGCGTTTATGTAATTTAGAGGTTTTGTGTTCAAATTTGGAGAGGTAAGCATTACTAATGCTTGGAAAAATAATTTGTTTCAGGTCAAGCGGAGATCGGGAAGGCCTACGACCCGAGTTTCTCTTGCCAGTAGTACTGTGAGTGGTTATTTTACGAATTAATTGATTTCCACATTTACAAAAAAAAAAAATGATTCGGTTTTATCCAAATGATTTTACAAGTTAGAAGCGTGAGTTTTGGAGAGATTCATGATTATGTATTATGTTGGATTTTATGGTTGGATTCGAAATTAACGGAATTTGAGAAGCCTCTTGATTTAGTTCCTCGTATTTTTCCTTACAAGCCTTGTGTTTATCTATTTAAAATTCTGGTGGATGTTTAGAAGTGGTTAGTTTCTAAATCTTGATTTTAATTAACTGATTTATAAATTGCTTGAGGCATAACTCAAGTTGTGATTGTTGAGAAATTGGTTATGGCAATTGAATTTTGATTTATGACTAATAGTTTATGAGGCTTAGTTTTGAGAAGAATCATGATTGTAGCATGGCTGAAAATTATGTGTAGTATTGAAAAGAAAAGAAAATTGTTTTTCAGTCATTGGATAGTGTACCCATGGATATTTCTCGATACACTTACGTGAATGTGTTTCCATAGTGTATGTATGATGTGATATATGTATATGAGGTCTTTGGGACCCTCTCTGGCACACACATAGGCTTTGGGCCGTGTGTTGGGGGTGTTTCCCTTTGGGGGTTGCTCTGCGCGCGTATGACTAGCTGCTCTGCTATGCATCTTGAGACTACTCGGTGTATAGTATGACTAGATTCGCTCTGCTATGTGCCTTGAGATCACTCGGTACATAGTATGACTAGTTGCTCTGCTGTGCCTATCGAGATTACTCTACGACAGTATGACTAGTTTGGGTACCTGTTCAGTGGTGTGTTTGCTTAGCCATGTTATTACGTTTTAAAAATTATGTTTTACTGAACTCTTGGTGTGACTACTTTCAAGTAAGTTAAATGAAAGAGGTTTTTACTAAAGTATTTTTTAAAAGCTCTTACAAAGTGTTTAGTATGTTATAGCTTTTAGAAAATATTTTTCTTTTATGAACTCTTACCACTCATTGGGCTTGTTAGCTCACCCATTTTTCTTCCTAAAGTTTTTTCCACCAGGTAACGTTTGAGTTTCCGACGAGCCTACCAGAGTTGATATCTGCCACCGGACTCGATAGGTTGCATGTTGATGTGCAAATTGCTAACCGCAAGTGTACGGGTCAAGTAATAATATAGTGTTTTCGTGTAAAACGAGTGTCGTCCTCTGGATTGGTTTTCTAGCAAATTAAGTATCGTGAATACTTTTGTCCAATTTTATTTAGGGAGCAAAACTCAATGATAAAGATGAAAGTAAAGACTAAAAGCATAAAAATAAAAGTGGAGACTCAAATGGAAAGACTCTTAGGGAATTGATTTCATTGATTAAGATTGAGGATTGATTAATAGGAATGAATTGACCGTGCAATTATTCTACAAGCCAAGGAAACTTTTATCACGATTACCTCTCCCGAGTATAATTGATTCTCTTGCATATAAACTAACTTGATATCCCTATCTAAGTTCATTAACATGCAAGGCATTATTCGGTTCGGTCCTTGTTACGCTTCTAAAGATATTCCAAATCCCGTCACAAACTTAGAATTTCTACTCTAGTCATGCAATTAAACAAAGTAAGTCTTAGGCCAAATCCTCCCTCCCGAGTTAGATTCAACACTTAAATCATTCAATTAGTGATCAAGTAATTGAAAGCATTAAACAAAATTGCATGCATAAAATAAAAACACATTCATACCTAAAATCAATCCAAAAACTAAAACAATTACATCAATCCCTAAGACAAACAACTAGCAATTCATAGTCTTTAAACCATAAACACTAATTGAAAGAAAAGCCATAAAAACTACAAGAGGTAAGGGAAAGAGAGAGGAAAACTCGAATCCGTCGAAACCGACACGTCCCCGTCACGATCTCCACGTCTTCTCGCTTGATTCCCGCTCCTTGGCCTTGCTTTAGCTCCCACCAAAGGTCTCTAGTCGAAATTAGGGCTAAAATCTAACCAATTGGACTCCCCTTGGCCGTAGCATGAAAAGATGAATTTATAGAAAATCTGGCGACAGCGTCGAGACGCTATGGACAGCGTCGCGACGCTGTCGCGATACCGCATTTTTGGAAAATTTGCCTATAGCGTCGCGACGCTATGATTTTTTTTTTTTTTTTTTTTTAGATTGAAGACTCCATTTGACTCCAATTGCTGAATTAAGCTTCAAACACCTACTTCCTACAAATAAAACATAAAAATGCATAAATTTTGGCAAATAATTGTAAAAGACTAGCTTAATTAATCAGAGAAAAATAGCTAGCTATGCTCGCTATCACATGTCATTCGCATTACTTATAGATGCATTTTTTTGTAACTAGGATGGCTAGCATCTTACATGGCGATGTATAATCATGGTTGTTGTGATGGTTTTGGTGATTGAACTTCTATGCCGTTTTGTTGTTGTTCGGCTATGCCATGATTGTCAATTTCTGAACTGATTTGGGTATTAGTGCTGGATTATTTGATCGTATTGTTATCTGGGAGTGTTAAATTTTGATTTCAGGTGGGTTTATATCCAAATTTCAGAGGAAACTCTGCCGAAATTTTTATGGTTTCTTTTTATTTAATAAACTAGTGCTAGCCACATTTTAAAAATTCTTTTTCATGGTCAATCTAGTTTAGATATAGTTGACAATGAAGTTCATAGTTTAGTTGGAATTTCATTGTCGACACGTCACGTCCTTGGTTGGTTAGGATAATCTGGGGTGGGTCGTGTCATTGCGGCCATACTTCCAAGCCCACAAGGTAACAGTTCTGACTAATTTTCCTCTAAAACAGGTGCTGCAGAAACGGGATGCCTCGAGCCATCTCATGAAGTGGGCAATCGAGTTGAGTGAGTACGACATTCACTACAAACCACGAACATCGATGAAAGAATAGGCAGTGGTAGATTTTATGGCAGAGTTGACAGGTCCCAAGGCCGAGGCCTACCCTCAGAGGCCCGAGGCTGAGCCGAGTAGATTGGATGCAACAGTCAACTTACTGGACTTGAGAGAGTCAAGTCAGACTTGAACACTCTTTGTCGAAGGATCTTCTAATATCAAGGGATGTGGAGTTGGAATTTTATTGGAATCCCCTGATGGAGGGAGATTCAAATATGCCCTAAGATTCAACTTCAAGGCCTCAAATAATGAAGCAGAATATGAGGCGCTCCTTGTAGGACTGAAATTAGCAAGAGAAATTGGGGTTTCTAACCTATTAGTTCAAAGTGACTCACAACTGATTGTGAAGCAAGTCATGGCAAAATATCAAGCTAAAGAACAGAGAATGATCGTATATTTATCCAAAGTCAAAGATCTGTTGTCCAAATTTGAGAAATTGGAAATCAGATAGATATCGGGATCGCAGAACGCCAATGCACATTCGCTAGGTTGTCGC
The DNA here is from genome assembly GCA_017139565.1 of Luffa aegyptiaca. NCBI lineage: Eukaryota > Viridiplantae > Streptophyta > Magnoliopsida > Cucurbitales > Cucurbitaceae > Luffa > Luffa aegyptiaca. Next base: position 41,305,290 of record CM029403.1, read on the forward strand.
CCCGTCTGGCGACAGCCTACGAAATAGAATTGAGAGTCGGACAGTCCCAATCAAGGTTTATTCCGAACCCACAGTATGCAGTAAGGAGGTTTTGGAGACAGTTAGTCGAGCTCTTGTGGCTGAGGCCAAAGATCCTATGGCCGAGGTCGAGGTGCCCATAGCTGGGTAGGAGGCTCCGACAACTGGAGTTGAACCTTCCCCAACAGAGAGGGAGCCTTCTTGGATGGATCCACTTATTGACTATTTAGATAGGGGCAAGCTGTCAGTTGAGAAAATGGAGGCTAAGAATCTATAGAGAATAGTCTCGCATTACGTGTTAAGGGAAGGAAAGTTATATAAAAGGAGTTACTCGATGTCGCTACTGAGGTGTCTCCTTCCTAGCGACGTAGAATATGTAATGAGAGAAATACATGAAGGGGTGTGTGGGAATCACTCAAGAGCAAGATCTTTGTGCCACCAAATTGTTAGGCAGTGTTACTGCTGGCTGACGATGTTGAACGATGTTAAAAAGTTCACGAGATCTTATGACCAATGCCAAAGGTTCGCACCGATCCCAAGGCAACCGCCAGAACCTTTAGCGAGTATTATCAGCCCTTGGTCGTTTGCGCAATGGGGGATAGACCTGATTGGACCTTTACCTCAAGGCAAAAGACAGACCAAGTATGCAGTGGTGGAGGTAGATTATTTCACAAAATGGGCAGAGGCAGAACTGTTAGCAACTATGACTGAGATAAAGATCACCGATTTCATATGGAACAATATAGTGTGTCATTTCGGGATTCCAACACCATCATTTCAGAGAATGGCAGACAGTTTGACAATGCAACGTTTAGGAAATTCTGTTCAAACTTCGGCATCACGCATCGTTGCTCATCCCCGACTCATCCACAAGCTAATGGGCAGGTAGAGGTCGTAAATAAAGTCATCAAGCAGAATCTGAAGACGAAGCTTGAGGGACTAAAGGGATTATGGGTCGAGGAACTCCCACGTGTGTTGTGGGCATATCGGATGACAGCTCGGACCTCAACGGGAGAAACACCTTTCTCTCTTTCGTTTGGGGCGGAGGTAGTGGTTTCGGTAGAAATTGGCATACCTTCCCTGTGACGCCCCGTGCATTCTTTGTGCAAATAGTTCCATAAATATAGTCGAATTAAATGAACATTGTTATTTGGCTTGTATTGTGGAAATTAATTTTAAACCAAGGTGTTTGGGAGAATATTAAATTATTTCCCTTCCCTAAAGCTCGATTTAATTGGTTGGTCGTTGTTACAAGGTCTGTATAAGGGTTGAAATATTCACGCTGAATTAAGGGAGTTCCTATTCTTGGGTTCCTATTTTGGGCTTTTGAATTATTCAAAGAAAAAGAAAAGAAAGGAATTCAAGGAAAAAGGAAAAAAAAAGTAGCCCTAGCCTCTTTCTCTTCCTCTCTTTCACGCAAGGCCACCGTCACTCTCCCTCCCTTCTTGCTTTTGCCATGAACCCACCCCCCCTTGCCCGAGCGTAGCGCCGCCGCCTTCCCCAGCCGCCGTCGGAGTTCGCGTCGTCGTCGCCACCTGGTTCACGTTGTCGTCGCCGTGGGTCGCCCGGATTTCCCACTCCCTCTCTTCGCGCGTTCTCCTCTCCTTCTCGTGGGTTTGCTGTCTGTGGCTCTCTCTCTCCCGCTCGAGTCGCGTCGCCGTCCAGCCCCGTCGTCGATCGGTTGTGCCGCCTTCAGGTTGCAGCGCCGCCACCGTCCAGTCGCGAGTGGAGGCCGTTCGAATCTCTTCCTCTCTCTGTTCGGTGGGTTTCGTGGTTAAACCTCTCCTCCGCGTTTTTCAGCCTTAACTCGTGGGTAAGTCTCTTTTCCTCTCGTTTTAGGTTGATTAAGGCCCGATCTAAGAGTTCCTTGCGTTGTTTTGGTTAGATCTCGCCCAGGCAGCAGTTCGAGGCCCCGTCTCTCGCGTTTCCGCTTCTGTCCAGCGGGTAGTTTGGTCTCAGATTCCTTTGTTCGGTAAGTTTAAGCCTTACCCATTCTTGGTTAAAGCTTAAATTTAAATACCCATTGCTCTATGTGCTGGAAATTGAATTTTGTGATGAAAATTATGTTCTGCAGCGTCGTCTTTGCTCAAATCGTGGGTGTCTCGGCATTGTTTAAGCGATTCTGGTGAGTCTAGGCATTCACCCATGCTTAAGGGTGTTTAGATTAATTTACCTATTCGTTTTAGGTGTTGGAATTTTAATGTGGTGTTGGATTTTCTGTTCTGCAGCGTCATCTAAGTGTTCGATTGAGTTTGAAACACTTCAACTCGAATACCCACTGCCCATGGAGCATTCTAACACGATGTTCGAGGTTAGAATAACCCGTCTAACGTGAAAGCGGGTTCGTTTGGTAAGTTTCTTCGCTGTCCCTAGTTTTATAGCATTAAAGTGGGGTTGCCCATTAGTTGTTCTAGCTTTAGAAACATGTGTAGTTGTTGCCCAGCCGTTATAGGTCTTAGAATATGCATTTAAATGGGTCATCGTGACTGTTTTGGGTAAAAATTATGTAGTTCATCAATGCCCATTAAGTCTCGTTGCCTCGATAGTTTTACCCGACCTTTGTAGGTTCTTAAAGCATGAGTTTAATGGCTTTTCCTTGTTGTCCGTGGCTTAAAAGCATGCCAAATAGGTTCCTGTTAATTATCTAAGCCTTTTTCGCATTACCCAAGCTTTAGGAGTTCTTAGGATGTCATTCGTGTATCTTTTTACTTGTTGTCCAGCTGCTAAAAAGCCTTAGTTATGGTCGTTCAGCCTATACCCATGGCCCGTTGTGCCTTAGACATGGTTGCCCATGGACTAAAGCTTTTGGGTTTTCATTGTGGGGAATGTTTGAAGGCTGTTTAACAAGGAAATAAGCCTAGTAGGTGAGATTTGGATTTTCAAGCATGTCTTAAGGATCTCTAGGTTGGTTCTAATCTTTTAGCTGCCTTTGTGACTTAGGAGCTTATCTTGGTTGCGTTAGGCTTGCTAAGGTTGCTTGGAAGCGTTATAGGTAAGTAGTTTCTACTTACTAAGCTTGTTTGACTGCATGAAGCATGATCGTTTGTTTATCTGCTTTTCTTATATTTGTGCTAAGTATGAAATGTTATATATGAACTGCTGTGCTGCGATCTTTAAAGTGCTTGTATGAAACATGAAATGTATCTTATGTATTGCTTGAGATGTGTACGCTTAAGGTGTTTAAGCATGATGAGTGTTTGTCTTAAGCATGATGAGTGTTTGGGTGTTAAGCATGATGAGATGTCGTGTTGAGCACGTTTGTGTCTGGCTTGCATGTTGCATGGGGGTGTAGCATGAGTCGGGTGTGAGGCACAGCACATGGTGCGTAATTCATGTGTAGCGGAGCGTGACGCGGAAATCACGTGGGTGTGAGTGCGGAGCGTGACGCGGAAATCACGTAAGAGTGGCGCAACACATGGCGCGAAATTCATGTGGGGTAGGTGCGGAGCATGACGCGGAAATCATGTAACTAGCGCAACACATGGCGCGGAATTCATATGTAGCAGAGCATGACACAGAAATCATGTAATTAGAGGGGCATGACGCGGAAATCATGTAGTTGTGGAGCATGACGCGGAAATCATGTGAAGTCTAGTGCGTGTGTTGCATAGCGTGTGATGCATTTGCACGAGTTTGTTGTTTTTAAGCATATTGTTAGTTTATGGCTTAAAAGCATGTTGGATGTTGTGGTTGTATAAGCATGTTGCCTGTTCGTGGTTGTGAAAGCATGTTGGATGCGTGTGTTAAACATGTTGGTTGTGTTGTTTGTTGTTTGTGGCTTGGTAAGTGTGAGCTGCTTACTAGTACCACGGTTGTACTGATACCCCCTTCCCCAACTTTCCCCCCAACATTTTAGATGTTGCAGGTTTGGTCGATGAGTTGGATTTTGGTGATGAGGAGGAGAGCTACGAGGAAGATGCTTAGGATGTCGTGGTTTAATTTGTACCTATGTTTTGGATAGGCTAGCGTTGTTGTGGTTTTATTTAGTTTGCTTTGACTAGACTAGTTGGAGTTAGTTGTTGTTATTTCCGTTATGGTGAGTTGTGGTTGGGTTGCTGTAATTCGAACTTAAGTTTTAGTTCTAATGTTATCTCATTTAATGATTAGAAGCTGATTAATAATGTGCTCTGTTGCATGAATTGATTTAATGCATGTTGCTTCGAGGCCTGACTCGAATAGAGAAGTAGGTTGTGGATCTGAAATGTAGTTGGTGAAGTTGAGTCGGTTGTTTAGAAGTGTTTTATTTGTTTATCAGGTGTAAAATTTTTGGGTCAAACCATTTTTCGCTGTTATGCTTCCGAAATTTTCGGTACCTCCGGTTTAAAATGGTTCAGATCCGTGGTTAATGGTTTAAGGGTTGTAGTAGCGTCTCTAGGCTAGAGGTTGGAAAACCTGGGGCGTTACATTCCCCTAGAATAGAACAGTTCAGTGTTCATGAGAATGATAAGGCAATGACTTTGAACTTAGACTTACTAGACGAACATTGAGAAACAGCGCGACTTTGGGTTGCAGAATACAAAAACAGGATTGCCAGATATTACAATGCGACAGTGAGAAGGCGCAGTTTTAGAGAGGGAGATTTGGTATTGAGAAAGGCCATGCAGAACACCAGAGATACCAACGCAGGTGCATTGGGACCGGCATGGGAAGGGCCTTATCAGATCAGTAGGGTAGTCCAGCCCGATACTTATGCTTTGGTCGATGAAAATGGAAAATTGTTCCCTCACCCATGGAATGTTGAACACTTGAAGATCTACTACTAGTAATTTCGGTCGGGATGAATGACAAACTTCTGCTCCACCACAGGAAGACTGAGGCCGACCAGAGGAGTCCGAGGCCGACCACCAAGGCTTGAGGCTGACCAGGACATGGTCAAAAACTAAGCTTGTAACTAGTGTTATTTGTTTATTGTTGAATTTCGTGTCTATTTTTTATAACATTTGTCTATGGCACCTCCTGCTGCAAAACATGCAGGGATTTGCAAATTTAATGTTCTCATATATTATGCAAGCACAGAATATTTCTTCACAGGCTATAACACATAGACTGAGCCAGATGGAGCCACCCACGTTCTCCATCCAGCTAAGTTAGTAAAATAATCTTTGTGAAGGTTGAGCCACCCATATTCTCAACCTTTCCAAGTTCTTGATCGAGTGGAGCCACCCGTATTCTCCACCTTCCCAAGTCCTTGATCGAGTGGAGCCACCCATATTCTCAACCTTCCCAAGTCCTTGATCGAGTGGAGCCACCGATATTCTCCACTTGGTTGAGATGAGATTAATTCTTGCGAAGGTTGAGCCACCCATATTCTCAACCTTCCCAAGTCCTTGATCGAGTGGAGCCACCCATATTCTCCACTTTGTTGAGATGAGATTAATTCTTGCGAAGGTTGAGCCACCCATATTCTCAACCTTCCCAAGTCCTTGATCGAGTTGAGCCACTTATATTCTCCAATTGGCTGAGATGAGATTAATTCTTGTGAAGGTTGAGCCACCCATATTCTCAACCTTCCCAAGTCCTTGATCGAGTGGAGCCACCCATATTCTCCACTTGGTTGAGATGAGATTAATTTTTGTGGGGGTTGAGGCACCCATATTCTCAACCTTTTCGATCCCTCACTTAGGTGGAGCCACCCATATTCTCTACTTAGTTGAGCCTACGAAGACAAGGTCTTATGATCTGAAGAAAGCAATGACGAGGCTGACCTTCGAGGAGTCGAGGTCCATTAAAGTACAAATCCATGTTTTATGTAAACCCTTTACTCAAGAACACTTTTCCTTGTGCGCCAAGTTTACCTGGGTAGGGGGCTGCATAGGGAATATGCTTCCCGGATTAGGCAAGAAGCAAACTGGCTCAGTCTTGACTGGCTAAGAAAATTAGTCTATGATCTCATTTCTCCCTCAGCAGCAATATATGCGTAGATGTAGAAATTCGAGCTTTGAGCATTAAAAGGTTTAAGGGATAAAAGCCGACCCTAGCCTTTTCACTCGTTTCTCTTTTGCAAAAACTAACATTCTGTTGCAGGAACCCAAAATTTGCAAAGGCATATATGGTGCATGTGTTTAACCCTAAGTTTTGGTTATAAAAAAATTTTGAAGATTAGAAGAAAAAAATACCTGCGATGGGGGCTTCAAAGTAAAGAGGCACATTCGAGAAGAGAATAGAAGAGGAAAAGGTGGAATTGAGCTAAGATTTGATCTGCAACCTCGGTTTCAGCTAGAGGCCGAGGAGAAGCTAAGGATTGCCCAACTATTTTCAAATCTCTCTTCCATCATTTTTCCTTCAACTCACCACTCTCCTAACCTCTGTCAAGGAGATATACTGTTTTCTTTTATCATTTTGTAGCTCTTTGCAAGCAGGTATATCCGCCATGACCAGAACTTCAAAAACACTTCCGATGACCAGAAAGAGCCCCCTTCCAAGTCGGGAGGAAATAAGTGTGCAAATTAACGCGGAGCGAGAGCTATACTCTCGAATTGGGCTTGATAAACTTAGCCAATGGTGGAAAGTTACAACAATCCCAATCAGAGAGTGGGGGCTTAATGTTGTGGGTGATTTTGAGCCATTCCGAAATGTACGAAGACGACGGGGACAGCGCAACGCCGATCCAGAAACACAGCGAAGAATTAGACACTAGAATAAGGATAGGCTGGAGGAACCGAGCCAAGGCCGAAAGGATTGGGCTTTGGCCCAATCCCATGCTCGGCCAAGGCCTTGGGTCGAGGCCGAGCATATGGTCGACCAAGGCCTTGGGCCGAGGCCGACGCTCGACCCACCTAGGTGGGTCGTTCTCCTTCTACTAGCACCCCGTGGCTCGATTTGACCCGGTTTCAGCCCCAAACGGCTCCAAAAACGGAGAAAACCTAGCAGGCGACACAGGTATAAATTCGGTCCTTCACACCTGGAAAAGGGTTCGAAAAACTAGAATTACACACATACTTTACTGTTTATCTGACTTAGGCATCGGAGTGAAAGTGACCTACACCACACCGGTGTGCAGGGGTTTTTATTGGTTTTGCAGGTCACGTCGTCCCCAGCTTCTATAAATTCACTGTTGGTGTCACATGAAGGTCAGGTGAGTCGTCTGCCCGGATTTTGGCATCAACAATATATCCTCAAGGTTTGGTTCAATTTTTATTTTTTTATTCCTTTTTACTGTTGTGGTTAAGCCTTCATTTTCTGTATTAGTAAGCATTTTTTCCAATTTTTTCATGTTTTTTATTTCTTTATGGATTCATATTTTTTTTCATGTAAACTATTTTCCCAGTTACATAAACCCGGTATTTTTAGTAATATTTTCTTTTCATTTTGTAATATATAAGTTGTTCCAACCATTTGTTAGGTTCCAACTTAATTCCTGTTCGTATGCTTCGTGGTGGTAAACTGGACAATAGTGACAATTACGTTGAATTCAAAGTTTCAGAGATAATGTTGCCTCATGGATTGACGTTTCAATTTTTGGTTGAGACTATAATGGCCTGGCTAAGAACAATAGGTAATTTTGATTGTCCATAAAGTTTTTTCATGCATAGGACCCCTATATTTTGTAAGGCGGTGTATGAAATTATCCATAAAAATACCCCATATGAAATAACTATGCCAATGAGCTAGCTAAATAAAAATACCCCATATGAAATCACTATGCTAGTGAGCTAAATAAAAATACCTCATATGAAATTATGAATAACTATGCCAGTGAGCTAAATAAAAATACATCATATGAAATAACTATGCTAGTGAGCTAAATATAAAATACCAGTGAGATCAAACAAATAGAGAATATCACCTACGTAGAATAAATACTAGGTATTTAACAAATAAACGTAAATTAAAAACCCATACGGAAGATGTAGATTAAAAATGCAAAAGCCAAAAAAAAAAAAACGCAGAAACCATGACGCAAAAGTAAAAAAAAAAAAAAAAGGGTATTGTTCCAGTTTCGCAGAAGCAAAATAAAAACTCAGCCGTAGACCCAAAAAAAAAAGACAGAAGCAAAAAGAAACACAGAAGATGAACCAAAAACGGGTCTGACAGAAAAGTGAAAATGGAAAAAAAAAAAAAAAAGAAAAGGGAAGATGACCAGTTTCGCATTGATTTGTACGGTTATGGGAAGAAAATTCAAATATATTTTCTTTCCTTTTTTGTTTTTCACATGTCAACCTTAAGGGCAAATTCGTCATAATCTCCTCAATGGACACTTTTGGAATAAATGGACAACTATTGATCCATTTCTGTAGTTACACCAAGATTAATTACACAAGGGGCAACAAGAAAAATGGCTAGATTTAATAGGGGATTTGAAAAATGGCTACAAATGCTTAGAAATTAAAAAATGGTTAAACGTGATTTTAATTATGAAATCAATAATTAAAATAGACGAAATTGCCCCTAACGTACAATTTAGAGTTTAGGAGAGAGAAAACACAAAATAAGATGCCCCTAACGTTTATTTTAGAGTTTGAGAGAGATAAATACAATCTAAGATTCTGGAGCATTATTAGGAAGAAAGAGAATTTCGAATTTTCAACAAACTAACAACCTAATTTGAATCCTACAAGAAACAATAACATCTCCCTAATTGAACAATTAGTTTCGAGGAAAAAAAAAAGATGATTCTACTGTAAAGATGATTTGATAATTTACAAAAAAAAAAAAAAAAAAGGAAAAAAAACCTAAGCTAAATGACCATAAATGAATTTTTGAACAACTAGAACCCTTCCCAAGTAGTTTAATGTTTACCAGGTAAATACACCAAATGAGCACACTAAACTCTAAATTAATTCAACAGGTACTAACTTAAACTTTTCAACAAAAGAGTGTGTTGAACCAGAGTCCATCAATATAAAAGCAGTAATCCCAGATATAAGAACGGTACCTGACTCCACATTAGGTTCATCGTCAGCCTGCTGCTTTGTCATGGCGAAAACTTTTCCCTTCACTTTCTGTTTCTTCCCCTAAACTCTCGAATCATCAGTTTTCTGGCTCATAGGGAAATTATTCATTAAATGTCCTACCTTTCCACACCAGAAGCAAGCTCCTGACACTCTATAGCACGTCCCGTGATGCTTCTTACCACATGTCTTACACTCTGGAAATTGTTCACTGGTGTTAGGGCCTACCTTCTTTTGTGGTTGGCTTGAACTCTGACCTTCATGGAACTTCCTCTTGGAACTTCCCTCCCTGTGTGATGTCTTGGTGAAGTCAGCATCCTGTGATAAGATCTGTGCAGTTTGCAACACCTCAGAATAGGTGTTCAACCTAAAAGCTGCAACGTGCTTTCTTAATTCAGGCCTCAGACCTCTCTCAAACTGTCTTGCTTTCCTCCAATCCGTGTCCACCAAGTGCGGAGCATACTGAGAAAGGGCATCAAACTTTCTTTCATATTCCAATAGGCTCAACTTTCCCTATTCCAACTTAATGAACTTAGCTTCCTTATCTTGTCTAACAGTAGTGGGAAAGAACTTCTCGAAGAAAAGCTCCTTGAATCTTTCCCAACTCAATGGGTTATTAGGCACATTCCACGTCCTTCTTGTTAAGTTCCACCATTTGTTTGCTCCTCTTTTCAGCATATAAGCAGCACAAGCCACCTTTTGTCGACCATTGCAATCCATGAAGTCAAATGCTTTTTCTATTTCCTCAATCCACTCCTCAGCAACTATGGGGTCTGTGCTTGTACCATCAAAAGAGGGTGGATGAAGCTTCCTGAACTACTCCACCACACGATTTATTCCATCATTGGCTTGGGCTTGCCTGTTAATCCTTTGGCCTTGCACAATGTTTGGAATTTGGTCTTGCTGCTCATCATCATTTTCACCTCTACGGTTAGCCGCTCTTCGGGTTGGCATTGTTCTAAAAATCAAATGCCAACTAACTTTTAGAGATACCAAAATGTGATAAAGAATTTATGAAAACGGACATCTAAAGATATAAAATTTCTACTTATACTGACAAGCCTAGAGTTTTGGCATGAACTTTCATATACTACAAATCCTTTCAAAATTCTAGTCTACATAATCACAAACCATACTCTGATACCAACTGTAACAACCCATACTTTTCAATACGGTCAAACTTTCAAATATTGCAGAAGCGATTAAACAAAACTGAAAACACAACCTATTATTCAGAAAACAAGGCTTACAACCAAAGCCAAGTCCAACATTCCAAACAAATAAAGAACTAAACAATACCAAAAATAACAAAACCTACAGAAGCCTACTAAATCCTACAGATCAGAAGTCCTCATCGGTCATGCCAGAACGCTAGCCTAATCGCTGTCAGAACTATCACTTGCTTCATCATCTGAAAACATTTTAAAAACACAAAATGAGTACAAAAATACTCAATAAGCAACTTCCACATCAAGTTCACAATTCATTTTCGTTCAAAACAAAACATAAGATTTCAGGTAATAAAACATTTCAATATTCAAAACAAAATCATTCTTTCAGTCAAACAATACTTTCGGTCAAACAATACTTTCGGAACATATTAGGAAAGATGCATCAATGGAGTAGCCCAGAACATAAGTGGTTACCCGTCGGTAACACCACTCAGACATACATACATAATTGTCGGTTAAAACCGACCAGAACATTTCAAATCAAATACTTAAGTGTGAGGCCATGTGAGTGAAACACACACATGAATCTACATTCCAAAGGAACGTCAAACCACAAAAGTGTCTTCCCACAAATAAGTTTCATTCAGAACAATTCATACAAATACTTAAGTGTGAGGTCACGTGAGTGAAACACACACATGAATCTACATTCCAAAAGAACGTCAAACCACATAAGTGCCTTCCCACAAATAAATTTCATTCAGAACATATAACCATCAATTCCAATATGGCTACTACAAAGCATACAATCCCCAAAACAAAATTTGGCATATCCGGATAGCACTATCGATTCAATTCAAAACACTTTTCAAAACATACAAAACAGTAAACATGCTTTCATTTAACAAAACAATTGAAACAGAATCAATTTCGATCAAATCAATTTCAATTTAAAACAAACAATTTTTACCAAAATTTCTATTTTGGAAGGGATGTGCAAATTACTTACCTCGATCGGAACCTACAAATCTTAAGCCCAAAGCAAATCAAATTTGGTTCCTTGAATCCAACAATTTCCTAAACATGGTCAATACTTCTCTAATTAGAAACCAACGAATCCATCTTAAAGGTCTAACGACCAATCCAAATGGCAATCAATCTTAACCTCCAAATTTTCCCACTTAAAACAAATTCTTTTCATAAAAAGTTGGGAAAATATGCTTAATGGGTGCCAAAAACAGCATTGAAATTCTGGAAAATTTCCCTTTAAAATCAGACTTTTTCATACCAAAAATCAATCAAACAAATACCTTTCAAAACCATTTAAAATACAAAACAAGATTTCAATCCTCCAATCTTTAAAACCTTCAAAACTACCTTAAAAATTGGGATAAATAACCCAGAAAATTTTCTGCAAACAAAATAAATATTTTCCAAGCTTTTCACACTAAAACAAATCAGTAATAGATACTTTTTAATACAAAAACCAGATTTGAAAAAACCCAATAAAAACTATTGTAAAATCAGTAAAAACATTCCTTTTTCATGAAGAAATCAAAGTCATAAATCATACGTCAATTTAGCAATCATAGGCAAACTTTTTGAACAAAAAGATTCCAATTTAAACACAAAAACAGCCCCAAAATCAAAAAAATTCAAGGCTGGAAAATTCTGGAAAAATTTCTTTTCATTGAATCTTTGATTTTCAAACAAAAACTCTAAGAGGAAAAACTTTGATAAAAATTTAGGCCAAAACAAAAACCTAAAACTTTTTAGGGCAAAAGGTTTGAAAACCAATTTCATCCCAAGTAGTACAAATAAAACTTCATACTAAAGCTTTTCAAAAAGAAAACAAAAGAAAAGAAAAACACAGAAGGGAAGAAAATAAACTTACTACTTTTTCTCTGGGAAAGAAAATGCAGAATGCATTTTTCTTCTCTCTTTTTTTTTTTTTATTCAAAACTTAAAAATAATTAGGGCTAAAGAAAAGGTCTTTTAAATAGAACCCTAATTAAAACCCTAAAAGACTATTTCCTTTTTTAAAAAGGAAAAGAATAATTCAAATTTATCTCATAAAAGGAAATAATTCAAATCAAAGATTTTCTTGGAAATCATTAAAAAAAATTAAAAATAAATTAATTTTTTTTTAATACGGCTGTTACAGTATATGAATATATATACATAGGCTAACATGTAGATACCGCCAAATAGAATTGTAATCTGTTGTACGACCATTTTGTGTGATTTGGAAAGATTTGAATTTTGTTATGATAGTCATTTAAACGAATTTTAAAAATCATTAGATATAAACTCACATTAATCTAGGAATTGTCTACTTTGCAGTTGGATAGAAAATCAGTGTCCATAAATTTCTGTTGGAGATCATATCAGCGTGCATCCAACGAAATTTGAAAAATGAATCTATAACGGCAGTTGTAAACGACGTCTGTATATATGCAAGTATATACTAGAGGTAAAATGGAGAAAAAAATATCGGTTGGTTGTTTCTTGATTCACGGTAGTCATCCCTCCAAATATGAAACTATTTTAGCCCAAAAACAAAGTGACTTTTTTTTTCTAGTCATCTTTCACAATTTCCCATTACACAATGGTCTTGGACCCAAAGGGTCTAGGTCCAAGGAAAGGTCAATACACTTAGCTGGCCCATTTCACAAGTGGGCCCAATACAATCCAAAACTGAATTTCCGAATTGAGATATTTGTATGGATGGCAAAATATGGGGGTCGGTTTTGAAATATATCCAAAAATATAAAAACACTGAAAAATGGCCACACGTGCTTTCTGTGTGACCAAAAATTTTCCAACGTCCCAATTTTACCCCTGCACAACCTGTAAACTAACTGATCCCTAAAAATACGTACACTGTTTCTAAACTTCCAACCCAACAAAATTTCCTTAGATTTTGTTTCAAAACTTCCAACCCAAAGAAATCTCCTCAGATTTTGTTTCAAATTCAAATGTTAGATTCTAAAAACCAAATTCATATCTAAATAACAATTTTTTTATAGTATGTAAAAAAAAAAAAAAAAAAAAAGCTAATATTCTTTTATGTTAATTCTAGAGAAAATCCACGGCAAAATAACATAAACATATAATATTTTCTGCTTTTTTGTCAAACTTTCATATCAATCGACTCCACCATCAACATTAATCGACTGGGATGAACATTGATGAGCATAATTTACCCCATATACCAGGTATTTTCGTTGCATTCTAGATTCTTTACAGTTTGTCAATAAAAAACAATCAGTGAAAAAACCAAAAGCATGATACTAATATATTAATCTTATGGTTTCGGTTGCATTGTAAAGAATATTTTTTTTTATCCAACATTGTAAGGAATGTGATGCATATTTTCTTCATCTAATAAATTAAAAATTCTTCATCTAATAACTATGAACATTAGTTAGTGTTACCGTCAAAATTTCTCTATAAGTTTAAGTTTAAACTCTATAAATCTAAACAATAGCACAAACTCTCCATCTCAGCATAAAAGAAAACCCTAAAATCACAGGACATCGCACTATAATCGGAAGTTATCTCCATAAGCACCATATCTTACTTTCAGTGTTTGGAAAAGGTGTTGTATACACAAAATGGGTAGTTTGGCAACTGAACAATCACTTTGCTACAAATTGTTCTCATCAATTTGACTTGACAATCGAATTGGGGAAGGTGAATGTCATCATTTTTTTTTTTTTTTTGAAAATAGGTGAATTCCATCATTAGGTTTCTTAAATCTTTAGTTTAAATGTATTATTTTTATCTTGTTCAATCAATTATAAAACCAGCTCGTCCAATCGCTCATTCATGATTTCTTGATTTTTTTTCCATCATATTCAATTGTCCAGATGTTATTGAAGAATGGTAATTTGAGGTCATTCTCTTTGGTACAGACTTCTGCTAAATTCAGATGTTGAAGAATGGTAATTTGGGGTCATTCTTTTAGGTACAGACTTCTACTAAATTGGTGTTAGAATATAAAACTCAGGTATTTTTAGTTTTTTTTTTTAATTAAGGGATTTTTATTTATATTTTTTTTAACCGTAAGTTTTTTTATTTTTTTTAATTTTAACAATATCATCCAAGATTTTAGGTGGTTATGATTTTTGGAGATACACTAGAATCGTTTCTCTCCTTGATTTTAGGAATACACTAGGTCGTTATGATTCTTTTGAAGATACACTAGAATCGTTCCTCTCCTTAATTTTAGGAATACACTTTCTCTCCTTAATTTTAGGAATACACTGTTTTTAACCAACCAGGGGCATTTTTGTCAATTGATAACAAATAGTAATTTTCCAATTTTATCCTTTTGCCATTTTTGTAAGGAAATTATTTTTTAGACATTTTTCAATTCCATGATTTATTTTTAGCTATTCCTGCTGTCAACCCTTCGGAATTTTCCTTTTTTCTTTTTTTTTTAAGTGTGGAAAATGTTATTAATTTTTTACTTGAAGGTATAAGAGAGAATTAGGAACTATTTGAGTGGATTTTTTGTAACCTTACAAAACTTTTAAGGAAAAAAAATATTGAAAACTCTTTTGGAAATATATTTCTACTCTCTTTTGTGTGTGTGTGTGTGTTTTTCTAATTTATTCTTTAAAATATTTTATTTGAATCCAATTTCTACCTTAATAAAATACTCAATATATGTGTGAAGCAAAATTTAAAAAACATGAAAAAGAAACTAAAAAAATTTGTCTTTCTAAATATAAAGGGTTTTTTAGAAATCTAGGGAAGATATTGAAAAATATTAGAGAATAAGGGGGCTTTTGAAACTATTTACATATATAGGGTGTCGCGTCTCTTGGAGATACGCGACACCCATTTTTCTCTTATGTCGAGAGACGCGACAAGTTAATTTTTTTTTTCAGACGCCGGTAGGTCGTGTCTCTTGAAGAGACGCGACTTCAACACCACGTGTTCCGTGCTTTTTTTTTTGTTTTTTTTTTTTTAAATCCTAATGATTTTGTTTTTTTTTTTTGTCAACTAACTAATGATTAAACGAAATATTTGGTTTTTGTTTTTTTTCTTAACTAACTAATGATTAAAAAAAACCCAACTAATAATTCTTTTTTAATCCTTTTTATGTTTATTTTTTTTTTTTTTTTTTTTTGAGAAGAATCCTTTTTATGTTTTCAAATTATTCCATTTGAAAACTAAAAAAAATCATTGAATTTGGAACTTTTTTTTATGATAAAAAATCTTCTTTGAAACCTAAAAAAAAAACCATTGGATTGAACCCGTTTTATTATTAAAAAAATCTCATTTTATTATTTGTTTTATAAATAAAATGTTTTTGATGACCCATTTTTTTGTTTCTTTTGAGATATTTATTAATAAGTTTGTTCTTTCTTTTAAAACTCTTAGAATTATAAAACGCTTCTTTTTCAATTTTTTTATTGTTCTTTTATTAACAATTGATAATTGTTAACCATTTATGTTTTTTTATAATAAAATATCTTTAGCGATTTGGAACTTTTTTTATTTCCAAAATTTTCACTCTTTCGTAAAAATAACTTATCAATATCACTTTAACGGGTAAAAAACTTTTTATTTTCTAATATTTCAAGAACTTATCTAAGTAAAGATTCGAGTTTTAATTATTATGTTATTTTAAAGAATTGAATCTTGCATTATCATACTTAGAAAAAAAAAAAACTAATCTAATTGAAGATTTGGGATTTAATACACTAAAGTTAGTCAAACTTACAATTACAAACAATAGTTTATGGGTCTTCACTAGAAGATGGGGTCCTATGGCGCCTAGCTCGTGATCGGTGAGTTACGTATTGGCCTCGATCACCCCGACCTCTTGTATTTGTCGTATCACATGCATCCCTTATGTGTATTCCCTGACTTGGATTTCGATACGTCACATACTGTTCTTCCGGAGCATGGTAAGTATGTGAAGACTGACCTTCTTCCCAATTTCCGAAGAATGTAGGTGTTTGCGACATGAAATTAGGGGAAGAGAAGAGTTCTGGGAATGTTTGTTCAAACATCAGGGGTGGTGAAGGCACATATGGGAACAATGGGGGATCATCATGTTGTTGAGTGAGATCAACACGTTGCTCCTCTGGGTCATATTGGTGCTGAGCTGGGGTAGTTTGTCGTTGGATAGGATCATTTACATCAACGTGTTGCTCCTGTGGGTAATACTGTTGTTGCGCTGGAGCAGCTTGTTGGTGGATAGGATCATCTTCATTTTGACCCGAGGCACCTCCATTTTCATGTATGATGTGGTATATATCCGTTATATGTTCGAGGGCCCTTCTATGAGCTTCCGTCATTATGGGGTCCTGACACTAGAACACAGAAAATGAAATCAATGGAATGTTCATAGTTTATAATAACGTAATATTTTCAACTTACTTATTTTAACGAAATCTTACCAAGAAGTGGTACGAGGCTCCTGCCTTCGTGAGGTACCGACGACTGATAGTTGCGAACCAGTGATCGTATCGTGGGTCCACATCAACACCCCCATCGGTTGGTTGCCCGTGAATAATAATATCACGTCGCCCTTCCCATATTTGAATGGATGGAGCTAGATAAGTAGCCCAATCCCGTTCATGACGACCTCGTAAGTTGTACGAGTGCAGGACCATGTCTGTGTTACAATGTATGGGGATATGGTGCACCCACCCAAACTGTCTCATAACGCGGTCAGGGAAATGCCACTCTACTGCGAAGAAGCAAACGAGTGGACTTCTGCTAGTCCAAATGTCCTGACCGATTAGACAGTACTCCGGTAACATATTAATGAGGTGTTGATACGGCTCCCATATAATCTACACAACGATAAAATGCAATTGTAGTTGAGATTCATAATTAGGAATGAAGAAGTTGATAAAAAAATAAATTACTGTCTAAACATAACTATACCTGATCTGGCCTAATCGTGTCCAACATATATCTGTATTGGACTAGGACATGTGTTGGCATCCTGATCACCGAAAATTCATCATTCCACCTACAAAGTACAATATTGAATATTAGTTTTGTTGTATCATGTTTTACACAAAGGAATATAGTTGTATTAGCCAAAGGTTCTTACCGGACTGCCAAAGGCCGATCTCCTAGTTGGTACTCGAACCGGTGACGTCGTCGGGGTGCTAACATCGGGAATCGATCCCACGTCCATAATTGCAACAAAATTAGGGAACCACCTAGGTGCCTTGCATCGATAACTGAACCTTTGCAAAGGTTCCTGTACAACCAGGCGAGACAGCCCGCACCCCAACTATATGTACCAGCCTCATCAAAATCCTCAAGCAACGGAAGATACATTAGATGGACTTTCGAGTTGGACTTATCAGGAAATAGCATGCCTCCGATGAGCGATAAAATGTATGCTCGAGCGTACCGTCGGAGGTCTTGTTCATCAGCATCCTCTGGAAGATGGGTGAAATTTTCAAACTGTTCGGCCAACCATGATAGACTTATGCGACCTCCATCCAGCAGACGGTTCCCAGGTGTAACACCCATCAAGTCTTGACATATAACTGACCAGTCTGCGTTCACTGATCCGATCAAAGCTTTGCCGTCTATAGAAAGCCCAAATTGTATTGCGACATCCTGTAGCGTGACTGTACACTCCCCATGTGGAAGGTGGAAAGTGTGTGTCTCCTGGCGCCAACGTTCGACCATGGCCGTAATCAGGTGCCAATCCAGCTGGATGAATCTAATGCACGATACCCCATAAAAGCCAGAAGCCCGTAAGTAGGGCTCAATACGAGGGTCTGGAGTAGAAAACCTCTTCAACACGGCCTCGCGACGTCTACAATGCATGGCATTGATGTAGACATCCTCCCAAACCAGTTCGGATCGATGACTGGCCTGTAGGTGTAGCACTGATGGATCATACGGACCCGTCGTAATATCATTGTCTCCCATCTAACAACATTTAAGTATATTAACAGTTAATGTTAGTTTCATTAATAATAAGAAGGTGAGTTTGCACACATGTAATATAGTGATTTTTATTCCACATAAATAAATTCGTAAGTTACACATATTAAATACATAGTAACAAAAAGTTAGGAAACATTCACAGCCTATTGCATTCGTCTAGATGCTCTATGAGGACAATTTCTACGATTGTGTCCTTCTTGCCTACAAACTCCACAACGCATCTTGACCGCGGGCTCCCTCCAATCCATCTCATTTCTGATGCGAGAACTACGTGGTCGACCTACACCTCTCACATAGGAGACGTCTGGAACCACTTTTTGACCACTTGGTTCAGGCCAACAACTTTGATCTGTGATTGGTTCAAATTGGGGCACATAACAAGCCAAATAAGTTGGTAGCTTATAGTAAGGTTTAACAAACCGCAGGTAGTCTACTCCAATTTCTTTGCAGGCAGCAATAACGTGGGAACATGGAAGGGCATATATTTTCCACTTATTGCAAACACACGATTCATCGCACAAACGTACTCGATGTTTCGTTCCACCCTTCATTGTTATTGGGTTAATTGATGTAGTGACATCACATATACCCAGGTCATAATCGAACACGTGGATTTTGTGACTGTTTGCTCGTGCTTCCCATGGAATTAGCATGACAATTGCATACCTAACATAATGACATAAATTATTATCGAGTTTCATGAAGCAGAACATATGAACTATAGGTTATAGAAATTTTTTACCGTGTGAATTGTTGTCCAGAATTTAGAGACTTCTGTATTTCATGTCGTCGGGTGGCAAAATATGTTACTGTTTGATAGAATGTGGCTTGAACTAATGCAGTGATGGGCAATTTTCTAGCTCCTTTTAAGACCCCATTGGTGCACTCGGCTACGTTCGTTGTCAACCAACCATAACGATGTCCTCCATCGTGTGATTGTGTCCACTGCGTCGGATCTAAGGACGCAAAGAATCTCATGCACTCCTTATTAATTGATTGAAGCTCTTGCATGCAACGGTTGAACTTAGTAACTGTAAACTTCGAACCAGCCCGGTACACCAACTTCTTCAAAACCTTGTCTTTGTACCGTTCATTGAAGTTGCTTGCAAGATGTCGCAAACAAAATCGAAGAACGACTTATATATCATCCCTTTCACCAATGAATCGTCTCCTCTTGCTTCTCTTTCAATCCCCGTGTTAGGAAGGGAATCGATAGCTATCATGTCCAACTCTGTGAAAAAGGAAGGGATTTCATGCACTCCGTACATCTGCGGCGCTTCCTCTACACTATCATCAGATGTTTCATCTGTGCTATCATTATCAGACTCCGTTCCAACATCGTCGTTCGTCACAACCATTGAGTCTATGTTCTCTCTGTCCAATGTAGGAATGTTCTGATCATCAAGCTCAAGGTTATCTTCACCTTCAACTTCCGGGCTATAGTCTTGTTCAGGGATATAGTATTGTTCACGGGTATAATCAACTTCAGGAGCTATACTTACGTTGTTCGGTTGAGAGATAAAAAGCTCTACTCTAGAGGGAAGAGAAGGAGCATGGGTCATCATAAACCTAAGATCAACCTCGCTTCGTAATGATACCAGAGCATAATAAGTGGACCCTTCAAATCCAATAGTTCCGTATCTAAATATGACCTCCAACCCTCCAGTTCTATCAATTGATAGGCCATTGCATAATCCTTGAATAAAATCTTCGAATGCAATATCCCGATCAAAATTGATCATAACAGATGGCCCGACATCGTACTCTATACCATTCAGACCGTGGACTATATTCCCACCCATGTAGCATATAAATCCAACGTCTTCCATGATAACTATGACACTAAATATGATTTTGAGACAACGTCCTGGAAGGAAATAGTAACTAAGTCAACAACTAAAACATACTAAAATTATGGATTATGGTTTTTAATTCTTATGAATTTCACACAAGATTTGGGATATTTCACAGATTATGGTTTTTAATGCTTATGATTCTTAGACAATGTCCTCTAGGTCTTTAGAGTTTTAGAGTTTAGGTCTAGAGATTTTTTTGGTTTTAAGGACTTAGTATTTTATGGTTTAGGGTTTTTCGGGTTTAAGGGTTATGGTTTTTGGGTTTAAGATTTTAGGGGTTACGATTTAGGGTTTTGGGTTTTTTGTTTTAGGGTTTTGGTGGTTAAGATTTCGGGTTTAGGGTTTAGGGGTTTAGGGTTTTGGTGGTTAAGATTTAGGCTTTAGGGTAGGGTTTTAGTGGTTAGAACTCAAGGTTTAGGGTTTATGGTTATGTTTGGATTTTGAGTGTTTACTAATATACATTTCGAAAGTTTAATAATTTTAGGGTTTAGGGGTTTTGGTTTTAGGGTTTAGTTTTCGAGTTTTAGGGTTTAGGAGTTTTAGGGTTTAGGGTTTTAGTTTTAGGGTTTAGAAGATTTAGGGTTTAGGATTTTTAAGAATTTATGGTTTTAGTGGTTGAGATGTAGGATTTATGGTTTTTAAGGGTTTAGGGTTTTAGTAGTTAAGATTTAGACTTTAGAGTTTTACGGTTTTAGGATTATAGTTTTAGGGTTTTATGGTTTTGGGGTTTTAGTTTTAGGGTTTGTAAGGGTTTAGGTTTTTTAGGGTTTTCTTTGTTGGGGTTAGTTTTAGGGTTTAAGGTTATATTTGGATTTTGAGTGTTTAGCCTATAGTTACTAATATACATTTTGAAAGTTTGATAATTTTAGTGTTTAGGGGTTTTGGTTTTAGGGTTTTAGGGTTTAGGAGTTTTAGGGTTTAGGGTTTTTAGGGGTTTTGGTTTTAGGGTTTTAGTTTTAGGGTTTTAGGGTTTAGGAGGTTTAAGGTTTAGGGTTTTTAAGGGTTTATGGTTTTAGTGGTTGAGATGTAGGGTTTAGGGTTTTAGTTGTAGGGTTTATGGTTTTTAAGGGTTTAGGGTTTTCGTAGTTAAGATTTAGGCTTTAGAGTTTTATGGTTTTAGATTTAGTGGTTATGGTTTTGGGGTTTTAGTTTTAGGGTTCTTAAGGGTTTAGGTTTTTTAGGGTTTTCTTTGTTGGGGTTAGTTTTAGGGTTTAAGGTTATACTTGGATTTTGAAAGTTTGATAATTTTAGTGTTTAGGGGTTTTGGTTTTAGGGTTTTAGTTTTAGGGTTTTATGGTTTAGGAGTTTTAGGGTTTAGGGTTTTTAGGGGTTTTGGTTTTAGGGTTTTAGTTTTAGGGTTTTAGGGTTTAGGAGGTTTAAGGTTTAGGGTTTTTAAGGGCTTATGGTTTTAGTGGTTGAGATGTAGGGTTTAGGGTTTTAGTTGTAGGGTTTATGGTTTTTAAGGGTTTAGGGTTTTCGTAGTTAAGATTTAGGCTTTAGAGTTTTACGGTTTTAGATTTAAGGTTTATGTTTTTTAGGGTTTTCTTTGTTGGGGTTAGTTTTTAGGGTTTAAGGTAATATGTGGATTTTGCGTGTTTAGGCTATAGTTACTAATATACATTTTGAATATTTTGTTGGAGTTAGTTTTTAGTTGGTTATCATACATTTTTAAAATTTGACAAGTTATTGAATTATTCTTATACAACTATACACAAGTAACATACACTATTATGGTTTTTCAAAATATCCATATCTTAATTTAATTAACCAGTACAAGCAAGATTAAATGCATATAAACTTCAAATTATTTTTTCAAAATATCCATATCTTAATTATTTGATCACTATTGCTTCGAATTTAGCATAGGAACTTCTACAAAAGTATTGGTTTATGACAAATTTAAACAATATGGTTTTTCCCCTTTTTACTAATTTATCAACATATACACATTATTTATATTTTAAAAGATAATTGTTGTATCCAATCAATTATATTAAAATTGAATTTTCTTTTGGATAATTTCTAATTTTACTACAATCTATATGTAAAAAATAAATATCATCTATTGAAAATAATTACTGTTATAGAAACATAAATTCCATGCATTAATGTATATATTAACTATGTTCGTTACCATATATATATTTTTTCATGTATTTAATAAACATTCCCCTAATAATAATATTTTACACTTTATTGATTAATACATACCTTGTGTGTGAATATTCTTTGTATTCTTTTCCACAAATTTCATAATTAAGCTTTCAATCTAACGTTTTTGCTGTAAAAAGATAACCAAGCATCATATTAAACTTATTTCAATATTTTGCTTAACAAAATCATAACAAATATGACATTTATTCTCAATACCTTAGAAACTAAATTTTTTCTTTCTAAAAACCCTTGTTTTCCATTTTGAATAATGCAATTCAACAAATTATTTTTCTATTTCAACACTTTAGAATAAAAAACCCTAAACAAACGACTCGAACCAATTAACTTCATGAGGATTTATTTTCACACTTTTTCTATTCCATTTTGTATATGATTTTCTTTCTTATATTAGTAAAAACTAAAGCTTCTATATTTTGAAAAACAACTTCTGTATTTTGAAAAATAACAAAATTTTAAAAAGAACTTCTGTATTTTGAAAAAAAAAATCAATATTTTCCTCAACAAAACCATATCAAGACTAACATTTATTCTAACCTCAGCAAATAAATTTCGACTTTCATGCAACACATATTTGTAAACTTATACAAATGTCTATTTTCTCCAAGATAAGTGCAAACAAAAAATGTATATTCCTTTTACATGCTTAAGAAAAAATCCTACACTGTATTTAAACCTTCGCTCTCAAAGATCGTAGACAACTTTTTTTTTTATCTGTGAGTTTGGTCCTGTAAAAAAAATCAATATAAAAACACACCTAAAACAGGAAAAAAATGGACGTAAAGTACAATGAAAAAAATAGAAAAAATCCTACACTGTATTTAAACCTCTGCGCTCAAAGATCGTAGTTAACTTTTTTTTTATCAGTAGACTTTGGTCCTGTAAAAAAAATAAAAACACTAGTAAAACAGAAAAAAAAAAATGGACGTCAAATACAATGAAAAAAAAAAAGAAAAAAATTAGAGGACCAATAAAAAAATCTTAGAGATGCACACGGCTGGCTTCAACAACCCTTCTACTTTTCCGGCGTCTCTCCTATACAAAACAATATTCATAACTCATTATCACTACAAATAATACATCATGATACAAAGGAATTAGCAACAAGAAAAAATATACAAAATAATTAGCAACAAGTAGAAATATAGAAAATACCACTAATGAATAAGACGTACTCCTTCGTTGTGATTGTACAATTCGATCTCCACAAAGATAAACAGAAGTTGGCTTCAATGGGATGATTTTGAAATTTTGATAGTGAGAGTTTTAGATAAAAGCATGTTGTTTGAGGGAGTGTATTCGGTTATTGAAGAGATGAAGTTTTCGGATATGAGGTATAAATCAAGAAGAAAACCGAATGTTGAGCTGCAATTTATTACCATGCAACCACCACTCCATTTAAAATCATTCAACAAGCGTCTGAACAATTAAAACGGAAGTGACTGATGACTGGCCGCAGACGTGATGGGTGACTGACGACGCGACGGCGCGCAGAGATTCCCTGCGCTTTGTGGTTCCAAGACTGTCGCGTCTCTACAAGAAACGCGACTAATCACATCTCGCCACAGAATCTCTGCGATTTACCTTCCCAACAATGTCGCGTCTCTTGTAGAGACGCGACTCAACTCATCGTCTGGTTGCCGTCTGGTTGAACTGATTGTCGTCTGGTTGAACTGGTTGTCGTCTGGTTACCACCTCCTCAGCTTGGTCGCGTCTCTCCAACAGACGCGACCCTTCATGTCGCGTAGGTTGGACCTACGCGACACCTTATATCTCAAATTATTTTCAAAACACCCTCTTTTCTCTAATTTTTTTTAATATCCCTCCTACATTTCCAAAAAACCCAAATATAAACAGAAAAATGCTAGCTTCAATTTGTCTTTCTTCTTTCTTCGGAAGACAATATTTATAAATCACCCACTTAAAAAAAATTGAAATAAAAAAAGTGTATATATTTTTTAAGAAAAATATAAAACCATTTTAAAATATGATTTCTAACTGTACCCTAATTTTTGTAGGGTGAAAATTCACTTTTGGTCCTTGAACTTTCATAAAAGTAACAATTTAGTCCCTAAACTATGATTTGTAACAATTTAGTCTCTCTATACTTTTGATTTTGTAACAATTTAGTCCCTAAACTTTAATAAATAACAATTTAGTATCTGTATTTTGAAAATTGTATCAATTTGATCTTGTTGCAAAAAAAAAAAAAAAAAAATCATCAAAATTAAATATCGATTTTTATTAACTAATGATTAGGCTTTGTAGCTTATAAACCTAATGAGTCCCAAATTAGTTTATTAATCTATTTATGTAAGAAATTTCATTAAATCTTAATATTAATTTTCATGATAAGTACTAAATCGTTACAAATTTTAAAATACAGGGACTAAATTGTTATATATAAAAATTCAGGAACTAATTTTTTACAAAATTGAAAGTATAAGGATTAAATCGTTACAAATCAATGTTCAGGGACTAAATAGCTACTTTCTTCAAAGTTTAGGAATCAAAAATGATTTTTAAGCTTATTTTTTAATTATTGAAACTTAGGATCAAGGTGTTAAAAGTCGACCGACAGGTCGAAATATCGATCGAAATTTCGAAGTGTCGAGAGGTCCGACATATATCGAAAAAAAAATTTCGTTTTTGCCCAAATATCGACGATAGATGGACATTGTCAACGACATCAGCAAAATATCGAAGGGCAAGCGACATTTCGGAGGCCCACAAACAAAAGCCCATATTGGGCAGTTCCAATTACCCACGCTTGCTGGAAGCGATTACAGCATGTAGGAAGGATACTTTTAAACAACTCAAATTCTCACATCCTTGTCGATGTGGGACAAAAAAAATCCTCTTCTCTCCCACAGTTTAAAATAGATTGATTTTATTTAATTTTATTTATTTTTTTTTTATTTAATTTATATTTTCAATTTTATTTTAGTTGAGACCAGTGTATTAAATTTCGGTCGACAGACCGAAATTTCGGTATGTCGACTGTATAGACATTTCGAGGGGGGAAAATTTCGTTTTTCCCCCCTTTTCGATGAAATTTCGAGAAATCTCGAAATTTCGTTTTTTTTTTTTATTTTTTATTTTTTTTTAAAAATAAATGTGCATTCACCATCAGAGGCGCGTCAATTGATTGACGCGCCTCCCTGTGCAGCCGCCTGGCAGTTGCCAGGCGGTCCTTTCAATTTTTTATTTTTTTTTATTTTTTTTTTTTTAATTTTAACACCACTTACTTTAGTTTTTTTTTTTACATTTTCAATTTTAGTTTTTTAGCATACATTTTTCGTTTTGTTTTTTCTTTTTTTCTTTTTCTTTTTTTATTTACTTTTTTATTTATAAATTTTTTACCATTACATCTCTTTTAATTATTTCAACTTTTTAATACATAAAATGATATATATTACTATTAGTAATATAGTATTTTACATTTTATTTTATTGATGTGTATCTTTATAATATTTGTTTAAAATTATCCAATTGATCTAAGTTTAATGTTTAGTCGTCCATTCAAATATAATTATAGATGTTAAATATCAATTAATTATAGTTTAATTAAGTCATTATAATTAAAATTTCATTCAATTAATAATTCAAACAATTTTTATTGATTGTCATAATTTTTTCAAAATTTTTATTGGTATCAACATCTTTATAGAAATTTCAATATGCCTATTATATGTAACTTGAATAGATGGTTAAAAATGATTAATTGTAATATAATTAAACTATAATTAAATTTGCATTTAATAATTCAAACAATTTTCATCAATATTTTTTTTTTCAAAATTCCTGCACATATCGACATTTGAATCGACAATTCCATCTAAATATTATCTTACTTTTTAGATATGATTATAAAAAATGGTCCATTATGGTTTAATTAAGTCACAATTAAAGTTTCATCGACTAATTCAAACAATTTCCATCAATTTCCACGATTTCCGTAAATTTTCCCGGAATGTCTCTCGACATTTCCATCGACATCGACATTTCCATAAAATCTGGACCTCGACATTTCTATCGACATCGACATTTTAAACCTTGCTTAGGATGGAAAAAATGAAGTGAGTATGAAACAAATTTAGAGAGAGAGAGAGATGAATTTAAGATGTAGACATTAGGGGACAGATATGAGGTGACTATTTGGTGATTGTGAAACAAAACCATACATTACATTACAAATGGCAATTTGGAAACCGTACGGATAATATTACCCCAACCAAACAACCTCTCTTCCTTACGCAATATTTTATTTTTTTGATATATTTCTTTTTAATTTAGTCTTTTATTATAAAGATTCCAATTTTAGTGTCCTACATATTAACAATATTTCAATTTACTCTCACGTTAAAATTAATTGTTGATAAACTTACATTCAAAGTTTAAAATGTCAATGTCGACGAAAATATCGAACTTTCAATTTTATAGAAATATCGATAAAATGTCGATGTCGATTGATATTTCTGTAAAAATATTTAAAACAAAAATATCCAAAAAAATATATTTAAATTAATAGATAAATGTTTTATATTTTTTAAATGAATTAAAATACTTATTATAAATATTATATTCACATTAATTACATATTGTGTTTGTTTTGTTTATATTTAAACGTTTTCTTTTTTCATGTATAATGGAAATGTCGATTCACCCTTTATGTTGATGTCGAACCTGTGGACATGTGGAAATGTCAATTGAAATATTGACATGTTGATGAAAATTTAATACATTGCTTACATGATATAATATCTAGTTAATTGATGAAAATTAAGAGGAGAAGAAAAGATGATCTAAGATGATGATGATGATGCAAAAAAAATAATAATAATAATAAATAAATAAATAATAAAATAAAATTTCTAGGGGTTTCTTTGAAAATTTGGTAGAGAAATTAGAAATTTTCATCTTTATTTCAGCCAACTATTTTATTTTTCTAAATTTGCATCAATTCACTAAGTACCAGTGTCTTTTAAGTTTATCACCAATTAATTTAAATCTTTACCAACAATGATGAATTAAATTTAAAAAATACTTAAGTATTAAGGACTAAAACATATATTTAGCATTTGTGCAAGGGAGTGGAAGAGGGGTTGTTTAGTTTTTTTTTTTTTGACAATATATGGGGGTGGGGATTCGAACCACAGATCTGTCTCGTGGTTATCAATACATCAGTTGAGATATGCTCTTGTTGGCAAGAGGGGTTGTTTAGTTGGAGTAATATATTATCTCCTAACTATTTCCTAGTTGCCATTTGTAATGTAATATATGGTTTTTGTTGGGATTGCGACCAAAGTCTCACATTAGCTAGATAAAGGAAAGATCATGGGCGCATAAGGAAGGATAATTATCTCCATTGGTATGAGACCTTTTTAGGTAGAATATATATCATATCATTGTGGTGATCTATAGAGTATCTGTTATCCCTAACAGTTTTATTTCAAAATTACCAATCACCAAGTTTAAACAAAAGAAAGTGTTTGCTAAGCAAAATCAAATCTTAGAAAAAAAAAAAAAAAAAAAACAATTTTTATACTTGACAAGGAGAATCAATTTACCCTAAAATTCCAATTTCGTGGAATTAGAATTAGGCTTAGGAAGTGTTCTAATTTTATCTTAGACTTAGTTTAAATGTAGTAAATTTTATCTTCTATAAGGCTTTTGTTCAAATAATCATAGGCTTGGTAGGAATTTAGAAGATTTAGAGAAAGATAATACTAGAATTGAATATTTGTTTAAATTTGTAAGTTTTGGTTCCATCATATATTCTTTAGAAAAAAAAAAATCGTATATGACACAGATAAATCTAAGAGTTTTTTTTTTTTTTTTTTTTTTTCAAACCAAAAGCAAATTGTAAACGTTATCCAAAATAAATAACATAAAATTATGAGGGAAAAACCATTTTACATTTTTAAGAAAAACATGGTGATATTGTAATGTTATGCTAGTAAATGACTACATCTATCTATAATCTATAATATTAAAAAGTACGAATGTGGAAGAAACTTTTTTCGGACAATTTTAACCTTATCTTTTAAAATAATACCTAAACTAACCTTTATGAATCTTTTAAATACATTAATAACACGAGCACTCACCCACCCATTCTTCACGTTAACCACATAATTAATTTTTTTTTTTTTTTTTTTTTTTTTTTAAGATAGCTAATAACTTTAAATGTAATAGTTTTTTCTAGGTAAAATTGGTTTAACCTTTAAAGTTAGTTACATTATTAATTTAATGATTCCATTTTTTTTCTCTAAATTTTAATTTTTTTTAGTTTCTAAAACTTGTGACATTGCTTTTAATTATGATTAATTATAAAATTTCAAGAGGTTTTAAACACTTAATTTTAAAAAATGGATTATTTGAAAAAAAAAAAAAAAACCACTTCTACATACCATCTTCGATTTATTTATTTTCTAAAAGGTTTATTTATTTATTACCCCATTTAATTAAACTATAAAATAAACAAAATAAGATTGTTTAACCTCAGTCACATTCTTTGATTTTATTAAGAGTTAGATTATGAAAAAAAAAAACCCATTTTTATTTCTAGAAATTTATGAGTTTTATTTTGTCTTTAGTTATAGTTAATAATGAAATTTCAAAAGTTTGTAACTCTTTTATCTCCTGCAACTATATAAAAAGCTAGGTTCATTATTTTTTTTAAAAAAAGAAACATATTTGATCTTCTCTCTTCTTATTAGGTTTGGTTTTCTTTTTCTTATTCATTGTCTTAATTTATCTTAAAAAATTTTGTTGGATTGTTTAACCTAACATTAATCAATAATTAGTTTTCTTTCAATACAATGCAAATAAGAGAGCTTAAAGATGTTATAGGTTAATTGAACTGAGTACACATGGGTAAGAAGCTTGTGGGATAGAGATGTGAGTGGGGAGGAAGGATGACTATATTTGTAAGAACGAACTCGAGGCGAATATAAAGCGCATGAATACAAGTTATGTCTTGGAATGAAAGACAATTCAAACTTGCTTTGTCCACGAATAAGGAGGAAGTGATGCAACTAAATTCATTATTGTTATTATGGGAACTAAAAAAGAAATACTATTATTATGAAATTTTCTATATATATTATGGATTTTTTAATTTATTTTTTCCTTAAAATCACAATAATAAAAAATCCTACTATTATCATTATCATTATCTGGATTCCTACTATTATTGCTTTTGTATTAAAAGTATTTTTTTTTTAATTTGTAATAAGAGCATAGTTCATCAACTAACATAAGATTTGTGCTAATGACTAAAAGGTTTAAATCCCCTACTCCACATATTGTTAATTTTTTTAAAAAAAATTATTTTAATGTTTTCTAAAAGCGTAAGCATTCTCAGAATTGTTAAATTTTATTCTTACAAACTTCTAATTTTTATCAATCAACATGATTATTTATTGTTTTCTCTCCTTCAATTTCTAACCATAATAATGAAGGGTATTTTTTTTTTTTTTTTTTTGAAATGGGGTACTATCTTATTTATTTTTGAAGATTTTAAAAAGTAAAAACATATGTTATGGTGAGCATTAAATACAAAAATATAATGAAAACTTTTTTTCTCCTCGCCCTTTAATAACAAACATAAATATCTCCATTGCTATTTTTATTTTTACAACATGTGAGGATGAACGATTTGAACCACAGACCACGTGGTCATTAGTATAAGTCTTATGTCAGTTGAACTATGCTCATGTTGGGCGTCTCCACTGCTAATTAATTCATGCACCCACCCTAAAAAAAAAAAAAAGAAACTTGCACATGAGTTTTATTTTTGTTTATTTTTTAACATTTTAAAATCCATACACCCACTAATTAAAATCCACTTCAAAGATATATTAACTCACACACTCACCTAACTAACTTCAATATCTCTCCCTTCTCTCTAGCTCAACACAAGAAAAAAGAGAATTTTGAGAGAGAATAATTTTTTTTAAAAAATTTTAATCTTTAAAAAAAAATCACACCACTAATTAAAATACATTAAAACCCATACATTCACATAAATAACCTCATAATTATAAGATTTTCTCGATCAAATTTTTAATTACATATATCTTTTTATTTGCTTACTTTATTATTATTATATATATATATAGATAGTTCTAGATAGGAACCAAATAATGTTCATCATTTCTTCTCCCTTCTCTATTCAAATTACATATTTGAATTATAATGATAAACATGAAAAACCACGTGCAACGCACGTGTGAAAATTCTAGTTTGTTTAAAAGTTTCTTAAACCTTTTAACTTTTCACTTCAGTCTTGGAATAGAGCACATAAAATACCATTTTACTCTTTGCACTTAATTGTTTTAATTCAAATTTGACTATATGCTTGATTTAAAAGTCAAATTGGAAAACTATTGCTTACATGAAGTTTAGAGATAAATAAAATATTCAAAAGTTTCATAAATATATTAATCCAAAGTTTAAAAATTTAGGGACTAAATCTAGAAAAAGAAAAAAAAGGAAAAAAAAAAAACTAAAACCCTCAATATTTTACTATTCTTAAATATCCAAACTTCCAACTAATATAATTAAATATATCAATTAATTAAGGTAAAAAAGGTGAAGAATTCAGTCATATTGAATAATATTGGACAAGGACTATTATTGTACTGTTTTTGTTAGCTTGCAACTCTCTAAGATCATAACTTTTTCCATTCCCATACACATATCATAATAGAGAAAAAATAGTGAATGATTATTCAAGGACCTACTTCACCAAATTTTCATGATTGGTAATTATTCATCCATCCAATTTGGAGTTCATCCATCTCATTTAGTAATTTTTTTTTTTTTACCCATGAGGATGAGTCAATTTTTCATCCTAAATTTTCAACTTAATCAAATTAATCTTTAGATTTGGATACAAGTATTCATCTCTTGTTAGATTTTTATTAGAAGAATTGTTTTAAAAAATGTTCCCACATATGCATTCAATAGATTACAAAACAAAGACGCGACACTAAATTGTTGGGTTTCAAAGAAAAACAAAAATAGGGTTAGATATTTGTTGAAATTGGTTGGTTTCTTTTGGACTCATTGAATGGTTAAGATCTTGTACATTTGTTAACCTTGTTCTTCCATAAAATTGGTGAGTTTGAGATATATATATATATTTTGTGGTTTTTTAAAATTGAAATTAGTATGTAAAAGTAAATAAAAATAGATTTTGAAGGTATAAATTATATCACAACACGTGTCAAGTCTAAGGTTGAATTTGATGGAATTGAAAGTTTAGGTAAAAATTGATAAGAATAATTGATATTTGTCATAAGTATTAGCATTCAATTTGAATGTTTAGTTAACTCATAATAACAATAACAACAACAAATTGTTTTAAGGCTAAATTATAAAAAATACCCCTGAACTATGGGGTTTGTTTAAAAAATGCCCCTGAAATTTGAAAATTTTCAAAAATACTCCTGAATTTTGAAAAATGTTTCAAAAATACCCTTGCCATTAATTTTTTATGGAAGCCGTTAGAATTTACGTTGAGATGAGGAAAAAAGAAGAAACATTTTTCAATAAGGGTATTTTTTAATTTTTTTTTTTTTAAGTTCAAGGGTATTTTTGAAACTGAAACTTTAACGGTTTCCATAAAAAAATTAACGGCAAGGGCATTTTTGAAACATTTTTCAAAGTTCAGGGGTATTTTTGAAACTTTTCAAAGTTCAGAGGCATTTTTTAAACAAACCCCATAGTTCCGGGGTATTTTTTATAATTTAGCCTTGTTTTAGATGCTCTAGTATTGAGATTTATTAATTTAACATGGGAGCCTTTGCCAAATTTGAGAAGTCAAAACCTATATTTAGCATATCAAAATGCTTATCCCTAATTTAGGAGTTTGAAAATTAATCCCACCAACTACATAAAACTTAGACTTCTAGATCAGATGCTTTTTTTTTTTTTTGAAAAAAAAAAAGATCTTAGATCAATTACTTGATAGTAAGAATTCAAGCTTTTGATAGCTTGGAATTACGGAAAACCAGTGTGGGAGCACTTGGCTTGAGGATATTTTATTTTATTTTATTTTTTTGAAAGAGAGGATATTTTATTTACATTGCTTAAAATTGAGAAGTTGCTATTTTTGAACTCATTTATCTCCAACTACAAGTTTACTAATTCAATATACAAAACCCACATTATTCTCCTGACCTATACCCTAACTTTTACAATTCATAAATACAAACACAAACTCAAGCATCATACCTCAAATCACACACAAACCCACAAACTAAGGTGAGACTGACATTTGGCTTACCATTCCCACTTATAAAGCTTTATGTTTGATATTCAAATTTATTTATTTGCTTAACTTTAAAACGTTTCAAATAGACCGTCAAACTTTCAATTTTGTGCCCAAAAAATCCTTCAACTTTCAATTTTGAGTCCAATAATAAGTTCTTGATCTATTCGACAATTTTTAAAATTTACAAGCCCTCCAAGATACAAAATTGGATATGTTTAGGAACCCAATAGTCAATTTTATATCTAGTAGATTAGTTCATTTTTAACCATCTCGAATATGTCAAGGACTTGTTAGACACAAAATTATTAAAAGTTATGAAACTTATTAGACAAAAATTGACAAACATTAAAATTGAACAACTAAACTTGTAATTCAACCTATTTATTTTAAATTAATTACAAATTCCTTGATCTTACCCATAAGATAAACGTAAATTTCTAAAACCCACATTAATTGTATAAAAAATCTGTAAAATCCAACACCATGTAAAAGAACAATATTTAGCTGCATACTGGTGTATGCAGAAATTATTTTATCTCTTAATTGTCGACATTTTAACGGTGGTGTGTAGAGAGATTCCTACCTACCAGCCAAGTATTTTTTAGGTAAAAAATAGAAGCATATAAAACTTACACAAAAATTCAAGTTTTTTTTTTTTTCCTGTTCTCAAGCTCTCAGAAGCTACACAAACTCATACTTTTCAAACTCGGGATCGAAATGCTCGCAAGAACAACCCAGAATGACATGGAATCTTCCAAAAGAGATGCGAGTATTACTGTGACTGTGGGAAACATAACATGGATGTCATTAGAGAGGATCAAAGAAAAAGAAAATGAAAATAGAAATCAATAAAAGAAGGGTTGATTGACATTGGTACACATGATCAGCAAAACAGATAAACAAATATAAAATATCACGTTATTAAGAGGAAAAATACTCCACAAGACAGACGTGACTCCCACTACCTAACAACTCTACCTATTTAATCAACCCTTCTTCTAAAATTACATGATAACACATTGTGAGGCTTATATCTCTTTAAAGTTCCTTTCACTACTCGTTGTCTTTCCCTTAACTACACCCATCAAATATTAGTCTCTTCTCTCTACAAAACTTCACCAAAAGAGAGAGAGAAAATAAATAAATAATCAAACAAATTTCTCTCTCCTAACCACCTTTGACTTCTCTCTCTCTCTCTCTCTCTCTCTCTAGGAGTTGCCGCCTGCAGTTACTTTGTTGAATCCCAATTGGGTTCCTTTTTCAAATCTCTCTCGTTCTAATTTCTCTCTCTACTGCATAGAATTGGGCGGTAAGCACGAAGGTTTCTGAAGAATTATTGCTCTCCATTGAAGAAGCTTAGAAGAAGTGGTCAAAGTCAAGAGAAAAAGGGAAGAAATTATTGTTACCAAAAAGCTTGGGGATCAGGCTGTATGGAGAGTATTATTGTTTGTGATATTATCAGCTCATATGAACTTCAACAATACCATATATTTTCTTCTTCTTCTTCTTCAAAGTAATGGAAAGGGAGAGCCACAAGTCCAAATCCAGTAAGTTCCGCAAGTACTGGTTCACTGCTGGAAAACACAAGAGAGCTGACCCATGTTGTCCCAACAATGAAATTTCAGGTTCACTTTTTGATATTTATTGTTAATTTCCATTTTAACTTACTGGGGTTGTTTTTTTTTTTTATCTTTTTGGGTTTTTGTTTCAGATGGAGATGATTACGAAAGTGAAAACTTTCTGGAGGAGGTCCTTTCTCGGTCGGTCGATATGGGTCCATGCAAATTAGCCAATGAATTAAGGTGGCCGAAGAAATTTAAAGAATTCGAGTTATTATTTCTCTATGATGCTTTTCTTTTTCTCTTTATGAACTTATCTGAATCAATTTTCCTCAATTGAATCAGAATCTTTGTGGGTACTTGGAATGTCGCTGGAAGATCACCGATCGGAAGCTTAGCCGTCGATTTAGATGATTGGCTCAACCTCAAAGACGCTGCAGATTTATACGTTCTTGGGTATGTTTATATAGATCCAAAAAAACAGAACTCTTTTTTCAACAATTGGGCACTAAATTTCAATTGGGTTTTTATTCTACTCTGTTTCTGGAGGGCAGATTTCAGGAGATTGTACCGTTAAAAACAAGAACAGTGGTCGGAGCAGAGGACACAACCAAAGCAACAAACTGGAATTTACTAATCGGAAAAATTCTAAACGACAAATACGGATGTCCATGGCTAACGCCGATGATAATGAACACAGCCAACGGCGGCGAGGCTTACACAAGAAACCCCAACAGACCGATGAGTTTCGCCGGAGATCAAACGCCGATAAAATTCAGGGCGAGAATTCCGGCGAATGGGCTCATCGGCGGGAGTAGATACGTGTTGTTAGCGAGCAAGAAGATGGTGGGAGTGTTTATAAGCGTATGGATAAGGAGAGATTTGCTGAGGAAATATTACATTTCGAATGTGAAAGTTTGTTCAGTGGCGTGTGGAATAATGGGTTATTTGGGGAATAAAGGGTCGGTTTCGGTGAGTATGTCAATTGAAGGGACAAGTTTTTGCTTTGTGGTGGCGCATTTGGCTTCCGGCGAGAAAAAGGGAGACGAGCGGCGGAGGAACCACCAGGTGTCGGAGATATTCCGGCGGACTTTCTTTGCCAGAACGCCTAAAGATGATGGGTATCCAAATTCACATCCTCCTCCTCTCACCATCTTAGGACATGAGTAAGTGGGTGTTTTTAATTTTTTTGTCGTCGCTATTAAATGAAAAAGGCCAATGTTACAGTGATTGTACACAGTCGTTGTACGCCAAACAAACACCTTCATAATTTTTCTTCAGATTTGTTGGAAATTTAGAATAGAGAGATTAAATTCTGGTATTTCTTAATTAAATTTTAGGTTAAATTACCAATTTGTCCCCATGGTTTGGGATTGGTTTTCTTTTGATCCTTCCAGTGTCACAAGTTTTGATTAAATCCACCTAGTTTTGGCTTAGTTCTGATTTGATTCATATATAATTTTAAAAGCTTCAGTTTGATTCCTATAATTTGATTAAATCTCACAAAAACATCTTTTATAAGGATTTTTAATAATAGAGATGGTTTGTAAGATTTGACCAAACCGTAAGCACTAAATTGGAACTAAGCATAAACTAGGGAGATAAAAATCAAAACTTTTAAAATTACAAGATCAAATTGAAACCAAAGGAGACTAGATTGATAATTCAAAAGTAAACTTATTATTTAATCAGTTTGACTTGTTAATTAGGAAAAACTACAATCAAAATATGACATTAAATTAAAGGTTTTGGAAATAGAATGTGAGAACCGTGCACAATAAGAAAAAAGAAAAAGGAAAAGAAAAAAAAAAAACCCTTCTTAGAAAGCATTAACTTTAAAAAAGATAGCATACAAAAAGTAGTTAATTGAATGTTGACATATGGTTTGCATGTGTTATGATGTAAGTGGAAAATTGACGTAAATTTGGATTGTGTGGTGTGTGGAACAGTCAAATATTTTGGTTTGGGGATCTGAACTATAGGCTGTATTTAGAGGACAATTTTGCAAGGCAACTGATAAAGAAGCAAGACTGGGAAGCACTGCAAGGGTTTGATCAGCTACGGAAAGAACAAGAAGCTGGTGGAGTATTTCAGGGCTGGAGAGAAGGGAACATAGAGTTTGCCCCTACTTACAAGTATTCTTCATCAAATTGCAATCGCTATTCAGGTGGTCCTCTAAGAAGAACAGGAGAGAAGCAAAGAACTCCAGCATGGTACATTCTTTCATCCTAACACATTTTGCTCTCTCTCTCTCCCTTTCTAAAACCTTGTCAACTCCTTCCTAGGGCCAACGGTCCTAGAATAGAGGGTCCATGAAGTCCTTCGCTTTTGAATTAATTTCCAAAAAATGGGGAAAAAAACAGAGAGAGAGAGAGAGAGAGAGAGGAGAGCTTAAAGAATGTAAGTAATTTACTCTCTCTCTCTCTGTCTCTCTAAGATCTTGATGAGATGAAATCATAGAATAGAGGGTCCTAAAGTAGAGGGGTCCTTGTGTTTTGAATTAATTTCCAAGAGATAGGAAAAAAAAAAACAGAGAGAGAGCTCAAGGAATGTGAGTAATGTACTCTCTCTCTCTCTCTAACCTACAGGAAATGAAATCATAGAGTCGAGAGGGTCTAGAGTAGAGAGGGTCCTTGAGTTTTAACTTAATTTCCAAGCAATAGAAGAAAAAACAGAGAGAGCTTAAAGAATGCAAGTAATTAACTCTCTCTCTTCTCTCTAGAACCTTGATGAAGTCCTAGACTGGCGGGTCCTAGAGTTTTGGATTAATTTCAAGAAATGGGAGAAAAATCAGGGCTAGAGAGAGAAAGAGTGGTTAAAGAATGAAATTTAATTGACTAAATTTATGCAATTTGGCAGGTGTGACAGAATTCTATGGTATGGAAAAGGAGTAAGGCAACTTTCCTATTTCAGAAGTGAGAGCAAGTTTTCTGATCACAGGCCAGTCTCTGCCCAATTCTTAGCCCACATTGACCTGCTGGAATCTACAAATCCAAGAGTTATTGCCCTCAGCAAATTTCTTCACCCCATACCGCCTCCCAAAAAGATGGTAAGTTCTCATTATTAGTAAACATTTCAATGCCTTACTAGTACCCTAGACAACTGGGAAAAAAAAGGAATCGATAAGGCTTACTACTTTTTTCGTTTTTTGCTTTGATCTTCAAAATTGAACTTATCTACAAATAGAAATCTACATGTAAAGTCATTATCAAACAGACCTTGACAAAATCAAATTCGGTTTTCAGAGTAGAAATTCCGTGGAGTTTTGTACTTTTTTGATATCGAAAACATAACCTTGATGGTGCAGGAGAAGGGGGAAACTAATGAAGAAGCAAAATCTACCTTGGCAGCGTTGATGGTAAAGGATAGGCAAGAATCTGAATCATCACCATGCATGCGAAATTCATAGAACAAACACACATATAGAACAATTTCTGAGGTAAGAAAGCTGCTGGGAGCTCGGCTCTTATGGCTGCAGGCTGGGTATGTAGGGAGATGAAGAAGTGACTCGAATTATCTTGGTCTCTTTCTAGTTCACTTCAATTTTTTTAAAAAATTTTACACCGTTCATCTGGAGTTTCATTGAATTTGTGAATATAAATGTAGACAACAGAGACAAGAACAAAAGATAGTGATGCAAAATATTTTGACATACTGAGAAATTATCATGGTGAGTGTCTAATATGCTTGCTTTGAAGTTTACCTGCTGATTTTATTTATCATGCTAATGCAAAATCGACAACTACAATATTCATGCCAATATGCAGAAACCAATGGATGAGCATACGGCATTTGAGAACATATCTAAGATGCTACAGTACAAAAAAATTTGTGCTTCTTAGAAAAGTTCAATTGTCCTCATTTACCTGAGGAATGTTGTCCAAGGCCTCCGTATTGTCTTGGTTACATTGAGGGCAGATACAACTTTTCAGCAATTCCTCACTGAGATGACCATATGACACTTCCAATCCAGAAGTCAGCTTATTGACAGTTAAAGATACACAATCACCCCAGAGTGTCAAAAGTTGGTGAAGGATTATTAATAGATATATTCAGAGTTAAATACACAGTATATATTATCTAGGTCGATTGACTTTGACTCTAAAGCATTGCTTTTAATGATTCAGGAAAGGGAAGTTAAATCATATAAACCATAACATTGACAGCAAATCTTTTGTAAACTTGCTATTATATCCCTTTCTGCTTCTATTTTCTGGACACCAGGCAAAGCATTAGTATACTGGAAGATTCCAGATTAAGTATTTCCTAAATCAATATTAACTAAAGAAAACTTAGCACTTCGTATGTTGGTAGAGCATTTTTCATGAATTAAATAATCAGTAAGTACAAATTCATTTTATTTGAAAAGGATATTTAGTCAAATCTTGCAATTCTTTTGTTTCTTTCACCATCATCGCCATCGCAGCCTTCCTTTTCTCTAGATTAATCAACGTTTCCTGTATCTGCAAGTTCAATTCCATATTATCAACAGTTTCACTGAAAGAGAGAGGGACAAGTTGAAATTAAATTAATGCAGGGTATATGGGAACCGGTTGAAAATTTCATTTCCCCTATTAAGATAAAGATAGGGTTCCTACTAGATCTTGATTTACAACTTCCATTTTTCCTTTTCTTGATTTGGATTGATCGCCATTTGTTAACAACAAAATTTAAAGCTTAATAATACACAGGCAAGGAAAGAAAGTTTTTCAATTGTGTTGACTCCATTTCAACAGCAAGTAGGAAGGTTTCTCCCTAATATTTCGAAGAACAGTTTTTCACCTGACTTTGAATTTGTTCTTCTGATTGGTATTCTTCTTCTTCATTGGCTAAATGAGTTATTACTTTGATAAGTCTCTCCTCAACAGATTGGGAAGAAGTTTTGGTATTATCTCCCTCCAGTTCATTCAATTTTTCTGCAAAGAGTCCAAGCCATTCAATTTTTCATAAACAGAAGCCTAGTATTTGAAATACGTCTGAGGTAGAATGTAATTTGAAGCAAAGAAAAAATAGGGAGAAAAAAGTTGCTCACAACGTCAGCTCACGTAATCTGTTTAGCGATTGGCACAAATTGGAACTGGATGTAACACATGCAAAGAAGTTAAACCACTAACTTACCTGTAGCATTTCCAACAGACTCAACAGACTCAACACCATTATTCCTGGACAGTAGTTGTTCTTGAAATTTCCTGCATTTCATCAAGAAAACATAGCGTTCCAAAATTATTAATTGGGCACAGATTATACATATTTAAGGACAAATTATGCTAATAGTAACATACGAGTCTATAAGTAAGAGAAAAAATTCTTGTCACTCTAAGAAAACTTTCAAGCTAGAGCATCAAATATGGGAGAGGAAAGTTTACCAATTAATATTTATTTGGCTCATTGTGATAAAATATATTCAAAAGCAGAAATACTAACATGTAACGATTAACAGCTTATTTTATTACAGAAAGAAGCATTACATATAGGCAAAGACGGGCTCCATAATGATGATAATTAGGGTTAAGAGTATCTGACTTGACAGCTACCGAGAGATAAGTAAGAAAGACAAAAAATGAAGAAGAATGTGCTAAATTTAGCTTGCAAAATATAACGACCAGGTTGTCATCGACGACATAATATTGGCAGTAAACTCCAGAGCTTAGGTGGATGATATTGACAGCCTGTTTTAGATTTGTTTCCCAAACAGTTCTCTGTTTTATAAAACAAAAATTTAGTGAGAATAATTGCTCTTGTAAGTTCGTGTTTTCTTATTTTCTCTTAGTGTGTTCCACCTGTTTTTAAAATAAAAGAATTGTTCTCACTCCTGAAATTTGAATTTGTAAACAGTAATTTCAATGTTCACAATAACATGACCTTTACAGTCATCCAATATTAGTTAATAGAAGCAACTTTAACAATAAAAACAGAAAACTATTTTGAGAACAGTTTCCAAACAAGTCATGTTCAACATTCATGAGTAAAAGTGGTACTGAAAAAGGGAAACATATGTGTATGCATTCACAGTGCAAGTTGCTTCCATTAATATAGACGGACCTGATTTTGTCATTAAGTTCTAACATGCGATTGATAAATTGGTCTCTGCATGGCCAATAAGAACTCATCACTTTCACAGTAATCTAACCCATTGAATAATACACTTAACAAGAATAGAACAAATTCATACTATTCTAATAGATTGCAAATCACAAAAGCGAGAGACAGATTTTCTACCTGGTGGCACCTCCTTCACACTTTTATGATCCAACGGCCACATTTGTTTAAGAGAATTAAGAGAGTGAGAATAGAAATGTAACTAAGGTAGATGCAATTTAGTGTATAAAGAACACCAAATATCAACTTGGAACCTTAAAGGATTCTAACTCAGATCCAACAGATGCAATTTCACCTTGAAGCACAGAAATCCTTGCCTGAATTCGATAAATTAAATTTAAGAAGCAAAAATAATCATGCAACTGTGAAGCAATTATAAAATGAAATATAAGAAATAACAGAAAATAAAACCTCTAGCGTCTGAATTGAAGTTTCATTCAAAGATAATTCGACTTCACAGCCTTTAAGCTCCTGTTCAGTCGTTTCTTTGGTGCGCTTGACGTTTTCGAGTTCCGCATTGGTCGCTTCAAGCTCAGATTGCAGTTCTTCCATTCTCTTCTTCAAAACAACAACTCTTTGCTCTACATCGATAAAAATAAAAATAAGATTCCGCGAAACTTCTTGAGAAAACGAAGGAGTTAAAACATTTCATCCTTAGATTATCAACTAATCGCTAGTATTTTGATCATAACATTCTCTAGGGATTTAACATTGTTCTTGCATGAAAATTACTCCTTATCAACTAAGTTCTGCAACAATCGCCAACATTCAACCAGACAATTACCTTTCGGAAACAGGTCTGATCGAATAGAGCAACAATGGCTAGCATTTCGATTACAATATTTCTAGGGATTTAACATTGTTCTTGCTTAGAAATAGATCCTAAGTACAAAAATTCTGCTACAACCACCGATACTCAAACAGAGGATCACCTTTCTCAAACAAGTCTGATCAAATACAGTAATAATTGCTAGCATTATGATTTTAACATCGTTCATGCGTTGAAACACTTCCTCATCAACATAAATTCTGCTACAATTGCGAATATTCAACCAGACGATTGATCGGAATACAGTAATAAGTGCTAGCATTTTGACCAGAACATTTTCTAGGGATTTTACATCGTTCTTGCAAAGAAATACCTCCTTGCGATTTTTCGGTCGCGTATTCGTTGATTAGGGAGAAAAAAAGCTTTTGAGTCTCGTTTGGCGCCATGAAGTTTGAGCGCTTAACTTGCTGTCTACTCATTTTTTCTGTACTGAACTGTATGAACTTGAGAATATCGATATCAACGTAACTAAGAAACACGCAGAAGAAAATGAAGGAACTAAATGGAGGTTATATTATATAGGAAGAGTAAACCGTCTGGACCTGAAAATTAGCGTTTAGTTACGTGAAGAAAACTAACCAACCAATCAAAATATCTGACGAACCAACTAAATAATCGTAACCTTTTTCATTTTCTTTACTAAAAAATTATTTTGATTCCACATAGTTTGGGTTCTTAGAATATAGCGTCTTTGGAGCTTTCTATTTGATTGTAGGGATACGAGGATAAATATCAAATTTAGATCTCATTCTACAATATGGTCACAGGATTTTTTTCATTAAATAAATGGCCAAATTATTTTTTTTTTTTTTAATTCTTAAAAGTAATCATATCATTTCTAACATTCAAATCAAAACAAATGAATCCCCAATCCCCACCAATGTTAGATGAATATTCAACGGGTATAAGGTTGTACTAATGGTCTGTGATTCGGATCCCTAAACTCCCACATATTGTTAAAAAAGTCCCCCACCAATCCCTTAAATTAAGGAATCGTTGACCATTTATCTGAGTGAATCAAAATTCGGAAACACGATCATCATGAAAATCATTTAGTGATGAAACCTAGGGTTTCCTCGCATATATATATGTGACTTACTAGTCTCATTCCTCGCACACAGCGCAAGCCTTGTTCAACGTGCCACCATCATCACGTTAGCGACGAATTACTAGTTTTGTCGCATGTCTATGCGACGCGTGGATTTTTTCGTTGTAGAGGTTGCGACAATTTGACCATTTTGTCCCACGTGCTTGCGATGGAAAAAACGTTTCATCGCAAGCCTTTTAAAACAGAACCCATGCCTCCTCACTTCGTCATTTCTCATGGTCCCTTCCCATTTCCTTTTACCCTCGAACATAGAGCATCGGAGAACGCCAAGAGAGATTGCAGCCACGATGGAGAGCTTTAGAACCGCCAGAATCGCCATGAGAGAGCATTGGAGAATGTCGAAATTACCGTGAGTTTCATTTTCTAAGCATTCTCCGTGAGTTTCATTTAGATTTTTAAATGCTATTGATTTTAATAGAGTTGCTTTGTTTGCTTAGGTAGATTATGGGATGTTTGGTCTTATAAATGGTTAGTTTCTTGAAGCAATCAATAATGTTTTTTAAGAGCTTTTTGGGTTAAAAATGGGTTTGCTTTTTTGAGTTCAACGAATTAGCCGTTTGAGAATCCAGAGATATGCTCAAATTGGTAAATGGATTTACTTTTCGCAATCATCTTTTAACATTTTTGTTAAGTCGTAGTGGAATTATGATTTTTAGAACAACCATGAAAATTGGATTTTGGATAACTACCTGAATCTAAAGTTGATTTTGGATGCAAATTGTTATAATCATACCAGGAGAGAGTAGGTTGTGACCTTCACTGTGCAAACAGTGTAGTAGCGACACGCGAGTGTCGTTCGTCGGGCCATATCAGAGGGTCGAGAGAGAGAAGTGACATGATGCGACTGAGGAGGACGGTGCATCATCCAACACCACCAAGATGAGTGGGCATGAATGTCAAGAGAAGGCATAAGCAAGTTGAGAAGCAACAGTATCGTCAGTCGCGTCAGTGGTAGGCTTAATAAGGGCTAGATGGGGCCCCGGGCCATGACCTCGGAGTTAAGTGCATATGAGTAGAATATGCAAGCCCGCCAAGTTTCGTGTTAATCGGACACCAAACGGGCGCTCCACATTGGCGTATGACTCCTCGTGAAATTGACGTGCAAGGATGTCAGACCAAATATGCCTTAGAATGCACTATAGGGGAGGCATGGTGTCAGCTCTCCACCACCCTTAGAACCTATGGCCTAAGTGAGCTACCCCATGGCACATGTGTGTCATGGCGTGAGCGAGCGTTACAAGACGAGTGTCTTGGACGTCTTCCTTTGGGAATGGGATTCCAAAGACAGGTGTGGGGCAGCATAGGTGTGTTGACATTGCGCCCCTTCCCATGAGTCAAAGGTTGCACCATAGAGTCAGGCTTCGGCATGGTATGCAGAAATGATTCGGCATGGGCACGGAAGGGTTCGTGCCTCGATAGTGTCTGGATGGATGGATGTCTGGGAAGTCCCAAATATAAGCAAACTGTTGGGTTTTATGCCCTAAAACTCGTAGATAGTAAATGTACTTTTGACTGAACATTAATAAAATGATGGATTATTCATTTATCTATGTTAGTATTATGCAATCTTGTCTTATTAACCCTAATCCAATAAACTAAACATCCTAGGCTAATAGAATGAAGCTTGAACTAGTATGTAGGGACATACGGGGATCAATGTTCAAGACTTAGCCTAAAGGGCCCATAGTATAGGGATAAGACTGGGTACCTTATCCTGGTGACACTATGGATACGACCCGCAATACAAACGTAATGATCCAACGCGTTCATGTAGTTGACATGCGAGTGGGGGTATTCTATACAATGAGTTTGCATAAGACCGGATCGCGAAATAGTTAACCACTAACTGTAACACCGTTAGTTAGCTTGGTTTCTATTTCACTAGGATGACCTAGGCAACTTAGTCTCAATCCTGAGTGGATTATGACTCCTGTCCGTGAGAGATTGTCCTTTGGTTTGTACGGGTGAGAGTGACCTGCACGCCGACTCAATAAGCCTACCATTTTGGGGACAAGACCGAGTGGGGAGCTGGGAACATAATCTCACAAGATGGAATTCACTCCTTCCCGACTCTAGGGTAAGTAGAGGTGTGTTCCCTTAAGTGGTGTCTTCGGGTCT
The DNA here is from genome assembly GCA_017139565.1 of Luffa aegyptiaca. Taxonomy (NCBI): domain Eukaryota; kingdom Viridiplantae; phylum Streptophyta; class Magnoliopsida; order Cucurbitales; family Cucurbitaceae; genus Luffa; species Luffa aegyptiaca. The sequence continues at coordinate 41,349,338 of CM029403.1, forward strand.
TGAACAATGGGCCCTACCCTCTCTATGGCATGAGAGGGTACTTAAGGATAAAGAGGTAGCCTAAGGGTAAAACGGTAATTTGATTTAGCTGGGGTACGAACACACGTGAAGGGCTGGCTTGTTGTTGATGGTCAATATATGTGGACACAGAAATATATCTGCAATGAGAAGAGTGCAGTTGTGGTTCTATAGTGGAGTGAACCACAGTTAACGAACATTGATTAACTTGGTTAATGAGTTTAACCAATTAATCTCATATCGTTGGAGCTTCTGATCTGTAAGTCCATCAGGTCCCACCGATGACTCTAGTAAGGTGTTGAGGTTAATTTCTAATGGAGAATTAAACATTCGAAAGGGTTCGAATGTAAAGTTAAAATATGAATTTGATTCATATTAAAACTATAGGTTATATTAATGTGCATTGGATGTACATTAATACTATAGTTTATTTGAGAGAAATATAATTAAATATGTGATATTTAATTGTAATATTAATTAATTGGAGAATTAATTAATTATTGTTTTAATTTACTTTAATTAAATTTTGATTTAATTAAATTGCATTAAAACTATAGGTTATGTGAAGGATAATCATTTAAATATAGTTTAAATAAGTTGATTATTTTTTTTCAAAAAAAAAAAAATAAGTTGATTATTTAATTATGAATTAACTAACCTTTTAATTTAATTTAATTAATTTGTTAATTAGTTAAATTATTTAAAATTATAACTGATATTGATCAGTTATTAAGTCATGGGTTTTGAACCGGTATTCTCTCCTTCACGCCTAAATTAGTGAGAGATCTCAAAGTTGTGGGGCGTTAGTTCTTGTAACGTTGGTTATTGTGTGGTTTTGAAACTAGCGAAGAACTCACAAAAGATCTCCAGAGAAAAATCCCTGAATCTCTTCATTCTCTCAACGTTTTCTCAGAGAAAGAAAGGTTCCCACAAACCTTCCCAACACTACCTTCAGAGACCATTGGTGTAGCTTCGTGGTGGTGTCCGTGGAGATTTTTACAGCAAAAGAAAGGTGTCTTTGCTGCTGTGTTTTTGGGTTGATTCCAGCGAAGGAATAGGCGAAACGATCAAGAACTACAAGCAAAGTAAGTTTTTCTTGATCCTTAGATCATTAGGATCTTGCTTTAGATTAGATCTAAGGCTTTAATGTTATTTTCCAGCATGTTTTATAACCGTTGTTCAGTAGTTTATTTTTATTTTATTGCTATGAATTGTGTTGTCGTCGTATTGGTATCCCAATCGACGTTTAATCCGATTAGGTCCTCTGAAATCTTCCGCTGCCTAAGGCTTTTATCCCTACACAAACCCCATTGGTTGGTTCTCGAGAAACATATCTGAGTGAGCAGTTAAGTCAGATGACATCCCGAGGCTCGGGATGGCATCATGAAGCATCAGTAGAGCCCAATAGTTCCCAGTTGGCACGGTATTTGCTTGAAATGTCGTGGTAAGCATTATAATGGCCCGATAAGCTCCAGTAAGCAACAAAAATGCCCCAGTAAGCGTTATAATGCCCCGGTAGGTCCTGGTTGAAGGGATAAAAGCCCCATGTAGCGGAAAAAATTACCGAACCTACTCAGAGTCTTAGATTCTAATTGAAATATCAATACAATTTGCAAAATATTACAACAATAAATTTATATTTAATGGGTTGTATGTAGGTTGTAAACATGCTTAATGATCAACTAGATTGATCCTAGTGATCAAGGATTTCATAGAAAACTTACTTTTGTAGAAAGCCTTGATCAATTCGCCTTTTCTTGCCAATAAGATTGAAAACGCTACAACCCTCTTGTGCGAACACCACCAATCGGCTACACCGGTATATCTCTAAGACTTCTTGAAGTAGGAGACTTGTGGGAGTCTTTTGGGAGAGATCTCTGAGAGAAGGAGAGACAATGGGATGTCTTTCACCCACCCCATGGGTCATATATATAGTAAAGACCAAGACTTTTTTCCTAATAAGAAAAGGTCTTCCTTTTCCTAATAGGAAAATGTCTCTAATTTTAATAAATAATTAATTAATTTCATAATTAATTAATTATCCAATTAAATATCATATATTTAATTTTAGAGATTTTATTAAAATTAAAATTAATATGAATCCAATTCATATTAAATTTATTTGAACTCTTTCAAATATTTTCTCTCAAAAATTAATTTTTGAAATTAATTAAAAAATTATATTATAAAGTTTCATAAACTTTATATTATAATGCATCAATATACATTATATGATTCCCCAAATAAATTGAACACTTTCAATTTACAATTTATATTTATTTGCTTCAAGTCTTTTTACGAGCTACCAGTGGGACCTAATGGACCTACAGATCAGAAGCTCCAACGATACGAGACTAATCGGCTTAAACTCATTAACCAAGTTAGTCTCCATTCGTTAACTGTGGGTCACTCCACTAAAGACCCTCAGCTGCACTCTTCTCACTGCAGAATATTTCTGTGTCCACGGATATCGACCAATACTACAAGTCAATCCTTCACGTGTGTTCGTATCCCAGCTGGGTCAAATTACCGTTTTACCCCTAGTTTACATCTTTGTCCTTAAGTCCCCAGTGCTCCTCTAATGAACAACCTGTTTGAGGTCCAATCAACAAACAGAAGTCCCTCTCATGCCATAGAGAGGGTTGGGCCCATTGTTCAAGTCCCAGAGACACCACTTAAGGGAACACACCTCTACTTACCCTAGAGTCGGGGAGGAGTGAATTCCATCTTGTGTGATTATGTTTCCAGCTCCCCACTCGGTATTGTCCTCAAAATGGTAGGCTTATTGAGTCAGCGTGCTGGCCACTCTCACCCATACAAATCAAAGGACAACCCCTCGTGAACAGGAGTCTATAATCCACTCAGGATTGAGACTGAGTTGTCTAGGTCATCCTAGTGAAATAGAAACCAAGCCAACTAACGGTGTTACAGTTAGTGGTTAACTATTTCGCGGTCCGGTCTTATGCAAACTCATTGCATAGGATACCCCCACTCGCATGTCAACTACATGAACGCGTTGGATTATTGTGTTTGTATCATAATACAAAGCGGGTCGTATCCATAGTGTCACCAAGATAAGGTACCCAGCCTTATCCCTATACTATAGACCCTTTAGGCTGAATCTTGAATATTGATCCCCGTATGTACCTACATACTAGTCCAAGCCTCATACTATCAACCTAGGATGTTTAGTTTATTGGATTAGGGTTAATAAGACAAGATCTTCTAAATACAAACAAAATAAACTATTTTATTAATGTTCGGTAAAATGTTACATTTTCTATCTACGAGTTTTAGGGCATAAAACCCAACACTGGTAAGTGCTGAAATCACCTAGTAAGCTCCGGTTAAGCGTTTTAAAGTCTGTTTTGACCCAATGGAGGGTCCGAACACATCCCACGCGAAGTTTCGGATCAATGAAGAAGCGTGTGGGTCGTGTTATCGAGATTGAAGATAATGAAATGAGATGCGATGTTGCGTTCAGATGACCTTGGCCTGGTGTAGAGGCAAGGTTGAGCCTTAGGACTTGGCCTGAAGTAGAGGCAAGTCGACTAGAGTCGTGAATGAGGGAAAATACACGTACAGGTGACGTGTATGGCTAAGTGAAGCTCAGTTGCAAGATGTGTTGAGTTCAGTTGAGGATGAGAGAACCTCGCCTAAGGTTTGACGAAGCCACAAAGTCTCGCGAAAAAGTTATACGGGTTAGAGATGACCCTTAAGGTTGGCCATGGTCACGTGTAGATCATGGTGCCGCACGGTTGAAAGAGTATGACCGTGACACAAAGCATCTACTTCATAAATGAAAAGTAATGTTCATTTGTAAGCTTAAATGTGGCATAATTGTAATCAAATGGCAATCAAACTTTTAGAGGATATTCTTCCCCATGGGGTGGGTTTGAGTAATTTTAAAGATTTTAAGGGCATTTTGTTTTGTATTATTGATGTCAATGAAAATCTTTACATTGTTTGGCTTCTATCTCAATTTCTTTTCTAATTTGTTGTGGGATTACTATTGTTTTGAATACTTTTTTTGGTTTACTTTACGTAGAAATTTTATTGATAAATTGATTGATTTTGGTTTCTAATTTAATTGATTTTGTTGTAAGTAAAATGGTGCATTGTGTTTTTTTTTTTTTAATTTAAATTTTTTTATTAAACTTTTGGGAATGACATTATGTGTATTATGCCTTCAAATATAATATGAAGAAAGAGTCTATTGTGCCTATTGAATATTGTTGGTTTAAATTGTGATTGGAAGTGTATTGTTTAATATTTAAATCTTGTTATTGGACTTTTTGGAATGCCCTAATGGACCTATTGTCTTTTGTTGGTTCGAATTTTGTTATTGTCTTCTTAGTTCGAATGTACCTATTATTTATTGTTGATTCAAATTTTGTCTATTGTCTAATGTACCTGTTATTATGCTTTTTTCTTTATTTGTTGTTATATGTATGTTTGTGCCTTTTTTGAGTGGTTGGGGGAGGGAGGGGATATATTTGTTTGCGACGCTGAGCGGCCGACTTTGTTTCCATAGAGGAGGAAAATGAGGTCGCCATCAGTCTTGATTTAGAGGGTGTGACTGGACACCCAAAATATGGTAAAATGATCTGCAAATAAAAGACTTAGGGTTCGGGAGTTTTTTGTGTATGGGGAAGGTATTAGCACTCCCACAACACTCGTTCAAAGAACGAAATTTTACTTTTCTTGTGTTATTTAAGGAAATTGGCCATTGTAAATAACAAAGAAGAATTTTTTGTTGATTTTTAAATCTCATATTTTACTTCTCATTATTCCTTAAATAAATAACAAACAATAATTATGGGTGACATAAAGCCATTCAAATTTTGTTAACTTCATCACACCTCAAGAATATTAAACTTTCCTAATTTCCGTCATAGGAAAGTTTATTTTTTAAAAACATTTGGTTTATTAACTTTTGAAAAACTATGTGAGTAAATAAATATTTTTAAAGAAAACTCTTAATTAATTTTTATTTTTACAGAAGTAACCTTTTTATGGAAAATAAATTTTGAATTGTTTAATATTTTAAAATAAAGTCAATGGAACGATTTTAGCAAAATCTCTTAAAACATTCCTTTTAAAAAAAAATGCCCTTTATGAAATATGCTTCTTTTGAAAATAAGTTTTAAAATATGAACAATTTTTAATTATGTTTCATAAGGAAAGAAATATCTAGATCAAATCCCGACATCCCAAGATTGTGATTTTTGACCTCAAGAAACTTAAATATCGACATCATGAACATTCAAGATTTGAAGATTTTTGTTTTGAAACTATTTAATTTAGGGGAAAAATTATAAGATAATTATGGATTAAATACAACATCATAACTTAGTGAAATACAATAAAATAAAAAATCAACAACATATAATTGAGAGAAAATACTTTAAAAAAAAGAGAGAAAAACTACCATATACCAGAAATAAATCATTTGCTTTAAAGGAAATATATTAAAAATCAACAACATATGTTTGTTTCTTTTTTTACATCCCCATTTGATTTTCTCTTCAATTTGACCTTCGTTTTTGTTGTTATTCCTCCATTGACTTTTCTACTTGCCCCTTTCGACAGAAATACGATTTTCTGCCTTTTGAAAATTTTTGTGGGTAATTTTCGTTATGTGAATATGATTTTTTTTCTCTCTTATTGTTATTGTTTCTGCCTGCTGATGGGTTTGGAATTGGGATTATTTGGTGATGGAAATATACCCCAAACCGCAACTGGAATAAAAGTAAAACAGAACATTATTATCCATTTTGGAAAGGAAAAAACTAATAGCCAATGTAAAAACCACCTAGGAGCTATGTCAATGAAACACCAAAAGAGACAGACCTTGAAGCAGGGAGTCTTTTCATTGCAATACTAGGAAAAGTTTCAACTAAGCCAGACCTTCTTGATTAGCTTGCAATGTCCGAACTTTTAACATGAAGCCACCTGAGAGGAAGATAATAGGATTTTCTACAACTTTAAAATAAATTACTAGTTTAACCGAACCGGGTTGTGGTCATATTTCAATCTTCTATTAGAAAGATTATTAAACCTTTTATTTTCCGTTTTCTTTATGGGGAATCCTCCAGATAAAGTCATTTCTATTCTTTCGCATTCTAAACTAGATATAAAATTTAGTAATATAATTATGTAACTTTGTAACTTTCTTGATTCTAAACTGAGGGTGAGTCAAATATATGGTATATGACAATATATTAATTACTAAAAGCAATATTTTTGGCTTAATGTTGTCAATGGTGAGTCAAATATATTAATTACTCAAAGAACATTGCCAATGATGGAGACTCCTTCACCACAATGCTTAATGTTGTCATAAATCCTGATGGGGAGGTACCCAGAATTTCAAAATGAGTGTTATCTTAATTCCAATGTTCTTGGGAGTGTTATCTTAATTCCAATGTTCTGGTAATCCAAGCTTCCTGTTAATGGCTACACTTCCTCATGTCATTTCATTCTAATGCCTAAGTAATTCAAAGGTTTGTCATTCATGGTTAAATTGCCACAGGTCACTTGGACAGGCTACACCAGACATTTCGGCCTTCGTTCGAGCAAAGGCAGCAACCTATCCTATTTTTCAGATGATAGAGAGAAACACAGTAAGCAAAAGAAGCTCCAAAACGAAGATGAAAGGGTGCAAGAATATAGACTAGCCTTACAATGCCTTGCAATGCCATTGGCTGGAGTGGAGAAATTGGTTGCTTTCATGAAGGATTTCCAGGCAAGGCATGCTTGATTATAATAATGATATGTAATTTGCAGCTCTGAAGTGAAAATCAAGCCAGAGCTTCGTATTCTGTATGGTTTTGGGTTTTGGGTTTTGGTTTTTGGTTTTGTTTTTGTTGGCAATCTTGCTGGATCTTTGTTTTACCAATGTGGGGGTGGGGAGTTGTGTTTTCTAGTGGCGTTTTTTAGCAAAATTTCACATGAGGATTCTGATCTTCTGCAGAAAAGATGAGTTAGATTAGGCTGATAAGCTTTGGAGAGTCAATAACCTTTAAAGATAGCCATGTTTAGCTAAAGCAATGGATATATTGCACTGTAGGTTGCTTGAAAATGGTGTTTGTATTCAAGTTTCTTGAAAATGGTGTTTTGTATTCAGGTTGCTTGAAAATGGATTTGATTGGGAGACGTGTTTGTATAAACAAAGCTTATAAGGGAAGGTTGCATACTGGGCTACCAAGAAGGCAAGGAGAGAGAGAGAGGGGAGGGAAAAAAAAAACCGCGGATGACCCGACCCAGTTTGGGTCAAAGTCAAACTGGGTCGGGTCGGGTTAGTTTGTCCGTACAACCGACCCGGGTCGGGTCGGGTCGATTTGTCCGTACAACTGACCCGACCCGAAAATTTTACACCCCTATTAAAATCAAATCTTGGCATTCCAAAACATTGATTTATTACCTCAAGAAGCTCAAACATTGGCATCCCAAAAATCTAAGATTCCATCATTGAAGATTTTTTTTTTTAACAAAAAAATCATTGATTTAGGCCAAAGTAACTATATATTAATTTAATGAAATTACATGGCTAAATTATAAATAATGATTCAAGATTCAATTGTAAATAAAATTTAACAAATTAAACATAAACGATACATAACAATCAACTCTAAAGGTTTAACTCGCCCCGTTTGATAACCTTTTCGTTTTTGGTTTTTGGTTTTTGAAAATTAAGCTTATAAACACTCATTCCACCTATCCATTCTTTTGGTTTGAACTTACATCATTCCCATGTTTTCAAAAATCAAGTCAAATTTTGAAAAAAAAAAAAATAGTTTTCAAAAACTTGTTTTTGTTTTTGGAATTTGGCTAGTCACGGATTCAAGGTTGGCTAGTCAAAGTTTGAATTTTTTTTTTGAATTTCGATTTTTTTAAAATTTTCTTTTGGGAAAATTACACTTTTGGTCCTTGAGGTTTGAATTAGGTTTCATTTTGGTCCCTAAGTTTTCAAACTCAACAATTTAGCCCCTAAGGTTTGGTTTGGTTTTAGTTTCATTTTGGTCCCTCCATCCATTTTTCCGTTAATACTTAACGGATTGCTGACATGGTGTAATTTTTTATTAAAAAAATAATTTTTTGAATTTTTTAAATAAGATAATATAATAAATATGTTTTTTTATCTTTTTCTTTTCCCCATCTTCTCTTTTTCCTTTTCTTCTCCCCTTCTCCTTCTTCTTCCAGCCAGTGCCGCCGGCCACCGTCGTCGAACACCGTCACCAGCTGTCGCTTGCCGAAAATTTTTTATTTTTCTTTTTTTTTTTTCCTGTTTCGTTCTTCCTTCTCTTTTCCCTTCTTTCTTTTCTTTCTTCGTCTTCTCCTATTTTCACAGATTTTTTTTAAAAAAAAAGAAACAAACAAACCGAAGGGGGAAACCCCCCCTTCGATTCCGGCGCCGGAGAGGGAGGAGGGAGGTCCCTCCTCCGTCTCCGGCGTTGGAAAAAATAGAAGCTCAGTGGACTATCTCTTTTTTAAAAAAAATCAAAGGGGGAAGAAAACGCCCCAGATCTGGAATGAAAAACACGAAGAAAACGGTCGAAACGCGAAGAAAACGCCCCAGATATGGAACGAAAAATGCTACACACGGCCGAATCACGTTGTCGGGCACTGCTGGAACTGTTTGCTTTTGCCGAAAACGCATCGAACTACTTGTCATCGTGTGCTACTGTACTGCTGTTGTACGCGAAGAAACCGGGGGAGACGAAGTGGAGCTCACTGTGCGCAAAGAAACCATTGGAGGGAGAGATGAGATGAAGAGAGGGAGAGAGAAAGGAAGAAGGAAAAAAAAAGAGAAAAAGAAAAAAAAATCTTCGGCGGTCGACGACGGCGGTCGGTGCTGGCAGCTATGGTGATGGTTTAGGGTTTGAAGAAGAAGGACAAAGAGGAAGAAGAAAGAATGAAGGAAGAAAGAAGAAAGAAATTTAAAATAATAATAATAATAATAATTTATTATTTTAATTTATTTTTATTTTAAAAAATTAAAAAAATAATGTCATGTCATCAATCTGTTAGTATTTAACGGAAAAATGGATAGAGAGACCAAAATGAAACGAAATCCAAACCTCAGGCACTAAATTGTCGTGTTTGAAAACTCAAGGACCAAAATGAAACCTAATCCAAACCTCAGGGACCAAAAGTGTATTTTTCCCTTTTCTTTTCTTATTAAAAAAGGATTCGACTTTTTTTTTCTTTCAATTTTCTATTTTTAAAATTTTCTTTTTCAATTAAATTTTTTATAACTTCTTTTTCAATTAATAATAGCTAAATAATTTTAACTTTTTATATAACTTTTATTCATTTTCTGATTTTTGTTTTAGAGACATTTTAATTTAGACTCCGTTTGGTTCATGATCCGTTTTCGTTTTTATGTTTTCAAAAATTAAAAAAAAAAAATATAAGGAAAACAGTAGAAACGTGTTTGATATACCTATTTTCAAAAACAATTTTCGAAAACAACTCAAAAAATGGCATGTTTTCAAAAATGATAAAATGTTGTTTTCATTGTTTTCCAATTTTGTTTTTAAAATAATAGAAACCCTGTATACAAATTTAAAAACACGAGATACATCTTTCTTTCCCTCAAACAATGTTCATAATCTACAAACAATATTGAAAATAAAATTTGAAGTTCATGAACTTAATTAAACATAATTTTTTTTTCAAAAAAAAAAAATTAAACATAAAATTGAAATTTAGACACTTATTAGAATTTTTTAAAAAAATTCAAGGACTTATTAAACAAAAAATAAAAGTTCAAAAAACAATTTGACGCAAACTAAGTTTGGAGATGAAATTTATAATTTAATGTATTAGTTATTATTTCATATTTGTAAATAATTTATACATAAAAATTATAAAAAGAAAATATAGTTTATAATTTAAATTTATAAAATATATTGATTTTTTTTCAATTATATAAGTCAAAATTTTAAGATTTGTATTTTTAAATGATAAGATAATTATGTTTTTTTTCTCATTTTCTTCCATATATACAATACATGTAATAGTAACAGAGGGATAAAGGGGGGGCTAGAGGCGCCTTTGCCAATAGGACGAGTGCCAAACTTGTTTTTTAAACCAAGTTTTACATACTAATATAAAAGAAGTCCATATATTTCAAATGTGTCCATATTCTTTCAAAATTTCATTCATGTTCAATCCGAAATCAATTAAAGGAAGCACAATTACTGATTTGACCCTTTGAATTACAAGATTAAAAAAAACACAAGGAAAAGACGGTTGTATATTCAGATTTGAAAAAATTCCATCAAACACGGAAAATTTCTTCCAAAAACTCGAAAGGTTCCATCGTCTTCTTCATAAAAAATCCAGTTGCCATCTTTGCAGCCGACGATATTTTCCAACGTTGAAGGTTAGAGCTTTGTCTTCTCCAAAACTCTGGGGACAATATTGTGGGTTTCTTAGTGAAGTAAGTTTTTTATTTTGGGGTTTTTTGTTATCGATTTTGCATTATTGTGGGTTTTTAATCCGCGAACTTCCTTCGTCTTCTTCACTATAAACCTATTGTTTATTAAGCTTTAGGGTATCGTCTTCTTCCAAAACAGTGAGTTCTTAGGTAAAAATACCTCGTATTATCGGTGAAGTAAGTTTCGAATGTGGCCATGTGTTTCTCACGGAAAATGCATATTCATTCCAAAAATTTTTTACACTTAAATGTCATACCTTCTACCCGTTTTAGTGTATATTCTTCCTTCCCCAAATGAAAAATACTTATATCTGATATATATATATATATCGATTCCATGGTGGAATAAAGTATTGCAAGTGAGATTATTTTGAATCCAAATATGCATGTTCATTCCAGATTTTTTAACACCGAAATTCCATACTTTTTAAGTTGTATTGTAGTGTATAATATTATATATTCCATGGAAGAAAGCGGATTTTCCTAGTTTTGTATCTAGAACAGAACAGGGCATGTTATTCATTCCCCGAATGAATAAACTTATCTTCCCTCCTGAATTGCTTGCTGAGAAAATGTTGAAAATGTTAATATTTTGGACAATCCTCCACCCCCCCCCCCCCTCATGATTTCACTTCTATGACTTCGTTGATTAAGTGTGTGTGTGGTTAATATTTTGGACAATCCTCCACCCCCCTCATGATTTCACCCTCATGATTTCACTTCTATGGCTTCGTTGACTTTGTCCCTCATGATTTCACTTCTATGGCTTTGTTGATTAAGTGTGTGTGTGGGGTTAATATTTTGGACAATCCTCCACCCCCCCCCCCCCTCATGATTTCACTTCTATGGCTTCCTTGATTGTGTGTGTGATATAACATGAACCTTTGAGATTTCTTTGCTATGAAATTTAGGATGGTCAAGATAAAACAGATTCCCGATAGATATGTAAGAAGGAGCCAAAGGCTTCTTGGAAGTTCTACAAGGTGACAAAAAGATAAATCGAAAGAGAATGAAGTTGTTACCATTTCCGAGGTATGATTGTCGTTCTTTTTTTTAGATACGTATGAGTTTAAATGCAATAATTATGGTATTTTTCAGGGTGAAAGTTCGGATAATAGCGTTGATTATCTGATGAACGTTGATGAGGGAACCCCTTCAAGGTCAAATATTTTCAACTGAATAGTTGGAAATGTTAGTCGGATGCTCATTGCAATAGCTCCAATAAAAAGACAACTTTTTGGGGATGAAGAAATGTTTAATGCTAAAGAGAAAAAGGTGCATGGAATTTTCTTTGGAATTTTGTTTGAGCCCTAACATGGAATTTCCTTTTTAACCATACAACAAATGCAGGATGCTTTGAATATGGAGGAGGTTGATCCCATTGGGACTCAAATAGTCTTGTATGACCAAAATATAGACAAGTATTACTTGAAAATACCTTAGATAGTATCTTAAATAAATGAATTATTTGACTCATTTAGCTTTCTGTTTCAAAAATAGGAAGAATATGCTAAGGGAGAATATGAATTGTCTAATGCATCGAACAAAACAGAGATTTTGGAAGATCGAGATGAAAGAATGGAAGATATTTGTGAAGGAGAAGGACACGAGGAAGATGAGCACACTGAAATTAGAGGGGGTGAAATGGATGAAGATGATCTTGGATGGAAACCTATAAATGTAAATGAAATGGAAGTTGATGGAGGGCAATTTCATGAACAAGTGCATGATAAGGTAGAATATTAATTAAATTACTTCTTAAAATACATGCTCATTCTTAATTCTTATTTGTATGAATTCATATGTCAGGATGATGAGATGACATTGACTGAAAGATTAAACAATTTGAATGGAAAAAGGAAGAACGAAATCGAAAAAAAGATAAATTGGTAGTTACATTATTGTCATTCTTATTAATGCTTCTATATGCATTAATTAATACTTATATTGTAAAACATAGGAAACACCACACTAGAAGAAATAGAAAAACAAGAAGATATTCATTGGCACGAATATGAAATCTGGGAAAAGGGTATTTTGAAAACTAAATGCTACTTCATGTATTAACTTGTCTATTATTGCGCTACTTCTTATAATTTGTATAACTATATAGGTGACAAGGCAAAACTCCAGTGCTCTATACTCTAGACGAGAGGATCCTGAGGAGATGTTGAAAAAAAAGACTCCTACAAAAAAAAAAAAAAAACAGTCAAAAAGGAAATCAAGAAGGTATGAATTCCTTACAATTTTCTTTTATAGGTTTTAAACACATACATAACACCAATCTTATTACGATCAATGATATAGACAAGTTTCAAACAAAAATCAAGGAAAAAGGGGACAAAATGAAGGTAAAAAAACAGAGAAGTTCGGAAGAAGGGACATTATTGGATAGGACAAAACTGAAATATACCAGGTATGAAAATTTTAAAGGCATTAATGACATCATATATAGCTGAATGTATGAAAGTAATTTAGTGACATCAAATATTAATTTGTCAACAGGATGCACCACTGCTTCTACTAAGAGAAAAATGGTCTGCTGTACAGAAACTGAATTTTTATGGATCTTTAGATGTCCTAACTCAAATTAAACAAAGACTTAAAAAAAGGCACCTTAGGAAATTTAGGGATAGTTGCTTTGGATGGTTTTTGGACATTCATGTGAGTAGTTACCGAAGCCAGATTCTATACCATTTAATTAGGAGGCAATGTAGCCCAACTAAAACAGATGAGCTCTTGTTTAATTTTGAAGGAATAGTGGTTAAGTTTGGTCTTAGGGAGTTTGAGTTGGTAACTGGTCTGAACTGTGGAGACGTAACTGTTGTGGATCATTCTAAACTATCCGGTAGGTTTCTTAAAAAATATTTTGGGAATGAAAGACCGGTAAAAATATCCACTATTCAAAAACTTTTTATGGAGGGAAAGGTAAAGAAAAAAGACATGGTCAAGCTTGCTAACTTGTACTTTCTTAATAATCTTCTACTTGGAAAATAGAAGGGAACTGGTGTAGAGATTGACCATATCATGTTATTGGATGATATGGACCAGTTCGAGAAATTCCCTTGGGGGCGAGTGTCCTACAAAACCATTATTAAGTCGGTGAAAAATTCCATTAAAAATTTGGGGGCTTCAGTGACGGGGTTAGTTGGATTCCCGTATGCCTTATTGGTGTGGGCATACGAGTGTATCCCTTTACTCACCAGACCAAATAGATTCTATGCGCGTCGTGTCAATACAGGACTTCCAAAAATGAAAAACTGGACATCGGACGTGCATCCAGAATGGAGGGACCTCGCTCTAAAGGTCTTTGAACATGAAGATGTAGGCTGCTTCTATACCTATTAACATGTTTTATTTCATATATTTATATATTGTGTATGTTAATTATAAACTTATTATGAACATTATGTGCAGTTTTCATTCTGCCCTATGAATGTTGAGCAACATTCTGTTATGGATAAGGGGATAAATGATGAGCCTAAGAATGTAGGGGTTGAGAATGTTGGAGAGTCCTAAAAAAGAATTGAAGAAGAAGAAGGACAGACAAAAGATGATCGTGGGCATGGGAACAAAAAAGGCGAAGGTATTTTTCATGGGTTTGAGATGTCTTTTTCTGAATTTCAAGACCTGGTGATGAAAAATTTTGAAGTTCTGAATAGTAAAATAGATTTACTCCATGCTGAGATGAAATCCATGAAGGCTAGAATGAATGAAAAAGAAAAAAAATCATGTGACTCATGATGAAAAAGATGATGGAGATGAAAATCAAGGAGGGGGAAATGAAAAGAGTGATGGAGAAGAATATGGGGGAAAAGAAAATGAAGGAGAAAGAGTAAATGAAAAGGGTGATGGAGAACATGGAAGAATGAGGGACCAACTTGAGTATGATGCTCTTAATACTCAAGTTCTTAAAGAAGTGGAACAAATTGAGCAAGAAGTCAACAGTGCTAAGGTATGGTATTTAATTTATTTTTTGTATGCTATATGATATGGGTTGGTAATAATATGCTATGCATGTATTAGGGAAAACAAAAAATGAATGAAGGCTTCAGTAGTACTTTCTCAGAATATGATGGTCCAGCCATATATATTGATGTGGTAACATGCTAGCTAAAAAATTCATATTGCAATTTGTATTCTAGTGCATATGAATTGAATTTATAACAGGATGTTGTTAGAGATTAAATCTCTTTATGTTTGTGTAGCTTAAAGGTAAATGACCTTTTGAGGATGGACCTAAGAAGACTGAAGTAGGAGAAATTGCAAACAGGAGGCGGTGGGAAAGACGAGTTGTTCTACCATCAAAGTATGATAGGTCTCCTTATACTTCTAAGTTTGGATCGGCTGAGGAGAAAAAAAAATCAGAAAATGTTATAAATACTCAAGACTTCAATTGCCCAACCTTCAAGATAATGTCGCAATTATAGGTTTAGAAAGTATGTTTTAGTTTGATTTTTATAGGCATTTAGATTCATGGAATTTCATTTGATCTTCATAGACAATTAGATACCTAGACTTATGTGGATGATCTATGTGGTATTTTTTTTAATGAAGATTGATTGGATGGTTATTATTGTTGGGTTTTATGCCCTAAAACTCGTAGATAGTAAATGTAACATTTGACCGAACATTAATAAAATGATGTATTATTCATTTATCTTGTTTGTATTGAGTAATCTTGTCTTATTAAGCCTAATCCAATAAACTAAACATCCTAGGTTGTTAGTATGAGGCTTGAACTAGTATGTAGGGACATACGGGGATCAATGTTCAAGATACAGCCTAAAGGGTCTATAGTATAGGGATAAGGCTGGTTCTCTTATCCTGGTGACACTATGGATACGACCTGCTTTATATTTTGATACAAATGCAATGATCCAACACGTTCATGTAGTGGACATGCAAGTGGGGGTATCCTATGCAATGAGTTTGCATAAGATCGGACCGCGAAATAGTTAACCACTAGCTATAACATCGTTAGCTAGCTAGGTTTCTATTTCACTAGGATGACCTAGGCAACTTGGTCTCAATCTTGAGTGGGTTATGGACTCCTGGGGATTGTCCTTTGATTTGTATGGGTGAGAGTGGTCTGCATGCCAACTCAATAAGCCTACCATCACTAGAACAAATTCCACCTTTAATGTCAGTAAAAAAACGCTCATTGGAAACAATGTCGGACGAAGAAAAAATGCGCGGATGAGAGATAAAGAAAACACAAAAGACTTGGATGACCGACATTAAAAGCTAATTTTCCCCCTTTAATAAACCCATTTTCACTATCTCTCTCCGCCCATTTCACTCTTCACTTTCTCTCCCATCGATTTCTCTCTTGGTTTTGGATTGGGTGTTTAACCCTAGGTCAGAAAAAACACCCCATGAACAACTTCTCCCCCTTGTTTGCATTTGTCGTTCGTCAGTCGTGGTCTGCAGTTTTGTTGCCCGTTGTCAGCCATTCAACGACCATTGTTCACTTTTTTGTCGAGCGTAATCAGCGACTATCTCAACTAAGGAGGCAATTTGAGACTAAATCGGAGGAGGTCGGTTCTTTGAACGGCTGCAGATAGCTTTTCCATTCGAATGTGGAGTTTCTCCGATCGATTGAGGTCGTATTGGAGGCGGCGGAAGACGTGGGTGAGGATCTGGTGGAGTGAGTTTAGAGTATTTTAAGCACGATCGTGACGAACGACCAGACTTGTATGGACAGAATGGTGGAATCGAGGAGTAGTTTGGGGAATACCTATCAGCTCCACTATTTAATATGAGGAAGCAGTACAGTGTATCGCTGGGAATGGTCACAAACTCGCTATCACGTGGTGGAAGAAGCGACGGTAGAAGGGAGGAAATCTTTTGGCAACAACGCAAAACAGAAGCCACTGAACATGTTGGTCTCAGCAAACTTGCGTTATTATATAGAACTAATTAAGCAGAAAGAAGGGGGAGTCTGAAAGAATAACATGCCAGGTATTCAATCCTTCACATAGAGTTAAATATACAACAGGTATCAGGTACAATGACTCCTATTAAAACCTCTTTTTTTTAATATATATTTTGGCATCTCAGGATGCAGGATGGAAATGGTGAAGCACAGTATCCAAGGTCATCCTTTGTTGTCAATTGCATTAGTAATTCTCTTTGTTTATTTTTCATAGAATTGTTCTGTTCGTTGGTCTTTTTTCAATAGGCTATAATTATTTAAATAGAACATCAATGCAGATTATGTTTGTATGGGAGATATTGTTTTGTTCATGCAGAAAGTTTGAGATTATGCTCTTCCACCACTATTCTTATGATTGATATTTGGGATTATGCTCCTAATTCTATAGTTTAATTGTCAATAGATTTGATAACGTAACTAGGCATGGAGGGCTTGTCTGAAGGTTCTCCGAGCTTTCTGCTTAGGAAGCTAACTTGTTCAATTTTATACTTTATTTTTATATCTGCCGTTTTATTTTGTATAGGGGTTGCTTGTTTCAATTTTTCTGATCTACATCTAAAATTTTGCAAGAGAAAGACATAGAAGACGAAATGAATTGTTTTTCATTCTCTAGTTTATGTATTTGGAGTTAGGTTGAGCTGATAACACACCTGATGTGGCTGACTTTCGATTAGCTTGTTTGAGGTTAAATAAATTGTATGAAGACTCCTAGGATCATTTCTTGTTTCTGGAATGAGTAGAAAATTTTCTAGTTTAGTTTAATTTATATGGTAACCTTGTTGCTGTTTGCCCATGGATCAGTGGTTTTGATTATTTTGCTTTTCTAAATTCATTACTGACTTGAAGAATGTAAAACTATTCTAATTGTTTTCTACGTATGATTTAACTTTTGAATATCAAGTTAAAAAGTTCTAATCTGTATTTTTCCAACCTCTCTTTGAATTATTCTGCAGCATTGAGATATTCAAGCATAAGGAAGAAAGAATAGTCAAACAGAAACTGAAACTTGTGTTTTTCCAATCTGTTGGATGGGTTGTACAAATGTATCCTTGAGTTCTAAAAAACGGGAAGTATTGTTTTGGTTCTAAATAAATGTATGTGCAATTTTTATGTTACTTTTGTTTTACATCATACTAAATATTTTAGTCTTTTTGGTGCAACTTTAACAAACATTTCTCAAGCAAGCGATCCTGAAATCTCCATTTTTTCGGCAACTTGAAAAATTCTCCCACTTTAGCCATGTTCTGTAGGTACCCTTAATTTGAAATTGCATTGATTGGTTTGTAGTTGTCTTTCCCCAAATGGTAGTAAAGTGTTTTTGTTGTGTATGCTTAAAATTTACAAATTTTGATAATTTTTTTTCCTTTCTTTTTTCCCAAGTCTATTCTTTTATTGTCTCAATTTTTTTTCTCAGACACAAGAAGCAAAGGATAAGGAAGAAAATGAACAACTTATTGAAGAGTTGGACAAGAAGTTCGAATCGTTGGTCCAATTTGCGCATTGTTATCTCTCACCAGTTCTAGTAACGCAAATGCCTTGAAGGCTCTTGTTCAAAAGGGTACAAATGAGCATTTAAAGAAGGATTAATTGCCTGAAAATTTTAATCAAGTATTACATTGTATGTTGTCTGAATTCCACCAAGTTGATTTTCTTATTTAGCAAACAGCTTCAGGACTTCATTGTGTAGTATGCATTCGTATTCCTCCATTGGTTATTTTGCAATCTTCCCAGCTTTGTTATTTACCTATGGACTTCCTCTTTTCTTTTCTGGAATTATGACTTTTTTCCTGTAATATTGGGGTGTTTAGAATATTGTATGTGTCAGGAAATTATATCTTCTTCTTGCATCCGGATGTTTTTGACAAACTTGTCAAAAAGATGGCAATAGAAATAAGTGCACGCCCTCTGAAAGTATGAAGACACCTGAAGAAATTACTCAGGAGGAGCGAAATTGGTTTGAGTTATTAGAGGTATTTTACTTTTGACAATGTGAAGTGATCCTAGATTTTCTAGTATGAACTTTTTTTCTAGTTTGTGTTCTTCTTCAATTCATGTTTAGGTGAATGATGATTATTTTTTAATCCGTCTCTCGCTTTTGTGATCTGCAATCTATTTAGAATAGTATGAATTTGTTCTATTCTTGTAAAGTGTATTATTCAATGGGTTAGATTACCGTGGAAGTGATGAGTTCTTCTTGGCCATGCGGAGACCAATTTATCAATCACATGCTAGAAGTTAATGACAAAATCAAGTCTGTCTTCTACATTAATACAAGCAACTTGCACTGTGAATGCATATACATATGTTTCCCTTTTTCACTACCATTTTTACTTATCAATGTTGAACATGACCTTAGACTTGACAATTTTCAACCAGGACTTGTTTGGAAACTATTCTCAAAATAATTTTCTGGTTTTATTGTTAAAGTTGCTTCTATTAACTAATATTGGATGACTGTAAAGGTCATGTTTTATTGTTAAAGTTGCTTCTATTAACTAATATTTGTTGCAATGCATGCTTAACATTTGTTTTAATACTTTGGGACTTCGTTATAAGTTTAGTTTCACTTGTTTTCCATTGAGTTTTTATGTTCATGAGGTTTGCTACATTGTTGTACTTAATTGTATTCATTGATAAGTTGAGTTTTTTCATTCAAAAAGTTTCAATGATTTTAGATAAGTGCAAATGATTGAGTTGTTATGCTTATGAGGTTCATTTTTTTGTGTCATTTAGTTCCTTTAATTCCTCATGCTAGAGTACCCATTTTGAAGATTGGAAATATTTAGCACAAAATTTACATATTTGTCTTATTTAAATTTCAGGAACTCCCATAGAAAAAGATTCAAACGATAAGAGGAAGGAAGGTATGTCCTTTAAAAATATTAAGTTTGTATATTAAAAACTTTCTTTAATTGTGCTTTTTTTTTTTCCTGAAACATTGTTTGTTAGCTCTAGATTAAGTTTTTCGGGCTTGCCACACTGGCTTTGTGATTTTGCTTGCCTCTTGACACTGCAGTTGAAGGATAAAAATGTTTAGATTGTTGGGTTTACAAGGTACCCCGTCATTTTCTTGTTTTCTATTGAGTTTTTTATGTTTATGAGGTTTACGACATTGTTGTACTTAATTGTTTTCGTTGATATGTCATTTTTTGTTTCTCTTCTTCTACGTACAACTAGTTGCATTCAATTGTTGTTTATAAAGGTTTATTCTTTCTGGGTTTTCTTGTTTTATAGGATTTCATGTTCGAGGACACAATCTTTTGCGGTATATTTGATGGCCAGGAACTTTACGGTCGTCTCGTTGCTCAAAAAGTGAGGGATACACTGCCTATAAAGTTGTTGTCCTCCTTCTAGTCTCCTTAGTTGTGTACTTATTTTGTCTAGTAATTTTACTTTTTCTTTGTAAATTGAACCATGAATGTGATTTGGGATGGATGGAAAGTTTCATGTATTATATACATTATTATATTTTATTAATGGAATCCATGTTCGCTGAGTTAGTTGTTGTGTAAAAATAATTTTGGGATTTTATTTTGTGTATATGTTGAAATTCTATTTTGTTTACAGGTTTTTACAAAAGGAAGAAATAGTATTGTTGGTTAGCTACGTGTGCAACCAACAATTTTTTTTTTTAATTTAATATCACACACTTAATGTCAGACACTTTTAATGTCACAACTTTTAATGTCGGGCAATGACCGACATCAAAAACTGACTAACATTAAAAGTGACTTTTAATGTCGGACAAAGCGTGGTTGACCGACATTAAAAGGGTTAGTTTTAATGTTGGGCACTGACCGACATTAGAAGTACCCTTTTAATGTCTGTCACAGCTTTTAATTTCGGGCATTGCCCGACATTAAAAGTGTCCGACATCAAAAGTGACTTTTAATGTCGGGCAATGCCCGATATTAAAGGCGACCGACATTAAAAGCGAAATTTGTTGTAGTGCATTTTGGGGACAAGACCGAGTGGGGAGCTGGGAACATAATCACACAAGATGAAATTCACTCCTTCCCGACTTTAGGGTAAGTAGAGGTGTGTTCCCTTAAGTGGTGTCTCCGGGTCTTGAACAATGGGTTCTGCCCTCTCTATGGCACGAGAGGGACTTCTATTTGTTGGTTTTGGACCTCAAACAGGTTGTTCATTAGAGGAGCACTGGAACTTAAGGATAAAGAGGTAACCCAGGGGTAAAACGGTAATTTGACCTAGCTGGGGTACGAACACACGTGAAGGAATGACTTGCTGTTATTGGTCGATATCCGTGGACACAGAAATATTTCTGCAGTGAGAAGAGTGCAACTATGGTTCTATAGTGGAGTGACCATAGTTAACGAACATTGATTAACTTGGTTAATGAGTTTAGCCAATTAATCTCATATCGTTGGAGCTTCTGATCTGTAGGTCCTTTAGGTCCCACCGGTAGCTCACTTAGGGCGTTGAGGAAAATTTATAAGGGAGAATTGTATATTTGAAGGGGTTCAAATATTAAGTTTAAAATATGAATTGGATTCATATTAAAACTATAGGTTAAAATTAATGCGCATTAGATGCACATTAATACTATAGGTTATATGAGAGAAATATAATTAAATATATTATATTTAATTATAGAGTTAATTAATTGGTGAATTAATTAAACATTTGTTTTAATTAAATTTGATTTAATTGAATTACATTAAAACTATAGGTTATGTATGAAAAATTTTTAAAGACTGATGGGCTTAGTCTTCCCACTTACCAGGAAAGTTACACCTTGAGGGAGAAATTATAGGAGAGAGATTAGCTAATCGTTAGGTCTTCTCTTCTTCAGAAATTCACTCTCAATTTATCAGTTGCTCTCTCACGTTTCTCTGAAAAATCACAAAGAAAATTCTCCCAAAACTCTTAGATTTTTCCTTGCTCCCACAAGCAATCAACGCAAGATCCCTGTGAGAATACCGGTGTAATCTACTGGTGTTGTTCGTGGCAAAATTCCAGCAAAAGAAAGATTTGGGGTTGCTGGTTTTTGTAGATCAAGGAGAGAAAAAGGAGTTTTTCGGTGAAGACTTCAACGTAAGTAAGTGCCCTTTTTCCCTTGATCATTAGGATCAATCTTTAGATTAGATCTACAGTTTTTCTCAAGAAATTAGCATGTTTTAAACATTTTTACAGCATGTTTTAATTAGATTATTTTGCTGTATTTTTTGTCGTCGTACGGGTATTCGAATCGATTATTTAATTGGGCATGATCTCTGATTTGTTTTCGCTGCGCTAGGGCTATTATCCCTACAAT
This sequence comes from Luffa aegyptiaca, assembly GCA_017139565.1. Classification (NCBI taxonomy): domain Eukaryota; kingdom Viridiplantae; phylum Streptophyta; class Magnoliopsida; order Cucurbitales; family Cucurbitaceae; genus Luffa; species Luffa aegyptiaca. Next base: position 41,371,016 of record CM029403.1, read on the forward strand.
TATGTTATTGGATTTGTTGGGTTTAATGTCCTATAAACTCGTAGTTTGTAAATCATTAAACATATTCTATTTTCAATAAAGACGTTATTGAGGTTATTCAGTAAAAGATGTTATTGAATATGTAAATTGCGAATGATTAACCTAAATCCAATAAACTAAGATCCTTGACTATAAAATGAATACTCGAACTATATGTAGGGACATATCGTAGGATCAAGTTCAAGTTTATAGTCAAAATAGTCTATAGTATAAGGATACGGTTGGGTGCCTTATCCTGGAGACACTATGGACGTGGCCCACGTTGTATTAAGTACAAACGATGAGACCCTAAATCGTTCATGTGGTGACATGAGAGTGGGGGCGTCCTATGCAATGAGTTTGCATAAGACTGGACCACGAAATAAGTCACTTTCTCTTTATAACGCCGTTTACTGAAGAAACTGACTATTTCTCATAGATGACCTAGGTAACTCGTTCTTAATCCTGAGCTAACTATGAACTCCTGTTTATACGAGATTATCCTTTGATCTGCATGGGTGAGAGTGGCCAGCATCGCCGACTCAACAAGCCTACCATTTTGGGGATAAGATCGAATAGATAGCTGGGGACATAGTTTCGCAAGACGGAATTCACTCCTACCTTTTTCAGGGATAACAGAGAGGTTGTTCTCTTAAGTACTAACTCCGGGACTTGAACAAGGGGCCCCACCCTCTCGTTGGATCGAGAGGAACTTAGGTTTGATGGTTGGACAGCAAACCGATTGTTCATTAGAGGATTAGTGGAACTTAAGGAACAAGAAGTACTATAGGGGTGAACCGGTTATTTGACCTAGCTATAGCTACGAACAACCTGTGAAGGAACGACTTACTAATCATGGTTAAATCAAGTGGACGGAAATATATCTACAGTGAGGGGAGTGCAACTATCGAGCTATAGTGGAGTGTCCCGGTAGTTAACGAATGTTGGCTAACTTAGATTATGAGATTAGTCGGTTAGCCTCGAATCGTTGGAGCCCATGATCTATAGGTCCATTAGGTCCCTCTACTAGCTCATATTGTATTAATGCTTAGATCATAATGATAGGATTTTTTGAATCGTTCAAAAACGGAAAATAGGGCTTTATCGTAAAAATGTGTTTGACACAATTTTTAATTATGAATTAAATAAGAAATTGAGAGATAAGGTATTTAAAAGTGTTTTAAATACCATGTATATGTATTAGGAATCATATACTATTAATGGCACTAGGTAAGAATGATTAATTAGATTAATCATGATATATTAACTTGGAAATGTCCCAATTTATAACCTAGAAATCAAATTCAATTTCAAATTGAATTAAGGAAAATTGCAAGCTGAAAATTCAAGTATGAAGGTTCAATTTAGTGGATTTAGTGGCATTCCCACTCTTGCATGTTGATGCATAGTGGAAAACAACACAACCATGCACTAGTTGCATGTGTTGTTAATTAAACACCTAGAATCCACTTTGAGTTGCATTTTCACCATGTGTCTAGTGTCATGAAGCTTGTCTTTGCATGGAGGAGGTCTTTATAAGGAGCTTGAATCAGATTCAAAGTTGAGAGAGCTTTTACCTACTGTTATGCTGCTGGTTTTTCCTCTCAAAGACACATTCTTCCTTAGTTCTTTCAATAGCTTGATCCTTCAAGCATTCCCTTCCCATTCCTTATCTCTATAAGACTCCCACAAGTCATTCTAAGCAAGGAGAATAGTAGAGAAGACTCTAGAGGTTGTCCAAAGAGAATAGTTAAGTGCTTCCGATCTTCAATTGCTTCCGCATGTGTTATATGAACACCTTCATCCTGAAGGTGTACATATTACACATGCGGAAGCAATTGAAGATCGAAAGCACTTAAGACATTCAATTTTACACCTAAAGCATGCATGTTCTAGAGAAGGCAGAAAAGAGAGTTTAGAGAACACCAACCTTTGTAGCTCACTAATGAGAAACTCCTTGTGGTGTTTTCTTCTCCTATGCTCCTTGGACAACCTCTAGAGTCTTCCCTACTATCCTCCGGGCCAAGAACGACTTGTGGGAGTCTATATAAGATAGGGAATGGGAAGGGAATGCTTGAAGGATCAAGCTATGGAGAAGTATGAGAGATGAGAGAGCTTGAGTGTAAATTCCAGCAGCATAACAGTATGGAAAATCACTCTTATGACTTGAATCTGATTCATGACCCTTATATAGACATTCTCCATGCAAGGAGTAGCCTCAAGACACAAGACACATGGTAGTCTTGCAAGCCAAAGTGGATTCTAAGTGTCCATTTTACAAGACATGCAACTATTGCATGAGGTGAGTTGTTTTCCACTTTGTATCTTCATGCAAGAATGGGAATCCAACTTAATCCACTAATTACATCTTTGAAATCTGATTTCAAGCTTGCAATTTAATGTTAATTTCAATTCCAAATTGAATTTAACATTAGGAAATTGATTTTGAGACATTTCAAAATGATTTCTTATGATTAATCCAATTAATCATACTAATCTTGTGCAATATATGATTCCTAATACATATATATGGTATTCAAAACACTTTTAAATACTCCATCTCTCATTTTCTAATTTAATTCATAATTAAATTATTGTGTCAAACACAATTTACGATAATACCCTTTTTTCCGATTTTGAACGATTCAAAGCTTCCTATCTTTTTGTTCTAGGCTTTATTCCGATATGAGCTAGTAGGGGGACCTAATGGACCTATAGATCATGGGCTCCAACGATTCGAGGCTAACCGACTAATCTCATTATCTAAGCTAGCCAACATTCGTTAACTACCGGGACACTCCACTATAGCCCGATAGTTGCACTCCCCTCACTATAGATGTATTTCCGTCCACTTGATTTAACCATGATAAGTAAGTCGATCCTTCACAGGTTGTTCGTAGCTATAGCTAGGTTAAATGACCGTTTTACCCCTATAGTACTTCTAGTTCCTTAAGTCCCACTGATCCTCTAATGAACAATTGGTTTATGGTCCAACCAATAAACCGAGTCCCTCTCGGGCCAATGAGAGGGCGGGATCCCTTTGTTCAAGCCCCGGAGTCAGCACTTAAGGGAACAACCTCTCTACTATCCCTAATTTGGGTAGGAGTGAATTCCTTCTTGCACGACTATGTCCCCAGCTACTTACCCGTTCCTATCCCTGAAATGGGAGGCTTATTGATTCGGCAATACTGAGCCACTCTCACCTATGCAGATCTAAGGATAAGCCCAAATAAACAGGAGTTCATAGTTAGCTTAGGATTAAGATCGAGTTACCTAGGTCATCACATGAAATAGTCAGTCTCGTCAGTAAACGGTGTTATAAAGCGAGAGTGACTTATTTCTCGGTCCTGGTCTTATGCAAACTCATTGCATAGGACGCCCCCACTCACATGTCTCTACATGGACGATTTAGGATCACATCGTCTATACTATCTATAAAGTGGGTCGCGTCTCATAGTGTCCCCAGAATAAGGTACCCAGCCCTATTCCTATACTATAGACCGTTTAGGCTATAACTCGAGCTTGATCCACTTTTATGTCTCTACATAAAGCTCAAGTGTTCAACCTACAGCCATGGATCTTGGTTTATTGGATTTGGGTTATCTAATGTGCAATTTACTTATTCAGTTATGACTTTACTGAATTAATCTCGATAACAACTTTATCGAACAAGTATATAATATTTGTTTAACATTCACTATCTACGAGTTTTAGGGCACCAATCCCAACACAGGATTGATAAATTTTGAAGAATGTTTCTGATTTTATAGATACTACACTTTCAATTGTAGTAATCTGGTTTGGAATGTTTTTAGTTGGATGGCTATTATGTTATTGAATGTAATCAGGTATATGAAGGGATTTACACACTTACAAACGGGTATATGTTGTTCGTTTTTATACCACATATAAACAAGTATGAAATATGATATGTTATTTAAAAAGGCTAACTGTTAATGAGCATCAATGGCATGAGCAGGTGTTTAAAAATGGTTACATCGCCACAGTTACTATGTTCAAATCATTATATAAGACTCTTGCTGCCCCATGTCGGTTTGTTCCAAGCTAATTATGGAGTTTGGAAAGATTGCTTCTTACACTTGATCAATTTGTAATGGTGGATTAAAGAAAGTGGAGTGAGCTTTGCATCAGGTTTAGTTATTTTGAGCACTCCACTACTGGTTTGGTTACGTGACTTTATATAGTTTGGATAGCAGATTGTTTGTGCATATTATCACCCTATATTTCAGGTATATGAAGTGAATTAAACACTTATAAACATGTATATGTTATTTGTTTATATACCACATAAAAACAGGTATGAAAAAACATGATCATCATCCTTATAAAACATACATTACAATTATGTACTGATATATACCATATATAAACAGATATATATGAAACTTGAATTTTTAAGATTTGTTTTTATATACAACTTACAAACAGGCATATGTTTTTCATTTATATCCAAAAAATAAGAAACAAATATGTACACGTTCAATTGCATCAGAGAGAAATCAATGATTGCTTCAATATATACGAGTAGATGTGTAATAACAAAATATGTATGAGTCATTAATCTATAAAAAAAAATCGAATCTTAAAAAACAAACAATAGCAATAGTCAACTAAGTTCATTACCTTCATGTTAACAATGGAGTTATGGAGTTGAAAATAAAAAAAAAAACAAAAAACAAAAAACAACAAAAAAAACAAAAAAAACAAAAAAACATAAAAACATACTGGAAACAACATAAAATTAAAAAAAAAAAAATACTATTGGGTAAGGGCGAATTTGCATGTCTTCTTGTTGTGACCAACTCGTCTGCAACGACCACATTTGACTCTCCTCTTAAATTCCATTATTGAAGGGATCCTTACTTTCTTTGGCCTAGCTGCACACTTGACATTTGGAGGGAATATTTTCACGATCTTCAAATTTTCAGGAATAACCCAAGAAGCTTCATTGCCAATTGGATGAACAATTCCACTATATATTGATCGTAGCGAATCATTAGTATAGTAGACCGATACATAATCCTTTGTTGATAGATGCTTTCGAGACAATACCACACAAGCATGTGGACATGGAATTTCTAGTTGGTCCCAAATTCGACAAGAACAAGTCCGATTGATGAGGTCAACGTCGAACTGATCTGAACCAGACGACTTGATACAAATGGTTATTAACTGGATTTACCTGAAAACAGAAAAAATAATCACAATATATACTTAATATGAAATAATCATATTTTGCAACATAAGGTATATGGTTGACTGAATACCTGCATTTGACGACCTTGCTCGATTAACTCACGTAATTTTAACTCAGCTGATTTGGTCAAATAAGTAACTTGGTAGTCTGCATCATTTTTTTGTTCATAAAACCACCTATGCAAAATCATTCTTATCACTTCTAACATAGAAGTTATCGAAAACTCTCTAGCTGCTAAGACAACGGAGTTAAAACTTTCAGATATATTAGTGGTCATAACTGTATATCTTCGACGAGGATAGAAGGCACGAGACAATTTCGCAAAACCTATTTTATTTAAACTATCACGTATACTTGGGGCTCCACTTTCTAACTCTTGCATGTTTATGTTTGAAATCAACAACATTGAAAGCCTTAGTTGTTGAATAGTATAATGCATCAACGAGATCACCTTTGTAAGTCTGCTTCAGGTTCTGCAGTAAATGGTATATACATATGCCATGGAATGCATTAGGAAATACCTTTGGAACAACTTTTAATATACTCCTGTGTCTATCTAAAATGATAAGAAGATCATTTCGATCTCCAATGGCATACTTCATTGAAGGAAAAACCATTGTCACGATGAATTGTTCTCATAATCAACAACTGCACAACCTAAAGGGAATATTTGGCTGCTGACATCCAAAGTACAAGCTGTCAATAAAGTACCAGAATATTTGTTCTTCAAATGAGTACCATCTACAGATATGTTTGGTCGTCAATATTTCCATCCAGCAATAGAAGCAGAAAGGGACATGAAAAAAAAATACAAAAAACGACCATCATCATCTACCTTGTATGTCGTGTAAGTACCTGCATATATTTTAAATACCATGTATTTAAAATATGGTGATGTATAAGAATAAAATATGATGCATTCATAAAGTTACGTACCTGGGTTTTTTAACTTCAACATGTAAGAAAATGTTGGGATTGAAGAGAATGAGTCTGCAGGTGAGCCTCGGATTTCATTTAGAGTCGTTTCTCTAGCACGCCACGCTTTTTGATAATTTATGTGGATGCCATGTTCAGAACGAATGAAGTGTTGGGAGTGCAACCAAAGTCCCACATTGGCTAGATAAGGGGATTGTTGGGTTTTATGCCCTAAAACTCATAGATAGTGAATGTAACCGTTGACCGGATATTAATGAAATAATATTGATATATATTTTTCCATTAAATGTTATTAGTTATTTTATATTTGTTTTTGCCTAAAAATAACCCTAATCCAATAAACTAGACATCCTAGGCTGTAATATGAGTCTTGAACTATATGTAGCGACATATGGGATCATTGTTCAAGAAACAGCCTAAAGGGTCTATAGTATAGGGATAAGACTGAGTGCCTTATCCTGGCAACATTATGGATACGGCCCACTTTGTATTTGATACAAACGCTATGATCCAACGCGTTCGTGTAGGAGACATGCGAGTGGGGGTATCCTATGCAATGAGTTTGCATAAGACCGGACCGCGAAATAGTAACCACTGGTTATAACACCGTTAACTAGTTGGTTTTCTATTTCACTAGGACGACCTAGACAACTTAGTCTTAATCCTGAGTTGATTATGGACTCTTGCTCATGAGAGATTGTCCTTTGATTTGCATGGGTGAGAGTGGCCAATACGCCGACTGAATAAGCCTACCATTTTGGGGACAAGACCGAATGGGGAGCTGGGAACATAATCGTACAAGATAGAATTCAATCCTTCCCGACTTTAGGGAAGCAGATGAGTGTTCCCTTAAGTGGTTACTCCGAGTCTTGAACAAAGGGCCCTACCCTCTCAATGGCACGAGAGGGTTTTCTGTTTGATGGTTGGACCACAAACAGGTTGTTCATTAGAGGAGAACTGGTACTTAAGGAAATAGAAGTAACCCAGGGGTAAAACGGTAATTTGACCCAGCTGGTGTTACAGACACTCGTGAAGGACTAACTAGTCAATATTGGTCTATATCCGTGGACACAGAAAATATGTCTGCAGTGAGAAGAGTGCAACTGTGAGTCTATAGTGGAATGTACACACAGTTAACGAATATTGATTAATTTGGTTAATGAGTTTGACCAATTAATCTCATATCGTTGGAGCTTCTGATCTGCAGGTCCATTAGGTCCCACTAGTAGCTCATAAAGTAATTTGAGGCAACTAAGTAATAAATGTAAATTGAAAATGTTCAATTCACCAAGGGAAACGAATATAATATATATTGATATATTATTATGAGAGAAATTAATATTTGAAGAAATTCAAATATTAATATAAATTTATGGAAGTTTGAAAGAGTTCAAATAATGAATTAATTAATTTAAAGCCTAAAATCTATTTGGGCAAATTAATTAATTCAAGGCCGGAAATTAAATATGTGATATTTAATTGGTGGTTAATGATGGCGAGCATAGCTAGCTACTTTTACTTATTTAATTTAGCTAGTCTTTTATGATGTTTGGGCCATTTTATTGTGTTTTATTGTTTATTTTGTAGGAAATGGTTGATTGGAGCTATAGCGCAATATTAGAGTTAATCGGGTGCTCGGGACGTGAAAAGAGGCAAAGGAATGAAAAGATTTGAAGAGGAAAAAAGTCAAATTTCGGTCAACAGCAGGCTAGCGTCGAGACGCTAGCTCTTGAGCGTCTCGACGCTCACATTCCATATCTGATTAGGCGCGTAAAGGTAATAGCGTCTCGACGCTGCGACCTTAGCGTCTCGACGCTGCGTAATTTCCTTTCCAGAATACCCGTGTTTAGAGGTAGCGTCGAGACGCTGTCTTGACAGCGTCTCGACGCTACGACGAAAAATCAGTATTTATAGTTCTTTTCGGCTAGGTTTTTGGGGGGAACTCTTTTGGGATACTTTTGGGGCCGTAAAACAGAGGAGAAAACAGAGGATTGAGGCTAAACAAGAGGGAGAAAAGTGGAAATCAACCCATCGTTCGTGGGGATCGTGACGGGGACGTTCGGTCTCGGCCTACATTGAGTTTTCTTTTCCCTTTCCTTTTCTCTAGTTAGACTTATGGCTTTATTATGTTTAGTTGAGCTTGTAATACAAATCATGAGTAGCTAAACTTGTAGCTTAGGGATTGATGTAGTTGATTGAGTTTATGGATTGATTTATGGTTTAAGTTGTGCAATGTTTATTATGTTTGTAATCTTGATTTAATGCTTTCAATTAATTGGCCATTAGTTGGATGATTTATGTTTTGAATCTAGCTCGGGAGAGGGGATTTGATATAGACATACTCAAGATTGCATGACTAAAGTTTATTTTCTAATTCGTGACGGTTTTAGATTAACTTTAGAATTGGTCAAAAGATCTCATTGCCTTGCATATTAATAAACTTAGATAGGGATATCAAGTTGGTTAATTTGCATGAGAATCAATTATACTCGGGAGAGGTAGTTGTGATTAAAGGGTCTTTGGCTCATAATTTCATTGTGCATAATAACTTACTCCTTAAAATCAATCCTAGACTAAATCGGCGAAATCAATTCCCTAAGTGTTTTTTCCAATTGAATTTCCACACCTTTTTACTTGCTTTGATTTAGTTTTCATATCATTCACTCACTACTTTTTGATCCCTAAATAAAATTGAGCAAGATAATTCACAATACTTGATTTGCTTAAAAATCCAATCCAGAGGACGACACTCGTTTTTACGAACACTTTATTATTACTTGACCCGTGCGCTTGCGGTAAGGAAAATTCCACATCAAGTTTTTGGCGCCGTTGCCGGGGATTGGCACATTTAGCTAGATTGATATTGTGAAAAAATTGTTTGATCTTAATTTAGGGTGTATTTTTACTTTTCTAGGTTGTTTGCATTTTTTTTTCCTTATTTGTTTTTCTTTCCATATTTGTTTTCTAGTTTAGGTTGTTTGATTTTTTCCATAGATAGATTCTTTTTCCTTTTTAGTGTTTTCTTTCCTTTGTAGATTAGTTTTTCTTTATTTGTTAGATTCCTTATTTGTGTTTTGCCATATTTATTTTTGCATTCCATATTTGTTTATCTTTTCCTTTTGTAGATTATATTTTCCTTATTTAGATCAAGCATTTTCCTTTTCTAGTTTCTTTCCTAATTTATTTTCTCTCCTCCTAGGTAAGATTAATGCTTATTTTTGAGTCTGAGTCTCTTTATTTTGATCTTTCTCCTTTTATGTTTATTTTATACAAAAATAAGAAAAATAATTCTGTTTCAGGGGCCCATGAGAAACTAGTAAGCTTGCTAGCGATAGTGAGTTTTATTGATTCAAGAAAGAAGGGTCCAAAGAAATACGAGAATTTTTATGTGCCTTCACAGAGACTGCACGAGCACGTCGAGCTAATGACGTTAAACAAGCGCTTATGGGAGGCAACCCAAGTAAGTTAGTTGTGTCTTTCTTTTGAGTTTTATTTATGGTTTGTGTTTGTTTTGTAGGTCTTGTTGTCTTTCTCTCCTTTGCTTTCAAGCTTTCAAGATTCCAAGCTTTCAGTCAAGAAGTCATCATTATTCCAGGCCAGTATTGTTCACTCCTTTCATTATTTTATTGTTCTCATGCTTGTTTATGCCTTATTTTCTTGATACATTGAGGACAATGCATGTTTTAAGTTTGGGGGTGGATTAGCATGTTTGTGGAGCCCTTGAGCATCTGAGTTCGGGCTATAGTTTGGAGCCTTCTTTGAATTATGCATATGGTTGTTGTCTGGATGTATTTTTGCATGATTATGATGTCCTAGGATAGGCGTTCTTGTCAATTTTCAAGCTTGTGATGAGTTGTAAGCATGAGTGCCCAAAAAGGGAGACTTTTTAAAATTTTTCTAGGAGATGGCTTGCATGAGTAGCGTATTTGTCTTGGCTAGATTTGGATTTGAATGCTTAGGAGCGAATTATTGGGTTCATATGCTTGTTGTCACCTCGATAGGTGTAGGGTAGAGCTAAAGAGTTAATTTTTTGCAAATTAGCATGTTTGATCTTGCTTAGGAGAAAAGAAAAGAATATCTGCTTATCATGTTCATAACGAAAAATCATTCTTGTTGTTATTGTTGAAAAAGAAAAAGTCATGACTTATGCGCGCAATGCAATGGTTAATAAAGTTTAAGGCAAAAAGAGCTACCCCTGTTGTGATCAGTTAGGCCAACCAGAGAAAACTCAGGTTAAGGGTCCCTACAATGGGTGTGTGAAAGCTAGTGCCACATATACATGCTTAATTTAATTGTTAATTAAAAGCACCTAAGTATGGGGAAAAACAAACTAATTTGTTCCATTAACTCATTAGTGAAACCTTAGTGCCAGTGTAGAGGGAAGATGAGCTGAGGGTTTAATAATCCAATCCCGGGCTAGTAGAGTCTGATCTTGTTGAGTTAGATCTCGCTTATGCAAGTTAATTTTGGAGAAATTTTAATTTGTCTCCCTCATTGGTCCTTGTGTGCATATCTCTTACCTGCTTGACTATTGACTTTTGAGCCTTGAGGATTGAGTCATGATTATTGCATCCATTCTTCCATTGTATGTTTGATTTGTAGTTTGCTCGAGGACTAGCAAAAGCTTAAGTTTGGGGGTATTTGATAGCGAGCATAGCTAGCTACTTTTACTTATTTAATTTAGCTAGTCTTTTATGATGTTTGGGCCATTTTATTGTGTTTTATTGTTTATTTTGTAGGAAATGGTTGATTGGAGCTATAGCGCAATATTAGAGTTAATCGGGTGCTCGGGACGTGAAAAGAGGCAAAGGAATGAAAAGATTTGAAGAGGAAAAAAGTCAAATTTCGGTCAACAGCAGGCTAGCGTCGAGACGCTAGCTCTTGAGCGTCTCGACGCTCACATTCCATATCTGATTAGGCGCGTAAAGGTCATAGCGTCTCGACGCTGCGTAATTTCCTTTCCAGAATACGCGTGTTTAGAGGTAGCGTCGAGACGCTACGACGAAAAATCAGTATTTATAGTTCTTTTCGGCTAGGTTTTTGGGGGGAACTCTTTTGGGATACTTTTGGGGCCGTAAAACAGAGGAGAAAACAGAGGATTGAGGCTGAACAAGAGGGAGAAAAGTGGAAATCAACCCATCGTTCGTGGGGATCGTGACGGGGACGTTCGGTCTCGGCCTACATTGAGTTTTCTTTTCCCTTTCCTTTTCTCTAGTTAGACTTATGGCTTTATTATGTTTAGTTGAGCTTGTAATACAAATCATGAGTAGCTAAACTTGTAGCTTAGGGATTGATGTAGTTGATTGAGTTTATGGATTGATTTATGGTTTAAGTTGTGCAATGTTTATTATGTTTGTAATCTTGATTTAATGCTTTCAATTAATTGGCCATTAGTTGGATGATTTATGTTTTGAATCTAGCTCGGGAGAGGGGATTTGATATAGACATACTCAAGATTGCATGACTAAAGTTTATTTTCTAATTCGTGACAGTTTTAGATTAACTTTAGAATTGGTCAAAAGATCTCATTGCCTTGCATATTAATAAACTTAGATAGGGATATCAAGTTGGTTAATTTGCATGAGAATCAATTATACTCGGGAGAGGTAGTTGGGATTAAAGGGTCTTTGGCTCATAATTTCATTGTGCATGATAACTTACTCCTTAAAATCAATCCTAGACTAAATCGGCGAAATCAATTCCCTAAGTGTTTTTCCCAATTGAATTTCCACACCTTTTTACTTGCTTTGATTTAGTTTTCATATCATTCACTCACTATTTTTTGATCCCTAAATAAAATTGAGCAAGATAATTCACAATACTTGATTTGCTTAAAAATCCAATCCAGAGGACGACACTCGTTTTTACGAACACTTTATTATTACTTGACCCGTGCGCTTGCGGTAAGGAAAATTCCACATCAGTTAATTAATTAAAGAATTCATTAACCGGGAATTAGTCAATTATGGAAATAATTAATCACTTAAGGAAGTGATTGATCATTTATGGAAATGATCTAATCACTTATGGAAGTAATTAGTCATTTGTGGAAAAGATTAATCAATTGTGGAATTGATTGATCATGGATTGATTAAATAAGGAATAAGATTGAATCAAGTTTGGAAAAGATTGATTTAATTGAATATTTTATTCATGGTCTCTCTTCTATAAATAGAACACTAGACCTAATTGGTCAGGGATACTCTCCTCTTGCTCTTAGAATCACAAGACAAGACCTAGAATTCTCTCTAGCCTCCCTCTTAGAGAAAGACTCCCACAAGTCTTTTGCCTCCTAGACTTAGAGACATACCGGTGTAACCTCTGTGGTTATTGTGTCAATCAAGAAGAAATTTCCAGCGATTATAAGACAAGGAGGCTGTTGCGTTCTCGATCGTTGGAGCGTCGTTGGCGAAGAACGGTCAAGTCTACAACGAATATCTATAACGGTTCTTGCCCTTTTCTTTAGAAAAGCATGAAAATAAATTTAGATTTATTTTTCAGCATGTTTAAACCAATTTTCCAGCAACTTTAAAGTGTGTTTTAAGTGTATTTGAGTTTTTCGTAACGGTATTTTAATGTTAATTAATATACGGCGTAAGGTCCTTTCGATGCGCTTCCGCTGCGTGGGGACTTTCATTCCCTTCAGGGATGATCTTGGGTATATAAGGGAGGACAAGTATCTTCATTGGTATGAGGCCTTTTGGGGTAATCCAAAAACAAAGCCATGAGGACTAATGCCCAAAGTGGACAATATCATACCATTGTGGAGATCTGTGTCGTGTCTGGTAGTCCCTTACAAGTTTTGTTGGGTTTTATGTCCTAAAACTCGTAGATAGTAAATGTACTTTTGACCGAACATTAATAAAATGATATATTATTCATTTATCTGTGTTTGTATTATGCAATCTTGTTTTATTAACCCTAATCCAATAAACTAAACATCCTAGGTTAATAGAATGAGGCTTGAACTAGTATGTAGGGACATACGGGGATTAATGTTCAAGATTTAGCATAAAGGGTCTATAGTATAGGGATAAGGTTGGGTACCTAATCCTGGTGACACTATGGATACGACCCGCTTTGTATTCTGATATAAACGTACTGATCCAACGCGTTCATGTAGTTGACATGCGAGTGGGGGTATCCTATGCAATGAGTTTGCATAAGACCGGATCGCGAAATAGTTAACCACTAACTGTAACACCGTTAGTTAGCTTGGTTTCTATTTCACTAGGATGACCTAGGCAACTTAGTCTCAATCCTGAGTGGATTATGGACTCCTGTCCGTGAGGGGTTTTCCTTTGATTTGTACGGGTGAGAGTGGCATGCACGCCAACTCAATAAGCCTACCATTTTGGAGACAAGACCGAGTGGAGAGCTGGGAACATAGTCACACAAGATGGAATTCACTCATTCTCGACTCTAGGGTAAGAGGTGTGTTCCCTTAAGTGGTGTCTTCGGGTCTTGAACAATGAGCCTTGCCCTCTCTATGGCACGAGAGGGACTTCTGTTTCTTGGTTGGACCTCAAACAGGTTGTTCATTAGAGGAGCACTGGTACTTAAGGATAAAGAGGTAGCCCAAGGGTAAAGCAGTAATTTGACCTAGTTGGGGTACGAACACACATGAAGGGTTGACTTGATGTTGATGGTCAATATCCGTGGACACAAAAATCTATCTACAGTGAGAAGAGTGCAGCTGTGATTCTATAGTGGGGTGAACCACAGTTAACGAACATCTCATATCGTTGGAGCTTCTAATCTGTAGGTCCATCAGGTCCCACCGATGACTCAAATAAGGTGTTGAGGTTATTTTCTAAGGGAGAATTGAATATTCGAAGGGGTTCGAATATTAAATTATAATATGAATTTGATTCGTATTAAAATTATAGGTTATAATTAATGCACATAAGATGTACATTAATACTATAGTTTAGTTGAGGGAAATATGATTTAATATATGATATTTAATCACATTAATTAATTATTGAATTTATTAATCATAAGTTTTAATTTAGTTCAATTAAAATGGGATTTAATTAAATTGCATTAGAACTATAGGTTATGTGAAGGATAATCATTTAAATATAGTTTAAATGAGTTGGTTATTTATTTTCAAAAAAAAAATTGAGTTGGTTATTTAGTTATGAATTAAATTAACCTTATAATTAAATTTAATTAATTTGTTAATTAAATTATATTTTAATTATAACTGATATTTGATCAGTTATTAGGTCGTGGGTTTTGACTTATTTTTCCTCACCTTCACGCCTACTAAGGGGGGAAGTTACGGAGTTTTCTGGGCGTTCGTTCATTACGTTTTGTGTGGCCTTTGAACTTACAGAAAAACTCTCCAGAGAAAATCCCAGAACCTTCCTAGTTCTCTAAAAGTTTCCTTAGAGAAAATAGTGTTCCCACAAACCTACTCAACTCAACCTTAAGAGATCGTTGGTGTAACTTTGTGGTGGTGTTCGTGGAGAGATTTACAGCAATAGAAAGGTAACTTTGCTGCTGTTTTTTGGGTGTTTCCAGCGAATCAATTGGTGAAGCGGGCTAAATCTTCCATCAAAGTAAGTTCCTTCGATACTTGATCGTTAGGATCAATTAGTTTGATGATCTAGAATATTTTTCATCAATTTTTATGCATGTTTTATAATTTGTTTAGCAACTATAATTTATTATTTTTCTGCTATGAATTATTTGCCCAACGTATCAGTATTCCGATCGTTGTTTTGTTTGAGAAAGGTCTCATTGTTGGATTTTACAGTCCTATATTGAAAATTGTCTCTCAAGGCAATAGCACGCAAAGCATTCTGTAAATTAATCTTGCCACTAAACATGTCATACAATTCAATGTGAAAATCATCCTTGACTTTTGACACATCAATGTTGTGAAAGAATCTACCGGGAGTAATCAATTTATTCGGGCTGGAAGATTCCACAATCATATTGTCCAGTATAACTGAAAGGCTATTATTGCAATCGACTACTAGTGAACAACTATTTGATGAAACACAGGAAATAGTGTTCATAAACCAACTAACATCTCGGTCGTCTATTAATTTCATACCTCTCCTTATATAATATTGGGGACCTATGCATGAAAAAATTTCTGGATGATCAAAATTACCTATTATTCCTAGCCGGGTCATTATAGTCTCAACCAAAATTTGAAACGTCAATCCTTGAGGCAACATTATCTCCGAAACTTGGAATTCAACGTAATTGTCACTATCGTCCCATTTACCCCCATGAAGCATGCGGATGGGAATTAAGTTTGAACCTAACAAATGGTTAGAACAACTTATATATTATCAAATGAAAAATATAATATTGCTAAGAACATTGGGTTAATGGAATTAATGAGAAATGGAAGTCGATATTGAAAAGAAAACGGAACATTACAAGAATTAAAAACATTTGAAAAGGTAAAAAAAAAAATGAAGAAAAACTTACCCATACTGGATGATGCGGCCATAAGAAGAAAATGAAAAGAATGCAAAAGAAATGTGGCCAAAGGTGCAAACGTAATTCGGCTAATGCGAGGGAAATGGGAAGACAAATGAAAATTTGGTTGAAAATAATAGAAGAAGGAAAAAGCAGCAGCATGTTTTAGAAGGAATCTTATAAAAATAGTCTTTAGAGAATAAAAAAGCAGACAACAATATCCAAAATAGAATGTGAATTATATGGTAGACGTGGGACTAAAATTGAAAAGCAATTAAATTGATTTGCTACAGGAAATGAATAAATTGAGAATAAAATTTATTAAAATATCTATAATTAAATTAAAAAATAAATTTACCATTTTGGACTAGTCGACTACCTTATGAAAACAAAATTAATATTTATTATAACTAGATAATAAAATAAGGGCAATTGGGGGAGAAAGAAATTGAAATAAACGCATGAAATCATACAAATGAGAAAATCAAAAGATTAAGACAAAATTGAAATTAATAGATTAAATGAACCCATCCGCTATAATTTCTGTAAAAACAATTTTGAGTTCAGAGGGGGCTCAAGCCCCCCTGGGCCGAAAGCAGATCCAAAGCTGCGTAGGGATCTCCCTACATACCCCATTAAAATCTTGACAACTAAGAAAGAGAAAGATAGAAAATGAGAGAGGAATTTGACAGTTTTGACCCCCTCAGTTTGTTGGTTTGTAAATTTAACCCCCTCAGTTTTTATTTGGTTTTTTAGGTTATTTTAATTTTTATTTGGATGTGAAATTACGAAAATGCCCCTGACCAAATTTAAAACTCTTCCTCTTCCAAACGGCGTTTTTCCCTCTCGTTCTCCCTCATTTCAACCATTACTCCCTCTCGTATTCTCCCTCATTTCAGCTTCAATTTCCATCGATTTCTTGCGTGCATTTGATGTAAGAACAACTTAGGACCGCAATTTCTAGCTGTAAGGTATGTTTTTTCGGTTTATTTTATTTTTTTCTAGGGTTTAGAAGCATTTGATGTAGTCTAGGATCGTTTGCCCAAATTTCATGTAGTTTAGCATGAGTTTCCTTCACAAAACGTGTTTTCGGCGCTTTCTGACTGTGTTGTGATGTAAAACGGGGCTGATTTTCGTATGGGTTCGTTGGGTTTTTGAGTTGCAGTCGAAGCATCCCGGTCGGGATGCATACGAGGGGACCGAGAAGAGATATTTCGAAAAACCTAAACCTCATCCTAGACCGGTCGGTTCGGCCGGAAATCTCGAGAGTTCGGGCGGGCGACCCGAACGAGACGGACCGAACCGGACCGAGAATATTTATTTTTTAAAAAAATTTTAAATTTTCATTTTTTTTTTAATTTTTTTTTGTTGAACTTATTATTCTGGACCGTAAAGAAGTTACTTCATAAATTTTTTTTTACTTTTTTATTTTTTTTGAAATTATTGGTTGTTGTTTGTCATTAGGGTTCACCATCATGGCATTGGTACCAAAGATTGCACCCGCTGACTACTTTCCTGCTGCTTTGACATGTTGTTCACATCTAGGGAAAACCGTTAAAAATATTAAGGATAAATTAACTGATACCCAGTTAGGAATGTTTAGGCAGACTTGTTTTGAACATTTCTTAGATACGTCCTTGATGTTTAATGGACAGCTTATTCATTATTTTCTTTTGAGGGAAGTGAATGAGCCTAGGATTGATGTTATTAGCTTTGAGATTCTGGGGGAGAAAGTTTCATTTGGTCGGAGGGAATTTGACCTTATCAATGGAATTAAGCATAGGACCCAACATGTTAGGGGTAATGTATCTAGTACTAGACTGAGAAGACTGTACCTTGACGATAGCATCAGCATGAAAGGGTTTGAACTAGATAGATTATTCCCTACCATTAATTTTGAGAGCGACGAGGATGCTGTGAAGATGACCATATTTTATTTCATTGAGTTGGCTATGATGGGGAGGGAGAGAAAGCAGCAGATGGACACTAGCCTACTCGGCATTATTGATGATTGGCAAAGGTTTTGTAATGAGGATTGGAGTAAGCTAATTTTTTATAAGACCATAAAGGGACTTAAGAAGGCAGTAGGTGGGAAGGCAGTGTCCTATAAAGAGACGACGGATGGCAAACAGGAAACGTACAGTCTGTATGGCTTCCCATATGCGTTTCAGGTACGTTGGTTTAGAGTGATTGATAGTTGTATACTTTCTCGATATATATTGTATCTCTAACAATATACTTTCTTTACGTACACAGGTATGAACATACGAGACTGTATCTTCGTTGACCAGGCGTGTGGCTAATCGCCTGAATGACAATGCCATTCCACGCATATTAAGATGGTCATGTAGCCACTCACCTACACTTGCAGCGCTGAGTCGGGAGGTGTTTTCTTCAGATATGGTATGTCGAATATATTTTATATGCATTCATTCAATTTAAGTTTAGTAGGTTTATTTTTATAATTTTCCTTTTCCGTGTAGGCTAGGGTCACAACTGAACTTGTGGACTCAGAAGAGGAGATCCAATTTATGGATCGTGTGATGCAGCCACCTCGAGCACCATCTCCACCTCCACCTCCACCTCCACCTCTACCCCCAGCAGCTTTGGAAGATATTCCAGATGAAGATACTGTCGTTGAGGATCTCGGGACTGAGAATACAAATGAAGTGGTGGAGGGTGTTGGGACGTCTGTTACGAATGACAGAGTCTGCAAAAGGTGCAAAGTCCTCGAAGACGAGATCAAAGTGATTAAAGAAGATGTGAAGGAGATTAAGGAGGATGTGAAGGTCATTAAGTCCATGGAAAAAGACCTCAAGGCAATAAGGAAGTTCATGCGTCGACTTTCGAAGGTATGTATAGTGATTTATTACTCGCTTCTAATAGTATTATGACCTTTAGTTACTGATACATTGGTTTGGCAGGGTAAATTCGTCGACGCCAGCAAGTATATAAAACCGATGACGGTTCAGACGATGGTGGTGATGGATCCAGACCACATTCGAAAGGTCAGGGTGATGGTGGTGGTCCTGCATCTAGGTCACAAGCAAAAGTAAACGACAACACCCCAATGGCTGACCATGCGGATCCGATGGATACAACAGAACAACATGGTCGAGTCGAGGAAGTAAATGACCCGATAGAGGGTGTGGGGAAAGACGTACAGATGGATACAACAGAACAAGTAAGTGCAGTTTATATCCCTGAAATTGGTTAATTTATGTTATCAGTGATTATATTTTTTTTTTGGTCCATTAATAGGAAGTAACTGAAATAGGAGAACATGTAGATGCCCCGATAGAGGGGGTGAGAAAGGATATGCCTGTTGTCGAAAGTCAAAATTCTCTGGTAAGCATTCATTAGGGTTTAATATATTTATGGTTAGGGTTTATAGTGGTATTTAGGGTTAGGGTTAATGACTTTATTATCACTTTCCTTATTGTACAGGGTGTCCAGTTCATTTCTGAACAGAACGAGCCGATAGAATGACGGGGGACTCGTAAGAGGAAGACTGCATGGAAGTTGAGAACTCCATGGAAAGACACACGAGAAGACCGTAAGAAACGCAAGACTATGAAGTATGATCCTCTTCCCCAGATCCCCCACGATCTGGATGCTCCATTCAAAAGATGGCTTGACTCAGAGGACCCAGAAGACAATGTTCGGACAACTGCATATGCTGTCCGAGACAAGACGTGGTTTCGTGATCTTATCACTCCATCGAAATGGATGACCGATGAGGTATGGTTTAATTACTAACAATAATGATTCTTAATTGAAATACTAACACTGTAACTACGTGTAGTTGGTCGACTCGATCTTCATGTTCGTCCAAAAGAAATGGGGAGAACGACCAGATTTATGCCGCAGGAAGTTCACCATTGGGGACTTGTGTGTAACGGTACGTACCATTGGAACAATTTGTTCATATGTTTGTTTGATAGTGTTCGATAGGGTTCTTATCTTTGGTATATTCTTTTCATCAGAATTTCTTTAGACGCGAAGATGGTTTGTACAAGGAAATGAGTAGCGGCCTACATCCCCGAGACTTGGCGTACGATTGGAGCAACGCAGGCAATGTCTTGAAGTACGGAATAGGCGAGCTTGCAGACCATAACATACCATGGAGCACGATTGAAGCGGTGTACATGCCGTATAACATCGGTGGGCTGCATTGGGTCCTCGTATGCATTGACCTCGAGGTGGAGGAGGTCGTTGTATCGGATTTCATGGTGGTGTTGAATAAGGACGAGGTGGTTGAGAAGGAGTTAAGGGTCCTTTGCCAAGTCCTGCCAGCTCTGCTTTGGAAGATCGGGGTCATGGATGTGAGGAAGAATCTCTCCGTTCAAAGATGGCCTCTGCGTCGGGAATTGTCAAGGCCGCAGCAGAGACTGCGGTATGTGTGTATGTAAATTTTTTGAATATGATGTAACTGGGTTGCCGTATGGCACTGTCGGGTTCCTAGAGTGAGTAAAAATACGGTATAAAAGGACTCTAGACTCTGTGCAAGTATACACAGTCCGCAGCAAGTAATAAGTATTATCAATCCAAGGCCTGAATTAGCTTCCACTTTATCTATCTTGTGTAACTCTTTAATGGTTTCAAAGATGGTAAAAATGATTGGTTTTTATAAGAATAATGCTGAAGCAAAATAAATGACAGAACAAAGAATAAACAAATAGGCAGACAGATTAGAAACAGGCGCTGGTCAGGATTTAGTAATTGTTTAAAAAGATGCTCTAGCAATATTATTGATCATGCAAACTCT
This sequence comes from Luffa aegyptiaca, assembly GCA_017139565.1. Classification (NCBI taxonomy): domain Eukaryota; kingdom Viridiplantae; phylum Streptophyta; class Magnoliopsida; order Cucurbitales; family Cucurbitaceae; genus Luffa; species Luffa aegyptiaca. The sequence continues at coordinate 41,391,400 of CM029403.1, forward strand.
CGCAGTATTATTAGCGGATTCCTCCCGGAACTCCAGATTTTTTGGAATGTGTTTCAACCCCAATGAAGTACGACCGATCAAGCACTAGGCAACTGGCTATCCCTAGCTCAGTCACTGGCGTTCACCAATACACAATGATCGTAGTGTGATTAATCGCCACACACTCTCTAAATCATCCCTGAAACTAGAGAGAGGTATTCATACCGGCTGGCCAAGCGGGCATAAAATAGAAATGAACACAACAATTAACCAAGATGCATAGAATCAATATTTATTACTAAAGTTAAGCACATCAATCACATAGTTCCTAACCAACGCCTAAGCTACTTAGTTCATAATATGCATGGAAACGCACGCTACAATCTGAGTAGGCATGTCCATAATTACAAGATAATAAAAGGAAATGCTAATCTCCTCGATCAGCTTGTAATGATGGTCTTCTAGGTGGTCTCCAATCTCTCTCCTCTATTCGGCTCCCAAAGGTGGAAGGAACTTCCCAAGAATGGAATGTTTTCTCCCAAAAGTGGAATGACTTTGACTTGGGCGGCTACTCCCTTTTATAGAAGGATAAGAGGCTTGACTTAGGTCAACCTGGACACGTGTAGGGCTCTCCTTGCTCCTTTATCACGAGAAAAACTCAACAGAATTCAGTTTGGCAATTTGGCTAACGAGCTGTGACGTGGCAGTTTTGCTCCCAGCTTTGCTGCAGCACAGATTTTGCTCCCTCAAGTCGCCCAGCAACAGATTCTGCACAAAATGATTTCCAAAGCTTCCATTCTTCCAAATGGGTTAAAACATGTAATATATATCTAAAACCAACCCTATTAAGCACAAAAGACACACAAATCCCTATAGAAATGAGGCCTAAATAACTACCTTTTGGGCAGTTATCACACCCCCAAACTTGAACTATTGCGCGTCCCGAGCAATACTAACCAACCTTCCCTTCAAGAATTCAAAACATTAGACAAAGCACAGCTTAATCAAACCAGACAATCCAACACTACCTTCAACCTTTACCTGAGCACTCTGCAAAACCAAGCTCTGCTGCAGCAAAATAATTCTTCCGGCATGGACAAATAATCACCACTTTTAACTCAATTCTAAGAACTTGCCACAGCTTAGCTCTATTATCAGACATATCAAAACACATTTTCAAGGGGTTTATATTTTTGTTTTTTCAGACTTAAAGCAGCCCTACAGTCATAAGCTCTTAAGCACGGGATGACCCACTTTATGGTGCAGTATACCCTTGCCTCAAACTTATCACCAATTAGGCTAAATACTCTTTGTAAAGCTCAAAAATCCTTAGTTATTCCATCTCTTGCCCCTCAGAATGGCAACATTTTATGATGAAGCTCACCTAAGTTCTGGGAGACAGAAAAACTGCTAGACTATCATTCATCCTTCAAAACTTTTGCTCCATGAATTTTCTCAGCAAAATTTTCAACAATCACTTTTTTCAGCAAATAATTTTTCATCATTCTTCACATTTCCTAGGTCACCTTTTGACGCGAAGACAAACTGTGGGTATCACAAATGTCCTCGATTACTCAATAACCTAACAAATTATTTAATGAAGGAGAGGAATGCTCGAGCAAAACAATTGGAGTAGCAAAAAGTCCCCCAGACTTGAATTATTCATTGTCCCCAATGAATCATCAGTTTTTGCAATTATACCCCCAAACTTAAATTTTTCTATCTGAATTGTAAAACTAAGTGTGGGACTAGACCTAAGCTTAAAGCGGATCACATAAGTCAACACTACCTCCAGAATTTTCTTTGTCGTAGCAACGACCAGGCCAGAGAAAATGCTCAAGCAAAAGGTTTCTGGAGATCAGAATACCTTGATCTAATTAAGCTTAGCCAGTCCAAGCTTCAAAAATTCAGAAGAAATTAGTTAAGTTAGATTTACTCAGTGCTTATGGAACAGGAATAACTTCGGAAATTTCATTAAAACAAAGAGAAAGGAATTACAAAAGCAGATATATTTTTGCAGAAGCAGAAACATTAAAAAGAAACAAGCAAACATATTAGCCAGCGGGGTCATATATGCGCGAGCAACCAAAAAATGGAAAAACAAAAGTAATGCTCGCTCAAAATCATCACATTAGTCAGTCTTCCTGACCCTGCTCTTCATCATCCTCCTCTTCTCTTTCAACAGGTGGGGGTGGAATCCAAGGGTTCAACAGATCCTCAGGGAATGCTGGAAGGGCTGGATACGGCTTGGAAAAATTCTCTTGCAGCGCCTTCTTCAGATTGGCATCACGATTTCTAACATAGTTCCAGAAGGTTAAAGCTTGCCTCTCGGCAAACTCTTGCCTGCTGGCCGAAAGTGCCAGTTGTTCTAAAACCGTGTTGATGCCGTAGATAAGCCCACCTTGACGTGCCTCTTGCGTACGCTGAAGCCGCGCCAAGTTAGGCGTATCTATAATTCCCTTGTCAAACAGGATAACATCTCCCTCATCCACTGGAACCCCTGCTCTTCTGCAAAGCATCGTGATTGTGTTCGGAAAGAACAGTTTCCCCACTTTCTTTTTCCAACAACCAGAAATCTCATTAACAATCATCTTCCCTACATCAATGCTAAGAGACCGCAAAATCGCGAAAGCCAGAAGAACCCGTTCCCTCGAGACCGTCGAGTCATGAGTCGTTGGAAGCATCCTCTGTCTGATAAATCTCATCCACGTGTTCGCTTCCCTCTTCAGATAAGCTGACTGAAATGTCCTTTTCCCTGTCTTGGACAGCTGCCACTGTGCCCCTTCAATACCCACCTCCCGCACAGCATCACTTAACTGCTCATTAGATGGCGCTACAGCCATCTCATTATAAGCTGCATGGGGGAAATTCTGAAGGTTATACAGTGCATTGATAGCACTAGGACTCCAGTCTACCTCGACTCCTCGAACAATCACCTGGAAACCATCTTCTTTATCAATATTAGCATAAAATTCACGCACCACCTGTGCGTTTACAGACTCAGGCTTCGCACAAAACAACTCCCAGCCATGGTCTGCAATGCCGGTCCTTAGAAAATGTGGAAGATTACCGCTAAATCCTCTTTCAAACAGGAAGTCTCTTTTCAGCAGCTCAGCGTATTTTGCTCTGGCAAAATTGTTGATGAAGCGACCATGTTCTTCTATTTCATCAGGTTCCTCCGATGCTTCAGCAACACTTTTGCCCTTTTCCGCCCTTCGCTTGAGCAACCGCTCTTCCTCAGCCTTTTTCTCTGCCTCTTCTCTTGCTCTTTCTTCGGCTTCCTTCTTCTCACGCTCTTCTCTCTCTGCATTCTCTCTTTCAAAATCCGTGGTTGGAGGCGAAGGAGTATTAGTTCGGACAACCCTAACGCGGCCTGCTTTCCTCTTAATGCGGCGACGTTTCGGTGCTTCTGGCATGATCACCTCCACTCGAGCCTCCTGCACCGGCTCATTATCCGTTACCTGAACATCTTCTGCCTGTTGCTCTTGCACATCCTCGGCCTGCTTTTCTTGAACTTCTTCTGAAATTTCTTCTCGAACTTCCTCTGTATTTTCCTCTCGAACTTCCTCTGTTTGCTCCTCTTGAACTTTTTCTGTATCCGCGACTCTCTGCTCAGCCTCCTCTGGGTTCTGTACATCAGGTTCTTGCGGGTCTCCTTCTTCAACTGTGGCAGCAACAACCTCTGTTGCCTTTTCTTGTTCCTCAGCCCTCTGTTGTCGTCTTCGTCTCTTGGCTTCTTTCTCCTTTGGTGTTTTTTTCTTCTTCGCCTTTACCTTCTGCACCTCAGGGGTAACAGGTACCTCTTCCTCCTCATTCTCTCTTTCTTTCCTCGCTCTTGTTTTTTCCATGAAGGACTCAAGGGTTTAAGCGAAAACGAAAGCAAAAGATCGAAGCAAGAAGATGAAGTAAGAGAAACGTACCGAGGGTTGCCAATAAATAAGGCTTCAGCAAAATAAAATCCTAACAGAAATATCTTGCTTTCATTAAATTGAAATTACTGTTTTAAATCGCATGCAACCGGTAGAATTAAACCATCCAACGGTAAAATCTGGAATTCAAACGCCCATGGTAAATAATTATGTGTTGTCAAATAGTCAGACCGTTGGATCATTCCTGCATGACACGTGGCAGCATCCATGCAATCTACCTGCCCATAGAAAATTCAAAATCGAACGGTAAAAATAATTACTCCAACAAACCCCTTCTTATTCGGACGATTCGCTTCAGCCATAACTTTGCCGCAACAACTTTCTGAACCTGAAGAGTCCTGGATACGTAATTCGAATTTCAAAGCAGGAAAATTAAATCTTTTAAATACAAATTTAAATTTAACCGATCAAATCAAATCTAATCCCCTTTTTTTTATTTATTTATTTGAAGCCGAATTAATTAGAGGAAATCTTTATTAAACCTCCACTAATTAAAATGTAAATCTAAACTAAAATCTAATAAAACCGAATCTAAGATAATTCAATTAAATAAACTGAAAATAAAAAACAAAATCAAATTCAAATAGACATAGATAAAATCTAAAATAAATTCTACGAAATTAAAAATAACAACAGAAAATAAATCATTAAACGAACTAAATCTAGAATACTCGAAATTAAAAATAAATCAGCGAAAAAATAAAATTAAAATAAACTCTGGGAGCTCAAAATATTGCTCTGTAAAATGCTCCCGCAAACATCTTGCTCTCTCAATTATCAACCAACTTTAGGGAAGGATATTTCATCTGGAACTCCTCTCCCCAATAATGCTTGACACGCTGACCATTCACTTTGAACACACAGTCATCATCAACACATTGTCTAACCATAGATGCATCATTTGATATATAAAACTTCACCCCATGGAAAAATTCTTTCATCCGTTCTTTTGATAAACCAGGAGGCAAATTTCCAAAATTACGGTAATTGGAAAAGTCATCATACCAAGGTGTTTTCACTGCCTTAATATGAGCTACTGTAAATAACCGCTCATCAATGAAGCACACCTGGAACACTGATTTGAGAAGAATACACAAAGGCAACTTTATTAAAGTCTCTTCATGCTCTGGCATTAAATCTGATGCAACAATAATGGGCAATGTCTCACCCTCCCCAAGATACACATACTTTAGATGATCCGGCAAGGGCTTCAAATCTAAAGTGGGTGCCTCAATTAGGGATGGCTTAATCGGGGGAGCCTTTCTTTGATCTAAATCTAAAGACTCAAAAACATCCTCACACCTAAACAATTCTTTTTCATTTTTTCTTTCTAAAGGACAAACCTCTAAATCTTCTACACTAACCTCTCCATGATTTTCCAAATGCTTATTTGTCGAATCCCGAATTGCTGTCTCAAAAATTGTGCTCTCCAGAATCCTAATGAAAGAGCAATCTTCCATCTCGTCTGGATACTTCATGGCCTTAAACACATTAAATTTTACTTCCTCATTACAGACTCTCATTGTTAATTCCCCTTTTTGAACATCTATTAACGCCCTACCAGTAGCCAAAAATGGACGTCCTAGAATAATTGGGACATCTTTGTCAGCCTCATAGTCTAAAATAATGAAATCAACAGGAAATATGAATTTATCCACTTTCACTAAAACATCCTCAATTTTACCCTCTGGATATGTGATAGACCTATCAGCTAGTTGGAGTGTAACTGTGGTAGGTCTAGCTTCACCAATACCTAGCTTTCGATAGACCGAAAGAGGCATAAGGTTAATGCTTGCACCTAAATCACAGAGTGCTCTACCTAACTCTTTTCCACTTATAGACACAGGTATAGTAAATGATCCTGGATCCTTAGCCTTGGTTGGTAGCCCATTCTTAAGAATAGCACTACATTCCTCAGTAAGAGATACAGTTTCAAACTCACCTAACCTCTTCTTTTTAGTTAAAATATCCTTAAGAAATTTAGCATAATTAGGCATTTGCTCTATAGCTTCTACTAAAGGGATATTTATATGCAATTGCTTAAGAATCTCTAAAAACTTTTTAAATTGATCATCCTGATTCTTAGGCCTTTGCCTTTGTGGAAAAGGTAGAGGTGGTACATAAGGTGGGGGTGGTACATAAGGTGGTTCCACATCTGGAACAGAACCAGATGCTCCAGCATCTTTATTGCTGCCTCCAGCACCCTGACCAGACTCCAACTCTTTCTCAACAACAACATTTCTATCACAATTATTATCTGTATCCTGGGTTTTACTAGGCTCTTTTCTTTCTTCTATGGGTTTACCACTCCTAACAGTCACTGCCTTTACCTGCTCCTTACCTTCCCTTCTAGGGTGTTCAGTATCTGAGGGAAGTTTCCCTTGAGGCCTTGCCTTCAGCTCATTAGCTAGCTGACCCACTTGCAATTCCAGGGCTCTCATTGACGCTTGATTACTTTGAATTGCGGCGTCTGTACGAGCCATAAATTCTTTCATCATTGCCTCGAGAGAATTCTCCGAATTTTGCTGGGGCAAAGCCTGCTTATTTTGCTGGGGCAATACCTGCGCTTTAGCAAATCCCGGCTGGTTCACCTTTTGCTGTGTTTGCACATTACTCCCTTGTCCTCCCCACGCGAAGTTGGGGTGGTTGCGCCAACCTGGATTATAAAAGTTAGAATAAGGGTTATTCCTCTGATTACCTACAAAAAACACAGAAGCTGGATTGCTGGGGCAAAACTCGTAGTTGTGGTTTTCACCACAATAGACACAAGCTTCCTCTGCAACTTGGGTCACCACTGCAGCAGGCTCCACAACTGGCGGCTGCTGATGACTAATCACTGTCACATTCTTAAGAGTGTTAGCAATCATTGCAAGATCAGCCCTAATGGTGGACACACCATCAACTTCTAATACACTCTTAACCTTTTTATTTGTGCCTCTAACATCCGACCACTGACAACTATTAGTAGATATTCTCTCTAAAATTTCATAGGCTTCATTAAAAGTTTTTGCCAAAAGGGCCCCTCCAGCCGAAGCATCAACCATACCTTGAGTTACCGCATTCAATCCATTGTAAAATGTTTCCATTTGGATACAATGTGGTAGGCCATGGTGGGGACACTTTCGCAAAAGCTCCTTAAACCTCTCCCAAGCCTCACTAAAAGTCTCATCTTCAAGTTGCCTAAACCCTACTATTTCACTCCTTAATTTAGCATTTCTATTAGGTGGTAAATATTTACTCAAAAATTTTTCAGCTAACTCATCCCATGTCCTAATCGATCCTGGAGCAAAAGAAATTAACCACGCCTTCGCTCCATCCCTCAAAGAATACGGGAACAAAGTTAATCTAAGAGCATCTCTAGGCACTCCTTGAATTACAAAAGAATCACTAACTCCTAGAAAAGACTTAAGATGTAAATGAGGGTCTTCAGATGACAAACCATGGAATTGACCCACGGTTTGCAACATCTGAAACATTACCGGTTTCATTTCAAAATTTGCCGCTTGAATTTGAGGACGTGCAATCCCTGGATTCAACTCATCAAACATTGGAAAAGCATATGCTCGAATGGCTCTGGTCCTATCGTTCGCTACCAAGATAGGATTCTCAGCCTGATTATTTTGCTGCTCATTTTGCTCCAGCGGCGGGTTTTGCTGCAGCACACGATTCTGCTGGGGGTTCGCTAGACCTTCAGGACCCTCGGTAGATACGGCACGTCAGCCATTTGATTTTGCTGTCTACGCTGCTCTCTCCTTCTTATCCTGAATGTCCTCTCGATTTCTGGATCAAGCTCGAACCTCACCCCAGGCGGATCGTTCATGCACCAAACTCACACCTGCTAAAACAAAAGAAACAATCAAAAAGTTCTAGCACCAAACCACCAAAACACATACACAAAATAGATCAGAGAAAAACTTATTCAAGTCCCCGGCAACGGCGCCAAAAACTTGTCGGGTTCCTAGAGTGAGTAAAAATACGGTATAAAAGGACTCTAGACTCTGTGCAAGTATACACAGTCCGCAGCAAGTAATAAGTATTATCAATCCAAGGCCTGAATTAGCTTCCACTTTATCTATCTTGTGTAACTCTTTAATGGTTTCAAAGATGGTAAAAATGATTGGTTTTTATAAGAATAATGCTGAAGCAAAATAAATGACAGAACAAAGAATAAACAAATAGGCAGACAGATTAGAAACAGGCGCTGGTCAGGATTTAGTAATTGTTTAAAAAGATGCTCTAGTAATATTATTGATCATGCAAACTCTCGCAGTATTATTAGCGGATTCCTCCCGGAACTCCAGATTTTTTGGAATGTGTTTCAACCCCAATGAAGTACGACCGATCAAGCACTAGGCAACTAGCTATCCCTAGCTCAGTCACTGGCGTTCACCAATACACAATGATCGTAGTGTGATTAATCGCCACACACTCTCTAAATCATCCCTGAAACTAGAGAGAGGTATTCATACCGGCTGGCCAAGCGGGCATAAAATAGAAATGAACACAACAATTAACCAAGATGCATAGAATCAATATTTGTTACTAAAGTTAAGCACATCAATCACATAGTTCCTAACCAACGCCTAAGCTACTTAGTTCATAATATGCATGGAAACGCACGCTACAATCTGAGTAGGCATGTCCATAATTACAAGATAATAAAAGGAAATGCTAATCTCCTTGATCAGCTTGTAATGATGGTCTTCTAGGTGGTCTCCAATCTCTCTCCTCTATTCGGCTCCCAAAGGTGGAAGGAACTTCCCAAGAATGGAATGTTTTCTCCCAAAAGTGGAATGACTTTGACTTGGGCGGCTACTCCCTTTTATAGAAGGATAAGAGGCTTGACTTAGGTCAACCTGGACACGTGTAGGGCTCTCCTTGCTCCTTTATCACGAGAAAAACTCAACAGAATTCAGTTTGGCAATTTGGCTAACGAGCTGTGACGTGGCAGTTTTGCTCCCAGCTTTGCTGCAGCACAGATTTTGCTCCCTCAAGTCGCCCAGCAACAGATTCTGCACAAAATGATTTCCAAAGCTTCCATTCTTCCAAATGGGTTAAAACATGTAATATATATCTAAAACCAACCCTATTAAGCACAAAAGACACACAAATCCCTATAGAAATGAGGCCTAAATAACTACCTTTTGGGCAGTTATTAGACACCTTAAGTCAAGATAATATGATTTATTTTCGGTGGCAATATGATGTACAGATATGGGCGAACAGACCCTTCTTCTAGTGGATTATATTGATTCAATCATTTTTGTAATGAAATGTTAAGTTTTTAGGGTTTATCATGTTTCCATGCAAACCATGCAAATTCTCATGCAAACGTTTGTAATCGCTCAACAATTGTCACAAACCAAATTCTATTGTAAAAAAATTATCTAAGACGTTATTATGAAAGAATGAACGTGGAACAAAGGAAACCAAACCAAAGCAAACAGTTGTCACAAACGGAATCAGGGTTCTTTTTCTATCACCTTTCTTGGTCCAGTGGTCCGCCCGAGACAACCCGGGAAAAATAACAGTGAGCGTTAGTTTTATGTTTTCCAAGTGTCTCGTTTTGAGTTCCCAGGCGCGAATCCCGGCCGAACCACACCGGGAATAAAACCAGTGACCTAACCTCCCTCTTCATAACAAGTCCCCCAAGTGTCTCGTTTGAGGGTCTCGGTCCGTCATTCTGGCCGAACCACACCGGGACAAAAACCAGTGACCTAACCTCCCTCTTCACAACAAATCCCCATGTGTCTCGTTTCAAGGTCTCGGTCCGTCGTTTCGGCCGAGATCGTGCCGGGACAAAAACCAGTGGCCTAACCTCCCTCTTCATATCAACTCCCCAAGTGTCTCGTTTGAGGGTTTCGGTCAGTTGTTTCGGCCGGGAATGGATCGGGAAAAAAAACATTGACAAAGGACCGCGAATTTAACTAAGAGAATTGATGCTCGTTTGGGGTTCTCGGTACGAAGTTTCGGCCGAGAATTGAGCGGGAAAAAAATCAGTAACTTATGGTTATATTGACACATTCCCACACAATCCTGCACGCAGAAAATACCAACATGCATCTGTATATTCAAGTTATATTCCAAAAAAACATTCGATACATTGATAGGTATATTATATAAAATTACATCATTAAAAAACTGAAAACTATGCGGTGTTGAGTGGTTGGCGACATGTTTTCCTGTTATGACCTCTTCCTCCACAGCGAGTACATTTGTGAACTTGTCTAACCTCTCCCGTGGATGGTATCCTCAAGGTTTGTCGTCGACCAACTCTTGGAACCCTCTTCGGCGGCAAAACTTCGAAATCCACAAAATTTTCGAATGTTTTCCACTCCGACACGTGACCTAGTGGATATACGGGTTCAGCGTATGCAGCTAGGACTTCTTCAACGCGGTAGCATGGAGAACAAAGATCCAAGTACGACACATTCCGGTATATGCAGGTTGCGATTGCATGAGAGCACGGAAGTTGGAAGCAGTCAAATTCACGACAAGTACACGTCCTCGTGTGGATGTTGACGCGACCACCCAAGTGTCCATCGTCGAATTGGAATTCGTACCTGTCAATTGGCCTAACCACGTGCCTTCTCGCATTATTCTCTGCTGCTAGAACAATTTCTTCACCATATTTTGATATTGGTGCATCCCATTTTGCTGCATCGGTACGACGGTCGTAGTAAGTGGCTTGCAACCATCCCCTAATGTGATCAAGAAGGCCCGTTATTGGTAACTCTCTCGCATCTTTCAGGAGGGAGTTAAAATTTTCCGCAATATTCGTGGTCATTTGATTGTATCTCATCCCACACTGATAAACACGTGACCAATGTTCAAGTCCAACTTCTTCCAAGTATTTTTGGACACGTATTGGAATTTGACTCCAAAATTCCTGAAACTCTGTATCACGAAATGCCTTCGCTGCTTTAAGGTAGGGTGGAATAAAGTCGTGATCCTTGAACTTTGTTTTCAAGTTTTCTTGTAGATGGTGGATACAGTAAACGTGGGCTGCATCAGGAAACACAGTCTGTACTGCCTTCAATATGCTCTTGTGTCTGTCAGATACAATCACTAGGGGATTAAGTTGACCAATAGCACGCTCGATTTGCCGGAAAAAGTAGGTCCACGATTCATCGGTTTCCCCCTCCCAATGCCAAACCCTACGGGGTATATTTGGTTGTTTCCATCGATGCCTACTACAGTTAGGAGCTTTCCACTGAATTTTCCCCTCATGTGGGTCCCATCTACAACCAAAATCGGACGAATAGAGTTCAAGAACCCTCTAATCGTGGACCCAATTGCCATGAACACGTACTTGAAGTAACCACCCTCTTCCACTTCCAAGTCGAAAAATGAACCAGGATTTTCAATTTTCAACGCTTCTCCAAACCGTGGTAACTGTCTGTACGACTCTTCAGGCGAGCCTCTGGCAAGGACCAAGACATGTTCTCTAGCCCTCCATGCCTTGTCATAACTCAGATTCACCCCGAACTTTTGTCGGATATCACTTATGATGTCCTTTGGTCTGTAGGAATGACCAACCTCCAAAAATTTTATCTTCACAATATTGCCAACAACCCAACTTTTGGCCTGCCTATGGTCGTGGGTTAGCATCAAGTGTTTGCACTTGTGAATGTTAGAATACTTGGTAACTGTAAGGACATCGCAGCCTTTCAGGACCGTAGCTCAAACCCTCCATTTACATTCCTCAACAACACACCGAACCTTGAATATTTTCTTGTTAGACTTCTTAACCCTAAATTCAAAGTTCTCTCTCATCCCTAAAACAGACAGTCTCATCTGCAAGTCCTTCATAGACAAGAATATATCTCTCACTTCTATATCCTTGTAATTATAGTACTGACATGGCATTAATGCTGAATTAGATGCACGAGTTATCGTAGAAGGGCTAGGAGTATCAACATTTTGTGCAGTTCCAAGTACCTCCTGATGAACCCCGATGTTCTCCTCCATCTCCTGGGCAGTTACATCAACTTCGTACAGATCTTCCTCGCCACTCTCATGTGCTCCATCTGTATATGTCCCCGGCTCCTCTTCTCCGTAATCTCCCCAATCCTGAAAATCACTGTCCGGGTTAACATCGTCTCCATACTCTCCCCAGTCATGGAAATCATTCTGCGAGGTAACGTAGTCAACATCATCCCCAAGGTTATATGCCCCCTCGTCGTCACGTATTGGACTCAGTGACATTGGCTCATTATAAATGGGTGTAAATGGCATGTGTGTGGAAACGGAGGGGATGTGTTGCTCTTGCTCTTCTTTGTATGGGAAGGATGTGGAGGTCGAGGGATTGTGATGATCTTCATTGTGTGGAAAGGGTGTGGCTCGGGATGGTGTTTCTTGACTCATGTAATGTGGAATATATGGTGGGACAGACGTGTAATGGTATGGTTGATGATTTGGATCCATATATGAAAAGTATTGCACTCCCATATATGGGGTATTTGGTACAGTATATAGAATGGGATATGGACGAAACCCTTGGTTACTGGACAGGGAGGATGGTTTCGGCACGGTGGATACATAAAGGGGACTTGCAGACACTAACTCCCAAGTCAAAAAACTATGCAAATCTACATCGTTCCTAATCACAAAAGCGGGAGATTTAGACCTCAGTTAAAGCAGACACCTCAAAACAATGTCGTTATCATTCGGACTTATACTACTTATTTCATACACCTGACCTAAGAACTCATTATAAGAAATTCTCACATCCACGTCTAAGGCCCTCACCTCTCCACCATCGTACTCCTTTTCACTCTCCTTCCACACACCACCAAAACATACCCAAACACGAGGCATCTACACAAATACAAAAGAATATATAAACAAATGTATGCAACCACGGGAAATTCATAAACATTAAAAAAAATAATAATAACAAACAAAAAAACAAAAAAATAACCATCATCTCGGTCGAATCTCGGTGACGGCTCGGTCGGGAAAAACATGGTTCGGTCGGGAAAATACCGGTTCGGTCGGGCTTCCATATGTATGAATCTCGGCCGGAAAAATTGATGGTTCGGCCGGGATTTTCAAGATGTCTGGCCGAGATTGGACCGGGTTCGACACAGTTTTGACGAAAAAAAACCATTTCAACCACATTCTATTGGATTTTTTGAAACAAAAACGATAGAATAATGACAAGCAACGTACCTTGGTTAAAAAATGAACACTTGCTGTGGATCAAATGCACTTTAGTGAACACCTTGTTGTGGATTCAAGAGAGAAGATGAGGGGTTGGGTGATTGTAGGATGATTTTTTTTTCAAAATGGGTTTAATGGATGGTTAAGAGTAATGGGATGGTAATTATGATATGGGAAGTTGGTGAAATAATTAATTTTAGTGGGTTTTAATTAATTGAGGGTATAAAAGTAATTTACCATGCATGCTTACATCATATTCATCATCAAGGGGGTCAAAAAAACTTTTTTCTTAGAAGGGGGTCAAAATTTCAAACCAAAAACTTCAAGGGGTTATTTTTGTCATTAGCCCAAAATGAGAAAACTTTTTTTTATCTTTCCTAGTTGTCCTCCTTTCCCTACATTATAACAAGAAAACCCAACACAATGGTTATTTTTTGGAAAAAATACACTTTTGGTTCCTAAGGTTTGGGTTAAGTTACACTTTGATCCCTGAGTTTTCAAACTCAACAATTTTACCCTCGAGGTTTGGATTTCATTACACTTTTGGTCCCTCCGCCAAATTTTCTGTTCAACCCTAACAGTTTGCTGACGTGGCACTATTATTTTAATTCAAAAAAATATTTTTAAAATTTTCTAAATAAAAATATTATCATTTTATTATTTTTAAAATTCTTTCTTCCTCCCTCTTATTCTTCTTCTTCTTCTTTTCTTCAACTTCCCTCTTCTCTTTTCTTCTTCAGCAAATCGTTAGCGAATGTGTCTGTAACAGCCCCATTAAAAAATAAAAAAAATAAAAAAAAAGGGAGGGTGTGGGTTGGTGCCCGGTCAAAAGGGAGAAATGGGGGGAAAGTTCCCCCCAAAATCGGTCAAATGACCGTTTTAAAAAAAAGATCTCACTCTCAGCTCGTCTCTCTCCCTCGCCCGCATCCTCTCTCTCTCCCTCTGTATTAGATTGCACGCTGCCACCGCCGTCATTTTGTCGCACGCCACCGCCACCTCTCGCCTCCAGTGAGTGTTCTTTTTCTTTCTCTCCCGTTTCCGTCCCTCTCAAATTTCTCTCTCTCTCTCTACCTCACTCTCTTTCTCCCTCTCTCGGTCTGCAGCGTCGCCGCCGCCGTCCCTCACCGCATGCCGCCATCGTTCCACGCCGCACGCCGTCGTCAACCACAAGTCTTCGGTGGGTTTGCTTTTCTCGTTTCCTCTCTCATGTGTGGGTCTTTCTCCCTCGATCTCACTTTCTCTTTCTCTATCTTTTGTAGAACAAACAGAATCAGATTTCTGTTGTTGTCGCTCAAAATCAGACCGCCGCTGCTCAGAACAAAATCGTCGTCGTCGCCGCCTTAAGACAAACAGCCCCAGCACTACGGCCGCCTTTCAGATCTGTTCATTGCCTTTCAGATTTGTTCGTCGTCGTCGTTCGAATTTTCATCTTTGCTTCTAAAGAATTAATTGGGTAAGGAATTCAGTTGGTTTAAGCTTCGGTGTCCTTGTTTTGGTCGTACTGTGTTGGGATCTGAGTTTTTATTAAATTATTAGGAGTTGTGGAGTTGCTAGAAAGACCCGTGGGTCAAGTTGTTTCGTTCTGTATTGAGCTATAAAGGTAAGATAACTTGGTGATTTTTATGCGATGATGCTTTGGTGTGGCAATTGTGTTTTCTGACATATGAAATTACTATGTTTGAGTTGAGAGTGGAATGTTATTTATTTTCAAGAGTATGGTTGTTGTGTAATTTGTGCTATGATATAGATGCGAGAGCATGATAGTGATTCATTATAGTTGGCTGGCAACGTATGTAGACAGTGAGAAGTTTGTGGTTTCCCCGTTTAGAAGTGTTGTTTGTCGTTCTTGTTTCTGAAATTGACTGAGTTGGGTTGGTGCATATCGGTTTAGCCTGTCAGTAATCTCTGAAAAAAGAAAAGAATTTTTATTAACTAGGTTGCAGTTTAAATTAGCATGCATGCTAAGAGGCCTTAAAGGGAAAAGAGTAAGAAAGGGAAAAGAATAGGCCAGTTACTCTAGTAGGGGGTCGTGCCAGTTAATCACCTAGGACTGAGATGTATTAGACTGAAATGAGGAGCTAGATGGGCGGAACTTAGCTTCGCAGACTAGGTGCCATTTACTAACTGTGGAAGTTAAATTCCGACTTAAAACCCATGGACGCCCACCAGTGAAATGGTAGTTTAGAGCGGCGTGCTCATTAGTGCCTTGATGGGTGAGACTCAGCTCCACTGACTGGGTGCCTTCTACTATCAGTAGAAGTAGATATCTCCCAAAATACCCACTTGTGCACCTTCAGTGAGTTGGCAAACTTAAGTAGGTGAATTAATTGATCACGAGACCCAAACTACAGAATGAAATGAAATGAGATGGAATGGAACGAGATGACTTCACCCTTAGGCCCTTAGCCCAAATAACCTTTTGAATCCTTGGTTCTTGCATGTCTAGTGGTACTGTTACTTACTGAGTATTTTTCTTAAATACTCATTCTTTTCCCTAACATGTAATTGGAGGTAAAGGCAAAGGTGTACAGAACGCGTGACAGAATGTTGCTGAACGAGCCATGGATTTCCTTAGGATAGACTTCCGCTTATTATGTTTTCGAACTTCTTCTTTTTGCATTGGACATGTGTTGTTTTAGGACCTATTATTGGTTTGAGATTTTTGTTGGAATGGTTAAAATTTCTTCTTATTCTGTTTTAACTGGGATCCTAGGCTGAAAAGTCTCACTGATTTTCCTAAGCATGTTTTACTCTAAACGTTGTAATGTAGGGTCGTTACAATGTCTTTTTTGTTTTTTTCTTTTTTTTTCTTCTTCTTCCCTTCTTCTCTTCTTCTCCTTTCTTTTCTTTCTTCTTTTTTTTTTTTTAAGAAAAGAGGGAGAATCGGGGAGGAGAAGAGAAAAAATAAAAATTTACCGACCGCTGCGAGCTGCGGTATGTGGTGGTGGTTGGAAGAAGATGAAGGGTTGGGTTGAAGAAGAAGAAGGGTTGGGTTGAAGGAGGGGAGGAATTAAAAATATTAAAAAATAATATATTTTAATTATTTTAATATATTCTTATTTTAAAAAATTAGAAAATAATTTTTTTAATAAAAAAAATATGTGTCACGTCAGCATTCCATGAGGGTATAATAGAAAATTTGACAGAGGGACCAAAAGTGTAACGAAATCCAAACCTCAGGGGTAAAATTGTTTTGAAAACTCAGGAATCAAGGGACCAAGGTGTAACTTAACCCAAACCTCAGGGACCAAAAATGTATTTTTCCCTTTATTTTTATTTTTTATTTTTTTTAAGTTTAAAGGTACATGATTAAAATGAAAATTTTAAAATAATATAGGTAGAATAATTCAACCTTGGCCTCAAAGCTTAAGTACACAATAAAAAACACTCAAAAATAATAATAATAATAATAAGAGTACACAATAAAAAAAAGGAAAAATCTTGCCACGTAGGCCGACTTGTATATCTATTTTTACAACTCACTTCCCCATTATCACTCTCCTTTATACACAGAAAAATCAGGCTCCGACGGCTTCTGCAAGTTAATCAAGCTCTTCCCGCTGCTCACATTCCTCATCCGATGCCCTCTAAGCGCATTCGCCGCAAATCTCGACGCCAAAATCGTCGCCCCAAGCCTCGACGAGCTATACGCCGCCGCAGCCGCCGCATCCTCCTCCTCCTCCTCCTTCCGCCGCAGCTCGGCCATCTTCCGCTTTATGTACCGCCGCCACGCCGCCTGTATAAAACACGACGCCCACGTCCGCCACTGCTGCGAGTAGAATCTGAACGTGTGCTGGACCTGCCGGCTGTGGAGCCGTCGGAACTGGCTGGCGACGAACTTGAGCTCCTCGGCCTCCAGGGCGAAGGCCTCGACCTCCGTCAAGGCGTGGACGGTACGGGTGGAGGAGGGGAGGTTGGCGCCGGACTTGGGGTCGAGGGCCCATGTCAGAAGCTCCTCGCCGCAGAAGTCGCCTTCTTTCAAAACGCCGCGGTTGAAGAAGCCACTCCGGCCGCCGTCAGTGGTGACGCTCTCGAGACGGCCGCGGATTATGAAGAGCATTTCGTCAACTGGGTCGCCTTCTCGGACGATGTATGTATTCTCTGTGTATAGTGTTGGCTTTAGCCTCTCGCATATCGCGTCAAGTAGACGCTCGTCCATGTTTGCAAATAGAGGCACCTATATAAATATGTAAAGTCACCGTGTGTTGAAACTCCTATAGTATTGTTTTTCCTCCTTAATTAATATCGTTAGTGAGCATCTATTATATTGGGTCTTGTGCTCATTTTTAAACCCAAAAAATGAGGGAAAGTATTAAGAATATGCACTAAAAAAGATAAAACATAATTAGCTTAAACTTTTGAAGAATTACATACCCTTCTGACCAAATTGAGACAGAGATGTCGTTTAATGTCTCTCCTAAGATCTTTAGGCAGACTTTGAACCAAGCTCTCTTCATCGACTCCTCTAGTTTCAAGCCATTTGTACTGATCGTAGCGCCTAACTTTTTCTCTCAAGTCCGGCGGAAGCAGCCGATGGTGCATCCACTGCTCAGAGTCTCTCCTCTTGATGCGCATCTCTTCCAGCCGGACTGTTAGAGATTGGAGATACGTCTGTTCAATAACAAAATTAGCAACTATTTTGCTCCTCATTTAGGTTTGTGTAATTTAAGATCTTGGAATTCAGTCTATGAAACAATGTGAGCATAAGTTTTGAGCATGAAAATTTAAGGAAAAAAAAAAAAACTCACTTGCATGTTTCCAATCAAGAGTGCAAAGAGGAGGAGCCCAGAAATTGCAATTAGTATCGAAAAGATAACCTCTCCAGGATAGGTACTGGTGAGCAACCCTTGACCAAGTGTACTGTTGAACACTCAAGCATTCAATGTCCAAGAATTTTAAGACAACTTCTGAAATTTTGTATTAACAAGGTTTAACCCGTTGGTTAAGTTTGTATTAATCGAAGATTGAATCTTCGAACTTAAATTAATTTGACATGTGGATTTGTTTATCCTAAGTTAGGCTACATATGTTAATCTCTAAACTTTCAAAGGTTGTGTCAATTTAGTCCCTGAACTTTAAAAAGTTTTAAATAGGTCCTCAAACTTTCAATTTTGTTTTCAATAGGTCCATCGACTTTAAAAAGTATCCAATAAGTCCTTAAACTTTCACTTTTGTGTCTAATAGGTCCCTCAACTTTTAAATTTGTGTTTAATAAGTCCTTGACCTATTCACCTTTTTTTAAAATCCTGAAGCCTACAAGATACAAAATTGGAAGTTTAGAGTCTTAATAGACATAAAATTCAATTTTATATATAGTAGATTGGTTAACTTTTAAAAATATTGAATATATTAGAAACCTATTAGACACAAAATTGAAAGTCCAAAGATCTATTAGACATTTTTAAAGTTCAAGAACTTATTAGGAACAACTGAAAGTTGTATGAATTTGGTTAGAATTTTTGCAAATTCGGCCTAAATATTTCTCTTAAATATGTTAAAACATGAAAAATTATCCAATTATTAGAGACTTTATATAATATAAGTTAATTTAATCACAAGTTTAGTCCCTAAACTTTCAAATACCTATTCAATAGGTCCTCAAACTTATAAATACCTATATAATAGGTTATCGATTTTTTCAATATTTATTAAAATTCAGAAACCTCTAAGATACAAAGTTAAAAATTTAGAGTAGTTCTATTAAACACAACATTCAATTTTATGTCTAACAGATCCATTAACTTTTAAAAATGTTGAATATATCAAAAACTTATTAGATACAAAATTGAAAATCTAGTTAAACACAAACGTGAGAGTTAAACATACAAGATTTAGGGTCCGTTTAGAAAGACTTTCTGAGTATTTAAAAAAATGTTTTTAAGTTGTACACACTTAAAAAGTTATTCCAAACGTACACTTACGCGAGAAATACCAAATAAAGAGGGAAAAGGTAGAGAAAGAGACCTTAAATTTTGCAAGCCCCACCACAAGCAGTAGCAGAACTTGGAGAAGAAAGTCCTTGACTGAACAATGCCAGAGGCAATGGCCTGAGTGTAAATGCCATAGTTGAATGGCAAATTGTCTCCAATAGCAGTGCATTTCTTTGTGAGAACATCAACGCTAATATTTCTCCACTCCTTATATCCAGACATGTGCTTATTCCCACAGTACAAAAAGTTAATGTTGCACTTCCCACTGCTTTTGCATGCTTGTCGCCAACATGCATCGTTCCTCTCCACTGCCAGCAAGTACCAAAATGCTCCCGCTATCTGCATACACGATAACGTGACTGGATAGACTTGAAAGATGGATTTTTGAGAAAGAGATTACTCGTATTATCGATCAATTCTTGCCACATGTATAATCTGGTGGCTACAAATAACTCTCTAGAGTATTCTTTACAAATACAAAATTTTCTCTCATATTATAGAGAATTATGTCATACTCCAAACATCTTCCTTAGAGATCTCTCCAGACTTTTTCTTCAAGTGTTTTTAGAAATTGGATTTTTATTTGGATCACTATGCCCAAATACTAACTATCCAAAATCAAGTTTATATTTCTAACCGTTTCAAAAAAGTAATGAAGCATACAATTAAGCTAATGCAATGAAATATTCAAGAAGACTTGGACATTGCTAACTTTAAACGATGAGAGAGAGAGAGAGGCTTACGTGACTGGCAAGCATGTACAAGAGGAGATAATAAGCAGCACCAGCCCAAGCACTTTCAGCAAAAACACCTGCCGTCTTCTTAAGCTCAATGTTCAAAGGTATAAATCTAATGAATCTGGGAATATACTGAAGAAACACTATGTTTAACAATGCTTGTTTGGTTGCCAACACTTCTGAACCTTTTGACCTGTGAAGAAACCTCCACACCACCACCTGCACAAACACAAACACAAATCAAACCAAATCACATTACACAAACCAAAGTGTTCAATTCACTAGTATGTTTACTTATATAGTAATATAAACTTTTCACTTATTCGATTCTAGTAAAAAGATCCTAAAAGATCATGAAAATTCTTGGAATCAATGCTATAAATTGGTTTAAGACATATTTGTGAGTGATTTTGAAATATTCCAAAGTGACTTTGACTATAAAATCACTTCTAGAAACACTTTTAGATTCACACCGTAATTCTAACAAATTCATTTTAACTTCAATTATCAATTCTACCCCAATTTTGACTCCAATTTGATCCTCATGGTTCTAAGAGTTTCAATTTGACCCTTATAATGAATCTCTAGTTTAAATTTAATTAGGTTTTGTGATTTTAAAAGTTTCTATTTGTTTCTATAGTTTTAACTCAATATGTTAATTTAGTTGTTTTGACTTTCAAAGTTTCAATTTGGTCTTGAGATCTTTGACAAACCTCACCCATCATCTATGCTAAAGTTTGTGTTAAAATATCATTCTGCGTGCCTGTATGTTGGGACTTGTCCTAGTTTTGTCTCTCTACTATCAAATGTCTAAAATTATTCTTTGTACTCCTCTAAACATTTTTTAGATTCGCAATGTGTCTTTTTTTTCTAATAAAAATTATTGTTACTATTTTATCAAGTTTGATAAAAATTAAATTCAAACGCTAACAATAAGAACTAATTTTAAAATTTATTAAAAGTACAAACCTGAGGGAGAGGCAAAACAGAGAGAAAATCCGCGACGAAATAGCGCTGAAGATACCGCCTAGCGATGTCCGCCGGATCGATCACAAGCTCGCCGCGACCAAACACCCTCGACGACGGCGCAACGTAAGCCGTCCGGAACTGAAACCCCATCCGAATCAAGTAGAACACATCGATGGCCGTACGGAGGGTGGTGGTGGTGACGGCGAGCTGAGTGTCCATTCCGAGGCAGTAAGAGGCATGGTTGAAGACCGGAAGGTAGAAGAACAGCGGATCGACGGAGACGGCGAGGATACAGCACAAGACGAACAGCTTGTTCCAGAAGAGGAGCGATTTGTCCTGCGGATCGAAGATCTTTTGGTCCGATACTTTCAGATCCTCGGGGAAGATGACTCTGGACACGCCGGAGCGGAGCGACCGGCCTAGGGTCATGATTCCGTCGGAGCTCATTTGGACTCCCTTTCGGAACGATTTCGACGCGTTTCGAGGCTTCGCCCGGCTGATGAATGGCAGTGGGAGGCCTTCTAGGTTGAATCGGCATTTCTTCATCTTGCTTGATCCAGAGGGCACTGACAAATTTGAATCCAAATCATCCAACCTGCGAGGTCCATGGAATGAAAAATCTCTTGAATGGATACGAAGAAATTGAATGTTAATCGAGTTGAGGAATTCGAGAACGTACCTCACGAATTTCTCCTTGTGACCGCCGATGTACTGCGACTTGTATCCACCACAATCGAACATTTTGTGGCAATGGAGAACATAGATGCCGCAGTTGATCGCCGAGATATTCAAACTGTGCCAATTCGATCGCGCTTCAAATCTCTGCCGTTCTGTTATGGAATTAGATCATTCTGGTTTCCGATTACTGCAAATCGAAACCTCACTGTTTGTGGAAAATTTTTCTCGGTTGGGATTCCGGAGAGAGGAAATAGGTACGGTTTGAAATGGTCGCATGCGGTGGGAGGGAATTGTTTGTGCTTCATTTTTTGTGTGTTTCTTCCATTGGAGATCCAATTTTCTCGCAGCAGGATTGCGTTTCTATATTTAGAAAATAGAAATTTGTCTGTGTGTTTTCTTGTTTCTTCTCGCCAAGTCTTTTGATTTTCCATCTCCAGAAGCATAGAGACATTCGTTTGGGTTCTGCTTCTGATTGGATTCAAACAGCGATCCTCTGTGATTTTCTTTTCTGTGCAACGGTGAGTTTCAGTCTCCGATTGTTATTGCATTTCAGTATTTACATATATATATATTTAAAGGTTGTTACAAACTTACAAATGAAGCTGGAACTAAAGCCCTATGCATCAATAATATTTATTTTAGTTAAGGTCTCAGTTTGATATCTTTAGGCCCCGTTTGATAACCAATTTGTTTTTGGTTTTTGGTTTTTGAAAATTAAGCCTATAAACACTACCTCCATTAATAAGTTTCTTTGTTTTATTCTCTACCCTCTTCCCATATTTTCAAAAACCAACTCAAGTTTTGAAAACTAAAAAAAGTAGTTTCCAAAAACTTGTTTTTGTTTTTGGAATTTGGCTAGGAATTCAAATGTGTCATTAACAAGATGAAAACAATGGTAAGAAATTTGGGAGAAAATAAGTTCAATTTTCAAAAACCAAAAACCAAAAACGAAATGGTTATCAAACGGGACCTTAGTATATGTGATATGTTTTTTTTTTTTTTTTTGAGAAGAATGTGATATGTTAATTAATGGAAATTGAATTGCATGATGCATGACGCCACTTAGATTAACTAGTTTGAAACTACGTGCGTTGCACGTGTTATAATACCTTAAAGTATAAGTAGTTAATTAAGAAAATTTGAAATATGACTTGATAATGTACCAAAAAAAATATAAAAATGAATAAATACACATGAATTTATAATTATTGCAAAAATTGATATGTATGTGACCAAATTGAACCATTCTAATAAAAATGGTTTATAACCAATATCATAGATATAAATCAAATATAAAAAATCTCACCCGCTTAAACATTTTTTTTAAGATTGAAGATAACGTCTTTTAAATTACCTAGGTAAGCATTTATATTTTCCAAAATCTTAATTTTGTAATCAATTAATAATTAATAATTCAATTAAAGTTATATTTAATCCAACCCTTAAATGAGCACTAATTAAATAAAAATGTCATTTTCTTCCTATCATCTTGTCTAAAAAAATCTCAAAAATATATGAAAAATTTTGAAGGTCGGAGAAAAGCATAATGGAGAGAGATCGATTTTAAAAAAAGAAGATAATAGTGATCGATCTTCTTTCCCATTTCAAGAATAAGAAAGACAATACTAATGAACTCACACAAACGTGTACTCGCTTCTATTAAAGAAATAAACAAAAAATATTTCTTATTCATATGAAACTCTTAGGGGTGACGAAAATATAATATAAACTAATAAAATCTCATAAAACTAACAAAATCTCCTAAGGATACATTAGTCTACTTGAAAAAGAAATAAGAAAAAATTATATATATTTACACTAAATGAAAAGGCTATACTCACATTAGTAAAGATGAAGTAGGAATGGGTCTCATCCCACTTGGTTGATGTTTGCTGCAATTTTTTTAATTCTTCATGCACCACAAAAGCTCCACCCCATCTCTTGGTTTAGACCACTATTTATAGGGTTCAAGTGAATCGGGTGGTTATGATAAATATTTTCAAATTATAAATTTTGAAAATTAAAAACAATTAATTTGAATTTTAGTTTTTCAAATTTAATTTTAAAACTTGATTTGATTTAATCGAAAATTAAACTCTAAGTATCTTTTTATTTTTGAAAAATCAAAACAATTGATCTAAATTTAGATTTCACAAAATTTAATTTTAAAAATCCTATTTATTATAACCACCGAAAACCAAAAAAAATTAATAATTAAATAAAAAATGCTTCTAATTTTTACAACCGAAAATCAATTCGAATTTTTCAAATGAGGGAATGAAGATGCTTTTGTAAACCAATTCTTAATCTCATCAAATATGAGATTTTTTTTTTTAAAATAACAACCTAAACGTGAGAATGATTTTTTTTTAAACGTGGGAATGATTTTTTTTTTTTTAACTAACTCTTAATCTTATCAAATATGAGATTTTTTTTTAAAAAAACAGAACCTAAACGTGAGAATGAGATTTTCTTTAACCAATTCTTAATCTTATGAAATATGAGATTTTTTTTTTTAAAAAAAAACAAAACCTAAACGTGAGAATGAATTTTTTTTTAACCAATTCTTAATCTTATGAAATATGAGATTTTTTTTTTAAAAAAAAAAAAAAAACAAAACCTAAACGTAACAATGAAGATTTTTTTAAAAACCAATTCTTAATCTTAAACGTTTGAATGATCTACCCGTGGGAATTTGAATAATAAAATATTGAATAATTAAATAGGAAGGACAAATAAGGAATTTGAAGATTAAAAAGGGGCTTAAAAGGAAAATAAAATATTGAATAATTAAATAGGAAGGACAAATAAGGAATTTGAAGATTAAAAAGGGGCTTAAAGGAAATCAAAAGTTTCTCCCCTTAAGCGCCTTTTAATATAGTATAGATATAGATAGATAGATATAAAGGTTATATTAATTGAATGTCATGTGTACTTAGTATATGGTGTAAAATAATTAGAATATGATTATTATTTTATTCAACACCATAGAAGATGTTATGGGGCTAATCATTAAAACTTATAATAGTTATAAAATGATTAGAAACTGTCAACCTATAACAAAGAGTTGCATGCAAACATAGGATCATAGGTTAAATTGAATTAATTTTAAAATGTTTAAAATTAAGGGAAAATACACTTTTGGTCCCTGAGGTTTGGGTTAAGTGACACTTTGGTCCCTGAGTTTTCAAACTCAACAAAAATACCCCTGAGGTTTGAGATAAGGAACACTTTGGTCCCTGCCGTCCAATTTTCCGTTAAATGCTAACAGATTGCTGACGTGGCCACATTTTTTTAATTAAAAAATTATTATTTTTTATTTTTAAAATAAAAATAAATAAAACAAATAAAATATTATTATTTTAATCATTTTTTAATCTCTTTCTTCTTCCCCTCTTCTTCATCCTCTTCCCTCCACCCTTTCTTCATCTTCTTCAAATCTCCTTGCCGGCAACCGGCGGCCGGCGACTGTAAATTTTTTTTCTTTTCTTCTCCTTTCATCTTCTCTCTAAACCCATTTTCCTTCTTTTCTTTTTTTTTTTTTAAAAAAAATACAGGAAACGGAGGAGGGAGGAGGGAGAAGAAAAGAAGGAAAATGGGTTTAGAGAGAAGAAGAAAGGAGAAGAAAAGAAAAAAAAATTACAGTCGCCGGCGGCCGGCCGGCGACGGCGAGCGGTGGCCGCCGGCCGCCGGAGATTTGAAGAAAAAGATGGAGGGGTTGAGGGAATAAGATGAAGAAGAGGGTTGAGGGTTAAGTTTTAAAAATAATTAAAATAATAATATTTTTATTGTTTTTTATTGTTATTTATTTATTTTTTATTTTAAAATTAAAAAAAATATTTTTTTTTATTAAAATAATAGTGCCACGTCAGCAGCCGTTAGGATTTAACAGAAAAATAGACGGCAGGGACCAAAGTGCTCCTTATCTCAAACCTCAAGGGTATTTTTGTTGAGTTTGAAAACTCAGGGACCAAAGTGTCACTTAACCCAAACCTCAGGAACCAAAAGTGTATTTTTCCCTAAAATTAATTAGACCTAAGCTCACTTTAATTCTAATAGGATTAGAATTATATTCGTACTTAGTATTAAAATAGCTTTAATGAACTAAGTAGGAAAAACATTACTATGGTTATAAGCAAGGATGAAAATATCGATATCGATACTAATATCAGTTACTCAGATTTATGGATATATCGACGGATATTCTGGGAAAAATCACGGATATTACGGAAACTCATAAAAATATTTCGAATTTTTTTATGAAACTTTGAACTAAGCTTATTTAAGTGATAAACTATTATTTTAAGCATATATATCAATAATTATAAGCTAAATATGAATAGTAATACAATAATAGATAACGCTGAAGACCGAAAAATGAACATGAACTTGAATATTTCATTGATAAAAAAATTGTAGTCATACAACTTCAAAAGTCATGTTTAAGGTGAAAAAACAAATGTTCAAATCAAATGTGGAAAATAGAAGAAAATATATAGGAAATTGTTTAGAGGTAAAAATTGGGAGATTTCTTTGTTTTTTTTTTTAAATACAATCATTGGAAATGAAAATGAATCAATTACTTTTCAAGTCAAACAAGCCAAATTCACTTCAAATGTCATGTTTGAAGTGAAAAAAAACAATGAAAAAGAAATGAGAGGAAGTGTGGGAAATAGAAAAAAGAAATATAGGAAATTGTAGACGGTCACATGTAACAAAAAGAAATTGAAGAGTAATTCAATAAAACTTTAAAATAAAAGAAGAATAAAAAATTTATCTAGACACAAAAATTAAAATTATCAAAGATATACAAAATTATTAGAAATATGTTATTGAATTTTTAAAAAATAAAAATAATGATTGTACTGTATAAATTAAATTTATAATCATATTATAATATTTAAAAAATAAACATTATATATGTTAAAATAAAAATGGGTGAAATTAAACAAAAAAGAAGGGAGAGAGTGGAGTCTATGCAACGAACCGAGATACAAGAAGGAGGTCCTGTTCTTGATACTAATATTTTCAAATTATATTCAGATGAAGCGATGAATTTGAATAAAGAAGGGTCGGGTATGGGTATACTTGTTATTGGGCCAGATAGTACTATTAGGGCGACGATGGAAATGGTAGATTTGATACGTTATTCGCCTTTGGCAGCAGAGTGCCAGGCCATTATGCATCGGATCAGACTCTTGCAAAGAATGTAGATTCAAGATGCTTGTGTTTTCTCAGACTCAGTGAATGCGATCAACATGATCAAAGGGGAGCAAATTATTGCATCTGACGTGTACCAGTGGGTGATCAGAATTCAAGATATGGCAAAAGAATTTTGCTAATTTATCCTTTGCTTATATTCCCAGAAATGGAAATAGGAAAACTGATTTTTTAGCTAGAGATGCTTTAGCTCAAAATAGATCCATGTTATGGTTCTCTCAGTTCTCGTTGGGATTATTATCAATGGGTCATAACGACCATTGCAAATGTGCTACGAGTTGTGATTGTTGGACTTATTGAAATATTCAGATATTTGTTTCAAAAAAAAAAAAAAGAGTGGAGTTGTGGTGGAATGAAGAAAGAGAGAAGAGAGAAAGGAAAAAAAAATATATAAATATTTGCACAATCTTGGACTTGAACCCAGGCCATGAAGCAAGTAAGAAGAAAATGAATTTGCGTTTAGCCAACGGTGCAAGGTTACCAGATAAAATAAGGAAAGCGTATCTTTATTAATTCTACATCTTCGATTTCAGTTCTGCGATTTTTCCACGATTTTTCCATGATATTTCCGCGATATTCCGTCCGTTATCTACGAATCTATAAATCTTCGTTCGATTTATCGGTAAAACGATATTTCGCGATAAATTGGTAAAAAAGATGTTAACCCCCCATATCTCTATCGAACCCACGAGAAATTCGATATTTCAATGATATATCACCGATATTTCGTGATTTTTTCATCCTTGGTTATAAGGGAACTCTCCCGGTGAAGTTCTGTCTAGGTTGGGGGTACTTAAGTTGACGGTTTACGGAACACCTTCTACCTGGGAATAGACCCGGAACTTGAGTTGAATTAATCATAGTTTAATGTTAGCATGCAATGTCACTAGGTAATTAAATGAGTTTAATTTACCTAGACATTAATATAAAAACCTATATATAAGGGTTATATAAAGGCATAGACTTAGATAGATTTACTTAGCCGGACTTTACCTGAGTAATTAGACCCTAAAAATTCTAAAAATACTTAGTGGGAAGAAATATGTCAAAACGAGATTTTCATAAATCAAGTATTGCTCTCACGTCCTCAAGATTTCACACCGTGAGATCCATGCTTGGCCTCGAGTCACCCTGGGAGTGACCCCCTACGGATGGTGTTTGCATGGGTCAACAACAAGGTGAATGAGGGAGCAGGACACGTGTCAACGTATCCTACGGTCTCCTCCATTAGGTTGCACCGTGAGATTCTCATGATCTGCCTGCGAGTCGCCCTAGGAGCGATCACCCTACAGAGGGCTTGATCATGGGAGTCGGAACAACGCGAACTCCAGAAATGGATAGGGTTTCTTAGGTCCATTTCCAACTTTGACTTTCCCTACGGTAGCATTGTTGGGGCTAACCTCTGAGATCAGAAAATGGAGGTTTACACTTATGGGAAATTGTTAAGGAGTTAATGATTTCCTAACCGAAAAACGGTAGCTAAGAACTATTGGAATATGAGTTATTCTGGTAATAGTGATTGGCTGAGATTGTCTAAATTTAGGGGAGGAGTAGCTGACTGCCCTACGGTAGCTGTTGCTCTAAACCTCTGAAGTATCGTTGCAAAAAAAAAAAAAAAGATTTTACTATGGGTCCATCATTACTTTTGCTAAATTGATTGGATTAATAATAATTTTTGTGTAATGGGTTAATGCAAGATAACTAATTGAATTAATTTGTTGTTATCAGCATGTATGACTCTGTAAATGCCTTTAATAACAGATAACGCTCATTTATGTGTGTTATTTAGTCTTAAAAACCTAGGTTATTGCTTGGAAAGCAAAGACTTTGTGCTTAAAATGTTATCTTTTCGAGTCGATTTAGCAAAAGTCTTAGAATCATGTGGGAAATCTTAGAAGTATAGAATTTATGTTTAAAATGTATAAAAAGAGATTATTTTTGTAAGAATTTATCCAAGTTAATATTTTTGTGCAGAGGACTTTTTTTTGAAACATTTGTGCAGAGGACTTTGCAAGGCAAATGCGCCTGCAATTGGAGATTAAAGGTCAGCAGAGCAAAATAGTTGAAGTAAAGATTTGTGCCTGCATCTGGTCCTGAAGATGTGGAACATGCGACCAATATGCGCCCGCAACCTTATAAGGAAAGTAGCCCCAGCCAAAGACAGAATTGTCAAGGCAGTGCACAGAAGAGATTTTGCGCCCGATATGCGGTCGCAACTGGACTTTCCGACATAATATCGAGATTCGTGGGATCTTCACAGAATCATACGAAAATCCCAAATCTCGTATCAAATCTCCAAGGATCGTGGATTTTTACCTTCCAAGGCTCTCTCACACTGATCTCGGCAGCCAACCTTATCTTCCAAGATCTATAAAAGGCGACCAAGATGCAAGAAGCAAGGAGAGCTCGAAACTTCGTCCTTAGGATAGATTTTAAGTTTTTCTCTCTTCTCATCTTGTAACCACTCCGAGTTTCAAGTTTTTCAGCCTCTGTCGGCTCTTCCATTCGAAAGAAGAAGAAGAGAAAGATTTGTCTCTCCTTGAAAAAGGGCAAGAGCAAGCTAGATAGAGAGGGGAAGATCCTTAATCGAGTCTAATCTTTATTTTCTGTTTAAGTCTTTTAGTTTCAACAGCTTTAAGTTTCTGTTTTCCTTTCAATTTCAGTTGTAAGTTATAATTCTTGTACTCAATTCTTTTATCTAATATGAATTTAAGTTGTTTTTCTATTTTGTGTTCTCTTTACTTTTTTTCTTGCACTTTACTTTCATCCATGAGCTAAGCTTCTTCTCGGGGGTTCAAATATGTGGATGCCTTGAGTAGAAGAAAACCACACCTATGCAAAAACAACATTGCTCCCTCTTAGCATTGTTTGTTTTTGCTGAGTTTAAGTTTCATTATTAGCCTAAACTGATCAATTATCAATTAAGTTAGCATAGTTTGTATTTAGCTGATGGCCGAAAGGTTGGAGTTAAATGCGCGGGTTCGCAAAACAATAGTGGAAAAGATCCTAGTAATAGGGCTTTGTTTTCTTGCATCCTAGAAATAGGACTGGAACCACTAAGGTTTTAAGAGTTGTAAGCATTATTTACCTAAGTTTCAGCTAGCCCTAGAAATAGATGTCTAGTTGGCTTAGTCTTCTAAAGACACCTACAGCGGAGCTGAATAGAAGTAGGACTTAACTCACAATCTAGTTGTCAGGGTAATTGCGGGCGCAACTGGAAGATGCTATCTGTACCATTTCTATGTGGGCAACATAGATAGTATTCTTCAGTCGTTTGTAGTGCCTGAGTAAGTTGCGAGCTCAAAGGTGGGCGCAATCTAATGTTGTTGGTTGATACTATTTGAATTTCCCCGCTTTTCTCATAAGTCTTTACCGTTTTCATTTACTTGCTTTTCTCTATTTTAGTCTTCAATTAAAACTCCATTCAAAATTATTTCTTTGGTTACCATCTTCGTGGTTGCAAATTTAGATGAGGTTCTTGTTTTGCAGAATCTTGCGTTTTTCAACTAGTCACCATCTCCCTTGGGTACGATATCCAGAATACTTTCTACTTTATTACTTGATAGTGTATACTTGCACTCGAGCCGGTGTTGCGCTAGCAACACGCGCACCTCAATAATGCCAAATGTAATTATGGTATATCGAATACAACCAATGAAACGAACTTAGACACTAATCTCGTGGCAAATGATATGGGATTGGTCTTAACTGAGGAATGTCCTCAGGCCCACGTGTCTAATTCATCTCGAATTGTTCATGATGAATATGACACAAACTTCCTGGCTAATATCAATGACAATTAATGTGATTTATTGGTCATTGACACGTGTATAGTGGAAAATGATGATATTGTTGGGTTTTATGCCCTAAAACTCGTAGATAGTAAATGAAACAAATTAATCGATCTCAATAAAGTTTTATTTGAGTAATTCAGTAATTTGGTTATTGAATAATCGAGTTTGCATTAATAAACCCTAAATCCAATAAACTAAGATCCAAGGTTGTTTAAATGAAACTTGGACTAGTATGTGGGGACATACGGGGATCAGTGTCCAAGTAACAACCTAAATGGTCTATAGTATAGGGATAAGGCTGGGTACCTTATCCTGGTGACACTGTGTGATACGGCCCACCTTGTATTCGATACAGATGCAATGATCCAAAGCATCCATGTAGGAGACATGCGGGTGGGGGTATCCTATGCAATGAGTTTGCATATATAAGACCGGACCGCGAAATAGTAACCACTAGATGTAACGCCGTTAACTAGTTTAGGTTTCTATTTCAATAGGATGACTTACTGCTTGGTCGATATTCGTGGACACAGAAATATTCTATAGTGAGAAGAGTGCAACTGTGGGTCTTTAGTGGAGTGACCCACAGTTAACGAATGTTGACTAAACTTGGTCAATGAGTTTGGCCAATTAGTCTCGTATCGTTGGAGCTTCTGATCTGTAGGTCCATTAGGTCCCACTGGTAGCTCGTAAAGAGACTTGAGGCAATTAAGTATAAATTGTAAATTGAAAGTGTTCAATTTATTTGGGGAATCGTATAATGTATATTGATGCATTATAATATAAAGTTTATGAAACTTTATAATATAATTTTTGAATTAATTTCAAAAATTAATTCTTGAGAGAAAGTATTTGAAAGAGTTCAAATAAATTTAATATGAATTGGATTCATATTAATTTTAATTTTAATAAAATCCCTAAGATTAAATATATGATATTTAATTGGGAAATTAATTAATTATGGAATTAATTAATTATTTATTAAAATTAGAGACTTTTTCCTATTAGGAAAAGGTCTCCCTTTTCCTATTAGGAAAAAGGTCTTGGCCTTTACTATATATAGGACCCCTGGGGTGGGGTGAAAGGCATCCCATTCATTCTCCTACTCTCAGAGAATTCTCCCAAAGGCTCCCACAAGTCTCCTGCCTCTAGAAGTCTCAGAGTCATACCGATGTAGCCATAGTGGTGGTGTTCGCACTAGTTCGTGATTAATTCACAAGCAGTTGGTGAATTTAATCTGAGTCGTCAACGAGAGTAAGTAATTTGTTACTTTATAAATTAGATTTAGATCTAATAATTTTGTATGCTTAGCCTTAATATATATTTAGAATAGTTCTAATATTATTGCCAATGTATTGGTATTTTAGATTAAACAAAATTAATTACGAATCGGTCCCAATCACGCTTCCGCTTTACAGAATTACGGAATTCCATTCCTTCAATTGGTATCAGAGCCGATCGTAGATCTAATTTTGTTTCTCTAAAATTTGCATTGGCTATTGGTGGGATTGATTAATACATAATGTATGTATGATTTGCATTGAACTGTTTAGGTTAATTTTATGGTCATAGATTTTACTGTTTTTATGTGACTTGATCATGTAAGGGCCCGGTGTTTCGGGTATTTTATGTAAAATCGAGTCCTATGTAAGTCCGGGTCTAGAATAGGTTTTTATGAGATAAAAATCGGAGAAATTGCGACGCTGTCACGATTACAGCACGCGCTAGAAATTCGCAACAGGACGGTTCAAGGCTGTTGGGCGGTCCGATTCACGCGGTCTGGCTGGGCTGGGACCAATTTGTTCCGGTTCAGCTGGAATTTAGCTCGGTTCGTGATTTTCGTAGCTGGTTCGAAGTGGTTCGGGTTGGTTCGGGCGGTCTAGACCAGTATTTGGAGCTGCAGAAGGACTTTAAGGATAGAATATAGCTATAATTATTGTAATTTATGCTTTATTTTATCCTAGGGGCCAAAAGTAACCAGTTCAATTGCTATTTATTTGTTTTATGGATGTCATATAGCTTAAATTCCCACCATAGGTTAAGCATGTTTCATGCATATTTATGTTATAAATGTTATAATATATGATAATTATGCATGAATTTATATTTCATGAGTTATTTAGTATAATTGTTATATTAAATATATGAAATTGGAAAAGCATGATGCATGACATTAATTAGATAAATATAATTGTTATATTTTATTAATGTAGCATGCATGCTTAGCATTATTTTCATGAGAAATAATATAATTAGTTATATTATGAATGAAAATAATAAATATAAATCAATGCTTGTTTTCATGTATGATTTAATATAAAATGTTATATTAATTAAATGAAAATGGAATAGCATTGAGCATGACATTAATTAGATTAATATAAGAGTTATATTATATTAATGTCAAATTTCATGTAATTTAATTTCATGGATGTTTAATTAATATAATCGATATTAATTAAATGAAATTGAAATTGCATGAAGCATGACACCACTTTAGATTAATATAATCGTTATCGGCGTCATAATAATATGGTGTTGAATAATTAGAATATGATTGTTATTTTTCCAACACCATAGAAGCATGTTATAGGGCTAATCATTAAAATTTTATAATAAGTTATAAAATTGATTAGAAACCGTCAACCTATAACAAAGAGTTGCATGCAAACATAGGACCTTAGGTTAAAATGAATTAATTTTAAAATGTTTAAAATTAATTAGACCTAAGCTCATTATAATTCTAATAGGATTAGAATTATTTTCTTACTTAGAATTAAAAATAGTTTTAATTGACTAAGTAGGAAAAACATTACTATGATTATAAGGGAACTCCACCGGTTAAGTTCTGTCTAAGGCTGGGGGTACTTAAGATGACGGTTTACGGAACACCTCCTACCTGGGAACTAACCCGGAATACCGGAGTTGAATTAATCATAGTTAAATGTTAGCATGCAATATCACTAGGTTTATTAAAAGGGTTTAATTCACCTAGATCTTTAGAGTAAAGAGTTTACTTTACTATGGTTATAAGGGAACTCTGCCGATGAAGTTCTGTCTAAGGCTGGAGGTACTTAAGATGACGGTTTACGGAACACCTGCTACCTGGGAACTGACTCGGAACTTGAGTTGAATTAACCATAGTTATGTTAGCATGCAATATCACTAGGTCAATTAAAAGAGTTTAATTCACCTAGATCTTTAGAGTAAAGATTTATCATAACTATTGGTTATAAGGGAACTCTACCGGTAAAGTTCTGTCTAAGGCTGGTGGTACTTAAGATGACGGTTTACGGAACACCTGCTACCTGGGAACTGAGCCGGAACTTGAGTTGAATTAACCATAGTTATATTAGCATGCAATGTCTCTAGGTAATTAAAAATGTTTAATCCACCTAGACATTAGAGAAAAAACCTATATATATAAAAGTTATATACAGGCATAGACTTAGATAGATTCACTTAGCCGGAATTTACCTAAGTAATAGACCCTATAATTATAAAAATACTTAGTGGGAGGAAATATATCAAAACAAGATTTTCATAAATCAAGTTTTGCTCTCACGTCCTCAAAAGTTCACAACGTGAGGTTCATGCTTGGCCTCGAGTCACCCTGGGAGTGACCCCCTACGGATGGTGTTTGCATGGATCAATATCAAGGTGAATGAGGGAGTATTTTATAGTAAGTGGGAGCAGGAACTAGGGGTGATCATCGGTCGGTCGGCGTCGGTTTTGGACTCAAACCGGCGCCGATCACCGATATATCGGTTTTTAGCGGTCGGTTCTTGTCGGTTTGGAATGGATTTATTACGCCGACCGACCGACTACACCAACGATCGGTCGGTTTGGGTCGGTTTTAAGAATGCAATATGAAGAAGATAAAAACAAAGGAAAGAAAAAAGAAAAAGAAGAAAGAAAGAAAGAAAAAGCATACATACCTCGGTTTCAAGCTTGAAAAATTCGGAAGAAGAAGATTTTTTAAAAAAAAAAAGGAAAGGAGAAGAGAAAAACAAAAAGAGGAAGAAGATTAAAAAAAAGGAAAGGAGAAGAGAAAGGAAGAAAACGAAAAGAAGAGAAATAAAAAAAAAAAGGAAAGAACAGCAGGCGGCCATCGACGCTGAGAGAAAAGGATGGGTGAAAGTCTGAAAGATAAAAAAAAGAAGAAGATAGAAATTGAGATGGGAGAGAAAGAGTTGTGATATTAAAACTTTAAAAGAACTAAAATAATTTTAAAAAAAAGATATTGGGAAAAGGAAGACCATCAGCGCTGGCTGATGGTCTTCCCAAGGCTGCTGCAGGCGGCCATTTAATGCGCCGCCTGCAGCAGCAGATGCCAGACCAGACGTGACACGCTTTAATTTTTTTTTTTTTTTTCGGTCGGTTCAGTCGGTTCTCGCCCTTTTGGGCGAGCCGACCGACCGACAGGTCATTTTTACTATACGTAAAACCGACCTCCGACCGAGATAATCCAAAAACCGACCGACCGACGTCGGTTCGGTCGGTTTCGGTCGGTCAGCTCGGTTTTTTGGCTTTATTTGCTCACCCCTAGCAGGAACGTGTCAACGTATCCTACGGTCTCCTCCATTAGGTTGCACCGTGAGATCCCAATGATCTGCCTGCGAGTCGCCCTGGGAGCGATCACCCTACGGAGGGCTTGATCATGGGAGTCGGAACAACGCAAACTCCAGAAATGGATAGGGTTTCTTAGGTCCATTTCCAACTTTGACTTTCCCTACGGTAGCATTGTTGGGGCCGACCTCTGAAATCTGAAAAATGGAGGGTCACACTTACGGGAAATTGTTAAGGTGTTAATAATTTCCTGACCGAAAAAACGGTAGCTAAGAACTATTGGAATATGAGTTATTCTGGGAATAGGGATTAGCTGAGATTGTCTCAATTCAGAGGAGGAGTAGCTGACTACCCTACGGTAGCTGTTGTTCTAAACCTCTGAAGTATCGTTGCAAAATGAATGTTTATTCTATGGGTTGATCATTACTTTTGCTAAATTGATTGGATTAAAATAATATTTATATTTTGTGTAATGGGTTAATGTAACAATACTTATTAAGTTAGTTTGTTTGTTCTCAGCAATGAAACGTTCTTTATATTCCTCGAATAACGCCAACTACAAAACTGGTATTTCTAATACAACTAAGAAAATGAACTTAAACACTAAATGCGTGGAATTGGTCTTAACTGAGGACGGTCCTCAAGCCCATATGTCTAATTTATCCGAAATTGTTCATGATGAATATGACATAGACTGCTTAGCACATCTCAATGAAAATAAATTTGATTTATTGATCATTGAAACGTGTATAGTGGAAAATGATGACACAGCCTGGATCCTAGACTCAGGTGCCACTCATCACGTATGCTCTTCCTTTGAGGGAATGAGCTCCTGGCAACAGTTGGATGCTGGGGAAATGACTCTCAGAGTTGGGACTGGGGAGCTCATTTCAGCTAAAGCAGTGGGAGATATTAAAATGTTCTTCTCTAGGGAACGCTATATGTTATTAGATAACGTATATATAGTTCCCAGAATAAAAAGAAATTTGATTTCTATTTCTTGTTTGCTAGAACAAGGGTATTCAGTGTCCTTTTCTGTGAATGAAGCTTTCATTACTAAAAGGAGTGCTGATATATGTTCTGCAAAAATGGAGAACAATTTGTATGTCTTAAGACCAATAGAGTCTAGGGCTATTTTGAACAATGAAATGTTTAAAACAGCTGAGACTCAACCAAAAAGGCAAAAAGTTTCTCAAAGTACCTATCTTTGGCACTTGAGACTTGGCCACATAAATCTCAATAGGATTGGGAGATTGGTTAAGAACGGACTTCTAAGCCAGTTAGAAGATGGTACTTTACCTCCATGTGAGTCATGTCTCGAAGGTAAGATGACCAAACGACCTTTTACTGGAAAAGGTTATCGTGCCAAGGAGCCCTTAGAACTCGTACATACGGATCTCTGTGGTCCAATGAATGTAAGAGCTCGAGGAGGGTATGAATATTTCATCTCTTTCATAGATGATTACTCAAGGTATGGTTATTTATACCTAATGAGTTATAAGTCTGAAGCCCTTGAAAAGTTCAAGGAGTACAGGACTGAAGTTGAGAACTTGTTAGGTAAGACCATTAAAACACTTCGATCTGATCGAGGTGGAGAGTATTTGGACTTAAAATTCCAAAACTATTTGATAGAACATGGAATATCGTCCCAACTCTCAGCACCAGGTACACCTCAACAGAATGGTGTATCTGAAAGGAGAAACAGAACCTTGTTAGACATGGTTCGATCTATTATGAGCTATGCTCAGTTGCCTAGTTTTTTTTTGGGGGTTATGCAGTAGAGACTGCAGTTTATATTTTGAATGTTGTTCCCTCAAAGAGTGTTTCTGAAACACCATTTGAGCTTTGGAAAGGGCGTAAAGCTAGTTTACGTCATTTCAGAATTTGGGGTTGCCCTGCACATGTGTTAGTAGCAAACCCAAAGAAATTGGATTCACGTTCAAAATTATGCCTATTCGTAGGCTACCCAAAAGAAACAAGAGGTGGATACTTCTCTAATCCAAAAGAAAATAAAGTGTTTGTATCGACAAATGCTACTTTCTTGGAAGAAGACCACGTTAAAGAACACATACCACGCAGTAAAATTGTGTTAAGTGAACTTTCTGGTAAAGCTACAAATAAATCAACAAGAGTTGTTGATGAGGCTGGACCTTCAACAAGAGTTGTTGATGAGCCTGAAGGGATAAAAAACCCTTGCGCAGCGGAAACGATCTGAACCACAACTCTAATTTTAAGTCGGACTAAAATACCGATACGTTAGGAACAAACACAGCAGAAAATATCACATATTTATGCTGAAAACAGAATGTAAAACATGCTTTACAGTAAATAAATCCTAGATCTAATCTAGGAAAAACGGATCATAATGATCCATGATCAAGAAAACCATACCTTTGTAGTTTTTCTTGACAAAACCTCACCAAAAACCTTTGATTCCTCAAAATCACAGCAGCAAATAACTCCTTTCTTTGCTGCAAATTAGCCTTGAACACCACCACGGAGGTTGCACCGGTATTCTCTTAGGGATAAAGGTTGAGTGGCTTGTGGGAACCAAAACTCTAAGGTTTCTCTGGAAAAATTTCTAACTCACAGAGAGGGAGATTGAGAGAGCGACAGAGAGGGAGAGATTGCGTGTGTAAAGCTTAGCACAACTGACCAAGTCCCATACCTTTTTACCTATCGATCAGGAGAGGAAAAATAGGGCAACTGCACGCATAACATCAGGTAACTGATTAATCAGTTACCTGATATTTTAATTAATTATAATTTAAAATCAAAAATAATTTTAATTATAATTAATTACTTTTTAATTAATCATAATTAATTAAAAAAACATTAATTTAAATCCCATTCAAATTAACATCCCTCTTAACCTATAGTTTAATTAAATCAAATTTAATTAAACTAAATCAATTAATTAATTCAAAAATTAATTAATTATAAAATAATAAAATTGAATATCATATATTCAATTATTATTCTCTCTCATAAAACTATAGTATTAATGTACATCCAATGCACATTAATTTTTAACCTATAGTTTCAATATGAATCAAATTCATATTTTAAACTTAACATTCGAACACCTTCGAATAGTCCATTCCCCTTAGAATTTTACCTCAACGCCCTTGTAGAGCTACCGGTGGGACCTAATGGACCTACAGATCAGAAGCTCCAACGATATGAGATTAATTGGCTAAACTCATTAACCAAGTTAATCAATATTCGTTAACCGTGGTTCACTCCACTAAAGAACCACGGCTGCACTCTTCTCACTGCAGATATATTTCTGTGTCCACGGATATCGACCGTCAACAGCAAGTTAGCCCTTCACGTGTGTTCGTACCCCAGCTAGGTCAAATTACCGTTTTACCCCTGGGTTACCTCTTGGTCCTTAAGTACCAGTGCTCCTCTAATGAACAACCTGTTTGAGGTCCAACCAACAAACAGAAATCCCTCTCGTGCCATAAAGAGGGTAGGGCCCATTGTTCAAGACCCGGAGACACCATTTAAGGGAACACACCTCTACTTACCCTAATATCGGGAAGGAGTGAATTCCATCTTGTAAGACTACGTTCCCAGCTCCCCACTCGGTCTTGTCCCCAAAATGGTAGGCTTATTGAGTCGGCGAACAGGCCACTCTCACCCGTACAAATCAAAGGACAATCCCTCATGGACAGGAGTCCATAATCCACTCAGGATTAAGGCCAAGTTGCCTAGGTCATCCTAGTGAAATAGAAACCGAGCTAACTAACGGTGTTACAGTTAGTGGTTAACTATTTCGCGGTCCGGTCTTTGTGCAAACTCATTGCACAGGATACCCCCACTCGCATGTCAACTACATGAACGCGTTGGATCACTACGTTTGTATCAATATACAAAGCGGGCCGTATCCATAGTGTCACCAGGACAAGGTACCCAGCCTTATCCCTATACTACAGACCCTTAGGCTAAAACTTGAACATTGATCCCCGTATGTCCCTACATACTAGTTCAAGCCTCATTCTATTAGCCTTGGATGTTTAGTTTATTGGATTAGGGTTAATAAGACAAGATATAATACAAACATTGAATAATACATCACTTTTATTAATGTTCGGTCAAATGTACATTTACTATCTACGAGTTTTAGGGCATAAAACCCAATAGAGCCCAGTTCAGAGGCTGGACCTTCAACAAGAGTTATTGATGAGCCCAGTACATCTGGTCAAGCCCATCCTTCTCAAGAGTTGAGAATGTCTCAACGTAGTGGGAGGGTTGTTATTCAACCTGAACGCTATCTGGGTTTAGCATAAACTCCAACTGTCATACCTGATGATGGGGTTGAGGATCCATTGACCTTTAGACAGGCAATGAATGATGTGGACCATGACCAGTGGGTCAAAGCTATGGACCTAGAGATGGAGTCTATGTACTTCAATCAAGTCTGGGATCTTGTAGACCTACCTGAATGGGTTAAACCCATAGGGTGCAAATGGATCTACAAGAGAAAACGAGACGCAGCTGGGAAAGTACAGACTTTCAAAGCTCGACTTGTGGCAAAGGGTTATACCCAAAAGGAGGGGGTGGACTATGAGGAAACCTTCTCCCCAGTTGCCATGTTAAAGTCGATAAGAATTCTCTTGTCCATTGCCACCTTTTATGATTATGAGATTTGGCAAATGGACGTCAAGACTGCCTTTCTGAATGGCAATCTTGATGAGAACATCTTTATGTCTCAACCAGAGGGGTTCGTTGCTCAAGGTCAAGAGCAAAAAGTTTGCAAGCTTAGACGATCCATTTATGGGTTGAAGCAAGCTTCCAGATCTTGGAATATAAAGTTTGACACTGCTGTCAAATCTTATGGCTTTGACCAGAACGTTGATGAGCCTTGTGTTTACAAAAGGATTATCAACAGTTCAGTAGCTTTTCTGGTGTTGTATGTAGATGATATTCTTCTCATTGGAAATGATGTAGAATATCTAGCTGACATTAAAAAATGGCTATCGACTGAGTTCCAAATGAAAGATTTGGGTGAAGCTCAGTATGTTCTAGGGATTCAAATTATCAGGAATCGTAAGAACAGAACGTTAGCCCTGTCTCAAGCATCATATATAGACAAGATGTTGTCTAGATATAAGATGCAGAATTCCAAGAGGGGTTTACTACCCTTTAGGCATGGAGTTCATTTGTCTAAGGAATAGTGTCCTAAGACACCTCAAGAAATTGAGGATATGAGACACATCCCTTATGCTTCAGTTGTGGGCAGTCTTATGTACGCCATGTTGTGTACTAGGCCTGACATTTGCTATGCAGTTGGGATAGTCAGCAGGTACCAGTCCAATCCAGGGTTAGACCACTGGACTGCAGTTAAAAACATCCTCAAGTATCTTCGGAGAACGAGGGGCTATCAGCTTGTGTATGGCTCTAAGGATTTGATCCTTACAGGATACACAGACTATGACTTTCAGACTGATAAGGATTCTAGGAAATCCACATCAGGGTCAGTATTTACCCTCAACGGGGGAGCTGTAGTCTGGCGTAGCATCAAGCAAGGATGCATTGCAGACTCCACCATGGAGGCCGAATATGTCGCTGCTTGTGAAGCAGCTAAGGAGGCTGTATGGCTACGGAAGTTCTTGATGGATTTGGAAGTTGTTCCAAATATGAACTTGCCAATCACCCTTTACTGTGATAGTAGTGGTGCAGTGGCAAATTCTAAAGAACCTCGCAATCATAAAAGAGGCAAGCACATAGAGCGCAAATATCATCTCATCAAAAAGATCGTGCAACGAGGGGACGTGATCGTCACGAAGGTAGCCTCTGAGCACAATATTGCTGATCCATTTACGAAGGCTCTCACGGCTAAAGTGTTCGAGGGTCATCTAGAGGGTCTAGGTCTGCGAGATATGTACATAGAATAATCTAGGGCAAGTGGGAGAAGTGTAATGGGTATTGTGAATGCCCTAGTTTATTGTATTTATATGTATTTGTACTTTTCATGTATTATACAGTATTAATACAAACTACTATTCCTACTTCAATGATTATTCATTCAATTTTGATTGTTGATGTACATTGCCCACTAGAGTTTTAGTTCAAGTGGGAGTTGTTGGGTTTTATGCCCTAAAACTCGTAGATAGTAAATGAAACAAATTAATCGATCTCAATAAAGTTTTATTTGAGTAATTCAGTAATTTGGTTATTGAATAATCGAGTTTGCATTAATAAACCCTAAATCCAATAAACTAAGATCCAAGGTTGTTTAAATGAAACTTGGACTAGTATGTGGGGACATACGGGGATCAGTGTCCAAGTAACAACCTAAATGGTCTATAGTATAGGGATAAGGCTGGGTACCTTATCCTGGTGACACTGTGTGATACGACCCACCTTGTATTCGATACAGATGCAATGATCCAAAGCATCCATGTAGGAGACATGCGGGTGGGGGTATCCTATGCAATGAGTTTGCATATATAAGACCGGACCGCGAAATAGTAACCACTAGATGTAACGCCGTTAACTAGTTTAGGTTTCTATTTCAATAGGATGACTTACTACTTGGTCGATATCCGTGGACACAGAAATATTCTATAGTGAGAAGAGTGCAACTGTGGGTCTTTAGTGGAGTGACCCACAGTTAACGAATGTTGACTAAACTTGGTCAATGAGTTTGGCCAATTAGTCTCGTATCGTTGGAGCTTCTGATCTGTAGGTCCATTAGGTCCCACTGGTAGCTCGTAAAGAGACTTGAGGCAATTAAGTATAAATTGTAAATTGAAAGTGTTCAATTTATTTGGGGAATCGTATAATGTATATTGATGCATTATAATATAAAGTTTATGAAACTTTATAATATAATTTTTGAATTAATTTCAAAAATTAATTCTTGAGAGAAAGTATTTGAAAGAGTTCAAATAAATTTAATATGAATTGGATTCATATTAATTTTAATTTTAATAAAATCCCTAAGATTAAATATATGATATTTAATTGGGTAAATTAATTAATTGTGGAATTAATTATTTATTTATTAAAATTAGAGACCTTTTCCTATTAGGAAAGAAAATATTTGAAAGAGTTCAAATAAATTTAATATGAATTGGATTCATATTAATTTTAATTTTAATAAAATCCCTAAGATTAAATATATGATATTTAATTGGGAAATTAATTAATTATGGAATTAATTAATTATTTATTAAAATTAGAGACTTTTTCCTATTAGGAAAAAGTCTCCCTTTTCCTATTAGGAAAAAGGTCTTGGCCTTTACTATATATAGGACCCTGGGGTGGGGTGAAAGGCATCTCATTCATTCTCCTACTCTCAGAGAATTCTCCCAAAGGCTCCCACAAGTCTCCTGCCTCTAGAAGTCTCAGAGTCATACCGGTGTAGCCATAGTGGTGGTGTTCGCACTAGTTCGTGATTAATTCACAAGCAGTTGGTGAATTTAATCTGAGTCGTCAACGAGAGTAAGTAATTTGTTACTTTATAAATTATATTTAGATCTAATAATTTTGTATGCTTAGCCTTAATATATATTTAGAATAGTTCTAATATTATTGCCAATGTATTGGTATTTTAGATTAAACAAAATTAATTACGAATCGGTCCCAATCACGCTTCCGCTTTACGGAATTACGGAATTCCATTCCTTCAGATATAACCTGGATCCTTGATTTAGGTGCCACTCATCACGTATGCTCTTCCTTTCAAGGAATAAGCTCCTGGCAATAGTTAGATGCTGGAGAAATGACTCTTAGAGTTGGAACTGGAGAGTTCATTTGAGTTAAGGCAGTGGGAGATATTTAGATGTTCTTCTCTAAAGAACGATATATGTTATTAGATAATGTATATATAGTTCCCAAGATTAAAAGAAATTTGATTTCTATTTCTTGTTTGCTTGAACAGGGATATTCAATGTTCTTTTCTGTAAATAAAGCTTTCATTACTAAAAGGGGTGCTGATATTTGTTCTGCAAAAATGGAGAACAACTTATATGTTATAAGACCAATCACATTAATCTCAATAGGATTGGAAGATTGGTTAAGAACGGACTTCTATGCTCGCTTTGGCAACTCTATTTTAAGTTAGGAATGATAAAAATGATGAGAAAAACTCTATTTTTATAGTATTTTTTAGGGAAAAATACACTTTTGGTCCCTGAGGTTTGGGTTAAGTGACACTTTGGTCCCTGAGTTTTCAAACTCAACAAAAATACCCCTGAGGTTTGAGTTAAGGAGCACTTTCGTCCCTGCCGTCAACTTTTCTGTTAAATTTTAACGGTTGCTGACGTGGCACTAATATTTTAATAAAAAAATTATTTTTTTAATTTTTTTTAAATAAAATAATATTACTTTTATTATTATTTATTATTTCTCCCTCTCTCACTTCTTCTTCTTCCTCTCCATCTTCTTCCTCTTCATCATCTTCCTCCTTCTTCTTCTTCCTATCTCCGGCGGCCGGCGGCCACTGCTCGCCACCGCCGGCGACTTTTTTTTTTTTTTTTTCTTTCTTCTTCTTCTCTTCTTTTTCTTCTTCCTCCCCTCTTTCCACTGTTTTTCTTCTTCTCTTCCACTGTTTTTTTTTTTAAAAAAAAAAAGAAGAATGGAGGGATCTGGACGGGGAGGGAGGAGGGACCTCCCTCCTCCTCCGTTTCCGGCGCGAAACCCTCCATTCTTCTTCTTTTTTTAAAAAAAAAAAACAGTGGAAGAGAAGAAGAAAAACAGTGGAAAGAGGGGAGGAAGAAGAAAAAGAAGAGAAGAAGAAGAAAAAGAAGAGAAGAAGAAGAAAAAGAAGAGAAGAAGAAGAAAGAAAGAAAAAAAAAAGTCGCCGGCGGCGGCGAGCGGTGGCCGCCGCCCGTCGGAGATAGGAAGAAGAAGAAGGAGGAAGATGATGAAGAGGAAGAAGATGGAGAGGAAGAAGAAGAAGAAGTGAGAGAGGGAGAAATAATAAATAATAATAAAAGTAATATTATTTTATTATTTTTAATATTTTTTATTTAAAAAAATTTTAAAAAAATAATTTTTTTATTAAAATATTAGTGCCACGTCAGCAACCGTTAAAATTTAACAGAAAAGTTGACGGCAGGGACCAAAGTGCTCCTTATCTCAAACCTCAGGGGTATTTTTGTTGAGTTTGAAAACTCAGGGACCAAAGTGTCACTTAACCCAATCCTCAGGGACCAAAAGTGTATTTTTCCCTATTTTTTAAGTATATCAACATTTAGGTATATGCCAATTACCGTTGAGCTATGTTCGCTTTGGCAACTATATTTTTATAGTTGAAGGTAATGGAAAAGTTACCTTTTGAAATTCTAAATCATTAAATCATATAATTAATTGTAATTAAAAGTCAAATCTTTAATATTTTAGATTATGAAAAGAATAAATTTTAAATTCCATACATTTATCACAACTTTATAGTGTATTTAAATTTATATGTACTCAAAGCCAAACTTTAATCAATTATATTTTGATCCCATTTGCCTTACTGCCAAGAAAATTAATGAATTATATTTGTTTATTAAAAATTTTAATATATATTTTTTACTATTTTAGTATGATTGAACTATCAATCTAAAAAAAAAATTAATACTCTCATATA
Source organism: Luffa aegyptiaca (assembly GCA_017139565.1). Classification (NCBI taxonomy): domain Eukaryota; kingdom Viridiplantae; phylum Streptophyta; class Magnoliopsida; order Cucurbitales; family Cucurbitaceae; genus Luffa; species Luffa aegyptiaca. Next base: position 41,435,959 of record CM029403.1, read on the forward strand.
TATTCTCTTTTGCAAAATTAATTATATACGGTCAAATTTATATTATATTTTGTTCACACGTAACTTCAAAGATGAGACACGTGGAATAAACTTTTATTTGTATTAATGTTGTATGTGTGTGGATGTACAATCTCTAATATTTATCCTTTGATTCTCTCTCTTGTTGATAGCATGCAAGAATGTTATCTATTTCCTATTAATTTTAGCTAGTTTTGTGCTTAGATTGTGTGCTTTGATGTCATTTTATGTTTAAATTTCAGAAACCGAGCCAAAGAAGCAACATTGGAGTTCTTGAGAGATTTTGGATGAATTTGGTGACTTTTGGAGCATTTTGAGAAGACCACTGAAGTTCCAAGCCTAAAAGTCCAAGAAAAGAGAGTTGGTGGCCCAAAATGAAGTCCAAAGGGCCAATCTTGAAGAGGAAGACCGAGACCCTAGCCTTGAGCGTCTCGACGCTGGCAAGCCGTGGAGAACAAGCTGGAAATGGGACAGCTTCGAGACGCTGAAGCTTTGTGGGCACCAAGTTTCATACGTCGCGGCATCTCGACGCTGGCACGGCCGGACACCTATAAATACATCATTTTTCAGTCAAGTTTGGGGAGCCAATTTGAGGGTTTTCACCCTATTCTCGATTCCACACTGAAATTGGAGGTTTTGGGAGAAGATTTGGAGCCTTGTTGTAGATCTTGGGAGCTCGGGATCGATGGAGGTCGCCATGGGATCAAGGAGATCGACTTTATTATGAGCATTTTTATTCCCTATTCCTTTGTTTTAGTTTTTAGAATAGGTGTGATTAGGAATTATTGGATGTTTAGTGATTATGAGTAGTTAATTCCTAAATTCTATGAGTATGATTTAGTTTGTTGAACCTTTGCTTAATTAATGAATTGATTTGGTTTGATTGTCATTACCATTCATTTGTGCATTTTATCCTTAATGCTTTTAATCACCTGATCACTAATTAAATGAATTGTTTTCTAAGTGGAAACTAGACAGAGAGAAGCTTAGACTAGAACTGAATGCATGACTAATGTTATTTACCCGAATGACACGAGATAAAATAAATAACGTTAGAGGTTGTTAATGAAGGGTTGTAATGGAAGGGGATGAAAGCCCCAGCGCAGCGGAAGCGCGTCGAGAGGATCTCACGCCGTATATTAATTAACATTAAAATATCAATATGAAAAGGCAAAACGCAACTTTAAACACACTTTAAAGCTGCTGTAAATTAGTTTAAACATGCTAGAAAAACAGAAAAATAAAACTCTTTTATTTACATGCTTTTCAAAGAGAGAATAGAAAACCGTTACAAACCTTCGTTGAAGACTTGACCGATTTTCGCCAACGATGCTCTAATGATGAAAAACGCAGCAGCCCCTTTAAGATTCTTCGTTGGAATTTTCTTCTTAAGAACATAATAACCACAGAGGTTACACCGGTATATCTCTAAGTCTAGGAGACAATTGACTGGTGGGAGTCTTTCTCTAAGAACAGTGGCGGATCCAGAACTTGATGCTAAGGGGGGCACAACTTCATATTGGTTAAAATTACAAGTTTAGTTCCTGAAATTTTAGATTTCGGTCTAATAAATCCCTAATAATTTCTTTCTTTCTTTCTTTTTTCTAATATTCAATCGTGAAGTTTAATTTTGTATACCATTGGATTTTGACATATTCAAAATGTTAAAAATTAAATGTTATATTAGACATAAATTTTAATGTTGTGTCTAATAAGTTCTCAATTTATTTGACATTTTCTAAAATTAATGTATTTATTAGCTACAAAATTGGAAGTTAAGGTTCAAATAGATACAAAAATAAATTTCATGTCTAATAGAGCAATTAATTTACTTTTTTCAAAATATGTTTAAGATCTATTAGATAAAAAACCAAAATTTCATAGATCTATTAGACATTTTTAAAGTTGAAGGACTTACAAGACACAAAATTGAAAGTTTAATAACCCGTTAAACACAAATTATAAAATTCTAAGACTAAAATTGTAATTTAACTTTCATATAAATACAATTTTAAATTTGTTGATATTTAATATTAAGATTAAGTAATATTAATTACAAAATTAACCGGGTAGAATTATCTTGGAAACTTTAGATTTTAAGGTTTTTTTTTTTTTTAAATAGAATTAAGATTTTCTTATGCTATTAACTTCTTTAAAATAATTTACTAAGATCAATTACAAAACTGCACTTACCAAGAATCGAACGGAATAGCCTTCGCCCAAAAAAAAACGAATGGAATGGCCAGGTAAAAAGAAAATAAAAGTACCAAGATCTACTCTGCCATAGAATCGAACAAGGAATCACCAAGTAAAATCATCATTCCCGTGCCCCCTCTGACCAACAAACTACAACAATATTATGTTCATCAATATGAAACATATTATACATATATATATAATTTATGATTTCAGGGGGGGCACGTGCCCCCCTGGCCCCTACATAAATCTGTCATTGTCTAAGAGGGAGGCTAGAGAGAATGCAAGAGTCTTGTCTTGTGAATCTAAGAGTAAGAGGGCACCTAAACCATTAGATCTAGTGTTCTATTTATTGGAGAAAGGTCATGAATAAAATATTCATTTAAAATCAATCACTTCCATAATTTATTTAATCTTTTCCATAATTAATCAATTCTATGACCAATCAATTCCATAATTGATTAATCTTTTCCATAAGTGTTTAAATCATTTCCATAAGTGATTAAATCATTTCCATAAATGATTAATTACTTCCATAAGTGATTAATCATTTCCATAATTGATTAATTTGCAATTAATTAATTCTTTAATTAATTAATCACTAATTAAATATCACATATTTAATTTTCGACCTTGAATTAATTAATTTTGCCCAATTTGATTTTAGGCCTTAAATTAATTAATTCATATTTGAACTCCTTCAAATTCTCTTAAAATTTAATATGAATCAAATTCATGTAATATTTGACTTTCTTCAAATATTTATTTCTCTTATAATAATATATCAATATATATTAAATTGTTTCCCTTAGTAAATTGAACACTTTCAATTTACATTTATTACTTAGTTGCCTCAAAATACTTTATGAGCTACCAGTGGGACCTAATGGACCTGCAGATCAGAAGATCCAACTATGTAAGATTAATTGGTCAAACTCATTAACCAATTTAATCAATATTCGTTAACTGTGTGTACATTCCACTATAGACTCACAGTTGCACTCTTCTCACTGCAAACATATTTCTGTGTCCATGAATATAGACCAATAACAACTAGTTAGTTCTTCACGAGTGTCTGTAACACCAGCTGGGTCAAATTGTCGTTTTACCCCTTACTTCTATTTCTTTAAGTATCAGTTCTCTTCTAATGAACAACCTGTTTGTGGTCCAACCATCAAATAGAAAACCTCTCGTGCCATTGAGAGGGTAGGGCTCTTTGTTCAAGACTCGAAGTCACCACTTAAGGGAGCACTCATTTGCTTCCCTAAAGTCGGGAAGGAGTGAATTCCATCTTGTGTGATTATGTTTCCAACTCCCCACTCGGTCTTGTCCCCAAAATGATAAGTTTATTGAGTCGGCGTATTGGCCACTCTCACCCATACAAATCAAAGGACAATCCCTCATAAGAATGAGTCCATAATCAACTCAGGATTAAGACTAAGTTGTCTAGGTCGTCCTAGTGAAATAGAAACCTAACTAGTTAACGGTGTTATAACCAGTGGTTACTATTTCGCGGTCCGGTCTTATGCAAACTCATTGCATAGGATACCCCGACTCGCATGTCTCCTACACGAACGCGTTGGATCATGACGTTTATATCAAATACAAAGTGGGTCGTATCCATAGTGTTACCAAGATAAGACACCCAGTCTTATCCCTATACTATAGACCCTTTAGGTTGTATCTTGAACAGTGATCCCCATATGTCTCAACATACAGTTCAAGACTCATACTACAGCCTAGGATGTCTAGTTTATTGGATTAGGGTTATTTAGGCAAAGACAATCATAATATAACTAACAACACTTAATGGAAAAATACATCAATATTATTTCATTAATTTTCGGTCAACCGTTACATTCACTATCTACGAGTTTTAGGGCATAAAACCCAACAGTAATGCCATGCTTAGTAGGTAAGGAGGAAACCGAAAGGATATTCTTTATTAAACGACATGAGAATAGGAGGAGACCAACAAGAGAGTCCTTGATATTAGGCTTCTAGACTTATGAATTGAATGTTTAATTAATCCTAAATGACTAATTGATTAAGCAATTAAAGGTCCAATCAATGAAATCAACACCCTAGAATTATCCCTCCGAATTGTGTCTCCATTTATCTTTTGCTTCCTAGATTAGCTTTTTGTTATCTTTTTTGACTTTAGATTTTGTTATCTAAATAAAGCAAAGCAAGATTATTCGCGGTAATTAATTGAATAAATCCAATCTCTGTGGAGATGATACTCTTATACTCAAAATCACTATATTAGTTGACCCGTGCGCTTGCGGATTGCACCCATCACTTGTGTGTGAGTGTGTTTCACTCGAGGGCTGAAACGCTTGTTCTCGAGTCTGAAGCTTCAATTGATTCTTGAAGTTCTTGAAGTTTTCAAGTCTTGAAGTCTTGCAGTCTTGGAGTCTTGGGGTCTTGAAGTCTTGAAAAGTCTTTGGTCTTCAAGAAGTACTTAGATCTTGAAGAGTGTTTGGTCTTCATGGAGTCTTCAAGTCTTGAAGAATGTTTGGTCTTCAAGAAGTGTTGAAGAGTCTTTGGTCTTCAAGGAGTGTTGAGCACTTTGGAACTTATGGATTTCAAGGAGTCTTTAGTCTTCAATCTTGATGGAGTCTCTCTGAATTCTTTGGTTCTGGTCGAGAGCTTCAACCTCTTGTTATTGTGAGAATGTAGAATTTCCGAACCTCTAAAATGAAGAAGAACCCCTCTATTTATAGAGTTTTCCATGGATGGGCCCTGGTGACTTTGGACCTGACAACTTGGACTTAGGTTTTATTGGTCTTGGGTTCAACTATTTGGTTTTGGGTTTGGTTTATATTTGACCCAAAAATCATATGACCCAAATGTTAAAACACCAAATTTGATCCAATTAATTATTATTTTTTTAATTAATTGGTCAAATTAATTAATTTGATCAAAATAATTTATTTTTAATTAATTGATCAAATTGACATTTGGCTCTAAAAATTTATAATTGGTTAACTTTGTCTTTGAATTAAATTTGGGACACATGTCAATTTATAATTGGTTCCAAATTTAATTATTTGTAATTTCATCATGAATTTTAAATAATGACGTGACAATTTGTGATTGGCCAAAATTTCTCATTCAACAAATAATTTGTTCACACGTAATTTCAAACATGTGACACGTGGAATAAATGTGTATTTGTATTAATGTTATATGTGTTTGGTGTACAATCTCTAATATTTATCCTCTGATTCTCTCTCTTGTGTGTGTGAGTGTGTTTCACTTGAGGGCTGGAACGCTTAATCTCGAGTTTGAAGCTTCAATCAATTGCTTGGAGTCTTGAAGTGTCTTTGGTCTTCAAGGGTTGTTGAAGCCTTCCAGTCTTAAAGGGTCTTCAGTCTTCAAGAAGTTTTGGGGTCTTGAAGAGTGTTTAGTCTTCAAGGAGTGTTCAGGTCCTGAAGAGTCTTTGGTCTTCAAGGATTGTTGAAGTCTTGAAAAGTGTTTAGTCTTCAAGGAGTGTTAAAGTTTTGAAGAGTGTTTGGTCTTCAAGGAGTGTTCAACACTTGGGAACTTATGAATTGCAGAGAGTCTTCAGTCTTTAGACTTGGTGGAGTCTCTCTGAATTATCTGGTTCTGGTTGAGAGCTTCCAATTTTTGAACCTCTTGTCTTTGTGAGAGTATAGAATTTCTGAACCCTTGAAATGGAGGAGAACCCTTCTATTTATAGAGTTCTCCATGGATGGGTTGATAAGGGTAAAAAACATACCTATTTTACCCTTATATTTAGCTCATAATCTTGTCAAAACCACATGTTTTAGGTCAATTTTACTATTCCCGAGCTCAAAATATGTTAAAGTTAATAAGTTAGCGTGTTGAGATTTACTTTTGTCAAATTATGCTCATTTGTGCTTAAAAAGACTTAATTTTAAGGGAATTTGACTAAGTTTGTTGTTGTGCAGGAAAACAGAGGAAGAGTTGGAATTTACCCAGAAATGCGACCGCATTTGTGGGAAGGCAAAATGAAATGCGACCGCATTTCTAAAAAAACAGAGGCAGTTCCGAGTCGTCCGTGGGTCGTTTTGAACGAGGCTTCTTTGCACCTAACTGGCTGTTTTGACCCTGAAACCGACTGGGCTACCTACCAACACCTATTTCGCAGCTCCTCAACCATTTCCAACACTATATAAGCTCGAGATTCGAAGTCAAAGCCAAGCAGAACTCATTTGGAAGAATAGGGTGGTGACAGAACCCTAATTGACGCCTATGAGTAGGGATGCCCGAGGTCCTTCTTAGATGACTAAATTCTAACCTTAGTTAGACATCAAACCTTAGGGTTTGTAGGGATTTTCACCCATTCCCACTTGTAAAAGCGAGGGAGTGGAGTGTCTAAGCGAACTCTAGAAGGATTGGATACATAGAAAAACTCATAGTATTTGGCTACTGTCATTATTTCCAGCTTTTGATACTTTTCATTTATCTGTATTCTTTACATCTTATTTTCAATGGAAATGTATTCATTTGCACTTTATCTCACCATGAGTAGCTAAATTCCATTGAGGGGTTCAATATGGTGAATTTCCTTATGGTTTAATAGCTTGAAAGCGTTTTATTTGCTTAAGTTTTGTTCAATGCATGTCATTCTTTATTGAATATCATTCTGATCTTGTTGAGTTTAAATTGATCACTTAGACTTTGCATGCTATGTGAGTTTGATCTTGTAAGGGACAGACGATATCGGTTCTCATAAAGGTGATATAGGAGAAAAAGCTCGAAAGAGATTGTTCGGCGGTATAGGGTAAGCTGCCTAAGGCACCCTATATCGACTATGGGGTTATAGATTGCATTCGTGAATTATCTATGTCGGAGTCGAGTCACAGAAATGTGCATAACGGTACTCGCTTAGCCTTCTAACAGTTCTTGGGAGCAAGGCAAAATAGAAGTTAAATCTGAGCCAATGCATTGAATATGCTTAAGTTAAATAATCCATGATTAAGGTTATTGCCTTTGGGATGAATCCATGTTGAATACCTCGTTTTATTCATTGTTGTTAATCTTTTGTTTATTTACTTGTTTATCTATTTTTCTAAAAACCAACCATCAATTATATTTCTTTGGTTACCTATTTTTAAGTAATCAAGTTGAGCAGTTTCTTCTTCAAATCTAAATTTCCAGTTAGTCCTCGTGGGATCGATACCCTTGGAATACTTCTAAGGTTTTTATTACTACGTGCGACAGTGTATACTTGCACTAGGGTTGGTTGAGTTTATCCTTATTTATTATCTATCATCTTATCTCACATCCATCATTCAGCCGACGACGCACCATGGGTCATAGTGACTTTTGGGCCTAACAACTTGGACTTGGGTTTTATTGGTCTTGGGTTCAACTAGGGGTATCTACAAGAATAGGCTGAAATCAACCTATATATTTCACTTTTGTCCAAAAACCTTGAAAATATCATTTCAGTACAACCCGTTTTAATTAATTGTAGCCCATTTACCAATTTGACCATCTGATATTCAAAATAAAAAAAATAAAAAAATAAAAAAAAAAAAAAAAAGAAAAAAGAAAAGATAGAAAAGGAAAAAACGTATATTGCATTTGAAATATATAAAATAATATAAAACAAAAAAGGAAAGAGAAAAGATTTGAATTTTATTCCTAAAATCGTGCAATTCAAGGGTGGTTATCTTTCCTATTTTTTTCCCCCCATTTTCTCTATTCTGCCCTTTGTTCTTCACGAATTTTTTACCATTGCCGCCTCCAATCTTTTGCTTCTAGGTTCTTTAGCTATAGGTAAATAACCATTTTTTGCTTATGCGTTTTTTTTTGCTACTGGAAAATAGTGTTTTTTAGTATGGGTTTTTTTTTGTCGTATAGATCTGGGTTTTTTTGCCGTATAGATCTGAGTTTTTTTGCATCTTCTACAATTCCTTGTTAAATACCCGGTATGGATTTCTAAATACCGGGTATGAATTTTTAAATACCCGGTATGGATTTTGAAATTTGTAATAATTTTTTTTTCTTATAGATCTGGGTTTTTTTGTCGTATAGATCTGGGTTTTTTTGCCGTATAGATCTGAGTCTTTTTGCATCTTCTACGATTCCTTGTTAAATACCCGGTATGGATTTCTAAATACCGGGTATGAATTTTTAAATACCCGGTATGGATTTTGAAATTTGCAATAATTTTTTTTTCTTATAGATCTGGATTTTTTTGTCGTATAGATCTGAGTTTTTTTGTCGTATAGATCTGAGTTTTTTTGCATCTTCTACGATTCCTTGTTAAATACCCAGTATGAATTTCTAAATACCGGGTATGAATTTTTAAATACCCGGTATGGATTTTGAAATTTGCAATAATTTTTTTTTTGGCGTATAGATCTAGGTTTTTTTGGCGTATAGATCTGGTTTTTTTACATCTTCTACGATTCCTTGTTAAATACCCGGTATGGATTTCTAAATACCGGGTATGAATTTTAAATACCCGGTATGTATTTTTTAATCAACCAAATCGAAAAGCAGGTTAAAAAAAAGATTCCATCTTGGGTAGCCGGCTTCTCGATTTGAAATCTCAAAAAATTGAAATCGTTGGGAAACATGATTCTGGAAATATAAAAACAAAATTATTATATTTAATAGTTTATATAGTCTAATTTATTATTAAATTAAAATTATTTCAAACATTAAATGAAAGGGCATTTTGGTAACGGAATTATCTCAATTAATGGGTAAAAACCTACCAATAATAATTTTGATCATTAAGGACAATTGTGAAATTTGATGATCAATTTGACCCATTCGCTATAATTTCTGGTTCAACTATTTGGTCTTGGGTTTGGTTTATATTTGACCCAAAAACCATATGACCCAAATGTTAAAAGACCAAATTTGATCCAATTAATTGTTATTCTTTTAATTAATTGGTCAAATTAATTAATTTGATCAAAATAATTTATTTTTAATTAATTGACCAATTTGACATAATGACGTGACAATTTGTGATTAGCCAAAATTTCTCTTTCAACATATTTATTTTTTATTAAAATAAGAACTAAATGAATTTTATTTAGTACTATTAAAATAAAAAATAGATAAAATTTATCATATAAATCATATATATATATATAGATGGGAGAATAATTGTGCTACCCAAAGGATAATACTTAGCTACATAACCAGTGTGTAGTTAGTATCTCCTACACACCATTATGTATCCAAGTATTATTCCCAATCAAATCCAACTCAATTGGTTAAGACATTACGGGTCCATTTGGAATATCTTTTAGATTAAGGGTGTGTTTGGATTAACTTTTCAAGTGTTTAATTTTGAAAATAAATCATTTTGAAAAAATTTCTAGTGTTTGGCAACCACTAAAAATGACTTATTAGAGAATGAGATTAGTAAATAAACCATTTTGAGAGAAACACTTGAAACCAACTTTTTAAAAAAAGAGTCTTTAGTATACACTAACTTGTGTATAAAAACACTTATGAGGATATGCAACCAAACATATGAGTGTTTAAATTCTAAACAATTTTTATACAAAATGTTTTTAGAAAAATGCATTCTTGAAAAACATTTAAATTAAAATGTATTCCAAACGAACCCTAAATGTTTTTCGAAGAATGCATTTTATTTTAAACATTTTGTATGCAAAATTATTTAGAATTTAAACACTCATGTGTTTAGTTACATTTCCTCATAAGTGTTTTTATACCCAAGTTATTATATACTAAAAACTCTTTTCAAAAATTTGCTTTCAAGTGTTTTTTTCAAAATGGTTTAGGGTGTGTTTGGTTTAACTTTTCAAGTGTTTAATTTTGAGAAAAAAATCATTTTGAAAAAAATTATAGTGTTTTGGCAACCACTAAAATTGACTTATTAGAAAATGAGATTGATAAATAAATCATTTTGAGAGAAACACTTGGAACCAACTTTTTAAAAAAGAGTCTTTGGGTATACAATAACTTGTGTATAAAAACACCTATGAGGAAATACAACCAAACATATGAGTGTTTAAATTCTAAACAATTTTATAAAAAATGTTTTTTAAAAAATGCATTCTTGAAAAGCATTCAAATTAAAATGTATTCCAAACGGAGCCTTATTTGTCAATCTCATTTTTTAATAAATCATTTTTAGTGATTACCAAACACTATAATTTTTTTTTCAAAATTAAACACTTGAAAAGTTAAACCAAACATATATACTCTACATCATCAATACCGATGTTATAATTTTCACTCCAAATTGTTGATTTTAAAAAATATATTTTTAACAGTAAAACTCGCAAAGTTGATGTGTTGGATGGTGATCTGAAAACAAAATTTAAAAACTAGGTAAAACATTAAAAAACATTAAGTTGTACATATATGTGCTTGGTAGCAAATTTAGAAATTAGATCCTAATTTGAATAAGTTGTTCATAATGTGTCTGATAATATATTTATAAACCATAAACTAGGTGTAGTTATCAACTAAATATTAAGTTGAATATAAACTATTATTAATTAATTTATAAACATGTTATATGTTATAAATTTTGTATAATTATTATTTTACAATATCATATAATTTATAATAATACATTATATTATAAATTTTTTAATTTAACAAAAATGAATCAAGTTTATAAGATGAAATACTATATTTATTAAAGTTTTTATCTTTTTTTTTTTTAATTTAATTCTACATTTAAAATTTTTAAATTTAAAATCTAGGTAAAACATTAAAAAAAATTGTTTTAAAAAAATTCCACTATTTGGATGACAGATTTGCATGGTGAGTGAGATTGAGTTCGAAACAAAATGCATGCAATCCTCTCATTTTTTCCCTTTTTGATTTCTTTCTTCTTTTTTTTTTTTTTTGAAAAGCCCTTTTCGATTTCTTTACTTCTTTTTCTGATTTCATATATATTTTTTTTATTTTCCCTTTTTTTGTTCCCGTGTAATTTCATTTTTTGATTTCATTATATATATATATATATATATATATATGAAAATTTAATTACACAAAAAAGATTAATTTTATTTTAAGAAATTTTAAATAACTTAAAGTTTATTATTACTTAGATATTTTGGTGAATAATTCTACGATAGTTTTTTATAATTTTGTATTTACTTAATCTAAATTTTATATATCAATGTATTTTAAATTATACTTACATGAGTGTTAAATTAAAATTTTAGTTCTTTAATTTATGTCTAATAAGTCCTTAAACTTTCAATTTTTTGTTTTATAAACTTTAAAAATGTCTAATGTAAAATAGATTCATGAACTATCAATTTTGCATTTAAAATTTTTATAAAATTAATTATCTAATTAAACATAAATTTAATTAAACTTTCAATTTTGTAACTAATAAATGTACTAATTTTAAAAAAGTATCAAATAGGCTGAGAACTTAGAACAATTTTTTTTGCCAATATAAATATAACTCAATTAGGTAAAATATATACTTTCGACCAAAGAGGTTAAGGGTTTGATCACTTCTATACATTGACAAACTTAAAAAACATTTAATTTTCTAAAAAATTGAATACGTTAGAGAGTTATTATGTACAAAACTCAAATTTAAGGGATTTATTAGACACAAAATTAAAAATTCATGGACCTGTTAGATACTTTTTAAAATTCATAGACTGTATATACACATATTTAAAAGTTCATAAGCCAAACTTGTAACTTAGTCGAATATGAACTTGTGCCCTCCTAGCATAAAATTTTGGATCCGCCACTGTTTATCATATTTGAATTTTTTTTTTTTTTAAAAAAAAGTTGCTATATTTACCAATAACAAACCTTGGATGGAAAATTGGAATTAAAATGGAGCAACCTCATAATAAAATTATAAAACCACATTCAATGTGGAAAAAGAAAAAGGGATGAAAAAGGGAAAAAAGAAAACCGTCAAATTACTGGCCGGTCAATTTTGCTTGCGGGTTTCAGTATCAATCTGATATTTTACAAGGCCAAGCCGCTTGGCAACCAAAACACTCCACGAGGAAACGGAGCTCAACGAGCAGATCGGCGGGCGAACTCTGGTTCTGCACCGGCGATTTGCTTCCTTGGAGCTCTACAAACCGACTGTCTCAACGGTAATTCAAATCCCATGTTCTTCCTATTACTACTGCTTAATTTTACTCTACGCTCTTTGATTTATCGTCTATTGGCAAATTCCAGATCTGTTTCTGTTTTGATTTCCGCAGTGTGTAAAGCCTTTGAGTTTGTTCATTTCGTTAGTACTTTAGCTGAAATCGAGGCTGTTCTGTCTCTATTCGTGTCGATAATGTTCGATCTAGAAGTGAATTTGTGTTTTGAGCGAGCGCATAGGATTTTAGTTATTGTTTCTCTGTATATATTGTCACGAACGTGTGTTTTGCAACTGAGTGTAGGATAATTCATTTTTAGCGTTTGCTTGTAAGCATTATGCATCATTTGAGTTGTTTTTGGTAGATCTGCCATGGGTACTGTTAACCAGCAAAAGTAAAAATGAAGAATGGGAAAAGAAGCACCTCTTAATTGGTTGTTTGAGTCTATAGATGTGAATTATTGATTAGACTGGCTTTTCTTTTCTAATGATGGAACTTTCCTTTTAATTACTTTCAAGCAGTTGCATCGATTTTGCATAGTATTTTGATCTGAATTCTTTTTCTATCATAGATAATATATATAAGGATCTTTGCTAGAGATTGGAGGAGAAGGGTAAAAGGAATTAATAGAGTGAAAAGAATCCTGTACAATGTCTTCACAGAAGATTGAAACTGGCCACCAAGATATGGTCCATGATGTACAAATGGATTACTATGGGAAACGGATAGCAACAGCTTCCTCTGATTTTACCATTAAAATTATTAGCGTTAGCAAAAACTCTGATTCACAACTCTTAGCCTCATTGAGTGGTCATAAAGGCCCAGTTTGGCAGGTTGCTTGGGCACACCCAAAGTTCGGTTCATTGCTAGCTTCCAGCTCTTACGATGGTCAAGTGATAATCTGGAAGGAAGGCAATCAAAACCAATGGGTGCAAGCTCATGTTTTTAATGCTCATAAGTCTTCGGTGAACTCCATTGCCTGGGCACCCCATGAACTTGGCCTCTCCTTGGCCTGTGGATCATCTGATGGAAGTATATCAGTCTTTATTGCCAGAACTGATGGTGGCTGGGACAATAATCAAATCGAACAAGCCCACTCTGTTGGAGTAACCTCAGTTTCATGGGGCCCTACAACGGCTCCAGGTTCCTTAGTTGGATCCAGTTCGGTGGATCCTGTTTGGAAGCTAGCTTCTGGGGGCTTCGATAGTACAGTGAAGGTGTGGACGCTGAAAGATGGAAGCTGGAGGAGGGATTCCCCCCCTGCCCTTCAGATGCACACTGATTGGGTGAGGGATGTGGCTTGGTCACCAAACCTAGGGCTTCAAAAATCCACCATTGCAAGTGGTTCTCAGGATGGGACAGTGATTATTTGGTCTGTTGCAAAGGAAGGAGGGAAATGGGAAGGCACAGTGTTGAATGATTTTAAGACTCCAATCTGGAAGGTTTCGTGGTCATTGACTGGAGACTTATTGGCTGTTGCTGATGGGAATAACAATGTTACATTGTGGAAAGAAGCAGTCGATGGTAAATGGCAGCAAGTCACTACAGTTGTGCATTAGGTTATTCATTGTTAGTTTTTATCTTTCCATTATATTTTGTGTCTTGTCAGGAGCATGTTGTTCTATATTGTTAAACAATTTCCCTGTATTTAGTACACAATCTTTGTACTATCGATGCGTGTTTTCATAACTTCTTAATCAGATTTTGGGGGTGAGGCATGAGTAATATTTTCTGGTTTTATTAAATACTGTCTGGTTCTGGCTTTCCTTCTCATTGTTCAACTGCTAGAATTCTATTCTGTTACATTTTTTGCCATTTTAAAAAAATAATAAAAAGGTGGAAGAAAAATTCAATGAGGGCCACAGGAAAGCAAAGGCCTGAGCAACTCAACAGGGAAGACAAACAAAGGGAAGAACGGCCTATAATTACAACTAAGCACTCTAGTTGTGAGTGATGAGAAGAATGCTTGAAACAAGACAGAGACCAACACCTTTTAAAGGGCATCAATATGCATGGCATTCCAGACCCTGTCCCATAAAATATATCTATTACAAAAAATCTTTCCACTCATCTCGAGCAAGATGCTCCACAGAATAGACCAGAAGCTGACCAGTAGAAATGTTTTTGCATAATCCTACCACTTCCTCTAACAACTTACTTCTAGAATTCTTTCTTGTTCTTTGAACATTAGCTAGTGTCTTCTAATAGAATGTAGGCACATGAAATTTGTATGAAAAAATATCTAATTGCTTTTCATATGCATCATGCTGATTCTATCTTGAATCGTGTTAACTATATTAACATAATGTTTGTTCTTATTGCCAGAGCCCCCTTAGTATTTTGTAATTTCAAACTATGCAATCTTCCTCACATTCTGGTGTCTCTTGTAGGGAAAGCAATGGTATGAAATCTATTGAATGACTATGAAATCCGTGGCATTTCTTTGTGACTTGTGAGTGGCTTTCATCATTAATGCCCCCCACCCCACCCTGCCCCCAGAGTTTTATACAATGACTACTCACGACTCATTCTTTCTTTCTGATTCGGTGTCTTCTAGTTCTAAAAATTTGGTTAATATGTGTGCTATACTATCGATAGTATATATTCAAGTGAGTTTGGTGTTTGTGTGTGAAAGAAGTGTAGAAGTTTTGGCTTTGAGTTGTTTATTTCATGGATAATTAGAACTCATGGTATGTTCAGCTAAAAACAATATGCACACCAGACACGTTAGAGGCATGTTTTCTATTCTGAGCTCAAGTGGCTAAAATTTAGAATGATAATACTTTGATGAAGAGAAGAGGGGCTGGAATTTCTTATGTTGTAGAGAACACACCAGAGGGATATGCTACAAGAATATGATCTCCTCTAATGCCTGTTGCATTGAATTGATTTGATGCTCACTTTGTAAGATCCTGAATCACATGATTGTCCTCTGCTGGCTGCTTGCATGGGGGAGAACACACTGCTTAGGCATTGTTTTGGAAATTTTCCTTATAAGACAGTTTCTTGTATCTATTTTCCTGAGTTGTGGTAAGGTGTACTGTAGAGGTCCAAGTTATTGGTGGTCATGAAATGTAAGACAATTCAGTTATTTTGAAAACCAAATAAGAGAATATTTAACACTTTGGTATTTAAACATTTGTTCACTGAACTTTTGGTTTTGAATTCAACTCTCAAGTACCTTGTTGGGGAATATTAATATGAAAATATTATGGATATTATTAGGATATTAGGAGGGTATGTCTCTCATTAGTAAGGAGTTGATTATTAGTAAATAAAGGGAGTTAGAGAGTTTGGGGGTAGGTAGCTCCTGGAAATATTTTGAAAAAGAGCCTAAATCTATCGAAATGCTTGGGAAACTTGTAATTTGACTGTTTAATATCAATACTATTTCTGTTGTTTTTCATTTGAATTTCTAGTTCTCACCATGCCCCTTGGGTTTCTCTGATGTTTTGTTGGCAAAACAATCTAGAAAGCTGGCTATTTCCAAGGCCGAAAGCGAGGTAAGCAACGATCCTGAGAACTGATGCACAAGGTCTTTATGATGATTGTTGTGTTTAACTAATGCTTTGGCATTGTATTCATGGCTGCTATTTTGCTATTATCCAAATTCCAAAAATATGCAGGCAACTTTCACCCTTCTCCTAATCTCTACTAATCAAATGCATAGGTCTATTGAGGATCGATGTGTTTAACTAATGCTATGATATTGTATCCATGGCTGCCATTTTGCTATTATATTCAAATTCCAAAACCATATAGGCAAATTTCACCCTTTGCCTAATTTCCTCTAATCAAATGCACAAGGTATTTATGGGGATTGATGTGTTTAACTAATGCTTTGGTATTGTATTTATGGTTGCCAGTATTCTACTATCCAAAATCCAAGATCATTAGGCAATTTCCACCCTTAGCCTAATCTCTTCTGATCAAATGTCTTTATGAGAAGATTGCTGTGTTTAACTAATGCTTTATTTGGCTGCAATTGTGCTATTATCCAAATTCCAAAGCCATATTGGCAATTTTCACCCTTTTCCTAATCTCTCCTCATTTAAAATACAAGTTCTTCAGGAGAGGACTGATCTGTCTAACCAATGTTTTGGTATTGTCTTTATGGTTGAACACAACTCAACTGGTTAAGACGTATATTCTTGATCAAGAGGTCAAAAGTTCAAATTTCCCGTTATTGTCTCCCCATGTTGTTGAACTCTTTTTCCCTAATCTCTTCTCATTAATTGCTATGGACGTTTAACATCGTTATTGCTTTAAGATTTGTTTTTTAATGAATGAAGTTGATTTGGATTTTAAAGTTGAATGTATCCAGGTGAGCATGTTTAAGAGATTTCTGGGACAGGCTATCGATAGCTTGTGTGGTGCTAAGCTGTGAAAGATGCATACAGGTAAGCCCACCAGTTTGGTTGGATTTTGTTTGACTAATTTTGATGGACATTGACATTCCACAAATACTTGGTCTTTCTTTATTTACTCTCTCTCCAAAGTTTTCTCTCTCAATTGTCTTTTTTAGTTGGACCACCGTCCACTTCAAATCTTTTTTTTTTTTTTTTTTTTTTTTTCTTGTTAGGAAAATATTTGTATTGTGATGTTGGATCGTTTTCTTTAGGGAAAAAAATCAGGTTTTTTAATGGAAAAAGGAATGGTTTGGATGAGTTCTTCGGCAAAATCTTGATAAGAGAGTTTGTTGTTATTTGGGAATGGTATTAAAAATAAAAATGTTAAATTACAAATTTTTAATTCTCAACTTTGAAAAGTTTTGGCCAAAAAAATCAATTTCTCAGGCTTGATTCTTTTTAGTCAATTTTAATCTTAAAGTTTTAGTTTCATCCATCTATGAACTTAAATAAAAGGTGAAATGCAGAGTTTAGAAAATTGAACTAAAAGGAATCAATTTCCACGAAAATAATATTAGAATACTCATACTTAACCACAAATTTTTAAGGAAAAAAAAAGTGAATTTAACAAATAAATAGTATTAATTTTACAACTTATTAAAGTTTAAAATTCAATTTTACAAAGTTGAAAATTTAAAGTTCAAATTGACTCATTGAAACTTTTATATGTATATAAATAAATATTCGTTTTTCTTAAGGGAGACTTATCAAGCTAAATATAGTAGCGATAAAAATATATTCCTAAAGTTGTAACTATGTATCTAAACTTTGAACTATAATTCTAACCTAATTAATTATAACCTTATATGGTATGTCTAATAATAAATATTTACTATGTTGGCTTATTTGGTCCAACAATAGCATAAACTATATAAGGCATCAAAATTGAACCAAAAAAAATAATAATAATAATAATAATAATTCCTTGAATTTACGACTTTGTGTCTAATATGTCTTTGAATTTCAAAAATGTCAAATAGGTTTATTGAACTTTCAATTTTGTGTCTAATAATTGTTTTTGTGAAATTCAACATTCTTTTTTAAAATTAACAAATCTACTAGACATAAATTTGAATTTGTGTTTAATAAGAATTGAACTTTCAATTTTGTATCCAATAAATGTGTGAATTTTAAAAAATATTGAATAGGTCAATAACCCATTGATACAAACTCGAAAAGAAACTCACGGAATCTACTAGACATAAAATTGAGAGGTTAGAAACCTATCCGACATGTTTTTAAGTTAACGGACTTATTTAACATAAACTTTGAAGTTCAAAAACTCGATTTAATGATTTAACGAAGTATATATATTCTAAATAGTCAATAATTTCAGATAATTGACATGTACTTCCAACCAAGACGTTCAAATTTCTACAATGTTGTAAAAAAGAAAAGGGCCGACCATGTGGATATTTTCGAGAATTCCATTTGCGCCATTTTCCCCCATTTTATTGCTCGAAAATAAATATTCTCACCAACCGTCCAACCTTTTTTTTTTAAAAAAAGAGAAAAAAAAAAAAAAAAAACGAAAAAAGAAAACCAATTTCCACTCGCCATTTTGTATATTAATATGTGAACTGAAGACGCGTATTGTATTAACGTATTTACAAGGTTCCGAAGCGAACCCGAGAGATAGAAATAGAGCCGGATTTTGATTGATAGAAGCTGCGAGAGCAGCCAGTCCACAAAATCGAGCGAGGGCCATTGAAGGGATCTTCGAAGCTTTTCTCCCATGGCGGCCTCTGCTCGAGCCTTCTTCCTATCACGCGTCACCGACTTTTCAATCAAACCCCGCCTCCCTCCCCAACCGCCGCCACCACCGCCGCCCTTGCCTTCTTTTTCGTATTCACATCTCGGCGTTCAACGGCGGCGTTTTCCCACCACGTCTGGAGCCACCACCGTCAGCTGCCTTATCTCCGGTGTTGATGGCGGCGGTGTTTCCGATGACTTTGTTTCCACTCGAAAGTTGAAATTCGACCGCGGATTCTCCGTAATCGCCAATATGCTCAAGCGGATTGAGCCGCTTGATACCTCCGATATCTCCAAGGGCGTTTCTGATGTTGCCAAGGATTCGATGAAGCAGACTATCTCTTCTATGTTGGGTTTGCTTCCGTCTGATCAGTTCGCTGTCACCGTTAGGGTTTGCAAAAGCCCTCTCCACAACCTCCTTTCTTCGTCAATTATCACCGGGTAATGAGTTGGATTGATTCTTTTCTGTTTGTGGAAGTTCCATGAAATTGTTGATGTTTAAGTTTTGTACTCGATTTGGCTTTTGGAATTGAGATGAGTTGCTATGAACAGGTACACTTTGTGGAACGCGGAGTATCGGTTGTCTTTGATGAGGAATTTCGATATCTCGCCGGATACTTTGACGGACTTGGACAGGTCGAAACCACTGGAAGTTTCGGACGTTGAGGAGACTCTGGTTGGCGTTGATTCCAATACGGAAGATTTGGATACGACAAGGCCTCGTCTCTTAACCGATTTGCCACCCGAGGCGTTGAAGTACATCCAGCAGTTGCAGTCGGAATTGTCGAATCTTAAGGATGTAAGGGTTTCTTGAGTTGTTAACAAATCTCCATTCTTGCTAATTCACAACTCCTTTGTTCTATCGTCCGCCCATGACTTGACGAACTGAATTCTCAAAATCATTTCAAAATTTTCTTTTATTAAAAGAAGATATTTAATTCTGTAAAGAAAATTCCGTATCCTGAATTGAGGCAGAGCCTTTCATTTCTTTTATGATTTTATTTCTAAAAATTAACAAATGAAGGGTTTCATTCACCATTTTAATATGCAAAGCCATAGTTTTATGCTATTAGCTATGTTATTTAGTGCGTGTATCAAAATTCATACTTGCAGACGAGGAGTTACCATGTTATCACTGTTCAATACTACTGCATTCTTAATTTTTTTTGTCTAATGTTCAATTGGATCTTTTTGTTAAGGATGGTCATTTGTTTCACATCAAGCTTGAATTTAAATTTATATTCTGCAATTTGTAATTGCTTGTCAGATACCAAAATAAACCAGTTTCTCTATGTAATCAAAGATGAAATGTTAATATATTCCCATTTGTTATATTATTGAGGGTTTAAGCAATTGAAGTATTATATATTTCCTCTTCCCTTTCAGCTATTTAACTAGTTTTACAACATTTTGTAAGCATTTGCAGTTAGATTCAATAATTCAGTTTAGTTTCAGTGATTAGCATATATATTTCCTGAAGTTCCATGTCCATCTTTTATCTTGGTTGTGTACCGGACATGCAGCTGGAGAAAATAAATTTGGTTGAAGAATATCTTATGTTAGGTGATGTGATTCATCATAGATATAGACTCCAATTTAGCGAAAGAAAGCTCTCAGATTGACTATCAAGTTTAGTAGCACATGCTTAGATTTTTACTTTGTGGTCAAACGTAACCTGCTATCTGCTCATGTTCTTTGGTTCAATCATAGTCAGGCTCCCTTAATTTACATTCATAGGTTTAAGGTGAAGTAAATAAGTGCTCGGTTGTCTATTTCATTCAGTATATTTCAAATTCAATTATCTGCCATATTTCATTCAGTCAAGATAGGGAGGTCTTCTGTCTATTGGGAGGGGGTTAAATGCTTTTTCTGACTTGTTAGATGCACGTGCCCTGCAGCTTTCTTGAGGGAAAACAAAGGCTTCATCATTCTCTGCTTTACCTTCCCATATTTTTGTTCTGAATGTGCCAGGAACTAAATGCTCGGAAGCAAGAAAATATGCAGATGGAACACAACAGAGGAAATAGGAACAATTTGTTAGAGTATCTGCGGTCTTTGGATTCTAATATGGTACTTCATTCTTTTACTTCTGTAACTATACTGTCGTGCATATATGCCTTTATTTTACATCTCGCAACTAGGCTCGTGGTGGTTGCTGCCCAAGCTGTTGAACTTCTTCATTCTTGGGGCTCTCATTCTTACCTCCATGTTTATTATTTAGGTGACTGAACTCTGCAAACCATCTACGTCAGAGGTGGAGGAAATCATTCACGAGCTTGTTGGAAACATATTGCAAAGGTTCTTCAAAGATGATGCCAGCTCTACTCTCGTTGAGGATTCGAGTGTGGCGGATTTAGAGAAACTTGCTGATGCTGGCAATGAGTTTTGTGATACTGTAGGCACTTCTCGGGATTACCTAGCAAAGCTCTTATTCTGGTTAGTTGGCAATCGTTGGCCTCTATGTTAACTGTCAGTCTATATTCCTTTAAGTTCTGGAAACATTACCATGGTTAAATTTGAGTGGTCTCGTGCAAACTAATATCTTTGAAACTCATTTTCGACGTAAAGTTCCTGATTAGACTTGTTTAGGATTCTAAGAATCTAGAAATGAGTAATATCCTAGGATCTAACTTCTTGATCTGCTGCAGGTGTATGTTATTGGGGCATCACTTACGAAGCTTGGAGAATAGACTGCAGTTAAGCTGTGTTGTTGGGTTGTTATAAGAGAAGGAAGTGTACATTCTCTCTGTACTTGCCCCCCCATATCTTTATATTATGTCCATACCTTTCTATAATTGTTTTTCAATAAAAAGGATTAATTTAGTCTCTCTTATATTTATGATTAATAAAAACATATTTTGACTAAAAATGTCAATTAGCAAAACTTAAAATTTCCTGTAATGAGCCAGAGGAGCGTGGTACGGTAGGTGACTTGCTCTCTGGACTGGTCAAATAATCTGAGTGGACTTGCATCACTAGGCTATTAAGGTAACCTCGCATCACCTCCGTTCATTTCTAAGCCTGAGTTTGATTCTAACTAATCAAGTTTCTTAATCCTCTCAAATTCTAGAAGTTTCTCTTTGTTCCTAATATATGTCAGAGTACAAAATAATTAATGGTCCTGAACTGATATACTTTGTTTTCATGTTTGAATTTTGCATAGTAATGTACGTTCTTCATGCCCTTGAATTTCTATAGGTAATTCAACAAAAACTTTATGCTGATATTATAGTAATCTAGGATCTATCTCGTATCTTATGTAGATTCTCAGATTCACCGGATATAAAATGATGAATTCACTGTTTGGTGGGTTTATTCCAAAAAATGTTGTTTGGATTTTCTAAATATACTACCCAACACATTAAAAAAATACATGAAATACAATTATGTTTTTCATTTACAATTTTATTGTTTCTTTTGTTTCTGTTACTAGCCCTCTTTCATTCTTCATGTCTTTGAATCTCTGTAGGTAATTTAACGAAAACTTTATGTGGTATCAGGTATCCTCATATTTTAAGTCATGCATTGGGCTTGGCAATGTATTTTATCTCTTTTTTTTTTCTTTTTCCAAACATAACATCTACGAGGGAGGTTAGACGCTTTTCATTCCAATTTTTTTTTGTATTTTAACCTCTCTTGTTCGTAAAAAAAATGTGTGAGAATTCCGGAAATTGCGTATTCAATTCAACTATTGTCTATGCTCAAATATGCTCAAATCTGATGTGAGCATTTAATAATAACAACTAGATTTGAATTCATTTGACATATTTTTGACTGTTTTATATTCAACCGGCAACAACGCTTGCTTGATGAATGAATAGATAGATCAATGTTGGAGAAATCCTCTCTTTCAAAGAGTTTTGAGTCCAAGGAACTCTTCATTCCCCAAGACTTTCAGCTCTATCGTAATCACCCTTGCTCCCCTTCAAACTTTACGCCTGATTGAGTATATTAATTCTCAAATCGGGTTTGTTAAGGGAAGTTTATAGAATGTATGGTGTGGCTTTGCTGACTAGTCTCTAATGATTGTTGATCTCACCAACACGATGTTTTTTTTACTATTCTCCTCAATATCCCCCCTCCCCTCAAACGAGAGGGAGTTGTACGAGTGGGAGGTTTGATTAGACAATTTGCTAACTAATCAATAGAGAAGGAACATATTGAACCTCAAGCAAAGAACCTGTTCTCATGCAAAATAATGAAACATTAGATTGGTTGCCGGTGCACTTTCACTCAAGTTATCAAGTTATCATACCATACTGGTGGAGAATAGTCAATTTCATATGGTAATGCCTAAGGTTTAGGATTCGGACCAGGATTTTGAATCTGAATTCCACACCAGACGGTCCCAACATTCCCCTGGGACTTAGCCACGTTACCATATTTGTCTGAAACTGATTCTAAGATTGAAGATTGTCCCCACAAATCAACACGGGGTTCTTTTAGTATGTCTTGTCCTCACCTGCATACTTCCTACGAAAATTTCCAGAAGGTCACCCAACATAGAACTTTTCTTAGCCAAGTATGCTTAAATTCCATGTCCCTATGATTGAGCTACCGAAAAGGAAAATGTACCTTGTTGGTATAGATAATATCTATCAATTCTTTTATGTTTCAGGATCCCTCTTATTCGGATGTGATCTCAGTTCATTTATGTATCCCTCTTATCCTCAAGTGTCACAAATAAAAAAGTTGCCTTAACCACACAATTTCAATTGAGGGGCTCCATACTAGAGTGGGCAGTAAAATACCACAATACAAAAATATATAATAGGTTGGCCATTGATTTTTTGTCATAAACCTCATCACTCTATTGAATTAATATGCTATACAACTTCGTGCCACTAAGATGACGTAACACTCGTTTGACCGTCTACCAATGGATGTCGGTGGTAGGGGTGCAAACGGGTCGGTTTGACTCGGTTACTGTGCAAAACCAAAGTCGAACCGACCATTCGGTGAAAGGAACATTGAAAACCTCCACCGAATCAGATTCATACGAAAAACGTGCTGAACTGACCATTAAACTGATGGTTTGGTTCGGTTCTGTAAACGGGGAGCCGTTTAGTTGAAGCGCAGGTCTAGGCATGCGTGCATTTGGGTCTGCATTCATGATAAATAAGTATGTCAAAAATTTATTGACTTTTGTAGGAATCAAAACCGCGCACTCGCGTTTAACAAAATGCCGATTTTACCGCACGAGCCAGTTAAATTTATTTGTTATTAAATATATATATATATATTAATATTAATCGGTTGGTTTGGTCTATAACTAGTCTAACCATTCCAAAACCCGAAACTGACCAAATTTAACCGGTTATCTTCAAGCCGAAACCGTCAACCCGAATCGATCTGAACCTGAACTATCGAATTTTTCGATTGTTTTTTTCGGTTTTCCCTTGCACCCCTAGTCGATGGGATATTTGAGAAATTGACTAAGATGATGCGAGTGTGCATTAAGTACTGTAAGACATTGTTTGTGTTACATAGACGAATCGATCAGCAAGCGATTGATCATGATTTAACCATTTTTAAAGATCCTTTATGAGATTGTTGAAACACCTAACGAATCCTCAACACACAATCGAATGTCGAACAACTCTCGAATCGCATCCCACAAATCTTTGGCATTTTTGAATCCCATGACTTGGGTTGTAACCTCTTCTGACATTGAATTGTGTAGGCAACTAAAGAGTTGGTGAGTTGCTCGTATTGTAGATTCACCATTACTGCACTTGATGAGGTTGAAGCTTTGTGTCAGTATTGTCTCAAATAGTCCACGACTGCAATTTTTTATTTTAACTTTTGGCCTTTTAAGTTTATTCTATTTTTATCCGTAAATTTTTCTAAATGTTTAGTTTGGTCCCTATATATTTTTAAAATAAAAATTTTGTTTCTTGACAATACTATTCTTTTTTCTTTTAGTTCAACAACATGTGGAGATGAATATTTGAATTTATGGTCTATTGGTCGAGGATTTATGTCTTAATTAGATGAGTTATGCTCATTCCAGAGTACTTGAGTTCTTGACATCAATTGTTTAACATGTGCATAATATAGCTTCAAATATATTGATGTGCCAAACTTGGCCATATATTAATGCTACATAGATAATAGATATAAATAGATTGAGGCAAATATTGGTGGACAAATATTATGTGAAAAGGATTAAAATAATTTATTTAGATTTCAACTACTAAAATAAATATTTCGAAGATTCATGAGCCATAATAGCCTCTTTTTTTTTTTTTTTTTTTTTGTTCAATAATTAAGGATTATTGTAATGAGTAGCAATTTAAGGGTTGTTATTTTGAAATATAGCAACTTTTACAAAAAATTTGCAAATATGACAAATCTATCAATGATAGACATCTACACTGATAGACTTTAATCACAATGCATGTACTCTATCAGTGACAGTAGACTATTACTAATAGAACAGTCTATCAACAATAATTGCAATTGTGATTAAAGTCTATCGTTGATAGACTTCTATCACTAAGGGGTTGTTTGGTGTAGGCTTTTGGAGATGAGAATGGGCAAAGGTTTCTGATACCATTGTTTGTTTCAAGGTTTCCGTGTGGGCTTTGGGAGTAAGGCATTCTCAGGCATCATTTATGCTCATAGGCAAGGGCTTTCTATGTCCTTGCAAAAGTATGAGTTTTTCTCTTTGCCCATATTTTATTTTTTATTTTTGTATGCAATTTTATTTTGAATATAGTTAATTAATTAACTAATTGATACTAAATTAAAAAATAATATAATAAATTATTTAATTAGATTAAATAAATAATAATTTGTTAAGAGTTTCAAGTTTTTTTTTAAACAAATACTTAGTCTAAGTTTATTAAATGGATGCAATTACATATTTGTTAAAATTATAATTAATTAATTAACATTATCGAAAATATATTTAATTATTGAATTAAAATTATTTAAATGAATTTAGTATAAAAAATCATTTTTCAATAATTATAATTAATTACTTATTGATTATT
The DNA here is from genome assembly GCA_017139565.1 of Luffa aegyptiaca. Lineage (NCBI taxonomy): Eukaryota > Viridiplantae > Streptophyta > Magnoliopsida > Cucurbitales > Cucurbitaceae > Luffa > Luffa aegyptiaca. The sequence goes on from CM029403.1 coordinate 41,461,405, forward strand.
TATAATCAATTAATTATTATTATTTTTATTTTTTATAATAAATAAATAATAAGATTATTATTAAAATATTTATCTAATTAATTTTTATGGATACAAATATATTAAATTACTGTAATTAAGGATATTTTTTAAAAAATTAATTAAATAATTTTAATTAACTAAATTAACCTAATTTATTCAATTAAAATTATTTCATGATTATTAATATTTTGAATTAATTTTGATAATTTTATTGATTAAAAATTACATAAAGTTTACGTGATTAATTCTAAAAAATAAATACATACATAATTGGTTTTCTTAAAATCCTGATGACATTTCTATGCACAATCAAACACAGTTATCTTTGATGTCCAGTAATCTTATTCCCAAGACATAGTATTCCCAGAGATCTATAAAATCTTAAAGCAAACGTGCTCTTAATAGACTTTAACTTTGTTATATTTGCAAATGGTTTTGACAAATCTATGAGTGATAGACATTTATCAATGATAGATTTTAACCACAATGCATATAGTCTTTCATGAAGGGGTGAAGAACACCATAGCGGAAGCAATTTGGATCGAAAGCCTCTCAATTTCATTTAATTTTAGAAAGAAAACATGCACCAAATAAAGCGAAAAACAGAGTGTGATTTCAACCAACCTTTTGAGCTGAAATTAAAACACTCCGTGGATGAATTCTCAGCACGAATCGATTGTAGACGACCACGAGAGTCTTCCCCGCTATTCTTCGGCCTTAGAACGAGTTGTGGAACTCGAATTTGTGAAGAATTGAAGGAGAACAAAAAAAAAAATAGTTTTAGAGAGAGATATGTTATCTTAGAGAAATATCCAGCTGCTGTAAAAACCAAGATCCACACCTTCTCCAGCCTCTTGTGCACGAATTTGTTCTCCTTTTTAAAAGAAAAACTAATGCAGCTGGAAGTCCCAAATCAAGACAACAAATTTGTCTTTGTTGAGATGAGTTTGAGGTGTCATGGATCAAAGAAAAGAAAGTGGGTTTTGGTGTCAATTTTTGTGATTTTGCCTCTTGGATTAATAATTTCAAAAATGAAATTAAAAACATTTAAAATGAATTTCTCTAATTCATTTTCCTTTTTCTTTTTAATTAATTTTACAATAATTAAAGTAAAATTAATTAAACATTTTAATCAATTAACTATATTAATTTAATACTAAATATAAATTAATATTTAACACCAAACCCGATCTTTCTCAAAGCTGTTTTCTCGAACATGAATCCCCATTCATATAAGTAATATTTAAATCTTAAATATTTTCAACTCTCTCTCTATATATAGTTTAAATCTCAATTAAACTATTACGCCAATAATATCACATACAACTGACGTTAACTCCCTAAACTGAATTTGAACGTTTCAAACTCTATCATCACATATGTTCTAAGGTTTATTCCATATGAGCTAGCAGGGGAACCTGATGGACCTACATATCATGAGCTCCAACGATCCGAGATTAACTAGCTAAACCCTTTTAACCTAGTTAACCAACATTCGTTAACTACCGGGACACTCCACTATAGCCCGATAGTTGAACTCTCCTCACTGTAGATATATTTCTGTCCACCCGATATAACCATGATTAGTAAGTCGATCCTTTACAGGTTGTTCGTAACTAGAGCTGGGCCAAATGTCCGTTTTACCCCTGAAGTTACATCTTGTTCCTTAAGTCTCTAGTTGTGGTCCCACCACTAAACCTAAAACCTCTCGGGCCAATGAAAGGGCGGGATCCCTTTGTTCACGTTTCGAAGTCAGTACTTAAGAGAACAATCTCTCTATTATCCCTAAATTGGGTAGGAGTGAATTCCGTTTTGCAGGACTATGTCTCCAACTATCTACCTGTTCCTATCCCTGAAATGGGGGGTTTATTGAGTCGGCGATGATGAACCACTCTCACCCATGCAGATCTAAGGATAAGCCCGAATAAACAGGAGTTCATAGTTAGCTCAGGATTAAGATCGAGTTACCTAGGTCATCGCATTTGAAGGTGTTCATATAACACATGCGGAAGCAATTTTAGGATCGAAGACACTTAACTACATCAATTTTAGAAAATGAAAACATGTTGTCCAAATACCGTAAACAGAGAGCAGAATTTGTACCAACCTTTTTGGAGACCGGTTCAACAACTCCTTTTGATTCCTTTGATCACGAACGGTGTGTGGACCACCTCTAGTGTCTTCCCTACTATTATCCGGGCCAAGAACGACTTGTGGGAGTCTATAGAGATAGGGAATGGGAAGGGAATGCTTGAAGGTTCAAGCACTAGAGAGATATATGGAGATGAGTGAGTTTGAGACCAAAATCCAGCAACATAACAATATGGAAATGACTCTCTTAACTCTTAATCTGATTTTGCATCTACTTATAGAGATATTCCATGCAAGGAAAGGCCTCAAGATGCAAGACACATGGTTGTAATGCAAGCAAAAGTGGATTCTAGGTGTTGAAGTCACAACACATGCAACAAGTGCATGGATGTGTTGTATTCCACTTTGTATCAACATGCAAGAGTGGAAATCCATCTAAATCCACTAAGTTTGATCCTCAATCAGATTTTGCTCGCATTCTAATTCAAATTCCAATTCCAAATTGAAATTGATTTCATGGCAATTAATTAGAGACATTTCCAATTAATTTGTTATGATTAATCCAATTAATCATTGACACTTTGTGCAATCTAATTATATATGATTCCTAATTCATATATAGTATTTAAAACACTTTTAAATACATAATCTCTCATTTTCCAATTTAATTCATAATTAAATATTGTGTCAAACACAATTTACGAAAATGCCCTTTTTTCCGATTTTGAACAATTCAAAGAATTCTATCTTATTGTTCTAGGCTTTATTCCGATATGAGCTAGTAGGGGGACCTAATGGACCTATAGATCATGGGCTCCAACGATTCGAGGCTAACCGACTAATCTCATTAACCAATCTTAACCAACATTCGTTAACTACCGGGACACTCCACTATAGCCCGATAGTTGCACTCCCCTCACTATAGATATATTTCCGTTCACTTGATTTAACCATGATTAGTAAGTCGATCCTTCACAGGTTGTTCGTAACTATAGCTGGGTCAAATGTCCATTTTACCTCTATAGTACTTCTTGTTCCTTAAGTCCCACTGATCCTCTAATGAACATTAATTGGTTTATGGTCCAACCAACAAACTGAGTCCCTCTCGGGCCAATGAGAGGGCGGGATCCCTTTGTTCAAGCCCCGGAGTCAGCACTTAAGGGAACAACCTCTCTACTATCCCTAATTTGGGTAGGAGTGAATTCCTTCTCGCACGACTATGTCCCCGGCTATCTACCCGTTCCTATCCCTGAAATGGGAGGCTTATTGAGTCGGCGATACTGAGCCACTCTCACCTATGCAGATCTAAGGATAAGCCCGAATAAACAGGAGTTCATAGTTAGCTCAGGATTAAGATCGAGTTACCTAGGTCATCACATGAAATAGTCAGTCTCGTCAGTAAACGGTGTTATAAAGCGAGAGCGACTTATTTCTCAGCCCTGGTCTTATGCAAACTCATTGCATAGGACGCCCCCACTCGCATGTCTCTACATGGACGATTTAGGATCACATCATCTATACTATCTATAAAGTGGGCCGCGTCTCATAGTGTCCCCAGAATAAGGTACCCAACCCTATCCCTATACAATAGATCGTTTTGGCTATTACTCGAGCTTGATCCACTTTTATGTCTCTACATAAAGCTCAAGTGTTCATCCTATAGCCATGGATCTTAGTTTATTGGATTTGGGTTATCTAATGTGTAATTTACTTATTCAGTAATGACTTTACTGAATTCATTACTGAATTAATCTCGATAACGACTTTATCGAACAAGTATATAATTTTGTTTAACATTCACTATCTACGAGTTTTAGGGTACCAATCCCAACAGCATTGAAATAATCAGTCTTGACAGTAAACGACGTTATAAAGCAAGAGTGACTTATTTCTCGGTCCTGGTCTTATGCAAACTCATTTGCATAGGACGCCCCCACTTGCATGTCTCTACACGAACGATTCAGGATCACATCGTTTGTACCAAAACAAAGTGGGCCGTGTCACATAGTTTTCCTAGGATTAAGGTACCCAACCTTATCCCGATGCTATAGACCGTTTAGGCTATTACTTGAACTTGATCCATTTTTATGTATTACATAAAGTTCAAGTTTTGATATCATAGCCAAGGATTCTAGTTTATTGGATTTGAGTTATTTAATCGTGGAATTCACTCATTTAATAACTCGAGTGAACAAAAACTCAATAACGACTTTATCGAACAAGTATATAACTATTTGTTTCATTCACTACCTACGAGTTTTAGGGCACCAGCCCCAACATATCACTTAAAGAATAATTCATCAACAATAATTGCAATTTGTGATTAAAGTCTATCATTGATATCACTGATAGACTTTAATTTTGTTATATATTTGCAAATAGTTTTGACAAATCTATACTGATAGACTTCAATCAAAATGCATGTAGTATCAATGATAGACTTCTACCACTAATAAAATAGTCTATCAATAATAATTACACTTATGATTGAAGTCTATCGTTGACAGACTTCTATCATTGATAGACTTCAATTTTGCTATATTTGCAAATAGTTCTAGATTTTGCTATATTTTATTTTAGTCTATTTTGCTATTTGTGCAAACAACCCAATAATTAATGCAATAGGAACAAAATGAAATGAAGTTAAAAGTTTAGGGATTAAATAAACATTGTGCAAGCTCATGGATGACTATTTTGAATGTCCATTTTGTTTGGTAAAACAAATGTAGAGGATTTAAAGCTCAGACATGAAGTAGATGCCAACTATCATTAAACTATAATAGTTTAGCCTATTTTGAAAGTCTATAAATCAAAATACGATAACAAGTTTAGACCCCGTTTGAATTTTGAATTTTGATTTTTGAGAAGGAAGCTTATAAACACTACCTCCACTTTAAATTTTTATGTTTTGTTATCTACCCTCTTCTCACTCTTTCAAAACCTCAGTCAAGTTCTGAAAACTAAACAAATTAAGTCAAGTTCCTAAAATTAAACAAAGTAGTTTTTGTTTTCGAATGTTAGAAAATTGGGAGAAAACACTGAATCTCAAAAACCAAAAACTAAGGCCCCGTTTGATAACCATTTCGTTTTTGGTTTTTGGTTTTTGAAAATTGAACTTATTTTCTCCCAAATTTCTTACAATTGTTTTCATCTTGTTAATGACACATTTGAATTCCTAGCCAAATTCTAAAAACAAAAACAAGTTTTTGGAAACTACTTTTTTTAGTTTTCAAAACTTGAGTTGGTTTTTGAAAATATGGGAAGAGGGTAGAGAACAAAACAAAGAAACTTATTAATGGAGGTAGTGTTTATAGGCTTAATTTTCAAAAACCAAAAACAAAAAACAAATTGGTTATCAAACGGGGCCTAATTAATCATCCATCAAATTACATCTATATGACTTTATGTAATATAACTCTTATATTAAACTAAATTAATGTCATGCTCAATACTTTTCTATTTTCATCTAATTAATATAACACTTTATATTAAAATCATACATGAAAATCAAGCATTGAATTTATTATTTTCATCCATAGTATAACTAATTACATTATATTCATGAAAATAATACTAAGCATACATGCTACATTAATTAAATATAACTCTTATATTTAGCTAAATTAATGCCATGCATCATGTTACTCCAATTTCATATATTTAATATAAGGCTAAATTATAAAAAATGCCCCTGAACTATGGGGTTTGTTTCAAAAATGCCCCTGAACTTTCAAAAGTTTCAAAAATACCCCTGAACTTTGAAGAATGTTTCAAAAATACCCTTGCTGTTAATTTTGGATGGAAACCGTTAAAGTTTGAGTTTCAAAAATACCCTTGAACTTTCAAAAAAATTTCAAAAAATACCCTTATTGAAAAATGATTCTTCTTTTTTCCTCCTCTCTCACCGTAAATTCTTTCTCCATGAAAATTAATGCAAAACTTTGCTTATAAAGGTTGTATGCAACTCAATACCAAATAAAAAAAGACTTTGAAATCAAGTTTTCTCTTTTAAAAAGCGTAAAGAAGATAAGTGTGAGAAAACAACATATATATGTATATATATTATTTCATTTTTTGCTCTCTCTTTGTTTGTGTATCTTAATGATAAGAAGAAGAAATGTTTATAAGACGGTGGGTTTGGTCCGATTTATAAGATTAATCAATCAAAAGTTTTATATATGATTTTGTTCTTATTGATATTTAAGAATTGTTAGAATCCTTATACAACAATAGTTTCATTTATTTTTCGTAATAGGAATATAGAGAAAGTTAGGAAATAATATTGAAAAGACTACCAACACATGTAGAATTTCAAGAACAAAACAAAAGTCATATTGAAGATTCGATACGAAAATCTAGCCAAGTGTTTTGGATGTGTTGAAAGAGAAAGAAAGCTCCTAGATTATGAATACATGACAAATAAGTAAAGTTTCTCATTAATTTTTGGAAGAAGAGTTAATTTACGGTGGGAGAAGGAAAAAAAAAAAAAGAAGCATTTTTCAATAAGGGTATTTTTGAATTTTTTTTGAAAGTTCAAGGGTATTTTTGAAACTCAAACTTTAACGGTTTCCATCCAAAATTAACGGCAAGGGTATTTTTGAAACATTTTTCAAAGTTCAGGGGTATTTTTTAAACTTTTGAAAGTTCAGGGGCATTTTTGAAACAAACCCCATAGTTCAGGGGTATTTTTTATAATTTAGCCTTAATATAATTCTTATACTAAATCACTCATGAAATTAAATCATACATATTTATCATACTTTATAACTCGTATAATATAAATATGCATGATACATGCTTAACCTATGGTGGGATTTAGCTAAATGACATTCATAAAACAATAAATAGCTAAATAGATCAGTATTTTTGGCACCCTAGGGCATAAAATAATGAAAATTACATTAACTAATCAAAATTCTAGCCCTAAACTGCCATGTAAAGCTCTGAACCGCTCAGAACCAGACCGAACCGTGTCAGAATCGTCCAAACTGGACCCAATTCGCCAAAACGCCTTGAATCGAACCGTCCACTCACGCTGCACATTCACGAACTGCTGCCAACGTCGAGACGCTTAAGGCAGTGTCTCGATGTCGGCCCGATCCCAACTCTCGCTTCGTGATAACTCTCCAAAAGGGAGTTATTTATACCCTATTATATGATGATTTATATGATAATTGTGCCATTTGGATGTGTTATTAGATGTATTTATTGTGTTCTAGCCTAATTATGAGAATTGATGCTTTGGAGTTTCTTTTGCAGAAAAATGAATGTTAACCAATTTGAGAGAGCAAAATCTATTGATCCAACAAAGTATTAGCAAAGCGGACCATGTGAGCTACACGTGATTCATTAAATGAGGTGGCGTTTCCAGCATAGACCTCGGATTTATCAGACTTGGGAAGTGCTCCACGTGTCACATTTGACCTAATTAGGTTAAGCCTCACCTTATAAATAAGAGTAGTCGTATGAAGTTAACTCATTCCATCTTTTGGAGGTCGATTAGAGATCAAACCGATTGGAGACTCAAGAAGACCATTCTGTGGATTCTGTCAAGGAGGATAGTACTTTCTTGTAGAATTTATAGCATGGATATGCTTAATTAGATTGTAGTGTGTGTTATGTCTATTTTTATGAACTAAATTATTGTAGGCACGGGTTAAGAACGATGTAATTGTCATATTTTATTAATCTGGTAATTCTTGTTGATCTTGTGCATCTTGATTACTTGTTGAGCTTATTCTTTATTATGTGCCCGGCTGGCCAGCCGATATGTATATATTCTCTTAGTTTCAGGGATGATTTAAGAGTTGTGTGGCATTTAATCACATTAGATTGTTGATAGTTGGTGGACGCCAGCAGTTGAGCTAGGGATAGCCAATTGCCTAACGCATGATCAGTAGAACTTTATTGGAGTTTTTCGCCACGTGCCTGCGACGCGGAGCGACCGACGTCCTCGAAAAGGGAGAAAATAAAAGGAGTCGCCACCAATCATTTTTTATGGTGTGATTGGACACCAAAATAAAATAAAATTATCATTTTAAGATAATAATAAAACAAAACGATCTGCGAAAACCAGATTTGGGTTCGGGAGTTGTTCGTGTATGGGGAAGGTGTTAACACCCCACAACACCCGTTAAAACGGTGGCCAAAATTTTATCTTGAATTGAATATAATTTTGAAAGGAAATATTATTAGGAAAAAAGATATTTTTAAAACAATGTCTTATTTTACCCCTCATTACTCCAATATTTGGAGTAATGATCCCATAAAATAAGTGGAAAATATCCATTAATTTTGCTATGTTAGAATTAAAATTCTTCACCTCAAGAATGTGAGAGAATTTTACCATTCCTCAATTCCGTCATAGGATAGCATTTCTCAAGGGAAAAAAATTTTTACAACATTTTTTTAATTAAATTCATTTTTTTTTCTTGGGATCAAAATCTTGGACTCTCAAAGATTAAGATCCCTCACCTTAAGAATTCTAGAAAATCGGACTCCCAAATATTTCTAGATTCTGTCATCGGATATATATATATTTATATTTTTATATAGCAAAGTGTGGATTAAGGATTAGATTCATAATGCATTTTCAACATAGCCTCAATTCAACAAGTTGTCAACGTAACTAAGATTAAAAGGAAATCAAACTCACATAAACATGTGTTAAAAGACATCCAAACGAAATATGACCAAAGATAACATTTAGATGTAATGACAATAAAGGAAACCACGATAACGTGAAAAGAGATAAACAACAAACAATCATAAACCATAATTTGAACTATATACAAAAATTAAACAAGCAATATAAGAAATATAAAAGAAGGCAAATTATTAGATCAATATAGTAAAATGTGAAAAAAAAAGTCAAGTAACACAAGTGAAAATTAGGAAGAAAAAGAGAAGAAAAGAAACTTGAAAATCTAAAAATAATGATAATAATAAGATTAACGATAATAATAATAACAATAATCCAATCGAATTTGAATAATTGTGAAAGATAATAATAATAACAACAATAATAATACAAGCATAATAAATCCACTATAAGAAAGGTATATGGACTAAAAGATAAGCATGGGCATTTCATAATATAACACAAACATATCAATTTAATATTGAAGTGAACAAATAATAATAATAATAACGACGACAAAAAGAGAATGGAGAATTGCACAGAAGTGGTGTAAAATATCTTGTATTTTTGTTATCTCAGCAAAGGCCAGAAGGCTTCTTTTATACACAACTTATACACCTAAGAATGAGGGATTTGAGGAGAGAATCAAGTATGCCCAAACACATTGCACAAGGATACAAGAGAGAATAATAACAGTAAATTGAAAAGTAGGAGAATTCTGTTGAAAAGAAAATTCTAGAACAACACCTACGTGGCCTTTATATCAATACTGTGCGTTTTGGTTTCTGCCTTTACATCCTCCCTCAAACGAGAGGGAAGTTCAACGACGCCGAGTTTGGACCTTAAGTAACCAAACTGAGTATGAGCAAGCGGCTTAGTCAAACAGTCAGCAAGCTGGTCAGCAGACGGGACGTAACGAACCTCAAGAGCACCGTGAAGAACTTGGTCACGAACAAAATGGATATCAATTTCGATATGCTTCGTGCGAGCATGAAATACGGGATTTGTGGCTAGAGCACCGCCGCTGAGATTATTACACCAAATGATGGGAGTTGCAGAAATCACCACACCAAGCTCTCCTAACAGTTGCTTTATAGCCAGATGACTTCAGTAGAGGCATGAGCCAAAGCCCGGTATTCAGACTCAATACTCGACTGGGCAACAGCAGTTTGTTTCTTGGAGGACCATGAAACCAAGGTGTTGCCAAGGAAGACACAGTAAGCAGCAACAGACTTTTTGTCATCAACATTAGACGCCCAGTCGGCATCATAAAAAGCAGAGATGGATAAATCAACACCCGGTTGGATTAGGAGACCTAGATGCTTGGTTCCGTTAAGATACCGAAGGACCCGTTTTACAGCCTGCCAATGAACATCAGTGGGCTGTTTCAAGAACTGACTGAGATGATTAACGACACAGTGGGCGTGTGTTGGTGAGATACTGTAGAGCACCCACAGTGCTTCGATACAAGAATGGATTAGTCATAGGTTGGCCCTCTGATAATGATAGTTTCTTGCCTAACATTGCTGGAGACGGGGTTGGTTTTAAGTGTAACATATCCAGCTTGGAAAGTAACTCATGAATATACTGAGTTTGAGTAAGTAGTAATCCCGAATCAAGTCGAGTCACTTGAATACCAAGGAAATAATTTAGTGCACCAAGATCTTTTAAAGCAAACTTATGACCAAGAGCAGCAACTAGGCGAGCAATAAGGGAAAAATTATTACCTGTGACGATAACATCGTCCACATAAACAAGGAGAAGAAGAATAGAGGTACCTTGTCTATGAATAAACAACGACGTGTCGGATCGACTATTCACAAAGCCCTAAGCAGCAGAACATTCTTTAACGTGTTGTTCCATGCCCGCGGTGCCTGCTTCAGCCCATAGATAGCTTTATTCAACTTGCAAACATAATCAGGAAATCGTGAATCAGTGTAGCTTGGAGGTTGAGCCATATAAACAACCTCATCTAGAGACCCATTCAAAAATGCATTGTTAAAATCAAGTTGCTGGAGAGGCCAATTATTGGACACAACCAGAGAGAGAACCACACGAATAGTAGATGCTTTCACAACCGGACTAAAGGTCTGAAAGAAATCAATACCCGGGTTTTGATGAAATCCTTTGGCCACAACCCGAGCCTTATGTCGCTGGACTGAACCATCTGAATTCCTTTTGATCCGGAAAACCCATTTGCACCCAACAACGTTTTGAGATGGTGAAGGTGGAACTAGACACCATGTTTGATTCCGTAGAAGTGCCTGAAACTCAACATCCATAGCGACTTTCCATACCGGAGTTGCCAAGGCATCAGCAACACGACTGGGTTCACGAGTAGACCAATCAGCCGGAGAGACAGAAAGCCACGGTTTCGACTTAAAGATGCCGGCCTTCGCACGTGTAATCATTGGATGGCTAGGCAAAATCAGAGGAGATGGGGGTGAGGGAACAACATTGTTTGGAGTTGAAGAGGAAGGTGAGGCTGAAGCAGACAACTCGCCAGATAAGTCACGGGAGATTTGAGGAGAAGGTTGACACGTAGGAATAGAGTGGCGTTGAGATGGTGATGAGGCAGATGGCGTGACAGGAGAATAGGGCTGATGACTAAATGAGATATTCGGGTCATGTATAGGATTAACTGGGTCGGGTATAGGACTAACTAGGTCGGGTGGTGGAGTGATGAATGGGCTAGTAGAAGGGTTAGTGGACAACTCAGCAGACTGAGGAGTAAAGGGTGGGTTGGGAGACACAATTAGGTTGGATGACGTAGATGGGCTGGTAGATATAATCGAGCTGGGGGGTACAGACAGACTGGATAAAACATTTGAGCGGCTTATTTGAGGTTCATGAAGCCAGTTGTGTAATTGTGGGCTGGACTGAGTGGAGGCAAACATTTGGGAATTATTGAGGGACGACCCAAAACCTGTGGCGAAGGGAAAATCAGATTCATTAAACTGAACATGGTGAGAAATAATTACTTTACCATCTGAACTGAGGCACCCATGGCCTTTGTGGGTTGGGCTGGGCCCCAAATAAACACACCGATCTGTCTTAAACTGAAATTTTTGACTGTTGTATGGTCGAAGATATGGATAACATGCGCATCCAAAAGACCGTAAGTCCATAACATTCAATCTTCGATTCAGTAATAACTCCATGGGAGATTTCCCGTGTAGAACTGGAGTAGGTAGCCCATTAATAAGAAATGTAGCAGTTGCGAACGCTTCCCACCAATAAGAGAGCGACATTGAAGCTTGAGCAAGTAGGGTTAAGCCTGTCTAAACAAGATGTCGATGTTTGCATTCCGCTCTCCCATTTTGGGCAGAAGTATAGGGACAAGAGAGGCGAGAATACCATTCTGGGCACAAAGCTGGTGCACTTTTTTGTATTCTCCTCCATTATCAGACTGCAAAACTTTAACGGTTTTGTTAAACTGGGTTTTTATCATAGTAATAAAATGGGTAAATGCTGCAACTGTGTTGCTCTTCAATTTGAGTGGATACACCCAAACAAAACGGCTAAAATCATCAAGAAAATGTACGTAATAACGATAACCATACCCCACAGATCAGTGTGAATCAAGTTAAAGGGAGCAATAACATGAGATTTTGAGTTTGGAAAAGGAAGAGCATGAGACTTTCCAAATTCGCATGTTTCACAGAAATTGAAAATATCATTAGCACTCACTGGTAGATTACATTTCTTAACAATAGAGTTCAAAATTTTTAAGGATGGGTGCCCAAGCCTTCTATGCCAAACTGATTTGGACACCAATACATTAGCATAGATGTCAGAGGTAATAAAGGCAGAGTAAGGAACTGATTTATTAGCCGACTTCAAGTTACTACCTACTGAACCTGAAGCACTACCAGTGATTCTTGTTCCAAGCTGATACAAACCATCTTTAAGAACTCCCCTCAACACCACTTTGTCCGTGTGAATTTCCATAACAAGACAAGAGTCAGCGTGAAATTCAATATGGACATTGTTATCTTGAGCAAGCTTTGAGACACTAACAAGATTTTTTGCTATAGAAGGAACACACATCATATTCTCAAGATGTAACAGTCTATCATTTGAAAGCAAGTAAGATGAGCCAACATGGGAGATAGACAACTCACTGCCATTTCCTACTATAACTTTTTCCTTACTTCCATATTCAGATGAGTGCATCATATAGTTGTAATCGGCTGTGACATGATTAGAAGCACCGCTGTCGACATACCAATTTGGATCAATAACGGTTTCTGGACTGGCGACGAACGGATTGGTATTTTGAGTAGTCATGAAGGCCTGAGGAGCTACTGGACTCATTTGACTTGTGCCCCCATTTTGGAAGCTATTTCCACCAGTACTAACATTCCGATTAATATTCTGACTGGGACCAGCAAATTGTTTATCAAACATCTGGTAGCAAGCTAGTGCAGAATGCCCATTTTTACCACAAATTTGACAGATGAGTCGGTTGTTATTATTGCCATTCCAGCGCCCTCGCCCTCGATTTCTACCTCCTCCCTCCACGTTGATTGTTGTTGTACTGTTGTCGATTGACAGAAGAGTTTTGCTACCTCGACCAAAATTGACCATTTCCTTTTGTTGCCATGTTTACAGAGGTTGCTGAGCCAAAGGTTGTAGAGGACCTTTGTGAGTTCTGAATTTCCAACCTTTTCTAAAAAACTACCAGTTCGGCTTGCATCTCGAACCAGGATATTCCAATTCTTCCTTGGATCATGGCTACTACGACATTATATTCTTCATCGAGTCCTAAGAGGACCTGAGAAATTAGAGATCTTGTTGGAACGGGACTTCCCGCTTGACCCAAATTATCTGCATGAGATTTCATAACACACAAGTAATCAGCCATCTTAAGAGAACCTTTACTAGTCTGTTGAAATACCTGACGAAGATAATCTTCTTCGGCTCGAGACTGGATTCCAAAAAACTCTTGAATAGCATCCCAAAGGTCTTTAGCATTTTCATACCCCATAACTTGGGTTGCCACCTCAGGCGTCATTGAGTTGTAAAGCCAACCAAGAAGGAGTTGATCGACTACCAACCAACTTTCATATTCTAGATTGATAGTAAGAGTCACAGCTGAGGATTGGGCTGAGTTTTCTAGCGGGACAACTTTAGAGCTTGACGATCCCGCTTCATTTGTAACATCTGTAGTGATCACCTGAGAAGTAGAAAGAAATTTGGAGGGGCAAGGCTTGTCCCCAGACAAGTGCCCTTCCAAACGGTAACTTCGAAGGATGGGAAGAGCCAAATTTTTCCACAGCAAATAATTACTTCTTTCCAGCTTGATTGTGGTTATTTGATTCAAGAGCTGATTTAAAGGAGGGCTACTGAAAATTGGTACGCTTGCAGATGCAGCCATGTTGACTGAGGAAGAAGACAAGGCATTGGCCATTAATTGGCCCTGATACCAAATGGAGAATTGCATAGAAATGGTGTAAAATATCTTGTATTTTTGTTATCTCAGCAAAGGCCAGAAGGCTCCTTTTATACACAACTTATACACCTAAGAATGAGGGATTTGAGGAGAGAATCAAGTATACCTAAACACATGGCACAAGGATACAAGAGAGAATAATAACAGTAAATTGAAAAGTAGGAGAACTCTATTGAAAAGAAAATTCTAGAACAACACCTACGTGGCCTTTATATCAATACTGTGCGTTTTGGTTTCTGCCTTTACAAAGAGACACAGTTAAAATAACACAAACAAAATTTGGAGAGCATGCTAGAAAGAAAAGAAAAAAAAATGATATTTCAATGCAATACTTGGGGTAAAAGTAGGCCAAGTAATGTCAATAGCAAAACTACTTCTCTGACATATGACTAAAATACAAACTAATATAAGAAAGAAAATACATAAGAAAAGAAAGAAAGTAAACAAGCACTTGCTTCATCACCTATTTAATAGGAATAAACAAAGAAAGTACAAATGCAAAATTAAACTCATAGCAAACGTACACATGACGAGACAACAAAAGAAAAGTTTTGATGGAACACTCTGATAGGTGTCTTCAATAGTCTCTGTTTTTTTTTTAAAAAAAATAAATAATAATAATAATAATAATAATAATAATATAATGAAAACACCAACTTAAACCTACTTTGACCTTAAAACTAAGAACCTACAAACTTTCGACTCCCTTTGCATTTTTTTTTTCTCTCTCTATAATTCCACTCTTCTTTTTCCCTTCTTCTTCAGCTACTATCTTACCGAATCCTTCTCTTTTTCCAAACTAAATCTCTCTACTGCCCTTTTGGAGGGAAGACTTCGGTCAAGGCAAGGTAACTTAATTTCTTCTTTTTCGTCTTCGCGCACTCTTTTTTTTTTTTTTCTTCTTCTCACTCACTTTATTAGCTCTCATCCCTATTGTCTTCTTTTCCTTTGATGCAAGAAAGCTTACAAGATAAAAAATAAAAAATAAAAAAAAAATAGTGCAAAAAAGAGAATAATAAACAACATAAATGCAAGAAAGTAACACAAGCATGGAGGATTTAACACATATATACAATAGAGCATATATATATATGTATGTATGTATGTATGTATGTGTATGTATATATGTGTGTATGTATATATATATGTATGTATGTATGTATGTGTATGTATGTACAGGGGCGGATCCACGTGGGGGCCAGGGGGGCACGTGCCCCCCCTGACATTTTAGATTTTAGGGAAAAATACACTTTTGGTCCCTGAGGTTTGGGTTAAGTGACAGTTTGGTCCCTGAGTTTTCAAACTCAACAAAAATACCCCTGAGGTTTGAGATAAGTAGCATTTTGGTCCCTGCCGTTAATTATTCTGTTAAATCTTAACAGTTGCTGACGTGACACTATTTATTTTAATAAAAAATTAATTTTTAAAATTTTTTTAAATAAAAATATATTAAAATAATAAAATATTATTATTTTATTTTATTTTTTAATTCTTTATCCCCTCTCTCTCTTATTCTTCCTCTTCCCCACTTTCTTCTCCAACATCTTCTTCTTCAACTCCGGTGGCCGGCGGCCACCGTCGTTCGTCGGCCGGCAGCCGCCGACGAGATTTTTTTTTTCCTTCTCTTCTTCTTCTTTTTCTCCTTTTCTCCAACCTTTCTTTTTTTTAAAAAAAAAATTGGCTTCCGACGAAACCAAAGAGGGACTCCTTCCTCGGTTTCGCCGGAAAATCGAAGTTCCGACGAGATTTGGGAACGTCCAGCCACCATCGTGGTTCAACTACTGCAGCTCGGCCTTGAAATTCCGGTGAGATCTAGGAACGCCCAGATCTAGTGAGAGGAAAAAGATAGAGAGAGAGACTCAAAGAGAGAACCCGCGAACGCCCAGATCTGTTGTCGCTGCTTTCGGAGGACCCACGAACGCCCACTGTCAAACCTCGCGAACGAAGAACCCACCCACGAACGAAGAACCCACCTGCAAACCCGCGAACCGCCCACTGTCACGAACGAACCCGCGAACGCCCGAATTCAGCGAGAGAGAGATCTGAAATGCGTGGGTGAGAAAGATCAAAACGCGGGGGAGAGAGACTAAAATGCTTTAGAGAGAGAGCGTTCTCCAACTTCAGGCGACGGATCTAAGCAGAGGGGAGAGAGAGCATCGAGAAGGAGAGAGACGATTTAGAGAGAGAGTGACCGGAGAAGGGAGGGGAGACGGCTCGTCGGTCGGAAGTTGCAGCAACGACTCGGCGTGAGGGAGAAGATGATCGGAGAGTGAGGGAGGCGACAGTGGGAGAGTGAAAAAGCTAGAGTTAGAGAGAGAAGAAGAGAGAGGGTGGAGGTTGCTTGAAAACGAAAAGGGAAATCGACTTAGGGAAAAATGGAAGAGAGAGGGAAGGAGAAAGTTAAAAAAAAAAAAAAAAAGTCGCCGGCGGCGGTCGGCCGCCGGCGAGCGGTGGTCGTCGATCGTCGGCCGCCGGCGGCCCTGTGGAGCAAGTGAAGAAGAAGAAGTCATGGGAAGAAGGTGAAGGAGAAGAAGAAAGAGAATGAGGGAGAAGAAATAAAAAATTTAAAAATAATAATATTTTTATTATTTTAATATATTTTTATTTAAAAAAATTAAAAAAAATACTTTTTTATTAAAATAAATAGTGCCACGTCAGCAACTGTTAAGATTTAACAGAAAAATTAACGGCAGGGACCAAAATGCTACTTATCTCAAACCTCAGGGGTATTTTTGTTGAGTTTGAAAACTCAGGGACCAAACTGTCACTTAACCCAAACCTCAGGGACCAAAAGTGTATTTTTCCCTAGATTTTATATATATGTATATACTATGTTAGATTTATTTATAGAAGTTGAAGTTTGGTTTAGTGGTTGGGGGGCTCGCATGCAGTTTGCTTCTGTGCTCAATTCCAGCGTTTGAGTCCTTTACAATGCAACTCAAGCATTTAATTTTACTTTTTGGCTACAACGTAGATATACGCAGTTTTTTTTTTATTTTTGATAAAAGATATACGTAGCTATTGATTTTGTTTTTATTTTTTTTTCTTTATATATAATATGACATAAGCTATTTCAAAAAAAAAAAAAATATGACATAAGCTATTCAATTTAATTTTTTTTTTCTTTATATACTACTATTTTAATTTTCAAGTTTTAATAATTTTCAATATATACATTTATATATTATTTTAACTTTTTATTTGTATTATATATTATTTTATAGATTGGAACTTTTACATACATTTTAAAATTACTTTAGAAAAATTAACTGCGTCAAATAAACTTAATTCTATGATAAAAAAAAATCTTGTATATTTCAAGTTTCATTCTTTGCTTGAATCTTTATTTGGATGTTTCCAAATGGTTAATTTTGTAATTAATATTATATAATATATCAAAACATTTAAAATTATATTTATATGAAAGTTAAATTACAAAGTTTAGTCCATGAAGTTTAAAATTTATCTCTATTACGTCCTTAAACTTTCAATTCTATGTCTAATTAAGTCATTGAACTTTAAAATAATGTCTAACAAATCTATAAACTTTCAATTTTGTAGGTCGTATATATTAAAAAAATAATTTAATTATTATATTTAACATAAAATTTAACTTGGTATCTAATTAAACCTTAAACATTCAATTTTGTAACTAATAAATACATTAATTTTAAAAAAATTGAATAGGTTACTTATTAGACAAAAGATTAAATTCTCAAAGATAATATTTGATTTCTTAAAAATTTGAATCTGTCAAAAACCTATTGGATTGATATTAGATAAAACTAGAAATTTAAGAACCTATTAGACATTTTTTTTAAGTTCAAGAACCTATATAGACAAAAATCTAAAATTCCAAGGACTTAACTTATAATTTAATCTAATGTGAACTCGTGCCCCCCTACATCAAGTCCTGGATCCGCCACTGTGTATGTATGTGTATGTATATATATATAAATATGTTATATATATGTATGTATGTATGTATGTGTATGTATATATGTGTGTATGTATATATATATAAATATGTGTTGTATGTACGTATGTGTGTGTGTATGGGTATGTGTATATATATAAATATGTTATTGTGTTGTATGTATGTGTATGTGTATATATATAAATATGTTATTGTGTGTTATTGTGTGTGTGTGTGTGAAGCAAGCTTCCTAATACATTTATAAAAAAAAAAAAGTAAGCTTCCTAATTAAAGGCTCCGAAAACAAAACACTAAAAACCTAACGCTCTTTGCCGAGGTGCGGATTCTTGGGACAACGCCCTACCACTTACAACCTCTAAGTTAGGGTTTTGGTGTTCTGAAACTTGCAAGGCTTAGCTTCCTAATACATTTTTTTTAGGTATTTGAAGGGAAAAGAGATGGTTAAAGGCTCCGAAAACAAAACACTGAACACCTAATGCTCTTTGCCGAGGTGCGGATTCTTGGGACAATGCCCTACCACTTACAACCCGATCAAAAGAATTGCTAGATCATTTTTACAACAATTACAGAAGTCTTAACCAGTGCCTATTTCCAATTTGTTCCCTTTATTCGTTTACATTTCTGTTTTCTCATTTATTTTGTTCCAGCATTTTAAAAATCCAATCAATTTAACCAACTTTGAAATCACTAAGAACTGATTAAAATCAATAGAGTGAGACTATTCAAGACCTCGTGGATACGATAAATACTTATCACTTGCTGCAGATTGTGAACGCTTGCACAGTATTTTGGAGTAAAATTGACTTATATTTTTTACCACTGCAGAAGGCAACACTCCGCAACCACCAACATCGAGACGCTGCAGGCTGCGTCTAGACACTGGCCCGAAAATTTCCTCCGTGTTCATCAGCGTCAAGACGTCGTTGAGTAGTGTCTCGACGCTGCGCCTTGGGTTAGTGCTATGTTATTCCTACCAGCAGCCGTAAATCGCCAAATTCTTCCCTGATTCAAGCAACAATTCAACAAGTGAACCCCTAATTGCTAGACACAGACTTACATGACTCGATTTACAACTTTTGCCCCAAAAACAAGGGCCCTTACATGATCAAATCAGTGAAATTGTAAATCTAGGGCCAAAAGATACCTAAACAGCCTATTAGCAAAATTCTCATTCAAAATGCAGAATTCACCCACCAAAACCCAATGCAAGTTTCGTAAAAACGAAATTAAAGCAACGACTGGCTCTGATACCAATTGAAGGAATTAAAATCCTTGCAGCGGGAGCGCATATCAAACCTTAATGTTGTTAATTGGGTTTCTTTGAAAATACCGATGCATTGGGCAAAATTAAAAAACGTTTTCATGAAATTGAAACAGATTAAACATGCTAAATAAATTCTAAACTATTTAGAATTAGAGGAAACTTACTTGTGAAGACCGATCTTCACTACACTATGCTCCTCGTTAAATACACGTATTATATTCTCCTCCTTCAAGGACACCACCAAAACATGAACACCCGCTATCCTCTGGGTTGTGAGATTAGGATTGTGGGGATCCTAAGGCTCCGTTTGGTTGGGGATTCATTTTCATTTTTTTTGTTTTCAAAAACAAATAATACAGAAAAAACAACAAAAATTTGTTTGGCTAATTTATTTTCAAAAACTATTTTAAAAAATAACTTAAAAGATGATGTATTTTTTAAAACAATATTTTGTCGTTTTCCTAGTTTTTCAATTTTATTTTCCAATATTGAAAACGCGGGATTCAACCCTAAAAATAGGGGATACCACTCTCGATTTCTTTTCCTATCTTTTGTTAGGAAAGATTTTTTTTTCCCTTTCTCTTACTAAAAAAGATTTCTTATTCATTTTCCTAGTTTGAAAAGGAATTTGTTCTCTATTATAAATTGTAATTTTACAACTTGTATTTCGAAAACTCAAAATTCTTTTCTCCTTCCCACTATTTGTATTATCTTTCTTTTTTGTTGTCGGCAACATTAGGTTTCTTTCTTATACTTTTGCTTCTTTTGTTTTTCACTTTCTTAATTGATTATTTTATGCAAAGTCATACTATACAACCTCTCAATTGTGGTCTACTTTTGATTTTTTGTTAGTAAAGAAGCTTTACCAATTAAGCTATGCTCATGTTGGTGATTATTAATCTTGTATATATGATATGATTGTTAAATAAAATGTTACCATAATTTATTAGATTATGATATATATGATAAAATCATTTAATAAAATGTTATCATAATTCATCTTGTATGCTCATATTGGTAATTAATCTTGTATATAGGATATGATTGTTTAATAAAATGTTACCATAAATTTTTAGACATGACTTCGAATGACGATCTTGACGATGTTGCACAATGGCCTCCGATTATTGAGTCTTCTTTTATCAATCTTTTGTATGAGGAAAGTAAAAGGGGAATACAAACCTCAACATTGAATAAGAAAACTTGGAATCTTATTGATAATAATATATTTTCTAAGTTTGGCAAAAGATTTACAGTACCTAAATTGAGGTCAAAGTATAATCGCTTAAGAAAATTACACCAAGAGTTCTCAACCTTATTAGAACATACTGGCATGGGATGAGATCCTATCAATAATACAATTAATGCAACCGAAGACATTTGGACAACTTACTTGAAGGTATATAATTATCTAGATTTTTTTTTCTAATTATTAGATTATACTAATTAATAAGATGTTAAAAGTTCATGACTGACACACTTGTAATGTTTGTTATTTGCAGAAAAATCCATTTGGAAAAAGGTTTCGTAAGAAAGGATGTGAACATTACAACTTACTCAGAGAAATTTTCAATAATACAACTGCGCAACTGGACAAATGCATTTTGCATCAACTCATGTTCCACTTAATTCTAATGAAGAAAGAGAATTGGAGAAAGATTTTATTGGCTCTGGGGCTCATGTAGAAGTTGAATATCAAGGAGAGGTGAATGAAGATAGTGAATTCCATACTTCTAGAGTTTGACATTGAAGTATGGATCCTCCTATTGACCAACGTACTCGTAAGACACCACGTGTATCTAAATCTACGGTGGATACTGCTCTTGAAGTATGGACTAAATCAATGAATGAAAAAATGATAAGAAGGGCTGTTAAACAAAAGGCTTTGAATTCTACGGAGACAATTATTAAAAAATATTCAATTGAAGAGTGCATGAAAAAATTGAACTCCATCCCTAATCTAGACAGAGAGTCATATGCTAGAGCTTGCACCAAGTTTATTTCACTTGAATGGAGGACCATGTTTATGTTGATGGATGAAGAGAATATTCGTTACATTATGGGTCCTGATTTCCAACCATGATGATTTTTTATTTTTTATTTTTGGATAAATTGAATGGTTTTATTTGACATTTTATTTTGATGCATCAAATCTTAGTTTGTTTAAAATTTGTATCAAACTATTTTCTATTCGCTATAACATTTGGGATAAGATTGATTTTTGTTTATATGTTTCTTGTTTATTTGAATATATGACTATCATATTAGGTATTGAGCATCAACCCCATCACATATGATGGAAGATGATACATGGTCATCAACATCGTCAGAAAATGAGATTGGAGGAATGATATTACTTATGGAATTGACTAATGCATATGACTTTAGAATCCTAAAACAACCTTATCGAACATCTGTCTTATCAGGTCATGAATATATTATAGAGTTATTAAACAAACATCCAGATAGGATTTATGACTCTTTTCAAATGAACCAATGCACATTTAGATCATTGTGTCAAAGATTAAAGTCATTAGGTTATTTGAAAGATGATAAAATTGTAAGCGTTGAAGAAATAGTTGGCATCTTCCTTATTACAGTAGGCCATAACATGCGTAATCAAATTGTGTCAGAACGATTTCAACACTCTTGAGAGACAATTTCACGTCAATTCAATAGGGTCACTACTAGAAAAATCACTTTTAATGACGGGCATTGCAAGTCATTAAAGACTTTTCATGACGGGCGACGTCCGTCGTCTATACGAGTATCGTCGTAACTTGTTATGACGGGCAATGCTCGTCATAACAAGTTACAATGACAGACGTTTTTCATGACGGTCAATGCATGTCATGAAAAGTCGTCTGTCATCAAAATTCCGTCATTAAAGGGTATTTTCCAACCAACCAGATCTTTAATGACGAGTAAGCCGTCCGTCATGAAAAGTCCGTCATTAAAGGGTATTTTCCAACCAACCAAATCTTTAATGACGGGCAGTGCCCGTCATTAAAAGACGTCCGTCATGAAAAGTACGTCATTAAAAGTGTTTTTACGAACCAAATGTCCGTCATTAAATATCCTTTTTAATGACAGGCATTGCCCGTCATCATTTTGTTCATAATTTAATAAAAAAAATTGTTGGTTGCCCGATGACATACCAACAATATTTTCTTCATTTGTCAACCTGTAAAGAAAGTAATCTTAATCTTAAATGTGCAAAATTGTATAGAAATCAAATATTTGTCAAATTTCATTCCAATAACCCAATGAACCAAATTTGTTCATACAATTTTTATTCATATAAGTTTTATATAAAAATAAAATTACAAACACATTTAAAAGCCTCAAAATTACTAAACAACTATGATTAAAAGTCTACACCTACACTAAAAAACAAAAATTCTCGTACATGCCGCTTTCATTCTTGTCACCATAATCTTGCTCGTGCATCAAACTTGAAGAACCTAAGAAAAACAAATTGCAATTAGGTTCGATACAACGTCAAAACAAGAACTCACATAACAAGCATATGTCTAACAACTCGAAGAACCTAAGAAAAACAAATTTAGTTAACAATAAAATACACAAAAAAAAAACCAATCTCGATGAGTATCGGAAAAAATTGTTAGAAAACCCAATAAACTCCAAAAGCTTACAAACTTCAAGATATCAAGTTTATCCCCTTCAGAGAATCTGTAATGCTCTAGGTTTCTATACTTAACCTAGAGACATTACTAAAGCATCTATCCTAATTCTAACCGGTTGCTCTAGAAATTTCGACAGCATAATGACATACATATGACTAACCCAAAAATTTTTAAACCTGTTAAACAAGAGAAACACACTTCTATATGAAAAAAATCACCCAACTACAGCCTCACAACACTTCAGGTTCACAATAAGACCCCAAATATCCTAAAACTAACAAGTTAGTTTTAACATGAAAAACTAATAAGTGACAGACTTTTAATGACGGAAAAACTATAAATATCTATTTTCTTACAACCGAAACAAGGAATCCTACACTTAAAAGAAATGAGCTTAACATTGAAACTAATAAGTGTACAACCAGAACAAGCACATCCTACACTTAAAAGAAATGAGCTTAACATCGAAACTAATCAGTGGAGTTTAAAAACTCTCCAAAGTAGCACAAGTAAATAAAAGATCATAGTTACAAAAGCTCTATGCAAGAACTTCTTAAATTAACACGATATCAGATCGAGAGATGCCATATAAATTTTCTTTCTTCTCCCTTTTGTACAATTACTCACGGATAACTTCAATGATAAAGCAAGATTCCATCGTACTACTAAAACAAGGACATCAAACGAAGGTCATAAAGTCTGGAAAAGTTCATGTAATATTTATGGAAGTGTATTCAAGAGAAAGACAAGGATCATATGCTAATCCCTAAAAGAATATTTGGTTATGCAGCAAGGAAATGAACAACCATCCTTAGCTCAGGATCGAAACAATTCAGTTTTTTTATGCAAACATACATAAAGGAGCGTGTGTGAAGAAGGGTGCACATGTCAATGAAGCAAAACACTTACCAGGACCCAAAATATTTCGACTCTCTACCTCAACGAAGCAAACCCTAATATCAGCCGCTATGTGAAAAATCCATAAATACCACCAGTCAAATCACTAGAAAGAAAAAATTTAACACAAGAACAAGGAAACTCCTACTAAGGTACTTTGTAACAACATTCACAGACTTTTCAAAAAATATATATAAATAACAAACACCTCATGTACAACCAGTGCCATTGAGAAGACAATTATGAATGTATAGCCTCTCAAATAAACTTCAAAGGGTTGATTTAGCTTGAATAAATAGCTGGAAATTAACATATATGTAGGTAAGAAACTGTTTGAATCTGAAAAAAAAGAATTCCTTGAGCTGCATAAAAACATGGGGAGGAAAAAGAGACAAGAGGTTTTGCTTTTTTTGTGTAATTGGAATTGGGAGCTGATAGCTAATCATCAAAAGGTCAAATTCTCAAAAGTTCAATGGACAACAATACAGACAAAATAAAAAACATAAAGTACTTTGGCCAACAATTTATAGGAAAATCTATAAATAAGGGTACATAATCAAACTGACCAAAGATAATGGTACAAAAAGCAACATCAAAAGGAGATATTCTAGAAAATAATTCAAGGATGCATTCTTGAAAATCTATCTCAATTTCCCAAACGTGAACATGATATATAAGGACATCTTCCCAGTGAAACTCAAAAAATATTGGAAAACCAAGAGTACTAAGAAACAAAATTGTTCTTAGTCTTTGTTGAATATTATATTGAGACTTCATATATTGACAAACCGATGGAGTTCTAAGATAAAAAATCAAACAACTTGAATGAGCTAAAGATTTTTCTTTTACCTTGGCCCTCTATTCTTCTAGTTCTGAGGTTAGACTGTTAATTTGTGTTTTCAAACCAACATCCTTCTCATTATATCACTCTCTTCTATTCACAAAAATGTTTTCCATCCTGGAAGTTAACAAGGTAAGATTGCTTTTTTAGTAGTGAGGATTGGGAGGAAAGGACATTTCTATGACAATTTTTCTATTAATAGAAGTTCATGAGAGTAGCTTACCAACAGAGTGCATCACTCTAGACAAAGGATGCCATAGGAAATATCAATCTCAAAGATCACACTATGGAGACATCATCAACAAAAACCATAGTGATTTACACTGATGTCACAATTAGCACAAGAGCTCCAATAAAGGAACAAAACACAAATTGAGAAGCCTAATGCATCACATAAAGAAAATTATGCATGCATGATCACTCTCTTCACCCATGAGTTCGAGTGTTGAGTTGAATAAATGTAACATAAGTGGTAAAAGAGAAATGAGATTGAAAATCATGATAAACAAACTCTTCTTTCTTCCTAGGTAAGAAACTAAATGTTCATCAACAAAAGCTTCCCCCCCCCCCCCTCCCGCCAAAAAAAAAAAAAAGGAAAAACAAAATAAAGAAGAGAAAAGGAGACAATTTTGAACATGAGCATGATGACATAAATAGATATAACAATGGAGAGAAGCTTGATATAATGACACAAATTTATTGTATCACAAAACATGTTACACATTTTCAAGAGGGTTAATTAGACACCAATTACTACCATATAAGAATGAATGCATGTTTACAACAAGCAAACAAAAAAAAAAGCACTTCTAATTTCTAATAAAATTCTACCATATATAATACAAATTATTACAATGAAGGCAGCTTCCACATAATAGAGATATTGATAGAGGATGTAGAACTAGAAGTGAAAGTAAAGAGACATGAATTGTATAGAAGAATCAAGAAATTTCTCAAAATAAACATGAATGTGAATCCACTCAGATTACATTTGAACATCAGGTAAGATATTGGACAACAAACACACTACCACTAAACTATACTCTACCCCAGGTAACATATTAGCCACAGTACTCCAACCATCAACAAACTGAGGACTAGACCAAAAACGTACAAATAATTCTTGAACTCTACCTACAAAGTGCTTGAAAACATGAATAATATTATTGGTTCAAATAACCTCTTAAAAACCATTAAGACTAAACTGGAAAAAATAAGTTAAGAGACAAGACTACCTTTTCAGCCACCATAATGAGGTCCAGTG
This sequence comes from Luffa aegyptiaca, assembly GCA_017139565.1. Classification (NCBI taxonomy): domain Eukaryota; kingdom Viridiplantae; phylum Streptophyta; class Magnoliopsida; order Cucurbitales; family Cucurbitaceae; genus Luffa; species Luffa aegyptiaca. The sequence goes on from CM029403.1 coordinate 41,487,462, forward strand.
TCCCAAAACTCATCCCGTAGTTGTGTGAGCTGAGACCTTGTAATTGGCTGAGAATGCTTCCAACGTTTTGGCTTGCGTACCTTAGACATTTTGCAAGTATACAAAAGAGTCAAAAGACAATTCACATTCCACAAACTAGCATGTTGTAATGGATCTTCTACAAAATTTCCTTTTAATTGCAGTATAAAGTAGAAATATCATATGCAACACATTTATGTGTTTGTTGCTGAAATTTTAGGCCTAAAAATGCTAATATAAGGTAGTATTCTCTCTAACGAATGATATTATTGGTTGTAGTATCCCAAACTCTGATTGTTCCATCCCTTAGATCCGAAGATCAAAGAATTACCACTTGAGCAGTATGCCATGGAAGTAACAGACCTGCTGGTTTTAATACAAAAGCATAATAAGTCAGGAAACAAGGAAAATTCATAAAGACAAACAATAATATGATAATTCTTAATAGAAGACATGTGTTCACCGGGATCTAAAAAGCAATTGCATCAATGATTGAAGGAAATATGATATGTCTTAATAAATTCCCCAAAGATAAGCTCCACCGCCCCCAGATCGAATAGCCAAGTTGACATACAACATATCACCCAACATATGATCGACAGAAAGAAAAATTTATATGAGAGAAGTTTTGATATGAAAGTAGTCATTGCTCATTAGTGATAAATCAGAAACAACTTAAAATTTTCTTGAACACTTAAAATTGAAAATTTTATATGAGAGAAGTTTTGGTAAGCAAGTAGTTATTATTCACTAGTGATAAGTCAGAAACAATTTGAAATTTTCTTGAACAATTCAAATTGAAATTTAACTGCATCTTAAAGCTTCTTGGATAGATCATAGAAGTTAATGTTCTTTGATGCCAAGTTTTACATCATTTTATACACTGAAAAATACAAGTTCATAAGTTCACGGGTGCCAAAATTAAAGTCCAATTATAAAAACTGAAGACCTATCAACTGGACTCTTGTTGCAAGTACTGTACTGAAGTTCTGCAAATAAATCAAAATGGGTCGAAATGAAGAATGAGTAAGACTTAAAATCAAAGGCCAACTTTACAATGTTTTGAAGTTTCTATGCTTGCAATTCATACAAAACATAAGAATACTGGATACCAATCTGGTTTCAATGTGCCTCTTATGTATTAACCTAATAAAAAAATGATGGATAACAAACATGGGAAAAAATTAACAATATAGATAAGCGATATTCTTGCCAAGAACACATTACTTTACGAACAGGTTCTATTCCAACTGCATTTGGGTAATTCCCCAACCTTTCCTGTAGACGGTCATTATATGTTAAAATTGTTGTAGTGTATCTCAACAACCCATCAATTACTTCTTGCAGATGACAAAAAGTAGTAGTGACCAGAAAAAGATACAGAAGCCACTAAACTAAACTAAAACATAACAAAACAAAATCAATAGATCTACAACATACACAAGCCCCAATAGAAAGGGAAAAAAACATAATCGGTACCAAATATTAAAAAGTAGAAAAAGAGATTACCTTAAAACAGCGAAAAGAGTTGTTGAGAGCAAATAATAAAGGGTTTAGGGCTTCAGATTTTCCATTGAAATCTCCACTTGAAGTCTCAAATACGATCGTGGACAAGCAACAAAGAGATTTTTAATGGTAGAGGCAGACGACAACCGGCGGATGGCTGAGGCAGACGACATAGTTGAAAAACGCGAGAGGGCATAAAGTCTGAGAGAAAAACCCATAACTCTTCCACGATAACAAAATGGCAGCAAGCTAGGGCAAACCCACGACGACGGGTACGACGATGATAACGGCGACAAGCTGGAGAGAAAACCCACGATGACGAGAACAGCGACGAGCTGGAGAGAAAACCCACGATGATAAGACCGGCGACAACACAAAAAATACCCCACGATGATGAAAGACGGTGATGAGATTGAGAGAAGATTTTGGAGAAGAGAGGAACTCGAGGGAGAGACGGGCGGAGTAAACTAAGAAGAGGGAAAGAAAGAACTTCGGGAAGAGAGAAAAAGCCCTAGAAAAAGAGTAAAGTTATCGGCACTTTTTTGGCCGTCCGTCATTAAAGACGCATGCCTATTTTTTTTTTTACCGTCATTATAGGTCTATTTTGTAGTAGTGGGTGTTAAAGGCTTTATGCAAGTTGGTCATTGATATTATTCAACCACCGAATATGAGAGTCATTCCTCAAGAAATTATAGGAAATTTCAAGTACTACCCGTGGTTTAAGGTATGTAAAAAAAAAAAAGAATTTAAGTCATATTCATATTATGTGTATTTAATATATTTGATTTTTGAAAAATTTGTCACATAGGATTGTGTCGGTGCCATTGATGGGACTCACATAAGTGCATGGGCACCTTCATCAAAGCAAACCCCTTATCGAGGACGAAAAGTTCAAGTCACTCAAAATATTATGTGTGCGTGTTCTTTTAACATGCTATGCACCTTTATGTACACTGGATGGGAAGGAACTGCAAATGATTCAAGAGTATTACTTGATGCTATAAGTAGAGAGGAAAATAATTTTCCAATGCCACCTGAAGGTTTGAAAATCTCTTTATAATTACATTTTATGAATTTTAATTATTAATATATGACACGATAATTTTATTAATAGGTAAATACTATGTCGTTGATTCTGGCTCTACAAATATGTTTGGCTTTTTAAGCCCATATCGTGAGGAAAGATATCACTTACGAGATTATAGAGGTATAGGAAGTCATCCTAGTAGTCCACAAAAACTATTTAATTATAGACATTCATCTCTTCGGAATGTGATTGAGCGTCGTTTTGGAGTACTTAAAGCTTGATTTCCCATACTCAAGTTAATGCCAAACTATCCTATTAGGAAGCAAAGAAAAATACCAATTGCTTGTTGTGCATTGTTGGAAATTTCTACAATATGGGGCCACATGTACAAATGTGTTCTTTTGCTATTAAACCAAGAGAGATGAAAATTTATGAAAACGTTAATAACCATGAAAACGTATAAGAAATTCATTACTATTTTCTAATTTGATGAAGGGGCCAAATTAGAAACGAATTGTAATTAACCATAAGAATTTTCCCTCTTTAATTTATGGTTGGTTACAAAGTCATTTATGGTCCCCATGTCAGATACTTTTCACGTTGTTTTTCCTCTCATCCCCATCAGAGAGGTTTGCCTCTTCTTCTCCCTATAAAAGGGGGAGAAGGCATGAAGATAAAAATATAAGAAGAAAACATGATCTATCTAGACTTGGAAGATCATATCTACTATTAGCAGCTTTTCACAATGGATTTAGGTAATGTTTCCGCTTCCGCTTTTGAAGCTTAGTTCTCTTGAATTTGACATGGGAAATTGATTTTTGATTTTAAGTTTATTGATTTCGAATTCCTTAAAATTACCAACAAGTGGTATCAGAGTCATCCTATTGTTAATTCTTGAGAATTATGTTGAAATTTGATTATTAATAATAATAATTTTCCATCATGAGAATTTCATCAGATAGTTCCATTCAGTATGTGCATCCCTTCAAATTAATTTGGTGTTATTAAGTTCAATTGCTTCCATAAGCATGTTATGGAATTCTTACGGTTTGTAGCATTGCTCTATTAAATTGTTAATTGAATACAATTCAATGTTTCATTTCCATTTATTGCTTCAACTTTACACAATTTTGTAATTTACTTAGCTGTTGATGTGAAACTGTGAAGAAAATTTGCAAAGATGTTTCTTTTCTTTGCATTAGTGGTTATTTTTGTGACAATTGATTGTTATTACAATTAAAATGCGTTCTTCTTTAATTCCATAAAGTTGCCACCGTAGAAAAAGGACTACTAAAGAAACTTTTTTGTGGAAACCTTTAAGGTCATGCACCATTATTGTTTCTAATTTTATGTTGCATAATACCATTGTTTTTTAATTCTTGTTTCATATGTGCATGGTAAATCAAGGCGTTAGATCATAAATTCAAATTTTGGTATATTTAATTTTAAGGTTAATGAAAGTTGTGTTAAACATAATATTGAATAATTGAAATTTGATGTTACCAAAGTAACCTCTCTTGTGGAGATTATTCATGAGGATGTTTAATGTTGAATGTTTGTATGTTTATGTAAATATTAATCAACCCAAAGGTAGATCAATATTTATGAACTACAAACATACTTGTGGTGATAAATTTGTGGCAATTATAAAGGCCTTTTGGGTGTGTAAATAATAATTCGATCCAAAGATAGCTTTATTATTTAACATGCAGTTATTGTTAATATTTGATCACTACACCAAGATTACTACATACAATCAATATTATTGTCCAAAGACTTGATGTTGATGTTGTGTTAAGTATCTTGTGATGGGATTAACCATTATTTGAATCTTATGATTAATTATGGTTCACCTTATGAACTTTGGACAGGAAAGAAACCTAGCCTAAAGCATTTTCATGTATGGGGATGTCCAGTTGAGGCTAGGCCATATATAGGCCTTATAAGAAAAGGCTAGAATCCAAAACAATTAGCAGCTACTTTATTGGCTATGTTGAGCGATCCAAGGGGTATAAGTTTTATGATCCCACACTTAAGAAAAATTTTGAAACAGGAACTGCAACATTTTTTTAGGATGTTGAGTTTGGGGAGAGAAATAAAGTTAGAAACATTGCTATTGATGAGGAAGAATTGGTTGCTTTTGACAATGTATAGGTTTCTATACCTGTCATTGAAGAATAAGCATATCAGAATCCTCAACCAAACAATGTTGAACAAACCTCTATTCAAAATTTGATAATTGTTCCTCAGGAGCAAACTCAACAACCTCCAGAACCAATACCACTAGAGAAAGGAGAAGAGCCATTCTAGATGATTTTGTTGTCTTTCTCTAAGAACATGAAGATAATAGTGGACTGATGGAAGATGATCCAATCAACTTTCATCAAACCATGCAAGGTTCAAATTCTCAAAAGTGGATTGAGGCCATAAATGAGGAATATAAGTCTATGCAAGACAATGAAGTTTGGGAATTTGTCTCACATTACTAGAAGGAGCAAAACCTATTAGTTGTAAATGGATTTTGAAAACCAAGAGGGATGCAAAAAGTAATGTGGAAAGGTATAAAACACATCTTGTAGCTAAAGGTTTTACTCAAAAGGAAGGAATTGATTATAAAGAGACTTTCTCTCCAGTCTCATCAAAAGACTCTTTCAAGACAATCATGGCACTTGTTGCACATTTTGATCTTGAGCTTCATCAAATGGGTGTTAAGGCAGTGTTTCTCAATGGTGACATTGATGAGACCATTTATATGGTACAACCAGAAAATTTTGTATTAGGAGACGCAAAGAAAATGGTTTGTAAATTAACCGAATCCATTTATGGGCTTAAACAAGCTTCTCGTCAATGGTACTACAAGTTTCATCAAATGATTATCTCATTTGGTTTTGAGATGAATATCGTTGATGATTGTGTGTATCACAAGTTCAATGGGAGTAAGTATATATTTATAGTTTTGTATGTCGATGACATACTACTTGCCACTAATGATAAAGGTTTGTTGCATGATACTAAGAGATTTCTATCTAAAAAAAACATGAAATGAAAGATCTTGGTGAAGCTTCTTTTGTATTAGGGATTCAAATACATCGAGATCGTTCTCAATGTGTTCTTGGATTATCACAAAGGAGCTATATTGATAAAATACTTAAAAGATTTTGCATGCAAGATTGCAAACCTGGTGACACCCCTGTTGCTAAAGGAGACAAATTTAGTCCTAGTCAATGTCCTAAAAACATTCTAGAAGTTAAATAAATGGAAAAGATTCCTTATTCATCAGTTGGGAGTCTGATGTATGTTTAAGTATGTACCCATCCAGATATTGTATACATCGTTGGGATGTTAGGCAGATACCTAAGTAACCCTGGTATGGATCATTGGAAAACAGCTAAACGGGTTATGAGTTATTTGCAAAGGACAAAAGATTACATGCTCACATATAAGAGATCAAATCGGTTATAGATTACTGGGTACCCTGACTCTGATGATGCTGGATGCCAAGACAGTAGAAGATCCACTTCAGGCTATATTTATCTGTTGGCTGGTGGAGCTATATGGCAACAGAATTTGTAGCGTCTATGAGGCATCTAATCATGGAATATGGTTGCAAAATTTTGTCACGGGACTGTGTATTTTAGAGGGTGTTGAAAGACCACTCAAAATTTAATCAGCGGTGCTTTATTCCAATAATAATAGGAGCTTGTGTAAGTCTAAACATATAGACATAAAGTTCCTAGTTGTGAAGGAGAGAGTGCAGAGTGGACACATATATCCATAGAGCACATCGGAACAAACTCCATGATAGCGGATCCGCTTACAAAGGGATTACCACCCAAGGTCTTTCATGAGCATACTGCTCGTATGGGGGTTATTTTGAATGAGGATATCATGCTTTAGTGGGAGTTTGTATTGCTTTATGTTTGATTTGGACATGTATGTTATGCATTTTTGGATAATGTTATTCTGATAAGAAATTAAGTTCTTTTTACTTTGTCTCATTATGTTAAAATTTTGGGTAAAATACCTTTTTGGTCCCTCATGTTTCAGGTCAGTTTCCAATAGGTCCCTAGGTTTCAAAATTGAACAATCAAGTCCCTACTGTTTAAAAAATGCTTCTATTGAGTCCCTAGACCGTTAATTTTTTTAACGGTGCTGACGTGGCGTTAACGGTGCTGATGTGGCATGTTATAAATATTAAAATATTAATTTTTAAGTTAAAATAATAATTAAATAATAAAATAAAAAATAAATTTTTTTTAAAAAAAAACCCTTCTTTCTCCTGATTCCACTTTCCCCTTTCGTTCTTCTTCTCTCTCTCCCTCCTCTTCCATCCCTCTCTCCCTCCTCCTTCAACCCTCCTCCAGCGAGACGTTACCGACGACGACCACCGCCACCATCACTCGTCGTTGCCGGCAACGACCGCCGCCACCATCTTCGTTTTCAAACTGGAAAAAAACTCACCCCTCCCCAATATTCTTCTCCCTCAACAACAACCCCCCCCCTTCATCTTCTTCTTCAATCCGAACAACAACCCCCATTTTCTTCAACAAATCCACATTTTTTCTCCATCATCTTCTCCCTCAAACTCCCTTCTCCGCCCTAATTTTTCTTCAATCTGAAAAAAAAACCCCACCTTCCCCTTCCTTCGATCTGGAAAAAAAAAATTAACGAACCCACCTTCCCCTTCTTCAATCTAGGAAAAAAAAACCCCACCTTCCCCTTCTTTGATTTGGAAAAAAAACGAACACACCCTCATCTATTTCTTCTTCAACAAATCATCATATCTCCACAACAATTTCAGATCTGAAAACTGAAAAAAAGAAAAGAAAATAAAAGAAATAGCAACATGCAATAGCTTTGAGCGACGGCCATGTTCAGATTTGAGCGACCCATGAATCAAAACGTGAGCAGAGAGACGAGAAAGAAGAAGGGCTATGGAGGGGTTTGTTTGAAGAAAAAAGAAAGCGGCGGGATGGGTTTTTTATTTGAAGAAGAAGAATGCGAAGGAAGGCTCCTTCGAACGCTCCAGCAACCGAAAAGAAAACCTTTGAGGAAGAAGGAACATGAGAAGGAAGAAGAAAAAAAAGGTAAAAAAAAAAAAAAAAAAAAGAAAGAAGAAGGAAATCGTACCAGAAGGGGCACGATGAGGGGAAGGGGAAGGGGGAAGGGAGAGAGGAAGGAGAGAGAGAGTTTTTTTTTAAAAATTATAATTATAAATATATTATATTTATTATTATTTTAATTTTAAAAACTATTATTTTATTATTAAATATTGCCACATCATCATTCCGTTAAATGACTAACGGTTGAGGGACTTAATAGACTTATTTCTTAAATAGTAGGGATTTGATTGTTCAATTTTGAAACCTAGGGACCTATTAGAAACAAATCCGAAACAGTAGGGACTAAAAAGGTATTTTACCCTAAAATTTTTGTATCTCACTAAACTAAGGAAGGACCAGTTGGAAATAGGCATGTGTAGGTCATGAAATTTCCATGTGCACTCATGGTTTGATCTATGTCATTTAGTTATATCGATATCGTGACCATTGATGGGTTTAGTTAGGGGTGAGCATCGGTCGGTCGGGGTCGGTTTTGGCCCCAAACCGACGCCGAACCGACCGTAATCGGTTTCCAAAACTGGAAACCGATTTTTTTTATTTTGTTAATTTCGCCGACCGACCGGTCGGTCGGTCGGTTTGGTCGGTTTGGTCGGTTTGACTTTTTTTTTTTTTTTTTTTTTTTTAAATTTTCTTATTTTCATTTTCAGTTTTATTTCGTTTTGTCTTTTATTGAAATGATCTCTCCAATTCCTTTTTAAATTGTAATTTTAATTTCAATGTGGGATTAAATTCGAGAATGATTTTATTTCTTTTTAATTTGCGTTTTTAATGATTTTTTTTTTTACTTTCTAAATTTTATTTAAATTGTAATTTTAATTTCAATGTGTCAATTAAGTTTGAACGAATTTTTTAAGAAATAAGTAAATAATGATATGTTCTTAATAGACATTTTTTAATATGACAATTTCAAATTATTTACTATTGAACATATTAAATTAATGTAAACACCAAACATACAATAGCCTAGCCATAGTTAATAAGCCAAATTAAAGGTGAAACTTTAATGCCCTTTAGCCAAATTAATTTGTAACTTTAATCCCCTTTAAACTTTATTGATTCAAATATATGTCGGTGAAATTTTTAATGCCCTTTGGCCTTTAGCCTAGCCATATTCAGTTTTTTTCTTTTTTTTTTCAAAAAAAATGAAGCAAAATCGTTTTCACCTCAAGAACACGAACGGTGAAGGGCGGGGCGGCCGGCGCCGGCGGCGAGTTGCAGAACAGGCTGCGAGTTGGTGAGGGCGGCGCGGTGGTGAAGACGGCGGCGCGGTGGTGAGGGCGGCGACTGGCGGTGAAGAAGAAGCTCGGCGAGGGGCGGCGACTGGCGGTGAGGGGCGACGGTCGGCGTGGGTCAGCGTGGGTCGGCGAGGGGCGGCGCGACGACTGAAGTCTGAAGGTTTGAAACTTTGAAATTAAAAAAAATCGTGAGTTGAAACTTGAAGAGAAGGAGGTCTAGGGTTAAACTAAAAAATTAAAGAAGAAGAAAACATATGGGTGTGACTGTGGGCTGGGCTTTAAATGAAATGAAATACGTTTTTTTAAAAAAAAAATTAATAAAAGTGGGCTGGTGGGCTGGACAGTAGACTTTGAGAGAGAGGGGCTGGGCTGAATCTGAATGGGGAATGGGCTATGGGTTGGGCTAAATTTAAATTTTTTTTTATATATGTGTCGGTCGGTTCGGTCGGTTCTCGACCTCCAAGCTGGACCGACCGACCGACATTTCGGTTTGGCTTAATGCCAAACCGAAACCGACCGAAGATTGACTAAAACCGACCGACCGACGTCGGTTCGGCCGGTTTCGGTCGGTCGGGTCGGTTTTTCGGAGATTTACGCTCACCCCTAGGTTTAGTTGCTTTTAATTGCAATAAAAATCTCTTTGATCCTCATCAATATAACTAATGGACCAGATTGTTTAAAGTTTACTCTCTTTTACATTAGTAATTTTTGGAACTCATAAGGTCAAACACATTTATTAAGTTACATATGTGGCCCAGTGGGAGATTGTTGGAAATTTCTACAATATGGGGCCACATGTACGAATGTGTTCTTTTGCTATTAAACCAAGAAAGATGAAAATTTATGAAAACGTTAATAACCATGAAAACGTATAAGAAATTCATTACTATTTTCTAATTTGATGAAGGGGTCAAATTAGAAACGAATTGTAATTAACCATAAGAATTTTCTCTCTTTAATTTATGGTTGGTTACAAAGTCATTTATGGTCCTCATGTCAGATACTTTTCACGTTGTTTTTCCTTTCATCCTCATCAGAGAGGCTTGCCTCTTCTTCTCCCTATAAAAGGGGGAGAAGGCATGAAGATAAAAACATGAGAAGAAAACGTGATCTATCTAGACTTGGAAGATCATATCTACTATTAGCAGCTTTTCACAATGGATTCAGGTAATGCTTCCGCTTCCGCTTTTGAAGCTTAGTTCTCTTGAATTTGACATGGGAAATTGATCTTTGATTTTAAGTTTATTGATTTAGAATTCCTTAAAATTACCACCATGCATTACATAATTTCATTAGAATTCAATCCATAGATGATCGATTATTTGAAGAATATTCCGTTGATGGCTTAGAAGAGGGTATGGGCAATATACAAGAAGTTCCTAATATGGATATGAGTCAAGAATCTATTGGTCAAATGAATACCATGAGAGATGATATTGCCGGAGCTATGTGGCTTGAATATAATAATCAAAGGTAGTAACATTTCATAAAATGTATGAAAAATTATGTGTTTATTTGTTTGTTTTTTTTTTTGTTTATTTGTTTTTTTGACAACAATGTGCTTATTTGTTTATTTTTACTTCATATAATATCTTATTTTATTATGTGAAATATTTGTAGGCCGAATTGAAATCTACCATCGTAAATCCTTATATTTGACATGGAGACAAGATAGTTATGCAATCTATATCTTTTACTACTCATTTTATTATTTATATTAATAATGAGAACTATGTAACAATAGTAATCAATAGAAATGATGATTCTAAAGTATAATTTATTATTTCTTTTTGTTAGATTATAGTAAATTATAAATTTTGTTATTAGGCTTAATTTAATTGTACATTGTTTACTTTTTGAGATATATATAGTGAAAATATTTACTCAACCAGCATTGTTAATAAGAAATAATTATATTAAATTAATGAATTTTACCAAACACATATTACTCGTTTCTTGCATTTTCAAATTCACAACCAAACACAATTTTCAAATTTTGAATTTGAATTTAAAGTTTTTAAATTGAAACCAAACATGTTTTCAAACATAGTAAAAATAAGAAATTTGTTTTCGTTTTTTGCTAGATTCTTTATTTTCGAAAATAATTTTTGGATCACGAACCAAATGGGGCCTAAGTGTCTTAGTTTGGGGACGATTTTTCAGCAATAACTTGTTGTGTGATGAGAAGGATTGAGAGTTTAAGATGAGAGTAAGAAGAACCTGGAAGCTCTCTTACCTTTTGTTGAAGAGAGAGACTTAAGAAAGTCAATCACCCTCACTCTAAATCCACGATAGGAAGGGGATGCAGATACTAATTGTAACTTCCAGATAGCAACTTCCCATTAGTTATGATGGGAAAATATTTAATTAATTTAATAATCCAATTAAATTACAAATCCTTAAAACCATATATTAATTCAAGATTAATTCAATTAACTCAAAATTTAATCAAATTAACTTTACCATATAGTTTTAATTAACCAATTCGATTAAATCATATTTTATCAAATTAAATTATGTCAACCAATTAATTCAATAATTAATTGTTCCCAATTTTAATTAAATATCATATACTTAATTAATTTAACATTTGAATCATATTCAAATGTACCTCTCTCATTTTTTTTTAGGAAAGATGTACCTCTCTCATTTAAGCTATAGTTTTAATGTGCATCAATGTACATTAATACTCAACTATAGTATTAATTTAATTAAATCATATTTAATCAAATTAAATTAATTTAATTTAAATATCATATATTTAATTAATTTTTCCATTTGAATCATATTCAAATAATTCTCTCATATACTATAGTTTTAATATGAATCCCTATTCATATTAATTTTAACCTATAGTATTTATATGAACCAAATTCATATTTAATATTTGAACCCCTTCAAACATTTAATTCTCTCACATAATTAATTTTGAATCACATCCAAAATTAATTTCATATTATAAAGTTTAATTCAATAATTAAACTTATATTAATTGCATCACATACAATTAACTAAAATTCCCTTAATGAATTTGAACTCTTCAAATTCTCTTCAAGACTAATTAATCTCAGAACCCTTTACGAGCTAACAAGTGGACCTAATGGACCTACAGATCAGAAGCTCCAACGATACGAGATTAACTGGTTACACTCATCAACCAATTTAATCAACATTCGTTAACTGTGAGTCACTGATGCGAGTTGTAGACTAAAGGTGGTGTTGGAAAAGTTGGTAAATAATGAATAAGAATGAATTCAATCAACCAAGTGCAAGTATACACTATCACATGTAATAATAAAAACTCTGGAAATATTCCAAAGGTATCGATCCCACAGAGACTAAGTTTGAACACAGATTTGAAGAAGAAACTTATAACGACCCAGCTTTTCATGACTAGATCCTAGGGCCATTACCACATACATATCATTCTACTTCTAAGAACAGCGAGGAAATGACATTTAAAGTAAAACATTCTTAGAAATTTTGCGAAACTTTTCAACCTGGGATCCCAGTTACAAACAGAACAAAAGAAACCTTTAGTTGTTCAAACAAACTTAGTGCGGAAATAACCTTAAAACAATCGCAATACAAGTTCAAAAGAATAATAACGAAACATGAAATGCGGAAGGCTATCCTAAGGAAATCCATGACTCAGCAGCACTCCGTCACGCGTTCTGCACACCTTTACCTCTACCTGCAGTTATATGTAAGGGAAAAGAGTGAGTATTTAAGAAAATACTCAGTAAGTAGCAATCAAGGTTTTAGGTTATCTCATTTTATTCGAGTTAAGGGCCTAAGGGTTAGGTCATCTCATTCTCATTCATTTCATTTCATTTCATTTATCTGTAGTTCGGGTCTCGTGTTCAATTAGTACACCTATATATATATAAGTTTGCCAACTCACTGATAGTGCACAAGTGGGAGTTTTGGGAGGTCTCTACTCCTACTGATGGTAGATGGCACCCAGTCAGTGGAGCTAAGTCTCATCCCTCAAGGCACAAATGGGCGCGTAGCGCTCTAAACTACCATTTCACTGGTGGGGCGTTCATGGGTTTAAGTCGGGAATTAACTTCCACAGTTAGTAAATGGCACTTAGACTGCGAAGCCAAGTCCCGCCCATTAAGCCTCTCATTTCAGTCTATTACATCTCAGTCCCAGGTGTTTAATTAACACGGCCCTCTTGTAAGGCGCTAGCCTATTCCTTTCCCTTTCTTAATCCTTTTCCCTTTAGGACCCCTTAACACTTACTAATCTTTAACCGCAACCTATTTAACACAATCGATTTCTTTTCCTAGATTACTGACAGGCTAACTGATATGCACCTTCCCAACTCAGTCATATCACAAGAATAAGAAATGGAGGCGACAACCGACACTCCTAATCCTGAAACCATTCGTATGCTACCGAAAATTCGGCAGCATAACGACATGCATATGGGGAACCCAAAATTTTCCTATTCACCTGAAAGGGGAAATAAACACTTCTACGATTCAGATTATCCAACCACACAAGCTGCAAGGCACCACAATTTGCTAAAAGCCAGAGCGAGATAAACCCCGCATCCACAACCATTCAGATACGCAGAACAACCAAACCATACAATCGAGCATGCTTCCAAAACAACTAAGAAATACAATCCCACCCCAAAACAGTATCAGACATGCTAAAGAAAACTCAACCTCCATGTCGCAACGTGTTTTACAATGCAATAACTATTAACCGCATAGAAATCCAAAACGAGTCCAAGGTTCACAATTTAACTCATGCTAGCAGGCTAATCCCTCAAAGAACTAGTTCAAAAGCTCAGGCTAGGCGTTTATCAAATCCCATAACAAGCAACAGGGACTAAACTTGCAGATAAAAATCCAAAAGCTACTTACATTCCAAGGGGCAACTTAAGGTTTAAATCCAACTCATGCTATAGTAAACCATACTCAATTTAAATGAGTTTAAAGCAGAGAATTTATTCCAACGGCTACTTACCTTGAGATACTACGCTTGATCGAAGATCACCCAACAACTCGATAAGACCAACCACGTTATGCGAAAACGATCGCCTATCAACACATAAAAATGTATAAATATATATTCACACATCAGAGGCACACCAATCTCCACAAATTTCCTAAAACACAAGACTTGAGAGGGTCGAAAACTCACCCAAACAACACTAATGCTTGCTGTCCAGCTACCTAATTACGCTCCGCCCTTTAATGATCCGACCACCACTTACTATGGATACCTTAAAATAAGATCAATGTTAATGGGCATTCTGTCAAGGCACGAAAAACAACCAATAAACCTCAACCTACAAATCCTTACCCACAAGCTGAAATCATAGGGCCTTCAAGATGCGTGAGGCTATTTATCTTAAGGCAGTGACGGCGGTAATCAGATCCGAGCGACGAAGAAACAAACAGATCTGGACGCGGCGGCGGCGGTTCCCGGCGATGGGGGATGAGCGGCAGGCGTCGGGCGGCGGCACGGCAGCAGCGTGGGAGAGAGCTGCGAGGGAGAGAGAGCTGCGACGTCGGAGACGGCGAACGGAGAGAGAGAAAACCGGGTTAGAGAGAGAGACGAAAACGAGAGAGAGAGAGAGAGAGAGAGAGAGAGAGAGAGTACTTACCGTCGGCGAGCGGCGGCGGCGGAGGCGCGAGGTCGACGGCGGTGAGGACGGTGGACTGTGGTGAGGAGAAAGAGAGGGAGCCGAGTGAGAGAGAGGGCCGAGAGAGAGAGCGCGTGAGAGGGAGTGAGAGAGAGCTGAGATCCCCTTTTTTTTTTTTTTTTTTTAAAACCCCCTTTGACCGAAAATGTGGGGGGGGAAAATTTCCCCCCATTCCCCCTTTGACCGGGCATTGTGCCCGCCTTTCCCCCTATTTCTTTTTTTTTTTTTCTAAATCCAGCTGCTACATCATACTAACCTTAAAAGAACTTTCGTCCTCGAAAGTTGCTAATACTGGAACATCTCTGGATACTTGGCCATCATTTCATCTTCTCTCTCCCACGTTGCCTCTTCAGACAAATGGTTTCGCCAAAGGACCTTCACGAGAGCTATCTCGCGATTGCGAAGGACCTTCACCTCTCTGTCAAGAATTAGCACAGGTTCCTCCTCATAAGACAAGCTATCGCTCAGATGTAAAGGTTCGAAGTCCACCCTGTGGGTTGGATTTGTCAAATACTTCCGTAGCTCTCTCCCACATTTCTGTGACTCGACTTCGACATAGATTATTCATGCATGCAACCTATAACCCTATAGTTGCTATAAGCGGTCATCCCCTATAACACCGAATACACTCTTTTGAGCCTTTTCTCCTATATCACCTTTATGAGAACCGATATTATTTGACCCTTTCAGTACCAAACTCACATAGCATGCAAAGTCTAAGTGATCAAGTTAAACTCAACAAGGTTAGAATGATAATCAATAAAGGTTGACATGCATAAAATAGAACTTAGGCAAATAAACAACTTTCAAGCCATTTAATCCATAAGGAAATTCACTATACCGAACCCCTCAATGGAATTTAGCTACACATGATGGATAATAATGCAAACGAATGACTTTTCATTGAATAAATGAATAAAAGTACAGAAGTAATGAAAGGAGATAAGTGTTGGAAAATATAGTGCAGTAGCTAAAACTAGGGTTTTTCAATTTATCCAATCCCTCTAGAGTTCTCACGACACTCTACTCTCCTTTTACAAGGTGGAAATAGGGTGAAATCTCTACAAATACTAAGGTTTGATGTCTAACTAAGGTTAGAATTTCTTCTTCTAGCAAGGACCTCGGGCAACCCTACTCATGGGCGTCTACTAGAGTTCTGTCACCACCCTCTTCTTCCCAGTGAGTTCTGCTTGAATTTTCCTTCGAATCATGGCCTTTTATAGCATGGGGAGTGGTTGAGGAGTCACGAAAATGGTGCTTGCAGGTAGCCCAGTCAGTTTCGAAGTCAAATCAGTTGGTTAGATGCGCAAAACACTCGTTCAAAATGACCCTCAACGGACTCGAAAATGTCTGCTTCTGCCCAGAAATGCGGTCGCAATTCATTTGGCCTTGGCAGAAATACGGTCGCATTTCTGGAAAATTTCCATGTTTCCTCTGTTTTCTACAAAACACCAAAACTAAGTCAAATTCACACCAAAATGAGTTCTTTTAAGCACATATGTATAATTTGACACACATGACTCTCAAAGTCCTAACTCATCAACTTTAACACTTTTTAAGCTTGAGAATAGGGATTTTGATCTAAAACATACAAGTTTCACAAGAAAATGAGCTAAAGATAAGTGCAAAATAGGTATATTTTTAGCACTTATCAGTCACTCCACTAAAGACCCCACAGCTGCACTCTTCTCACTGTGGAATATTTCTGTGTCCACGGATATCGACCATATCGGTAAGTCAATCCTTCACGAGTGTTCATAACACTAGCTGGGTCAAATTACCATTTTACCCCTGAGTTACCTCTGGATCCTGAAGTACCACTGATCTCTCTAATGAACAAGCTGTTAGGGTCCAACCACTAAATAGAAGTTCCTCTCTGGCTAGGAAAGGACGATGTGCCTTTGTTCAAGACCCGGAATTAGCCCTTAAGGGAACACACATCTACTTACCCCAATAGGGAAATGAGTGAATTCTATCTTGTACTGTTATGTTCCCAGCCTCCACTCGGTCTTGCCCCCTAAAATGTTAGACTTATTGAGTCGGCGAAATGGCACTACTACAAATTTGACCTTTATTGACGCTTGGCTTTTTATGTTTATTGATGCTTGTGTCAAAAAAGCGTCAATAAACGTAATTTTTGTACTTTAAAATAAATTATTAATAATTAAATAGATATATTGACGGTTTTATGGTATCAAGAAATGATATGGGTTATGTTGATGGACAAAAAACGTCAATAAATGTGATTAAAAACGTACTTTACGTAGATTTTCGTCCAACTCCGCCTTTTCACATAGTTGATGGACAAAAGACATCAATGAAAAGGATTTTGTTGAAGGTTTTTATTGACGCTTATTAGCCATCAATAAAACCTGCATTCATTGATGGCTAATAAGCGTCAATATACATTACTATATTGACGCGCAATAAACGTCAATATTATTGAGGGTTTATTGACGCGCAATAAACGTCAAAAAATTTATCATTTTTTGGGATTTTGGATTTAAGTTTAAATTGCTCCCAAATTTGAAGTGATTTTAGGAATTTAAAATTCATTTTTAATTATAAAAGAGATAAAGTTAAAAAAAAAAAAAAAAAGGAACCCAAGACTCTCTTTTAATTTATTTTGTTTATTTGGATGGATTAAGAGAAATAAAAGAAAAAGAAAAAAGAAAAAAGAAAAAAAGAAAAGAAAAAAAAAACCTAGGTTCATTCTCTCTTTCTCCCTCTACCCTCAACGCTGTTCCAGCCGCAGCCCCCTCCCCCCGTTTTTTTTCCTTCGCACGCCGTTGTAGCTTCGTGGTCTTCACAGTTCGCGCCGTTCGTGGAGTCTGCAGTTCGTCAGTCGTGTTCTTCGCCATTCAGCCGTGTTCTTCGCCATTCAGCCGTGTTCGTCTTCCCCATTCAGTCGTGTTCGTCTTCGCCATTCAGCCATGTTCGTCTTCGCCATTCAGCCGTGGTCGCATGAGGGGCATTGCTAGTCACAAATTTTGTTTGAAAAACAAGCGGCATTTTTCCCTCTTAGATGAAACGACGGCGTTTTGGACTTCTCTTTCAGACCTAGGAAATGCGTTCATCTTCTCCAACTCTTTCTTCTTGCGATCGAACTTCTGCTAGCCTCTGTTTTCACTACCGCTGGTTGCGTTTCTTTTTCGCCGTCGTTGACAACTGGTAGTCTTTCGTCGTGGGTCTTCCACCGTTTTGAGGTTTTTATCTCTCTTTAAAAACTATTTTGCTTTATTTTCTTGTAGAAGTTCCTTGCTAACATTTTTCAAGATGGGCTACAAAATTCGTAGAAGAGGCTACAAATTAGACATACTCTTTTTACGGCTATGTAACTCAAGAATAACAGAACAAAAAAAATTATGGCAAGAACCATAAAGAAATCAAACCTTGCTAATCTAATTCTCAAGATAGTACTGAGGGTCTATTGATATGCTATTCTCAAGAACATAAATGGGATCCTCTGACCTCTCATATTCTTGATAGTCATCCAATATTAATCTTCATACATAATGGACATTGGAGGGGATGAAATATCAAATAGATTACCTTGGCACCTTTTGTAGCTTTAATGATCACAAAGGTACTCGATCACCAACATTTGGAGCAGTGGTAGCATCTCGCTATTGAGGATGGAAATAAGTAAGATAATATTGTTTTAAAACCAGTCATACATTGCAATGAACTGGATAATGCTACAAGAATAAAAAACCATTTTTCTTACTGAAAGAGTTCATGCAATGGAGTCATGGAATAAGAAAATGTATCACAAATGCAAGATAAGATATGTAGAAAGGAGAAGTATTTCTTTCTTTTTACAGATGCTTTTCGTGCGACTTAATATTGTTCTAGTATTCTTTTAGGAATGAGATGCAAAAACACATGGATGGATGTGTGAAAGTAATGCACTAAGAAGCACTAATAGGAGTCTTGAATCAATTAGAATAAGCATGATATTTAAATCAGGATACAAAAAAAAAATAGGGGTAATGTTAGCAGCCTTGTTGATTTTGAAAAGCATCTAGATGGTCTATGAAGACCCAAGTGAAATAGGTATTTTTTCCCCTTCTTCGAAGGAAATTTCTTTTGTCATTGGCAATGAGCTCAACTCTTTGGAATCTTCAAAGGGCTTTCTAGTTATTATTAAGGACCTTTCTAAATTTTTTAAAGAATGCTGCAGATATTTTTTTTGTCTAATTAGGGGTTTCGTTTCCAATATTTCTTTGTGGTGTTTAGCAGCTTTGAAGATGATTGGTGCAATCTCTCTTGTTGGAATCTTCATGATCCTCTCTTCTAGTTTTTTGTCCCTCACATAATGGGTTTGGTGCTATTTTTTGGTGGATAGGGCTTTAGCTTTAGTGCTCTTTGGTCTTTGTAGTTTTTCTTTGGGGATAGTTTCTCTCATGGGCCCTTCGTACTTCAATGGTTTATTTTTGGCTTTTTTAGATTTGGGTTGCTTTTCATTTTCCCTCTTGGGAGTTTGTATCCTAGAACTTTTTTCTTCCTTTCCATATATCAAAAGGTTTGTTTCTTGTAAAATAAAATAAAAATAATAATAACCACCAAAACGATAGCTTACCACTCGATCATTCGCATTTGCACATTAAAATTCAGCAATGTGAATTTTTCTTTGAGACCAAGCCCTTGAGAGTTAAACATGTAACCCATGTGCTACGGGGAAGTATAGTCATTAGTGGGGTAGAGTGTTGAATTGTTAGAACTTTCTAACCCACCAGAGGTTAAAAATAGGGAATGTGGTTGTTTTATCAGTTTCATGTTGTTGTTTACATTCTTTATGAACTCTTTCAACTGGTTGCAGGTGTAATCGAAAAAGTCGACTACAAATATGGCTGAGAAAATGAAGGGGAGGAAGGAGGAGGTGGTCACGAGAGAGTACACAATCAACCTACACAAGCGCCCTCAGTGGCTACGACGGAAGGCTGCAACTTGACCTTTTCTTTATTTGACCTTTTCTTTTTCATTGAATCTGCAGTTGTTGATTGCTGCAACTTGGAGAATAGAGGGCTGCTTGAGATTGATTACTTATGCGACCTTGTATATAATGGTTCCACAAAGCAAACCACACCATGGTTAGGTATGTGTGTCTGTTCTTTTTTAATATTTACTTTCTCAAGCTTGTGTGTTTGGATTTATATGAAATTACTTTGAATTTGAATGGTTAGGTGTAGGCCAAAACCTTGTATTCCAAGAGAAAATCGTTTTCCCATTCACTGAAAGCGTTAGAAGCTTGCTTGAGCCTTATCAATTGATTTTCAATTTCTATCTCTCTATATGTTTCCGTTGTTTGATTTTGTGACATCTAATAAGCTTGTTTGTCTTTAGATTACCACTGCCACATGTTCCTATTGATGGTTATGGTGACTCTATCTTGTGTTTTTTCGATAGGGATAGTAGGTAAAAGTTCATTAGATGGCACTCATCTTCTTTTCCAAGTTATTTTCATTGTTTCTCTGTAAACTAATTTTGTTTTGATTGCAGGCCAGCAGGTGATATACGACTAAAATTGCAATTTCCCAATTCTAATTCAACAGTAAGTTCCCATCTTGTATTGGTTTATTCATGTTCCTTTAGTGTTCTGTCTTCATTTTCTTTTTAATTCATCGGGTTGGTCCAAGTTATACACTTTAATTATTCTAATGCCAATTATGATTTACATGCAATATTTGTTTTGGATAACACAAGAGGCTAAAGAGAGATGTCAAAAACATTGGCATTGCCTTGGAGAATGCCTTGGCCTTCCACAATATACCTTCACTTGATCTGCATTCAAATATACATCTTTTATATATTAGTTCTGAATGCATAAATTGTAGTTTGGCTTGAAATGAGTTTTATGTGGAACAACATGCTGACCATTGAAGATTACTATGGCTATTTGTTCCCGGTAATATTCATCGCCAAGAGACATTCTGTGATGCGCTAGGGGCTGGAAAGATCACAGCCCTAGTTAAGAAGGGTATAAAAATAACACACAAATCGAAGCTAAATCATAGCTACATAAAAGACATTGAGTTACAACTAACAAATAATAATCAAACTTATTTATGGCAATTAGGATATGGTCGTGCATACAAATAAATCATTTGCTCAGAAAAGGAGTCCATAACAAGTGAACTGAGAGGAATTTGTATCTTGAAAGAACTATAATTTTGTTTGAAAAAGAAAAATAGTATTAATTAGGGTCCTATATTATTTGGAGATGATGCTGCATATACATTTATTTTGGAAGATGAGTTAATTTTGTGAGAAAAATGTTTATTTGTAGATTGTGTTTGGTTGTAAGCCTTCCTAATCATTGCTTCTATCATGGAAAGCAATGGCTTTGTGCTTCTAGGTGACAAGAATCTTGCTTGCTTGGAAACTAGAGGCACAAAAGAGTTGTTGCTTTTAGTAAAGCAACATGCACTTGGATGGATGAGGTTTTCAGTTCCTTGAGTCTAAATGGATATAAATATATTTGTTTTTTATGTTTTAACAAAAGTATCTTGAAATATTGAAGTTTTCCTTTCATATGCGAATTGTGGCATCCTCGATCATTATTTATTTTTGAAGGTCATTTAATGCAATTCGGTTGTTTCTCCATTGAAGGATCATTACCTCCATACTTTGAACTTGGATCATGTTGCTTGATAGCCGACATACTTGAGATGGTAATTTTCTGAAATTCATTGATTATGCCTGTTTTATGTTGAATATATATCATCCTTCTGTTACCGGAATAGACATGCTTTGAGATACTTGACTCAATTCTCAAATAGGGCAATCTTTCATGAGCTAAGAGTGATAATAATCTGTTTTATTTAGTGTGGCATTTTAGGCTAATTGTGGTTGAGGGTTTTTTCCCTCCTCTTTAGAACCTTTTCTTTTCTTTTTTCTCTTTTGAGAATATTTTTTCTTCTGTTTAACAAATTTCGGGAAGAAAAAAATGTTCGCTCTGTATTTTTTGGATCCTTTCATGTCCAAACTATTTTCATAGAAGAAAAAAAATCTCTCTTGTATATTCTTTACCTAATTAAAAAAAAATCATCATCCTTCTTTCTTAATGCTCTTGTAAGATGTTATTAAATCTAAACCTTGTTAACATGTTGAAGTGAAGGGGGCGTTGTGTGTGACTTTATCTTTAGATTTTGCATCATGAGAGTTCTCCTTTTCCCGTTGCTATCAAGGAGTTGTCATCACCGTGTTCTTTGAAATGGAAGTTCAAATGGTTCTATGAAGAGAATCTACTTAATTTCATTGCATTGACGAAGGCAATCCACCTGGGAAGTAAGGAGTTCCCCTTGCCTCTTAGATATTTATCATGATTGGAGAGGCTAGAGAAAAAGGTTCATATTATTGATACTTGAGTTTTGGTGTTAGCTTCAAATGATGTATTGAACATATTTATTATCTGACTCGTATTATTGATACTTGAGCTTTGGTGTTAGCTTCAAATGATGTATTGAACATGTCATGTTATTGTCAAGTGAAGTGAAGGTTGTGTTCTGGGTTTAGAAGTGCATATTTCTGTTTTTTCAGGTACCCAACAATTTTTGGATAGTTATAATTACGTCGTTATGCTGTCGGATTTTTGGTAAAACAAACTTGGTTACAGGGTAAAATTTAGTAATGCCCTCTATATTATGTTGAATTTTGGAGGTATTACAATTGGCTACTATTGTGTAAATGCAGGTTGCAATGCAGGGGTAAAAACCAACGTGAGTTTTTTTTTTTTTTCCAAATATGTATTGTTGACGGTTAAAAAACGTCATAACAAACACCATAATTGACATATATTAACCGTCAATGAAAATACACAATTTGACAATTTAATACGATAACTTGACGGCTAATAAACGTCAATAAAATGATATATTGATAACTCATAAGCGTCAATAAATATATATATTGACATTTTCGATCCTATAATTGACATTGAAAAAATGTCAACATAAATTTATATTGACGGTTTATAAATATCAATAAATATGACAACATTGACGCTTTATGGATATCATTGACGAATAAAACATGTCAATAATACGATTTGTTGATGGCTAGTAAACGTCAACAAAGGTGCCTACGTTGACGCTTTATGAATATCATTGACGGATAAAACATGTCAATAATATCTTTGTTGATAGCTTATAAACGTCAACAAAGTCATCTTTGTTGACGTCCTATAAGCGTCAATGAAAACAGTAATATTGACGCTTTAGTTTTATTGATACCACTTCAGTTGACTTCTAAAAAACGTCAATGAAAGTGATAGTTGATACTGTTTAGCCGTCAACAAAGGCCAAATTTGTAGTAGTGTGGTCACTCTCACCCATACAAATCTAAGGACAATCCCTCATGAAAAGAAGTTCATAACATACTCAGGATTAAGATCAAGTTACCTAGGTCGTCCTATTGAAATAGAAACCTAAACTAGTCAACGACGTTACATCTAGTGGTTACTATTTCCCGGTCCGGTCTTATGCAAACTCATTGCATAGGATACCCCCACTCGCATGTCTCCTTCATGGATGCTTTGGATCAATGCATCTGTATCGAATACAAAGCGGGTCATATCACATAGTGTCACCAAGATAAGGTACCCAGCCTTATCCTTATACTATAGATCTTTTAGGTTGTTATTTGAACATTGATCCCCGTATGTCCCCACATACTAGTCCAATTTTCATTTAAACAACCTTGGATCTTAGTTTATTGGATTTAGGGTTAATTAATGCAAACTCGATTATTCAATAACAAATTACTGAATCTCTCAAATAACACTTTATTGAGGTTAATTAATTTGTTTCATTTACTATCTATGAGTTTTAGGACATAAAACCCAACACCACCGTCAACCTCTAACTACGGCCACCGTCGACCTCCGACTACCGGCCGCTGCCACCATTGACCTCTGACTATCGGCCACCGCCGACCTTCGTCGACCGATTGCCACCTTCGACTACCGACCGCTGCCGACCTCCACCGACCAACCGCCACCAGCGACCTTTGACTTAATTTTAATGTATGTTATATATAATTTTTATATTATATGTACCAAAAAAAATTTCAATTAAAACTCAAGAAATGAGAAACAGTTATCAAACACATATTTGTTTCTGTTTCTTTTTTTAGAGAAACAAGAAACATAAATAGTTATCAAACATGTTTCTGTTTTTCCTTAAAAACAAGAAACAATAAACATGAAACAATAAACGAGAAACGGGAAACGAGAACGTTATCAAACAAGCCCTTAGAATCTCAAGAGTGCTACAATCTCTTCTATTTCCTATTTTCTACAACTATAAAAGACTATCTTTCACTCATTTTTAACAAGAATTTGAGGTTCATCTTTGGTGAAGTATTCCAAATCTTCATAGCAATGTTGTTTTTAGTGATTTTGAACATTGGTGAAGTATTCATGAAAGGTAATATGTTTAAAAATTACATTAGTTGTTTTTCACGTTTTGAATAACTATACATATTTAAAATTTGCAATTTTTTTTTTAATTGTGTTTTCTTTTCCACATTTTAAATATAATTGATGCTTAAAATTTTACCAATGTCATTTGTTATTATTATTATTTTATGATAAGATTATTATTATTTTTGTAGTTTGAATGCCTATACATATTGTTGAATGAGAAATTTCGGCCAATCACAAATTGCCATGTCATTAATTTGAATTAATAAATTTGGGACCAATTACAAATTTACATGTGTCCCTAAATTAAATTAATAGACATTAAATTCGGCAAATCAAACAATGCCACTTGTCTATTATTGATACATCGGATGACATAAGCCAAGTCCAATCAAGTTATGCCACGTGGCAATTGGACCCGAAACTAATGTAACCCGAGATATTGAAGAAATTGGGCTAAAATAATCCAACCTTATAGAAAAGGGTTGGATTAAAGCCCAAATGTAGCCCAAGCCCAAAAGTTGGGCCCAAAATCAACCAAGCCCAAGCCCATGTGAGGTCCATCAAACTCTATAAATAGAGGAGGCCACCATTCATTTTGGGCATTCAGATTCAGAGACAGAGTCAGAGAACTCAGAGTCTAGAGCATTCTGCCAGAGTCCAGAGTCGTCAGAAGCCAAAGAGTCAAGAGAATTCAGAAGGATTCGAGATTCAGAATTCAAAGGATTCAAGACTCAGAAGGTTTGAAGACTAGAAGACTCTAAGAAGAGATCAACAAGCCAACCGACTGATCAAGAAGATCAACAAGTCAGCAGGCCGATCATCCAAGAAGATCAACAAGCCAATCGACCGATCAAGAGGATCAACAAGTCAGCAGGTCGATCATCCAAGAGGATCAACAAGCTAACAAGCCGATCCAACATATCATCAAGCCAACAGGCCGATCCAAAAGAACGTCAAGCCAGCATGCCGATCATCCAAGAAGATTAATAAGTCACAACAGGCCGATCCAAAAGATCATTAAGCCAATAGGCCGATCATCCAAAAAGATCAACAAGCCAACAGGTCGATCTAAGAGATCATCAAACCAATAAGTCGATCCAAGAGATCATCAAGCCAACAGGCCGATCCAAGAGATCATCAACCTAGCAAGCCGATCATCCAAGAAGCCCAACAAACCGGCCCAAGAAGAGCAACAAGCTAAAGGCCAAAGTTTATATATTTGTGAGAAAGAATCAGTGGATAAATATTAGAGATTGTACACTTCTACATACAAATTCAATAAAATCAAGTTCATTTCCACGAATTAAATTTCCTTTGTCGAAATCTCGTGTGAACAAATTGGCACGCCCAGTGGGACAGTCTCTACCTCTCATCTCTTTTTCTCACAAAGAAATCATGACTTCTGAAGAAGCTTCTTCAAAGATTCCTGCTTCAAGCAACTTCTATGTGGGGTCAATTACTCGCAGTCGCTCCAAGAAAACCCAACACGAAGACAACCAAACTCTTGTCATTGCAAACAAGATGCTGAGACACATGACAAAATCTGCTCAACTTGAAATCGCCACTGCAGAAAATCTGATGCTTGGCAAATTCATCTCTCTTTCTCAGCAACCAAATGAAACATCGAGTCTTGACGTAATGTCTGTTATGATGACTGATGGAGGAACTAGTGAAGAATGGATGACTGAAGTTGAGAAGAAAATCAGCATGTTACTGAAAATGGTTGAAGAGAAAGACAACGAAATTGCCTTTCTCAAAAGCCAAATGGACAGTCGGGATGCTGTTGAATCAAGTCAGACCCCTGCCATCAAAGACAAGGGAAAGACCACTATACAAGATCAGTCACAACACTCCGCTTCTATTGCTTCACTGTCTGTACAACAACTTCAGGATATGATCATGAATTCTATCAGAGCTCAATATGGTGGACCGACTCAGAACTCTCTCTTGTATTCCAAGCCGTATACCAAGAGAATCGACAATCTGAGAATGCCTAACGGATACCAGCCACCAAAGTTTCAACAATTCGATGGGAAGGGCAATCCCAAGCAACACGTTGCTCATTTCGTCGAGACATGTGAAAACGCTGGTACTAAAGGAGACCTACTGGTCAAGCAGTTCGTACGAACACTGAAGGGAAATGCTTTCGACTGGTATACCGACCTTGAGCCTGAGACTATTGATAATTGGGAACAACTTGAGAAGGAGTTCCTTAACCGTTTCTACAGCACAAGGCGAACCGTCAGCATGATAGAGCTCACCAATGCCAAACAACGAAAAGATGAACCAGTTGTTGACTACATCAATCGTTGGAGAGCTCTAAGCCTAGACTGCAAGGACCGACTCACCGAAGTGTCTTCTGTTGAAATGTGCATCCAAGGCATGCATTGGGGACTTCTATATTCTACAAGGAATAAAACCTCGTACTTTCGAAGAATTAGCAACACGCGCCCACGATATGGAGTTAAGTATTGCTAGCCGAGGAGATGAAGACCTTCTACTCTCTAATATGAAGAAAGACGAAGAGAACGTTGAAGCAACTATAGAAGAATCTATGGTTGTAAATACAACTCCTCCCGAGTTGTCTTCTAAAGAAAAACACAAGAAGATTGAAAAGCAACAAGGAAATGAAAGGCGTCGCTTGACTTTGAAGGAAAGACAGAAAAAGGTCTATCCTTTTCCTAATTCCGACGTCCCTAACATGTTAGAACAACTACTGAAAACGCGGTTGATAGAACTTCCCAAGTGCAAACGACCAGAAGAGATTGAAAAGGTCGATGATCCCAACTACTGTAAGTATCATCGAGTTATCAATCATCCGGTAGAAAAATGTTTTGTCCTGAAAGAGCTAATTCTGAGGTTAGCTAAAGAAGGAAAAATCGAGTTGGATCTTGAGGAAGTAGCTCAATCAAATCATGCTACGACAACAACAAACACTTGCAATCAAATGTGTTTTGATTCACTTCACAGTCAAGAGATGCACCTACTTCAATTTGGAACCTTGGAGCCTATAGCTATTTGGTTTCACCATGAGGTATCAGGAGACAAATCTCAAGATACAGTCAATCTTATCAGCGATAAATGTAAAGGAAGTAGTGTCATGACTCGTCAGAAGAAACAAGGACAACATCTTGTTCAGAAAGGATGTTGCTCATCCAAAAGAAAGAATAGACATCGAAGACAGAAGAATTCAAGGAAACCTAAACTTGAGAAAGAAAGAAATCAAGATCCTTCTCAACATCGCCAATTGGTAACCTTCACAGAATCATCCTCGAGAAATTTTCGTCTCATCAAGAAAATGGAAGAAAATTTTGCAAGTTCATGTTATATCAATGTAGAAGAAGATGGTGCATTGAAGGAAATCAAGCAAAGGACTTCTGTCTTTAATCGCATTGAGCCTTCAACTACTAGACTTTCGGTCTTCCAAAGAATAAGTATGGCTATAGCAGGAGAAGAAGATCAAAGTTTGACGTCCGCCATCACTCGACATTCAGTTTTCCAAAGACTAAGCGTCTCTACATCAAGAAAGTGTCGACCTTCAATAACTGTTTTTGATCGCCTCAAAGTAACAAGCGACCAACATGAAAAAAAGGTGGACAATTCAGAAGTTAAATTGTTCGATGAAATAAACGATGACAATAAGCTTCATAGTACCACGCCGTCACGTATGAAGAGGAAGTTTTCTGTTCTCATAAACACAGAAGGTTCCTTGAAGGTGAAACCAAATCTTATCATTTTGACAAATCCTACAAATGAAGGGTCTGATCAAGACTATGATAGAGAAAAAGAAATTTAAAATGTATTGCTCCTTATCGCATGAGCATAAACTACATGATGCTCCTGGCTCACACGAGCTTAAAAGGTGAATGCGAAAAAAAAAAAAAAAAACTTGAACTATGTTATGACTTGATCCCTTTCCTTCAAGGGTACGTAGGCAGCTTAAAAAAAAAAACTTTAAGTTCAGTCCTTGCAAACAAAAAAAAAGTGTCACAAATATAGAAGCATGACAATACAAGTCAAAGATGCTTACCCTTACTAGGGGCAACACAGTAAATTGAAGACGTACATTGCTATGAATGGAATGCTACGAATTAAATGCATAAAAGAAGGCTCCGTTCTTTCAAGTTCGACGATTCGCTCGCTCCAAGTCCGGCGTCTCGCCTAGTTCGGTGTCTCGCTCCTTCTATGTTTGCATTCCACACACTTCAAGTTCGGTGTTTCGCTCCTTCAAAGTTTGGAGTCTCACCCCCTTCAAGTTTGGCATCCTACTTCCTCTAAGTTTGCATTCTCCATGCTTCAAGTTGGGTGTTTCGCTCGCTCAAAGTTCGACGTCTCACCCTCTCCACGTTCGGCGATTGCTCCATTCAAGTTTGGCTTATCACTTGTCCCAAGTTTGATACCTCGCTTCACCTTCAAAGGGTGGCAGTTGAAGGCTTCGTTTTCACTTCATCTTCAAATCTTCAAAGGTTGACAGTTGAAAACTTTGCTTCACTACAAATGTTGCCGGTTGAAGACTTCACTATCACTTCATCTTCAAAATTTGGCGGTCTACATCGCTTCATTTTCAAAGGTTGACCATTGACAACTTTGCTTCATCTCCAAAAGATAGCGGTGGAAGGATTCGTTGTCGCTTCATCTTCAAAAGTTGACAGTTGACGACTTCGCTTCGTTTTCAAAAGTTGGTAGTTGAGAGCCTTGCTCCATCTTCAAAGATTGACAGTCAACAGCTTTGTTTCATCTTCAAAGGTTGACAGTTGAATGCTTTGCTTTCGCTTCATCCTCAAAAGTTGACGATTGGTGGCCCCGCATCTTCTTCAAAAGTTGACGGTTGGCGACCTCGCGCCTTCTTCAAAGTTGACGGCTGACAACTTCACTTCAAAGTTGGCGGTTGGCGACTTTCACTTCAGCTTCAAAAGTTGACGATTAAAGTCTTCGCATTAGAACATCTGCAAAGATGAACAACTTTAACGTTGACTTTATCTTGAAAGTGTCTAGATTGGATGATGCATCTTAGCTGCAAGTTAAAAAAAAAAAAATGCTTGATATCAAGCAACAAAAGAAAAAGAGAAAGAAAGACAATAAAGGTGTTGTTAAAAAAATGGTGACCACCCCTGCAGGTTACTCAGATCACCCAATAAAATGGGGACGGGTCTAGCAGGAGTGCATCACTGTAGGCGAATCTGGTGACTACCCCTGCAGGTTACTCAGATCACCCAATAAAATGGGGACTGGTCTAGCAGGAGTGCATCACTGAAGGCAAGTCTGATGACTACCCCTGCAGGTTACTCAGATCACCCAATAAAATGGGGACTGGTCTAGCAGGAGTGCATCACTGTAGGCGAATCCAGTGACTACCCCTGCAGGTTACTCAGATCACCTAATAAAATAGGGACTGGTCTAGCAGGAGTGCATCACTGAAGGCAAGTCCGGTGACTACCCCTGCAGGTTACTCAGATCACCCAATGAAATAGGGGACTGGTCTAGCAGGAGTGAAATCACTGCAAGTGAATTTGGAAACGACTGTTGCACGATGCTTACACATTCAAGTAAGAAAGAAACAAATTGCAATAATATATGTGCCCAAAAAAAAAAAAAAAAGAAAATCTATGGCACAATCAAAGTGGTTCATATGCATGTTCAAAAAAAAAAAAAAAAAAGTTTTAATATGTATGTACCTTCCAAATGGTGGACAAAGATTAATGTTGTGCCCCAGAAGATCGTTAAATAACTTTGTTAGTTCCGAATGCTACAAAGAAAGGAAGGTAATTAGCGGCAAAAGAAAAAAAAAAATTGGCATTCAAAGAAAGGAAAAAAAAAAAACAAACAAAATGGGCCCTGCACACATGAGGCAGCAAATTTTTGGCCTTTGATTTGTTAGGTATAATATGGAAATTTGAAGCCCATATGGTGGTTTGTTCATTTATTTATTTTGCCTATTATAAAAAAAATCATGATTAAAAAAAAAGAAATCGGCAAAGATCAGAACCCAATCACATGTGTGTAGTATGTATGTGTATCCTGAAGGCTTGAAGAAAAAAGAAACATTCTTTTCTCTATCTCATAGCATATCTTCTTCCTCCAATACGTTGGTCGGCGGCAACAAGTTTCTGGCATCCAAACTTTTAGCCTTCAGCAGATCCACATGAAGCCGATAGAAATATTAAGCGGCGTCAAAATCTTCTTTCTTGATAAAATTCCGGCACCCACCAGCAATGACTTGACGATTCTCAACACCCGGTAAAGCACAAGAGACTTCGACGTGCAACAAACCCATTTGGACTCTCGCGTTTTCAGCAACTAGCAGCGTTGGGTCTTTGTGTTCGCCGTCTTCACGGCTTCTCCCTTCCTTTGGTCTCCGTCTAACGCTAGTGGCAAGTTCGGATCGACTACAAACAGCGGCGACGACGTATTCACGCTACGGACTCGCTGCAGCCACACCTTTGAAGGATATTTCCATTCAACTTGGTTGATAAAGACCCATGACTCAAGCAAATAAATGGTGCGGTGTGGTGAACACTACAACAAATCTGCGACAACTTTTCAATCTGATGCGTTCCAGCAAGGGGAGACTCGACCAAACCCACTAGCAAACTTCTCTCGGCATTATTTCCCAGCAGCTGCAAGTGCAAAGCAAATTGTGCAAGATATGAGAAAGTCCCGTGTGTTTTGTCATATATACTGCAAGATTTTCAATTATACAAGATTCTCTCAAAATAATTTAAGTTTGATAGTATTTGGTACAAAATTTAAATTTGATTCCAGGATTTCAATTTCAAATTGGATTTTGATCCATTCTCATTCAAATTAGTATAAAATCAAAGATTTGCACCCAATTGAACCAAATTTTACTTGATGGCAAATTCGTTTCCTTCCAATTGAATTTCTAAATTTATGGGTAAAATCCAAAATCAGATATGTTCCTTTTGAAAACCCAAAATTCCATTCCAAATAGAAAGAAAAAAGAAAAAAAAAAAATCCAATATGGTAGAATTTCAGTCTTGCCTCAAATAATATTTTCGGACCACTCCAATTTTTCTCCTTTTTTTTTCAGGATTCAAATCCAAATTCGATCGAGTTCATCTATTCAAGCTCAAAATTTTGGCAAAAAAAAAATCCTCAAATCAAAATTTGGATATATTGCAAATTTTTCTCCCGAATTTCATTCCAAATCCAAGTCAAAATTTGGGTAGAACCTAAATTTTATTCAAAGTAAAAAAAAAAAAAAAATCTTCTCAAACTAAAATTTGGATAGACTCCAAATTTTCTCCTAGATCAAAATTTGAAATTCAAATTTGAATTTCATTCCAAATTCAAGTAATTTTACCTCAAATTAAATTTTGGGCACAATCCAAATTTGACCCCAAAACAAAATTGGAAGAAAATTATACTTCAAATTAAAATTGAGTGGACTCTAAATTCTTCTCCAAATTGGGTAGAACATCGACTCTACTCAAAATGCAATTTGGAATATAAAGCTCATTGAGATACGACTGAAAAGTTCGTTGCCAAATAAGAAAATCAAAATTATGACCCAAATTCATATTTTGATTAATTGGCGTTAAATCGTGTCAAATAAAAAAAAATCAAAATTTTGAACTAAATTCATATTTTGATTGTTTGACACATCAAAAAAAAAAAAAAAAAAAAAAATCAAAATTAAGAACGAATATCTTACATTTTAATTTCAAATTATCTTTTTCGAGATTCACTCACACATACTTGTGCATAAATCTCGAAAAGGGGGCATTTTTTGAATGAGAAATTTCGGCCAATCACAAATTGCCATGTCATTAATTTGAATTAATAAATTTGGGACCAATTACAAATTTACATGTGTCCCTAAATTAAATTAATAGACATTAAATTCGGCAAATCAAACAATGCCACTTGTCTATTATTGATACATCGGATGACATAAGCAAGTCCAATCAAGTTATGCCACGTGGCAATTGGACCCGAAACTAATGTAACCCGAGATATTGAAGAAATTGGGCTAAAATAATCCAACCTTATAGAAAAGGGTTGGATTAAAGCCCAAATGTAGCCCAAGCCCAAAAGTTGGGCCCAAAATCAACCAAGCCCAAGCCCATGTGAGGTCCATCAAACTCTATAAATAGAGGAGGCCACCATTCATTGTGGGCATTCAGATTCAGAGACAGAGTCAGAGAACTCAGAGTCTAGAGCATTCTGCCAGAGTCCAGAGTCGTCAGAAGCCAAAGAGTCAAGAGAATTCAGAAGGATTCGAGATTCAGAATTCAAAGGATTCAAGACTCAGAAGGTTTGAAGACTAGACGACTCTAAGAAGAGATCAACAAGCCAACCGACTGATCAAGAAGATCAACAAGTCAGCAGGCCGATCATCCAAGAAGATCAACAAGCCAATCGACCGATCAAGAGGATCAACAAGTCAGCAGGTCGATCATCCAAGAGGATCAACAAGCTAACAAGCCAATCCAACATATCATCAAGCCAACAGGCCGATCCAAAAGAACGTCAAGCCAGCAGGCCGATCATCCAAGAAGATTAACAAGTCACAACAGGCCGATCCAAAAGATCATTAAGCCAATAGGCCGATCATCCAAAAAGATCAACAAGCCAACAGGCCGATCTAAGAGATCATCAAACCAATAAGCCGATCCAAGAGATCATCAAGCCAACAGGCCGATCCAAGAGATCATCAACCTAGCAAGCCGATCATCCAAGAAGCCCAACAAACCGACCCAAGAAGAGCAACAAGCTAGAGGCCAAAGTTTATATATTTGTGAGAAAGAATCAGAGGATAAATATTAGAGATTGTACACTTCTACATACAAATTCAATAAAATCAAGTTCATTTCCACGAATTAAATTTCCTTTGTCGAAATCTCGTGTGAACACATATTTAAAATGTACAAATTTTACTCTCTCTTTTTGGTTAAATTATGTTTTTTCTTTCATATTTTGGATGTAATTAATGTTTAATTTGATTGAATATTGACATATTATAAAAGTGTGAATGTAGAAGAAACTTTTTATTTTTTAACAATTTTAACCTTATTTTAATATAATACCTAAATTATCATTTTTCAATTTTATGTTTGAGGAACTAAAGACTTATTTAGATTCACATCTCAAACCCACCTCACACATCCACTTGGTAAATAACATGTTTTAAAAAATATCATCCTCCCTAACACACTCATGTAAGTATTACCTCCCCCTCCCCCTTAGTTAAAAAGCTCACACACCCATTTAAAAAAATAGTAATGAATCACTAAAACTAGATTATATATATTTAGCTTTTCTACCTTCATCAAATATATATGACCTTTCGTTTTTAATTATATAACTCTTCATTTTCTCATATTTTCACTATATATATAACCAATCAACGTTAATCAATTTTCTCTATTCTATATTCAAATTTCATTTTTCTCCCTTGAATGAAAACATGAATATACAACGTGCAAATCACGTGTTAAAATATTAGTGGTTTTAAATTTAGAGAAAAATACACTTTTGGTCCCTGAGGTTTGGGTTAGGTTGCACTTTGGTCCCTGAGTTTTAAAACTAACAAAATTACCCCAGAGTTTTGGATTTCGTTACACTTTTGGTCCCTCCGTCCAATTTTCTGTTAAACCCTAACAGTTTGCTGACGTGACATTATTATTTTAATAAAAAAATACTTTTTAATTTTTCTAAATAAAATATATTAAAATAATAAAAATAATAAATATATTATTATTTTATAACTTTTTTATTTCTTTCCCCTCTCTCTCTTTCTTCTTCTTCTTTCTTCCACCCAACTCTTTATTCTTCTTCCTTTTCAATCTGTGTCCGGCGGCTGCCGGCTGCCACTCGGCAAATTTTTTTTTCCTGTTTTTCTTTCTTTCGTCTTTTTTTTTCTTCTCTTTTCTTCTCAACTCCATTATCTTTTTTTAATAACAGAAAAGAGGAGGAGGGAGTTCCTCCTCCCTCCCCCGTTTTAGATCAAACAGGGGAGGGAGGAGGAACTCCCTCCTCCTCGTTCTGGCGCCGAAAACGGGTGTTAAAAATATATCTAACTATATTTAGTTTTGTTGCTAGTCTATAGGGTTGCTATTCTTGTGCTATTTGTTTTGGGTGGTTATTTTACTATTTATGGTGTACTTTGAGCCTATATAAGGCCTAATCAGAATAGCTAGCAAGCATAGACAATGACCTCAGACAACTATGTGCAACCAACAATTTCCCGCTTTGATGGTCATTATGATCATTGAAGCATGTTGATGGAGAATTTCTTGCGGTCCAAAGAGTATTGGACCATTGTTGAGTGAATGAACCAATTGCTAGGGTTGTCTTGTCAGAAGCTGACCAAAAGAAGCTAGAGGAACGAAAATTGAAGGATCTCAAGGCAAAGAATTATTTATTCCAAGCTATTGATCGTTCCATCTTGGAGAACATTTTGCAAAAAGATACATGCAAGCTAATTTGGGACTCCATGAAGAAAAAGTATCAAGGCACAACGAGGGTGAAAAGACAACAACTCCAAGCTCTTCGCAAAGAGTTCGAGATTCTTCAAATGAAGCAAGGTGAGTCCGTGGATGGGTATTTCTCACGGACCTTTGCTATAGTAAACAAGATGCGGATCCATGGAGAGAAGATTGAAGATGTAGCTATGGTTGAGAAGATTCTTCGGTCGATGGATTCTAAATTTGCATATGTGGTTTGTTCAATTGAGGAATCAAAAGATATTGATACACTATCAATTGATGAATTACAAAGTTCTTTACTTGTGCATGAGTAGAGAATGACGTCAAATACTGGTCCAATTGAAGAACAAGCCCTAAAAACTTCAACTCATGGTGAAAACTCTACAGGGAGAGGATCAAATAGAGGACGTGGTCGAGGTCGTGGAAGATGGCAAGGAAGAGGACGAGGTGGTGGACATGATCAACACAAGCAAAACAACAACTCGAGATTTGATAAGTCCAACATTCAATGTTATCGTTGTCATAAGTTTGGTCATTACAAGTCTGAATGCACAACCAACTTCAACCATGAAAAAGGAGAGCTGTCCAATTTCATAGAGAAAAAGGAGCAAGAAACACTATTGATGACGTGCCACCACAACGAGGAACTTGGACCTAACATATGGTATGTAGACACTGGTAACAAGTCTCTCTTTTCTCATTTGGATGAAAGTTATCATTCTACTGTGACATTTGGTGATAATTCTAAAGTAAATGTTGTGGGTAAAGGAAATATTCAAATTAAGACCAAAAAAGGCAATGTTGAAACCATATCAAATGCGGGTTTATATTCCTTATTTGAGAAGACATTTATTGAGTGTTGGACAGCTGCAAGAGAAGGGTTATGTCACAACTATCAAAGAAGGCGCCTGTGAGATATAAGATCCAAGAAGAGGATTGATGTGATAACGCTCATTTATGTGCATTATTTAGCCTTAAAAACCTAGGTTATTGTTTGGAAAGCAAAGACTTTGTGTTTAAAATCTTATCATTTCAAGTCATTTTAGCAAAAGTTGTAGAATCATGAAGAAAATCTTAGAATTATAGAATTTAAGCTTAAAATGTACAAAAGGAGATTATTTTTGTAAGAATTTATCCAAGTTAATGTTTTTGTGCAGAAAACTTTGCGAGAAAGATGCGCCTGCAAGAGGAGATTAAAGGTAGAGGAGCAAGTGAGTTGAAGTTGAAAAATTGCACCTGCATTTAGACCTGAGGATGTGGGATATGCGATCAAAATGCGCCCACAAGCCATATAAGGAAAGTAGCCCCAGGCTAAAGTCAGACTTGTCAAAGCTGTGCACAGGAAGAATTGCGCCCGAGATGTGGTCGCAACTGAGCTTTCCGACAGAATACCGAGATTCGCGGGATCTTCACAGAATTGTCCGAAAATCTTCAATTTGGTATCAAATCTCCGAAGATTGTGAATTCTTACCTTCCAAGGCCTTCTCACACTGATCTCGGCAGCCAACCTCACCTTCCAAGGTCTATAAAAGGGGACCTAGATGCAAGAAGCAAAGGGAGCTTGGATTTTTCTTCCTAAGGATAGATTTTTAAGTTTTTCTCTTCTCATCTTGTAACCACTCCGAGTTCTGGGTCTTTCAGCCTCTGTTGGCTCTTCTATTTGAAAGAAGAAGAAGAGAAAGGCTTGTCTCTCCTTGAAAAAGGGCAAGAGCAAGCTAGATAGAGAGGGAGAGATCCTTAATAGAGTCTTGTCTTTACTTTTGTTTAGCATTCTTTTATTTCCAGCAGTCTTGTTATTGTTTTCCTTTATTTTTCCGTTGTAAGTTAAGCTCTTGTACTCAATTCATTCTTTCATATTAATTTAGTTTATATTTTATCTATGTCAAGTTTACTTTCTTTTATGTTTTGCACTTTATTTTCAATTATGAGCTAAGCTTCTTCTTGGGGGTTCAAATATGTGGATTCCTTGAGTAGAAGAAAGCCTCGCCTATGCAAAAGCAACTTTGCTCCCTCTAGCATTGTTTGATTTTGTTGAAATTAAAGTTTATTGTTAGCTTAAACTGATCACTTAGGTTAGCATAGTTTGTATTTAGCTGATGGCCAAAAGGTTGGAGTTAAAGACGCGGGTTCGCAAAACAATAGTGGAAAAGATCCTAGAAATAGGACTTTGATTTCTTGCATCCTAGAAATAGGACTAGAACCACTAGGATTTTAAGAGTCGTGAGCGTTATTCATCTAAGTTTCAACTAGCCCCAGAAATAGATGTCTAGTTGGCTTAGTCTTCTAAAGGCACCTATAGCAGAGCTGAATAGAAGTCGAACTTAACTCACAATCTAGTTGCCAGGGCAATTACGGGCGCAATTGAGAGATGCTATCTGCACCATGTCTATGTGGGCAACATAGATAGAGTTTCTCAGCCGACTACAATGCCTGAGTAATTTGCGGGTGCAATGGTGGGTGTAATCTAAAGCTTAAGGTTGAAACTATTTGAATTCTCTAGTTTATCTCATTGAGTTTTTATCGTTTTCTTTTGCTTGCTTATTTCCAATTTTTGCCTTAAACCAAAACCTCAATCAAACTATTTTTCTTGGTTACCACCCGTGGCCGCAAATTTAGAGGAGGTTCCCACTTTACAGAATCATGTGTTTCCCAAATAGTCACTATCTCCCTTGGGTACGATATCCAGAATACTTTCTAATTTATTACTTGATAGTGTATACTTGCACTAGAGCAAGTGTTGCGCATTAGCAGCGCCACACACGTCAATAGTTCGTGTTGAAATGGCCTCGAACAGGTCGTTCCCACTCAAGCTAGAAGGTTTGGAGTTATGTTTCAAGACTAATGTAAATCAAGACCCCACATGGCTTTGGCATTTGCGATGCCCACTTGAATTTTAAAGGTTTGCAAGTCCTTTTTCAAAAGCAAATGGTGGTTGGCCTTCCCCAAATTTCTCCTCCCACAAAAATATGTGAAGATTGTGTTGTTGGCAAACAACATCGTGAGAGCTTTCCAAAAGGCAAAGCATGGAGAACACGTAAATCCTTGGAGTTGATTCATTCTGACATATGTGGCCTATTAAACCCAGTATCAAATGGGAAGAAAAAATATTTTATTTCTTTCATTGACGATTTTTCCAGAAAAACTCGGGTTTATTTCTTGCAGGAAAAGTTTGAAGCATTCTCAATTTTCAAGAGCTTTATAGCGGTTGTTCAAAATGAAATTGTGAGAAAAATCAAAACCCTTCGAACAGATCATGGAGGAGAATACATGTCACAAGAATTTGTAAATTTTTGTGCTTAGCATGGAGTTCGGCACCAGTTGACAGCAGCCTACACACCTCAATAAAATGGTGTTGCCGAAAGAAAAAACCATACTATCCTCAACATGGTTTGAAGTATGATTGCAAATGGGAGAGTTCCAAAGGAATTCTGGCCAAAAGCAGTAAATTGGGGTGTTCATGTTTTGAATTGAAGTCCCACGTTTTCAGTTAAAAACATGACTCCTCAAAAAGCTTGGGATGGGCGTAAACCATCAGTTGATCACTTTAAAGTGTTCTGGTGCAATGTATATGCACACATTCCTGACGAGAAGAGAAGGAAGCTGGATGACAAAGGTAAAAAATGTGTCTTTCTTGGCATTAGTGAGAAATCAAAGGCTTACAAACTGTTCAATTGAATCACAGGTAAAATTGTAATTAGTCGAGATGTTATATTTGATAAACTAAACACTTGGAATTGGACAAAAGATACTCTAGAGCAACAAACAGTACCTGCGAACTTTGAAGACAATGATGAATCTTTGGCACCTCAACTTGAAAATCCAGTACAACAATCAGTTGAGCTTGAGGCTACTGAGGCTTAAACAGAAGGTGCAAGTTCAAGTTCAAGATCACAACGAGTTAGAAGGAGACCAACATGGATGGAAGATTATGAGGTTAGTGGTGATCTTTCTGATGAGGCACTTGTCCATTATGCTTTATTATCAGAATGTGATCCATTAACTTTTGAAGAAGCTGTCAAAGATATAAAATGGAAGCAGACCATGGATGAAAAGATTAAGTCGATTGAGAAAAACAACACTTGGGAGCTATCTGAACTTCCTAAAGGGCAAAAATCCATTAGTGTTAAATGGATTTACAAAACGAAGCTGAATAAAGATGGCCAAGAAGACAAGTACAAGGCTCGTCTTGTTGCAAAGGGGTAGAAGCAACAAATTGGCATTGACTACAATGAAGTTTTCGCTCTAGTTGCAAGGCATGATACCATTTGAGTGGTGGTAGCATTGGTAGCACAAAACAATTGGAAAATTCTTCAAATGGATGTGAAATCAGCCTTTCTACATGGAAACCTGAATGAAGTAGTTTTCATAGATCAGCCACCTGGATATGTTCAACAGAGTAATGCAAGAAAGGTATATTGTTTGAAGAAAGCTTTGTATGGGTTGAAGCAAGCTCCTAGGGCTTGGTATAGTCGAATTAAGGCCTACTTTATTAAAGTTGGATTTGAAAAATGTCCATATGAACATACTCTCTTTATTAAATTTCAACATTCAAACAAGATTTTGATAGAATGTTTGTATGTAGATGATTTGATTTACACAGGAAAGGACTCGATTATGTTTGAAGAATTCAAGCAGTACATGATGGCAGAGTTTGAAATGACAGATCTAGGGATGATGCATTATTTTCTAGGCAGTGAGGTAATACAATCAGTAGCGGGAATTTTCATCAATCAGAAGAAATATGCACTGGAGATCTTGGACAGGTTTCAAATGAAGAATTGCAACTTAGCCACAACTCCAGTTGAACCCAATTTGAAGCTTACAAAGGACCATGAAGGAAAGAAGGTCAACAGTACTCTCTATAAGCAAATGGTTGGAAGCTTGATTTACTTAACAGCTACAAGGCCTGATATTATGTATGTTGTAAGTTTAATTAGCAGGTTTATGGAATCTTCAACTGAGCTTCATCTCCTTGCTGCCAAAAGAGTCTTACGTTACTTAAAAGGGACTCCTGATCTTGGCATACTTTATTAAAGAAGAGGAGAACTAAACCTTGATGGATTTAGCGATAGTGATTATGCAGGAGATTTAAATGATAGAAAGAGTACTTCAAGATATGTTTTCATGCTTGGTTCAGGACCTATCTCATGGTCTTCCAAAAAACAGCTAATTATCACATTA
This sequence comes from Luffa aegyptiaca, assembly GCA_017139565.1. Taxonomy (NCBI): domain Eukaryota; kingdom Viridiplantae; phylum Streptophyta; class Magnoliopsida; order Cucurbitales; family Cucurbitaceae; genus Luffa; species Luffa aegyptiaca. Next base: position 41,527,095 of record CM029403.1, read on the forward strand.
TCTACCACTGAAGCTGAACTTGTAGCAGCAACATCATGCGCATGTCAAGCCATTTGGTTGAGGAACATTCTTGAGAATTTGCATTATAAGAAAGAAGCATCTATCATTCATTGTGATAACACATCAACTGTAATAACTATATTAAAGGTATGTGAGAAGAGGGTATTTTCGTAATTTACCCAAACTTTGAGTAAGCCCTAACCCAATTTAACTTTGTTTTTCAGCCACTACTTCCCCTCTTCTTCTCACGTGTTGCAGCAGCCGCCCCTGTGTTCACTTTCCCCTTTTTTTTTTCTTTCTCTTCTTCGTGTATCACTGCCCAGCCACCGCCCTCCTTCTTCTTCGTTCTTCTTACCACAGCAGCCGCCACTGGTTCCGTTCCCCTCTTCTTCGTCGACTGCAGCAGCCCCATCGCCGGCGACAGGTAGCTCGTGCTCCGACAGCGCCTTCATCCTTCGGTCGGCAGGTGAGTTCCATCCTTCTTTGAGTGTTCTTTTCTCGCAAATATATCTCTCCCACGTCGATCTCTCACTTCCCATTCTCACACTCACGTTTGTGCAGCAGTTTTCAGGCACAAAGGGGATCGGTTTTGGTAAGCTCCAGTGGCTGTGTTGTTTGGACGCGCGGACAGCAGCATTTGGGGGTCGTTTCCTCTGTTTTTCCAGCGTGTTGTCTAGTGGGTATGCAATTAGAAGCTTTTCCTTGGTTGGTTTTTGAGTTTGGATGATTACCCATGCATTTTTTCCTTCCGTTCAGCAGACGTTCTTTTCGTATCCGACGATTTGAGTGTTGAATCTCCAAGTTCCAGCATCGTTGAGTGGGTTCGTCTTTGGGTAAGTGAGTTAAGCTTGTGTTTGGTTGGTTCCTCTACGTTAGGGGTTTACCCATTGATTGTAGCATTTATTTCCAACGTTTTCGTGGCAGTAGGAATTTTATTTGTCGTTGGAGCATAGTTTGAGAGTTGGGACAGCAAGCGTGTTTCGCTATTGGGTCGATTAAGGGTCTTGGAGCTAGGAGGTTCTATTGTTGATCTCACAAGCTTTCAATCTAAGGTAAGTAGCTTTTGGATATAGCGTAGTCGCTCTTGGATCCGTTATGTGCATAATGATAGTAAAGTTAACCATTGGATGAGTTGTATGTTTGTTCTAATATTTCTCTTGGGCGTGTTTTAAATGTTGTCTACTTGGACATGAATCAAGCATTGTTTACTTGGGCAAAATCTTAAGAGTCGTTTATGCTTGTAGAAGTTTGTATTGAGTTGTGAAGCATGGCAATAATATGAGAACTACTTAGTTTCGGTGGCGTTTGTTGTTTCACTACTGAGCATGTTTGGATTGATTGATGCATGATTGTTTCTGGGTGCTTGTTTATGACTCTAGAGGACGGGCTGAATGTTTGTTGAAGTTGTGGTGGAAGTATGGAATGCGAGGTTTGACTCGTTGTGTTTATAGGAGTGTTTTGTTCTTGTTTCAGGTGCAAGGAAAAATTTTGGGTTCCCTATATGTATGTCGTTATGCTGCCGAATTTTCGGTAGCATATTAGAGGTTCAGGGTTTAAGTTATGCACGCCTAGGAACCATAATCTTCTTCGAGGAAAGGCTTAGAATAGGGACCTCAGCCACGTTTTAGGGCCTCTGGTAGACTTACAATTCTTTAAGTCTTGCATAGCTAGAGTGTGTTCCTTCCCCATCTCAAGACTGATAGAACTTAGTTGTCAGGCACGTTTACGTGTGTTCTATTAGTTGGCTGTTAGAGCTCAGTTCAGGCACGCTAGCGTGCGCTCTCTCAGCTCAGGACGGTGTTGAGCTTATGATCAGGCACGTTGTTCGTGCGCCAGTTGGCACCAGGCATGTTTACATGCGTCAGTTGCTCCACCGTATTTTTATCTTTACATTCAGGGGTGTTGTGTTGGGATAGGTGTAGTTCTGCTAGAGGTGGCCAGCTAGTCTCTAGTTTACTTACCTTAACCGACTGACCCACACAACACTCTAGTTGGCACAGGTTGAGGATAGGTTAACACCCTAGACGAAGCATGTTCATGTGATCAGTTGTGGCCCTAGGGTTAGAAACCCGAAACTTATTTTCAGTTAGGCCCCTATGTTCGCTAAGACCCAGAAGTTCAGGACTTCAGTTTCAAGTTACTAGATCTCTAGTATCAGTTTCGACTCTTAAGTGGGCTACTTACTGAGTATATTCTTATATACTCACCCATGCTATTTGTCTTTCCTTTTCAGGTGGTACTTGAGGGCGCTGGCGATAGGCGAGGGTCGTGGCTTGGCTGGCTATGGGATTGCAGCTGCAAACTATGTCATTTTTTCTTAGGAATTCAGTTCCTTTCATCCTAAGACTTGTTTATGTTGAACTTCCATTTTTAACAATTATTTTGTGTTTCATTTGGGATTCATTCAAATGTTTTCTTTTCGTTATTTGCTTGAGAAACTTGTTCACGTTTTGGGCCCTATTTTAATTAAATAAAAGACATTGTTATTTTCCGCTTTAAAGTTGCAAAGTTTTTCGTACTCATGCATGTGGTAGCGACCCTCTTTTGTATGTTTTTATTCCCATCCTAGTCGGGTCGTTACATCAACAATCAAGCTCTCAAGGAATCCTGTCTTGCATGGACGAAGCAAACACATTGATGTAAAATACCATTACTTGAGGGATCTTACAAATGATGGAATTATCAACCTAAGCTACTGTAAAAGTGAAGATCAAGTGGCAGATATGTTAACCAAGCCACTCAAATTAGCAACATTTGTGAAGCTTCGAAGCTTACTTGGGGTGGTTTCCCCTACTACTTTAAACTAAATACTACATTGCATAGTTTTAGTTTAAGGGAGGGTGTTAAAAATAGAATTACCTATATTTAGTTTTGTTGATAGTCTATAGGGTTGCTATTCTTGTACTATTTGTTTTGGGTGGTTATTTTACTATTTATGGTGTACTTTGAGCCTATATAAGGCCTAATCGGAATGGAATTCAAGGCACTTTAGTTTTACATCACTTCCTCTTTATACTAGTTCTCTTCATTTTTGTCTTACAACGGGGAGGAGGAGTTCCTCCTCTCTCCTCTTTTCTGTTATAAAAAAAATATAATGGAGTTGAGAAGAAAAGAGAAGAAAGAAAAAAAAACAGAAAAGAAAAAAAATCGTCGGGTGTTGAGCAGCCGCCGGAGACAGATTGAAAAGGAAGAAGAAGAAAGAGTTGGGTGGAAGAAAGAAGAAAAGAAAGAGAGAGGGGGAAAGTAATAAAAAAGTTAGAAAATAATAATATTTTTATTTTTTTATTATTATTTTAATATATTTTTATTTCGAAAAATTTAAAATTAAATTTTTTATTAAAATAATAACGCCACATCAGCAAACTGTTAGGGTTTAACAGAAAATTGGATGGAGGGACCAAAAGTGTAACGAAATCCAAACCTCAGGGGTAATCTTGTTGAGTTTTAAAACTCAGGGACCAAAGTGCAACGTAACCCAAACCTCAGGGACCAAAAGTGTATTTTTCCTTAAATTTATGTCGACATTTCCATCAACATTTCTACATGTCCATCGGTTCAACATCAACATGAGGAGTGAATTGACATTTTCATTATATCTTAAAAGAATTGATGAAATATAATTAAAGTATCAACAAAATATCACCATCGTGGCTTACTATTAATAATAAGAATCTTAAACTTATTTAAAAGTATGAAAAACTTATTTTTTTTAATTTAAATATTCTTTTATGACTTTTTTTATATTTATTATTTTTCCACAAATATCCATCGATATTGATATTTCCATTGAAATTTTCATAAGATTGATACATTGATATTTTTGTCGATATGTCGACGTTTGAAATCTTGGTTCCACTGAATTTTTTGAGTCAAAATAGACAAAAAGCGAAACCTATTTAAGAAAAACGTAAAATCTGAAAACCCAACCAACTAAAAATTAAAAATAACAAAACCAACTAAAAGATTGGCTCATTTTTTTTTTTTTTTTTTGGGAAATCCTTGTAAATGACTAAAAAAATCTCGGTTTAGATAGATAGACAAATAAAGAACGGGAGAAAAATAGCCAAAACGTGAGAATCACGTGAGTGTATTTGTGTATGGATTTCTATTTTTACCCTTGTCTGAAATTTAAATCTCTTTTATCCTAAAATCTAGGAGGGTGTATCTAAACCATCCCTCTCTCCTAATTTAATCGTAAATTATTCAAGATTTTTGGTGTATCTAAATCATCCCTCCCTCTCCTAATTTAATCTTAAATTATAAGATTTTGTTCCTCTCTTACTCATGCACAAAATAGTTTAGAAGGAAATCTTGAAGCCTTCGAACCGACGCAAAAGCTCAACGGCGAAATTTCATATCGAAGGTAATTTCACTGACAATTTGTGGAGAAATCTGCCCAATTTGCCTCAAATATTTGGAGGATCGTACCGCCGTGGTGCTTACAACGTGTATCCACGCCTATTGTGTTGGGTGTATTCGCAAATGGAGCAATTTGAAGTGAACCTGTCCTCTCTGCAACGCTCAATTTGATTCATGGTTCTGCAACAACCTCTCATTGCGAAGCTTCTGCAAAGAACGATTGCCAACCTTGAATTGTGCCAATAAACTCGAGATTGGAGTCGGATCATCCCAAATCAACACTCGCAGGTGTGTTTTTTTATTCTGATATGTCTTTTGTTACTTTTTACAAATTGAATTCCTTTTCTTGATTTTGCTTTTTACCAATTTGAATATAACTCAAATTTTTTAATATTGGAGTTGGAGCCGTTGTTGGGATTGAGATTTGGGTTTTTGAGAATAGAGTTGGAGTTGTTGTGTAAGCCCAAATCGCCCATGATGGAGTCCCAAGTCGAGGTTGTGGAGGGCGGGTTCATCCCAGTCGAGAGGAGGGTGGTTGTTGTTGTTGGGGCGACTGTCGGAAGAGACGAGGGTGGTGGAGGGGGCGAAGGAGAGGGGGTTCGTAACAGGCAATGAGAATATTGGCGGTGGAGGGGGCGAAATGAAATCCCCATTTAGATTCTTATTTGTTGTCTTTTTTTTAGACTTCCAGTCAAAAGAAGACAACATATAAGAAATGATCCCTATTTAGCACACAGAATCACAATTGAAGCCACAACCACCGAAACAAAAACGTCAAACAGCAGGAAGAAAATGATTCAATTCATTTTAGAGGACATCAATTTTGAAATTCTACCCTACCCAGTACCCGAATCACCATTAACTTGTATAAACGAAGCTTATCAGTAAGACCAAAAGGAATTAATCTAAGATATGATGAAGATTTCTTTTCATAATTTTTGAATACAAGATATTTGCATATTTTAATGTCTAAAATCTAAATTAGATTTTGTTCCTTAAATTTAAATACATGGTATTTTTTGTCCAAATGCACGAATTTGTATGTTTTTTTTTATAGACCCTTTACATGTTCTTGTGCTTTTAGATTTTTTTTTTTTTTTGAAAAAAGAACATGCTCATTAAAAGGAAAAACAGTTAGGTACAACAACTTCATTCTCCAAAATGGAGAAAAACCAACCTTTACAACAAAAATCAGAATGGTCGGAATCCGTTCTCAAGGGATGAGAAGGATCAAAAGAACAGAAGGCAAAATTGCCATTAGAAGCAGAAGCGCGCACAAGCTTATGCGCCAAAAAATTTTGGTTTTTAGGGCAGTACTCGATCGCAATCACACTCGCTTGCCTAGCCCAGCTCTCGATCTCATCGACGATCAGCGAAATTTCCGAGCAATCTTCAGAAACGTGATTAAGGAGCTTGACGACCTCGTCTGCGTCTGACTCCACCACCAATGGATGCAGAGTCATCTCCAGGTAATCTCTATACCACTCCGTTAGAAACCTTTCGGGTCTTTCCCCCAAATAATATCATCCCCTTTGGCAAGGTTCCTTTTAGGCATGTTAAGAATAGTATCCACATCACTAGGGATGAAACATTCTTTAATAATCTCCTCATTCCAACACCCATCCTCTTTAATAATCTCTTCCACTCATTTGCCTTTAAGCTCATTTCTGACTACAACCGGTTTCCAGCTTCCTTCATTAGACAGCCATGGGTCCTCATCAATATAGACCCTCTTTCCATTCCCAACCTTCCATCTATACCCTTTCTCAAACAACGATCTCCCCCAAATGATACTTTTCCAAACTATAGATGAGTGGCCCTTGGCTTTTGCTTTGAGAAAACTACTTCCAGCAAAGTATTTGCCCCTAAGCACACGAGCCATAAGGCTACCTGGGTCTTTAAGGATTCTCCAGCTTATCTTTGCTAGCATGGCCTTATTGAAAAGAGAAAGCTCTCTGAAGCCCATACCACCTTGATCTTTCCTCAAACACATTTTGCCCCAATTAGCCCAGTGCGCCTTCCTTTTGTTTGAAGATGAACCCCACCAAAACCGAGCGCAGGCCTTGTTAATCTCATCACAGATGTTGTTGGGGAGTCTGAAGCAACTCATGGTGTATATAGGGACTGCCTGCGCTATAGCATTAATAAGAATCTCCTTTCCCCCCACAGATAAAATCTTTCCTTTCCAATTTTGGAGAATCTTCCAAACTCACTCCTTGAGCCTGCTGAACATTAAGCCTTTATTTTTCCCTGTCTGAGCCGGTAAGCCTAGGTATTGACCAATGGAGTTAGACTGCTTCACTTCAAGGGCTTCAATGATACCCCTTTCTGTCGACTCATTAATATTCCTGCTTAACATGCACACTGATTTATCGTAGTTGACTTTCTGCCTAGAAGCTAGCTCATAGGTTTGGAGAACCTTCTTGATACTCGCACCTTCCTCCTTGTTAGCTTTGAAAAATATAAGACTGTCATCTGCAAAGAAAAGATGGGTTATAGGAGGACAATACTTATTAATCTTAATACCAGAGATGTTAGAAAGAGCCACTTCCCTTTTGAGTAACGCCGAGAGGCCTTCTGCACAAATATAATAAATAAATAAGGAGAAAGGGGATCTCTTTGGCGAATTCTTCTGGTAGGCCTGAACACCTCATGGGGGGAGCCATTAATAAGCACTTGATAGTTAACGGATTCCACGCAATTCATAATGAGCTTCACCCATTTAGTATTGAATCCCATATACTCCAGCATTTGCCTCAGATAAGACTACTCAATCCTATCATAAGCCTTGCTCATATCGAGCTTAAGGGCGCCAATGCCAGACTTCCCTGTTCTTCTATTGTTAATAGTGTGGATGCACTCGAATCCAACTACTACATTATCCGTGATAAGCCTCCCCGGAACAAAAGCCGATTGAGAAAGGGATATAATTTGATTCATCACCTTTTTGAGTCTCTTGGCAATTACTTTTGCCACTGTTTTGTAGATAACATTACACAAACTGATAGGCCTAAACTCATCCATCCTTTTGGGCTTTTGACTCTTAGGAATGAGCACTATGAAGGAATTATTAATAGGCCTCATGTCTTTGCCCTCGTTCAGGACCTCAAGACAAGAAATGCAAAACTCATCCTTGACCTCTTCCCATTATTTTTGGAAGAAGAACGCGTGAGCCCCATCAGGACCTGGGGCCTTGCTTGGATTCATACTCTTGACCGCCACCTCCACCTCTTCCTTAGTGAAAGGCCTATCCATGTCCGACTTCGACTCTTCAGGAATTTTGTTTTCAATGTAGATCAGAATATCCTTTATAGCTTCATGCCTTGGCCTAGAAGTCCCAAATAAATGATTGAAATAGTTGGTAGCCAACTTGCCAATCTCCGAACAGTCACTGACCCACTCATTATCATCATTGAGCAACCCCTCTATTCGGTTTCTTTTCCTTCTTTGGTTGGCACGCGAGTGGAACCATTTAGTGTTCCTATCACCACATTTAAGCCAATCTTCTCTAGCTTTATTCCTCCAGTACGCTTCTTCTTCGATTAATAAAAGATCTAACTCTTTCTCAGCCTGATTCACCATCAGCTCGTTCACCATGCTGCTATCCATGTTGAGTTGATTAATCTCTTGCTCTTTCCTATGAAAAGTCGCGGCTAAAGAACCTTTAAGCCTATCGGAATTCCATTTCTTGAGCTTCCTCAAGCAATCTGTAACCTAGGTTGGAAAGTGTTGATCGTTGCCTTCCTATGGTATTTCCAATGGGTGCTAACTATGTCTTTACACTCTTCAAAATCCACCCATCCTTCCTCAAATCTGATCGGCTTCATGAAGTTCCTTCTGTCGATTGCTGCTCTCATCCGGTCAAAAACAACCAAAATCGGTTTGTGATCAGAATTGTGTTTAGGAAGGTGCTTAGTTTCAATCTCGCTGAATAAATTCATGAATTGATAGTTGGCCAAAAATCTATCCAGTCTCTCCTTAATCTCCCCAGCTCTGCCTAAGGATCGAAACCATGTAAATTTATTGCCCGTGAATCCTAAATCTATAAGCCCACTATCCTCTACCGCTTCTTTGAAATTATTAATTTGCCTTTGGGCTCTGATCACCCCTCCCACCTTCTCGTCATTAGCAAAAATCTCATTAAAATCACCCCCGATAATCCACGGGATATTGGATCCATGGGAGAGTCTTTCAATAAGCTTCCACAAATCAATTCGTTTGTGAGTGACTGGATTGCCGTAGAACCCAGTGAATCTCCAAACCCTATTACTCTCCTTTATAGTAGTATCAATGTGCCCATCCGAATAGGATTCAATGTGCACCTGCTCCAGCTCTCTCCAAAACATCAACAGCCCCCCACTCGCTCCAGAACTTGGAACGCAAAAGGCCTCCTCGAACTTCAGATCATTCTTAACTTGCTCGCATTTGTTAGTATTGCTTCTAGTTTCTGATAAAAAAACCACTTGGGGATTATGGCATTTGACGATATGCCTAAGAGCACGGAGTGTTCGAGGATTTCCCAACCCTTGAACGTTCCAACATAAGATCCTCATGGCGTCCGACGGGGTTGTTCTCCAGCCTCCGCCGATATCCCTCCGTGCATCTCGGAGTAAGCAAGGTTTCTATTTAATCTCTGACTCTCTGGTTCACTGTCATCTTCTCTATCTTCGTTCAACTTTCTCTTTCCCATATCTATGTTCATGTTTTCAGCTTCAGATTTCCCATACACATTTCCTGTTCCATCTCCTCGAGCCAGCCGTTTCCATTTTTTCCAGCTGGTGTTTCTTGACTTTGTTGGGCTTTTCTTTCCGTTATAGTTATCACTTTGCATTTTCCCAATAACTTTCCTTTTATTTTTCCCTTCTGAGTTCTCAGTGAAAGTTCTGTTATTGTCAGTAGTCGTGGTTGGCTTCTTTTGTTCATTTCTCCTGATTGAATGTTCATTATTCGTATGCTTCTCTTTATCCCCCCACTTTAGTGACTGAACTGACTAAATTCTTTTTCTCCTCCAGGCCTGCCTCTCCTGCATCTAGATTAATCACGGGCCTCTTTAAAGGAGGCCCACTTTCCTTTTCGATTTGTTCAGTATTATTCAGCCCACACTTAATGTCATATACATCTGACTCTCTCCCTCGATCACTGTGACCATTCTTTTTGACCATGTTACCGTTTTTTTTGTCCTTTTTCTTCTTTCTCCCTTGGCGACAAGGACTCCTGACAGAGCTGATTAGTCACATCATTCGTACCTACTTCTGTTTTCTCTGCTTAATCGTCCCCTTTGAACGAGGTTTCTTCGGTCGTTGCTCCGACTGCCGCCGTTCCTCTGGCCGGACTGGTATTCCAATTTCCATCTTTGTTTTCCTCATTCTTTTTGCTCCAGAACCCGTTGTAGGCACGTCCACCTCTTCCACTTCGCCCTCTACCTCTACCCCCTCTCAGAAAGGACCCTTTTTCTGTCCAGCTCTCACCTTGTTTGGATCTGTAACAACCTTTGCTGTTGTTGGTTTCTCTGAGTTTTGTACTGTATGTGCCTTCTTCATTTTCTTCCGTTCCTTCCTCAATACATTCGTGCTTAACATGTCCTATTCGACCACATGAGTAGCAGAAATCTGGAAGTTTTTTATAGGTGATTGGAATCCAAGTTTTCGAAGCACCTGACCCCACTTTGATGTTCGTTCCCCTTTTTAACGACTCCCTTACGTCAATTTTGATTCGCACTCTAAGACTTTCTCCACTGATTTTTCCATTTCCGTCTGATATAACGTCTTCAAATTCTCCAATAGTGTTCCCCAACGCTTCAACATATTTCATGCAATAACAAACACGGGGTAAGTTGTGGAAATGAATCCAGAACGATGCGTACCTGTATTTCATCGCACTGATGTCACATCCTCCTTTTGGGTCTTCAAATAAAATCAACGCATCGCCATAGATCCAAGGGGCTCCTCTGATTATTCTGTTTTTATCCCTCTGTGTTCTGAATGTACATAGAAAAATATTCCTTCCTGATTTTTCTACATTCACCCTATCCTCTACTCCCCAGATTCGTGGCATGATATCAGAGAAAACTTCCCACAAAATGAGCTTTGATGTGAGAATTTTGCAGGCTATCGAATCGCTGAGATCCCTGTCTGCATCTTCTATGTTGTCGTCTTCAATTGCCACTACTCTCTTGTCTTCTTGTTCTGCCAAACTAAGCTTTCCTATCTACTCGTTGAGCTCTTCATCTTGTTCGTAGTCTGTTGTCGCTCCACCGCTTATAGCTTCATCCATCTCCTCCAGCGATTTAGTGTTGTCTTCCTCTCTTGTGTTCTGTCTGCTATAACCTTCCTTCCCACCACGATGATCACAAATGGATCCCCTTTGGCAAACATGAAGTTGCCCACCGTCGTCCATGGTATTCTCCCTGCTCGAGAGAGAAACCAGGACCCTCTTGTGCTTTTAGATTTTTTTATTTATCATGTATCAGCATTAAATTATTAACCAATTAGATATAGATTTTTAATTATTTTGTATTTTCAATTTTTTGGTTGCTCAACAGTTAATTTGTTGGTGAATTGATTTGATTTAATTTATAGACCTTACTAAGTATTTTTAGTTCACTCCCACTGCAATTATTCATATTGATCAATTATGTGAAAAAATTATGAAGTTAAATTTGAATTTCAGATCTCTTTTTTATCGTTAAATTTGAATTCCTTTATTTTAGCTTACTGTATTTGAAATTGATTGTGTTTAATTTAAATAATGTAATATGTTGAAGTTACCGTGTATTTCTAACAAATTGATTATTTTATTGATTAGCGGTATTTTGGTAAATCGATAATTCATATTTATTAATAGATAAATCTGATTTGACCATTTATCTAAAAAATTAGTCGTGTTGCCATTTTTCAAAACGTGCATTATGGTCATTCTTGCTGTTAAACCTTTTTTTTTCATTGGAAATGGGCTCTAATGGCTAGAACTAATAATTCATAAGCTATTTTCTCAAAAATATATATAAATAAATAAATAAATAATTCATAAGTGCGCACACACATACTGCCATTAATGTAATATTATATTAGAATGTTTTTGCAATAATTCTCTCAATATATATTTTCTTTTTTATAAAATGACAACCCATGTTTTCTCATGAACTAAATAGAGCATTGACCTTTTTTTTTTTTTTTTTTTTTTGAGAAGAACATAACATTGACTATGTGTTTTTTATTTGAAGCCAACCAATTAGATCTTAATAATAATAAGTAACACATCTTTATACTTCTTAAATAATGCGTACCCTATTCATATTAAATATAAATAATAATAATATCTTTTAAGTGAAAATAAAATGAGGCTATTTTTTTTAAAGAAAAAATGGCTAAATTATAGCCTTGGTTTGAATTTTGTCCTTTTCAGCATTTTAAAAGTTTCAATTTCTTTGTTCTTAATCTTTTATTTATTTATTTTTTCAATCCTTGGTAGCGATTTAGTTAGTTAGTTAATTGTTTTTTTCTTCTTTTTGAGTACAAGTTGAAACATAAAATATATTAGGTTTGTTGGTAAAATAAATAAAGTTTCAAGAAATATCAGGGGCAAAATTACCTTGAAAAATTTTAAGTTTGTTGGTAAAATTGAAACTTAAAAAATATTAGGGACAAAATTAGAACTAACCGTAAAACGTCTTGTATTATTTATTTGATTTCAATTTGTCCCTAACCTCTAAACTTGTTTTTAGTTTTGCTTCTAAAGTTTCAAGTGTTTCATTAAGGAAACTTGCATATATGACAAAATAGCTAAATTCATTGCAAATATAATAATTACATAAAGTTTAGCTAAACTTGCATAGTTCAGCCAACATAAAGTTTATACCATCGACTAAAAGGTTAGAGGTTTAAATTCCTCATCCTCATGTGGTAAAAAAAAAAAAAAAACATTCTGAATTTATAAATATATATATAAAAAAAAAAAAAAAAGTCCAACCCCACTTAGAAAAAGACTAAAATAGCCTTAAAACTACGGTATACTTTTGTCTGTTAAATTAGTAAAAAGGAAACTACAAAAATTTGATTAAATAGATTCACAAAAAAAATTTAAAAATTTTCATGTTTGCAAAATCATAATTTTGTTGCTATATTTGCAAATATGGCAATGTTAATTATAACCATAATTCAATCAGAAATAGGGGATGAGTTGTTTCTTTAGTCAAATTTCACAAATGTCCCAAATAAACATAATTATCATTCATAGATTTATATGCATTAATTAGTATACTTTACTTACCAAAATACCCTTTGTTGTAATCCAATCAAATTTAGATTAATATTATATTTTATTACTTAAAGTTTTTACATTTTTCAAATAAAGGAAATTGATTTTTTTTTTGTCAAAATTACATCCCACATTCATATTTCGATTAAATGTCAAAATTTATATTCTTCTTGATTTATGAATCCGATTTTCCATTTCCATTTTCATTTTCCATTATTATTATTGTTATTATTATTATTTTGTTTTTCTTTAACCCTAATTTCATTTTGTCAACCAGTTAAGTTTTTCCTTCTACATTTATTTATTTTTGTGTTCAACCGTAGAGTAAGAATCCAACTTTTGATTGTATAGAAGATTATATTATAAGTATCTTATTCATTGAACTATGTTTAGGTTAATATATTTTTATCTTTATCTTAAAGATATATGAGAACATCAAATATCTCTAGGCTAAAAAATTCACTTGATTTATGTAATAAATGGAATCTTTTTTTGGTACAAAATTCAATTCAATTTTTATTATTATAAATTCAAATTTAATCTTATATATAATGTAATATTTTAAGAAAAAATATCTTTTATATCTACGACATATTTAAATTAGAGTGTAAACAATTTGATTCAAACACTTTCCTTTATTTATTTATTTATTTTTTTTTTTTTTTGTCAAATATGATACTAAAATCACCATATAAAAAATAATCAAACTTTAACCAACACAACAAATAGACTAAAATCATACAAAATCAATTAAAATGGAAAAAAAGTTTGATTATAATTGAATAAATGGATCCTTTTTCAACTTTATTTTAATGGAATCAATTGACAATTTTTAACCTTATATTATAGAACACTAATGAAATGAAAACTTCAAATTGAGTGAACAAGCTCAATTCAATCCTGCCAACAAGAGCATAGTTCAATTGCCATAAAGTTGTACTGATAACTACGAGGTCTGTGGTTCAAATCTCCCCACCCCATTGTCAAAAAAAAAAAAAAAAAAAAAAAAACTCAATTCAATCCTTTCTAAAAAAATCAATTCAATCAATTTCGTACCATTTATTTTATTTCTGTCTGCACACTTAATTCAAACAATCAATTTTGTAACAAGAGGTCTGTGGTTCAAATCACTCACCCTACAAATTGTCAAAAAAAAAAAAAAAACAATCAATTTTGTGGTAGATATGGAAAATAAAGTTTAGGTTGAAAATCACTTTTGGTCCCTGAAATTTGATTTGTAACGATTTAGTTCCTGTACTTTCAATTTTATAACAATTTAGTCCCTAAACTTTAATAAGTAATAATTTAGTCCTTATACTTTCAAATTTGTAACAATTTAATCTTTGTCATAAAAAAATTCATCAAAATTAAATGTCAATTTTTTTTTGAGTACGTCGATTTTTATTATTTAATGATTAAACTTTGTAGCTTATAAACATATTGCATCCCAAATTAGTTTATTAATCTATCTAGGTAAGAAAATTCATTAAATCTTTACATTAATTTTTTACGATAGAGACTAATTCGTTAAGTATAGGGACTAAATTGTTACAAAATTAAAAGTACATGGACTAAATCGTTACAAAATTGAAAGTACGGAGACTAAATCTACTTTCATGAAAGGGAAATGTGATTTTTAACCTAAAGTTTACAAAGTTAAAAGGCTTTTTTTTTTTTTTTAATAGAAAAAGAAAGTTGAAAGACTTGAGATCAAAGTCATCCCACTACAAATTGGTCCAAAATTTACCATAAAGAAGTTTCAAGGAATATATAAAACTAAAGTGTTGAGGACAAAGAGGTAATTTGGAAGAAAAGTTAACAATAATTAAACACAAACATAATCTAGGTTAAAAGTTTTAAAATTAAATCTTTTTTTTAAAAAAAAAAGTTTTAAAATTAATCCCTTTTAAATAAAGCTTCCAATAAAGATTTATTTTTATCACCAAACCCTAGATAAAACATTCTCTCTCCTCGCGAATGCTTGTAGGAGAGATATTTTTAAAAAATGAGTAATATTATTGTCACATTGAATAAATTAATCTCGTTCTTATGTGGATAATTGTTTATTTAATATGTATTCAAAAAAAAAAATTGTTTATTTAATCAGCTATAAGATTCCCGGGAAAATTAATTAACAAAAACAAATTGTTACTGAGATTTTTTTTTCCTTGATTTTTTTTTTCTAAGGCCACAAAATTCTTGTTAGAGCCACTTGCTCACTGTTGGGACCCAAAAATCGCAGATCGAACGATTTCGAAATTCTCCTGTATTCAATCTTGACTATCGAGTAATTGACTCGGTTGATTTTTCATGATGAAATGTTGATCTTTACTGAATTTCAATCAACGCAGATCCATTTCTTCATCTTCTTCAATTGAATGAAATCGAAGCCGGAGCTTAAGTTTCTGATTCGGGTGTGAGTAAGTAATTAGCTACAATGGCCTTCTCCTCCTTCACCGGCGGCGGCGGCGGCCGTCGTGGAGGTTGGGCCAGTTCGATTCTTCCTTTTTCCTCTGTTTCACCCACCGCTAAACCGAAGCACAACCGGAAGTATCGCCGGCGACTGGCTGTTCGTGACTTCATCTTTGCTAATTTCTTCACCATCGGCCTTTTGATCTCATTCTTCTTCTTCTTCATTGTTCTTCTCCGCTACGGTGTTCCGAAGCCGATTTCGTCTCATTTCAAATCGCATCCTACCAGATCCCACAGGCCGCGGAAGCCGATCGTGACCGAGAATTGGAACAGTGAGGTCTTGAGTTCTAAGGTGGATATTACTACTAAGGAATTGTACGACAAGATTGAGTTTCGGGACGTCGATGGCGGTCCGTGGAAGCAAGGATGGAGAGTGACCTACAAAGGAGACGAGTGGGATTCGGAGAAATTGAAAGTTTTCGTGGTTCCTCATTCGCATAATGATCCAGGTTGGAAGCTAACTGTGGACGAGTACTACGAGAAGCAGTCTCGTCATATACTTGATACGATTGTTGAAGCGCTTTCAAAGGTGAATTTATAAGTTTTAACGTCTTCGTCTGTAGTTCTTCTTTTTTAATCTTATTTCTCGAAGGTCTCTATTGAATTAGGGTGAAGATGTTGATTTTGGCGTTTTCTTTGATTGAATTTTGGTTGAAGTTTCGTTTCCCATAAAGAATGTTGGTGAGTTGCCCGTAATGAAGACTGGTAGGAAACCACTTGGCTATTGAATATGAATTTTTAATGTCAATCTTGTTAAATCCGTGCTGGGAATCAAAACTACAGAAGACTGTTTGGAGAGTGTTGCTCTGCCGTGAAATTCTGAAAAAGGAGAATGGCCATTGACAACTAAGGCCGCTTGGGGGTTACCCTCAAAATTGAAGTTACTGAAGGAATGTCTTGGAGAAAATTATGCTCTGCCTTAATAAATTGCAAAAATATCATGATATCTAGAGGAGGTCGTATAATCCTGGTTCATGCAGTCCTTGCAAACCTATTTACTTATTTCCTCTTTTTGTTTAGGGTCCCTTGATTGATAGTTAAGAAAATAGACAAGATCCATGGAGACTTTTCTTTTAGGAGGGTGCAAATATGGAGGAAGGCTTTCATTAGATCAACTGGTAGCTTGTCTCTCCTTGACCGGGATGGTTTAAGTTTTCACAAGTAAGAAAGAATGAAGATGACACTGCTGGCCAAGAAGTTTGTGGCAATAAATTGTTTAGTTGTAAAGTTTGATTCAATAAAATTTGGTGCTAGAAGCGGGAGATGGTTCAAAGATCAAATTCTTGGTTGAGTGGTGGATTGAATCTCTAGACCTTTTTCTAACGATTTCCTGAAATTTAACCAAGCTGAAACTAAAAATAGAATTATCAAGGAAGTTTGGGATGCAGAAAATTCCAAACGAATGCTTCAATTTAGAAGACCCCTAAATGATAGAAAAGTTGCTAAATGGACTGAGCTCCATTCCATCATTGGCAGTTTTGTTGCATCTCCCTTATAATCTTGCTTGGCAAATAGATATATCTGGAGGATTTTTCAGTGAAATCTCTTTTCTATGTTTTGCTGATGGAGATAAATATTCTTTGGCCTTCACTTTGTAAAGTGATTTGGAAATAGAAAACAACCTAAGAAGTGTAATCAGTATTCAGTAATGGCCTAATGGGGTACATTTGGTCTTGGTGGTATTAGTGCTAATGATGAATCCAGCTTAGGAATCCTGGAAGAAGCCTCTTGCCAAACTGGTATGTTCTTTGTGGGAGTAGCAGTGAGGTTTTGGACCATATTTTCTTATCCTGCATTGTTGCCCATTTGCTTCTCTTTGGTGTTAGGTACTTTCAATTACTAGTTCGTCTTTGAACTTATTCAATTGCCCGTTCGTCAATCCAGTTTATCTTTCAAAATTTATGCGGTCACATATCCAAAGAAGAATCCAAAGTTTGGATAGTAGGTTGGTGTGCCAACCATCGGAAAATATAGATGGAAAGAAATAGATGAGTGTCTAATAATTATAAGAGGAACTTGAAGATTTTTTAGAGGTTGTACTCATTGTCCCTTCTCTTGGTGTATTTTGTTCAAGCATTTTTATAATATTCTCTGTTCTATTTTCCCAATTGAAAATCCATTTTGTAACTCTTTGGTTTTATCCCTATCCAATTATGCACTTTCATGGTATCAATAAAATTGCTTATTATGCTTTTTTAGTACGAATTGTTTCTTATGTCAACAAAAGAGATATACATAAATCAAAGTATAGCACCTCTATATAAAATATATAGCACTTGCTAACCTAGGCAAAGTTTGATTCTTTTTGTGAAAATGTATAGCATATAGCTTCTTGGTGGATATCCTTACACATGAATTCTTTTTGTAATTACAGCATGTTAATGATAGTTAGTGATTGGAAAGACTTGCTGAATTAGATTTTGGGCAAGGGCTCCCTCCGCCCTTGGCCCCTAGGCTGTTTGCCTCTTTTTGTGATTAATATATATCCTTGATGTTTCTTGTCCAAAAAAAAAAAGGCGTCCCTACCTCTTCTAAGAAATTTCAGGTTCAAACTTCCACCCCAATAGTTGTGATGTAATAATCTTACATATATATGTATATCACAATCATCTAATATCTTGGATATGCTATTTTATTTAGTTATTTACATTTTTTTTCCTGTTGTTTAGTTTATTAATTAGAAGAAAAGCATAATTTTTTTTTTTTTTTTATTATTATTAAAAACCAACTTTCATTGATAAAAAATGAAAGAATACACGGGCATACAAAAAACAAGCCCACAAAAAAGGAGCCCCACTAGAGAAAGGGACCCCAATCAAGCAAGATGAACGATGAGGATAAATTGATTTTTTCGGGCTTTAAATTGTTTTGGGGATTGGCAGCGCACAATTCCAAGTATAACTAAATTGAATGAGAGTGAAATCCCTTTTAATTGCTATAAAATTTCCTGTTCTTTAATCTGTAGGAATCTCGGCGGAAGTTTATATGGGAAGAGATGTCTTATCTGGAGAAATGGTGGAGGGATGCTTCAGACGAAAAAAGAGAATCATTTGTTGCTTTAGTTAAGAATGGGCAGCTAGAAATCGTGGGAGGTGGCTGGGTGATGAACGATGAGGTAATATGCTCACTTGCATGTGACTATGTGAGGTTTTTTGGCCCTTTGAACAGCAAGTGTGAATGTTTCTAGTGCTACATGCATTCAATATTTTTTATTATGTTGATCCGGAAAATTTTGTTTACTTCTTGGTAACAGGGATTTTCTGATAAAATTTCCTTTTATTCATCCTTCACTTTTAATCTGCAATTTCTCAACGCCAACACGCAAATATGTATGGAGTAGTCAATCAGGCAGAAATGTTGAGTTTCAATTGAATCCCTTCAGGCGATGCTCTGGACATATAAGTTATTAAACTTATAAATTATAATCACTGAACACCTATGGAATTCATTTTATATTAGACAAGCTATAATCTAGAAACAAGTTTGTGCTACATGTATCTTGCCCATTCCTTGGAAAGACTTTACTGCTTTCAGGGCACCATTATTCATTTTAATCTTCTTCTCTACCATAGTTATACGAATTTCTTAGGTTAGGAACTTGTTACAGCCTGTTTTATATATATATAAATTATCATCTGTATTATTGTCTTGAAAATTGACATGCCAGTCCCTTTCCTTTGCAGGCCAATTCCCATTATTTTGCTATAATTGAGCAGGTAAAGTAAAATCTTCTTCTTAGATAATACAAGTGTACGTTATTCTTAGGTTATTTGACTTTTAACCAGAATTCTTTGCTATTTGTGCGGTGGAAGCTTGACCTCTGTTTAGTTCAACTAATATACATAACTTGTTTATTGTATATGGTTTAATCACCATTATACGAGTAATTTATTCTGCATATTATTTTTTATTAATTAACTCAATTTATATTTCTGTTGTTTTTATTATAATGAACAACGCTTTATCTACCTGAGGCTGAGAAATAATGGAATACCATATTCAAGTTGTCATGCCTTATTTTTAAAACATCCAACTCTGGTTTACCTGCTGTAATTCAAAATGACATGGATAGAACATAAGATCATCTAATCTTTTCTTCTTCATCCAACAAGTACATGCTATTTTTTTTTTTCTTTGGGGGGGGGGGGGCGGGGGGAGTTCCAGTAGGGTGCTTTTTGATATTACTTATTCCTAATTATTTAAATTGTACTTTGAATGCGCACATCTTCTAACTAATAGCTGTAGCATTCACGTTGAGAAACAACTGGCTTTTATGTTCTTCAATCATGAAAAAAACGGTGATTATATTGAGCTATGATTGTCTTTTTGGATTACTTTTACTGAGATTATTTTCATTGAAACCAGATGGCAGAGGGGAATATGTGGTTGAATGAGACCATTGGCATTGTTCCAAAAAACTCTTGGGCAATAGATCCATTTGGTTATTCACCCACAATGGCATATCTTCTTCGTCGCATGGGCTTTGAGAACATGCTTATACAGAGGACCCATTATGAGCTGAAGAAGGAACTTGCACTGCACAAAAATCTAGAATTCATTTGGAGACAGAGCTGGGATGCTGAAGAAACTACTGACATTTTTGTGCACATGATGCCTTTTTATTCTTATGATATTCCACATACTTGTGGACCAGAGCCGGCCATTTGTTGTCAGTTTGACTTTGCCCGATCACGTGGTTCTTTATATGAACTATGTCCCTGGAGACAGGATCCTGTTGAGATCAACAAGGAAAATGTTCAAGAGAGGGCAATGATGTTACTTGATCAGTATAGAAAGAAATCAATATTATATAGGACAAATACCCTTCTTATTCCTCTTGGAGATGATTTTCGATACATTAGCATTGATGAAGCAGAGGCTCAGTTTAAGAACTATCAGTTGTTATTTGATTATATTAATTCCAATCCAAGTTTAAATGCTGAGGCAAAGTTTGGAACCTTGGAAGACTACTTTCAAACTCTTCGTGATGAGGTTGATAAGATAAATTATTCACTTCCTGGTGAAGTTGGCTCCAGTCAGGTCGTTGGTTTTCCCTCTTTGTCAGGTGATTTCTTCACTTATGCTGATAGACAGCAGGACTATTGGAGTGGGTATTATGTGTCTAGGCCTTTCTTTAAGGCTGTTGATCGTGTACTGGAGCGAACACTTCGTGCTGCAGAAATGATATTAGCTTTATTACTTGGTCCTTGCCAGAGAACTCAATGTGAGAAGTTGCCTGTTGGCTTTTCTTACAAGTTGACAGCTGCGAGAAGAAATTTGGCTCTTTTTCAGCACCATGATGGAGTCACTGGTACTGCAAAAGATCATGTAGTACGCGATTATGGGGTTCGGATGCATACTTCTTTACAAGACCTGCACATTTTCATGTCTAAAGGTATTGAAGTATTACTTGGAATTCGCCATGAGAAATCTGATCAGAATCCTTCACAGTTTGAACCAGAACAGATGAGATCTAAATATGATGCTCAACCTATCCATAAAGCAATCAATCTTCAAGAAGGAACTTATCAGTCAGTGGTCTATTTTAATCCTCTAGAGCAGACGAGGGAAGAGGTTGTGATGATTATTGTCAACAGGACAGATGTTACTGTATTGGACTCAAACTGGACATGTCTCGAAAGCCAGGTTTCTCCTGAATTTCAACATGATAAAGCCAACGTTTTTACTGGGAGGCATCGTATCCACTGGAAAATTTCAGTTCCTGCCTTGGGATTGCAAACATATTATATTGCGAATGGGTTATTAGATTGCGAAAAGCCAAAACCAGCCGAACTAAAATTCTTCTCAACGTCTACTTCATTACCTTGCCCTACTCCCTATGTATGCTCTAAGGCTGATGGTGACGTGGCTGAAATCCAGAATCAGCACCAATCTCTCGTATTTGACGTCAAGCACGGTTTGTTGCAGAAAATAATTAATGAAAATGGTTCACAAAATGTTGTGAATGAAGAAATTGCATTATACTCGAGCTGGGGTAGTGGTGCCTACCTATTCAAACCCACAGGTGATGCTAAATCTATCATTGAAGCAGGTGGGTTGACCGTGATCACGAAGGGTCCTCTGATGCAGGAAGTTTACTCTTATCCGAAGACAGCATGGGAGAAATCCCCCATCTCCCATAGCACTCGTTTATACAATGGGGGCAATACAATTCAGGAGCACCTCGTTGAGATGGAGTATCATGTCGAGCTACTTGGCAAGGAATTTGACGACAGGGAGCTGATAGTCAGATACAAGACAGAAATTGACAACAAGAGGATATTTTATTCCGATTTGAATGGTTTCCAAATGAGTCGGAGAGAGTCGTATGATAAAATCCCGCTGCAGGGAAATTATTATCCAATGCCTTCTTTAGCATTCATGCAAGGATCCAATGGTCAAAGGTTCTCTGTCCACTCTAGGCAGTCTCTGGGTGTGGCAAGCCTTAAAGATGGATGGTTAGAGATTATGCTTGACCGTCGTTTGTTGAGGGATGATGGACGTGGCCTAGGGCAAGGAGTGACGGATAATCGTGCAATGAACGTCGTTTTCCATATCCTTCTTGAGTCAAATGTTTCATCCATAGTGAATCCTATTCCCAATTACTCTCCTTTAAGCCCTTCTCTTCTATCTCACTCCATTGGTGCTCGCTTGAACTACCCCTTGCACGCGTTTATTGCCAAGAAATCACAGGCTTCATCTGTGCAGCCACCCCCAAGATCTTTCTCTCCTTTAGCAGCTCCTTTGCCATGTGATTTACATATTGTCAGCTTTAAGGTTCCCCGTCCTCTGAAATACTCTCAGCAATCGCCAGAGGATCCACGATTTCTTTTAATGTTTCATAGGAGACACTGGGATTCATCATACTGCAAGACAGCCAGATCAAATTGTTCTAGGGTTGCTGATGAACCTTTCAATATATTCAACATGTTCAAGGGGCTTGCGGTGTCGAACGCACGAGCAAGTTCATTAAATATGTTGCACGAAGACACAGAAATGCTTGGATATAATGAACAGTCTGGGGATATTGCTCATGAAGGGCAGTTGCATATCCCTCCCATGGAAGTACGAGCTTACAAGTTGGAACTGAAACCACGTTGATAAATTGCAGAAAGGCCACTTTTTATAGATTTAACAATGCTCATAGCCTCCAAATGCGCGTCGATAAAGAACTGATTCCCGAGTCCGAGATCATTCAATCAAGTAGAGTTATCTAGTGCCATGTAAAGAATGCCAGAATCAGGGTATGCAAATTATTTCTGGAACTGGGCAACGTTGATGATTTCTTTTATCTTTTTGATCTGTCAGGTCTCATGCTCTTGAAGTTCATCGATTGAATGATCGATCAACATATTTTTGCTTTGCTTGGATTAGCATTGATCCGATGGAAGGTTGGAATAATCTTGGGGGACTGAGGAATCGTACATTTTCAAAACTGCTCATTTGGACGATGTTTAGAAATAGATAGCAGACTAGTTTGAAAGTAATGATCGGAACTACACAGTTTTGTGAGTTGTAATTGTCTTCTTTAGAATTTTGTTTTGATTTCTACTCTCTATTATTTGAATGAATGGACTCACTGACTCTTCCACAATCTCAATGGGATTAAGTTGAGTTGAAAGCAGTTGATTCAACTGTTTAAAGGCCCAGTTTGGTATTGCATTTGTAGGCAAAAATGATTGCAGAAGAATCTCAACGCATGGTAAATCTGATTGTTCATATCAACTTTTGAATTCATTTTTTCTAAAAATTTGTCATCTTCTCTAATTAAATTTTAAAAATTTCAAATCTATCATTTTTTACGTCTATTTTATTATATCAATGAAATTTGGATTGATTCGATTTTTGATAATAATTATTTTTTTTCTTAACTTTTATCTTAGATTAAACAAAGTTACTTACCATTTAAATTATTTTTATAATAAATTTGATATTAAATATTAATATAAAAATAAATTGGATATATTAAATATCAATATAACTTTCTACTATTTCCTCCCAATCGCAACTTTTCGACCAGGCATGGATTTCTGGTTCACTATTCTTCTTGTCATTCGTTCCTCTCATTTTGAAGCTTAGGAGGTTGATTATTCTCTTGCGTCTCTTGGCTTGCTACTTTTGGGTCGATGATCAACATCTTTAGATAAGGCCTCCATAATCGAATTTGGGCGCTTCAGAATTTCTAGAATTTGAGTGATGCTATCGTTTATTCCCTGAACCTTTTTTTCCAAGGTAGTGTACATGTCCACCGTCTTTGCTCCATGAATAGGAAGGTAGTTGGTGTCTCACAGTTGGCCGATATCTCTTGGTTGGATGGTCTCCACATTCGGAACATCTCATATTCCCTAGTGGCCATCTGCCTTGGATATCATTCTCAGTTAGATTCTTCTCCTTCAACGATCTGATTACCGTGACTCATGTCCTTACTCATGATTGATGGCACCAACTGTTGAACACAATTTTTGTCCCTATAGACTACTCCAACGGTTGATACCGGCATTCGGTTTGAAAGAGGAATCAAATGGGTGCTCTGCAAGGAAAGAACTAAACACCAGTGTGGTGCTGAGCCACTTACACTCCGACGATCAAGTTAGTAAACATGTTTGTAAATAGCTCATAGAGTAATATGTGTGTTTTGGACATACTCACTACCTTTCCATACCTTTCTATTTATAATGAGGTTTTGATAGAATAGTGAAATTGTTGATTTAATTGGGTCGAGAATCTCATCGTGATTCTCAAGTCTCTTTAATTGAGTGGTAATGGATTTGTAACCGTCGTTGGATCTCTTGATCAAGGAAAATGTCCAACTGTACTGATTCCCTTCATCTCGTAGGACCTACTAGGGTCCAAATAAGCTTTCAAACTTCTTATCTATGGCCGGCCCTCTCGAATTCGGTCTCCGTTACTCATCGAGACTCGTCTGGATCTTGGACTAAACCCCCCTTTCTTGGTCGTTGGCCTTTGAGCCTTTGACCGACCCCATGGGGGTTGACCTCCTTCACTTGGCCCTTTGGCCGACCCTCATAGGGGTCGACCATGAGGGAATGTTGCATGTCTTTACCTTACTATCGACTTAATCCTAGGATGTTACCAATGTGCGGTAAGTTCATGCAACCCTCAATCTAAAGAGCTTTGTCGTTGAACTTGGAAACATGCTCGCTTAGCGTCACATTCCTACCTTGCTTGATGGTAAGAAGGTGGGTTGGTAGTTTCTTTTGATCTCACCTACCCAAGAATTGGGTGACAAATACTCGAACCGATTTCGGGAAAGACAAGATTGACTTCCTCTTTAACTGCTAGAACCACTTATTTTTTTTTTTTTTTTTGAAGAGAAACGAATTTCATTGATGAATGAAATGAGGAGAAAAACTCTGATCACCAAAGGGTGAATTACATAAAAGCTTTCCAATTGGAAATAAAAAAGGATAAACTATAATAAGAGAAAGGGTGTTGACATTTACACCAATACAAAGCATGAAAGAGAATTAGATCCATGAATTTATCAAAGGAAGAGAAAGAATCCCTGAAAATTCATGAATTTCGTTCGCCCCATAAAAACCAAAAGAAGACTCTGTTCAAAGCAAGCCACAAGATCTTCTTTTCTCCATGAAAGGGATGATCCACAAAAATGAGAGTAAGAACATCCTTAATGCAATTTGGAAAAACAGTGGACCAACCAAAAGCATCAAGAATCTCTGACCAATATCTGGATGCGAAGGTACAGTGAACAAATAGATGCCCAGAATGCTCTGAGCTAGCAGCACACATT
This sequence comes from Luffa aegyptiaca, assembly GCA_017139565.1. NCBI lineage: Eukaryota > Viridiplantae > Streptophyta > Magnoliopsida > Cucurbitales > Cucurbitaceae > Luffa > Luffa aegyptiaca. Next base: position 41,551,954 of record CM029403.1, read on the forward strand.
ATGCACCAAGATGGAAACAAATGAAAATGAGGCATCCGTCGTTGAAGTCGATCAACTGTATTAATAGCACCATGACTAAGCTCCCATAGAAAAATCTTGATCTGCTTTGGATAGAAATCTGTCCAAATGACCTTATATAGATCATTTGCCATATTCGGATAGTCTACTAAGTCCTCCATGAGAGATTTAACATAAAAAATATTGGACGATTCCAAAGGCCATATCCAGGAATCATTACGATTCTGTAAGCTGATGGAGGAAAGAATAAGTGATAAATCCATCCATTCCTCTGTCTTTACATCATTTAAATTACGCCGAAGACTCAGATCCCATGCTGTTTGAGAAGCAATCCATGTTTCACCAACCAAACTCCTCGGACGATCCGTTAAACGAAAAAGACGAGGAAAATTTGTAGCCAGAACACCACAACTTAACCACGAATCATGCCAGAATGAAGTAGCAAGACCATTACCCAACCTTCTTTTAATACGAGAAGATACAAGGTCAATAGTAGACGTAATGAATTGCCAAGGAGATTTGTGAGAACTTTTCTAAATAATGCTAGGCCAAAGACTAGGTAAATCAGAGTTATAATATTTAGCTACAATCAGCTTATGTCATAGAGTGTTTTCCTCATGTAAAAATCTCCAAATCCACTTTGCAAGAAGAGCAAGATTGCGATTTTGAAAGTTACCAATACCAATACCCCCATCAAATGTGGAAGTTGTATTGTTGCCCAATTAATATTGTGCATACCACCATCACCTATAGATCATTCCCAAAAGAAATCACGAAGAAGCTTATCAAGAGTTTTTGCAACCTTTCCTGGCAATTTGAATAAGGATAAATAATATATTGGCATACTAGAGAGAACTGCTTGAGTAAGAGTATGTCGACCACCTTTCGAAATATATGAATATTTCCAACTATGAAGTTTATGTTGGATTCTTTCAATCACAGGCTGCCAAAAAGGAATAGTTTTAGAACTGCCTCCCAAAGGTAAACCAAGGTAAGTGGAAAGGCCAAATTCCTTGTTTACAACCAAACGTAGTTGTCAGCCATTCCAATTCTGACTCCTCTAAATGAATTCCCAGAACCTTACTGATAGCTCTTAGAAATAAGAGCTATTGGCTTTCTCTTAGGCTTAAAAACTCTACTTTTGATGTGTTTGAGCTGTGGTTTGTGCATGAAAATAAGTATTCTTTGATGAACATTTTTTACATATAAGTAGGCCAAGCTCAAGTTGAATTTGGTGCAGATTTTATATGATTCAAGCTGATTTTCTGGTATATGATCACTCAGGTTGTGCTACAGCAGCTGATTTCACAAGCAGAAGGCCAAAAGTTTGGAATTAAATGACTGCACGTGTTGTACCCGTGGGAGCTTTCATTAAATGAGCTGGCATCTTTTGGGAGCTGATTTGTCCCATCTCAACCAATTGGGGAAGATCCATGTGGAAGCATATGTCCAATCAGCCCTGAATTCAATGCTAGGAGCTGATATAAATAGTTCTTTGGCCCAAAATGAGAGGATATTTAGCTGGAGAAGTTGGACCTAGAAGTTGCTGCTAACGGTGAAGGGGAAAAGACAAGGAGGTGGTTGTTTTGGAGGATTTTCAGGGAAAGCTGGAATCTCCTTTGGAAGCTTCTTTTCTTCCTTCCTCTTCTTTTATTCTTCTTTCTTCTAGTGTTTAGTTGGTATTTAAGGCTGAAATCATGACTGATATGGTAGTTCACTGCTGTATTTTCATTATTTTCACCTTGAATATGAGCTAAATCCTCTTAGGTGAGAATTAGGGTGCTTAAGCTTGAACTTGTTGTTTGTTTTTAGTGGAACTTTATATATTGCAACTTAAAGTAAAGTGTTCTTCATGATTAAAGCTGGAATTTCGTTTGGCCAACCATTTTCTAGCAATGTTATTGAGTGTTTGGAAAAACAATTGATAACCGATTACTTTGCTTTACCTTAGCCTTTCTAGGTCATGAAAATGAGTGGGTATTTAGGGATAAATAATCACCTAAGGCACTAAATCAGTTGAGCTAAAAAAAAGGGGTTAAATGGGAGTTTAATCGCCTAAACTATAGGAGAATTGGAAAATTCTCGTAGAAAATACTGGGTGAGTTGTGAATATAGAGTTCTGCTACAGCAAACAGCTTGTGAGAGTGGACAGCCCCTAATTTGAACCTAGCCTTCTCTGTGTTGATTCACTGTTTTTATTGAAATTTACTCAAGTTCTTGTCATTTTAAGCTTGTTTACCATTTTTAACTCTTGCACTTAGTTAAGGAAAAATATTTGGTCCTTGGTTACTTTGAATTTCATTGAAAATAGGCTTAGAAATAGTGATTTTCGTTGCATCAATCCCTGTGGAAACGATATAAAAATACTTATCACTTGCTGCTGATCGTGTGCACTTGCACATGTGTTTGTGAGTTTTTCTTGCATATTTCGAATCACTTTGCACAAAGGCAACACTCACTCTTGGAATAGTTAATATTCAATCCAAAAGCTAGCTTAAAATTTTTAACAATATCGAACATGTTGGCCAATGCATCCTTCTGAAAGATGGAGAATAATAAAGTATCATCAGGGAATTGTAAATGATTCATATGAAGTTGTGAATTTCCAATCGGATGTGAGACAATTCGACCCATATTAGCACTGTGAGATAATAAACGACTTAGGCAATCAGATACCAAGATAAATAGAAAGGGAGAAAGGGGATCCCCTTGACAAATGCCGCGAGAGGGAATGATCTTGCCTCGTGGTTTTCCATTGATAATAATAGAGTAGTTAACACTAGAAAGGCATCCATAAATCAATTTCCTCCATACCAAGCCAAAACCCTTGGCCTGAAGAATTGCATCCAGAAAATCCCAATCGACTTTATCAAAAGTCTTTTCAAGATCTAATTTGATCACCACACCTTTCTTATGAGATAAATTCCAATAATCAATCAGTTCATTTGTTATAAGAGAAGCATCAAGAATTTGTCTGTTAGCCACAAAGGCCATTTGATTTTCCGCAATAGTGCTCGCAAGACCATTTTCAATCGATTGGACAAAACTTGAGCTATAATCTTGTATGCACATGGGATTAGACTAATCGGTCGAAAGTCTAAGACTGATTTAGAGTCTAATTTCTTTGGAATAAGGCAGATATAAGTTTCATTCAAGGAGACATTGATAATACCTGTATTATAGAAATCCTCCATCATAGTCATAATATCGCATTTGATGGTATGCCAAGAAAATTTGAAGAATTCAGCTGTAAAACCATCTGGACCTGGAGATTTACTCGTGCCTAGTGATTTAACCGCTTGATAAACCTCATCTTCAGAAAAAACCGTCTCCAATCCCATCGATTGCGAGTCACTAATTGGACACCAATCAACATTAGTTGGTAGAAATCTAGTGCCACGATCCTTTGAAAACAAAGTTTGATAAAAACCAAGGAACTCCGCTTCTATATCATTATCTGTAAAGAGGCTATTTCCTTCTCTAGACAATATCTCTGAGATGGAATTCTTTTATGGAAAAATTTTGTATTTTCATCCCCTTCTTTTAACCAGTTCAATTTACAGCGTTGGTGCCAATAAATGTGTTATTGAGCTGATAAATCCTCAATTTGTTCTCGCAATAATCTTCTCGAGGATATTTGTTCCATAGATAATGGAACCCTGTCTTCTGTATCATCCAACAATTTCAACTGTGTAACAAGAGATGGAAGTTGAGCAGCAGATGAGCGTTGAGATAAATTCCATTTCCTGAGTTCAGATTTCAAACCTTTAAGCTTCATCATAAACCCATGGCCTGGGCAACCCTGAATGGTGTTTTGAGACCACCAATAATCCATAAGACCACGAAAAGAGTCTATTTTCAGCCAAGAATTCTCGAATCTAAAGGGGCAAGGGCCCCAAGAGAGATCCCCAAATGATAGAGTACAAGGGTAATTATCCGATGTAACCCTATCAAGACGAAGAAAACGAGCTACACCAAATTTAGTGAGACAAGTATCCGTCATTAAGAATCGATCAATCAATGAGCAATAATGATTTTCACCACAACTGGACCACGTGTAGCAACCATTCTGTAAAGGAGTGACTATAAGATGATAATCAACAATCCATTGGTTGAAAATACGCATACTCCTAGTCACGGGCCGACCATGCGATTTTTCCCATGACCAATGGGTGGCATTAAAATCTCCTCCAAGAATCCAATTGTCACCACCTAAACCAGCCAAGTCGTGAAGTTCATTCCAGAAATCCGATCTATCAGCATGTCTAGAAGGGCCATAAATAGCCGATAGCCAAAAAGAGAAATTATCAGCCATAAAGATATGAATAGAGAGAGAGAAAAGACCTTGAATAGTCTTCTTTACTGTAAATTCTGGTGCTAGAACCACTTATTTCTATGAATGAACTCCAACCGGCAGCAACCAAGACAATGTGGCCAATGAACTGTCTGAACAAGAATGACAGAAGAAACACAGAAAAAAAACGGCATAAGCATCAACGGGCAACGTTGCTCGGGAGGATGAGACGGCGGGAACACAACGTCAACGACAGGAGCTTGAAACGATGCTCGAAGGATGAGATGGCTGGAATACAGTGTCGGAGCTTCACCGACGAGAGCGTTAATGGCTGAAGGACAGGAGCGTGAAAATTTCTGTCAACGATGTGAGAGTGGAGATATTGGGAGATTGATTTTGATGGGTTTGAAAGGAAAATCTTGAGAGAATCGAGGAGTTGTTTAGGAGAGAGGAGTGAAGAGATTTTTTACGATAAATAATTATTATGAAGAGATATTTTAGGAAAATATATGGATTATTTTAAATAATCATGTTTATTTTATGTATTTATATATAATATCATGGACATTGATGTAAATTAACCTCTATTTTAGCTTGGCTTAGGACAAAGACAAATTTTTTTTTTGCAAAATTAGACATTTATGAAATTTCGGTTCCAATTTGATCTATCTACGTAGTTAACCCATTTCAAAGCAAGGAGCTAGTAAAAGAAGAGGGGAAAATGGAATCTACAAACCACAAATGAAAAGCAAGATAAAGAGAAATTCAGACAAATCAACTCAGTCCCTCATACTTCTTATTCATTCTCTTTTCAACACCATAAAAGAGATTCAATTTGTTCCCTCAAGAATTTTATAGTACAAAATTATATTTTAGAACTACGAATAGCCATCAATCCCACTAAAAATCAAAACATGGGATATGCAACATCGACCAATCAACAATTTGACTTGAATTTCAAGTAATAACTAAACGAACTCATTATATTTGGCAATTGACACTCTGCAGGTTCAAAAATAGCCTGAAGTCAGACGCATGGATTGGCAAAATTGTTTGTAATTTTAGTACAGAGAGAGAAGAGAATGGTGTAAAAGGAATGTGTTATAAAATAATCTCCTCAAGTACGCTAAGGTTGAGGGTCTTATTTGGGAGCACTATGCTGTTGGTCACCACAACTTCGTCTTCAACAATCACAGCTTCTCCTGCAAAACAGCACCAAAATCTCCATATTGATTCTCAGCACTTGAATTCTCCATAGCAGTACGGTAGCAATTTTTCTTATCGAAGAACCGAGCTCTCAGTGAGAATATGAAAGAATAATAGAATTAAAGCAGTAGAGGATACATACCGAGGATTGTAATTCCAAGCTTATCATTGTAGTCACCATTTGCCTGGACCAGTTAAAGTGCATAAGGAACTCAGCCTTGGGAGTTTTAAGCGCTAACTTAATTTGTTTTTTCTGTTCTTTGGTTTCAGCAAGGTTTTAAAAGAGAACAGAATGTACTCTCAAGCTAATTGTACGAAATTTGGGAGGTCTAAGTGTTGTTTTTTTAGAACAAAATTTCTGTGTTTGGATAACATTTTTTAATTACTTTTTATCGTTTAACGTATTCTTAAAAAAGATCCAGTTTCAAGGAAAAATGAAGAAGTTATTCTTTTGGAAATCACAGATTCTCGCAAGGGGTCTAAAAGAATTACAGAAAGATTCTCCATTTTGGTTGAAGAAGTTGGGAGGTCCAAAACAAGACTTTAAAGAAACAAAGAAAGCTACAGAAAAAAGGAGCAGTTCTTATCGGCTCAAAAGCCCTACTTTCAATGTTTAGACTAACCACCTAAAGAACATGAAGTAAACTGCAAGTATAAGAACATGATAGTACTAAGTTTACTGCACTTGCCTGGACACGTGACCATTTCCCGATTGACGACTTCCATCCAACAATAGAATTTATAACAACAGCATTGTCCTGTCAAAGAGAATTGCATGATTTTCTTATTCCAACGTGAAAGAAATATCTTATTATTATTTTCCATGATAGCTAAATTGTTTCAGTACCATAATTTCAACATCATCCAAGATGATGCAACTAATAAGCCTCACACCAGCAGCCACACGAACATTAGCAGAAATAGAGACATTGGGGCCAATCTGTTGAGAATGGCAGTTCAGAGTAATCAGGGTTGTGCATAAGACGACCAAGAAACAACAATTAAAAAAAAAATTATTCATAGTAGTCGTCACAATGTAGTTACCATTCCATAATGGTTAGATGCATAATAGAAAAAACAATATATCTAACTTCTCTCTCATAAATCTAATAGTGTAAAAGTGACAGCCATTTTCCTGTCATACATCTAATAGTGTAAAAGTGATAGCCATACAATACGACTATACTTTATACAATCTATTTAATTATAATGCATTAATATTCTTTTGATGGATATTATTGCCAATAAATTAGTCACAATTACAGTCATTTTCTGCCTACTCTGGTGGTACTGATATGAAAGACAACAATAAAAAGAGGAACCAAAAAACCAAACCAAACTGCAAAAGCTACACCCAAAATGGCACAAAAAATTGAAGATGAAAGATTATTTAGAAGATAAGTATGATTCTTTTTTTTTTCTTTTAAATCAGCCAAAAGGCATTAAGGCATGTTCACTCTCATGGAAGAGCGAGTGCCTTAGGGTGTCTCGCTTCAAAGAAAAGTGAGGTGCCCTAATTGAGCTTTTAGGAGAAGCGTGCCTAGGTGATGCCTAGGGTTTTGGAAACAAGAGTTGTATGAAAAACTGAATATGGATCAGATGAGAAGACCAAGTAAAAGGACGATAAGCATAATAATAAACCTTGAAACTCAATATTGAACTAGCAAAGTGGGGAAAAATGGAACATATTAAAAGGCAGAATATCAGTAAGCTTATTGATTGTGAAGAAGAACGACCAAATTACCTTTGCAGTGGGATGAACTTTTGCTGATGGATGAATGTAGACATCGCCAATAATAGTAGCATTCTTGGTACCATTTCCACTAGCCAAAAGATGGGGAGAGGTTAATTGAAACTGAGCAAGATAGAGGGCCGAACACTTCAAAGACATCCTGCAGTGTTTAATATAGATTCAGAAGGCAGATAACATAACAAGTTAGAAAATAACTACCACAGAGAAAAGGCCCAGGAGGGCGGGAGATGATGAATGCTGAAGTGGTTACTCTACCCTGGAGTCTTTATTTGTTCCCAAAATTCCATGGTTTCATATGTATATAAGCGTTTCTTTCCAGCAAGGGGGGATAAAATATCTTGATCTAATCTCACAAAGTCTGTTGGAAGGTTCCTGTTGAAAGCAATATAGCGGGAAAAAAGAAGTTACGTAAGCAAGATCTGTTAAGAAACTGACCAAGAGAATTATAATTTTAAAAATAAACATAAAAAAGTTTGTCTCATGTACTCGAAATCTAATTAGTATTCTTGTTTATAAACATGAAACTGATAATTGATAACCAAATAAAAAAAAAAATCTTTTAAAACATTACATTGTGCATATTGGGTATTACATTTTTGTATAACATTGAGAGATTTTCAAATTTTGTAGGCAAAAACAGACGATGTGGTGAGTAGCTAACCTTGTGGCAGATTGTAGAGCTTCAAAGCTGGAGACACGTCGTAGATTAGCTGCAATAAATAAAAATAATTAATGCTCTATATTTAGCATTAAAAAAAGTATTGGAAAAACTGTATTACGTAAAATTTCTGACAGAAATATCCAGCATTTTCTGTCAATTTTGCATATGATTACAAATGGTTAAAATAAAATTAAAAATATGGCATCAATTTACACTACTACAACCTCTGCCTTCCCGATGAATTGAGACATCTTGGATGGCATCGAAAATTTCCGAGGTAAATACATATACACCACAGTTTATTAAATCACTTACCTGCAGTTAGAGAAAAATCAGTCTTTGAGAACACAGTTATTGAAGAACCTGGACAACTGATTAGGTTTAATAAACTGAAGTAAAAAAAGCACCACATCATACAAAAGTCTCAGGTTTCTCTGTGTAATGCAACAGTTCATTTGTGACCGGATCAGCAACCAGTGCACCAAACTGATTAGCAGATTCGGCAGAAACCTGTACGGCAAGTCAAATAAGAGTATAAATCCAACATTAACTGCACAAAAATGAGTATAATGTTACAGCACGTGTTTCTTTTTGGCTTCATAACCTTTTCTTTTGAAAGCCAAAGATCGTGTACCAACCTTGTTTACTAATATAGTTCCCATCCCACCGTATCTTTTATGAGCCTCTGTAAAGTAAGAAAAGAATAACACCACTTACTTTACTATGAATACTTAAGTTAACAGCAGAGAAGAAAAAACCTGTTCCTACAAAAGATTACAAGTTCTGAAACTAACCAAGCATGTCTGGAAGTGGAAAATTGCAGCAAACATCACAATTTAATAGAAAGATGTATGACTGCAAAATATACACAAACAATATGTGAGAACTTAGGTTAATTATAAGTTTTGGACCTTAAACTTTCAAAGATTGTGTCTATTTAGTTTTTGTACTTTAGAAATAATAAGTTCCTAAAACTTAATGGTGGTATCTATTTAGTCTTTGTACTTGAAAGAAATCCTAATAAGTTCCTAAATTTTCAAAATTGTATCTAACAAGTTCTCATTGTTAATTTCATCGGCTTAACACACAATTGACATGTTAACAATATTATTTAGAGATTACGTTTAAAATTTTGTATCTAACAAGTTCTCGTTGTTAACTTCATCAGCTTAACACACAAGTGACATGCTAACTATATTATTTAAAGATTACGTTTAACATATCACCACATGATTCTTAAAGAATAGTAGGTACCTATTAGACACAAAACTTGAAGCTAAGAGTCTTATTATAAATTTTTTAAATCACAGGAACTAAATACACAACAAAAAATCTTAGAGATTAAACTCGTAATCTAACTGAGAATTATGCATAAAGAAGTTCATTCCTTGTAGATTGAGAATCACAAATACGGTCCTACAACTCCATATAACAGGACATGAGTAACAGAAAGAGCAAAGATTACAAACCGGGCTGTCTTCCAAGATAATATCTCTGAAGTAATAAATACCCCCCGCCGAGCCATGTGGTTTATCCTCCTTCAAGTACCTAAAGCCAAACACCACAATCAAACAGGCTCTACCACTACAGAACGATATAATTACAACCTATAACTAAAATTGAGCACATTGGATGAGCAGCAGTCACCTCACAGGCAATCTCAACTCATTGGACAATGAAGAAACGTAAAGAGCGAATTCCCTCTCCTCGTAAAATCCAATAAGAAAAATCTGAGCTAAATTTGGTATCTACAAACACCCCACAATTCAAGGTTCAACATAAGTACCTACTGATCCAGACTAAGCAAGAAAAAACAAACACCAAAATTGTGTTCAATCTGGTCCGAAATCTAACCCGTTTGCAAGCAGAGATAGGATGATGAACCATCGGTTGGCCAGCTAGAGGGAAGAGAGGTTTCGGAGTGTTGAATGAAAGAGGCCGAAATCTAGTACCTGCAGAGAAACAAGCAGACAACAAAGTAAAGTCAAACAGAAGAGAACTTTTTCGCATCACCAGAAAGGGAATCGGAGATGCGAAATTCTGTTCGAACCTTTAGTCGGGCCGCCGACCATGATAACGGCAACCACTTTCTCCGAGCTCTCCATACTGGAAAAGAAACCCTAGATCCTGTACTTCAAATCTGTAGGTTTTAGATTAGTGATTGCATCTCCGAATTTGACTGCAAATTGATTGAATCAAATTGAAAAACGAGCAAAGAAGGAGCTGAAAATTGGTGGATTTGATCTTGGTGGAGTAGGAAAGAAGGAAAGTGGAACTCCAATATTCTTCTCCACTTAAATTGTTTTTTTTTTATATATATAAATTTTAGTTTACTGAGAAACAGATCGGAAATGGAGCAACCGTGCCGTACGTCAAGTAACTGATACGTATCAGCTCTCACAAAAATAGAGCATGTGTTTCAAATTTTCCTGTGTTGGTTCTTAAATAATGAATTTTATTTCTATTTTGTTTATTTAGTCCTCATATTTGAAAAATGAATAAACTTTCAAAATGTTTGTGGCTTTCAACTTTATGTATAAGAATTATGGCTCGTTTGGTAACCATTTGTATCTAATGGATCCGTGAACTTAAAAAAAAATGTTGAATATTCTTTTTTTTTTTTTGACAATATGTGGAGTGGGAGGATTCTAACCACTTTATGCTAATTGAGTTATGCTCTTGTTGACAAAAAAAAAATGTTGAATAGATATGGACTTATTGGACACAAATTGAGAACTTATGGACCCATCGGACACAAAATTGAAATTTTAAGAACCTATTAGACACATTTAATAGGCAAAGGACTTAGACACAAATTGAGAATTCAGAGATTCATTGCACACAAAATTGAAAGTTTAAGCACCTATTAGACACCTTTAAAAATTCATGATCAAATAGATACAAATTTGAAAGTTCAAGGGTTGAACATGTAATTTAACCTACCCTACAATACTTTAAGCTTAGTTCAATAATTGTGGTGTAAGAGATTCAACCATCTATGTTTAAGATGATAATAGACACACCTTATACATCAAGTTATACTTGAGTTGATAAGAGAATGTTTTATTCTAAGCATTGTAATTTGGTAACATTTTGGTATTGTGAAAACTTTGTTTGTTTTTTCACAATTTCTTTACAATGCGTTTTTCATCTCTTAAGAAAACGTTTGAATTCTGTGTCAAATTCCAAAAACAAAAACAAATTTCTAAAAACTATGACCTCATTTGATAATCATATGATTTTTTATTTTTTGTTTTTGAAAATTAAGCTTATAAACACGACTTTCACCTACAAGTTGCTTCTTTTTTTTTTTTTTTTTTTAAGAAAGTTACTTTGTTTTGTTATTCACTTTCTTTCCATGTTTTCAAAACACAAAGATAAGTTTTGAAGACTAAAAGAAATAGTTTTCAAAACTTGTTTTTTATATAGAATTTGGTTAAGAATTCAAATATTTCATTAACAAAGATGAAAACTACATAACGATATTGGGAGAAAATTAAAAGCATAATTTTAAAAAATCGAATGGTTATCAAACAAAACCTATTTTTTTTAGTTTTCAAAATTTGGCTTGGATTTTGAAAACTGAAGTAGATAACAAAACAAAGAAAACAATAAATGGAAGAAGTGTTATAAGTTTAATTTTTAAAAACAAAAAAAAAACCAATTGGTTATCAAATGGGTCTGAGTCTTTATCATTATTTTATTTTTAACACGTTGAATGAGTATTTGTGATAGGGACATGCAATTGAACCATATAATTGGTTGGAGCAAGTATTGAGTGGATATAGTACTAAGGACTAAAATGATGTTTTTATTTAAAGTTTAGAGAATAAAATAAATATTTTGAAGACAGATAAACTACTTTTGCATTCATGAAAGTTGAAGAACTACAATAGACATTGTGAAAAGTTTTAAATAAAATAAACCTAAGAGTTTATGGATCAAAATGAGATTTAAACCAAAAATTCAATTATGTCATTGTTGATACGCCTTGAATCTGATATGAAGCGCTCCGAATGACCAAACTAAATTATGTATATAGATTAGATATGATTTTCCGTTTTGGGCTTTTATTTTGAGCCTATTATGTTAAGGTTAAGAATGGTGTCATATATAAACCATCTTAACCTATTTTGCCCTAATATCTGTAATCTGCATACGTTTTACTCCTCACTAAGGGGGTGTTTGGGGGAAGGTTTTTAGAAATAGGGATTTTGGAAATATGGTGATTTGAGAAATCTGGGGGTTTTGGAAGTCTGTGTTTGGGGTGCTGATTTCTGAAATTTGATTTTGGAAGTCTATGTTTGGGGTGCTGATTTCTGAAGTCTGATTTCGGAAGTCTGTGTTTGGGGTGTTGATTTCTGAAGTCTGGGTTTCTGATTTTTTTTTTTAATTTTTTTTTATCAATGGTATACAATTGTTCTAAAATTAATAATTTAAAATTATCTTTCCACTAACTCTAGATTTGGGATTTTAACTCACAATTTTGATAAAAAATCCAAATTCTAAAGAAGAAAAAATCATTTTCTACTGTTCAATTTTTTCCCACACTTTACATTTCCTAGTTTTTTTTTTCAATGTTATACAATTCTTCTAAAATTAATAAATTAAAATGTTCTTTCCATTAATTGTAAATTTGGGATTTTAAGTCACAATTTTGATCAAAAATCCAAAGTTTCAAAAAAAAAAATCATTTTCCATTCTTCAATTGTTTTCCACACTTGTTACATTTCCTGTATTTGTTCTGAACATAGATATTGCCAAAACTCAAGGGAAAAATAAACCAAATTGATTGGAAAATTTATTTTGAAGGTTTGCCACTGCATGATAAAAAACTTTGTTACATTACAAAAAAAAAATAAGGTTTACATATATTAATTTGCAAATTGATCATTGTTAAGTTTGTCAATTGACACATAATTATCTTAACTTGAAATTGATTAAATTCTTTTTCTTTTTGTTAATTAACTCTAAGTTCAATAGGTTTTTTTTTATAAACTTTCAAATTAAGTCCAATGTTTAAAAATTAAATACACGCATTTGAATCTTATATTAACTCAACTATAGAAAACATTTTTTTTTTAGTTTTCTTTATTTAACTTGAAAATTGATTACGTTGTAATTGACTCAACGTTTGGTCTATTGTGTTTTTTTTAAAAAAAATAAAATAAAACTAAACTTTTGGCACAATTGAATATAATATGTGACTTTACTTTTTATTTTTCTTATTACCTCACTGTTGGGAAATCGAGTTCGTTTTTATTTAATTGCCTCCTATTTGAAAACGCATTGGAAAATTGATTTTGAAGGTTGAATCTCCTACCTTATGACTTCAATCATTTGAAATTAACTAAAATGGTTGGAAAATATTTTTAAACAACAAAACTTTATTATTCAACTAAGGAAGTAATAACAAAGAAAGCAAACAAATATTAAATCATGGAAATAATATCATATTAAAGAATAGTTAGTGTGCCAAATGTGAGAAGGAACGGTGCTGACGTGGCAGTTAAAAATAATATATATATAAGCATAGCTCAACTAATTAAGACATATTATTGATCAAGAGGTCAAAAATTAAAATCTTCCTATTCCCACATGTTGTTGAACTAAAAAAAAAACTTGAGCATAGTGTAATGGTCAAAATATTAATAACATTTCAATCAAGGTATTAGTAACTCTTTTCCAGAATCTATATTGTTGATAGACCATTTCGAACACCTTTCCAAAATTCTAACATATTTTGAGGTTTTTATCAATTTCTAGAGATGGGAACAAAGCAGCCCACACATTAGCTATTCACGCTTGCACTATGAGACACACTGAAATCTGGCTAAAAGACTACCCCATAGGCTCATCGCATCCTCGCTCAAGAGATACCTCCCATCGATGTTTTAGCAACTATTACTAATTTTCTTTTTCTGTTCTCCCAAAAAGAAAAGAAAAAAAGAAGGGAAAAAAAAACTGTTAAATAGATTTTGGTTCATTAGCGTAATGTGATAAATATGTAAATAGTATGGACATGCAAAAGAACCTTTTGGTAACATTATCATGATGATATCAAGATCATGGATCAAAGGATCTTTGGCTAATGCATTAGACAAGATTTATTTCTCATTTTAAAGAAACTTTCTAAAATCGTATATAAATTTAAGGGAAAAAAAATATACATATATCAGTAAATCTGGTAACAAATTTGTTTTGTAGTTTTAAAAACTACAAACAAAAATAAGACCAATACCAAAGAAATATTAGACCGACATACTTATTTAATTAGTAAGTAATAATTTAATACGACATACAAGGGATAGACTAGTCGGATAAAATAAGGACACATGTGACTGATAAAGATGTTTAATCCAAAACATACGGGTCATTTGGTGCGCTGGATTGGAATTTGGATTCTTGGAAATCAGATTACGGTCGTAATTATTGTCTGGAATTTGAAACCCTAGAAATGTTGATGCTTGTGTTTGGTGCGTTGTATTTGGTATGGATTTAATCTGATGCCTGTGTTTGGAGTGCAGAATTGGAATTGAGTTGGATTTGTATTGGTTGTTTTTTGGGTAAAATACCTTTTTGGTCCCTCATGTTTCAAGTTCGTTTCCAATAGGTCCCTAGGTTTCAAAATCGAACAATCAAGTCCCCACTATTTCGAAAATAGTTCAATTTAGTCCCTCCACCGTTAATTTTTTTAACGCTGCTGACGTGGCAGTTAACAGTGCTGACGTGGCACGTTTAAAAAAATTAAATAATATTTTTAAATTAAAAATAAATAATAAAATAATTGGAAATTGAAAATAATAATAAAATAAAAAAATAAACACTCTCTCTCCTTTCTCCATCTATTCATCTTCTCTTCACCACCGAATCCCTCCCTCTCCATCGATTCATCTTCTTCTTCGATGAAACCCTCCTCCCCAACCGCCGCCCTCTGCCACCATCGCCCTCCGTCACCGCCTTTTTCTCCTTCTCTCCTTCTCCTTCTTCGAAACCAAACCCACCCCCACCAAGCAAGACCCTTTGCCTTCTCCGCCGCCGTCCACCGCCCTCAAATCCCCCTCTCTCCCTTGGAAAACCCGCCTCTTCATTTCCATCTCCTCCGTCTGCGGCGACCTCACCACTCACCCCAACAACACTGTCAACGGCCGCCTCTTCCGCCTCTTCGATTTCAAATCCGCCCCGAATCGTGTCAAGCCCATCCACGCCGCCTCGCTCCCCATCATCGTCTTCTTCCACGGCGGTGGCTTCGCCTTACTCAGCAACCTCACCCACTACGCCGCGCGTCTGATTCTCCCGCCATAGATCGCAGCTCCAGAAGGTGAAAAAAACGGGGAATCGGGGAGGAAAAGGAGAGAAGAGGAGAGAGTGAGAAGAAGAGAAAAGAAAAGAAGGGGGGAATCAGGGAGAGCGAAGGGAAGAGAAATGAAAGGCCGCTGGGGAGAAGATGAAGAAGGCGGCGACGGCGATGGTGATCGGCGGCAAGGAGGGGAAGGGGAAGGGGAAAGAGAACGAAGGGGAGGGGAAGGGAAAGGGGAATCGTGGGTGGGGAAGGACAGAGAAAGAGATTTTTTTTTTTTTTTAGTTTAATCATTTAAAAATTAATTATTATTTTAATTATAATTTATTATTATTTTAATTTAAAAATCAATATTTTAATATTTTTAACTGCCACGTCAGCACAGTTAAAAAAATTAGGGTAAAATACCTTTTTGGTCCCTCATGTTTCGGGTCCGTTTCCAATAGGTCCCTGGGTTTCAAAATTGAACAATCAAGTCCCCACTGTTTAAGAAATGCTTCTATTGAGTCCCTAGACCGTTAACTTTTTTAACGGTGCTGACGTGGCATAACGGTGATGACGTGGCATTATTAAAAATATTAAAATATTATTTTTTAAATTAAAATAATAATAAATTAAAATTAAATAATAAATGATTAAAAAAATAATTAAAAAGAAAAAAAAAGGAAAAAGAAATCTCTTCCTTCTCTTTCTCCCCCACGAAAACACCCTCTCTCTCTTCCTTTTCTATCCCTTCTTTCTCTTTCTCCTTCCTCTCTCTCTTTCTCCTTACCTTCTCCGGTTGCCGTCGCCGCTACCGCCGCCGCCACGCAGCCCACGTCGCCGCTACCGCCAGCCTCTGTCCCATCTCCGTCCCCAAACCCTCATTCTCTCTCCTCGAACCCAAACCCTCATTCTTTCTCCTTCTTTAGCCGCCGCTTTGCTCGCCGTTGCCTCCGCCGTCTCTTGTCGTCGCCGTCGCCGTCGCCGCTAGGGTGGGTGGGTTTTGAAGCTTAATAAGAAGAAGAAGAAATGGGGGTGGATTTGAGGAGGAGGATAAGAAGAATAAAAGAAAAATGGGTATTTCTGTGTGGGTTTGGGGTTTTGTTTAAGAAGAAGAAAATGGGTATTTAGGGTGGGTTTGAAGTTTTGTTTAAGAAGAAGAAGAGGTGGGTGGGGGTGGGTTTGGTTTTGAAGGAGAAGAAGAGGAGGGAGGTGGGGTGGGGTGGGGTTGGGTATAGTTTTAAAGAAGAAGAAAAAGAGAAGGAGAAGAGGAAGAAGAAGGATGCGGTGGTGACGAGCTATCGACGGCGACGGCGGCTACGAGCTATCGACTGCTGGCGGCTGCGAGCTTTCAACGGCGACGGCGGCGGTGGGCTACTGCCGGCGAGAAGGGGAAGGGAGGTGATGGGCTTCGAAAATGGAGGGGAAGGAGAGAGAGGGAGAAAGAGGAGAGAGAGAGATTTATTTTTCTTTTAATTATTTATTATTTAATTTTAATTATTTATTATTTTAATTTAAAAAATAATATTTTAATTTTTTTAATAATGCCACGTCATCACCGTTACGCCACGTCAGCACCGTTAAAAAAGTTAACGGTCCAGGGACTCAATAGAAGCATTTCTTAAACAGTAGGGACTTGATTGTTCAATTTTGAAACCCAAGGACCTATTAGAAACGGACCCGAAACATGAGGGACCAAAAAGGTATTTTACCCAAAAAATTAACGGTGGAGGGACTAAATTGAACTATTTCCAAAACAGTGGGGACTTGATTGTTCGATTTTGAAACCTAGGGACCTATTGGAAACTGATCCAAAACATGAAGGACTAAAAAGGTATTTTACCCTTGTTTTTTTTAGTTTTTTTTTTTAATATAGTCAGATATTTTCCCCCTATTTCAAAGGACTTATTCTACATAACAATGTGTACATACTTTTTTAGCTAATTGTGTCAAGTTTGTGAACAGATTGGAATGTCTAGGAATATGAAAATGATTAGTCAAATTCAAAAACAAGTTGCAAATGCATATAATACTTGGATAGCAAACATAGGACAATGTAAGAAATTAGAAGGAAATGTCTTAAACATAGATGAAACATGATTAAATGGTCCCACAGATCTATGGTGAGAGAAAGTTAGATCCGTGACCACGTATGGAGGAAGGGAGGGTTTGGAAGAAGAAACCCTAAACGAAAATGGTCGAAAACATGGAATAAAGCAGCCAGACTTCAACCACACTGTGAGGTCGAGCAAAAGACAATCGTCGTCGACTGAGAAGAGGCGAGAAGTTGCACCGGTAGGACAACCGATGACCATGTGAGAACAGAGAGAGGGGAGAAACGAGGAAGAAGAGAGATAGACATTGATGGAGGTAGATGGAGAGATGGGAAAAACGAGGAGATGAGTTTAGGTGGGAGAGAGGGAGCGTTGGAGTAGTGGATTACAACCATATTCCAACTCTTCCATTCCATGGATTCTCATTGGAATCAAAAAGTGATTACAATACAAACCAAATTCGGCCCGATAAACAATGGATTCATAATTTATTACATTACAACCCATCCCATTACACTCTCTCAAACAGCCCCAAGGTCTATTATTCCCGTTGAAAAAAACTGTTTGATTCGAAGTCAAAGTGAACATAGTTCAACAATAATTGAGACACTACAAGAATTTTTAAATACGTCGATGCTATATATCTATGTCGACGCAAGGATTTTCGTCAGCGTATAAGGGTCTTTGCCAATGCAATCGCGTCGGCATATATACCTTAACTACTGGTTTATGAAACGTGTTTACGCCGACGCAAATTTGGGGTCTTCGCCTACGCAATCGTATCGACGTATATACCTTAACAATGAAACGTGTCTACGCCGACGCGAATTTGGGGTCTTCGCCGATGCAATGCGTTGGCATAGATAACTTAAAAAATCTCACTAAAAATGCACGTTTGATGGGATATGCCGACGCGGGTTTAGGGTATACGCCGACACAAGCTTGCATCGGCATAGACCCTTTAATAAAGCCCTCTCCTTTCCTCTCTAAATCTATTCTTCGCGCTGCACAACAGAGTTCCTTGCTAGTTTTTCTTCTCCAACGCCAATACATTGTGTTTTTTCTCCATTTTGGTCGATTTTCTTGTTGTGGTGGTGTGGGCTTTTGGTTTTAGGTAAGTTTTCATGGTTTAAGTTGCTTAGATTGTATTTTTATGGTGGATTTATCATTCTTTTGAGTTTAAAATCGTTTAGCTACTGTATTTTCTCTCCAACGCCAATGTAGTGGCCATTTCGCTTTGGTTTCGTCGATTTGTGCTAGATTTCTTGTCGTGGTGGTGTAGGCTTTCGATTATAGGTAAGTTTTGTGGGTTTTAGTTGCTTACATTGTTGCTTTATGCTCGGTTTGACTTTATTTTGTGTTTAACATTGCTGTTTTTTCCTCTCCAACACCGATACAGTGACCTTTTCGCTCCATATTCGTCGATTCGGGCTAGAGTTGTTATCCTGGTGGTGTGGGCTTTTGAGCATAGGTAAGTTTTGTGGGTTTAAGTTGCTTACAATGTTGTTTTATGTTCGATTTGTCCTTGTTTTGTGTTTTAGAGTTTAATTTGTTTGTGGTCTTTAATTTCAATGTATGCATGGTTTCAAAGTTAGGTTTCAATTGCCAACAAGAGCATAGCTCAACTGGCATAAAGATGTACCGATAACCACGAGGTCTGTAGTTCAAATCTCCCACCCCTATATTGTCAAAAAAAAAGTTAGGTTTCAATTTGATTGCAAGGTTTGTAAAAATTGAGCTATTGGATTAATCATTATTAGATTTTTTTTTTTATTAAAAAAATTAACATTATGTGTTTGTTCATTGGATTAATTTGTTGAGATTGATGTATGAATTAAATAAAATGTATAGATTTGGTTTCGGTTTTGAAATAAAAGTATCCAAGTTTAGAATGTCTTTCAAATTACATTGTTAGACTGTTTTTTTTCTTTTAAATTATGTGTTCATTATTGTTCTATTGTTGGATTGTTTTTTGTTTTTTGTTTTTAATTATGTGTTTGTAGTATGTTTACATGTGTTTGTGATATGTGTTTAAAAGTAAACATTATTAAGTTCCACCAAAATGGAAAATTTTAAGTTTAGACCTGTTTAATCTATGCATTTGAATTTCATATTATATAATAGAATCCATTATAGTTTTCGTGATTTATTTTTCCTATGTTGTTTGAGATTCTAGAATCAGTGATAGGTTCCTCAACTAAGCAGGAGACTACATGAGGGAGGAGGGTCTTCGAACCCTTAAGTATGTGCTGAGTTTACGTGATTTATGTAGTATATAAATTATACTACAGTTATGGTAGGTTAAAGTACATGACTATAATTGATTTGTTAAATTATACTACAGTTATGGTAGGTTAAAGTGCATGACTATAATTGATTTGTGTGTATATGGCTATCCTGCAGTTATGGTAGTCACTCTATGCCTATAGTGATTTAGGATAGGTTAAAATGACTTACTATAGTTGATTTATATCTATGTGCCTATCCTGCAGCTATGATAGCCACTTCATACTTTTGAAGTCACTTAGGAGTAGGTAGGGGTCACTTATACACACTTAGACACTTTTTTCAACCTTCTAGGTCATTTCGAAGTCATCGAGGGGCGGGTTGATTGATAATCACTTAAGCACTTTTTTAACCTTCTAGGTCATTTTAAACGTTTTAGGACCTTTTGAATGTAGGGAATAAAAGTCCCCACGCAGCGGAAGCGCATCGAAAGGACCTTACGCCGTATATTAATTAACATTAAAATACCGTTACGAAAAGACAAAATAAACTTTAAACATGCTTTAAAGTTGCTGGAAAATAGCTATAAACATGCTGAAAAATAAATCTAAATTTATTTTCATGCTTTTCTAGAGAAACGGGAAAGAACCGTTACAAACCTTCGTTGTAGACTTGACCGTTCTTCGCCAACGATGCTCCAACGACCGAAAACGCAGCAACTCCCTCTTGATTTCTTTGCTGGAAATTTCTTCTTCAAAGACACAATAACCACAGAGGTTACACCGATATGTCTCTAAGTCTAGGAGGCAAAAGACTTGTGGGAGTCTTTCTCTAAGAGGGAGGCTAGAGAGAATTCTATGGTCTTGTCTTGTGAGTCTAAGAGCAAGAGAAGAGTCGTGAACCAATTAGGTCTAGTGTTCTATTTATAGAAGAGAGGTCATGAATAAAATATTCAATTAAATCAATCTTTTCCAAAATTTGATTCAATCTTTATTCCTTTTTAATCAATCCAAGATCAATCAATTCCATAATTGATTAATCTTTTCCACAAATGACTAATTACTTCCATAAGTGATTAGATCATTTCCATAAATGATTAATCACTTCCTTAAGTGATTAATTATTTCCATAATTGATTAATTCCCGGCTAATGAATTCTTTAATTAATTAACCACCAATTAAATATCACATATTTAATTTCCGGCCTTGAATTAATTAATTTTACCCAAATAGATTTTAGGTCTTAAAATTAATTAATTCATATTTGAACTCTTTCAAACTTCCATAAATTTATTGTGACTCAAATTTATATTAATATTTGAATTTCTTCAAATATTAATTTCTCTCATAATAATATATCAATATATATTATATTGTTTCCCTTAGTAAATTGAACGCTTTCAATTTACATTTATTTCTTAGTTGCCTCAAATTACTTTATGAGCTACCAGTGGGACCTAATGGACCTGCAGATCAGAAGCTCCAACGATGTGAGATTAATTGGTCAAACTCATTAACCAAATTAATCAATATTCGTTAACTGTGTGTACATTCCACTATAGACTCACAGTTGCACTCTTCTCACTGCAGACATATTTTCTGTGTCCACGGATATAGACCAATATCAACTAGTTAGTCCTTCACGAGTGTCCGTAACACCAGCTGGGTCAAATTACCGTTTTACCCCTAGGTTACTTCTATTTCCTTAAGTACCAGTTCTCCTCTAATGAACAACCTGTTTGTGGTCCAACCATCAAACAGAAAACCCTCTCGTGCCATTAAGAGGGTAGGGCCCTTTGTTCAAGACTCGGAGCGACCACTTAAGGGAACACTCATCTGCTTCCCTAAAGTTGGGAAGGAGTGAATTCCATCTTGTACGATTATGTTCCCAGCTACCCACTCGGTCTTGTCCCCAAAATGGTAGGCTTATTGAGTCGACGTATTGGGCCACTCTCACCCATACAAATCAAAAGACAATCCCTCATGAGCAGGAATCCATAATCAACTCAGGATTAAGACCAAGTTGTCTAGGTCGTCCTAGTGAAATAGAAAACTAACTAGTTAACGGTGTTATAACAAGTGGTTACTATTTCGCGGTCCGGTCTTATGCAAACTCATTGCATAGGATACCCCCACTCGCATGTCTCCTACACGAACGCGTTGGATCATAGCGTTTGTATCAAATACAAAGTGGGTCGTATCCATAGTGTCACCAGGATAAGACACCCAATCTTATCCCTATACTATAGACCCTTTAGGCTGTTTCTTGAACAATGATCCCCATATGTCGCTACATATAGTTCAAGACTCATATTACAGTCTAGGAAGTCTAGTTTATTGGATTAGGGTTATTTTAGGCAAAGACAAATATAAAATAACTAATAACATTTAATGGAAAAATATATCAATATTATTTCATTAATATCCGGTCAACGGTTACATTCACTATCTACGAGTTTTAGGGCATAAAACCCAACATTGAAGTCATCAAGGGGCAGGTTGGGGTCATTGATAATCACTTAGGCACTTTCTATAATCTTCTAGGTTATTTTGAACGTTTTAGGACCTTTTGAAGTCATTGAGGGGCGGGCGTTGGGGTTATTGATAATCACTTAGGCACTTTTTTTTAACCTTTTAGGTCATTTTGAACATTTTAGGACCTTTTTGAAGTCATCGAGGGGCGGTTTGGGGTTATTGGTAATCACTTAGGCACTTTTTTCAACCTTCTAGATCATTTTGAACGATTTAGGAGCTTTTGAAGTCATCGAGGGGCAGGTTGAGGGTCATTGATAATCACTTAGACACTTTGTTTAACCTTCTAGGTTATTTTGAACATTTTAGGATCTTTTGAAGTCACTAAGGGGTGGGTCGGGGTCACTTATATACACTTAGACATTTTTTTCAACCTTCTTGGCCTCGAGACTTACACCTTCTTTGGACCATAAGAGGTTTACGCCTGTCACGGGAGAGGCTTATGCCTTTATAAAAATGCACTAAGGCTTAAAGTCTCTACACCTCATATAATGGTTAGAAGAATAGTATTAATTTTCTCATTCTTTAAAAATATAAAGGTTTGAGTGGTAACCATTTGAAATATTAAAATTTTTACCATTTAGGCTTACATTGAAAATAAAAATTTATAGAATAAGATAATCCTATAAGTGATAACAGTAGTGATGTTAAAGATATACTTGTAGAATTTTTGTTCAAGTAGCAATTCAAGGGGGTGACTTTTTTTTTTTTTTTTTTTTTTTTTTATATATACTTTTATATAAGTATTATGTTTAACATTACTTGTTCACACAAATGATTTGCGTAATGTTTTTAATTAAAATTGAGGCTTATGCCTTAAAGGCTTGCGTCTCGTCTCTTCAAGAGGAAAGCCTCGAGGCCGCCTTTAGCCTTTTAAAACATTGGTTTGGGGTTACTTATACACACTTAGACACTTTGTTTTAACCTCCTAGGGCATTATGAACGTTTTTAGGCCTTTTTAAAAGTCACCAAGGGGCGGGGTAAATAGATCGGAGTTATTATTAAACACTTTGGCACTTTTTTCATCCTTCCATGCTCTTCTAAATGTTTTAAGCCTCTTTGAAATGATTGAGGGACGAGTTGATGTTTCAGAATCATTTATAGACAGTTGGACAATTTTTTGAAACTATTAGACCTTTTTGAATTTCCTACATGACTTGTAAACATTTTTCTGGCCTACTCACTCTCTTTTTACATCATCATAATCATAGTGTTTGTTTTTTCTTTTTAGGTTTGTAACAATGATGGTGATCTTCGAGGATGATTTTTAGAGGGAAAAATACACTTTTGGTCCTTGAGGTCTGAGTTAGGTTTCGTTTTGGTCCCTGAATTTTCAAACTCAACATTTTAGTCCCTGAGGTTTGGATTTCGTTACACTTTCAGTCCCTCCGTCAAATTTTCTGTTATACTTAACAGATTGGTGGCGTGGCATGCATTTTTTTATTAAAAAAAACATATTTTTTGAATTTTTTAAATAAAAAAGATTTAAAATAATATTTTATTATTTATTTTTTTTCCTTTTTTCCTTTCTCTTATTCTCTTTCGTATTTCTTTTTTTATTTCTTCATTTTTATTTCTTCCCTTTCTTCTTCTTCAATCACAGGTTCATCTTCTTCAATGAGACCAGCGGGCATCTTCAAACCAGTCACTGGCTGGCCGCCGACAACCGCCGCGCGACACTTTTTTTTTTTCTCTTCTTCTCCTTTTTTCTCCTTTTCTTCTTCTTCTCTTTTCTTCCTTCTCCAAACTTTCTTTTTTTAAAAAAAAAAATCGAAACAGAAGGAGGATCTGGGCATTTGAAGAAAGGGAAAGAAATCGTGCGGCGTCGACACCCTTGTTCCAGCCCAGATCTGGGCGTTCGAAGAGGCTTTCAGCTGCAACACACTATCTCCATCGCTTGTCTTCTCCTTTGGCAACCACAGACCCATGACTCGCCGCTCGTTCTCTCCCTTGCGCCGCTTGTTCACTCTCTCTCTCCGCCGCTCGTCTTCTTCGTTGGAAACCAGAGACCCACGAGTCGCCGCTCGTCCGCTCGTTCACTCTCTCTCTCCCTCACGCTGTTCGTTCTCTCTCCCTCGTGAACGGACTGCAAGCGGGCGACTACAAACGACGAGGAGCGAGCTGCAGCTGTGCGAGCAACTGCGGTTGGGCGAGATTCGCGAGATCTGCGACTTCGGTTGAGCATGCGGCGTGGCTGGCGGAGGAGAAACGAAAGAGACAGGGAAACGGCGGTAAGGCTAAGATACCAGTGAAAAGAGGAGAAGAAAGAAGGGAAAGAAGAAGAGAGAAAGGAAGAGAGGAAAAAAAAATTCTGGCAAGGGGCGACGACAGGCGAATGGCGGCGAAAGACAGCTGCTGGTAATGGAGGTAATGGAAGTGTAATTAGGTTGAAGGAAGATGGAGAGGAAGAAGATGAAGAAAAAAGGAAAAAAAATAATAAAAATAATAATTAATATATTGTTTTATATTTAAAAATTAAAAAATATTTTTTTAATAAAAAAATACTTGTCACGTCAGCATTCCGTTAACATTTAACAGAAAATTGGTTGGAGAGACTAAAATGCTACTAAATGCAAACCTCAGGGACTAACATGTCGAGTTTGAAAACTCAGGGACCAAAATGAAACCTAACTCAAACCTCAGGGACCAAAAGTGTATTTTTCCCTTTTTTAGAACACATGGATGCTTTTTATTTAATAATTTTATCTTTGGACAATGGACATTGGAAAATGTAGTAAATCTTAGGTTGGGTTTTTTTTGACACATTATCGAATTCTTGTGTTCATGTACTTAATTTTATTTTGTTATGTTAGACGTGTTTCTAAACATTATACCGAAGTTCTTAAATATCAATATATACTCCGATTATCCCATTATTATATATGAACTTTCAAGTAGCATATGGACAAAAGAATGAGAAAAATGAGGGAGGATGAGGGAAAAATATTAAAAAAAATGGTCTACGCTGACGCAAGCGCAAGCTTACGTCGGCATAGACCCCAATTACCAAAACTTGTTTTGGTTTATGCCGACACAACTTGCGTCGGCATTGATGGTCTATGGCGACATACAACTGTTGCGTCTACATATATTGATATGTCGACATGTTTATGCCAACGAATTGGTCGACAAAATTTTTGCGTCGGGAGGTGTTTTTGTCAACACAAAAATGGTTTTTGCCGACGCATATTTGCGTCAGCATAGATTGAAAATCTTGTGGTGACATGTACTCTCAACCAGGGAATCAAAAGTTCAAATCCCTCACCTCCAAATGTTGTTGAACTCAAAGGAAAAAAAATTGATCCAAAACATTTAAGAGCGTTTGGCGTGTGGGTTCGAAATTAGAAGCCTGGATTTCTAAAATCCATGAGGTAGATTTTGGAGTTGTGTATAGTCTCTTTGTTTTAGTTGTTTTTTCCATGTTATTTGTTACACTGTTTAACCCTTGATATAATCTTGTTAAATTTTTAAACAATTAACAATGGTTTCATCCCTTTTGAAATTGATATTTCATTACTTATATTTTTTGTATTACTAATAAAGTCTATCATTCCCATCCAATTTTTTTTGGTGCACATGCTCTTATTTTGTATGGTTGACCTACTCCCTTCAGTCACAATCCTATCATGATCGTATAATGAAAATCATAGTGTAAGAACAAAAATATTTATTAGAATCAAAATTAGAATTTCAAGAATCTAATTGAAATTTGGAAGACTTTAGACACAACTCTTCTAATTTGAGTCATTTCATTTATATAATAATAATAATAATAATAATAATAATAATAATAATAATAATAATAATAATAATAATAAAGAAAGAAAAAAAAAAAAAAAAAAAAAAAAAAAAAAAAAAAAAAAAACTCTTCTAAACTAGAGACTAAAATTTCAACCCACCATATTAATTCAAAATCTTTGAGTGAGATTGGAAAAACTTTGAAGGACAGTACTTTTAAGCAAAATACTTATTGAGAGAAAAGAAATGCTAACCAAATGCTTCATCTAACACAGTTTAGAATACTTACAGAATTTTAAACACACTTTAAAAATGATGTAGCTAAATATCATTATCAATCTATAAAGTAGTCTTAATTACCTAAAAGCATTCTTCACTATTTCTAAAAGACTAAAAGTAATCTCAAACACACATGGAGACATTAAAATTATGGTACATGGAAAGATAATTATTACCATTTTGGATGCATTCTTTACATCCTGCAAAATAAATTAATTACATTGAGACTAATCTACCATTTGAGTCAGTATAAGAATGTAGAACAAGGATCCAACAAAGAACCATCACTCTCTGTGATTCAACAATGGAAAGACCTAGGCTAATCTCACAGCTTAACATGAACTACAACTCCTCCTAAGATCCAATTTTCGGACTCTTCACATTGCATTTGCAGAACTAGAAGAGGAATGGATAAGTTACTTTACTCCTGAGGCATCGATTTAAATGAGTCTATCAGTTGGCATTGTGCATTATGAATATTAGGAGAAACCTGATCATCCAATAATTGCACGAGGCGACAAAAGAAATGTTAAAGAGAAGCTCATCGAGATAATTACCGATTGTATTCCAGCTGCAACGTCAAGTCCTTGATTCCAGCATCATGCAGTATGTGTTCAACCTTTGCCTTTGTAGAAGCCTTGTCAGTTTCTGTTGAAACATGAAGCCTGAGAGTTCCCACGACTTCAGTGTTTGTGAAACTCCAAACGTGCAGGTTCTGAATGCCGCGGACTCCTCGTATCTCCATAATATCATTCACAGCCTCTTTCAGATCCTGCTCATGTGCCCTAGGAACTCTTTGAAGCAAAATTTCTGCAGAGTTTCTAAGTAATGGAATAACTGAAGATATGATCATTATGGAAATAAATATGGAACAGGCTGGATCGGCAACTAGCCATCCCTTGTATTTGATCAAAAGGGTTGAAATTACAACGCCAACACTTCCCATGGTGTCGGCCAAAACATGTAAAAATATCCCTTCCATGTTGTGGTCGATGTGGTGATGATGATGCTTCTTTCGTACTGTCCCTTCAATCGGCTGTCTTGAAGGGTGGCTATGTGAACTTTCTGAAACACCATGAGAAACGTTTTTGGGCACATCGGTTTCAGCACGAGAAAGATGGTTGTGCTGATCATGTTGATGATGATGAGCCTGGTCATGATGCTCATGCTTGCAAGATTGGTCATAATGATCATGATGGTGATCATCATGATGATGAGAGTGTTCATGGTGATGAACATGGTCGTGATCATGCTTGTGGTCATGACGGTTGGTGCCGTCGTGATGGTGGTGATTGTCATGGTGGTTACTGAGGTGACTCTCACTACAAACATTGACATGATTGTGTTCATGATGGCCAGTATGGACAGTAACTGAGCTTTCATGACATTCCTTGGTAACAGAGATAGGATTCTCATGCTTCCTACAGCTATCATGCTCATGCTTGTCATGATGATGTGAGTCTACGCATGGACGGGAGTGTGTGTGAGAATGAGAATGAGAATGTGAATGTGAATGTGAGCATGATCCCGATCCACCATGGGCATGATGATGCTCTTCATGAAAGAATATCAAACCTACTATATTCACAACCAGTCCTCCAATAGAAACTGTTAATAAGCTGTTGGTAGATATCTCCTGTGGGTCCAAAATTCGCTCAAATGACTCCAATACAATGAGCGCCCCGACCAAAACCAGGAAAACAGCATTAGCATATCCCGAAAGTATCTCAAATCTCCCCCGTCCATAGTTGAATTGATTGTTTGCAGGCAAACGAGATATATAAGAAGCATACAGTCCAATAGCCAAAGCAGCACAATCAAACAACATATGGCATGCATCTGATATCAGCCCAAGGCTATTGCTCATAAAGCCCGCAACAAATTCAACAACCATATAACCAGTGTTGATCAAGAGGAAAAGTGCAATCTTTCGAGACTTCCGCTCGCTCAG
This sequence comes from Luffa aegyptiaca, assembly GCA_017139565.1. NCBI lineage: Eukaryota > Viridiplantae > Streptophyta > Magnoliopsida > Cucurbitales > Cucurbitaceae > Luffa > Luffa aegyptiaca. The sequence goes on from CM029403.1 coordinate 41,579,948, forward strand.
AATGTGATGAATAGGTCTCATAACCATTGTGGTAATCGAATCTGATGACTCAACCCCAAGCTCAAGATAGTTCAGGTAAACAGGATCCAAGTCTCTTACAGCCACATACAGTAGTAATCCACAGAACAACAATCCCCACAGAGAGAGCTCAGGAAAATACAGCAACTCCAGAATAACGGTACAAACAAAAGTGACGAGGAATTCGCTCCTAAAATCTTTTGAACTGACTATTTTGCCATCACTATAATTTTCATTCAAAAGAACTCCAAAAACTACAGTGTTTGCAAGAGGCCATGCCAGATTTCCAAAGGAAACACTCTTCCCCTCCGCTTCAAACATGAGCATACAAATTACAGCAGGAACAAAAAGGATAGCCGTCGTGAAGAACAGTGAAATTAATCTAACTCGTTTCTGACCCAATTGCTTAACAGTTCCCCAATTCATCGAAATCCTCTCATATGAACCCAAAAACCCAGAAAGGAACGGAAGCAACATTGGCCAAATTCTCATACAATTTTCTCTTGGAACCACAGAAAATCCATATTTATCAATGAATGAAGTTGCAAAAGGGAAGCAATCAATTCGGTCCCAACTGATAGACAACAGAAACAAGCCAAAAAACAAGGACAAAAACCCACGAACCTCAGAAGACCGACTTCGAGTTCGATCACCCATAGTCATCTGATTCCGCCCCTCAGCCAAGAATCGAGCCGCCACATTCCCGGTCAGTTCAGCAAGAATCATCGCCGCTGTTCCACAGTACAACAGCGCTTGAAAACGAAGAAGAAAGACGACGGCAAGCAGAATGGACTTAGCAACCAGAGTCTTAAGCTGCGACTGCGAAATCGAAGACAAAAAGAAAAAGCCTCGATGCTGCTTGGAATTGTGAAATTGGAAGTTGGAGGAGGAAGAAGAATTGGTAAAGAGAGAGAAAAAGAGAGTAAGAAGAAGGGACAATAGAGAAACCAAGAAAGAAAAGGGGAACAGAGAGAAAGAAGGAGAAGAGCGGAGAAATGGGAGGAGTGAATAGAGTGAACGAAGCGAAAAGAGAAGCAAAAACAGGAAGGAAATTGAGCTTTTGTTGGAGGATTTGGGATGGAGACGGCTCTTGGAGGGAGTGGGAGTTGGGGTTGAAGAGGAATAAGGGAAGAGAGGGAAAGAGGGTCGAGAGGTGGCGGAGAATTCACCGGCGCGCGGCGGAATTGAGAGACGGTGAGGCCTCTGGTGGTGGTGGTGGTGGTGGTGGTGATCGGCCATGGATTCCGACCTCCGAGATCGAGTTTCAGATCTCTACAATGGCGCCGGCCGATGCGAAGGTAAAACTTGGAAGGAAAATCTCCTTTCAGAAAGGGAGGGTCTCCATTTGAGAGTAATGACGAGCCCAAGTTTTCTAAGATGTGGAGCCCAACTGGCCCAGCTAATTTTCAAATCATGGAAAATATTTACAAATTCGGAAAATTATTCCTCAGAATTCAATTTATTTTCTGTTTGATCCTTCAGATTGAATTTGATTCTTAATTTGTCTTTTAAAATTGTTTTTAAAATGGATCCCGAATAGAGTTGACCCTTATTCATCCAATGAAATGATGACATAAAAGTTAGTATATTCACTGAAAAAGTTGTAATATGTGGTTAAATTCTAATGGTTAATTGCACATATAGCAAGCTTTATAAAAAAAATTGCAAATATAGAAAAAATTTTAAATCATTTTTTTTTAATTCTCGTTTTGTCCCTGTTTTGATTTATATGGAATCTATCACCGAAAGAAATCTGATAGAATCTAGCACTGATAGAAATCTATCACCGGATTTCTATCACTGATAGAAATTTATCACTAATAGAAACCAATAGTGTATTTGATTACTTGATAATTTTGTTCATTTTTTTTTTTGTTGAGGTCTCCCCTTATTTAAATTTCAACTTTTCTCTTTGTGTTTTTCTTTTCTTCCGATTCAATTTCTATGTTGTTTTGCTTCGACATCTATAAAAACAAAATCAAAACAAAATCAGTGACATAGGTTTTAGAAACAAAAATGATAGTTTTCTATTCGTGATAGAAATAACTTTCTATCAGTGATAGAAAATTTATATTTATGATAGTTCTGATAGAAATCGATCTTTCAATTAGTGATAGAAAGATAGATTTCTATTAGGGGTCGTTTGTTTTTTGGGAATGTAGATGTCTGACATCATGCCTGGAATCTCAGATGATCGGAATTTTAGATATCCGACATCTTCAAATAGCCACGTTTGTTTTGTAGGAAAATTTATAAGGGTATCCTGGAATATTTCGATAGTTTTGAAGGATTTATTCTTGGAAATGTTGTAAATTTATGTAATGTTCCAAAAATGCCCTTATTAATATATTAATATAATTTATATATTGATTTAATTTTTTTTTTATTAATTTATTTTTTTATAATAATTCCGTCTACATTAATTTGTGTATGTTATTTTGTAGAATTCATATTAATATATGATTTTTTTTAATAAAAAAAAACTATATTAAATATAAATTTTATTTTTAATTTTAATATTTTTTAAAAGACAATTTATATAATTAATGTTATATGAGGTGAAATTTATTTATTACATTATAAATGATATATACTTTTAAGAAGAAAAATAACAAATGTATGTTGGTCGTTAAAAAACGTTGCTTTAAAATTATTTATATAAGATAATAAATATTATTGATAATAATTCGTTCCAAATATTAAAAATAAATGGATATATTATATAATTTAATTGAAGTCTATTTTATATGTAAATGTAATATATAAATATACTTAATTATATAAAGTTATTTATTGGACATTAACCTATTTAAATCATAAAATTAAAAATAAATATAAAGAAAATTGATGAAAGAAAATATATAAAAAAATGAACGAAGGGCAAAAAAGTAGAGAGGGGATGCCCGCAACATGGGAATCTTCGAAACCCATGTTTCAAAAGGGCATCCAAAAGTACTTAGATTACCTCCTGTATAGGCATCCTAGGATACTCGGGCATCTCGAGATACCCGAGTATCTTACATTACTGCAAAACAAACGTGGGAATCCAGATGCCCGACTCATGGGAATCTCGGATTCCCACGAAACAAACAGCCCCTTAGTGATAAAAGTTTTTATATCAAGGAATTTTCTATCACCTAATTTGAACAACTACAACCAATCACCTTACTAAATCTATTAGTGATAGGAAACAATAACAAATTTCAAACAAAACACATAAATAACTAATAGAATTCTATCAATGATAGAATCTATCAATGCCAGAATTTTATCACTTATAGAATCTATCAATGATAGACTTGATAGAAACGGGTAGAAGGAAAAAAACTAGCTGGATGGGTTGGGTAATCATGTCATATGGGCTTTTTAGTAATTTAGATGAGTTGGATGTTAAATTTTGCTATTTTTGCAAATACTTAAATATGTTGCTACTTTCGTTATTATTTTAGTTGGGTTTGTTATCTGTGCAAGCAACCCTATTCACTAGACTGTGCTAATATGTATTATTCAAATGAGTTGGATGTTCTTTTATTTTTTTTTTTTATTTTTGTACTCAACACCGATAAAAAGTAAATTCGAAACTTCATGAACCAGTTACGAATCATATTCAAATCTTAGAGATTAAAATTGTAGTTTTTGAGACCTCAACGACTAAATAAAGATTTAATGTAAATCTCAATGAGCAAAATTGTTAGTTTTGAAAATTCTAAGGACCGAGTAGCAACTAAATCTAAATCTCAAGAATTAGAAGTGTGTTTTATCCTAACAAATATATTATTAATTATCAAATATTTAGGATTATATATTAGTTTAAGAAAAATATCAATCATTTTTTACTACAGGTATATCAACTTTCATTCTAAATTTTCAATTTCATCAAATTAAACTCTAGACTTAGACAAATGTTAAAATTTTACTTCAAATTTTGCTACATTTACGTATTAACTTTAACAAAAAATAAAAAAAAAAAATAAAAAAAAAAAATAAAAAAAGCTTCCATATTTACTAATAAAAGTGAAAAGTGAAACTCGGTTAATGCACAAAACTAACTATTGAATAAATTTCTCAAAGAACTTCAACAAAAATCCAACTCTAATGTTGTGTATATATAAGAAATATATATATACTTTGGAAGGTTTCATTACAAATTTAGGGGCTGTTTGGGGCGCTGGGTTGATTATAATAGCTGGGGGTTATAATAGCTGGGGGATTATAATAGTCTGGGGGTTATAATAATCTGTGTTTGGGGTGCAGATTATTATAGTCTGGGATAAAATAGTCTGTGTTTGGGGTGCAGATTATTATAGTCTGGGATAAAATAGTCTGTGTTTGGGGTGCAGTGTTTTGGGATGCAAATTATTTTAGTCTGGGTTCAAATAATCTATGTTTCAAGCTGACTGTTTTTTTTTCTTGACTTTTTTTTTTTTGTTTATTTTCCTCATACAACTTTGTACTTCAAATATTAATAATAAAAAAAAGGTTTAGTTGTAAAAAAAAATAAAAGTTTTGGGTACAGGGGTTAAATTATGTGTTTAGCTTAAAAGGAAACAAAAATAACCTAAAGTAAAGGTTGATTTTCTTTGTTTTAGAGTCATGGTTTTTTCACAAAATAAGTCATTTTATGATTTCATATAGAAAAACCATATTTGTTTCATTTATGTATTTCCAACATAAAAATGGTAAATGTTTATTCAAAACTCATTTTACCTTTATTATCAAAAGAATCAAATAAAATAGAAATCACATAAAATAAAAACTTGAGTAGTATTTTTTTTAAAATTATTATTATCACGGTAAACTTAAATACGATAAGTATAATTTGGAATGAAAAATATGGTACGATGAAGATAAACATTCATATACTTCATTATCAAAAGTAATTATGTAATAAAACTCCATATTTATATATATGTACAAAGACAACCTAGTATCTAACTCTCCCTAGAAATTTTATGATTTTTCCGACGACCACCAACAAATTTTTCGGCGATCGAAAATTTTTCCCTCTTTTTTCCTTTCATTTTCTTCTACCTCTTTTTTCTTTCTTTATTTTCGTTTTTTATATTTTTCGAAATGAAAATGAGAAGAAGATTTTTTTTTTTTTTTTTTAAAAAAAAGTCGCCGGAAAAGTCGTCGGTGATTGCCGGAAAAGTGGCCGGAAAGTCGACGGCGGTCGTCGGAAAAGTTGTCGGTGGTTGCCGGAAAAGTCGTCGGCCGGTCGTCGGTAGAAAAGTCAATGAGTCACATGGAAGAAGAGAGAAAAGAGTTACTGTAGAGAATGGATAGAATAATTGGGGTGAGTTGAATAGTGGTTACTGTAGCAACACGGAGGGGAAAAATAACCAACTCCGCCCCTTATTTTTGTTGGTGCCCCAAACACTGGGTTGGTTATAATAGCGGGGGCTATTATAACCAACACAGTGGGCCAAACGGCCCCTTAGTATCTAAACTTTCAAGGTTATATCAATTAAGTCCCTAAACCTTAAAAAGTGCAAGTCTCTAAACTATAAATTTTGTGTTTATTATGTCATTGAACTTTAAAAATGTCTAATAGATTCTTAAACTTTTACTTTTGTGTCTAATAGATCCCTAGTACATTCAAGTTTTTTTTTTTTTTTTTTTAAAAAAAAAATTAATCAATCTATTATATATAAATTTGAATTTTATACCTATTGGGATCTTAAACTCTCAATTTTGTGTTTAGTAGGTCTTTGAATTTTTAAAAATGTTAAATAAGTCAAAAACTTATTAGACACAAAATTGAAAGTTGAAAGACCTATTAGACACAAAAGGTGAAAGTTTAAGGACCTATCGTATACTTTTTGAAGTTCAAGGATCGTTTGAACACAAAAAATTGAAAGTTTGAAAACCTATTTGTCACTTTTAAAGTTTAGAAACTAAATTGACAAAATCTTGAGGGACTAAATTTGTAATCTAACCTTTTTGAATTCTTGTCAATTTTGTATTTGGAATGTTTTATTATTAAATACAGTTTCCTTTTCACAATTATTTAAACGAAAGTCTACCACAGATAAAAATTGCAACAATTATATGAGTTTAAGGTGGCAACAAGTGTATAAATCTAAGGTCTAATATGATGAAATTAAAAGTTTAAAGGTAAAAATGGTTATATCTTGTCAAGTTTAGTTGTAGAAATTGATATTTTTTCCCTCCATTATTTTAATATTTTATTCATTTATTACGTATATGTGTATTTTTTTTTTTTTTTTTGTTCAGAAGTTGTGCTAGATAGGTTATTCCTAAAACCATATTTCACAAAATGTCCACCCCAAGTTAAGATATTTTCAATTTTTGACTTTTTGGAAAATTTGAGACTTTTCTCTTATGCATTTACTAAATATTGTAAAAAAAAAAAAAAAAAAAAAAAAAAAAAAAAAAAAAAAAAAGTATTCATTAAATTTTTCGTCCATATTTATTGAGTTTTTTTTTTAAAATAATTATTAATATGATGAAATTATATCCGTTATTTAAGAGCATTTAATAGAAATTGATTTCTAAATCAATTTAGGTTAAATTATAAAAAATACCCTGAACCATGAAGTTTGTTTAAAAAATATCCCTAAACTTTAAAAAGTTTAAAAAATACTCATGAACTTTAAAAAATGTTCAAAAATATATTCACCGTTAAGTTTTATATAGAAACTGTTAAAGTTTCAGTTTCATTAATACCCTTGAACTTTAAAAAAATTTTAAAAATACCCTTATTGTGAAAAACATTTCTTCTTTTTTCTTTCTCCATCTACAAATTCTTTCTCCATGAAAATTAGTTAGAAACTTTACTTATTTACTATGTATTCATATACTAAGAGTTTTTCTTCTTTTTCTACACATCGTCCCAAAAGTTTGACTAGACTTTTGCTTCGTTCTTGAAATCTTCATGTCTTTTTTTTTAAATGTTTGACAAGACTCTTGCTTCGTTCTTGAAATCTTCGTTCTTGCTTCGTTCTCAATGTTTTCTATCTTTCTTTTTTTTTTTTTAAATAGTGAAAAGAGGGAAGGAAGAAGAAAGAATGAAAAAAAAATTCTGGCGGCAACCGGCCACCGGAACTGAAGAAGAAGGAGATGGGGAAGGAAGAAGATGGAGAAGAAAGAAGAGGGAGAAGTAAGAGAGAGAGAAAGAATTTTAAAAAATAATAAAATAATAATATTTTTATTTAAAAAATTTAAAAATTCATTTTTTTAATTAAAATAATAGTGTCATATCAGCTGCCGATAGGATTTAACGGAAAAATGGGTGGCAAGGACCAAATTGCTTCTTATCTCAAGGGTATTTTTGTTGAGTTTGAAAACTCAGGGACCAAAGTGTAACTTAACCCAAACCTCAGGGACTAAAAGTGTATTTTTCCCATAAATGAAAATATTATCATAGAGTGATTCTCACACTTCTTAAATACTAATAAAAACAAAATTATATATAAAAGCTTTTGATTAATTAATCTTGTAAATTGAACCAAACCGACTGTTTTCTAAAACTTTTTCTACTTATCACTAACATACACAAACAAAGAGAACAAGAAAGAAAAAAATTATGTGTTTTTTTCTTCCACTTATCTTCTTTACACTTTTAAAAAGAAAAAACTTGATTTCAAACTCTATTTTCATATAGTGTTGTGTTGCACGTAGCTTTTATAAGCAAAGTTTTGCATTAATTTGCATTGAGGAAGAATTTAGAAAGAGAGGGGAAAAAAAGCATTTTCCAATAAGTGTATTTTTGAAGTATTTTGAAAGTTCAAGGGTATTAATGAAACTGAAACTTTAACAGTTTTCATCCAAAACTTAACGGTAAGGGTATTTTTGAACATTTTTTAAAATTCAGGAGTATTTTTTAAACTTTTTAAAGTCCATAGGTATTTTTGAAACAAACCCCATGGGGTCTTTTTTATAATTAATATCCATCAATTTATTATCAAATTTGGTTAATCTTAGGTTCAATTACAAGTTGAGCCCCTAAATTTTCAAAATTGTGCCAATTTGGTCCCTAAATTTTAAATAGTGTCAAATAGATTCTCGAACTTTCAATTTTGCATCCAATAGGTTATTGAGCTTTAAAAAGTATCTCGTAGGTCCTTAAACTTTCACTTTTGTGTCCAATAGGTCTCTCAACTGTTAATTTTGTGTCTAATAAGTCATTGGCCTATTTGACATTTTTTAAATTTCACAAGTCTACTAGATACAAATTTTGAAATTTAGGGTCCAATAGGCATAAAATTTAATTTTATATCAAATAGATTGATTGTATTTTTAAAATCTCAAATATGTCAGGAACCTATTAGACACAAAATTGAAAATTCAAGGACCTATTAAATACAAAATTGAAAGTTCAGGGATCTATTAGACATTTTTTAAAGTTCAGGAACCAAATTGACACAACATTGAAAGTTCCTGGACTAAACTCGTAATTTAACCTTAATCTTAATAATAAATATTTATGTCAACATGTGCATAGTTCAACTAGCACAAAACTTGTTCCCTCAACAAAGAAGTCAGATGTTCAAATCCCTCCACCCATATAATTATAAAAAAATTATTTATTCTTTCCATAATTACATAAATATTATTTGACCCTCATCAATTTGATAATACTTAGATTCTTGTCAATCTAGACAAATTACCATTCTTAAAATCGATGATTCGATCTCCACTCTGCAATTGTTATAACTATTTTTTTTTTCCATTTTTGCATTATTTAATTATTTCTAAAATCATATTTCACAGATGGCCACCACGAGTTCAAATATTCTAGACCTTTTGGACAATTTGAGACTTTTCTCTTATCCATTTACTATTCATTCATTTTCTCATCCATATTTATTGAATTTCTTTTATTATTAATATGTTCAAATTATACACGCCATTTAAGATCATTTAATAGAAATGGATTTCCAATCAATTTATTATCAAATTTGATTAATGTTAGGTTCAGGTACGAGTTTAGTCATGAACTTTCAAGGTTGTGTCAACTTGGTCCCTATACTTTATAAAGTGTTAAATAAGTTATCAAACTTTTAATTTTGTAACCAATATAATAGGCTGTGAACTTTAAAAAAGTATCTAGTAGATCCTTAAATTTTCACTTTTGTGTTCAATAGAATCCTTCAACTTTTAATTTTGTTCTAATAAGTCTTTGGCCTATTCAATATTTTTTTAAATTCCAAGATACAAAATTAAAAGTTTAGGATCCGAATTGTTCATGAAAATCTGGGAAGGCAGGTTTTGGAGAATTACGATTCACAGACTTTTATTAACAAGCATCAAATCACCAAATACAGAGTACAAACAATGGTATAAACAAACCTAATGTAAAATACCTCCAAACCTTACTGATTTGAACTTCAAGTGAATACCCACAGTGAATCACCCTCACAAGCCAAACCACTTGTGATTAACGAAAAAAGCTGAAATACACCTACAACAATGGACTGTCCGTATAGAAAAATCCACAGTCGATTTAGTCACTCAAATCGAGACCCACACATGTGCGGGCCTCTTGAATTGATACCCACGAGACCCGCATGACGGGCTATTAGCTTAGTGGTGACACACCAGCAAGAAACCGTCTCTGAAACAAGACCCACACCATTAGATCCCAAAACGAGACCCACTTCGGCATGATTCCGAGACTCACACCGACCAGAAAATGAGATCCAAACGATGTTGAATGGCTTCCTCGTGGCTGGCGACTACAAGCTCCGTTTTACCGTGTTTTCCCCTCTCTCACTCTATTGTTCAAATGAGATTTGAGAGGAGGAAAATTTCTAGTACTATGGTAGTATGAAAAATTTTCCATACTGCCTCCATTCATTGTTTGCCATGAAAGAACTATTTAAGAATTGTTGAGAGGTGATGTACTAGATTTGGAATGAGGGTTTGAGAGGAATGATTTGGGGGAGAGATGGAACGGCACAATGAAAACCGAAGGACCACTTTTTTGTGGACGGAGACTTAGGTGGGAAAATGAGGAGAATATTTTTAAAAACTTATCTAATTTTATTATTAGGCTAGATTTTTTTTTTTTTTTTTGAGAAACATTTTTAGGCTAGATAAAATAAAATAGATTTTACAATCAATTTTAATTTTTATTAAAAAGATATTAAACTTTAAGAGAATAATAAAAAAATATATATTAAACTTTATCGTTAAGTTTGTTCAACTCCAAATCTAAGTTTAGTTATTAATTTAGTCCATATAATTTGAACTCATTTTTAATTTTGTTACAATAATTCTAGAAAAATCAAAATTAGTTCATATATGATTTGGCTTTAGTTAATAATTTAATCTATATGATTTAGGGTCCGTTTGGAATACATTTTAATTTAAATGTTTTTCAAGAATGCATTTTTTGAAAAACATTTGGTATAAAAATTGTTTAGAATTTAAACACTTGTATGTTTGGTTACATTTCCTCATAAGTGTTTTTATACACAAGTTATTGTATGCTTAAAAACTCTTTTCAAAGAAGTTGATTTCGAGTGTTCTCCCAAAATGGTTTATTTCTCAATCTCATTTTCTAATTAGTCATTTTTAGTGGTTGCCAAACACTAGAAATGTTTTCAAAATTAAACACTTGAAAATTAGTTAAACCAAAAACACCCTTAAAAGTTTAGAAAATTTATAAAAACCACCATAGAGGTAATTAAAATCATATCCTTGAATCTTTGATTTGATCAGTCTACTTCTAAACTTATGAAATGTTGCAATAATTAACCCCTTAAATGTAAAATTTTAGAAGTGTAGGAAGGTGATTGATGAGATTGAAAGTTTGTTGAGGGTGTGATTTTAACACAACTCTATAGTTTAGAGGTGATTCTTGTAATTTTTCATGAAAGTAGCTTTGTTTTAATAGGTTTGGTCAAATCTCACAAATCATCTCTTATGATACTGAGAGTAGACCCAAACAGTAGGAATCGATAGGTAATTTAAGCTCAATTTAAATAGCTCTTGAAATGATTACAAAATTTCGTTGTAACTTGTTGCTATACTAATAAAGTGAAGAGTACTCCGGATATCGTACCCAAGGGAGATGGTAACTAGTGGAAAAACACTCAACTCAATAAAGCAAGAACCTCCTTTAAGTTTGCAACCGAGGATGGTAACCAAAGAAATAATTTGATGAGGATTTTTGTGATTGAAGACAAAAAGATAAAAGAAAGCAAGTAAATGTAAGCGATTAAAGATATATATGAGATAAGCGGGGAATTCAAATAAGCATCAACCAAAAGCATTAAATTGCGCCCACCTTTGCACTAGCAACTCACTTAGACACCGCACACGACTGGAGAATACTATCTATAACTGCCCATATAGACATGGTGCAGATAGATTGCTCCAGTTTGCACCCGCAAATGCCCTGACAATTAGATTGTTTGAGTTAAGTCCTACTTCTATTCAGCTCCGTTGTAGGTGCGCCTTTAGAAGACTAAGCCAACTAGACATCTATTTCTAGGGCTAGCTGAAACTTAGATAGTTATTGCACATGACTCCCAAAACTCTAGTGGTTCCAGTCCTTTTCTAGGATGCAAGAAAACAAATTCCTATTTCTAGGATCTTTTCCACTATTGTTTTTGCGAACCCGCACATTCAACTCTAACCTTTCGACCACTAGCTGAACTCAAACTATGCTAACTTAAGTGATCAGTTTAAGCTAACAATAAACTTAAACTTTCAGCAAAAACAAATAATGCTAAGAGGAAGCAAGATTGCATTTGCATTGGTGGGGCTTTCTTCTACTCAAGGTATCCACATATTTGAACCCCCGAGAAGAAGCTTAGCTGATTGAGGAAATTAAAATGCAAGACATAAAGTAAAAAACACACAAAGTAAAAAAAAAATAACTTGAATTCATATTGATAAATGAAAAGACTACGTAAAATAAAGAACATACAACTGAAAATTAAATTAAAACCGAAAGTACAACAACGTACAAAAATGATTAATAGAAAATAAAGACTCAAGACTCAACTAAAGGTTCTTTCTCCTCTCTATCTAACTTGCTCTTAACCTTTTTCAAGTGGAGACAAGTCTTTCTCTTCTTCTTCTTTAGAATGGAAGAGCTGACAGAGCTTAGAAGAATCGAAACTTGGAGTGGTTACAAGATGAGAAGAAAGAAAAACATGAAAACTATCCTAAGGACGAAAATTCGAGCTCTCTTTGCTTCTTGCACCTTGGTCGCCTTATATAGACCTTGGAAGGTAGGGTTGGCTGTCGAGATCAGTGTGAGAGGACCCTTGAAGGTAAAAATCCACGATCCTTGGAGATTTGATACGAGATTTGGGATTTTCAGATGATTTTGTGAAGATCCCGCAAATCTCGGAATTCTGTTGGAAAGCCCAGTTGCGGCCGCAAGTTCGGGCGCAAATTTTCAATGCACTGCCTTGACAATTTGATCTTCAATTGGGGCTACTTTCCTTATCAGTTTGCGGGCGTAATTCAAACATAAATTCCACATTCTCAAAACTAAATGTGGGCGCAAATCTTCAACTTCAACTTTTTGCTTCGCTAATTCTTTTTCTCCATTTGTGGGCGCATTTCCACTGCAAACTGTCCTCCGCTAAAAAACATTAACTTGGATAAATTCTTACAAAAGTAATCTCTTTTTGGACATTTTAAGCATAAATTCTATATTTCTAAGATTTCCAACATGATTCTAAGACTTTTGCTAAATTGACTCTAAATGATATGATTTAAAGCACAAAGTCCTTGCTTTCCTTTCCATCAAAACACCCAACTTCGAACTTAGTAGCCATAGAACTATATAAATGTAATCAGCCATCGAAACACAGACAATCAAGAAGAAATGACAATTTCAAGCTCTGATACCAAACTGAAAACAAATTTACCACGAAACCCAAACAATGCTCGACAGATATGAAGACTATAATCAACACAACTACAAGAAAAGCCAATCAACCAACACACAACCAAAAGACAAATACCAAAATAGAGAGGGAAGAAGAAGAATAATACAACGTTTATAGTGGTTTGATCCAAAATTGGATTTACATCCACTCTAGACACTTTTACTATCAATTAACAGAGCTTTACAAGGTTCAAATTCAGAGGATAATACCTCATACAAGAATTACTCAAAATCCTTACAATCCCTCAATCTGTTTTGTTGCTTGAACTTGAAAACAGAACATCCATGCTTCACTTCCAGGAAGACGAGCTCTCTAACCCAGCAGCACTCCTTCAAGTTGAAGAATTTTCCACACCACACTCTACTCTTCATAATCGGCTTGTTTCCCAATTAAAATACAGAATTCCAAATGAAGAAGTTCCTTGCACGAGCCTTGCACATGACAACCTTGCATTCGTCATTGTAATAACAGAATGAACGTTCCCTGCTGCAAAATATAACAATAAAAGGCCCACAAGGATTCCATTGACCTTTCATTAAATTTGGAAGCTCAGTACACTCAGCAAAAACGTGTCCAACACAATCCAACTGTCTCTAAAGAACTCTAACAATTCTCATCAATCAGATGTGGCATTCCAGGTGGACAAAATGAGAACAGACAGCTAATTAACCCGTGTAAAAAGCTTTAAATGCTGGAAAAATTCCAACACTATGAGTTTACTGCTTTATGTGTTGTTGATGATTCACAAGAATATAGTAGTTAGGATTGATATAGAAGTGTGTGACTAACTTCTCACATCTGTTCTAATTCATTTGTTAGTTTAAAGTAGCAATTAGGTGGAGCATGTGGTGGTTTGGGTGAGTTAATCCTCGAATTTGTAGCAATTGCATGTTATATTAGGTTTCAACGCTTTATTGATGATGGATGATTTAGACTTTTCCTAGTTGTGTAATTGATAATCTAACAATACTATGCTTAATGTGGTTGTTAGTTAGTTAATTGTGTGGGTAATTAATGAGCGGCTACAATGCTAGCCTCGATGCATTGGTCAAGATAATAGTGTTAGAGATAATTAGTACTTACTGACTTTTCTAGTTACAGTCGTTAGACTTAAAGGGAGAAAAAATAAGATATTTTTTTTTTTAAAAAAAAAAAATCTGGTGGGTGATGATGATGACCACTGCGGTGGGTGGCTGCCATGGTGGGGACTGAAACTAGGATTATGGAGAAGAAGATGAAGGAAGAAGAAAATGAAAAAAGAAAAAGAAAAAACAATAATAAAGAAATATTTAATATATTATTTTATTTAAAAAATATTTTTTTAATAAAAAATGAATGTCACATCATCAATTCATTAGTAATTAACGTAAAACTGGACGGAGGGACCAATGGTATAACAAAATCCAAACCTCAAGGACCAAAATGCGCTACCTGTCCTAAATCTCAATGACCAAAAGTGTATTTTTCCCTTTATATATGTTTTATTTTGATCCTTAAATTATCAACACGAGCATAACTCGATTGATTTTTTTTTTTGAAATAACAATCGCATTCCAAAGGCAAACATTACAGAGAAACAGAATCAAGAATTAAAATATTCTTTGCACATGTGGAAACCTGTTCAAACCACACAAAATCCAGATGTTCATGCAAGGCTAATTTCGCCAAGTGATGTGCCAGACGGTTCCCTTCACGGAATGAGAAAACAAATTGCAACGACCATGATAACGGCTAGGCCTCCAACGCATCAGCAACCAGTATTTTCAGATCAAATAACTCCTCCCTCTCGCCTCGCATAATCTCATAAACACGCTTAGAGTCGGTCTCGATTGTCACGAGAAAGAAGCCCATTTCAGCAGCAAACTTCAAGCCATCAAAACCATAGCCCATCCTTCCGCCAAGTCAGAGTCCCTAACATATTCATGGAACCTCACCGCCGAAGCCATTACTTCCCCGCTTCTGTTTCGCACACACAGGCCTGCCCCAGCAAGCAAACTCTCACCGTCGAAGGCAGCATCGATGTTCAACTTATACCAGTTTCCAGGCAGTGCTATCCATTTAACGACCTCTCTGTCAGGCCCATTCCTCCTCCCATTCAAAACCTGGGCGTTAACACGCCTAAACGAATCCAGCAACCCAGCAACCCAGCAGACCACACAGGCAACTCCCACGACAAACTCTCCCCATTAAATTTCACCCGATTTCTGCATCCCCAAATGGCCCATAGCAGCACCACAAGAGACTCAAACTGCTCTCAACCCAGTTCATCATTCGCATCTCTCAACAGTAAAAAGAGATTATTCGATCGAAGCCTATCCACAAGAGGACCAAAACCAACATCACAAATAACATTTCTAGAAAATTTGCAGAGCCAAAAAACATGCAATGATGACTCTCCTTGGCAACCACAAAGGGAACAAAAATTCACCATACCAACCCCTCGTTTAAGCAAGTTATCTATAGTCGGAAGGAGATCCAAACACATTCGCCAAAAGAAAATTTTAATCTTACTTGGGATTGCCATTTTCCAGCATCCATTCCACCAACCAAGCAGAGAGAGCAACGAGGATGAGGGGCATTGAGCCAAAAAAGGCATCCGACCTACACAGTATCCACTTTCAACAGAATATATGCCAGATTTCTCAAAATGCCAACTAAAAGAGTCCTCTACACCTGATCGTCTAATAAGAATAGATAAGATAAGACTTATCTCGTGGGGGCTGAAGTGCTGATGTAACAAGTCCACATTCCATTGCCCAGCATCTGTGCATAACTCAGCTACACGAGCATCAATCCCCAAAGAGGGGGGGAAGTGATTCTCAGAGATGCATCGCATGGTAACCGGTTGGACCCATAGATCCTAGTCCGTTCACCGTTACCAATCTGCCACCTAATACCCTTCTGTAGCAGCTCTCTGCCCCATAGTAAGCTCCTCCAAATGAAAGACGATCTGGACCCTACTGAAGCATCCATCAACTCAGATGTGGGAAAATACCTCCCTTTCAACATATGGGCAAGTAAAGACTTTGGGCATCGCAATATCCTCCAACACTGCTTCGCTAGCAGTGCCTGGTTGAAAGTCTCTAAATCTCTGAAACCCAGCCCGCCAAGGCATTTAGGCTTGCAAAGATCCTTCCAAGCCACCCAGTGGATTCTCCTGTCCTCTTCGACTCCACTCCACCAAAAACGTGATATCATCCGGTTAATCTCGCCCACTAGCCTCTTTGGGATTCTAAAGCAGTTCATCGTATAGCCCGGGATAGCCTGCACTACTGATTTAAGGAGGATTTCTCTCCCTCCAACTGAAAAGAGCTTCCCTTTCCAACCCTGGATCTTCCTCCATACCCTATCCTTGATAAACTTCAAGGAATTCGATCTACTATGAGGCATAAAGGCTGGCACCCCCAAGTACTGCTGGTGGCAAGGAGTAATCCTCATCTGGAGGACACCACTCACACTCTCCTGCACCTGAATGTTAGTATTCGGACTAAAGGCAATTGTGGACTTATCAAAATTCACCGTCTGCCCTGATGCCCTCTCATAACATTGAAGAATATCCTGAATGGCCTGAGCTTCGCCCACCTTAGCTCGAAAGAATAGGAGGCTATCGTCAGCAAAGAACAGATGAGACAGAGAAGGCCCATATCTAGAGATTTTCAGACCCGAGATAGAGCGAGAGGCCTCTGCCTCATGCAGCATAGCAGGCAAACCCTCAGCACATAGCAAAAAAAGATACGGGGATAGAGGGTCTCCTTGTCTTAGACCCCGACTCGGTTTCACATCACCACAACAAGATCCATTGATATTGAAAGAAAATCTGACAAACGAAATGCACCGGCCTATCAACTCAATCCAATCAGGGGCAAAACCCATTTTCAACATGATTTGTTCCAGAAACACCACTCCACCCGGTCACACGCCTTGTTCATATCTAGCTTAAGCGAGGCCCAACCCACCTTCCCTTTTCCTTTTTCTCTCAGTGCATGAAGACTCTCAAACCCAACTATGGCATTATCCACCACACACCGGCCAGGAATGAATGCACTCTGGTTCTGCGAGATCAATCTAGACAACACACCCTTCATTCTGTTCACCAAAGCCTTAGATATCAGTTTGTAGGTCACGTTACACAAGGATATAGGGCGAAAATCAGAAACCCGCCTAGGATTCCTCACCTTCGGGATCAACACAATCATAGTCTCATTAAGAACCTCAGGTGAATCCTTGTTATTCAGGATCCTCAAACAGCATCTAACCACATCTTCCCCAACTATCTCCCATGACTGTCTATAGAAAGCACCTGACATCCCATCTGGACCAGGGGCCTTATTTGGGTGAATCTGACCTAGAGCCACAATTATGTCCTCTCGAGTAAAAGGCCTGAGCAGTTGCCCATTCATCACATCTGTCACTCTCACATGCACGTTACCAATAGCTCTATCAATCTCGTCCCCCGATGGGTTACATGATGAATAGATATTAGAGAAGTACTTTGAAATCAACCTGAGGATGTCTCGAAGCTCCTAGAACCACGACCTAGAGGCATCCTCAATGCCATGAATAGAATTTCGCCTCTTCCTCTAGGATGCATGACTATGGAACCAACGGGTGTTTCTATCCCCTCATCTCAACCAATGCTCATGAGACCTTTGCTTCCAGTAAACCTCCTCCTCAACCAGAACAGATTCAAGATTTGATTCTGCCTCCTGGATTTCCATCCTGGACCCTACTCTACTCAGATCACTCATAGCAGACTGAACTTGGGCTGTTGCCTCCCTGATACGGTCACCGTACCTTCCCACCTTACCTTTGCCCCATGTGGAAAGCGAAGCTAGACACTAGAAGTAGCCCGAACCAACCCCATTGTTGAGGCATCAGCTGCACCTGACTGCCAAGCATCCTCCACCACATTCCTAAACTTGGGGTACATCAACCAGACGTCCTCAAAACGCCGGATCCTACGTCCACGACCCTCTCTCAATTGGGAAGGAGCGAGGACCGAGATTAAGACCGACCGGTGGTCCAATAAGCTAAAATCCATATGAGTCACTTCCTGCTGAGGAAACAGGTCCTGCCAGGCCATATTGCCAAGGCATCTATGAATTCGTTCCCATACTGTCTCAGATCCAGGCCGTCCATTGCACCAAGTGAACTTCTCCCTTTTGAAACCCAGGTCAACCAAACTACATGCATCCACTGCCTCTCGAAAACCATTCAATTTAGCTTCAGGTTTATCTCTTCCTCCTTCTTTCTCATGATGGAACAGTATAGCATTAAAGTCTCCTCCCACAATCCATGGCGTAGACGGATCACCACGTAGATGGTTCAGAAGGGACCAAGTTCTCGATTTTAGCTCTGCTTGGGGATGCCCGTAGATGCCTGTCAAGCGCCACCTGATCAAGTTCCATTCCACCCACCCATCGATGTGATTCGGAGAAAAGGAAATAAGACTGAAACTGATCGATGCATCCAAAGTAAGGCCAAACCACCACTCCTTCCAATACTGTCAACACTGAAGTAGCCATCAAAGCCTAATTTAACTTTAATCAACTCAAACCGTGAAGAATGTACCTTTGTTTCTGATAGGAACACCAAAAGAGGTCGATGAAGTTGCACTAGCTTATGCAACCTACGGAATGCTCGATCCGACCCCATGCCTCGTGCATTCCAGAAAAGCATACTCATGATGACCGGCGGGGCTGGTCCCCAGCCACCGCCACATTATTCAGCAATCAACATCTCAGAATGAGCCTCCAAGCCCATCCCCCTGCCTTTTTCGAGCGAACTCTCACTTCTAGCCTTCTTGCTCCCCTGCGACCTAGAGGCACTAATAGGAGCTTTCCACTTGGGACCCAACCTTTTAGCACTGTCAACTGTGTTAGTGACATCAATCAGAGCACTTCGGGCTCTCCTCTTCCATCCCTTCCCCTTCTGCATCCTCTCTACATTGGTCATCTCTTCAGACTGATTACCTACTACCCCCTCAACTTCCATCACTCCCTCACTTCTTCCCCCTTCCGCTATCTCTCCCAACCCAACCTTCTCTTTCCCTTTCACATTGACCTGAGCCTCCGGATTACCCAATTCAGTCCTATCCCCCACCACCACTTCAGTCTCAGGTTGGCCCTCATCCCCAGAACCAGCCCCCCAGGCAGGAACCTCTCCCCTCTCACTCTCATTCGCCCTTTGCCTATCGGCGTGAAGGCCCTCCTTTCTCTCTTCCCCACCTCTCTTCCCCAAATCCCCCCCCCATCGTCCCCGCTCTCATCCACTCACCATATTATTCCTTGACCCCAGGCACATCCTCTGTCGCTTCATGCTCACATTCCCTCCTCGAGTGACCTAATCGCCCACAATTGTAGCAAAAGTCAAGGAGCCTCTCGTAAAGAACCGGACACCAAATCTCCTCCGCATCACTGTTTTGGAGTTTGAAGCCCCGTCGAAGTGGTCGATCTAAATTCAAACCAACCCGGATTCTCAAAACCGGTCCAGTCCACGCATTGTCTTCCGGACCGTGAACCTCCTCTAGACGTCCTATTTTGTTTCCCAGTAGGACCGCCATTTTCCTGGTTTGCCAGTGCATAGGCACATTATGTATCTGCACCCGAAAAAACATTCATTAAACTCAACAGAAACCACTGATAGCGCCCCAATCGGTTCCTTCATCACAATCAACGATCGATCGAAGGCCCACGGACCCGAAGCCATGACACGAAGCTTCTCTCCTCTCGAACGGAACTGGACAGCAAAAACATTGTCCCCGGCCAATTCAATCCTCGTCGCCCCATGCACCCTCCAAACAGCTTTCATCACTGACCTGAAGGCATCTAGGTTAATCTTCTTTGACGACAGAACCTTACTGTAAACACACAGATCAATGGAGTCAGCCGGCAAAACCCCCGAAATTGTGTCTGCTCTGATAACCTCGGCCTCCTCTTCCGTCAGTTTCAGCGCCTTCCACTTCTGAACCAAATCATCCATCTCAAGACCCCGAAGCCTTCGCCCGCTGCAATGCAATGTATCATCAACCAAAAGAGAATGTTCTAATCATTTTTGTTAATTTTTCACAGACCATTTGATTAGAACCTTACGTAACATTTATTTAAGTCATTTATCCCATGACTAGATATTTCACAAAGATATGTGTTTGAACTTTTTTTTTTTCTTAAAATATGTGGGGAAGGAGGATTCGAACCACAGACCTTGTGGTTATCAGTACAACTTTATGCCAGTTGAGCTAAGCTCTTGTTGGCAATAAGTGTTTGAACTTTGATGCTACATAGACCAAAATGAAACGAAATCCAAACATCAGGAGTTAAATTGTCGAGTTTGAAAACTCAAGGACCAAAATGAAACCTCACCAAAATTTAAGTTGATAGGTTATGATAAATTTAATTATATCAAAATTTAAATAATTTTAAACATAGCGATAGATTTGGACATTTGATCTCGAAGGAAGTTTATTAATGTCTTTATTGGTTGGACTACGTTCAAACTGATGAATAATGAAAAAAAGAATTTAAACATTATTTTGTTTCGATTTGGTTGTATTCTCCATTTCCATTATATCTTTGGAACTCTAAAAAAAACACTTGAATTTGTCTTTTTCATGAAAACTAAAACTAACACTACTATTGAACATTTGATTCTAAATACTTTAATTTGGTTCCATAATAATCTCTTTTTCACTCAAGAAATGAAGTAAAGAAAAGAAGAGATAGAAACAGAAGCAATTAAGAAAAAAACAAGCACTATCCCTGGTACCAATTCAACTGAATCTCTTTTCTTTATTTTAGCTTTTTCTTTTCTTTTTTTTTTTCTTCTTCTTCTTCCATTTCTTTTTACTTTTTTTTTTTTTTTTTTGGCTTGTCTTGTACATATTCTTCTTTAATTGCTTTCGCATAAATCAACTTTAAAATCCTGTTGCTTTCATCAACATTACAGATCAAATAATTTGAGTTCATATGCAGTCTCTTCCGTCATCAATCCAAAAAAATGAAAAAAGAATTTAAAAAGATCAAAACCAGAGAATTTCCCATAGCTTTGTAACCCTAATGTTCATGTGTGGTCGATATAATAATGTTTGTTATTGTCTTGTTATATTCTTCTTTTTTCTTCATATCCCTCCAAATAGTGATTTAAAAATCATCTTGCTCGCATCCCGACTAATTCATGCGAGAAGCTAGAATTAAGAAAAAAAACATGGATTTTCATTTTGTTATATTAATGTATTTTGATCTATTTAGTCGGTGAACTTTATCAAGTTTTATTTTACTTATGTTTTACCCTCTATCATTTAGTCCGGTTTGATAACAATTTGGATGGTGGTTTTTAGTTTTTGAAAATTATGTTTGTTTTTTCTTAATTTCCTTATGATGCTTTTCATATTTGTTAAGATCTCATTTAAATTGTTAGCCAAATTTCAAAAACAAAAACAAGTTTTTGAAAACTATTTTTTTTTAGCTTTCAAAACTTGACTTGGTTTTTGAAAACATGGGTAGGAGGTAGATAAAAAAAAAAAAAAAATCAATAAGTGGAAGTAGTGTTTATAAACTTAATTTTCAAAACTCAAATGATTATCGAACGGAGTCTTAACTATTGATAGAATGTTGATTGTTATTATTCCATAAAATTTGAGTGGGATGACGTGATTTTGACATCTAATTATACTTTTTAATTTACAACATACTCCTAGAAAGACACCATTCTTTTTTAATTTACAACAAACTTGTGGTTGGATTAAGAATTTTTTTTTTTTTTTTTTTTTGACAACATGTGGGGTAGGGAGATTCCAACCACGGACCTCTTGGTCATTAGTACAAACTTTATGCCAGTTGAACCATGTTCATGTTGCCAATAATTACATTGTAACCTAATATTGTTATCTTTACAACGACTATTTATTAATGTCACTTCATTAAGCATCATGTGACTAAGTCAATTGATGTGTTAATTAACACAAAATAAAGGTAAGTATAATTCATAGTGTGTGGGAATGTAATTGAAACTTCTTTTAAAGGGTTAATTACTAAGAAGATATTGTTCTAAAAAAGAAAAAAGGAAAAATTTTATAATTTAATCAAAGAAAAATATTAATAACATCTACTCCTTTATTACATATAATATAAACAAAACTAATAAAATGGACAATACTAAAAAGGAAGTGGTCTTTATTAAATTATATTCCTAAAATTATTGGATCAAACTAGTGATCACTAACTCAAGAGTTGCTTTAAGAAAAAAAAAATTACTTTTCTGCACCTCATCATATAAGCTAGTATTTGCAGATTTTAAGAAAGAAAATTTTATAATTGGAGAAAAAAAAAATATAATTACAAAAAAAAAAAAAAAAAAAAAAAAAAAAAAAAAACCAAAGGATGTATATCTAAATTAAGTAAATCAATTATTGACCATGGTAAATCATTGAATTATCACTCAAATTAAAATTTTGCCAATACAATCAATTACAAATATTGACTAATTAATCTTTATTACCTATAAAATTTATCATTATTAATAATGATTATATTATCGTTATATATATGTTAAAAATATTTAAAGGTCAATAATTCACTTTATCATTAATGGATGGATGATGATGTGATTGATCTTGGAATTGACATGAAGTAGTGAAAAAAAAAGGTAGACACTCTTTAGAAAAAATAATATAAAACTTTTATTTGACAAATAAAAATAAAATAAAACTTGCTTTCCCATGCATGCAAATTTCTACAAAATATTATTTTCAATGACGAAAAATGAATGAAAAAGAAACCCCAAGATGACAACACTCTTTAATCTTCCTCCAATTTTGACTATGTCAAAAGGAAAAAAAAGAAAAAATAATAAATCTTCCACTAAGGTCCATTATTGAAGAAATAAGGACGTGCACTAGGCTACGCCACACAAATACCAAGTTGTCCAAGTAAAGCTAGAAATAATATATACACAAGTCCTCATACGTTTATGGAAACTATACTCATCTTCATATCTCAGGGACCAAATTTTAGATCTTAATATCCTAACAGTGATTTACGCATGGATTATTGTTCATTTTAATACATGTTTTCCTTAGATGAAGTCTAGTTGATGATATCGAGAGAATAAAAAAATTAGTGTTATAATGGTTGTATTGCTGTTATTTGCATTTAATCATATCGTCTTAATTATTATTTTTATCAACTGGATTATGCAGAGTTCATTTAATATAAGTTTTAGTATACCTAACTTATTTATGGTATATTGATTTTTATTTTTCTTTTAATGAATTTTTTTTAAGCTTTGGTTTTGAAGTTCATTATGAATGAATTGTTATACATATGCATCAAATAGAATTAGACTAGGATTAAAGATGTACTTGCACTCATCCCTTTTTAAACAGGTAATATTTAAAAGGGAAAGATACACTTTTGGTCCCTGAGGTTTGGGTTAAGTGACAGTTTGGTCCCTGAGTTTTCAAACTCAACAAAAATACCCTGAGGTTTGAGATAAGTAGCACTTTGGTCCCTGCCGTCTATTTTTCTGTTAAATACTAACGGTTGCTGACGTGACACTATTATTTTAATAAAAAAAAATTATTTTTTATATTTTTTTAAATAAAAACATATTAAAATAATAAAATATTATTATTTTATTTAAATTCTCTCTCTCTCTCTTCCTTTCTTCTCCCCCATCTTCTTTCTCCCTTCTTATCTCCTTCTTCTTCAGCTCCGGTGGTCGGCCGCCGCCGGAATTTTTTTTTTTTTTTTCTTTCTTTCTCCCCTTTTCTTCTCTCCTTTCTTTCTCTCTTTCCTTCAATTTTTTTTTTTAATAAAAAGAAGGGAGAGGGAGGAGGAGCTCCTCCCTCTCCGGCACCGACGACGGGAGGAGGGAGTCCCTCCTCGTTTCGCGCCGGCGACGGAGAGGGAGGAGTCCCTTCTTTTTATTAAAAAAAAATTGAAGGAAAGAGAGAAAGAAAGGAGAGAAGAAAAGGGGAGAAAGAAAGAAAAAAAAAAAAAAAAATTCCGGCGGCCGGCCACCGGAGCTGAAGAAGAAGGAGATAAGAAGGGAGAAAGAAGATGGGGAGAAGAAAGAGAGAAAGAATTTAAATAAAATAATAATATTTTATTATTTTAATATGTTTTTATTTAAAAAAATATAAAAAATAATTTTTTTATTAAAATAATAGTGCCACATCAGCAACCGTTAGTATTTAACAGAAAAATAGACGGCAGGGACCAAAGTGCTACTTATCTCAAACCTCAGGGGTATTTTTGTTGAGTTTGAAAACTCAGGGACCAAACTGTCACTTAACCCAAACCTCAGGGACTAAAAGTGTATTTTTCCCTATTTAAAATTTTGAAATTTATTTTCTTGATTTCAATTCTTGATAAACAGATTTTTTTTCCTTCCAAAACTCTCCATGCCTACTTGGCTAACGCAATGACCTGATTAAAGCCTTCAAGATCTCTAAAGTTTAAACCCCAAATTTCTTCGGTTTACACAACTTATCCCAACTCATCCAATGAGTTTTTTTTTTTTTTTTCTTCTTCTTCTTCTTCTTCTGATGTTCTTCTGTATTACTCCACCAGAATTTAGCACATAAAGATGAGAGCTGAGACATGATAGTCTTCAGAATCCAAAAACAACTCATGACATTAATCGGTATTGTTTGAGCAACACTTTTTATCAGAATTTCTGTTCCAACTCTCGAAAATAGTTTGCACTTCCAACCCTGTAAAGTATTCTATAGTGTATCCAGCAAGTATTTGGAATCCTTACCTTTACTACGAGAAAACATAGATGACAATGTAAGATAGGTCCCCAAATTGGACACTCTTAGTAAACAGATGTCAATCTGAGATTAACTGTATTGGTTAATGCATTATACATCATCTTTTTTAAAGGTCATATATGTTCTGTTATAAGTAATTCTGGACCATTCTAGAATTTAAGGATTTGATGAGGCCAGCATAGTACGAACTCGAGGATATGACCAAGGAGAGACCCCGAAGGGAGACAGGGATCAAAGGGATTGAGCTTGACCCAATGGTCGAGGCCAAGGCTCATGGTCGGCCTCGGCCAGCCGACTCGAGGTTTTTCCCTTCCACTCGGTTCCTGGTTTTCTTGGCCAACCTGGTTCAACCTAGTTTAGTTTGAATATGTCTTAAAACGCCTAAAAACCTAAAAATGGGAAAAGGTATATAAACTCTCCTTCAACCTTTGAGAAGGAATCTGAAAACTCTACTTCTGAGTTCTTTCCTTTCTTCCTCTTGCTCTCTTACTTGCTCATCTTCGTTCTTTTGGCTGACTTAAGCATCGGAGGCGGTGTGGCAAGCACCACACCAGTGTGCAGATTTACCTTGTTTTGCAGGCCACATCTTCCCCCAAAAAAAATTTACCATGGGTGTCACGCGAAGGTCGGGTGAGTTCTCCCTACCTGGATTTGGCATCAACACGTTCAATTCTCAACTTCTACCTTGTTAATTTTTTTCTTTCAAAAAGATACTCTTGTAAAAGAGTTATAAAATCCTATCTTATTTTAGGGGTACTCTTTTCTTCTTTAGTGAAAGGCCACAATGGATTTAAAAAGTCCTTGTCCGTATATTGAAAAAGTCTTTGTCCGTATATTAGAAAGATATTAAACTTGAGAACAATTGCTTCCAACATCTCTAGCAAAGGGGGAGTGGGTTCGATTTTGCGTGACTCGAGTGGTTCTTTGATTGGTGCTGGTTGCAAAAAAATTCATAAAAAATGGCCCAGAAAATATTTAGAAGCAAGAGCGATCATCGAAGGACTAACCTCTTACCTGGCAGTCCCCGACGAAGAAGGGAACTGCTTCCATCCGCCGTTGGAGATCGAGTCAGACTCCAGCGAAGTTATTCAGGCACTGAACCGTGAAGTCGAAGAGCAATCGAAGCTCTCCTTACTAGTTGATGAGATCGATTTGTTGGCCCTAGACACTAACGTCTGCTGCTTCTCCAAATGCAGGAGATCGGGGAACTCGAAGGCCCATGACCTGGCACGAGCGGCAGTTAAGAATGGTGATTTTTTTTTGTATTTTTTGGGCGCAACTTGTTCCCATTATTGGGTAGTTCAGATTTTGGTAGGGATATTTATTTCCCTCAATGGATCTCTTCCATTCTTAATGAAGAAATGGTTGTTCCTATTTCCTCTATGTTATAGGTAATTCTGGACCATTCCGAAATTCAAGGAGCAGACGAGGACAACTGATGCGCGAATTGCTTACCGCAAGTGTACGGGTCAAGTAATAATATAGTGATTGTTAAATCGAATGTCATCCTCTAAATTGGTTTTCTAATTAAACTAAGTACCGTGAATAATTTTGTCCAATTTTATTTAGAGAGCGAAACTTAATGCAAAAGATAACTCTAAGGACAAAAAGCATAAAATAAAAGTGGAGACTCAAATGGAAAGACTCTTAGGGAGTTGATTTCACCTATTGGAGTTGTGGATTAATCGCTAGACTATGTGAACATGCAAAGATTCATAAATCCAGGATAAACTATTATCATAGCTATCTCTCCCGAGCATAACTAATTCTCATACATGTAATAAACCCAATATCCCTATCTAAGTTCATTAACATGCAAGACCTTAAGTCTAATCCTTTAATGATTTCTAAGACTTTCTCTTATCTCCCGATCTCAAGATTATCTTAGTTATGCACAACACGATCTAAACTAAATCCCCTCTCCCGAGCAAGACTTAGAGAAAACATCATTCAATTCATGGCCAACGAATCAAAAGCATTAAGAGTAGAATATGCATAAATGAATTCAAAGCAATACATAAACCAAGAAATAATCCATCAATGCCCAAAGGGCTACATCAATTCCTAAGACAATCAAGCTAGCTACTCATAGTCAAAGAACTACAAATAAAACTTGAAAGAAAAGCCATAAAAACAACAAGAGGTAAGGGAAAGAAAAGGAAAACTCTTGAATCCGTTGAAACCAACAAGTCCCCGTCACGATCTCCACGTCTTCAAGCTTGGTTCCCACTCCTTGGTCTTGCTTCAACTCCCACAGAAGGTCTCAAGTCGAAATTAGGGCTAAAACCTAACCAAATGGACTCCCCTAGGCTGTAACAATTAAGGATGTATTTATAGGAAAATTGTCGGTAGCGTCGCGACGCTGTCCCTGCTACAGCCAAAAACATAAAAGGAAAACCAACGTCAAGATGCCCAAGAAGCAGCGTCTCGACGCTAGCTCTCGGGTTTGCCTCAAACTTAAGCCTCCAACTTTGATTCTTTTTGCTTCTTTTGCTCTTCTTTTGGTTCCGAGCACCCGATCAACTTCTTCATTCAACATTTCCTCCAAGAATTCATTTCCTACAAAATAAACATTAAAGTGCATAAAAAACGACCAAATAATACTCAAAGACTAACTAAGACAAACCGGGAAAAATAGCTCGCTATGCGCGCTATCAACAACACGACACGAAATCGAAGACACGACTAGGAAATGGACCCCAGAGGGGAAATAGGCCATAGGGTTGGGCCAAGACCGAAGGGATTGGACCTTGGCCCAACCCCACGCTCGACCAAGTATCCTCCCCTCTGCTCGGTCGTCCCTGAAGTCCTTTGGTTGTCCCAGTTCAACCTGGTTCAGCCCGAATCGTCTTCCAACGCTTAGAAACCCTAAAAAGGGCAAATGTATATAAACCATTCTTCAACCTTGGAGAGTGGATCCGCAAACTCTCTCTTCTCTTCCTCTAGCTCTTTGGTTTTTCTCATATTCCCTCTGATTACTGACTTAAGCATCGGAGTGTGTGTGGCAAGCACCACACCGGTGTGCAGGTTTCTCTTGTCTTGCAGGCCACGTCTTCCCCGTCTTCCCCGTCTTTAATAAATTCACTGTTGGTGGCACGTGAAGGTCAGGTGAGTCTTCTGTCCGGATTTTGGCATCAACACTCTATTTAATGATATTGATCTCCTTTTAAAAAAAAAATAAATAAAAAAAAAAAATAAAAGCTAGGCCCTAGAAGTGTTTGAAAAGGGCAATTTTCTTTTATTTCCACTTGAGTGTTGAAATAACATTTAAATCTTATTAAAGTTTATAACTATTTTATTTCTAATGTTTTTCTTGCTGAAATCCACCAAAACCATTTAGAGAAAAAAATCCAAGGTCAAATAAATATACATTAATTCAAAAAATACATTCCTCAAAAAAAAAAAAAAAAAAAAACACAATAATTTGTTATCACGTGTTAGTTTATAGCATTGAATCATTCTTTTTCTAGGATTAGGTTTTTTTTTAGTTCAACAATAGTAAGGTGGATATTTGAAATGGTAATTGGTATCCTATATATTGAGCTATGTTTAAATTGGCTCTAGAATTTAGACTCTTAAATAATTTAAATAATCCTTTACGGTTCCAATTAGCATAAAACGGTTTGGTTTGTGTACCATTCTATTAGTGTACAATAGATGAAATTGTAGGAGAGACCCAATTCAAATTTAATATGATATTAAAAGAGTCACAATTAAGTACCTAGAGTGAAGTTGAAGATAATTATTTTTTAATACAACAAATATGGAGTATGACAATTTGAACTTTTTTTTTTTTTAGACAACATGTAGAGCGGGAGATTTGAACCTGGTAGAAGGTATAAAGTTGAGCTATGCTCTTGTTGGCATGAGAATTTAAACTTTATAACCTTAAAGAAAGAAGTAGATGTCAAATTACCACTAAACTATACTTTCATTGACAACTCAAATATAGGTACTATTAACATTGAATCGATATGAAAAATGAAATTGCAGGTTGAGTTAACTTGTAAGGTTTACAATGTCTATCTATGCTAACATTATTTACTAATATAGGATAGATTGGACTCTAAACAAGTTTATTTAGTCTTTTTTTTTCCCAAAAAAGATTTAACTAAAAAACCTCTTTTTTTCCCAACGAGAAGAAACATTTAAAGAAAAAATGAACAGAACTATTTTGACGTATTTTCTTTATATTTTCTAGAAAAAGCTCAAATTATAAGATCGAATACAACTCCAAATATTTTTAAGAAAACAGAAATAAAAAAAAAAAAATAGTAAGGAATATTCTAAAATTATTTAAAAATGAGTTTTTTTTTTTTTTTTTTTTATATATATATATTTGGATAGAAGTCAATTTTAACGTTAAAATTTTGTCCTATTAAATTGAAGCTAAGCTTAAATAAATCATGGTTTCCTTAAAAAGAGAGTGTCCAATTGGCCATGTTAACTTGCTAACCACATTAATCATGTCCTTTTGGATTGCATTAAACCTAGTTTGGCATCAATTTTTCCAATTCAACAATAATTATCTTAATTTCACCGAAATTCACACGTATAATTTAAAAATAATAGTAAAAACAACTTTTTGAAACATTTTTGGTGGTGGCTTCCACGTGGAATTCAAATCCAACCAAATGGATGAGTCATCAATTTTACGTTGACCAATGTGGGCCACACAAAAATCATTGGTTGAAACTGTGCTTGATGGACGGATGAGATTTTTTGATCTGATGGAGGATTCTGAGCTGATTTAGCGGTAAATTAGAATAAAAATAGGTTTAAAAATATATTTTGAAAAATCAGTGTTTTGAACAAAATTGACGAAAACGAGTAGCTTTTTTCTTGTTATTGATTTCCGTTTCTTCCCAACAGCAAAAACAATTTGAATTGTGACTTCAAGTCCGGAAAATTTCTAGTACTTCCTCTATTCAACATTTGACACGTTATTTAATGAGCATTTAATTATATAATATTTTATTTCATGGATCCCACACAATTCTTAAATATTTCCTTTATGACAAACAATGAATGGAGGTAGTATAAAAAATTTTCCATACTATGGTAGCATGGATTCAACTTTTTATATTTTTTTAAAATACTATGTCACAACACTCAGTTGAGTGATGTGAAGTGACTGGATTTTTTTTTTTTTTCAATTTTCAATTTTGTGAAAATGATTAAGTAAATGGTTATGTTTTTTTCTTTTTTCCAATTTTCTAGTTTTTCATGATGAAGAAATGATATATATATATATATATATATATATATATATATATATATATATATTAATTTTTAAATTTATATCTTTTTAACTTAATGATAATAAAATGATGGTATTTCCTTTTCTATTAATAATGACAAAATAATTATAATTTTTAAATTTTAGTTTTAATTGATAATTTTTTATTTTTTTTCTATTATACTTTAACCATGAAGTAAAGTATAACCACTACCTAAATGTATAAATATTTCAATTCTGAATTTGAAGATTAATTAACGTTTAATAGAAAATTATAAAATTAATCATACAAGATAATGTCATCCACGTACAAATCAGATTGTTGTAAACGATCTTAACATTGACAAGATTAAGTAACAATTGTTGTAAACGATGTAAACAATTCTGAAGTTGAAGATTAATTAACGATTTTAATATGACACAATCCTTGTTGCAGTAAATGTTTCAACCATAAAAGATCATGCCAGGTGACAAGTGGATTAAGTTCATTAATTTGTAATTCTAATTTTTGTTTCTTGTCCCCCCTAATTTTTTTATGTATCAATTTATATTAGCCTAATTTCTTTTAAAAAATAGTTAGTAAAAATTATGAATCGAAATGTGAAGTGATTGAAAATATAGCTGACTTTGATGCGATGATTAAATATTAAATACAATAAAATATTAAACTATTACTACTGAGAGTGGATTCAGGAGCAGTGTACTCAATTAAAATTTTATGCTACTTGTTCTTTTTCCTTTTCTTTTTCTTTTTTTTTTTTTTCCAAAATGATTAATAATTGATTTCCTTTGATGATCGATATCCTTGGGTACACTTTGTTGGTTCGTATTATCAATTTGAACATTTTAAATTATAATTTTTTAAAATGAAACATTATACCTTTGCTTTCTTGATATTTAACTTAATGGGAAAAATACACTTTTGGTCCCTGAGGTTTGAGTTAAGTTACACTTTGGTCCCTGAGTTTTCAAACTCAACAAAAATATCCCTGAGGTTTGAGATAAGGAGCACTTTGGTCCCTGTCGTCCATTTTTCTGTTAAATCCTAACGGCTGCTGACGTGACACTATTATTTTAATAAAAAATTGTTTTTAAAATTTTTTAAATAAAAAATATTAAAATAATAAAATATTATTATTTTATCTTTTTTTTTTTTAATTATTTATCCCTCTCTCTCTTATTCTTCATCTTCCCCACCTTCTTCTCCAACACTTTCTTCTTCAACTTCTTCTTCTTCAACTCTGGCGGCCGGCGGCCGGCGGCTGGCGGCGAGTTCTTTTTTTTATTTATTTCTTTCTTTCTCTCTCTTTTCTTCTCTCCCCCCTCCCTCCTCCCGTCGCCGGCGTCGGAAAGGGAGGGAGGAGTCCTCCTCCCTTTCCCTATCCATCTTCTTTATTTTAAAAAAAAAGGTGAAGAAATGGAAGAGAAGAGAGAAGAAAAAAAAGAGAGAGAAAGAAAGAAAGAAATAAAAAAATAAAAATAAAAAAAAAAAACTCGCCGGCGGCCGGCCGGCGAACGGAGTTGAAGAAGAAATTGTTGGAGAAAAAGGTGGGGAAGAGGAAGAATAAGAGGGAGGGATAAAGAATTAAAAAAAAAAAAGATAAAATAATGATATTTTATTATTTTAATATTTTTTTATTTAAAAAATTAAAAATTAATTTTTTTTATTAAAATAATAGTGCCACGTCAGCAATCTTTAGGATTTAACAGAAAAATGGACGGCAGAGACCAAATTGCTCCTTATCTCAAACCTCAGGGGTATTTTTGTTGACTTTGAAAACTCAGGGACCAAAGTGTAACTTAACCCAAACCTCAAGGACCAAAAGTGTATTTTTCCCTAACTTAATTATTCTTTTCAAAAACTTGATATTTCTAAATTTAAAATTTTGAAAAGAATATAGATTAGCTTTAGTGTTTAATGTAGGAGTATTTTCCATTTAGTCCCTATTCTCTTAAAATTTTCAATTTAATCACTATTGTTTTAGTATTTTTCAACAATATTTTTTTTGTTGGGAAAAACACATTTTTGGTCCCTGAGGTTTGGGTTAGGTTTTCATTTTGGTCCCTGAGTTTTCAAACTCGACAATTTAGTCCCTGAGGTTTGGATTATTTTGTTTGATTTTGGTCCATCCATCCACTTTTTCGTTAACTCTTAACGGTTTGCTGATGTGGCACTTGATTTTTTATTAAAAAAATATTTCTTAAAATTTAAAAAATAAACTAATAATAAAATAATTTAAAAATATATATTTTTTTTTAATTTTCATTTCCCTCCCATTTTTCCCTTTCTTTTCTTTTCTTCTTCCTCTCAACCACCATCATCCTCTTCTTCTTCTCAACCACCATCACTACCATCCCCAAGGTCACTGTTGTCGTCGGTCGTCGGCGGCCGGCGGCTAGTGACGTTTTTTTTTCTCTCCTCTCTTCTCTTTTCTCTTTTCTTTTCACTTTTCTTTCCCTTTCTTTACATTTTTTTTTTTAATAAAAAAGAGCTTTCCGACGCCAGCGACGGGAGGTGGAAGGACCTCCCTCTCCCTCTTTTTTATTAAAAAAAAAAAGATGTAAAGAAAGGGAAAGAAAAGAGAAGAGAAGAGAGAGAAAAAAATGTCGCCACCGGCTGAAAGGGTTAAAATCCCTTTGGCAGCGGAAGCAAACAAGACCAATCTCGAATTAATTTTCAATTTTAGAAAAACCGGTACGTTGGCAACAAGAATTACAGAAACTAATTTCTATAAAAATGATTAAGCATGCTATTAAAACCTAAAACTATTTTAGATATCGAAACCTTACTTGAATTTGGAGTCAAACTACACTATGCTCCAATTCCGTTCTTGATCTTCCAATCGACACCACCAATAGTGAACACCCGCTATATCTCTTGGATCACTGAGATAGGGATGGTGGGATCCAAAATTTGTCTTGAAGGGGGAAAAACAGCAATATGCTTGCTGTGTTTTTGAGAGAAAAACTAGAGAGGAAAGTTCTTCAAGACTCTCTCTGTATTTTTTTTGTGTGAATGAGAGGAATAAGAGATCTCTTGGGAACTCCCTCTCCCCTGTACAATAAGTGGGGAGGGAGTTATTGCCCTACTAGATCTAGACCGTTAGATCTTAATCAAAACGATCTCGGCCATTAACTAATTAAATAATAAATAAATAAATAATTAATTAATTATAATTAATTTAATTAAATCAATATTAATTAAATGAATTATAATATAAAGTTTTTAATTCAATTTGAATCATATTCAATTGAATTAAATTGGCCATTCAATTAATTCTATTAATTGAATCCACATTAATTAAATATCAAATATTTAATTGATTTTATAATTGAATCATATTCAATTTTATCTCTCTCATTTAACCTATAGTTTTAATGTGCATCAAAATGTACATCAATATAAACTATAGTTTTAATTTGATTAAATCACATTTAACCAAATTAAAATTTAATTAATTAATTCCCCAATTAATTAATTCATGAATTAATCAAATATCACATATTTAATTAAATTCATAATTCTCTCATTAATTAATTTTGAATCATATCCAAAATTAATTTTATTATAAAGTTTTATTCATTAATTAAACTTATACTATAATGTATCTCCATACATTATATTAATTGCATCAAAATACAATTAACTTATATTCCCTTTAATAATCAAGACTATATTATCTCAGAACCCGTTATGAGCTAGCAAGTTGACCTAATGGACCTACAGATCAGAAGCTCCAACGATACGAGATTGATCAGTTAAACTCATTAACCGAGTCAATCAACATTCGTTAACTGTGGGTCACTCCACTAAAGACCCACAACTGCACTCTTCTCACTGTAGAATATTTATGTGTCCACGGATATCGACCAATGCAGTAAGTCAATCCTTCACGTGTGTTCGTAACACCAGCTGGGTCAAATTATCGTTTTACCCCTGGGTTACCTCTGGATCCTTAAGTACCACTGATCCCTCTAATGAACAAGTTGTTTAGGGTCCAACCACTAAACAGGAGTTCCTCTCGGGCCAGGAGAGGACGGTGCGCCTTTGTTCAAGCCCCGGAATCAGCCCTTAAGGGAACACATATCTACTTTCCCCAATAGGGGAAGGAGTGAATTCCATCTTGTATTGTCATGTCCCGAGCCCCCCACTCGGTCTTGTCCCCAAGAAGGTAGGCCTATTGAGTCGGCCTGCTGGCCACTCTCACCCGTACTAATCAAAGGACAATCCCTCGTGAGAAGGAGTTCATGACACACTCAGGATTAAGAGTGAGTTACCTAGGTCATCCTATTGAAACAGTAACCTAACTAGTTAACGGTGTTACATCTAGTGGTTTACTATTTCGTGGTCCGGTCTTATGCAAACTCATTGCATAGGATACCCCCGCTCGCATGTCTCCTACATGGACGCCTTGGATCAATACGTCTGTATCGAATACAAAGCGGGCCGTATCACATAGTGTTACCAGGATAAGGTACCCAGCCTTATCCATGTACTATAGACCTTTTAGGTTGTTACTTGAACACCAATCCTCGTATGTCCCCACATACTAGTTCAAGTTACATATCAACAACCTTGGATCTTAGTTTATTGGATTTGGGTCATATTGTGCAATTCTAGACTTAATATGACAATAACACTTTATTGCATAAACCTCAATAACACTTTATTGATACAAGTGTATAATTCGTTAATCATTCACTATCTACAAGTTTTAGGACATAAAACCCAACACCGGCGACAACACCTTGAGGGTGGTGGTGGTGGTTGAGAAGAAGAAGAGGATGATGGTGGTTGAGAGGAAGAAGAAGAAAGGAGAGGGAAAAATGGGAGGGAAATGAAAATTAAAAAAATATAGACTTTTAAATTATTTTATTTTAAAATTTTAACAAAATTATTTTTTAATAAAAAAAATAAGTGTCACATCAGCAAACCGTTAAGAGTTAACGGAAAAGTTGATAGAGGGACAAAAATGAAACAAAATCCAAACCTCAAGGACTAAATTGTCGAGTTTGAAAACTCAGGGACCAAAATAAAACCTAATTACCCATACCTCAGGGACCAAAAATGTATTTTTCTCTTTTTTGTTTGTCAATGTTAAAATCATTTACAACAATCTGATTTGTACGTGGATGACATTACCTTGTATGATTAATTTTATAATTTGGTATTAAACGTTAATTAATCTTTAACTTCATGATTAAAATATTTATACATTTAGGTAGTGGTTATACTTTACTTTATGCTTAAAGTATAATAGAAAAAAATATAAAATTATCAATTAAAATTAAATTTTAAAAATTATAATTATTTTGTCATTATTAATAGAAAAAGAAATACAATCATTTTATTATCATTAAGTTAAAAAAATATATATAAATTTTAAAATTTTAAAATATATATATATCATTTCCTTCTCATGAAAAACTAGAAAATTGAAAGAAAAAAAAATATCAGAAAGTTGAAAATTAAAAAAAAAAAAATCAAGCCACTTCACATCACTCAACTCAATGATGTGACATAATATTTAAAAAAATATAAAAAGTTGAATCTGTGACGTGAAGTCACGGATTCTAATGCTGACCGGTCAGTTGGGAAGAATTCGTGGCTTTAAGCCACAAATTCAAGTTTGTTTATGTGCCTTCAACACACGGAAACCAATAACGACAAAAAAAATACTTGTTTTAGCCAATTTCTTTCAAAACAATCTAATTTTTTAATTTTTTAAAATCTATTTTTATTCTAATTTATCCTTGATTTAGACAAAAACCAGACAACAAAAATCACTATAACTAATTATAGTGATAGGGATGGAATGGGACTTTCATGTGTCATACTTCTTTTTCTAATAAAAGGTTTAGAGAAAATTACAGCATTGTTTGGAACAATGGAGTTATTGAGTTTTCAAACTCAATAATTTTATATTTGAGTTTTGATTTTGGATCCATTTTGATTTTGGATACATTTTGATTCCTATACTCCATTAATTACTAATAGAATTTTGACATGACATGTTTTATTATAAAATAAAAACATTTTAAATATTGTTTTTCTTTTTCTTCCTTTTTCCCTCCCCTCAACCTCACCTAAACTCTAATGTCTATTGTCGTCTACTAGCGTTGTCCGTTTCACTGCCTAAAAAAGACCGTCCCTTCTTTTTCCTCATCTTTCTCTTCCTTTTTCTTTTTTCTCTCTTCTTTTTTCTTCTTTTTTCCTTTCTTCTTCTTCTTTTTTTTTTTTTTTGTCGCCAATGAGATGTGAAACATAGGATGAAACTCTTTGTCTCTCCTCAATTTCAAATCTAAAACGGATGAGGGAGCTCCTCCTTCCTCTTCCATTCCAGCATATCTTAAACGAAGGAAGGAGAAGATTTTTCCTCCATTTCACATCTTGGCTGTGACATAAAAGAAAAAAAAAAAGAAGAAAGGAAAAAACAAAAATAAAGAAGAAGAGAGAAAGATGAAGATTTGTTTTTTTTAGACAGCGAACGACAACGATGAATGACAATGGCGACAATAGTGGGCATGAGGGTATAGGTGAGGTTGAGGGGAAGAGAAAGGAAGAAGGAGAACATGAAGAAGAAAAGCAAAAAGAAAAAGAAAAATTATTTAAAATATATTGTATTTTAAAAAATTAAAAAAAAATATATATTTTTTAATAAAAAAAGTATCATGTCAACATTTCGTTAGTAATTAATAGAAAAGTTGACAAAGGGATCAAAGTTGGACCAAAATCAAAACTCATGGGTAAAATTATTGAGTTTGAAAACTCAGGAACCCATCATCCCCCCCCCCCCTCCCCCCTCTTTTTCATGGTGAATTTGATGATATTCTTCCTATAGTTTGCATAATATTGTTTTGCTTATTGTTTTTATTTCATACTAGTCACAATTTTGACAAATCTAGACTTCCTTTACCCCCTTAACTACCCATTTGGGCCTCCAACTTGCAAAATCTGTGCTTACTATTCTTCCTCTAGTTTGCACAATGCTTGAAACTCATGCACCTGAGGTCGGTTAGATTTTCCACGATTATCTCTATACATGTTTACTGTTTTGTTAGATTATGACTATTCCCTTTAACTTGTTGTCACTGGTTTAGTTCTGATAACTAAAGCATGATGTGGGTAGATTGCATCTATACATGTTAATTGTTCTGTTAGATTATGACTATTCCCTTTAACTTGTTGTCATTGGTTTAGTTCTGATAACTAAAGCATGATGTGGGTAGATTGCATTTATGAGCTCCAATAGACCAAATGTGTCCTAAATAACCATTTTTTACAATCTTGTCCATCGATTTTTTTTAACTAGAGTGCCCATTTACTTGAATACCCTTGATAGACAATAGTTGGAAATGTATAAAATAATAAAAAAACAAAAAAGGAAAGAGAAGAGATTTGAATTTTATTCCTATAATCGAGCAAATCAAGCGTGAAAGTGGTTATCTTCCCTTTTTTTTTTTTCTATTATCTCTTCCGCCATTTATTTTGGAATCTTCTGCCATTGTTTGTCGCCTTGTTAAGGTGTCTTCTCCATCTTTCCTCCAAAAACTTCCGTCATTGCAATGTGGGTTTTTGCCACTTCAAATACCTCGTATTTTTTTTTTAATATTTCTGTCATTGCCGCAAGAAGTTTCTTCTCCATCTTTCCGCTGAATTTGTTGTGGTTCTTGGATATATACATCATGTTTGAGATGGCTGATTAAATACCTTGTTTAAATATATGTAATTTTTTAGACATAAAATAAATACCCCTTGCTTGGATATATATATAGTTTGGGATGACTGATTAAATACCCCTTGTTTGGATATAGATATACATATAAATACCCCTTGTTTGGATATATATATATATATAAGCAGACCAATGGTTTTCTCGGTATATATCACATTTAAGGTATATTCACTAAATATACCAGACGGGTAAATATCGGGTATTTAAAAAATATACTCTTTAAACAGTGTGTAATGGTATAGTTGAAATGCGTAGGTTAACTACGTAAAAAAACTCTATAACTTAATCGAAAATGTGGTGTTAAAACTGAAAAATATTGCAATATAAAGATAACAAACTGAAAAAGCAAGAAAATATAGACATACCTATTTGTGAAATCGAACACGGAAAAATGATACGAAAATGAAGGAGCTGCAATTTATGTTTGGACTGTGATGGACGAAAATGAAAGGACAAAAAATGGTATGTGTTTATTTTATGGTGGAGGAAAATGGACGAAAATCAATTGGAAGGGGAGGCAAAAAATTTGACCCACTGGAAAGGAACTATTGAATAATCAAATGGAAAACAAATTGGAGCCGTCAAAAACACTAGGGCAAAAAAAAATTGAATCATGTACTCATAACAGATAATAAAATTCCCTAGAGCCGTCAATGAAAAAAATGGAAAGTTGATTTGTGAGGATACTTTCCATGATTGAGCATATAAATTCCCTAATTTTTTGGGAAGAAATCGGCTGGAAAACATGATTTTGGGGATATAAAAACAAAATTATTATATTGAATAGTTTATATAATCTAATTTATTATTAAAATTAAAATTATTTCAAACATTAAATGAAAGGACATTTGGTAACGGAATTATCTCAATTAATGGGTAAAAACCTACCAATAATAATTTTGATCATTAATGACAATTGTGAAATTTGATGATCAATTTGACCCATCCGCTATAATTTCTGTTTATGAAGTAGATTCCATCTATACTTGTTAACTGTTCTGTTAGATTATGACTATTCCATTTAACTTGTTGTCACCGGTTTAGTTCTGATAAATGAAGCATGATAGGGGTAGATTGCATTTATGAAGTAGAGTGCATTTAATACCTTGTCTTATTTTAAAAAGGGATGAAGTAGATTGCATTTATCTTATCTTTTTTTTTTTTTTTTTAACAATATGTCGGAAGGGGGATTTGAACCACAGACCTTGTGGTTATCAGTACAAAGTTATAGCTAAGCTCTTGTTGGCATTTATCTTATCTCTTTTTAAAAGAGGAAGTAGATTGCATTTTTGTTATTAAATGCAACCTACCATCTTTTTTATGAACTTCAACTACCATGTTCTTGGTGCCCACTTACTTATCTATTTATACCAAATGACTAATTCTTTACCACATTTGAGGAAAGACTCCACTGCCTTGTGATCCCTCTCATTTGGTGAACTATTTTCGGACACTTTGAGATAAGAGGAATATAAATATAACTTAAATTCTCAAATCTAGAATTGATGAAAACAAATCTTTATCAATTATTTTCGTACAATGTTTGAATGTTATGAATCTAACTTTTTTTTGTTCATTTTAATCAAAATTGTGACTTAAAAGGAAAATGGTAAAGCATACATAAAATCTCAATTTTACATTGATGGAAAATCATTTTTATTAGTTAAGTTTGGAAAAATTGTATAATTTTTTTTTTTTTTTTAAAAAAAAGAACAGCTAACATAAACTCAGACTTCACAACTCTGCTCCCCAAACATAGACTTCTTAACTTCAGACTTAACAACTCTACACTCCAAACACAGACTTCACAACTCCCCATACTTCATAACTCCCCAAACTTCAAAACTCCAACTTCTTGCCCCAAACAACCCCTATGTATATATGTATGTATGTATGTATAAAGTGCAACATGATAACCTGAACAACTATAGACTAAAGATAATGGAGTATTTCGTTCAAGAAGAGTGCACAACTATAGACTAAAGATAATGGAGTATTTCGTTCAAGAAGAGTGAGAAAACAAGAAAGGTATTACTCTACCTCAGTTATTCCTCTAATGTTTAAATACTTGAATTCTCATGATACTTGAATTTTTGTGGTTGTTGCGGTTAGTTTGTGCTCTTTTTTTTTCCTTGTAAATACATCTTTGTAAGTAATGCATCCTCTTTTAAACTTGTAAATAACTAGTTGTTGATATGTGTAAGTTTGATTTGTAAGTGATGTGAGCTTCAAATTTACTCTTCTTCCCATTCCGATCTAATTGCTCTATCCTTGTCTACTACATGACATTGCCTTCAATCTAATGAATTTTATCTCTCATTTCCATGTAGGTGTTGGGAGTGCTCAAAGTGATGATTGAAAGAACTTAGGAAACTAAGAAGCTAAATAAGTAATTGATTTATGGGTTTTTTTTGTTTAGTGATTAATGAATATGGTATGTTCACTCACGTTAGTTATAGTTTATGTAAAAATTGATGTAATATATAAATTTGATCATACTTAGTTTGTATGTGTAAGTAAATGTTTGATTTTATTTGGTCCAAAGATATATAAAAGTTGTTATACGTATGAAATTATTTTGTATAAAAATTGAAGAAAATTATGTTGGAAATATATGTATTGATGGGCGATAATTATTTGCGCCAAAATCATTTGTCGTCATTATAAGTATTTCTGTGATGTTATGAATTGTCATGAATACATTATTGACAACAAAAAACCCTCAATGAAAATATTTTTGTAAAAATAAAATGTTGTCATTAAGGGGTCGTTTGGCCCACTGTGTTGGTTATAATAGTGAGGCTATTTTAACTCACTCAGTGTCTGGGGCATCAACATAAATAATGGGTGAAGTGGGTTATTTTTACCCTCGTGTTGCTATAGTAACCACCATTCAACTCACCTGATTATTCTATCCATTTTCTAGAGTAAATTTCTCATCTCTTCTTCCATATAGTTGACTTTTCTAGCGACGACCGGCCAACGACTTTTCCGGCGACCACCAACGACTTTTCCGGCGACTGCCGTCGACTTTCCGACCACTTTTCTGACGACCAATTTTTTTTTTTATTTTTTTTATTTTTTTTATTTTTATCTTTCTTCTCATTTTCATTTCAAAAAATATAAAAAACGAAAATAAAGGAAAAAAAAAAGAAAAGATGTAGAATAAAAGAAAGGAAAAAAGAGGAAAAAAAATTTCGGTCGCCGGAAAATTTGTTGGTCGCCAGAAAAGTCGGGAAATTTATAGGGAGTTATATACTAGGTTGTCTTTGAACATATATAAATATGAAGTTTTATTACATAATTACTTTTGATAATGAAGTATATGAATGTTTACCTTCATCGTACCATATTTTTCATTCCAAATTATACTTATCGTATTCAAGTTTACTGTGATAATAATAATTAAAAAAAAATACTACTCAAGTTTTTATTTTATGTGATTTCTATTTTATTTGATTCTTTTGATAATGAAGGTAAAATGAGTTTTCAATAAGCATTAACCATTTTTATGTTGGAAATACAAAAATGAAACAAATATGGTTTTTCTATATGAAATCATAAAATGACTTATTTTTTGAAAAAAAAACCATGACTCTAAAACAAAGAAAATCAACCCTTACCTTAGGTTATTTTTGTTTCCTTTTAAGTTAAACACATAATTTAACCCCTATACCCAAAACTTTATTTTTTTTACAACTAAACCCAAACATTTTTTTTTATATTTGCAAAATATGATATTTGACGTACAAAGTTGTATGAGGAAAATAAACAAAAAAAGTCAAGAAAAAAAAAAACAGTCAACTTGAACCTTTGATTCAGAACCCCATGTTAAACAGATCAACACTCCAAACACAGACTATTTTAACCCAGACTAAAATAATCTGCATCCCAAACACATACTCTTTTATGGCAGACTAAAATAATCTGCACTCCAAACACATACTATTTTATCCCAAACTATAATAATCTGCATCCCAAACACAGACTATTATAACCCGCAGACTATTATAATTCCCAGACTATTATAACCCCCAGCTATTATAACCAACTCAGCGCCCCAAACAATCCCTAAAAGTATTCTTGTGACGTTGAAAAAGTGTCATTGTGCACACTTTTCTTGACTATAAGAAACCTTCATCCAAAGTATTTTTATGAAACAAAAAAAGTCATGATTAACACATTATATTGATAGTAAAACATTGACGTCATTAACGTTTTCGTGATAGTAACATATTGTCATTAGTAATCTTTTATTGACGGTGGTAAACTGTCATCAAACAAATTAGTATGACATTGAAAACATGTCAAGAAAAATTAGTGGTTTGACAATTTTTAACAGTCATAATTAATATATTTGTGACAGTTTTTTTTAACCTGTTAACTTTATGAGCTTCAATCATACCATATGATTTGATGATAAAAAAACCCTTTAATTTACTAACACTTTCAATGTTTCAAAGTGTCCATCTTGTAGAGCTCGGAAAGACAATTCCAATGCATTTTGAATCGCTCAAATCGGAGTTCAAACGAGAAAGTTACAAGCAAAAGAAAATCGGAAGAAAAAACCTACGTGGTAGTGACGTGGCACTTACGTGGCATCTGATGTGGCTGCTGACGTGGACCTTCTTTTGAATAGTTGGCTGGATCAATTTCTTTCATTTGACTCCTAATTTTAATCTTCTTTAATTCCAATTTTCATCCTAATTTCAATCATTTTCAAAACTATTTTTTAATTCAAAATTTCTCCTAAATTTTATCTCCTCAAATCCCAAATTTCAATTCAATTATTCTCCTAATTTTAATCCCTTTTAATTTCAAAATCCATTCCTTTTTCATTCAATCAAATCCCCACCATCCATTTTGAATTTAATCCAATGGCCAAAATTCAATTTCTCCAACAATAAATTGAGCCATTTTCTTCTCCTCCAACCCACACTCAAGTTATCAAATTTCAAAGCTCTCAAATCTCTTTACTCTTAAATTCTTGTCCAAAAGCATAAATTACTCTTAAACCGGCCTAGTGCAATTTTGTGAGGAATTTTTTAGTGAGAATTGTGAGTGTTCATCTTGTGTAATTTGCCTTCAAGAGATATTTTCTTTGTGAGGTTCTTTTCTTCTTTTATTGGGAACTTGTAATAAGGGTGTAGGTGCACCTTGGGAATTGAGTGAGTAGTTTGATCCTGAACCCATTCAAAAGGATCGTAGTGGTTTGATCTTGAACCCATTTAAAAAGATCGGTATAGGTTGGGTCTTGAACCTGTAAAAGGATCGATAGAGGTTTACTCTTGAACCTTGAAAAAGAGTGTTCGATCGATTTGGTTCTCACCCGTAAGAGAGCCATTGCAGTAAAATACCCAAGAAAGAGTCTTGGGGAGTGGAGTAGGGATTTCCGCCACTTTAAAATTTTTCGGTGTTATCTCTTTCTCTCTACTCTTTTAGTTTCCACTATTTATTTTTATGAGTAGATTGCATGCCTAGGAAAATTGTAAAATATTTCTAGCATATTTTATATTTTATAGTGCTTATTATTAAATCAATTTAGTTTAATTTAACCAAAAAAAAGTTTACAATTTTATTAAGCTCACCCCCCAGTGTTGCCATATGATCCTACAGAACTGTCATTGATCGATCGAGTCTGTCAAATGCTTGAGACCAAATAAATTTATAAACTTTGGCGCTTAGCTACTTTGCAGTAGTAGTGGTCAGGTCGTCCACAGGGGAGAGAGTTCTCT
The DNA here is from genome assembly GCA_017139565.1 of Luffa aegyptiaca. Lineage (NCBI taxonomy): Eukaryota > Viridiplantae > Streptophyta > Magnoliopsida > Cucurbitales > Cucurbitaceae > Luffa > Luffa aegyptiaca. The sequence goes on from CM029403.1 coordinate 41,623,327, forward strand.
TATTGAAATTGGGTTTTTATGCGAAAACACAAAGGGGGTTGGAAAATGGATTTTTGTCACAAAATGAAATAAAAAGACGGGAATGGTAAAAAATTGCCAGAATAAAAATAAGCCTACAAAAGATAGAAATTCGGGTCGAAAACAGGTAAAGAAAACGATCGCTGGATTGGGATTTTCTTGCTAGATTACCTGTGACTTGGCTTCCTAGTTTGCTCTAAATATTAATCTCATGAAATCTAATTTGAGTCTGATATTGCTTCATGGTTACTCAGAGGATCCTCTTAACTAACCTGTGTGATAGCGCGCAAAACGAGCTATTTTTCCTGGTATATTTTAGTTAGTCTTTGAGAATTATTTGGCCATTTTGATGCCCTTTGTGCTTCTTTTGTAGGAATTGATCATAAGGATGAAAATTGAAGTTGTGGAAGAAAAATGATGATTTTGAAGAAATTGAAAGAGTTGAAGTGAAGAAAAGAGGAAAAAGAAGCAATTACAAGCCCCTCAACCCGATAGGGCAGCGTTGAGACACTGCCTTTGGGCGTCTCAACGCTGTCATGAACACAGTAGGCGCGTATATGAGGTAGCGTCTCGACGTTGTCAAGTTTATTCCTTATTTGTTTGGGGGATGAGGGACAGCGCGTCGAGTCGCTGTCGACAGATTTCCTATAAATAGAACATGATCTAGGACAAGGAGGAGGCCATTTGGTTAAATTTTAGTCCTAATTACGACTAGAGACCTTTGGTGGGAGCTGAAGCAAGGATAAGAAGCGGGAATCAAGCGAGAAGGCGTGGAGATCGTGACGGGGACATACGATTTCAACGGATTCAAGTTTTATCCCTTTCTTTCCCTTTTATCTAGTTGTTTTTATGTTTTTTCTTTCAATTAGTATTTGTAGTTCCAAAACTATGAGTTGCTAATTGTTTATCTTAGGTATTGATGTAGTTGTTTAGATTGTTGGATTGATTTATGGATTGAATGTGCTTTTATTTTATTCATGCAATTATGTTTGAATACTTTCAATTAACCGGCCATTGATTGAATGATTTTGTGTTGAATCTTGCTTGAGAGAGGAGATTTAGCTTAGACCCTAATTGCATGACTTAAGTAAAATTCTAAGATCGGGAGATTTAGAATAATTTTAGAAGTTGTAAAAAGGACTAAACTCAAGGCCTTGCATGCTAATGAACTTAGATAGAGATATTGAGTTTATTGTATGCAAAAGAATCATTTATGCTCGGGAGAGATAATTGTGATTAAAGTTTCTTTGACTTATAAAATAATTTCACACTAAAATTCATTCCCATTAATCCATCCTCAATCTAAAATAATGAAATCAATTCCCTAAGGATCTTTCCATTTGAATCTCCACATTTATTTTATGTTTTTGTCTTTAGATTTATCTTTCTCATTAAGTTTGGATGTCTAAATAAAATTGGGAAAAGTATTCACGGTAATCAATCTAATTAGAAAACCAATCCAGAGGACGACATTCAATTTCTTAATCACTATATTATAACTTGACCCGTTTGCTTGCGATAGCAAAATTGCTCATAAGTTTTTTGCGTCATTGCCGGGGATTGACATATTTAATTAGATTAATATTGTGAAGAAATTGTTCGGTCTTAATTTAGAGTGTATTTTATTTTATTTTTAGGTAGTTGCATTTTTTTTTTTTTAAGTTTCCTTTTTTGTTGTTTCCTTATTTGTTTTTTATTTTTTCCTTTTTTGTTTATTTTTTTCCTTGTTTGCTATTTTCCTTTTTTTGTCTTTTCCTTATTTAGTTTGCTTTCCTAATTTGTAGGTGTTTCCTTTCTTAGTTTATCTTTTCCTTTTTTGTTTTGGTTGTTTCCTTTTCTTTTTGTTTTCCTTTTTTGTTTTTTCCCTTTTTTAGGTTAGATTCTTTCCTTAGTTGTTTTCTTTAGTTTTGCTATGAGTTTTTGTTGGTTGGTCTTAGTTGTTTTGTGAGATGAAGAAAGTAAATGAGTTCAACATGGAAAAGATTTTTTATGTTGATCTATTCTACCCTTATTCTCACGAGTCTTTTATTTTTAGTTTTGATTTTTCTCCATATTTTTCTCTTACTAAAAATACCAAAAAGATTTTTTCTTCAGGTGCCCATGAGAAACAAGAGAGCTTATTAGACATATTGGGTTATATCGACTCAAGCAAGAAAGGGCCAAAGAAAATAGAGGTGTTTTATCCATCCTGACGCATACACGGTCAACACGTCGAGCTAAAGACGTTAAACAAGCGCTTATGGGAGGCAACCTAAGTTAGTTTGTTTTTGGTTTTTGTGTTTTTGATGTTTTCGTTGTTTGTGTTTTGTAGGTGTTCTCGTGCTCTTGCCTTTGCTAACATTCATGAGAAGGTCATCATTATTCAGGGCAGTATCGTTCAACCCCCTTATTTCTTTTCGTGTTCTCATGCTTGTTTTAGGCTTTAGTTTTCTACACATTGAGGATAATGCATGTTTTAAGTTTGGGGGTGGAATGCTTTACTTTGTTGAGCCTTTGAGCATCTAAGTTCGGGCTATATTTTTTAACTTATTGTAAATTTGGCATATGGTTGTGTTTTTTATGTTATTTTTTAATGATTATGATTTCCTAGGATAAGTTCTTTTGTAAAATTTTAAGCTTTTGATGAGTTGTAAGCATGAGTGCCCCAAAAAGGGAGATTTTTTAAAATTTTTCTAGGAGATGTCTTGCATTAGTGGAGCATTTTTCTTGTTTTAGAATTGGACTTGAATGTTTAGGAGCGAATTATTAGGTTCATATGTTTGTTGTCACCTCGATAGGTGTAGGGAAGAGCTAAAGAGTTAATTTTTTGCAAATTAGCATGTTTAATCTTACCTAGGAGGAAAGAAAAGAATATATGCTTGCTATGCTTATAAAGAAAAATCATTCTTGTTTTACATTGAAAGAAAAAAAAAATAAAGTCATAACTTATGTGCGCTATGCAATGTTTAATAATGTTTTAGGCAAAAAGAGCTACCCCTGTTGTGTCAGTTATGCCAACCAAGGTTAAACTCGAGTTATGGCTCCCTACAATAGGTGCGTGAAAGCTAGTGCCACTTAAAAAGGCTTAATTCAATTTTAAATTAAAAGCACCTAGGTATGGATAAAAACAATCTAATTTGTTTCATTGACTCATTAGTAAATCCTTAGTGTCAGTGTAGAGGGAAGATGAGTTAAGAGTTTAATAATTCAATCCCGAGCTAGTAGAGTATAATCTAAGAAAGTTAGATCTCTCTCATGCAAGTTAATTTTGGAAAAAAATTTATTTGTCTCGCCTTCATTTGGCCTTATGTTCATGTCTCTTGATTGCTTCAATTTTTTACTTTTGAACCTTGAGGATTGAGTTATGTTTGTTGCATCTATTTACAACCTATGTCTAATTTTTAGTTTGCTCGAGGACTAGCAAAAGCTTTAGTTTGGGGGTGTTAAACCTGTGTCTAACCAATTATTCAACTCAGGATCCCGCGATTAAGCTAATTGGTTAATTTAGAATGTGCCTGCTACCCCTCATGCATAACCCCAATTATCATCTAGCTATTTATAATTAATTTAACATAAAAAATCCGGGATCTCGCAATTGCCTACCGAAATTAACTACTTTACGTACAAGGGTCCGGAATTGAAATAATCAAACTGAATTAAAACTTGAAATTCAATTACGACAATTTCTTCATGCATCTTAGGCTTATCAAGAATCTACACTAATCAATCAAACAATTAGCGATGGACTTGCCTCGGACTAATGGCTATCTATAATAACAGATAGAATGCATTCAACTTAATCCTAAGAGGCGTCAATTCAAAGGAAACCTATCAAACCCATTGGTTTATACAAGAAAACATGAAAAGCATCAATTAAATCCATAAACTCAGATAAAGTTCAACAAACTCAACCAAAAACAACAAAGGTATCTAATCAGCCACCCAATCCAACGATACAAGTAAATTAGCTACTCATAACGTAAAGACAATGAAATCAAACCAAGAAAATGCATCTAAATCAACCTAGAAGTCCTAGGGAATTGAAAAGAACCAAAGAAAACAAGTAAAAATCGAGAACAATCGAAATTTCTAACCTAACAACGGAATAAAAAACGAGGTTTAAATTTATAATGTCGTCGGAGCGTTGAGACTTTGTAAGTAGAGCGTCTCGACGCTCTGCTTCTGTCTGCATGCCTTTTGCTAGTTTTCGGGGTAGCGTTGAGGTGCTAAGCGTAGCGTCTTGAAGCTACGTATAATTTCAGCGTCCTTGTGCTCTTCCTAGCGTTGAGACGCCTTGAGGTAGCGTCTCAATGCTATTCTCTCGGGTTTCTTAGCTTGGCTGCAACACTTCACTTCTTGGCACCAATTTTCAGGGTCGCTACAATCTGCTTGGGTCTTTTCACCTCCTCTTCACCCAAGGACTCTAAGGTGGCTCAAAAACTTTCTAAGTTCCTCGATTTAGCGCCAATTCGTGTAATCCACTCCTGAAACCTATAATGCTCGAATCACCTATAAAATAAACAATTAAACCATAAAAGGGAATCTAACAAGCTTAGATTAAAGGTAATAAAATAGCACGACTTCGGTGCTATAAGTCATGTATTGAGCTTTCTTGAGGGTCGATTCAATGACTAAAAAAAATGTCAAGAAATATGTTTTTGGTAGTGTTTCACTATCATGGAAAATCAAAATTGTAGTAGTGCTTCTTCTTTTCTTCAAATTCTTTTTCCTTCTTTCTTTATTTTTTTTTCCTCTACATCCATCAAACTTGTTGCTGACAAACCCCAAATATGAAACGAGGAAAGTGGGGGTTCCTCGCTTGTTTCGGATTTAAGTCGCAATGATCAGAAGTGATAGGGAACAAAGAGGAGAAGGAACAAGAAGAGAAAACATGAAAAAGAAAAAATGAAGTGTCGGTGGCGGGTGACGGGGCCAATGGAAATAGAGTTGTGATGGAGGTGAAAGTGAGGAGGAGAGAGAAGAAGAGAGAAAATGAAAAAAATAAAATGCTAACAAACTCAATCCCGAAGGACCAAAAGTGTTTTTTTTTCCTTCATAATGAAAGCAAGTGATGTCATTTTTTTCATTAATGTTTGGATCAAATTTTAGTAATAAAAATTGAATTTCAAACTTATTAAAACTTAGGTTGACTAAAATAGAACTTTTAAATTTTTAGAAATTAAAATAAAAATGATATTAAACGTTAACAACCGTAACTGCATTTTAACCTAGAAAAAACATATTGGTTGCTTTAATGATTCTTGACCTGTGAGCTCCATACCAAATGCCAAAACGAGCTTAGCTCAGCGGTAATTGGCATGTACCCTCGACCATGAGGTCAGAGATTCGAATCTCCCACCCTAAATGTTGATGTACTCAAAGGAAAAAAAAAAAAAAAAAGAGCTCCATACCAAATTATATATTAGCGATATTACAACTTTGGGGGAATAAATTAAGGAAAAGAAATTCATTTAGATTTCCAATTTTTATAGTCCAATTTTTCTTTTTAATGATTTCGTTTTATCTCTATTTTTGTGATCGGTTGTCCCACATTTAATTTAATTTCTTTTTCTATTTTATGTATGATATTGTTTACTTTTAGCCTCCATTTAAACAACTATAATTCTATTTTATATATGGTGTTGTTCACTTCCAACCTCAATTTTAATAACTTTATACTTCTGCTTCGAAAAAACCTTGTATCAATAGAGATAGTTGTTTTTATTCATGAACTATAAAGTTTTCACTTTTCTGATGTGAGATATTGTTTGCATTCTTCCCAACATAAATGAATTATATTAATATTTTGTTTCTAATGCAAATGATCCATCTTAAAGAGTGAAGATAAATTAGTTTCTAACCCTAGTCATGTTTGATTTTTTACCCATCTTAAAATGTTCACATAAATTGAAATTTTTAATTGGTAGTACTATTTTTATAGACAAAATTATTGTTCTTCCGGCTAAACTTTTAGTTCTACTCTTAAATTTTTGAAGTCAACTATATATGAGTTATCAATTTGGTTCGCAAACTCTATATTTGTGTCGATTAATTTTGAAATAGTCAATTTGATAACCATTTGGTTTTTGGTTTTTGGTTTTTAAAAAATAAGCTTATAAACACTCCTTTCATCTCAGTTTTTTTTTTTTTTTTTTTATCTACCTTCTTTCCATGTTTTCAAAAAACCAAGCCAATTTTTTAAAACTAAAAAAAAAAAAAACTTAGTTTTCAAAAACTTGTTTTTGCTTCTAGAATTTAGCTAGGAATTTAAATATGTCCTTAATAAAGATGAAATCCATGATAAGAAAATTGAAAGAAAACAAGGTTTTTTTTTTTTTTTTTTTTTTTTGGAAAAGTTAAGCTTATAAACACTACTTACACCTATAAAAATATTTATTTTGTTATCTACTTTCTTTCCAGGTTTTCAAAAACCAAATCAAGTTTTGAAAAATATATATATATATATATAGTTTTCAAAAACTTGTTTTTGTTTTTAGAATTTTTCTATAAATTTAAATATTTTCTTAACATAGATGAAATCATTGTAATAAAATTGGAAGAAATTAAAATAACCATAATTTTCAAAAAGCAAATGGTTATGAAGCTGGACTTAAACTTTCAAGTTGTGTTTAAAAAATTCCTAATTTTGTGCTTTTAGGTTTCTAACATATTCTATTAAACAAAAAAATTGAAAATTCATAAATCTAAAATAATAAATTGTTTTAGTTCAACAATTGCAAGTGAGGAACAAATCATCATTCTTTGTATCCATTGACAACTAAACTTATAATTTAACCAATAAAACAAAAAATGTTAAATTTTAAAAACTTTGTATACACTAAATAGTTAAAGACTATAATTTTTTTTAATAATTGAACTAACTAAAGTCAACTAAAAATATGTGCTTTTAAATTTTATAAAATCAAACCCAACCAACTTTAAATATCCAAATCCCTAGATTTTTTTTTTTTCGAATTTTCATTTGCATCTTGAAGGTCAACTCGAGTTATAGAAATCAATGAATGTGTTTTATCTAAAAACACATCAATGTGCTCACATGGTTAAATGTTTTGTTTTATTTGAGAACCTTAAACTTTTACGTTGACTTTCAAACTTTATTAAACTAATTGAATCAAACAAAATTTTTTAAAAATTGGTTGGAAATGCAACCAAAGTCCTATATAAGAGGAAGATCATGAGTATACAAGTAGGAAGAACTATTTCTATTGGTACAAGGCCTAGCCTCTTGGGTGGACCAAAAACAAAGCCACGAGGGCTTATGCCCAGAGTGGACAGTACCATATCAATGTGAAGATATGTGAGTGATCCATTGTCACTAACAATTGATATCAGACCATGTCCCCAACATAATTGTGTCGGGTAGAATACTTAGGTGCCAAACAAAAAAATTGTGAACCTTAAAGAAGTAGTCATGGTAGAGATCCATGGTTGAGCTAGCTTCTTTAAGTAAGTGGTATTCAACGAATAGAGAAGTTGTCTTAGATAAGAGCTAGCAAACTCTCGATAAAGCAACAAAGCTAGAGAGTTGGGCAGATAAATGACTATTTGAGAGGAGGCTTGAGAATACGTTGAAAATCTCACATTGGCTAGATAAGGGAAAGAGATCATGAGTATATAAGGGAGAACAACTATCTACATTGGTATAAGGTTTTGTGAGTGGATGACCAAAAGCAAAGTCACGAGAGCTTATGCTCAAAGTGAATAATATCATACCATTGTAGAGATATGTGAGTGGTCTGTTGTCACTAACAAAATTATTTTATTAAATCAAACAGTTTTGAAAACTAAAAAAAATAATTTTTTAAAACTTGTTTTTGTTTTTGGAATTTGACTAAGAATTCAAGTGTTTTCAATGAAGACTTTTTGTAAGAAAATTGAAAGAAAATAAACCTAATTTTCAAAAACTAAAAACCAAATAGTTATCGAACAATGCTCCATAATATCCAATTCCAACTAAAAAAAAGTATCCAACATGTGGCAACCTCTTCCAATGACAAGAATGAAAATGGAATGTTTGAGATTGAAATTGACTAAAGTAGAAATGATTTTTTTTTTTTCTTTTTTGCCCAAGTAAACTCATCTCTTCCTATATATATAAATTATAGGCTAAATCGTACAAAATGCCTTTGTGTCCATATATATATAGTTGGTTTTCATTTTTTTCCTAACAACTGTACCCCAATTTTTTAATTTGTTAAAAAAAAAAAAAAAAAAAAAAAAAAAAAAAAAAAAAACCCCTCCTTTGAGAAATCTTTATTATATAATCGAAAACCAAATAAATCATACAAAATATCCCTAATGTAGAAAACATTTAAAACATCAGGAGCAAAATTGAAACAAAACACTTACATACAAATTAAATTCTTTTAAAAGATTTATTCCATCGAGCGGAAGATTTGAACTTCGAACTTGATATCTTAAATATTAAACTAAGGATTCGTTTGAAATACATTTTAATTTAAATGTTTTTCAAGAATGCATTTTGGAAAAAACATTTTGTATAAAAATTGTTTAGAATTTAAACACTCATATGTTTGGTTACATTTCCTCATAAGTGTTTTTACACACAAGTTAGGGTGTGTTTGGTTTAACTTTTCAAGTGTTTAATTTTGAAAATAAATTATTTTGAAAAAATTTCTAGTGTTTGGCAACCACTACAAATGATTTATTAGAAAATGAGATTGATAAATAAACCATTTTGAGAGAAACACTTGAAACCAACTTTTTTAAAAAGATTTTTTAAGTAAACAATAACTTGGGTATAAAAACATTTGTGAGAAAATGCAACCAAACATATGAGTGTTCAAATTCTAAACAATTTTTATACAAAATGTTTTTAAAAAAATGCATTCTTGAAAAACGTTTAGATTAAAATGTATTCCAAACGGACCCTTATTGCATATTTTAAAAACTCTTTTTAGAAAAGTTGGTTTCAAGTGTTTATCTTAAAATAGTTTATTTCTCAATCTGATTTTCTAATAAGTCATTTTTAGTGGTTGCCAAACACGAGAACTTTTTTCAAAATGACTTTTTTTTTTCAAAATTAAACACTTGAAAAGTTAAACCAAACATACCCTAAATAAATAAATAAATAAATATATATATATATATATATATATATATAATTTAGCGGATGAGATAGTTACACATGCACACATGTAAATTAATAAATAAATCAAAACTTGTGGTTGGAGGTGGCAAGATGCAATTGGGTGGTCAGCCTACGTAACTCAAGGGGAAAAAAAACCCATCAAAACAAACCATTTTTGCTTTGTTCGTAAAGATTTTCCATTAGAGCTCTCATTGGTGGAATCCATTACAAAAAATCGAAGTGAGTTCCATCTCATTAAACCACCCCATCTCTCTCTTTAATCTCTTTCTGTGCATTAAAAAAAGGCTTGTGTTTCTGCATGTGTGTGCGTGAGTTTGTTGTGTGCATAAAATGAACTTGCATTATCACAAACCCACTCACTATTCTATCCTTTTATTTTCAACACACTTGTTTTACCTTTTATGGTGTCCATTCTGGTGCAAAGCCACGTCGTTTTGAACGCTGACTGTAATGAAATATATGACTTTCAATCCTCTACCTAGTTTGATTTGTGTTTGTTTAGAGATCATATCTCTCAAAATCATTTTGCCTGGCTGGCCCAGACTTGTATAGTAGTTAGAATTTTCACCTACCAAAGCAAAGCTACTCTGAGGGCCAGCAAATGACAGACCAACTCCCATCCTCTTAATTTGAACCTAATTTTTAAGAAAATCAAAATGACAAGAGCCCACAATAGAAACAAGTCCAAGGAGATCCTTGGACCCAGGTCAATCGAAAAACTCTAGATCAACTATAAATAGAAGAAGCTAATCGCAAGGTAAGAGGGGGATTGAGTATGCTATTCTTTCTCTTAGTCTCTCAATTTTACTTACTACACTTATAATCTCCCAACTGACTTAAGCATTAGAGTTGGTGTGGCAAACACCACACCAGTGTGCAATTTTCCCTCGTTTTGCAGGCCATGTCTTTTTCTTTCAAATAAATTCATCGTTGTTGTCATGTGAAAGTCGGGTGAGTTTTTCCTGTCTGGATTTTGGCATCAATATAATGTGACTATCTCTTTTTAGTCTTATGATACACCATCAAAATAGTAGGACCGTTAATTTCTCTTTTCTAAGAAGAAACTTATTCAACATAGTTGTCTCGTCGTTATTTTTTAAGAATAATATTTCTTTTGTTGATTGGGTAGTTGAAAATTTCTTCCTATCCATCACTAAATTTTTGACGTACGAACAAAGAAACGAAGACAGAGAGGTAAGGAGAAGAAAAGCGACTTTTTTCGTTTTTTTCAAAAAAAGACACACGTGTAAAAAACTTAATGGTGGGTATGCTCATTTAATAAAGAAGTATTGTATTCACGGTTAGAGTACACTTTTTAATTTCTCTTTTTCGACCTTTGATGTTTCATTGTTCCAATTCCTCGAATAATTTCTTACTCATAGGGTGACAAAGCAGGGAAGAACAACCCTTGTAGGTGGCAGCCACGTGGCAGATGACATGGCACGTGGAGGGGAATCCGAGTAATCAAAGTTAAGAAAATATAAACTGACGTATATGCATGAAGCAGAGAGAGGCTGCTCTGATCTACAACTTTTATTTTCTTTTTTTCTTCAAAAAAAGAAATTTTATAGATATTTTTATTTTTATTTTTTAAAAAAGATGGTTACTGTTTCGTTGGTGGATATATACGTTGGATTGATTGAGTGTTCTGCCTACAGAAAACAAAATAGTCTTCTCTGTTTTGCTCTCTGCTTCTCTCTTTCTCCACCGCCATTTTCTCTGCAAATTCCAAGCTCAAGCTCAAGTTGCCTTTGTCTTCTGGTCTTCTCTCTGCTTTGCCATGGCTGCCGGAGGAGGGCTGCGCCCAAGACTGCGGCTGAGTGGATCGTGTATTCTTCTCATAGGTATTTTAAACTTGATTGATAACGTTCTTGTTTCTGGTTTCTTGTTTTTTTCTTTTTCTTTTTTTTTTTTAATTTTTGATTTCTTATTTAAAAGAAAATTATACTTTTTTCGTAAGAATTCCTACCTACCACCTTTAAAATATTTAACGGATATTTATATTTTAAAAAGAAATTTCTTCTATTTATTTATTTCTCAAACATTTTAAGAGTGATCGACAGAATTAGTTCTAAGTATGTTGGGTTGAAAACACAACTACATGTGAGAGTTTTTTTTTTTTTTCTTAATTTCTTAGTATGTCTTTTTAATTAAAACCTAGTAACAATTTTTTTTTTTTTTTTGACAATAACCTAGTAACAATTTTTTTTGCTCTCTCTCATCTTAAATTTAATAGATGAAAATTTTATAGGAAAATTAGTTTTTAAACAATCTACTTAAAACCATTAAGTCTTCTTTTTCAACCAATGGGAGTGAGGGATCAAAATTTTAATTCTTAATTATCAAAGAAATAATACGTGCCTGGTCAACTAAGCCACCAAAATGATTAAGTTGCATTTATTGTTTTAATATTTATTGTGCATTTCATAACTTATGATTAAATATTGCTTTTGTTGATATCTATAAAAATATAGATATAAAAACACAAAGAAACTAGCATGTGATTCTTTTCAAAATTTATATCCAATTTTAACTTTTTTTTTTTTAATTTTTAGAGTTACTCCCTTCTAAAACTAGAGTTTAACTTGCTTATAATTTGACTGATTAGGTTATTTCGCTTTATCATAACTCTAAAAGGGAGAAAATCTCTAGTACTACGGTATTAGATAGTTTTTTTATTCAGTATTTGACACGTCATTTAATAATCATTTAATGTGACAGTGGTGTCGGGGATGGAGAGGTTCGTGTTCAAAGGGGTGGCGTCGAACTTGGTGACATATCTAACGGACGTGATGAAGATGAGCAACTCGTCGGCGGCGAAAACGGTGAACAGCTGGTGCGGCTTCACTTCCATGCTGCCCCTTCTGGTGGCGCCACTCGCTGATTCTTATTGGGATCGTTATTCCACCATTTTAGCTTCTTCTTTTCTTTACGTTCTGGTAATTAATCACTCAACTTCTCTCTCTCTCTCTTTTGGTTTTGGAGGATGACTCATTACTCACCATGGAAATGGACAATGACTCATTAGCTCATATGATTTGGCATTATTTTGTTTTTGTTTCTCTTTATTCATTCGGGAGAGGTTACTGATATCTTAACTAGTTGGATTTGGATAAGTCGGACTTTAAGAGAAGTTACTGATATCTTAATTAGATGGGGTGGAGTTTGACTTTTTTTTTTCAAGTACGAGTGATAATAAGTGGGTGTAAGGTCAAATGGGATCGATAGGAGTTTCTTGCAAGAGGGTTGGTTTGAGTTTTATTGTTGTTATTATTTAATGATTGAAATAGTATATAAGTTGACTATTGACACTTCCAATAATTGGAGTGAAGGATTTGAACACTCGGAAGCTATTTAAAGAAAATTAATGTGTTTTTAGCTCTAGGTAGAGTGGAGAAGAAAGAGATATTTAGAGAAAAATTAATGTGTTTTTAGCTCTAGGCAGAGTAAAGACAAAAGAGATATTTAGAAATGAAAAACATATGATTGCATACCAATGTGTAAGTATCTTTCTACACACCATAATTAAAATGTTGACATGTTTGAAAGATACTTACACATTATGCAGCAAAGTATTGTTTTTTTTTTATTATTATTTTCAACCTCATACAGAGTGAAAAAAGGAGGAGATCGATTGCTCCACTGATGTGTGTTTAGATTAAACAATTGCATAAGACTTTTAAACTTTGAAGTTATTATTTTTAAACATATCCCCTTGAAATTTTTAAATTTAAAAATTATATGTACAGAAAATTAGGACATAAAATTTTGTCTTTCTCACGAAATTTTTAGAAAGTGAAATATTTTTAATAAGCTTAATATTTAGTGATATAACATTTTTATGGAGGCCTTTCACAATTTTGTCTAGTTTTTTCACTTTTAAAAATAAAGTTAATTTATCGATATTTCATTTATCTTACGTATATTAGATTTTTAGAAACTACTTTTCTTGATTTGGTTTTTAAAAGTAGATTATAGAATTAAAAATATATATATATATATATATTAAAAATAGCTAAAAACAAACTTTTCTTGTGATTATAAGGATAGGGGATGCAATCTTTAGGCAAAAGTGAATCGATTATTTTGGTCCAATAATATATCAACTTTCTCCTTTTACAAAAATAAGAGCTTTGCCTTTTTCCCCCACCTTTAATAATATTGAAGTGAGTAACTTTTTTATGGGATCAAAATTAAAGTAAAATAGGATTGAGATTTTTCTATGTTTGTTTTATTCCGATATTAATTGAGAAAAATAATTTATTTAACTTTTTTTTTCTGAAGAAATAATTCATTTAACATTGGTTGCTAAAAGAACTATTTTATAATAATGGTTATGACTGAATAAAGTAAGAACTTACAAATCTTGCCAAAATTATCCAAATATAGAATCGATAAAAAAAATAATAATAAATCAGTAAATTATCTTAAACTCTTAACTAAAGAAATATTAAAGCCCAGTTTGATATCCATGTGGTTTTTTTTTTTTTTTTTGACCTCATGGTCGAGAGTTCATGTCAATTACCGCTGAGCTATGCTCGCTTTGGCTGTGGTTTTTTGTTTTTTGTTTTTGAAAATTATGCTTGTTTTTCTCTCAATTTCCTTGTTATGATTTTCATTTTTGTTAAGTAGACATTCGAGATCTTAGCCAAATTTCAAAAACAAAAACAAGTTTTTGAAAACTAATTTTTTTTTTCAAATTTTGACTTGGTTTTTGAAAACATGGGAAGGTTGTAAATAACAAAACAAAGAAAGTTGTGGGTGGAAGTAGTGTTTATAAGCTTAATTTTCAAAAACCAAAAACAAAAAACGAAATGGTCATCAAAAGGGACCTAAAAAATTCAATTACAACAACATATAATCCAACCACAAAACGAACTCAATCCAACAATAAAGTTGGGCCAAAAGAAGAAGGTCAACCTTTTGACTGAAATATCAGAATCTAATGAAAAAATATCCTCAGCCCAACAGAAAAATCTAAACACCAAAAGAAAATGGAATATCAAATTACAATGTTTTTTTTTTTTTTTTTTTTTTGTTCTAAGATGGTAGGATTCGAAATCAGTTGAGTTATATTCAGGTTGACTATAAGTAGATTCGAAACTTCAATTACTAATATCTTAGTTATAAAAGTAACAGTCACATATATTTCAAATTTATTAGATTGATTGAAATTTGGACAGGGTCTAGTTGCTTTAACCTTGACAGCATTAGCAAGATCATGGTCACCAACAAACATGGCCCCTTCCTTCCTCTTCTGGTCCCTCTACCTCATCTCCCTCGGCCAAGGCGGATACAACCCGTCTCTCCAAGCCTTCAGTGCGGATCAGCTCGACCACGACAACGCTGAGCTCCCCACCACCACCACCGTCGCCAAAACACCATCCTCCTCGGACCAGAAGCCGAACAAGAAGAGCATGTTCTTCCAATGGTTGTACTTTGGAGTTTGCAGTGGCAGCCTCCTTGGTGTCACAGTCATGTCCTACATTCAAGACACATTTGGTTGGGTCCTTGGCTTTGCCATCCCAATGTGTGCCATGGTTTCTTCTGTGGCTCTCTTTGCTTGTGGCACTAAAATTTATCGCTATAAGAGAGACGATGAAGAGGATCGAGTTGAGAAGAGAAGGTTCGTGAAGGCCGTGGAGATTGTCAAAGCCACAGCTTCAAGGCTCATGTGTTGCATTGCCTTGTCCAATGACAAGTCTGATGATGGTGTTGAGTTAGAGTAAGAAGACTCTCCCTCTCTCTAAAAACAATGTTTTGTTAGGTTGTTAGCCGAAATTGTGTCATAATCGTAAACGTAATTTTTTAGATGTTGATGTGACATGTTAATAAAACTAACAGGTGATGATTTGGCATAACATGAAAAAATCTGACACAAGGATAGGCCAGAACGGATATTAAAGGGTCGATGCACCAAAAACATTCTTCTAGCCATTTGTTTTTTGTCGAATTTTTTGGCCAACCCAACATAGTTCTTTGTGCCAAATCATCATTTGTCAAGTGTTCTAACTAACATGTCACATCAACATTTAAGTGATATAATTTACAATAACAACTTATT
This sequence comes from Luffa aegyptiaca, assembly GCA_017139565.1. Classification (NCBI taxonomy): domain Eukaryota; kingdom Viridiplantae; phylum Streptophyta; class Magnoliopsida; order Cucurbitales; family Cucurbitaceae; genus Luffa; species Luffa aegyptiaca. The sequence goes on from CM029403.1 coordinate 41,638,521, forward strand.
AGAAGCAACGTTAAATTTATGAGTTTGGTTCAAAAATTTTAAAGATTAGGTGTATATAGTCCTAGCGTTGTATTTTAAAAAGTTTCAAAACTATCAAAACAACTTACTATTGGATACAAAAGTGAAAGTTTAGGAACTTGTAAGCACTTCTTTGAAGTATAGAGATTAAATAGATACACTGTGAAAATTTAAGAATTTATCATAAATGTTCAAAGTACATAGATTAAATAACTGAACGACGGAAACTTTTTAAAATTCAGAGACAAAATACACTATGACCTGTAGGATTAATATCAAGCTGATTATATGTCATTTTTGCAGGCTGCAAGAGAGCAAGCCACTCTGCCATGAAAGCTCAGGAGCCATGAAAGCCATGGAAGACACAAACAACATGATTCCAAAAGAAAGATTCTGTGTGACCGACAAGTTGAAACTAATTCTGCGGCTGTTACCAATTTGGACAATGCTTCTAATGTTCGCTGTAATATTCCAACAACCAGCTACCTTCTTCACCAAGCAAGGCATGACGATGGAGCGGAACATCGGCGCCGACTTCAAGATCCCGCCCGCCACCCTCCAGAGTGCCATCACCATCTCCATAATCCTCCTCATGCCGTTATACGACAACGTTCTGATCCCGATCACCTGCTTCTTCACCCGTGCCGAAAAGGGCATCACTGTCATGCAGAGGATGGGCATTGGAATGTTCCTCTCCACCATCGCCATGATCCTCGCCGCCCTTGTCGAAGCAAAGAGGTTGGCGATGACGAAAACTGCGTCGCCGTCGTCGTCATCTGTGCCGCTTAGTATCTTCTGGCTGCTGCCTCAATACATAATATTAGGAGTTTCAGACATCTTCACAGTGGTGGGGATGCAAGAGTTCTTCTACTCTGAAGTTCCCGTGAGCATGAGAACAACAGCGTTTGCACTGTACAACAGCGTGTTCGGTGTCGGGAGCTTTTGCAGTGCGATAATGATATCGATCATTGAGATATCAACGAGTTCAGGGGGGAGGCCGAGCTGGTTTTCGGATGACATGAGGAAAGCTAGGTTGGACAAGTATTATTGGCTGTTGGCATTTTGCAGTGGGTTGAGCTTTGCATTATATGTCATTTGGTGTAAATGTTGCAGAAAAAGTAGGATCAGTGAAGAAGAAACACAGTATTGAATTTGAATCAAGCTTTGTGAGCTTGATGGATTTTGTAAATACTTGCTCTGTGAGATTTTGTATGGATGGAATTGTGGAGTGAGATTGTAACAGGTCTTTTTCTTTTCACTATTTGTTAAATAGGTATAAAGAGAGAAGAAAGATTAGAGCTAGGATACTTGACTCCAATGTAATCCTTCTATTTTGAGAAAAAGAAATAAAACTAGTGAAATAAATTAGTGATTTATACCTATATAGAATCATATTAGAAAATTTTAAGTTAGATTATAAATTAAATATGTCATGAATCGGATTTACACAATAAGTCTGCAATTTTCTCTCTAAACTTCCAATTTCATGAAATTGAAACTTTTGACTTAGATAAAGGTTTCAAGATATATTTTAATGTAAGCCTTTAGCTTATAAAAAACCATCCCTGACATTAGATTACTAACATAGGCCTAGCCAAGTATAAAATTGATGGGGATCTTATAAAAAGACATCACTAATGGATGAATTTTGAGAATTCCTCAATGGTTTGCTAGGACTTCATTGTAGATTGGTTTATGTTGAAATTATGTTGAAATTAGTGGAATTTAGTAGACTTTTACGTTGTTGTTTTTGTTAAAATTACAACTCTTATTCAAGTCTAAGATCCAACTTGATGAAATTAAGAATTTAGAATAAAGATTGATTCACCTTCCCAATTTTTTCGACGACACGTGGGAATGGGAAGATTCGAACCACAAACATCTTGGTCATTAATACATGTTTTATGTCAGTTGAGCTATGCTTATGTTGACACTCACCTTCCCAACTTTGGGATAAAACTAAGAAGTAAATTTTTCCAAGGATTTATTTTATTTTTGAATTCAACATATAAAGATGGGAATTCGAACCTCTCGCCTTTTAGTCAAAGATATAATGTTTTGACTTGTAGAACTATGCTCAGATTGGCCTAGCTTCTTGAACTTTAAATTATATTCCTAATTAGTCTCTATTAGCTTATCATTACTCATTTGATGTGAAATTAATAACCATTGATATCTTTAATGAAATGCTAGTGTGGATTTTTTTTTTTTTGGGAGTTCAACAACTTTTGGAGGTGGGGACTTAAATATTTAACATCTTGGTCGAGAGTACATGTCAATTACTACTTAGCTATACTCACTTTGGTGCTGGTGTGTGGATCTTCTCATTGAAAAAAGCTTCCAATCGCTACAGAAAACTTAGATATATAACAATACCAACTACTACTTGGCCCAGATTTTCCAAGGAAGAAACGTGTTTTCATTAGAAGCTAAGATGTCTACAGAATTCCTACATTCAAGACCATCATTTTGGACCAGTCCTGCAATTTGTTAACTGATCTTCAATACCAAGAAATGGTCTAAGCGGATATGCTTCTTCTTTTAGATTATCCAAAAACATCGTAATTCGAACTAAAATCGAACAAATGTTCACATCTCCAACAATATACCAAACCTTCTCCCATCCAATTTCTTGTCCTCTTATTTTCTCTTTTCATGCTTTCTCAAAATCCATACCATAGTCACTGGTGATTCAAACCAAACCAACATTAAGCATTGAATAGGTTTTCTGATTCCTTGAATCACAAACATGAAGTTATCAAACTCAAACCAAAGCTAACCCGCCAACAAGAGCATAGCTCAACTGGCATAAAGTTGTATTGATAACCACGAGGTCTGTGGTTCAAATCCCCCACCCCATATTGTCAAAAAAAAAAAAAAAAAAAACCTAAGCTGGACCTAAAAATCATCCATTGCACCAATTATCCAATACATATTAATCTCACAAAGAATACATAACTCAGCTGCTTCTCCCCTTGCTTAAATGCAAGGCGTAATCTTCAAGATTAAGCTTCTCTTTTATCTTTTCCCCCAATGTCTCTACTCCGACATTAACATACAACACGAGTTTATTCAGATATACCAGTGCACAGATTCCAGGAACGGAAAATTTCAGATGGTCTTTATTCTCCTAACATTACAAAAGATTGAAAACTGAAGTTACACAACAACCGAATATCCTCATCATCCTTGAGCTATTGATCTTAACATTCCCATCACAAGATATTGGAGAAATCCAATAAGTATCAAGTCATGTCCTAGTCCCACATTTTGCAGTCAGAAGAATCCTATAATCAACTTTTTCCAGGAACTAAAAGGAAGCATTTGAATTATCAGAAAAGGAACCAACGTTAAACAATAAAAGCAACTTTGAAGTTGTTTTTTCCTCACAAGCCAAGACATAAACTTTGAGATGATATGACTATAAGGCGTGAGCCTCAATCCGAATAAAAATATATAATCAGGTATTACTTTACCTAATAATGATCATTGATCACATAAAAATACAAAAGAAAGGGGAAAAAGAAGCATGTCTATCACTAATCACTTTCCTAAATACTAAGAAGTCATTTACATTTTTATCTTCAATGTTTTCGAGTCCTCAGTGGTATAAGGAAGTAACAAGTTGAATTACACAGCTAAATGACCTTATTATTAACATTACATGAGGCATAAAGACTGCAAAACTCAGCACATTATCATAAAGGCACAATCCTCTGCATAAACTTCGAGGCTAAAATTCTTGAGTCTAAGCCTTTTAAAAGCATTGAAGGGAACAAGAAATAACACAAGGCTTGAATTTCAGTGTGCATTTGGAACTAAAGAAATGGGGACTATTACACCAAACAAAGCTCAACCAGATCAGCCAAACTTCTTTCTATTTCTTGGTCAAGATAGAAAAAAACCAAATCAACACCAGTGAGAGGGTTATCATCTCAACCATTTGATACAAGTTAATCACAACATCTGCAGTCTAAACTATCCATAGCCAAACAATTATAAACCAAAATTTACATTCCCCACATCAGATTTCCAATGGAATTTACCTCATTGATGAGAATCATGACCATTAACACTCACATCGACCACCTCTTGCTTCCTCTTCCCCAAATTGCTCTCTTCACTTAGATCATCATCAGAGTCCAAAGTGAACTGACCCTGAAACCCAAATGGCTGCATCTCTGCCCCGATCGGTCGGTAATGCGAAAAATCACTGGCGCCTCCATTTCTGTAAATGATGATTGAGTATACACCAACCACCAAAACCACTAGAAGGGCAAGATGGCAATTGAACTGAAGCGTAGCAATTGCTCTGGCTCTGTGATATTCAGGGTGCCCCTTGCATTTTATAGTGTAATTTCCTCTGCTCTTTTCGTGCAAAGAGCACCCATCGGTTATCAAGTTGGTGAAAAAAGACAACCCCATTTGTAAAAACCATGTTCCCTGAAGAATCAACCCAACCCCACGAACAATTTTGGGAGAATTCGATTTTGGGGATTTCAATTCGAAGATTGTAGAAAAAACACAAATCGTAATGGGGACAAGCAAGAGATCGAAATACCGATTCTCGATTCCACTGGTGTCTTTCCTCTGCAGGTAGAACAACAAAAACTCTTCCACGAAAGCGAATAGCGCGATCAAACTGAGGATTGTTGATGGAAGATGAACTGATTCCTTGAGATTAACCAAAAGACCGAGAATCGAATAGAGAAAGAAAAGAGAAGCAACGGCTAGAACTGGTAACTGGACGGTGGAACCGACTCGGTCGCTCGAATTGACCGCATCGAAAAATGAAACGAGGGAGTTTAAGATGACGAGAAATGAGAGAAAGAAGACGAAGATGAACGACAGAGACGATGAAGATGAGGCGATTTTGGCGGTTGACGATGAAAATTGAGACGTGGGTTGGGCGTCGTTGAGAGAGGAAGATGGGTTTGGATTTGGATTTGAATTGAAGGAAGAGAGTGCCTCCCACGCGCCGATCAGACAAAACCCCCCGCCGGCGACGGACAGGGTGAAGAACCCCATTGCTGGATCTCGCCGGTCTTTTTGCTCTGGATATGAATTTGTCGATCTCTTTCAGTTCGCCCTTTTTGTTGAAACGTGGAGAGTTCTGAAACTGTTTCTTTTTCTTTCTTCTTTCCAATCGGTTTGAGCATTGACTTTGGAATTTGGTCAAAAAATAGGACAAAGTGGGAGCCATTCAAGAATTTTGACAAAACGTTTGAGTGAAAGGGTTAAAATCATTTTTATCCTATTCTTAATCGTTTCAAAATATGTTTTTAATTATTCAACATCAATTTTTTTATATGAAAATCACATTTAAAAATTTAAAATCAAATATGAAATTGATTTTGAATAATTAAGAATATGTTCTGATGTGATTTCAAACATGATGATAAAAGTCATTTTAGTCCTTTCAAAATCAATCCCTAACATGTCCGACTCTTGGGACTTTTTGAAAATTTACATGTTATTCCTAAACTTAAAAAGTTAAATATGATTAAAACTTCACTTTCAATTTCAATTTAGCTCTCTCACCTCTCATTTTCTTTTGTCTCTCAGTCTAGGGATATTCATTTTTCCTACAAGACTCGTATTGTCCTGATTTAAGCAAGGAATGGAGGGTGAGTGGAGGAAAAATCTCCGTGAACTAAACGGGAACAAAGAGGAGAATGACTGTTCACACGCAACCTTGAAGATGAGACACGTGGAATAAACAATATATTTGTATTGATGTAATATGTGTGTGGGTGTACAATCTCTAACTTTAATCCTCTGATTCTCTCTTTTGTGTGTGAATGTGTTTCACTCGAAGGCTGTAGCGCTTGTTCTCGAGTCTGAAGCTTCAATTGATTCTTGAAGCTTTTGAAGTCTTGGAGTCTTGAGGAGTCTTTGGTCTTCAAGGATTGTTGAAGTCTTCTAGTCTTGAAGGGTCTTCAGTCTTCAAGAAGTTTTGGGGTCTTGAAGTCTTGAAGAGTCTTTGGTCTTCAAGGATTGTTGAAGTTTTCTAGTCTTGAAGGGTCTTCAGTCTTCAAGAAGTCTTGGGGTCTTGAAGTTTTGAAGCCTGGGAGTCTTGAAGAGTCGTTGGTCTTCAAGGAGTGTTGAAGTCTTGAAAAGTATTTGGTCTTCAAGAGTGTTCAGCACCTATGAACTTATGGATTTCAGGGAATCTTCAGCCTTGGTAGAGTCTCTCTGAATTCTCTGGTTTTGGTTGAGAGCTTTAAAATTCTGAACTTTTGTCTTTGTGAGAGTCTATAATTTCTGAACCACTTTGAAATGAAGGAGAACCCCTCTATTTATAGAGTTCTCCATGGATGGACCCTGGTGACTTTTGGGCTTTATTGGTCTTGGGTTCAACCATTTGGTCTTGAGTTTGATTTGTATTTGACCCAAAAACCATATGACCCAAATGTTAAAAGACCAAATTTGATCCAATTAATTATTATTTTTTAATTAATTGGCCAAATTAATTAATTTGATCAAAATAATTTATTTTTAATTAATTGATCAAGTGGACATTTTGCTCTAAAAACTTATAATTGGCCAACTTTGTCTTCAAATTAAATTTGGGACACATGTCAATTTATAAATGGTCCCAAATTTAACTATGTATAATTTAGTCATTAATTTTAAATAATGACGTGGCAATTTGTGATTGGCCAAAATTTCTCCTTCAACAATGACCTCAACCCTGACTAAACAATCTTTCATCTTGCATTGTCTCATATGCATGATTTTGCTAGATAAGTAGTAGAACCTCACAAGATTTTGAGATTTTGCATTTTATTTCGCAATGTCCCACATGCAAACAAAAGATTATAACCCTTTTGTCTCCTTTCAGCATTCCAAGTGAGATGTCCAAGGATAAAAGGAACGAATGGAAGAATCGACGAGAATGCTTTATACAATATTAGAAATCAAACTCTCCCATGAACAAAAATAGTAACCAAGACTAAGAAAAAAAATTGTAATGGGTGGCTAAAATC